>OZ017773.1:34555416-37190226 GCA_963969385.1 Philonicus albiceps
TTCTGTCTGATAATTTCATTTCAAGTTTGAATATATTTGGATATGTTCGTTTGAGTTACATATATGTGGCTGTATATCTTTATAATTGCATTTATTATGTGCCCTTCGAAAGATAACTCATGTCATTGTCAGCGTGTCGAAATTTGTTAAACGTTTTTGGTGAAGATGCTGTTTCGGACAGAACGTGTAGGAGATGGTTCGAAAAATTTAAAGCAGGTGATTTCGGCCTTAGTGATGACGATATTTTTAAGACCATGATAGATCAAATGATGAAAAATGGATTACATATGAAAACATCGTAAGGAAAACAGCGTGAACACGAAAAACATGGCTTCTTCACCTCTACACCGAGCTTGAGCCTTAAAAAGAGAATACTTTATATATGGTGGGACATGCAAGGTCCAATCGATTATGAGCTTTTGGAACCCAAGAAAACGCTAAATCGGAGAAATACAGTCAACAAATAGACGAGTGAACAAAGTACTCCAAGAAAAAAGGCTTACAATATTCAATAGGAAGGAAATCATACTGCATCACGATAATGCTAGACCACATGCTGCTTTGGCAACTCGCCAGAAAATATCAGAGCTAGGTGGGAAATTCTTACGCATCGACCATACTCCCCAGACCAGATTTTCACCTATTCCTTTCTTTACAAAATTATTTGATGAGAAAAAAATTAAAAAATTAAGAAAACGTTTTCGTTTATAATAGTGCTGCTGTAGTTTTTCGCATCCAAAGATTTTATGCAAAAATAGGTTGTATAAATTGCCATCCTGCTGGGAAGAAGTCATAAGGAACGATGGAAATTATATCGTACAATAAATCTACTTAAATATGTTAAAAATTGTATCATTTTCCTTTATTCCTCTTCACAGACAGAACTTTTCGATAGACCTAATATATGTATCTATTAGCAAGCAATTTTATAATAAAACCTATGTTTGTAGCTGAATATTTTTATTTCTAATTACCACAAGCATAGAAAAGTAATAACATGATTTATTACTCTATACCTTGTACCCGTACAATGCAATGTAACAGCAAAACGAGAAAAATACATTGTATTCATTTCTTAATTTTTAAAATTAGTCTGTAAACTAATTTTTTCCAAAGTTACATTTAAGTAGGAGTTACCTAAAATCAAGGGGCCTCTGATAGTTCAGTTGTTAGCGCGCTGTCCTACCGTCCCAGAGGCTGTGGGTTCGAATCCCACGAATAACCATGGTCTCCTGCGCTACGTGGTAACACAATGGGCCAAAATTGGCCTAAGTGTGCCTCTCTAGGCAGCCACAGCAACCTAACCTAACCTACCTAAATTCAAGAATGAATTGTTAGTATCACGAAAAATATTTCTACATTGATAGACTCCAAAACAAAATTATTGAAACACTTCTAATATTTTAAAGTAAACTATTTGTTATTTTTTATATAATTTTGGTAAATCGATGTCTTAAAACACGTTTCTTTTGATTGTACGTTATATCATAATTAACAAGGCTATAACTTTGAATGTTTTTACTAATTTGTAGTCATTACAATTATAATTAATTATACTTACTTTTTGTATTCATCTATTCAAACTACTTTTATATGCAAAAATACCATAGATTTACATATCGAAATGTTTAATTAAAAATGTTTAATTCAGTAGGACAAAGGTCAATATGCCCATAAGTTTTCGTTAAGGTTCCCTGCATTTTATTTAATATACGACTGTAATAAGTGAAAAGAATAAACGACCAGTGTGTCAGCAAACATTTTATTATACTCGAAAACATATTGACCATTCAACAGCATCCGTACACAAACTTTGATGGACAGAGATGCTCAGATCCCAATAAAAATGGTACTTACTTCCTATTTACTATCACTTGAGATCTGCATGCTGGTACTACGAAATGATGAGACCCAATAAAAAATTTAAAGACCCGATCAATACTGCTGCAATTGTACTTTGGGTTTGTTTACGCCTTCCTGGAATGCCAGGAACGACTGTGTTTAACGGCCGCATCAGCCTCCAGTAACTCTTCCCGGGGACAGGTACAACAGCCCCAATAAACAAGACATAAAACTTTATTGGTTCCGATGAAAGCAATCACGTGAGAACAGATTTCGAATTTTGGATGTCAACGACAACTACAGAAGCATTGCATTGTATTAAATGGAAGAGGGATGGGATATAAGAAAAACGCAAAGTTTGTCTTTCAAATTATTTTCTAATTTAAGTTTATATAAATAATACATAAGTACAAATGTCGGTACAACTAATATAAATAACTTAGCAAACTAAAGGAATCAATGAAGGAAAGAGTGGAAAATCTGTCGGGCAAGTTTCTTTGCGAGCAGCAACGGGGCAGAGGTACCTTAACACTACGCTAGAAGAAACTCAAACTTAAAATTAGTAGGATGACGTTATGGAGGCTGTTAGTCGCTTCATTTTCCTTTTTTTTTATTATCTACAACAGTAAGAAAAAACTTTCGAAGAACTTCTACATTTTCCAGAGAACCCGTGACAAGGGAAACTCGTTCGGCTCCCTATGCTCAGTCGGTGCCAGATGCCAGTGCGATCTTTGCTGGTCCACTTCCTCTACAAAATTATTCTATGGAGTGCGGACTGGGGGGACCTCCGAGCATGAAAGGCGGACTGTGGGCGCTGTAAGTGTCGAGATCGAGTGGGCCTTCGCTTTTATCACTGCCACTCTTGCCGTCCTGCTTCATCATCATCCGTCGCCACTTCGCCCTGGCGTTTTGGAACCATACCTAGAAGGTAAGAGAATAAAGATTTTTGGTGAATAATTGCCATTAATAGACTCTGAGGCAGTGTGGATACGTTATAACAACGAATCCAATAAAATACAATCTATAAAGAGTGGGGGATAAATTACGCTTCTACTACAACTACAAATTACAAACTTACATTATCGCTTAGCACAGATCGATGGAATTTACATTAAAAATAACTAAATAGAGTTTTAAAAATAAAACACAGACTTTCAATGTCACAACGAAAACAATAAGCCTAATATGCAATAAAGTTAGTTGAATCGCTTGGTGTTTGTTGCCAATATTGAAATTGAAAAAATACTTTTTGAGAAATGAGGATAATCAAATTTAGTTGCCGGTCCAATATACCATACTTTTCCCTATACTCGTATTATGATCTCAAACAAGAGTTTCTACAAGAAATCATCAAAATCTGTGAGGAGACCTTAAACTAAATTTATGCCAAACATTGTTTTGTGGAAAACTTTCATATGCGAATCGAACGTTTTTTGAGCAACCAGCATAGGACGTTCATATAAAAATTCTTAAAATCACCCACCCTGTTAGCTTTCTTTCGTTCCAAAGCTCAATAGAAAATAGCCCCAATTAATGGCACCTTGTCTGGTCTGATGTAAAATTTTATTTATTCAAAACCGTGACTCTTTAAGAAAAGAGCAACGAAAAATTGGCAATTCAAGTTAAGCGTGGTGCCACGCAATTGCAAATATTCGGCCAAAGCCCGACGCAAGAAGGCGGAAACGGCAGTAGACTTAAGTCTGAAGATCACGAATGAAGAGCACTCACCTGCAGCACTCTCTTTGGCAGACCGGTCTTCTGCGACAACTGCTTCAGATCCTTGGCGTCCGGATTATGGTTGATGGCAAAGTATGACTTCATTGTTCTAAGTTGATGGTGCTTGAACGACGTCCGCATCCTTTTCGTTCTAGATGAGGCACTCAGGTGGCCGCCGCGACCAAAATCCAGATACTCTGCATTCAGGTCTGCAAGTACAAACAGGAAAAAGTAAGTAAGCTTAATGACTATCTCCTTTCAGTGATTTTCTTTTTTGTTTTATTTTATTTTATACTTTTTTTACGGCCGCGATAAGAAAATCATCAGCAGCATTTCTGGTCGCTTGTTTTATTTAATTTTTTTTTTTTTTATTTTTCTCACGACCACCGAACCGCAAAAAATTTTTTATTATTCCATAAAAGCGCGAACCGTGATCCTCCAGTGGCCCACAGTGGAGTCGCGGCTACGACGTCGCGATGAGCCGCGATGGGAAATATCTGCGGTGATTTCTTTGCTCGCCCCAAAAGCCACGATGGAGATTTTTACGAGACCCATCGATTAACCGCTTCTTGTAAAATGTCGCAAGGTAACGGCTTTCGATTTATCTAAACGACTGCTCTCACCGGAGCGATATGGTCGTTGACCAAAACTCGCGGAATTACGCATGTGCCCCGGATGCTGCAATCTGCAGCCGGGAAACCGAATATAATTTCGGCCAGCAGCAGCGCACCACTTTATCGCTTTACCGCGAGCAGAGGCCGCGGTAAAATCCGCGGCGTTTTAGAGGCTCGCAGACTCCAAACCAAGGCGAACCTGCACAACCGCGGTCGCGGCTCAATTCCCACGAGTCACGATATATCGACTCGAACCTTTCGGGCGGGCAGAGCTCCGCATGTGAACCCGCAGTTAGCACTGACCTGATAATAAGGCACAAGTGTAGAAGTCATAAAGTCGTGCTAAGCAGAAAAGAGCACAAACCATAAACACAGCGCGGAGCGGAGGAACGGGTTTATTGTTTTCTGTGGGCATCGCATTAAGGCGCCACCTCTTCTTACCTGGCCCGAAAACCAGGACTGCTCTGCTCGGCCATAAAACGAAGGTACCGCGCGGGACAGCCTCCTACAGACCGCGGCAATACCGCTGCAGTTGCTGACGCGGAATTCATGTTTATTGCTGTAGGTCAAATCAATGGATCACTCCTGCGGCATGATGGCCTTCTCCTTGCTCGTAAAGATCCACAGCGGCTTTATGACTTTAACAAACATTTTTTGTTACCCAAAAATTTCGCCTTTATATGAACCTCGTAGGCACTGTAGGCTCTAGCCAGCACAGCACCGAGCCTCTAAACTTTTTGGAGGAGGTAAAACGCTCGCTCCCACAGATCAGGAGCATTAAATTCGTACTTTGCGTCTTGGACAAACTCTTCAAGTTTATGCCTTTATGACTTAATTATATTCACAAAAAAATACGCATTTACCGGCGCTGTTCGCGTCCGGTCAAACTTGGTCCAGCCAGCCGAGGGGTCCGACTCAGATGATCAGTGGACCAAGCAAGGTATAATTCGGTTTAGAGGTAAATTAATGGAATTTTTAAACGAGACGCTACTCTGGCCTGTAGGGAGGAAGCTCAGTAATTAATTCCGGCCACAAAAATTTTCTAGTAACAGAAAACAAACGACTTAACCAGGATAGACAGTTTTATAAACTTTTGCAATACTCCGGAAGCAATAACATTTATAAACTTAGAAAAAAGCACTTTTATCAGCGATAGTAGCCTTCCTGTAGAGTTCACTTTCAAAGATTCACATGTAAAACAGAATTATAAGGGTATACACGATAAATCATAAATTTTTACACTTCGTACATCGAACATATAGGACACATTATATGAAACAATTTCTTCAGTGTGGATATATACAGAATAATTAAACTATGACAAAATAATAAAAATGTCTATCATAGAAATTATTAGGCTATCATAACTCCATAATAAATTTTTTGTCTAAGAAGATCATATACTAATTATTACATACAATTTATAAATGTAAACCTGATAATTCACTTCTTCTTTTTGCAAACTCATGAAATATTCAAAATACCTAAAGTTTTCTTATTTAAACAGAGACCGGTTAAGTGTTAAGCAATAAACACTAAAAATATGAAATTAAAATACAATTTTCGATTTATTTTAGATTATCATTTTACACGACCAATGCGTGCTTGTCGCTGGCTATATATATTATTTATATATATATTAATGAAAATGTGCCAGGAGATCCAAAACTAATTTGTAACAGAATTTTAGAAATGTACCAAAAATGGATTTTTTCACTTTACGAATATGTGTTTTTCAAAAAAATAAAATCCTTGTGAGCAGTTCAATACCCTCGATGCGTGATACCGATAAGTGCGCTTTGGGTTTTTCGTATAACTGCATGAATTAAATTTGAATGACCATTTAGGTATATATTCATAGAAATGCTACTTAATGAAGTTCTGTAAACTACATTCTCATCGAATAAACCTAGAAAACCTGGAAAATGCCTGATTTCTATGGCCAACCTGTCATTGATTTCGCTCTTTAGGAAAGTGTAATCTATTTTATAAAAATGCAAATCCATTTTCAAATCTAAACAGAGTGAAATTCCCCGTGTATCGCCCCTAAAATGAATAAACATTCGGAATGGATTATCATCCATCGGGTATAATTGAATGAATTAAAAATTAAACATATGAACAAAAGAAAACCTATAACTTACCAATATTCGCCGTCAACGCCTCAATGTCTTTGGGCTTTCTTTTCCTAGGTCGACCTTTCTGGCGCGGTGGTTGGGGCAGGCCTGCGATCACGTGGGCCGGAGGTACGTAGAATCCGCTGGGAACAATTTTTGATGGGTCTGCCGGACTCGACGGATCGTTGGGCGACGACGCAAACTGCGTCGCATAAGAGCAAGAATTTGGTAGAGGTGTTGTGGGCGTTGTTTGAGCTTCTAACGAGATCTCATAATGCAGTCTGGAAATAGAAGAAAACATTTTTATAAGCCTATCCTCTCATTTCGTCGGTATTGAGTCGTTACCTGCAAAAGACGGCTGAGTCTCTAATACCGAATTGGTCGCCCTTCGTTAGTGGAGAGTTACAGACTGTACAGGAAAAACAACCTACGTGGAAAACTAAGTGCCGTGCACGCATAACTAACTCGGAGGAACTTATTGAAGCCAGACATCTTGAGCATCTCCTGGTGCCAAAAACTCTGAAAGAAGAAAAAATGAGCGTCTCATTAAACTGTGTCAGGCACGTCTTAATTGAGTTGCAGACCATCCCTCCCGTTTTATGGGGCCCCGACTCGAGGGCTGAGAGTGCTCTACACCGAGTGCTGAGAAGTGCATTTCCGTAATCCATAAACCGCGTTTACGGCAAATAAATCATAAGTTAACAAGTCAGGCCTGGATGATTTATTCCCGGGCAAATCTACGAGTAGCTGCCTGTCTGGAGAGGAATGGTTCCCATCGGTCAATTAGAACAGGGACGGGGGGCTCAGTGTACAGGTACCTAAACCTTAGTTTTCAATTCTTCAATCGCATTCCTCACGATGAAAAGGAGCCTCAATTTGGGCAGATCCGAGGCACACAATGCGCACCGGTAGCCGGCAATTTATTTTTTTTTTAATCAAGATAAGGAGAGTCGAACGAATTCGAAGACGTTACATTGCGTCTGATGAGCGCCAAGAAATGTTGGTCATTCACCGGAGGTGTCTTGACCCGTCTTGGCCCACAACTGCACGTCAAGTGGCGTATGTTGCGCGCCGCACCTTCAGTGGGGCCAATCAAATCGAATGATTTTTGCAGAACTCAGGCTCCGAACTCGAACGGGTAATTACAATAATTTCCCGGGGCACGGCGGCTATTGGGCTGGTCTCATTTTCGGACCAGATGAAGCTGCCGGTGGGGCCCTAATGTGAGAGTGTTCCGAGCACCTTTTCATTGGTTTCGGTTATTTGATTAATGCACCACCAGATGCAAACGGAAACGAAGGCCTTGGCGAAATTCGCACGAAAAAATTCAAAATTTCATTCAAAGGAAAAAATTGCAAAGTCATTTGAAGACCTTTACAATGCCGGGCCCATGGAGGATTTTTTGTTTTTTTTACATTTTTTCAAAACCCGATGAAAAGCAATGTGGAAGAGCTTAAAGATAAACGATTTATAAAGAGTAATTTTGTAGTAATGACACCATACAGGAATATTTGGAACGGAAAACCTAATTAAAGCGTAATGGCACGTATATTATCATCCTTCTTTTGAAGGTTTATTATTCTTAAAGCTACTCGTACTTATTTTCCTTCCGACCCTCCATTCCGATATACAACGCAGTTTAAATTTATTTGAAATAAAACAAAGCGATTTCCCAAGCTTAACCTTAAATTAAAATTTATCTCTTAAAATCCAGGAATACAAAGTGTCTATATAATTCTGTTGTCGAAAAGAATGTTGTTAAAAAAACATTATACGCAAACGTTTAGGTTTTAAAGTGACTCGCATTTTAGTGGCTTGGCTTTCGAATTGACCAAAAATCTACATTCTCAATAGACTCATAAAAGTTATTATTTGAATATAATTATTGTCGGTCTAATCAAAAATATATAAAGGTTTTGATATTTCAGTAGATTTTCTATTTTTTAACCGCGTTTTTAAAAAGACAACACCACTACAAAATTTTCCTGGGAAACGCACAATCATTTGAAATGCAACATTTTGAGTAAGAATCTCCTTGAATCGAGGAAATGGGTTTAAGCCTAATAACATCACATATTTTAAACTTGGTAAAATGCTAAACTTTTAATATGAATCCGCAATTTAATTTGTACCTAATTATAACAGAGATTCTCAACATTTCAGTAAAATAAAAAGAGCTTTGTTATCTCTTGGTCCGCAGCCAGAGGTAAATTACTAACGTGATGTAGACCACTTTTGGTGTCAACTACTAAATTGAGTTAAGTAGGAAATAGGAAAGAAAACATGTATATTTATATTAAATAAAAATAAATCGAAATCGCGATTTAAAAATTTAGAAATTGTTAAGTAGTAAACCTAAATACACAGTTGTTTTTATAGTCGATGCAAGTCAGTGTCCCTAATTTTAAATATAAATAAAATTATAAAAATAATATATAATACATGTATTAGCTAGTTTGAGGATATGTACTTGATATAAGGGATTTAAGGGAATACTGATTTTCGTTGGGTAATGATATTTAAAGACTGTGCGAATTCGAAGTAAAATTTAGAATAATTTTCTTAAACTACATAAATGTGACAATTTTATTTTGCCATTTGCGTTAATAAATTTAAATAAAATATCACTATTAATCATCATATTTATACTACTACTTTGCGACCACCATTTTAAATTTTTCAAATTTTATGTGAAGTATTAGTAAAGAAATATAACTTTTTATTTTGCCACTAAAGAATTAACAAATCATTACTATAGGATTTTTTCCGTAGATTACCAATGCGTAAATGAAAATGTTCCATCATATCACGTTTTCGAGAAAAATTTAAGTAAAAACTACAGAAAACCGAATTTTTGGCATTGTAGAAAGAGCTTAAAAAATACAAGCTCATCATAGAAGTTTGTAACGTGGCTTAAATAAAAACCTAGATCCTAATCTATGAATATCGAACACAACTTATCTCTACAGGCTTTTTAACGCATCTTGGTGAACAAGTTTTTCATGAGTGTGCACTTACCATGAGTTTATGGAAAAATAATAAAGCTGACGAAGTATTTGGAAATGTCTTAAATTCTTTTGTGTTTTTATGTATTAACTTAAGATTTCAACTAGCTATTGAGCAACATTATAAGTTCTTGGATCAATATGTTAATTATTAATGATTTTTCAAAAATAACCAATATACGACCTTCTTTATTTTTTAACCATTTTATTATGTAATTTTCAACGAATGAGTGTCAAAATGTCCCTGAAAATTCATTTCTTGTACTCGCACACCTCAACTTTTATCCTAAAAACTTCAGCGAACGTTTTCACCATTCAAAATTGTTTAGCAAAATTGACAGGAATACTAGGAGCAAGCTATTTTAGGTGACTATTGCTCTTCTATTGTAAGAGACACAGATACAAAAAACTACAAGAAAAAATGTTATTTTTAATTAAAATAAAAAAGATTAAATAATTTTGAAATGTTGGATTTTTTTTGATATTTTTTTTTAAACTCAATGCACCTTAATTGTTAGGAAGAAATACTTTTCATTTCAAGGCAAAAATCTTATAAACTAGTAATAACTGTCAAATTTAGTCAAATACGTTTGATCCATATCCAATTGATAGTCAAGTTAGCTAATTAGAAGTAGAATCCTTTACGGATATTCCAACAATTCAGTTTAAACCCGTCAAAGTCTATATTCTAGACGTATGTAGTTCACCCATCCTTATTTTATACATAAGTTTATTGTTCTTTAAGAATAATTTTTATTTCCTTTACTTTAAGTGAAGTGTAATTTACTAATAAGATCCCTTTCTCAAAATTAGGTTTCAAATTTCTTTAATGTTTAATATCTAAGAACAAATTCTAAAAAGTTTACACTTTAAAAATGACCAGGTGTGGGCCATCGAGTTAAACGAATATTTGTGTTCTGTACTGTAACCCGAGTAAAAATCGTCAGCACAAAAAGAGCACCGAAAGACTACCAAACGTTTAATTACCACCAATATACAACCCAAATAGACTCAATTTTCTTTTGGAAAATTAGGAGCACTGATATACCACTAAATAAGGGACAGATATCAATTGAAAACTCTAATAGTCGATGGAAGCCCCAAAACACCACCAGAACATGATTACATATAGAATGCCTTATTCAGCACCAGCCTTACTTATAAATTTATATCTGCACGAATTAACATACGTCTTGTTGTCAAATGGTGGTATTTTAGTATACTAAACGGTGCTATGTTGGTGCTGATTTGGTATGGAATTTTTTGGCGATAGTAGTCATTTGGTGGTGATTCGGTGTTAAAGCTGGTGCTCTATTAGTTGTTGTAAAGAAGTGGATTAACTATTTTGTTCGCCAAAAGGGCTTACTTTGGTGTTATTTTAGTTTAACTTGAAGTGTCGATTTAGTTGTTATTCAGTGTTCAGTAGGAAATTCAATGCACAATTTTTACTCGGGAATCCCGTCCATTTATAAATATAAAAATATAATACTAAACGAATTACTAAGGTCTCAACAATACTGCACTATCTAGTGGTCATAATATAACCTTATGAGTTATGAGTTATAATCAAGAATGTTATTCTTTCTTAACTTAGAAAAATTCTTCTATACTTGTTTAATTCCGAGACTAACAAATCTATGGGTATGGATGAAGATTGTAAGTATGAAAATAAAAATCTCATGCATCACTATTTTATTTTAATTATAAGAAAATGAGTCTAAGGAAAGAAGCCGGATAAAAAATTCCTCCAAACGTCTTTATGCTGATCAAGGTGATCGACTGAGGCAGTCAATAAACTTGAAGCGGACAGCGGGACTCAATCGGATTTTTGCATACGCTGCAATGAAGCGGCGTTTCCCATAGAACAGCGGGTTCGGGATTTTGACTGGGTACAATGAGTCCCAAAACAAACTCATTTCAGGCTCGACTGAGCCGAAGTAGATTCCCGCTGAGACGCACCGGGTCTGCTCGGGAAGGAAGTGCCCGCTTGCTATGAATCCTCGGCGCGCATCCGGGGTCCACTGCATCGGGGACAAAGCCGACAAATTCACACGTCACAAACACACCGCAGCGCAGCCCAGTTTACTTAATTGTAGGATTGGGTAAATAGAAAAACTCTCTAACCGCGAATTATCTCAGCGGGATGCTATGGGAATCGTCCGGGGAGGCTGAGTTTTGTTTGCCCTCAATACGTTCTGATCTTTAGCTAAATCCAAATCTCATAATCAGACATCAGACACTTAGATACGCGGTCTCGATTGTGTCGGGGACGGGGCCGGCTGTCGGGCCATATTGCTCCTGAGGTCAGATGGAAAAATTGCTGATAGAATTGTAAGTAATGCTGCAATAAATTAGCGCTCCTCTCCCTCTTATGACACTCGGAGCCGTGTTTTAGCCGTGCTCTTACACGGTCCCCAGGTGAGTTGCACAGTTCGCGAGGTAACGGAATTGCTGCCTATAAATTTCGCGGCTGGCAAGTGTCACGTTTACCCTCTCGCTGTTTACTCTTATTATTATTACGTTTTTACGCCCCTCGTGCGGTGCAGGGGCTCCTCAGCCAGCAGAAGCCGGGAAGCATTCCTTCATGCTCCGCACAAAAATTATAATTTACAAGGAGTCTTGATCTTGAGAGAATCCACGCATCATAGAGTTTGACGTCGCAGGCATGACCGGGCGACGCGAAAATGAAATACACGCTCACCGGTACAAGCGCGCATCCCGGTGCTATGACACATCTGATAAGAGATATAAACCTCGGCGGATATCAGATTTCAAGCCCTCGGGAACATTATCATATATTAAAACATGTCGCTGGTATTTTGCTTGCTCTCTACAAGGCAATAATCGTAACTCATATTTTTTGTGGACAGCGCGCAATTACTGCGCAGGGTTTGTGCGGCCGCAACGATGCTGCGAACATGGGCCTGAACCTGAAAAGATCTCCTGACCGTTAGAGGCTGCACTTGCTGTGATTAACTGCCGGGATCAATGCCTGAATCTACGGGGGAATTGGGCAATCTGACCAGTTCTGGCGCGGGACCCAAAAATCTGAAAATCTCAATCCGCCGACGAGAAGTCAATAAAACGACACACGCAGTGAGCGATCGTTTAACGAGTGTTTTAACGACGTCTAAGACATTTTTTAAATTATTAGCATATGTTATAAGGGAGCATTTACATATATTAGATGGCAGCGATAACAGGACCCAGCTATAAATAGTGGACCTGGGAAGGTCGTTGCCGTTCCGACAGCTAAATTGTTTGAATCACCTGAACTTGTTCTTGTCGCGTTTCATTTCCATTGCAATTAAAATGAACGACAGTATTAAAACAAAGGAAGGAATTTAAATTGCCCGCCAATTTTAATACCAGTCAGCTCCAACAGAGTTGATACCTTTAAAAGGAAGGCTGATGCAAAATTAACTAAGATCTCTCATGGAGTTTATTTCCACCTGTTTTGCACAAAACATTTTATATTTCCTTGATAAATTCTTGGACATGCATAAGTAAGGCGTTTATTCCTAATGCGTATATTATGAAAAAGGTACCTTCGAATCAATTAAAATAATTTAAATAAATGCTCTAAATAAGGAGACGCTTTACTCGTATGTTGTAATACTTTTCTCTTAGAAACAGACAAATCTTATCTTAATATTTTAAACGCTTTAGCCGTTGGACGATTCCGACGAATCCCAGTCACATAATTTAAAAAAAAAGGAAATGAATGAAAATTTAGGAGTAAAGCGTCAATATGGATTTTAAAATTATGTATGTAAGCACAAATATTTAAGTAGTTGATTTTAAAGAAATATCAAAAGAAGCATATAAATAAGTTAAGCGATTAAACCCGACGTTAAAGATCCGAATATAGCTCCCATCTATAAAAGAAGTAATAGTCTTTTGCATAATAATAATAATGATAGTAAATAAAAAATTAAATTTTTGTTTAAAGCACCATACTCTGTTACTATGGTAAGATTTAAAAAAAAAGAATTCCTTGTTTGAAGTCTGCCTACGGATTTTGTTTAAACCTTATACAAATGTGCAGTTGCGCTCAAAAATTACGACCATACAAACAAAATTTGTCTATCGCTTATACTTCCAAAGATATTTAACAAATTCACTGTCCAATAAATCATATATGACTCATATAAGTCTTTTGAAATACGCTCATGAATCAAATGTAACTCAAAGAACTTGGGCTAAAGAAATTTTTGTACCACGTTCGTGAGTCACATAAGTCACAAATGAAAGAAAAAATATTAAAAATATTAAAAGTAAACGAAACGTTTTTCCTATAATATTTCGTAACTTAGAGGTATCGTCTACAACGTCCATCAGGAAAAAGATAGTGAGGGTGGGATGATCTGAAAGAGCATTTTATATGGACGGTGAAGTTGTTAACTTTATAATATCGAAATGTAGTAGTCCTTCAAGATTTTCTAACATCTAAATTGTGGAAATACCTCAAATTTAAACCGTTTCGACCTATATTTTTATTAACGAATTAAAGGTAAGTATTAGGTCTACCGGAAAGTTCTGTCCGATAATTTCGTTTCAAATTTGAATATATTTGGATATGTTCGTTTGAGCGATATGTGGCTATATATCTTTATAATTGCATTTATTATGTGCCCTTCGAAATTAACTACAACAACGATATCTCATGTCATTGTCAGCGTGTCGAAATTTCTTAAAAGTTTTTGGTAAAGATGCTGTTGTGGACAGAACATGTAGGAGATGGTTCGAAAAATTTAAAGCAGGTGATTTCGGCCTAAGTGATAAGCCACGATCTGGGCGGCCATTTGTGGTTGATGACGATATTTTTAAGACCATGATAGATCAAATGATGAAAAATGGATTACATATGAAAACATCGTAAGGAAAATAGCGTGAACCCGGAAAACATGCCTTCTTCACTTGTACACCGAGCTTGAGCCTTAAAAAGAGAATAATGTGTATATAGTGGGACATGCAAGGTCCAATCCCCTATGAGCTTTTGGAGCCCAAGAAAAAGCTAAATTCGGAGAAATACAGTCAACAAATGGACGAGTTAACAAAGTACTCGAAGAAAAAAGGCTTACAATATTCAATAGGAAGGAAATCATACTGCATCACGATAATGCTAGACCACATGCTGCTTTGGCAACTCGCCAGAAAATCTCAGAGCTAGGATGGGAAATTCTTACGCATCGACCATACTCCCCAGACCAGATTTTCACCTTTACAAAATTATTTGATGAGAAAAAATTACAAAATGAAGAAAACGTTTTCGTTTACAATAGTGCTGCTGTAGATTTTCGCATCCAAAGATTTTATGCAAAAATAGGTTTTATAAATTGCCATCCTGCTGGGAAGTAGTCATAAGGAAATATGAAAATTATATCGTACAATAAATCTAGTTAAATATGTTCAAAATTATATAATTTTCTTCCTCTTCAAAAACGGACAGAACTTTCCGGTGGACCTAATATATTTAACATCTTGTACATTTCTGACTTAAATGAAGGTTTCTACAAAGATTCATCAAAATCCGTGAGGAAACATGAAACTTAGACAAATTTATGCTAATGAATTTCCATAAGGACCCTATAATAATAATAGACAACTTTAAAATATTTAGCAATACAATTTTTGTATTTGTTACTTTAATATTCTAAATGGCAAACGGTAGTATATTTCTCAGCAAAATTAAAAGAAGGCAACATACCCACATCAAAAGCCGTAAAAATGAACAGATTTAGATCTGTTGATTTGCACGACGAAGTGAATGAATGCATTTCAAAAATGAGAAAGGTTCAGAAACAGTAAGGTAGGTAAAAAAAAAATGCAAAATTATACGGGAGCTGAAATCGGTTCGTTCCGATGGCTCTGGCGGCCCAAAACTCATCTCGCATACTTCGCGGTGACGGCGGTTATTTTGATTTTTACGAGCTTGCAATCACACATGACATTTGCATGAAGTGTATCTCCGTCTCGAAAGGAGTTTCGAAATGTCCAGCGTTGAGCTGAGCTCAAATTTTTCGCCGTCCATGGGAATAATTCTGGCCAGAGCCTAGCCTCCGTCTGCAAGGTGAACCGCGGCGGTCGGCAGTCGGCCGCGGCGTTATCGACCTCTACAATGCGACGCAAAGATCCGCTGCGGCCGCCGAAGACGGAGAGTGCAGCAAAAACAGTGCTCCTAAAAAAAATGTTACAGTAACATAATTTAACACTTAGCCTTAGCATCAGCTGTCAGATGTTAATCTAGCGGAAAGCATGCGATCTGAGGAAATGTGCACATTCAATTACCAGCTCGAGGATGCCTAGGGAAGGGTCGGGGCCTCTTAGTCTCAGGCATTTCCACAGATCCCCCCTCCGTGCGGGCCTAGCGTGCGAGTTTGCGCATATGACGTAGGTAACTGCGGCGAGCAGGCACATTTAATGTTTATCAGTGCACAATTTATGTTTTCACTTCGATAAATATTTTGACTGTTATGTTGCTTGTTAGCAGCGACGAAGTCGGCACAGGGCGGAGTAATTAAAATCTCGGGCTAGTCATGCTTCCGGTGAGGCGGCAAGGTGTACAAGAACATGATTTCTCGCTATTTTGGAAAGACATTCAACATTTGCATTCCACACCTTCCTGCAGGTAAAATCCAGTGGCACGTATTCTTAGTCACTGACATTCAGAGCACCCCTGGTTGGATCTGAAAACGCGACGTTTCGTGATGCAGTTTGCACAATTTGACTTCCCAAAGTGTTGGGAAATAGCTTCGCCGCAAGGATTTTCAATTGAACCGAGACCCCTTTTTTTCCAGTTAATTTTCTTTTCTAACTAAGTTACCATAAGAAAAGCTAGCGAAACGCTTTATCCGCTATAAAACGCGCCGTACTATGGATCACAATCTAAATTGTTGTGCATACTCTCCGTCTACGGTAAGGATATTATTTTCCGCTTCTGCGACGCTGATTAACTTCAGACCCCAATCGGAGTTACGTTTGTAAAAAAAAAAAAAACAAAAATGGCATTCTTGACGACATAATTTCGTCACGGCACCGGGAATATATAGCCCAATAGTCTTGAGAAAGCTATTTAAGAAACTCAATTCGGTGCAATGCGTCCCGAATTGGCCACGGTCAGTGATCAACAGCAGCTCACCTTTCTGTATATAATTACAAGAGCAAATTGCTTTATTGCCGGTAATCATAGAGAAGAGGTGTCGCTGCAACTCGGTCGAATATCAATTACAATTCCTCTAATGAGTGACACCGGGAATTACGCCGCCTCAAAATTCAGTTAACCTGTTCCGCCTATGACACATATCCGAACGAGCCTATTATTAAAGCCGAGTTAGGCGCAATGATCTGCACACACCTCTGAGGATTTTTTTTTTTAGGTCTCCGAGGGTAATTTCTTAATTAAAAGCGATTCAAAGTAAATTAGCTGCAAATTACGGGTTACAAGCGATTGCTCCGCCCCCAAGAGCCACTAATATTTCTTTTTTTAGAGGCCTTTTGTTAGCAATAATTGCTACTGTTACAATACTACCATATATTTTTGTGGTAGGTTTTATGACCCACTCTTTCTGGAAGATAAAGTTTACCGGTTTTTGTAAAGCAATTTTTTTTTCACGGACTATCAATTACACATCTGCGGTCCGAACCAACAAATGTAATAATTCCTGCAAGGGTTTTTTCATTAATAATGCACAAGCGAATTAATCTTGTGTAAATTTCTTCATTTCAATTGTTTAGGGGCACTTTTAATGTAATTCTTAAAATCAACGATATTCCTTGGGGCGACCAGATCTCACTGTCTGAGAAATGTTCATTAAACTGAAATTGCTAAAGTAAGTACTTCATTATGACGTAAGGTATCTGCATTTTGTTAGGGCAATCTAATGAATATACTATTAACCAAAAAAGTTATTGCTATATAAAGTTCCTGTATATCGTACACATCCGGATAAATTTGTATAATTAGGTTTTGATCTAGCCGACAGTTAAGCCAAGAAATTTAATATTCTGTTTTAATTTTAACGTCTATGCGAAATACCATATTTCGTTGATTTCAAATTAGTAAATCTTCATACCGTACTCGAAATTAGCGTTTTTTTTTATATATGTATATGTATATGTTATAAGCTTATATTTAAATGAAAGTTAATTATAAAATGCAAAAAGTTTATTGCACGTTAACATTACAAGATTACTTTTTATTTTTTCCTGGGACATCTACAGCATCCGTATATTGAATTTCTTGCGATGTCACATAGCCTAACATAAAACATATTCTGGATCAAGATGAATCCAACGACATCTCATCTAATATTCCAATAGCACACGGAAAAAAATTTGGTATTCACAGAGT
This sequence comes from Philonicus albiceps, assembly GCA_963969385.1. Lineage (NCBI taxonomy): Eukaryota > Metazoa > Arthropoda > Insecta > Diptera > Asilidae > Philonicus > Philonicus albiceps. The sequence goes on from OZ017773.1 coordinate 34,573,064, forward strand.
AGAATAAATGTTGCACAACCATTATAGAAGCCAATCATATACATATTTTGTAGGAGTTGAAGCCATAATTACTATGCAAAGCCAAATTGTATTTAATTAATGTTCCTACAAATTGAGCTCAATTAAAATAGCATAAGTGACCATACCAATAAGAAAATGTTTAACGTAAATCGTATACAAAACAGCAAAGATGCCATAAATTATAGGAACTATCCAAACAATTTATCGGGGCTATTATGACCAATGACTCCAATGATCAATGTTAAACAAATTTAAATTGACCATTCTTTTAATATAATTGATAAACCACATCATTTGGTTAATATCGGGTGTTATTTTTGGATTGATAGAATTTCCAATAAGGATAAGAAATCAGTCACTCAATGCGAAAGTTGCGTAGCCATTTGTATTTATTATAGCCTTAACAATGATTTTAAATTATTGAAATTAACTTAGAAAACTGCCACTGCCACTGACATCAACATAATCGTCGTACAGTTGATAAAAATCGTACCACATTATACCCTTCTTGATGCTAAGCTAGGTTTTAGTGTGGGTCTAATCGAAAACGGATTTTGTAAATACCATTGCGTCAAGAAAAAGTAACTACTTGGTTTGGTTTGCATGCTGGCGGTATTATCGGGCTTTACATCTTAAAAAATGCTGCTAGACCCAATGTTACAGTCAATGGAATACGTTATCGAACCATGATCAACGAGTTTTTATTTAAAAGCATGGAAAACATCGATCCACACGAAATGTAGTTCTAACAGGATGGCGCTACTGCCCACACATCTCGTGAATCTATCAATTTGTTGAAAACAAAGTTTAATAAAATCATTATTACACATTTTGGACTTGTTAATTGGCACCGTTTAATTATTTTTTGTGGAGGTATGTTAAGTTATTGGTGGACGCTAACAGATCCGTTAACGACGCAGGGGTTTGTGGGTTCGATTTTCACATGAACCCTGATTATAAAAAGTAACAACTGCACAGAAAAACGCTATAGGTCTTAGATCTCGAGAGAGCCATAAAAAAAGGGGTGAGAGTTCTAAGAAAAATAAAATAAAAGACAACATTTAAACAAAATAGAAATAAATAATATGAACAAATGTTTTTTACATTATATTTGGCTATTTATTTATTTTAGGACCTAGGATATTATACACGAGCTTCATCACAATAAAGTTTTTAGAAAAACTGTTTCATATAGCAATAAATGTATTTATTTATTTTAAAGCGTAGTGTGGTAGAAACATCGTTTTCGGAGCTATATTATTTATATATGTCATACGTGTATGTCTGCTCTACAAGCCATATATATTGCAATTGTAATTTTTGCATATCATATAGCATATCATGTAAAATTATTTTAGCTCTAAATTTCGTCACCTTGTTCAATAAATTATTTTAATCACGATTTCGCCTATTTATATATTTATATAGGCTAAACTTAGATCTTGTTGGTGATTATTTTTTTCCGTATATCCTTTCCTTTTGGATTTTCGTAGTCAGGTAAAAAGCAACCAACAGCTGGTCCGCTCTATAAATACAAAGGAAACCAATTTACTAGCAGGGGTCCAAATTACCAACTTTTCCTCTATATGATTTTGTTTTTTGACCAACAAAATTAATTTTGCTTCGAACCTTTTCAACTTCTATCAAAAATCCTTACGGAAAACTATCGTTTTAATATGTAATGCTCTGAGTGACCGTTCAAATTAAATTTAAATCAATTACCAGACCGATCCTATTTCTGAAAGAAATTAAAAAAAAAGAAATCATAAAACATGTTATTTAATAGTTATGTATCTTCTTAATTAAATTGACTCGTTCAGTGTGCACCTTTAACTACACAACATCAGGCATCTAAGAAAGAAAGAGCTGAGGCTTAACTGCTGCGTATGCAAAGAACGCAGGGCCCTTTCCTAGTATCTGACCTTAGTAGTGATCGGACCCTATCAATTCCCAGCGCATAAAAATGACAGGAATTTACAAAATCGTCTAATAGAAGCCATCAGTTGTGACAAGATCAGCGAAGGAGCCAAAACCTGACAAAAGGAAGATAAAGGCGATGCCTCGTAAAATACGAAATATTGAGCCATAACCGGAGAAATACGATCTGGGAGAACTGATCCCGTGTATCGATAGCCGTAATTCCCGGCCGGGGATTCAAAATAGAGATATAAACCATCGGAGGACAGTGACAGCCAAAGGGAGAAACAAAGACGGGTCCGTAAATGTCGGGGAAGTGTGCCGGCTGTCCTAAATTCAGAACTTTACGAGCGAGCTCCTCGGGCCGGACTGTCCGGGTCTAGACATCTGACCAATAAACGGTAGGAGGTATCCGTCTTCCGAGGAGCTCTGGTACCGGTCAAATGCGTACTAGCGGTGCTAATCGTCGTAGTGCGCTAAAAGGCAGGTTTCCGCAAGAGCAGTTAGATTTTTAGCACCTCACCGCGATCCACAGATTTCTTACAAAATTTCTGCGCCCGCACCGCTTCCTCAACTATTGTGGCGGATGCGCGACGAAAGAGGTGAACGCGCACGAAAAGCCGTCCTCGCTATCTCCCAGGTATGCTCTGACACCTGTGGTTTTATGAAAATAAATGTTATGATCAGACTGACAGATGGCCCATAAAGTGATTATTTTATATTTTTCCGTTTTATTGGCGGAGGCCTCGTACACGTTCGCTTAATAGTTGGCCCGATAAACCGAACGTCCAGCTCTGATGATGCCCGGAACGCAGAGACCCGGGCTTGATTGCTCCACAAGAAGTCAGAGGCAAGATCTCCCGATAAGACACGACTAAATGTTTTTTATTTCCTGGAGATAAATATCCAATCCACGGAGGCATACAAGTTCGTTTATTGCCATGGTCTGCCCATTTGCCTTTCTGGGGACATTTTTTACTGACAGAGCCTACTTATCACCATCTAAATGGAATTCCCGAAAAAATAGGACCCGCGAGAATGATCGCAGCCCCGGAGTCCGGGTCCCAAGGTCCGGGACCGCTGGACAAAGTGCCGGCACCCGAAACTTTATTCATCAAAATGAAATGTTATCTCGAAAGCAGGTCAGCCCTGATAAAAATGATTTACGTACTTCGCGATGTGATTGCGTTCCCACTCATTCATCATGCACCAGCGAGATTATTTCGGCGGAGAATTTTTGAACTCTTGATTTATAGCCAAAACCACAAAATGTGAAGTCGCCTTTTTGCTTGCAACCAACTCGCGCTGAGTTCTGGGACTGTATCCAAGTCGCGGACTAATTTTTTTATTAAATTCAAAGCGACAGTATCGCCCACAGCCGTTGACAATTCTTCACGGACACGTTTTCGGTCTATTGAATTTGCTATCATTACGCTTCATCAAAAGATTAAATAAAATAACGAAATACTAATGCAATACGCTAGACAATCAATTTTCTCAAAATTATTCTTACTGAAAGGAAGAATTGTAAAAGAAATCCATATTTTATATTAAAAATGTTACTTTAGTTAGAATGAGTTGTGTGAGATCATTTTGTCCCCACAAGCATTCATTTTATGAAAGAACGAATTTGGTTAAGAGATCAATCAGGACTATTAAATATTTTATTTTCTTAAGACTTGGTTTTTAAAAGATTAACTGCGAGTAGGCTAAAATATATTTAAACTAGTCATTTTCTCGACACCACAACAATTTCAAACGCAGTTTAACCACGAAAATGAGTAATTAACTAAGCCTTAATCAATGTTTATTTGATTGGCATCGAATTTCAAAGCAGCAAATCGAGCTTTTATGTGATTATGTAAATAATTTTCAGTTACAAGAAGTATGTTATACTAATCCATATAGTGGATTTAAGTACTACAAACAAAAATTCAGAATGCAAAACTTTCATATCGATACACAATACATGCTAAAACTGGTGCTAATCTTAGGGTTATTTGTGGTGTTTTAAGGAAAACAACAAGACTTTTATACGATTAAGAAGGTACCATGCTATATATTAAAACATACTCGTATTTTCAATTTATAATGCTTATTAGAGGGTTCGTTCAACTTGAAAAAATAATTACTCGAGCCTTAAAACACTAACATTAGTTTGAATATTAATTTTAAAAACTAGGCAAATTACAATTTTGTTTTTAAAAATGTTCTCTATGGCTCTATGTCATTGACCCTAGATACCCACGTAACTTACATGCTATTGTGGGTAGTAATAAATGTTTTAACGCTTTATCATCTAATTATAAAGTGATTGACCTGAAAATAATTTTATAATTTTCAGAATTTGGCTGTAGAGTCTGTAGAGTCTGTGTTAATTTAAAAAATACTTGTGCTTATATCTTAAGCAATGTTTTCACTAATTTAAAAATAATGGTGGGGTCTATAAGAAAAAGTTCATAGTACGGCAAATTTCTCTTTAAAATAAAAAACCAGTTAATTAGGGAAGTATGAAATGCAAGAAAATGAAACTAATTTTCCCTATCGCCTGAGTAACATTTCACTTCTTTTTTAATGTTGCACTAAATACATTTAGAGATGATGAAGAATGGGGACTAAAGGCCCTCGAAATTTGATGAACGACAGATTTTATGAGCCCTGGTCTTAAATCGGCAAAAGATCATTTTATCGTCGTTGTTATATCAAAAATTCTCTTCTTAACTGAAATTAAGAAAAATGTGAAATTCATGTAAGGACCGATTATTGATAAATTCGATGTAGTCACTAATCCGCACTGTAAAAACCAATCTTTTAAATTTGTTTTGAAAATTGGGCATTTCGCTTAGTATAACATTGGTTACGTGCTTTTCTATTAATTAAATTATAACAATAAAACCCAAAGCGGATAATATTTTATTCCACTTGAAGCTCACTACTTTAAAAAAAAAACAAAATTTAGATGTTGCCTCCTATTGTCGCAAGGTTTGTTTTTAGCTTATGGAGAAAATAGCGTAAATCTATTGTAAATATATTCCCAATTGTATAAAATTTGGTCCGTTTTAATGATTACCAGTGGACCCGTTCGAAATCCACTAAAGACGTTGTTAGCCTCTAGTGTTATATATTTTTTTTTATTTAAACGGAAATTTTAAATAAATAGCGCATTTTAAGACTAAGTAGAGTATGCGATGTCGGAGGTGGAAACGAAAACACATGGTTTTGGTTTACTGAGTTTGGTCAAATATTAGTAAAAAAGGGATGTTAATAGTAAAAATAATATTTAAGATTTAGTTTTAAAAATAAAGCGTTTTACTGCCAATTTTATGAACTTCATTACTTTTTGTATGCTAATTATTTTCCAAATTTTTTCTTACTTATTGAATAGAAAGGGATCTCTCGTAGTTCAATTGTTAGCGCGCTGGTCTACCATTTTAGAGGCTGTGAGTTTGAATCCCAGGCAATACCATGGCCTCCTGGGATACGTGGTAAAATAAATAAGCAAGTAATCAGACAAAACTTGAAATCACTTTTTTCACCTTTGTCAAATACTTCCCTGAAGAGGTTAAAGCAGGGTCGAAATTGGTTTTCCATCGCAATTTATGTTTTATTATCAATAACGTCTTCATAAAAGCAATAATTTCTTTGATCACTGCTATAAAAGCATTGTAATAGCTCAAAAGTCACACTTAGTGCTACCTGAGACTAACCAAAGCAGTTAACTTCACCTCGCATGAATGGGGCATTCCAATAAATGCATAATCGGAATGAGAAATATCAAAGAAAATTTTAGCTAAGAGAACTATTAAAGCGGTGGCAATAAAACGATAAAGTTATTATCAAAATAATCAAGCAAAACTGTTTATAGCTCAAAAGTGAAAATAGAAAATAAAAAGCAAATACTGCCGATGTGCACGACGGTGTAGAATTAAATTTTAAAAATTTACAGCTAAAAGCTGCAGCAATAATAAAAAAACAAAAAAAAAACACTTACAAAACCTGAAGAAATGGCTAATCCGGCGTTCGCCTTAGGTCCGTAATTTCCGCGAGACACGCACTAGCGTTCTAAGAAGTTTTTTCTCAAAGACGCTCGCTTGTCTTGTCTGTTGGCGGAAATCGTAATTGGTGTCATTTTCAGCAGACGACTTCTACGCTTTGAATTATGTGTTTTGAGTTTTGAGGTAAAATGTCCACATCTCGTCTCTGCGCCCGCCGCGCGCCAAAGACACAAAAGTGTTGAAGGCAAAATTCACATGTGAGAGGGAATCTTTCGATCGCGATGACGAAGATAAACTTCTTGGGGGCTGTCGTGGCCGTGGCATCGGCGTGTTGCTTTCTTTCGACGGGGCTATGATTTATGCTTTCATATGTAATAACTCCCCTATGACGCCACATGTTCCGTTAAACCGCTAAAAGGCATATGAACAATGACTGCCGAGAGGTCTCCTCCTTAAAATCGCATAAAAGAGCCCACCCACAGGAAGTTCGTGATTCTGTCCGGCGGCTTGCACTTTCCTGCCCGGATCGAGCCTATCTGGGCTCTTACATCTCACTCAGTGCGAACTGCCTTACCGATCGTCTTAGTCTTGGATTGGGGGACCCCGATCTGAGGTGCTTCTTTACTTCTTTGGTCAGGAGAGTCCGCATCGTGCTGTGGGCCTCTTCCGTAGCCATCGCAGCCTTATTAGGGCTCTTGCGCCGGAGAGGCAAAGCCCCACCGAGCACGGCACGCTACGGAATCGATTTAAAGAAACGGATAATTCCTTTAGCCGCCGACTTGTTCTAACAATTGAGCGGACCATTCCCCGGGTGATAAGCACCGGGCCGGGACTGGGAGCATAACTGCCCGAGACGATGTTTATTGGCTTTTATTCGATATTCCCTTTAAATTGCATTTCCCGCAGCCATCAGTATTTCGCATGGACTAAAATTGCGCATCGTCCCCCCGGAGGAGCCACAGACCGACTATCAAAGTTAGCCCTGCTGCCATTGTTGGTGGCCGCCCCGCTCGCAAAAAGTCACCTAAGACGTTGGATGAGGACGACTCAAGACTTAAGACGACTATGCGGGGCCACTTGTGCTGCACTCCTGCACTTCAAGTTCTCGTAGCGTGCAATCGGGCTGCACATAAGTGCTATTCCGCAGTTGCCTTAATGCAGAACCGAAGCTCAGCTATTCAGTCCGTGCATAAATTATTTAAAAACAATGTTGATACATGAAAATTCAGCGCACTGTTATTTGATGCTCTCACGCGAATGTCTTCGAGTCATAAGGGAACGAGAACCGCCGCCGCAGCCGCCGTCATAGTCTTTGGAATTGCTATTGCCATTGCAAAAGTGGGATAAGCGTTGCTCAAATCAGCGCAATTCACTTTAAACTGCTGCGCCACTGTTTTTGCCGTGCATATTGTTCTGTCATAATAGCGTGATATAAATGCGAGATTGCGGCCCCAAGACGCTCTGTGTGAGAAACCCGCGAAAGTAACTGAAAAGAGGCGCTTCGCCTACCTTACGTTAACTGTTTTTAAAAAAAAATTCATCGCCTCCAAGGAAAATCGCTGCTATCGGCGGACACAATAATCCAAAGCATCTACCCGCCAACGGTCGGATGGATGTTGGTCACAAAGATACATTTATTGCAATGAATAGTCACTTACAAGAGATTGCATTTGCTATTAGAAAAACGGCGCAATATTTCACATTTAAATAATGCAACGAACAGAATTGCGAATCGGGAACGTCGGAACGACCACAGTTGTTACCGGTCTGTATAAAATAAAATGTTTAGATGTAGGGAATGAATGAAGGAAAATAAAATGGAAATCAGCGCTCATTTACGTGCCTATTTATATGCAAGGTGATTCAAAAAAGTATCTGCAAAAGCCATTGAAGTAATACTGCAAAAAAAGCATGTTTCACAGAATTTCCAGTAATTACCTATTCCTGATTACCAACTATTTGCACTCATTTAGAACAATTTGAGTTACTTTTGTGAAAATTAATCCATATTTTAAATTTTCTGGAATTTTAATATCCTTTCCCTATACTATATAAAATTGAAAGCTTATTGATTTGCTTGATTGTTGGTTGCTCAACCACGCCTAAACGCTTAAAGCGATAATTTTCATTATTTAATTGGAAATACTACAGACTATGTACATTCGAAATTAAAACATACATTGAGTGAGTCTCAAAATGCCAGCTCTACAAACTAAAAATCTGAAAGGATTGCCATAAAAATTGGTATTTGGGGGGTTTTGGATATGCCAATTGCGAATCCACTTTCCTAATTTAAAAACTCAAGACGATCATTCTAATATAGCGACATAACATTTTCGAAATTCAACGAATTTAAGAATAACTTCAAGTGGTTTCGGAGAGCTATGCATGAATTTGCTGAATTTCGAAATTTAAAATAGTAAATCCAATATGGAAAATTAATTTCTCAATTTCTAATTGAAAATATTTCCATAAAATTTAAATATATACATAAAAGATTTTCATTTTTAATTAATTATGTTAATCTGTCTGGCAGCCTTAGTCTTGGTTTTGCAATGCTATACTTACGGTAGCAACACGAAGACCAAGACTACAAGATCGAGACTAAGACTAAGACCGAATGTGCAAGAAGTAAGTCTATCATATGTAGCCTTTGTCTGGTCTTGTTTTGCGCATCACTATTTTTAATACAACATTTTTTACAAAAGTTTTCAATGATTCAAAATAATTTCCTGACAAAAATATATTGGAATAAGGTTGGTGATTACATAATATCGAGCATTTAGATGTGTGTTAAAATGAAGTAGCCGACAATTTCTATCACATATAGGCAATTAACATAAAATGTTCAGGTTTAATGTCCTTACATATATAAGGAAGAGGTCCTTCAGATATGGATCATGGTAAAAAATAAGTTTTGGTTTGGTGGTTCTATATCACATTCAAATTTTAATAACACTCCTAAACTGGCTGAAGTATCAAACTTGAGCACTTGAGAAGTCTTTAACTAAATACTTGGCATTTATGATACACCAGGCGAAACCATTATAGATTCGTTTTATGCCCCTTAACTTATTTTAAAGCAATACTGAGTTAGGAGGTCAGTTTGAAAACAGATGCCTAAAAATAAAACATATTTATATAAAGCAACTACAGAAACCGAAAGAAACGTTTATACCGAATTTAAAACGATAAACGCACCACTTTAAAATATGGAGCCCTATTTACAATATCTCAAAATGTTAATGAAAATTGCGAAAAATTCTGAATTTGAAGCCCCAATTCGAAACAGACTTATACATTTTTCAAATCAAGTTATTGAACTACCTGAACTTCTATCAAAATTCGCTATTTAGTTTCTATACAGAACAAGAAAATCAAAACTTCGCTTACAATCCCAGTTACTGTTTTCTCTCCATCCTTAACAAAGTAAAAAGCATAGTTAAACTGGAGTGCATTTATTAAAATATTGAAATCGAGTAACTGTTTACGGATTAAACCTTTCGTTGCCACAACAAAGACGTGCAAGTGCAAGCTCGGCCGCTTTTTAATAATTCATGGGCTACCGGAGAGGAAGCGACCTGTTCGGTCGGCAATTATATTCGAATGGTAATTTTGAACAATTAAAATTGCATAAAAATTTTGCTTTAGCGTGCACCAAGTACATTCCCGGTGCAAGAAGAAGACAATTTCGCGGTAGTCGATTGCGTGCAAGCGGGCTATTTTCCCGTCTTGTTGTTCCAGAGGTGCGCACATATCGCTTCAGATCAGTTCAAGAAAATAATTAGTACGACATGAGCTGAATGAAAGTGATTTCGTAGCTGGTTGTTTGCGTGGCGAAAATTAATAAGTTGTACCTGTATGCGGGGGAAACTTAAGAGGATCAACCTTACCTGTAGTAGTCGCTCTTGCAGTAGATGTTCCCATCCCTGGAAAAGCAAGACGTTTCCCTATCTAATGGTTGCCGACACACGCAGCACTGAAGGCAACCCGCATGCCAACGCTTTTCCACTGCCGAGAGGTAGAAACGGTCCTGCAAAAATTCGATTCATTTAGATTCTAATTTTTAGGCAATTTGGCGAAAAATTAGCCATTGAATAGATTGCCTACCTGGATGAGTCTACCGCACCCGGCACAGTCATCAGGGCCAGGCAGAGTCTCTGCCGACGATTCTGGACTGCTGGGGGGCCCGCACGGCTCTGTCTTAAGCGGAATCCCCGAACTGATGGTGCTCACCAGTTCGGAGCACTCGTTCCGGCTGACGTCCGAGTAGTTGATGGAAGACTCATCGAAGACCGCCCGCTCGGATGTGTCAAAACTGCAATTGTGAGACGAATCAATCCGTGGCGGATCATTAGCGTAATTGCAGTTAGCGTTTTCGACAAATGTCTTGATGTACCTTCGGCAAGAGTCACTGAAAATGGGACTCGCGCCAAACGGTTTGCTCGTGTGCTCGCATACATCCGGGCACGATGAACACATTCGGTGGAGGGGATGGTTATTGTTGGCACCAGCGCATTGGTTGCTCAGAGTGCCCGGAAGCGTAGGACTCCGTTCCCTTGCAGGACCTAAGAATCTTGCGCTCTGCTGCTGTAATTACAAATTATAAAAGTATAATGAATCTCTGTTATTCGTCTTTAAATGATTTTTTTATAGAAATCAAAAATATTATACACAAATATGCAGATATATCAAAAAGCCTACTATAATTTACAACATCTTCTATACAAATTTCGATTTCACAACGCACTCAAAAGGCTACATATGTAAAATTTATGCAATATTAATTCTATCGACATTTATTCCAAATATAAAAAATATTTTAGAATGCTATAAAAGTTATTAGGGTGATTGTTTTCTTTTCTATGGCAATTATCAGTTTCCTGTTAATCTAAATATATAGAAAAACTTCATCATCGTCGAACCGAGGTCATGCTAAAACATGGAATTTGTTTAGTAGTTGCCTTTTGCGATGTTGATACTCGGTAAGAAGAAATTTGTCGAAATTTTAGCCGCAAGTAACTCAAACAGGGTGTTAACGTTTGTATGGAAAACAAGCATAGTTCCGATTAAACCACTTCTTCGAAATTACATGTTGCACACTATACATATAAAAAGAAAATGTAGGAGAAAGCAGTGTAAGATGGAGTACTCCTAAAATTTTCTAAACTAAAAGAATTACGAAATCGATAATTTATTTATTATAAGGGGCCAATCGAAGTAGGAGGTCTCGTAGATTGATGAGTTAGAAAAAACCTTTTTTGATCTGATCTCATTGGATTTGATCTAAATTTAACTTTAAATTCGCAGCGTGGTTACTTTATAAAATAAGGAAAAAAGAACTGCTTATATATATATGTAGTCCATTTAAATTAGACATTAAAATAGCATTTAATTTTCATAATATTTACACACAATTTATTCGAGTTCAAGTTCAAGTTAATATAAACTTTCATGTGGAATCACTCGAAGGGGAAAAATCGAGTAAGATAAAAAAAGGAGAAATTCTACTTTCCTCATCTTGCCCGTTCGAGTGATTCTACACGAAAATTTAATCCTTATTAAATTTTATATTTCTTTCGGTTTTAGAATAGCGAAAAATTGTGTTTACAAAATTATAATACTAAACCACCCCTTCGATGAGGCAAGTTGGGTTGATGTGTCTGTTCAATATAGCAAATAATAAGAAGATTGATAATCAAAAGTATGATCAATAAGGTATTAGCCTCCTAAATGTACGAGTATACTATACAATGAAGTTATATTAACCATGAAATGTTAAGTGCCCCGTCTGGCCCCATCTTTCCCTACGTTCTTCTATCTCAAACTAATTCTCTATCTCAAAACTACATAATAATATTTACTATTTAACTCCTTAAGACACATGATTTTATAGAAAACTAAACACTTTCTTCCATTATAAAAGGAAATCTTTAAATAAAAATTAAATTGCATGAATATCGAGTAATTTAATCTTTTCCACCCCGAGTTAAAATGTCCCACCATGCATAAACAGCTAAGCAAAATGGGGGAACCGTTTTTAGACCATCTAATCCCAAAACTTTAAATCATTGTTTGAAAATAAAGTTTTACTTAATTAATTACAACGCTCTTATAGAGGGACTTTAAAGAACGACTTATGGAATTCCGTCTGGACCAACGTTACAATAAATTTACTCATTTTTAGAATGTTGAGTATTTTAAAGTCAATCAACCTAGTCTAGTCTGATTCACGTTAGAGCTTTGTAGCCACGGTTTCATAATTTTTACTATTCAAACGAGGACTCGAATGAGTTTCTTTTTTAGTTTAAAAACGAAAACGGGAATAAAAGGACTCTCTGGGAAATTTATAAATAAATTTTACAAACAGTAAAGTGTTAGCATAAAAACCCACTTGCGAGTAAACGCAGGTAATGTTCTATGAAAGCCTCCCACATCAATTTTCCGAATCAATTTGCCAACGGACCATATTTCAGTTGGAATTTCCCCTGGAGCAAGACATTTTCCTGCAATGAAATTAATTAGAGTTTTCCTTGCAATTTTTCATAGGAGCTGTAAGCGAACAGCCAAAGCGAAAGGGCGGCAGGGGCTTCGCAAAAGCCGACACATTCCCACTAATTGAAGAGGCCACGTTTGTACTGAGCCGTGCTCGAGGGGCGCAACCTACAAAATTTGTTTCGGGGTGCTCCTGGATCTCGTTTTGCAGCAACGGCCTGAGTTGTGATCCCCGCCAAATCCTATGCTACAAGAGTCATTACGCACGCGTAATTCATGACCGCAGCGACGATAAATCAGCGGCGCACCAAAAACAACCCCGGCCCAAAGAGCAAGTGGCACGCACTTTTTCCTCGGTATCACGTTTTGTTCTTTGGAGGCCGCGAAAATTTACGGCCGGACTGCACCGGGAAAGTCGATAAGTGTGACCTATAAATAAAATTCCAGGATCGTTCTCAGACAAGCCTAAAAAATATATGCGCGTAGAACTGAGCCCCTTAATTAATCGCGGAATTCCTGAATAATTGCTCTTCTATTTCTTGATTTCAGCTCTTCCACAAAATTGGCATTGTATCCACCAGTGGTGCTTTGCAAATTACGTATAAAAACTGTTTTCAGTAAAATAGCCTTCCTAAAACATATTTAAGTGTTTTATTTTCTTCATCAAAATAAAAGTTATTTTCCAAAGGCATAAGTAAAAATCCCTGCTATTGTATAGTTTTTGTTTTTATATATTTCAATTTCTATATCCTTTTAAAAATATGCTGTCATAGTCTCATTGTAAAATTCGTATTATTTTAGCTGTTATAACCATTTAATATCAAATCAATATTTGAAAGCAGTGTTCACCTCGTATAGTATTTTGTGAGCTTATGCAGGCGATACTTCAACAATTTCTTGACCAAATGAGCTCAAATTTTAACACTTTATGGCTACCTACTTCTACCACAATTATGTCCATTTTTTTGAATGTTTTATATTTTAGCAAACAAACTATTGAGACAATTAAAGATTTCATAAAGCCAAGATCAAAATCGAATTATGTTTTCAGTTCTTATTGAAACAATGTTAATTTAGTACGAACGATAGCGACATTCTTGCTAATTAGGAATATATTTGAATTTCTTCCATAATCCTGCTAAACAGAATGTTTACTAATAAAGTGCACAAAAGATAGTAACATTATTGTTAGTACTCGTAGATTATTCCCTTAAAGCTTGTCTTGAGAGGAATATGGATATTGAACACATTTTCTTTAATGATGCAAGTAATAATAAGGTAGATAATATAATTATAAATAATTCAATATTGGTAAAACAAGGAACAACAAAAATTATAATTGTTCATTTTAAATATGGAATATAGCGAAATGCATCAACATAAAACACCTACAGTTCTTCTGTTTTTATATTATATTATGATATATTTGTTATGTGAAGCGACTTACCAATCTGTAAGTTTATTAAAAATCAAATTTTTAATTTTTAAAGAAAAACATAAATTCTAATATGGAAGAAATTCATTAAATTATCACAATTTGTGTAGGTACAACACTATCAAAAAAGCACTAAAAACCGAATTGTCATTGCTATATACATCCTACATTTCTAGTAGTTATGCACTATTACCAATGATGCCAAAACCAAATCCTTATGTTATTTTTCCAAATACGCAACCCGTTACAGCTTCACTTAAATACGACAGCAAAGACTAACCAGCTCTTTACTCTTTAAGTTCTAATTTTATATTACTTCATTACTAATTCATTCCCTTGGAATCTTAAAACTTTAATACAGCATTAAAAATATTTTATTCGAGAATTTAATGAATAAAAAAAAGATTAAAAAGAATTTGGTAGAAGCTATAAGATGTTAAACGATACTAATGTATTCTTATTTAAAAATTTAAAAATTTTAATTACAAAAACATAACGTTTTTATATTCTTATGCTCAGAATTAGGTAAAACAAATTTTATTTCTGTTAATTGTTTAAAAACATTTAATATAAATAAACAATATTTGCAAATACAAAAACTAGAAATCTTTAAAAGCAAAAAAATTAAATCTTGATCAGACTTAACAAGAATTAGTCAATTTGCATACCGCAAACTATCAATTAATTTAAGTTTTATAGTTCTAATAAATCCATTTGAGTTGAAATTATTGGAGAAACAATTAATTTAACAACAATCATTACACAAACTATAAAAGATTTGCACCAACTATTTATTTAGAAATGGATCCATATACCTAAATTTCCAAGATATTTCAGGGTAGTTAAAATATAAATGGTAGATATTTTCCAACAATTTAGTAAATATTTTCAAAATTCTAATATTTTCGTTAGAATCCACAAATGTATATTTATTTTTAAACAAACTGGCATTAACATTTCTATCCAAAAAGGTAGAATTAGGTAGGAAACCAGATAACACTTCCACAAAATCTTAAAAACGAATTGTTTGCTATAATGGCAATGTATTTACGTTTAAACAAATTTATTTGGCTAGTACAATCTTAACAACAAAATGAATACAGCACATGACAGAAGGTAGTAATTTAGAAAAGCTTGAAAATAAAAAACATAAAATAAAGGTATGATTTAAATTAAAGATAATTTCTATCGACTATAGTAACCCAAAATAAAATGTGAACTTATTTAAATATTCGATCAACAGTGTTCTCGACATACTTTCTATTGCGTAATGAAACCTTTTGCTTCCGATCTTACATGCACTAATATTTCATGAGTAATTCTTATCTGTAAGATTAAAAATACCGATAAACTTTCAAGAGTATCATGTTAAATTTTTATTTCGAAACCCGTATTAGTGCATAAGTCAAAGCTTTTTTAAATAAATGTGAAGCGGAGCACTGCGCTGTTTACGACAGCTCAACCCTATTTCGGCCCACAGTATTTTAATTGCGAGTACTTTCCGTGAACGCGCCAAAGCATTTTTGACTGAACCCTTTTCTGTAATAATTAATTAAGAAAGCTTAATTTTGTACGCATTTCAAAAATTGCAATTTTCTGTTTATATTTTCATTAAAAAACAAAATTCTAAGAAATAATAATTTTTCATTCGTTCAGACCAACATGACCCCTTAAAGCAAATTAAAATCATTTTCGACCGCGAATGATAAAAAATAAATAGTACGACAATAATGAAACCTTTTGTGAAACTGTAGAAATAACAACAATTTAGCCGGATCGTTACCGCGAATTGGAAGCGGAGTATTTTTGCTAGTTTATTACAGCCAGAATAAAGGTGGACAGGTGACTCCTACTAAATCTCGGGCCATTATTCACCGTCAACCATTGGTCACTGTCGAGCGACGCATGCGACAGGTTTTTGCTCCGATCAGAAAATTCCCGGCGGGGCGGCCGAGTTTTTTGCCGCTAGCCAGGATCGCGGGTATTTGTTCTACTATCGCGGCTCTAATCTACATTATATGAAAACCGGTAGACAAGAGACGCTAATATTATATAATTAACGAATTAAAACATCATTTACACGGCCCGTAGAAAGGCCGCGATCGGTCCAACCGAGGAGCCGGCCATTCACGCGGTGGCGCGGCGCGCAGATAACCAGTTATTGCTTTTCCCCGCGAAAGGTATTTAATTGCGGCGATTCGATACTCGGACGTGGTCGTGGCACCGCAATTGCACTTTAGCTACGGGGCGCGGGGGGCCCTCGCGACTTCCTTGGCCCTTTCAGAAACTAGTTAACAACCATCAGCCATCCCATGCCCAGAGCACTCGAAAAGCGAAAAATGTTGCTGTCGACCTTGCCGAGTCACTTGTCCCAACATTGTGCCACGCTCGGCACAGATGCGGCCACTTCCAAGGTAAGAAACATTTTAGTCCACTTGCCTTTATTAATAATTACTAACTGTGCCGCACTTGACACGATCATGAAAATTTTCAGAGACTCCATCTCAACGATCTCAGGATCCAGATTGCCCGGAGGCGCAGGCAGCAGCACAGTGCAAAGATGACGAGGTTGTGACCTCTGAAAACGAAATTTGTTTCTAGAACGGGGCCTGGCCGGCTCTCAATAGAGCGCTAGCTTTCGTCAGAGAAACTAAAACTACCTGTCGTTGATGAATCTGCCTCACCTTTGGGAAAATATGCGGTTTATGGGACGACAACTGCAGGTGTAATGACTCTATGCGCTTATGCTCCGCTATGAAATTTACGAGGTCAGCTGCTGGGTCAGTTTCAATGGGTAATTTCAACAATTCTAACAGATTTTAAACAAAGCGGAAAAATTATAAAATAGCCTTCACCAAAGAAATTGTTAGCTGTTTATAGTGCGAAAACCTGATAAACTAATAGTCGATGATTTTCTTAGCGTAGAATTAATGTTATTAAATTTTGGCGCTGACATCTGGCAAAGTCCTAAGATGATTTATTATAGGTAGGTACAAACGTATTTTGTATGCTATTTAAAGTGTGTGATTTTTAAAATCTGTAAAAAGATGCCATCCAATATATTAATTACCGGATTTGACAACGGAGCCGAACCGAATTAGACTAGCCCAAGCCGCAACCAAAGTTTGAAAATTGTGACTTGATTTAATAATTTCTGACTAAACATCTTCTTTTAGTCCATGCTCAAGCTGCAGCCAAGCTTTAAACACCAATTTTTACTTTCCAACTTTTACCCTATCCTAAGCCATTTGTTTAGTACTCAATTATTAATTTTTTCGCTACCAGGGTCTCCTGAGAAGAATGTCCATCACAGCTCAAAACTCTGGTACCAATTCGAAAAAAATTTACAGATTCAAAGCATTCTAAAAAAGTAAAATAAATATTTTTTAAACTGGTAAACATTCTTCATATATTTCACCGTTTTAAAACTTAGCTATTCTGTTAAACACCACAACGTGTTTCAAACTATCTTCATAAATTGACCAAAAATTGTTGTCACATATGTGAGACGACAAGTGCTGATAAGAAAACGCTGTGTCACACATATATGAGGGCTGGTAGCGAACAGGTTAATATTAATTATTATTTATATATGTAATCTTTTTTAATTGAAAACATTTTTAATTTAATATTCATTATTCTTTCAATTTAATAATTAGGTCATATATTTTTTTAAACTAACTAGCTACTGATTTAGCCATCCTTAAGTTATGCTTTGATTTTCGATTTGGGCCATATTTCCGCATCAGTATTAGGGCTAGTTTTAATAATAGCTTAGCGCTAAGCTTCAAAAACAGCCCTATGCCAAATTACACAATCAGGCCTAGGCCAAATCTTAGTACAGGCCTTGGGCCAATCTTAAATGTGAGGGCTAGGTTAGGTTAGGTTGCTGTGGCTGCCTAGAAAGGCACACTTAGGCCAATTTTGGGCCATTGTGTTACCACGTAGCGCAGGAGACCATAGTTATTCGTGGGATTCGAACCCACAACCTCTGGGACGGTAGGACAGCGCGCTAACAACTGAACTATCAGTTGTAAGTATAGTAAAATAGTAGAACTATCAGTTGTAAGTATAGTAAAATTTAAT
Source organism: Philonicus albiceps (assembly GCA_963969385.1). Lineage (NCBI taxonomy): Eukaryota > Metazoa > Arthropoda > Insecta > Diptera > Asilidae > Philonicus > Philonicus albiceps. The sequence goes on from OZ017773.1 coordinate 34,591,013, forward strand.
ACAAAAATAATATTACTTTATTTTTGGTATTCTGAATATTCAAAATTGGGTACTGCTTTTGCAAAAACCACGAACTAAAAAGCTGCAACGCATCCAAGCTGAAATGAAATGAGTTGCTCTAAAAACCCTCATATACGAGTATAAATACTCGTACCTCTATTATGGCACCTTTTATGCCGCCTTTCTTCATTATACCTTTCGCAGAACCTAAGCTACATTCAATACAAAAATAATTAATCTAAATCGGTCCACGCGTTATGCGCGAAAAATAAAAAAAAAAAAACATACAGGTCGAATTGATAACCCCAGTTTTTGAAATCGGTTAAAAATTTAGATTCGCGCGCTTATCATTCAACAAGTGTCACTAAAAATGATTTTATTTATTCGATACATAATTAATCATAATCAGATAACCTATGGAAATGCTCTTCGATAAATTTCATGTGATATCAAAACGATTTACATGGTACTTTTTATAAAGTTTTTAATATTCAATTTTTATGAATTTTATATGCATACATACCAAGCTTTCATGTTTTTTTCTAAACAGAGGTTGTGACCTCTGAAAACGAAATTTGTTTCTAGAACGGGGCCTGGCCGGCTCTCAATAGAGCGCTAGCTTTCGTCAGAGAAACTAAAACTACCTGTCGTTGATGAATCTGCCTCACCTTTGGGAAAATATGCGGTTTATGGGACGACAACTGCAGGTGTAATGACTCTATGCGCTTATGCTCCGCTATGAAATTTACGAGGTCAGCTGCTGGGTCAGTTTCAATGGGTAATTTCAACAATTCTAACAGATTTTAAACAAAGCGGAAAAATTATAAAATAGCCTTCACCAAAGAAATTGTTAGCTGTTTATAGTGCGAAAACCTGATAAACTAATAGTCGATGATTTTCTTAGCGTAGAATTAATGTTATTAAATTTTGGCGCTGACATCTGGCAAAGTCCTAAGATGATTTATTATAGGTAGGTACAAACGTATTTTGTATGCTATTTAAAGTGTGTGATTTTTAAAATCTGTAAAAAGATGCCATCCAATATATTAATTACCGGATTTGACAACGGAGCCGAACCGAATTAGACTAGCCCAAGCCGCAACCAAAGTTTGAAAATTGTGACTTGATTTAATAATTTCTGACTAAACATCTTCTTTTAGTCCATGCTCAAGCTGCAGCCAAGCTTTAAACACCAATTTTTACTTTCCAACTTTTACCCTATCCTAAGCCATTTGTTTAGTACTCAATTATTAATTTTTTCGCTACCAGGGTCTCCTGAGAAGAATGTCCATCACAGCTCAAAACTCTGGTACCAATTCGAAAAAAATTTACAGATTCAAAGCATTCTAAAAAAGTAAAATAAATATTTTTTAAACTGGTAAACATTCTTCATATATTTCACCGTTTTAAAACTTAGCTATTCTGTTAAACACCACAACGTGTTTCAAACTATCTTCATAAATTGACCAAAAATTGTTGTCACATATGTGAGACGACAAGTGCTGATAAGAAAACGCTGTGTCACACATATATGAGGGCTGGTAGCGAACAGGTTAATATTAATTATTATTTATATATGTAATCTTTTTTAATTGAAAACATTTTTAATTTAATATTCATTATTCTTTCAATTTAATAATTAGGTCATATATTTTTTTAAACTAACTAGCTACTGATTTAGCCATCCTTAAGTTATGCTTTGATTTTCGATTTGGGCCATATTTCCGCATCAGTATTAGGGCTAGTTTTAATAATAGCTTAGCGCTAAGCTTCAAAAACAGCCCTATGCCAAATTACACAATCAGGCCTAGGCCAAATCTTAGTACAGGCCTTGGGCCAATCTTAAATGTGAGGGCTAGGTTAGGTTAGGTTGCTGTGGCTGCCTAGAAAGGCACACTTAGGCCAATTTTGGGCCATTGTGTTACCACGTAGCGCAGGAGACCATAGTTATTCGTGGGATTCGAACCCACAACCTCTGGGACGGTAGGACAGCGCGCTAACAACTGAACTATCAGTTGTAAGTATAGTAAAATAGTAGAACTATCAGTTGTAAGTATAGTAAAATTTAATACAAAAATAATATTACTTTATTTTTGGTATTCTGAATATTCAAAATTGGGTACTGCTTTTGCAAAAACCACGAACTAAAAAGCTGCAACGCATCCAAGCTGAAATGAAATGAGTTGCTCTAAAAACCCTCATATACGAGTATAAATACTCGTACCTCTATTATGGCACCTTTTATGCCGCCTTTCTTCATTATACCTTTCGCAGAACCTAAGCTACATTCAATACAAAAATAATTAATCTAAATCGGTCCACGCGTTATGCGCGAAAAATAAAAAAAAAAAAACATACAGGTCGAATTGATAACCCCAGTTTTTGAAATCGGTTAAAAATTTAGATTCGCGCGCTTATCATTCAACAAGTGTCACTAAAAATGATTTTATTTATTCGATACATAATTAATCATAATCAGATAACCTATGGAAATGCTCTTCGATAAATTTCATGTGATATCAAAACGATTTACATGGTACTTTTTATAAAGTTTTTAATATTCAATTTTTATGAATTTTATATGCATACATACCAAGCTTTCATGTTTTTTTCTAACGTTGAAATTGAACCTACCAAATTAATGTCTTTTCGATTTATGTACGGGTTTTAATATAAAAAGGCATTATGTCGATATACTAACAATTCAATTAAAACCTAAAAACTATGCTATCTTGTGCCTGCGCTCTATCATGTTATGAGCAAGTGTTGATCATGACACAGAATTGAGTTGTATATGTTGAAACACGCCTTTCAAAATGACCCTACATGATCAGATGAATAACTCTGGTACTTTTTATTAAAATTTAATAAGCAAAAGACGCTAATTTCGTGATCAACCCATTTTATAACTGAAAACATTAAAATTTAATAAAAATGCTTTTCAACATTATTCGAGCCCCTGAATTACCCAAAATAAAGTGCAAATAGTCGTAGAATTAGAAACCCTACCGCAAATTCTGGTTTATTTTCATCTTATTTCATTTGCTAGGTCTCTGTGCGTTACGACTAAGTTACCAATTGGTTTGGCATGCTTAACTCTTAAATACCACGCTGAATTCGCATACCCTCAAATATACCACGTCTGGTGCGAATTTGGATTTCACGTATTTAAAAGAGCGTATTTATTTATAATAAGAGAAAAACGGTCTTACGTCAACAACCGGAAGGAATATGTTTATAAATGAAAAAAACAAAATATGACACTTCAATGTTTTCACCAATTTCCTTTACTTTAGACGAAACCAATATATTGAGCTGGTGCATGTATAGAAAAAGTTTCCTGTAAAAAACAGACAAAATCTATGGAAAAAGTCATAAATAAATAGTACCTACGTGATTAATCAGAAAAAGCAATTCAAATAATTGATCGCTGTAAATATTTAAAAATATATATAATTTTTAACAGAGATGGAGATGTTTTGCAGATCTATTTTTATTTTTATTCCATATTTATCATTAATTTTTAGTAATTTGTGTTTTCTCTTTAAAATTACCTTCAAATATTCCCTTCTTCCACTGTTCTCTTAATTTTAAAAACTTCTATAAGTCGACTACGTCTACAAAGAATCTTCCAAATAACGAACTTGCCTAAATAATGAAGAAATTTTTCAAGACGAGCAATTTCATCGTCGTTACCGTTGATAACTCGAAAAATATATTTAACTTTTATTCGTTCATTTCAATGATTCGTTTTGTACAATAAAAAAGTGAAACAAATATCATTTAAGAAATTTTTAAAATTTGTAACGAAACTTTGTGGGGATATACAAACAATTATGACAGAAATTTTTTAAATTTTAAAAGTTTAAAGTTAAATATTTCGGAAAGTAGAAGCAGCCGACAAATATGTTTTACATAATCGTCACTTTTAAGCCCCAATCAACGTTTTTACAAAGTTTCACCAAAATCCGTGTGGATAACTCAAACTCTGTTCCATTTTTTATCTGCTTATCTTTATAGTCCTACTTATATAAATTATTTATTTTCCTTTTTTTTTTCTTTTATATATGGTCAGCCACTTCATACTTGATTTTTGGAATTATTATATTTTATTCTATTTTTAAGTTTTATAAAATCTCGATCCGTTTAGCTACTTCTAGTAATATACTGCCTAATAATTAATAAATTTAAAATAATTTTTATTTTTCATTTACCGCGGTTTCTTTTACTATTACTATTACTACTATTAAAAAATAATATAATGAGATGTAATTGAAATTTGCGTAATAAGATATTTTAGGAAATTATAAGCCTAAATTAATTCATTTACAGTGAACGAAATTAATTTAAAGTCAATGCCTAATCTTCATTCCGAATTAAAATATTTTGAAAACCAAAAATGATAAAGCATATTGAAACCCTGTGGCAGCTGGGCACCTTTGGTTTACTCTTCTTTGTAAGTGTTTTAGTGGTTCATTTGCTTACTGAGATACTGTGCATTACTGAGATAAGTTGCATTAGTTGTAATCAACCACTCACGGCGTACTATTTATCGCGAAATTAGTTTAAAGCCAGTAAATTGTTTTACTATTTTGAAGAAGAATATCCGAAAAAATAATTTATACTTTTATAATAAAATAATCATGTGTGTGTGTTTTTTTTTCTAAAAGTGTGCATTTTCTTTAATGGACATAATTCTTTTAGTAATGGGTCGAAAACAATGTTTAAGCGAAGCTGAGAGAGATGCTGTTTCAGCTTATAAGGATTCGGGGCTTTCTAATAGGCAAATTGCTCTAAGAATGGGTAGATCTCGTACTGTTATAAACAACTACGTCAATTTGGGCAAAGAATACGGAAATAAAAAGGCAAAAGGCGCACTGAAAAAAATAACTAACAGACCAAAATCGGGAATTTGAAACGAGGCCAGAAAGCAAAAACTGTGTGCATCGAAAATAAAAGCAAAATTATAGTTGCCAGTAACCACACGAAGAGTTCAGCATATACTAAAGTCAAGCTCGAAATTAGTATACACCAGAAGACTAAAGAAACCTCCCCCGTTTTGTCCTGGTCTGAAAAGTGGCAGACAATTCTTTTCTGCGATAAAAAGAAATTAAATTTGCACGGCCCGGGTGGCATGACATTCGGGATGACAAGGCGGAAATTTACGTAGATTTACAATATGTGGCTTTAAGTTAATTTCACTCACATAAAAAAAAAAAAGTATATAAAAAATTTCAAACCAAATGCTTTTGTTCAAGAAGGGGAATAAAATTGTTATTTATAATGTTTCCCTGTAGTAAATGATTGGTCTATTTTATTGTTAATTTTGTAATTGTCGAAATGAAATTTATTTGGATAATGAAAAGAAAGAAACCGAAACTTCACAAAAAAAAACTTCATTTTAAAAGAAACCGAAACTTCACAAAAAAATATTTCAGGGGAATTTAAAGTTAAAGTAAAATTCTATATAGCATAAAGAACTATTCTATTATATTTCAAACTAGTTATTTCTTGATCAATTGAATCGGTAATTCTGTACACAAAAAATAAGGTGAATTTGTTTAAAAAATAAAAAATCTTTATTTATTCTTCCAAATCAATTTCGTCGCCTTTAAAGTAATCCCCACCATTGCAAACGTTTTTTACAATTCTCGAAACAGTCTGAAAAGTCCTGTTCCGGTATGGCTTTCAATGATTTCGTTGGTTCGGCTTTTATTTCCTCGACGACTCCGTGTGGTCTTTTAAGTTTAGAGAATAGCCAGAAGTCACTCGGTGCTAAATCAGGCGAATACGGTGGTTGCGGAACGAATTGAGTTTGTTTTTTGGCGAAATCACTGTAAATCTCAGTTATTTCAAAACGCTTTAAGGTTTTTTAAAATCGAAACAATTTTAATCAAATGGGTGACGTCAAAATAAAACGCTTTAAGCGTTTTGAAATAATCTACTGAGATTTACAGTGATGGTCTCGAATTCCGCAACCAAAATTTAATGCAAATTCCTTCTCTAAACATTTTCAACACAACCAAGCCGCTAGCATAGCATAATTAGAATTCAAAACCGCTAACTGTCAAAGAGTGGTATTTACTTCTAACTTAAAGTCATTATTTTGTTTAAAAATAAAACAGATTATTAGGTTTTAAGCACTGTAAAAAATCGCAAACCGCCACTTTAGTTGTGACTGAACAAAAATATATTAAGGCTAATCCCTGAATGTAAAAAAAATTGGTTGCTATAGAAACAATATGAAAGTGTCAAAATTCCAAGTGTACAATTTCTATAAACCGATTTTTTTACATTGAGGAAATGGCCCTAATATATTTTTGTTGTATCGATACAATAGAAGATATATCAAATCCTAAACTTAGACACCATTTGTACTAACATGGGCATAAGTCAATAATAAACAATCTTCTATAGTTTTCAAAATATGAAAATCCTTTAAACAATTCGTAGGTTTTCATACCTCGAAAAGAAAACAAACTAAACCTTTTAGTAAAGTCGTTTCATTGCCCATCTGTCGGTCCATCAATACCCTTTTTTTCAGAAACGACTGGAAATTGAAGTCTAGTTGAAATTCATATCAAATTTTAATGTTTACAGTCTCAAAGTCATTTAAATTTATGTTTATAACTTAATGTAATAAAATGATACGGCCTTTTCAAAGCGTATTTCAATACTGACAAACTATCTCATTGATCGCCAAAACCTACATATAAGGACCTAAAAATTTTAAATTATCGACTAAGGAAGATCTCAAAACACAATAAAGGACAAAAGCGAGAATAATTAGTTTCTAATTTTGTATGGAATTATTATGTAACAAAAGGAACGGAAACCTTAACGGGCCTTTTTCAAGAGTGATACGACAAGGATCTGATCTTTTAGACGAGTAGGAGTTATTGAAATAATTCCAAAAAATATATTTAATAGACGAAAGTAATTGAATTATGTATGAATGACTTGGAGTTAGCCGATTTTCATAGAAGCACTTATATACTGAGAAGTAATGGATTTTTATTTTCCAAGTTCCTAAGCAAACAGACTACAAAAATTCAAAACTAAAACAGGTTGGTGCAACAGCAGTGGAACGCAAGTTACCCACAAAAACAAACTCGAAACAAGCCACATAAACAACAACTGAGGACCTCCTGAACGGCAACAAGAGCCAAAACGGCCTGCTTGAGCGAGATTAAGCGAGCCGGAAAGGTACCATCAAGCACCAAGTACCAAGTTTCACGCATACCGCACGCAACTGAAAATAGATTAAAAACAATTACCTGAATTTGGCAAATGTTGCGGTGCATGGAAAAAACGAAGGTATCCTGCTGCGAGTGCCCAGGGCCGAGTTCCCACCCACAAAACATTCCACTGCTATTATTAACAAAGTTCACAAAAGCAAGTCTCCCTTCCTCCCGCGGGACACTTTTACCGCAAAAGTTATTGCGTTCCCACGAGTTGGCAACTGTTCGGGGAGTAGCAGAGGACCTCAGTCGGACTCGCGGCTAGAACATTTCACGCATTCACGTAAAATCAACGTGTAATCAATTTAGCAGCTGTTGATGCGATAAAATCAAAATTAGGCACACATATGTACATACGTGAACCACATCTCTGGCAGGTTTCTGCATTTTCTAGCACTGCCCACGCCGCGGTGCACTCATTTGAATCAGAAAATATTGCTGCACTCGTCGGAGGAATATTTCTTCCTTGGCAGCAAATTGACATGAGCAAATAGGTCAAAAGTGAGCCGTGTATTTATTTCATTTCAACGTTTTTACTTTTAATATCTTTTGCACACCGCTACCTTGATAACTTGCTTTTATCACTTGCACGATCATGGCGAGGTACTTTTAATTTTCCCACCAACTAGTTAGTCGTATGTTTTACGAGAATAAATCAAATTATATAATTACAGTATCAAATCAAAAATTAAAAAGAAAATCATAGTATGAGACATCATACTCCTCTCAAAAATAGCTGTCTTTATTTTCTATGAAAATCGATTAGTTCGAAATGTATGGTAAAAGTAAGGAAAATTCTAATTCAAAAAAACGTTTTTCTAAACTCGTAAAAATTAAATTTTAAATAATTTCCAATAATTTGTAGAAAACGAAAAAGAGTAATTGAAGAATTAAAAATTACCTATATTATAAATACTGATCTTGGGCACGTAACAATGAAAGCTTTTTTTAAAAATTGATAATTTGCATTTTCATTAAAAGACTAGTACTTTTCAAAAAAAAATTGAATCGATGATAGCATGACTGAATTTGGTGATCGAAGGTTATTATGATTTCTTTTCGCATATGAGGGGCTTGAAAATTAATGCATATATTCGAAGATATGTAGGCACAAGTAAAATTTAAAACCCCTTCTACACTTTAAAATAGAAAATAGAAAATGTTATTTTGAAAAAGATTGCTTATTCCCATTGCTCTTTGTCAAAAATACCAGGCGCTTTAATAAATTCATTTGAAACCGATTTCACTACAAACTAATTAGTCGATTTTGATTGTAAAGTTAAAATATGATCGTTAACTCATAAATAAATTGAACATAACTCTCTTGTAAAGAATTCGAAAGAATAGGCAAATAATAAAATAATAAAAGGACATGAGACATAGTTAGGTGTGCTCTTTCAAATTTGCAGTAAAGTAGTAGTAAAATTAATGATTCCAACGAATTTAGCATTTTTCTTTTCCAAAATTAAATCTAGAGAGTTCAAAAAGGAACTATAATTCTCATTTTTCAATTTAAGTGCTTTAAAACTTTTGTGTCCAGTTTTAAATTCTTGTGTCTACGAATAATCATCTTACTAAAATCGATGTGAGAGAGAAAATTTCTAAGGCCGCTGACTTGAAACTTGGTCCTCAGTTTAAAAAATATGGATGTGGTGAATCCAAAACGACGGCATTTTAATGTATACCTTGATTTAATTTTAACAGGATAAAAAATATTTATACATCGCAGAATTTAAATTACCTAAAAAACATAAATATTCGGAATTTTTTTTCTCAAATGAATACTTTAAAAAATAAAACAATAGTAAACTTTATATTATTTATTAGCTTTTCAACTACAAGCAAAACGCATTTAATTTTAATTTTTATAGCAAGTTATATATAAAAATTTAAGTTTTGTAAAGGGATTTCGAAAACTTCCACCTCATAGTCTGCATGATTTCTAGAGCATATATCAATGATTCCGAATAAATAAAAATAAATTCATAAACCTATGAAGGCTAATTGATATTTGAAAAAAGTATTATTTAAAAAAAAAACTTCTAATCTTCCGAACTTGACTATTTTTTATATACCCAAACTGAGGCTATTAATAAAACTATTAAGTAAAGAAAAAAAACCAGATAATACCCAACATTGGCATTAAATACACAGTTCTAAATTTAGAACACTCTCCGACTTAATTCATGCATCTGATTATAATGTTAATGCAAATATTACGGATAAGATCACCGAACAAATAACATAAAGACTACTCAAAATTTATTATAGCGCTGTTATTTTAGTTATTTTGTTAGAGAAATAGAAATTTATTGACAGTAACATAAAAGGCGCTGAAGTGGAATTTGTATATCGACGATCAAAGAATATCTTATTGGGTGATCAAACAAAAGATTATTTGAAAGCTCAAGAAAATCGCTCATTTATGTTGCCATTTTTTTACATTATTTTTTTGTTATTCCTTAATATTGGTTTAAACTTTCTAGCAGATATTTATTTGCATATGCATGGATATATTTAAAATAAATCTAAAAAAAAAGAAATATTTAAAATTAATCCAAAAAGCAGCTTTAATAATAACGGGTTTCTTAAATAGTTTTATTAATAAATTGGTACACCTTCTTATGTTTCAATCCAAGGTGCATTGCATCAAAACCTAGAAATTTTTTTAGCTGAGACATTTAAAATTGATGGTGCAGGTCGAGTTTGTATAGGAAATTAGGTGAGAACAGAAAAGTGGCAAGAAATCTCTTAACCACGATCAGGTATGCAGAGAGACAAACAAATTTTTGAAACAAAGGGTCTTATGCACTAAAAATTGAGCAAAATATCACACTCGTTATTTAAATAGAAAACAGAATTGCAAATTGATATCGAACTCAATGTTTCCATATAAACATTGAGACTGAGCTTTTGCTTAGTTTTTATACATAAAATTCAAAATTATGAGATACAGGACTACATTCACCTAAAGAGACTATAACAAATTTTCTCCAGAATTCATCCTGCAAAGGTAAAAAAGTAACAATTAAGAAGCAATTGCCTTCGCTTACCGGAAACACTCTCGAAGTTATGGGTAGAATGTTGAAATAGAGAAATAATAACAATTTTATGCGCATTATTATAATTTAGATTTTAATTAAAAAATCAAATCTTTCCAGAATGTTAATGCATTTTAAGTTATATCGCTCTGAGCCAACAACTATTCTACAATTGTTAAGCTTGCATATCTATTTTCAAAATTTCTAACATAAAAATAAAAAAAAACCTATAGTCCTACATTGAGATTTTGAGATCCTTTTTCAAAACGCAATAAAAACTATAATAAATATTTCAAAAATTGAAGGAGATGGATAAAAATGTGTTACTTATTGGTAATGTTCCTACAATAGTCCGTGTCCATATCCCCTCAAAATACGCCTGGCTTCTCTCCGATCCATCCAACCGCAGTATCACTATAGGTAACGTCCGTATCTCCAAGTTTTGTAATAAGTCCTCTAAGTCAGTTAAGTTTAGCTCTAATTTACCAAAGCCTAACACTAGCCTTACTATTAATTCTAACAATAGTCTTAGAACTTTTACTAAACCTAGTTTACGTATCTGTAATCCAGTCCCCTCCTCCCCTAAGATTAACATCAACTCCTTTAAATAGTTAATAGTTAATAAATGGTAACCGTACTGCTAAACTGCATATATTTTTATTCCTTATTATTGCATACATCGATATTTCTATACTGAAAAGTTCTACGATTTAATGTTTTTCAGCTTTTCTGTTTTCATTAGAATTTAAAGAAAATTTAGCGTACATTAACACTAAAAACCAAATTCCGTCCAATTTTGACGGGTGACAATATGATCAACAAAATTATATATGCAAAATTGCGATAAAATATGAATATTTAATTTAATATTAACTAGTCTCCGTCAGTCGAAAGCCCATTTAAGTGGTCAGAAAACGAATGTTCAAATGTTAATCAGATGATGTTAAAATTCCGGCTACGGCCGACGACGTAGGTCGAGCAATAAATTAATTAAAGGAAAACTGCTTATGAATTCAATAAATTCAGAAATTTATAACTTTTTTCCGCTGTTTTCAATCACACGATCCGGAAAATCACCGCTCTCTGCCCACATTCTGGTGCCTCGTTTAAGGCGCTGAAGTCAGACAACATAAAAAAAAAAGGAATATTTAAAAACAAGAGAGCGCGACTATCAAGCCGCGGCGACGAACTATTAAATCCATGATTTATACTACGAGCACGCCTTGATTCGTTGTTAGATCGCCGCAGGGAGCGCTTGTCATTTTTATTAAGTAATCCCAGCGTCAGCATAAATCGTTTGAGTTATTTTAGCCATTCAAAACTTTTGAGATACTGCATAAATTGGTACATCAACGGATTGACCGTTGACCATAGTTGTCACAATTTTGTCGCGAATGCGTCCATTCATCAAAAGCGAGGGCAATTTTCGTCAGAGCAAGATTTACGAGCGGACCTGCGATCCGACCCGCTCTATGTCGCTCTACATCGCTTATTGGAAGCGCTGAGTTTACGACTCTGGCCATTTATCAAAGTAAACCGCCGAATTTCAACAGACTTGTCGAAAAACCAGCCAAATTGTAAATTACCGATTGTTTTTATAGCTAAGACAGACGCAGAGGACGCTGTGGAAAATAGTCAAAGCTTTGCGACTTTGCAATAAACTGCAAATTTATTAGATTAACACAACTTAGAGGAAATGTCGCGAAACTTATCAATGTAGCGCGAGCCACTAAAAATGCTGTTAGTTAGTGACTTCTGCGCTAAGCGTTTTGATTGATGGACCCATTGCCTCGCCTGAGGTGTTCAGCAATAACTTAATAAAATTATAACTCCAGCAATCAATATGGAAAATCGGGCTCAAAATGTTTTATTATCCATCGGCCACTTATGAGTTTGTGGGTAGTACCACCTATTAGTGGGGATTGCGTTAAATAAATTTCTGGATCACGTTTCACTCAGAGTGGGAAATGATACAAAATCTGATTCAGAGTCTAACTCAACCCACCTTCCAATGTAATACAATACTTTAGGCTACCTACATAATCCGATAAAACTGTCAGCCCGTGATGAGTGTCCGCATATGATCTATTGGGACTTTTGATTTGATATTTAAAAACCTCCTCCTTCAAATTTATATTGATCCTTTTGGCAGTTGAGGATACTAAGAAACGACAATTTGAACTTTTGTGACTCTAGACCTGTTCCGTATTTTGATAGTAGGGAATCAAATTACAGGTGTCCAGGAACGACCTGTTACAGTCTAAAATTCGTATTTCAATCCGAAAACGAATAGTATCGAATATTCGAACAATCTAATTCTACATATTTACAAGCCTAGCTCAGAGGTATTGTAAAGTTCTGAATTCTCCTACAGTGAGAGAAGCTTCAACTTCAGTAAGCATTTTGTGCAAATTTGCTTAATATTTATTTATTGAAGAAAACTTTAAAATTGATGTTTAAAATAAATTGTAAAATTAATATCTCCAGTAATACCTTAAAAACAAGACATGATGCCTTCAAGTTTTCATTAACGCCTAGTATATTGTTTTACAACGACTTCAGAAGTAATCAAGATTTTAAAAAAAAAAGTCGTTTTTGCCTTGACGGGTCAGCGTCTACATCAGAAAAGAAATCTACTGTTCAAATTTCCTGTTTATAGCTTCAACAGTTGTTGGTGGTTGGCGGTGATAAATTAGTCAGTAAAGACATGGTTCTTTATTTCTATACACTCGGTTTCAAAGCTATATACAAACGAATTTGAAAACAATTTCTATTTCACTCTTTTTAGAATATAGAGTTACTATCAAGAGTTCATTTCGTAATTAATATCCAAAAAGCTAAATGATGAGAAATATTTGTATGTTTTGCAAATTTCTTCTGTTAGTATGTTAAAACAATCTTGAGTGTCACTCTATATTTTGAAATCCGTTAATCACAGGTTGTATTCATTTTCGATAAAACACAATTAAATTTAGGGACCATTTTTCATCTCCTCTTTTACTTGTTATACATACATTGGTGGGCGGGATGTATACATACAGCGGTGGACAGTTTCAAACGAACCTTAATTAATTTAAATCCAACCATTTTTCACGGAAAGCGATTAGTGATTGTCCCTTAATTCTTTTGAGAAGTGTATGTTAGAAAGAAAAAAGCGAATAGATGCTACATAAACTATTCACAGTTCTTATCAAAGTGAAGAATTTATTTTTTACATTTTAAAATGATTTCCATAAATTATTATTATAAGAGCTAAAATAAGTTATATAAAGTATTATTTTATAATCAAGTGGTCTTCATCATCTAAAGCATAGTAGTTAAGTGACCTTTTAATGTGATCTTTATTGAATTAAATGAATCATTTAAATTTTAAATGCAACCACGGAAGCAATTCATTGATGTCTCGTTTGGTTGTTTTGTCTGTTTAATTTATTGTATGAAAAGACAAAAAAAATAAACCAATTTGTTGAATAAAGTCACAAAAAAATTAGTAAAACGCATAGAAAAAGCCATATATCGTTTAAAAAAAACCGTGCAAAAACAAAGTTAAGCGCGTAAAAGTAGGCCAAGGGTATTCAAGAATCTTAAAACAATTTTCCCGAATTTTAAGTCCGTAGTGTTCAAAACTATTGAGACATATACTAAGATCCTAATTGAGAAAAAAGAGTATTAATGAATATAAAGGATCAGCTGATTTAATTACCATTGAAATAAAAAAAAAATAATAATAAAAACCTAAATAAAAATAAATAAATCATTAATCTTTCTTTATTTTTAGTAATCATTGTTAGTAGTTCTATATCCATCGACATACTTCTTCTTGTAAATTCCGAATGTTTTTACTAGTAAAATTTTTCAAATGCAAACTATTTGATAAAGTTGAGTCAATTTTGAAAATAGAAGAGAACGTATTTGTCAATATGGATCAACTATGAATTGTAAGTACTTATAACTTTTAAACCCCATTCATATTTTTACGAGTATTTCAGTTGTAAAACGGAAATGAAAAAATTTGGATTAGCATTTTCAATTTGGCTTAACGCATTTCAAAATTATTTAATCCTGATTGAGTATTCAATTAAACGTATACTACTACTACTGTATAATACCAATAATTTTCAAAAATATACCTTTTTTGTATGATATGACCCTATATTATTTGTAGTCTCCTTTGAATGATTATGACAAATTGTTTTAGTGTTTAAGAAACTCGAATAGGAACAAATTGTTGTCTTCTCTCAATTCTGTCTCAACATTTTACACCACTACAAAAATTTCGTATAAGATTTGAGACGGATCTTTGAGGAGGTCACTTCAAAAGCTTAATTCCAAAACTTTCAAAACAATTTAACTCTTACTTATTGCTATATGATTGGTTCATTAACTTGACTACAAAATTGTGTTTTCCAAAAATTCTTCAACATTCTCTGAAAGTAAAAGCTTGAATTGTAAAATACAACTTCAACCAAAAATTTAGTTGTTTTCTACCCGTTTCTTGATGATATTCAAAGCAGTAATTTTACACGCAAAAATATCAAATAACTAAGCCTCTTATTTATTATTATTTCAACAAAAATGATTAACATTGTTTAATATTACGATATGAAATAAAATAAAACGTAAAATAAGCAAATTCTATTTTTAACAAAGGTACGTCGCGTTATAATAAAAATTGGAAGCTGCAGAAAATTTAGTATTTATTTATTAATTATAACAAAGAAAGTTACCGGCTAAAAGTTTCAAGTGCAGAAATTGTAAATTTTGGCTCAGACATGAAAAAGGCGAACGATTTGAACAAAAGTATCAATATTGGGAAATTATAAAACATTCCAACCAGGATTTACTCAACAAATTAACAGAGATGGTGCAATAAATATTTGCTGATGTGGTAATAATGAAAACAATGGAAAACTGAAATACCATTTGTTGATAATTCAATCAGTTCGTCTTGACTCAAATTAAATCTAATTAGAGTTTTAGGCAATACGACACAAGAACCGATTGTAATAGTTGAAAAATTCGAATTCGAATTTTCATTTCAAATTGCTTATATTTTATAACAGTTGTATTTTAAAAAACATCATAATAAGGAAGAAAAATCTTATTCAACCCGTTAAGTCTATTTGTTTCTAAAATTTTGAAATTAAACGTTTTAAGACTATAAACTGTAGCCAATTTTTTAGGTTTCTCAAAATTAAGACATTTTCACAAGAGTAAGAGAAGGTATGCGGTAACCATTATTTATTTAAGTTTAGTTATTTGAAATTCACTTTAATTCTATTTCATATTCTTTTACCTCAACAAAGTTTATTTAAAAATGTTTGTATATTTGTTTACATTATAAATAAAAAATAAATAGTCTAAGACGTAAAAGGATGTTGTTTTCAACAAATATATTTAAAATAACCAGATTAGCCGACCTGTTCCTCTCTTCAAATTAGCATAAAAACGATTCTGTCAATCAAACATAATCGATCGTTATTTCTTGTTCAAATTTAAATACCAGAAGCAAAAGCTTATCTGGGAAAAAATAACTTTCCGCGTTTCCAGCCACTTCGGTGCACATAAAAAACCTCAAAAAATATTGCTCATAAACTAACCGAATGCCAGCCTACCATTAGTGTCATCGGCTGTGCGTTTAACTATCTTTCAGATAAAATCCGTACTACTTGGAGATGGAAGAACTGGATGGAAGACCAAGACCAGTTCCAAAAAAAAAATACAAAATCTGCATAAAACGGCGAGAATCTATAGATAAAATCTCGCTACCTATTCTCAAATACCTTGTAGAAAGAGTTCTTAGAAATGATCAAGCGATCTTTCGACAAGTTGTATCTATCGGGAAATACCTACATAAACAGATACGATCAATTCCGTAGTCCTAGAAACTACATCGCGCAGGTGACGAATTCTAAAGAAAATCAAATGGCGGGGAAGAAAAAAAACAGTGAATAGTCCCAGTGATCTTAAACGCAGTCGAGATTTGTTTTGCTGTAGCGATCGTCTTCAATTTATTCGAACGAACTTTAATCTGTCGCTTATCGTGGACATGACGGGTGATAACCCCGGCGTGCACGCACCGACGGGCTGCATGTCGAACAGAAATAATGACCCCGGCCGAGAGCGGAGGGAGAAATCAAAACAGAGGACTTGTAACTTGACACCGCGCGATCACCGCAATATCCCCGAAAGGGCGACATGACAAGCGTCAAAAGCAGACGCTGCTCAGCGGCAGGCGGCTTGACAGCGAGAGATCCCGCCGGTGGAAGCGAAATCGAAGACGATCACCGTCGTCGCGCCGCCGGCAGACATGGTGCCCATCGAGCTGGGCCTCCTAGACCCCAGCCAGTTTGCCAGTGGAGCGAAAGTAGAAAAAGCGGCGACAGATCAAATCAAGGCAAGATAACTTATGAGACATTTTGATCCCGGGTTTTTTGCCGAGAGACGGGAAGATAAGTGCCCGCTGATAGCCCCGTCTGAGCGCTGCCAGGCCGAGCTGATCGCGTCTTCTTCTTGCCGCACTTACCCAATGCATCACAGGGCGCTCCTCAGTACAGACGCCCATGTGCGTCTGTTGTAGTCGCACACAGACACTCGCCAACGGCCGTTCCTCTATCGCAGAAGCAGTGTTGCACGCAGGAATTCTGGTGCCGGGCCCCTGGCACTTTTCGGCCACGAAAAGTCGCTTTTATTTTTCTTCGGGGACACACCAAAAAGGAGGCCAACAAATCACTCGTCGGTGCAGCGGCTCTAGGGCCGGCCACTTCACTGGACCTCGCGCGCCAGTAACCGCCGTGTGCGCTGTACGTCTCCGCAGTTGTTGTAGCCGCCGCCGTGCGGTCCCAACTTTTGATCCTCACAACTTTATTCGAATTTTATCTTCTTCGGGCAGGACATGCCACTCCCGTCCCGCGCGACCCTGATGGCCGTTGTATCCTGTTATCGCGCGACCGAATCCCAATCCAAAAGTCTCAATTCAGTCCGCCGTCTTTGGACCTATCCGTCTACCGGGCAAATTAATTTATGACGCGACGTGCAAACGGGTCCCGTTCTGTTGAGATCGCCTCACAAGATAACGGCCAATTTAGGGATTCTCGTGTCCTTTTAAGATCCCGGCAGGCGATTAACTTTTATTTATGTCCTCGGTCGTCGATCGAGACTTGGACTCTCATAAGTCCCGCACTATGTGTCAGCTAAGCACAGCGGTCGATCGAACTCTCACGTATCACTGTCGTTTTTAATCACTCCACACAGGAATAAAAAATTCACTTATTTTTGCAAAAATAAAAGAAAATAATAATTGAAAATTTTTTCCACACACGCCACGCCGCACTATCCTTTTTTCGGGACTTTACAATCGAACCTTTTTTCAGGATCTTTATTCTTGGTCACAAGCACCGAAACGTCAATCCGACAGCCCGGGCTTACCACACATCGGGGGAAAATTTTTACCAAACAACAAAATCGAGAGACGTGAAGAAGAAAAATTCACCGATTCAATTTTCCTGCACGCGAGCCGACTACCTTGAGAGCTGATATCCACCGCTTACCGCTCACGAGCATGACTGCCTGACGCATGCGCGGCACTCTAGCACATTAGCGGCATACTCGGCCCGCAAAGAGCCTTGCACCGTTACCCTCCTCCTGACGCAACCAACCCAATACACACACCCAAGTCCATCCGCGGAGGAGGACTGGTTCGTTCGCGTGCGATTGGCCACCACCGGCTCGGGTAGCGGACAACGGTCGTCGCCTTGGAAACAAGGGCGTGGCTTGGGCGTAGCCGACGGGCTGCGCAAACGCGACAAAACAAGACAGCAGCCTGTCGCTTCCTCCCTCTCGCTCTAAATCCAGCTGGGGAAGTGGCTGCCCGCATCGAAATCTGTATACAAGCGGTAAATATGTGGCAACGGTAAATAAGACCGATGGGCGCTTAATGACAGCTTCTCCAGCCCCAGAAGGAAAGGAAAATGGGGAAGCCGTGCTGACAATTATTCAGTACGAAGCGAACGCCCTGCGGGGGAAGGAGACCGCGAAGAGAATGGAGGTAGAGTCCCCTGGTTGGGTCGCGTAATCCAAACAACGCGTGGCTGCGTTGGCTAGCACTTGGCGGTACTGGGAGCGAACAAGTTTCCCCCGTGCCGGTGTGTTGTACATTGCTGGTTCCCGGCGGGTGTCCAAACCGGCACATGCGTGCGCTAGGGGTTTTGCTCTACGATCGACAAGGTGCTGGAGGTTTTCTTAAGACAGCCGACTTGACTTTTGAGCGGAGGGAGATCGCTAAGAAGTAGCAATATTCGCTTTGAATCCAATTCCGATTTCGAAACACTTTTCATTCAGGCAACATCGACACGAAACGGTTCTGCCCGGTTGACGGAGGTGCCCGATGGCAGAGGCGATGAGAGATTGATTCGTTCATCGCTGGTACATTAATTAGTCCTTTGCCGCACTGGTCGGGGGAGGTTGTTACAAATTGTGCTACATCTCTTAAGATATCAATGTCGAGTGCCGTGACACAGCATTGAAACTATTTTTGGCCGAACGTACGTTTTCTACGTGTACTGCAAAGCCGCTTAAGTATTTTCTAAAATCTCGCCTTGTTTGTTTACAAATTGATTATATGGAAAATTATTAAGTACACAAGAAGACAAGAATCAAAATACGATACTTTATTATGTTCTGTTTTATATATGAAACAATTTTTGTTCTATGTTATATGTTAATAGATCAAAATCAGGGGTAAATTCGCCTTTTCTTGGAACGAGGCGACGTGAACTTGATTTTAAGGATATTTTTCCCAATTACAGAAACTAATTTTTTAAATCCGCAGTATTGATCACTTATATACATATACCTGAGAAGCATAACACACTATTATTGCCAAAACTCAAGTTTTACAGTAGACTTTTACTTAAAACTAACTGAAAATTTGGGCCTCTGATAGTTCGGTTGTTAGCGCGCTGTCCTGCCTTCCCAGAGGCTGTGGGTTCGAATCCCACGAATAACCATGGTCTCCTGCGCTACGTGGTAACACAATGGGCCAAAATTGACCTAAGTGTTCCTTTCTAGGCAGCCACAGCAACCTAACCTAACCTAACTGAAAATTTTCACTTTTAGGAGCCAGTGAAATAATTAAACAATTTCCGAACTCAGTCGATTTCCGTAATTAAAGTTTTATACATTTGAACAGGAGTCACATACCACAGAATAGTGAAAAATCCCCAAAATCGCAAAAAGTGGAGTTACAGTGTTGTTTCTTAAGCGCTAATATATAGCGTGTTTTGACCTAGGCAAACGAAACATTGCATCCTCGCAAGAAGTTGGCGGAGGGGTATCCCAATCGTTTGGAATCCTTTAGGAGTTACAGGGTGGTTCGTAAATGTTTGGTTTGCACATCACTATTTTATTTTTATCTTTTGATCATCTCAACCCAGCGACATCAAATCACGCCAAAAATCTACTATCCCAATATTCTTTCCAAAGATGACAACAAAGGACCCCCCACTGCAGGCACAATCACATCCGAAATTGGAAAATATATTTCTCATTTTCCTAAAATCCAACTTGACCTCACATTTTCTTCGAAATTCATATAATTAATATACCTATTTATTATTTTTATCATATTGCTTATCTTATTACCTTTAAACAACAGCAAGGTATAAGCCACTAACCACTAAAACCCTTTCCATTAGTGATAATTTCAATTTTACGTAAAAGTGCTGTTTTTTTTTTTGCCTTAATGGTGCTCTCATGCTTTCAAACTTAATCCTAATCTTACAGTTATGGATCAGATAATATGTTTCTATTAGTAATTATTTTTCGTTGTAGCTTATGTTTTATTCCACAAAATATATTATTGAGTTTTACTGCCAACAAGATTGTTGGGAAATCATCAGGGCTCTCCTTGCAATCGTTGGTTGTACAATAAAAAAACAAGCTGTTTTAATGAAAAATTATTAAATTATATTTTACTCTTTAGTATAAACGTTTGCTTGCATTTCTGAGTAACATTACATCTTTCGAGAGGTAATTGTTCACTTTAGAAATGAGTAAATTTATTTACTCTTCGATATATACGTATACTACGCAATTGAAAGCCTATAGTATAATAATGATAAAATTACTCTAAAATTGTTTCTTTTTAAATATCGTATGGAGAATATTATCTAAATAGATTAAAGAAAAATTTAGGTGATTCTGACAGAAATTGCACGATATTAATAGGTATCATGCACATAAAATTCTTAATATATGTATGTATTATATAAAAAAGTTGAATTCAAAATATTTAGAAGAACATCGACATTTTTCCTTATTTTCATGTTAAAATCTGAAAGTTATTTTTGCAAAGTAATACAATATGGGCGTTAATGGATTAAAAAGCAAATATAATTTTACCAAATGTTTTGAGAGGATACACATACGGCATTATATATACAAAAGTAGTTAACAAAATGTATTTTATTAATACTTTGATATGAATTAATTTCTTCTGAACTAATACAGCTTGAGTTGAGCTCGTGAGCCCTTATTTCCGCCAGAACTTGCATAAGCAGGTTTTATGATAGAAATAAAAATGTGAAACGAATAATTTAATTAGCTACCAAAAATTCATCATCAACTTCATTGAACTAACTGCGTTAAGAGTTAATTAAGAGCCAAACAACTTTAAAACACGACAGTGAATTTAATAAAAGATTACTAATGCGATAGGTGAAGTGGGGGATTAACATAGGTGCAAAGGGTGTCATGTGGAACATTTCACACTTCAGGTGAGTGCAGACGTCATTTTTAATTTCCGGTTTGCTTGTTTGAAAATGCGTGAATGAATGTTCTATCTTGAAAATTTTAAATTGTAGCAGTTTAATGCAACTTTAAAATGATGATTTTTTTTTATTCTCTTGGATATTAATTATATCATTTAATGAGAAGTATATAAATATAGTCTCAATAGTGTAAATAAATTAATAAAAATATTAATCTATGTATGTGTTTAGACACATTAAATAAATTTTTTTTGGACAAATATGTATTTATTTCGTTAGATAAAAACCTGACTATTTTTGTATGCTAGCCGATATATTTCCAAATATTTAAATATTAATATCTCGAGATCCGATAGTGATAAGAAAAAAATATAAAGAACTGCATAGAATTTTCTACAAACACCAAAAACTCTGGTTTAGATTAACATATATTTTAATAGGTTTACACTGAATCTGGTCGTCTCTTTATGAAAAAAAAGAGTTATATCTTATGCAGATTTGTTGTATATCTTAACTAGATGACTTTGGAACACTATTATTGACAGCAACAATACATTTTATATAGCATCATTATGATATTGTATAGCATGTATTATTTTTCATGCATGATCAAATTATTGGCGATCTAGATTCGTCATACCTTCCTAACAGGGTTTAATCGAGGGCTACATGTGTCTTCGGTTAATTAAAAGTGGCACCTTTTTTTGTATTCCAACCTTCATAGATTCAATTGTGGTATGGTAATAATTCTATTTTTAATTTAATACACTTCCTAGGATCTGTATAAAACGTTGACTTATACAATTTATTTGCTAAATTCATTCTTAGCTTTTTCAGGAAAGATTGACATAACAAAATCCAAAGATGAAACAGACATGACATCAGAAATCACGAAAGCGATTAACTATTAATTAAAGCAAAAATATTAAATTAATTACATTTGCAGCAGCAATTTCCTATAAAAACCGAATAATTGAGTTTTTTGGAATCCCCTTTAAAAAAGGGATTAGACTATTATTAATAATAATTGTTAATTATTTTTAAATTTCCTACATTTTTAGCATATAGTCGCGGATAGATAACTTCAATTTGGAAGAGCGTCACCTGCGAATTTGTTGACCCTAATTTTTTATTTAGTCAGACAACTTTTAACAATTATACCCAACCATTAAAATTCTCTTGTTGTGTTCTGGGATTATGGGATCAAATGCACTTGTATCCTTTTCAATAAATGAAGTGAAGTTACTTATCCGAAACACAGTCTATGGCCACACTTTAGTTAGTTTTACTTACTTTTCGTCATTTGAAAGTACGTCATTTATTTATTCGCACTAAAACAAAAAATATCTTTTAGTATTACAAATAAATTACTTACGTTACGTTATAAAACGTAAGCTTATAGTAATAATATACAAAACAAGAATCATAATTTTGATTTAGGCTCAAAATTCAATATTTCACCTTAACGATTTTTCCATTGTGGACAAGATTAGTTGAAATCAATAATATCACAGTAACATTTAATGCAATGCTGATCCCTTCTCCCCATCGGTGGAGTCTGCCACTGACTTATCTAGATCATCATTTTAGGTAAATAAAACTACAAGCAAAAACTTTATGGATGTTGAAAAGCAGGTTAAACTGTTCTATGTTTTGTGGCCAATCATGTTTAAATAAATGAATTATTAATTAAAAAGGGATCAACGATTCATGGATGGATTCATATAATCTGTTAACAATTATTGATAATTCTTCAGTTCCAGGTATGATACTCTTAATATTTTTAAACGCTATATATCATGAAATTATGCACGAAAAAGCTTTTTAGACTAGCAAGTAACAAATATTTTTGTCGATAATTTGGACCTTTCACTCATTTTTCATTCAGATTAACGTGCTGAAAATTGATTTCTAGATGTTTTTGGGCTCGCTGATTTTATTTTCGGAGTTCCTATGATCACATCGAATGTGCAAATCGAAAAAATACGGTCACGAATAAATATCAAGATATACTCCTCATATATATATTTACATATATACCCCTTCATCCCCTATTACCATACCCAGCTGTGTCGTATGATGATAGAAACCCTAAAAACGGAATAAGCATCTCCAAAAACATCTGATTATCATGTTTTCATTGATTTTTCCTCATTGAATTGTGTCTTACCAATTTTGGGACGGAACCTGTTTTCAAGTCCACCAATTAATGGGTTAAAGTAGATCTTTTATATTTAATACGGTCTCAATAGTGTGCTTGTTCATTATCCGGGTACCCTTAGGGATATTATTATACTGTTAGTATTAAAATGAATATATAGAATAAGTAAATTAATAACTAAATGTAATGTGAACAGGTTTTTAAAGAAATATACAGATTTATGATTGGAAATAATTGTATATAAATAATTACAGTGCTAAGTTAAAAAGGCAAACCGCTAGCGAAGATATCAGCCACAATGTTGTTTTAACCTGACCTAAGGTTTTTTATGTAAATCTGTGTAACACCTAAAACTCACCTGGGATGAACCGAAATTGACATGTGGCTTCTATATGTGCATGCCATTGTATTGCTATTATTGTAAAGTAACAAAAAAAACAAGTCTCAGCGGCAAATATGGATTTTACTCTTGCGGGTACCCTAGTACCCGTCATTGAACGGCGTTAAAAATTCTGGTTATTGACAGAAAGGTTAAACTCCGCCCACAGCGACTGAAGTCCTTTTAACCTAAGCCCACCATCGAGAGTATCTCGAAGGAAGAAATAAGGCCCATGGAATGGCTTTCGGAAATAACTTCCGCAACAGACACCCCTCTGGTGTGAATATCCTCAATCAAAGCAAGCCTACAATTACCAACCCCAGTCGCATTCAATTTTCGAAATGGCAAAAATTTGTCCAAACAGCCCTCGGGATCCGGCTATCATCGCTCCCGGTTCCTGGGAACAAAACCCGTTTCCTGTGGCGCAGTCGATCTGATTATACGATGCGTGTCTGATCAGTCATCGCTTCTGTTGAAGTCGCCCGTACTTTTCAGTTTTTATGAATGGGGCCCCGCGAGTTGGATTGCGTCCACACAATTTTTGGGCCCCAGAACTGACTGGACTGTAGGTATTTTTTATGTTTTGGGTTTTTGTAAAAAAATGACCAAACGTGGATAATATTAATGAATGGACCTGGAATTTGTGCTCTCGAAGAGATAAAGATACACATTGGAACACAAAATTGATCGTCTCCGAATTAACTGTGCGGCGAACAGATATGCTGATGACAGGGGACCTCTGATAGATTTTTCAGCGAGATAGTGCGCCCAAGAGGCCACTAGAACACGTCGGGCTTTGTGTAAAGATTATGTCTCAGCTCTTGGGAACTAATCTGTAGTTGTCAGGTAACAGAGACCCTGTCAATGGATAATTAACTTAGCCAGATAGTCCAGAAGATAACGGACATGATCGGTTATTGGTCTTGAGGTGATGCACAACCGAACGATCATGGTTTCGTGGTTTTCAAACAATTCAAAAATTTTGAGACCTGTTATGACACCTTGTCGCATCTTAATCTGTTCTAGATCAATATTTACCACTTACTTTTGGTGAAGAGTGTCAAACAGATTTCAAAGAAAAGTCAGTTATTATAAAACCTACAGCAAAAAATAATACTTTCAGTTTTAACATTTCTTCTTTCAAAAAATCAGATATAATTTAAAGGTTGGCGCTTGGTCGTTATCTCTCAAATAAACTAAAACAAAACACTTTCAAAATATCTCCTAATGCTGACCCACAAGGTTCCACACTGACGATTATCTTATTAAGTTCATTGAATACATTTTGGTTCTACCGTGGTGTGTACGCACGCCTCTTTGAAACATTCTTTCCAGAATGTGTCTATAAAATTGCATGCTAAATTCGGGAAAATTAAAACGTGCAGTAAAGCATTATTAAGGCCCGTTCATCTTATTATGCAACAATATTTTCCAGCTCGTAAAATTTACGGTAGATATACAAGCAAATGAAACAAATTATACTTATAGTATTAATAGGCAAAATAGGAATTGTGGCGGAGGTCTTAGCTAATCAGTTGACGCTTTCCATTTTAATCACCACGAGCTTTTCAATTTTATTAACTTTGGACGTGTGAGCTTTCCGTTAAATTGAGTGTACAAGTGTGAAAAAAAGCATTTAGGCAGAAATTGTTGAATAGTGTGAGGAGCAATATCAAATCAACAACTTCAGCCGCAGGAGAGATCTGCGTCAGCTGCGTGTCTGTGAAATACGCTTAGGTATCACGCAAATATTCTCAACAACAATAGTTGACGGTGACGAAAGGTATCACATCTTGCTATATCCTGCACGATATCTTTGATATAGTTAAATACTCTCATTTAAAATGCACTAAGAAAACTCGAAAAAAAACTCGACTGCACAAATAACTGAAAAAACAAAAGCTCTAATGTTTAGCAATATTGTATTCACCATAGAATGTTTGCTTGTTCGATACCTACTTAAAAAAATAAATAACAAAATATTCTTGAATTTTAAAAGGTCTTACAGGCGGAACAAAAGAAGTAATATATTTTTGAACGAATTGTTCAACACAGTAAATAAACTGAATGATAAAGTAAGGGTATAACAAGATAAGGACTTTAAAGGACAAAGAATGGATCTAATTTTATTTAATTTTCGTGAAGTTGCCATGACTAAACTATTGATTCGATTTGATTACAATAGCAGAAAGATGGCTGGAAACCCAGAGATAATTATTACATACATATTGCATTTGAAAAAAGACGTGACAAACAACAGAAAGTACCCATACAAATTATTAAAATTTTACTTAATTCTAAATCGAGATATTTCGTTAGAATTCATATACCTTATATACCCTTAAATGTGTACATATTTGAAATTCTATAATCAAGACCTTTTATTTGATATATAAAAAAGAATACATATGCGAGAAAAATACTGGCTATATTTACTTTTCTGAAAAATTATTTAGCCTATAGGACTCTCACGACTAATACGAATCTAACGACATCTCATACAGCTGTTTAGACTGCAGGATCAAAGATCATCTAAGTACAAGATGTTACACGCTATATACAAGCCCAAAGCTCTAACCCATACACAATTTCTAAAATTGCAAAAATTCTCATCTACAGCACTTACAGTGTAGAGAATAATGTGCATCGTTTTTTTACCACGCATTTTTAAAGGCGCGCCAAGGTCTCAGGTACACTGTATGCCTCTGCATGCATGGTGTTAGTGCCGTCCCCACGCAATGTTCAGGAATAGGAAAATCCTGAATCGAGAACGGGGGAAGCAAGCTGTTTACATTTTTTCACTGTTCATTTTTAAAGGCGTGGTTTCAATTTTCGTTCCATCTCCCCCTAAAGCTTTTGTCTTTCTCTCACAAATGAGCCCTTTATTACTATCTACTTTTATCAAACTCTGCAAGGCCGTTGGGATTACGGGACTAACGTCGAAGAAAGATAAGGAAAACGTCACGAGTGTCACATCTTGTATTAAATTACCTGTATTGCAGGACGTGTCAAAAAAGAGACATACTTACATATAAAAACGTTACCCTCCTTTAGAGGGAATTGGGTATAAAGGAGAATTAGGAAAAAAAATTAGAAAACCTTTTTCTCATAAGTAGTGTTGTTTACTAACTGATAACAAATTTTAAATTAGATTATTTAAATAAATATTAAAGGAAAATAATTATAACAGACACCTTTCTACTTTACTATGTGTAAGTATTGTGTCTATTACCTTTGAATTAAACCTTTACAAAGATAAGCTTACATTCGTTCAATAATATTTTGAGAGACTTTACTCCGACAATATCAAATAAATGGGGATCATCCACATTGAATATCCTTTAAATATATAAATTTAAAATTATAATACAAATTTTCTATACAGTATATCATAGCCATATTAAAATCAAATATTTTTATTAAATTAAAATAATATTTAAAGTGTTGTAAAATAGTGATCCAAAATTTCCAATATATGCAGAAATTCTTATATTTCTTTAATGCAAAAATTGAAGTAAAAGCCTGGAGAATTTATTATAAAATAATTAAAAATAATGCTTAAGCTATACTTAGCGTTTTAAATAACGTCATCTCAAAATCTAAGATAGATGATTTCACACGTTCTTATTTTTCTTATCTTACCGGTTCTTGCGCTTAGAGGAAACTTTTTCAACTAGATGGTGCATTTCTTAATAAGGAAGAAGACAATTATAGTACCATTACATAATTAAAACACAATTTGTGATTAAAGTAACAGTTATATTATATTTATCAATCTAACTCGTATTTTTCGTATTTGTAAAATAATATTGAAGCTGCAAATGATGATAATTAGTATTTTTTTTAATTTTTTTTCACTTTTATGGTAAATCTTGTGTTTACAGAATTTATAGAATTTCGATATAAAAACAGTTTAGCCACCGCCGCTCATTAGTTTACCGATGTTTGCTATGAGTCCTTCCCGAGATGTACATACTTTATCTTCACAATTCAAAGGAATGCAGCAATCTTCAAATTTATTGCACTATAAAAAACAAAACATTATGAAATTATTTTGAAAAGAGAACTTTGGGAAAATATACGCTGTCTCCTATTCGTCCTTTGGAGTTATCGCAGTTATCATATTGTTGAAATTCTCCGACTTGTCCTGTTATTACTGTTAGACCTTCACTTGAAACTGATTCCTCAACTTTTGCACCGCATTCCCCATGGACCCAACAGACGTTAGGGCAGCAGCATGGCTTGCTCCTTGAGCACTATTTGAGGAACTATTACTAATAATGTTTTCAAGATGAACTTTAAAGACTTACGGTCTTTCCTTCCCCTTCGCAGCTGTTGACTTGACAGTATATTCCAACCTGCCCCGTCCAAGCGTTAGGATCTTCCCATTGTGCCTTTGCGCACAAAACCATCAACGTAACAAACCATAAAATCGTCAACTTCAGCATTGCAATAATCTAGACTGTCTGTACCGGTTGGTAATACTTTCGTATTATATATACTCCACATATTCCAATCTCTATATATCAGCGTTTTTTGGTTGTTTTGAAAAACAATAGCTTTTCTAAGGTTTCTCCGTTGTTTGTTTGAACAGATAAAAAACAATTTAACCTCATTGTTCCATTGTCTGCAAAAACGAACGTATTTTTTTGATGCTAACTTTGTTGATTTTCTTGTACAATAAATATATCCAAATGTTCTATTGAAGAATTGTTATTATTCGATATTCAAAAGAATGTTTTTCACTTCTTTCAAATAACACATGTTGGATTTGCGTAGTTGAAATTGAATTCCGAATTTTTCCCGCAAATTTAACTGATCGTTTTTCCAATCAAAAAATATAAAGGTAAGGGAATTTTTAAAGTCTGAACCTGTAGGGTATCTCAACCAGGAGAATTTGCTATAATATCACTACAGTAGCTAGAAACCAAAATTCCGTGAAATGGTTGTGCAACAAAATTTGAAATATTGTTTTTGTATTTTATTATAAGTTCCCTGGAACAAATGAATGTAGACAAGATTCCCACAATAAAAGATTATCTTCGCACTTTCTGTAAATGAGCGAGGGCATTTAGTGCGTTATACCCTAGTAAAATTCGTGACCGTTTCGCCTCTCCATCAGGCCGATTTCCTTTTGTACGAATTTAACGCAACATGCATTCGGCTCCCTTCTGTCTGCCGGCCGCATTCAAATCCATTTACGCGGAAGAAAAACGACACCAGCACGTGGCGCCGACAAGTCGCACGCCCTTCATTTGTTTACAAATCACTTCAAATCTTTTGAACGCGCTCGAGTGCTCTATGATGGCCGTACAGACGTCGAAATGCGGAGAACAATAAATTTTCAGTGGACTCGTGCGGGGTCTCGGCGGATTTGCAGATTACGCAGGTAATAACGCTGGGGGTTCACATAAGTTACTACTAGACTCAGTTTCGCTTCCGGAAATAGTCAAAATGACCACGACGAATTTCGAACCAAACTTACTCACTTCTAAGATTCGAGGAAAATAACTTTTGGGATTAGAATTTTAATTATTTACTTGTTTCACCAGGAGGAGAGGGTACTTCCTACTGTCTTGATTTTGCAATAGCACACTCTGTAGCTGGACCATATGGCACATACGAACATTTCCATTTTTGTTGTAATATAGGAATTAACAAAACATTAACATTAAATATATCTGGCAAAGGAAACAAACCATTAATATTAAATATATATGGCAATATTCAGCTTATTTATCTAATAAAATTTCCGGCCTGGATCCTGCGGTCCAGTAACTCTGGCTGTGGTTGAGGGGTTGAACCTAATAAGGCCGTGATGGTTGGAAATTTCTCCATTATATGCCTGATCGTGAGAAGCCTTTGGCATAATACGCAACCTGGCTGCGGGGACTTAGTAAAGAGGTGAGCCTTTGTCTCATCCAGACTCTAAATATGGTCCTTCCTTCTCGAGTTGGGTTCTGCTTGTACACGTGGGTTACAGCTGAGGGGGAATGCTTCGCGTGGAACGTATTGGTACATATTCCGCCAGGCAGCCACATAGGGCTCTCCCAGACACGATCCTGACCGTTTCTGATAAGGAAACTGGTGTATTGAAGTATGGCCCCTGGACTACTACAATACTACAGTGTCTACTAGTTCTCTTTCTTTAACTCTTCAAGCATTAAGGTGTTCACTTTTCCCGGACTTGCCCTACCCCTAATATTGACTATTTACACTTCGTCTTGAATTTTTTTTTCTCAACGATTGCGAAAGTATTATTGACCATATTTCCTTATACAAAATAAAGGACAATAACATCTATTAGAGTGAAAATTCTACGACTATACTACGCTGGTGGCCTGGTGGCAATATTCGCCATTTTTGCAGCTAACGTTTATTTTTAAACGAATTTTACTTGTTTTGAAAATGGTTTATATTAGTCGGTACTGATTTTTAAATGGACAACATACAAAAAACAGTCTAAATGAGATGCTTATAGAGTCGTCTTGATTTCGAAAGAATATTTCTATTCAATCTGAAAATATAATATCGACTTCGACTATATTTTATCATTTATTTACGACTTATCCCAATTTAAAGACCTAATTTTTGTCCAGCATTCGCGATTTGAATTATCTACACCTGCGAAGTGGTTCTTGAAAAGTCCACCGAGGAAAGTGTGACGATTCGTTTCGTCGGAGGATTACACTAATCATTGCAGGGCTCCCAGCTGGCCGCGTGTCCTTTGTCGCACTCGCGCCCCGCTGCGAGCATGCGAATCACCTTTGCTTGGGTGTCCGTAACCGGAGCCCCGGGCCGCAATTCCCCCGATCCAGTTTACGCACTTTGACAAAAATAGTCGGAAGGAGGAGGCTCTCCAGCAGTCGGACGTTTGCATGATTAATGGATCGATAATGAGATATCAATCCCCTTGACCCGGGGACGGTAGGGCCAGCGTCGACCACAGCTCGAGCGCGCCAGGAAGGAGTCCGGGGCTGATACTCGCCGCGAGACGCCTGCCGTCGGATTGCATTGATTTATGGCTTTCCAAGTGCGAGCCGGCTGAAAAGTTGCAGCCGGGGCCCACAATATCACCGCATGACATAGTTGTCGTCAGCCCGAAGTGCTAAAAATAGCCTCCTCGCGCTGGCCCTGTCCGCGAGCAAAAATTTAATTAGAGTGAAATGTGAAATTAAATTCATCATGTGATTGACAATGGCAAACAGTCGCGGACCAGAGGAGCCGCAGCATGGCCCCAGACCGCCGCTCATCGCTGGCATGTAATTCAGGGTCTGAGGAATTTAGCCCGCTCAAGTGGTACCTTCGCGGCCTGTAATTTCGCATCTGCCTCCCTCTTCAGATGCCGGTTCCCGGCTGTCGCTCCTCCGGCGGGTCCAAGGAGCCGCTTTCGAGAGCCTCTTCTTAGACACGCGGCGCCCTCCGCACAGAAGTCAAGATGTCTATTGTTAAGTAATTACAGCGCTCCGCTGTGACTTCAGCACTTTTCATCGTAATTTCGTATTTCCGAATTTACCACTGCCGTTGGTCTGGGAATAGCAGAAAAAATATTATTTCAATAATCATCAGGTGCCCGATCGCACCTATCCCAGCGGCCCGACAGGTAGATGCCTCTGCCCGGGCTAGGAGGCACAGAGCCCGTTCGATCCGAGCCTTTTGTCAGTGACAGAAGTCAAACTGTTCTTATCTGTGAAATCCATCCGCACTTATCTGGTGCTTATCTCGAGTGAGCATTGTGCCTGCTCCTATTCTGGGGCCGGGACCAGCTCCGGCGCCTAAATCCAGTTTTGCAAGTCACTGCCGAACGGTGCAAAAAGATACCTGCGCCAGGTAATTGATGAGCAACGCTGCGCCTCGGGGACAGACCAGGAGACGGGCGAAGGGTTCAGCAGGTTCGCAAACATGATATGTGCCGGCCGCCGCACTGTGTTTACACCGGTCCGGCGGTGTTCGAGCTCCCCAGCATAATATCCAGCCTCGAAATTATTTTGTCACATATTGTGACACTTTGGGGGACGACCGCGACGGCGACGGGGCCGCAGTTGTCGCACTATCGGCCGCGGCTCATGTTCACTGAGGTAATCGTCGATTGAATGTCATCGCGCTGATAACAACACTCCCCAAGGATTGATGACGGCCCCGCGATAAATAATGAGCCGCCGCGGCCCCTGGGAGCTGCTTCCCACCGAAAACCCTTTCAGATCAAACCCATTTCCATGGAAATGCCCTCCCTAGCCGACGGCGATCGTAGCCATGGGATAGAATCGTCATGTCCCCTGGCTTCCGTGTGATCCCACCATAAATTATGCTGCCGGGAGATGCATCCGAAATAGTTCGACATTCAGATTTCAAGAGGACCGCGGTCCCAATTAGGTGAAATTAAGGAATCTCCTGGTCATGCAATTCAAGGGACTAGCTGAGTCTGGACGGTGAGGCTTGATTTTTGAACAGTAGCTAGGAATTTTGCGGGCTACCGGAATACAAAATTATTAGGGTCTCATGGGAGTCAACCGTTCGTTCATGGCCACCCTGAGGGAAGTAAAAAATTTAGCTGCAAATTTCATTCATTCAAATTGTGAACGTCCTCTTTTCGAAGACGGGTAAAAGATTAAATCTACCATCTTTCCATGAATTTTTCATCATCTACCTTCTGCTACAACCCATTCTGCAGCTAAACCCTTTGGCTTAGGAATGACTGGGCTACTAGAGTCATGAAGAGAAACAGCTACATATTACCAAAAATTAAGAATCTAATTGATAATGCTTTCATTGTCTTTATAATTAAAATAGCTTCTATAAATAATAAATCTCCGGATGCAAAAATTATATAATTACAAAATTAGTTTATTTTTAATTTATTATTATGAATATTTAATTAATATCTAATTATTTAAAGAAGTTCTGGAATGAAAAATTCAATCTTAATACGCAAGTAAAAAATCTTTAAACTTAAAATTAAATTATTATTAGGGCTCTTTATTATACCAAAAAAAAAAATTTAAATTACTTCTCATCGTTTTTTCAATATATTTAGAGCAAGCTACAATTAAAACTCTCTTTCTGGAAATATTTCATTACGAATCGGCAAAGCAAATAAACCGAAGATTGCTTCTCTATGATCAATTGATTACGAAAAATAAATTTATTAATTAGAGAGTTTCTAAAAGTTTATAAAGCAATGTTTCGGCAATAAATTCACTTATTTTTTATGTGTTTATGATAATACACTTTTGAAAATGATCAGCTCCCACGTCAGTCCGCAAAGGAAGTTGTATATTCAAGTTTCGTTCAATAGAAGACAATACCGACGTTAATGGCCTACTGTTAGAAGTATGAATCCCACTCGACTATTGTTTAAATATTAACTAAATAACAAAAAATAATAAAATAGTAAAAAAAAGGTAACCTTATATAAATCTTTTAAAATTGTTCAGATTCATCAATTTGGCAAGCAGTTATCATATAAGCACTGATGTGCCTTTTTGTAAACAGGATTTAAAAAAACAAACTGCAATCAATTATGATACCAAAACAACTACCAAACTAACTAATCGGAATAATCGCTTGGAAATACAAGATATGAATTTTTACAATTTTATTATATTTCTATAAAGATTACTACAAGTTTCTAATAACTGTAAAAGATTAATTTTTTAATCACTAACTCCTTCTTTAATCACTATAACTACTTCTTCCGACGGTTGCAAAAATTTAGGTGCCCTATATCGTAATGACTCATAAAACCTCTCCCCTTCAACATCTTTCCTCTACCAATTTCCATATATTCATATGTTATGGTCCTAGAAATTCTAACTACTTTTAGAAAATGGCAATAAGTTTTAGCATAATAACATTCTACGAGTGATAAAGTGTAAAAAGCCTGGTAAGTAATTTTTGAATTGTATTGTTTTCTCATTTCATAATTTTTTTTACTATGTTAATTGGTATGCTTAGTTGGCTGTTATTGAGTGAGTCTACTAAAGATCATATTCCATCAAATAGGCAGGTTTTACATTTCATACTAAAATTTCCAACAGTCATACACATACGAGTGTATCAATTTTTAGTGAAGAGTGTTATTTTTAATTGATGCTAAATTAGAAGAATATGTATTTTTTACGTCTCGAACTTCCCATTTCGAATAGAAATTAGTTATAAACTACTTTTTCAAAATCCCTATCAATCATACGAGAATTGCTCGCAAATCTAGTGTTAATCAATTTAGCATTTCATTTGATTTGTGTAAAAACTGGGAACAACATCACAGACTCAATGAAACCAGGTCGACGATAGTCTGCAAATGATCAGATGAGTTGATTTAATCCAATTATGTTGTGGGGATATCTTCTTATGTCGTCCGCTAAGTTACCAAGATGACAACAGAACAGCCCCTCACATTCTTATTAAATATATTATAATTTTTAAAAAAATTATTATTGTTTATTAATGTTTGTGAAACTTCATCAATAAAAATTGTAAGATGCCATTTTTTTTTTGATTTGGTTCTTACCTTTGTATACCTTAAAACAAAGTATTAATTTACTTAAAATAAATTTAACATATGTTGTAAGCAATACCGATACATTCAATATAAACATTTGCATATTCATAGTTTTTCTTTTTATTTAAAACCCCTTGCATGGTTCAACAAGCTTTTATCTATGGGCTTCAAATTCAATCGTCCGAGTACAAAATAAAAACTAATAATAACATGATGATGTAGAAGTACATTTTATTTCCCGCCGATAAACCAAAGAAAAAATAATATGTGCCCTATAATAACATAATTTGGTTTGAGCACCAATCCAGTAAAATTTTACTTACAAAGCAAGAAGGAAACGTAGATTAGGTACATTTTATGTAAATTTACATACGTTTTTTGCAATTATTTTATTATATAAATCTAAGATTAAAACGAAAAATAAAATATGACTACTTTCTCATATGACAATCAGTCTGTATCCAATATTCACTATTTCACGTACCTATAATTTAAAAATATCTACTGGTGAGTACCACAAACATAAAATGTTTTATTTCATTCCATTGAGCTATTCTGAAGCCATGATATGAACAGCCAGTATACAAAATTTCATTTAAATCTGCCAAGTAATTACCGCATAATGCGCTCACAGACAGACACAAATTGTAAATATCGATAATTTAAATAAATATTTCATATACAGACACAGATCCTTCACAATTGTATTTTTATTGTATTTTTCTAAATGCACCTATCCCCCGATTTACACTGAAGATCAGTTCCACAGAAAACTGTGTAAATTGAAATCGAAAACAAACTAAATTTTGATATAATGAAGTATTTTTTATTTCAACATTTAATAAAATAAAAATTATCGGACTTAACCCGTAACTATGCAGTCAAGGTGCCGTCCATACATCACGTTATTTTAACCCTTAACTGGTATCGTGGGACCCTCGATACTAACAATGTAATTTAAAATATCAATACCACCTAAGAGGTCAATAAGGTGGGGGATTGGGGGTGGGGGGTGGGTGGTGGTTATGATAATTTATATATTGGGCTCATAAATCGCCAATAGAGTTCAATTATGTTATTCTATTCATTTTCTATCTATAATAGTTCGTTTTCGCCTCTAAAAGACGTTACAGCGTCTGCTCAAGCAAGCGGGAAAAATTTAAAACACCAACAGGGGTCAGTAAATAAAAACTACAATAGTCATTTCCGATGTATTTTTTAATGGTGATTTTCTATCCGGTCGCAAGTCAGTATTTTGAGGTATCCTAACCTAAAAGTGCAAAAACACGGTTTCTCGTTATTTTTGAAGTTATTTAAAAGAATAAGGTAATTTGTAACCCAAAAATTTGATATGGTAGTTAAAAGCACCAGTATTCTTCTTCAAAGCACACTTCGATTTATATTGATGTTCTGTTTTTTTTTTTTTTTGGCAAAATGTCGTAAACTGAAATTCATTATACAGGTCTATCTGTATCTTGTGCACAAAAAGTTTCAGTACGGAAGGAAAATTTCACGTAGTAGGGTTAGGGGGATGGTAAAGTCAAAGATCATGAATTACTAGATGGCTCGCCTTTAAAAATGCACAGTGAAGAGATGTAAGCATCCCGCATCCGTATACATGCTCTGAGTGTGCTACCTGCCTGTTCCTCATTCTCAATTCAAGATTTCCCTATGCTGGAACATTGCCTGGGGACGGCACTAACACCATGCATGCAGAGGCACACAGCGAGCCCGACTGATTGGCCCGCCTTTAAAAATGCATGGTAAAAAATGCTGCATTTTATTGCCTACACTGTAAGTGCAGTAGATGAGAATTTTTGGCTGCCTATTCTTATCTCTTTCGTTCTTATTGGAATTTATATAAGGCATAGAAAGCAGTAGTTCTTTGCTACTTTCTCTAATGGAAAAATTTACCCCAGGCAGTTTTAGAAGTTGCATATGGGTTAGAGCTTTAAGCTTGTATCTTTGGGTAAAGTACTAGGAGTTTAGGATTTTTAACTGGTCATCTGGAGAAATCCTTGGATTTGACCTTAAATTTTGAAATCATTAAAAAAAACAAACAAAGAGAAAAACAATTAAAAAACAAAAGAAAAAAAGTCGTGTAAATTCAATCGCCGCCACTCCGGACACCGGCTTTTTTTTTTTTAATCGTCACAATTGCAAAAATGAATACGCCAAACCAATAAATTTCTATTCTATACGATCGGAGAAGAAAAAAGATATCAAAATATAATTTAAATTGGGTTTTAAAGGAAAAGACAAGTACTTTCAACTACCATATCAGATTTTATAGCTTTTTGGTATATATAACCTCAAAAATAACGAAAAGCTATGTTTTGCATATTTATATTAAGATATTTCAAAATTCTGATGTAATCTTTTTTAATTTGTGATTTTTGAAAACTATGTAAAAGCGAAATCGTACAGTGTGGGTCAAGGGATATGGATAACTATCAAATTACTTCTTGCCCCACGCTCCGTCTCTGTACGACTCTACAACCCAAGTCTGTTATGTTCTATATTGCATATGAACAGGCGCACACGACCAATCGCTGCCAAGTTCACAACCGTGTACATTACCAAACTGTCAAAGTCATATGGCAGTCGCTGTCCCCCGCCTTATGTAAATATCCCGTCTATCGAGCTGATAAGAAGGGCACCACCGGGCCGGATTCCGCTCCAAGAGCCGAGAAATGTTGTAGATAGCGGCGGTAGCTCAGTCACCTCGGAATCGGAATGAATACTCTCAAGTGGCTAGATCTCGTGTGAAGTGGCACGTCTGTGATAAGGTGGCGTATCTGTTGACAACATCGACTTGAAATGTCCAGCTAGCGGCTCGGAGGTGCTCCGTAAAGTGCGTGCGAACCGGAAATCGAAAATAAATCAAATGGCCACCTACTCTGACGGTTACACCCAGTTGGATGCGGCGCCCGAGACCGAGGGCGAAGTCGAGGACTTGGACATCCCGCTAATTTCGGTAGGTCTCTTCAAATCGATTAAATCTTGCTTTTTTCCCAGCCGGGGAATCCCACGATCGCTCCGTAAGCGATGAGTAATTGATGCTATTTTGTTTTTGTCGTTTCACAATTACACGGTAATTTGTAGTAATATAGCAAAAAATTGCAACCCAGTAATTAAACAAAAACTTGTTATTATTCTCGTCCAGTGATATCACCTGCAAGCATTTTAAGAGCCCTGGCTTGCTTCAGCAGAGAAATAACTTTGCCTTGTAATCAATTGCATGTTTTATCAAAACTAACAACTCGATCACAAGATTGCTTTGTTACGCTTCTGATTGACTAAATGGATAATTTAAGAGTTGAACAGCCTTAGAATCATCGTGACCAGTGTGTGGCTCAACGGATGCGTTGTTAAAAAAATTTCTGTGCATCAATCGAGGGCAACACAATCTGAAATTTGAATCCTCACCCAATTTAACCCTTTTGTTCATGCCCAACTTTACCTACTTTGTTTCCCGTCCAGAATATCCTGATACTTCTATATTCAAATTTTGAATATTTCAGTAGTAGAAAGAGTTTTTTCTTTATTTATTACACTAGCCCAAAATGAACAACAATAATTAAAAAGTGATTCTTCACCGGATTACTGTGAAGATCCATGCTGCATTGGAAATACTGCCTAAGCGAAATAACATTCCACATTAAACTTATACCCCTGACCCTGAGCTCTCCGTCATTTGTTTGTTCCTCCAAATCGTTACCATATTATTATTTTTGTTATACAGGGTGCAGTCCATATGGTGGTCACTTCAACCAGAAACGGTATTTTGTTCCAAAACCCCACTAGTGAAGTTAACTAAGGAAAGCTAGAAGGTCCTTCACAGAAGATCTTCGGACTTCAGCTGGGCTTAGGAACTCCCTGCTAAAAGTCCCTCTTCTAGTCCTAGCTAGGGTCGCGAAATCAAAAGATATGAGCTGTGATTTCCTTGTCCTCTAGACATAGTCGGCATTCGGTCTCAGCAGACAGACCTATTTTATGTAGGTGATATCTTAATTCGTATTGGATAGGTAATCACTTTGATATTGAAAATTGAAAACAAAGAAAAAAAGTTTACAACTTCAACTTAAAATTTCTCAAAATAATCGATTAAACGCAGATTAAGTAAAATGTTATCCCATTAATTACATCAAATTAATCGATTATTGTATTCATTTGATTAATCGTTCGCATCGCTGCTCACATGAAGGCCCTTTGCGAGCAAAATCCTATTTGCTGTGTTTTATTTATTCTTTTCCAAAAGTATTCCTTCAGAATTTGATTCTACTTTTATTGCTTTCGCACATTTTAATTAAAATTTATGATGATGATAATATGTTAATGGTTTATAACACTATTTATTATATAATATTTTGTGAGTAGCTTGTTTGAACTCAAACTCTTAAAAATTCTAAACCAGCTATTTTTATAATTTTAAAGACTGCGCATGATAAGCCAACTAAAACCACTAAAATTAAGTGCTTGTATCAACAATCTGGTGATGGATTTACATATATAAGTAACGATGCTAACGAGGCTAAAAGAAAGATCATCGTAACTACTGTACTCTGCGTTATTTTTATGGTGCGTACTAAACTAACTTACTTGCGAATGTTTTGTATATGTGAAAACTGCTTTCATTTAGGCCACAGAATGCATTGGTGGATACCTTTCAGGGAGCCTAGCCATAATGACGGATGCGGCGCATTTACTTTCTGACTGCATCAGTTTTATAGTTGCTCTGATGGCAATTTGGGTTTCGAACAAGCCGCCGGACAAAAAAATGTCCTTCGGGTACAAAAGAATAGGTGAACAGGGTGTTGGTCCGGCGAAATCTACAAATGTATTTACTTTTGTCTCTATAATTTTCAGAGGTTCTGGGTGCGATTATTTCGGTCCTTGGGATCTGGGTGTTAACTGTGATACTCTTTTACGTGGCGATTAAACGTATTATAACCAGAGATTTCACGATCGACGCAGACTCGATGATGGTAATCGCTGGGCTCGGCATTGGTATAAATATAACGTGGGTACAAATCTATGGATGCAGCTACATAAAGGCATCATTTTAAATACTCAATCATTTTAGGATGGTGCTCGTGCTGCATGGACCCTTCGATTTAATAAAAATTGGGTCTCACACGCACTCGCATTGCCATGATAAACACTCAAACGGTGGACTTTCAATACGTTTAAATGTTAGTCCAAATCATGAGCATGGTGATGCACAGTTCAATTCAAATTCTCCTCTCCAGAGGGATTCACAAAAGCAACCTGATCAAAGTATAGAAGTTCAGTAAGTTTGTGGTAATTGTTGATAGTATGAAACGGTTTTCATTCTTCTCATTTTTAGAAATGATATACCTATAGTCTCTAATGGATCAATTACTTCTCAAGGTACTCAACATAAGGAACAAAATATTAATTTACGCGCTGCTATTATTCACGTTTTGGGAGACCTGATACAGAGTATTGGAGTTTTTATTGCCTCAATTATTATTAAGATTAATGTTGGAAGATTTGCTATTTATCTCAACTTCTAGACTTACATTTACTCTTTTTAGCCAAATGCTAAGTTAGCCGATCCAGTGTGCACCTTGCTGTTTTCGTTCATTGTCATACTTACCACATACCAAGTTATTCGGCAATCTCTGTTTGTGATATTGGATGCAGTACCCGATGGTATATCTCTGGTACAAATAAAAAGGGATTTAATTAATCTTGAAGGAGTCAGGTAAAACAAAAAGTTTTTCTTTTTTTTTATTAGTCTAATTAAAAATTTACTTCTAATCTCCGGTGCACTTATTCATTTTCATTAAAATTCTTTAAAAATTAATGCTTTAGCCACTATATTGATATTAATTTTCCAAAGTGCAATTGATATAAAATAAACAGCCCCAAATTATAATACCTAAAATATATACTCGTATGTACGTCTTGTGATTCATTGTACTTATTAAAAATCATCAGAAAATCATATTAATTAAACTTACCTTCATATCTTCAGGTCTTAATAGAAATTCCATTTTTCAGCGAGGTGCACAATCTTAACGTCTGGAGTCATTCGGTGGATTTTCATATTATGATGGCACATTTAACAATAGGTTTGTACATTTGACTCCTTTAAAAATTTACTTTGTTAAAAGATGTTCTTTATTTACAGATCAATCAATTGATTATAGTACGATTTTGAAAAGTGCTACAGTTCTAGCTCGAAATAAATATAACATTAAGCATGCGACATTTCAAATAGAGCCAGTCGTAATTGAGGAAAGGTGACCACATCAGCGACAAAATCAATATTTTTATACTATTGTTGTGTACCTATACGAATTTATTTTATTTTAATCAAAATACACTTTTTTAAATAATGATATTTAAACTTTATAATTCCTTTGCCAAATACTCCATGTAATAAATCTTTTAAAATCAAATCAAAAATCAATCTCTGGAATGTGTGGGTGAAATGATTTTTCGATATTCCAAGTCGTTGGAGAGACACAATCAAAAATGCAGTGACTCAGAAGTTTAACCACGTTTTTCTCGAAACTGCATTTATCAAAGGATAAAAAAATATAACCTTTAAAAACTGTGCCAAAAATTGACTTAATTCTGATATCCAAAATAGCCGCATTTCTACAGATTAATTATGACGTTGGATTGATGAATTTTTATATCAGGGCCTTATCACGAGAGCCGATGTCAATAGATCGATTCGACTTTTATCGATTTTATCGGGTAATCGATCGACTTCCAATTTTAAAATAGAAATTTACGTTTGTTTAAAATGAATATGAAGAAATTCTCGACAAGGTACTAAGAGAACGACAGCAATTATAGACGGTTATGCAGTAAAACTAAATTTACGAAAAGTAATTGCTTTATTATTGTTATTAGCCTTGCTTTTTATGCGCTAAGAAATAATTTAATTAATGTCTTCCTCAATCGTCTTCAAGGCATCCTAGGGTCCTATTTTCTATTCCAATATTTTGCTCTAGAATTCGAGTCGTATGACTGAATAAAGTTTTTAGCACCATATAAGCGGTTTTTTCACAGTACTTTTAATAGAGCTTATAAACGTTTAAATTCCTGATCAATAATCTGAACTAAAGGAAGTGTTATTTTCTAGAATATGCCTATCAATATTAAAAATTTTTGCATGTTAATTCGAAGTCGCTGACAAAATTTTAATAGATTTGTTAAGTCTACAAAATAGAAAAATGTCGCTGGAAATCGACGATAGCAACTTCTAGATTTTTTAAGACGACTTGAACAAAGTTAATTCATAGTAGACTCTCGCGATAAGGCCCCCAAATGAGCAAAACTGTTCGAATCGTGGCAGTCATCAATCACAAAGTAACTTTAAATAAGTCTAAATGATACTTTCATGGCTTCTCACAAAAAAAATTCCCAAAAAAGGTATACAAAAATCAGCCGTAACACAAGATGACCCCTTTAAAATGATTTAAAGCAAATCCTAATCTCCAAGTGCACTTTTAAAATTATAACACAGCATTGTGCTTTAAGGTAAATGTCTTTTAACACTGCTTTATTTTCGATTCGGTTAACAACAGCTTGAGGAATAGTAACATTGTGTTTGATCTATCATATAGTGACATGTTTTAAAAAATAAATTAGCTTGCTTCCATAAATAATATATTCTAGAAAATAGTAAATCAGTTATTTTTATTTGCGTAACATTATATTTTTTTTTAACATTGCTTCATTAGCTAGGTAATTTGAGTGTCTAGTTTGTGATACCAAACACAGTTTTTAGTATAAAATAAAAGGAAAAAAAAACATTAAAGTTGTCTTTCCAAGATTTTGAGTACAGTAAAATAGATAAGTCTTAAATCATTTTTATAAATATTTGTTAAAAAGAAGTATAAAAAATACAAATACAATGGAGAATTTAAACAATCAAACTTAACGCATCTAATGGATGAGGGGAAGTATAATTGCATGAAAATCAACAAAATACTGCTAAATCAACTACAGTGCTCGCTAACGAATATTTCTACCGAGTTCGAGTTCTGCTGCTGCTGTTGCTGCTGTTCGGCCGATATCGCCATCTTATTCTTTCTCTTCAATTCCAAGAGCTGCTTCCGTTGTGCCTCCCGCTTCTGCGCCGCTAGAGTTCCAGCCGAAGACTTTTTCAGACTAGCACCGTTCGCTATTACTGACTTTGTGGACGCTGCGGTGCTCGCCTTCGCAACATTGGGTCTTTTTGTGAGCTTCGATCCGGAAGGAGGAGGAATTACTACCTCTGCTTTCTACAAAGATACAAGTAAATAAAGGTCTAACTGAGTTCATAGCATCTAGGTTTAAAATAAAAATCAATTTTAATTTTCTGAAAACTTAATAGAAGAAAGAGGCACGCGCAAGTTCTTAAAAGCATTTTGCGAAAAGATATTATTTTTTAAGGCACTTAAAATATATTTCTGCGGACTATGTGACCTGTAGATAATTCGATAAGAGGGCGATATAATTCAAATTTCGGAATTAGTGAAAGAAGTACCAACTTTGACCAGAATCAGAGTTCGAAACATGATTTCCGAAATTTGCGAGCCAAGTGGTATTTATTTAATTGTTATTGTAACTTTAGAACACTATTACCTTCTGTATGAACTTAATTGTTTTGTAAAAGACAGCAAGGAAAATACTTTTTTAATATAATAATAATACAACAGGAGCGGGACGATATGGTCTGCCGGAAAAATCTGTTGTGATACGAGTATAGACCATTTTGCAAAATTATATATTATTTTTAGGCTTCTAATTGTACTTATTTCTATTTTTTTTATAGCAAATTAATATAACTTCCTGAACAGTATTTTTTTGCATTAAGTCTTGTGCTACATACCATTATATAATAAAAAATACAAAATTATTAATATACCTACAAAACAATTTTCCTTTCTC
Source organism: Philonicus albiceps (assembly GCA_963969385.1). NCBI lineage: Eukaryota > Metazoa > Arthropoda > Insecta > Diptera > Asilidae > Philonicus > Philonicus albiceps. The sequence continues at coordinate 34,634,024 of OZ017773.1, forward strand.
AGCTACGATTAATCAAATATAAACATTTATTTCCATTTTTAACTGTATATAAGATTAGTTTTCTTCTTTTATATTATGGAAAAAACATAATACCGGAGTAAATCTGCACCTGTGACCTCAAGATCCTTAAATAATCAAAACCTACGTACTCAAACAAATTAAGGGCATATATGCAAACCTACACAATATTCAAAATTTCACTAACATATTTAAAATTAGAAATGCCGAAAATTCCTCTATATAAACGTTTTTATACAATTATACTAAGTTGAGGAACCTTCGGCATGAACCGGATTACACCAAAATTGTAAAATGAAGCTGAGATTTTAAGCTAAGAGTTCCTCTACAAAACGAAAAATACTCCTAGCAACAGTAAATCCAAACCAAATTTCTGCCCTAAATTCAAAGAATCAATAAAATCCCCAGAGTTTCGGAGGTCAAACTAGGATTTTTTTTTGGATTATTGTAAAATAGTACAAGTGAGAAAGAAGAGTAGGAAAATCTCCAAGCGCAGTCCCTATTTTTTATTCTTATATTCCAAGGTTAGTATTGTGCAAAATTCAGCCAATTAATAGGAACTTCTTGTTCTTGAACCATTAAAATAATAAAATTAACATTTGCATTTCATAACAAAAGAAAATCTGCATGGATTAAAATTTATATTATATGTACTTAAAAAATTTACTTCTTATTTTTTATAAATCATTATAAAAGTAAATCAGGAGCTGATTCACGCAACGAAAAAGAAGTGCGAGCATCGATTTAATGACCGAGATTGCAAAGCACTTAACTCGTCGGTTTTATTCGACGTAGAATGGTATTAACTGAGCGGAGATTCTAATTTTATTACTTGACGTAATCCTTAATATAAATCTTAAAAAGAACACTACCATAAATGTAAAATGTTTTTTTTCTCTAAAAACAATTACCTTTTGATAAAGTATTAAAAACATAATCATTATCGTTTTATATTGGGAAAAAAATTATCTTTTGGACAAGAACTGATTAGTTATCTAACTTTTACCCGCAATCAAATGGAGGTGGTAATAAATTAAAGTATGCACTAATTTTTACAATTAATAAAACAATGAAATTCGTACCTTCCAATCGTTTGCTTTCAGAATCTCAATTTCATTAAAAAGTGAATCGACGTTGTTGACTTGTAATTTAACCATATCCCAAAATCCCTGAAGATCCTCATTTGTTGTAGGGAACTTCTCGTCTGGCGTACGATTCAAGTTATTTTTACACAAACCTTTAAGAAAGTGCAAAAGTGAATATCAGTGTTATTGGTTTATAACCGGAAAGTATGTCTCAAATACCTTCGAACTGCTTCATTTTTTGGGAAACCAAAAGACGCGCTTTGCCAGCAGCCGATCTAAGGTATCCTAGGATTTCATCTGAGGCATTCGATTTCTAATGAAGAAAGAAAAGTTTGGTTATACCATATCTAAATTTGTTTTGAGGAAATGAAAAATACTTACAGCTAGGATTTCCATTTGTTTTTCGGTTCCATCAGCTAAGAGAAGGAGTCTGTCTTGTTCAGTCTTAAGTAGTTGGAGAAAGTAATTTCCATCTTTTTCTATAATTATGTCCACCTGGGGGATAGTGGTCAATTCTTCCATGTTTTTCGGTATTTCTTCCATGCTATTTTTATCACTCGTCGCTACTTTCTGAGATTGAGATTCTAACGGAGGAGGGGATATCTTGATATCAGCTATCGATCTCACTGTGTCCGCTACAATCGCGTTGTTATCACCCACATTTTCGGAGCCTACTCCATTTTTCTTATCTACACTAATTGTCTTTTCGACCTGCTTCAGCTCTGTGACAGTCTTTTCAGTCCCATTCAAATGGTGCGTGCCGACACCGTTTGGAACGGTACTTGACTCAACTACGCAAATTTTAGTTAGACTCTTCTTCGGTGACAAAATCGGAAGCTGTGCCCGAAACTCTGGCCGGAGATGTCGAAGGACAGGTAGATCATTACTCTTGATATTTTCGTAATTGTCCTCGACATCGTACATATTCCTTGACTTACCATTCAAATCGTACTGCACGCCAAAATTTGAGTATTGATTCTGGTTGTTGTTGGAGCGCTCGCACAAAACTGAAACGGAGCTTTCCTGCGATCTTGTCTTTTTGGGGCTGTAGAAGCCTTGCGCCAGCGCCCCTGGGCCGTAGAGCCGCTCGACACGCTGCTGAATGAAGCTCTTTGTTTTTGTTTCGCTCTGCTGGAACTCGGCTGATGATGTAATTATGGTCGAGGACATGAACTTTGTCGACTTGTAGAACGTGCCGTTTGCCACATTGTCTGTCGTATCGATAGTGCGTTCATTTGCGTGCTGCACAAGGATATTTTTGTCTTGGGAAGAGTAGCTTCGGTTATCCATCGCGACAACGGAGGCGGTATCCTTCCCGGGTGACCTTTGTGAAACTGGCATAGGCACAGGAGGGGCCAGAAGGTTACCTAGGGCTCTACAGTACTGCAACGTGTTCGCTGAGGGCCTAATCGGAGATACTTCGCGTGATTTGTTAATGTTCTGCCTGAGTTTCGAGTCATATGTAGTTAGATTTGAGTATCCATTTACGCAACACGCTAGATTCAGGTAACTCGGTTTCTTTGCTGGACTCACGTCTGGGGACTCAATCGTCGTTATGATTGTGTTTATTTTTCCAGAGCACGGATCTAGAACAGTCGTTGTTTGTTGACAATTTATCTGGTTTATTTGGCAGCGTTCTCTTATTCGCGACGTAAACTCCCTGGTGATATCTTTTGCTGAACACGGGGTTGCTAAATTGAGACTTCCGCTTGTATCTGTGGAAGAGGCAATTCAATTGTAAACTGAACCAGGTACAAAATAAAGTAACGTATAAAGATGCAATTTTGAAAGGAAAATTAAATTCCGTCTAATTTCCAAAAATTAAAACTATTTTTTTCTAACGCTATCGATTTCCCCATAAACAAACAACTCTTGGCCTCCTTGCTTAGGGACGGGCAAGTAGGAAAGATATTAAAACAACCTTGAATGTCACGCTACATTTGGCACATCTAATTCAATATGCGCGGAAAACACTCAAGCCTCTGGGAAAATCAGTTAATATTCTTAATTATGTAATTTCTATAAACAGAACAATGACAAGGCTGGCTTAATTTCAGCGCTCAAAATCAAAATCAAACAACAGTCGGAACTGAGAAGAAGAGAAGCTGTAAATCTCGAGTATCAATCTTACTGCAAAAAAAAAAATAAATACAAGTAAACAAATAAAAAGCGCAAATCAATCTTGTCTTCAAATTAGTTTTCTTTTTATTATGTTATTAGGTATACTCAAAAATGCTCGTGACATAAAATTCAGTGCGTGCCTTTATTTCAAAAAGTTAATACCTGAAAAGTCTGTCGAGTCGGCGTCCACATCAAGTGAACAACTTCCGATGGAGTCCACACTTCTGTCCATAATTTTTACACAACCCGCTTTGGAGAAATTAAATCAATTTTAATTATATAATTATTTTTCTATGGCGTGTTAATCAAGTAAAAGATTTGAGTGCGCAATTTAGTCAAAAAAGATGTCACGGAAAAACCAAATCCACAAAATAAAGGAAAATAAACACATATAGTAAACACATGGAATTTGTGCAAGCAAGAAAAATAGTTTCGATCGCATTCCGAAAAACTAACTTCTATGCCAACGATTTACAAACAAAATATATACAAACATTTTATCCGCCTGTTTATATCTGCACCGAACATGCTCCGATTATTAATTTAAAGTCTGTAGTTCCCAAAACATAGGCGTGTATGTAGAAGTGTGTCGAGATTAAAAATTTCTACGATCATTACAAGGTTCTACTTAATCGCGAAAATGCATAAGTAATTCATAAAAAGACACCACCGAAGAACTCACCATAGTTTTTTTTTTTAAAAAAATTCTTATATGTAGGTAAATGTATTATATGTGTAGAAAAATAGAGAAATGGGAACATTTGTTATTTTGGAATATATACATGGAATAAAAGGTTTAATGTGCCACCAGCAAACCAAAATGTAAATCCAGAAAAACTGAATCTTTTTCAATAGTTTAGGAAGGCATAAAACGGCTGTCCGAAGATTTAAATACGCTTACACTTATAATGCAATAGATAAAACTTCAAAAGTTTCGTAACTTTCGATTATAAAGCCCTTATTTGCTTTAGGGTCAATTTGCAGCCTGATAACTTTATTTGTTAAATCATTAACTGAGATGAGATGAGAAAGGATTTTGAAAAATAATTTATTTTTCAAAATTTATATGTCCCTTTTTATTGATTTAAATATCTCTAAAGGATATCATATCACTTATTATTCAATAAATTTGATGGAAAAATGGCTAAAATAAACATTTTAAAAGAGAGAGAAATTTATATTTTAATTTAAAAACAAAATCTTATAAAATTCAAAGAATTTAAAGTTTCATAACATCTTAATTAACTGGGGTTTTCTGGTATTTTTTCGGCGATTTTATAAATTAAAAACTATGTATTCTCTAAAATAAAAATACGTGTATAAATTGAATTGAAAATTAATCTAAAACTAAGTATAAAGATCATTGAGTGACAAATTTGAGATACATCGCGTATTGAGTTTTTAAGCGATGAGGCGGACAAACTTTCAAAAAACACGACAAACGCATTCCGATTTCAATAAATCATGAAATATTAAAATATATTATTTGAAAATTCAAATACAGTGATTACTTGTAATTATTTTTATTTTAAAACTTAAAACTGAGGAGGTTGATGGAGTTTCTGATGCGAATTAAAAATTGTATTTGAATCAAGCAAATTCAAAAATATGTAGTTGCAAATTTAAGTTTACAAAGGAAAACATGCGTACACTTAGTTTGTATTAAATTTTAAATTATTCTAACTAAAAATCTGTTACTGACAAATCTTTCAAAAATGAAAACAAAAATTTTATTGTACGACAGCACGGATATTTTATTTCAAATATTAAAATCATTTTATAAAAATAAAAGTTGCAATCAATTAGGAAAATATTACTTTTTTTTATCTTATTGAAAGAATGTCGTTAAAATATTTTACATTTATCCAACATATAACAAAATGACATGGTTTATAAAAAATCCTTTCAAGATTTCCGGCATAAACCGAGACTAATTTGTTCGCACTGAAGTTTTCGTGCAACAAAGTTCGTAGCACTGTAATTAAATGTTCTCTTATAAACGTATTCAAACCTACGCAACTATCTACCGCCTGTGATGTAGTTTACGTTTTGTTTAGCCGGTACATTAATTTTGTTTTATTTTTGAATTCTCTGCGCAAAGACAGCGATAGAGCATTAGATAGAAATTGGTAACTTGCTGCGATCAAATATGCGATTTTCATTCTTATATCCCCCGCAAAATGTTCGTTATTGCTAGCTCTGCAGCTAAAATGAATCTATTTAAATTAATCACAGAACTTATTAGATCATTGATTATATTTAAAAAGTCTTACAGCATTTTTATTTTATAAGGGCATATTTCAACGTCAATAATTTAATGGAAAATCTTTAAACAAAATTACTTTCGACTTTATATTTTTCTCATAAGGATTAATGCGTTCTTTAAAATCTTTCCTTAGGTTACGAATTCGTCATCGAATATATCCCATTACATCATATGCTTAACAAAAGTAAAGCTGAAAGTAAAAAAACCCTATTTTGATCAACTTTAAAAATTGATCACCCATACGAAAATACTTGTTAGAGCGTTTTTGTAACAAATTATATCACCTACAAATTGACCATAAAATTTATCGGAATATTTGCAAAATACCACTATATAATTATATATTTTAAGTAAAAAATGTCGTAAATGTACCTTACTAGCAGACAAGTAATGTCGGTTATTGTCTTGTTCGGATCGGTCAATTCAAGCTAGTAACATTAAAAATAACGTATGTCGCGTACCAGGTAGTGCGAAACATATAAGGTTTCGACCAAAAGGCTATAAAAACAAAAGCAATCATTATTAATTAATCAACATCCATTTATACGATGATCGTATCAATAAATTACATTAAAGCCTTGTTCACAACTTATTTCTTTATACACACTTTTGTGAGGCTTTCCATAAGATTTCCAATAGATTTATTGATAAATATATATTGTGGAAGGTAATATTGTTTCGTTTACAATTAAAGCAATTATAAAAGCTTAATGCAATCACACTAAAAACAGCAATCAAAATTTGAAGCCTTAACTGATACATCAATAAATCGAAGCAAAATTTAACACTTATGTGTGTATCAATAAAAATGCAAATCGTACGAGTTTTCGAGCTCACAAAAAGAATCAAAGGCTATTAAAACAACAAGATATATCTAGGTAAGGCGATAATGTGAAAACTTGTTTATACGACAAAATAACGTAAACAATAGAAGTAATTTATCATAAAAGCATAAAAACGATAGAAAAACCGTTCACAACATCTCACTTCGTAAAGCGAAAAGAAAACCGCTTCTAGGCATTCGATCACGTCACAACGTTGAGTGAAAACTGTAGCCAGAGCCGCACGTTAATCTAAAAAAGATCGATCTGTGCGCGAGCTCGTATTTCTCTTTTTTTAATTATCTTACCCCAGCGAAGCTACTCATAAATATTAACTCATTTATCCAACAGGTCCGCAATAATTAAACAATTAAAACATTGAGATAAAAAGGCACTTCCCTTAATTTAGTAAAACATTTAAGAACAACACAGCTAAAGTGCTCGCTTTTGATTACAACGGGGGTTAGAAGAAGCCAAAAGCTACATTTTCTTTATTTTAGAACTTACAATTGAGAACCTTCGGTTTATCATTTTTTGAACATTTCTTTAGACATCTCGGCACCCGTCCGAGAAGAATACATTCCATTTTAAGAGTAATTTTGCCAAATAGTGCTTGACTTGTATTGCTAAAATTGAAACAAATTTATATGAGAAATATACAAAAACTCAAAAATTACATCCAATCCATTCCTGGTCCAATTAAATAATTAATAATAACTCTAACATATTCTAAAGGATCAACTATTTCCTTAACATATTTCATTTTATAAATATGTAATTGCAATTCAGTTCAGCTCATTCCCTGACCAGATCAGACCATTTAGCGAAATTTCTCAATTTCAATTAAGAATTAAAAATTTAACACCACGCCTATGTACCCTTATTATTCATTTTGTAAAGTTATATTAATCGATGAGATTAATTCCATGAAAAAAAAAAATTGCAGTACACTGATTAAAACCACTTTCGGTTTTAGGCTCTTATGTTTGATAGCTTTCTTGACGCCAATTTCTCATACCTTTATGGAATGCTTCCTTATTTCCGCGTCGACTCGATCGTACATATCACATAAAAATGTTGCATAAGTCGAGAAAATTTTTTGGTCTAGTCAAGATGCCAAATATGGATCCAATACGTTTCTCAGAATGTTGTTTAATGTGAAATTTATAAATATATGGCGACAAGAATTTAAAAGTAATTCCAGATCTTCCAGCGATAAACAAAAAGAAAAGAGAATTCGCAAAATCCAAATTATCCTATTTGATGATGGATGTTAATAAGGTCTCATATAAGTTTAATTAGTTTTCGTCGAATTAAAGTGCTGCCTTAAAAATTAAAATTTGTCCAAGTTCGAGTACACCAAGCGGAAAGTTCTATACCTTTCATCAGGAAATTGATTAAATTATAAATCTATCACTGATCTCAGAAAACAAGAATCAGAAATAAAAGGAGAATTAAAACAATACCTGGAAATGAACCCAAATGACTATAAATTCTCAAATATCAAAACAGCTCATATTTTTATACTATTGCTATAAAAAAAAACTTATTTTACCTTATTTACCTGTACCTGATTTTTAGAATTTGTTGCCAACTTATAGAGCTATTGGTTCAAAGGTCTTCGAGTCCCATTGCAAGCAGTAGCAAGCAAAATACTAAAATAGAAATTTTTAGGTCTGTAAAAGCTTTAAAAGAAGCCCACTGTCAGACATTAAGCAGTTTTAAAATAATTCAGAGACCAACGTCTAGTAAACATGTTGGCGTCTAAAATCTAAATTTAACAGACATTCATTTTCTTTTTACTAAAATCCATTTGAAAGCAACGAGGGAAATAAAGTCTTATTGTTAGTAAAAAAAAAAAAACGTTGAAATATAAATTTTTAATAAACGCTTTGAAAGACTTAAATAAAATGTTATGATAAATTTACATTTTAACAAATTACGAAATTTTATATGACTGAACTAAGGCCTGCCAAATGTTCGTCCAATAAGTAGAAAGCGAGTGAAGGCTCTGCATTTCTGGCTAGCTGTGCCATGTCATTCACATATCCAGAAACCTTCCTAATGATTTCAGGCTGATGATTCAGGAACCTTTCTTCAATGAAGTGAGCGATTGAGGGATCGTAATGGTTGTGATTGTCATGACGGGATACACGCCGGTGTATTTGATGAGCTTTATTTAACAGTTTCTTCTCAGAATCTAGGGCCAAAGATAGGGCTGGTAACGCATCTAATTCCAGAACTCGTCCCATTTTCTTCAAACCGTCTAGCTGACTGAAATCGACTTTACCACCGCGCTTGGTGATGTGCTTGATCACCTCAATCCCCTTATTCCAGGCATGATCACCAAGCTCTAAGAACACCTTCTTAAATCCAGGTTGATTGTTCTCGAAGGAATTAAAGCTGGCTGCCAGAAGTTGGTAGTCAAACGAGGAACCAAGAAGGAAATTAGCGAATGCTTGCAAGTCAGCTTGAGCAGCCTCGAACCCGCCCATAACAGCGTTGCATTGAACATTTGCGGAATCTGTTACCGCACGACATGCCATAATAATACTATCATGGCACACGGTGTCATCACTTCCTGCTACAACACCCAAAAGAAGCACTAAACAAACAATAAACTTCATTTTGTATGCTATTCCCGCTACAACTTTTTTTTTTAAATTCTTTTATTCACTTTCTCGGCTCAAGACGAACTCTGGAGACCTACTGTGCCTATTGCCGTTATTTCTTGTTCTAAGAGGTAGTTTAAGATTGATGGGCCATCACTTAACTAAACACTTATGCTTTATCTTTTGAAGAATTCATATTGATCGTATCGTTCTTATATCACAGATACGTGTCGGTTACTAGCAATTGCCTTGCGTTATCAAAAAGTGCGATTTTTTTTGCGCAAAGAACAAATGTATGGTGCAGAATATCAGCTAAACATAATGAAAATATTAAAGCCACTACTCTAGGTAATTTCTTCTTTCAGTTATGATTTTAGAAAATTTACTGTATCATTGTTTAAATAAATTAATTAAAAGATTTCTGGGATCTTATAAATGAAATCTAATACCAGTACCCTTCATAAAAATTAATTAATTAGGGGATGTTTGGAGTCACTGGCTTTAAATTCCAGTAAAGGAAAATATTTTGAAAAGTAGCATTTTAAAATACATGATGAATCAATTACTGGGAATTTTTATAGCATGTTTAAATTCAATAGAAGAGTAGAAAACCCTCCCGACTAACCCAATTAATATAAAAATGTTATGCTTAGTAGTTTGCCATATTTTGAATTTCAATAACGGTTGGTACATTGTCATAATATTGCTGTGAAGAAAAATCATATGTTCTACATGTTTATGTTTGTTTAGATCTTTTAACAATATTTAATAAAAAAATAAACTTAAATACTTTCTGTCGAAGCCTAAAATCATTACGTTAAGCTCTAAAACTTCTTAACTTTGCCCACTTGAACGTCCCCGAGAACGTTCCTATGCTTATATATTACCTTTTTTCCAGATTATCTTATATAATATTAAATTTATATAAAAACAAAAAGTAATAAAAGGCTGCCCACTGTTAGATCAAGCCGATTTTAATTGTTTAGTTAAAAATTACTATTCCTATTTTTCTAGTATGCTTTGTACATTTTCAACAAAATATTTTTTAATGTATGTGAATTTAAAAATTACTCAGGAAAAATATGATTTCCACAAACATTAGAAATCTAGAAAATTACTTATAAATTAGTCAAGATTGCTGCAACGATTGAGCAATTCAACTAATATGATTTCTTTTCTCAAGTTGATGGAGCAACTTGCACATAAATGACAACTTGCAACAGTAAAACGGTTTAATCGGTTTTCGAATGAAATTAAGGCAACAATTTGCACTTTTGATGAAGCAACTGCATTAAATTGAAACAGGACCATGAGAAGCAAACGTATTCAAGTAAAAAACATTTCATAATCAACATATAATTAAAGTACTCCATAATTATCAAGATATTTTTATTTTTCCTAAATAGTCTAGACCTTGCCAATTTTATCTATAACTTTTACATAAAAATCCCATATTTGAACAACGAATCTCAACAAAACTTATGAGGAAACACTTCTTAATGGACAACTCGCAGGCAATAAAAACATTGTAAACTAACTCTGAGTGTTTACATTAGCACATAACGTTAAATAAACATTTGGTGCATCAAATTACGAAAAGATTTCTGTTCAAATTTAACGCAGCAGATAATGCTTTTTTTAATTAAGAAAGGAAATTCTGCTGAGTTGTTGAAAATAACGCTGGAGATAACACAAGTCATTATTGATTGGATCTCACAAATTTCTCAATTAGTTAAGTGAAATGTTCGTTTATGGAGAATTTAACTTAGAAAGAATGTATGCAGTTAAAATCTATTTTTAAAAGTTGTTATTTTAAATACCTGAAGCTAAAAGGTGATGACCCATGAATTTTAGATGGAAATAAGCATTACTCTAAAACTTTGCTTGAAGATCATTAATACGTTATTGTAGTGATTAAATAAATTTAAAAATGTTGTTCTTAATATTTAAATAATGTAAAAAAACTACTCAAACAGGTTTGTTTCGAATAAAGCTTTTAGAAGCTATTAGAAAAGCTTTTCATTTTTCATCAACACAGGCATGTGGATTGAATCACAAAATTTCTTTAAATTGCATTAAACTTCCTTACTTAAGCCATCTTTGATTATTCAAAAAAAAAAAGGATTGCTTATTAATTTTATTTAAAAATACTTATGCAATAATATTATGTTATATATGTTGACTTTATTCTATCTGAGAAATAGCCTCTACTTTTGGCTTTCTGTTGTATTTTTCGGATTGCACTTCAGTAGAAAGGCTTAATTATGATATGACATTCTTATTTAAAACCTAAGATTGTTGTTAGGAAATTTCCGTCTTTTTGTTGACTTCTTTGACCTTGGACCATTTCTATTTAATTTAATTTAGCTTTGTACAGATATAACTTTTAAACACGAAAAGAAGTAATTCAGAAGACGAAATTAAACCTTGTAGTTATGCGTCTTATGCATATTTGCAAAATTTCATTGTAGTAAACGATGAAGAAGACCTTTGTAGAAATAAATTCTTCTGCAACCACGGCAACAAAGCCTGTGGTAAGGGATGTAAAACACAATAATTTTTATTATTTAGCATTTTATTCATTATGTTCATTAATAATATATTTATGTATCTGTAACACCCAAATCTGAAATTCATAAAAAGATTAATCAATATTTCAAGAATCCTATAAGACTTTCATCATTACATCACTTTTAATGGTTCGCAACCACAAATTGTTTTTCCTCTATAACGCTGTTATGCTAATTGTCGAGAAATTTCTTTTCTGTTCATATTTTCACTATTATTTCCTAGAGGAGGCTATGTAGATATGGTAAACCTTTTTTTAGAAGATCCACTGATATTTCGCTTCTATTTCGAGTTTTATTAAGTTTCTGGTTACGCAGGGCTGGCTAATTTTTTTAGAATTGCTAATATTTCGGTACTTTTCTTTAAGAAGCTCGTTTAAGATTTTTCGCCGCACAATGCCTCTTACGACATTTTTATTAATATCGTCGTTAAGTTGTCTTATTTTGTCATTATTTTTTGAATAAGATTTTATTTGAGTTACGTCATTTACGTTCATCATGCATTATTATTAAATCTTAGTTTCGGTATTTCTTTTTAATTCTGTAATGGTCAAATTTTATTTTGCCACTTTCTACCCATTGCAGCCAACAAAAACATAATTTGCCGTTTTTAGTAACAGAATATATTTTGCTGTATTTTAAAAGAGTAAAATAATTTGTAGTACATTTTTATACTGATGGTGTGGACTATTTTAATTAAATAAATAGGCATTGTATCTTGAATATCGTCTTTGTTTTGAAGTCTAGTAGGAACTATGAACAATTTGGAAGGTATGCGCCCTCGTTAACTAAAATTAGATTATTTAAAGAAGCGCTTTCGAAGGGCCTTTTGAGTAATACCAATTGACCTTCGAACTTTTGAAGAAATCTCGAATAATGCCCCTGAAGTCTACCCAATAAGCGTTTTCCCTACCTCATGATGACCCGTCCCGAACAATTTTACCCTGAAATCTAAATGGGCCATCGAGGTGCCGACATCATTCGTCATATATCGAGAAAAGGCTCCAAAAAAGGTATGGAGACGATTTTGGCAAATGCAGCCAGATTGTATGCCTCGAAAAGGCGAGCTCAGCGTAATCAATTCTCAAAAGTTTTGACAACAGCCGGAAAACGCTAAACAAATAGCCGACTGAATGAAGAGGCATTAGCCCCAAAAAAAACGCCTGAACAAAGACGGCGCTGCTGCAGCGCGGGCCGAGGCAATTCGTTCCAATTTATTCGAAATAAATCGATGCACCATGCAGCAGCATCTTTGGCAAAAACCTTTCTCATTCCTCCAAGGTCTCGGCACGGCTTAGAAGACGGAGGAGCCGCAACCGAAATGGTCCGGGCGTCATTGGAATACAAATTAATTGGCGATAATTCCCCCCGTTCACTCTTTTGCAGTGGAACAGGGGACCGGCGGTGTTAATGAGCCATTGGTATCAGTGGACGTCGCCCTGGTTTTGTTTGCGGGCGGTGTTCGGAGCTAAAGCCAAATGCACTTGGAGGCTGCGACGAGACGTCTTTGAAATGATGGACGATTCTCGTTCTAGTCGCACCGAAGCCCTACAGAATCAGAGCGGCGGCCGACTTGCAGCGAGGCGCTCTGAAAATTGTCGCAATGTCGAAAATATCTTTGGTGACAAAACAAAAACACGTGAAGTGCACGCATTAAGTCGCCTGCGTCTATAAATAGAAAATATGTTACTCCCTTCGGACGAGTTCCTGCATAAACCGACCAATGCTCCCTTAGCAGTTACGGCTAAAAATACGGCGCTAGAGTGCAGCTACCATTTATTTTCAGATGGCTTGCGAATGCACGCGGGTGCCCCAAACGGTATCAGAGCCCCAGCACCTAACCGGTGCGGTGTGGCCGCTCGATCGCCTGTCACCGTTCTTGCTAAAATTGGAGTTGCGATTGTTCGTTGCGATTTGCAAGAAATTTCGCCCCCTTTTTTCTTTAGCCAGTGAAGGCATTCAGCTCCGGCAGAAAAAAAATCTCATTACCATTTTTCCAGCCACGAGCGAGTGTCTCCCACGTACTTCCGACTTTCGTCTAAATGGTAATAAAAACTAGAAAACTTTAACTAGCATTTTACTGTACAGAAACCCATGCCAATTGAATGAATGCAGCAATGAAATATAATTACAAACAAGTGCAAAGAATGTTAGAACGGAACTCGCCTGAGCTGGGGGGAATGCGCTGAATGCAAATTACTTACCAATTTCCGAGCAACAATTGCACAAATGACCGATTTAGCTGGTGTTATCACTCATACGTTCTACGGCGGACGAAAACAAGGCGGACTCACTGAATCTTGGGGCACTGATCCACTGCACTGGGAATTTTGGGACACCTCGCCACTCAAACTATCTACGGGTCTCCTCTTCACGTGCAGGATTCCAAAACAAGAAGGTATAAAAACAATAATCCCACAAGCCGATCTACGATACGTACGAAAACCTCATTTAGAAGCTAGGCAAACGTCATCATCGCAAATGACAAAATCGCTCAACCTGCCTGACGAGTACCAAGAACGTCCACCAACTGCCACTCGAGCGCTGCATTTAATGCAAATTCTCCTCCTGGTGAAGTTCCCGTGAGTGTTGCTGTGAGTATCTAGATAGCGACACCCTCTGGAAAATGGAAACATTAAGAAAAAATAAATAATTTGCCATTAAATTCCAAAAACCACCTTCGCAATGCATCTTTTAACCAGACAGCGAAGCTACAGGTAAAAATTGTTAAATAATTGGATAAAAATTTTCTGCGGACTTCGGGTGCCATCTAGTCAATCAGTGAAAAAACTTTTGATTTAATTTAGGGCGACTATGTAGCAGTTCAGGATTTTGGAACTCCACAGCATTCACAGTTTGTAATAAAAACTTTCACCGAACCTAAAGCCAACATCAAACACTAACCGTGTTGACTAATAAAATTGAAAGTAAACTGTTCCGGTTTTCTATATCTTTCCACGTAGCACTTGGAAATGTTCCCGCATTTGAAAAGTCTTCCTCATTCAGAAAACACAAGAAGTCAATAGACCCCTTGGTTTCTCTTAAACTCTTCATAATTATGAAGCTATAACCTTTAATTGGGCGCAATCAACTTAACTTTCAAATATATTTTTCTAGAAACGGCTTTTCCTAAATTAGTCCTAACGAAAACTTAGACAACTTACAACAGATTGTTAAAATATTGTTTTTCTCATATTACGCGGAAACAAAATTTACTTTATTTAGAAAAAGTATGCACAAACTTATCCCGACGGTTTTTTCACTTGTTGAAAAAGTCTTGGTACGCTTCTTTTGTAATGTCCGTCAGTTTCTTCGTCGCATTTGCCTTAATCTCGGGAATCGCCTCTTACATGGGTCTTCTGGGTTTGGGGAACGAGAAAAAGCCACAAGGGTCATGGTAAGGTAACTATGGTGCTGGGGAAGAACATTGATTGAGTGTTTGACCAAAAACTCACGAGTTCTGAGGGCTGAATGGGCTGGAGCTTTGTCGTGATGAAAAAGCCAGTCGTCACTCCTACACATTTCTGTATTTTTGCCATACGTCTATGCCCACCTATCTGAGCAAATTTCAGTAGCCGTCTCAATTATAAAGACCAGAAATATTTTGTTGCCTGATTCCAAACAGCAGTATTGGAAAATTCCTACATTGTACAAATGTAATGTAGGAATAAATGGGTGCTTGAATTCCTAAATTAGAGTACATATCACGATATTTATATGCATATTTGTAATTCTTGAGTGGGATTGCCTTTGTTACATTGGACGCAAGTTTTTTTTATATTAAAATTTACAATTAGTTTCATTTATTTATTTATTTCGCTTAATACAAGCATATAAAATAAAATAAAAAAAACTTAAAAATTAAACAAATATAACTAAAACTAAAACAAGATTATCAGGATCAATAAGAAAGAAAAAGATGGGAGGGGCAGTACAGAACTTATTCTAAAATTTATCGAATAAGTCATTCCCAAGAGTTGATTTGCTCAGATGAAAGTCAAAGGAGGGAAGGAAGTTGGCTATACGAAGCATTTAGGTGAGGTGAAGACAATGTCAGCACAGTCCCAACGTTTCTGTAAGGGCTGCAAATCTATTAGCATTAGGCGATTTTCGTAAGGGGGAAGATTCTGACGATCACATCAGTGAAGATCGCATAAGGCAAAGCGAACAAACCTGCGTTGAAAAACTTCAATTCTATTGTTGTAGGTGGATTGAAAAGGGGACCAAACTTGAATGGTATATTCGAGGAGTGGCCTAATAAAAGAAATTTAGAGAGATTTAGCAACATAGGGATTAATGGGAACTCTTTAGATCAAACGCTTCACCAAGCCAAGTACAGAGTTGGCTCTGGAAATTACACTATCAATGTGATCACGGATACATGTTCACTGTTGCAAGTGACACGGAAGTCACGTAGAAAGGAAACGCATGGCATCAGTTCTTCAAATAGAAGATAGGTTCTGGGAGAGGAAGGGCGTTTATGGGAAAATATGATGGATTGGCATTTGGAGATATTAAGTGCAAGACAATTTTTTTGTCATCATATACAAAAGTTGCTGTTTGTGGGAAACACGTGCAACTAACTTAGTTGTAGTTATTAGTTGAGTTTCAACTACCTTTTGACTTTGCACTACAGGATTGTAATTTTATATACCCCTTACCTACATTTAATAAATAATAATAAAAAATTAAATGAGTCCTGTAGTGGAAAGAACATAAACTTATCTCTGAAACACGCTAGCTCAGATACCGCTTAGTCAGTTCTTCTATACGGAACATAGAGCCTCAAAAAAAAAGCTGAAGGTTGAAGGAAGTATAATCTTTTGAAATGTAGATTTATTGAAGAACTGAAATTGAAAAAATTCACAATTACAAATTTGTGATATAAAATACTTAAGTCTCAATTTACCTGAAAATCTTTATTGGTAGTTGAGAGTACATATAGCAGATAGTAGAACAGAAAAATTCCAGCAAATTATGGTTCTACCGTATATTCATTCCAAGCCTAGAATCAGGGCATAGTCTCTCAGGCAATCGATTTTTTAAACTTGCATCCTGAATGTATACAGAAAAACTAAAAACGAAAGTCCACAATATCTACACCAACAAAAGATTTTTGCACTCCCCCACAAAAAAAAAGAGTATAGTTCTGCAAGTGTATTTTATATTTACGATATACAATATATATTTAATTACCACTATGTGTGAATATGTAATATTCTTACTTATGCACTATACACTTTCATCTGAAAACGGTTAAAATGGTAATATTGAAGTGCGGCTTTGAGCCAGTTCCCGATTTAAACCTTACACTGATGATATTAAAACCTCATATTTACATTATACAAAACTACATTTTAAGAAAACTTTAACAGAACGTTCAAACTGTCGTGGCCAATTGCACGTATTGCATGTATTTGTAAAAAAATACTTAGAAAATTATAAAAATATTTTGCTTTTCAATTATATGATTTTTGTGAAATTTTTTTTTAAAGCCCAAATTTCCGATCACAATTTGTAAGATTTACAAAACAAGGATATTCCAATAAACGCTCTACTGTTCAACTAAGGTAGACGATAAGATTACTGTAATTAAAAATAAGGCTCATTCTTTTCCTTACGGCTAGATACTTATCTAATTATTGGCATTGTTCCTCCACGATAATCGCTGCTGGATATCTTCACATAATTATTTTGGTATGTGCTTAAAACTTAAAAACTGTCCGGCAGTGCTCACGTCTCCAGCATGAGTACAGCTAGCAAAAAAAATTTTAAAAAATTATTCACAAATGACAAACTACCATTTGTTGCAGTGCGCGGATATTCATTCCTAAGCCTGCGCATAAAATGTTTCCAAATAGATTTAAAATGTTTGATTCGTTAGCATACTGAACCTACAGTAAACAATAAAGCATACCATAAAAACAGAAGTATATACAAAATAAAAGAAGAAAGAACAAAAATAGACATATTAAGGTTGACTGCGATATTTCGAAACAATAACACATATCTCATCGTTACCCTTAATCCCTCTGAATAAAAATTTAAAAAAAAACGTCTCTCTTTTAGATTTATAGCAGTCACTGCTTCAATCGCTAAATGTTTTGAGCTGCAGTACCGAAATTTAAAATTTTGGCTCTTTGAAAAAAAAAATCATTTAGTCTCACAGACTTATGGGTGCTAATGCTAACAAGCAGTCAATCTTATGACATTGAACTACAAGGAAGTCGTGGTGAGCCCATTTGCGTTAAAACCCGATCAAGCCATTGTAGAGGTCCGTTTAGGTGTAGTTCTATCCAACACGGCGTAGAAGTAACCGTTTGCCGCCTGCAAAGAAATTCAATTATTCAATTATTTTTAATCCTTTAAGCTCACTCTGTTCTATTGTTATATTATACAAATTCACGTATAAAAAAAGTGATTTAGATTAAGTATATATTTGCTTCTAATCAATAAGAAAATTCTGCTTCTAAAAATAAAGGTCAAAAATATAAATGGCGTTTTTCATTCATTAGACCTTTTATCGTGGAATTAGGATGCAGATAAATCATTTATTTTACTTATAACATTCCGAAAAATATGAAGAAAGATCAAATGTGGACAATTTTCGCGGAATAAAACGAATGAAATTAGCGCTTACCTGTATTCTGCTCCCCACCCTTTCACAAACGACATGCGTATAGTGCACATACGCGTCAACTGATAAACTGCCTCAAATCCTTGAGATACAGATTGGGAGAGCAATGCGGCGAACTCTTGGTTATTAAATATTTTGAGATTGCAACCTAAAAAATAAACGTATAAGACGGGGAAAAAAACACAACGCCTAAATATACCTGGAGGAATTTTGCATACAGTGGCAGGATGCCAACCGTAGCGTTGGTTGCAATTTGGACTTTGAACAAATATACTAGAATCACTTAAACATTCTGCGAAAACCTCCCCGCCAATGTAATATAAGCGCACACCTTTGCCAATATGTCTTCTAGTTTGTTCCACTACTTCGTTGCGGTTAACATTAGACAAGAGACCCAAACAGAATCTGTATAAATAATTTAAGAAACCAGTCTAAACATTAGCACATATCCTTACCGTTCTGAATTAGAAGGATCTGTAAAACCGTCGACTGTTATAGATGGCTGGGAAGCGTGAAATGTTTCTCCAACTCTCGTATTCAGCTCATAGTAACTTATCGAACACCAGAACGCTGGCTCGTGGTACATAACTGGCTGTGCGTCAACAGGAGGACTAGGTGTAAGCCTTGTCATACCTGGAATTAGTCAAAATAAGATTTTTAGTAAGAATAATGCCCCAAAAAGTGAATTTGTAAAAACACAATTTTCATTCATCTGATACCAACAACCACTCACTCAAATTATCATTTTGATCCATCGGGTCACCATCTTCCGACATATACCCGGGAGGAGGTGTTTCCGTATTTGGTATGCTGCCCACACTCAAGCCACTAGAGTCCATGATCGTTGTATTGCTAGGTATCTGCTGTCCCAGTGTTGCTTCCATGAATGGAGGACTATTTGGTACACTAAAAGGATTTCTAATTACAAATTTATGTAGAACTTAATCGTTAATAAAAGCAGCATACTTTAAAGCATTATTGAACTGAATGTTGTTGGGTATCTGATTACTGTGGTCGTCCAACGGATAGTCTGCAATCGAATCGGGCGGACTTGGCAACGACTTTGGAACCAAAATTGAAAGTTCGACTTTTTTGTAGTGGTATGGATTTATACAAATTTCGTCCTTTTTCAATTGATAGGCGTACTCGCAGTGATCCAATGGTTTTAATTCACTTTGACTCTGAAATAACACCACACCGCTTTTAAACATTTGAATTATCTCCTCATATCAATTGTTTAGATTTAGGTCAAAACAATAAAAAAATTGCATAATTTCTATTTAAACTTGCATTCGTAAAATTAGTGGGCGCTTTGGACATTCTTCTGTTGAAATACTGGAAAATTGCTGTTTTATGATTTCACATTAATGTTAATAATTTTTTAACTACGTAAATATTATCAAGAAAAAATACATAATTTAGAAGTGAAGGGGAAGAAAGGAAGAAAGTGAATTTTGAAATGCCGAACTATCAGAGTAGTATAGGGAATGAGTTAATCAAGGTACCATTAGAAGACTCACAAGGTACATTTTCGAGCGAGCTTTATTTATAAACCTGTAATCTCCTTAATAGCTGTTAGGACCATTTAAGTAAGTGCACTTCAAGCTTAACATCATAGAACCGATTGATATATATAATATTGGAACACATCTTTATGAATCACCCTACATATTCCTTAATAATGATGTTCCTTATTGATTTTATTGTCCTCTAAGTACTGCACAGCTGGCACTTATAGTTTATTTTTGGTGTGGCTTTATCAAGTTGCTGTAAATTATCTACGAAATTCCTGATACTTCTTCCTTTCTTCTCTACCTTGTACTTTTAATCTACGTATATATACACAAGTAATATAAATTCACTAAAGTTATCTCTTATGTAACGACTATTAGCTACTAAGGCATAACTCCACAGCAACTTGTTTCTAATTTACGTTTGTAAACATTGCTTTTCATTTCGTTACTCCTCTAACTGAAAAGTAGAAATTCAAAATTTGTCCACTAATCATTTTCAAATTTCATAAATGGCAATGGTTTTACATTCCCCAACAATTCCCCTAATTAAATTAACATAAAATTTAAAATTAAATTTTATCGAAGTAATGAATGGAAGAGAGTGAAATTATTTTCGCTTTAATTACTCTCATGTTACTTACTAAAAATTCTTAATCTACAATATATGCAACATAAGAGACTTAAATTGATTCTGATATTGTACTTTTAATAAGAGACATTTATACTGCGTTTAATAAACGATATTTATAAGTAAATAAAGACGGATTTTATGGGTTGGAACTTGTACAAGGGTAAATATTGTGAAAAGAGACTTGATATCTTTCCGAGAATCATCAAATTTTTATGTCAAATCCATCGTATGGGGGGTATCAAATGAAAATTTAAAAACTAAACATTTCCGAGCGTCTGATTTTTATCTTATTAAAATAATGAACTGGCGAAATAACACCTACATCAGGGATTTTAAACAATATAAATTGTTTTTATAGGCTTGTTATACGAAATTTTGAATACATTAAAATATTATAGATAAAGGCCTGTGATATTCCTACTCCCTACCCAAAAAGTTATAACAATACTTTCTCAATATATTTCTATCTACGAACATTCTAATTAAATTAGCATTACATTTGGCTTTCCCTGAACTTATCGAATTTCTGAATGAAAGGCAGGTAAATAAATGAATATTTAGTTTAAATTTGCAGAAAGACAATTTCCAGGGCGTTCTTTCTACAAATCCTGTAATAAACAGGTAAATGCTCAATTCATTAAAATGTGGTTATCGACTGAATAGCCAATAACAAAAGTTTAAATTAATTTGAATTTTTTATTTACGATTTTACTTCTGTTTCCTCGTTTTTTATGTTAGTTATTTAGGGATGGAAATTTAAATGCATTATAAGGGAGGCAGGCCTGAGCTCTTTAAAATTGTATTAGCGAGTTTGCAAGTCGAATTATTTTAAACAATAAAGGCTTTTTTTTAGCATTACCGAGTGTAATGGGGCTACATAACAATGACCTGCTGCGGTCAGACGAATTGTAATAGAAAAGTTCCGGGAGTTCGCATTAATATTCTGTCTGTACTAAGGCTAAGGGTTGGGGGACTACGGTCTAGGACTTACTTGCAAATCGGGCCAACGCCATAATCTGCAGTAAATAACGTGTGGCAGACCCTTGCGGAGAGCGGCTCCGTTTTCTCCGTTCACCGGTTTGCTTCTGAAACCAAAAGAAATACAAAAAAAATGCATGTTAATCGCTTTGGCTTGTGCGGAGTGCGGACGAAAGGCGAAATGAAAACGAGAGTATCGATCTTCCCCCCCACATACTTCTGCCCATATGCCGAGATAAGAAGCTTTCAATTGGCCGAGAATGTATGCAAATTAATAAGGGCAATTTCGGGAGTATCGGAATCGCTCGAAATCACACCACCGCGCGCCCACTCCCGGCTTCCCTGGACTTCTTCTATTTAGCGGCAGCAATCAGTGGATCCTCGGTGTATCTCTCAAAGACGAATTGAAACCACAGGGCCGCATAATTTGTAAACAGGAAAACGGATTCGACCGGGAACGCAGCACTGAAAACGCGAAATTCGGCATCCGTCAGACAGGAGCGCTCGTCGCCGTCGTTTATGTGCAAAGCATGATTTCAGCGAAGACTGCGCGCACACATACACAGCGGCGGCGATTCCGATTTCGCCTCTTTTACAAAGGCAAATGTTCAAAAGTCGGACGACCGTCGGGAATATAAAAGCCAATTCTCACTCGACTTCGACTCGGTACGTAAGCTTCCACTTGCGTTCGAAAAGTTCTCAAGTTCAGGACAGCAGTTTTGGCGAAGAGATCGGCGATTCCGGGCGAGGATAAGAACACCCAAAAACCTGCCCCGGATTCAGAGCATCACTCATTTACCTGGGTATCGTAACGCACTTGGTGTTGTAGTTTTGTGTGGAAATGGCCTTCTCCAATTCCTCGAGAGCGCCGGACTTCTTCAGCTTCTTGACCAGACTCTTGACAGCTTTTTCAGACCACTTTCCTTCCACAGAGTCTTCGTTTCCCTTCTTCAGCGCTAGCAATCTTTTAACAATTTGCGGTGTGAACGGCAACATTATAATACGAGGCCGGGCGAAAAAGGAAAATTTCTTTCGGCAAAACGACGACGGCACAACACTCCCAAAGAAAGCAGCTAATCGCGATTTCTCGCTGCCATAAGCTACTCAGGCAATCAAGTTCACCCTCAACTTCCCCTGGTAATGCCACAAGCACAAAACTATTATACAAACAAACGTCAGGAGGTGCGTGGATCTCTCGCATCCAATCTACACAATTCCCGTGACCGGAACGACCCAGAATGTGGACCGAGAACTTTGTGAAAAACACATTAGGCCCGGGCATCATATGCGAATTCTATTCCTACTTTTGAAGATTCATTTTCGAAGTATAATCGAGAATGACATTCAACATTTCAAATTCCGCCCTCTATCTAAATCCCTTAACCGATTTTAATAAAATCAATTAGAAAGTCTAAATTGTGCGGATAGCATTCAAGAACTAAAATAATTCTTTCTTCAGTCGAGTCAGTTAATTTTCTGGGTAACGTATACTTTGGTCAATAGTTTCGATTTCCTCATAATTCTAAAATTTTCCTTATTTGTTTGCGAAAACTAAACATAATAAACGAACATTTAGTAGAAGTAGTTTTAATAGCGACTATAGTTGTTGTTAACCAGACATTCACACTCGCCTTCCAAAAATCTAAATAACCCGGCAGCTGACCCGTTTTTTTATTCTTTTCCGATGATTTTAATTATGATCTTAAATCTTAAATTAATTTTGTATTCAAGTATTCGATTATAAGCAGCACGGATAGCTGATAGTTATCTTTAAGTTAAGCATATTGCCGATAAATCATTTGCCATCATTTAAATATTACAACTCGTGAAAGTTAAACGCGTTTTTTATAACCTTTGATTTTTCAAATCAACCACCACAATTCCTTTAAAATTAATGAGCGATTAATTTGAAATGTCGTTTAAAAATGATGCTTCGAATGCATTAAGTAGGCATAAATCAAATGTACGAGTACACAATTCGGTTATCTTTGAAATTTGTTTCTAATTTGTAATTTCTGTAAGTACTGCTTCTTTTTGAAGCAAAAATAATGGAATGAAATAGTTTTTGTGCTATGTAATAAAGTAGAAGGATGAAAAATATTTGTATTTTTCATTACAAAACAAATATGCTTCAAATCGCAATTTATTTATTTTTATATGACTAGACCTAACTCCTTTAATGCGTTTTTATTGAACATTTACGAACTCTCGTAAAATTGCTTACTGGTTAGGTTTATGCGTCTTCACTCGTAATACAGCAACACGTATTTTCTAAATCATAGTTTTTAACTTAAAATCAGTGCATTTCTATCAGGCTTGGAAGATAAATTGATTTTCGCAGTAGTAAGTATTAATTATGAGAAATTTTTGACTACGCATATTTGAGAATTCTCAAATCTCAAATAATTAAGGCATTAGAAAACATAAAATTTTTTGAACGAGTGTTTTCGGGGGCATTTTTGATTTGTATACAATATAAATTTCCCAACAAAATTTGTAGTTAACTGGACAAATGATGGAAACATATTCTCTTCAAACATTACTAAGCATTTTTTATTTTTTATATATTTATATCATTTTAAATTGGGGATGGCGAAAAAATCGATTCATTAAAACTACTAATCTACATCAATAAATTGCCCTTATTTTCTTTATCGATGTTTCATTTAATTTAACAAATAATCGTGTTTGCGGTCATAAAAAAATTTTGAAAAATTCAATTTTTTATCGAAAGAACTGAACTTTCGAAATCGTATCAGTGAAATCAGCCTTAAGCCTCGAATCTTCTCAATTTCGAATGTCCCCTTAGATTGGTGGTTTCAAATTTCTCAATTGTTTCCAATTTCCCACAAGTCCATCGTTCCCTTCCTTCTTCCAGTGGGACTTCCAGTTTGAGATTAACTAGCTTGCTGTTTTCTCCTAATGTCAAAAAGTAATTTGTTGTATTTTTTTGTGTTTTAATACTTCATTTAACTGGCCTTAAATAAATGTAAAATCTATTTTCTATATAATTACAAAAGGGTGTACCTCAAGCTGAAGTTTCTCCTGTCAGAAGAGATTTGCCACGTTCGGAGGGAGAGACAAAAGATTTCATTTCTAACGTTACATGAGACCAAATAAAAACGCTGAGGGACGTCTTTTCTTAGCCCAAAAGAGCACTTAAATCACTTATTTTCCAAAATAAATGACAAGCATCGCAGATTTCGGAGCCCACGTAAACGCAAAACTACAATAAATACCCTTGGGAAGCAGCTGACTGACGATGTCTAGGCAAAATTCCTATGGATCATCGACTGGTCTCAAACACATCAACTTAGAGGAAGTATGTAGCTCCAGCCCCCTATTTAGCCCCTCGGACTCTAATCGGGACAATTTCGTTTCAGATATGGACTGACCTTGAGAAGGGTATTAATCAAATCTATCAAAGGGAGCGCAGCTTGTCCCGTCCACGCTACATGGAGCTATACACGTAAGGTGCCCCTGATTTTTGCTGTGTGCCTCAATGACTTTGCTCGATTCCTCGCTCTAGGTATGTCTACAATTACTGTACTAGTGTGCACCAACCGACCAGTTGCAGAGCCGCAGTTGGCCTCAAGCTACCCAAGAAGAGCGCCTCCCTGGCTCAGATGGGTAAGTCCAGTTGCCAAAATTAACTTTAACTTATATCTTTATTGTGCAAATGAAAATTCGTGATAACAAGTTGATGCGGTAGGAAGGCAGTTTTGTTTTTTTCGAGCTTTATTCACACTTATGTAGATCATTTTCCATTTACATTTCCAAAAATTTTATAATGTAGATCATTCATTGAACCGTTTACATTTTCAAAAATTTTACCATATTTATTATTTTTTTAATTATTGTCACTTTTATTTTTTTACGAGGCATTTTAGCAATTCCGAAGGTTTACAAAAACCGCAAATAGATACTTTACACATACCGAAAGCAAATCACAAACGATTCATTTATGAGTTTTATTGTGAAACATTTTAGAGTATTTTTGTTTCATTTATGAGCATTATTATGATTAAGAACGTTTAATACCTATGGAATAGAAAACGTTCGATTCTATCGACATCTCAACATAAGCACAGTATCTTTTTACGTTAAATAAATATATAAAATATCAATCGATACTCCGATGCCCTTTTTTACATAAAATTTGGCGATCTTAAAGATAAAACAAAATGATTAACATTAACGCGAGATGATATAGCATCGATTTTTCTGCATTTGTGAAATTGGTAGCTCCTCTCGGGATATCCAGTTCGGGTTATTTTATAGTTCAAGAACCACTGAACGGAATTGATAATATTTACTGCTATATTTATTTATTTCGCTTAATATAAGCTACATAGATAAATAACAATAACAATAAAAAAACTAAATTAGCCTACTTATGGCTAGATCAAGGCGCGTGGAGGCTGAAAGGTACTAATGTCTCAAGGAAATTTACCAAAGCGACTAAGTAATTATAAGTTAAATTTTTTATTTTAATGTAATAACACATTGGGCCTTTTTTTATCTACAACTATCAAAGAATATTTTGAAAATGGTTTTGTTTTTACAATAACTAAACTGGTTTTGGTTTTTCAAGAAGTAAAAACATAAGAATTTCGAACATTCATACCATTGGTGGTGAGGCAAAATTATATTTTATAAAATACGTAATAATAATTTGTTAATTACATTAATTAAAAGTTATATTGTGTTTTCCTTGTTCACCTTGGAAGATAAATTAAATTTGGAAAATATTAATAAGGGATGAATCCAGTTTAAAAACTCACTCCTTAAATAAAAAGCGATGATGAGTATACTCGATGAAAACAGAATAATATGTGGATCGTGTAAAATTAATCAAATTATTACAAAAAATCAAGGGCTGTATGTTGGTTTTTTAGAAAATGTATAAAATATGCTATTAATTGCCATTCCGCCATGACGAGTATACCTGACATAGACAATCAAAGGGTTAAAAAGCATTTTTGATGCATGCACCCGCTATCCTATCAAAGCCTATATGCTGTTTTGTAAAGTGTGAACGTAATATAATTATATAAAAAGGTATTAAAGTATTTAAGCAGAGTTTTTCAGTTTTAATTTTCTATCTTCTTTTTTATTTTTAATGTTTTGTACAAATTCTTTATATTGCAACTCTTGCAGTTGTGTTCGATAACACATTAATGAATGAAAATCTATTTACTTCATCAAAAAAGATTTACTTTCATTTATTAATAAGAGTTTGTTTTAAGTTTGCTCTTCTTATGATCTATGTACTTATGTACCTCCAACCCTTGTATTTTATCCTCGAAAACTTCCAATTTGTTTTTGTGTGTATATTTTAAAAATAAATACGAAATAGAAACTTCGGAAGTCCTAAAATTCTCTCTCTTTATCAGCTCCAGAAATTTCTTCAATTTCTAAATATTATTCAAAATTTTACGTTAACATTATGGGCCCCCTTAGCTAAGTTTCAGATTTCATAAAAAAAGTGTACAGGAAAACTATAATGATAATTTTGGGTCCTGAAGAAAGTCACGCTTTTTTTAATTAAAATTATTTTCAATTTTAATTTAAATCCAATAAGACCTAAGGTCGTTTTAGCTAATGATATGCCATTGGTCCGAATTAATGGTTTTTAATTATTGCAAGTTTTTAAAACATTTGTGTTAACAAACAAGCTTCTCTTGTAATGATTTAGCTAGCCCAATTGTTACTGGTAAGCTGTTGGGGGTAGTAATTCTGTGTCCATTGACGGCGTAAAATCAGTTAAATTTGTTGCTGATTACCATCCGTAGTCCCTATTCGCTCTTGCCGCCTGTAAACAAACAATGCCATCTAACGCAGGTATGTATTGTTTATACATAGTTCATTTCGCATCTGTAACCGGATCAAAGGATCTTCAAATGCTTGATAATCATAACAGAACTTGTCAACAAAGCTGTAAATAAATTCATTTATTGAACAAAATCGTTTGCTTTTAAATTGGTGTCAAAATGTTCATAAAAACCAATTCCTTTTCTAGGGGGTGCGCAATTGGTTGGTCAGGAGCTATATAAAAGACTCAAAGAATTTTTAGAGAATTATTTAATTAAACTTTTGAACGTAAGTACTACTGATATATTCCAATATGTGTATTTAAAATTCCCCAATTACCAGAGCGGTGTTGATTTGATTGATGAGGAAGTATTAACTTTCTACACCAAGCAATGGGAGGAGTATCAATTCTCTAGCAAAGTACTGAACGGGGTGTGCGCATACCTAAACAGGCATTGGGTGAAACGTGAATGTGAAGAAGGGCGAAAGGACATTTATGAGATATACCAGTTAGCTCTTGTTACCTGGAGAGGACACCTCTTTAAGCATCTTAATAAACAGGTAAGTTGAATAATCTGCAAAAAGGACAATATAATAATGAGTTTAAACTTTAGGTAACAAATGCAGTTCTCAAACTCATTGAACGTGAAAGAAATGGCGAACCTATTAATTCTCGCCTTGTGTCTGGGGTAAGTTTGTCTTAAATTAAATTACGATCAGATAATAGCTGATTTTTTCTTTTAAGGTTATTAATTGCTACGTTGAATTGGGATTAAATGAGGAAGATCCGAATGCTAAGGGACAAAATTTGTCTGTGTATAAAGACAGTTTTGAGAACATCTTCTTAGAAGACACAGAAAGGTTGGTATATTGTTAAATCTCTGTACTTTAATTTATTAAACCTCTCTCCATATAGATTTTACACCAGGGAGAGTGCTGAATTTTTGCGAGAAAATCCTGTGACCGAATATATGAAGCGTGTTGAGCAACGCTTAAACGAAGAGCAAAAGCGCGTTCAAGTACTTTGCTTAACTTTTTCTGAATAAAGGAAAATTAAATATAATTTTCTATAGGTATATCTGCATGAGAGTACTCTTGAACGGTTAGCTAGAACATGCGAACGAGTTCTAATCCAGAAACACCTGGAAATCTTTCGTTCTGAATTTCAAGTAATTTTGCATCGCGTCTTTTTGTGGTGCGATTAATATAAGCATTCCTTTTTGTATTCCAGAGTTTACTTAATGCTGATAAAAATGCTGATTTAGGTAGAATGTTCTCCTTAGTTGCTAGAATATCAGAGGGCCTAGGAGAGTTGCGAACTATACTAGAAGAGCACATACACAATCAGGGAATGGCTGCTATTGAGAAATGCGGTGACGCAGAAGCTAATGTATACATACGATAAATATTTCTCGAATCCACTTTTAATAACACAATTTTAGGATCCTAAAATTTACGTCCAAACCATTCTGGAAGTTCACAAGAAGTACAATGCTTTAGTCTTGACAGCTTTTAATAATGACAAAGGTTTTGTTGCTGCTTTAGATAAAGCATGCGGTAAATTTATTAACACAAATGCTGTCACCATTGCTAGTAAAAGTGCTAGCAAGAGTCCTGAATTGTTGGCTAAGTATTGTGATTTGCTGCTTAAAAAATCTAGCAAAAATCCCGAAGAAGCTGAGTTGGAGGATACGTTGAATCAAGTTGTAAGTTTAAGGTTTTTATAAACTTTATGATAGTTTTATCGAAAATTTAAATTTCTAGATGGTTGTGTTCAAATACATTGAAGACAAAGATGTCTTCCAGAAGTTCTACAGTAAAATGTTAGCTAAGAGATTAGTTCATCACACTTCTGCTAGTGATGATGCTGAAGCCTCAATGATATCAAAACTAAAACAGGCATGTGGTTATGAGTACACAATAAAATTACAGAGAATGTTTCAGGTAAGAATACTTCGATAGTAATTTACTGTTAAAATTCTTAAATTTAAATATTTTAGGATATTGGTGTCTCGAAGGATCTTAATGAGAAGTTTAGGGAGCATCTAAAAACAACGAATACTCCAATAGAAATTGACTTCAGTATTCAAGTCCTTTCCAGTGGATCTTGGCCGTTCAATCAAAGTTTCACATTTTCACTGCCATCTGAGGTAGATGCAACTACATAATTATAATTACCTAATTTTCCATTGATTACAATTTCTTTCATAGTTGGAGAGATCTGTACAACGGTTTAGTAATTTCTATACTGCTTTGCACTCAGGACGTAAATTAAACTGGCTCTACAATATGTGCAAAGGTGAATTAGTTACAAATTGCTTCAAGAATCGTTATACACTTCAGGTGAGTGTTAGCTCAACTTCTTACCTATTTATATTATACAATTAGTTTTGTTATTTTTGTGTTTTCTGCATAAACAAATTACGACGCTTACTCTTTTTTCAGGCTAGCACTTTTCAAATGGCTGTGCTGTTGCAATTTAATGATCAAACTAGTTTATCAGTTCAACAATTGGGAGACAATACAGGTTTGTTTCTGAGATGTGAAGAAAAACATTTTTTCAGTTTGTAATGGTTTTGCAGGTATTAATCAAGAGAGCTTAGTGCAAGTACTGCAGATTCTTTTAAAGGCTAAACTCTTAACAAGCACTGACGATGAAGCCAATTTGACTTCAAATTCTATTATGGAACTCTATATAGGTTACAAAAAGTTAGTATTGCTTCTTTTGTTTCATCTTTTTATTCTGAGCCTATTTTTATTCAAAAGTGCTGGCAATTATTTTGAAAAATACTTCCAATAGAGAGTCAATTTTGTGTCTCTTTTCAGTAAAAAATTACGTATAAACATCAATATACCACTAAAAACGGAATTAAAGGTTGAACAAGAAGCAACTCATAAGCACATTGAGGAAGATAGAAAGCTTCTAATTCAGGCAGCTATTGTTCGCATTATGAAGATGCGTAAAATGTTGAATCACACTCAGCTGGTTGGGGAAGTCCTAAATCAATTGTCAACAAGATTTAAGCCTAAAGTTCCAGTTATTAAGGTAATTATTATTAAAATTTAATTATGTAAGAAAACCGATTACTGAATTATTTTCTTTTAGAAATGTATCGACATTTTAATAGAAAAAGAATACTTAGAGAGGATGGAAGGGCAAAAGGATACATACAGCTATTTGGCGTGATTAAAAAACTAGGTCTATTTAAATTAAATATATCCTCTCATGACATATTGATTTATACTACGTGCAACTATGATTATTGCTTAATATTTGGATTACAACTCACATGCAATTGAAATCAAATGTATCATTTAAATTTCAGATCAGTTGATTTTCTTTGTAAATAAAGAAATAGAATCACATATGTTCAGACATGTGCGGTTTCCCTTTTAAACATCGTTTTCCCGTTGTTAATTTATTTTAATGCTATTGGTTCAAAATTTCCAGTGTAGACTGGTAAGAGTATGCAAGGTGCAATGTGCAATGTTCGGGGCAAGCTGTTTCTTTAATTTAAGGATTATAGTTAGAAGCTAATGCATGATGGCCGTATTTGTGTGATAATTGTACATTTTACAGTATTAGGAATTTTTGATAAAGTTACTGGGAGCGTTGCTTGTCGCTTAGCTATTTAAATTTTACGAAATTTTTTTGCTTATGTACGACTAGATTTACTTGCAGTTATTTGTACGCGTCGACACTACCGATTTTAAAATGTTTTTAATAGCTTAATCTGTATGCTTGTGGTAAGTATAGTGGGTGATTCAGGAAGACTTGTTCCAACATGAAAACTAGGCAGGTTCAAATTTAAATTTCGGGAATTTTACGTCTTAAATCTGCTCTTGTAGTGTGGTAAAACGAACAATTGAAGTATGTAACTTTTAAGCAGTAAGAGATAATTGATGAAATTATTATTTATTAGCTTCAAACTGGTACAATAATCAATATTAATTTGCATGGTGTTTGCCTATTTCACAGGGTAAAAATTTATATGGATATGTGACGTTGAAAAGATTGGAAGAAGGAAAAAAACACTATAACGCAGATAATTGAGTATTTCCGGGCCTTTTGGAGGATTTGTAAATTAATAGGGATAAATTCTGAATTACTTCATTCTTGTAGCTTATGCCAGAAGACGAGTCGTTTGATGAAATAAATAGTACACCCGTTATTCCAAACGTATATAACACAATTCGACTTAAAAATATGGTAAAGCACTCAAAAAGCTGGAGCAGTTGCCCTGGGTCGGTATATTCTTAAAATCCTAGGAGGTATTAGCTTTCATGTATCCTAATCCGAATTCATAACTGATGTTGAATATTACGAAAAGCATACAAAAAGAGAAAACTTTACGTTTTTGAATTTTTCCTCATCACAGGTCATGGTGGGAAGATGAAAAATATTTGTTTTTGGATTTGCCTCCTTTGGAATGTTTTTTAAATATTCCTGTTTTGTCCTATTATGTGCAATATTCTCTATTAATGTATTATTAAATCGAAGTGGATTGTACAGCTGAATCAATGTTCAAATTTTGATATAAATTGATCAGAGCTTTTTACACTATTCCAGTCGTATGATTCAAAATTGAAATAACATTGGAATAGAAATGGTGCTTCTGGATTCTGAATTTTATTTTTTATATATTCAATGTGAGATTTACTCTGGGGTGTGTTTAACAACTCGTCTAATTAATTTTTACTTCTAGTCACTTGGGGCCTAATTCGTAAGTTGGATGTCATAGACAAAATTGGAAGGGTACTAAATAAATTGACTGTATCGGGGTCAGACACGTGTCACATCATACAAAAGGTTTTCTCTCCTCATTGGGTGCTCCTTACCAAAAAGATGCACCACTGCTCTACACCACTTAGTAAAAATCAAATTGTTTTACAATTAAAAAAATTTATTCACCTAAATAGAAACATGCTTATTTCTTGCCAGACTTTTTAATTCCACCACCGATCAAGGGTCCTTTTTGGGAAGCCTTTTGTTTTGCAGCCTCTAGCGCCTTCTGAGCCTCCTTCTGTTTCTGTTTGAATTCCATGTCGCTCTCGTCCATATCCTTCCCAGCCTTTTTGGGGGCTTTAAGGGGTTTCTTCTTGCCACCTTCTCTGCCAGACATTGTTCGGGAGCGAAAAAGCAGCAGTCGATTTAATTTAGGGATCCTTTAAAACGGATGTCGCCACACCAAAATAGCTCGATCCCAAATCTGCCAATGCAACCCGCAATCCCTCGTGCTTGGATTCCGTCACGTCAAACCGTGCAGCCGTTCCAATGGTTCACATTCCACGCCGCAAGCCGCACAATACCACATAACTTCAAGATATTTTTGTTAATTTCTTGTGAATTTTTAACGTTAATTTCTTGTGAATTTTTAACGTATGATTTTACAACCCTTAGATGCTACCTGAAAAATTACCTTCTAAAAATCATCTTTTTGCTGCTTGCGGTGTCCGATGTGATTTAAATTTTGTAATTGTGTTCGAAATGCTTTGTGACTTCGTTAGTTGAATGTTGGTAATAAAACTAGTTCAGTAGTCCGTGAGTAGTTTCTCACAGTTTCTCTTGTAAAAATAGTCGCAGAACGGCTTAATTGTGTTTTATGTGATAATAAATTATCGCGCAATTGCTCTACTAGTTCAATTTGTAAAATTAATGCTGCCGCCACGCCCTCCAGCTCAAGAAATAACTCAAAAAAGCATAAATTCCTTAAAGTTCGATTTGACATTCAGCATGTAAACAAGCATGGCAAATGTTTGTCACTTGCCACGGACCTTCCCGCCACCTGTTTCTGTTATGATGTGAAGGTAAATAAAGGCTAATTGCATTTCACTGATGGATTATTTTGGATATTGCATTATTTTGACTAACTGTGTGTTGCAGACCAATCCCCGTTGACTAAAAAAAAAAAAATATGGGCACGCCAACGATTTATCACGAAAAACAGATGAGGGAGCTCTGCGCCTTACATGCCCTCAACAATTTGTTTCAAGGTACGTTCGTACAGCTCCCGAGGAATAATCGGTGTAAAAAAGCAAATTTCAGCCAAAGGGGCCTACTCTAAAGCTCAACTAGACGAAATATGTAAGCAGCTGAGTCCCGACGAATGGATAAATCCTCATAGGTCCGTCCTGGGCCTCGGTAATTACGACATTAACGTGATAATGACCGCCCTACAGAAGAGGAACTGTGAGGCGGTGTGGTTCGACAAAAGAAAGTAAGCTACAGGGTTAAAAGTGGAGAAAATGTTTGTCTAACTATTGTTCGAATTGTAGAGACCCGTCGTGCATAAATACCGCTGAAATAGTTGGGTTCATCCTGAACGTGCCTACAGACTACAAGTTTGGGTTTATAGTCCTACCGCTGAAGCGGAGGCATTGGATCGCTGTGCGAAAGATCAGTGATAATTATTACAATTTAGACTCGAAATTAGATAGTCCCCAGTGTATCGGTGGGGAGGAAGCGCTGCTTGGGTATCTGCGGAATCAATTAGAGAGTAAAGACAAGGAGCTCTTCATCGTGGTGCGGAGCGATGTTGAACGGGAACAAAATTGGTTGCGGCGGAATTCATCGAACAAGAGCACGTGAATAATCTCGGCTATTTCTGTTTATTATTACTAATTCTAGTCTCGTTAAGGATTATTTGTCTTTTATTCTTTATGATGTATTTAAAATTTAAATACAAACTTGTTTGTGATTGAGGAAATTTCTTGTTTTCTTGCCTGGTAATACCATACACTTCTACGTTTTGCTGTCAGAAGTCCGGTTGCAGTACAGTGGATGTGTTGTGCAACCACCACGGAAATTTTCTGCTCGACTTCGTGTTCTTATACGATCCACAATTTTAGTTGTGTTGGTGGCCGAGCCAAGGAAGAATGGCGTCGACAGAGATTCAGATTGTAAATATTTCGAATTTAGACAAAATTCAGAGTTTTTTAAATGATTCAGCTTATAAAGAGTTGCTCGAGAACAGTGAAAACTTCAATACGCGATTGTGCATCGAGAGGCGGCTCCGGATGCCGTTCCTGGATCCGCAAACGGGCGTTGCACAAAACCACTGTGCTTTGTTTATGAAACAAAAACAACGAATGCCTGGTTTTCGAGAAGGACAAATTTACACATATCCTGCTAGCAGATGGCGGAAGCCCAAGCGGCAATACCTCCTACATCACCAGAGCTACAAGGCGTTCAGCTTCCGGGAAGCCCAGGGTGATGTGCCAGGTTTGTGGGGCGCACTTTGTTTACATTGGGCTGGTTCTTACACGTGAACTAGCGAATGGCGTATGCGTTTCGGGTGACTCCACGGGCCCCGCACGGAAAAGTGCTTTCCCCATGAGTAAAAGGACTGAGTCATGGCTCGGAAATACCACGGGATTACGTCACGGGGCGCCGCTCTAGGGTCCGCGTCGGGCATTTTCACATTTTCTCGATTTTTCCTTGATTTTCATTTCCGTACATTCACTTTCGTCTCGAATGCCTGCCGTGGTGGCGAAAAGCCTTCAGTCTGGCGAGCCAAAAAAGCTCACGAAATGGCCTTGTGGGTCCAAACAGGTCGACCGACGGTTTTTTTCCCAGCCGTTCGGCGGGTTTTGGCGCGAAAATAGTGAAATACGAGTGATTTGCCCACTCAGTCTAGACCGGTGCGATCAGTTTTCGCTTGCCCAGCGAAAAACTCTTGGTTAATTCGGTCTGTTCAACCATTCTGCTTTACTTTTCCAGTGATTCCGGTTGTTGACGGAAGCTCCATCAGTGGGTCTGCCGACAACGACAGCAAGGACAGCCACCGCAACGAGGAGAAAACCGAGTGGTACATCGACGAGATGGAGCTCAACCACGTCGAGGACTTCGAGGAGGAAATCGAGTCGGACTTCGACTACGACGAGACGTACAACAACCGACGAAGAAAGAGAAAGTACGCAGCCCGAAAAATTCCAGTAGCCGTCGACGGAACACCGGCTAAAAGGGGACGAAGAGGTTTGGCCAGCTTTCTTGTTTTTCCTTTTATCGTAAATACCTTAGCATTAAAAAGTCTGTGAATACTTCCGCGACGACAAATTGTTTAATTGATTTTAAACTTGAAATCTTAAGCAAAGTTGCGTTTTAAGTACACAGGCACTCATCAAAGTTAACAGAGTCGTATTTACCTCTTGACGAAAAATTCACTTGTCAGGCCCCGGGGTGATAGATTTGAAATGGCGACCCTTCCGACGGGAGATGGGCTTTAAAAACTGAAGCTAAACGCGCTCAAGAAATTTGACCTTATTGAAAATTTGTTCCAAATATACTGATTTTTTTAATCCAATATCCTCATTAGCGGTTTAGAATTTCTGAAAAGTAATCCTAGCCCAAAGCAGACTTAATAGAATGTTTCAAAGCAAATAAAAGTATGGATTTAGGGTTAAATAATCGCGTTCGATAAAAACATTCCAATAAATAGATTTGTGAAAATTCACCACAATGGAATACTTTTTCATTTAGGTGTAGCTCTGAAAGCCGTGCATTTTGATTACAAAAGAAATGGAATTGGTTCGAAAGGTTTGCATGCAGGGGAATTATCAAAACCCATGGAAACATTTTCTTGATATATTTTTATAGTTTTCATTGTAATAATATCACTTTTTAATTTTATATTCCGAAGTTTTCAAGTTTTGTTGATTTTGTATAATAATAAAATGCACTTCAATTAATTTATTCTGGTTTAATTCAAAAATAGTAAAGAGGAATCGATGACTGCAATTACTAACTAATAACCCAATTTACTTGAATTCTTATTTCTTATAATGCATAAACTGAGCACGGATTTTATTATTTCAGTTATTTTGTTTTTAGCGAAAAAGGAGTTTTTGTTTTAGACCAAAATGTGAATTTTAGTACAGTTGTTATTTTGCTACCGGACCTTTCTTTGTACTCATTACATAAAAACTTATTTGAGGTAAAATTTGGCATGTTTTAGGGAAGTATTTAATTTTGTAAAAATTAGTTTGAATTTACAAATGAAATTAAACATTTTAGACTTAATTAGGTCAACTAGTGTCCGATTTCTTCGCATTATGGATACACTTAATTTAATTGAAAAATGTCGTGTTTTCAAGCTGGTTAAGATTTTTTTAAGGATAATTGTACCCGGAAAATGAAGTTCAAATTAATTAGTTAGCCAGCTGCGAATTGGAGGAAATGATATATGTGCGTTAATTTTTTCTTTATTAATAGAAACTTAATAACTCAGCCGAGAGAGTAGAGTTGAAGAAATTTGTATTCGGGTTGATCTTAGTTGTGTATAGTTAAGGTTCAATTATTCAAAATAATAAAGAAGCCGGACAAAAATTCATATATATATATTATTTTAACTTTAAGTTAAATGGTAAGAAATTAGGGGCGTTGGACCGTTGTGTAATAGTAATAAGATGCGTGAAAAATCTTCTTAAACATGCCTGCTGTTATTGAACTAGTGGGGAAACTTTTAAACATGTTTTTCGAAGCTACAAAGATCCAGATGAGAAGATTTTTTCATTTTCTAGGCAGATGTCTGGTACTTATGGTGATAAGACATCAAATTTATATTAGACACATTAACCAATCAACCTAAGCTCAACTACATATATTCGTGGGAAATGAAGTTTTAACGAATAATCAGGTTTTATTGTAAAAATATTAAATTTACGCTTTTTATCACGAGGATAAGTATTACGAACAATATTCGAGAGAAAGCTATTTTGATCGAACAGTTAAGGTTTAAATGAAAATTAGAATACAAAGCATAATAAGGTGTCTTTAGATGCTTTCAATAGATAGCGCTGCTGAATTTAATAGGCTTTACGGTGTAATTATACACAAAATGCAAAATTTTATGAGTAGATTGTAATATTTTCAGAGTGTTGTAATATATTTTTCCTAATAATGATTTTTTAAGCAATCTCTTTAATTCCCCGCAGGTAGAAAGAAGAATGAAGGTGGGGAGAATCGGCGACGTCCAGGGCCACCATCGTTGCCCCCAAACACAAGCTCTTCGCCATTAAATAATACAGAGGAACCGCCAATGCCTATTTTAACACCTGAACAGAAATTCCCGACAGATGAGCCCGAGACCGAAAAGCGTAAGCCAAAACCCCGAGCAGCTGATCGCGTAAAAGCACCACCATCTCCGTACTGTGATTTTTGTCTGGGTGATTCGCGGGAGAACAAGAAGACATTTCTCCCCGAAGAGCTTGTCTCCTGCTCGGATTGCGGACGGTCTGGACACCCGTCCTGTCTACAATTCACCCCAAATATGATAATATCGGTCAAGCGATACCATTGGCAGTGCATAGAGTGTAAATATTGTTCGATATGCGGCACCTCCGACAATGACGATCAATTGCTCTTCTGTGATGACTGTGACAGGGGGTATCACATGTATTGCTTGTCTCCGCCACTGGACGACCCTCCCGAAGGATCCTGGAGCTGCAACCTCTGTATTGAAGAATTTTATAGTGCGAAAAAGTAAGCTAAATGTTTCCTTTTTTAAAAAAAATAATGACATTATTGCAATCGACTTTACTACCGAAAGTACACGCAGGCGAATACCAAGAGCAAAGCTTAGCGTTAATTCGTGTTGTAGTGCTGACGACAGACACATTCAGTAGAATTTTATTTAAGACTTAGCACCTTAAGGAGAGACTACATAATAGAAATATGAAGAAAAAACATGTATACATTCTGCTGTGTACTTTTGAATGTTTAATATGTAAGAGCTACACGCATAAATCTAAAGTATTCTTAGGCTAGGATCACGAGGTATTAACTGAAATTGTTGTAAAGGTTGAACGGTCATTAAATCAGTTATGACTTAACTGAGTAAGATATGCCCTAGCGTTAATTTCCTATTAAGTAGATTTGTTGTGTTTTTAATAATTACTTTATTTTTTTTTTATTACTTTTCCTTTTTTTAACTTTTATTATTCTTGGAGTATAGAGCGCACTTTGAAACTGGGCTTAATCGATAAACAAAATCCACACAGCTTCTGTATTTCTCGTTCTAGTCGACTTCTGTTTAGCAAATACAAAACATTATTTATCAACATAGTAAGCCTGGTTCGAAAAATATTGCTATAGTAGGACTAAAGACCACATTTCGTCCCTTTTTAGAGAACCTGAAACGTTAATTAATCGAGACATTTTACATAGTTTTTATGGGTTACATATGAATAATTTTCGGCAGAGCTTTTGTAGTACAATACAAAAATTATACTCGTTTGAAACCGAATATCAGTGATTTTTAAAGTATTTTATTTTTTATTTTAATTAAATTAAAAAATCTTAACCTTTTGCACTCAAAACCTTTTTATAAACAATAGCTGAATGGTGCAAAAGGGTTAAAAGAGTATTATGCTAATATGATTTTAAGGCTTAAGTGTATTTTGTTTTAGCATTTTAAATCGATTTTTAACCTTAAATGCAATTCTTGAAGGATGGTTATAGTTTCTTTCATTAACGTAGTCCGCTGTTGCTGAGATTCCTAAGATGTTTTTTAAAGTTACAACTACTGGAACAACGTCCCGTTTAATACAGGTGTTATTTGGGTAATTTCTGTCTTAAGTAGTCTAAATTTTAAAATTCTTATTTAGTCGCCTTTTCTTTGGAATATAGTGTGACGCACTTATTTGTTTGAGAAATTCGACTGAGCCATCTCACAATGTTATCAGACACTTGAAATAATATTGTTTTCCATTCCAAGTGCGTAATATACCTGCTAAATTTAACGTTTAATAATCGTTTCATAATGTTTAGTTAACCAATCATGCCCAAAAGTCGTGCAAATTATTGCTTTTATTTTGATTATCTTCAGATAGTAAAATCTTCACTGAAGGAAAATATCTTTTGAATGTTTACGGCTATTATTATGACGCTGTTGCAAAAACGTTGCATTTCCTATAGTATAAGTTTGAATCGTCTTCTATTGGGTGGATTCAATTCAGTCTCTGTTATTGATTATGAAATCAGTGTTCATTGATTTTATGAGATTTATTTTACAACAAGAAAGCTAATTATTTAGGAAATTTAATAGTGAATGGGTCTTATTTCTTTATTATTTTTCCGCATATACTGCTAGGGTGCGAGTTATTTTTATACCTGCATGACTTTTAATGCTTTCCGTGTAATTAAGTTCTGTCGTAATTCAGTTTGATTGGGTGATATGATTAAAAACATATATCAAATTATCGTCTATTTAATTATGGAGATGAGAATCAATTTATTTGTTTTGCGTTGTTTCCTTTAAGCGTAATACGCTTTGCTCAATAGGCTTCTAATATTTTCCAAATCGAATCCCAAGTAGGCGTTTGCTTCTGCGATGATTACAGTCGGTATGATTTTTTGTCCACCGAGCCATTTATTAATTTTTAGAAAATTTTGAGAGTAACCAGCATGAGTTTGATGTTGTAATTATTTAATTCAAAGGCTAATTTACTAGATTGAAATTTTTTTTTTTAATAAAACAGGAATTATTTCATATTAGTAGATGTTGAAGAAAAGTAATTCGTTGTTTAAATTGTTCTATTATATTTTAATAAGTTTTTTGCGAGACATTTAGAGTAATATTTGTAAATTCTCATCTAAAGAACATTTTTCGATCCAGTGCAATTACTATAGTAGGCCACAAAAACACAAAATGAGCAAAGCCAGTGCAACAAAAGACTTTTAATTAATCAGGTAAAATGGTAAAAGAATTTATTTCTACAGAATACTCTAAAGCCTAGTCTTACACAATGCGAGAGCCAACAATGTAAATAAAATGAAGAAAGAATGTAAAAAATACATTTATTTTTGTAAATTCCCACAGAAGCTTGAGCATTATTTAAAGCTGTAACATTAATGGAATTCGGTTTTTTTTTAAAGGACATTTTTAATTAGTTAAGGTCGTTGTTCTTAAGTGTTTTTTACAATGCAAAAGAAAAATTACTTACGTCCGTAAAAGAATCTTTTCTCTTCAAGATAATAAAAAGTACTTATTTCATTCGGTATGTCTTATTTAATCCTGCATTTGTCTTTTTCAGAAAAAGGGGAAGGAAACGCAAAAATCCTATTGTTCCTGAACAAGCTAATCCAGCTCTGATGCATTTGAATTCATTTTTCTAATGTAAGGGGACTTCTTTCAAACTAATTTTCTAATTTTATTGATGGACGTAATGGTAATGGACGTGGAAATGTTCTTATTTAAACAAAAAAATGCATTTCGATTTTAAATTAAGTACCTCGTTGAAGCATTTGTGTTTTTTGATTGTAATAAATTTTTTCCAAAAATCGTTATTTTTTCGTTGGTCTCGTCCAATCATTTTCAGATATTCCGTAGCTAATGTTAAATAAAATGTATTCATATCAGTTTTATCGGCATTCATTTTACTCATGTTAATTGCATGGGGCTAGTTAATCTTACCATTTATATAGAAACGTTTTGCTCCTCCAGGAAAAATACTATTGAAAGAACCAAGTGAGAAACATCCATTTAAAAAAATAATTTATTTACAACATTACAAAATAAAGTTTTTTATCACAGTCTTAGATCTACCATCCATCACTTAGGCCGATCACAATTGATGTATAAAGCGCGATTGATCGATCAATTGTTACAACGTGTTCGGGCAGTTTTTATTTTTACTTATAATTAGACGATCTGGATCTAAGCTCAGCTTTTTGAGGGCATCGTAAATTTTTCCTCGAAGCTCAGCTGAAAAATCCCTGTCACGCCCAAACACCCAAAATTGATCAGCATGACCGATTGGTCCAAGACTCGAGCATGACCATAAAATTGCAAAATTTTCATAGTCTGTGTATAAAACTTGATATTTTCCAGAGCCAGGCAGCAATCGCGCAATTATTTCCGGAAGTCTGGAATTAAACTAAAATGGAAAATAGTTTTAACGAATTCTTTCAATTACATCAATTTGCGATCAATTTCAATTATACAACTTTACATTTATGCATTTTCTTAAGGTTAAGTTGCGTTTCACTTACTTTGAAGTCCATTATTGATGATCTATTGGACTCGGGAGTTGCATAGCCTAAATTTATGGATGGGTTTCCGGTCCTAGAAGCATATAGGCAAAAGAATATTGTTTAGTTTCACTTTTATAAACTTCTTCCATAAACAAGCACATTTTCAGCTTTGGCAATAGAAAGTTATATTTATACCAGACTCTTAAAGCCAGTCAAGCGCACAGAAAGGAAATTGCATAAGTTTTAACTGCAAGAAGTAATATTTTACTGCCAGAACGGGGATTACGCTTCAATGAGGCTCATAATTTTCTATTTTTTGCTGGTTTGTGTATTGCGTGCATCTTCACTTTTTCTTCAAGTGTTTTCTTAGTGGAATTTGAATTTTTGCATTGGGAAACTTACAATCGGTTTACTGTTTTGATTGCAACTTCTAGTCGGAAGGCGTCGTTGAATCGTCCTTCTGAATCATCAAGCTGGAAAGCTAAAGTTGTGCATCCTGAAGCTATCTCAGGTAAGTAGAAAGATCTCTCCACTTCGTACCATCGTCCAAGTACCTGAAAGTAGATATTAATTTTATAATTAAATGGTTTTTTTAAGTGGAAAAACGTTTTCCCTGTATTGAATGAATATCTCAAAAAAAGTAGGTAGATTTTACTTAAAACTATGAGATTTTAAGATCAAAATCAAGTTTTTTAGTATATTAATAATTAAAAATAGTAACGTTTATTTTTATATCACTCTTTATATCACATCTTATATTATCAATAATGAAGGAATTACAATACATTTGGTGACAAAAGCAATAGAGGAGATATACACAACGTAAGGTTTTCAGAATCGTTTTGTGGGGATTGTAGAGAGCATAGGCATAGTAATAATTATAAAAATTGTAATTTGATATTATAGTAGAAGTAAAAGAATCGTAAGATGTGAAAATACAACTTAGTTCATACTTTTCCTTTCCTTAAAAAAAATGTTGAAGGTGATTTGTTAGGGGAATGTCGCAACAAACGTTGATCAGGCTGAAGGTATTTGGTATCGATTCATCGAATCGATAACACGGTCTTTTTGATTCTTACGAAATTAGGAATTCGGCAATACGATTGAGGCGACAACAAAGTTTAGCCGTAAACCTTAATTTAGTTGCCTTGTTATAATTAAGTAAATATAAAATGGAATATCGGTTTTGTCGATATCGACAGGAATCGACATCGATTCGAACACACGGCCCCAGGACACTTGAAAGAATCGATTGGCACATAGTGGTGGATATCTTTCTGCAACACCCTGTGGAATTAACCTCGTTATGAAGTACTTTTTTAGATAATAGGCTCCTTTAAATTCAACTCCGAAATCTTGAAAACACATATCCTTAAACCTTAATGTTAACTCATTTTTTAATCCCTACTCCGGAAATAATCTGTGCTGTTTGGCAGACGGTTTTTTGCATTAATATGAAAATGGCTCAGATTATTTGTCACGGCCATATTCATACATATTTTATTCATTAGCAACATCAGATTTAAACTTAAAAATCCTTGACATAGAGACGAAAACGACGACGCCCAAATACATAACACCGGCCGATGCACCAACCCATGACGGAGAAATTGCCCACCTCACCTCACCGGTGAAGTGAAGGTTTGGTGCATGTCGGCCAACGTGAAAGCACCCGACTCGTAACACCAAGGGGCAGAATACCCAGGAAAAGCACATGCAGCTGTTACGTTTTTCGAATGCATGCTCTGAGTACAAGGGCATTGCGTAAAAGAAAGTGAGTCCAACTCGAAGTCGGAAAAATTATTTTTGAATCGCTGGTCAACGTGAACGTTGGCTGG
Organism: Philonicus albiceps; assembly: GCA_963969385.1. NCBI lineage: Eukaryota > Metazoa > Arthropoda > Insecta > Diptera > Asilidae > Philonicus > Philonicus albiceps. The sequence goes on from OZ017773.1 coordinate 34,676,898, forward strand.
AATTCCATCGACAGTTGGAATTAGTCTGCACTTCTCGGTGTTAATATCAATCAGTAATTATGAGTCTAATGACAAATGTCGAGGCTGTTTGCCCATCAACTTTGCATTGTTAATTTTCTATTTAAACTTTCTGTTTATGCTTGCTACGCGACGAAAAGTTTGGGACATTAACCGGCTGATGATTTGAGGTGAACTCGTGCTTTTCAGTCGCACGGCTGAAGTCTCGTTTAATGGGACTTTTTGGTATTCAAAAGTGGTTTTACCTTTTATATGAAAACCAAATGCTTGATGGAACAAAATTAGAGAACAAATATTTGTTTGTTTGTTTGTTTGGGGATGTATCTTCGGTAGGTACCATAGTTCATAAATAAGCTACTTCCTGTTCACTTTGAGATAAACCCATTTGAAACTCTGGCACAGTTCAACAGTTGGCGTATAAAATTAAAGTAAAAATTAAATATAATTTTTAAAAAAATCTATTTAAAAGAGAAAAAATAAATATACTCAAATCATAAAAGGGTTAAAAATTGTTCTAATTAGTCGTCACGTTCGGGGCCCGAAGCTTATTAGTTGCTTCCCTTTCAAAGTAAATTTAGTAGTTCTTAAAAGTGATTTTTTTCCAAGCAAGGGTAGGGCCTTTTATTTGGAATTGCTCTAATTGCTCTAAGTTCTGCGAACGTACTTTACTACTATCTATTTGACTAGCAAATATTTAACCTAGCCAACCAACAGCAGTAACATTTTGCCCCATTTTTACCTATTAATTAGGCTTAATTTTTTTTCATTTTTGAAAAACTAAAAATATATTTAAATTTTAGTTCTTGAGATTTTGAGAAATCATAAAAGTAAATCTATAGAATGTCTCAAAGACATCCCTCTTTAGCCTCTATTTGTTCTATATTGCATTAACAACTTTAAAAACTAAAATAGAATTTTTAGACCATACAAATTTGTAATTTCTTCATTGTTCATGTTGCATTTATGAGATATTAAAAATGATTTATATTCCTTTGAGGATAAATCCCATTCTGAGGATAATTTAAATAAAACTGAGTTTTCTCTCACTCTGTCTACGTAAAGTGTAAGTAAAGTGGAACTTTTGATTAATCTGAATAATTGAAATATCATTGTAAAACACTCATAAACAATCATATGAATATTTAAAAATAAATACTTATTAATTCTAACCTAGGACCTGGTGTAATATAGAAATTAAGCAGACTTTATTTAGCGCATGTTATTTCGTTTTTTTTTCGAAACCAAATTGTATATCACCATTGAAAAGAAATTGGCAAATTATAAAATTAATACATACTTTAGAAACAAAAGCAATTAAAGTATTTACAGGGAGTGTCAGAAAAACTACGTTAGTTAAAAAAACGCTCTTTCGATTTTTGAGATTTTAGATATCCTTTTAGAGTGGAATGTTGAAAATTTGGTTAAAATATTAGGATTTAGCACCGCGTATCAGGTTTTATAGTGTGACTCGTGACTCCTCAATTAACATCGGTAAATATCATTCGTTATATAATTCACGACATGAAATTATATCTAAACCATATTTAAGTGTCTATCTCAGTCTTTGGAAATGAACTTTTGTCATCCATAAATATCAGAATCTCATAAATCAATTGTTTCCCTATTATGGTGTATTCGATTCGGGCACTATATTTTTAGAGATTATAAAAGCGTTACTAATATGATTTAAATCATAAAAAAAAATTGATATTTGAAAAAAGGGGTACACATTTAAGTTTTTGCTTTATCATTTCAAAAAACCCGAAGTAATCCTCTGAAAAAGAAAATCGTTTAGATTTGATTGTTTCCACGTCCTAAGGGTTCACAATGTGAACCATTTTATCAGAAAGGTCATCGCATTTGTTAAAGAGCGTTTACCAGAGTGAGTGATGATGGCTGTTATTGTAAGCGTAAAAAAGGATAGGATAGGAACCTTAAGAAACATTTTTATCTGACCCATTTGTTTTTCTATTCGGTATGTGTGAAGGCGATATCTGTGTCTCTGAATATTTTCTAAAAATAAAATATTACTAAAACTAAAATATTCCCTTCATTGTGTTGAGTGTTCAATTTAGAAAGGCAAAAAAATTAAAATACCATAAATTGTTGACTTGATAATGACTTTAACCATTGACACCGCAGCACGATGAATTACCTTGTTTACTCATGAGGTGTAAATTAACGAAAATTTAATTTAACCCAAATAAAAGTGCTTACGTCGCACTGCGCAATCACCTGCTTGAGCGATCTTGTTTGATTTGAACTTGGTACCTATCGCACCATCAGAATTTTATTCTAAAAATTGCGTCTTGCAACATGCAAAATGAAGTCAGATTGAAAAATATCCATCGAATAGACCTGCTGTGCTGGCTCGATTGCTCAATTGAGGGAGGCAAGGCAGTTAAATGGTTTTGATCTCTGAATTTTGCTGAACGGTTCAAAAGCAAGAGCCGCATATTGGGACCAATGACGGTTGCAATTAACCTATTCGGGCTAAGGACCACATGAACAAGAGTGAGCTGATCCATTCCACTCAACAACGTTGTTTCATTACTGACTTTATCTAGTTACTTGCTCTAGTGGGCCTTGAAGATGGAAAACATATGCCTCTTAACAAAAACGCCGCTTCAAGCAAAATCAATTAGGGTAATCGAGCATGCGCTTTACCCGTCATTGGAATTGTTTGCTTATTGCAAAAGACACACTTTTGCTTTTATGTACATTTGTTTTTGTTTACGTTCCATTTTACACAATGCGTTTGTATTCTCTTGGTAATAATTAATAATAATTGATCAATTGCAAAATTATGCGTTCTCTTTAAAAGTTTTATGGCACAAATGTAATCAACAAAACGATTTGCAATGCTATACTCACTCTATAAAATCTCTAAAATTAAAAAGGAGCGATATGTGCAGTATCAATAGTTTGCTTTTATTGGTAATAAACTCTATTCTAAGTATACTTATAGCTTTACATATAAAATTTCATGGTCTATTTGCTACTATACGGATTTGAATCTTTTTAAATTTAATTAAGGTAAAAAACTGCACATTTTTCAGAAAAAAATTATTTTCTAGTAATAAGAGTACTACAATCCGGTTTCTATTAGGTTGGGGGTATTTGCCTAGCCTATTTCCCGAAAATGTGTTAATACGTTGCGGAGAAGACCTTTGTTATACGTGAGAACCCATAGCTTTTGGGATGGTAGTCCAGCGCACTAGCAACTGAGTTGCCAGAGGTCCAATGAAATTGCGGTTCTCATGAAAATCGCGTAAATTTGAAAATTCGAAACTATCACGTATGAAAGAAAAATTTTATCCCAACCTCCAGCCTTTCACTTAATCTGTTTTTATCATTGTACTGTCGTACCTGAAGTCGCTGTTGATGGATTACTCCAAGGTCGCGCCGCAGTGAAAGGGTTAAAGGTCTAAAACATTTTTATATATTTAAAACTAAAAAACGTATTTTTCTTTGAAAAATAATCTAAAAAGAAAGGTTTTTCTAGCCAATAGTGGTTAGAAAAACCTATATTCTTATTCGTTATGGTATTGTTTCAAAAATGTAACATTTCTTCCATCCTTATAAAGAGACACGAATCAATTTCAAAAGTCTAACGACTATAGACGATCAGATCTTAGAAAGTAGAACTAAATGTAAGCAACAAGGAGAGAGCTACATATTCAATTGTTACGCTTATATATAATTTTTTTAAACTAAAATGATTCATTTAAGAAAGTTAAAAACTAAACGAGCATACCGGAAACAGCTACGAAAATTTGCTGGCTGCCGGTTTTCGCTCTTAAAAGTGAGTCAAACTTACATCAAAATCCCTTTTAAAATTGTTCTACAGAGTGTTAGTTGAAGTCGGTATACCCATTTAGAGTCGTAAATACGAAGATCTTATACATATATTACGTTTTCTTTCGTGTAGTTAAGATTTTAAGGCCTAGAAAGATTACGTTTTTACTATTAATGAATTAGTGAACGTTTTAGATAAGGTACATGTTTGACCTTTTTCTCAATCAATATTTTTTGCGATGGGTAGGTATACCGGCTTAAATATATTTACGGATGTTTCAATTAACAAATGACAAAGAACTAAATATTCGGTACGAAAATGCGTAATTTTCTTTGATGAATGCAAATGAAGAGAAATGTATAGGTTGCTATTCTAAATACAACAGCACAACTAAACAAAAAAATGTTGCAATAACATAAAAACTAACTTATGATGTTTAATTACACAACACTTGGCGAATAACAATTTTTCATGAGAGTCCCGCATGCCTATGATCTTCATTTACCACCTACTGCGTGAAATAATTAGTTTGTGAAAATACGACAATTTCACGGTATATTTTGAGGAATTGCATGCTTTTTGCATTTTTATTAAATAGCTAAAGGTTCAAGCTATCATTTGAATCACTTTGCCAGCTTTTCGTGATTTTTATTATAATAAAATGAAAATGATCTGCGTATTGTTCAATAAAAATTATTAAATTTTTTAACCACTGATATTATTATAAAATTAGGTGCAATCTTTTGAATTATGTACATGAATAATATACAGAAAAGTAACATACATTGATTTGAAAACGCAAACATTAACCTGTTTCTCTAAACAAACACCACAATTTTGTTATGAAGCCTCGAATTCGTTAATTTAATTAGAAGCTAGCTGTCTTCAAGGAAGAGAAAGCGGTTAAATTGTCACGAAACATTGACTGTAAGTGCAAAACGTAGTTATTAAGCGCATACCACCAGGAAACGCCCAGCGTGCAGCCACCGGCCGTACGTGCATAAAATAAAATCGGTATTGCTTTGATTACAGAAGTAAGCGAAAAGATCTTAGGGAAATGCTGTCCATTTCGTCAATGATTATGTCACGGTTAATTCAGATGCATTGTACATAAGGAAAAAAACATCAAATTGGGTTACTGAATCAGCACCAACTTATGCATGCATACGGCAAAGATTATGAAAATGTTTCGATCAAACGGAGATCAGTGACACCGAATCGTGTAAAAACGTCTGCGATGTAATGGAAGCTGTGGGGCATAATGTGCATATAAAACTCTCACCTTCGTCATATTGAATTTGGGCATTGATGGGTACTTGGGGCATCTTCCGAAACCATAGCCACTCGCAAAGCTCGCCAACAGTAATACAATGATTGACTGAGCAAACGCCGTAAAAAGAAGGTGAAATTTCATTTTTACGAATTACCACTCGATCAGGTGAGTTTGCATCGATCTGCAAGCGTTAAGCTTATTTTTTTTACCACTTCGGAACAACTCACGAACAGAACTGGTCAGCGGCACTTGCACTTGTTACGTAAGATGCTAAGAAAAAAGGAAATCTGCGTAAAGACACTGCGCAGAAGATCGCGGCTTAATCGCAGCCAATTGCTCTATGTTGCTTCCTAACCTGCTTCGTGCAGGCTCGTTATAATGCTTCGGTTATTTCAACATGCACTAGACGTTTGAACGAATAACGATCGATTTATCTCGGTAGTCTTGAGAGAGATTCGTGCGATTTCTTCGGCGTCTTACCATCAACTGACCTTCTGAGCTAGCATTTATGTTTTGTTTACTAGCGACTGTCGAGGTGCATGAGGGCTTGATGAATAAATTGCAGGTGCTCCGGATCAAAAAAGCTCACCTGGTGTACCTGGCTTAATTAAAAGACATTGTGAGTATTAACACAGCAATCCTCACAGATGTCAGTATATTTGGTTTGGGGATTTGATAATTTTTACAAATGATCGTATAGCGTTTTTACTATAACGATTTTCTATTTTATTTTAAATTTAGGTCTTTTTGATTTTAAATTTAAAAAAATGTGCTTTTCAATCATTTTGAGCAGTCAGCTGTGAGTTTGAATTATTGTCAAATGCATTTTTTAAGCATTTCTTAATTTTTACTATTCAATTTATTAACATAACCACCGAGGTTTCGTCTGAAAAGACGATTTTTCGATAAAACTGCTCATCTTCTTCCAAGAGTTCCAGAGCCGAATTATCGAACTGAAAACGTTGTGGTTGGCCATATGGTTTCAGCTCCTTTACCAATTAAACTTTGTATGTCATTCCAAGATCTTTATGTACAATTTGCGTTAAAGAAGTACGTGACATGTTCAATTCCCGAGAACGATGATAAGTTGATGTCCTTGGTTGTTCTTAAATACTCTGAGCTAAAGAAGCAATATTTTCGGTACGGTTGTACGAGTACGAGGACATGTTGCATCCTTTCCTGCTAAATTTTGGACATAATTTTCTTACAGTTTCGATAAAAGATTTGCAATTTTACAAGTGAACCATTGTCCAAGCATATATCCACCCATTTCGTAAACCGAAGATATAAAACTAACTTTCTGCATCAATCGTATTGATTGATATTTGAGTTGCCACACTTAAACCAGTAGTTCAAATTTCAAATTATGATTGGTCCACCCTGTAGGTATACATTTACCCATTTTATATTTATTAACTTTACACATAGGGACATATGCAAATACAATACAACCACAGATGATAATTGGCATTTAAAAAACATTTAAAAAGTGAATTTAAAAAAATGTTAGCGCATTAGTAACTTTATTATAAAAACGGTTATATTGAATTTAATATTTTATTTATCTATTGTTGCTCGGATACACAAATGTTACAAGTGGTATTTATATATGTATACGGTTTTATTTCTTAAATGACCTATTAACAATTTCTTTGTTTGTTTAGAAAAAAGTTCGTAATATCGTTGTTGCGTTATAAACTTGTTATGTTAAACTTTAAAAGGTAAGAATTTTACCCGTATAAAATTATAAAAGTTTACCAAATTTCGTGACAACCGTAAGATGGTTGTTATTTTATCTTTTACAATTTGTATGTATGTACGTTGCTTAAATTCGATCACAAGTTACAAACAAATAAACATTTACACATTACATAAAACGACGTTCACACAGTTTAATATCTAATAATTAGGTGTAAAATAAATCAATCGTACGCATAAAATAGAAAAATTGCTTATTTTGAAAATAGATTAGAACATATTTTTGTATTATTATTACTAATTAAACTAATTAATACTAATCTTAATCGTCGTTTCTGCCTTAATTTGAATACCAAGGCTTTAGTTTGTGAAATATATTTTCTTATTTGTTAATTTATGTTTAAATTTCTTTGAAAAATGGAAAAAAAATTCTATCATAACTTAATTTACTACTTTAAACACTTTATCAATTTTCATTTTTAATTAATATTTATTTTATAACCATTTGAAGTCATATTTGAAACGTACTTGGCAGTGAGTCTAGCATTTACATACATACGTAATAGAATTTTTAGTCATCATTCATATCGTATAAACGAGCACGAACACTTATCATAAATATTTGAGCTTTAATTTGTGTTTTACTGGTTTTAAATTTTGATTTTAATTTCGTATTGAGCAAATAATCGATAGCTCCCCAATAATTGCTTAAAATAACATAATTAAGGAGGGTATAGTCTAATAAAATTCGACTATAACAAACATATGATCTTTATTTGTTTAACGATAACCAATCAAATAATTTTATGTTTTTGTATGTTGAAGTTTGCATTCTATTTGCGGTCAATAAATTGGCCTTTCGATGTAAAAATTTGAATAGAGGTAGAGTTTATTTATTAAATTTTATAAATATTCGGAATTACATACGTACAATACTTCAGCACTGTCATTTAATTAAAATGATAGTTTTTCAGGTGAGTTATTTTCATGGGAATAGAAAGTTTGCATTAGATATCAATTTTGAACCGTTCATCGTAAGGATGTAAACATTTTGCTGGAAACTACCTTTTTATTCTTTTATAAAAGTAAGATTAAAGTGTTGCTTTCCGCGGTATGCTATGTCTGTATGAAACAGACTGTTTTTTCTTTTTTTAATTTTGGTGCCTTGCAAAATTTTCGCTTCATCAAATGAATATAAAAAATAACGCTTAGAAAGAATTAAAGTAACAAAATAGTGAGTGGAAATATTTCTATTGCACTCAAAAGCGAACAATGTTGTAGCTAATATTATTATTAGGCACATTTTTATTATTTAGTGGGTTTCCGTATGGAATGTGGTTGTTTTGTTGCTATGTATAAAGAAAAAGTCTTTGAATTTGCAAAAAAAGGATTTTAAGTGTACATATATGTGTTAATCTGTTAGATAGGCATTTACACGAAAATTGGATAAATTAAGTGCAAATTGTTTTTATTATAAATTAGGTAGCAATATAATAATTATACTGTTCCAGAAAAGGACAGTAACCTTTGATGTTTTTTCAATTTTTCTGATAATTGCTTCCAGTAGGCCGACTTAAAATCAAGTGACTGAGGAATGCATGCAAAATGTAACAATAACGAGAGAGAATTAACGAAATTTGTAAGAAAAAAAGGAAATTTGTTTATTCTCATTAAATAGGCTTAAAAAATATCAAATAAAGCCATATAAAAAAGAAAATTCTAAATTAATTGAGAAATTGCTTGCAAGGGGATTGATATTTTAATTGGCATAAGGGAAGTTTCGCGGAAATAGGGTAACTTTTAGATTCTATTTTTGGTGGAGAGTGATGTTTATATCTGGTAAATTTTTAAGCCATCCGGGGTAAATTCAAGTGGAAACATTCAAAAATTACTATGTCTCTGATTTCGTATCGGAAATGATAAGTTACCCAACTTTTGTGGAACAACCCATAAAATTAATTGAATCAACTTTAATGTGAAGTATGTTGTCTGATTACATAGTAGCCCTATGTTTGATATATGTACTTTATTAGGTGTGTCAAAACCTTCGACAATTACAAGCCGTGAAGTAGTTCGGTGCACAAACGCATCTATAGGGCAAGGTGGTCTGAATCTTCAAATAAGTGTCAAAAAGTTATATGGTGAACGACTTAAAAATGGGAAAAATTCGCAACAACTTTTACTCACCATTAGCTTAAGAAGTTTCATTTTTGATTCACGATACATTTTACCACATCTTCATACAAAGTATTTAAAATGTTTGAGTTTAAATCCATTTCAACAGGATAAAAGAGCCCCAGACCACTTGAAAAGTATACGGAGGGAGAGAACACTTGATTCCGAAGAACTGAAAAATTACTGCACTTTCGCCAGGAATTCATTAATATTTTTGGTATATATGGATTGGATTGGATTGTCCCTAGAGAAATCACATCTGATTTATTTTTTTTTGAGATTTCTCTGCGCAGCCATATGATTTGGAATAAATGTCGCGAACTGTTAGATCATTTACGCACACATGCAAAAGCCCAGTTCACGGCTTGTAAATATCGAAGGTTTTGGATGAACGCATTCGTACATATGAAACCGCCGCTGATACAGATTTTACGCTAGGTTTCGTTTTGTAGAAGCAATATTTTTTTCTTCGATTAAATATGTCGGAATTTGTGCCTGGAAGTCTTATTCCCCTTTAATTGGAAGAAAAGAAAGAGTTTTTTTTTGTATTGAATCGTCCCTAGCGATATAAAATAGATGGATATTTTGACAATCCCAATCATCATCATCAATCGCAAGCAAAACGGAATATCCATGAAAAAGGCGCTTGCTTTGCATCTGGTGGGATCAGAAAGGAGTCGTGGATTTTGAACTTCTTAAACTTGGTCAAACGGTTACTACTGATCGATACCGACAAGAACTAATCGATTTGAACCGAACGCTAAAAGATAAACGTGAAGAAGGGGCGAAGGAACATGGCAAAGCTATTTGCACCATAACAACGCCCGGCCGCATTTGGCTAATTCAGTTCAGGAAACGTTGGAAGCACTAGGCTGGGAAGTCTTACCCCACCCTACGTATTTCAGACATAGCTCCTTCTGTTTACCACTTGTTTCAATGCAGCACTAACTTTCGGAACAACACTTCAATTCCTATGAAGAAGTCGAAAATTGGATAGTCCAATGGACTACCTCAAAAGACTAGCGCGAAATCCGTTTCTTGCCTGAAAGATGAACGAAATTTGTATCGGTTAATTTTGTGAATTAAATTATTGATACATCGAATTATAACTGGATATTATTGAAATAAAAATTGCATGAGTGAAATAAGACAATACATCTGCTATACTGCTTTAAAAACAAAAACGTTTCTTAGAAAAAGTTTGTTTTTGAAATAATAATTGTACAATCGATGTTTATATACCATTACTATTAATACATATTGTTTTTTAAGAAAATTTTATTTGTAATTCCAAATAGTTGTTTTCACATATTGTATAATGCACCTTTTCGGATGTAAGTAAGCAAACATAATAGAATTGAAAATATAATATAACATAACATAATTACTTGAAAAGCAACATAATTGAATAACTTGATTTAAAATTTTATATTATTAACAATTAACTAATTAATGTTAAAAATATTAAAAAACAAGTAATATCAAAAGCAGTTTCACTAATATGCTTTTTTTTTGTTTTTTACATATGTGTCTTGTTATATAATATTTGTTTTTATATATTTTCTTTTTACTTTCTGCCCGGAGTCATGTTCATAACGATATACGAGTATTTTCTATTGGTCTTTGAATAAAATCTACTTCCGAAATTCAACTAATTGGATAAACGCGATCTACATATCTCAATTTAACGATCTTTAGAGTATCAACGATAACAGAAATAATAAAATATTACTAAAACAGAATTACACTATCCGATATGAAATTTGGATAAAAGGTCGGTGGTTTTTACTTCGTAGAGAATATCGCTATAAAAATTTTGGTCGCTTTGTATCCCTTCAAGTACCCTAAAAAAAAAAAAAATAAAAATAAATAATGTTTTTATGTATGTATTGGCTACTTAGTGTACGAGTACATTAATTCCGGGTGAACGAAAACAAGTGAAAGGCGAAATAAAAAGTAATAAAATTTATTTATTGTTACAAATTTTAATAACTGCGTTAAACTTTAAAATATTTGTTCAACTCGACTTAAAATTAGTAGAAATATACAAATACGTTGTGTTGCAGATGCATACTCACTTTGAGTTGTAAAAAACAATAATTGTGTACTTGATCGTTTAATTTAAACTATTTTTACAATTCAATACTTCTTATATACGTTCGGTTACATAAACTTTGGCGGTGGCGGGAGCATTCGACCTCCGAACAGCGAATGATACTACGATACCTATGGCGACTAGAACTATACCGATGGAGTTGATGATGATTTTCTCGAGGTCGTCGTGTATCGTGCTGAAACGAAAATAGATTTAATATACCCAAGAATATAAAATTTTCAAAAAACATCTTAACACCTTAAGGAGCGCTAATAAATTTTGTGAGATATATTTTTGCGTAAAATTATACGTTTTTCCAATATTTAGAAAAATCTTGATTATTGTTTTATTTATGAATTATGTTAGGTATATTGAAATAATAAATTGTCGCAATACTATGCTCGAATTCAATAAGTAACTCAAAGCCCGTCTGGAAAATCCAACTGTAGCATCAAAAAGATATCCCATGCGAATGAGGAAAAATATGAATAAATTTCACGAATGAATTGGAATCGACTGTGAGCATCAAAGAAAACCTTTTTCAATGAAATTTATATGTTTTCGATAAAAAAACATGTTTGAATTTCTCCAAAACATAGTTTTAAATTCGTCTGCTTACAAATCCGCGTTAGCGCGGTATCGATCCCTAAGGTGTTAAATTATTTATAAAGAAAAATCAAGAAAAATAATGCAGAAATGCGGGTTTAACACGTTCCCACCGGCATGTAGCACTAGTGGTACATAGAGGACTTCTACCACATACACAACAGAACAAGAAAGGTTTTTAAGAATCGAAATATCGAATATAAGCGCTCTTACTAAGTTAATCGCCGCAGATTTATAGTGAGAGCTATTTGTCTTTCTAAATGCAAAGGAAAATTAATCAGCACTAATGAACGATATATAATGCGGTTTTAGTTTAGAACTATATTCTAATAGTTGTCTAGCTTTAGTTGAATAGGTCGTCTTATAGGGCTGTAAGCGGCTGCATCTCCTATAACTAAATTTTCTATATAAGATATTTTATACATTTTTAATATTTTATTTATATCGAAAAAATTGGTTGTTAGCAATGAAGCACAAAATTTATGGTAGAATTTTGTAATTTGTTGTCCGATTATATTTAAATTTTGTGTGAAATTATGTAGAGGACAATTTAAGAAATTAAAATAAAACCTAAATAAAAAGAATGCATAGTTTCAAAAATTTAAGGAAAAACTTGCTGGCTTTTTAAAATCGAAACTGGTTAATAAGAACCCCGTTTGTGCAGTGTTTCTTCGACTTAGCATATTTTAATAATTTGTGGGCTCTCCATTATTTATAATAACGTTAATCAAGCGGCGTGGCATTGAATTTATTATGTCTATACTACGAACACGTCGATTTTATTCCATTCTTCCTGGATAAACTTTTTAAATCTTTCAAAATATTAAACTACCGCCCATTTTTTTAGACTTGCTGGGAAAGTGTGCTCCACAGATTTTCCATGGGATTTAAATCTGGACTAATAGCTGGCCAGTGCAATAACGGAACTTTCTCCAATAGTTTTGATAACCATCTGATTGTCTATATTAAATTTTTTTTCATTACTAAAGATAATATTTTGCACTCTTTATTGCAAAATTAATCTGCGCTGTCTTGTCACGAGGTAAAAGTTTAGGTCTAGCCGACCAACTTTGATACTTAAGGTTAACACATCTTCCTGTAAAATTTGCTGGATTCATCTTTTTGTAATGGAAAGAGATAGTTCTCGTTTAATTAGAGCGACACTCATATCTTTTCTTGCGGTAAGTCGTCAAATTTTCCCTTTACCTCTTTCATCAACTTTTGGTTTAACTACTGCCTCTTAATTGTAGCATAACAGTCAGGATTTTTCACGAAATTTGAGATGGTATTCTTGCGACTGTGCAATTGACCTGCTATTTCGTTAATTGTAACACCCGATTCCTTATGGGCTAGAATACATATGAACTTGCTCAATGTCAGACAATGCCTCGAGGTATTTCCTTCTAAAAAATTGTATTACCGTCATGCATTCCACGAAAAAATGTCTCTCTTATCGTTAAATTGCCTTTACATGCTTAGCAAATTTTGTGCTTAGAATAAACTCAATATCTTTGGGAGGGGCTTCAAGTGGCATAGCGGTTTAGGATGTACAAATTGTGCCATTCCAAGGTTATGGGTTTGATTCCCATATGAAAACTCTGGTTAAAAAGTAAAAAAGAACACCGAAAGTTGCCATAGTGTATGAAAAATAAGAGGCTTAGTTCCCGAGTGCACGAAAAATAGGAAAGCAATTTGAGAATCCAATATCTTCGCACTTTAACGCATCAAACTGCATTGCAAAGGACTCTGCACATATAATTTTTTCCCTCGACAGATTTTAATTTGAAAAGCAAGTCAATGTGAAAGTACATTGATTGACCACTGCTTTATTATTATTATTTATTTAAAGTATTGGCCATTCGATTCTATACACTTTGTCTACCTTTCTTGTAATTTATGTATGCCATCTGTAAAGTCGACAGCTACTCTTTTTTTCTGTTGTTATCATCTACAAATTCATTATTTTACTCGTATTTCCATGCATGCTGACTAGGAGCTTGAGATATCTATCAATGTATCCATTGTTAGCGGCGCTGCTTTGAATGAAAACTGAAGCAAAACATACTTCGCTGCCGTATACAGGGAATGTATAACCACGGTCAATTCTACCCTACCGAAAGGGTTAAATTAAGGATAAAAGGCAATTGCGACAAGTTCTTGACTTTCTTTAGTACCATAATTAACCTAGAACTATTGCAAGAGTAGGGCTAAAGTTCAGCATGAATGAATGCGATTGGATTATTATTCAAATGTCTCCGTTGCCGGGAATCTGTGCCGTTAGTGGGTCAATTATAATTAAGATACATACCCCAGGGATTTCTCCGTAAGTCCCGTGACGCAGGTGGCAATCGCTAGCATAAAGTTGACCAGACCGAAGCTGGCGTGAATCGGGACCATTGCGGCTCGGCATCCGTAGGTGGCATTCTCGCAGCAAAGCAGGACGAGGAAACTGAAAAACACAAGCGAATGGGTTACATTAAGCGACCAAATTAATGTTAATTGTCACGCTCACCTGAAAAATCCAATGACGAACTGGAGGGCGAACAGACCCATCGTTACGAATCCGAGCCACGAGTGGAGTGACGAGAAGTTGGGTAGCGCCGGGTCCGCCAGGTTGTGGGAGTCGAAGACGGCAAGGAAGGCGACCACGACGCAGGGGATCGCACAGGCATGAAAGAACATGTGGGCCAGCTTCACGTAGATGTGCTTCAGGCATCTGCAGAGTCGGTAGAGGAGAATCGCTGCAAGGACAATGTTTAGTTATGTAAATTTTGGGAAATGGTCCTCTGGACTCGCAGCCACTTACAAAATCCGGAGAATGTAATAAAACCGGCTATCATCAGGACTGGATGTAAATTAAATTGCAATTTCGGATTTTCTGACCAAGCGAACCCTCCTCGGTAGTAGATGATCCAGAACAGGGTGAGAACCAACACTCCAATCAGCAGGATTGTGGAGAGGATCACTATCAACAGATATTCAAACCACGATCCGCAGTTCCATGCATTTTCCGAGTCCTCCTCGTAACGCCTGGAAAAAAATAAATAGAAAATTACATGCAGCATTTGGTTACCTTTAAAATGCTTTTGGGGTTTAAATTCTATTTAACTAAAATTTGAATTCAGAGCATATTGTGAAAATGTGCACGTCAACGAAACTATTTATGCAGCTGAGGTGGCATTTCTTTTTCCTGGAAATTACACTCATAGATAGGTGCAAATAATCCTCTTTGGGTTATATTTAAAAGTCAGATAATATCAGCATTTTTATATTTTAACTTTAATTTTAAATCATTATTTGACTCTTGCTCAAAATTTATTTAATAAATTTAAAATGCTTTTTTGCACTAGACCTCGAGTATGATTTTGAGGAATATTGTATGATTCAGGGAAAAAATTAAAGATACTACACTTTTTTTAAAAAAGAATTATAGGTAGGTAATTTTTTAATAAAAAGCGTATCTTCCTAAAGTTTTAAAAAAAAGGTTGTTTGAACTAAATACAATTAAAATTTTACAAATATTAATTTACATTTCGCGTCTATTGCTTTTATTTTAAAATAAATAATACTCTCGGCAAGACTATGAACAAAATTGCAAATTTTATGTATATGCAATAAATTATACTTCAGGTTCAAGTTAACATGAAAATTGTGAAATTGAAAAATTGAAAATAGCAATTAAGTCTATCAATTTTATGGATATTTGTGTTTTCAGCATAATAAAGGAGGGGTCTATCTGAGATGTTATTCATTAAGTCAACAAACAACACCCTTAACAGACAAGTTGATACTGATAAATTGAGTAGAATTTACGATAAAATTCTGATTCGTTAAGTTTAAATTTCTGATTCGTTAAGTTTATATCTCGGATGAACCCCTCATGCCCCTGTGGAGCCTCACACATATATACACATTTTTTCGTTATCTTTGGTTTCTTATCTCGTGCTTGGTCAGTCTTGATCCAACGCACACATAGTTTGCAACTCAAATGACACTTTTTAAATTACTGGACAAAAACTATCCGTTGGATGTCCATGTCTGTCAATTATTTATACACAACATGGACAAGCTAATTTTTCATGATCAGGTCAGAATATTCTCAATTTTTATTTTTATTTATTTTTGTTTATTTATTTTTGTTTTTCTCTTTTCAATCTCACCACCACGTTGGTCATTGAAATATGTTTTTGATTTTTTATGGTTTTTTTATTTATTTGTAGAAATTCTGATGAGGACTCACACCAAGAGTCGAAACGTTAAAAATAAAAACGTAAAAAATAAAAACGTAAAAATAAAAACGTAAAAAATAAAAACGTAAAAAATAAAAACGTAAAAATAAAAACGTAAAAAATAAAAACGTAAAAATAAAAACGTAAACCAACAACGAAACTGTTGTTATTGTCTGTCAAATTGGTCGTTAACAAACACACGTATAAATGTACATCATCAAAATCATCTATATGCAGTATAAATTCTAGTATAAATGAGTGTAGTTTGTGCTGTATATTAAATGAAACAAATTGTCCATTTTCCATAATTTTCTTATTCTGTTTTTCGAATATTTAAGTAATTTAAATAATAAACTTTCCTAGTATTAAATTATTATTTTAGACTAAAGTGGCCCATGTGTAGAAAGCGCACTGAAGGCTTTTGTGCAGTGAAAACGTAAAATATATTTGTTTCTTACATTAATCATAACGATCAAGCTAACTTGATTATAACTTAGATAAAGTATGAATCATATTGCTTTGAAGGGTTAATTTAATAACGACGTAACAAAACAAAATGTAATATATTTTATTAAAAAAAATAGTCATTATTATGTTTGGGAATAGTCATCGTTGGAACTGTTAAATGTTAGGAATATGTGATCCACATCTTGTTGAAGGTCATGGTAGATTTATTGAGCTGTTTTTACACCTACCCTAGGTATCAGATGTTGTTCACGCATATGTAGAACAAGAGTCAACAATTGGGACACCTTTTCTTGCAAAGCCTTTGAGTTATATTTATGTTCAGATTTATTTATTTTTGAGATTACCTTTTATCTAGCTTAATGGCGTAAAAATAGAGAGGGTATTTTTTTTTAATAACATCGATAGTAGCAAGACGTATATCATTTAGCATGTTTTCAGAAAACTGTCTTCTCTATTTTAATTCTCTTAACTCTTAGGTATAAAACTATCTTAGAAGTGAATTAAAAGTTTGAAAAACAGATGAAATTATATTTATTGATACATCGTTGTTGTCGATGATTCATTAAAAACGACCCCCTCTATGTTAACCTTTTTAATATCTAAGTTCTGAAAACCTTAACTTTTTGTTGGAACGTGTACTCATAGTGCATGCAACATGTGCTCAAAAATTATTTCTTTCATTTAAATTTTAAACTATTCATTTTTACTATAGGTACTAGTTAGAATAGAATGAATGGCTCAGAGTCTACAGTATGGTTTTTTTATGTGGAAGCGTCTAAATAAGCCTTATATCTTAATACTCGTACGAAAAAATTCGAGTTACGGAGAAATGGTACGAAATGTACATACAAGAATTGCGAACAAAATTTAATCATTTGCATTTAAAGTTTTAAATGTCCTTAACATGCTCTAGTTCAAGTCACTACAGAAGAAAAGAAAGATTAAGGAAACGACCTTAAAATTGAAAATGAAAAAGAAGGGTCATTAACTCTGTTGAGCATATAATTATGAAAAAAAAACGGTATGTCCTCATTTGTTCGTTCTAATTATGAAAAGACGAAAACTGTTCTTTCAGCTTCGGTGCACAGAGCTGGAACGCATCTGGGCAAATTTTTCATATCGTGGGAACTGTATCGAGATGTTAATTAAACCCCACCGCGTCGCATATTGTTGCATTAGAGCGCCCTGCGAGTGCAGTGGGAAAGAGTTGATAAATAGAGTTTAGGCTGCGGAATAGGGAGGTGTCCCGACGCGGGCGGTCCCCGCAGCGAAGCTGGTAATGAGGGTCGTTGTGACATCGTTAGACCTCCTGAAAACGCGATGTGCTTCCAAGTAATTGATCCCAGCTTTATCCAGTTTTTTACTGGGAAGTAGTGGGCCGGGGCTCTAATGTCATGCCATCATCATTATAATTGTACTTATTTCTTTCGTTTTCTTAATATAAGGGGATCCTCAAGGTCTGCCTTATTGGTCCTGGAAAAACTGACCCCAGGTGAAGAGCGCTGGATTACTTTCACTTAAAATTTCTTATTTTCTGTAGGAAATTGAAAGCAGCACTTCAATGAAATTGTAATGGATTTTTGGCACTTGATAGTAAGATTCCGAGATATGGTTGTGTTTATGCAAATGTTTTTAAAACATTTCTTGGATAATATCCAAAAAACATCCTTTGAAATTATCCCTAAAATCTAAAGAGACAGTTGTTAAAATTGCTGCTAGAAAGGCATTTTGTAAACCTATTACAGCTATTATTTTTAATAGTTATCTTCACGATAAATATTGAAGTAGAAATAAAATGAATAGCTTTGTTTGTTCAACACTTTTTCAGTAAAGGGGACTACTTCTATTCAATTTTGTAATTCAATCGATCTTAATAAAGTACTCTAGATACGTAAGAACGAGACTACATATGAAATTGCAGTACGTGCAGCAGGTAAAGTAAAATACTTTTTTAATGGAATTTAAGAGTAACGACAATTTCGCTTTGGCTTAATAGTGCTTGTGATGCATTTTATAAAAACTTTAATAATTACGAAAAGCACTTCTTAATTGTGCAATTCAATTAAAGTTGAATAAAAGTTATATTTTTTAAAAAAATTAGAGCTCTTTCAGTAATAGCGAAAAGTGATTTGATTTTTTTTACGATATACGTGCAACTTTTTGATGCTTCAGTTGGTTTTTTCAGACGGGCTTGTTATTGTGACAATTTATTGCGAAATTTGCGTACAATTTCTAGTAAAATGTGTGGTCATACGCGTATATCTCAAATACGTATTAAGACAACTTAGTAAATAATAACTAAACATGTACTTTGATACTGGAAAACCAAGTTTTGCTACTTTAAACCAAATTTTCGAAATGTATCACCACGAATACACAAATACACACTTATAAACCCATTGATGTTATTAATTTTTGTATATTTATTTTTTACATACCTAATGATAGAGACATTAAACAAATAAACAAAAATGTAATTTCTCATTCCTTAATTTTTCTTACACACAGTTTTAAATTTTTCGTTAAACCAGTCTTTCTATTCTAGAATATTCGATGCTAAATAGTTTCTCATTGCAGAGTTCACCACAAGACGTACAAGTAATAAAAAGTCTTCTTTCTCCTATAATTTAAATGTTATTTTTCATGCAGTGACTTTTAAATATATGGAATACTGGCGAATTTATACACATTTATGGTTTATAATTTTTGGAATGGGACAAAAAGTAACAAGTCATGTTCTCGCTGACTTATTAAGACATAGCCCTGACTAAACTAAAATTATGAAATTTAAAAAATAAGTTTTTATGCATAAAATATACATCGTTAGTATTTTATGTTTTCAAGCAATATTCAATTTTATATTTATGAACTGAAACATATGTTTTGAATTTCAACGGTCTTCAAGCAGGGGCCAATTTATAAATTCAGAGAAATCATTAGACATTATGTACCAAAATCGTTTTAGCCGCTGAAGTCTAATTGCGTACAAGCCAACTTACATATGTGGTATATGTGCATAAACAAAACGATGCAATATTGTTGGTCACAGTCAAGTTGAAATGTCGGTTTAACGTAACGTAATATGTTGCATTGAATGTAGGGTGTTGTGGCATATCTAATTGCATACAGAGCAATGCTAACACACAGTTTTCAAGCGTAAAACTGAAGTAATTTTTCGGTCGACATAAATTCTGCGCTGCATGAGCGCCTATTGTAGCCGCAGATGTGAGAATGGTCACCGTCTAACTTTAAAATCCTAATGAAGTGGCACGTTGTGGAGCATCAGCCCGACCAGGGCCAGAAATTCTGAAAATATCGGACTCAAATGAATTGAAGAGCAATTGTGGAGAAATAACAGCGCTCAACGCCATGTGTGTCCCATGTACCAAATGGCGGTTTTGTATTTCAATATCCGGAGTGATAACGCGGCTTCAAGTTTAAATTAAAATATCAATCAGAGTTTAGTGGCTGGAACTGGACTCGGTCCACGTTAGTATATTCATCTGGGGCTGCATTAAATAAAAGTCGCTTTTTGCAGACTAATATAATTTAGCATTTAACTAGAAACGAGTATCTGAATGGAGTCATACTCAAAATGGGCCAACAATGTGCAGAGGGAGTTCTGAGTTATGAATAATGTGGTCGAGCACAATGTTGAGCACACTTGCGGAGCCCGACCATCAGAGGAAGTTTTCTCTGGTTCAAAGTTGAGATGTGACCCAAATCTGTGCGGTTGAATGTCCTCCCGGCAAGACTGTTAGCGTTTTGTCGAAGAACCAACGAAGACGAGTAGAGAAGAAGAGACTACTTTCAGAGCCCTTTGTGGGCCTAACGAGCGAGGGCGAGGGAACGGCGGCGATGGGCTCTTTGAATAAATAAGCCCTTTGGCTATTTGACCAGTGTTGATGAGGACTTCTCGATGTAGTCTTTAACTTCAAAGGAAACTTCGAACTGTAGGAAGTGCTCAATTTCTAGCATCCGCGGAGAAATGCGACAACGAAGACGACGACGACGACGACGACGACAACGATGACGACGATGACGACCGGCGCGATGTAAAACATGTTTTTCTTGATTACATTTAATTACTATGGTAATCTAGGCCTATTAGCCAAAGTCAGGGCTATGAGAAGATGCTACGGTAGAATACATTGTTATTATTCTATTAATTAAAGAAAACTCAGAGTTGTAATTGGAACACAAACACATGTACCTGTAGTTTTTACTGGGAAAAGTACAATTTCTTGGATTGTAGAGAAGCAACAAAATCAAACAAACCGTGGGCTTCATTTAAACGATCGGGGCTTGAGTGGATAAGAAAACTTGGGGAGGTCTTTGCAGACAGGAAATTCAATTGCTAAGTAGTAATTTATTTAATCAATTTTAAGCACACTTGTAGGTATGGAAAATTAGTGGGGATAAAAGAGAAAATGAATAAATAAAGAGAAGAAAGAAAGAACTGTTCGTAAATTACTCTTGGATTGTATACATAATTGCTTCAGTAGGAGGAAGAATTAAATTTTTCATAAGCAGCATCTATGTAATTTGGAAAAACAACAGAGGAATGAATTAAAAGACCCCACATAATATGCCTAATTTATTATAAATACAAAGCAGAAAGGAACCCTAACGCCTTCTTTTCAATGTTTAATTTCAGTAGATAGGTGTGCAGCTTACAATCTTTAGGTAGAAGTCATATTACATTCAGTGATATTTTGTTAAAGAATTAATATTGTAACTGCTTTATTTTTTATCTCTTACAGACACAATTGAGGACTTGTGCAATACGACAGCGGAATTAACTCTGATTGCTTAACCAACCCTCTGTGGTTCCATGTTCAACTAGTATAGGTCTTTGAACATTGTTAAATATTTGTTCTTTTGGAATTCTTCTGATTTACTAATAATACATATAAGAACCTAAAATTTCGGAATGTAATAAGTAGCAAGAAACAATTTCAAAGTTCTACAAAATTATTTTGATTATTTGAAGGCGGTTGTTTTATTTAGTTCAAAAAAGTTTTTACTTCAAAGTTTCGGATATATATTATGAGTTTATCTAGGAAAATAACAATTCATTGTGCTGGCAATGAATGACAATTACAATAGCCAAATTACTTTATATTAAAAAAGTTCCAAGCCGATTTTTAAAGATATAACTAAGAATGCTAATTTATACATATCTTTAAAAAACGGCTTGTAACTTTGAAACATTTCTGAATTGAATAAAAGAACCGCATTCAAATAATCAAAATAACTTTGTGCAACTTTGAAATTGTTTCTTGCTGCTTGGATATTCTTTCAATCAATGTGAAAATATACTGTAAATTTCAAGGGGTAATTTTATTAAACACTTTCATTATATACTCAGAGAAAAATCGACCGCTAAATATTTGTTACATTCAATTATAAATAAATGAAATAAACAATTACGGTAATGTTTTATTTAAGCCTCTCTGTCTCATACAACAAATAGGCTACAATATACAAACTAACTAACTAACTAACTTATTCACTTATATAAATGCAAAACATTTTCTGTTAATGTAAATTAAATTACATAGACAATATTAAGAATTACGATGATAATTTTAACAAGCTGAGCAAATGCCGACTAATCAGGAGCATAAATACGCCAATTTTCCGACTAATAATTATAATTGGATAATTGGTTACTCCTTAAGACCCTCATCTAGCCACGTCTGAAGAAGTCAGAGACACCATGTGTAACATTGTCAATTTCTATTAAGCCACTTAGCTTGCCAATGCCCCCTGTTAATAGCCGTCCAGAGAGGAGATTAGGCATGCGCCTTAAGTAAGTACCATTAGCGAAAATTTTAAAGTCTCAGAATGGTACTTCATATGTGCATTGTTAATGAGTCATTTTACACGGCTTTTGATTGGTATAATGTCCTACAGGTTGTTTCGATATTATATTTTAGTGAAGTGAAGTACTATTCAAAAAGTATCAATGCGAGAATTCTATGGATTTAAAATTTAAAAAGAAAATATATATATTTCGAATATTTTTGTATACTAGAAAATAATGTTTAGCCGTAGATATATGTAGATATACTATTATAAAACCTGTTGGCGAACTAAGCCCTTTTTGCTGCTCTTTTCCGTGAAGCTTATACTTTGGCATTTACAAAATTAAGCTTTGACTCAGAATTTACATCTTTGGTAACGAAGCGTTCAAAATGTCAAAATTTATGAATTCAAAATAACGCATAATCAAAATTTAACATTTTATTTTTGATTATGCGCTATTTGGAATTTATAAATTTCGAAAATGGATTTGAAATCAGGAAAAAAAACCTAGGTATCAATTATCATGAAAATCTATTGGAGTATAAAATTTGGGAGTTTTTATTTTTAATTCCGATAGATATGAGACCTTCCTATAGATCTATTTTTTGCATCGCATAAGATACGATTGAAATTCGTTTCCCAATAACACTTTATGATAACTACAGAATATAAAATTCTTAAAGGAATAAAAACACTTAAATGAGGCTCTGTAAAATCAGACTACACATAATATTAACAATTCGTTTCTTATTTTTGAAGAATGGTAGCTAAAAAATGTTGAAAAATTTCGAATTTAACAGACATAAGAAGACGATCTAATAATTAAAACGACTCAATTTGCAAAGAAATTGGGCTGCATGGAGAACAATTATAAAACGATCCTATTGTTGTAAAAAATTGTATAAATAATTGACAAAACAAATAATCATACATGTAATATTTTACCGATTGATGAAATTCAATCCGTAAGGTGTTCGAACGAGATACTCATCATGAATATTTAATTATTTTTGAAAGAGGAATTAATTAGGTGTGAAGGAAGTCGCAGGAAAATAGTTGGTATCAAATAATATAAAAATTTCAACATGATTAATTGCAATGAACTTAACACTCAACGGACGGGTCACGTAAATTTACATTTTTACATTTTTTGTTAGTTAGTTTTTCATTTTATGCTCATTGTGTTATTTTTTCTTGTTTCTTGGTACTATTGGTTATAGTACTATCTATTCTAAACATAAATTATTATAAGAAATGGTGTTGACTTAATAAAGGCACAACGCTGGTTTTAAAGCAGATATATTTACATGTTTATTGAATTCTCCTGAAAAATGCCCGGAAACCGAGAAAGTCAGAGCAGATTCGACCTGTCCGTTAAGTATTAAGGTTGTGAACCTAAGTAGGGTTTTTATTTATTAGATATACCTACTGTTTTCATGTCGAATATGAAAGAGAAACAACTTTGAAATGTTCATAAAAACACATTAAATATTACTTACTTCCTACCAAGCTTTTCTTTGATGGCAAAGTTCTTAATGTCTTGATTTTCTTCTTCTAATTATTTTATATCCTGAAGGTAAGATACTCACGTTTTTATGCTACTAATGTTTTTTGTTTTAATTAAAATGATTGATTACTGTCTTACTCTTACAACTTACTTCCAGAAATCATTATTGTGGCTTTAAAAATGGAACTTATATTATTGAGGAAGAATTAGACAAGTTTTTACTTAAGTTCAACTCACGTGATATAATTTATTTCGTTAGTTCTTTCCTCTTATCTCATTACGAGATTTGTTCCAAGGTAATCGTAATAATAACAATAGTAAGAGTACTGTAAAATTTTTTAAAAATTGTTTTTATTAATATAGTAAACCTTTTTGTACTGGTACTATTTAGCAACGTAAATGTACGGCAAACTCTTTATTTGATAGTGACATGGACAATGATTTAAGCTTAGCGCATACTTAACATTTTAGTAATAGTGACATTTTAATTTTAGTACACTATCCCCTGACAATTTAGAGATAGTGAATTTGTGATGTGAAGAATCACTTGAAAATGCACTGGTGTTTAAATTGTCGCTTTAGACCCTTTTCTTTGGAGAATGCATATTTGCTATTTATTACCTTTAATTTTAAAAGCAAATATGAGCGTATCTAGATTTGATAAATAAACCAAAGACATTTTAGTCTACTAAAGTGATTAGCGTAAATAGTAGACATGAGTACCTATTTGCAGTCACAATCCACAGAAGCCAGGTGCAAATTGGAATGGGGGAAATGAGTCGAATCCATGGGCTATTTCTTGTTTTTGTCAGTGCAGGTAACGCGCTCACTGGCGAAAGGCAATTACCTTGAAAGTTTTTAGCACAGTTTTTCTTAAAGCTCCACTCCCGTTCGAAGCCTCGAAATCCAGTTTTACCGTTCCTAACACGTGCATGCCCACATGCCTGAAGAGACATTCCTCTTGAGGAAAGTCGGAGCAGGTTGGCATTAGTAACGCGGTGCCTCTTGTGTCCCAAAGGTACCCATACCGAAAACATGTAAATTACCTGCTAGGTGCAATCCCATTTCTTTGGCTCTTTGGAATAATTTAAAAATATTTCCAAAGTAGACGTGCTCGCCTAGTGGCACTTATCTCATGCATCTCGCGGGGAGTTTACCACAGTACGTGCCGAAAATAAATTCTCTGTTTACGAATTAGTTCTACTCACATTTATAAGTGCAGGGGACAGAGAGGTTTGGAATTATGTAACCGGCGGATGTAGGAGGTGTCGAACAAAATAATAAATGCGACCATTTCACTAATCACGCGACGCGCTTCTCCCTTTAAGTGGAGTGAGTGCTACGCCAGAAAATCTTAGAACACTGGTTATATTAAATGAAACCTTTTTTATTGTTCATAACACAACTTTGCTTTTGCCCTTGGTATGAGAGGTATGCTTATATTTTTTTTAATTATAACAAGTCACTAACGTGACATTTCTTGTATGTATTTCCATTACGTTAAGTCTTTAATAAAAATAGCAATAACAGTGATATAAATCGTGATTTAAACTTGAAAATCGGTAACGAAATAAACGAAACGTAAAAAAAGCTTGTAACATAACTCAAATGAAGCCCTAAATTCTACAAAGCGTATGTAGTATTTTATTATAATACCTAAAGGTTCAATATTTTATTTCAGATACATTACAAGCTCATATAAGAATCCGTTAATTCGTAATAAATGTTTCATAAAAACTTCTAAATTGCGATATTTTCCACCAATGTTTCTTGAAAATGTGACGTGGGATATTTTTCGTTTAGAAATTCATAATCTGTGAATGAAGTACTACAGAAAATGTACATTAAAAAAATTTATCCAGCAAACTCTGACGTATGCAATAAATTTTATAAATCTATGATGAAATTGTTATAGCTTAAAGTTAAAGTTTGAAACAGGGTGCATTTTATTCAAGTATAAATTTTCTTCTATATGAATTTCTTATTAAAAATTATTTCTTTACCTTTATAATCGAATTCAAAAATTGGTTAAGTATCTTTTTCTGACAGCATCCAACATGTCACATATCAGTCAATATACAATCAAAATTAGTCGAGTTATCCATAGGTTACCACAGTTTTATTTCGGTACAATTTTTAACACTAGAACTACCAAAACCAGCCAATTTGACTGGTACTCAATTTCCTCCCTCATTTAATTATATATTTTTGAAATTCTCTTCTGATTTATGCCAAAGTTTAATAGAATTGAGAATTACGAAATATTCAAAAACCTTTTTTCATTAATAATTATTAATTCAAATTTGAGCGTATTAAATTAAAGGTGCAGAAATTTGTTAAAATTACAGACTTGCCGCGCCGGTAGTTCTAGTGTTAATAATGTAATCCTTAGGATATACAGTTCTCGGTCATCGAATTATGAATTCAATAAATTGAATTGTTGGGAAATCTTAGGGGATTTGTTCTTGTATTTCAATTGTTTAATTTGAATACAAGATATTATAAAATATTTTTACGGATGTATTAATATCTCAGTAATTGCCAAAAGTGTTGTGAATTTTAAAAAAGTGTGATCTTCAAGTGAGTCATTGTTATTTCCAGCAATGGGTAAATGTCCGGATGGTCAAGTAAGCAAAAAGCAGTTAATGTCAGAACTTTATTGCGAAAAGGGCATTTTTCAGTGCACGAAATAGCAAGACAGAAAAGTGAAGAAAATAAAGAGAATGAACACCCGGGTAGACAGACAAAGATGTAGAGAAATCCAAATGACTTCAGCGAGAACGGACTGTAGGTTTATTGTAACGCTTGCCGCACATCGGAGATGTTCCTTTAAGGAATTATCAACGATTCTAGCTGAAGAAAGAATAAAAATATTCGCGTATTCGCTCAGGCGAAGGACCAAAAAGGTTGCCCTTCATTGCAGATGTCCAGTCAAGAAGCCTCTGCTCACAATCAGGATGCGATAATCGAGACTAGACCTCCTTTAAGAATTTCAAAATCTTTCTGTTCTATGTTGCAAAAAAGTATTTATTATCTGCATAAATTTTCTCTAATAAAAATTTGTCATTTCAAAAAATCTGAAAATTTTGCATTCATTAACTAAGAACATTCCGGATTTAAATTTATGCAAGATAATGCGCTTGGTCATACGGCAAAAATAATAAAAGAATTCCAGACTTAAAAAATATTACAATTTCTAATAGTAAACGTGTGGAGTTGCATGGAAAGTAGACTTTATAGTTTGACAAATAAATATGATGTCACATTAATGGATGTTATCAGAAGGTGCATATAGAGTATGGAACAAAATATTGGATCTAAGCTCACTAACATGATATTATTAGTAATCTTAACAATATCAGAAAAATGTTAACTGAATTTCATATGTAGGTATGCTCAATCAGCTTCGAAATTTATTCTCAATTAATAACTTTAAAAATATACAAAATTAAAATTGTTTCATTATTTTATCATCTCTATATCTGATTTTCAAAGTTTAACTCTTTCCCTTAAAATAAACAGTTAAGATGAAAACTCTAAGTGCTAATTTTCGTCAAAAACGCTAATAGGTTCAGAAATGTTAATCTTTAATTTTAAGTTTAGAAATTTTGATCTAACTAAAAAAATGTCAACGGTTTTTGAGTTATTTGAGTACAACCAAACAATTTGACTATTATACGATTCTAGATTGTTGGGTAAGATAGCGCAAATAGCGGTATTACTGGCAATGTTTAATTTGTAAGGGTAAACAGGAAGGCTCATAAAAATTAAAAATCCGTTCAATAGAACCGGGTTTCAGTGTAAAAACCGTGCGGCACTTCACTAGCAGACCTTCACGGGAAATGCGTTGTGATCGGAAGATATGACAACGCCCGTAGTCGCATTGTTGGTGCATCATACGCTATAATTTTTGCAGAAGCACGACACAGCAGGGCTCCCGGGTGTGTCTGCCTGCGCCACCGATTTATGAGTTTAATTGAGCAAATTAGTCGCTTCGGCATCATGCACGGGTGTATTGAACTGGGGCCCCTGCTCCACTTAGAATCGGCGAACTTTCAGAAAATCAAGCGATGCAAGAGGCGCAAGACGGCCTTTTGAAAAGGCTTTGTCGAAGCGAGTCTTAATGGGACAAAATTGAAAGTAGCCTCCTCCGCGCTTGGAAGATGATCGTGCAATGTATGCAAAATACATAGTCGCTTCCTACAGATGCCAGACTCTCTGACTTATTCGAAATTTTTTTGCTCTATGCGTCTCTGGTGCTAATGAAAAGACTAACAACGCCTGTAGCTAGAGCTGCAGTTCACATGCAAGCGAGTAATTATTTTGGAGACTTCTTTACGCGGTGGCGGCTTATATAATTAATAATTTGTTCGCGTACTGCGGCTTGAGAATTAATTAAATGATCAATTCGCTAGCGCAACAAAACAATAGGTGGTACTGCAGCCCAACCGCCGATATCTGAGCTCAGAACTATAATATCGCAATTAAGATGCTGTTCGTCATTGCCTCCAACTTCAACAAGTCAATTGCGTAACTCGGCAATTCGCTGACACCGAGGTGGCTACAAAACCAGCGAGAGAATTTCCAGCTGATCTAACGATGATTTAGTGAAGCATAAGAATTATGTAAATTCCTCCTCTCTAATTGTGGTCACACTTCTGGCAAGTGTCCCCATATTTTCTTTAGCTGATATTTACCATAAGTGGCTGCATGGTGGTCATGTGTCATTTCGATGAAATCATTCAAAAATCGTCTAAATTTATTTCGGAGCATGACCAATTTACAGCTAAAAAGTAGCCCCTAAAAAGCATAACCATAATGAAGGTCATTGGGAAGAGATTCGGACCGAAAATTGGTGTAAAGTACGAACTTCCTGCTTTTGTTTGGTGTGGAGGCTCAGTACTATCAAAATTCACTTAATGGTGTGATGCACTAAAGGTTACGAAAAGCTGTGAGTTCTGAAACTGGTTATTTTGGGTCGAATTATGCAACTGCCGAAATAATTCACGTAAATTGTAAAAGAAAAAGCCAGGTGAATCCGAAGTATTTGATTTGCCATACTTTGTTTTCTCAAATTCGATAACATGAACTTGTTGTAAGTAGACAATTGAAAACCCCTTGTCCTTACTTTTATGAAACTTTAACTTCGCAAGCTCTGTAATTAAAAAATGTAAATTAGAAATTTCCGGTTATCAAAAACTTATTTTTAATAACTTACTTAACTTTAACTTACTTAAAATTAACCATCGTTTTATGTCCACTTGAAAACATCAGCTTAGTAAACTTTATTGAAGTTCTATGGAATCTTTTATTCTTTTTATATTATAAACTTTCTTTGAAACATTGAGATTCATTAAGTGAACGTTTAAGTCATACGAATATTCCATAACTTAAAGGTTAAGTAGTGCCTCCGTCAAGACTAATATGAGCAAAAAAGCCGGACACTGCCGTCGTATCCTTTCTAGGAGGGGCATAGCGCATTTTTAAACCTTTATAATTTCGATATGGATAATACCTGAGAGCTTAAATTTTCAGTATAGAACGCAATTGGCAGACTAATGAAATATACCAATATATTTCATTTTTATAATACTGTTACTTTAAATTTTCTTAACACACAATTTTCATTGATTTTGTCACTCACTCATTGATGATTATTAATATTTAGGGTACTGCCCGAAACCTTAGAAAACTGAAATACAAGCTGGGCTTACTGTACAAGTAACGAGAAAATTAAAAAAATTGTCATTTTCTCCCCTCAAACCAACCACAAAAGGGTTCTAGATTTAGTAAATTATTAAGATTAAAAAGATTTTTAGTCTTAGCTACATTTTTAATATGAAATATTTTTGATAGAATAGGGTCTACAATAAAAGTGGTTTTCAAAATATTAATTTCATTTCATCAGTTGAATGATACTAAATTAAATGTATAAGTATGATTTATTGGTTTAATAATTCATGAGAAACTTTTTAACAAACATACAAGGTACAAATCGAGACTTAAAAATATTAGGCTCTCAATATTTGTAAGTCTCTTAAAAAGTTATTTCTTGGAACATACAGAGTATGTCGCAAAAGAAATCGAACTTTAAGATATATAATAAAATACACATTATTTTTATTCAAAATAGGTTAAATTAGATTCTATACAACGTCTGGTACGATTAACCAATGCATGCATAGACTTTTTAATGTCAGTTATAGGAATGTGTTTGAGCACCTGTATCGCGGCTGTAATGTCATCGTAAAAAGCTCCTTTAATTGCAGTTTTCAGTAGATCAGGCGAAGGAGGATACAAATTTCTTTTTTCATCAACAATAATGTCTAAACGAGCAATTGGTCTTTGTTTAAAGCATGTGGAACAAAACGCGCACAAACCAAATAGTATCTTTACTCGTATTTAATTCCTCTACCAACATTTTGATAGTAAAATTTTCGTCCCTCCCTTTTTCTACTAATTCAGTACGATTATTAACTTCTGGACGGCGGCCAGATTTTGTAATTTTGTAACCTGTCAACCTAAGAAAGTCAAAGAAAAAAGATATATCTTTAAAATAGGTTCGATGAGTTATATATTAAAAGTTTGGCTTCTTTTGCGACATATTGTATATCATGTATATCATGTTTTAAAAGGTTCCTATAAGAGGTAAATGTAATTTTATGTATCTTTTTTATTTAGTATCCTGTAAATTGTATGAATATACGAATATATGAATATATTTTTCAAATTTAAAAAGACTCTTATTTTTTAGGAGTAATAATTTATACTGTTGTTCATAAAACTTAATCATAAAGTTTAAAACAAAGTTAAAATAAATTAATCATGCGCTGTAATTCCAATCTCTAATTAATAATTTATTCATCAAAAGGATCTTCACAATAATTGATAATAATAGATGATCTGGCTTCACACGCATCGTATCAGCATGAAAATAGTGATGAGTAATTTATGAGCAGTGTCGATGGTTCTCACTATCGAAATATACTTTTTCGCATGCTGATAGATTGTACTAATTTAAAATTAATAAACAATATACCAACAAAGTGGCATGTCTGTTTTTTTTTGTTTTGTACAACTCCTTTGGTAAATCGACCCAAGGGCGTTCTGCTTCGACAGACCTTACGTCGATAATTAATTCGATTAAACATAAATTGGCAGTATACTTTATTTTATGTAGGTAGGTCTTGATGAATTATCTCAATTATAAGTAAGATTAAAATTCTGCCGCCCAATGCAGCAGTTAATCTTAAGGTCAAGTCTGCATTGTGCCCAGCACGTTGCATTAGGAAGAGAGGGTTTTTGCAATCTCAGCAAATTGTTCAAGCTCTACTAAATAGGATTTCGTTCACTTTCGTGAAAATAATGTACCTGCACGAATTGAAGTACGGCAGAGAAATGAAAATCGATTTGATACAACCGACAGCCAAAAATTACCATTTTCACTGCAAAATCTTTCCAAATAGCAATTATGTGAAGGCGCGCGATCTCCAGCAAAGACGTGCAAGCGCACAAAGCATCTTTAACTTTCTAGCGATTAGAGTGCATGCTCTTGAGCAGCTGCACGCTGTTAGGCAACAATCTATGAGAAGAAAATCATTGAAAATTTCACCGAACTCGAAGAATTCTTCGCTTTTATATTTTTTTTTCTATACGCCACAAAAACTTGTTCGTCGGTCTTCGAGCGAGGAAAAAGTACACGAACCTCATAAAGCCGGCTCTTTAGCCAATCCGCGGTCCTTCGGGTGGATGCTGGAGGCTGACACATTTTCCCTATTGATGACTACAGTCAAACTCATCTGCATCATCGTGGCAGAGTTGAGCATCAACCGGAGCGGAGTAGAAGATAATCAGTAAAAGTGCATCGGCATTAGATGCAACTGAGAAGCAGACGGAAACCAGATAGTAGTCAATATAGACTTTGTAGCATCTTGTGCGTTCGCGCTATTTTGTAGGACTAAGAGAAGAAGCACCGTGCGGTAACAGTCAATTGCTTCTTAGGGAACCGTCGATGGGCAGAATTTCTTTTCCAAGTCACAGAAGTCCAACGTGCAATTAAGATTCAAGAAAGAAGCGGTGCAGCGGTCGACGTTGCAGCAGAGAAAACTGGGCCGAGGGAAAATGCATTAATTTAGCTTCAGACCTATTAATTGGCATGCCGCTCATGCAATGAATGAAATACTTAACAGACTTTTGCATGCCGGTCATTGTATTCACTTTTATTCGATTCCGAAAAAATAAATTGAGCGGGGCCCAGAGCCAGCTGTTTCCAAGAAAATGAAAATTTTGGGTTAATGACATTAAGTAATTGAATATCGTGTCACGATTACATAGACCTTATTATTGTTATCAACGATTTTTGGCTCAACTTCTTAAAGAAGAAAACCAAAAGGCGCAATGTCGTAACGAGTTTCATTCGAGTCTAAATAAATTGGGAGAAAAAATATATTTTCCCAATTACTTTAGAAAACATGACAAAGAGCTCCTTTTATTTGGCCCGCATCGTTTTCTCAATATTTCACTTGCCTGCTTTTCGCCTTCATAAAGTCCCACAGACGCCATGAGTTCGAACCAAAATTGTACAAGTCAGCGCAAACTGAAATTGGAGAGGAAACCATATCCACAGTACACCCTCTCTTGCTTGAAAGCAGTTTTATATGGGATTCAACGTTCTGGATAAGCCAAATCCTGGGAAAAGTTGTCCAACTCTTGCCCTATAGCAAAACAAATTAGCGTCATTACATCCTTCGGTTCTCTTATGAGGACTATGAATATCAAGTAATATTTTATTTCAAGGAAAAGTTCCTCCTAACATTCCTACCATATTGATGGAGCAGGGTAGAAACCATCATATTACAGTCATATTTCATATTTAACTACATATAGGGTGACTCTAATCCATAGGAGCTAAAAGTTCTCGCTAAATGAAGATGACCTTGACCAACAAAATTTAGCTTTAACTTGACCCGTTTAAAATATTATTTAAGCTCTGTAGTAGTCCGAAATATATGAATAGTAAAAAATAAGATCCTTATTGTCTTTTTCAGTAAAACATTTAATGTTTGAGGTAAGCGTATTTTTAACAAATGTAAACTACTTTAAAATTTATGGTAATTTAAAAAAATCACACATCCGACACGCGAAAAAATATGATAAGTAGAATTCTTCCATGACATACTATAAATCTATTTTCTCTCTAGGAAAAGTGTTAATATCTATTATTGTACCAGATAATTAAAAAATAATTCAAAAAACTCTCTTTCTATAAAGCAATTAGTGACATTATTCAAGCAGCATACTTAAATAAAATTAGAGTTTTAGACGACCTATTTGATCCGAATTTTAAAGTCAATTACAAGCATCTAAAGAGAAATGGGAAATTCGTGTCTCACCCGTCACCCATGTGAATCTATGAATTTAATGAGAAGAGGGCAGATATCCACGTTTTAAATTTTTTCTTATCTTTAAAACATATGTGCCTAGAATTGATATCATAAGAAAAATTTGTATTATGTGTTTTATTTATACTTTGAAAAAATGTGAATATTTGTCAAAATATGTGTAAAAAAGTCCCACCCGTCAGTATTACTCTAAAATTAGGGTCCCTGCGAATTGTGACTAAAATGTAGTTTCTTCAAACTTGTTTGCCATTTTAGCTTAGTAGTTTTGTTTTACTGAACTTTCAAAAGCTATATAATGGTCCGAATTTTTGGATATTGACAAGAAAATCATATTTTTTGATCGAATTAAATATTTTGGTTGAAAATTATACGATTTTGTGAAATGTTTGCTTAAAAGTTAGTTAAGTTATAATTAATAAATATATAATAGTAATTCCAGTTCATTTAAATCAAGAATGAATTAATTTTTTTAATTTCATCGATCGAAAGGTCTGCCTCTTGCAGGACGTAAATACCTTTCGAAATGCAAATAAAAGTTTCCTTTAATAGGTATTACTGTGGTAGCAATAACAAAGTAAGCATGATAATTTGATAATCATGCTATTAAAATATTAAATATGTACTGTACCAGTACTACAATTCTACCATAGGTAGAAAACTATGTTCAATTTACGAAATTATTATGCGTTCGACATCGTTCTACAAAGATGTAATATTGGTATGAGATTCCCAAGTTATTCCCAAAATACTCTACCACTCATCCCCCTACTGGAAAAAGTTAAAATAAATATAAAAGGAGAACACTTGAATCATCGGTAAACATTGAATTTCGCATACCTAATCATTAAACTTAAAAATTGTTAGAAAAAATGATTCGAGACTTATAAATACTTATTTGAAATGTTTGTTGTTTCTGGAAGACTGTTCCAAAATCCTGGATATTTAAATGATAGTCTTTTAGTAAATTTTTAGCTCTGAAATATATAATATCAATATTAAAGTACTTGAATATTAAATATCCGAAAGTATGACTCGTGGCATTTCTGAGTTTTTAAAACAAATTGTAAAGTTTGAGACTCCAGTTCAGTCTACGCCAATTATTTTAGAATGGTACATCATTACAATTTAATCTCAGCCACACCCTATCAGTTGATCTTAAAAAGTAAATGCTTCGTCTATCTTATCACAGACTCCAAAAATATGGCAATTTCTCACGAATGCATGAGACCTTCATTCAAAGTAAAACTGCCTCTGTACACTGAGCGAACAATTGTGAAGAGGTTCTAAAAATACCGCTTTATTAAATAATTTACAAATCAAATTTCTATTCCATTACAGACGACTGCCTCAAGATCACAATAAAACATTCAATTAGCTTGGAAAGCTCCATGGCGATTTTTCACATCGCGGTCACTGAAATGCAAATAACGTTCAAAGTACGGAACAAATCGGACTTACGCTGCTGCCGAACCTCGGGGCATTCTGTGATTTCTATCTCGCATTTATCGGGGGAGCCCCAAATGAGATTTATCCAAACTTATCTTTTTTTTCGGGGGCGAAGCGGGTTGGGTCGTTTGTTGCGCGACGCTGTACGGAGTCACACTTGCGAACGGTTCTAAAGCGTTTCCGATTAAGAGAACAAATTCAGCCACCTTCAACCTTGACCACAATCCCGACGCTTCTGTTTACTATGCGACGATAATTTAAATTTCGCGCCAAACTAAAAATATTCATCGACAGATCTCCGCTAATCCGCTAGAACAAGTGCTTCCGATTGGAGATCTTCTCAATAACTGCCAGGCGGTGGTAAGTGATAAAAGTTTCAGCAATTCAAAATGATCGCGGATCATTGTGAGCGCGCGACGCGACAGTCGGCGCATGCAAGGTCCGCTAAGTCGCTCCGTCGTGATCTTCGCGCACACTCGCACCACCTTATGGAGCGCTCGCATATCTAAGATAAACGCAGATACTTCGGAGGCTGGATATTCATATCTTTCCAGTTTTCCAATTATCTTGGAGAGAGCTCGACGGCATCAATGGAGCCGATGCTGACCTTACTCGCAGCCGTTTGTTTGTCTGTCTTGTGTATCGGTTGTCGCATTGAATCGAACCTCGCCGCCGGCGATAATTTTATTGGACGGAAGATGCTCGTACATCTTAAGGAATGTGGGGAGAAATGACTTGGAGCAAAAGATGCTGTCGTTTTCTGTGCTCGTCTCATCGAACTCGCACGCTTCAACGCCTTTAAAATACGCTGCTCCAGGCGAGCGACTTTGTCTAAGGTAATCGAAGTTGTTATTACAGCAGTAGGAAGTAATAGGCTAGTTTTAGTTCTGTGGCAGTCCTCCGATTGAAAACTGGGTGGAAAATAGCAAATAAGTAAAAATAGCAAAGGGAAATTGTAGTTTAAGCGCCACCTTGCAACAAGTGTTGGGTTTTCTTTGCGGAAGCCAAAGACAATTTTCTTGTCTTGTGAACTCCTTGAAACGATACTAACCAAACTGGAAATGAGATTTTTTTTTTTTTGTTAGGTGCGATTCCTAACAGATAATGACTTTCTTTTTGTTAAAATCTACTAAATTTACAATCGGCTAACGAGTACTATGAAATTATTTACAAATTAAATTGTATTCAGAGTCAATTATACAGCATATTTTATTGCTCATATTGCAAACTTGAAACACATCGATACACGACGCTTTATTTGCCTTTTAAGTTTTAGTTTTAGTAGCTTAGTGATGATATTACGATAATGGACTCGTCTTTTACAGAGTTAAAGTTGTAAGTTGGTGAATGTACAGTAGTTACCTCCTGGAGGTAATAGGCTCTTCAAATTCATAGGATTATTTTCTTTCTTCCTCTTTTACATTGTAACTGCTTGTTTCATTATTTTATGGAAAATTGAAATAAATCGTTGATACTTTCTCTAATTATTTTCCCATTGCTTTTTAAAATTCTTTCAATTAAATACCTTTCTCTTCAAAATATACTTTGTAAAGGGTCAATAAAAGGACGTGAAAGTTATCATAAAATAATTTAGATACTTACTATCTATACGTACATATATATTTTTTTAAATAAACCAAATATTTAAAATCAATGCTCCTTTCTATTGTCAGAGCGAAGAAAGTGAGCGCATGAAAAATATTGAATTAGTTAGAATAGTTTGAAAATACTAACTAATTCAAGAACCCTGGCAGAGGATAGGTAGGAGATTACAAATTCATCCTCCATAAATGGTGCGTGCTTGCCTGTGGTGACAGGAATAGTCGACAACGATTATAAAATTTAGATCAAGTAGCTTATGTTACATTTAGTACTTGGAAGGTATTTTGAGTGATTGTTCTGCACGCATTTACTGAAAGTGGTGAAGCGCTGTTCAATCGAAGTAAAAAACAGATAGTAGTGTGTTTTCTGCGACATTAATTCACAGGTGGGCAGTTTAACTTATTGTGCATATAAGTGCATCAGAATAACGAATTTAGTATACTAGTTCTCGTTCATCCAAGTAACATTCTATGGATATTTTATTACGGTTAGGCACTTGTATGTCCGTGCCCGTTCAAATAGAATCTTTATAATTATTCCGTGTATTTATCCGCTGGATCATATTGCCTTGGATAGTATCCCACTAGCTCCTCTATGTAGTTAGACAGCTCATTGAGTAGTTGTACTCATGTGCGTCTTTTATTTCTTTATAGGACTAATCAAGACGGTATCCCGATCGAAGATAAACAAGATAAAAACAATAGTTTTTTTAAATAGTGAAAAAACAATTAAGTTTTCTATTACTATTTTTCTCAATAATAAAAATATGCTTGAAATCATAAACCGATTTCTCTCTTTAAAAAAAAAAACCCTTAATTTGTGAACTCTGAAGTCATTCAAAATGTATAGTTGACCAGTTGATACAGATAGGAAATCAATTAAGTGTTATTTTCATAGATTATAGAACAATTTATAATTCTAAATTTACGAAAATTGAAATTTTCAATTGTGTATTTCCCCAACAATAACCAAAGCATCACCAAAGATATTTTAGCGATTCTTCTGTGTATGTCTCCTCTTCAAAACTCACAAGCCTGATCGCGGTTGTATTTGAAGTTTGTAAAATCAATTTTGTTGAAATTATCTTGTAATTTATGTATTTTTCATATACCAAAAGTCGCTACACATTATCTTTGATAATCATAAGAATCATAGTGGTTGATTGTGAAAAAGGCATCTAAGATTTTAATTTTTTTTCTATTATAATACAAATATTCACTTTTAATTAAGAAACAAAATTAAATTAATATTAGGAAATTATATATAATAGTTTTCAAAGTTTTATGAAGGTACTTGTATTAATTAAACTAAACCCAATAAGTATATTCATATTTAAGTAGTAATTTAAGAAAAAAAGTATATATAGTATATAAATATTCGTCGCTAAGCTATTGGACAGGTCCTTGAAGAAGATGGCAACTTTTAAAATACGTGCAAAGTTATTAAAATATTATCAAATATTATATGTATTAAGCAATTTGGTACCTTTTTCATATTTTCACAGTTTCCAGACAATAAAATAAGGGAAAAAAAAAAACGTTTTTCAGAGATAACTTCAAAAGAGTGAAAACATCCCGAGAGATAAGAAAAATTTATGCTTTCAGGAGGATTTATGATGGGAAAGATAATGATATTTCTCCATTATAAGTTTTACGTTTTTATCATATTTGCTCCACCTCAACGTGAACAAAGTGAGTAATTCGCTTTAAACTTTCTTGAGATGAAAGCACTGCATAATCTCCTTTAATGTGATTATCGTGAAAAATATTCTTGAAAAAAATGGAATATTCTGCAAAAATTGCAGAAATTGGGATATACACGTTAGAGGTGGCACTTTAAAAAAAAAAAAAAGATATACGTACGTAAGCCACTCGTAACTCGATCGACATTATGTGGGTATTTCGACTCCTCAAAAATTATATAATAGATGCCAGGGAAGGCGCATTAAAAACGAACTAAATGTGCTTCCTGAGCAACAAAACAATCTAAGCAAGTATTTCCTAATTAAGAATGGATGAGTCGGCCGAATTTACTGACAGTCTTTGCTTCCAGCTCCAATATTAGTCACACGTGATAAATTGTTTGCTCGAGGTCAGCACAATCGTTGCCGCCCAGTCTACTCAACATGACATGAATATTTTATGAGTCCTGACACTTAATGCTATCTGAAAGACTCCATAGTCACCGACTAAGCCCTTAATGCTCAAAAGTCCAGCGAGGACTCCAGGAAGGAAGTTCGAAGAACTTTACGACACCTGAATCTGAATGGTGCTCGAAGTGTTCAACGTGGCGGCGGTTGTCCGCGATTCAGAGGGCGGTGGCAGTGGCAATGGGTTTTTTGTTGAAACATGCGATGTCTAGGAAAAGGGAGCATGAAAATAATCGGGACTTGATGAGATACTTGTGCCCTTAGCATGTGAAGCAAACTGTTGCGCCGAGCCGATTTATAGCTCTAATTTGATGGCTGCGTGACTGAACGGCATGAGAATGGAAACAAGACGTTTATTAATTTACCGCCTTTTTTATTGCTTCTCATACACCCTTCTGGAGGTCTTAGACCGGATGTGAATACAAAAGAAACTGGGAGTAAAAACGAAATGAATCGGTCCAACAGGAGCGAATATTGAAGCGACTCACTTGACTGTTGAGGCTCTTGGAATTTGCAAATTGATTTTGGTGTAAACAATTTGGGATAATAAGCATAAAGCATTGTAAGAACTTCCCCCGGAAGACGTCGTGAAAGAAATTCCAGAAATTAGGAAATAGGATTTTATAAAACATTATAGAAATATTCGAGTATAGGTATACTTTCCTCAAAAAGTTACCAGAATATATAAATAACACAAAAAGCTTAACATCTTTTGTTTATTTTCACTCCTACTATTTGAAGCTAAACATTTTCCATAAGCTAAAGGAGGTATGGCTTTCAGTTTTTTCAACGAAATCTGGTTTACTATTTCCGTGGTCTGAAAACACAATCCTGGCAGAGGTAATTTCAATTTTAGGAACTGGAAAAAATCTGTTGGTGAATACGTTGCTTGGGGAATGATAGTTGTTGAGTGCTTAGCTAAAAACTCGCGTGCAATGGCCAATGTGTGAAACGGCGCATTGTCGCAATATTCAAAAATTATTTTTTCACAAATCTGAACTTTTGAAACGTATAGCTTCACGCTATCGCCTCATAAAGCCTCGATAATACTCTTTCTTTATTCCGGAAGGAATTCATGGTGAACAACACCCCAATAATCGAAGTAAGCCGACAACATTGTCTTGAATTTTTATTTATTTTGATGCGGTGTTTTTGGTTTTCATTTTCAAAATGTTATTCCAAATATTGTTGATTTGTCTCCACGTTATATTTATAAACCCATGTTTTATCACTACTAATGATACACAACAAATTTCACACAATAATTTGCCACGACAAACACTGTGCTACCAAGTTTTTAAAATTAAATTATTCATATGCAAGTAAAATAGGTTTAGAAATGATTACAAAATTGCTTAATAAATGATATTGCATTACATTACTAATGTAAAGATTTTGCAGGTAACGAACATATTTATACACTTTTTTTTATATAAAATACAAGGTATCTAAAGTGAAATCCACGCTTGTTTTGTATTTTCTATGGTAGAACCGAGTGTAAAAAATTTTTTTTATTGGTAAAAGTATATAAAGTCAAAATTGACTATTCCAAATTTCGTAGTAGAACCCTGAAATCTAAATAAACGAAAGTTTCTTCAACGCTAAAAAAATACCTTTAAATGCCTAAAAAGGTGGTAAGAGGTAGGTGGCAAGGTAGATTTAACTTGTTTATCAGTTCCTCTATTTGTTGGGTTTAAAATGATGAACCTTTTTCTACAGTTCGTATTAAGTTTTAATCTTAAAATTCCACAATTAAGTCTTTCTCTACACTTTACTATGTAACGAAGTCTCAAAAGAGAGTAAACATTTATATAAACATTAAGTAATTACTTTTAAATAAATATGGACATAATAAAACATTAAACTTCATGAATTACAAAACAATATAAACACCAGCCGAAACTACTATACAATAAACTCCGAGAAGCTCTTAATTTCTACCAGGAATTATTCATAAGGGATGAAATGCTTATCTTCCGTAAGCAATTGGGTAAACTTTGATCCCTGGGCACAGCTGGACTAAAAGTCAGCTTAGGAACATCCTTCTTAGGCTTTTGGGAGCCTAGTCCCTTGATGACAATTTAACTTCTGGTTAATAAATATGAAATCCCTAACATCCTTATACCATGCCGTCGCTTACACAACCTTTCTAAAAATATAACCCTTAATTTTCTGCTCCCCTGACCCGTGTTAAAGTTTAGTCGTTTAGGGAAAATGTGTGAAGGTAAAATCTGCATTCTTTAAATTGTAGATAATGGCGTGGTATTTATGATTTTAGCATTCAGTTCAAAAATCCAGGAATAGCAATTAATGTTTATATAATGCTCTAATAATTTTACAGCGAATTTTGTCTTTAATTTAATCAAATTACACGTTTATTTTAATTAAAAATGAGTAATCGTTTAACTTGTTTTGAATTAATAGATTATTACAGAATTAACTAGTTCGATTTTCGTTTCATAGAAAATTGGTACATGAAGTTATTGCGCCACCAGCACAGATGGTGGCATTAAAATTACAACCGGAGGGTAGGTCACGGTGAAATTAGAAATAAGCTCATTAATCTAATGACTACTTAAAGCAAATTATTAATTTACGGCCCTTCAGGCGATCGTTATCTTCACAGCTGGCAAAGCCGCCACATAGTCACAATAAATAACGCAAATTTTTCAAGGATTGTTCTAACCTTCGTGGCGAATTGAAGACAAAAAGAAACACTCGGTGATTTCTCAAATTTTCTCAGAGTAAATCAGCCCGTACGCAGTGCATTTGCATTTCGGTTCCGGATGCCTCCAAGCGGCTAGATTGTCGCTAATGTCTCTATCTCAAATAGGGATGTGAACAATTTTCTGGTTTAAAGCAATCAAAGAATTAAACAATACGCAGCTAATATTATATGACTGCCATTAAAGTGGGTGCGTTGCGTGTGCTCGTCTCCGCGAGTTCGAGCTCTTATCTTTGATAAGAGCCCCCGAGATATTTGCATGCCTTGATATCACGAGATGAGCGGTTTTGTGTCTGCCACCTCGTTTACAAAGTGCCACACGAAATGGGTTTTATACCTTCCGCAGATAACAATGTCAGAGTAGGACATGTTAGTAATTAAAAATGACTTTTTCGTTAACCTCAGACTCTTTAGTTTTCCCTGGGTTTTAATTTGAATTAAATCGTCTGTTGTCAACACGGTAGGTGCCTGCGTTACACGTTCGTATTTATCTTGTTTTAGGGTAATGAAGAAAGTCGTTAATTTAAATGAAAAAACTTAGCTCGTCAATCCCTTGATGATTGAAAATTTTGATTATATAAAATTGGAAAAAACTATCTTTTTAAACACTTAAGTGATATTAGGTAGGTCTTCAAACTAGAACAACTTCAAGGAAACCAACAAATTTTTTTCAAGAAATGATTCCTTAGAATGATCTTTATAAATCCGAACGTTTTCCCTTACGCTTACGTTTGTGTCGATCAATTCAGAGCTCCATTGAGATACGAATTTAAAATTTAAATTTCATTTCTTTCTATTTGACCTGAATAAATTTTAATTAATAGCTTCATAATTCAACTAATCTGCATACTGCGAATAAAGTTTTATGATCAGTTCGCATTTTAAAGAAAAATAAAAAGGTATAAAAAGCTTTATTTAGGCTTTTTTTTTGTAAACCTTTTAACGTGGTTCAAAAAAGGCCTTTAACAAATTACGTACCGTCCTTGTTTCTAAAAAATTATAATAGTAATACAGCGTGAAATTAGATGAAATGGAAATTAACTGGTATTTTGTCATCTTTATCTTGGACATGAAATTTGGTTCTTTAACCCTGTCTAGTTATAGTCGAGATAGAAACATGTTGATTTTTCACAAAGCTTCAGATGTACAATTTACCCCAATCACAAAGGGTTAAATTATAAATTTAAGAAATATACAAATTTATGTATATAGTATTTGCGTAAAGTTCAACGAAATGCACAAATTTGTACATACGGGAGGTAATGTGTTAATCTTAATCTACGAATATGATGCAACTTTTACAAAAAGCATTTGATGATTGAAGTTTCGATGAGTGTGAGTCAACAGTTTTCTTATATAAGTAGCTATATCCTTTCTTTTATTATAAAATTTTTCCCTAAATTACTAATTCCAAAATGAAAGTTTTCTATTACCTCACGGGCATGAATATTTCTTATTATAAGAGTATTAGAAATGTACATATCCCTGGGATCATTTTTCAAATATATAGTGAAGTTTGCTAACATGTATTTGCGTAAAATGAAAAAGAATCTGATTTTTAATAATTATATTATAATCAGTGAAATTGTTCTTTGGTAGTTCTTTCTTAGGTACCAAAAGCTTAAAAATTATTTTTATAATTTATTAAAGATAAATAAGAAGGTGGATAACTGCGTTAAAAACAACAGAAAAATTATTAACTGAAGTGCAAAAATGTCATAAATAAAATATGTCTTTGAATCTATTGGGGTATATGTTTTCAAATACGATCTGAGAAATAGTAAATTCGAAATTGGCTGTGGCAGACAGATAGGCAGACAGACAGACACACGAGTGATCTTATAAGGGTTCCGTTTTTTCATTTGGACGCACGGAATCTTAATATCCCGATTCATATTGGAGGTAACATTAACCAGTGTAAAATAATTTTATTTTTTAAAGCAGTGAAAAATAACTTTTACTTTGGAACTTTTCGTTGCTACTTCCTAAAATTTTCTTTAATGCTTGAAGTTATATAAATAGAAAGATCGAAAGTAAAAGTTATTTTATACATAGTTCCTTTGGTTTTTTAAAGCAGTTGTATTTTATTAAGTTTTTCTTTAACGTTTGTCTATTGACTTTGAAGTAGAACTTTACAAAACCTATACCTAGGGGATGATATAACTTATAAGTAATATGTAGAATTATTAGATCCATTATATTTAATTTTAAATAAATTCTTTTACAAGTTAAAAAAGGCAAAAATGCATATCTGGTGCATTTTAATGGAGAATAAAAATGAACATTCAAAGATAGGAAATTTTTTTCGTAAAAATGAAAGACAACCCCCATACCAAAACCGCACAGAAAGCACTTTTATAAATTGCTTCTGGAGCGGCTAAATCAATTGTAAAAAGCGCAAATAAATCTGTCACGAGCATCAGGAATTGCGCAACAATAAAAAGTAACTAGGAAAAATGTTTTTTACTTACTTTTCGTCCGGAGGTGGCGGCATATCATTCCCCGAGGGACTTCTCGGAGGAGTCTTTTCCACTTCCATCATTGCCAGGGGTGCTTCTGGTGGCGGTAGTGGGCTGACGCTATTATTATCCATTTTTATTCCGAAAATTTTGAAAGGGTTGTTATCGCACTGAGAAGAAAAATATCCACTGGCTGTTTTTCTGCCGTATCTAG
The DNA here is from genome assembly GCA_963969385.1 of Philonicus albiceps. Taxonomy (NCBI): domain Eukaryota; kingdom Metazoa; phylum Arthropoda; class Insecta; order Diptera; family Asilidae; genus Philonicus; species Philonicus albiceps. The sequence goes on from OZ017773.1 coordinate 34,720,573, forward strand.
AGAAAGAATCACTGAAGACACCACCGACCACTTACACTTCCTTTGGAATTTTTGGCTTGTTTTTTATTCCACTAATTCTTCACCTGTCTTCTTTGTGCGCGTCTTAAGGTGGAAGTGGAACGTAAATAGCGCCTGCAAAAAAAATTAAGAAAGATCGACATTATGTGCTAGTTTCAATGAGAGAGGTACGTTGAGCTGAGAAAGTGGAAAAACCAGGCTAAAAGCCCTTGCCTCAAATGGCTGTGCTGATATCCTTTTGAGGGGGATATCAGATATCATTGTAACAATTTTATAATAAGAAACGCCACAAGAACCCCTTCGCGGATAAGCACTACTTCTTCAGGCGCTTTACCTCCTTCCCGATATTCCTTTGCGAGCAATATTTTACGTATTATAAAACGCCAACTGTGGAGTGGGTGCTCTTCTTTAGCATATGCATCCGCGGGTACGGGACTTTCCCACATAAGTCAACTTATATCACCGCCTCATAAAATATCTTACAAGTTGCACATCTTTTTGTTTACCGAGATCCTCCCACGAAATCATGCTATGTGAAAAATTGAAAAGCCGAAGAAAGAATTTTTCTCGTAGGGAATCTGTTGCCGTTCACAACCGACTGATTAATCATGCGCTCGGAGAAGGCACTCCGGCGGATGGGGATGGCTTAAGGTCGGACGCAAATATAATTAGATTTTTGTAATGTACACAGCCAGCCGGATCGCATGTCTTGAAACTAATACGATCTGTCTTTTTAAGCAAGCTGAAGACTGCAAGAAAACATCGCCAGCGAAGGGTAATTCAATAGCTTTTTCGAAAATGGAGAAAACTCAAGTGAAGCTAGAAGGAAAGTTGTGACTACTTTTTCTCAAAGTTACATGACAGCTCTATCATGTCTTTGATGTGACTGTTTTGTTTTACACAACGAATTGTTTGAAAAGGAATATAAGGAAAACTCTTTTCTGTGTAAATATAAATTTTTGGCAAACAATTTGTATTTAGTCTTTTACCATAGATATGAACTTTGGCTTAATATCAGGTCGAAATTTATTTTTACAATAAACATCATTTCCATTTATATGCAAAGTCTCATTTTATTTTTAACTTAGCCAAGTTACAGCCTGCATACATTGTCTTTTCTGGGCTTATTTGACCCCGCCAGGACTTCTTACTGGACACTTCCAAGTGGCTACTTTTTTTTCCTATAAAAAATTATGAACTTATGGTAAAGAGCCCCCAAAATTATAAATTATAATTATACTTCCCACATTAAAAGGATTCAAGAAAGATTACTTCTTTAGGGACTCACTCACTCATCATCAAATATACGAGATCTGGGGTTTTTAAACATGATTAAGCCTAGGATATTGAAGAGCATAGTAATGTTATGGGTCTCAAACTAGGAACTCTTTAGTTTCGCTACGTCCGGCTGTAGATCACCGTTTTACTCGCAGGCTATTTGCAATAAAATTTAAATTGGCATGATTATTTATTTAAAAAGTTATAAACTAAAAAAAAATCATTTCACAAAAATTGGAGGTGTAGGATATAATTAAATAGGTCTTTTACAAATATTGAGGATGTTTGAGAGCTGTTAAACATTTTTGTTGTAATGTTATAGTTAAAAATTCGTTTGACAAATCATGGTACAGCGCGCGATTACATAAGAAGATAACCGTTCTAGTGGTGGAACTATAGTATATGGTCCCAGCCTTTAGATTTCAACAGCCCTGGGAAAAACCGCAACTATCTACCAGATTCTAGCCATCGAAATTTGCGCCAGGACCAGGACAAAGGATTAAAGGCGGTTAGACTTTGCACACTAACGGAGAGTCAAGCGGCGCTCAAAACGCTTTCTTGAGTCTCAGTTACATTCAAATTGGTTTGGAGCTGTCTAAATGTTCTGAGATCGTTCTCCATACTCGACAAGATAACTCTATCCTGGATACGATGAAGGAACAGACGGCTATGAGAAGGCGGAAAAGCTCGCGAAACTTGGGGTGGAAACCTCATTCATTGGATCAGAACCCTTCTGTGTGGTCTGACTAGGAGCTATATGAAATCCGTCCGAAATGGTTGGCAGGAAGAGCAAAAATCATTGCTTTGGCTGAACCAACCTGGACTCAAACATTCAAAAAGATAAAGATCAAAAAAATCTTCTCTTGCTCGACAAAGCGGGACTAAAAGTCATCACGGACCTGTACACGAGTCACTGTCCGTTGAATTATAACTTCAAAAAGTTTGGTGGCTCTATTGTAATCCCGACAGTTGTATCGAAGGCGGCACCCCAGGACGCAATAGCCTTCTACAAAGGTCTAGAGTAAATCAAGTAGGGTATGCACAAAAGATCTCTTTATGTCGAGCTGTTTATGAGAGGTAGTTTAGGTCTAGGCGACCCACTATAATAATAATAGTAATAATAGTTCTACTTTGTTTTTAAATTGTTCTAACAAAATATATATATTTTTTTAAATCTTCTACATTTTTCCTAATTTCAAATAGTAAGGAGTAAAGAAGATCATAAAAATCGCTTAATTCAATTTTAATTATAACTGAGGTGTCAGTAAATTTGTAGTACCTTTCGATAGAATTAATGGCCAATAACTTTGATTTTTTGTAGGTCGCCAAATGAGATATTTTTTCAGCATACTTTTTATTTAGAAGAAATTGTTAAATAGAAATAAGCTTAGGACTTGGGCAAAATTGTACAGACTTTAATATTAATTTTTTATATTCTTTATTTAATTAATACAAAGTGTGTACTTAATTATTTTTTTATTATTAGTTACATACGTCGAGATTTGGATAACGAAGCACTGGTAATCATTAAATTAAAATTTTATTAATACACAACAAATTTATATTTGGTATTACTTTAATAAATTAATAAGGTTGGTTGCGTTTTTGAGTCTAACAATTATACCCAAAATGGATCATAAATTGTGCACAGAGCGTGACCCTACATCTTAATTTAGCTGTCGTCAGCAAGAGTTTTGGTTATCTGTAAGTCGACTAGCATCTATTATATGTGAGTGAAGATGAAAACTTCTAAAAATTTGCATTTAGCAGTATTGAACAGATCAATAAACTAAACAATTTTCACTTTTCAGCCATTTCTCGAATGAAATTTCTACAGAATCTCAAATAATTACCTTAGACACGCGGATACGTTCAAAACCACGCACTGAGGACTATCGTTGACGTCTATCGCATGTTCGTGACCTTAGTAACGCTTACCATGTAATTATAACTTTTATCCGAGTGAAATGAAAATTTCAATGATCCATTAATATGTCTGTTGGCGAGTTGTTTATGTTTTCAGAGGTGATTGACTCCTGCATTATTGTCGTGGACGGTATGCGCTATTTTTAGTGCTGAAGCAGCAGACTCGCAGCCGGCTAAGTGTTTCTAATTTTTAGCAATAATTTTCAAATAAAGCATTTTTCGGTCAGCTATTTTGAGGGGGGAAAAACCACGCTTTGTTAAATTATGCTGAAGTGTTTTTGCTTATAAAAACAACTAAGCCGGATGTAATTGGAGGAATATATGGACAAGTGGCCTTCATTGCTGCGGTCTCTCAAATTTGAGTTATTTTAATTTAATAATAATTCTTGAGGTAATTTAATGGTAAAAGAAAAAGAGACGAACAATGAGAACACACTATAGGAAGTTTTCATCCTAAATACACTTGGACGATCTCGAGTTAACTTTTAGCCTGATGAACTTTTCTTTTATGCGAAAGAGTCAAATTGATAAATTAAATTTACATTTTTAATATTGTGGTAGATCAGTTTTGTAGATGAATTTATAATTAGATGACAAATTTTGAGTTCTCAGGGTTTCTACCTATTGCTTTTACATTTATAATTACTTTGAAAATAATTTCGTATACCTAAAATTCAAATTTTAAATTCAATATACTTCACACCATGCAAGTGGATTCATAACATGTACCATATTTTCCTGTTCTCCTCCCCGTTATCCCAGGAATTACTAAGAATGTTTAGAATAAGAATTTATTATTATCTAAATTTTAGCAAAAGCTTGCAAGAAAACTATAAAAATGATGATTTAGTGGTTTATACATAATTTTTGCGATATTCACAATATTCTACAACTACAGATTTATTAGTTTTGAACTTTAAACTCCAATAGTGTTGATTAAATAATGTAGAAGATGTTGGTTTTGTAAAATTTCAAGGAATCTACAATTGGAGGAAAACACAAAGTAGGTATAGTTCTGTATTTTAAAATCGGCGCTCAAATTACACTCGCACTTGATGGCTTCTTTTCAGAAAAAAAAAAGAATTGGGTGAAAATGTTTGGAAATTTCATGATTTCAACTTCCAATTCATAATAAAATTCCTAAATTCGGGGATATAGGCATACATTTTGAGTTTTAGAAATATAAGGTGATAAATTACAAGTTGTTATCGCATTTAAAATTAACCGGTATGCACCATATGAAAGTATATTATGTAATATTATAAAATACATCCTATATTTTAATCAAAGTCTAAGTCAGGACTTGCTTTTGTCAACCACGGCCAAGCTGCATCCAATCTTTAATTACCAATCTTTGGCTTCCCAGCCCTTACCTCACTCTGAGCCAGTTTTGCAATATTGAATATTATGCAAAAATAAATCTTTATTTATTATTTATAAATTATTGATCAATAAGTGATGTCATTACTTGATTGCAAAATGATTATAATTGAATTATGTGTTTTATTTCCCCTTTAGAACCAGAATTTAGCCATACTTAGTTTAACTTTTACGACCATACTTAGGCCATATTTTGGTACCAACATTGGGTCGAGTGTAAGAACTGATGTACTAATACACGGGTACTTATAGATTTTTCGAAAAGCATATCTTTTGACAAAGCAAGCGAAGTATTGAAATATTATTGGAACAGGTTGAATTTAAGATCTCCTCACATATTTTGATGAAACCATGTACGAATGTTCCCTTGTAGTCAGAAGTAAAATATTCTTTATTTTCAGCTCTCATGTAGAATTATTTACTTAAATTAGGTGGAAACATTTTTAATTTAAGGTAAGTTTCCACAATATTCACCAAAAAAGAAAATCGCGTTGGGAAATTATCAGTTTCTAAGATTTTAAAGCAACCTAGCTTCATCAAAACCTTAAACTCACTTTATACCATTTGGTAAATGGTGGTGTATTCGTCGGGTTAGGCTTGGGTTAACAAGTCTGGTAATTTCAAAAATACTTAAAACTTCATATAATTAATTTCTGTATAATATTACAATATTGCCTTATATAACTTTATTTAATTTAATGCCGATCAATAACAAAAAAGTGTGGGCTTTGCTTGTGGAAACAAATTTTTATTTTGATTTTGGAACATTATTATTTTATGCTGGAATGATTTAATTTATATGGGTGTGTTTTTTTTTTCCATTAAACGAATTATGTGAAATATATAGCAGTAATATATTTATGTATTATATATTCAATGGGTCTAACAGCCGTTTTGGTTATCATGAACATATTTACGAAATTTCTTTACATATATACTATTTGATTCAATTTACAAGATTTAGGGATTAATCGAAACAATCCTACAGCGTATCGTTTTATATGGTTTCGACTTACACAATTTTCCTGGAACTCTTCTACCATGATAAACAAGGGATGGGTTTATAAAGGTTGATTAAATCTTAAATATCAGGTAATCGGTGGTTTCGTTTTGCACTTCATAATTATTCTTCTATAGCGCTATACGTTTTTTCCAGCGCGTAAATACCTTAACATTTTCAAATGTTAAAAATACCATAGTAGGTATTATGTATATATGACTAGTAATTAAAAGCTCCATTTTATAAGAAAAATTACAATATCCGAGTTTGGATTAAAAGTGATCTTTTGTCTCTTGCATGTATGCAACTTCCCAATGGATACAGATTAGACCGAAATCCGAGAAAAGGTTGTAATTTCAAGCCAAAGATTCTGCATAAGTAGATGCGTTCAGAGAGATTAAATATATTCGCAGTGCTCGAAGAGTCCTGAGTGATTTATATATTTTGCTAAAAAGCCGACTGTTTTTCCGGCAGTTACATGTCGTATTATAAAACTCCATCTATAGGAAGTGTACCTCCAAAGAGTACATCCGCGCCAAATACTCAGATATGGTAGGTATCATCTTTCTCTGAAGGGCGTAGCACATTTTTCTTCTCGCGGGCAGGACAGTATCCACCAAGGGAGCAAAAACAAAATGTCTAACAGATTGCCTTGAAGGTTTCTCATAGCTCCTGAGTTGGAAGGAAAACTGGGTGGTGGGTGAACACCGTCATTAATTATTTCTAAAAGAGGTTAACCACATCCCGGAGAAAATCGAGTTATTCAATTTGAGTAGAAAATTGATAATGGATTTGATGTGAAGTAAAAATTCCTAATAAGATACGTTTGCCGCGTCAAAGAGGGAGCAAATGGATACTTTGTAACGATGTAAGAAAACCCAGCAAATGAAAAAGTTCTAAACATTTTAGAATACTGAAATGATGCAACTGCCCTAAACCTGACCTGTTTAGAACTATCGATTCAAATCTTAATAATAAAAATGGAAACTTCTTTGCTCCATGTGAAACGAGCTCAACACATTTCCAACCGATGCCCAACTTTTCCAGTATCTGAGATAAAATCCAAAAGCTTCGGCGTTAGCACATCTTTGTCCTCAGCCTCGAGTTGAAAATCAAAGACCGAAGGGCAGTAACCTTCAGTGCTCTGGGGAGAAATTGTCTGGGAAAGGATAATGGACGTGTAAATTTGCGTTCTAAGTGCTACTTCAAAGTTAATTAAATGTAGGGCAAATAATTGCTTGTAAATAGAAATTGTAAGGGGTGCAAAATTCTCTCCCCCTCAAATGACCCTGGGTCGGGTAAACATTGCGACAGTTTTTACTTTCCTATTTTATAGAACTTTTTCACTTACCGGGAAGGAAAACTTTTTTATTCGTCGCCCCAGGCACCAAGAAAATTTAAACTTTCACGAAACTGAAGTCACAAAGTTTAGCACAAAAATTAATTTTGTAAATGAATTTCGTTACCAATTGAGAAAGCACTAAAACTTCCCGCCAAAAATTGTTGGAAAAAAAAATTATTTATAAAAGGAAACCACTGTTGAAAAAAAGGCGTTTTTAATTCCTTTCACCTATACATGGAGAGCGCCGTACTTGGCTTTTGGTACGTGCGAGCTGCTGGGGCCGGTAACGCACACAATACGATTGCACAAATCTTAAGAAAAAGATATGAACCGATGGTGAAAGATGCAGAGCAACTTGTACCCAAACACGCGAAATGAATCAACCGAGCAAACTTTGATAACTGCCTTCCTACGGCAAGGAGAGTTTTCCCTGTGGCCGTGGAGCACAGAGCACCCCCGGAATCTTCTCTTCTTTTGTCCCGACGCGGGCTGGAATGGGAAAAGCCACCTTCACCCTACCGCCCACTACATGCGCCCAATTTTCAGGCGGGAAAACCGTTTCATTTGCTCTCACTCGGCCGCCTTTTTGTTATCTTTTGCTCGCGAAACGTACGCATGCCCCGGCCTTTCGGATTCTGATTTAAAAGGCAAAGCTCCGAGGTGCTAGATTTAAAGCTGTGCTAATCCCGGCTTAGCATTGCCAGATACTTTCGTGGGCGACGAAAAAAGCACTCTCCGTTCCAACTTACCAATTTAATTGTTATTTATTTTATTTATAATTTTAGTAACCACGTAAATTTCAACACCTAAATGTAATCATTTTGTACAGTTTAAAATAAATTCAATATTTTCGCTGTTTAAAGCTTAATTAAAATAATTATAAAAACAGCTTCTTTCTTCCACAACAAACTAATAAATATTCTTTAAATTTACTAAGAATTAGCTGGGTTACCCGGTTTCACGCGGATGTATCACAAGACATAAGTAAAAAATAATTCAAAATATGCAAAATGTTTGTTGAACGAATTGAACCTACCGAAACCAACCGAACTGAAAAGAGCCCAACCGAAACTAATGGGCGAATTAAATTTGCCAAATTTTGATAGCAGATTCGAAATTAATGTCATCGAATTACCTCTTCACAAATTTTCAATAGCAATTATTATTCCGAAACTATTCATTAACTAATTGTTATCAAGTTGCCTACTTTTAGTTTAAGGTTTAGTTTACGAGTAACTTCCGCAAAACTCCACAGTACTCCACAGACTTACTACATTCAAGTTTTAAAACGTGTGAGAGATTCAATCCGTGGAAAATGGCCAGAAATGTGGAGTAGTAGCGACTAGCTTTTCATCAGGACAACGCTCCAGCCCATTAAGCCAAAACAATTCATGAGTTTTTGATTTTGTTCTTCCCTAGCCTCCTACTCACCTGACCTTGCTCCTTGTGACTTTTTCTTGTTCATCAAACTCAAAAGATCTTTAAAAGGAAGAAGATTTGAGACGATTCCCTAGATTAAAACAAATGGGACGAAGGAGTTGAAGGACATTACCAAAGAAGCGTGCCAGGACTGTTTCAACCGTTGGGATAAGTCTATACATTGGGGAGGAGAGTACTTTGAATGGAACCCAGACATGTAACTTCTAAGTAAAGTACACTTTCTTTTATGACGTCAATTCACGTATTTTTTCAAACAGACCTCATATATAACTTTAAAAAGAATTTCTAATTCTAATTCTAAACATGTATAGTACCTACTTTCGTAATTGAAGATTAGGAATGTCGCCGAAACGCTGGTGTACTTCGATGTACAAGTATTACACAATCTTTCAGAGTAATAATTTAATTTACTTTTTCTTTTTTTGGACTTCACTACTGCGCTGATTATTTAAATGTACAATCTTAACTTTAGCAATTATAAAAACGCTTTTAGATATTGTTTTGTTTTGAGCACATTTTAACAGAACGGCTTGAAGGCAAATATCGTTCTATTGATACTTTGGTAACCGTAACTTGGTATACATACACTAGTATTTTGTATAATCTACTAAAATACCTACCTAAAATATGTCAATTATTTGTGTATCTTCAGATGTTTATATGTTTATCAATTTTTGAATTATCTTATGCTAAATTTTAGTTCTAACTCTATTACCTACTGAACTTTGAAAAGAATTTCTACATATCCTAGTAAAGTTTGAATAAAGTTCACTAACTTATCTGAAAACTATATTTGCTATAATTTTGCACTATTCACCCTCAGAAACGAGACATTGAAACCTAAAATTATTCCCCTTCTTTGGTAGTTATTGCATTAACAACTTAGAGCACTGTTTCAAAACTGTTCGGAGTAAGTTTGTGTACGCAGAGGCCCACTTTCCTAATTAAGTTTTCTTTTCCGATTCAAGGAGGCAAACAACGTCCAACAGGAACATAGAAACTTCCTTCCTACAATTTCCAACTAACTCGATTACGCCTCCTTTGCACGTTATCAACGGACCCCACAGTGCTCTAAATTTTGAAAGTTTCTCACTCGAATATGTACTTACATAAAAGTGAAGCAAGTTCCGAAAAAGCGATGTGTTTACCATAAATCCGTATTGTTCTATGCGCCCGTATTCACGTTTATAACATTTCATTTTATCCGGAAAATCGACTCGAAATTGCAGGGAGGGTAGGATTCAAGCCAAATAATGCTCCTGAAATAAAGAAAAATGAGCACCTTTGTGAAATAAATGGTCCCCGCTTGGAACTTTGTGCCCCAGATTCGGGGATATGAAGTTCGTTCGATTTATGCTCAGCAGCATGCAAAAGAGGCCACTGATAAAGGGACTCTGTTTTACAGTATAATTGACTAGATATACCTACATAGCATTAAATGGCACAGCTGCAGCATTTCTGAGAAAATAGAGCAAATCTCCTATCGCCTATCAATGTATAACCGCAGCAGCGGGACAATTATTGATTTATAATCATGTGCCTTAGGGGAGATTGAACGAGTATTTATAATTGCACTTAATTTATCCCAACTAGGACTATCAGCCTTGATTTGCAAATAGGATCCCTTTAGCTTTGCAATCAAAGAAATGAAACCCCGTATAGAACACTCAGGCAATTAAAACTAATGATTCACTTAATGAGATTACATTTATTTTGTGCATTTTTATTGTAAGTCTTTAACAAGTTAATAAGTTTAGAAGGGAAAAACATATAATAATTATTTTCTATGTCTTGAAAGACTTCAAAATTAAATGCAATTGTTTTCAAATTAGGTACGTACGAGCATAGGCTTTTATTTCCTTAAGACGATTTTACCCCGACTGAAAAAGAAGAGACTAGCTTAGTCTTTCAGAACGTTATTAATATTTATGTGAAGTCGCTAGAACACTCAATTAGAAAAAAATTTCTACCATTAAACTTAAGCGAGCATGCTCTTTCGAGAATTCTGTGTTATCAGAAGTTATTACGTTTTATATGGGCTCACTTCCCTGTACACGTAAAAATATATCAGGCGTTAAAAAAGGCGTGACGGAAACAATTGATCATCGTGATCTCTGATTACAACACTGTAAGGAATCGATTGGCACATGCTTCTTTATGAATCGCCCTGTATAACCAGCTTGTCCTTTGACCAGAAGCCTCCTATACGTAAAAAATGTTAAAGGGTGTTTTAGATATTATGGATTAAGTACAGCGTAAGTTTAGTTTAGACTTAGTATGTATGGTATAAGTCTGGTTACGAGGCAAGCCTAACCTAAGCTTACTTTAGTTTAAGCTTAACCCTGGATGCTTTGTAGTTGATACTTAAACAATTTGTCTAAATTTTATTTTGTCGGTTACATAAACTGTTTCTTTAAAATTAACTTTGTTTAAATTATAATTAAAAACAAAAACTCTTTCTTCACATCATTCTTTTTTCAATTTTTTTCAGAAAATTAATTATATTCGGAATGCGGTAATTAAATTATTGTCACAAAAATTAGTTTTCAAATACCTAGAGAGCTCCACCCACCAACAATTTTCTCGAAGTCAGGCATTTAAGCACAAATCATCTAAATATGTTACAATCGTGACGTTTCTCCTTATTTTGTTTGATTTTGGTTCCGTAGGCCACCGGCCTTGCAGATTTTGTTAAAATTAGATAGTAATAAGGGGCTCACGTGTGCGATAAAGACAAAAATGTAGGGGCAGGCGGAACGAAAATTAAAACCACGTTGCCCACCCAGAGTGACACACACGTTCGAATACTTTGGGCCGCCTTTAAAAATGCACATGTAAACAGCCTGGATCTGTACATATGCTCTGAGTGTGCTATTTGCCTTTTCTCCTTCTCTGATTCAGAATTTCTATATGCCTGAGCATTGCGCAGGAACGGCACTAATACAGAGCCGCAGAGACTTTACAGCGCCTTTAAAAATGCGTGGTAAAAAACGGTGCACATTATTCTCTACACTGTAAGTGCTGTAGATGAGAATATTTGGCTGCCTATTCTTATCTCTTTTGCTCTATTGGCAGATAAGGCATGGGAAGCAGTAGTTCTTTGCTTCTTTATCTAATAGGAAATTTTTCCCCAAACAGTTTTAGAAATTGCATATGGAAGAGAGCTTTGGGCTTGTATAGAAAGTATCACATCTTGTACTTACCATAGATTATCTTTGCATTTAAGAAGAGTTCGTAAACATTTAAAGAGAAGAAAAATAAATACGAGTATTAAATTTGATATATCGTCAATCTTTCAGTTTTTAATAGTTTATTTGCTGGACGTAAATTCAACTGAATTTTTTTCGTTTCTGTATATAGAAAATGATTTTCAAAGTTCAAGATCAAAGTTTTACTTTGGCTTAACAAATTGTTTTCGCGATGATGCTTTACTGGACGGTCGATATATTAATCAAATTAACATGAATATTTTTGTAAGTAGATAAATAAAGAGAGAATTTATGGACCTTTGGATGCACAGTCGAAAATTTGCGTTTTCATTAGAAAAATTCGTTTTTTCCTGAGATAAAGATTTTAACGGATAAATTGTAATTAAACTGCATTAGCGACACCTATGATCTCATAATCAAAAATTCAAGGTAAGTATAATTTGACATTACTGTCAAACCACTCAGACGTAGTGACAAATTGTCAAACTTCTTCTAAACACGTGCTGTTTACTGTCCTCCGGTTGTTCGTTTGCACGTTTCTCTGGGAATTTCAATGCGAATTGATTTCGCAGAACGGTAAAAACTTACAGGGAATATTTAAAATAATTTATAGTAATGGGAAGAAAAGCACAGTTCTTGGAAAAGCCGAAAAAAGGTCCCGGAAAGAAGGCAAAGAAGCAAGGGCCTCCTGTTTTTATTAAAAAAACTTTTGGTACGTTTGCAAAACCTTTAAATAGTACCTGAATTTATGAGCAATTCGATATTTTAGCCCCTGCTGAGGACACTGATAAGAAATTGTCACATCGGCAAAAGCAACGCGTTTTAAAACGGACGACTAAAAAGGCAGTGAAGCAGATTAAAAACGCGAACAAGCAAGAGAAGAAAAAGTACACCAGCGATTCTGAGCAGGAGGCAAGTGGTAATGAGTCCAGCGATGCAGAAGCACCACCAGTTAAGGGATTTTCAGACGAAAACAAAGCTTGGCTGATACCAAAGCAACGTGCAGGAGGGAAGGCGAAAAAGGCAGTGCTCCAGAAAAGGAGTGACGGGGAGGAGGATGAGGAAAGTGAGGATGCAGATTTATCATCTTCGGAGGAAGCGGAGGAATGTCCAGAGGATAGTGAAGCTGAAGAACAATCCGAAGAAGATGAGGATGATGCCGATGAGGAAGAAACTAGCCTGAAGTTAAAGGTAGGGAAACTGGATGACCTTTCTAATGAGGACGACGATGATAGCGATGGATCAGTGGAAAAGGACGATTTTAGTGGAACTGACTCGGACGATAATGAAGACGAACACGATTATAAGCTTCCTATTGAGAAAGCCAACAAACTACTGAAGAAAAAGCAGAAAAAGGAAGCTAAGCTGGCTGAGGAAGAGTTGCAAATGAATGTGGATAACCAGGAAGTGTTCCGTTTCCCAGAAGAAGGAGGCGAAGAAGAGCCAGCCACTCTGCAGGAGGTTCAACAGAGAATTAAAGACGTTACTCTGGTTCTATCCGATTTCAAAAGATATCGGCAGGCGGACAAAGACCGTCAAGATTACATAGCTTTGCTCAAGAGGGACCTTTGCACGTATTACAGCTACAACGAATTTCTCATGGGCAAACTGGTTGACATGTTTAGCCTTAGTGAGTTAATGGAGTATTTGGAAGCTTCTGAGGTAATTTGTATTTATTACGTATTATTATTAGCCTACATTCAGATACAATAACTTCTCCCAATTCGTGTTAGGCGCTTGTCTATCAAATTTGTTGAGATCCTGTAAAAAACTTCTTACTCTTTCTCAAATTTTCATATTCAAGAGTTTATGTTAAAAATTTATTATACAAGTCATCTGATTAGTTTAGTGCGTTTGTGAATTTTCATTTTTCTTTGTACAAGGACTTCTATTTTCCTGACTACTTTTATGGATATAACACCTGATTCTCGTTAATTTTTCTCAAAATATTTTTCCAACGAAGTGTTCGTCTTGTTTTGTTCTTTTAATTTATATTCTCCATTCTCCAAGAGACAATTATAATCATTAAAAATATAAAGGGTTCTGCAATGCTTAAGAAATCCAAAATAAAGAGTTTTGTACACAGGCTTAAAGCCTATAAAGATTACTACTTCAACTATTGTAGTTGATTAAATTTAATTTATTTCTCCAAACTTAATTATATTGTAAAAATATGCAGTAAATTTGTCCTCTTCCTGATTTAAAACAGGCCGAAACCTTCCCAAAGAAGAATAGTTTTTAACCTTTTTATTAATTTCTTTCCCAAAAAATGTATTTAAAATGTATTGAAAAATTTTAGGTGCAACGGCCTCTTACCATCCGCACAAACACCCTAAAAACACGGCGACGAGATCTCGCAGGGGCTCTCATTAATCGTGGAGTCAACTTAGATCCTTTGGGCAAATGGACTAAAGTGGGTCTAGTTGTGTACAATTCTCAGGTGCCACTAGGAGCGACGCCGGAGTATTTAGCAGGGCATTATATGATCCAGGGGGCATCTAGTTTACTTCCAGTCATGTCGTTGGCTCCTCAAGAAAACGAGCGAATTCTCGACATGTGCGCAGCTCCCGGTGGAAAGAGTTCCCACATCGCCTCTATAATGAAGAATACTGGAGTGCTGTTCGCAAACGACGCAAACGCCGACCGTATTAAGGCTGTTGTAGCCAATTTCCACAGACTGGGTGTAAATAATGCAATCGTAAGCGTCGAAGATGGATGCAAGTTTAAGAATATCATGACGGGCTTTGACCGAATTCTTCTCGACGCTCCCTGCACCGGGACGGGCGTTGTAGCGAAGGATCCCAGCGTAAAGATATCGAAATCACCAGTTGATGTTCAGAGGTGTTTCAACCTCCAGAGGAGGCTCTTATTAACCGCCATCGACTGCCTTAATGCAAAATCATTAACGGGAGGGTATTTGGTGTATTCAACTTGCTCTGTTCTGCCTGAGGAAAACGAGTGGGTTATTGATTATGCTCTGAAGAAAAGAAATGTTAAGCTCGTTCCGACCGGTCTAGATTTTGGAGCTGAGGGCTTCGTGAACTATAGAAATTACCGCTTCCATCCCAGCATGAATTTGACAAGGCGGTATTATCCTCATACGCATAACATGGATGGATTCTTTGTGGCTAAGCTTAAGAAATTTTCAAATTTGATTCCAGAGAACAAAGATGGGGATAATGAAGAAGCAGATGTATCTTTGAATGAAGAAAGCAATGAAGTTGAAGATGCGGAACAAGAGGGTGAAAAAACATCAAAGAAACTGAAGAGGCCAGCTCCTCCAAGTGAAGTGGAACAAGAACTTAAGAAAAAGAAAAGACAAGACGATTTGAAGAAATATGTTGCTAAGGTTTTTGAGCAGCCCAAAAAGGACAAGGGATTAAAAGAGGTTAGCAAGCCTGTGGAAATTGTTGGTGTAAAGAAAACTGAGAAGAAAATTCAAACTAGCATAGATACCGAGAAAATAGGTAAAATCAACTTAGAGAAAAACAAAAATAGTACCGAACCTAATAAAACTGGTAAAGGTAACGTGGAAATTGAGAAAAAAGGCAAAAGAATTAACGTGCAGAAAAAAATTAAAAGTAACATTGAAACTAAGAAAAGAGATAATAGCAATGTGGAAGTGGAAAATAATAGCAAAAAATCGAATAAACCTTTAAACAAAAACGTAGACAGACCACAACAACAGAAGTTCGGAAAAAGTAAAGTGAACGGCGTAGAAAAGTCCCCGCAAAAGGATTCACAAAGTGAAATCAAATTGGGTAAGAAACCTTTAGGAAAAAAATTAAAGAAGAAAAAGCAAACTAAATAAAACATTTTTATTGTAAAGCGTTTAATAGATATAAAAAAATAATTTTTAAATAATAAATGATTATTTTTAAATAACATTTGTTTCATCTATGTATTTTATAGCTGAACCGGTTTACCAAATTAGCTAAGTTGAGTACGAAAGAGTTTTGTAAATCACTTAATTTTGAAGAATACAATTTGATGTTGGTAAAGTTTATGCTTTTAGAATTGACACAAAAGTAGCTTTTTCTGGTATTATAATGTTTTCTACAAGCATTTTTTCAAGTTTTTTTAAAATAATTTTCGAATCACAGTTTTCTTGGGAAAAAAGACTATTAAAGTTGACCTTTACCGAGTTTGAAAGTGATGTAAAGATCAAACCAATACTGCAAGTAAATAATGTTATAAATAAAAATACGGCAAAATAATGCAATAAATATGACTACAGTAAAATATATAGATTTAAAAAAAGCAAATTTGACCCTAACAAATTTTTGAAAGTCGCGTGGGAAAAAACTAGATTTTGTGTAAGCTGGAAACTTAGGCTAGTGTGTGAAAATTGATTATCTTGCGAACAAACTGCCTTGAACCTTTTTTGTAAAGAGTATACTAAGCTTCATCATTTGAAAACTACTTTTGATATACAAGCAACAAATTAGGAGACACATGCGAAAGATTTATTTTACATTCTGTGGTTCACAAATGTAACTGGATGGCAGCCAGACTTAGAGCTTTAAAAAAAAAGGACGTGGCTTAAGGTATCCCCAAATTAAAATCAAATTTGTGTTAAATATTACCTCTTTTGATTTGAAGTATTAACTTTCTTCATATAAACCCGGAAAAGGAACTATTTTAAACTAATTGCAAAGAAAGAACACCTTTTGAATGTTAATATCTCATTAAATTATTGAAATAAAAATAATTAGATTGTAGATATGCTGCCTTTATGCTAAAAGATGTACTTAACATAGTTTTTAGGTAATTCATAAAATAAAATGAGATAATTTGTTAAATTTGTAAAAAATTGATTGAAAAATTGTCGGGTCACTAATTTCTGAAATAAAACTGGAATTTTCATTCGGTTGAACTTTATTAAAAATCATTCTTCACTAAATGTGCCTTTTCTTTAAGTGAAAGGAGTTTCTGATCGTGTTCAGCTATCATTCGTTCAGCTTTCGATTTTTTGCCAATTCCCAGTTTTGGGAGTCCCCGATTTAGTCCCTCTAAGAGGACACATGCCTTGCAGGGCTGCTGGGAGGACACAAACCCGCACCTCGAACAGGAGCCCCGCTGAGGCTTCTTTACTTTGTCCTTAAATCTCAATTGCTCGCCCGAGTGGATGATGTCCATGATAACGGAGGGTCTCACTTTCTCGAGATCCTTAAGAAAAGTCCTTGCATGTCCCCGGTAGGCGTTGGGAGCGAACACGCACTCCGTGGAGAAGTAGATGAGCTTCTTGTAGTAGGCGTACATCACGATCTCCTTCTCGTAGGTGTACTTTAAAGGTTTCACCCGGGGAATTGAGTCCTCCCCGCCGTCTGTCTTGATGTTCGTGCACCTCCTCAGCCTTGCTGTGTCACCGCGGAGGATGTTCATAAGCACCGTCTCCGCGATATCGTCCGCATTGTGCCCTGTGGCTATTGAGTCAACTTTGAGCATTTTTGCCCCTCGGTCCAGTGCCTGTCGGCGGAATACCCCGCAAAAGGTGCAGTTGTTCCTCCTTCCGATTTGGGCGACAATCTTGTCCATGGTCCAACCGTAAAGTTCTTCATAGGACAAGATCTTGAGGTCCATTTCGTAGTCATCGCGGTTCTTTTTTACCGTTTCCAGGCTATCGTCCCGATATCCTGTGATGCCTTCGTCAATGGACAGGAGCACCAGGTTAAGGCCGTAGTTGTAACGCTCGTTGAGAACCTTAAGCACGTAGGCAAGGACTGTAGAGTCCTTGCCTCCACTGGCGGCAATCGCTACCTTATCTCCGCTTTTAAAAAGCTCATTTTGTTTAATCGTTTGGTGGATCTCTAGCTCGAAAGCGCGGAAAAAACACTCCTTGCAGAGGGCATCACCGGTTTTGGGTCGCTGGAATTTTGCTTATTTTCAGCCTCTTTTCTTTAAGTAGAATGACTTACCTTCAGTAGGGCTTTGTTCCCACAACTAGCCTTACATAGGACAGGCATTTTTCACCGTGAAATGCAAGCGAACTTTTGTTGATTTAAAATGGTAATCAAGTGGTGAAATGACGTTTGACAGACACACGTGCGAGGAATTTATGCAAAATACGGCAGGGTTGCATTAGTTTTGCTTCAGCTGATAGCAGTTTTAACTTTTACTGTACACAAAGACGTCACATTTGACAGTATCAGCTGATTTTGATTCGCGAATTTGTTTGGTATTCCGTCTCTTGTTTGAGAATTTGTTACGATTTCCTCGATTTTTTCGAGTTTTCTGTGGTAATATCTGGTTTATCCCCTCCTGTTGATGCAGAGCGCTAATTCCAGTGGCCCCTGAGAAGTATGGACAGTCAGGTAAGGTGGATAAGTCTATGTTTTGGGTTTGGCTAATAATTTATTTTTCAATATTTAGCCTCCGCCTGATGGTTATTTGCTCGATTTCGTGGACAAAGAGTGGCGCGAGGATCAATTGCCTTTTGACCAAATTATAGTTCCAGCCGAAAAACTCCCTGACCCCGAGGCAGACAGCGGAGACTCCCATCTCACACTTACGGAGCAGGTGAGAAACTATGTTTGATGGGGCGAAACACTGCTTAGATTTTAGAAAATTAAGAGAATTTGTAGTACAGTGACTGGGTTGCTTGAGTTTCAAAAATGTTTCGTTCAACTAAACTTGTTTAAAGAATTTATTTCCTACAGTTCCAAGAAAACACTACTGGGATTTCTTGAGTAAAAGATATTCACTTAAATTATATAGTCAAATGCTGAAAAGACTTCCATCTATCCAAGAATACTCTAAAAGAGCTCAAGGTTGCCGCTTTATCGGGTATTTAAAATAAAAAAAATAGCCCTGGGATAAAAGGTTTTTAAAGAATTATCAGCAACACTTCGTGGAAATGGATATCTTTAATAATCAAGGTCTTGTTCAATTCTCAAACTGAATCAAAGATTTCCAATTACTGCAAGAATGTTTGAAAAACACTATCAGCCGGTCTTTATTCGCAGTTAGGTAGCTTAATTTCAGTCAATCAAATGAAATATGTACACTTTATTTTCTAATAGGGAATCTGTTTCTTCAAAATAGATCTCTAAAAAGTATAGAATAATTTTGATTTAAGTTCAAAATCACCGCTTTTTTTTAACAATTTTCATCCTTGTATGGTCTAAGATTATTTATAAGGTTTATTTTACTGTTAATAACAAATGGGATTTCAGTTATTATTTTGGTTTTTCATGTCATGAGATATTAATTATAATTTGAGTTCTTACACATCACACTGATCATTTTAATTTAGAAATAGTAGCCAAGAGTGTTTCCATATACATATTCTTTTGGAATTTGGATTAAATAGCCACTTAAGAAAAAATCGCAAAGCTCTCTCATTTTATTTTAATGCTCCTGGCATAGGATCAATTCGACATAGCCCGTAATCAATCAATCAAATAAAAATGTGATTACGAGCAACATCGGAGTTAAGGGCGATGTTCTTTTCCTGGTGTTTTTGAGGAAATTATTCCCTCGAAATATTAAAAATCGATAAAATTCAATTACACATGGTTTGTCTTATTAAATCAGATAAACAGCTTCCAAATCCAAAATTTAATATCGATGCTCTCAAAAATGGGCGGTTGTTTTGTTTCGGTCCTAACTTTTAAATTTTTCAACCGATTCAAATGAAACTTTGAATACATACATATGTACGGAGCAGGCTACTAATCAAAGGACAGACTAGAGCAGTACTTATAAAGATATTATGCTTCTCGTACATGTTTAATCCATGCTAATAAAATAATAAATAAAATAAAGTTGTATAATCTGCTAGTTTGCGTAAAATAATCTCAAGAATTTCGATGGTTGGAAATATGACATTTTTCTCGTGAACATAGCATAAACTCGGCTACATTTCATTTATTGTGTGGATCCAAAATTCCTATATAGACTTTATAAACCATAGGTTGATAGCTCTTGAATTAGATTTTATGTTGCTTCGTTCAGGAAAAAGCATAAATTTTATAATATAAATACACATCTTTTTGATTTTGAAATAAATAATTATATAATTTAGGAAACATGTTGAATTTTAAGCTTTAATAGAAATATCAGCACAAGATCTGAAATGCTCTTGCGGTCCACACCCGGCTCTTCCTGTTCCATTAGGACATTTTCCCCAAGTGTTAGCTTTAAAAAAGAAATATAAGCATATATAAAATATTTAGGTATAAATTTAAAAAAAAAAACCACTTCTAACCTGTGCGATATGTCCACCTTAAGACGCAGTGCTTACAATTCAATCCTTCAGGAATTTTTACAGCTGTGTTGAATTTTCCACTAATTGCAGTTTTCAAAACGTATTTCTCTTGACCGTCAGCAAGTTTGATATTTTCAAAGCACTCTTCAGTTTCCTTACTTTTGTCTATATTGCAAATGTCGAAAGTAAAAGAGCCCCAGTGGTTTTTAGTTAAATTAATTATAACTGGAATCGCGTCTCCTGATTTGTAAGTTTTAACGATAACACCTTCTCCGTAAAGACCACCAAGTTCATGTGGTCGTGGCGGTTGAATGCCGTAGCTATCTCCACAAATGCCGCATTTCCCACCAAATCCATTTTGTACCTATACTTAAGATAATTTTTAGTTAGTTAAAGCTTTTTTATTCTAAAGTCTACCTGAACTTACCCCAAGTCCGCCGCAGTAGCCCTCGTTATCGTTCCAATCTTGGGGCGCTGAACTGTTGTGCCTCCATCTGGACGCCCTTCCAACAGGTTCTACCATCATACCGTGTCCTTCGCATAATGCAATCACGTAAACTGCGATAAGACTCACAATAAAAAATTGCCTCATTTTAGTGGGGAAATATAGTGAAAGAATTGATGTGACTGTTCAAAAATCTTTCCCTTTTATTGTTTTATCATAAAAATCAAAGCCATTGTCTATGCTACCAACGGAAGTGTTGCGTCACCGAAATTGTTGAGATAGGTGTTTAAAAAATGTTTGTTTGAAAAGTAAAGTGAATATTTACTGATGTTCTTTTGAAGGACACATATTAGCTGACCAGGTGTTTTATTGTTTGAATGATACATATCATTTGTTTTTTGATTTGTTTCTACGTATAGAAATTATCAGATTTATTGAAGAATTTCTGGAAATTTCTCTACGACTAACATTTTCAATATCGAGTTTTTCAACATTTTGCTAATCATATTTATTTTCCTATATTGAACTTGTTTACAGATTGAAATTTGTTTTATATTTTTAAGAAGGACATGTAAGCGTGCCACAGTACAAGTAGCATTCCTTGAATTACAACTATACTCATATACTTTTAAAAAACTGAGGTCAACTTTTTAAGGTCCCTTCTCAAAGAAAATGTCTAGCAATCCTTAAGTCAACATATGTTTTCTCTGAAACTCTAAGTTCTATACACATCGTTTTAGTTTTTGTGGAATTATTATAGACTGTAAAATAATTAAATAACTTTAAATGTTCAACATTCGTAATATGCACATGCTTGCTAATAGATGTGTATGCAATATCAAAAAGTATTAAATTTAAAATTAACACAAATATAATTTATGAATGTGTTAAAGACATTTAACCTAATGAATCCAAAAGAATTTTCGGACTCTGACTTTCAACCACAAAAAATGTTTTTATTTATTCGGAGGCACAGCCACACGTACAGTGGTGGAATTTCACATAAAACAGCGGTACTTTCGAAACAATATTGACTAATTATTTAATTGCCAGTATCCAAAACACATTTTTTTATATAAAATGCGGTAATACCAAAGAATAATTTTATTTAATAAGTTTGACTTATTTTCTAGAATTTTCATAGTAATTTGTATTACGAGTTTGAATAAACTCAAGACGTATTTTAAGTGGAAGTTCCGATAAAACCATGTCTTTGTGCTTCTGGAGTGGAAAAGCATTACCGATTTTGAAATAATTTTCCAAGTATAATGAATAATCAATACAGGAAAACAGCGAAATTGTTGAAATACCAGTGGTAGATTATATCTATTGGATTTTTTCTGTAGGTCATAAATTTTGAAATAAAAATACTCAATCTATGGGCTCGACTACGCAATTGACTTTTATTTAGTTTTTCGAAAATATTATACTATATGTAGGATATCGGTGGTGTTGCATCAATGCTTAGATATTCATTATTTAAAAAATAATAATAAAAAAATAAAAATTTTCTCTTATTTCTTTGTGGTTTTAAATTCTTAAATAGTTGAAATTTGTATTGTATAAAAATTGCATCGAATTATTTCACATTGCAAGTTTTAGAAACTAGTTTCAGGATTTTTGCAGATTGGCCCTTTTGGCGATATATTGCTTGAAAAGGACGGTAAAACTAAGATTAAGACTTTCCCTTTATTTTGAAAAGTAATAAATTTAGAATTATGAAAACAATTAAAGCTTACAGGTAAATTATAAATATGTAACTAAAATTCTTACCTACATTAAAATTTTCCAAAATAAGATAACTAATTGTTCTAGTTCCTCGGCTTTGTTTCTAGAACTTATACGTAAAATCGGTGTCAATAGGAACCAGTCATTTAAACGCGATCATCCAAAATTTGTACCCATTTAGAAATTGTTTGCATAAGTGTTTTTGATTAAATATGCGTGTTGTGTTTTTAGTCGTGAAGTCAATATTTATCCATTTATGAACCACTGGTGTATGCAGATGAATTGGACAGATGTTCTGTAATTAATGTTAATTATGTTCTTTATGATATATAAAAAATATATTTTAACTAAGTATCTAAATATTTTTTGCAAGAAATAATCCAATGATGCTATTATCACGCAAAATTATGTTTACAGGAGCAACGATGGACTGATCTAGCTCTTAGCTCCTTAGCGCCTGAGTTGGGAATAACCGATCAAGTCAACATTACTGGAGCATAATCTTCAAACATCATTCCCTTAACTTATTCTCAGTTTTTACTTAAAGTTATTTTCCTAACACAAATAGAAATTTAATTAGTAAATATGAATCGCAATTTGCACTCGCCGACTAAACTTACTGAGTTTGCGCGTGACTTTGAGGAGGAATCGGAAACTTTATTTTCAAAATTTGTTAATAAGCTGACAAACGCTTACAATTCAAGTTATAATTCAGTAAATGAATTAAACGCGACTGGATTCCCAGCGTCTGCTTCTGATCGAGATATAGTCAACTCAAACGCAAACACAATTTCTCGCACTAGTTCTAGTTCTAGCCTTAATTCTGTCAAGCCAACAAGTTTACAAGTAGCGACTGATAAGTCGAATTCAACGAGCACGTCTTCAACGACGGAGGATACTTCTGAATCTTTAGAGCGAGTGAGTTAGGAAAATTTGTTTATTAATCTTTTATTTTTTTTTATTTTTAAAAAACAATGCTTAAAGGTAGAAGATATGCCAATTGAAGTTACAGAGGGACGAACGATGTTAAATGTTCTGAAGAGGATAAGTAATATAGTGGCTGCTAGGAATAATGTAAGTATAGATTTGTTGTGACTACCTACAATATTAAGAAGAATTTTATAGAATTTACGGAGTTATAAGGATACTGAACTTCAGCGTTTTTGGATGCCTGATTCAAAAGCAAAGGAGTGCTATGATTGTGGTCAAAAATTTTCTACTTTTCGCCGAAAACATCACTGTCGATTGTGTGGCCAAATATTTTGTTCAAAGTGCTGCAACCAAGTTGTTCCAGGACATTTGCTTATGTGCTCTGGTACACTTCTTTATTATTTTGATGTCCATATATATTTATGCGGATTTTATAGGAAATTTAAAAGTTTGCACGTATTGCTCTAAAATAGTTTTGAGTTATATTCAATCGAATGATATTACGATTGATCTGAGAGCTGATCTTCAGGCATTGCAGGATGACCTATCGAACAAGTTATCGCCGAATCAAGGAGAAGTATCAAAAAATATTCCAACTTTACAAAGAAAGAAATCTATAGGATATCAAGAGGAGCGATGGGTTGGAACCCAAGTTACGAACCTTTCGAATGCAGACCGGAAAAACATCTTACAGCAGTCGAATTCCCTGAAAATGTTACATGAAGAGATGATTAGACAGCTGCCTGAGCAGAGATGCGGGTCTGAGCTTATAGATTTTTTGAAGATCAATCAGAAATCATCTAATAAAATACAAGCTGTTGCCATTTTAAACGCAATGCTTGAAGCTGGATTTCTTGTACCTATAGTGCCTGATTCAGATAATCTCGATTTCGATGAAAATTTACATTATAAATTAGTTTGCACAAACGATGTTGTTGGAAGTCCTTTGCAAAGTTGTGAGGATTATGAAGTCAGTTTAGTGCTTGAAAATATAGTTAAGGAGGATGGATCGCAATTTGACGGTAATTCAAAATTATTTCTTTTAAAAAGAAGTTTATTGGAATCATAACACTATTGCTTCAAAACTAGTACAAAGGCTTAATTAATTATTAGGTGGTCACTTTCTGCAAAACAAGAAAATGTTTGGGATGTTGGGTTATTTAATTCAGGAAATTTTTTCATCCACAATACTCTAATGATTTTCTCATGCACGTGTCTTGCTAGAAAGAAAAAGATAATGAACTTTACCCCCATTATTTCGAACTTCTCGGTATAAGTGCGGTAGATTAACGTAATTATTGAGCATTATTCATCTGACCAAAAAATTACATCTATCAATCTTTCATGACACAACGTAAAGGCAGGAGAAGAACTTACTTTAAAAATTGTAGAAATTTGGTCTTTAGAAAAAGTGGCCCCCTTTTAAAATTCTTTATTAATTATTTTTATTTTAAAAAGCTTTTGAAGATTATCTACTTTCTGCATTTTGAGATATTAAAATAATTTTATTAACTGAATTTCCCTTTTTAGGCATATTTGTTATTGTTCTGCTTCTGCTTCCATTTTTTACTTTACTATAGATTGTTTGAAAATTATTGTGATTCCTTTTTAATTTTTACATTTCATATTTCTATAATATGTAGATCCATTTTTGCCGAAGAGCTTAGACAACAGCATAAGTTTTCAGTCCGTTAAAGAAATGGAGTTGGAAAACTCTATACGATCTAAAGCGACAACAACAACTGAATTGGTGAAGGCTTACTGCGATCACGAGGAGCTCTTACTTGGACAAGTTTTACGCATTCTTAATCTAGATCAATCTTGGTCGAAAATTCTCATACCTTTATGCGCCCGTGCAGCGAACCAATTCAAGCCAGAGCTATGCAGTAACGATTTGATGGATATACGCAATTATATAAATTTCAAAAAGATCCCAGGTGGATCTAGATCAGACTCAAATATTGTGGGCGGAGTTGTATTCACTAAAAATGTCGCTCATAAAGAAATGGCTAATCGAGTTGAAAAACCGAAAATATTGCTTTTGGAGTGCCCTATAGTTTACGAGCGAGTTGAAGGTAAGTTCGTCAGCATCGAGACTTTATTACTACAGGAAAAGGAGTATTTGAGAAATGTTACCGCCCGCATTCTTAGTTGGAAAGCGAAAGTTGTACTTGTTCATAAAAATGTGGCAGGAATTGCTCAAGATATGTTGCGCGCAAAAGGAATTACGCTTGTTTTAGATGTGAAAAGCTCTGTCTTGGAGCGACTTTCTCGGTGCCTTCAATCTGACATCGTTACATCTATTGAATCGAATATTGGAAAACCTAAGCTTGGAGCGTGTGATGTGTTTTATACAAAAAGTTTCGATGATGGAGCTGGTAATTTTTAATATTATTATTTGCATTACAGTTTTCTTATAAGACTATTTTTTATAGGAGGCCGAAAAACATTGATGTTCTTTGAAATATTTTCAAGCCCTCCTGGATGCTGTTGTCTTCTCAGAGGAGCTAATAACAATGAACTTGCTAGAGTTAAAAAAGCGGCATCTTTGCTCGTATATGCTAGGTATATCCCAACCATATTTGGTATCTTAATTCAATTAATTGACTCTATGAAATTATTTTGAATTTTGTAAACGTACTTGCATTGTGTAAGAATTCATTACATCGAATATTTTTGGTAGTCGCTCTTTCGTAAGATTTCTCCACTGGTTTTTCTTTTTGATTTTGATTAAACTCTTCTAGAAACACAGTCGTCTACGTCTCTGTCTATCAAAAGTTCGTTTTTTTATATTGATTTGTTTAACTTGCTTCTTTGCTTAATTGATTTATAAATAGGATTTTAAGAATTGCTCTGGTAATAAGCCAAATGAATCTATCCTCCAATATTGAAGAGGAGGAGCATACGTGCGATGATAGTGACGAGTTGTTTCTGAACAAAACTGTCAACATAAGGCAAAGAAGACGTCGAGCTGGGAAAGATAAAACAAATTTCAAGAATTCCTTTAACTCTGAACCACCTACAGAAACTACGCCCTTAATGTCTGCTTTTGACGAGAAGAAAATAAGGCAGAGGTTGGAGGTCTTCTTTATGAACCCTTTTAAGAAGTGGCAGGTGATGGGACAATTTCCATTTCTGCTCATATTACAGTTCATAAAAATGATTTTAGTCACTATGCAACTCTACATTTTTGCATACTCTCGCTACAAGCAAGTCGATTACACTTGCGAGAATAGAGTAACATTTTCGCATCTGTTTTTGAAAGGATGGCTTAGTTCAATGGAAGTGGAATCATATCCGCATTTTAAAACACCATTAGCCATTTATAAGAAAACTCAATTTTTTGATACCATCGACTATGCATTCACTAAATATGCGTCTCTAAGCAGCGACGGAGGCCCCTACAGTTATTCATCAATTAATAATGAAATGCCACCAATGAAATTATGTTTATACTCTTACAAAGAAGGTTTAATATTTGGCTTCAACGATAGTTATGCTTTTAACCCAGAAATCGATAAAAAATGTTTAAATTTAACCGCAAATATGATTGGAATGCGAAGTCTTGACTATCTAAACGATAACAACTTTAATATTAGATTCGCCTCTCTGGTTAAAGCCAATTTGGAATTTGTTATCAAGACTATTAACTTCAAAAAATATGGACCTCTCTCAGCACCTGATTGTTTTGAGTTTGTTGTTTCAATTTTATTCGACAACAGTGACCACGATGGTCAAATGAGACTATCTTTAAATACAGTCGCCATCCGCCATAGTTGTAAAGGAGTGTTTAAGTATATAATAGATTTAAAATATGATCCAGCAGTACGTAGCGTGTTAAACTGGACGGTCATCTTTGTCTGTATAACTACCTCCGTCATTTGCACTAGGGCAATCTATAAAGATCAGTTGCTGCGAATAGATACAGTTGACTTTTTTATCTTTAGATACAAAAGAGAACTAACTTTACAGGAAAAAATGGAATTTATTAATTTTTGGTATATTACGATAATTTTTAACGACATCTTTATTGTCTTTGGATCAAGCCTTAAAGAACAAGTGGAACAAGAGTTTTTCGAAACTGATGGTTGGGACTGGGATTTGTGTTCGATATTTATCGGGCTAGGCAATCTCTTGGCTTGGTTTGAGGTTCTGCAGTATTTGCGATTCTTCAAATCTTTCAGAATGGTAATTTTAACTCTCAAAAAATCTACTTGGAAAATTTGCCAATTGTTTTTATCTACCTTCCTGATCTTCATTGGTTTCATGTTTTGTGGTTGGGTCGTTTTTGCACCTTATAATACCAAATTTCGATCCGTTTCTTCCACAGCAGAATGTCTTTTCTCGCTAGTCAGCGGAGATGATATTTACGAAACATTTGCAATTATGTCCCGTAGATCGATGATGCTTTGGTGGTTTAGCAAAATATACTTGAACTCTTTTATCTGCCTTTTCTTCTTTATGAGTATTGTGCTATTTATTACAGTTATGGAGGAATACGACTTTATCGAACAATACTATGAACATGAATTGCCAAAATCATATCTTCAGGAATTCATTGGAACAATTTCATCAGGCAGTACATTTCAAGTTGATTTCGAAAACAACAAGAGACCAAATTTTACCGATTTTTTTAGAACTTGGGGTAAAAGGAAGAAACCCGAATCGACAAGCTAAAACACGTTTTAAGGAATTATTAATATGAGTAATCAATTATAAGAAATTGTTTATTTGAGTAATGCATTTTAAAATCTGTTCAACGCCTTTATATCCTATAAAAAAAGAAATAAAAAATTAAATTTCTAGACAATTAAACATAAAATTAAATCATTAACATATACGAGTATAAGGAAAATAATTTATTATTAGAGTCAATTAAATAAGGACGATAAACAACTAATACTAATAAAAATTTACACTTCTACTAAATAGAGAGTAGCTGTCGTTACCAAAAATCGGTTTAAGCTTCAAACTAATTTAACGCAATTAATATTTGCAAAGAAAAATGAATAATATGTAGGTATTAGATGATATAAGTTTTTATACTTTTACTTAAAATCAGCCATAAAAACTGCGCTTTTATTTGGAAAAACTACAAACACGAATTTAGTCAATATCCAGAATTTTATTTTTCTCAAAATGATTTTAATATCAAGCTGTTTGTTTGAATCCTGTTAAATACCAAATACTAATTGCTGATCATTTTAACTAATATTTACCAGTCGAAAGGACAGGCGAAATTCAATTCGATGCAACCAATCGAGTCGAATTCCCAAATACGAACCCAAGTTTGATTATTTTTTCAAATAGTTATTTGTGGACAAAAGGTGAAGAACGAAGGCTTATTCCTTATTTAAAATGTAAATATTTTTCTTGAAAGATATTATTAACAAAGTTAAAAAGAAATCCTAGGATGTTTTTGACCAAAAAGGATTAAAATTTGTAATAATAGTTTTCAAGTACATTTTATTTTGCGTCGAAAGAATTACGCATCCTAAATAAGTATTTATAATTTATTTCCTGGTATAGAAAAAATATTTTTGGGAAGTAGAAATGCAAAAAATTGCAATTTTATTAAAGATTATCGGAAGTTGAGAAATAATGTATTATAATAATATTTGTTAATTATATTGCACTTTTATGAAAAAAGTATATAATTCTCAACGAACAGATCGGGACAGTTGAAATCGTAGCAAATACTCTAGCAAGAAAAAATCTTTGCAACGCAGTTAAAAATGTTAGAGTAACCGAATTGTTGGTTTGTCGAGGTTGTAGTGCTTTGAACATTTTGAGTAATAGCACTTTAAACCATAGAAAATTAGGGCTTTTTGGTCCGTTTTTTTATTTCGTTTTGTAAGAGTATCTGATGATGATTTGATGTTTACTTTCCATCCTATACTATCTGTTTTTATGATTTCATTTTTATTATTTATAATTTCGTGGTTATGCTGTCAGCTCTATTACTTTTTAAAAAGTACTTAAGCTGTTTTATATCCGGGTATTGTTTGACTAAGATCAAAACTTGTTGAGGCGAGATACCAAATGCCACTTCAGTTAGCAATTTATTAATTTACTATTTTATTTAAAGGTACAATTGGCGCTTAGAGATGTCATTCTTACTCGACGAATTTGCACGACCACCTTCACCCAAAATGTTAATTTTTGATTCCAAAGAGCACACACCTTCTGATAATGATACTATAGACGATTTAGATTTAGAGAGTGCACATGAAGATATAAAACAAGAAATTGAAAAAAATCATTCAGAAGAAGTGAACAAAGGTGCAGAGGGTACAGAGAATACAGAACATATTTTACATAAAAGACTCGTTGAACGACGATCTGAGGATAAAATAGTCACAATAGAAAATGTAAATGATTTCACTGATCCTTTGAGAGCTCCAGAATTATCCCCTACGAAATATGAACCAGAAAATTCGGTAGAATTTGCTGTGCAAACCCCTTATGATAATCGATTTAGAACGGCATTGAGCTCGACTGTTCTCTCAGTGAGTCCATTTGTATCATTCCCTCTACCGTACCTAGAAACTGAACAAGGCAGAAAATGTGTTTTAAGATCGCATTTTCCAAATGAACTATACTTTTCCAAGCAATGGTCAAATTTCCCAGTGAAGACACAATCATCTGAAAATAATACAAGGAAAGATGATGCTGCTAATGTGAAATTGAAACCGCCACACAATTTTGTTACCCATGAAATTACAACTTCCATCGACAGTCGGGAACTACAAACCTTGCTGGCAGAGTTTCGAGCGTTTGGAGGCCGGTACCCCAAGACTAATAAAAGTAAAGTGATTTTTCATTTATAATTTATTTATATTAAATAATATGAAATATAATTTTAAGTGGTAAAAATAAAAAGGCAGGACTGCTATCAGAAGCCACAGAAAATGCAGGATGACTTCATTTACAAAGATGCCTTAGATCTGGAAAATCATCAACGACTCTCGGTGCTGTTTTGTAGTTTTTATTACAATCCAAAGTCACCCTCCTCGTTCTGTGCCCAGCCCACACTTTTAGACATGAAATTTTATGGTCAGCAGGACATAATGCTTGGACAATTTCTTCAGAAATATTGTTTTCGGAGCTCTTATATTTGTCATTCCTGTAGTTTACCGATGATGGGTCATGTACGAAGGTAAAATTACATATATATATAAAATAACCTGCCTTTTATAAAGCTAATATTTAAAAATTAAGACTAGACTAATTTCTTAAATTAATCTCTGGTCCCATACTGTTCAAATATCTTTTAAGAAGAAATGTGTGCTTGTCAGGAAAATTACACAGATAATTTGCTCGCAAGCACACATTTGTAAATAACTAAATTTTGTAAACTGATATAAAATTAATTTAAAACTGTGTGTCTTTTTAAATCCTTTTTAGGTATGTACACTCAATGGGTTGTGTGCAAATATTTCTTACGGAGGATACGAATAAGAATGACAGTGATCAAATTTTTTTAACTTCATGGTGTCAACATTGCAACGAAATGACTCCAAGTGTGCCCCTATCGCCTGACTCTGTTTGTTTATCTTTTGCAAAATACTTAGAGCTTCGATTTCATGGTCATGTCTATCAGAAGAGGATTGTTGAAAATTTTAAAAACGAAGGAGATATTCATTCAGATTCAATTAGCAACAATTGTCCCCATTCTTTGCATAAAGACTATATTCATTACTTTTCCCACAAAGGTATTGCAGCTAAAATTAGTTACACTCCTATTGAAGTTTGGGAAATTAGTCTTCCACCCCTCATTTTACATCTGAAGAAGCCAAAGCCTTTTGATAATGTACAAGTGTTGGAAGATATTAAAAATTTTTCCGTAAAAGGACATGAGGTGTACTCAAAAATTCATGAAAGAATTGCAGAATTGGCAACGGAGGAAGAGTGCCCAATGCTTACAAACTTTAAATCAATTTTGAATCAAAATCAGTTCAAATTTCGACAGCACGTTGAAATTGTACAAACATTGCTGACAGAAAAGAATGTTCATTCGTATGATATTAACGATGCGATGCTAATGGCTAAAAAGACTTTGGCTGAAAGTATTGAATTCTGGGGTCCTCGTCTTCACGAAGCTACTGTTCAGGCAAAAATAATGCAGAAACAGGAGTCTAGTCCTCAAATCGATCCAGGCACTATTTGCACAGAGGATTTGAAAACTGATCCTGAGTCGCCTGTGCTGGAAAGTAAACAAATTGCAGATGCAGATGAATCTATGAAAACTGAAGTGCTAGAAACTTCGGTGGATAGCTCACGAACAGAGAATTCGCCGGCCCCAGGAAGAACACGAGATAGCATTTCGAAGGGTCATCATGAGGACAAGAAATCTATTAAACAACTACTTAGTCAATTGTTACCCTCAACGAATCAGGTTAATGTCCTGCAATCTCCTCTTTCAATAAACGAGCACCTGACCTTGCCTTTGGGAATTTTTCCGATTCTTGTTCATGATCAAGACCTTAGTTCGATCATAGCCTATAGCCTTGTTTCGGCGGACTATAAAAAAGCGATAGAGAATTTGAATTCCACATCTGGCTACAACAGCGATCCGAACAGTAGTCCGAATGTTAAAAGGAAATCTCAGGACGGGTAGGTTATTTAAAATAGCTAAAATTATTGTTAATTTACATCTTAAATTTTATTTTTATTTCATAGATCAATGGACAATGGTGAGAAAGATTCAACGAAAGCTGAAGAAGATAAGAAATGTAAATCGAACTCCCATATAGAGCTTTACTTCCAGGTATATTTATTTCTAAAATAAACCTTTTTTATCATAAACACTTTATAAACCTTAGGATTCCACTACCTCATTTACTTGCAAAATTTATTTTGCTAAAGAGTTTGATTTAATTCGGTCAAATGTTTTAAAACCGCCAAAACTTGAAAAAAGCATTTACAAAGATTTAGAAAATAAAAAGAAAGAAGAATTAAGACAGTCACAGCAAAGAACATCTTCGCAGAGTGAAGCTGATTTACAGAGAAGAATTAGTTCAAATAATTTGACCCCATCAAAATCATCTGAGCCTCAGAAAGAAGTGCCCACGGTGCAGACTGAAGCAGATGAAGCGCGAATATTTTTTGCACGTTCCCTTTGCAGAAGTGCACAATGGGAAGCTAGAGGAGGAAAGAGTGGCTCGAAATTTAGCAAAACTTTGGGTAAGTGAATTTTTAAAATGAAAGTTATGATCGCGAATTTCTTAATTTTAAAACATGCATTTACAATACCTACCTTACCTACGCTTAAACTTTTCTGGTGATCTAAATCATTTTGATTTCGGAAATGAAAGTAGTTTGTTTTTGGAAATTATCGTTCAAACCAATTTAAACACTCAAAAGCATATATTAGAAAAGTCAACGTTAAGGTCTCGTACCTTACCGATGTATCATTTTCGACATGTTATAAAAAAAGATATTATTTTTGCCTATCACTTGATACATCATTCTAATCGCTGAGGTACAAAAAGGTTTAATATTGATACGATTTGAGATAGGTGTTTGAAAATATTTTCCTAGAAAGAAAGTGGGTGCAATTTACTCTGTTATTTGGATTTTTGTATATGCATCTTATTGTATAGAGAAGTACTGGTATTTTGCCACTTATTTTGCAATTTTCGTTAATTATTTAAAATTGGAATTTGAAATATGAATTCGAATAATATTTTTCTATATAAAATATTTTCCAGACGATCGTTTTGTGCTAAAGGACATGAGTAAAACAGACATTTCAATATTTGAGAACTTTGCATCAAATTACTTCGACTATTTAAACAAGTGTTTGCAGCAAAATCAACCCACACTTCTTGCAAAAATATTGGGAGTTTACCGCGTAACAATAAAAAGGAAAGAGTAATTGAAGAAAAAAATCAATTCTAAATTTTATAATTTTTAATATAAATACATTTACAGCTCTATGCAAGAGAAAACTATCCTTGTAATGGAAAATTTGTTCTACGAATGCGATATCAAAAAGAAATTTGACCTTAAGGGGTCTGAAAGGAATCGATTAGTAGATCCTACTAATCAGAGCGGAGAAATCGTCTTGTTAGATGAAAATCTTATTCAAAGTAAGGAAGTAATCAAAAGTGTTTTTCCCTTATAAATTTAACAAAAGAGTTAGAGTTAATGAGTTTTAGAAAAAAGCGAATGTGATCTAGATAGTTTTGCTATTAATGCAAATATTTTTCCAGTGTCCTGGTTTAAGCCTCTATACATATTATCGCACAGCAAAACGATTTTGCGAGAAGCTATCAATCGAGACTCAACATTTCTTGAGAAGAACGGAGTCATGGATTATTCTTTACTCGTCGGATTAGACAACAAAGACAAAGTTTTAGTCTTGGGAATAATTGGTAAGAATTGAAAAATTCTCTTTTTAATAACATTTTTAGATGAACTTAATTTTTTTTTAGATTATATTCGCACCTATACTTTTGATAAGCGTTTGGAGTCTATTGTTAAACAATCAGGACTATTAGGCGGTCAAGGGAAACTTCCAACGGTCATATCTCCTCAGCGGTATAAAAGTAGATTTTTCGAAGCTATGGATCGATATTTTTATTCAGTCCCTGATAGATGGGAGAGTTTAGCAAAAAAATAAATTGTAAAGTAATTACAAGTTTCAAAAAAATTAATCGAATATTATATCTTCTGGTAATAATTGTGTTGTTAATCACCAATTTAATAAATCGATTAAATCAGCGTATCGAACGACTATCTCTTTTAAATATAAATAACAAAATATTTTTACCTTCTTCCTGTCTAGATAATAATTTTTTCCATTAGAGTTAATAAATTAAGAACGAATTACCATTTAAACAGCTTCAGCCTCTGGTTAATAATTACTGAGGCTCCAAGCACAGAGGTTTCATGGGTTTGCAACACCCACAGAAGTTAGAATTCGTTTAATCTTATTAACAAATTTTTAGTTTTTGAAATAAATACATAAAAACCTTATGTTAATTGCTAATAGAAACTACCGTTGCACATTCGATCTTCAATAAATAAATTAGTAATCTTATTCCAATATATTTTCTCAGAATATTAATTTGAGCCGTGGAAAACGTGTGCATAATTTTGAATTAGAGACCCTTAAAACCCTTTATGTAATTTCCATGACAATTTAAATTAATAAAAGTCAAGAAAATTGAGTTACCATTTGGGACCAGTCATATTGAATTTCCAAATTTTTGCAGTAAATTCGTAGTTTTCGCAAAATATCCTTAGTAATAATTTTTATTAAAATATTTAGAACACTTAGCGTCCACCTCAAAAGAACTTTAGCAGTAATTTTCATTTAAGTTTATATTACTTCCAAAAATTTTAGTCTCTGTTTTGAATTTTTATAGTTCGGCTGATAAGTAGCATCCCGCAGAAACCTTTAAATACCAATTTCATAGCAATCCCTTGAAGTTTGATATCGCTGGTCAATGGTTCTGGATTGGTGTGATCTCTATAAAATTTATAAAAAAGATTAGGTATGTTTGGTTCCGGAATACAAAAAAGGTCTCAATAAATCAAATTAGTCTTTACGCTGGATCGTTTGATAATTCGTACCGACGAAGCAAAAGTGAAACTACTTAGCTATCATGTTCTGGTGGCATTTTAGGTGAATGCTAACTTATAGAAAATCGAATTTATATGGTTGATTGGAACATCACTATCACCTTAAAGGATAACACTTCTGACTCTACTAACTACTTCTGATAATTGTATCGAACTTTATTATTTTTTTACTTATTTTTTCTTGAGCTGGTTAATTTTTGTTTAAAATGAAAAAATTCAAAAACTTAAAAATCCAGAGGTTAGGTAAGCTTTGAAGCCGAACCGTTTTTTATTTAAATTTGGAATTATTTTGATTTATTTGATCATAATGTTTGGATTCTTATAGACGCAAGTATACTCGTATATAGTTTGAATGCTGCAAGTACTTGCTCGAAAAATCGTCAAGGTCATAATCCACCCTTACGCTTGGTGGACATACTCCATGGAGTAAATCGAATAATGTAAATTAAGAAGCCGGCATTTGGAAGTCAACGCCCGATAGAAGTAAAACACATTAAATCGGGTCCAAGGGCGCGTACGTACCGCTATATGATAAATATCGCTATGCAAAGTGTAACAGGCATAAATACATGTAATATCCGCTGAAAGCCCTCTGTCCTCCGATTTGCTTGCAGAGTTAGATTTTATATGATGATTTTATTTTTCGACTAAAATGTGGGTCAGTGGTACCAGGACGATAGTGAGCTTTACCAAAACCACTGTTTGAATGGGCGAAACGCGAAAACCCCAACTATCGCTCCTACGCAATGCCCCATTCAGGAGCCAGGTGGATAGCCCTGCCCAAGACATGTAATTGCTTCCTGAATACTTTAACTTGCCTTCTTGGGCCGTGGGTTCAAGGAGCAAGGAATTGAGCAGGTCTTAGTATAATGTGTTTACTAGGAGAGCTTTCTACTTTAGGTAGGGCCGTGCAGAAACAGTTCTATTTGAGGCTCCGTACGAAGCACGAAAGTTTTCCAGTTTATAGCTGGTGCCGCGATAACCTTAACTCAGTTAGGAGCAATGTTATATCGGTTCGGGCGGCTCCTTTTAATTAGTCCGACATTGAAAGTCGTTTGAAGCTATAATTTGTCTCGTTTAGCCAAAAAGTTTTCACTGCCTCTTGATTCAATGATCTTCTGACGATAGAACGATGACTAAGTCCTGGAACACCAAAGGACAGGAAGGAAGGTACTGATAACAATTTTACATTTGTCGATTTAAAAACTTTTATTTCTTACATCTGTGGTATGGATCTACAAAAGTACTTTTGCGACATCTCATATCTATTTTTGATTGTTACCACTTTGGCATTTATTCGTTTCCAGTCGTAGAATTTAAATTTAGATAGACCCCGGGCTTTAACGTTTTACTACAGTGCACATGCAAAGCTAGAAGTTTTATGTTTTTTTTTTTATTGCACTCTAATTTAAAGCCCTTAATTTTCTCGTTTCCTCCGAGTCACTGCATTACAAAAACTTGTTATTTTCTTATCTGAGGCATCAGTGTGATTGAACCTAATTTTCGTGCTTATCACGAGTTAAGTTTGGAAAAGTTTCTAGCAAGAAATGAAAATCGCTTGTAATGGAGTTTTTATTAATATTCAAATTTTCATTAAGTGGTTTCATGTGAAGCGATTTTAAAAATGCAAATAACTTTATCTGTACGTTTTCGTGTTATATCAAAAAAGGGCTTTAAGAATTGTTAATTGTCGTAGTAAATAGTTTTTAGTTTAGGATCAGAACGTTTAATTGAAGTTGAATTGTATAACCTGATAATTATCTTAAGCCGTAGCTATCTGTAACTAATGTATATTAAAAACTAACTAAGCGATTCTAAACTTCGACATGTCTATAGATTGTCATGGGTTTTATAAACAGCGTCATTGTTGGATAAGTCTTTAGACAGCATTTCAATTGGATGCTTTGTTTCCAGACGCTAGTAGAGCTTTATTCTATTCAGTTGGTTTTACTTAATCATAGAATTGGCTATGATTACCTAATTTGGAGCTTATATCATATCGATTAATTTCGTGTTCCGCTCGTTAAACATTTCAACAAATTTTAGAATGTGTAGTAGCGCGATAGATTTTGTAGGGCTTTTATTAGGCAATTGTATTTTATTTTTAAGGCTTTATTTAATTATTTTTAGTTAGGTGATATTAAATTAGTCTACAATATAATTTGGAGGTCCCCATTTCAGATCTGTTATATCGAGTTCTCAAAGGATTAGACTTTTTCTGTCACAATCAACATATTTTCCAATACCAATGAGATTTGACCAGTAAAATTTGCGGTGGAAACCTAGTACAAATTATATCTGGTGTCTTTGGTGATTGAGACCTACCTGGCGGTTGAAACCTGCCTAGATTTCAATTACACCTGAGGTATAACTAAGAGGCTGTAATATCTATGCTGCAGTTAACTGCAAATTACTAGTAATCTATCTTCGTTAAATTTGATTTGTTGTAGGCATGTAGTTTTAATTGAAAAAAATATAGGTTCATCTCAATATGTAAGAAATTGGATTATTCTCCGCCCTTTACTTCATCTCAATCTTTTAGCCACTCCATTGGATTGTGAAATATTTAACCGCTTTCTAGGCATTGTTACTATGGTTAAACCTAAAAGTATAGGTTGAAAAAAAAAAACAAAATTAAAATACTAATCACAAATCAAACTCAAGTATTACACAGGGTTAAACTTATCGAAAAAAGTAAAATTTAAATCACAAGTAAACTCCGTAAATCTATATATCCTAGCCAAATCAATCAATATTTTGAAAGTATGTCGCAATGTTATCATAACAATAGAAATTACTATTGTCGTAATCATATGATTGCGCCGCTCATTTAGGTAAACTTCTGAACAATGTCGTTAGCACGTTTTAAAAATGAAGAACAGCGCCTTCTTTTGCCTTTTCGGTGAAATATGACATAGTAAAAACGACTTCTTAAATTATTATATCGTTTATTTTGCTCTGAGCTAAGCTTAAGTTAAACCGTGAAAACCCCATGAAAATCCGTCCAGTAGTTTCGGAGATTACCGTGTACAAACAGACAAGAGGATAAACAAAATTTTTGAAACTGGTCTTTTTTTATTCTGTTAACTTTTCTGCATTACTGCCAATCAGTTTTTGTAAATATACAGACACGGCGTTTTTACAGTTTTATTATTATAGATGAGCAGCCCCACTAAAAAAATTAATCATGCTGGCGTAGGTGATTGGAGTCTTCCAAATGATCCAAAACTAAATTCATACCTTAGTACGGAAAAAAAGTATCGATTTTATTTACCCATCTCATTGGTATAGCCCCGTAAAATATTTTGTAGTTAGTGTTTTTTTTTCCAATACCATCCCAAGAATTATAGTAGTCTTAATTTTTGGATATTTATTATACCCTTATAGCCTTATTAACAAAATCAAATTTTTGAACTTGCCTTACTTCCAGAATTACTGATATTTTGAAAGAAAAAGATGAGACATTTTGAAAGTTTTTTAGGAGATTAATGGAAGTTATAGTTTGCAACAACTTAAAGACATATTTTTTCTTTTTTAGTTTATGTTTAGAATTGGGCATTGCTTCTCTAGTCAGTCTATTTTCAAATTTGTTTTAGAAAAATCAAAATCAAAATCAAAAATCTTAGAACCCCCCAACAATTGGCAAATAAAACAACAAAATATAAAATAAAAAATTACTTTCCAACTTGTGGTACCTAAGCTATCTTATTTTGTTTTGATTGCGGTGCGACGACTAGTCACTGTCCCTTAATACCTAAGAATATGATTAGAGCCCTGCTCAGTAAAAATATATGTATCTTTAATTGAATCTACTTTAATTACTTATTATATAAGGGTTCATCCAACTTATATATATGGCATAATTCTTAAGAAACATTGTCTTATAGATGTTAAGCGGAATTCCCGTAAGAAGTTATCACTTGAGGCTTAATGTAAACGAGAATTGTTATCGTTTGAGAGTATGAATTTTGGTTACTTTCCGGTCACGCAATTTAGGGGTAAGGACCTTGCTTGTTATGTAAGGCATCGTCTGGATCGAAAAGAACTTGACCTAATTTTAGTCGACCGAAATCTAAACATTACGATACCCCTCAACTCCTCGAGTCTTCGAAATTGCGTGAACAACACTTTAATAAAATTATATCACCACGAGGACAGCCACCGCGGCCGTCTGGGTTTAGCTACATAATGAAAATGGTGCCGAATTTAACCAATTAAAGTTGCGTGAGGGTTTCAAGTTTAGGTCTCATCCCCAGATTGATTCAGATTCAAAGATTGCATTCGTAAGCAAGGTAATAAGGCAGTCCTTTGCCTTATGTGACCCACATTCTTGAGCTCATTTAAAATTTCTCTCACCGACGAAAAAATAATAAATTTATTCGGTGCACGATTTTCAAAGCGTTGAATAAAAATAATCTCATTTTGTCGTTTCGTGACCATCAGCAGGGGTGGATTTCGCGTATTTTTAGAGGCCACATTATGGCTTTTCAGTAAAAACCAAAGAACACTATATACGAGTTTAAATAAGCCACAGAAATAATCGAAATAATTTATTTCCAGATGTTCGCCGCTCTGAAAATTCCTTCGTTGCATTTAATTACCGCCAGTTGTTTTAAAAATGAGCCGTATATCATACTTGCTACATATTAATTGCACCTGCTAAACAACGTAGTTTTCCCCTACAGGCAATTTACTTTTTGTGGGATTTTATGCTATTCCCTGGACAAAACACGTTTTGTTTGTAATAATTTCGATTTTATGAAAATGGGATTTGTATTGTCGACGTTGTCTTCTTTGAACTTGGCTGAAAGATAATATCAAACACTATACTTTATAACTAAAAGACCGGAAGATCGAAGCTAAAAGTTACCGGGTCTTAAGGGCACTTGATTCTTAACACGTTCTCTGCCAGAATTTACAACAAAGCTTTCGTAAGAGACATGCAAAAATACATTTGGTAGGAGACAGCTTTCATTTGTGTACCATTTTCGGTACACGTGCTAAAGAGCACTTGAGGAGTATTTTTTGTCAAAACTGTAGATATATATATAAAAAATACAGGTAGATTTTAATATTAAAACACAAAAAAAACTGCCCCGTAGAAGGAATGGGAGTTTTGATCAAATTTTATTTATGTATAAATGAAGTTATTTAATCTCTGATTAAGTTTTCTAAACGCTTTCAACCAAATTTTAGTCTGGTAGAAATTGTAAATATATTTCTTTAAGCCTCTGTCGTGTTTTATGTTTAATGTCGGTCAATGATTATTGTGCGAAAAGATTTTTTCAACCATGTTACCTGAATGTCTTTACCATAGATTCGCTTCAATTTTCATCGCAAAATTGTGCCCAAAATTGATAGTTTGATCACAACCACTTAGCGATTGCGAGTACAAGCTTGATAACAAAGTAATTTTTATATGAATGAGTAACGCTACTCCTTTTTCTCGTTGACTGCCAGAATTTTCAATAAAGTTTTCGTGAGAAAATGCGGTGTGAATAGTTGCGTGATCGTGCTGAAAAATCCATGACATGGACCCTAGAACCTCATCTAAGTTAGAGGTTGCTCGTTACAAAGGGCTGTTATAAGTTATTGCTCCCCATACCATAAGTGAACCTTATTCGGCTATGATAATCAAAATCCTTTAAGAAATGCGGTAACTATTGCGGTATAAAATCATATTTCCTAAAACCCTTCGACCAATCACCACAATTTTGATATCCTGTGATTGTACGTACACACCAAGTATGGTCAATAGCGGTTAAACCATTCGAAAGATATTCAATCCATAAAATCAATTTTTAATAGAACTTAACACCTCCATCCCTTAACCAATTCATTCCATTTACGAACTTAACTTAAGTATTGGTCCTATAAATATACATATGGGAAAAGTTTGATCAGCACTGATTGAGAAATACGACCTCTATTGTGTTCACAAGATTCGTTATATCCCATATACATACATAACTACATTATATGTAAATGTGTATACGAGGTGTGATCAGAAAATAACAGGAAGTGTGTAATTTAGTGATTCTTATTAGTCCAATTTACGAGATTATTTCACTATCTGAAAAGTATTCGTATCTATCTGTTAACTAAACCGGATATTAGTCTGCTTTTAGCTGTTTGGTATGATCGGTAATTATTTATTACTTTATAAAATGCATCAGAGAATTTGTATTAAATTTACACCTTAGCGCAATACCCTACAGTGGTACTACAATTTTGGTATATATTTAATATAATTTTAAGATACTATGACGAATTTTAAAATAAACCTTAATCTGTGGACATGCAATATCAAAAGCTTCCAATCTGCTTCCAATAAAGTACGTTAAAGGTATTAAAATGAAGCTCAAAGCAAGCATTTACTTCTGCGAACCTGCTATGTTAAAGTTTGTATGAAATTAAAGCGCAATCGACAAAGTTTGTGCTTCGATAGGATTGCGTGGAAAAGAATTTTAAAGCGCTTATTATCCGGTTATGTTGTAATTGCAAGTACATGCACTTAGTTGTGTTGGAGGGGCAACAATTTTTTAATAAAAAAATTGTTTTATCGATAATTTTTTTTTTATTTGAAAGGTTTATTTTAAACGAAAAAATATTTTGGTTTTGAGTATTTGTTTTTAATTTAAGATAAGTATTCTTTAAATAATATAAACAAAATTTCCCCTTTCACTTAATTTGAGCTTGAAATCCACCAAACAATTTCTAAGTAATTCCAAATTCATCTAATGGAAGAATAATTGAATTCTCGCGACACGTGAGCAAACAATTTTGAAATAATGGTCGTTTTCATTTCAATTGCCTTTTGTCTATAAATAATGTATGCAAACGATGACAATTTTATTGACCGAACAAAATGAGATATTCAAACATAAATTAATTCTTGTTAGTCAAATGATGCCATTCTGTCAGGAATTAATATTGTAATTAAGGAATTTATTTAGATCAAGTAGTTGGAATTGCGAAGAAAGAGACTATGTAAAAACAACACGTAGTTGTAAAATTTTGTTTTCAGTAAATTAAATTGCAACCTCAATTTTTGCGATGAGTAGTACTCGTATATCATAATTAAAATTCCTTTCAAAGCATTTGTAATACAATATCGTCCTGGTTGGGTTAATATCGCGTGATTAGGGAACATATGCAAATGAAGGTCTGCTTTTAATGAGCAATTTTCTGAATGCATATCCACATCCAACTATACCGCCACGACTATTCTACTTTTACTTTTCGTGGGAAGGTAGCTCCAATTTTTGACCAACAATGTCTTGGCTTTAAACAAAATAAAAATGTGAAAAGAGGTTTTATATCGCTGCCGGAAGGTAATTTAATTTACTGGTCAGGACGATTCCATTTGACATGATTTCAAGTGGCTACATGAGTATGTGTTCTTCCGGCAGTGCATAAAATTAAGTGCAAGGGTAACGAAACCACCGGCCCTAATAATTTGCAAGTTCATCGATCAGAACTCCATAGTGCGAAATTTTTATGATTTCCCGAACAACATGTGGCTGTATGAACAACATGTGGAGCATACAATTCCTAGGCGACCGGTACGGGCGGCGCTTGGCTTTATGAATTAAATGCATTCCTCGCATACCGGAACGAGATTAGTTTTGCCGACGCTATCCTGTATCCTGGTACGGCCTGGTGCAGACATGTAATTCAAGCTCCTTTCGGGTTCATTTCACTTTGTCTGTTATATTCAAGGAAGAAAATTGATTTTTGATAAGGCCCAGGCGAATCCGAGGTTGTTTGGTTACCTCTTTTGTACATATTTTTACTGCGAGCGTGTGAAACACTCAAAAAGTTTTTTGTAATACGCTTTTAATAATGATTTTCGAAGTGCACGCTGTTAAAATTTATAATAAAAATCCATTAACTGCTTGGAATATTTCAAAAAGTTCATTAATTTATGGTAAAGCCAATATTGAAAATTTCATGAGTTAATTTTGATTTTCAGCAATAAATTCCTTACTTATTTAGAAGGTTAGGAGGGCAAATTTACAAGATTAACGATATAACCGCTTCGGTCCTATAGTATCTACCTCGCTAGATAAAGTGTATGATCATCATCATCATCATAATAAATATATAAGGAAAGCTTGCCCTTTTAAATTTTTTAATTTTATTTAAACAAACTTTTAAAAGGTTTTTTTTCATAATGTTGTAAGGTTTACAATAGAAAGACAAATACCTGAAATTGAATTGGAAATCTTGTGATTTATTATGATCACGTTCATTCAGGGCTAGATTACTGCATGTCTGACTACACCCGGCCCCAGGGGCCAAATCGCTTTGGAGGCGATCTCCCATTAATTGAGTGACAAATATAAAAGAAAACAAGAAATGCATTAAAAAATCTGTTCTTACGATCATTGATCTAGAGCTTAATTCAGCACTGCCTGTATTGTAATATTTCCATACGTAATTTTCGTAAGGATGAAATAAACTTTATTCTTCTTTTCGACAGAAATTAAATCCTTTGAAGCAGGCTGAATTGTTTGAATTTCCAAAAGTTGAGTTCCTTTAAAAAATTGGGCTCATATCAATTCCTCAGACATATACCAATAAGTTTAGGTAGTTAGGATATTGAACTGGAACTGGATATATACGGGTATATACATGTACGAAATTATTATTATCTTTTAATATTTTAATGGCATCTATAAGTGCGTAAATATATAGTCCATTTAGTTGTCATTTCAAGATATTTTATCGTGTGACCTTTATGAACCTATTATATGTGCTTCTTATTTTGAAACTAGTCTAAACAAAAATTTCATAAGGACTATAAAAAGCCTCTCTAATTTTGTCGGCTTATATGTACGCATA
Source organism: Philonicus albiceps (assembly GCA_963969385.1). Lineage (NCBI taxonomy): Eukaryota > Metazoa > Arthropoda > Insecta > Diptera > Asilidae > Philonicus > Philonicus albiceps. Next base: position 34,763,917 of record OZ017773.1, read on the forward strand.
TCTTATAGGTTTGCAATGTGTTCAAATTATTGATATTTCCTAAAACATTCTCAAATCTCATAAATGGTGCTAGATGTTACAAAGTGGAATATTAACCACAATTGATCAATTACCAAAATAGTTCACGTGGATAGAAATCTCTACTCCTTTACCTGTAACATGATAAAGGTTGAAATAAGCTGTAAATAAAATAAAACTCCAGCATAATGACTGTATGCAACAAGTTCACAAATCATAAGCATTTCAAAAATTTGCATTTGATGAATTTTACACGAGTATGACATATTTAGTTGGCATTTTGTTCTCGCTGTTCACAGTCCGTCCAAATATTGAGGAAAATTTATTTAAGAGATGCCATTAAAGGGAGGGTTAATGCGTTCTGCTAATGCATTCAAATTCCGATTTATTACTATCGATAGAAAATCAAAAATAGCAAATTATGACGAAACATGAATAAATTTTAATGAAGCCTTTTAGCAGTGGGCACGCAACGGTCGCCAAAGATACCAAAGTTTGTTTATTGCTTTTACCAATGCCCACATTTTATCTCATTGTTTGCTCTGTGATTTAGTCGAACCGCGCTTTTAGTATTTGGAGGATTAATTTTCTAGGGGCGGCTTTTAGTCTGTTTGTGAAATTGAATTGCTTTTGTGAAACGTCTGTAACTTAAAACTTATTCACTAAACTGCGAATAAAAGTATGTATCGATTTGTGTTGCATACATAGTTATAAGCTATGATCGTGTTATATGTTATAATTAGTTTGATAATTTTGGAGGATGATTGTTTAGAAATAGTCATCCCAAATTGTTTTAAAATTAAACGACAAAATAAATTAAGTGGAAAATGAGCGGAAGTGCAAAAACACTAAAATATATAACTATATCAAAATGTTAGTGGTTATCGAACTTATCAAAAGTATAGAATATTTCACTTTCAGTGATTTGATTCATGTAATTTTTTATATATACATATATATTATTATTACATATACATACGCTCTTAATTTAATTAATAGGTATGATTCGAATTTGAATTTATTTGAAAGTAATAAGCATGCAGGTATTAAGGAATTAATTCATATTATAAAATTAAAGGGGTAGAGGCAGAACTGAAGCAACTATGAATTTGTTGGTCTTAAGTTTATTTTAATTATATATAGTTTTAGTATTACATTCATGACATGAATAATCTGAAATCGGTGAAAATCACAATTAAAAAGTAAACCTTAAGACGGTGCAAATAATTGCACTAAAATGCCTTTCGACGATCATCATTATTTCTATTAGGTACTCGTAATTAGTTTATCCAAAATTCAATCGATACTTCTTAAGATAAGTTGATGTTAAATAAAAAGTCGGTTGGTCAAATTAAATATGGATTTTAAAGGAATATGTTAATTTTGCAACATCATCTACGAGAGCAATGCTCGTGCGCAATCGTCGTGCACTTTATTAAGTTAAAGAATTTGTGCGATGTTATGCCTACACAATTTTTAATATCAAACGAAAGGCCAGAATTTTTATAATCATATTTCTACATATTTAAGAAAATTGCTTGTAAATATTGAACTGAAAAATTTTGACTACTAGGTAAAGATATATAAATAAATTGATGTACCTTTTAATTAGAAATAAGTTAAAAGTTACATCACAAAATACCAATTATGAAAATGATCAACATTATACTCATATAACAAAATATGTTAATAATTTAAGCAGCATATTTATGCAAAAGTGTATATAATATGAGCCAAACATTTAAGATCAACTGCTTACGTTACACTTATAATTAAAAAATCAATGCAAGCTAAAGTGTATTATTCGGAAGAATTCTAGTAATTTCAACTAGAACTACCTCTCACTATTCTACAAGGGAACATGGCTACAATTTAAATATTTCATGATGAGTCGCTAGCTTGTTTCAATATCGTTTGACTGTTTGCAAAGCTCCATTAATTTGTTGAATAAATATTCAGTTCCTGAGTTGTAATATTTAAAATCATCAGGAAAAGGCCCAAGAAGTATTTACGTGTTTTATTGCATTTATTGGATAAGGGATATACATATATCTCTGTTGGCTTTAATTTTCAATCTTAAACATTGAAGTTGAATCATAAACAGACGGAATGGGAATTATAAAATATTTAATCTAAAATTAGTTGAACTGCAATGTCGTTAGCAAATAGGCCAATTTTGCAATATCTAGGTTTAGTCTCGTTAGTGAATATATTTTTCATATTGCTGCTTTTCCTACAACCATAGTTAATAGCGTTGTTGAAATTTTATGCGAGAGAAGTTCTACAATAGCATAATAAAATATGTTGGAAATAATTTAAAACAATATATAAATTTCGTACTTTTTATATGACACCAAGTATATTTTTAAATTTAGATATTGATAAAATCCACTAAACAAAATTTAACTCCCTTGGCAGGTGATTCCCCTGGAAATTTTTCTATAGAACTTTCAGCACAAAACTTTTTCTAATAGTTCACAGTTTTTTATTAGGTTGTAATCAAACTGTATTTATTTAAAAAATGTTTGACATGGATACTTTTTTGTAAAAAGTTTTAAACTTACATAAATAAATAGTAATAGTAAAAATGGCTGGATATATTTTTCCTTAGAATATTTTATATATTACATATAGGGAAATAACATTAGTAGTATTGCATTGCTACCTGATTTACGTTGCTCTGCAAAATGTTGTCTTTTTATGTTCTTGGGAAAAGAGTTAAACTACGGTTGCAAGATTTGGGGTATCGGTTGACTAATTTTAAGTTAATGAAAAACATGTAAAATAACATCTAGATCATATTTTTAAATATTTAAATATTTAATCGAAAATAATTAAAATAAACCATTAATTTAACTATCCCCTTATAAATGTCGCATTGTATTGTAGATACAACACAGACAGATATCGTGAGGACTACATATGGGATAGAAGATCAGCGTCGGAACCGAATTTAACAGGTAAAAGTAAATAAGTTTAAAGCATTTCTAACGTATATTTTTGTACAGTACCACCTCAGATACACGGCAGATGGCCTAATAAATTTCCCCACGAATATATATCCGTTGACGAATTGAAGTACTTTCGGAGAAAAAAGCCTCCTCACGGATTTGCTGGTAATTTAAAAATAAGATCTTTTATGAAATTTAAATAACAAAATTTATTTTCGAGAATTTCATACAAAGAGTAGTATTAACCTCAGCAACAAATATGCACCACCCCTTCCATTTTCTGCGGTAAAAACGGAGTACTGCAGACGGTACCGGAACCCCTTCAGATTTGACCGGCCTGGACTGGCACGAAAGTCTACAACACTAAAGCTAGATGGGCCAATGGACATAGGAACTGAGTTCAAAGAAAAGTATTTGCATTATCCAGAAGAAGAAGCAATAAAGTTTGTGTTTATTGATTTATTTTATTCCAATTTTACCTAATTTTCATTTTATAATTTTAAGGTGTCGAGCATCACCTACTAGAGTTCCACCAAATCTTGAACTTTCCGGTGATCTGTACCTGGACCCTGAATACAAATCTTCGTACATAAGTCATCCATTGTCGGTTCGCTCAACTAAGGCCACGCCCAGGGAGTCATTGAAAACTGAGTGTTTGTTGGATGTTTCTAAGAAGGATATCCATATGCCGACTCAGGAACCCGTTAGGGGCTTGCCGGCCGTTAAGGTCGATCCGCCAAAATGCCATCTAAAATTGGAGGGCGAAATGAGCTGCATGCCGGAGTACCGAAGTCAATATATTTCCTTCCCAATTGAAAAATCCCATTCAATACCTCAGTTAAGTAACATTAAGTTTCAGGGTGATTTTGTCGGTGTTCCAGAGTACACAGAAAGTTTTAAGTTCTACGACAGCTACTCGAAGAGTGCTCCTATAAAAAAAGCGGATCACATAAGTTTTAAAGGTAAAATAGACGCCGTACCTGAGTACAAAGAAAAGTACAAGGAACCGAACATGTCTTCCATGGAGAAAACTGTCTCACTCAAAACTGAGGATCATCTACATCCGGGTGGTGAGTTTTCAAAAGATTTACCTGAGTACTACGAGAGCTACAAAAATCATCATATTACCAAAGTGCCTGAAAAGGGGCGATGCAGGGAGCCATATTTGCGACTTAAAGGCAAAATAGAATTTAATCCGGAATACCGGAGTACATACCTCGACCATCCTCGGTCGCGGCCAGTAGTAAAAAAATCGGTTTCATCATTAAGACTGTCAAATAGTTCAAAGAGTCCTTTCGGTACGCCGAGAAGGAAGTTTAAGTCGACGTCACCGAAGCGATTCCATGATCCTGATCAGGACCTCCCAATGGCCTCTCGGCCTGAATATCGTAAGGCTCGGCATGACTACCAAATCAGGGAGCGTCCTTTAGCTCTTAAGATCACTGAAGGTGGTGATGAGTCAAAAATGAACGAAAACCGAAGACGTGGACCGGTCAGAAAGAGCAATGTAAGTCCCAGGCGCAGGGACTCCTCGCCTAGATTTAAGGTAACTGTAGAGAATTTCGATGAGGTTGGAGTTACTAAAAAAACGCCTAAATTTGGGAGAAGGGCTTCTATATCACGACATGCGCAAAATACTCGCGAGAGAACGTCTATCATAGAAGGAAATAAAAAGTATTTTAAGGGAAAGGCCAGACATGGAGATGATCAGTCGTTTTTAGTTTTGGATGAGCCTTGTAAAAAAAATAGCTGGATGCAAAAGTCTTGGTATGAAACTTAAATATATCAATGTTTGTTAATTCGATTGGTTGTTTTATTTCAGGATTTAAACACTCAATTGATATTTCTGATTTATAAGCTTTATATAAGAATAAAAATGTGGCATTTTATAGGAGTTGTATTAGTAATATTTAATGATAATTTACAAAGCTTACGACGAAAATGCAAGTTTTCAGGGGATCTAAGAATTAATGAAATATGTTTTATAGTCGATATGTTATATATATATATAGTTATATGTTTTGTGATGGAATTAAACACATATCACATATTGTACTCGTAATATGATCATTAATGATATTTAAAATTTTCTAAAGTTGTGCAATTTGCTAACTCCATTAGCATAAGTGCACTTTGACATGCTACAGGCGCAATACTTAGTTTTGAATGATTTAGGAAGGTACTTAGAAATTTATCCTTCTATCTCGTGAAAATCGACATTAGAGGACTTTTGGGGATCCCGATTTTGAATTTGCCATTCAAATTTCTAAATTCATAATGGTGGATTTAATATGGCGACCGAAATTCCTCAATTTTAGGCAATTTTAATGAAAATTAATATCTAGGAGGCTTGGCAGACCCAAATTGATAAAAAAAGTTAAACTTAAAGGGATTGTCATGAAATTCAATACTAATTTATAATGCGTATGGTAATTTTTAAATTTCAAAAATCCAGGACCGTAATTGCAAGAGTTTTCTGTTTTTGCATCTACAAAAATTATGTAATACGAGTACTAGTTAGAGCGTATTACTGAACTTTACGCACATTGTGCGAAGCCGGGTAAATCGGCTAGTATAATTTTAATACAAGAAAAAAATCTCTTCTTTAACTTAAGAAATCCTACTTGTAATTGGATTTATAAATCTTAATTGCACACAATGGACACGCTATACATATGTATGTAGGAATCGGAAATTATAGGAAAATAAATTACAATTGGAGAATTACCCGACTTTTTATCTGCACAAAAATTATTTGAAACTATTTATATGAATTTATTTATTTATTTTTTCATCTTGTATAATGCATACATTTCGAAATATTTTGAAATAGCTTTTTTTTATAAAAATATAATAATAATCTACCTAGGAAGTTTTCGAAACTTAATATCTCTTGTTTTCGTATTTGTTCTAAGTCTCATACAATGTGGTTTTACTCCACACGGTATTTTCCAGAACCTACTTATCTACTGGAGAGTTATTTTCACTGAAAACTCATCATGCAGGCATTTCTAAAAAATAACGACATTATACGACTTATTGGGAATTTTTTATCATTACTTAACAGCACTAGTGTAAACATCTGTATACATTTTATTTTTTAATTAATTTTTTTCCTCTATCAGTCTATTGAGCCCTTTCAGCAAAATTTTATTTTTATTTGTTTTAGTTTAACTGGAAAATACCAATTATAAAAATTGCAGTACTCTTTCGGAAATTAAAAAAAGGACACACAAGCTTTCATTAACTTGTACAATTTTTTTCAGGAAATAAGCCATACGAGAAATTATTTCCAGGGAAAGTACTGAAAAGAGTCCATGCATTACTCTAAACAAAGGGGTGATTTATTACCACGACTACTTTTATCCAACATGAAAGAAATTGAATTGTTTTTTTTCTTTATTTAATTAATTATTTAATACATGGATTTTTTTTAAATATTTCTTGTTTCTATCACTCACTCAAAACAAAATCATCGCACTGAAGTTTTCTTAAGAATTTGAGTTGTGAAATTAATTTACGTATATTTTATATTTATTGAGTTTGATTTAATTAATAATTTAATCTTTATTATTGTTTTCCTAAACTTACTGCATGTGCACTAGTGATATAAGCACACATTTTATATATTTTGTAGGAAAAATATTAACACACTAAAGAATGTCTTTTCTTTATTGCTCATGAAATGCCGTAGGCATTATTTGGGTTTTACACACTGTGTAATAAGTTCCGATGATCTTGTACATACCCGAATATGCTACAATATACAAGTATATATACATAATGTGATTTAAAGGAAATCACATTATATCATAAGTAATTACCAGACTTTAAAACAATGAATTATATTGTCAATGATTACTACTATCACTTTCCATTAGCTGTAATGAAGTTTTGTTTAAATTACCAATACCATTACTACATTGGTAAATTTAATGGTAGTGGTAATTATGGTTCAATTGATTTATAGTAATTAATTACTAATGAAGCGTTCATTACCATTACACATTGCAATTGCAATCGTAACGAAGAAATTATAATTGCGCAATGACATTAAAATTTCCATTACTTTTGCATCCTGTGAAGGAAAGATTTATTTTAAAACAACGAACATCTCAAACGCTTTTCATTGCTTCCTACCGGATTTATGAACAAATTCTTCAAAATATTTGAAATAATAAACATCTACGAGGAGTATTTACAATATTTAATGATATTAGGTCTTGAAAAAAGTAATGGAAATTTAAAAATCTTGGCGCAATTACAATTTGGATGGTAACGTGTAATGGTAATGTTACCATCACTTGTAATTAATATAATGAAGTAATTGAACTAAAATTAAAATTATAATGAATGTTAGTTATAAGAAAAAGAAAATACAATTTCTCTTAATAGTAATAATAATTGAACATGGCAATTATACAAAAAAGTCTAGTAATTTCATTTAGAATTCCTAGTAAACAGTTTAATAAGTCCAGTGACTTTTTGAATAAAAGATATCTTTTTCGGCAAATAAGTCTTTTATTTTTCAGTATAGTCTCCTTTTAGCTCTGTACATTTTCAGGGTTTTTCCAATTTTTTTATTCCTTCCAAATAATAGGTTTTCTTCGAAGCCCAAAAACCCAAACCCAAATTTCTTACCCCTCAACCAGTTCTTCAGGTTTGAAAACAGGAAATAGGGGATAAATATGCTGGATGGGGAAGCAGTTCGTAGCGCAACTTATGGATTATTGCCATAATGTTTAATCAGCACATGAATGGATATAGTTTAAAATTCATGAAATGGCTGTCAAACACAAACTAAATGTCGCAGCTTGCTCAAAACTTGACAGTGATTCTTATATTATTTTTTAGTGAGTGCTTAAAATATCCCAGAATTTTTGAAGTCGCCGATTACGAGTCAGATGTTCGATTTTTGAAAATCAAAATGGCTGGTAGGAAATTTAAAATTATGCAAAAATTCGAAAATCATAAGAACAGTTACATCTAAGATTATTTTACCAATCTAGTGCACTTCAAGTTCGTATAATGTAATTTTACTTGTATGCTAAATGTTAATGAAACTTTACGACATCATATAAATAAAACTTGAGAAAAGCTTCCACAAAAATCTGTGCTAAGATGATTTTCTTAAGAAATTCGTCTAAAGAGAGCTTTAAAGCATTTTTGTGTCCTTGATACGAAAAAGCCTATTACAAAATTGCCACAAGTTAATTTCAATCCTAGGGTTTGAATAAATAAGACATTTTGGAACCCATTTATGATGCAATGTGTTACTTTGAGATGAAAAATAGTCAATCATACATACGTACACACATACAGACTTTAATTATTATTACTACAATTTCTAACATAAGGTTCGAAATTATGAGTGAAAATACTGTCATAACAGTTTTATTTTAATAGGTGCATCTATACGTCAGTAATGGAATTTCCAAAATATTAATTGCCCATCACCACTTCAAGGGACTTGAAATTAAATAAAATTCTAACTTAAGTTACTTGTACATACCTCAATAAAGCTTTAATTGGTCATATTGTTAGTTTTATATTCTTCTACTTAATTTAATTGAATTATAAATATTGGATAAGAGAATGAAGCTACCCAAAAATAATGGAAGTAAAATGTATAGAATATTAAAATGCATGGATATTAAGTTACTTTCTACGCTACAAATTTGCTTTTCTATGTGCTCCCCCTAAATTGAGCTGCATTAGAACAAAAACTACATTTACAAGAACATCATATAACACTTACGAGAAATTATAATTTGTTTTGCAGAAACTTGTCAAATAGAGGATTTAATTCGAATTATCTATGGAAATTCAACATATGCATGTGCAACCTTAAAAGAAAGAAACTATCAAAAATGCATGTACACTCTCAGCTGTCTCCTGACGTACTCCGCTCTCAGAATACACAATATTCATGTAAATTTTACATTAAATATTCAATTTCCGATGAAAGTCTTGTCGAAGTAAAATTACATTCATGCCAATGGCTTTGCATCATTAGACAGCTAAAAGAGCATTGTAAATCGCTGCATATAAAATTAGTTAACAACAATAGTGGAAGACGTGCAGTACTCGTACATACGGAAATATGAATACGAGGCGGATATACCTACATAATTCATATCATCACTTAGGCAATTTGGTAAATGGCACATCTGTGGTACTGCAAGGATATTTAAAGTGGAAATTGGGCTGGAGTTTGGTGAATTGTACTGACTATTGAATAAAGAAACTGATGTAGTAGATATGAAGTATGGTTAAATATGAAATCAAGCTGAATTTTAAATTCAATTTCATTTATTGAGAAATTTACCGATTAACAAATCTAACAGATTTTAAATTACTTAAAATGATAGGAGTAACAATTATATTGATAATTCTAAAGTCTCAGAATTACTATTTTATTCACAGGTTCGAAAATTTGACTGCGTTTATAGGAAATGCGCTCAACTAAAACACTTTAAACTAAATAATCATGCGCCGGTATGGTTTAACAGATCCGGTTATTTTAAACTCACCACAAGAGAATAAGTTAAAAAAGTATGAACCAATTGTAGGAAAAATTCTATTAGAACTATGGCTGTATATCAATTAATAACAAAAGCAATGATGCGTTTATACGAATTGCGCGCACTTTAGATGGAATTGTAATTCGATTTCAGTTTATTTTGACCAGTTTTTGGGAATTTCGATACATCTTTATATGTATAGGAACGTTTATTTGAGTTGTTTGTGTGAAAACGCGTCTTTTCTGAAGTATTTTAATGAATTAAAAATTTTCATTATATGTACAAGTAAATGCAAAATAGTTAGGTGTTGTTTAATTTAAATTCATGAATTTTTTAAAGCTGTTTTTAAATTCTACTAGTGCTTACCTGAATGGGTTTCATTGAATCGATATCGATTGCTTGTTTTCAAAAGAGTTTATCCTGCATAAGCATTCAAGTCTTTTGCCTTATTTGATTTATGGCTTCAGGGTAGTCAATTTCATTCATTCCAAACGAATGTTTTTCACGATGTCTACCATTACGTTCAGGTGATACGCTTCGTGAAATGTACACCCTCACTGTATGGAACCTTTATAAATGGAAAAACTTGGTACTTGTCAGATTGGTTCACAATGAAACCCAATGTTCTAGATTTGATTTAAACTGATGAATCGTTATGTAGGATTTTTGTGATTAGAGTGATGAGGCAATTAGTTTTATTTCTGTTGTGAAATTCTCGAAGGCGTGATAAAATATACTGCAAACTATAATTGGATTGAAATAAACGCCGTGCATTTGTTTTCGCTTGATATAATTTTTGAATTTAATTTCATTATTACAACACCAATAATGAAAGCATTAATTTTTTGGCTATCAAAATCAATTTTATTCAATTTCATTTGTATGCAACTGAAGAAAGGACTATTTCAAATTTCTGATGCATAACGTTTGATGCAGTACTGCGTCTAGAATATTTTTTTATCTATAAACTTTAAAAAAATGGAATTGTTGGTCTTATCGATATTTCAACAAGTGAACAGAAAAACGTCAAGGCTCATAATTAAGCATACTATCGGTTTTGCAAATTAAAAGATTATTCTACGTTAGTCTTAAGAAGATATATAAAGAATTAAGAATGCTTTTCGAAAAATAGAATGGTGTAAACGAAATATTATTCTAAGTAGAAGTTTTATTTTTCGATTTGACTCTTTTGATTCAATTTATCAAAGTTATTTTTCAACATAAAATAGAAAAGAAAAATTATTACGAACAGATAGCTATTATTAATTTAATTATAAATGAATTAATATAATAACTATTACTTTATTCAAAATCCTCCATAATATTTTTAGGCAACAACCTCGTAAATAATTTTTTTAAATATATTTCTTCTCAGTCAAACTATAAAGGAAATTGAACTTAAAACTAGAAATAAGAGACATTTTGCAATTAAACTTGAATTAATTGCTAATCTTAATTTCCTGAATAAGTGGAATTCGCGATTAAATTGAATATTAACCACCTGTGAGTAAAGATGCCTATTTTGTGGGAAGGGGTTTAATTAATTTTGGTTTTACCTCTCTATTCACTTAAGCAAATTTAGAGGAAAACTCATTCAGAAATTGCCTATTTAGGTAAATTACTTCGAATCCATTTGTAAAAGTTTCACAGCTCTGTCGGTAAACAGATGCCTTTACCGCTGTTAATTCAATTTAAAAGGTACACGTAAATATTTGCTTACTGACTTACTTTAAATTGTACCATTTAAAGTACACCCTTTAATTCTCATTCATTCAAAATTTTCTCTATGGCTGTTTACTTTAAAGAAATGATTTATTCCTGCACAAAATAATACACAACAATAAAAAATATAATTTTATTCTTCCTTTGTAAGAGAGATAGCTTTTGGGATTCATATCTATTTTTATTACATGGTTGTTTTTATTTTATGCAAATATTGTGAAGCTACTTTCGATGGGATACTGAGAAAAATGATTACATAATATAATTTTCCTACTATAACTCAATTATAGATTACATCAACCTCTCATATTATAAATTACACACGTATTCGTTTGCAATGACAGATAATTTCCCTAAGCTTTAAAAATTTAAAATATTTGATTTTATGTTATACTAAGAGTAGTATTTTCCCTAGTGTAGCCTTTGCGCCAAACTTTCATTCGAGTGAATACAATCAAATATATTTTGGCCTAAATAAAAACGTTAAATAAAAAGTTACATATGTCCATTATTATGTATTGCGATCATGCTGATGAAGTTGTGTTCAGCGGCTTGAATAAAATAAACCAAAGCAAATAGAAACTATTTTTAACATTTTGATATTACATGGTATCACGAGTCTAGGAGAAAGATACTCACCTGTTGAACATTGTTATATAGGTTTTCATCCGCCGTTCCTCTTTTGTTGCCTTTTGATGTGTTGCAGAGTTTTTACTAGGTTTTGGGCTATTCTAATTACCCAAATTGCACCTATGGTTGAAAACTTCGTTCTACCGTAAACAATAAATTTAATTTCAAATTCCTAGAATAGTTAGTTCATAAAGTAATGAACAAACTGATTGATAAAATTTTATTTCTGCACCACTAATGAACCAATTAAAACTTTTTAAAGTTATCATATAATTCGAATGTTTGGATAACAAGGTAAAGGCAAAATTAATCACTAAACAAAATATATGTACTATATACTTAAAATTGTCATTTTCGAAAAATCTTCCAATTACAGCAAATTGGACAAACTTATTTAAACGCAAGGAGTATTTTAAAGTTGAGGAATTACGGTTTAAAAGTTCTAAATATTTGACTTTTGTTACTTTTGGATATTAATTTCTTCAATTCTTTTGAATAGAATTTTTGTAATTTTTTTCGTTTGGTTTCACTAAATCCGCCGTAACACGTTTTCGCTGGCGGCCTCATTTGCAATTCGCGGCATCTGACGGCACTTTAATTCATATTCTTTCCTTTTTGCCGATGTTGTTATGAATATAATCACATATCGCTTATGCACTTTAACCAGCGCTCTTTCATTTAAGTTTAGAAACAGAAATTTGCCTCGCTGATAAATTTGTGGCGATCAACTTGAGAATAAGAGTGCTAATATTCGATATTTCGATTCTTAAAAATCTTTCTTTTGCTGTTGTGTATGTACCACCTGTTAAAGGATAACGTCTAATTTATAAGTGACTATTTTAGAATTTTAGTAATTTATAAGTACTTTTCAATATGTTAAAATTTAAATATTAACATACTATCTTAAAATGATGTATCCTCACTATTCAAAATAATCGAAAAAATTAAATTTTCTACCTTTCCTATAGGTTGCTTAACGTGGATTTAGGTCCCTTTTGAACAGGCTTTATTCCCAGTTAAGGGTGAATTGAAAAATTATATTAACCCTTTGTACTCGAGAGGTGAGTCTTAGTCACCAAAAAAGAACTTTGAGCAAACAGATTTTTGTTTGATATTTTTAATTCCACAAAGCTTACTGTTCTTGAAATAGCATTCTTGTGTAATTATTAAATTATTAAATCACAAATTATAGTTCTGAGCATAAAATATCTTTGTAAAAATCCCTATTCAATATTCCTGAATACCCCTACGTTTAAATTGTTATGATTTCTAGAATTGAATGTCCACCATCATATTTTCATAAATTATAAATGCCAAATTCCCTTAATTGCTAATTTTGATCATAGTTTCATAATAAATTTTAACCCACTTGTTCTTATTGAACTGAGGAGTTTCAAACGAAAAATTTATTTAATTTCTTTTTTTTTTGTAGTTTGAGTATACATTACAATAAAATAATAATGATAAACCTTGAATGAAATGCTCTTCCTTAATCCCTTAAAAACAGTTTGATCATCCATTATAGTCATCAAATTTTCATACTTGAAAATTCGATGCTCAAACATTCCAACCGCAAGCAGACATGAAGACATGCATATAAAGTGGAAAGTTTGCAGGCGGTTGCTCTCGGTGGTCTTAATGAAATCTGCAAAATGCTAATTCTGGATTCATTGTAATTTGCATTTTCTTTTGGTGCGCGACGTTGTAAAATTCACCGAATATCTTCACAGCCCTTTAATCTGAAAAGTGGTGACAGTCGAATGATATAGTTGAGAAGCTATCGCCTTATAATTCAAGGTTAATCTATCTTCGACACCATGAATATTTGATTAGTTTCAGTTCCACTTACAACTTTTAGCTTTAACTTTTTTTTATAAAGGATAAAACTTATGTGATAAAGTAACGATCGGTGTTTAATGTGCTTTCAAAAAGGAAAAACAAATATTCAAAGAATAAAATCGATGACGTGGCCAATGTACAATATTTTAAATAAACACATTCAACATAGAACTTTATATGTCGGTTAAAAATCTGTTGAAGTGAGAATTGTGAATGAGAGAGATTGAAATTGAAAATCTTTACCCACAAAAGCCCCTGCGGACTGTTTTGAAGACGGTTTGCCCGTCATGAGTAAATATAAAATTGCCAACAGGCACTCAGAGATTGGTAACAATTCTACGTATTTAAACAATAATAAACTTTTATTCACGGTAAATTCCTCAAAGATTTCTTTGTTCAATATAATTATGTTTTTGTATTGGCACTTTGTGTCTCCCAGCATTTATTTTAAACCATTTAAAAACGCTTTTCTAGATTTTGTGGGGATTTCTTTTAGGATATATATAAATGAAAACCTTTAAATTTTCAGACTTCAAATAAAATAAATAGGGTGGGAATGAGTTCATTTACCTTTGTAAGTGATAAATTAGGTGATGAAGATAAAATTCAATAAAACATAAGAAATACGAGTACCTACGTAAGCTTCTTTTATAATTTCAATTTTTTTTGCCAATTAAATTAAATGAAAAAATTCACAATATCTTTGGGAGCACATCGAAACAGACATCGACCTATTTAGTTTTTTAGTTTTTCAGAAATTTCTATGTCTCTATAAAATTATATATGTATGATATAGAAAAATTCTTATGAACTTAGTAGTCCTCCTAGATAGTCCTTCTAAGGAGTTCATCGTTAATACGTTTCTCAATCATTCAATCATCTATTTAGATAATAAACAACAGTTTTCACCCAAAAATTCAATCTACAAAAGACTGTATCACTTTTTAGTGATGGACAGATGAAGTAAAAGAAAAAAAGCCCCATTATAAGAAGGAGTTTAACGTTTTTTAATTATATTGCGTATATACTTACATTCATGCAGATGAGAACATTAATTCAGCTATTTTAATTGGGTCTACTTTTCTTTCTATTTAAAGATATTGAATGGTCACCACAAAACCCATAGCTTCTATTTTACTCTTATCTTTCCTTAAATTAGCAGCCCATTCTTCTTATAACCTACTTGTGGATAAAGTGATAATATGATAATGATTTATGTCCTTAAAGGAGACTTTCTATGCTTTTGATACCAACATAAGAGGGTTAAGAACGGAAGTAGGGTCTGAAATTATCTAACTTTCCATTTGTGCTGAAATACTCGTAGACTCTGCACAGTATTGAAAAATGCTTCTACTTCTATTCATAGATATTACATGGATTGGCAATGATCTATACAAAGCGGAAATTTTGCGGATTTGTTTAGATTCCACGATTAAACTATATGCCAAAAGCAATTTCCAGTGCTAAAAATACATCCACCTGCGTTTGCACTCCTGCAGCTTAATTGCATTATAAAATACCCTCAATTTATGGAACGTGAAAATTTCTGAACTATGAATAAGTATTCGAAACAATATAATCAATAGTAAAGGTTTCGTAATTTGATGTAAACAGGTGAAAACGAAAAGTGGAAGTATTAATTATGATTAATTGGCATTGTAAATATGTTTATATAATGCTTCTTCCCGAGTTCAAGTAGATGATAGAAATGAGAAGCAGCAAAATTTGAGTGGTTTTAAAATAATCTGGCTGAACGGTGTACAAGTAAACATAATAAAAAACGACTTAACTTCGCGTGCGACTTCCTTATCTTTCAGAACATGTATTTTCATGTGATTCTGCAATTTTCCCTCCTCCTTAGATATCGTGGAAAAAGTGTTAAGAAATAGGAAAATATTTTCCTCTGGCTTTGACTCGATCTGATTGTTTACAGCTGTGCCTACTGCCGGAAAATAAAAGTCTTCAGTCAAGTTTGTTTGAGCGGATGAAGCGCGGAGTGATTAGATTTCTCTCGTAATTGGAATTTTCTAATGAAATGAAAAATGTCTAGATACCTGATGACGGATAGCAAAATAAAAATCGTTTCCAGTATGAATTCAAAATAAACTAAATTTCTGTAGGCAGCTTGTAAACACAAGGTGATCCTGCAGATGTTTTTATGAGTTTGATTCTAAAATGAAGCCCATAATAATCAAGATGTATTTTCTACGTTGCCTTTCCCGTGAAACTCCCATTAGAATACTTGAGAATTTTTGATGGAGTCTTATGATGGATTTTCTGATTGAGAAACTCTTTTCCTTATATCCATAAGTATTGGATGCTTTATAGCTTCTTTGTAATGTAATGATATTCCGCCATGTGGGGTATAAACTGTAATGAAAAATACTGCGGATAGAAACAAGATTTATTCGACATTTTCATAAAAATGTAAAAATTGGCAAAGAGCGTGTCAACTACGCACATGATAAAGTTCCGCATTTGCTTTCGAAAACAATTTCGTTATAACTCTCATGGAAAGTATTTACTAAAAGTTAAATTTAGGAATTTTTAAAATACTCTATATATGTAGATATATAGTTCAGAAATGAGAAAGCCTATTTTGGGTACCTAGTTGGCTACGGAATTCAAAAAATTGCTAAGTAAATAAAAATATAGAATGTTGTTTTTTTCCAAAATGCTTCTAATTGATCAATTGTGTTTTTTCATTTTCTTATCAAGCACAGTTTAAAATAGGAAATTTTGTATTTCGAGAGAAATGCATCAAATTGCTATAATATTTACCGATCCGAACTCTTAATTTTGACGTGACATATTTGTTTTATGGTGTAGAATGGAGCATTTTCCTGTTGAAAAATAAACTTACTGGTTTTCTGACGTAGGACGTTTACTCTTGTTTGTCATGTAAGTCTTTTAAACATCCGCAAGTACAGTTACGAAAAACCTGCCTTTTTACCAAAGATCTGTACAACTACTCTTTGCTGTCCACTTTTCACGTTTTCTTCAAGTGAGGGTTCTTCTATATCCAAAGTGGATTTTAATTTGGATTCCTCTGAAAAGATAAGATTATATAGAATAAATAAATAATAATAAATTTAATCAATAACCATTTCCGCATGATTTGTGTAAAAACATCCTTTTTTGGTATTTGTACAAATAAGTTTAAAGTTAAAGTTAAACAAAGATTCTACTAATAAGGGCTTCTCACCTCACCAAAATTTGTCCAAAATATTTGGAACAGAACAGAACTCATTTTATTTATAAATGAGTAATAGGCTTCTTAGGAGGTTTTCTAATTCTTTTAACTTCTCAGAAGTGTCCTTCAGAAAAAGGGAAAAGTGTTCAGGCAATTCTTTTTGTCAACCAATAATAAATAATAAATTTTTTAGAAACAGTAATTTTGTTTAAATTGAAAGTACTGAATGTAAACTTTCTCACATGTCAGAAAACTTTTGTAATTCAGTCTTTAGAATTTAGGTCTATGTAATATGATACGAAGTGGTAAGGGTAATATTTTATGATAAATTCAGGCGTAGAGTTCATCGCCCTTGAAAACATTTTATAGTATCCAAGTAATACAATGCTAAAGTCTCCCCAAAACGAAGTCATATTAAATAAGTTCTTCAGTTTATTCCCTATGTTTATTCCTACCTCTGTAAATAACAAGAAATAAGTAGCCAGCCCCATTTTGTTCCTATAGTAACAAGTACGTTCGCCAGAAAATAACTTCAATAAAATATTTCAGCAACAGATATTTATCAATTTCGCCGGCTTAAGATTTCAGTATTTTTGAGATGTGTGAAAATAAGGAAAGCATTCCATACAGCGTCCGCTGTCCTGAAAACGTAATACCGCCTAGGAGACGTTCTGCTAACGAGAAAAGAGATAATATATGTCCGGAATTTCCTAAAACAGAAAATCAAGACAAGTTTACGACTCCGAGAAAGAGGAAACCCATAAGTAATAAATAATAAAGTTATTTCATATTTGAGTGTTGTTTTAATGATCTGATATTTATAGTAACTCGGGAAATTCGCTATGAGCAATTTTTGTGGCATCAATTTTACCAGGAATATTTGCAGCAGATGCACAGCAAATTTCACGTAGAACCTCAAAAGAGTGCTAGCGAGTACATTGATAAGTTTTCTCAAATAAAAATTCCGGAGCAAAGTGAAGAAGAAATGCTTGATTTAATGGAAAAGTATCCTATTTACGCATCTGGTGTTATTTCTCTCTACAATCCGGAAGGACGTAAAAAAGGAGTTTTTAACCGTGCAATGAACATAACCAGACCTAATGCCCAACAATATACTCAGTTTGGATAAATTCGTATACATATATTTTTTTTAAATTTTTATAAACCGCAAATAAAAATAAAAAAAAACTAAAATTATATTTATATTTTAATTGACTGTTCTCGTTTTATTGTAGAAAATAACTAAAAATTATATCTACTTATGAATAAATTTCCCTTTTTAAGAAGTAATACCACACAAACAGGAATGAAAAACTCGATTGTTATTTACATCTTGTAAAAATACCCGTATTCAAAAAAATTTCATTAAAAATTGGAAAGATGAAGTTATAATCGCTTATATGGAACGGGAGCTTCTCTTCGCTCAGTTCATGTGAAGTTAATAAATGCTTAAGGTAATAATAAAATATTACAAATTCAAAACTCCTATTTTACTTGAAATATCAAGGGGAAAATAAAACAATTTTAGAGTTATTATGCTTCAGTATTATTTCCCATTACAAAATATTTTCTATAATAATTATGCATACTAAAATAAGTAATATCGATTGATATTATATCTCTTTTGCAATATATTGCAGGTGTTGCGGAACTCGGATTTAGGTACTTCCCTTGCATAGAGGATACTCGTATAAACCCGCCCCCTAGCGTTATTAGAAATTCGATTCGTTTATGCCAATATGATGTAAATACTAAACGGATTTTTACTTGCTATATTTAAAAATTTGATGTTATAGATATTTAGGAGAATGATTTCGTTATTAGAAAATTATAGAATAAAATTTTCTTAATGTGCTTTATGGTAAAAAGATTTAAATAATACCGTTGTATGGTATTATGCTATTTAAAGCATATACTTACAGTAAAAGATTCTTTATGTTATTAAAATTAATGAATCTGTAGCTGAATCACTAAACGCGCCTCGAGAAATAATGCGTAACTTTTGCATTTCAGACAAGCTAAACTGTGTGTGTTTTAATATCAATGTTTAGAAATTCTAAAATATTGCAGCAGTATCGTTAAATTATTTCTCAGATAATACTTTTGTATCAAAAGATATTTTGTTATCCATACAAAAAATTCTCTTTATTGTATTTTTTACATATCTTGGTACATACATAGATTACAGGTAATGCTATGCAACGCTGGCAGTTGCTAACTTAAAATTCCAGGACATGATCTAAGTAAATTCTTTATTGAATATCAAAAGCAGATTTGATATTTCTATTCCAAATTTCTTAGAATAAATATCAACAATTTTCCAGGAAGCAGTATCAGTGCGTACGCTCAATATAAGAATTCAAAATTCCTTTTACTGTCCATTGCAAAACTTACGGTCTGTTCAAAAAGTATCGCGAATTTTGAATTTCTGCGGGCTGCGTATATTCGATTTCCGATTTTTTTTTGCGTTATGTTGGTAATCATGTCCCTCACTTTTGCTGACAAGCTCGGCTATTTTGAATTTTCAGGTAATTTTTGGAAGCTATTTTGCTTGTACGTGCTTGGGTTTGTCTTCGATTTTTGCCTATTCCAAAAAATGGATCAAAGAATCTGTATCAAATTTTGTCTGAAAAACAAAATTAAGTGCGCGGACGCTTTCCGAATGTTGACTGTGGTATATGGTGCAGCTATCTTGGACCAAAGCAACGTTTATCGGTGGTACAAAATACACAAAGCAGCTTTCAGAGGAAATCGATACCGATTCATTTTTATTTTGACCCTTTTAATGTTTAAGAAACGTGTTTTTTGTTAGGAAATTTATGTTTTGGACAAACTATTGTATAGATCAAAGAAAAATATTTTGTCGAATGCTGAAATTAACTCTTGATTTTGCATTTTATATGATCCTTCACAGAACAAAGAGAAAATATGCACTAAAGTACGTCTTTTCTCCTTTATGTCTTCTATTCTAAATTTATGAGTGTATTTTTCGATTTAGAAAGACAAGGTAAAGGTCGCTGATTACATCGGAATCGGATTCAGAGCAATTATATCAGTTTTCAGAGTAAATCTACAATTTTTAAACGCTACATTGGATGATACGCGATAATCTGATAATAGATTCGTAGTCAGTAACTTTAAAAACTTCCGCATACCAGTTTTCAGAGAAATCTAATAATTTTTGGAAATTTATTAATGGCATATATATTTTAATGGTGCTCAACTTTTGAAAATCGGTGTCTTGGTTTTGTGTCGAACTGCTGTGAAATTTACTAATGCCCCAATCATATTCTTCAAACTTTTTATTACTACCAAACTCGAAACTCCAGTTTATTATACACCTAATTCGAGAATTTATCGGTAAATACCTTCAGTTATTTTTCAACCGTATTCATGCACCGGTAATTCTGTCTATATCCTGTAGCTGCATTAATTCATTAAATCGAAGAGGGTTCACAACCGAGGATATTACGCGTTCTTCAAGGCTAAGCACTGCCCTGTCCTGCCCCCTCATCGCAGGTGTAAAGGTTTGGCTGAAAGGGAGTTATGGAGCTCATGACTTTAAGCTGAAATTTGTTCTATACGTTGAGTTTTTGGCATTCAGAAAGAGGCTGTTGATTGCGCTACCACGTGGACCGATAAAAGCCCCAACTCGACCTCTCTCTGCGCATATGTTGCAGCATGAATGGAGCCAACACTGCTCCAGACGGTTGTTTTTAGCTTTTCCGCAAAGCTTCTTCCTGTCAGGGGTGGTATATTTTACTGAAACTGGTATCCCTTATTCCAGTTCCGATGCCACACTTGGTCCGTGCGGGTGGAAACGTTGTGAGTATTGTTAACTCTGTCATGATTCCAAAGTAATCGCTCCATTTCGGAAGGTTCGCAACGAAGTCAAACGCGGTCGTGTCCTTCGTTCCTTGGAAATGCGTTAGAAGAACTGCTTCTTCATTCAGAACGATTTATGGGAATTTAAGTTTCTTCATCCTTGTCGAGAGATGTGAAATATGTTGATCGGAAATTAATGTGCGGTTGCCAAAATGTGTTGGATTTGTGGTATCCTGTTGATTTTGTTCAAACCCTTGCAAAAGTTGGATGTTGTTTAAATCAATTTTCACGAGCGGACGACCAAATTTGATGGCATTATAAACAAGATTTTCATTTAAGTTTATTGCAATGATGTACTTCCCCCGTTAGAAGCTTATTAAATTAATGAAGCAGTAACTTGGCCGCAGAGTGTAGTGCTGGTGAGTCATAAATTCTCTTTTATTGTCTACTATCATAATTCCTTAGTACATTCTTCACTTTCAACGTGTCCTCTATGCCCGAATACCTCATGAACTGTTTCTTTTTTACGGCATTAATACATTGTACGAATGTAAGAAAGTTTAGCCAGGTTTACGATTTATATCGAGATTTTCTGCGTAAAAGTACCTGAAATTGTCGCGTAAGAGTAAATTCTTCTTCTAAATGGACGTTCTTAATCCACGGGATTTTTGGTATACCTTATACAAGAATTTATGCTGTACATGTCTAATAAGTTACTATAAGTACAATAGAAGGTTTTGATACAAATGATCTAGTTGTTGCCTTATTATGTGCTACTTTCCAACCAGCACATGCTTAACATCTGGGCAGCATATTTCGGATTAACACACAACGAATTCATATTTAACAAGGAAATGTTTACAGTCGAACAACATGTGGAGGCCGATATTAACAAGGTCCTCTTCGATACCCTTATAGGAATTAGGGCCAACAAATATGCAACATATTGTTGAAATATTCCTGAAGAGAGGGGAGGGATTACATTTACAATCAATATCTCATATCATAGACATCTTAAGATGCTGAGGCACATATTTGGAATATCCAATTATGTGATAAAGATATACGAGTAAAATTATGTGTAAATTTTACTAGAGATTGATTTTAGGGAAAATCTTTTCGTACAGTTTAATAAGAGGAGACTTTTAAGATTAATTTTTATTAAAAGTTCTAACCCCATAAGCGCCACCTTTTACATAGTTCTTCCTAAATGTAATATATCTGCATGTGCTTTATGGAACATATGGGCTGTATTGTACTTTAAAATGCTTCTGCAATCTATATACATAAAAAGCAATTGCTGTTTGTCTGCATTGTATAAATTTCGAAACTACTGGGCCGATTGTGCTCAAATTTTGCCAGTATACAAGTTTCGAGTACGAAATGGTTTAGGGTTAATAAAAGGTTTGAACAATGTCCGATAGAAGTCACGTCAAACACAATCAATATTTTTGCTATTCACTGTAACTAAGTACACAATTAGGGCATTTTGTGAAGTAAATATTAAAATTTTGAAATGATACATGAGATGACACATGATATGACTCTTGACATGGTACACGACATGGCACATGACATGAACATTTTTAGCAATTTTGAAAAAAAAAAAAACATCTTGCAACAGAGCATACTGTACATGGGCTAGTTTCATATAAAATGTCAAGAGAACAGAATAAGGAATAGATAATTTTACTAGTATTTGTTTTAAGATAGATTGCAAATCCAGAAACTAAAGACAGATAGAAAACATATTTTTTAGTCACTGTAATTGTTATACCACTCCAATGCAAAATAGTATGCCCCGAACTTAATTATAGTTGAAGCTTTAATAACTTATTAAATCGTTACAAGCTTAAATGAAGTGTTGTTAAGATTTTTTTCTTGTTATGTAATGATAATGAGTGCATTAATTTTCTAATTTGTACTTTTACGGGACCACCATATTCAAAATTCATTAAAGTATACAAACACGTCTGTGTTTGGGTCATAGAAATTTATATGTGTACCAAATTTCAACTTAATCGGTAAATTGGGAGCAAATTGGCAGTGACAGACGGACAGACAGGTAGACACACGAGTGATCCTATAAGGGTTACATTTTTTCATTCAGAGGTACGGAACCCTAACAACAATAGTTCATTATTTACAAAAAATGTTATAAACCGAAAACACAAACGAAGCAAAATAGTTCGCCTAGTATGATTGTTTTATTAGTAGAACTGTCCTCAAAATTTATTTTATTTACAACTATATTCTATTTTTAGTTATTTTATAAAATGTGGCTTATTAAAGTGAAAGTTTTGGCTAAAGTAAGTTTAAATAAAGTGGCTTGTGGTCAAATTCTAAATGAAGTTATTAGAAAATAGTGAAGCACCAATATCAATCAACGATAAAAGAAATTACCGAAACGTGTAAATCAATCGATTGGAAAGAACTTACTATCGATACGTATAAGCATTTAAAAAAAAAACATATAACCTCTATAAAGTATGATATCGCAGTTCTAGGTAAAAGAAATGTTATGAATAAACTTCTTCAGTCAAATAAAAAGCCTGAAAAAATTTCGTACAAAGCCATGAAAATTGGGCAATAAGACAATTGAAAGTGCAAAATTCGGAGTGACGCCTCCAGGTATGAGTTGTGCCTTGGTTAAAGATAGGTAAAAGGTAATATACCGAAACAAATCTTTCACCCATATTGTGCAAAGTTCCCGATTGAACTTATAATATAATATGCGTCGTTATGGTGAAATAAACAACTTCACTTGACGACAACATTGCGAAATATGAAAATATTCTACAGGAAAAACTTTTACTTTGGATTCCTTTGCTGAAGGTAAATATATTTTCTAGTAAGACGGCCCACCCTGCCATTCTGTTAAAACAACAATCATCTTATGGAATCCCCTTTAAATAGCTATCGAGTCCTTATGGAGACAAATGAAAAAAGGATATGTAAATCTGGAAAATGTAGGAATGTGCTCGCAAATACAAAATATTTGAAACTCCATAGAGCCGGTAAATTGTCAAAAATTAGTAAGCACTATACCAAATCGAATTGAAGTGGTAATACAAAATAAAATTAACTTTACGGAGCTAACTAGATCGAGGGAAAAGTCAACCAGGTATGATACTTCCTTCATCAATGGAAACTGTAGAATAAAGATTTTTCTATGAATTGTTACAGCTACACTTCTTAGGTCTCTTTAAACAAAATTGCTTTCTTAAAATGTTTTGTTAACGCTTGTAGTTCCGTTTAATAGTTCCTAACAATATATGGTTCAAAATAGTGTTAATATTAACCCAGCAGTTGTAAATTCTTTGACTTAATATGTAACATGAGGAATAATTCTCATACTTACATATACACTCTAGGCAATTTTTGTTAAGTATTTCATCAATAATAGAAGGCAACTAACTACCTACAATTATTATAGTAAATTTAAAAAGCTATGATTTAAACTTTGCTTTTCAAACTTCAATTTTCTTAAAAGATTAATATTTAGCATGAATTAGTTTAGCATTGAATAAGCGAATATTTAAATTCAAACCACACAAATTTGATTATTTTTAAAACAAAATGGTTTGGATTTTAGAGGATGTTATCTATCTATCTATCTACAAGGTGTAGCCGACGAAAATCACTATGAATCTGAATGAAATGCACAGCATTTAGGTATTTTCTATAAAATTTTTGTAGTTCCAGTGACATCACTCGTTTGATTTTCGGTTTAGTTTCTATCGGTAGGAACACTAAAATGGGTTACTAATAATATTAGCATTTATCGTAAACAGTAAAAACTGAATTTAATTTTTAGTGTATGCTAGTTACAGTAAAATATCAATCAAACACCTTGTTAAATCTATTAGATTACGATGTTTTTTTCTTCCTGGTTGCCTATACAATGATCACTCTTCCGGACTTAATAGAATTAAGTATTATTTGTACATTTTGCACGAATATCTCATAATTATAATTTTGATGGAGCACCAGCGTGGGAAAAGGGAACTTGAACAGGGAGAGTAGCATTGCTAGGGAAAGTAATTAAAAATTAATTAAATCATTACAAGTACATGTACTGAAACAAAATTGATCTACTATTTTATTAACATTTTTTTCTTGTGATGTAATGTTAATGTGTGCATAAACGCAGTATGAAGATCTTGATAAATTATTAAATATTAGTTAATTTTTGGCAATATATCATAGATGCTTCCTCTGAATTAAATGTGACGGATATATTATTGCTTCAAGGAGTTTCATACGTGCATATGTTTCACTGTCACTGCTGTAATAAACGGAGATCTATCAAAAATTACCACCAAGACTTTTCTGTCAATTCAAATATTGCCGTAGTCAATTATGTAAGTTTAATCAAGACTCTGTAAAGCTATTAACATATTTTTCATTACTACATTATCGAATTGTTTTTAATTTATTGTTTTTCTAGAAGTTGCAACATCTTTTCTATCGAATTCTATCTGCTACTGGTCCCTTTTTTCTAGAAATTTAATATCCTGCAATAATCTGACAGTTCCACGAAACTCCAAATTAATTTCAAAGACATAATAATTATGTATATTAGCATTTTTCAAAGATTGGCAATAAAAGGCAATAAAATTTATGTCTGTACCTGCTCCTTTTCAAGAAACAGGTAAAATTTATGGGTATGTCATAATTTTTTCGCGGAGTGTAATTAAGTTAAATACGAGTAAAATTGAATCCAAGTCCAAACGTGGAAAACAAACTCTCTTATTTCCGTCATCCATACCTACGATATTGTGACTGAACATTCGGGCAATGTACGTGTAAATTGAATTAGAATTATTTCAGTTCTGTATAAATATTTAAAATTCAATTACCGAAAAATTACGAAAAGGTGTAAGTATTGTAAGGTTGGTATAATCATTGATATACATTAATAATCCCAAAAGGCAAGTAGGTATACTTTTTCTTTAATTTTATAAGTGGATATTGTGGGTAGAAATAAATAACAAATACGTATAGATGATAATTTTTGTCATTAGATTTAAGTAGTTAGTGAAATTTGGAGGTATACTCGTACATATGAATTGTTCTTTAAAAATCACGAAATTCTTGGTGGAATTGACGTGGATTTTACTGAGTTATTATTGTTTTATTGGATACTACAGTAACTATAAGTATGTATATTTAATTAGATCTGCTTTGTTTGTTGATATTAAGTCCAAAACTTAAAGATTACTCCAAGGTCTAATCTTTTCTTAAGGTTCATACAATCTACGATGGAGTTTTAGAAAAAAATTCCATTTGTAACTAACATTTTGAAAGCACACTGACATGTTTATTTAGTTCATTATCATTCATTATTTTAAATATTGCAATTACTATTCGTGCAGTCAGTTATAGGAATATTTTGATGGGCCATTTTACTGCTCGCTCATTTCATAAAAATGTATCATTTCAATTCATTACTTGTCGGTGATATCCAAATTAATTCCATTAATATTATAGAAATTGAATTGTAAATATCAAATAACATTATGTCATTAATTTTCGAACTCTACTTAAAAATTGAACTTTTTGACACTTAATTTGTATGAGGCAAATATTAAAACTCCTCAATTTAACGGATTTCATAATTCGAATCTGTCGTAAATATTAATTTTAAATAAAGTAGGGGTGTGTCATTTTAAATTGCTGTAATAAAACGAGCATATGTCTTTGTTTATGTTTTACCATTCAAGCTGCTTATTTTAATGTTGTTAATAAACTTACTTCTTAAAAGTCCCTATCAATCATATAGTAAATATCCGAAAATCTATGTAATATAACAAATAACATCCTATAAGGTAACTCTGATGGCTTTTTATTCTGTTGTTTGTTGCAGTATTTTTAATCGCAGGATATGCAGGACCGAATATCCATAGAAGACGCCTGCCACAAGTCCAAATTTTTATTAAACGTGCCTGATGCAGCTTAATATTTTCATTAACTACGCCTGCAAAAAGCCCAAATTTTCATAAAATACACCTACAACAGGCCCAGAATTTTCATTATCTCCGTTTACGCACGCACGCATAGGTTGGATGTCTAAGATTTGAAAAATATAAGATAAGGGATTTAATTTTTAAAGTCTATATCAAAATTTTAGAAAAATTTAAAAATTGTATCGAGTGAAAATAAAGATATCTATGCATGAATCTGACGTCAAATATTAAATTAATTGTAGCATAAAAGGCAGACAGAGTCTGCAACTACTGCCTTGATAACATTTGAATGTGACCTTTCATTTTTACTTTATACAGGCGTGTTGTAGGCGTCTCTAGTGTACCATAGTTATATGGAATTTAAAAATATGTTTAATAGAATTACTATGTTGAGATGAACTTAAAATAATTTAAAACCTAGATTACTGCAACTACTACTCGACTCTTTTTTAGCTTACCGAGTTACTGGTCACAACGACGTAATGGTCTTTATTATTTTTTCCGTAATAAAACACACCAGTCTAAAGAGACAGTGTTTTTATTGACTTTTATAGCAACCAAAGTATTTGGTTAAATCATTTTTAAAACAATTAAGGAAGAAGTGTTAATTTTTGTAAAAGGAAAGTCACATTTTTAAATTAAGCTCGGTTCCTTTTAGTTGTGTTTTGTTTATTTATTCAGATTAGGATCTCAGTATAGATCCTGGTAATGAAATGAAATTCTGAAACGGCTTCTTATAGCAATGATTTTATATTTGATCAGTCGTATTTACTCGTACTTGTACTAGTTTTGAAATTATACTCTTCATGTTCAAATTTAATAAAAATCAAAGTAAAAGTGGAACAAACAAAAATTCAAAAAATAAAGGGCTTCAGGGCTCAAAAATTAAAATTAATACGACACATACGACACATTTTATAAAAATTAAAGAAAAAGTTGTAGAAAATACTAAAACATAAATAGTTTAATGATGTTCTCAAAAAATTACTATCTTTTACTCTTTGCCTGCAATTTTCCCATAAAGTATAGGTTTAAAGCACTATCATTTTGCTAAAAAATAAATACTATGCTCTATCTAGTTACCTAATTTGCAACATAATAACATAAAATAAGCAGTATGCTGTAGCAATAGCAAAAGTATTTTTCTCAGTATATCTGATACTAATCTGCTGTGAATACTTACGTATTTCTATTATTTTAAAAAAACTTACATTGGATCGATACCTGTTTGAGTATAGTTTTTGTGCGAGCCAAAATAACCCTTTTCAAAGAACAACTTTGGCTAAAATTTAAAAAAATATACTATATATCAAATAAATAATAAAATACTTTATAACACTTAGTAATCTACCACAGTCTATATATTAGAGCGATTTCTAACAATATAAGAAAAAAGTAGCCAAAGTAACCCGTAACTATGGTATATAAATAAATAGTTCTTATTTGAAAACAAGCAAAGCCTTAGGTCTCACTCTTTAAATTTAGAATTTACCCCAATCAATTTATTTTTTCAGTCATTGAATTAAATTTTTATACTTTAATTAAGATGCGAGAGAAATTACCCTCACAAACATTATCTAAACCTTGATATAATCGGCGCTAATCTCCATAGAATAATTTCTGAGAAGTGCCCGAATTCCAAGTAAATGACATTTTTCACAAAATTAGGGCACTTTTGACAATTAAGCATAATGTCTTAATTAAGCCTCAAAAGGTAAAGAGCGAGGTAAAGTTATATTTCAGCAATTAGTAATTTCAAATTCAGGTTCGTTTAGCTTTAGCTACAGTTTACTTTATTTAAGTTACGTAAAAATGTTAAAGTTTACTTAATTCGCTTAAAAATATTTAAGTTTTAAAGTAAGGGGCCTCTGATAGTTCAGTTGTTAGCGCACTGTCCTACTGTCCCAGAGGCTGTGGGTTCGAATCCCACGAATAACCATGGTCTCCTGCGCTACGTGGTAACACAATGGGCCAAAATTGGCCTAAGTGTGCCTTTCTAGGCAGCCACAGTAACCTAACCTAACCTAAAGTAAGGCTGTACAAAGAGCATATAACACTATACTTTAAAATTTTTGTGGGTGCGTGCAAGGGCTGCTTGTGACCGCCTTGCAGGAAAATTGGGACTTACAAGATTTTTATCTCAAATAAAAATGATTCTTTATAAAATTAAATTAAGTAATATATTTAAATATAAATTTTGTTATTTATTATTAATCATCTCTACTTAAATTTCGGCCTCGTACGATCCCAGGGTACATTTGTTTGGGGCTTTCACTCGAATTTGGCCTTTGTAAACTCGGGTGTACAAGCTGCGAGATTTTACTAAGCATTGTTCGCCCGTAGATCGCTGAACGGTTGCTGACCATTTTTTCTCGGGTTAACTTAATACCCTTAAAGATGCCGTAATTTATGGTATGATTAATGGCCAGCAATTTGCAAGGGTTTCAATTTGAGTATTTACATTTATCATAATTCCAAATTATTTTGTTTGCAGGAGAGAAATATTTTCATTAAACAAAAATATGATTGAATTTATCTTTGAATTGGTTTTAGCAAGTAGTCCTAAAAATAATTTATGAGAAACTCTCATAGCAAATAAACTTATTTGATTTGAATGAATTTTGACCGGCCTTTCATAATAATTATTATAGACACCAGATGTTATCGATTAAATTTGCGGTTAAATAAAAACGTGGTCAAGGAAATAATTAAACCTAACAGCTTGAGGATGCGGAATATTATTCTATGCCAGATGAGATGAACGCTTTCTATTTACTGCCCATATAATTTTTATGCTACATAAATTCTTTGATAAGTTAAGAAAAAACAAATTAGGACTATACATGAACATTTACAAGAATATGAACTATACAAATATAACTTTTGTATGAACAAGATATTAAAGTAAGGAACATCTTTTAAAAAGTAAGCTCTAATTATTTTGAAGAACTCAGAGATATGATTACTTCCATCGATCATCACACCAGGTACCATTGGATTGTCACCATGTATACAAATGTAAGCACAATTTCAGCTCAATCAAACATTGGGAGTCAATTTGCAAGATTTAATGACACACGGACACGTGAATTTTAGCAAAAGCTTGTACATCGAAGAAAGGAATCAAATATTTAATTAACAGAGCGAGCTATTGTTTGTTTACTTTAGAAAATAGACTTTTAGAATCTTAATGAAATAGCTAATTTTGTTTTATACTTGCAGATTGATGCTTTGACGGCATCACAAACGTTGATGTTTAAATCTCTAAATGTTGCACGATTCTTTCTTTGTCCCGTATTTCTGATTTTATTTACTAATTCGTAATCTATGGAAAAAATCCAATAGAAATGATGTCGCAATTCTTTGGAGACAAAATAAAATATTAAATTTGTTAACCAGTGTATCAGTCATCTTATTAATTGCTGTAACAAAATATATTTTAAGTAGATTGCGAACAAATAACTAAAATATTGAACATGACACAATAACCCATCTTGTGGCACCATAAAAAGGCAAGGTGCGATTTTCTAGACATAAAGAAAAAATACAGTTAAATGTTCGTATAGAATCACCCGAATGTGTAAGATAGGGTAAGTAGAATTTAGTTCATATTTACCTACCCCATCTTTTCTCTTCGGGTGATATATAAAAATTAATTCTTATTTGTATTAAAACAATGCAAAAATTCCTTAATTTATATTAAGGAAAATTCCTTATTTTATAATAATAACGCTACGAGTTCAAAGCCAAATTTACATTGAATAAAATTAAATCAGAGGAAAAAATTTATCTCTAACTCATGGATCTACAAAACCTTCTATTTCGATGTCATTCACACAATTGATAGGAGCGTATTGACCATTTGTAATAAATTTATCGATTTCATAATTCTTTTTATCTAGGGAATTTTAGGGGTACCCCATCTTAGCCCACTCTACCCTATATTTGAAAAATAAATTTGTTCCTAAAAGCCCCATTCAAATCCAGATTTTTGTCTCTAGCATGTTATATGATATGAACCTTGTACTATATGAACGTGTGGTTTTGCACCCTCTTAAATTATGTACCATGAGGAAGCTCTTTCGGTCTACGCTATCAAAGGTTCGTCATATTTTATCTGGAGTTACAAACATTTCTATAGCGAAAAGGTTTTTTTCTTTTTATCACGAATTGTTGTTAACTGTCTTGAGTATATTAAAATTAAATGTTTTGCTCGCACTGTAGGTCACGAAAAAGCAGTAGGAAAATTCATTCCTTTATATTGAGATTATCTTCTGGAATCTCTCCTCCGTGATATTAAAAAAGTGTGAAAACAACTGACACGTAACAACTAAATAAGGTCATACTTAAAGAAGAATATGTTCGAGTACTTATAGTAAATATCGTAGAAAGATTTTTTTCCTACATTCTGTCTTTAAGCAAGGCCTTAGTAAACTCACTTAGTAGCAATCCTGCAACATATTTTTTAATCAGAGCGAAATTCTTTAATTTTCTCACGGCACAGAGGGATTTCGTTGGATGTCCGAAACTTTTATCTCCGAGCATAAGGTGATTACGCATAATTTATTTTCACCTAATGGGAACCCAGTGTATGATTCGGGTTCCAGATATTTGTCTCTAGAGCTCAACTATTACCAGAAAAATTGTATCTATTTTGGAGACGGAAAAATATTGACTAAAAGAGTACTCACCGGATTAACTAACTTCTTTAATTACTGAGGTATTAAAATGAGTCGTTGACTCTCTGGCCAAATTACGTAATTACGAGAAAAAAATATGTGTTTTTAGAGTTATGAGTTTTGAAAACACATTATTCAGTTAGAGTTTAATGTAATGTAGTTGATTTGTTTGCGCAGAAAACCAATAACTTGGTTAATGTTCAAAAAAACTAAGTAACTCGATGAAATAAAATGTTATTGCTTTATTAAAAATGTACCTATACCTACCTAAAAAATGTACCTATATGAATTAAATAATGTTCCTTTATTACGCAATAATTTTCGCAAGGTTTTTATATCTATAATTTCCAAAATGGTTAGTGAAATTGTTAAACCCCAAGGAATTGCCATGAAAATTAGTATTTGGTGGTTTATGGATGCCGAATTACGATCAAAATTCTGAAATTCGATATAAATGATACTTTTCATGGAGCGATATTAATTAACCGTTGACCTATTATTTAATTTCCAACAAAGCGTGCCAAACTCATAAGCCCGGTCAATCACTTATCGAGCCATTTTGAGTTTTGTAATTTTTGACCCAATCAACGGAGTATGGTCCTCATTCGTGTTTATCATTTTTGACCTGTTCGATGTGTTGCGAACAAGGCTCAATATTATAGACCAAGAGATTAATCGATAAGGGATTCCGATTCCTCGAATTTAAAAACTATGTTACTATTTGAATTGTTTGAAATTGAAATGAATTTTAATGAAAATGAGTACTATTTTGATATTTTTATCTATTTTGTTTGTTGAGAACTGGAAAATTTAAAAAGAGTGTCACTAATTTATGGGAAATTAAAATCAATATAAATTCTTGTAAAACATCACATTCATTTCCTTCTTCTATTTTTTCTAAATTATGGATGCATGAATATGCACATAATTGGAACAAAATACCATACTTACCATCTGTTAATTTTCAGCAGCTCAGATTTCTATGATTTTAGAATTATTTCAACGATTTAACAGTAGAGAAAACTTTTAATTGCTTTTAATAACAATATGAATTTTTGTAAAGTTAGATTTAGTTTGCTCGAATTTATGTTTGGTAGCAGTTAGTTTTAAACATACATGTATATACATATATAGTTTATTTAACAATTGACACTCATTTCTTAAAGGAAACTGTGGTTATAGATCAAAATGTGTTAATTTACCTGAAATCAACAGTAGGTGGAGATTATATAAATTTGGTTTTGTTCTATTACCAGTTAGTGATAGAAAAATCGTAACCTTTAACTTTTAAAAATAAAATCATTTATTTTATATGAAACATTTACAGAGTTTTGCAAAAGATAAATTTGGGTTTCATAATGTTTGAGTCTGCGATTAAGAAGATAATTATAATTTGTTTATAAGAAAAAAAATATTAAAAAAGGTGTTTATTAAATATTATGATATACAGGCATTTCATCACAGTTATAGGGAATGTGCAGGATATTTAAATTGAAAGCACCCACGCTCTAAATATTTTCTAGTTAATGTGTACATGGTCTGTAACTCAATAAATTTTCATATTTGAGATCAATACGTTTCCGTCCGACATTTCAATTTTGCAGTCTAAAAAGCAGGGAGCTCAGTATCTATAAGAAAAGTAAACCCCAGAACCATCGTGCAATCAAATCGCCTTAATTTTAAAAACCTTAAAATTCTCCGAAACGTGATGCTTCCATGGTCCTCTTTGAATTTTTTCCCCCAATTTATCAGAACTGATTTATTGGCGCCCCCCTTAAATTATTTTGCTTTTGCGTAAAAAAAAAAGCCTTTTGAAATGTGGATATTTATGTATATTAGCTTTACGGGCTTGTTGTGGAATTTCATATCAATTGCTTAACAAAATGTACGCTTAAAAATAATTTTCAGCAAACACAGCCAAACGAGAAATTATACTTCACGACGGAAGTTGTGAGGGATGAGTTGCCATAAAAATTGTCGACGTAGTTTAACTTATACGGGTACATTTCTCTTTCGGGGTAATGTATGTCAAATGGAATGTGAGGGAATTGCTCAAATATTGTGGTTTTAAGAGGAGCACACTATAAAAACATTTTGCATTTTACATTAGACATAACGACATTTTTATCCTTAATTGTGTAAAAAATAAGATTATTATTTAGCTTCTTTATTTTTGGGATCATTGTATTTTTTTAAATATTAATAAAAACCATCAGGCTTCAGCGACTTCTTAGAATATTCTTTACAAAATTCGTGAAGTTTTCATTTTCAGAAATATAAATTTAAATTTTAAGATTCTGTCTTTGTTGTGAATCTCTTTGTTGTCCGTTTTCATAACTTTTCAGACAAAATATTGTTTTACCTTTAGCTAATTGGAAAAACATAATGATTTTGATTTTGTCCGAAGTAAGATGAGACATTTCCTAAATTTGTTTACTTAAAAGTAATAAATAGAAAATAAATTTTATGAAGACAACAAGTGAACCAAGGTATTACCGTTTTTCATTCTCATGATTATCTTCATCCTAACTACTATCGTATTTCCTCCTCATTAACATTTTTAAAGATACCTAATATATAATATTGAAATTATTTACACTATAACTTTGTGAAACTTGAGGATAGTTATTTAGGAGCAGCCAATATCCATAATTTTGTTCGCTCGGGTTTTAAGAGTTATAAATTAAATTTAAACATACACTTTAATAAAAGTCCCAACAAACAGATAAAAATTCTAATAGCTATTGTATAACAAGTGAAGATAACGGCCCTTAAATGGAGTTTTAACCAATTGTATTATATGCGTTGATGTAGGAATGAATAGACTCAAAATCAGTGAAGCTCAAAAGCCTTTTCATAAAAAACCTTTACAATTAAGAAATTTAATTTAATTCTAAGTCATCAAAATTGCGATTTTAAAACTGGTAAGTACCCATTTTCAAAAAAATCTCTTAAATTTCTATTTTGAATACCTATCCTGGATTTGAAATATTTTATAAAATGATTCCGAAATATCTTTTGTAATAATTTTTATTATGATCTTTACAATATGTGAAATTTTGATTGTAAATTTGAAGGCAGTGTCCTTAGTATAACCGTTTTTTTTTGTTGAATCCGAAATATTTTGTTCGCTTCAATTGAGTTCAAATTCGAAAACTAATTGAATTCAAATCCGCAAATCTGTATATATGTCCATTTGCATTTCTAAATTTTAATTTTAATTCAGATCTGGAGATTTCAAAATTTAGAGATAATAAAAGTATTGTAAATCAACACCATAGTGTAAACTTTTTTAAATCTGAAGGCGATAATAATCTAAGCTTTACGGGCATACCTGTGTTTCAAAAATTCCACTCGTAGCTTATCCATGTAGCCTATCGTTGGATGGATTATCTGTCTGGTTGGCATTCAGATTATGTAGATCGTCCTCGTTGCATAACCTCTTTAAAAGAGAAATTTGGTAAAAAAAGATATTAATAAAATCAATTTCTGAGGACAAAATTGTGTTCAGGTTCAGACTAAAGGTAAATATGAATTTCATAAATATGTGTATTTTTTTATGAATGTATTGTAAAACGTTGTCAGGTGCAATGTATTCCAAGCATGGATGTGCACAAGAAGTTCAAAAATGTTTTCTATAGTACGTTAACTATGTATGTACTGTAACTTCTGAACGCCTTCACAAGATTACGTCCAAAGGCATGTATTGTGTGTTATACCTCCGCCACTTAGCCATGATTTCCCATATGCTGGATGAAATTTGGAAGGGAGAAGTGGGCTTAAAAGGAATAAAACCAATTGTTATTTATATACTACGCAGTGAAAACTCAAAAATCTCTACATTATTGGCTATTCATAAACAGTACACAGCGTTCTAATCTAATTGGAGACGAAATGCTTTTTCCTCACTATTGAAAATTATTATTATTATTATTAAAGCTTATTAAATTTATTTCATTTGTAATATTATTTCTTTTGCGATTATTTATGCTTGCTTCTACAGCTAACACTGATGAAAAGAAGCCTAAGTAGAAGTCATAATAAATTAGTCGTTACTATGCTACCGTCTTGCTTTTGGATATTCAACTTGGAAGCCTTCTGATTGTTTTTATGAAAGACGAGTTCCGCCCCATCGTTAATGTACAAGATCTTTAATTCCCATCCACAAGAAATTTATGGGTGCATTAAGGGTTTCACTGTCAGCAACACGCAAAACAATTTATTTACATATTTGGCCGATAATCTAAGCAGTAAAATAAATACACGTCACTGTTAAATACTTTGTAAGTATTTACAATGCCTATGATTAAGGCACAGATATGTACAGAGTTGGTCAATAGGGACAATGTAATCTTGTATTGTATGTTTTTCATAATCTGTCAACGTTAAAACGTCAGTTGAGGTTAAAATTTTTATCATGACGAAATTCACGAACGCGCAATGTTTAGAAATGATTAAATATTACTGATAGTAGTCGCAATCAAATCAAAATATTCTTGTTCCTGTGCCAGTGAGACAACGCACCGGTCGAAGTACCAAAAATAGCCAAATCAGTCTATTCCACTCCCTTCACAGGAATTGGGAATCTTTTAAACCACATTGTGGCGAATTTTGCGAAATAATCTTAGCTTACACCCTTACAAGATCAAATGAACTCAAGAACTGAAGTTTCTTTATCATTTGAGACACCGAAACTTCTCCGATTGTGCTCTGGTAAAATTTGAAAACAAAAAATCTTTTAGCGATGAAGCTTAATGGCTTTGCCAATAAGCAAATTATGTATTATTGGACAGCAATGAACCTACATCGTCAATATCTTGTTACCGGCTTCCAGGAATGCTGGTGATGTGCATGCTTTGGGGAGTGGTTGTTGTGTCTTATGTCTAATGGTTGTGTTGATGCAACCACGTAACTCGTGTCATGTTGGAAGACTATTTTTGGCCAGAAATGTGTGAATATGTGGTTCCAACAAGATGGTGCGACATGCCACACACCTGGTCAAACAATTGATCTATTGAAGCGGTAGTTCGGTAACCGTGTAATTTTGAGAAATGGTCTGGTTAAATGGCCACCTCGCTCATGCGATTTAAAGATTTTGTTTTTATTTTTATAGGGTTACGTTATGACAACAAGCCAACAACATTAAAGGAGCTCAGGGACAATATTGAAAGACAAATTGCCAACGTTATATGCCGAAGTATGTGAAAAAGTAGTGGAAAATTGTCTCTAATGAATCAATCGCTGCAAACGTGCTCACTGTGGCTACATAAATAAAATCGAATTCCATAGTTAAATGAAATATTTGTACTGCACCTGGAATAAATTTCATTCGAAATATCTCAATTATTCTGTGCTTTATTTGTGGTTGAGAATGTCCATTTTCTTTGTCTATTCCTCATACATAGGCACAAATTGGCACTTCCTTCTAATTCATTCTAATTTAGCAAGAATATTCAAAAGTCTAATTTGTGACTTATGTATACACATAAAGGTGGCTGCTATAAAGGTGTAACTACTGCTGATTAATACGTAGAATATCCGCCCCCCAGCAGGTGACCTATTTTAATTATCTCATCAAGGTAGGGAAGCAAAATTATGCCCCGTTAGTGCTAAGGATATAGGAATTTAAAATCATTTAAGGCTAACTAATAAATTGGTATTTGGCTGCTCAAACACACGTACACAAATAATTGGAAACTCTATTAATCTTTCTCGAAACATAAATTCATAGGTACGCCAGCATAAAAAGCTGTCACTTTTATTGGGATAATACGAAGCAAACGAAAAATTAATCTCCAGGGACTCATGATATGTGCAAAATTATTGAACAGAGAATCGAGTAAGAAGAAGTATAATGCAAATTTGATAATTTACGATATTTTACATGCAAACTGCAGATGCGGTATTTTACTTGCTAACTTTATAAATGTACGATTATTGCACGCAGAAGATTTAATAAGTTAATTACTTAATGAACCCACATGCAATTTACCTTATATGGCAATTTAGCTAACAAGTGCATCTGATGATTTTGCCTTTTCATTTTTACTCCGATTTTCGAGAAAAAAAATTTCCTAAAATTTTCTTAAAATGCAATAAGAATGAAATTTATTGGAAATCTACAAGAATGCTCTTATTTAAGTTTAGCTAGTACTTGATTGAGTCGAATTCCCTGAGGGAGGGAGGAGCCTAACTCCTAGAAAATCCTGAAACTTATCCACATAGCCTGGCAAAGAAATATCAGATTGTCAGAAGCAAATATCACTTAGAATTCCGTTCCACAATCGTTTTTGTTCTGGGATGAGGAATTGC
This sequence comes from Philonicus albiceps, assembly GCA_963969385.1. Classification (NCBI taxonomy): domain Eukaryota; kingdom Metazoa; phylum Arthropoda; class Insecta; order Diptera; family Asilidae; genus Philonicus; species Philonicus albiceps. The sequence continues at coordinate 34,801,579 of OZ017773.1, forward strand.
AGAACCTTTTGAAAATCTGTCAAATACAAGAAGAATTTTCTGGCGTACGTTCTATTCTGAAGGAATGTTTGATACACTTCGATTCCTTAAAAGAATGATGCTAATACCTCTCAGCTTGGCAGCTGGCAATCTAAGCTTGTTCGATCTTGAGTCCGCAGGAAATAGACCCAAGCTCGCAGCTCGTGACAAAATGTGGTTTCTGCAGCGACACAGCATCTCAAAAACTGCCAATTGGTCCCAGAAGGAAATCACTAACAAGGACACTTTTTATGTAAGACGCTCAAGAAGTCAAGGTATTATTTTTCAACATTCTTGTAATATGACCCATTTTTTATGGTACAAACCACAAATTTTTGTGTAGATGAAATTTTAAATTTTATCAGTTAAGATCGCATATATGCATATAACCACCATAGGTGGACTGAATTAACTCATCAAGTGATATTTTTTAAAAGAGCAAACATGCATATGGAAAACCTCAAATATCATGCAGACAAATCGTTTACTCAAATTATGTATGCGCATATGTTTGAATTTACATTTGTGGCTCTGTAAGTAAAATAAAAATGAAAATGTATTATTATATGTGTAGTTTGTTGCGAATTTCTAGAGGGTTCTCGCTATATCGTTTCCTTTCTAAATAGAATGGACCCTTTGAATACGTTCATAAAGTTTTAGTGTTTATTTAGAAAATGTCAGCCAAGTGATTTCACAGAGCTTCCTTGAAGGAGAATGATATTTTATTTGAATGCTCAACCTTCATATCTTGCCCCATTTCAAACGTTTGTGATGATTTTTCAATGGAGCGTAAGCCCAACTGCAAGTAAAGTTTTATCAAAATTTCTAAATGGCATCGTTTGGGGTTCCTATATGAATGATAATAGTTTTGTAAAATAAACACGAAATAATACATGGAAGAGAAATACAAGCATAAATTAAAAAATGTTAAATAAAGTGTTTGTTTTATGTTAAAATAACAAAAATTAATCGAAACCAAAAATTAAAAGTGTTGTGTCAGTAAGTGGTTTATAAGGTCAAAAGATCATCTACACTGTGTTGCTTATCATAATTATTTTGCTTTGTCCAAATTTTTATTTTAACTGTCACTAGGAGGAAAGTCAATAACTTATCATTAGTTTAAAGGCGAATTTCGAATATACCCTCATTTGTTATTAAGAAATTTATCAATAAATCTGTGCCATAATCTTCATCTTTCGCGTCTCTTTAATATTTTGTAAAGTGAATTGAGATTAATACAAAATAATGTTACTGTCTTGTCTATGAATCCTCCACAAGAAACTTGATTTTTCTTTTCTAAACAAATAGAGAAAAGTTTTTTTTCCAAACCATTGATACATGATGTAAACTCATTCGCTTTTTGATTCGATTTGTAAGATAAACGTTTTGTTTGGAAAATAAATACCTTACCCAAGGAGATAAAGACAAATAAATGGGTCTGACTATTTTTGGAGTTAAAATTTACACTCTTATTTTCTGCTGTGCTGCGAATTAAAAATTATTAAAGATGATAAGGGCTATGTTTTTTTATTTCTAACCGAATTTTCGTTAATTCAACCCTATCTCTATGTGAAGGAGTATTTTCATTTATATGAGGGCACTTAATATAGTTTCCTTTTAGCTCTATACATTTAGTTAATGACCTCTTCATTCGACCCAAATCTCTTACTCCCAGTTATTTCTATAGGGTTTGGAAACAGGAAATAGTTGCAGCGGGCTAAATCTGGAGAATATACTGGATGGGGTAATAGTTCGCAGCCCAAATTATGGATTTTTCCCATGGTGACTACACATAATGCTTAATCACCACACGAAATTCACTTTTTTCCATTTTCGTTAAAATTCACGAGTAGCCTATTAATAGATGACAGCTCTTGTGTATTGTATTTAAAATTACTGCGCGGGAAATTCAAAAAGTCACTGACTTATCAAATTACCCTCCTATTTACCAATTTATAAACCTTCACACTAATTCTTTCCAAGCAATTTATCATTAAAAACTCTTACGATGTCTTTTAATGCATTAAATTTTTATCAATTTGGGAAGCAATCTCTTTTATTGCTTAAAATTTGGTAAAGTGCAATTAAAATATATTTTTTATTGTTGAAGTTATCCTTATTTGAAAGAGAATTGAGTATTCTAGTAACAAAATACAGAGGTTACATATTTCTGCTGCGTTTTTGGCAGTGATTAAATTATATTATCAGCAACTTTCTTCCCATAAAACAAACCCAGAACTGGGAACCCAGAAACAGAGTATAAGTGAAGAATACTGTATGAATATAATAAAAAGGATTACTATTCTTATTTATTGTTTGTAGAAGTCACCGTTAAGTTAAATTAAGAATGTTAATTAATAAATGTTAACTTTAATCTTTCTATTTTAATTTGAAATAATTGGATACCTACAAAATTAAATAATCGTCTCTCTGCCTTAACACAGTTTGTAAAACAACTCAGATTACAAAGTTTAATTAAAAAAGAGTTTTTACTAGTGTGCAAAGGAGAAATTTGTAGAAGTTTTGATTATGTAGCAACTAAAGTATTAACTTGCTTGTGCTTTCACAACAATTCCATTTTCTCTGTATTCGTAGCAAATACGAATTCTTCTTTTTAAAGGGCAACTTTTAAATTAAAGTTTGCAGAGAGGAGAGCATTAATAATGTCTTAATTTTCAAAAGCCGCAAAATCAACCTTCACATATTGTGTTCGGTATGAATTAATTCTACATCACAAGTCGTTAATTTATACGCTAAGTTTGCTATATCAAACGCTGTCACCACAATCTTATTGATATTTTTATTTATATGGTAAGGAGTTTACAAGTAAAATCTTCAAATATTTGTGTGAAGGTTGTGGTTAACACTGGAGTACATGTGTATCTTGTTAGATCGTTAGTAAAAAAAATAGTTACACTTTACTTGGGAGTATAACGCTTGTTTAATTATCTTCCAGGAAAGTTAAATTAAAGCGCTCTGATAAATTTTGTTGAAGAATTAATTCACTTACTTCAGACTTTTATTTATAGAATGTGAGGGACAAATCTTTGATGTGGCTGCAAGGTACTTCACGATATGTTGGTAAAGAAATGAAACTTTATCACTTTTAGAGTAACTAAGTGGAATGCTTTGGTATAGAAACAACAAACGCTGAATCTGCGCTAAGTGGAGTATCATGGGAAAACTTCTTTGCGTTGAACATTTTGGGCAATAAAGGTTTTTTCCGTATTGATGATGGATTGATCCAGAAAGGCGTTGCGTCTTAATTTCAAATGAACGGACCAGAGCTCTTTTATTTCATTAGTTAACACATCTTATGTTTAAGCACAATTTTAAATACATATTATAAAAATTGTCTTTGCTTCATTTCATCTTTTGATGTTAAATTATAAGTAACACCTCTTCCTTGTGTCTAATTTCAAAGAAAGTAATTTTATGCGGGACTGGTTAAAATCTCCATCTATAGAGAAATAAAAATATAAAAATTATTTTTTTTTTATGATTATGTTTCCCTAAAAATTCTATAATTAGAAAATATTTTTTATTGTATAATACAATCTCTAAAACTAAATTATTAAATTAAAAGTAAATTTATTATCCGTTAAGTGATACATGTACATATGCACAATTTATAACCTGTGGAAATGTAAAACATGCAATAAGTGTAGTCCCCTTGTAAATTCTCATTATATCGTTTTCAAATATGTATTTCGTGATATCTCAGTGACAGATAGAAAGCATGTGAAAATAATAAAGAGTGACTTAAGAGTTATTTTTTCCTATCAAAATGGTATAAAAATAATGTCTATTATGTACGAGGTGTTTATTGAAAAAATCGATAATTAATTGGCTGCTTAAATTAAATTACTTTTAATGAACCAAGATCACAACAGTGCTTATGGGCGTGAATCTGGTCTGAATTCAAAGTCATTCTATAATTTTTTTATGAATTTCTTATAAAAATGTAACAACGTCATGTCTTTCTATATTAAAAAGATTAATACTTTATATGCAAGGTTTGAAAAAGCGTACATCACATGAACACAATAAAAAGCATTTTTAGTCCAACAAAGGTAAACACAAACAAAAAAATATACTCATACAATTCAATCTCTAAAAATAAAAAATAATAATCAGGCATTAGACTGAAAAATTAAAGTAGCAAAGTCGCTCAAAGAATAACCAAGAGAGTATAATTTTCCTTTTCCGCCAATTCATATTTCTTCTGCAAAAATGAATATGTCTTCAAGAAACGTTTTCCATAATAATATTACTGCGTATTTACCTTCGTCCCAGTTTAGATGTGAATTTTAAATAGTATGAATATAAGCGACAGTAAACAAAAATACTTCTTTTCTTGTCCGCACACACCTGAGCTATTTAGACAACCTACTGAGGGTAATTTATTATTTTTTGATGAGTGTCAAAAAGATAAATATTTGCTATTTTCTTGGTAGGAAATAACTTATTTTTGGGCTTGGTATGAAATAACTTTTATTATTTCGTCACAATGAATATTCCTAAAATACATGCGTACTATTCAAATAAAATCAAAAGTCCAAATAATAATTAGATTTCCAACTGGTGAGTGAAAATAAGTCTGTCAAATGCAAAACAAATTGCTCAAATTATATTTTAAGAAAAGGACTATTTAATTTACTAATACATCTAATGTTATTTTGTAAAGAATAAATTCATACATTTTACAGACGGTAAAATACTCTAATTTTTCATACAATAATGAAAAGATATATCCCTGTTCTATCTAAATAGCAGGATCGTATGATTAATTGCTCCCGAAAAAAAGTGGGATTTTTTAACAAGACTAGGGTTCACCATGATTTATGTGATGCTAGGCTTAGACCGATTTAAAATTCCCGAATATTTTTAGAAGAAAACCCAAATATTGTGTGAAATATTAATATGCTTATATTACCGTATATAAGTCTTATATCCAAATTTATCCAAATTGTCTGTTTTCACGAATTCACTAACCTAGCGAAAAACAAATCTTATTGCGTTAAACAACATTAAAAAGATCATGAATTAATTGAACGCAAACACTTCGATAAAAAGCTGCTTTGTATGCCTTAATCGCAAAACCCAATTACATATTAAGTAGTTGTTTCGAAAAAACAAATTACTCAAACATCGAGTTATTTATTTGGCCAATTGCTAAATAATTACGCGTGATTTACGACTTTATGGTTGACAGATTGATTAAAGTTTTATTCATCAACACATAAATGATAAATGACTGCTAATGAAAATATTCTGATTAATGCTTGCGCAACATATTTCTATCATTGCCTTAGTGAATTTACGTACAAAAGAAAACTGAAATCAATGCTTTAATGTAATCTATGTAGCTGTTGTATTTAATACTTATTAATTTTACATAGGTGTCGTGATTGGATCAAGATAATTAATAATTAATAAAATTTATTATTCTGCCGAGAATTTTAGCATTGGTATTTATTTGTTTTATGGGCACTATTACAAGCTTATTCTTTGCGTCATTTCTTACACTTATTAACTGTGGTACTCGTACATTTTTATAAATAATTGACAAACAAGTAGTTTGCTCAATTAGTTTTGAGCAATATACATGGATTCTAAGGAATACTTCTTTTTATTCAAATTTAGAAAAGCTTTATGTTAAATATAGAACACTAAATCGATAAATAACTTATTTCTTCATAAGACAGATCCTAATTGGAAGGTTCGAAAAGTGACACAATGAATCCTTTTCCATAAACATATGTTCGCAAATTTTCCCTTTTGAAAAGAAATAAACTCAATATCGCCCTTCATTACTTGGGAGGGCAGAGATAACAGCAATTTATGAACCCACGAACCTGATTTCAAAGGGAGAGATTTCAGTAAAAGGTAAATTGTGGAATTATGGAAGCTCAGAAAATATTTAGAGTTCATTTCATAAGCCAAACTACGGGCAACCGCTGGTATCTCCCAGAAATTTTGCACTACAATATGCAATATGAAGCTTAGGGCGAGTACTCTAATAAAGTTGAAAATGTTTTAAGAAAAGAAACTTTTAATATATAATTACTAAGATGTTTATTCCTTGTAGTATCAACACTTTACTTGATATTTTAAGCAATAATTTTTATAAAAATGGCACAAGAACCGATTTTTAGTTGCTTTTAAGAAAATTATGAAGTGATTCGTTATGAACTGAAAAATTTCGTAATACGAAGAACTCGCTATCTGAGATGCACCTCAACATTGAAGAATTTCAATAAAAAAATCTTCGCTTCACAAGCTTCAGCTTAAGGATGAAAACACGATTTCAACTAACTTTGAAGTATTTTTCTCTGCCCTTCCGCCAACAAGGAACCTGTATAAATCGAAAGGAATACCCACTATTAGAAAATTGGTCAGAACAAGTTAATTGATGGTCTTTGTCTTTGATCCTTCCCTTTCTGTCGGCTTCAAGATTTTATCTATAAAAAATCGTTCGATTTCCATTCAATAAACATTTTAATTACAATTAAAAGAAGCTTGACTCAGAAATTAAATCCCCTAATTACATCAATTACATTATCTATTCTATTGATATTTCTTGAATTTTACGGGCAATTCTCCTTTTAATCTATTTTGTTATAAATAATACTGTAATCAAAATCTCTCATTTTTAGGATTCCATGCTTTTTCTATTTGAATTCTTTTAAAATTAATTGAAGAGTTCCACAATTATTTTATATTAAAATTTACCACACAAAAAGAATTAAAAATTCTTGGAAGGTTATGTGTTTGTTGTCTATCTAAAAGATACACATCAACCTCCAAGGTCACATGGTATATGAAATGGGGGATGATATACTGCGGCTTATTATTGTATTTGGGGAACTAAAGCTAAAGGTTATCGCATGGTCGGCCGTGTGTAAAATGTTTTCTAGACAATTAAAATCTAATAAGCTTTGCAGCTTGAAGTGCTCTTCTGATTTCCTTTTATGTGCTTCCTTTCCATTAAAAGTCCTCAACATCGTCGATATGGAACACTGAATATTGATTGCGATATAACAGAATTTCAAAAAAATTCACTGTTCAAATTTTATGTTGTTTCATTATTGTTCGCTTACAAAAAATGTAAATCATTTAAGAAGGTATAAAAATAATAAACTTCTTACCCTATTCGAAAGGTCTTCACCTAAGTAAATCAGCTTAACTATTTAATCAAGTGTATCGATTCCCTAATATTCAATGCCCACAGAATAATTGACTTCAAAACGCTTATTCCCGCAATGGGAAATAAGTAAATCGATTTCCTCAAGCGTAAAATTGCTTTTGCGGCTAGATTTTCGTTATGTCTATCTAGTTACTCTTAACAAGTTAATCAAATTAGAAGCAAATCACAAAACTATTATATTTTATTCTATTATTCATTCATTATCTACAATTTATTAATTTGCACTTAGAATGAAGTGCTCTTTTCAGTAGAGTCGGATAAACCAAATATAAAACACTTTTGGTTCGCACGACAAATTTTTTACGTGGAATTGTTCGTCACATAATAATCACAATACAGATTGACGTATAGGAGAAACGTATAGATGTTTTTCGATATACGAATTTATCATATATTTTAAATTATCTTAAAGTATACATGTTATAAAGGTCTTGTATGGAAAATTATATGTGTATAAAATAACAAGTCTACATTTTTAGAAAATGTTAAATATATCTAAATGGTTAATTTTGTACTTTTACTTTCTTACTCTTTCTCACTTTCTTATTTCACCCATAGGGCTACAATTAACATTAAGATTATTCCAAATCTGCTGTCTTATACCATATTAACTTGAATAACATAAAACTTTGAATCCTAAACTACTAAACGATCTCCACACAAACCTTGAAAGTGTTAAACTATTTCAACAACAATAATTTCTGTGCACACCATAATTAATTTGAATTTTTAATTTAAAAACAGAGAACTAATTTTCCGGCTGCAACATTACAACATTTGTAAAACTTCTATTTATGGGAGATAAATTTCTTGGTAGACAATGAAATTAATTTAGTCCAGCAGAACATCTGCGCTCTCCTTTTCTAAATTAAAGCAGTTTGCTTCGTTTACCAAGAGAGTTTTATTATATATATTTATGCACTATGTAGATTGGGACAAAGCAGGAATAGTTTATTTTGGAAGAATTATGATGAAAAATTATGAGTTATAATTCTCAAAATAATCAAATCAATTTAATCGATTATTGCACTCATTAAATTAATCGTTACCATTTAGAGATATTTCCTTTCATAAAAGGTGTCCAAATTTGAGGATAGGCAGTAATTTGTGAAAAAACAGTAACTAAATGAAAAGTTCAAGCCAAAGCAATAGTACAATATTATTTCCTATGCTTTGTAGTAAATACATATACATTTTCAATGAAATATGTTAAGACGTTTAAAGCTTTTGAAAACAATATCTGATGTAATTTTCAACTTAATATGTAGCTCAAAAGAATTGCCTGCCCCTTGCTGATAATAAAAGCGGAATACGAAGCGATCGAACATACATAAATTATGCAGAAGGTTATCCTTTTTGATAAATATAACGAACTTTATGCGCAATGTACGCAAATTTCATGAATTTAAATTGCAGATATGTTTATGAAAAATGTTTTGAGGCAATTTATTTAAAATTTGCCTTTTAGAAGAAATATTGATATCGATAAGTATATTTTTTAAATTTTTATAACTTTTTTTCGTAAATGTTTGGGTATTGGTTATATTTAAGAAAACCCTTCTACAAAAGTCCTTATATTTTTAGTTGATAGGATACTTTTGCTGCTATGCAAATCGTGGTTATGGATTTAATTTTCAATTTAATAAATACAAATAAAAGCTATAGCTCGGAATATTTCATAAATTGATTAATTTCTGCTTTTTATTTTTAATTTAAACCACATATTTGTAAGAAATTTATAAATCGGAATAAAAAGTACTCTACAATAAAATAAACCTATTCGTACAAGCAAGAATTATACAATGAGGAAACATTGTTTGATAAGCTTACTTTTGAAAAAATGTAAAATCATTTTGCTTAATACTTTAAATTCGCACCATTTCTTTTTAATCTTAAAAATTAATCCACCAAAGTCCCTGAGATTCTAGACTTTTGATATTGGTAAGGAAAGTCCTTCATTTTAATAGTATTACAACTTTTACTTGACTTTGGAGCTGTATTGACAAATTTATTCGATCGCTTAAAAGGGTTTATGCCGGGATTGGTATCCTACACGATTTTTAAAATGAATTCAGATGACATTTTTCCATTTCCTTTATCCTTAGGCAATGGTTCTTATTTTCTAAATTCAATCAATTTAACTTTTCCTCACTTATCATAGACATAAAACATTTCTAGCACGTTTCATTCCCGAGTATTTCTGACGCACGTTTTTCTACTTTAGAAACTACAATTATCTTGTTGCTAGCTATTGAAAAAATTACAGCTTGAGAAATAACATTTCTGTCTGGACTGAATTTGAATTATTTGGGTTGAAATTAAATCTGCATTTTAAGCATGCTTTAATAAACACGTACCAAGAAAATGTCTCTAATGTCTCAGACTTATTGCAAGCATATTTTCGTAGATGTCGCATTTTCATTATTTAAGCGTCTACTTGATAACTTTTCTCGGTGAAGAGCTTCCTCAGAAACCTTCCTATCAGTCAAAACTTTTGGGTAGCATTATAATAAAATTAGCTCCTTACCCTAAAATGTCACATTAAAAACATTAAAGGCAGCTGTTTGTCCGTTGCGCAGTTCCATTCGAAGAGGGTAACCATTAGCATTACGAGCTAATCCTGTTGAGTAGAATTTACATTGGATATTTTTTCTCCTTACTTCCTGTTTCGAAGGAAATGAAAATATTGTATGGATGTCAAAACATCATGCCCAATATAATGGATTTTAATTGCACTACCTTAAGATTGTGGAGAAAAGTGGTTTTTCCCATAGGCACTGTTAAGCTTTGCAAGTTTTGTTGAATTTAATTAAAAGTCTTTATATTTAAATACTCATTTCACTGAGGACTTCAGAGTCGAGATCAGACCTATTTATAGTGGTGTTGCTCTCAGGAGATGGAGCATTTAAATTTTATTTATCGTAATGGAATATGCAAGTCATGTTTTCTTGTCCTACTTAATGTAAAAAAAATAAATAAATTTATAAAGTGATGATAATTGCACTGTAAATCTCTCTTTAAGCGTTTTAAAGTAATACACACAAGTAAAGGCGTTATGTGTGATTATTTCAATAAAGCTGACTAGACACGTTTTATCAAGCCTTTCGAGTATGTTTAGCCTGTTCCAGGTCAAATGGAGAGCGTAATTGATTAAACTGTTCAGTTATTTAGCCCTATTCAGACGGCTAAAACAAACACGAATAGTAATTATTTGCTATTTAGGTGTCCTGAACATGCCAAAATTGATTGCAGCTAACCAAAAAACAAAATATAAAATTAATTTTTAAAAATAAATAACTTAAATGTGCAATGTCTTCAACTTAGTTGTTTCATTGTAAAATTTTCTTGTTTTGTTTGAAGCATAATTTAAAAAATTTAAATTTTTAGCAGATAATTGTTTCATAAAACTATCTATCTAGCTATCTTTTTTCATGTTTAAGTAAATAATAACATAACGTAAAGAAGTTTCGTATTAATAAAAGACCTCCTTTTTTGAATTGTCGAATTTAATCAAATTTAACGCGAAAAACATGTAATATATGGAAATTGTCTACGGCTCAATCTTCTTGATGGAATGAATTAGAGGGAAATTGCGACATTTTCTATTCTTAGGGGCTTTGATCTGATTGATACTAATTGGCTTCCCTTGCGACCAATGTTGACTGTATAACTAATTGATTTTTTGGCAAACAACATTTCAATTTAAACCATTTCAATTTTTTGAACCTACAAACACAAACAATTTTACTTAGCAGTATTATATATGTATAACTCAAAACAAGCAGCAATTTTCCAAATTAGGCAGATCATAGAATTTTACTCGATATATCTCCAACCGTTTCTCTTAGTTGGCTTGGTTAATGCTGATACTAAATCACTAATTAAGCAGCATATGTAGAGATATATGTAACATGCCGATTTTGGCGTTGGTTTCAAAATCAATGAGGCTTTCATGCAAGTTTTCGTGCAACAGCATTGACCACAGAATTGGATTAATTTTTAGTTGCTAAATGTGGTATTTTAACATAATTTAGGGTATTTAGGGCATTTCTATAAATATTTCGAAGGTTTATTTATGAATTTTAGAATTTAAAAGTCATTTCGTTTTAGGTTAAATACGCTCCAATGGTCAGACTGTACAGAATTATTTAAATTACTAATTATACAGTATTAACTAGTGACGAGCAAAATCGGTCAAACCAGTCTTGGTGTCGGTCTTGCAGAAAGTCCAAGATCAAGTCCATACGTTCGATAGCAAGACCAAGACCAAGATTTGACTTGCAGACCTAGACCAAGAGCAAAATCATGCGGGGCTTGACCAAGAATAAAAGAATCCTTTAGACGAAGATATTCAAAAGAATATGATACGCATTGAAAAATTAAAATATATACCATATATTTTCAAATTTAGTAAACTCGTCTTATATTCGAATGAAATGATTTGTTAAAACATAAATACGACCTTATACGAGTATAGTGCATTCAACATTAAAATTTTAGTGAAATAACTTTAAAAATAAATATTAAACTATTTGAGCATGAGTAATTTATCTTTACGAGGTGGGTTCAAATATATCATAAATGCATAAAAGGGCAAGCAAAAGGTGGGACTATTTTTAGCTCACCTAACCCTAAAGATGTAAAAATCTCAGAAGTAATGGTTTTTAACATTGCCTTATCATAATTAATTTTGTATGATTTCTTAATTTATAAAATATCTGAAAAGCACTTCTTTAATGTAAAATTAATCCATCACGCAACAAGTAAAGTTCGGTTTTGAAAGTGAAGGGTCCCTTTTTAATGGAATTCCATAATTTTTACGACCCTTTTTAAATTCAATTTTATTTTGGTCTCTTTTTAATCAATTAATAAAATTTTATAGGCCTCGACATTTAATAATTTTACTATCTAAAATTTAATAAAGAGTTGGGTCGAAAGGAAAACTGTAAAACTTTAGGAATATATCTTAATGCAATAATATTTTTGTAGTTTTCTTATCTTTCACGACCAAGACCAAAATTGCTATCTTTTAAAATATATTATCATATATTGTTATTTCTATTATCATTCCCATCTACTTTTACACATTTTGATTTATTCGTTCTCTTCCCTTATTTTTCTAGAATAATTATTAAATTGCATCAGATCACTTTTCTTCTTAGGTATAATATAAAAAATAATGTCATCAAAGACCGCTATGCTTTGCATACTCTGCTTTAAGATTTTTAAATTAACCTTTAAAAGTTATAATTTAAATAAATTACGTTAAGTGTATCATAGGCGACATTTCACTGCAGTATATGCTTTTATATATTTAGAATAATTACCTTTAAATGAAATTAAATATGTTATTAACATTAATAAATGTTATATTTCATGGCAATGTTATTTTTATAGCGCCTTTATAAATATATGTCGAAAACAATCACTGTTCTAAAGCCATTATGTCTTTTTAAAATATGTGCAGAGCAATTTTCCTGGGGTGAAATTTCAACCATGATACCCTTTAAGGGTTAATTTAAAATGAGAACTCAAACTCTGCATACCGACCAACAAATGTTTCCATTAAGGGTGTATTAATTCCAAGGATTTATTAAAAAAGCTAATTAACTTACATAACATGGTAAACTAATTAAATTTGTTGTTCTTTTTTGAAATGGTATTTATACCATGGCCATGGATACGAGGGCTAAAACGAAAATAAGGCAACATCTCTGTTGAATAAACGTATTTTAATTATGAAAAAAAAACTTCGACCACTTTGGACTGAAATGTAATACTTCCAGAAAACACATGTATTTTGCCTGCATATACATAAACTAATAAAGGAATGAAATATGAAAAGATGCAACTTTAAATGATTACTTCAAACAACAACTTTAAATGATTACTTCAAACAATCATCGATATTTTTATGGTATATAACAGTTGATTACAATAATCCGAAATAATAATACAAATTTCTGCGAGAACTCCGCAGATTTACAAATTCAAATATTGATGTAAAGGATTTATTCTAAATATATGTATAACTTTAATTTTAAATAAAGATATATTAAAACAGGTGTTTCGAAAATGTAAATTTGTTTTATATTCAATTTTGACCTCACTCCTAATAATTATATTTTAAAATAATTTAAATCTTTATATGCATAATGGGCTTATCTTTTTTAATTTTTAATCCTCTTAAAATAAAAATAAAATAAAATTAAAGAAAACAAATTTTGGGATTATTTAATATTTCTACAATTTTACTTGAGCGTGCCTATTTTTTTCAAGATCTTAAATAATCTCGTCGTAGGTCAGATTATTTGAAAATTATGAACGCTTGATACAGACAATGATGTTTAATTTTAAGATTACATATTTTTTTCACTTGAGTGTTAGCAATAAATTTTATTGAACTTTACCCGCATTTACTTATTATATAAATAAAAGAAACTAAAAATTACAAATTGTAATGCTTTCTTAAACCTCGAAATAATGTCGACAGTTTGAAAATTATTGAGTAAAATATTTATAATCAACGCCCTTTAATGGCTTAAATGCTAAACATTAAATCAAATAAAAATTCTGTCAATGAATGAAAACAGAGAAAGATATAAGGTTCTGAAGATAAGTAAATGAGTAGAATATGTACATACATATGGCACGATTCCCATTTGCAATAAAAATAAAACCTAAAAATTTCATAAGAATATCTTCTCTGGTATGATTTTGATTTGATTTGAAATAATTTGAATATAACCCCCAAATTCCCATTACGAGAATCGATTTTGTAAGATATATTCATAGAAAAATATTTTACATCCTGCAGAAGAAACTTATTACCATTGGGAAATTCATAATTTATAACAAGAACTTCAAGTTTTTTTTTGAAATTATAAATTTTGTCTCCCAAATTACAAAATACAAATGACATTGTAGATTTGCTACTCATTTGCAGAAGTTCATCTCTTTAACATATAACAAAATGGGGATAGACTTGAACACTTTACTTTTTGAAGTATGGACTCTTTAGAATCAGGAAAATCAACGTTACAATGGCTGATGCCATCGCAGAAATTTGTTAAAGGGTGTGTTTCAGAAAAATTAATATTATAAAATGAAATGTGCTGTATGTGATTCATGTGTGTCTTGATAATATCACACCTTCTTAAATTGGTTCGTTTTTGCCATTTCATTTTTCTTTAGAGATCATATCAACCTGAAATAATGAAAAACCAATATGCTTATATAGCGGCAAAGGTGCATGCTTAAAGAAAGGAAAGGGGAGTAAATAAATAAACAGTATTTAAATCCATTTCAGCTCATTTTTTTTAAACTCCGATATTATTAAAAAAGAGGGCGAGAAAAAGATAAGAGAAAAACAAAGGGTTACTTTGCAGTTCGAAAAGGATAGTTTTGAAGATATTGATGCCATTAGTAATTATTATTAAAATATTACAACTTTTGCTTCAAGGAATGTGTGCTCGGATACTTAGTCTTTGAGGAAAATTTGATTTCTAGGTGAATCATTTGCCGATTCCTTGCGAATAGCATACCAAGTGTTTTTTTTTATGTGTTTTATATAGGCCAAGAATTTTCTTGGCAACAGCATATTAGACTTAAAGCTGAAAACCAAACAACATTTTAACGAACAAGTTTTTCATGAGTACATACGCTTGTCATAGTTCTTTTTTGCAATCTATTTCATGTAATAATCGATTTATTAGAAATATTTTTTCCCAAATCCCTAAAATAACAAGGGGGAAAACGAAAATTCTTTCATTCTTACTCCTAATGTGGACCCACAAAACTTTATAACTATTTCAAATCAATTATATGTGTAAAATTCAGAAAAAAACTACTACGGTATATGCAAACAGACACCGATATCGTAAATAATATTGACTATCACGACGATTTTTGTTGAATGGCATTCTTTCACGGAGAGTATAAAAGAAACTTTACGGTCTATGGTATAATTAGTATCATTTATCACTTGGATATGGGGTAACTTCAACTGGCGCAATATATATTGAAATGATGAAATTCTCGAACATTTTACGACAGGGCAATGGATTGGATCATTAATATTCATCGGAAAAAGCGATACAACCAATGCCATGGGATACAAGCGAGATCTAATGAAGGAGGACTTTACTAACTTTTAAATTAGCCCTGCATTGGTCACGCCCTAAAAATAATCGTAAGTGTTCGCGTGGATTTTATGGGCATGCCATTTTTCAACTAATCAAAAGAATACATCGCATTTTTAAGAGTCATTTATTTAGTGTTTCATGTCTTATCCTTAGTATTATTTATTATAATCAACATTGACCGCCTTCGGCAACTATCCAACTTAATTTACACGAAGGGTCGAAACATTGGCGTTACCAAATTTTGGATTTGACATAAGTGTTTTACATATAGACCGTTAGCCAAGTCCAAAATTTCATTAGTTCGATTTTACTTTAAAAGAATATGAAAAAGTCATCTTTATGACATTTTCAAAGTAAGCGGTCCATATGAATTTAATTCACGCGACAACTGTAGCTAAATTATGAAACTCGTTTCCTTTCGCAAAACTTGTATTATATTTTTAAAATACAAAAATAAGTTTGAAACTCGTTTCATAAAAAATTTATTTGTCTACATCGTAAAACACACGCCCAAAATCCCATTTAAATAACGTAGTCACGCAATGAATTATTGTTTTCACCAACATACTCCCTATCAGAATTAATTTTTCTCTTTTTGAAATGGATTAAAGATCTTTACGTCTTGATATTTTCAGGTTATGAATTTCATTACCTTGCAAAGAACTCTCATAACCAAAGTAACACACGTACTATGAGAAGTAAATTATATTCAGTTTTTAGTTCTTATTTGTGGTTTAGTCGGCAAAACAAAAGCGAACTAATTGGTATGAGTGAAGACAAATGCTTTCGAGGAATATGCACACATATGCATAATTAAATGTATTGTCAATCAGTTAGGGACTTATGCATGCATCCTTGAATAGAACTCTAGTGTTAGCTAATAAGGAATACATCTGTTAAGAGCTGATCACGCCATGTCTTGAACAGACTTTGGATTATATTTAAATTATTATTTTGCAGGGGTTTTGTTTTTTCCTTAATTTAATACTAAGTAAAAATAGAAATTTGGTCCATTTCATTATTTTTTAAACTCTTCCTCTATTTTACAACTTCAGTTAGACATAAAAATTTCTTCACGTAAATTTCCTCACAACAATTTAATTTAATTAATTTAAATTTGTTTTACAACTGACGAATTAGAGCAATTTAAAACCCCTTTCGATTTAATATTACAAATCATATTCGTCCGCCGAGACAAGCGAATTCAAAAATCGGTTGTCGTTTCGAGCCTGACAAGCACACCACAATGGTTCATAATCTAAAAAAATTAGCAAGAGCTCAAACTCGATTTTTGTATAGAAAACGGAGTTTCAAATTGAGATCGAATTCGGTTTTTCTATCTTAAAATTAAGACTGAGCTTTTGCTCCCTTTTTGTTTTTATGGTCTGGTACTTATACCACATATGCCACGATCAAGTGGATTGAACACCAGTTTCTATTTACAAGTGATTCGCAAAACCAAGTGTGAAATATAAGCGAAGGTAGATTCGGCAGTATTATGCATATTTCCGTCACTATTCCGTCTGATTTCCGTATCTTTTTAGTGTCTTGCTAAGTCCAACTAAGTAATTCACTTTTCCATCTGTGCGGTTTGTTGTTAAGTCTAATATTTGCAAAATACCCTTTTTATTCTGCTATTTTTCAGGGCAAATAATAAGTTCCGCCTGTTTTTCAACTTACAGTCTCTTCTCCGTTATATTTCCGTCTATTTAATTTCACCCCGGAAAATTTCCCATCACTGTCCAATTAACAGGATAGATCAATTATGACTAATTTGGTTTTTATTAATTTCTTTGAATGGGGTGCTAATTTCATAAAGCCAATGTTAAAATCAGTGAGCACCCATTACGTACCACTCACCGAATAAATTGGGTCAACTTATATATAGAACACGTTTTAAATTGAAATGTAATAAAAGGTTATTCTGATAGAAGTAACTTCCTGCTTATGACTTCGGATTATTGGCAATAAAGCAAGTGAATCACAACATTTTGGATTGAAAAGGAAATAGAATTTCTAAATTGTTTTTCCAGGGAAATACTTAGATCAGAGGTAAAGCAATATAAATTCTTTCGTAGGAGTTTGTGTATTCTTTTGTTTTTTATGGATCTACCTGAATTTCATAGGATATCCAAATGAAATTTTTTTTTTTTTGTTTCAAAAAGAAAATGGAGCATCTAGGTTCATCATTACCTTAAAAAAAGCATCCTTTTTTTAATTTTCCGAGTGTAAAGAATGAAACTAAAAAATTCTAAAAAAATTAGATAAACTGAATTTGTATTAGGTGATGCAAACGAAAAATATGAAGAAAAAGGGAAAAAGGAAATCTAAAAGAAAATTCAGACAAAATCATATGCAAATTATACTCATAAAGCATCCAAAACTTATATCTATATATATATATACATATATATATATATGTATATATTGTAGTATATTTTAAATCAAAACTAGTTTTATAACTTAAGTAGGTAACAGATGTAGTAGCAATCAATTTACTTTATTTACGCCTATATGCAGCGGATAAGGTTGTGTCAATATGGCATAAGGATCCTTTTTCTGAATTAGCGTTTTCGAGTTTGCTGTGATTTTCCCCAACATATTAAAATGGAAATGGTGTTATTAGTTGAGTCATGCAAAGCAACTTAATATACAAAATCCAGTAAAACGACATCAATCAAATTTATAGCATGTGGTACAAATAAGTTATAGCTTATTTTAAGCTCCGAAAACAGAAATGTTCTCAAAATAACCCCGTCACCAAATTCAATTTGTAACGATATTCTTCTGTACTTTATTCAGCCCAAATATATCAACTGAAAATACGTGACATGTGTGCAGAATTTATTAAGTCCAAAAATTCAACTTCTGGAAAATATGGTGGACGTCACATGGAATTGTAAAGCCAGGTTCAACTTTTATGCGCTACACTACCATGCCAACTGCGGATTAAAGAATCTGCAATCTTTACTGGCTGTTTTAAATTCCCCTGTTCTTTTGTTGTTTCCATGCTATCAATTGAATGTATCGCAATATGCTCATATGTATGATTACGAGTGAAATATTTGACCGGAGATAACAACAAAACAAAGAACAAAGAAGTTCTATAAAATTAAGTTTTTTAATCCATGCTATGGTCAGAGGAAAAATAACTATAATATTTTGTTTTTCTTGAGAATGTGAAGAACGAGTAACTAATTGAAGCCGCCAAATCCTAAATAAGGAGAGTGCACTTTCTTGTAGCAAAACATCGTTAAATGGCAGAGTACGGGGAGTCTTACTTTTAATTATTAAAGGACCACTCACCTGGTTTTTTGTTTAGAAAACCAACTGGGAATTCAACTTGAGTAATTTCCATTATTTTGAAGAAGTCATCAAGAAACATCAGTCTTAGCTTTTTCATGGAAGGTTATCCTCTAATGTACTTTGACCTTGGCATCTAATTTAGGTAACTTATTGTTGTCATTAAAGCAAGGTTGGCAAAATAAGAGAGAGAGTTCTACAAGATTTCTTTCATTTCATTGTTTATTAAAAATATAAAAAAGAATTTCTATCAAAAACGACAATTCCCTCTATTAGAATTAATCAATGAGAATCATATTCTTTAGAATGTTAATCAAATTTGTTAATAATAATAATAATAATTACAATTATAACTTGTTTAAAAGTTAAAATGAGTACATATATAAGTACAAAATTTGAATATTTTACGTTAATAAAGTGTATTACAAAGATTATAAAAAAAGCTTATCATATGAGTATAGCTTCGGGGCAAAAAAATCTGGATTGAAAAAATATTATTGTCATGAAAAAGCAGCCGTAAACAGCAAATCTGAAGAATCGATGTTAAATAGCATTATGAGACTAATTATTTTATGTAATGCATGTAGGCAACTTTTCGATTAACTCAAATTCTTTTTATGAAGAGTAAACTAGAGTTATCTACCTTTGTTCATAATAAATTCAGAATGGTTTTAATATACTCAGAAACAAATCTCTGAAGTGAAGATCCAATCTTTGCTCCTGTGGTCTAGTTTTTTTATTTCCATCCATTGACATATAAAGAAGACTATTTTCTTTTCAACGAGAGGCTATAATAAGAACAAATTTTAAATATAAAATGGAAAGCTTATGCCTTAGCTACAATATTTTGAGATTAATTAAAAATAAAAAAGTGCAGACGAGTGATTATAATAATAAAGAGTGCTTCGTATAAATAAGCAGAGCTGAACATTAAAATTAATTACGAGCTCCATGTTTAAATAAACTGCAACAATGATAATTTTATCGAGCAGATATTCATGGCTTGTAGCCAAATTCTGGATATTGTCGTTATATTAAAAGCACTTGGAGCTAATAAAAATTTGGATATTAACATATCACAAACAGACAAATAATGAAGCATTTAAATATTATTTATTAGCGGCAATCAGATATATTCCGTGTTAAATACAAATAACTAATTAATAATTAACCTCCTACTGACTTCACCATAGTATGATATGAAAGGAAATTAAATCGAGTTCTGTTGATTTATTTAATTTAATTTAATTGTCAAATAAACAAAATTCAAAGGGCAATTATATCGGTTTTTGTTATTGAAACGGATATAGCCTGAAAACAAAAGTTCAGTGCTCTATATCTGACGATTATATCTGGATTTTCGTCTAACATGATGAAATAGATGTTCAAAGGGGTTATTATATTTAAGATCACTGACCTTATTGAAAGCATAAGCTAATTTGATTGAATAAATCCATAATTTGATTTGATTCAAGCTGAAAATAAGTACAAAATCAAATTTTACTTTTAGCGCATTCGGGTTTTAGGGCTATATGGCGAAAGTAAATTATAGTCTAAAAATAAAGCATTGTTTTTCCTTACTTCATTAATTGGTTAATCTTCTTATGTGATTTACGAGTATATACATATTATTAAAAATTGAAACGTTACTATTAGATTTTTATTATTTGTGTTAAAAATTGCTGAAAAAGTGGGAATCTCAGCAATTGTGAGATTTATATCTTTAAAGAGTTAACAGTTTCAAACCTTTTGAAAATTATGGGTAAGGTACATTTACAGATACTCGTATATAGCATAATAAATACAATTCAAAAAGATCGATGGCAACTAAAAGATTGTGTAGTAATTTACTAAATTACTGACTTCTTATAAAAAAGTCAGTCGACAATATTAGACAAATTTAAATTTTGATAATAACCTTAAACAATATTAAATAGGGGCTCTCTTAAAATAATATAATTGAATTGTGGATCTTATATTTTATAATCTACTTTAAACTGAACATTATTTTTGTGCCCTTTCGTTCTCCTTTAATATACAACAATTTTTGATGATTAAGGCAAACCCTAAGAGTAAACCGGATCTCTTTGGTATAGCAATTTTGTATATGAAAATTGACATATAAATTGTTAGAAATATTATTGTAGCAGAACCTTTTCTTACTTACGAGCGGTAAAAATGGGGATTTAGTCATAAAAATATATTCATTTCTAATCAGAACCGAAGAGCGCAATCGGCACCACAATAGATACTCCCTATAGACTAGCGGAGCAAAACGTGCCAAATTAAGGAACAATTTTAGGGTCTTTTCTTTGCATATATTGTATTTCTAAAATCTTACTTCGCACTCTAAAACTCGTGCTACACGCGCTTCACGGCTGAAAATGGAGTATTGTGAAGTGGATCTAAATTTTAATCGCATTGAATTTTTGCCGGAAGAAATCATTGGAGAAATCTTTACGAACAAGAATTCAAAAGAGCATTTAACTTAAATTCATTAATTGAAAGCAAAGATATTCCAGCTGACACTCCAGAAAGATAAGCATTTCAAAATCAGGTGCCGTCTTGTAATTATTTCGACTTCCGGAAACTCCTCTCCGCCCTGGTAGGTACCTTTCAAACTGATAACAAATATCCAAAAGTGCCTCGTTTTGATAATCCTTGAAAATAAGAACACCACACTTCTTGAACTTAAAAGTCGAAGTAGTAGCATTAATGATATTCTCCGAAAGATAAATTTACGATGATGGTAATTAGCTTCCTTTGTCGATTAGGGCGAAAAGGTTCACCTTGATGAGATTAGGTAGCGCCGGTGTGCCATTCATCTTTCATATATTATACAAAGAAAAGTTGACAAATTTCGAGTAATGTGTGCATAATAAACAGAATAAAATGTATTCTCGTTCAGAGATGGGGTTCTGTCGCTGTTTGATAATTTTACTTACTATTTAGAATTATGAACCGGAGATGGGAAATTTGTGGTTTATATGGCGATGTTAAAATGGAACTGCTCTTCGGTTTCCGTTCCTTTCATAAGATACGAGAAATACCCATTCCATCGGGTGAATCTATAACGTACTTTTCAATAACAATAGCACTGATCAGAAACAAAGCAACAATTGGACTCGCGGGAAAAGGATTTTTCATTTAATGGAATTCTTTTGTTTTCGATGTTAAAGATTTACGAAAGCGTAAATATTGAACAATATTAACGTTTCATAATTTCACAATAATAGAAAATCTGTTGATGCACAATAATATACAAAATTAATATCCTTTTCTGAGAATATTAAGGTTATTGAATTTAAAAAAATATATAAATAATAATAACTTACCCTCTTTCAAGCATTTTAATTTATTTGTTATACTAAAAAAGTATATCTTATTTGATAACACACAGTCTGCTGAATAGTTATTTCGAAGAAGGAAGTAATGTCGGCAAAAAATTATATCGAAAACTTTTCCAATAGCAAAGATTGAATATAATGTATCTGCTTTGAACACTTATTAACAAATGTAATATCATTTTTACGAACTTTTTCCATAGATTAAGAATTTATAAATAAAAATTCTTAGATCAGGTCAATAATATTTGTATTTAATTGAGGCTCAATTTCAGTGATATACTCGCTTAACTTGTCTAGATGTTTACTAAAACTTTATATAATAAATGAAAAATATCGACGCGATTTAACAACACACAAACTAAGAAATGAACTTTCGAATTTATATATAGGGATGATACTTGTGATTTATATTTGACTTCTATTGAAAGATAGGGGCATCGAATACTGTCTTCTTTTTATATGTATATCCTATATATTTTCAACATTTTTAAAGATATATTAAAAACAAAAAGGCAAAAGGTAATATCAAAAATGTTTACCTTATTTGAATTGTTATCACATTTACCATAATTATAAACGATGTAATCTTAACGTAAATAAAACCAATTGTGGTAATAATACATTCCAAAAATATATATAAATGCTCGTATTAATTTTTTTATTTAACAAAATCAATTTTTTTATTTAACAAAATCAATTGAAAACAAAACTTTATTTTTTTAAATGTCATTACATACTTACGCGTTCGGTTTTATAAACCATATAATAAAGAAGTAAGGCGAGATCACATTAAAATTAAATTTGATCCTTATTTAGTTGAGATAAAGGCGAAGAAGGTTGAAATCATAATGAAAAAAGTGTCAGCATTTAATAAGTATGAAATAATTCAACAATACGAAATAATTTTCAATTCGGATATAGGTAAAAGAAAGAAAGAAAGAAATGAAAGAAACTGTCAGTAAATTATCCGAATAGATTGTCTTATTATCATTTCAAACAATTATTTTACAACAACGTAATCATACTGATTATTGCTGATTATCTAGCTTGTAACCAAGGATAGAATTCCACCGAAACTCATTGCTCAAGTTGGGAGGCATCATGAGTATTCAAAGTCGCTTTACCCTTAGGACCATCAAAGCAAATATGCTTTCCAAGAAGTAATTCCTATTTGAAATAAAACTGAGGGTTCAAAAGTTCACATGGTAATGAGAGATTGTTATTTGTACTTATCTAAGGGTTATGAACCGAAAAGCTTATAAATAGAATCCCAAATTCATATAGAATTACAAAAAAATAAGAAATTTAAATACGAACTAGAGTTGAATTTGACTTCGTTATAGTCCCTATTAACATGGCATTGGATATTTTGAAATAAAATTCTCAAAAAGATTCTTATAGAGAATCCTTTCTTTTATGTGTGACTCCAGGGTACACCTAACAGCATCCTTTTAAAGAGTATCCTATAAAATTGCAAACACAATGTGCTTACTTCGTTATATGGTCTCTGTCCATTCACCTGACAAGTTTAATCTTAATAATTGGAAAATAAACTGGATATATAATAAAATAAATAAATTAGATGATTTGGTTTTCCTTCTACTTTCTACTGTGAGAAATCATTCAGAAATGAGATAAAAATACAAGAGAAGTTTATTTTAAAACTCTATATACGTACGAGTATATATTAATTTCTAATGCAGAAAAGAACACCTTAATCATTTTCCTAATTTACGTGAATTTGTTGAGCAAAACTAAAATGTTGTTCGGGCTACATGCGCATTACGGTCTAACAGACTTGATGCGGTAGTACGATATACTGGAAACAATTAATTTATTTCTATGTATGAACTCAAATATATACGAAATGGAACAATACCTGGAAAAGAATTCAAAAGCAGTGCTTCTGGGGAAACGTAAATAATAAAAAATCTATACAATAAAAATGAAAGGAAAATTAAGAAGTTTCCTTTTCGGTCAGATTAAGCAAGAAAAAAAAGATTTTAGTTATCTTCCTTTCTGCCTTAAAAATTTTAATGGATCTTCCGAATCACTAGAGGAAATTATGAATTAGGCCTCACATCAATCGAGGAAATTACATTATTAGTAGTGGCAAATAAGGATTCTTTTTTCGATTATGGTGCATATCTATGCCTCCTTTGGTCGTCGACTTCTTATTTCCCTTAAAGATTACATTTTTACATGCTTTGGTTTCATGTGTTCTGCTGTAATTTGAATTTTTACTAGTCCGACTTATATACACATATATCATGATAGAGTATGTGCGATTTTGTGTATATTTTTGTTATTTCCCAAAATCCTCCGACTATAAAACAACCCAAAACATTAAAGGGCAAGAATGGACTGTACCTTGTGTAGGAGTAAAGCCCGGATAATCTTTGTTAAGGTTTTCTTTGAAAGGTAACTTTTTACTTTTTCTCAATAGAAGCTCCTTTTCAAATTTTTCAAGAAAATACTTGACATAAAAGAACATATAATTTATTTGTATCTAATATAAAGGAACTTAAATTAGAAAATCAAATTTAAATGTTACAATTAGTAATTCCGAAAACCGCTTCAATTTTATCTAAATTGGAGTATTTTAATCTGGGCTTTTATTTGAATAATATTCATTTATTCAAATAAGAGTCCACTTTTGATTTGAAATGTATTTGCATTACATTGCGCATTTGTGTTAGCATTACCACAAATATATGAGTTTATGCATTTTAAATTCAATTAATGCAATAATTGTGATGCAATCTTGTATTCATTAATATCCTTAATTAATGTCATCCTAACCCTTAAACGAAATCGAAACTGGCAAGTTTTAACAATAATAGATATAATTAATCTCATTTTGCAGATAATTAGATGCAAAAATTACAACTAATCACTACTTTCATTTATTTAAAAAGCTAAAATGTTTTAATTTATATTCAAAAGTTATAAAAATTGTAATTATCTTATTTAATTTCTAGTTCTCAAACTCAACCGTTCAAGTTCATAGCTAAGAATAAGTAATATTCTACACACTTGTTAGAATTGGGATAAGGTTGTAATAAGTATAAAAGCAGTGCACAAGATTAATTTTCACTCTGCATTTGTTATTTTGTATTTCTTGATTTTATGGTAATTTAATAATTAAATCTTAAAAGAGTTATCTATAAAATTGGTGGAAACACCAAAAAATATTTATTTATCGGAAGAAGAAATAATTACAATTAGCGTTTTGAAGGAGGGAGAAGAATCTAATCGTAAAATAGCGAAAGAAATTGACCTACACCAGGAAATAAAAAACTGACGTGTCGAAAAAAAAAATCAAATTGTGGCGGAAGCAACAAAAAATCATTTATGGTTATCATAAATTGTTGCAAAATTGCCTGTGATAAAACGAAGAGTGAGGCAAAATTTATCCAGCAATCTGAACCTCGTATTCACCTTCGAAAAAGCCAGCCTTAAAACCTCACCATAAGACTTCTCGTCTTATTTTTGCAAGGAATCATATGGACTTGGTTGATAAGCGGAAAACTATTATTTTTTCTCATGAAAAAAAGTTCAATCTAGTTGGTCCAGATGGTTTCAAAAGCCAATTAGCATGATTTACGCAAAAACAATCCACCAAGAATGAGCAAGAATTTTCAAGGAGGCAGTTTAATGGTATGGGGAGCATTTTCATCGTATGGAAAATTAAAATTGTGTTTTATTCCAACTAAAATGAACTCCGAACAATACTGCGAAATGATGAAAGGAGTTTTGATACCATTTTAGAGGATGTGGTTGAAAATTACGAGTCTGTTTTTCAACAAGATAACGCAGCTATCCATGTTTTGAAAATTTTGAAAAAATGGTTTAGAAGCAAAGATATTCCTATGATGGATTGGCCAGCCTGTAGCCCTGACCTTAACTCCATAGAGAATCTATGGAGTATAATGGCCGACTGACAATATCACTTTGTAAAAGAATTAAAACGAGCGGTCTTGGATTGTTGGGAAAAAATTGACTCAAACACTATTGACGGTTTGATAAGGTCGTTGTCCAATAGAATTTTTGAATTAATTCAAAACAATGGTGGTCACACGAAATACTAAATAATACTTGTTACAATTATTGAAAAAAATTTTGTTTATAATAGTTAATATGCGTTACCAATTATTATTGCTATGAGTTTATACGCATTTCCTCTTGAAAATGAGATTTATTGATGTTTTATTTTGTTTTAATAAATACCTTATATTTGTTGGCTGTAATTTTATATATTTTATTTGCCAAACATATGCAAAAATATAAGTAGATTTTGCTGCATTTTTATAGACACTACTACAATATTTTCTATTTTTGCAACATTTACAATTACCATTTTATCATTTTATAGAAATAATTTCTTTTCTAATCATAAATAAATACATATAACCAAGAAAATTCGGCTGTTTTAATAACAGATATATGTTTTTTTTTTTTTTGCACAATTTAGAAATTCTGAAATTGCTTTCATATTTTCGTACAGTTGGGAACTAAGCACATATAGAACCCACAACTTCGGAATGGTATACAAAAAAGATATAGGTATTACAGGTATGTAAAGTAGATGGTATATTAAATATACTTTATATGACGTATACTACTCGTATCTATCTCTCAAAAGTAGTTTTTGTGTAGAAAGATAAATTAAACGTGAGTCTCCTGTCCTCATAAGATGATTATATTTAAGCGTAGATTTTTACTACTTCAACTTTCAAATATATGTGGTAGATCTAAACCACTAAAAAATTGGTAAAAAGAAGTATTTGCACACTGTTATTTAATTAAAGAAGTTTAATACAAAGAGAAATTAAATGCAATAAAGTATGACATGCACAAGCATAATTCAATTAGAAAATATTAGTATTATTGACTAAAAGTATATGTGTATAAATCGTCAAAAAAGTGTAAGGTTTTATGCAGTCGTATCTAATCCTTTTGCATCAATAATGACCTTCGTTTTTTTAGCATTAATTGAATAAGGTTACTTTTTGTTTTGGATCATTCCTCAGGAAACAGATATTTTAATTGATATTTTTCTTTTCCTAATCTGTGTGTTAAGAATAGTCTAAACATTTCTTATAGGGTTGACGTCGGGTGATTGTGTGGGGGACTTGTTACCCCAAGGTATATATGAAATGACGCATTATATAGTAACCTTTTTTTAGCTTCCCCGCTGAATATTTGGGGTTGTTATCCTAATGAAAATAGTAAGACGGATTCGGGCTTGATTTGGCAGCGCTTTGCGGTAAAGTTGAAAGTGAGGTTTTTAACTCCGTTATAAACTATGCAACCCCACAGTATGTCATGCCATGTTTTACTGACTTTTCAA
Source organism: Philonicus albiceps (assembly GCA_963969385.1). Lineage (NCBI taxonomy): Eukaryota > Metazoa > Arthropoda > Insecta > Diptera > Asilidae > Philonicus > Philonicus albiceps. The sequence goes on from OZ017773.1 coordinate 34,828,954, forward strand.
GATAGTTCCGAATTAATTCGGTGTTGGGTTTTCTCCACATAAATTAGTATCCGAAAAGATTATGGTATATGTTTTAGTTATCATTGGACAACTGTGATGTTGCATTATATGTATTACGCTTATTTAACATTAAATTGACCAAAGAAGTCATTTTAACATTAAATTGCCCAAAGCAGTATTTTTTACTGCTTTTGGGCAATGTAGATATTTACTAAATTTCAGTCTTTCTACTGTTAAATATGTAAATAATTCCTTTCGAATAGCAGTGTGAAAATATCCTTTTGACGTAGTGTATATTAGATACCCACATATTAAAACTCCTCTAAAGAATAAATTAAATTAAATGACAAGTCTAACTAATGTGAAAAGTGTTTTCTTTTTGTGTTCGCATTTTATTATTGAAATAAAAGAACCCCTACACTAAAATTAATAATAATTAATAAAATTACACGATTAAATCCAGTGAACAAATAAAGCAAAACAAGAACAACAAGAATTTTGCTTTTCGGCCAGTGAACCATTAGGTTAATTTGAAATTCATTACAAAGCAGTCAAGGTTCAAGGATTCATAGATTCCAGTAGATTTTGGGAACTTTACAATGTAATGTCCTAATTTTATTTATGTTGTTGCATAAAACGTTAAGGGAATAGGTATTATAGGAAAACGTCCAGGCAATAATTTAACTGGTCGTAAAGCACTTAAATGGTTTGGAAAATTATAAGCGAAATATATCAGCAAAGCATATAAATTTTTATGTTAAAAGCAAAATTTAATGACTTCTTTCTTAATGCGAGTTATCATCTGAATTTAATAGAAAAGTACGATTTATGTCAATAGGGGAAAAATGTGTTAATATCTTGGCTATTGATGAAATTATGTCTTAAGAAGTTTGGTAATCATCATTTTCTGCTAATAAATTAAATATTGCCAACAAAGCTCGCTCGTTAACTTTATTTAATTGTATATGAATTCATATCTAATTGGTTTACGGCTCCTAAAGTGTACTTATTAATAAAGCTTTTTTATTTTAAGCTGCAACTTGATGGATAATAATTTAGTGATTATTAAGTATGAAAAAGGAACGAAGCTCCATAATGACCATGGTATCTATTGAAGATACTCCGAAGATAAAACTATCATAATGCAATATCTGTCATTATATTATTTATTTATTTTCATGAAATCTTGAATACCCCTTTCTTTAATGTATGAAAAATGATTCTAAATTTGTCGTAAAATTGCAAGTAAATTTCGCAAGATTACACTTGGAAGCAAATCGATGTGAAACAATATTAAAATAATACAAAACAAATATAATTTGGCATCAAATACATTTGGCTTTAATAAAAATAAAGAAATTTCTTTAAATATATTTAAAATTAGCCTGCTTGATTTAATATAAAAATAGGCATTTAAAATTACATTTTGAAAATATTATTTCAATATTGATGGTTTTATTTCAAAGATATTTCTAGATAAAACTAAGACTTTTAAATCAATATAAATTACTCAATACGATCTAATCTGGAATTTATTCATGCTATCCTTTCACCAAGTAACACATCCATTCATATCAAAGTGCAAGGAAAGAATAAGGAACATTTGTCCACTATACAATTAATTTTTTTTCAAAAGCATTGCTGCACGCAACATTTATAAAATGTGTTTGTGGTAATTAATTTAAAAAACTCAATTTTGCTTTAAAAACGATAAGCTTACAAAGGAAATAAGTATTATTGATTTCAAATTGTTAATTAATTATTAATTAAAAATATACATTCATGTATTATGAGTCAATATAATTGCACGGTTTAATCAGTCATATAAATTAAAACTTTTAAAATAAAAAATGTTTGTATCATATTTTATTTTAAATTGCAATTTTCTCAGAGTGTATCATCGACACGTTCAATTAAAATATGATCCAGACTGAAAATTTCATTATACAGAAAAATCATATTAACTATATTTCATTCATTTGTTTCACTTTTTCCTTTCTTAATAAACTATATATACATATATATACATATATATCTTTACCTTATTATTTTTCTTTACATAACTAAGTTTTTTAATTATAATTTTAAATTGATTTATGAAATACAATGATTTATTAAATTTCAGGTCTACACAAAGTCAAATTGACAAGAAACACAAAATTCAAGTGGAATTAGCAGGTACATTTAATAATTTATTATACAATCTGCTTTTAACCCTTATCACAGGAACTGCCTAAGCAATATTTCAAAAATCAATAACATTTTAAGGTCAGCATTTCGCCTGACTGAAAATTCTTGAAATGGGAGAGTATTGATAAATTCTATAGGAAGGCAATTTTATGAGCTTTAAGACTCAGAAACCCAAAAACTTTTTTAAAGACAAATCGCAAGAATATAAGATTTATGTAAATTCTTTCAGGCATAGCGATGACAGAATGATGAATATAGTACTATAGTACGTCAGTTCAGAAATTTGTAAATTATATCCATATTTAGAATATCACCAATATTTTTCGTGATTTGTTATGCTTCAAATTTCAGTTCAAATAAAATATAATATTACATGTGTAATTTATTTCTGTATTCCACTTCCACTTCCACTCCATGTTTAGCAGGAAATTGAGTATTTTTGACTTGTCGAGTGCTAAGTGCTAATGAATTTATAGAAGACAAATATAGCTATAATTACTTGAAGATAACTACATATTTGCAAAAACGACCTTAATCATTTGTTCTGCAATATTATAGATAAAAATTTACAAATAGATCTGTAGATATGTATTAGTAATTATTTTTATACAAAACTTTTATAAAAAATTTTCTCTCTTCCATCCTCTTTATAAATAAATTTGCTAATTACAATTAATCAAATAATCACACTTATGAAGTAGTTAATACAGATTATTAAATAACCGGTCAAGTGTAAGTGATTACCAATTTTATAGCATCTTTTATATAATTAATTATATATTCGGTTAAAAGAAGTGATGTTCTTGCTTTGGCAGCATTAGTAAAACATCACGCCAAAGTTGTTTGACTTTATTATCCTTGAAATTGGTTTAATGTAGCTTAATTTGCATACTTGATCTTCCCTGTAATAATTGAGTTATAAAACTTTCACGGAAGTTACAAAGTTGTATCAATTGTATCGATTAATATCCAATTGATGAATTTAAAAAGTAGAAAATAATTTCAAACATTTAATAAACGCTGTGATGACATTCAATGAACATCATTACAGCAATAAATTTTATTTTAGATCTCCTCCTCTCTAATTCTAAATTGCGTCATTTGTGGACGTCCAGGTTGACAGCGAATATTTTATTTAACACGTAACACCAGAATTTTTCATTAATAGATTTGGCAAATAAAACGACTACTTCAGCATTACTAACATATTTTAAAATGTTTCAATTGTGTTTCTTCTACTTTAGTTGATATATTGTATTTGTTTCTTCATTTTTCATAAGAGTAGTAAAAGTAATGCTCGTCGAAATATATTGTAAAATTGTATACTACTTTTGATTTATAATTATTTGAGTACAAAATCATATTGTGTTTGCGTTAAGCATATTTTAGTTGTATTTTATACCTTCAGCGGAATGAGTGAAGCCATCATCAACAAAACAAGATACCATTTTGATTAAAGTGATATGTACCATATACCAATGATTTACGAACCATAAACACGAAAAAAAAAATTACTGTGGTAAATTGGTTTATTTCTGAATAAACCATTTACGAAGTTCACCTTTAACACAGCTTTTAGATAAATATATATAAATGAAGTGCAATACTTTTCAAATATTATATTTACCTATACTCTGAATTATTCGTACCATACGTGACAGAAACCATCGCACTAAATGATTATTAATACAGAGTAAAGTACGACAGAATAAAGCTAAAAACTCCTTACGTATTATTCGAATTTTGCACGCATGTCGCCCTCCGGGTTTTATTTAATCCACTTCCTAAATACAACAAACTGAAAACCTCGAATCACATCTCATATCCTCTTTGGATTCGAAATACCTTTCCCTTGTTCTTCCTTCTTCTTCTTCAAAACAAAGGAAGATATTAGCATCAAATATTCAAAGCTTCTACCCGAAGACAAAGTAAAATTTCTTGTGACTCCAAAACGAGGAAAATGATAGGTTCTGTAAGCGGGTCATGAAATATTCCCTTTTTGAAATCGTTTGATAACTATATGCGTGAGTGTTTTGGCAGTTACCAAAGGTTGAAGTATGTTACCAATGCTTCTATTAAGTTGGTTCCCGTAGGCGAAATACTAATTGCACCAATATTTCTAACATATAAAATTTTATTTTTAGAACGCCCATACACATGCTGCCTAAGCACATCAATTTTCGGTATATACGAGGATATTTCATTCATATTTATCCCGCACGTATTCACTCTATATGAAAAATATCATCACTTCATATAGTTCACATGTTCAATATCTCTTGGGTTTTTAGCTACTCTGATGGCGTTACCTTGTTATTTGCTACCTCCACTAAAGATGTTCTCCTTACAGAGACGGATAAGTATATCTAAAAACTTCAGAATGCTAATAAATTATTGACGACGTTACTTCTCCTAAGAATAATTGAGTATATCATCGATCGTATTGAAATTATTCGCAAACTCTCCGTTTTTGTCTTTCTTACATGCACCCATATTATAAAACATGAAGAATCGTTACAAAATGTTAGTCTTAAAACGTTCTCGATCAAAAAATATAAAGAAATCTGTAATCTGTTATCTGTAACCCTAGATAATTGTAAAATGAATTCTACGTTCTCTCATACAAAAACTCAATATTTATGAAACCCGAGGAAAAATATGTGTGGGTTTTACTGAAAAACCATCACGTTTATTATTTTACATTTTTAAAGGCATTTGGTCTGGCTGTAAAAATCTTTAGGGTTCTATACAAAGGAAGGGTAAGTCATTAGAGTCAATTATTTATTATTTTTTGAAGAGAAGTAAAGTGAACAGCATTAATGCTAAATATAGGTTTGCTCGTGTTTATTTCTGTTAGAATTTTGTTCACTTTACATATGTGCACACATATTAACAAAATCTGTAGAGTATGTAATTTAATTATCTATGTACTTAATAATAAGTCTCCTCGTACGTACAATTACATAAGCATATAAATGTATTTGTAATGCAAATTATGGTGAGTTTTTGTGAAAATCTTAATTATTTAAAAAATAATAAACTTTTTTATGAAAAATTTTTCCCATCGAACTTCCGCTTAGATGTTCGTAACTTGTCTACTTTCCCCTCTACATTTAATGGCTAATTTACTATGATTTTGTGTTGTATTAAAAGAACAAACAATTAAATTTAATTTAATGAATCAAAGGCCCTTATATGTATATGTAAGTCAATTACTTTGAAATACAGAGCACAAATTTGGTTAATTAATATTCTCTTCTTATTATCACCCAAATTTGTGATTGGTTGAAAAATTAAAGTCTGTTTGTCTGTTTATTAATATGGATTAATTTTGGTTATTTTTATGTAAGCAGTTGGTTTTTGTTGGGTGTTTCTTAAGCATCCTGTTTACTCTAAATTAAAGCTTGACTCCCTGATGAAATATTTATAGTAAAAATAGAGCAGACAATTTTGGGTGACTTTATTCACATTCTAATTAAGTTGTACTACCCACAACTAATTTAAACAATTTAGACTATAGAACTAATTATTTCTTACTTTTGTTTGTACAAACTAAAGAAGGTACGATAAGTTTTGACATCGTACATTTTCTTTTGTGCTGACATGTAATTATTACAGGAGGATTCGTAAAATGATAAGTTCATGTCATGTACTTCAGAACTTTAATATTTCTACTATGAAATTTATTTATGACAATAGCACAACAACGAAATATTTCGATGATAAGTAATTATTATGTGGGGACAACTCACGTTAAACTCCCTTTACGTATTATCCATGTACTTATTATATATACATATGTATAATAACCTTTTAGAAAAGCTATAGTACATGTAAATGCTTTCACTAATTTTTAAAGTTTCGTACTCAAAAAGGGAAAAATGGCAACTTTACTATGAGATCACTCACTAGTCGGTCTGTCTGTATAAGATGTTGCTTCCAAATTTACCTGAAACTTACAGGAAGACTACATAGTACGAGTTATCAAAAATGAAAAAATTACGGAATGTTATGGAATCTCATAAAAGAGGCTTAAACTCTCTTCCGTTAAGGACATCGTTTTTAAAAATTTTGTTTTTTTGAGATAGACTGCATAACATTTGAAAAAATTTGTTAATTGTTTGTACTTATCGTATCAAAATTTACCACACTTGGTTTTTGGATCAAATCTATATAAGGAGAAAAGTCGGCCACTTTTTGAACTCGTGTGCTTCTTCGGATCCAATTCAAGGTTGAGAAAAGATGTTCTTTTTAAATATTTTAAATATATTACATAATTTATCTAAAAAATTCATGAAATCGGAATTGCGATTCGTAAAACATTAATGGGTACATTCTTTAAATTAACGTTTTTAGTAAAACGAATTTCATACAGTAGTAGTGAGAAAAATTATCATTATTCTAAAATATACCTTAATACTAATCAATTCGGATTTATTTTAAACTAAATTAGTTTATATTAGTTCTATTTAAATTTTAAAGTGAAGTCAAGCGTAAATGTGTGCCTACCAGCAATTCACTCTATTGTGGTAAATTATCAGCTAGTGGTGAAAAGAGAATAGTTTTTATTCTTTAAATGCATTATACGTATAACCTACATTACCCTAGGACAAACAAAAATCGGATTGAGTTGGTAACAAATCTAATTAATTACTATAATAAATTTTGAGCCAAAAAAAAAAAAAATTAATAAATACTTTAAAATAAAATTCGATATATTATTACTTTTAATGCACATGTGCCACACCAATCGACAAAGTTTTACTCTTTGAAGCACATGATTTTAAAGAAAATTTAAAACCCATGTTGCACAGACTCGTTTTTTAATTATAGAAAATAACTTTAAACACAAATATTAAACTGTAATTTGAACTTTTCGAGGTGGGTTAAAATATATCCCACCATGTATAAAAAGCAAAGCAAAAGGTTGGGACTGTTTTTAACCCACCTAACCGCAGAGAGTTAATCCGATCCAAACTGGGGATTTTGTATGAAATATACATACATAAATAAATATAAACCTGACTCAATAGAAGTGCAATATATATAATATGTATTCAGATTGGAGCAAATTGAAATACCTTTTCGCCGAGTTATATCTCTATTATTTGATGGAGCAAGGCTCATAAAAAGTATGTTTGAATATCATTTATTAAAATTCTATAAATGTTCATGTAAAAGCTAATTTAAGTAGTATCGTATTGAAAATCCCACTCAATAGACATCACATCAATCTATTACGTACATATAATGTTTCAAAAATAGAACAATTGAAAAATTCAGGAAAATAAATTGACATGGAAATTTGTTACGATAGATAGAGATTAATATTGGTCCTCATTTAATGATTGGATCTCGAAGGAATATTCCTTTCTCACATTGCTGTTTTTTATTGTTTGGGAAACTTTCAACAGCATCTTTTCAACTCGAGATCTGAATTTATTGATTTCTAAATTCAGTTCAAGCTGTGGTTCAAGTATGTGAACTTATCAAATACAAAATTTTCCATAAATTTAACTCAAATATTTCATTAGACTGGATATAGAAAACTCGAAACGATTTGAGTTAAAATTAAAAACAAAATTATGAAAAGTGAATAACTTTTCTAGGGAGTTGGTACTTTAAAAGTTCAGTTTCAACTTATATTTAATGTCTGTATTACTGCCCGTTATTCTATGCAGTTCTAGTTTTAGTTGATTACGTTTTATGTTCTCTGTAGCTTGCATTAAGCGAAATAAATAAATAATTGAAGTGAAAAATGAATTTAGTGCACACATTTTAAATAACATCCTTTCCATTAGAGCAATAAAACATTAGTATAATTAATTTTATTTTTGCTACTTTTTTTATGCCGTGACAACCCTTTAACTCACATTTAACACATACATAACTCACATAAAATTTACACCATTGGTTGAGGTAATTAATATGACATTAATTATAGCATAATCATTTTGCCAAATTTTTTTTAATTACTGAAAATTAATATCTCCCCATATTATTTCTCTGGTATTGATAATAGTTTTGAAATCACCTTTCCATGTGTATAAATCGAACTGTATACACGTAATATTTATAAAAGTTCTTTGAAAATGACAATAATTATTGCCCATATTTAATTCGACATTTTGCATTTAGCAAGTATAAATGAGCCCTTTATTTTGCAGCTGAATCATATCGAACAAAGTTTCAGTATTCTCTACTTGTAATTTATTTTTAAATAGAGAGGTATTGTTCAATTGTAATATCATTATCATTAATTGATTCTTTTTTTAAAGTGAATTATTCCAATTTTAAATAAACGGTTCAAATTCTTCCTTGAATTGAAAAGCCACACAAGTTTTTCTTAAAGTTCTTGGTAGTCATCATCATATACCATTTATTGTTTTTGCCTTCAACTATTTGTTTTATGTAAAACGAAGTCAAAACAATATTATAAAAATAAAAACTATGTATGGTATTAAATTTGTCTACTTGTATGACTGAGTAAGCTGCTCACAATAACAAAAACAAATAACACATTTATTAACTTTTTTCGTTAAAGAATCTAAATTTACGGAAAATCTTAAACAAGACCCACATAAATCCTACTTTAAGATACAACTTGATGATTTTACGATCTCAATAAATGTTAATGTTTTTCGTATAAACACAAACCAGAGACTGCCTGGCATTTAAAACTTTTCTTCTATTGTAAATTTCTACAATACACGACGTTTCTTCCTAACAAATTGGAAAAAGCCTTGATTTGGTACATAAAAAAGGGATACGTGTTCGGTTTATACAATGAAGAGAACAAAACTTGAATTTCGACGCTTCCGGGTAAGAAAATGAGAGGAAATGAATTTCCATTAGTAAACCTTCAGAAACATTTTGAAAAAATGTCTTCGTCAGTTTCGTGATAAAAATCATATAAAAAAAATGAGTTCAATACAATTAGCAAACAATATCGTGTAATTCAAGAGATGAAATCAATTTGCGGAATTTTCAGAATAATCAGCATATTTTCACTTGGGCACAAGCCCATACCAGCGCTACCGTTGGTAACAAAAAGGCAAATGTTTTGGAAATTAAACGATTTTCCTGATGGCTTTCAGTTTAAATTAATAAATCCCTTGCTAGGCTTTTGTTGCCAAGGGGTAGAATATACGTATGTAAGTAGTTGCATCAGATGGTTTTTTCTATGGTTTCTTCAAATTACGAAATTAATGTCTATTAGTACCCCTGCAAAAGATCCCTACGCTAGCCGTTGCAAGATTTTGTAACTTTATAACATTTTATGTGCCATGGTTAGACCGTTTTTATTTATTTGGTTAAAATTTAATTTCTGGAAAGTTTAATTAAGCACTTCTAAAGAGCACTTGTTTCTTTGTGTGGTACTAAGGAGCCGGTTAGCTAAAGTATTTCCATGTTTTCGAAGCCCTAAAGCTATTTCAACGTCTATAGCCTCTTTTGAATTAAAAAAATCTCTGAAAGGGAAAGTATTCTTTGCTTATAAATTCCATATACTTTGTTTTGTTAGATTTGGTGGGGGTGAAAGCTTATTACTCTTATCTTCAAAGAACAGAACTAGAAAAGGTATAAGCATTCCTTAGTAACAAAAAATTCATTCTTACACCATAGCCTCTTTTTTCCGTGCACTCCTCTTACAAATTTCGAAATTGGTCAAGAGTGTAAAAAGCGTAAATAAGTAAGTAATTATTGCCTTACTTACTTAGGAGTACGTGTGATACATATTACATTTTTTATTAAATATGAAAATATCCGTTTTCAATAGATAGGTTAGGTCGGTTGATTTTTTATATAGAAAGCTTGAAATTTAAAAATTTAATCACATGTTTTGAGCTATAAATTTAATGTGAGGGATACAATAAATCGACACATTAGTTTTTTAGAGTTATGGAATAAAAGAGATAAATAATTAATAATATTTAAATAAGTACCTTTCTCATATCCTAATTTTAGTTATTAATAACAACTATCTGATCATCCGTTTCGAGAAAACAGTGAAATTCATGATTATCATGATTCATGCTCTTATTTTGACGCAGAGTGTACAAGATAATTATTAAAGAATTGCGCAAATACAAAATTAAGAAAGGCTTCATTAGGAAGAATATCCAGGTGCCGATGAGTCCTTTAAAATTAAACCACATAGTCTATTGATTGGTGTCACTATTGTAAATGTTGACAAAAAAATTCCGGCTCAGAGAAAAGTTATTTTAGTTTTATAAGAAAAGAAAGGTCAACGTCATTAAATAGAGTTTTAAGGATATTAAGAAATGCTCCTTTCTTGTAATTTAACCTAGGAAGTAACTTAAAAATAAGTTCAAATATTTTTATTGCAGTTAGAGTTTCTAACTAACTAACTGCAAAGCTAACTAAAATAAAAATAATTTCTGAAAGGAACAACTAACTAGGGCTAGTGGAATCAGACCAGTTAAAGGTCAAATTGGTAGCCGGTGAATTGGATTAAATGCAAAGATGGATTATCTGTGCACATTTGCCAAAGTACATATTTTAAGATCAACGGCTTTAATAATGGTTAATCCGAATTTCCTGGTTTTATAGCCATGCAGAAAATTCAGAAAAAACTCACATACATACGGATAGAAGAGGTTGAAGAAGACAAGGTAATTTGAGAAAGTGATGAGTTTCCAGATGAAGAATAAAGAAGTAAGTAGCTTCTTGTTGAGGATGTCTTGCGTAAATTTATATTCTGGCTTACCATCGAAATTTTTGTTGTAGGAAGTTACTCGAAAAATGAGAAAACCCAAATCACGTGATATCGAAAACATATTTTATTAAAAAGGTCTATATATTACAGGCTCTGCAGCTCTCCGCTTGTAAGGATTGTTTGCTGGCTAGAAAGTATGCCTTGAAATATTCGTATGTAGAGATCTTAAAAATCATTCATTTCATTTAACATAATATTTGTAGTTGTATTCTCTTCATACCACAAACAAATAATTATTATTGTTAATTTGTAATAATTACTATAGAAATAATACGTTGCCATATTTTCTTTAAAAATAAACAATTGCTGTAAGAAATCTCTGCTTCGGGTGTTTGTATTTGTAACCATTAAAAGGAATAAAGTTTGCCATGTGTCATCCCTAAAATAAGTGTAATGATCATTCACAGGTGCCATATATCGAAGGTACATAAAAAGCAAAATGTTTGCTGTTTGCCCGAAATAAAACAAAACGTATGCTGCATGTCAATGAAATCATTCTCGCGATGATTTCAACTATCAAGTAAAATATTAGGATAAAAAATTGGACGTACAGCACCGTACACGGGATAGAGGTGAAACTTTTTAAAAAATAAAAAATAAGAGAGATTTAGTGTGAGAGACAATAACGACGAGGGTTGGTAATTGCAGCACCTACTTTAGACTTAGCGTATGAGTGGGAGTAGAGACGAAGGACCACACAAAATAGAGTTAGCCTAAACTGTCTATTACATATACAATGTATAGCTCTCTTTCTCCTTTTCTCTACGTTATATCTTTCTTCTCTCTCATGTAACGAAATATGCATAAACGTGACGCGACCTTGAAATTTCACTCTTAATTCTCCAATTTGTATCGCCACCTAAGAAGTTTCACTTCAAAAGAAATCTCAATCACATTTCGTTTTTCAAAACAATTAAATAAAAAACACAAAAGATATTTTGGCTATTTATGAAAAAAAAAATTAAAGAATATTTCCAAAGAATTGGAAAAGTGGTTCAAATCATAGTTTGAACATTTAGCTATTTCATAAAAATACACAACATTTTGAAACTTCTCGAATTACACCGCGAAATTTTCTTATCTATATTTTAATACGTGAACATTGAAAATCGTCATACATCTTTTTAGTATCTATTATAAATGGAGGGGATTGAAATTATATCATTCGAAAGGTACTGTGCCATATAGGTGCAAAAAAAATGATATGTGTGGGTTGCCGTTACAGTATGTAAAATAAATTGGACATACACACATGATGATTTAACCAATTAAATAAAAGCATATTTATCACGTTCTTGGGTGTTCGAGTATGAGCTAGATCCCTATACCTTCCCTGCACAAGAGATTACGCAATAAATTAATACGTGAACATCGAAAATTGTCGTGTACCTTTTTTGTTCTCAATTGGAAGTGATTTTAGCTTTTCACATCATACACAGAAATTATTTTTAGACATCATTTCATAAAATAAAATCAGTATGTCCTAAGGTCATAAATGTGTAATAACTTCACTCAACATTCAAAATTGAACCAGAATGATACTGTAAATATTGAAAGAAGAGTTATTTTACCATCTTATTTTCAAGAAATACGAGTATATATCAAATATATTATATTTCGTGAATCCTTTTTATTTGTTACAATAACTTGCAATCCTATTTGGTCGTAAATTGTTAACAATATTGATCGAAATGAATCTGCTAACTTCCATCCAAAAATTATTGCGCGTGCATTTAAGGCTAAATTAAAAGGATTAATTCATGTAATAGTAACGAAACATATTTTTGGTAAAATTGTGGAAATCATTTATACAATAGAATTTCAAGCCATATAACATGCCCATCTTTTAATTATTTGATGTGAAAATTATAAAAATAGATGATTTGTTGATATTGATAAATCGTAGCGGCCAGATATTCGAACATACCTTAAATTGCATAAATATGTATGTTGGTGGACTTAATCAAAAAACACTTTTTTTACAGATGGTAAATGCATAAACAATTTTTCCGAAAGATTTTAATTAAGTCACACAAGAACCAGTTAACTGATATCCATTGTAATATATGGCGTTATTAGCGTATTAGCATTGGTTTTCCAAGAAAATCACTTTCAAATCGCTACGTTGTGTTATATACCATAATCGCTATTTACTAAGTTTGATTGCCGTTTGAATGTTGAAATTTTCACTACAGTTAAAAACGCTAAATACAATTTATAAGCATGTGTATAAAGAATATGATAGTACAAGCATAAAATTATAGAATGAACCAAATGGGATCAAAAAGTCTGTATTAAATGAATTGAGAAATGTTTGAATGACTGTTATGTCGAATCAACTGAATTTCTATGCACACTATCATTAGGCTTGATATTTATTTACCACATAGACAGAATGTTTATTTTAGAGTGGAACAAGAACGAAATACAATTGAAAATGTTACACAAACCAAATTATTATCATTCTTGATATTAAATAAAACCGATACATCGGCGAATGTATACTGACATTTTTTTTTGCATTATGTTTGGGATAGATGGTGAAAAAGAATGGAAGAGAGTAGGTGGTGGTTATAAAATTATTGCAAATACAATTGGTTAAAATTCCGACCACAGGCGATAGCAGATGATAGTAGATGTAGTTTTTATGAATGAATAAAAAGTAAAAAGTGTTGATTCTCATACAAAACTTGTTTCCTAAGATAGTTATAAAGGTGTAGCGATAAATAATATTTCTAGATTCATCATACTTTCAAATGAGGCACTTTATAAGGTTCTAAGATAAACCTTTATTTTTAGTTATTTTCCAAAAATAACCAAATTACGATTTTTTGATTTTAACTCAATTTTTCACGAAAACGATAGCGGCTTTTTATTTACAAAGTCCTCATTTACATAAAAAAAACCCAATAGAAATAAACCACCGCCACTTTTCGGCAACAGAAAACAGAAAAAATTCAATTTGTAGACCAGTGTAATAAATTGCTGATTGGTAAAATGAAAAAAAGGATTAAGTAATAATTTTCGGGAGGGGAAATAATTTTGTCTAAGTTTTTCAGAAAATAAAGGGACAGCAGAATCAGTTTTTTGGTCAGCAGCAGCGACCTGTTGACTCCTAGCAAATTCAAATTGATTTTGTTTCCGTTTTAAACTACAAATTTCACCTTTTTACCATTCAATTATCTCTAAACTGAAATTATTTTAGCAGAGCATCAACATTGCACTTTCGCCCACAATTAATTTGCAACAAAAATCTGCGCGGAGTAGAAACTTATTGCATGATTCAATCACAATTGATTCGGGGGCATTTCACTGTGAACTGAGCTGAGTACGTAACTTGCTCTGAAACATTTTCGCGTCAACATTTTCTTGGCTATTGCAAACCATCTTCTGTTGTCATTTGTCGCAGACGTGTGAGTTTGTCGCAATTGGAAAAATGCCCACACAAGTGAACGCTAAGCATCGCGTCTTTATCTACTACTTGGAGAAACATTTAGTATCTCTCGCTTGCACAAAGCCGCTGTAATAAGTCTGTGTCACATACCTATTTCGCTCCAACGTATGGTTTACCCTGAAACGCTGCAAGATGCTTTTCCGGTCGCACCAGTGACGCTCTGCCAGTCACAATCTGACAATTTAGAATTATATCCAAAATGGCCGTGAGTCCTGCGGAGTGCTTTTGTCGGGAAATTTTTACAAAAGTCGTGGAAGCTAGTCGCCGGGCAAATCTATTGAAAAAACGCCTAGCCGAAAGTCGTCTTTAGTGCGCGGATGGAAAACTTTTATAAGTGCACGTAATTGTGAACAGCGACAGTGGCAAATTCCCGGAGTTCACAATCATTCGTGACAATCAAAAGTTTTCCCCAAAAATTCCGGTCGATTGGCCGACTTTCTTCTTTGGCGCGAGTTGTGCATTACTAAATAGCTGTAAAATGCGCCCCATACTTCTGGTGTACTGATCAAATTTCCGCAAAAGTCGCAAACTGGAAATCAATCGAGTTCCGACTGCGGTGGAAAAGTTTTTTAATTTCGCAAGTGACAGTGATTGAGAATTCTTGCAATTTGTTGCGCGCCAGTGTCAGTCGGCGCCATGGAAACATCAAAGTTGCTGGATATTGTTGGGAAACATGACGTCCTCGCGGAGAACACAATTTTGCTGCCAGACGTCGAGGGCGGGAAACATGTTGAGTACGTGATGGTGGAAGAGGCGATGGCCGAGATGCACGGGGACGAACCTGCGATTGATATCAAGGGGCTCCAGGAAGAATGCCAACAGGTACAGCGAGAAATGAACGGAGATCTGCCACTGGGCACCATTGAATCGAATTCCAGTTAGACCCATTGCTCTCAGTGTTTACAAATGTTTAATTAATGGTTACTTCCAGTTTGCAGGAAAATAATCTTAACCTGGAGGGCCAGCAGAGCTCTTTCCGCTGCCAATTCCCTCTGGCATCAGGGGTTTAATTGAAATTTCTGCAGCCTTGCATGAATTTGTTAATGAGAACGGAAAAACCCTTGTTCGAGATCTTGACTAAACATAGAACACCTAGAGCTATACCAAGTCTGTTTCCTAACAACATTTCTCACGTAATATTTACGATGATTTATATTCAAAAATAGGTTGACGTTGAGCACTTGCTGAACTTTTTAAAACTAGATTTACGGGCATTTCTCGTATGATTGATAGGGATTTTGAAAAGTGTGTTTGTAGCATATCTCTACTCGAAAGGGATAGCTCAAAACGTTAAAAATACACAAAAGACATATTCTTGCATTGTATCAATTAAGAATAATATTCTTTATTAAAAA
Organism: Philonicus albiceps; assembly: GCA_963969385.1. NCBI lineage: Eukaryota > Metazoa > Arthropoda > Insecta > Diptera > Asilidae > Philonicus > Philonicus albiceps. Next base: position 34,844,690 of record OZ017773.1, read on the forward strand.
TTAATATATATGACTGCTGTATATTTCAACACAAAATATGAAACCCTCCAATTTTACGTGTTCCTAGTGTAAGTCTAGTATTAAAATTTCCCGCATAATATGAAAAACATCTTCCTAAATTGAAGACTATATGCCATTAAAAATATAAGGCTCAAATATCTCACTGTTTGCCAGCAGTGCTCCCAATGAGACACAGTCAACGATTCATGAGATAGTAGGGTAAATGATTCAATTTTCGTTCATTTAAGGAAATGCCATTACTATGAAAAAGCTCCTGGATAAACTTTATTTGCAATTAAAATCACGAATTCATCCACCGGTAAATCCAGGTACGAAAGTTCATTCGATTGTAAATTCCTTCACGATGAATCGGAATTTTGTAAATGAAAAATGGTCAGCAAATTTCGAAAATATTCAATATATTTTCATTTTATTACTGATTTTCTAAAAGGGAAATATTCAATAAACTGAAATTTATAAAACGAAAATATTTTGTTACCTTGCACGTTGTAAAAAGAAAATATTTAGTCAGTGGTAATTTTGTAAAAGGAAAATATTTAGTCAATGGCCATTTTATAAGAGGAAAATATTTAGTTAATATCCAGGACGTAAAAGGAAAATATTGTCAACGGGAATGGGAAATCGATTGAACGTACCCACAACTCAATCAACAAGTTGGGGGTGATTTTCGCATTAGTTGCCCACCACAAAGCACTCTATTTTGAAAATTAGCGGTTACTATTAATTAATTGCATTGATAGAACAAAACAATAGTTCTTAGCATTAAAAAGACTTTTCGAAAAAGATATCAAAGATTTCATTAGATAGTTCAGAAATTTGTTTTATCCAGCGACCTTTTGCACTTTTCAGCAAGCTACTCAACCCCTCATAAATCGAGGGGCCAAGTTAAGGGTGTCATCCCAAATTCAGTTTACATACACCAGGGAGCGAATTCGCGACTAGGAGAAAAATTATAAAGTCTACCTTTTATAAGGGGATGAAACCGATATAATTTTAGAAAACTAGTACTATGTCAATAATTTGTTTAATTTAAATTTAAAGTGCCATTAGCACATTCGTCGCCCAATTTCATTCAGCCATCTATTCAGCTATTGGCTGTCACCCAAATATAGGTGGCGGGACGGCCGGACGTGTTAAAGAAGAAAACTTTGCATTTTTCATCCTCAAACGATTTCAGTTGTTTGTTTAAATTCGTCCTGTCTAGTTAGTTTCATTAAAATCGAGAAAATATTTCGACAAGAAATTACTTTTTCAATACATTGACTGCGAATTCGCTTTCGAAATTTAGAAATGATGAGCCAACTGATTTCAAACTGATTATCACTGATTATCAAAATTCAAACTAAAATACTCAAACTTTATTTATAATTTAAAGGAAATGAAAATGAAATAAAGGAAATTAAAATAAATTTCAGAGTTACAGATTTCGTAGATGGATGTAGATCAGAAAAGATATTGCAAAGAATAAATAAAACTAAAGTAAATTCAGACAAATCGTGATGTCTACTTCGAACACAAACAAATTCATTGCTACAACTCTGTCCATCAAAGACGAAGCTGAATACATCGAGAGGCATGTTTCAGTGTTTACATTTTCCAGTTATTCTACTGTTTACTTTTCAGAGTTTCGAAGAAAAAAATTGATATCAAAATCAGAATTGCTTTGAAAAGTCTTACGTTACATAAAACGACGAAAAATTTGAAATACTTTTTAATAATCACTTCCAGTGATTGCGCTGCAGAATTCTTCGCCTCATTTAACTATCTGCACCGTTCTCCTAAATGAGTGATTCTTAAAAATTCCTCATTTAAATCCCTTAAAATTTGAAATTGTCTGCACTCCAAATAGTTCCATTGTGAAATTTGAAATGTTGAGTAATAGATTTAAAAACAGTGAATATGAAAACAATATTCTTCCTGAAATCTGTTAAAATTTAAGTTTTTTTCATTTAGCCTTCTTAAGTAAGATCTCATTTTGATTTCAATGATATTTTACAAAATTTAATGCTTAACTCACTTTGTTAATACTGCAAACGAAATGCGAAAGGATTTAATTACAATGAATGGAAGTAAATTCAGAAATGTACGGGAATTCACAAAAGCTTTAAACAATGCAAAATATTCGAGGGAAATTCAGTCAAATTAATGCATTATTTTTGCAAGAGGGGAATACAGTTTAGTATTTTTTTAATTCATAATTCTTAAGTAGAATAAAAGAGTGGGAACTATGAATTTTCGTCTGCATTCTTTAATTTAACAACTCTACTGAATTTGTATTCTTTAAATTGTTGTATATAATTTCGAATAGGTTAGATTAGGTTAGGTTGGTGTGGCTACCTAGAGAGGCACACTTAAGTCAATTTTGGCCCATTGTGTTACCACCATGGTTACGCGTGGGATTTGAGCCCACATCCTTTGGGGCGATAGTCCATCGCGATGAACTCCAAGAGGCCCCTTAATTTATAATAATAATAATTTAATTTTTGTTAATAATTTAAATGGAAATTGCGATGTTCCATCTTTTAATATATAACTCTCTAAATTACATTGAAAATTTCATGAAAATTCATCAATTAGGTCAAAAGCACTAAGCGAATGCACAGTCAGACGCAAATAAGCAAATTTGTTTTATACTATTTAGAGATAAGAACAGAATTAAATTTGCATGGAATAATTCGTTTTTTGCTAATTCAATGAAGTTTTCATTATATAATAGCAAAAAATCTAGAAGCTCAGTTTCAAAACCTATTCAAATCTGATCAAATTCATAGAGTTTAATAAACAAAACTCAACCCAATTTTCAATGAATTCAAACTCAACTTTAAAGTACCCTTTAGTACGGATTGCGGAACTATAAATATCAATTTTCCGGCTACTTTGGATTTCCGTGAATTTGTGGTATTATTTGATTATTATTTCCACGGTGAATAATATCAATTTTAAATATTAAGTACAAATGGTATGAATAAATATCAAGTAGAAAACACAATTTTGATAAAAATTTAAACTGAAAGGGTTTAATTTTGCAAATTTCGATTATGTTTTGAGATTAGTGTGTTACGTAAAATGGAAGCTAAATAAAAAACTATAAGACCTGCCTTTATTTAAACATAGAAGTTATAAACCTCTCATTTTGTTAATTATTTCCCTTACTGGTGGTTTCATTTCGAAACTTCTTTAATACAATTTCGTTATGCCCCATTTTGAGCTACTTTAAAAAAAAAAAAAAACCCAATTATCCGCAATTTTCTCCGTTTCTGCAAAGCTTTTCTCTAGTCGCATTAGACCTTTGAAAATTAGAGTGAGCTATTTCGTGGAAGATTATTCACCCTAAAAGCCTGCATAAATTACAGCCACAGTGCGCTGAATTTAGAGGCAGAATAGTGCCTCATTTAAGGGAATTTTTCCTAGAAGCTAAATGTGTAGTAATATGACCGGATTTAATTGGCGTCAGTAAACAAATTTTTCCTACTCTAGGAGCTCAATTCGATTCAGCGGTGCCCTACATAAAAAATAATCTCCTCTGGGAGGGAGAATTATAAATGCATCTAATTGTTTTATGATTACAGGAGGATGCCTTAGCAGAGCCACTGGACGATGCAGAAAAGCTGATAGAAACAGAACTAATTGATTTGAAGCCCCTCAAGGAGTTTTTAGGAAAAGAAGAGCCCAAGATCCCCGAGGTGCTGCCACGAAAACCAGGCCGCAGGGGCAGGAAGCCGGCATCGGAGAGAGTTGAAAAGCCTAAATCTCCCTTGCCGGAGCCTGTCCGCACTCGAAACAGGAATCTGAATAAATCGCTTAATAAAGAACTTGAGCCCTCAAAAAAGCCGGAAGTCAAGAAAGAGGAAAAGCTCAAAAAGGTGAAGACTGAGAAAATTTTCGACGACGACAAGGAGGAGGATGAGACGGAAACTTCGGTTAAGGAGGAAGAGCAATCAATTGATGAGGAGCAGTGTCGTATTTGTCTATCGAAAGACAATTTGACTAGCATCTTCCTCTTCGATAGTGTCGCCACCGTTGCTGACAAAATCATGACTATCTGCACGTCGATAAAAATTCTGGAGAAGGACTATCTTCCCCAGTTCATCTGTAACGCCTGTCTCCAGAGCGTGAACGTCGCATTCAATCTTAAGGCGCTCTGCGAAACGACCGACAAACAACTTCGCAGTAAAATGAAAAGGAGCAAGAAGAAAGTCCGACGTCCTACAGAATTCGTTCTAATTGACTGCAAGGACTTAACGGAGGAATCCGAGGAGGAGGGGAGTAAATTTAAGGATGATGACGAATTTCACATTTCGAACGAGTCAGGCAACTCCGAGCCTGATTCTGATTCCGATAGCAGCTTTGGGCTTAACAAGAAACGAAAGAGGCGCACAATAAGGCGGAGGCGGAGTGCCGGCGTGCGGCGAAGAGGTCGTCTTCCGGGCTCCACAAATTCAAAACGTGCCCAACAAGTTGAGGACAACTTGGAGGATCCAAGCACTCTTAAACTTGGAGTGAAAGCCGAAGAAAGCACCGAGGAGGAATGTTCTCCGCCAAAAAAGAGGCGCCCCCGAAAGCCGAAGACGGATGACGGCGGGGACACAACGACGCCGGAAAACAGCAAAAGGAAGGAGCACCCGTGCGTCTACTGCAATCAAGTGTTCCCAACCGCTAGCACCCTCCGGGAGCACAAGAAAAGTCACGCCGGTGAAAAACCCTTCACCTGCCACATTTGCAGCAAACCATTTAAATTGCTCGGAAGCTTCAATTCCCACCTGAGGCGGCACAAGGAAGAGGACGATTTAATGTGTCACGAATGCGAGAAGCATTTCCCAAATAAAACGGAGTTCCGCAGGCATAAGGTAGACGTGCACGGCGAGGCGGCGGCCCCATTCGTTTGCGATAAGTGCAAGCGGGCGTTCACAACCAAACCGCGCCTCGACCGCCACCAAGAAAGCAAATGTCCCGGCTTCGAGGTCACGACATCCTCGAAGAAGGCCAAGCCGGAGCTAGATGCGATCTCTCTTGGCAGGGATCTCTTCAAGTGTGTCGCCCCCATGACAACCACTTACTGGAGCGACAGCTTCTCCGACTAGAGTTGCGGTCGACCCCACAGCTGGCACCAAGTTCACCAAGAATTGATTGTAAATACAAATTCTGTAGTCCTGATAGGCCGAAAGATGTACAAATTCATATATTTTTAGCTACGACTTCTTTGCTAGCGCTAGAATTGCTTCGTTTTGTTAATCACCCAGGACTGATTTTTTAAAATAATCGACCCTTTACAACCCTACAGCGTTAAGTAAAAAATGTTTCATATTATGATCATTAAATAAACAGTTTATAAATTGACTCTAAGTGTATCCTTTATATTTTTTTCTACGGTTACTTTAAAAGAGAACATTTGATCTGACTTTAAAGAAAATAATTGTTTTATTTCTAAAGAAAGCATTATAAAATATAATTATTCGCGAAACCTTCTTTAAATTAAAAGTCGTGCATGCATAATTGGTGTTCCGTACCATAATTGCTTATAAACTATAAATAAATTCACAAAACACCCAAAATTAGTCGTCGAAGATTAATACCAATGATTCAGAAGCAAGTTTGCTTGTGATAGCTAAAAGAAATTTTTACAAAGTTAAGTTCTACATCATTCGGGAACGTGTGGAGGATATTCCAAAATTGTTTTGAGTTGTACTTTTGTACAGACAGACAGACACCAAAGTGTGACTTTTTTAAATTCTCTTATGAAAGAAGTTCGATGTTTGTGTATGGGTATCGTAGTTTATCAGAGGGTTAGGGTTTAGTCAAACATGATTTTTGAAGTATGGCAAGGATATTATCTGTCTTGTTAAATTGGCACAAATGCACGCCAATTCAGCTAGGCTAATTGTTCAATATAAAAGAACGTTTCTGTCTAGTCCGCAGTCAAAAGATTATAATCCCTTTTTATAGAGCGCCGTGTAACGAACAAGCTAGTCTACGAATGTATTTTTATTTTCTCAAATTTTTAAGTTTTATATAGTTATTAATATAATGAATTGTTATATGTATTAGAATAAAACACTTCCGAAAATCCTTATAATATCTAAAGGTTAAATTCTTATTTATTATTTTATCACTTTTTTGAGTAAAAGTTCGTAAGGAGTTCAAAATGAATGTAGAATTTAGAATCTAATTTTCTTGTTACAGCCCCATTTGTGAAAAGTAAGCTTTGGTAACTTGATCCCCCACTTTTCTTTAGTTTTTCAAGTGTAAATTTAAAAAATCGGAAAGACTCCAGGTACATTACTAGCATTTGATTAACACAACAAGAAAAAAATTTAATTAAAATTGGGCTTTGAAATCGAACTTGATTCAAACATGCTCTTGGCACAGACATGAAGAAGATTTATTAAAATATTTCCGGAATAAAAATTAAATAACTTGCAGCGAATTATCGACACTTGTCGTGCGAAATTACCTTTAATTTATTCAATTTATTTACAGTCTGTTTGGTAAGAGCAACGATTTCTCAGAAAAAGAGAGAAAAAGATAGAAATATTTGAAGTGGAGGGGATGGATATTAACTATATATTTGGGTGTCATGCTTAAAGTCTCATTTTGCGTTGAACTTTCTACTGTTAAGATCGATTTTCAACATTAGTGGCTTATTTTGTAAACGTTTTGAAGCTCTGTTTCTCTGCCTTCATCCGCAAGGACCCAAATGGACTTATGTATGCCTAGGCAGCGAGATATATTGGAAAGGATGTGTCCTTTATAAAGAAGTGGTGTAAGACGTTTTCTGAGGAAAAAAATGTCGACGAGTTGCCAGGAAGGGGTAAAATCAAAAAAACAAGACATCGCTATTTTGAAGCTTTTTGAAAAAGATCCACAAATTCCATCAAACACTGCAGTACTACAATTAAACCACTTTTATCCTAAGAGCACAACGAAATCTATTTGAAATGGGCTAATGAAAATTTGAACGGCGGTTGGCCAAATGTTCTGTTCATTGACCAACCATCATTTTGGGCTGATCACGGATCTAAACGAGTATGGTTAAAAAAAGGATGGGATTACATCATACGTAGAGTAAAACACCCAAAACATGTATGTGGATGTTTCTGTTTGCAAGGATTTGGAAAATTGATTGCTTTTACTGGAAATCTGAATGCAGAGAGGATGCTGCAAATTTACAAAAACGGGTTATTAAAAACTAAAGATTCTTGGTTTGGAACAGGTAATTGATCGTGGGTCTTGTAAGAAGACAACGATCTAAAATACAGAAGTCGTCTTTGTACCGAATGGAAAGATGAAGAGGATATCAATGTAATGGAGTGGCCCTCAATGGATGTATAGCTATAATAGAAAATAACGGTGACTTCACCAAATATTAAATGGGTTACGTAAAGGAAAATAAGGTAAATAATAAGGAAGAAATAATATTTTGTTAAATTTTTATCACATCATTGAATTCTGAGCGATACGTTCTTACCAAGCAGACTGTATTTGCAGGATTCCTTCCGATTTACTTAAAGAAAGGGTGTAAACATTTTTGATTTAAGAATTTTCCACAAATTTTGCAAAAACATTTCTAGGAATGCACAAAATCGAGTTAGAAGTTGTAAATCACCATTTTGTAATCACCACATTTTTTCATCGTTTTCATCAAAATCTGTTAGGAGACCTACAACTCAAGTTGGTTGAATATGTAAGTGTTCTACATGGTTAGTTTTATCATACACTATTCGAAATAATTGCGCTTTAATATGTATTTTAGGATATGTTTGTATAGTTTACCAATCCACCCTGTAAAGTAAAGACACTCGTGGTTTTACATTAATTTCATTTATGAACCAATATCATTAAAATTAGTACAAATTTAAATTTTAGATATGTTCGTTACAATGTTGATTGCATTCGTAATTTTAAATTTGGAAATCTTCATAGGCGGTTAGAAATAAGCGATTCTGAAATCGTCTTTTGTGTTCATTTTGATATAAAAGGAAATATTGTTACGATTATTATATATAAAAATATGTAGGTACTACATTTTAAAAAATTCAGTGCGGTAAAATCCAATAAACGCCTATCAGCACATATTTTCACGAAGACTTTTAATCCGTAAATTGTATGCAATAAATAACGAAACAGAGAAATGTATTTCAATTAATTTGAAGACAGAGGCAAGAATCTGGCAGAATATCCCAAAAATGGAGCAAAAATATTCCATGAAATTAACAGTGGTAAATTATTCACCCATGCTGAATGTACACATTAAAGTGATAAAACCTAAAGCAAACACTAACGAAAATATTTGGCATTCAAATTTCTGAGATAATTTCATGCAAAATCAGGAAATTTAAATGCTTGCCAAACAAGATATTAAATTTTAAATTCAGTAGAATTACCTTCCGTTCACTGTTCATTAATTTGGGACTAAGGAATATAAAAAAGATAATACACATTTTATCCGACATTCAGGATAAAAGAGTCGTTTGTATGGTGTAAATACTTAAAAAAGTATTAAATCTTCAATACTGACTGCGAGGCATCGCTAATCTAAAGAAAAATGTTGGATGATTATTTGTTATCGTGCCACGGCAACGGTGGAATACGAAAGTGCCTCGTGGGGCAGTAACGCGGCAAATGGAGAAAAATGCCTCCAAGTGATTGAAGCCTTAAGATCCGGCAAGTTAATTTGAAATATTTAGATCGTGTCGTTCCGCAAAAAATTTTGCGAGGCGACAATATTTAATTCATCCGCAAGATTTTGTATTATGCTTTGCACGCTCTGCAAATTTTCAATTAACTGAAAAAAATAAATCAGGCAGAATCGCATACTTATCGCTAGATTTGCCTGATTTCCTTTCAGCTACCTTTGCTTATTCTTTCCCTGAGCGTTTTCAAAATTAAGGTTAACATTAGCCTCTTCAGGGATACCTAGCCATCCGAACGTTCCAATGATCTGAAAAGAAATCTGTGTATTATATTTTGAATTTTTTTTTTTTTTTAGATAGAGATACTTTTATTTGCTTTTATGAATTAGACCTGTAAGGTCTCTAGCATAAGGTTTATAAAATTTTAAATCTAATTATACTATAACTCCCTTGCCCTTGCTGAGGGGGTTATGTGGAAGTCCGCTGCGTTAGGCCTTTATGGTGTAGACTGCGTTGGTGTACTTCTTTTTAATGGACCGTCGGTAGTCCTTGTACAGTTGATACGGTATGTTGACACCAGTGAGATGAGAACAATTAGCAGCGTCTCAATGTTTCCGGGGTTTACGTCGACCGGTTTTATTATGATGGAGTTTATAACTTCTCCTGTGTTAGCCACCTGCTTCGTTTCCTTGTGTCCTATGTTTACTCCTGGGTGGTTCGATTGATCGGGCTATTTGTACCAGTTCAATTGGGTCAGTACGTTTTAGTCGGCGATATTAAGTTGAGGTAAGTCGCTCGCTGTTATGTTAGGGTGAATGGCCAGTCGGTCAGCATATTTTTTGCTGAGCTTTAATGTCTCTTGCTCCACGGTGCATAGGTCCATATCTTTTAGCAGTAGGTTATTACGAACGTATCTGGGGGCGCCTAAGATGACCCTTACTATTTTGCTTTGGACTCGATTAATTTTGGCTAAGTTTGTTGTTTTCGCGGTCCCCCAGAGTTGGAGCCATAGGTCTAAATGGGCTTTATTAGTAGAGCTGTTATAAGTAAGCTTAATTTGTTCACATTTTTTCTTAATATGGGATTTCCTTGTAAGTGGCCTGCCTAGGTACAAACCTAAATATCTAACTTCAGTCTTGATGGCGACGGGTTTCTTGTTTATTATGATGGGTTTACATGATTTGTTTTTTAAGTGTCAAGGTTAGGTGTTCACATTAAGATTCATTGAGTGTAATACTCCACTTTGTTGCCCATTCGTTTATTAAGTTAACATGAAGTTGGAGTTCTCTGTATGCGGACTGCAAGTTAGGGTGACTGAAGAGTACTGGTGTGTCGACTGTTACTATTTGGCTATTCGTGGGAAGGTCGGCTGTATAAAGGAGATAGAGCGTGGGGCCGAGGACACTTCCTTGTGGAGACCCCGTGAGCTTAGATGGTCGTTGTACTTCACTTTGAAAGTCCTCTGGTTTATATAACTAGTAAGAATCCCATTAAACTGTTCTGGGAGTAGCGTTTTAATTTTATATAGGAGCCCATTATGCCATACTTTATCAAATGCCTGTGCCATGTCCAGAAAGAGCTCCATTATAATTTGAATGATTTGATTAAAGTTGAAATGGGGTACTCTTTGTACATACAGTAGTTGCGTGAAAGTTTTGGTAAAGTTTTTGATACATTTGGTATTTGTTAATTGGAAAATATTTTCCAACCTCAGTTCGTTATTACCAGACTTATTAAATAATGAATTACATTGGTAATGATTAGGTACTCCAATCTTACTATTATTAATAATCAAATTTTTCTTAAATTACCATTATAATTATTGCAGTTATAATTTTAATAATTTTATAATTTATTCTCAATTACTTCATTATAATTTCAAGCTTTCATTACCAATACACATTGCAAATGAAATAAAAAAATAAAAAAATTGTAATTGCCTATAATCATATTTAAGTTTCCTTAATTTTTGATTTCCTGTAAATATGATCATTTATTTTGAACTAATTTAAATAAAAACGAAATAAAATGTTATCAATTATTCGAAAATTTCATTAAAATCTTCAAAATATTCTCCAATGCTTCAAAAGTTATTTTTCCCTAAAAATGCAAATCATGTATATATGTATGCAATACTTTTAAAGAGAAAAAGAAATACATACATATTTATTTACATATAATGCATATAGATAATGTTAAATGTAATTAAGTCTTGATATTTTTAATTTTATTTAAATTCTTTAAATTAGGTAAGAATTTTCACAAGAGGTAAAAGTAGCGGAAGTTAAAACACCACTGCGGAATTACAATTTCTTTATTTTAATTTCAATTGCTATGTGTAATGAATTTAAGTTTAAAAGTAATGATGAAATTAAACCAGCATTACCATTATATTCAGTAATGGTAATATTTATAATCAAAAATTACGAATACTCGTAATGGTAATGTTGTAATGAAAATGACAATACAAAACAATACAAATCTGATCATTACTATTAGGAAAGTTTTATGAATAGAAAAAATATGGAATATGTATTTTAACAAATACAATACATCAATTAAAAACTTATAATTTTAATTAATTTAAATTATTGCGCATGCTTCCATTTAACCTTTGAATTTTTAAAACTTAAAAGGACCTGAAGCAAATGACCATTCTCTAGAATGTAATTCAATCATTATCGGTAGGTTAGTAACTGTGACTTTTCATAAAGTATTTAAGCATTTACTTTTAATTTACTTTAGTTTACTTTTAGAGGAATTAAGGAAGTACAGCATCTAATTAAAATCACATTAAGAGCTTTAATGAAAGGATTTCCTTTCTAGACATGCAAATGAGTATGTATTCGATTCTAATAGAGCTGTAAAAGGGTATAATTAGCACCGTGAGAAATTATAATGAATTGTTGTTATTTGGTAAAACAGAAGGATATCTTTAAAGATTATGAATTGAGTTTTCACCACGTCATAATTTGAGAAAATTAAAACTTCTCATCAAGAGAACAGAAACTGAATATGTTTATTAAATAGAAAGTGGGTGGAATTACTAATAGGCTCAAAAGATAAGTAGTTTTTTTATGAAAACTTTACAGTCATATATCTGAAGAATATGAAATTAGTTTTGGTACCTTAACAATAATAAGTAAATTCATGAAATAAACCGAATGACTTTCTAAAACCAATCAATATCTGCGATTACAGTGTTTTTAAAAAGAGAATATTTGTACAAAGCAATTATTAATTAATTTTTACAGAAATACGTTTTCAATTTAAAGTTAATTTAGATAATTAGCTTCAACTTAAAGTGTACAGCTTCAAAATAAAGGCCGTGCAAATTAATTTAAGTTAGTAAATGAAGTATGCATTTCTCTACATCTTGCAAATAATTTGCGAAAAATAATTCCATTTTAGTTCATTTTCCTACTTTCTGGACGCACTTAAAAAATTTTAAGAGGAAAACTTTTAATGAAATTTTTTACGAAACTTGAAGAAATTTTAAAGGCACAAAGTACTTGTTAATGAAGCGGATAATGGGACCTTTGGTGTTAATTACTTATTTATTTTTATGTTGAATATTTAGTAAATCAAGAATTTTATCAGTTAAGTTTTATTATAGTTAAATTCACTTTTCTTTTATGTAATTATTTAAAAAGTTGAATTAGCAAATCAGATATATTGCGACTTTTGCATACATATACATGACATAAATAATAAATAATTAAATACGTATACAAAAATAATCGAAAAGTTCTTTTCGAACGCAATACATCAGATGCCAAGTAATGTGTTTTAAGATTTACATACGAGTATTGTACATAATTAATTTGCGTGATTGGGTAAGGAGGTACGGAATAAAATTTAAAAATATACTTCCTGTGGCCATAATCCACCTACCATATGACTAATTTGCACTCAAGTCCCACTTTTCATAGAAGTAAACACAGATACATGATGTGAATTTGCATATATTATACATTCGTTACTTTTATAGCAGGTATCAGCATAAAACATATTGCTTTATTTAGTTGCCGCTTCAAAATTCTCATTTATCTGTACAAACTGAAATTGCCTTTGAACATGTGGACATGTTTTTGATTTAAATCCATGAATATATTTTCGAAAGGTATGGACTGCTTTCATAAATGTATGATGTTCATTTTCCTGCAACTTGGTAAACCTACAATCAGTTTTAATTAAGGATTGTAAAGGAATCCAAACTTGCATATTCAAATGCTATCCATCATAATTTGAATTACTGCACATTTCGCTGATTCACTTTCCTGATTCCATTGGTAATGAGTTTGTAATTAATACGTAGCCGCCAAACTAATCAAAATGGTTCGTATTTTCGTTAACTTAACGTTTTACATATGTGCATTTGCAATAATATTTTTTGGTTACTCTTTTGGTTTTCGTAATTTATCAAAAAACCAAGGAAATGGGTTCTCTTTTGTTGTTGTTACGATGTATTTTGATAAAAATATGACGCTTTAAAATTTCTAATGCCAATTTGTGTCAGATGAGGAATCGTAAAAGTAATGACCTGTAATGGGAATACCTCACTGGATGTATATTAAGCAATTAGTAAATGTAACAAATATTGGGTTAATGCGGTAAATAAGGTAGGCCTTATGATAAAGTATAAGTTTTATTACAAATTTGTGTTGATATTAAACTGACAAATGTAATTTTTTCCCAAATATTTAGACATTATAACTATGCAGAATATGTCCAGAATATTAATTGCAGGAATAGTGAGTTAAGATTGAATTATTGGTAACAAATTAAATCATACAATTCATTATTACATAATATTAAGGCTTGAAAATATATAATCAGATTAGATTTGATGATATAAAAGAAATTTATATTTTATGCCCGTTAGTTAGTTAAATTAAGCATTTTTATTCTATAAAATTCTTATTATTATTATTATTTAAAGCAATAAAATATACAAATATGTCTGATATACGATTTATTAACAACCAAATTTAATATTGGCTTTTTTCCTCATTTTGTGTGTATACGAAAATAAAGCAACATTTTAATTGGCTTCTTAATTTTAATAACCTCTTCACAACTTTCATGGCATTAATAGCTACATTTAGATCCAAGGATTTAGTTGCTCACCATCCCGCGATATTGTAAGGCAAGCATGGAGAATCTAGTGTGATGGTCTGGACCTGTTTTTCTGCTAACGATTTGACTCCTTTTTATCGAAATAAAATAATAATATATCGTTCTATTTATAAAAACATTTTGGAAATGCTAATATTGATTTATACCGAATTGGAAATGCCGTTTCGAGAGATATTTCAGCATGATAATGACCCGAAACATTTATCAAAGTATGTAAACGACTGGATAAATCAGAATAACATTCAAGAGCTCCTTTGACCAACTTAATCACTAGATTTCACCCAGTTGAAAATCCCTTAGGGATCCTTAAACGACCAGTCTCAGGTGAGCGTTTCCGAAATAAAATAAAATAATATTGGTTAATTTTCCCAATTTACCTTGAATTAAGAAACGATGACTTAAATAAACGAGCAATTTGTAATTTAGGAAATATATGTTAATTCAATAGATGACTATTATATTTTTTCAATATTAAACTTTAAAGCTTTAATCATTTATTTGCACATGGAAATGTTTTAATCTGCTTAAAATATTTTTATCAAAATACTCTACTGAAACCAATCAGTACGCGTCAATTTCATTTTTGGTGCTCCATCCCCTTTACATAAACTTTTGAGCATGTGTTAATTTATTTGGAATTTAATTTTTTCGATTACTTTTACGGGAAAATCAAATTTGCATATTGAGTGTTTCATTTAATGTCCATTATCGCTTTACCATGAATTAATTTATTTCGAAGCATACTCAGGCTATCAAATATTTTAATTTATTTAAAATGGTCATGTTTTCAGTTCTGCTGTATTTCCGGGTCGCCTAATCTTTCGTTTTGGTGATTTGCACCGGCCGGCAAAATCGCCCTATTTAACCCTTCCAGACATCTTTTTGTGGGGTTTTTTGAAGTTACAAGTCTACGTCAACAATGTTCAGACTCTTGAAGTCATCAAAGTGAATATCCTTCAAGAATGAGAGAACCTGTCTTCGGAAGAAGGAAAATACTATAAATCGTGCCCGTATGGTCATCAATTCTGATGGCAGCCACTTGTATCATTTTCTCCACTTAATGGAAAAAGAAATTAAGACATCAAATAAAGACAATCCAAAGGCACTATCAAATTTTTTCATTCATAAAACAACAACTTTTGCGCCACCTTGTATATAGCGTGTAATGTACTCGTATGTATGTTTATTTTAAGAAACCATTTTCATAGAATAATCCAGATCCCTTCGAGGTGGAGAAGAGCTCTGAATACTAAAAAAAATTACCTTATACTGTCTGTGCTTAATATGGTGAGGAAAAAGTTTCTTCGACATGTAAACTTTTTCACTTAAAACAAATTTAAAGTCGGGAGTAGAATTTTTTCTTTGCGCGAATTCCTTAGTTTTAATACGTTCGCCAATCCCTTGAGAAATTGAATAACGTTTAAAATGTAAAAGTCGCCAATTCAGCTGCACTGCATTTTAATGTGAAACCATCCCAGAGGAAATCAGGCAAATTTTTAAGGCATTAAACGAGTATACCACAATTCCATTCAGCTTTATCGCTATTTTGATGTTCGTGCAAGAAATTTATTTGAAAAATTGAGTTATGTAACATAAACCATTTGTTTACCTAAATATTTTAGATTTATTTATTTAAACATTTTTTGGTTTTGCTACAATATCCCTATTAACTTCAATTCTTTTAAACATAATAAATATTTTAGAAGTATAAATAAATTTTAGTTTTTACTTGCATATTGTTCTGAAAATTTTTTTATTTGGATGAGAGTCTAAAATTGTATAACATACTTGAGATCAATTAATTATATGTTTATGCCATCAACGCTAATTTTATTTATTTGGGTTCTTACTAAATAATGGATGTAAGCGAATTTTAAAATGTTACCTATTATAAATAAGAAAACAGTAATTATTGTTTATTTTTTTTTTTGAATATTTATTTATCGATCCACCCCAAAATTTCTTGTAGCAGTTGCAAAAAATTGATAAATTCTTTATAAATAAAAACTATAGCTTTTTCAGTAAACTTAAAATACTATACACTTGATCTAACTCGCACTATACAAACGTTTATATCTCGGATCAAATGAAAGTTATGGAAGAAAATTAATTAATTACAGTCTGGCCTCAATTATTTATCTACCCTTTTCTTTTGCTTTAGTTTAGATTATTCTACATCACTAAAATATATTAAAGATATTATTTGAAAACTCTGTTATTGTTTTCCTCTAAGCTTATGTTTTAAAAGTATCTTGAATCGCTCCTTGTTTTGGCTAATTCTTATATAATACAAAAAATCCTAAGTGCCGAGCTTAACACGTTTTCTACTTTTATCAATTTGTGACAATAAAGGGTGTGGTGCAAGATTTCCTTCTAACGCTTTGGTAGTGAACGTTTTTATAATTTAATTAGTTGCCTTCGCTTCGTTCAACTGTTACACTACACTTGCAGACAAGACAAACATATTTAATCAAATTAGAAAAAATAAAATAAAAAAGCAATTAAAATACATTATTACGAAACATCACCATAAATCACATTTTTAGTGAAAGTTCTATCACTAATTTCGATCAATTTCCTTTGTTCTTGAAGAAAAAAGAAATTTTTACATATTACTTTTAAATTTTGAACGTGATAAAGTGACATAAAGTTGACAATGATAAAACACTGGTTCATTTAAAATTAAATCTGTATGAGAAAATGTCTTTGATTTCTATTTATAGTAAGAGCAAAAGAAAGAATAATTGGAAATTTACGTCTTTTAAGTACGAAAGGCAAAATAAAATCACTTGATTTCAAATCGATTCTTCGAATTAACTAAAAAGGCTACAATTTTGTAATAATAAATCTAATTAATATCATTTATATCTCAATGGATAGAGCTAATTAAAACCTAAATTTCATTTTTGAAAAAATGTGGAAATTTTGTCATAGAAACCTGAAGTCAAATTTATTTGAACTTAAATGAATATGAGTTAGTTATCGACTTATAGAGCATTTATGGTTTGATGAAAAAATGTAAAAAAATGAGGGAAATTCAATGATAATGTTTTCATTATATTTGATTTTCAAATTCCACACTAATAACTTTAGAGTTCTTGTTTATTAAAGTAAATCCGTACTTGTGCAGACAGTTAAAATTAAAAGGTTTAAAAGGTTCTTAAGAAGAATCATTTGATTTTATATATAAAACTATATCTTTTTAAGAGCTATAGTTTTTCTACAAAAATTGATGTATTTCTCGTAGAATACGTTATTTTTTACCAAAATTTTTTGATTTTACAGGAATATCGGAATACTTATTAATGTCGTATCGCCGGTCGGTTAAGTGTTAAGGGAAAATCTGTTTATTTAATATGCAGATATTTTTGGTTATTGGCCCAATAAGGCACTCACTTCTGTTATTTTCGAAAAATTGTAAAATCTCTATCTTCATATTACGTCAAAGAAAAATCGCTAAAAATGATATTCTTACAGAATAGAAAAAATAAACAGAATCGCAAAAAGTTTGATAGACAATCCGTTGTATCGCTTTTCAAAGAATGAAATGCTGCAAAAACCCCTGGTGATAGATACTCCTTTCGCTTTCCTCTTAACTGTCACCATGTGAGCACAGATGAATCTAGGTTTCATAGGGGTGGTAGGAGGACTTGTGTTATCTTCTACCAACATAAAACAAAATTATCTGGTTATGACTACGAACAAATATTGAAGTTATATGAGTTATTGCAATCTTAATCTTGTGTGGTATACGATATTTTTGTAAAATCATCAACTCCCAATAAGTTGAATTGAATTGGATTGTTGTGTACTATTGCGAGCTCTATTTCTGTTTTCACATTTCACGTTTTATTTATAACACTTCAAAAATGTAAGTAGATACAGCTATAATAAATTAGTAAAATAAAAAAATCGTAGTACTTCAATAGAAAAGTGATTAAAACAAACTTTTAATTGTACATTTTTTATAATTTTAAATTACAAAAACACAGAGGATTACGACACAAACCTGTTCGTGCTGCATTTTCAAATTATATTCTGATGAATTAGTTTAATGGTATTGTAGGTTTTGCTTTTGTATACGAAAATTTAGAAATTATAACGTTTTGGTATGCAAATATTAAAATATGCTCAATAGCTATTCACATTAATCTCATCACTGTAAGATATTTGAAACAGAGTTTCTGATCTTAAACATAAAGACAATAAAGAATATACATATATAAAATTTAATCGTACATGTCGCTATATTTAAATTTTAAAATTGAATTATATTTTTCGTTGCAGAATTTTAAATTGATTTTCTTTTGACACCCTACACTTGTTGCCGTATTTGAACAGAGCATGTTTGTGGGATACGATCCCAGTACCAATTTAGATTGATTTAACACGGGATAAGAAAAATCGGCAAAGTCAAAAGTACTTTTAGAATTATGAAGACGATGATTTGAAGTTTTAGAAAGAAACCCGTTTTCTAGCCAATATAATAGTCCGTAACGACTTTAGGTAATTTCATATTATGCATACCAAAAATAAAAAATATTTACATTATCTAGGTCATGAAAATCTTAGGTGATAATTTCAATCAGCGACTCAGACTCAACTTAGATAGTACGGAATATTGGTACCACTGCGAACTAATTAGCATACTTAAGGCAAGTGAAATGTGAAAATTGATTAAATCTGAAAAAGAAAATGTGAACTTGACTTTAATAAATATTTTAAAATTATTAAGGTAGGGCATTTCAAACAAATGGTCGAAATTATTCATAGGAACTAAGTCAATTTAAATGTGGAAAATATCCATAAATTAGTCTAAACCCGAAATTCTTCAGTCTATTTAATTTACCTTTGGCATTAATTAACTAAATTGAAAAATTATGAAAGATAATAATTCTGCAAAAATACTCGATGGGAGTTTTTCGAATAAATTATCTTTCCAAATTATACCTTCTCGAGACGCAATTTTTTTGTTCAATATAAATCAAAAATAATGACAAATTGAATGCTTTGCAAATTTAATTCCAATTTATTTAAAAAAAAAAACGATGTCAACTGAAATGAAAATAAGATTTGTTTACGATACCGAAAGTGCTCTGAGCTGTGCCATCAAAGAATATATTTCTATGAAAAATCTAGGGGTACAGGAGCTAGTGCATGATTGATTAAGGTAGACAGGTATTAAATGTTGATGTTTTGAAAAAAGATCTCAGGAATTACAGGAAAGCAAATACTTTCTATCCCATCTTGTTATGAAGGCATTTCATTAATAAGTATTTCTGTTTATCATTTAATTTCTCCTTATTTTCTTTAGTCAGTTTAAATTAAAGCACCTTAAAGAAATTTAATTCCGTACTTCTTTTCAGATATCTGGGACCGTACCTAAGATAAATTTATGTAACTACAATTGAGAATCTGGAAGTCAAGCGTAAGATGGAAGCTGATGATTCCGAAATATGTACAGCAGGGATTTGAGGCGTAAAGTCCTAAGGTGGCTGGGAGGATTGAAAAATTCTACTCAAATAACTTCAACAATGAATAGTGATGCTGTTACAATTACGGACTCAATCGAAATGTACAACGAAATTTATTACGCGGAAAATGTGCCGGAAAACTCGAATTTATTTCCTAAAAATGCCACAAAATATTTAGAATCGAAAAATATCAGTATAGCTGAATTGAATATTACAAGTGATAGTCTCAATGATTTTGTTCATAAATTGCTATTACAATTGAGTACAACGCATCAAAATCTTAGCAAGGATGAGTGCAGCGATTATTGTAAAGGCGCCGTAAGGGATGCACTTTTAAAATATAAACTTGTTCATGGATACATGTCCTTATTGGTAAGTCGGATATATGCTTACAAGTAACTACGCATATAAGTAATAGATATAGCACATATACGTTTCAAGATGTTTTACTTTAAATTCTGCGAACCAAAACCATTTATTTTTAATCTTTAAGTTTTAAAATAAAAACAAATGTAAGAGTTCTAGGCGCAAACTAATCCAGCGCGGACCAAAGGAAACTTAATTAATTATTAAATTATTCGATGAAATAAAGTTACGTAATAAAGTACGAGCTCAATAAAAATGTTTAGTCCTCGGTTAGACTTTAAAAAATCAAGTTCCTACTTAAATTAAACAGGGTCAATCTTTTTTCAACAATGTTATAAAGAGACTGTTATTTTATAAAAGAAATGTATAATTATTATAATTCTTTCTTCTTTCTTTCAATAAAGGGGTTACATGGGTTTTGGGGAAAAAACAAGCATATTTTCCATAATGATTTTTGAATAAACTAAATAAATTATTTTATTTTAACTTATATCGTTCGAAAGTGTAACATTTGAACAATATTTGATGCGCCTTTAAATAAAGTGCCCTCGTGATAGACAGGATAGCTTATGAAGCACTTATCTGATTTAAGAAATCGGCATGTGAACATGCTTCTTCTAACTTCAGCTTAGTAGTATTTAGTTATTTTAATCAATGTTGGGTAATTTGTATCAAAATCACGCTGCAAGGATTTGCATTTAATCAATTTTACCTATTTTAAGTTTTACATTAACACTCTCTAACACTCTCCACTTTCAGATCTGCATATTTGGAACGATAGCCAATGTTCTAAATATAATAGTTTTGACCAGAAAGGACATGTCGAAAACTCCAATTAATAAAATACTTAAATGGCTTGCTGTCACCGACATGTTTGTCATGATTGAGTATATCCCCTTCACGATATACATGTATGTCTTAACTTCCGGTAAGATATGTAACTATTTTTTCAAACATAATTTTCCATCTATGTACATTTTTCAGGTGATCACGATTACAAGTATATGTGGGCAGTTTACCTTTTATTCCACATGCATTTTACTCAAATCCTTCATACCATTTCGATTTCGTTAACTGTGACATTAGCTTTATGGCGATTTGTTGCAATAAGGTAAGATGCAAATTTCACACTTATCATTCATTTGTAATGCATACTTTAGTTTTTAAATATCATTTAAATTAAATGGCTCTAAAATACTTTTTACGTTCTCTATGTAAAAAACTCCACAAATTTTCTTGATAGGATTTAATATGTGTTCAGCACTTTTCACACCCAATAAAATTATTTCTGCTACATAAATTCAAAAGCGAATTAAAGTTAGGTACAGACATTATTTATTTTATTGCTAGACAGGGAAATTTGCAAAACGCTTCGCTGATCTTGGAAGCAATCGTCCTTGTGTACGGCGCTTCTTTTTAAATTACTCTAGATGAATGTCGACATAAGGCAACGGAATCATGAAAAATTGAATTTCATTTTTTCAAATATAATACATTTCGTGCCTGCCTTAAGGTAGACTGCTCACGTATTTTGTACCAGACAGGTAACTCCCATCAGATATAGCAGCATTAGAGCAGTTCTTTATTTACATATTAATAAGAGCCACATGCTGACGAAATTATTTGGATAATTGAAGCCATCCGCCGTAGAGCTTTTAATGACAATAACTCGTATAAATTAAATTTCCAGACGCATGAGGTGAACCAAATGGGGATATATGACGCCGAAAAGGCGAAATAGGACACTCTCGCTCACCCAGTAGACGTCGAGTTAAGTTAATAATTATAATAAGAGCTACAGGACATTATTAATAGCAAGGCGCTTAATTTACCCTCAAACAAAGTTGGTAGTGCAATCTACGTGAAGCTATTTTCGTCTCATGTTTTGGGGAATAATAAGTGTCAAGAACTATAATTCAACAGTTGTTACAAATTTAGTATCACTTTTAACGGGCGGTTCAAAAAACTCGTTTATCTTACTTTTTATTCTGTCGACACCATATACTAATTAGTCGAGTCTAAAGGGTCAAAAGTACTTATCAAAAATTCAATGTAATGACTGTTCTGGTCTGGACCAATTGAATGAAGTAAGGGTTGATATAAAATGGGTCACAACATACCTTGTTATTAAATAAAGGGTTACTGCTTGCCGCTTGGAAATATTTAGATTTAACGTAACTCTATAAAAAGAAATCCAACGGCGTTAAATCGCATGAGGTGGCCATTCGACCGGCCTATTTCTCAAGATTACATGGTTACCAAACTTCGCCCTTAATAGATCAATTGTTTGATTAGCTGTGTAGCATGTGACACTATCTTGTTGGAACTACATATAACTGATGTTAAGTCCATTCAATTCTTCAAACTTTAGTAGAGCCCAATCCGAGAAATTACGGCGCTTTAAATGATTAAGAGGTTTCAGTTCTTGAGTTTTGAGTCTTGTACGGGTGTAAGTCAAGATCTTTACGCAAAATTCTCCACAAAGTGGTTCTTGTGAACGGCATGGAATCGATTGATTGAAGGACTTACTGCTGTAATATTTTCGATACTTCGAACGGTGAGTTGTCTCACTTGCACAGGAACATCCAATACTGAACATTTTAACTTCAATTTATCCACTATAGCACGCACAGCCTATCTGGTGGGACGACTAAAAGTTGCGACCACCGATTCAGAATTGTGATAGTAATTTTTGATAATTTCCAAACATTGTTCGTTCGTGAACTTCACTATGATAAAAATGTTAACATTAACTTATGTTTTAACGTTGATAGATCATGAAAAACATTCAAGGATGCGTTCGTATTAAAATAAAAATTTGTTATGTCCCTATTGGAAACCCCTTTTTAAATAAAAATAAATTCTTTCAGTTAAAGGGTGATCGCATTCTATTATATGACACAAAAATCAATTGTAAAGTAAAATATTTTGGAAAAACGGTAACGTGTTTTAGAGAAAAATCATAATAAATGTTTTACTAAAAATCTTTGTATTTAAAAAGCTGGTAAAATACACTTAAAGAATCAAAACCAGAGACTATTAAAGCTTTTGGAAAAATCTTACAAATAAATATAAAAAATAAAATTTCTTCTAAATGTGGGTAATTTCTGCGTCTTTATTTCTGTTTGCTTCTTCCTCTTCCTGTCGCTCATTTTCGTCATCTATTTTTTTCTGTCCCCGTAATAAAAAGTAGGTTACACTAAAATATAAAGAATGATATAAGCTAATAATTATAAATAAAATAAAATTAATTACGCAAAGAGAAGAGCATTAGGTATGAAGAAAATCTCTCCAAACAGGAAGAAAGCTCCTGGAAAATTGTCAATCGTAGCCAAATAAACGGCACTGTATATGGGGGGAAATATAAATCCCCCAATTGCGTCCGATATTCCGAGAACCGAATAAACACGTCCTATTAATTAGGTTTAATGTACACAAATTAAAATGAGTAAATTTAGAGTAATTTTACCTATTTCGGCGCCGTCTACCATTGATGAGATTATGGTTTTGATGGCAATTGTCTTCGAACTGACGAACATGTCTACAGTTTGTGCAGCATAGAATAAAATTGCATCTTTTGAAAATGCCTAAAATATCGTTTGCAATTTAAAGGATATATTTAAGAAATTGAGGTGCTTACAAACATTGGTCTGGATATGATTGTACAAATTGAGGACAGCAACCCAACCATTGAGTCCGACATTTTCATCACTTTACTGAAGATACTTGTCATTAAAAATGTGCCTAGAAAATTGTTTATTTTTAATGCTTTCATTCTTAATAACTGCTAAAAATAAAATTGATTATTAAAAAGACTTTTGATAGGTTTTTTCCGGTTGTAAGTTTTCAAAAAAAATGTAATATTTAAAACAATAAAATAAAATATAAACATTAATAACTCAAAATCATACAAACCAACAGTCACAATAGCGGTGTTGTAAGTCCCATAAAAACTGTAAAGTTCGCCATCCCACTTTAATTTGATTAGGGTAAAAGGGTATATGTAGTCCACCTCACCTAAAAAATTTTAAATTGTGAAATTTTACTAAAATATCTTCGCGCAGACTCACCCAAAGTTGGCCCCAAAAACAAGGCGTATGCACATACCAAAATAATCAAATACAGTCGGCGGTTCTTTTCTCGTTTTTTTAAAAACACTTGAATGCAGGCATATGCCAACGTAGGGTCGAAAAACTCGACAAGAAAATTTTTTTTCTTTGGATTCTCCACTTTCTTTATTTCCTCAGTTTTAACTTTTGGTGCCAAATTATTCCCATTCACTGTATTATCATTAGAGGTCATTTCAAAAGCCAAATTATCTTCACCATTTTCGTCACTTTTTGATCCGACTGGATTCTTTACTTCTTCAACAAAAAATATCAAGTAAAGAATTCCTAGAAGGAAGAAAACATCACCCAAAATAAACAAATCTGAAATAAAAATATAATTATAATATACATAACTAAATTTAATCGCACTAACTTACTAACATAACCCAGATTTGTTAAAAGAACACCAGCTAAAGGCAATCCTATTAGTGGAATTATATTCGCAAACATTCCGAATATACCAAATCTGAAAATACGAAATTTTATTTTATATAATGCAATATACATATGCTGAAATACTATTTCAAATTTTGGGTAAAAAGATTATAAGATTTTGTGGTATTCATATTTTTAAATAGTGGCGGAGGAAAGTTACGAAAAAGTGTTTAAGTGGAAGATCGAAACATTCTAATAAATGAAATTTTCAAAATAATCGAAGGAAACATAAAATAAACCAAATTAACCATAAAAGAACCATTTGACTATTTGTAAGGTAGATTCATTGTACATTTAAAGTCTGTTCAACAAGAAAGGAACCACACTAATTTTTTGTACTTACAGACGAAATATTTATTTCTAATTATTCAATCATATTCAATCGACAGCGAAAGCCATATCTTCCGAATCACCCATGTTAGCTGCTTAAGATTGTGCACAGCCCTTCTAGCGAGCTGGCTCTTCATTATGCTCCACACATTCTCAATTAGATTGGCATCTGGGGATTGGGATGGCCAGTCCAACGTTGTTATGTTATTTTCTGTTTTCCAGACCCTGCATAGTTGACTCCGATGTTTGGGATTGTTATCCTCTTGTAAGATCCAATCGTCATAGTTGAGTTTAAACATCTTTTTCTCTGATTTTAGGAGACCCAGCTGATAAATTTTAACCATCTTCTTAGCGTCAAAATTTTTGGTAAAGAGCTCTAAGCAACCAAAGCAGTGTTCCGAAAAGCATGTGCACCAAGTACGATTCATGCAAGTTCAAACTCAAAAAGTCGGTTCATCACTGAACACCATGTTTGACCAATCGCGACTCAAATTCTCGGTAGCCCAGGCTCTTCGTTCATCTATATGGACTTCGGAAAAAAAGGGTTTTGATATCGTAGCACGGCAGAATACGTAGAATACGTTTTCCTCAAGTAAATCGCTCTCTGACGTAAATTCCATTTTTTGTCAGTTGAGCCTTCGCCTCCCGTAGTCTAAAAGCGAGGGTTCGCTGAAACAACTGCAGCATCACTCTATATTCCTTCGTCGTAGTTGCTCACTTCAACCCTCGTCCAGAAAGTTGTCGACTCCAAAAATTGGTTTATCCACCTCACAACGAACTTCTTAGATTTTTTAATTGCTTTTGCAGTAGCAGCATACAACAACTTTGGTCCTTTAGGATGCGTGCACAGAAAGGCTGCTGCATACCGTATTTTGAATTGATTTTGAATAAGTTGCGCGCACTGTGATGTTTCAAGCGACACTGAAATGAATTACAATCATTCACAGAAAGATACAGAGAAATATCTTTTATCTTCTTTGAATAAGGGCGGTTCATTTCTTGTTGAACAGACTGCATTTAACCCAAGTAGCTAGTCAATCTTTGAATGATAATAAAAATAGCCATGAGAAGCGTAATGTAAGGAAAAGAAATATACAAAAATAGTAGTTTTGAGCTAATTGAAATTATTTTAAAGAGCGTAAAGAAATCATATTGTAATAATTTTTACCGAAATGTTCTCTCTTCTTCAGGCGTGATCGCGGTTAAGTAACTAAATATCCCCATGACCATCATTGTTTGACCACCCAACATCGCAGGCAATACCTTTTCGAGAATATTCCCAAACTCCATTGGTATCGTATCCATAAATATTGATGAAATTAAAAGTGCTAAAATTGAATTAGATATTCGTACAATTTCGCAATGATACAAACCTGTACATGATAAAAATTCCCCTACCATTGGGAAAATCATACACGGTTTTCGCTTCCCTGTACGATCGCTCCAGCCACCAGCAAACAAAATCACTATGATTGGAAATATAGCAGCTGAAATTAAAAAAAAAAAACCCCAGGACGTTTGAGAAACAATTGATCAAAAAATATTTATATTAAAAATATAATAAATAAGTATAAAGACATATTGAAAAGTTCTGTTAAAAAATTAACGCTGCGCTGATCGCATGATAATTGCTCGATATATTGATGGATATGGAAAACTGAAAAAGATTATTGTGAAATAAAGTTTCCTTTAAAGCTTATCGAGTAATTTTCTTTAATTTATTAAAAAATATAGAAATCTATTATTTTTAATTAATTTTATGCGCAAAAGATATACAATTATTTCAGTCCCATGCATGTGAACGCTAAAATTTATTATAATTATTATTTATCTCTTACTGGAATTCCGCGATTCACGTTGCACATAACTCTGCATTATTTCTTTGTTCGTGAACTTCCCACCAATGATTAAAACAGCAACTCAGTTATAATATTATTTTTTAAATAGTTACTTTCCTTCTTTTCTTTGCAAATGCATTCTTATACCTGTGGACTCATTAGACCGAATTTCAAATAAATCACTTTTATTTTCAGTCCTAACTTTGTATTCTTATACTGTACGGTTTATACGAAATAATTAATTAAATTGAATCCTTATTTGTACCTATATGAATAAACTAGATTTATTAGAATATATTGTATTGGTTTAAATGAGATATTGCACAATTTTTCAAAATGTATCTTTAAAAAAATCAAACGCGCAAATATCGTAAACAGAAAGATTTAGAATTTTCATAAAAACTAAATTTATTTATTTATTGCGTTTTGTGAGAAAACTATCGGTAGCTTTTTTAATAATTATATTTTTTTAGTACTTTTAAGTGGAACTATATTGCACTAGATTTCGTCCCAAACGATTTTATCTTAATTCGCTAAGAAGTGCGACCTTTCAAAACATTCGACAATATCAAAGGCTTTGGCCCTTTGTAGAAAAAGTGAATATCGTGATATACATATCTATACATATACATTAGGGCGGGTTAAGTTAAATGGAGCGAATTTTTTGGATCATAAATTTAGTAAGGAGGTATTCTGCAGATGATTCTGAGCAATTTGCTGAAGAGACCATAGCCCTAAGTCCAATTTGGAACCCCCAGAATCTGAATCGAACAGTTTATCTCGATAATATAAATTTTGTCAATAGCTCTATCTCGATTTTAATGAACTTATTACACGCTTATTAGGAAAAATATTTATTTTTTAAATTCCGAGAGCTCCAAACCGGACTTAGAGCTATGGCATTTTCACCAATATTATTACAAGACCATCTATAGAATGCGTACTTGCTATATTTATGATCCAAAAAATATTTGACCCGCTTTAATATACAAAGATGTATATATTATAAATGGTTTTAGGCACGGTCAGAATAGATACCTAATAAATATTGTAGAACCATGCAGGATGATATTTTGCCGAATTAAAAAGTTCAAGTCTCTGAAATTAGGAATCTCTTTAAAAATTTATGTCTGCATCGAATTTGCTTTATTGAACAGGTCGTTGGAGCTAGGGTACTTTTTCTCTAAATTACATCTAAACATGTCTATTAAGCCTCATTATCAAGTTCATAAAGCAATTTTTTCCAAATGAGGCTCATTTATCAAAATTGGTACAGGCATTCAAAAAATACAATTTATTTCCACAGATTAAGGTTAATATTATGAAAAATATTATAGAATAAAAAAAACGCATAATGAGCTGAAAAATATTTTTCCAACGACATCTCATTTATTAGGATTCATTTTTAAAGTTAAGACCCATGGAGGTTTAAAATCACAATTTATCGAAATTTACGTTGAAAAATAGAGATGATCGTAAAAAATCCTTTTTTTTTGTTTTATTTTGAACCCTCTAGCATTTGAAGACAGGTACTAACAAGTGAGTTATCGGTGGAAAGGTACTTTTATAGTCTTACCCGCTTGTCTTTACAACGCACCTCATAAAAAAGGTTAACATTGATTTTGAGCGGGAAGAAGTGATTTTAGAGAAGTTAATAACAATAATTTACTCAAGACACACCAAGGAATCAATTGGTATAGCGTTTCATACGAACAATTCGAATATCCTGTATATCTACGAATAACTTTAAAATGCCGTCGTCATTTTATTAAGAGTGATAAGGCAGTGTTTTGGGTCAAATGTGTAAACATAAATATAATCAAAAAATAAAGAAAATCTTCAGCTTTGATACATTCACGTTTCTTTTAATGTAATTTGTCCCATTTACTAAACCTGTTCATTTCAAAGTAATTCTCTTCTATATATTTAAATTAATTTGCATTTAAAAACCTTTCCACATTAAATTAATATTAAAATCAAACCGGTAATATTAAATCGCTCACATGTGCATCAAATTTGAAAAGAAAAAATCATGAAGTTCACTTACCAATAGGTCCACGGATTCCATTAATATACGTTACTCTTTTCTGTGTTTCTGTTTCAACCTTACAAACAGTGTAATTAAAATCGAAAGTTCCAACGATTAAATTTTCAAATGGCGTAGTGATGGTAATGTTGTCACTTTCTTGTAAAGATTCGTCGTCACAGTCGATACCATTGATATCTTTGTATAACACATTGTCACATATTTCCTTGTTATATCCAAGAGAAATTCGGCAAGCCTAAAATAAATTTACGTCACTGAAGATTTTCCAGTATTTTGTAGTATCCGCAAATAACCTTTTCTAATCCCAAATTTTGAATTCCAATTAGAAGGAAGCATGACGGCAAGACCCAACAGAGCACCAAAGGCTCTACTACGATATACTTCCGGTACCTCCATATCTTTCTAAAGAAATTGGTTTCACCTTCATTAGTTTCAACTTCCATTGCGCCTTATCATACCTCGCGGAGTTTTGCGTGAAAAAAATGAACCGAACTTTTATCAAGATGGGTTAAAAGGAGCACACACTACAAAATGTGGGTATCACTAGACACACAAATTGATTTTCAATTAAATTATTTTTAAACACAGTTCACCACACTTTCCGCACAAGAAACGCAAAGCTGCAACATTTGAGCTTCCAAAGTCTACTGGTTTTGATATCTTGAATTTCCGCCACGAGCTCAACTCATCTTCACTTTCTGGTGTGGCAAACCAGTTACCAGTTACCTAGGTAGGCTGAGACAAAATTTGCGATAAATGTAGATTCGAGATTCTTGTGAGTAGTGCTCATACTACTTAAGACCGAATTCTTCTAAATCCTGATCAAACTAAAATATCTTCATATAGAAATGGGTTCTGCCTCAATCAATTTCAATAAAGGCAATAAAAACGTTCTCAAAGAGTGCCAATTATAAAGCTGCGCCTTCAAGTGTGTAGCACGCTCAAGCTCGTTATGAAATATAATTTCCGAAATAAAGTTCAAAACAAGTTTGGTGATCATTGAGAAATTTCTGGATTTTCTTGTTGGAATGTGCTATTCGTATCCGTGTTAGCATCAACGAAATATTTCAATTTTATTAAACACTTATTCAAGGAGATTCACTTCTAAGGTTTGGTGATATCATGTGCACATTTTCTAAATTTTGTTTAAAATTTTAATAAATATTAATGTGTTTAAATCATATGGTTTCCACATACAAATATTAAAACTTGTCTAGGTAAAAATTATACCTTCAGCTAAACGATTAATCAGTAGCAATCTGTATTTCGAACCCTATCCACCAATTTATCATCAGGTCTAAATTGAACTTGTGTATGACTGAATGAAAAGCTAATTTTTTTTGGATCTTTTCAATGAAATTACAGTCATTAAATATCATATACTTATAAGCATAAATAATAACACTTAAAATCACTAGCCTCACTATATAAATTATGAAGTATTCCCTGCAAAACTATTATGAACGAAAATAAACTAAAAGACATTAGTTTGGTTTAAAAATATTTTACAATATATGTAGCTATGAAATGAAACCATCAAAATCAAAGGTATGAGTTGAACTCGCGCATTACATAATTCGTTATTATTTATTGTAATATACTGCTGACAATTTTTGCATAATTTAGAAATGAGAGCATATTAGAATGGTTTCAAATTTGTTCAACATTACTACTTCAAGAAATTTTAAATAAAAAAATTTACATTTTGTAAGTACAGTGAAATTTTCAAACGGAATGGTTCAAGTATACTAACACTGTAAATATGAGTGTATTATTTCAAAACTCTTAAAGTACTTAATTTTAATTTTACCCATTTGATTAACATTATCTCACATTAAAGCGTTTTAAAAATAAAATAAAATAAAAAAATAAAATAAAAAATAATACGAGATAGTTACCCAATGTACAATTAATTACATTTTTCGTAAACTATGATGAATCCTAAGTTACATATATTTATTTTAGCTCAACATCTGTTATTTAACTTAGTTTTTGCATAGATTTCACAGTCGTTAGTAAGAATAGGTAGTAGTAATGTTTTAATCTGACGAGTTCTTGTTTCACGAGAATTATATAAAGCATAAAGCCAATAACAATAATAATAAGCTTTAGCGAAGATCATTATCAACATTTTTAAAACAGCTACAAATCAAATAGATTCATCATTTAAGTTAAGATACATATGTATATCATTTATAAGAGATCTTGGGATTTTATGGATTAAGTGAAAAACTATACCATTTGCAGCCAAACTGGAGGCACAAAATTTCTATTTATATGTGAACAGTGCTCCATTACTCTTAGAAGATCGATAATATAGAATAATAGAAAACATTAAAGGTCCCAAAATGGTATATTGTGGAATTCCTAAAAGCGCTAAATTTTGTAAACTAAAAAAATTATATATATTGTATTAAGTTTATGGAATAATATTAAATATAAAATTAATGCAGTTAATGCAGGTTTTTTTAAAGTCAAGTAAACGTGGTAAATTTGTTTTCTAGTATTTTCTATAATACTATTTCTAAGATAGACGTAGTATTTTTATTTCTTAGTAAAATTGACTGAGCGCAACTTATATTGAGTTAACTTTCGAAAAAACATTAGTAATTAACAATTTTTGTTAAGTATTTTCTTTTAAAAGTAGTATAGGCTACTTTACTGTTGTGAAAAACGCAAGTTTTTCTATAAGTTTACGAACTTATTCATAATGAGTAAAATATAAATACCTAATCGGAAAAGGGATCATCAAAAATTAGATGGTTAGGAAGCACCCCCATATGCTTCTAATAGCTGATTTTGGTATCATCATGTCTGTAGAGAGTATACCTTCTTTTACCATTCGAATGAGCTTAAATGATAATGTTTTGAATTTTTAAGGGAACTTTAATAAGGAATGTTTTTGGAAATTGTTAGGCAGCTTGAGAAGAGGGCTTCTTATATTTATGTAAATAAACTTTTATATTTTTAAAATAGTTGAACTATGAAAATAATTGTAAATCAAAGTAGCAAAGCAAGAAAATTTGTAATTTACTTAATGCTAATAGGTAACTTCATTAAAAATCTGTACTCATCTAGATAATTACATATTACCTTTTAAACATTTTAATTGAACTTTCGGAAAGATTAATGTAAATTTTTCAAGATGCTTAAACTTTCGTTAACCTTCTTCCTAAATTTCCTTTTGGCTATTTTGATTTTAGTTGGTATCAGTACTTTTAAGCGTGCTTGAACGCAAACCCTTAATTATCTCTAAAAGTGACTTCTGGAAATTTTCAAAGTAAGCAACTCATATGCGGAAAAGCATGGCATATATGATTCAAGTAATCGCTTTTCTTAAAAATTAAATAAAAATGAAACATAAGGTCTTCCTTAAGGACATTTTTTACGATTCTACACAATGTCGTCTGGACAATTAATTTAATCCATTCTGCGCACACGAGTGTAAGTTCAGGTTTCAAGCGCATACACATGGCATATACACGAGTAGGTATATGTAAAGAAGTTTTCCTAAAAGAATGCCTCTACGATTTTTATTTTTTGCCTTGTCATAAGCAGAAATTCCGAACATTTTAACAAAAGCATATGAGCAACTCCAACCTAACGAAACCTTTTTCAAGTAAGCATCCAAAAGATAAAACATGTCCTTCAAAGTTGGTTGTAATTGCCATCAGCTTTAAATTCATTGCTCCTCCCCGCTGACAATAAATTCCAGCAAATAAACCCTTTTCGCAGGAAACAAATGTCGCCATTTATCATTTTTCTTTAGTACGGAGTCATTTTTTGCTTTTTACCTTTTTCTTCATGATTTTTTCTCATTATTGCCTTTTACAGATGATACGTAGTTATTTCTTATTATACTTTTCAGACATCCCCATGGGAAATTCGCCACATATTTGCTGTCACACTGCAGGGAGGCCATCCTCTTTTCTTTTATCATTTCTCCGATTTTGTGCTTTCCAACATATTTTGTCTTCAAAGTTAAAGAACGAGATTTCTACGGACACGTAATATACCACTTAGACGCTCAACAGGATACAGCCTTGTACAGGTAGGTCACTAGAAAACACGTAAGTGGAGTTCTTTTGCCAGAAAAATAATGCAATATATTTGTAGATAAGGCTTAGACCTTTATCAGTATATTAACTTGTCTGAAATCAGTGCCTATTTGTCTCAATGCTATTTTAGGATCGCTTCACTCACAAAAATGTTTGCAAAACCAATTGAAAAGATCTAAGATTAGGTAATTACGTCCTCTCACGTGCGATCATATTACAGACGAAATTCCACTAAATTGCATCCTCTTTATTTAGTACATTTCCTCAAATGGCTCCACGCTTCTATACACGTAAGTCTTCGGAAATATTTCCCGCAGTTAACGAATCTACTGTTTGATAGTACGGATTGAATCATCCCTCGAATATTTTAAGCATGCGAAGGAAGGAAGGGATAATTGAAGATTTATTGATAGGGCAAGTTGGTTTTACGTGCTGTTCCCAAAGTTATACGGAACACGTATTATACGCATGGTCCCCTTTAGTAGTCTCTGCTATCAGCAGCTAAATAGTAATAAATGATGTTTACGTTCACCCAACAACATTGAAATGCTGTTTTGTTTACAAAATAACGATGAATTTTGAAACAGTCGTCCGACGAATATACATTCCTTGTTTGAATTGCAACCAAAGTTGCAAACTAGTTTAAATTTCAAACTTCAGACTTCCGAAATCCAATCGTATTAGCACATTATCTATGGAAAGCTTATCACAATAGCTTAAATTTCACATATAAACTTCGAAAATAATTTGGAAATTCAGAAGTGCATTCGAAAAATGAAAAATTTACAATAGAATAAAAAAAGCAAAAAAAAAAACCATTTACAATATACTGACTCTTGAACTATTCAGTCAGTATAAATATAGATATGGCTATGCTATAGTAGAAAATGTAAGCAAACTTATTCTTTGTTAATTAATTAGTAAATAAATTTTTAAGAACTCTTAAAATGCAAACTAACAAGTAAGTAACAACTTCAAGATATTTCAAGACATATATTTTTAATCTTAAGAGTTGTTAAAAATAATTCCTATAAGATTTAATTTAAGTTAAAGTAGACATTAAGAATTATATTTCTAATATTCAAAATATACATATTAGGTGTGTTCATATGAAACTGCCGTCGACACATATATGACAGTAGTGTATGAATGTAATTGGGTTTTTTTTATCGATTAAAAAAGTCCGAATTTGTGCCAGAAAAAAAACATTTGCGGGTAGACGAAAACTCATTTTCAAAATTTTACTTGCCAGATAAAAAGGAAAGAGCCTGGCAATGAAAAAAGGACTTATTTTGACAATCCTAAATGCAAGAAATGAACCAACAACATCGCAAGTAAAACAGAATATCCATGGGAAGATGGCTTTGGTCTGTATTTGGTGGGATCAGAAGGGTGTCGTGGATTTTGAACTTCTAAAACCTGGTCAAACGGTTACGATAAGAACTAATCAATTTGAACCGAATACTGAGGGAAAAACGCGAAGAATGAGCGAAGAGACATGGCAAAGTCATTTTGCTCCATGACAACGCCCGGTCACATTTGGCTATACCAGTCCAGGAAACGTTGGATGCACTAGGCTGGTAAGTCTTACCCCAGCCCGCGTATTCATCAGACATAGCGCCTTTTAATTACCACTTTTTTTGGTCGCTGCTGCACGAAATTTCGGAACAACGCTTCAATTCCTATGAAGAAGTCGAAAATTGATTACTCGTATTTACATTTAATCTATGAGAGACAATTTTTTGAATAAATTTGTTTATTCTAGTATTTCTTTAAAAAACTTTACGTTAATTATTACTATTCTTGAATTATTTCTTCGTAACCTTAACATGAACCAAGACAGTTTTTCTCTTAATGGTTCACATCATCGATGAAGTCATTGGCATATTTTTTCCACAGCAAACCCCTTCGAATTTGAATTATTTTTTGTCAGAAACTAAAGCTTTCGTAAATAAGTTTAAATATATTTTTTCGTTATAACCCCAACTTCATAAAAACTTTAATATTAAATAAGTGGCAAAATTCTTAAAATTTTTTAAATATATAAAAATTATGAAAGCTCTCTTCTAATATAGAAATTTTTTAATAACTTAGGTTTAATTGGCTAAATTGTTTGCCTCCATATTTATTATTTCGAACTTTCACCCCAAAAAATACTTTTCCTGTTTATTTCGAGATATCCTGATAGTATAACAAGAAAACTTCAGAGTTGAATTCACTTTTAATGTATACACCATAAAATCCAACATCGTCATTTTGAGAGCACAAATATATTATAATTTCTATTGGTATGTATAAAGTTATGGAGGAAGCTTAAGAAACGAAAACAGCATCATCCACTCAACTTTCAGGTAGTAGTTTTAGCACTTAACTGATGATCCTGATGTGTTTTCTAAAATTGAATTTCTGCTTTGGAAATTGCAAAGCAAACTTGCTTGTTATTGAAGCGTTGGGTTCATAGAAAACGTGGAAGTGTTATCTCTCCTTTAACCCTCGTTAAAATGCTTTCAAACTATTTGATTACTACACTTTTCGGAAGTCTTTCGCAAATTTGATAAATTAAATAACGTCTAGCGATTAAACCTTCCATCGCTTTTCCGGAGATGTTATCAATTTGACGAAGACCAACTCAGGTAACCAAATGTTAATAGATTTCATAGTAAGTAGACCGATTTGGTCAATCCCTTAAAATTCGAAAAGGGATAAGTAAGGGGACGTAAAGAATTTGGATTAAGCTTTTATTATCAGTTTATTTGAAGGAATGCTTCCTTGTACTCATTTCTGACTTAATATTTGCCTGAATTATTTTTATTTATATTAGCATAGCATAAAAATCCTGTCCTATTTTCATAAAAATTGTTTATACGAATATCAATCAACGCTTCAAAATGTCAATTAAGAACTATAGCATTATGCCCTTTCAACTTAAATTACTGTCGAATAGAAAGTTTTCTTCAATTTCGCTCAATATTACTCGTATCAGTAAAGTTATAGTTTTAGCTTATTAGACAAGCATTGGAAATATTTCTTTTTTTCAAAGTTTTGTATAAGTTACATCAACCCGTCGTTGCTTTATTGTTTTCGGAATAAAACCAAACCAAGAAATTAAATCCATTGGAAACTAATAATAAATCTACGTTACTTTTTCATTAATTAATGTTGCTTTTTAATGATTAATTAATTTGAAAATATAAATACTGAATCTTAAACTATTATATAAAAATTCAAAAAGCTTAAAACTTTTCGAAACATACTTAGTACCAATATTTCTCATAGAAAAAGAGGGTATGAAAATTGTAACAATAGTCTCCACGAAAAACGTGTTCGTCAAATTGCTTAAGAAGATCTATAGATACTAGTGGTGTTTTATATTTCTAGGATTCAGGCTTTCAATTATATTTATTTTTAATGATGATCAAAATAGGAATGACTTTAGAAGTTTAATTTGTGGATTAATAATTTATGAAAAAATATGACCAGTAAAACAATTTGCTTACAAACAATATCAATATGAACATTAAAATGGGATGTTCAATAAAATATTAAAATTACAAAAATGGGAACGAGGAACATATTTTGATATTAAAAGCTCAAAACTTCAATGTGTGTAAATGCAATTGAATAGAAAAATCAATAAAGGGGCAGTAACTCGTGAGCAATGATTAAATCTAAATCCGCCAGAGATATTTTTCTTTGAGTAAAAGTAAAATTTGAAATTTTTATTTCAGCTTCAATTTTTGGGTCCATTCAGTTCTAATTAAACTCCTGCCATGCTGCATATTAACCATATTCAGTTTTATCCTAGTTCGAGTTTTATGCGAAGCATCAAAGAGAAGAATGAAATTGAAAGAGTACAACAACCCGAATGGAGCCCGATTAGATAGCAATAGGTGAGAATTCTTTCCTATTGAAACAACTCTTTACTGAAACATTTTTGAACAGATCATCCAAATGTGATCGTCGCCCAGACAGAACCACAATGCTTTTGGTGGCTGTTTTAATCCTTTTCCTTATAACAGAATTCCCACAGGGGATTCTGGGTCTATTGAGTGGAATCTTGGAAAAGTGCTTCTTCAGACGATGCTACAGTTTATTTGGTGAAGTCATGGATGTTCTAGCTCTAATTAATGCAGCGATCGGTTTCGTCTTATATGGCCTAATGTCGAAGCAATTTAGGACGAGCTTTAAGTCGCTATTCTTCAAGACACGGCTCTCACGGATAGAGATGACTCGAATTACAGGAGTAACAACAACTTGCGTTTGACTAAAAACAAAGAAATGTTTAATTTCCGTAGATACAAATTTGAAATCGATAAATAGATAAGTGCCGTATACTGCTAAATGGTACTCTAATGCTTTTTTACATTTTGTGGAGTTGGTAAAGTAAAATCAAGTTTGTATGTGTGTAATTTAAGATTAAACAATTTTGTGTTTAATTGAAACATTATAAAAATAGTTGATAATTAAAATCAGTGAATTCTCGGTAAGGAAAGCCATAAGCCTATTTCATATAGTTTTCCAAATTGTATGAACATTTCAAAAGACTTGAAGGGAATTAAACATTATATAAAGTAAATTTATGTAAGCTATTGGAAAATGTATTCGGAAACGACTTGTTCAACGTAACATAGATGTACTAATTTAGGGATTATAGATAAAGCAGCGATATTCTTAAGACCTTATAATTTTTTTGCAACCTATTAATTTTTTTAAATTTCTATAAGATCACATTTTCCACTAATTAAACTAATTGACTAATGGGAGATGTTCTATAATTTAATTATCCTTCAAGTTTTCATATACCTACAATAATGTATTTTAAAAATTATTGTATTTCTTTCTAAAATTACAATTACAATTTTTATGGCTTATGACTTTCCTTCGAAAAATAATTTAGATTAGGTAATTAAATAATTTACTGTACTGGGCTAAGAAAGAAATGAAATTGTATTAAATGAATTATTTAATACACATTTTAGAGAGCCCCTAAAATATGTATTAAATGATCTTTGCCATTTGTAAGTGATAAATCTGTAAAATTTATAGGTGCTCAATTAACATACATTGGGCAAATTTAAATAATGAAATATATTTTGAATACAAACTTAATTCGTATTATTTACCCTTGTCTGTATTTTTATAAATCTTCACACCGAATATTCTTTTGTTGAGTAACAAATTTAAAACGATGCTGGTCGTAAATGAAATATCACACTAAACGAAAAATCAAGTTTGCAAAAAAGAATGTATTAATATTAATGATAATGAAACTCGTGATTTACGCCCCATTTTTGGAGAAATTGCGTATTTGTTATAGAATTTTAAATTTTAATTCTCAAGAAATAAAAACAAATAAATTATTAAAAGGTACTATTTCGGTAGGTTCGTACATTTTTATGTCCACGAAATGTTTTTTTCCCACGATAAAATATCTGGAATATTTTAAATAAAAGAGTAGAGGCTTAACATGAATTTAGTGAATAGTCAAGACAGGGGCGGTACTGAAGATGAGATAAGATAGTTTAATGTAAGTATAAACATTCTAGGAAAAATATAACAAAAGCGCAACGAAAACCTTAAACACGTTTTACTTGAAACGACCTTTTTCGACCTTGTCCCAGTGAATACTCGAAGACTTTCAAAGACCTATGATACGATATTAAATATTCTTTTTATACTTTTATAATCACAATGCCTAAGTCTGTGCATAGCCGATTTTCAAGACTGCTAACAAAAGGGTAGTTAATAACCAGCATTTTCAACTTCATTCAATGACTGGGGTGAGCATAAGTAAAGTAAGTGCTTATCACTGAGATTCGTTGCTTTAATTATAAATTTCTTTTTCTATATTTTGAGGGAGGAGAAATCAATTTCCGGATATACGAACCCCGATGGGCATTCTACCGTCTAAAACCCCTCCCTCAACCCCCAAGAACACTAGCCCGGAACCGTTTTCCACATTACTTTGGTCTTGGCCTTTTTCCTCTTAGCTCCTACAAGTTATTTCGCGGTGTATTGGACGAGGACTTGTGGTTCTTGGTGCAGAGCGTGTTCTCCACATATTCCGCAACCATACGCTGCTGCCTTGCATCTGCATCAACGTTTCCAGCGATAGGCGACCAATCATTATTATTTAGTTAGTTAGTTTTTATTTCTAGTTTAGTTTTTCACTAAAATATCGATGTAACAATGGAGAGAAATTTTGTTTTTTATCGCTTTTAGTTTTTAATTCTTTTTATTAAACAAGATGATTATATACTTAATAAAATAATCTTTACCCTATAATTAGTTATGCCTGTGAAAAAAAATCCCCAAACATCGACACATTTTCTTAAATCATGAAAAATGCGCTTGCACGAACCAAAACAAATTTAATTGTAGTGCAAGGTCGTAAAAGTTGTTGATGTGAAAGATTCAACATGAGAAACCCTCGTTTCACTTTATTCGCACCAGTAAATTCATTAACTCCTAAAATCCGAAAGCTTTTTAGTACTTTTCTACTTTTTTCAGAGGCACGAACATTCTAATCCGCAACACAAGCCAGCAAAAATTGGTAAATGAATCCAAAGCGTTATGCACGAAGGGCACAAAATAAGCCAAGTTAAAAACAATACGAGGGCAATAAGTTGCTTTTCCAAATGATTCTGATCAGCATACGGAATTAAATTCTATACTTACTGAACATTTTATTGTTATGCAATAACAATTTCCCATTCTGGAAGAGATGTTCAACGAGTTATCTTATAATGGGAAAGGGACTGAAACTTGCAAGAATGTTACTTTTGTGTTATCTGAAAAGGGTGTAGCACACCTGGGTTGTACGACAGGAATTCGTAGTTTATCCGAGAAATGTTATAGTAGACCCAAAATATATTAAACCGAGGTAGAAATCCTCTTTGGGGCTGGGCTGACCAACCACTACAGATGTGCTGTACCCACTTTAGGTAACACAGAACTATCCTGTGAATTTCGTCTTTTATACAATACTCATACCTACATATAGTTAGATAAATCCTTCAGCAGCTCTTTGCCTAAACTCATTGAGGGGCTGCACGCAGTAAAATATGTATAGTTGTTTTCTAACTCAAACGGAAACTAAACAACCTATCATTGGAGGTGTTTTATCAGAATAAATCACTGAATGCAGTGGTTTTTGTATTTGCAGCAAACGATTAATAGTAATGATATTATTTATTATAGTTATGTTAGTTAAATTTAAAATATAAGTGTTCTGATACATAGATTGGAAAATTTTAAGAAGTGGGGTCGATTAATCGATGAAGGAAAAGAAGTTTGTCACAAACAAATTTTATCTAATATGGAAACAATGCTATTATTACTCTTAATTTTAGCACATAGTTTCACAAAAATTAAATAAAATAGTTTGCAAACCCGAGGTTTTTTGGGAACGAAACGTAAGGCATAGGGGTTAAGGAATTATATAGCCCGACTTAATAAAATCCTTGCAATATTCACGATTTTTTGTTCGTGTAATAAATAATTGATAAAAATCCAATAACGCTTTTCGAAAGTATGTACATGTCTTAAAGCATTTGAAAATTGTTATATAGAATAATATTCAAAACTTTCTGAAATACAACTGATCTCCAGTGATGTAGTTTTCGGCATCGCTTACGGTGGTGGAGACTATTCCTGAAGGGCTTATTTGTAAACAAAACTCAAGTGAATTATGTTATCATATTATGAACGACCTGAACGATGAATTTGTTTAAGTAAAATAAACGAAACCAAAAACCCTTCATTCAATAAAAGCGCAGGTAAAGTTTGATCAAAATCAATTAAGAAATACGACCTCTACCCTGTTCAAAAGATTCGTTGTATCCCATATATTTGGATGGAGGGTATTTTTGAAATCTAGCATGAGTTTTGGTATCACTATTTTTTTATCAGTTAGATTGTAAAAGGCAGCATTTCATATGAAATCTACCTAAAAAAAACTTGATTAAAAAATTATAAATCCCGATTGTGTAGACTGCTCAAAAAATTCACACAAGCAAACCAAATGTATAAATTATGTACAAAAAGTCCTTTATCCTTGGCCTGAGATGGTAACGAACTTCAGCATGGGGACTTTCTTCTCAAGATGTAATGTTGCTGTTATTGATAGCATAACATTTAGATATCCCATGACATTTTTTATTCGGTCCCTCAAGCCTAAGGATAAAGGGTTTTCTGTAAATAATTTATACATTTGGCGTGTTTCTATCTTTTAAGTAGCTTTTTGCACAATTGGATATCTCTTTTTAATACAGCTCCTGTTAATGGAATTAGGACCACTCATTATCATTCCTCAGAAATTTTTACCCGTAGCGTAATAAAAATGCGGGTTTTTCCAAAAAAAAATCATTTTATATTATTTTCAGTGGCGGTATCAACATAATGTGAGCGCAGTTACAACAACATAAACCCTTTTCCCCTTCTTCATTGTGGTTTTTGACAAATCCTTTTTTATGTTACTATATAAATCGCCTGAAAAAAACTCAACATTCATCATTATTTGGAATTTGTTTAGAAAGTGATTATCTGTAAGTTAAAAGAGTGTTTTTTTACCTATTTTGAAAAAGCGGGGGTAATAAATAATTGTGGTAATAGTTGAAAATAGTGGTAATTTAGAAACTGCAGCGAATTTTGATAAAATTTGTTGGAAAAAACCAAAATGGGATAGAGTAAGAAAATTATGAAAAAAAATGTCTGATATACTTGATCTGTTAAAGATTGAAACAGTTTCTTTTCGCGAAATCGCGAGAGAAAGTATCTCATCAAAGAAATCATTGGACGAAGATTAAGAGCAATGGAACAATAAGTCTCGAACTGAACGAAGAATTGTCCTTAACGTTATCGAAAATCGCATCCCTTAATAGTAATTTGTATCAATAGTAGCAAGACAAAAGGATCGAAATATTGCCTGACGCTAAAGAAACGTTTATACGAAGCCAACCTTAAGGCAAGACGAGTGAAAAAAACCAAAATTCACTGCGAAAATGCGCTGAGCTCGGTACAGTGGACACGGGCTTATCACCATTGTACTGTAGCGGATTTTAAAAAGGTATTTGACATGTTTAAACCGCATTAACCTGATTAATTATCACTCAGAAACCAAATATTAATAAAATGAATTTTTTTTCAAATTCGTTTAGATAATATTTAGCGACAATTGCAGACTTGAAGTGTTACGTAGAGCCGCCAATTCGTTTTAAGGAGGTCTAGATGCATGGTAAGGACCATGAAACATCCGTCATCCACAATGATATGATTTTGTATCCCCGCCGGCCGATCTGGACCTCTGTCGACGAGACAATGTACGAAAAGGTCATTGAGGACATTCTAATACCGCTTTTTAATTACTTAAAATATTTCTTACCTTTCTCACACCTTTATGCAGGATAGTGCACCCTACCACACTACCCGTTCAATAACCAATATTTTTAACACCCATAATGGTCAGGTACTTCACTTGATTTAAATAGAATTAAGAGTCTACTAAAATCAAAAGTTTATTCCCATCCTAACCCTACGCTATCTTTAAGCAAAATATTACAGATGTGTGGGAAAATAACCCCGAAATTAAAGAAATGGTAGAACGATGCTATGAAAGGATGCCAGAACGAGTAAATGCAGTTATTATTAAGATATTTTTAAAATATGTTTTTCAATAGTTAATAATCAATAAAACAATTATCCAAAAACTAAACTTATTTTCTTCGATTATTATATTATAGTATATATTATTATACGATTATTTATATTTCCTTCATGTTTTACCAACAAGAAAAGAACGAATTTCAAGAAAATTCTGCGTTGTTCTAAGCGAATAGGGACTGTATGTGAAGTATGAAATGAATAAAGGAGAAGGTAGTAAAATATATCCCTAAAAAAAACTGCCATGGAGGATACTTTAGTAAAAAATAATAAAGATTGAAAGCAAACTTTGGCAATTATCCATGAAATTAAATTTGTTTTCCTTCGCCACTGCTGGAAAACTAAAAACCTTTACAACTTAAACTTCCTTAGATAAAGGTTGAGGTTTTTCCTTTAAATAAATCGTTTTTTTTTTAAACTTTAGCTATCTCGGAGCTAAAGCAAAAGTTTTCGATATTTATGTACCTGGCTATTGATGATATTTTTTCTCTTTACTGAAATCCTTCCGGAAACCTTTGAAAATAAAAGCAAAGTTTATCTTCTAACTAGAAATAAAATCGAAATAGTTATTTTATTTGAAACAATTGCTACTCCGTTTCGTTTTAGTTTAGCTAATGAAGAACTTCCTACGATCTCTACAGAATAATTTAATCAAACGCTGCACAGTAAACTAAAGCACACCTTTAATTCAATTCAAATATTTGATACAATGACTAAATTTCAGATCAATTCTTTATTGTATCTATATCCCCTGTAATACTGCTGTAGAAGTTCTTTGGCCTGACAAATCTTAAATTAATCTGCTTTTCCAAACGTTTCACAATTGTTGATGGTCGACACGATTCAAGAAAAGTAGCGAGAACTGACTTGTTAAAGAAAGCAAAGCAAAATTATTCCCTTGGGTCACAGATTCGGTTTATCTTGTGAACGTGTTTGATTTGGGGGCTTCAGAGTTTACTTTTATTTACCTATAACAAAAGATATATGATTTGGAACAAAGCTGTAATTACAAAAGGAAAAATTAAGATAAATCTATCAAAGCACGCCACTTCATATTAACAATAGGAGGCTTTCGCTTTCGTGGGATAACGTCGTTCTGTCGAATTCGTAAGAACCCATCTTTTTCTTAAGTTAAAGCTGCACGCATATTGTTACAATATTAATTAAATAGGTCTCGCCAGATTGGGCCATACAATACTGTTGTTTCGCTCAAATAATTCGATGTTATGCTGATGTACATTTATTTAAATTTAATACAGCAGCCAGCAATGAAACTCTCACAAAATAAATACAATACCATTTTAAGAACGATTTGCGGATAAGCTGAAACATAAAATAGCATTAGTTTAAGCTTTCCTCTTTTAATATTGTTCAGGGAATTGTCTGATTTAAATTTAACAGATGCAAGGGTATACTTTTATAACTTCATAAAATTAGCCATTTTTATTTCTTTACAAATTGCAATTTTATTATTGTTTGGGGGACGTTTCTCTCCTTAGATAAAAATAGATTCTCTTAAAGACTAAAACACATTGCATACCTTAAATTCTGACAAGCATTGACATTGA
The DNA here is from genome assembly GCA_963969385.1 of Philonicus albiceps. NCBI lineage: Eukaryota > Metazoa > Arthropoda > Insecta > Diptera > Asilidae > Philonicus > Philonicus albiceps. Next base: position 34,888,365 of record OZ017773.1, read on the forward strand.
TACTTTTCTGTAGGGTTAAACCTTTCATTTTAAAAATAAATTATAAAATTTTTTCCATATTGTTAAATCTCCGGCTGCTGTACTACTAGACGAGTATAAAGAAAAGGAATAAAATAAAACAATCACTTTTTTTCAAAATATATCTAAAGTAAACTCTCTTTATTATTTATTTAATTTTTAATAATAAAAGTCTTTTACATCGAGTTCGAAAGAAAGGAGTGTTAATAAATGATAAAGTTAAAATTATCTCTAATTAGCTAGTAGCTGAGTATCCTAGTGAATACCGCGAGTCAAATGGTATTTAAATCATTAAAAATAGGTCTAACCTTATATATAGAGCGTTTGGTTTCTATATAAGAAATACTATACCAATCGAATCCTTGGGGTGTCCTGAGCAAAGTTTTGTTCTTAAACCTCTTAAAATCACTTCTTTCCACGCAAAACCGACTTCAAAGTTTTTTGGGAGGTGCCCTTACTTAAGTATTTATAGATACTTGCAAGGACGTCGCAAGACATGGAGCTTATTCAAAAGAAGATAAAAATACCTTTCCAATGATACATCAATTGTTAGGATCCATTTTTAAATGTAGGTGTTATCACAGTATTGAGCCATTGACTACGCACGCAGTTTAATCAAAATCTGTTAAGAAAAGTGGTAGTAATTGCGATAACAAAATCATTTTTTTAAATAGTAGTAACTCTTCATTCTCTTGACCAATCACTATCATTTTAATGAAAAGCTTAGAAATGTATCTTGTGAATGTACACTTTTAAACACATGTATGTAAAATTGATCAATTTCGTGGCCTCGAAAAACCCAAAGAATAAACATTTTAATATTTTCATTGTAGAAAAAACGTTTACAGGGTGTGGCAAAATAACGCTGGTTAGCGTTTTTGCTTATGAAAATTTTAAAAACAACTGAAACAAAAGATAAGACTTCAAAATGAAAGGAACCCATCTTCATCTGTAAACATACTTAATTAAATTGAAATTGGCCGGCTTTATTTTTAATGCACAGCTTTAAACACTTAGTGAAGTTTTTGGCTTCGCACCGCACCTCTTCCATTGATATTTTGCCTTATTCCTGACGCAACGATTGCTTTAGCAACTCCAAACTTTAGTAACGCGTAGCACTCACTTTCTAAAGTAGGCAATATACTTAAAATTTTCTTAAAATTCAGCTTTTCCTCAAATTTTCTCCGAAATTCATGTAATTAATACGCCTATTCATTATTTTTATCGAATTGCCCATCTTACTACCTTTTGAACAAGTTACAACATGTCAAAGTAGAGGAAAAATATGGAAATTTTTTCGTGGAAAACTTTGTCTGGTAAATTAAAAAAAAAAAAACATCGAGTTTTAAAGAAATTAAACTAAAATTAATCCCTAAAATGTTTGATCTTTCATCCCATTCGTTTTGGCATACCCGCTAAAAATAATCCCCTGCAAAATGAAAAGTTTTAAAGGAGATAAAATGTTGTCAAAAAGCAGGACAAATAATCCCGGATGAGTACGTCCGCAGCTATTATCTTTTGTAGTCAATGTTAATTTTATATTTATGTTAAAATTTAAAATTAAATATAATTATTTATTTTGATTCATTAAGGTTTATTTTAAGAGTAAAATACAAATCGAAATTTCGTGTATTTAACCCGAGGGTTCCGGAATGGAGCCACTTAAAATTTGTTTTCAAACTCGAGGGCTTCGCTATGGCGGTAAGGCAAATAATTTTCAGTTATTAATATAAAGTTACAAATAAATCGTAATGACTTCATTTTTATTTTTATACGCATATCATTTACTTATATGTGAAATCATATTCAATTGAAATTGCTTCGAGTGCAAAGGATGATAATTATTTCAACTTAATTTACGTGTACATGCTCAGAGATACCCAATTTTCCCATATATTTGCTTTTGGTCCTCTTTCACTTTTCAAATTTAATACCACGCATTTGTAATACATTTAATTGCATTTTTAGTAAAATAAATCTATATTTGCTAACTTATGCGTATACAGATTTTATCTACATAATTGACCCGTATTTTCTAAATTCTCTTAATTCCCCTAAAGTCTAAGATAAGCGTGTCTCATGCTTAGTGTCATTCTATCCACCGATAAGTTTCGATTTATTATTTCTCAGGAAAGCAATTCATTGTTAAACCAATTAACTGCTTTTAGGTGCTGACACCTTCAAAGTCTCAGGTAATGTCTAACGACTAGACCGCGCATATCTAAGCATTAGCAATGATAGATTTTCACGGTTCCCCAAGTTTACCAGGTAAAACCGCGATTACCGCCGACTGTTTTGACGCGACAAAAGAAAAAAAGAAAAAAAAAAAAATACCGGAGAGGGACTGCTTAAAATGCAACACTGCACGATTGATATCAAACCTTTTCTACCTTTCCGCTGTCGATTCCACTTGAAATTGACTAAACGAATGTCAAGATAAAACTGGAACTACCAAAATCCACAATCATAATCTAGCTGACAAGATTGAAGATTTCAATCGGAAATGCGAAAATCACCCCTCAATGAATTTTGAGATAACTCTCGTACTTTTGTTAAAATTATATTCTTATCAAAGATATAATTTCGCCAAGCGAAACCGTACTTAAAGCGGAGAATGAGACTGGTAATGTTCAGTAGTTAATTTGTTCGAATCGCGAAATGGATTTCAAATTAAGTGTTCTTCTGCTTGTGGCCTGTACTACCGCCATAAATGGGATTCCCATTAAAACGGAAGACGTCGAGGCCGAATACGGAGACTTTTTCCAAGGTGACATGGTCCTCAACGAAGAACAAATGAGCTCAATTTTGTATTCGAACAAAAGAAATGGGCGAGTTCTGGAGAAGTATCGATGGCCTGGAAATATAGTCTTTTACGAAATTGCACCTTCTTTTGGTAAGCATTATTACGTTTTATAAATTGTCCAAATATTTTAAATATAATTTCCAACAGAGGATGCGTACGTGAAACAAATTGAACATGGATTAAAAGAAATAGAAAAGGTCACTTGCATTCGGTTCCATCCAAAAACTGAAACCACCAAAAACTACGTTTATGTTGATGTATGGACTGTCCGTTTTTTTTTAAATGAAAATATTTATTAAATCTCTTTCACAGCATTCAAAGAGTGGTTGCTTCTCAGCTGTTGGTAAAAGTGGTGGAAAACAAGTTTTGAACTTACAAAAGTACACAATTGGAGTTGGATGCTTTAAAATTGGAACTATAATCCACGAATTTATTCACGCTTTGGGATTTTACCATCAACAGAGTGCCTCTGATCGTGATGATTATGTTTCTATTATCAAAGAGAACATTAAAGAGGGCAAGGAGCATAATTTCGTTAAGTACCCAGCTACACTTGTAACTGATTTTGGAGTTAAGTATGATTATGGAAGCATTATGCATTATAGTGCTACAGCCTTTACGAAAAATGGTCAAATGACCATTGTGCCCCACGATAAGAATGCCAAAATTGGACAAAGGCAGAAAATGAGTGATAGTGATATTAAAAAACTTAATCTTATGTACAAGTGTCCCCAATTGTAAGCAATAAAATCTCATTTAAATGATTTAATCTTTGTTAAATCCCGTTCGTACAATTTACCCTACTAGTTGTTAAATATAACAACTTTTGAATTGCGCAAATATATCCATATAATCTCTATACCAATCGAAAATTTGAAAACTTGTCCATCTTCTACGTCATTTTCGTATCAAATTCATTGATTTAAAAAAAAACCAGAAAATGTAACTTAGAACTAAGTTTCGCGTAACTTTATAATTGCACTGACCTGACCTGTAACCAGACCGTAAATCGTAAAATACAAGTTATAAAAGTCATATCCGATTTTTAAGTTAAGGCGTTTCGGGCATACCATAATCAGTAGAAAACTGATCATTAATCATAATAATTTCACTACTTTTCTCTAAATCATAGTTAAGAATAAACGGTGAATGAAATACATTTCTTTCTTATCTTAAAGGCGACAAAATTATGCCAATTTAAAAACTCTCCGTAATTTACAAATGATTTCAAATGGCAGACTGCGAGGCACGATTGTGTCCAAGTTGGCATGCTACATGACGTCATATGTCTCAATTATGACCGACCTAAAAAAATTGATTATCTCTGTTTGATTTGGAGATATCAAAACTATTGTTTTAATATTTTTAAAGTCATCTTTATAAATAACGAAGAGTAGATATAACCTAAACGATTTAAGATATTAAAATCGAATTTTACACTGATGAGTTTAAAAATTATAATTCGAAGTGTCGGTTACTTGGCCCGAAAGTAAATTATTGCTTTAATTAAAAACTGTCCGAAGACAATTTTTTAAAAGATAATAATATAACGTAAAAGTCCCAATTGTTTGTAAATAAAAACACATATTGTTTTGGGTTCTTTTCAAAGTAAACGGCTCAAATATTTGGGAGAGTTTATTATTTTTGAAATTTAGAGCTCTCATTCAATTCATATGATTTTTAAACATTAAAAGTACTACGGGCGACGCCAAATAAATTCGAATTTAGTAAAAAAAATCTTGATGGGCTAAGCCCCTCATTTCCACTCAAGGCGTTAAAAGGGACACAAAAAAGTACATCAGACAGCAAGGACATTTAAGTACAAGGTCAAAATATATCATAAAGGGAGAAATAGGACTTCTTTTCCACTGCCTACTTGTCTTAGACACTTCCAAAGCATTTATCCTAAGTATTTTTTAAAGAACACAATACAGAAACGTTCAAGTATATTTTATAACAATTTTTTAGATGTATAAATAACTTTTCGATTTACTATGATTCGGATTAATTTTAAAACAATCCACACGATGCTCGTATATATCAACGAATAATTCAAAATTGAATTAAAATTTTCTAGGTTTATTTGAAATTCAGAAGTTAGGTTCCCTATTCTAACTTTCAACTTCTCGAGACCTTATTACCTACATAAATCCCAAATTAAGAGGTTTGTTGCATTCTTGCGGATCGACGGATTAGAACTTTCCCGTGTGCTTTGTAATTTCATTTCGACTATTTGCCTTATATTTTTTCCTCCCAGACCGATGTTTTAACTACCTTATAAAAACTAAACAATTTAACCATACTTTTCAAATAAGATTTATGAGTATATTTAATTGTACCGCATCGAACTTGCCGTTAATTTAATTTTGCGAGAACATTTTAAGAGAACTCAGGCTATACTGGACAACTTATCCATCTGCACGTGGCAAGCGTTTTTAATTCTGGGCGCGCCCATAATTTTTAATCTATGTAACCTCTTTTAGGATAAGAGTAAAGTATGCATTAGTAAAATGTTGTAAAAAGAAAAAAAACATTTTAAAAAACTTAAATTTTCATCAATTTCATTTCATTTTATTCCTTAAAATCCTGGGCACTTGTACATGCGATTGATTTTCATAATATCACTATCACTCATCTTTACCCTCTGTCCGATTTGGGCTGTCCTATCATGAGGAATGATAGTTTTTAAACCGTTCTTTGAGAAAGCATAGGCACTGTAGTGCATAATGCTTCCATAGTCATACTCCACTCCGAATTCTGTTACAAGACTTGTGGGGTACTTAATGAAATTATGGGACATCCCATCAACGATGTTCTCTTTCACTATCGTCACATAATCGTCACGATCGGAAGCACTTTGCTGATGGAAAAATCCTAGGCCGTGAATGAATTCGTGCATAATTGTTCCAAGTTTGAAGCATCCAATTCCAACCGGATAATTCTCAAGGTTTACTATTTGTTTTCCCCTGATCCTGCCAATGTTTGAGTGACAACCACTGGGCTCGTGCTAAAATAATTTTAAATTAATAACCAGATAATGAATATACAAAAAGGGAAATTATAATTTATTTCTAAATAACTAAGTTAAAATCTTACTTGAACGTGAATATAGTCCTTGGTAGTTTCTGTACGTGGATGGAAACGTACACAAGTGTGCATTTCAATCATTTTCAATGCGCGATGAATTTGTTTCACGTGATCGTCATCTGCAAAAGCATGAAGAATTTAATAATTATAATCGCTTCATATAAAGATTAAATATAAATTACCAAAAGTAGATGCGATTTCATAATACACAATGTGTCCTGGCCAGCGGTATTCCTCCGAAACTCGTCCATTTCTTTTGTCCGAATACAAAATAGCATCCATTTGCTCTTCGGTGAGGACTATGTCTCCTTCAAAAAATCCTCCATATTCAGCAGCATCTTCAGTCTTAATTGGCACCCCATTTATGGCAATAGCACAAGCAACGAGCAAAAGTATACTTAATTTGAGATCCATTTTGTAAGTCGTAAAAAGAAATACTGACGATTATTCCAGCCAATATTCGGTTTAAGTACTTTTCTATAAGTGGTTTTAGGTTTTAGATAATTCAATGAGAGCAAATTTAATTTAAATTCGCGTGCTGATGGAAATCTCAGATGTTATCATAAATTATACGTTGCGTATTTTAGTAATATCCGCCTTATCTTGACGTTGCCTGAGCTACTTTGAAGAGCTCTTGGCTATGAATGGCAAAATATTAGACACCATCGGTTGCATCTTATACTGCCCTCTTCAGTGCTTATCTACTTCGATTCATGTTGTTTCGGTGGTTAGTAATTGCTATTAATAAATCGATAAATTCGATATATCCTAGAAAACCATCGTTATTAAGATACCATCTTTGTAGAATTCTAAATACCCGCGGTTACTATCGATAACGTTCAAAGTCTAGAGCTTTTTGGTATTTTGAATTAATTTCCAACGATGAAATCCGGAGAATAAAATTTAAGAGAGTTTAAATAAATCATTGAATCTAGAGGATATAGTAGCAACTTAACGAAGTATTGTATTGTTTTATTTTTACGTACAATTTTTATATTCTGTATACATATCAACAAAACTCCTCAAGTGCAAAATGTGGAAATTCCAAAATTTCGGAGTTGAAATTTTTGCACGCCATCAAAATTTCCCATTCACTGTTTTAAATTTTTGCACGATTTAACGATTTTACAAAATTCTTGATTGAAAGATGTTTTTTTATTCTCTTTGTGGAAATACACCCAGTGACAAAAAAATCGTCGCATTTAGAAATTCTTGGAAAAATCCTACTTAATTCTTAATTACTTCCTAGAAATCATTCCGATATTTCCAGGAATAGACTACTAAGTTAATATAAATACCTGTTTCAATATAACTTTGATCCTTATTCGATTTCGAACGTCAATCTGAATAAGGTGACCAAATTTTTAAAAAAATGTAACAAATACACCGAACGTGAGTAAATTAAATACCGAACAAAAGGCGAGAATTGTGGCGTTAAACGAAATGAATAATTATTGAAATCAACAAATTGCGCGAATGATAGTCTGTAATGAGCCAACAGTTCGCAGATATTTCAAAAAATTTAACAATAGTGGGAGCTTAGCACATAAAAATGGTAGTAAAGTGGTAGGAAGAAATCAACACTACCACGATACGACCGTTATTTTACCCGGTTAGCGTAACGGGACGAATTCAAACTAGCCTCAAGAATAAGACAGGAATTATCCAAAGCCACTAGAGCACAAGTTAGTGTGTAAGATAGTCCAACGAAGGCTCAAAGAGAAGGGTCTTAGGAGACCCACCAAAACACCTCTTCTTACAACCAGAATGAAGAAGAAGCGCTTAGAATGGGCGCTATAACAGCGAAATTGGACAGTTTCGGAATGCAAAAGAGAACGGCCAGAGTTCGACGTAGAAATGGAGAATGATATTCTAGTGAGTGCGTTCTTCCCACAGACAAGAATTCACCTTATACTATTTTATGGGGAATAATCACATCGGAGGGAGTTGGGTCTATACTGATTCTCCAAGGATCCGCTGCAAGGTATAGAGAAATTATCGACAGTGTAGTTGTTTCAACACTGGAGGACCTGCTCAGTAACATCTCAGATATTATTTTTTAAGATGATTCAGCTCCGTGCCATCGTGCTCTGTAAGTATTCAAAACTTTCCGTTAAAATTTGATATTTTACAGCTTGTCTTTTCCTAGATAACCTAATACAAGGAAATTTTAAGGATAAAATCACTTCCATGGCCAAGTAACAATTCTGATCTTAATCTTATTGAGTTATGGACCCACATGGCTAAAAGAATTACAGGCAACAAGCCTTCAAACATCAATTCATTGAAGAATTTCATAGAGTAAGCGTAGTCCAAGGAAATATCAGTGAACTTTTTAGAAAAAGCTTCCAATCCATGCTTAGGAGTGTTGGCGCCGTTATTTCAGCTAAAGGAGGGACAACATCGTACTAAGATAACTACTACTAACTAATTTTTTGTTTTTTTTTCGAAATTTCTAAGTCTTATATTTTGTAAATATATTAAGTTTTTAAAAAAATAGTAAATGGGAATTTTAAATTTTTGAATTAATTTTTAAACTCGAAGAAGCTTATTTAATCGTTATTATGATCTACGGTATCCAATAAAATCGTATTTGAAAGGAATTCATCTTATAAATTTCTTATGCTTATTTTCAAAAAACTATCGTTTATTGCAGATACATGTTAAGCCATCCTTTAAAAACGCACAGTACTCGAAATAATCATTTTTATAAATCGTCACCCTGTGACTTTAGATATTGCAGAAACCCTTTTCCATAACTCGATTCAATTGCAAACTCAGGGGCGTCATTTAAAGCTAGTGTGTTCATTCAGTGATGTTGTGATATTTTTAAGCGATAGTAATTCTGTTTATGAAGAATCATAGAGTTTCAGAAGCAAATAGAGGATTACCAACAGATATGTGAGTAATGGCTGAGTTTGATATCATTAAATTAATATGTACCATATTCGACCATATTCTCGATCGACAAGTTCGATATTGTGTTTGGAATACCAATTTACGATTGTCGATAAGTAATTTGATCGAATCGAATTCTGGAATTAGCATGCAGGCTTTCTGTAAATAATTCTGAATAGGAAACTTTATGAAATAATTAGCAAAACGAAGACTGAAATTAAAATTTAATAAATGAAAAACGCTTTAAGTTAATTTAGATCAAGTGGTCGATACAATCAGTAAACATCAATTGTTTCCGAAGAAAATCAAATTTATCGCTTCATGTATTTTTTTAGCAGATTACAACAGAAACAAGAATAGTTAAGAATAGTAGATAAGTATGTACTTACAAAATATGGAAATTCCAGAAATATGAAAATTACATATTCTAAAGAAAAGGGAAGTAGATCAGCAAAGTGTACTTTAAGAGAGAAGCTTTACTATTTGTGAAGGAAATACAAACAAATTATTCCGATCCAAACTATTAAAAGTAAAATATAAAAATTATTTTAAAATATCTGAAAAAAATTAATTTGTGTAAACATTTAATTGTAGGTTGCTCATTGATTTCATGCCATCTTATCTTACTAGGGGTTTACTTTAAAGTATGTCAAGTTTATAATTCAGAAAACAAGTAAGATGTACTGTCTTTGTAAAGGATATTCTGTCTTTTAGAATTAAATCTCCTGAACCATTATTAGCAAACAATTTTTGTATGCACCTGAAGGACTAATTTGTTTGAGTTCTTTGCTGAACGTGCCTCCTCATAGGTCTGACTAAGTATAGTTGTCATGAACCTGTTTCTAATTGTATAGCTAAATTTGTTGATTTTGCTGTCAAGAAACGAATTTAAATTAGATCTTTTTATAAAGAACTAACATAAGTACGAATATTTGCTAGTATATTTATTTATTTAATATCTGTAGACATTTAATAAATAAATAAATTACTTGTTTGCATAATGGGCATTGTGTTTTGGATTTTCGGTGATACTAGTTATCACCTAATTTTTCGTAACGTGTAAAATGTATGATTTGATTCTTATAAAGCAATTTCTTTAAAATTCAGCAAAAAGTTTTGAAGTGAAGGAAAGTGTGGTAATAATAGGAATCCATTGCTCTAGATGACGTCTAAGTTGTGCCTAGAAAACGTATAATAAAGCTCATGTATCAAATTTTCATTTATTATTTCTTATTTAGAGTTTACAAATTACTGCACAGGGATTTTCAATGTCATTAACCTCGACAATTTTCAACAACAGCAAAGGTATCAAAATCAGGGGATGAGAAGGATTATAAAGGCAAATAAAACGCAAAATAATTGCAGCAATAAGAAAAGTAAAGGTTTATTAAATACAGTGATTCATTGCGTATCTTTTAATACTTATCTGACAAAAATATTATAAATATATTTAAAAATCGTAAAAAACGGGAGTGCTCAAAACCATTACACCTTAAAGTAGAATTGTTTAATTGCTTATTACTCATTCAATTAATCATTAATAATAAAGTAAATTTATACTTAGAAATTAACTAAATATCGGCAACGATTTTATCCTCTCCTAGTGTGCGTAATTAACTATTTATACATAATAATGCTTCACGTCTCTCTCTCTTCCTCAACTAAACAATTAATGATACTTTATCATCGTAATAAAATCAGCCTTGGCCTTTCACGTAAAAAATAGTTTTGAAGAACAATTAAAGTATGGAATTTTTAGCATAATTAGTCACTAAAAATCATAGTAATAAATAATATAAAAACATGGGTGAATGACGGACCGTAATGCACTTGATGATTATGTTATGAATCGTGTTTGTGTGTGTGTGGTGTTGCAATGGCTATAAAGAATGAGTGGATTAGTCAAAAGCCCTTTCATAGTTCTTACAATTCTTATCCACACTTTTCGAATTTATTTCAAAATTAACGTTATCTTGTTTAACCCAGTTGACGACACTATCGTTTTCTGTATATGAATGCAATGGTAGTAAAATGTAGGAACAGTGGAGCGCTATTTCCCAAGTCTAATTTGGTGTTCTGGTAAATAGCAAACTAAAAATTGTATAGAACATTAAATACCTACTGAAATAGCCCTTAGCGCGATGGTTAGTTGGAAATTAACTTAAAGTTATGTTTTCCTAAAATAGCAAATATAATGCAAGGAAAGGACCTAGTTATACTCTTAGATATTCCACGTTTTAAATATTGAATTAAAAAAAACTAGGTATCTACATATCGGTAATAGTAAAGTAACAAGCATAAACTGTAAACATCATCCTGAATCGTCCAGTAAAAATATAAATATTTAGAATTTTAGGAAATAGTTCTTTTTTATAATTTATTAAAAATAAAATAATTAACAATAATAAAAATTAAATATATAAAGTTCCTTTAAAAAAACGAAAAATCTCTCCCAACGGTGGGGTTAAATCCATGAGAAAAATAAAATTCAATGACGTTTTTAATCTATATGTGTTACAATCAGACTATTACTGATTGAGCTATAATACGCATACATGGCGGTGCTAACCGCTCCCACTGAAATTGCGCTCATTTTTAGAACGTTGGCACTTTTAGAAAATTAAATTTCGTCATAGTGCTATTTATTTCTTTGCATGTCAATATAAAAGGGAATCTTGAAAGCTTCTAAACTATTAAGATTACAAATTTTCAAATCTTCTCCTAGCACTCATAATTTTTACCTGCGTTAGTTAAAGAGATCATTTTATGATTTGAAAAGTTTACTCAAAAATCTCATCTCCTTGTTTTACCTCAAAGAAAGTTATGTCGAATGAAAAAGGAAATTTACTTTTATCCAAAAAAAAATATTGCCATGGGATCAATGATGCAGCAATTCAGTTTACGCTTAGATTAAGCATGCCAGAAAAATAAAAATAATATTTTGCAAACTATAACAAAAACAAGAAACCTTTCGCTAAAACGTTTTTAATTTACCCACAATCTAGCTGTTCTATATCTCGTATAAAAGAAATTTAATGCTTTTGCCAAATTTTTACTTCCCATTACATTCAGCTTATGTGATTATTCGATGTTATTTAATACTGTTAAATCGATAATGTAGTCAACTAAATTTATTTATAAATACATAATAAATTGTTCAATTTTAACGGATATAAGATTCACTCTTGTTTACTTGTAGGTAGTAAAGAAACACATTCCATCTGATCTCTTCAAACTCATTAGAATAGCAGCAATAGAGAATGCTAATCTATATGGCAGTGATGTAATCGCTCAACATACCTGACGCCTAAATTAATTAGTTCTATTTAGGACTAAAATAGATGTTAAATTCAATACCATTTTTGATAGGTGTGCACGTAAGTGCGATGACAATTTGGGACTTCTTCGCGCAATAAAGCAGAACGATAGAATGATAGTATACTTGCTCCCTGGAATATCCCTTGAGTACAAGGTTAATTAAGGAAAAAATATGGAAGAGTTATAAAATTGTGTACGTGCATTTAAATAACTAAAAATCTACTTTTGGCATTTTTATATCAAATATACACATTCACGATATTTTTAAGCAGTCAGGGACTCCTCAGAAGCGAGATAAATCTCTAACTTCTTCACATTACTTTCTCTTAATCATACTCGCACCATTTAAATTTTCCTTTTTCTTTTTCGAATAAATCGCAATATTCTTTAACAAATTATATTAATATTAGTGGAAGATGCACATTCTCTCGTTTTGTTATGTTACAATAACACAAAAATGACCAAAATATTGTTACGTGTCTTGATAAAACTGTTCATGTAAGTCCTTAAAATTTTCAAAATACAAAAAGAACATCCGCCGCAAGTGAGTCTACGATAAAAAGGTAAATTCTACAAAATATGTTTAGGGTCAATATTATTTCACTTTTACATCGAAAGAAAAGTCGTCTCAATGCCTATTCGTTTTTTTTTTTTATATAACATTTTGTTGGTAAATATTCTCATCTTATTTTTTCCCCTCTCTATTTCTGTCTAAATGCTTTCACTGTCTCAAGGAAACAAATGTTTATTCGTGGATTACAGAAAGCCGCATGGATGTACTTTAAACTTACATTACGTTAGAGATAAATCAGTATTTATCAGTAGGCTTGTGCTTCTTTATAATCACTTTGGTCCAAGGTGTAGAAGTCCTCCAGTTTCCATTGTAATGTCTCAAAGGTTGGTCGCCTCATTGGATCTTTATGCCAACATTCAAGCATTATCTCATAGAGTCTTGGTTCACAATTTTGTGGGCATGGCATACGGTAGCCATGCTCAACTTGTGTTAATACTTCAGCATTCGTCATACCTTCAAAAAATAATCATCATAAGAGCAATTGTAGATAGTTATTAATTTTTGGAAAAGCTTCTCTTTCACTTATTTTGTACATTAAAATAAAAAACTAATATATACCTGGATATGGAATTCGTCCATAAGTTACTAATTCTGTCAGTAAAATACCGAAACTCCACACGTCGGATTTTATTGAGAATTTACTGTAATTTGCTGCTTCTGGAGCTGTCCATTTGATGGGGAATCGGGCTCCAACACGAGCTTCGTATTCATCTTCTTTAATAAGTCTGGAAAGAATCAGGACAATTAACGATTGTAAAATTTATTAAAACAAAACATTTCTTACCTAGCTAAACCAAAATCAGCAATTTTAACGATATTATTGTCAGCGACTAAAACATTTCTAGCGGCTAAATCTCGATGAATGTAATTTTGCGATTCTAGATAAGCCATACCGGCTGCTATTTGCGCGGCCATATCGATTAGTACTGGCATTTTTAAGTTGCGTCCTTTACCTGTAAAAATAAGCACATTGTGATTAATCAAAATCACAGATTTATTTCGAATGTATGAAGAGAAAACAGCTTGTCTTGAATTTTTCTCACATCAATTTTGTTACACCTATCGATGTATCGCAAGGATCCCTCTTGGAATTAAAATAACTATTTTTAAAAAATGGATATTCAGGAATAACTTGTAAAATGTGATTCCAATTTACGTATTGCTCTTTAATAAAATGTTGAAAAGGGAATTGAAGTTTGAATTGGAAAATGCGCTCTCCAAATTCAGCAAAGTACTAAAATTATTAAAAGCAAAACGAACCACCTAGAAATAGCTTTGATTCACAATCTTCAAGGTATACAAAAAATATATTTTTTTGCGAAAACAATCCCAAAAATTATAATAGTTGCCCAACTGAAACATTAATGAGACGAAACCAAATGTAACTCCCCACGACCTTAAAGCGAATGACAATTCAAATTAAAAAAATAGAACACACCTTGTAAATATTCTAACAAAGATCCATGCTTCATGAGTTCTGTAATTATGTAAATCGGCTCTTCAACTGTGCAAACAGCGTATAATTGTATAAGTTTGATGTGGCGCAATTTCTTCATGATTTGAGCTTCAGCTAAAAAGTCTTTTGGATCCATTGTTCCTGAAAATTACACAAAAAGAAGCAGTCAATTAGTTAACTTAAACAATTAATTCAATTTATTAATTGTATTATATTTACCTGATTTCAATGTTTTTATAGCAACTGGAGTTGTATTGTTCCACAAGCCCTCCCATACTTCGCCGAATTGCCCAGAGCCAAGTTTACGGACAAATTTGAGTGAGCTTCTATCAATTTCCCACTGGTCTCGGGTTCTATGCGATAGTCCCTCCGTTACCGGCTTTTCGATCTATTTCAGTAGTAAAATTAATATTAAATTTAGTACAAACGAAGAATTTGTATAACATTTTCTAAAATTAGGCAAATAACTGCAAATGGCTGACGATTTACAGGAGAATGGTTTCAGATTCGGTTTATCTAGCTTCCACGCAAGAAACGTTTCAAAGAGTGATGATTCGTTTACTTACGCAAAATATGATTTTACCCTAAAAACTGTTTTTACGCAGAATGGCTTTATGAAATCCAATCGAACTAAATCAAAAGCGCTTTTATTTCTGGTGATGTGTAACCGTGAAAAATACAACAAAATTTAAAGGAAAGCGTGCAGAATATCTAAGTTTTGCTGAATTCAAGATAAATGTCACAAATTTATTGTATTCGTTTAGCTTTTTACGTAAATAAATGTTTCGAGTTAACCAATTGCTCAGTCAAGTGTTTCCGATGACCGGCCCATGAAAAACGGCTTTCTTAGAAATGCATGAATGATTATGCAACAGGCTACTTTTCAAGGTAAATTAAGGCATGTGTTTCAGCAGACGTTAAATTTTCATGGTTTCTGATCTTAAACCATTACCAGCCAATTTCTGGAGTTTCCCGAATGGTTGTTTGATAGATTTCTCAGGGTACAAACATAAACAAAACCTTGATATACTTTTGAATGTTTTCTTTGGCAACATTTTCAGTGCCCATCAACACCTTTCTTGAAAATATTTTCAAAGTAAATGGTTTGGGAATTCCAACTAATTTTTGGAGAAGACTTAATGTAGAAAATACTGGTAATATTGAATGCAAGGAATTATAATAATATAGAGTATAAAAATTCAAAAGCTTCGAACATCGCTTTCCAATTTATAGGTATTTCCGTACTTACGTAGTGTCAGAAGTGGAATTCGACTTACTTCCATCTTACAAAAAATCCAGCATAAGTTTTTGTTTTATTATTCAAGAAACATTATTATTAAGGAAATATATATAGAAAAAACAAGACATAAATCGAAACTGCAAAACGTGACATGGCAAGGGATATTAAAATTTTGAATAGCTTTTTGAATAAAAAAAATTTGCGACATTCATTAGCACTATATAAACAAGTAAAGAAATGAATAAAACAAACTATTAAAAATTGAGTCATAAGAAACAAATGAGAGGCATTATGTGAACAAACAGAAAACACCAGAACTTTACATCAAATTTGAGGATCGGTGTGACTCCTACCTCAAACAGAGCCATGAATTGGTTAGACTGAACAAAATGGTTAGAAAAAGATTCTAATCAAAACATGTTCATATCGTTTTTTCACCTTTTATTTTATTTTATTTTATTTTTTTTTCAATGTATGTAAAATGAGTTTTATTTTAACTTGTTAAAATTAACGTTAATAAAAAATGTTTAATGCAGAAATGAATTTGACAACGATCTTTTATTTTTATTAAAAAAAGCGAACTTACTTGAACGCAAGGTTTGCACAAATTAACACAAAGTCCGTCCGAATCTTTTGAGTAATGTTCAACAAGCTCTTGGAGGGTTCTGAGGAAAATAAAAATGGTATTAAATAAAAATTCTTAGTGTCTTCAAAATAACTAATTACCTAAATGTTGTTCGCCTGGCGATGAAAAATCCTCCTTCATCGAGTTGTCTGATCCGGTAATGTTTCACAGTATCCCCATCACGAACTGGAATGGAAATAAATGTTAGTAATGATGAACGGTTTTACTAAAACCCGTATTATTGAAATAAATTTTGTATTAAACGATCAAAGTCTAATTTTCATTTATAAACAGTGTTTTTAAAATATCCGCTAGTTCATTCGTGTGCAAACAGATAATAATAAATCTTCCTATTTCTTCATTTAAAATAAAAACAGAGACGAATATTTTAGATATAAACACAAAACCAGTTTATTTTTTACAACTTCGTCTGCGAATACAGTTCATCGTTATGTAATATAATATCAGTAAAAATAAATTATTTTCTAAATAGGATGGAGAAGTCGTAGATTATGGTCAGGTGATTAATAGATCTTCTATAAAATACTCAATGAATTGTATTAAAACAATTATTCTCATCTCAAATATACATTTAGCTTTCACTTTGCATCTAAGCGCTGTCATTTACAAAAATGCATTTTATAACAAAGCAGGTACATTTTGAGCCGTTTTCCTGGCAATAACACAGCGAATACCAACTAAAGTTAACTATTACGTGATTCAAAGTTTTGCTTGCCAAGAGGAAGATTATAGCGCATTTGAAAAAAAGTTCCCACACTGCATTTGTGGCGATATTTCCGCTATTCTCTTTTAATACGACTTTCGTTCAGTTAAAAAAGGGCGGTATTATTATTATTTTTTTTTCCCCTGTTAAAACCGGCCGATAAGCCTAAAAACGTGCAGAGATTATTAGGATAAAATTAGGTCATTGATTTTTTAATTTTGAAATCATTTAGTAAGATGCTGAAAACTGGTTAAGACAAATAACTTCGAGGGAAATGCTTTCTTTTCAATAAATTGAATTTCTTTTCTATGAGTGAACAAAAATATTTTATCGTGTGGACAGATACATTTCAATTATTATGTTATACAAACAGCTTTTAAATTATTTTTGACATAAAACTTAAGATTAAAAATTATGTGTCACATGGGTGTGGGTATGGGAATTTCTTTTAAGGTAAACCCCCATAGAAGTTATCACGTCTTTTCCTGAAATAATATCCCAATATGGTAAAAGATACAACACTAAGACAGCAACAATTTTTGCGGAATTCATCTATAGATATTAAACGAAATAAATAAAATAAATATTAAGAAATTATTAATTTATAATGAATGCAATTGTTGCAGCAAATGTTGAGTGCTCAAACAGTTCGCCCACGACTTAGAATCAAAGCTAAAAAGACGGTTAATGCCATATGCCAATTCGCAGTTTCGAACTTTATTAATTTCCCCCAAGACATTTTGCCTACTTTACCTATACGAGTTAACAACATTCACTTTTCACTGACAAACAGGATAATATTTTACTTATTTTTTTATTCATATTAAATCTATTCTACTATCACTGAACACCATACATGAAATCATACTTTATCCAACCTTGCAAACCTTCGAAAATGAATTCGGTCTATCATTTCCCCCGAAATTTATCTATAACTAAACATTAAAAAGTTATTTTAAACAAGTTACCACTTGCTTTGTATCAAATTAAAGAAAAAAAGGAATTCTCAGTTGTCATTACAGAAAAAAAACCCATTGATACTTTAGTTAATTTTTTTGAATAGCAAAAGCTTTACTACTAGCTTAGATAGTTAGTTAATGGCATTTTTTCAGGATTTATGATTAAAATAATTGCCTCTTACATAATGTGTGAATAGAAGAAAAGAAAAATTATTCATAGTTACTGGTGTACTATCAAAAATATCAACTGATATTCACTGTGTAAGATCTAATCTTTCCTGCATTTAAAGTCATTTGCATTGTATAATAGTTAAATACCTTAACAACTGAATGCGTGTTGATAAACTTGAAAACTGACACGTGTTACATTGCGAGACAATACGAAATAATTTCCACAATTTGTGACTTTTTCAGATGTAGTTTTAAATGAGTTAGTTTACTTAAGTTTATACCAGGAAAGACAAATTGGAGTATTAATTTTAATCTTCTTTAAAAGATTTCCTTTTAATCTAATTATTTTATATAAACAACTTAAATGTAACAAAAGCTTACCTGACAATGAATAATCGTTATGTCTGCTCTCAGAATCTCGAATTAAAAATGCCCCGTGCTCATTCTCCGGCAAAAGTAATTTTTTCTCTGCTTCAATGCGCTTAATTTTACGGAAGTACCATCTGAAAAGAAAGAAACCAAACAACTTTAATTGGATACCAGTTTTCCAATAATATAAATAAAAAATACTATCTAATACTGACGTCAGAGGAGCTGTTCTTTAAACAAATTATATTTATTTTTCTCAATTCAAAGATTTTCAACTTTCTTGGAAATTGATCGACATTATCTTAAAAACAAATATTGCATTGTTCGATGAGACGTGTGTTAAAATCAAAATTTTTAAAATTTTACACCTACATTTATAATTGTATGCATAGTTACTGTTTGGAAATATGACTTTTGCAAAATTGGAAAAAAAAATTTAAATTTCACGATGATCACATCACCAATTGATTGGCTTGGGAGAAATGAGAAAAGTAAAAAGTTCTGCTGTGCAATTCTAGATACAGCAACTGGACAAATATTGTGTTTTACGTGCTGCAGCTGTTTCCTTAGAATGCAAAGGGGTAGGTTTATTGCGTCATACTCTGAGATTAATATGTTCATTAATCGACTCTTTTTCCCAAATGGATGTGGTCTGTTAAGCGTAACGCCATGGTGACTACGCGATATATCTCCCTAAGTGACATAACGCGTTACAGCAAGTCAGGTTGATGGCCTATTACCGAAATTACTACGTGAGATTATGAGTACCCGTTACTATGCTTCTTTTATGCTCTTTTTATTGCACCGGCTCAAGTTCTTTGAAAATATACGTTTCACAAAAGCATGAGTCTTTTGAGAAGATAGGAGGGGGGCTTGGAACAACAAAATAATGAACGTGAGCTTTTTGTCTATGAGCAACGATGTTCAGGCATCAAGAAAGTTTTATGGCAACAAGCCGTTCTTGATATGTTTTTCGGGTCAAACACCGGAGGAATTTCACTAGAGCCCGCACCATAAATTTTGAGAAGTATACTAAGAAAAAATAGTTTTTTAAAGACAATCACTGTGAAAGAGTCTTTTTACAATTGTAATGTAAAACCGATATACATACTTAATAAGTAAGCAATTAAAGTTTCACGTAAATCTTCACAAAACAAAAATAAAATTTTTATTACTTATATATTTAAAAAATTAAAAATAAATATGAATTACGTTCCAAGATATTTTTCTCAAATAATTAACATTAATGATCCTTCGCATTTTTTAAAGACTAGTTATAAAAAAGAAAAAAAAACACATAAAATTTAATTTAAATTCCCCTCCCTAGAAACTGACATTAAAATGACCTCATACTGTCGTATTGTAAGTCAATTACTTCTAGCAAATTTAAAAAGATATTCATCAAAATAACTTGTTTGATACTGTGCAAAAAATTTGTTGCTTCCTTTTTTTAAATTATTGTACGTTACATTTAATTGTTTTTTTATATCTACCTATTACTAGAGTTCATAGCTGGTGAAGTTTGATGGGTTATACTGTAGAATATTGCGAATATTGTTACTTAATTACAATTTTCTACATACTAAAGCAACAGCTTCTGTTGAACTCAGCTACAAGTTTCATTAGCTCCAAGGTAAAAGAAACTGACTACTATTTACCCCCTTAAAAATAAACGATTTATTTAATCTCATTTCTTTCAAGTGTATATCTTTTTTCTTCCTGTATTTTATTATAATCAGGATAATTGCTTGAATTCTAGTGAATGATAAAATAATAAGAAATAAAAATATAACTCATGGAACTCATAGTTTCAAGAAAAACGCATTGAACTTTGAATGCACTTAACTTAAATCTTTACTTTAACTTTTGCAGTTTTTAGATGTTTTCAAAAATTCTTTCATTCACGTGTTTTTATCGATTTAAAAAGAAAAAGATAAAATCACTTCAATCAACATTTATATTGGGAATACAACTTCAACTTCAAAATGAAGAGCTTCAATCCAACAAACCAAATTTATCTCCAACATGCTTTTAAATAAAATTTTCAATTCAGCATATTTATCATCTAACGACCATACCATTGTATATTTTCGCATTTATTAATATTTTAAACGTGTTTTTCTAAAACTGGTGGACATAATAACTCCAGGACAAATTTAATTAATTCATTTTTGTTTAGCCCATTTTCATTTTCATATTGTCCATACCCGAAACTACGCAAATGAATGAGATGAATTCATAACTTAATGATAATAATTTTTGTTTAAATATTTACAAAACGTTTTTTTAATTTTTAGTAAATTTTAGTAAATAATTTAGTTCAGTTTGTGAACTCATCTTTGCAAGTATTAAAAACATGTTTCTTTTTTTACAGCTCAAAATATCATGTACAAACAAAATATTCATTTTTAAACATTCCTTATTTTCATCAAACTTCTTATTTGCATTTTTCAAAAATGTCATATATTTTAATTGATAATTCTTAAGTAACATCCGCTTTCTATTCTCGAGGAAAATGATGGCAGACGCATAACCCACCCGGCACTATCACCGGTTATTAATACGAAAGAGCCCTACATACAGCCGGGCAATGCTATCTCCTGCTTTCAGATGTTAGTAATACAAGTAATACCCAGATCAAATTATCATTATGGAAATCGCCTTTGGATGTTACCTGGCCGATTGCATGCCTTCAGAGGCCTTATGCTCCGAGTAATCTCGGTGAACACGATGAGCAGACAGGCATTTATTACGATCTCCAGCTTCTATAGCTCAGCACTCAGTCGATCGAGCGTACCGCAGAAATGTGCCACAACATAGCGCCGTTTATGCTGTGATAAAAACAGCGAGCCGCAGAGCGAGAAGATAAATATAATTTACAAAAAGGAGAAATTAAATGATAAATGCCTCACTGGTCTAGTCACTGTGATGTCCGCTCCTCTAACATAATTCATGCATGTTATGTGGCTCTTTCACGTGATGCCAATATCCCCGGGCTGTTGCTTTAGTTAATTTGATCTGCAGTCTTGGCGCCATTTGGCATCCCGTGATACGTCGGCGCAACTGAATTATTTCTACAGTTCTGAATTATTTATTAAGATTTTATGCTTTACAAAATACCCCTGCAAGATTATTTTTGGTTCAGCTTTTTCGGCTATTCACATTTATCAATGACACTCTTCGTTTCTGCTTAAACCAAGAAAAAATTTCGGAGACTCTAGAGGAATATTCCGCTAATTAACATTTACACAATGACCATCTACCATCTCCAAATCCGCATTGTTAAACTACTGAACTATATTCGGACCGAAGATGTGTGCTTCACGTTATATACAATCTTGCAGCCAGGTGATCAAGATTGCCATAAAGATGCAAGCTGATCTTACCGGAGAAATCACTCACTCGAATGCTGCTAAGGGTAATGACACACAGAGAGCCATTAAGGAACATGAATACCTGCTGATGGAGTGCACTAATTGGTAATTTAAGCGATATAACAAAAATAGATTTTTAAAACGTTTACACCTTTAGACAACTTTACCACTCCTCGTCTTTTTCCATAAATGGGCAGGCGATGTGCACTCGAAACAAATTAAATCTGAAACTCCGCGAACAGCTCCCCTGTGTATTGCGAATTGTTCAACATTGAAGCTGATTATATGAAGTAAAAGTTTTCGCTTTAATTGTGAAATTTGATTTTCTCCAGCTGAGCCATATTTTGAGTTTTTAACATTTATTTATGTACACGAATTGAATACTATATACATATATCAACTGGAGACTAATGACAACCTTTACTTCCGTGTTATTGAAAGGAAGTAAAGGAATCGAGATGTATTACATACCAACAGTTTTTAAAACTTTAATTTTAGGTTTGTTTACAATTAAAATACATATTAATACTGTAATAACGAGAAATGTATAACAGTGGTAAACAATGTGACCAATGTTAGATATTTTGGAAATTAAAAAACTTCAACATTCGGAGAGCCACTACGGTTTTATTAAGTAATCTTTTAAACTTTTGCTTAGCATTTAAGCGTTTTCGTTTTCTAACTACCCAGATTCTCATGGTTGTCGTTTCTTGTAAATAATTGAAGCTTTGTGTATTGGACTAAAAATAAAATCCATCGAAATATAAATTCTAAACTTGCCTCAAGTATAGAACGATTTAGGTTCGGTGGCCTTTCTTAAGTTATTAGTGATATCAAGAAAGCTGCTTTGAATTATATATAGTAACGTCTATCTATAAACATTGAAACATGTTACTTATATACATGTATAATAATTAATTAATTAACATTTTAAAAATCATAAATACTTTTCTAAGCTATTCTAGTACTCTACATAGCTATTTCTATCATCTTATTCGTCGGTTTAATCAATTTATGAAAGATAAGAAGAATTATATGGGAAGTAAATTTTGATTCGATGACCGGTTTTTGATGGATTTTAGTGAATGAGTGTAATGAGAATATAGATAGAATAGAACTTAGAAATACGCAACAACAAAAATCCAATATCGTGAGTCAATAAAAGAAACATTAAATTAAAAGTTTAACGAAAAAATAGAAACAAAAACGAAACAGTCTTTGCGGATAAGTAAATTAGTAAGTAACGCCAAAATTAAAAGTAATGTTGATGCTTGCAGTTGAAGACTAGTTTACTATGTATATTATAAGTTAATAATATACTATAAAATTATTGCCCTCCATACTGCAAGCATCACCATTAATATTTTTCGATTATTTTTTTAAATTTAGTTAAGTCAATAGATCATTTATGTTATTGCAAATTGTTTTTTGTACGAAACTTGAATGAATAAATAAAATTGCAATGCAATATCTCAAGGTACTAGCCAGTAGCTCAAACAGTAAGTAAATAAAATACTACCTATTAACATTGTGTGATAACTTATTTATTTTTACTATAATACTAAAAAAAATCAATCAAAAAGTCAGATGCCCTCGTTAGTTATGAGCAAGCGCTGATGGGTGATTAAAAATTCACAAATCTTGTAATCGTACAACATATATGCAAGTAGTTTTAAACAGTATAAATCAAACAGTGCCGCCATTGGCTACCGTTTCAGGTGAATTCCTCAACATTTTGTATAGGCAAAAAGTTAATCCCGCGAAAATTTTCTTAAGCGCTGGCGCCGTCTCATTTCCAAAAGCAAAGGCCGTGCAAATTAAATCCGACATTAAAATTCACATCTAACGACCTTCACCCAATCAGACGACTTTCACCAAAATCAAAAATTACTTTTGTTGTTTGTTGCGTATTCCTCGCTTCTATCCATAAGCGCATATTTAGTAGCATGGTACGAAAATACGCGAAAACTGCACTTCAAATGGGGAAAATCACCGATGGAATATACTTCGAAGTTGCAAAAAAAAAACCTGGAACCAACCAGAAAACTGCTTCAGTTTCAATTGGACCGAATGATGTAACTATCTAAAACGAAATTTCCGCTTTTAATAGGCGATCGGTTAGTTTGCGATAAATCTGTTTCACTCGCCAATTTTAAGAAACAATAGCTGTAGCAAAAGTAAAATTGCAGTCTCACCTCATGCAAACCTTGCAAATCTACCTGACGATAAGTTTTAGGACGGCATTCAGGATTTTATGCCTTTATTTAATTAGTAGCACGAATCTCAGTTACTTCGGGTAAGTGCTTGTAAATCGAGGATATCGCATTAAATAAATTTCATGCCTTCAACTCTTACCATCCTAGCAAATTGCATGCGTACCTTGCGCGATACCGCGACGTTGTCTGTTAAAATGTCGTTACGCTACCAGTTTAAGAGAGAATTCTTCACTGGCGCCATGAAGAGAATTTATTATGGTATTTCGTTGTCTCCACAGATTTACCCCCTTCTTGCCAGACAATTTTAATGGTTTTTTCCACAATAATTTGAAAATAATCCTAGCGCCAAAGGTAAATGAAGTTAAAAATACCGCACGAGGTGAGACCGGGCAACATCAACTGATTTAAAAAAAAAAAACAAACACAATAATAAGAAAATAAGAATCCCTTCGGGTAATGTGGACCGAATACCATGGTAACAAATTAAAAATTTTTATTTTCGTTTTCTTGTCTATTTGTAGCTAGTCTAATTGCTTTTTTCTCCACTTGAGGCTTTCAATTTTATAAAGTGGAATAAATTGTTCAGACCACCAAAACAGAAAATGTTAAAAGAGAAGTGTAACAACGTCTAATAACTGGTTTTGCATAAGTCAGGAATTGAAGGATTGATGTGAAAAGTAAAGAAAATTTATTTCAGAACATAATTAGAGCCTTCTGAATTTACGTAACCTTTCAATCTGTACAAAAATACGTGTAGAATAATTTTAAGATTAAAATTAAAAATAAACGTAATATTTTCATTAAAAACATAACATAAAATGAGCAAAACAATCAAAGGTCACAACAAAACTATGTAACAATTTCAAAAATACATTGTGATACTTTTCGAACTGCCTAATTAAAAGACTTAATAATAAAAACATCAACATCAAAATAATCACATGGATTTAAATGAATAATGCTCCCCAATTCGGATTAGGAATTAGATATAATTTTATAGCTTAAAATTAAATATTTATTTTAGCTTCAATAACACATGTGCATAGTCTGTTTATTGCTAATATTTGTTTGATTTCTGGCCACAAAAACGCTATGTAAAAGTATTGTTTTTTCTCTATGTACTGTTTTAGAAATAAGTAAGAAAGCATTCTTTTAAATGTATCTTAAAATATATCTTTTAACCCCATCAAAAGGTGGAAAGCAGAAAACTACGGCAGAAATATCATAAAAAATAAACTTATTTAAAACAGAACAGAAACTCTTTAAGCTTTTAAAAAATCCAGCAGTAATTTTAGTATATGTGTGTTTTCTTTTTGCTTTGATGTCACGACGATTTGAATTCAGATAATAAATTTGAAGGACATTTTAATTAAAATATGAAACGGCTCTTTTGCAGATGCTGGGAATCGTATCCCGCCTGCACTTAATTCCAATTAAAATAAAACGGAATAGTCTTTCAGGTTGAAGTGATTGGTAAGCAATCAGGAACTTATTTATACAAATATGTTAGGAGCCCATCAGTTTTATGTTTCCGTGAAAGATTTCTATTCAACTATCTCCGAACAATTAATTTGATTTAAGTAATTAAGTGCCCGAAGCGGTGTACTTGTTTATGGTTGGCGCCATTCAGAATAGTGCCACATTGCTCCTGACAGGTAAATGTTTGGCCGCATGTACAAAGTATGCTAAAATTAGATGTCTTGTTATCATTTTCTCCATAATACGTGTCTATTATAGGACAGTATAACAGGTTCAATTTTCATAATTTACCAGGTCTCGTTGCACATCAGAAAAGTGTACCATTAAGCCGCAAAGAGAAATTGTCTAGCTAATAGTGTTAACGATCCCAGATGGACGTAGCCCTTTCTACTTTTCTGCAGGCTAATTTTAGTTAGGCGATTTGCGGATTTAGAGAGTGCTTAATTACACTTTCTTACATAATGCTCCATAATAATTATATTAGCTGCTTGGATTGTGTGCATTTTCTGCAAATTGAGCTATTAATGCTACAATCTTTGGTTGGAATTGGTAGAGAATTTCACCTAGTTTGGATGTTTCAAGCGATTTTCAACATCTTCATTTTGTTCTTTGTACAATCCAAGGTGAATGTTGCATGTGACCCGTTCAATGATTTAAAAAGAAAACAGATCAATAGAATTTAACGCGTGATTAAACGACAGTTAAAATCGTCCTCGAGTTCGGCGATTCGTAAATATCGGATGAGGCGGCGGTACTTTTGAGCAATTTTATTAAGTAATCCAATCAATCAAGGTTTTTTGGCATGATTTTTCAAAAGAATTTTAATTCTACTGCACCCCGTAACTCATGCTTGTTTATGACTTGAACTTGCAAGGTGACCATTTTACTGCCAACGTTTGCCGCATATTAAATAAATCAATGTTTCTAAATAATTTTTTTTTATTTCTCAAGGAAATTTTGCTTCTAGTCAGTTTTGGGGTATTGTCCCTATAAGAATTTTATATAAGATACCATTTCCCGTTTCGATTTTTTAATCGACATCGAGTGTATTCAGTACTTTTATAGAATACTTAAAATGTAAGCGATAAAAAGGGAGCGTTCGAAACAGTTTTATTGGCTGTAGAAAATGTTTTCCACCTATCAAGTATGTAAATTTTTTTTTTCTAGTAATTATTCCATGCACAAACAAGTTCATTAATAAATTCCACAAGTTGTATCGGTTTTCCCGCGTCTACCAACATTAACACTTAATAATAAAAAGGGACGGCCAAGAAAGGCATACTTTGAACAAAAGTAGGTGTCATCCTTCTTTAACAAGAATACTTGGTTCTAGCGATAAGACGATGGATGATTCGTACAAAATAGGTACCGTTCAGAAATTTTCCTTACCCATGTCTCGGAGTGATGGAAGGCTAGTTGCAATCGTTGCAGTCTTAATATATTTGAATTTTTAAGATGAATTAATGCAGTTGAGAGACTAGAATATAACAGGTTTATGCGAAAATAGTTAAGAGTATCGGAGAATGTACCGTTTAAAGTTCAGTTTATTGATCCAGGTTGGCGTCACACGTTTCGCATACAAACTTGAGGACAATATATTAAATCTTGTACTCGCTTCAAAGTTCAAGCGCACAGATATGAAGGTAGCTATTGACACTTGTGGGCACGCACTGTTTTCAAATTGGCAACAATGTCGAGCTACTCTGCTTTTTTTTATCGCTTTCTACTCCTCCTGATTTTTAAACACTTCGCACGCAATTTGTCATACCGATCTTGTAGTCATTTGTTAATTATTCTTTCCTTAAAGCTTGTCGTGGCTTTAAATTTTTAAAAGGTTCGAAGACTTACTTCATATAAGGCGTGATCTCCGTTTGGGACATTGCCTTTATTGTGCAGGCATGCATATATTTTCTCCACCAAAATACCAAAAATATTGTTTCCTATATGTTCTCCAATTTCGATTTAAATATTCAACTGAGTAGACGTTACTACAGATAACCCATTAATTTTATGCAATAGTACAGCACTTGCTTTCAACCAAAATTCAATCCTACATTATTTAATAACACATGAAATAGTGATTCCAATGTTTTTGATACACAAGGTTTATACTACTTGCGAAGCAACAAAATTTACTGTCGTTTTTAATAGCATTTTATAATTTGAGCAATAAATAAAATATTTATTACAATTACAAGTCTGTAAACCTTGATGATGTAACAAATAAATAACATTGAACAAAATAAGTATTTTTTTTTACAGACATTACATAAAAGAAAAAAATTCAAGAGTCGAAAAAGTAATGCAAATTGTTAGTAAAATTATAATGTTATCGAATAAACAACTAAAATTTCCATGACTGCCTCCTTTTAAGTGAGCAAAATGAGCTTTATATTCGTGAGGAGTAATTATATAAAGAATAAAGTATAATTAGTAATTAGAGAACTGCTGTTGGCATACCTATTCATTTTCATATAATTGTTAGCACACATGCGAAGTAAATTTGTAACAATTGGGCCAATTAATGCTAATTAGAAGCAAGCTACCTTTATGAATAAGCCTCCCAATAACGCGAATTTCCCGACACATTTTAACTTAAATTTGCATATGCTAGCAATGAGTTGAAATGTTTTAATTGAGTTAAAAAAAAAATATGATGATAGCTTGCCAAAAAAAAAATGCTTAATTTGATTTTTTTGATAGAACAGGAAACATCAATGGGGGCAAGCAAAAGGAATATAGACGATTTAAAATTGCATATAAAAAAAAGGGTCTCGTCAAGATGGGTATGTTAAGCAAAGAAATAATTCGCAAATTATTTCTCAAGCCCGAAGGCTAGAAAATTTCGAATTTAGGTCACTTTTGGCACAGCAACAGAAGAATTCATAAAATCACTAACTGTAATTCTTTCTTTTGCAAATAATCAATATAAAATAGTTCCTTACTTTCTCTCTTTAAAAAAGTGCCATCCTTTTCGGACCACAAGATTGTAAAAAAAAGAAAAAGAATAAAAGATTTGAGGTATTCTCAATTCGACAGGTAGACAGTACATAAAACTTAGGACCGTTATAATGAATGACTGAAATCTTTTCATCTTAAGTTATCAAAGGTCCATAATCTTGCTGCTGACCTTGAGGTAAGACATAATAACTTGATTAAAATGTACCGTTTAAGATTGATTGCGTCCAGCTCGCAGATTTGATTTAATCATACTGAAGTGATAATTCTTAAGAAAGAAGAAGTGCCTCTATTGAGATGATAAACTCGACAGCTTTTCAATTATTCTAGAATTAGAAGAGTTTGAAGAATGCTCTTGAAATCGTTCGACCTGAGCGAATGTTAGAAATATGCGATTTATTTCAAGTTGATAGTAAATATAAAAAACAAAAAATCGTTCAATTTATTTGTTATCTGTACCCTACTTACAAAACTTATGTTAGCTGCCAATACGTCCTTAAGTGCAATCCTTTTTCGATATTGTCGTCACACGTTTCTTGTTGTAAATAAGTTATTTGGGCAAAAGAGAAGAAATAACCTTTGTGGGGCATAGAGAAGCTACTTATAAACTTAAAACACTTAATTATTCTATATACCCGTACTTCTAGGAAATTAATAATTTCTAAATTGTACGATTAGACGATTTATGTAAGATCACAATTGTTTGTTAGAGGAAATAAATCAGATCAGGTATCGTTTATGGAAAAGTAGATTGACACTCTGTTTAGATAAATAAATATAAATGAATTTGAAATTTTCATTTTTTTGAAAACGAATACTATTTGTGATAGACGGTTTTCAAAATATACTCGTATAGTGTCAGGACTGCTATATTATGCTAAGTTATTTGTCTGATTATAACGATATGTGAGCTCTGTAATTTTTGTTTCAAAGTACTAAAATTATTAGCTATGTTATTTTTTCATTTTCTTATCTGGTTCAATTTCATAGAAATTTTTGATGGAATTGCATTTTACAAAATGTCACGTATATCAAGATTTTAAAATTTGGGAGAAGTACATCAAATTGACATGATATTTACCAATCCAAACTCTAAACCTTGAGCGGTATACATTTTTGCAATCTGATTTTATTTTTGCAAAGTACAAAATGTTTGAAGTGAGTAAGTACACATAAATTTTAATGCAAAATTTCCTGCTTAACGTGGCTCGAAAACCCAAGTGTTCGGCTATTATAAACGAATATATACTCCTTTTTTAAAATTAATAAAACAAATTATATTAAAAATAAGATCCTGATTTTAATGGCTCCTCCAAAATTTTACACCACCTTGTGCAACATTTATTTATTTATTTCCAATAATGGCTGACAAAAGCTCTAAGGATTCTTTGATGGCGTTCTTTTAGCTTGTTGATGGTATTAAAGTATCGGTTATCGGGGCATAAGTTGCGAACAAACCATTCACATATGTTCTATATCGAATTGAGGTCAGAAGAACAAGCAGGCCAGTTCCATTACATTATTTTTATGACTCGTAAACCACTCTCGCGTAGATGGAGAAACAAGAGTTGTTGTATTTTCCTGCTGTGAACCAGCTGGGACCAGGTTTTCTCCTGAATAACAGTCTAGAAATGGTAGCAAACAATTCTCCTGTTCATTCTGATGAATGGAAACGCCAATTCTATATGATGGTGATCTTTCATTAAATTATTCGGATACTCTTAATTTATTTTTGTCTTTACAGGCAACCTTTTCTTCAAGCCGGAAGTTTCAGACGGTTTAAAAAGTTAACTTCCGCCATTAAGGAAGAATTCGCGCTATTTTTTAAAACGCAATATCGGTTAATAGTATACGGTAGCTTAGCCAGATCAATATTTGAATAAAAGATTAAAAATAATACATAAATATTTAAAATATCATATTTAAACCATGGTATCTCTTCCATATGTGAATATAAGATAACCAATAATTTTATTTGATATTAAAAATATCAATCTTAGATCATCTGATCTTCATCTAAGGTTGCTCTTTGATTTGGCATTTATTTGATTAATTGTTTTTATTCAAAAAGTATTTTTATAATATTTTTGTCAATATCAAAAAGGCTAATTTTTTTTAAAAGCCTCTTCTACAAGAGGCAAGCTGCCGTTACATGACCGAGATTGATGAAGTTTCATAAATGATAAATAGATAATTCTTATTTAAGGCGACAAAACATGTATCAACAGATTTTGAAGATATTTTGTGATTTCTTGCCGATTTAGATGAATGGCTCCTACTCCTAGCAAGCTCACGAAAAGGGGAAAAGTAAAATTGCAAAGTGCGATAGAGATAATGCAAACAAAGTTCAACTTACGGTTTTTCATTTAAAAATTCACCTCTCGTAA
This sequence comes from Philonicus albiceps, assembly GCA_963969385.1. Classification (NCBI taxonomy): domain Eukaryota; kingdom Metazoa; phylum Arthropoda; class Insecta; order Diptera; family Asilidae; genus Philonicus; species Philonicus albiceps. The sequence goes on from OZ017773.1 coordinate 34,919,021, forward strand.
ACTCCGAAAGTCGTCTCGATTTGTCTTTCTTCGCTGTTGACGTCGACTTTTTGGACAGCAGACCTGGTGACAGTTTCTTATCACTGGCATTAGCGGTGCAGCTGTCGGATGGTATTACAGTGGCGGTGCTGCTTGTATTGCCACCCCCACCGGTCACACTAGCATGATGATGATGGTAATTGCCGGGAATACCTCCGATGCAACTGCAGGTATTAGATGAGGAAGATGACGCCACATTCGCGGAGGAAGGAGCTGCCGCTGTCGCGGTGCTTGTAATTCGATCATTGTTGGCCAACGGTGTCGAGCATAAATCACTCGTCTTAATGTTTTCAAATTGCCACAGTACACTCAATTGCGAGACGTTGGATGTGGTGTTGCTGACGTTCTTCGCTGGCACCGCGCTTTTAAAATTGCTGTCATGATGCGGACGAGGAGGCGAAGAAATTCGCACGTGTCCATCGCAGTGCCGTCTGACTGGACTGATATCGCTATTATCAATGGATATTTTTTTCACAGCTGCCGCCGACGTTTTAAGATTTTCAGTTTCGGTCAATGACGCCGATGAGATCGCATTGAGGGAATTCGACTTGAATATTTGCCCACCTTGCGTTTGGCTTTTGCTGATTCGTGAGTACGTTTCTTCTGCAAAAGGATTATTACTTTTTGCTGGCGTGGTGGAACAATGTGTGGGACAGAGTTGGTCAGGTGAAAAATTGCCAAGCGTTTCTTTCGACTTGGCTACATTTTCGGGCTCAGAGCTGCTGGCACCAGAGATTTTATGTGAGGTATAAGAAAGAATGTTTGAAAAACGCCTAATCTTCTTGGGCTTCGTTGCTTTTGGAAGAAGATTTTCTTCTCCTATTATTTCATGTAATTTATCTTCAACTGTTGTGGCTGAGTGAGGTGTATGTGCTGGATTTAATGTAAGACTATCTATTTTTTCCTCAATTTTACTTACTATAAATCTATTCTTTTTATCCTTGTCAGAACTATTTGCGGATAAATCAAATTTTTCTGTTTGAATTATGTCATATATGGCTCCGTACTTGCACATTTGCTTTCCTTTGGCAATAGTACGTTCTGATTTTGTAGATTCGAAGGTTTGCTGGTTTCTTTGAATAATATCATAAATAGTACCATTATATTTAAATGAAGAATATTTTGAGCTGGACCCGATTTGTCCCTTTTTATTGAAGCTCTTGCGGAATTTGTCTGATAGAGCTCTTTTTCGCTGAAATATATCAGACTGACAAGCTTTCCGGTGCAGTATTTCATAAATTGTTCCATAAGTCATATATTTATCGTATTTCTGATAAGTCATATTGTAAATATCATTTTTACGTTGAATAATATCATAAATTGTACCATACGATATTAATTTATCGTAAATCTTAAAATTCTTCTTATATATTTCCCCTTTTTGCTTTGAATCTATTGAAGCCGGCTGTGATGACACCGTGTTACCATCAATTGCCTTTAAATCAAATTTAGATGAAGATCTTGCAAAAGACTGGCAAATCGCTTTAAATGCTGATGACTTGGTACTTGCATTTTCACTGGTTGAAACTGTACTTGCCTTTATGGAAGACGACTCATAAGATGAAAGAATGATTTTGGGTATGGGTTTGGTTGAGTTTTGTCGTTTCAATGACTTTGATGGTAGATCACAGTCACTAACCAGTCTTTTGAATTCCTCATACGATTTTCGGCGAAATTTCGCCTTCTCTTTTTCATAATTTGTTATATAATTAAGTGCATTAGTACTCTGTGAATGCTCTAGTGGATTCACCTCATTTCTAGATTTATGTGAAAATACTTCACCAGCAGATGAAATTCGTCTTATCGGTTCTTCAGATTTTGCAACTGATAGGGGCTGAATATCAGAATCAGGGGTGTTGGGGAAAATTGTCTTTTGATCGTTTTCGGAATTCTTTTCCCGACTAGAATAATTAGAAATTTCCTTTCCTTGCTCCGAAATTGCCTCAAGAGGGCCTTTACCATCAAATCCATAAGTCATTCTCATCTCTTGCAAACTTTTAGCTTTAAGCTTATCTTCATTTTTAATGTCTTTGGGTGAGCCTGCCGATAAGAATAAAGCTTTGAATTCCTCATACGATTTTCGCCTATTCCTTGATTGAGTCAGACACTCTTTCAAATTCAGTCTAGCGATCTTTTCGCTTTTGAAATCACAGTCGGGACTGTTATCGCGCAATAAATTCGACTCTTTCTTCAAAATAGTGGATTCGTCCACCTTATTGGTAATATCACAGCTGGGACTTTCGGTTTTATCCGATTTATTATTATCAAACGCCTTCTCATACATGTTAGCTAATGGAAGATATTCGGTTTTATTTTGCATCTCAATAAATCCTGAATCCATCGAGCTTATAGTACACGTTGAGTCGAAACTTGTTTTTCGGCTCGAACTGTTGCTGCCTGGAGACGTTGTATCTAATAAATTTGCCTCATTTTGAAATGCAGAGACTGTGCATTTTGCGGATGCATCATCGAATTTGTTATTGCTTCTATTTGGAAAAAACAATGACCTTGAGGAGTCGGTTACAATGGCCGGTGTTGTTGTAGTTTTCGTCACCGCATTGTCCTTCACCTTTAAAACTTCGGAAGAATGCAAATCACCAATATTAGTATTTGTTGATTTATCACAGAATTTTGCTGTAGTTTCATTTGGTGCGCTTTCTTTTTTGTTGCATGGCACAGTAGAATCTACTACCTCACCTCCGTGGCATCTTTCCTCGCGCTTAACGTGTTTTTTCACTTGGGCATAAACTGGTATTTCTGCTGGTAATTTATGATCTGTTAAATTTTGAATACTCTGAGGCGTTTTCACGCCACGACACTGTTTTGGTCTTTTTGCCGTAAAGATGTTTCGTCGGAACTTTAAAAAACTTGTCGATTTTTTAATCCCTTTATTGGCTATCCTGTATACGGGGTCCTTTTCATCGTTACTCTTAAAGCCTGCGATTCGGGTCTCGAGACACCTTTTGAGGACACTCGAGGTGTTTTTGGCCACTAAGTTTGAACACTTGGAACTTTCATTCATACACTTTGCACAGCACAGAAACTCGTACAAAATTTCAAAATTATTCTCTTCTGGCGGGATGAACGTTGAATATTTTGGCTCCAGTTCCAAGTCAGGTGGTTTATTATTTTTATCACTACTATTTGTACTGAGCACGTTTTGAGCCTTCAGGTCGCCCTTGCTCGTAGGCACCAATTTAACTCCTTCACTTAAACGTTGACTAGCGGCCGGCTCGTTTTGTGCAATAATATTGCTAATTGGCATCAAAATGTACCTTTCCTTACTTTGTACTGGGATCCCCGTCGCTGGCTCAGCATTACTACTAACTTTATTAATTTTATTAAAATTACAATTATCACTTTGATTCTCGTTGCTGAACACATCCTCGGGCACAATTGAGCTCTCGAGACTCAGATTGCTGTCCAAGAGCATAAAAGTCCCATCGGACGGTAGAATTAGACGACCTTCAGCGGCTGCATTAACGAGTTCGCGTAATGCCAAAACTTGTTTCTCGGTAACATTTCCTTGAAGCTGAATACCGTGCAGGGCGAACGCCGTAGGTTTATTGTTCACTGAATTTGGATCGGTGCACCAAACTACCGGCATAGTAGTCATGATTATTTGATACTTAATTAATATCGCGCTTATACATAAACCGGAATGAATTATTTATGAGTCCGCGAACGTAAGCGGTATATACGAATGAATCACACCTCAGGGTACGTGCACTGTTTTCTTCTCGGTTTTCTTACGTACTTTTCTCAGTTCTCACTTAAGAACATTACACTGTCTCCTTACGTTTTTGGCTTTTTAGTTAAATAAATAAATAGAAAATAAATAGTTTTATGGCAAGTTCTCCTTACGTAAATCACATTTCAGTTTATGTTTTTCTATATTCTATCCATTTTCCTGCAAAAATCGAGATTTAAGAAAACATTTTTCACTTCTTACACCTATCTACAACACTTGGCCTGTCTTTTACATACTTGCGTTCAAACGACGTCTAAAATTTGCATTATTATCGATGAACGGAAATGACGTAGTCGTCGCGAGATGTTTGTTAAAATTTTCTAACAGCCCGATCGGAACTTGCTCATTGGAGATGACCAAGTTGATACTCATTTGCAAGTGAAAATAATATCGCGTTCATTAACAGCAACGAAATGATCTAGCGCTTTTAGCAAGAAGGTAGTCAACAAAGTCTAGTTGTCAAGTAAAAGTAAATTTGCGTCATATTATTTGTTTAAGTAACATTTTAAGGTTACTTATAGTTTACTGCACTAGACGCTCATGCAAGGTGTACGATAAAATGCACTCTGGCTATTTTCAACAGCATTTTAACATTTCCTTGTATCTAAAAATACATTGCAAATTAAGCCCCTGAGAACTGAGTTCGATTATATAATTGACCTTCTAAACACTTTTAATTTTACGTAATTTAACATATAAGGTAACAGTAAACTTATAAGGACAATGAGTATTGCAAAGCCAAAGAATTGTCTTTTCACTTTTTTTTTGGGAGGTGTGGTCGATATAAATGTTTTTTTACAATAGCCGCTAACATAATTGTAATCACGTAGCATATTATTTAAATATTTTAATTAGCACTTTTACAATAAGCAGTAGATGATCGTAAATTGAAAACGTATTTTTGATGTAGTTTTTACTCCAACAGTTAGTCCAGGATTAGCACCAAATGCATATTAAATTTGGACAAAACTTGAATCATTTAACATTTTATTGGCATTAAATAGCAGTTTCACCTCTATGATTTAGAATTTGAATATCCTTCTGAGATAATCAAGGTCGGATGAAATAGCCAGAACCCCTTGTGATAATTTGTTCTCAAATTAATCTTTAATCTTTCCAGAGAAGATATAGTTATATTTTGAAAAAAATTTATAGTCATATAAGACAAACATTTTTTAAGAAATAATTATCATTAAAATATCAAAAGATCAAAAGAGAAAACCATACATCAAGTTTATAAGTACAAAATAAATATCAATGGATTAAATAGCTAAATATATAAAAAACGAGGACAAGATTTCTAATTAATGCTAATTTCGCGTCCAGACTTGCGAACATTTTCCAGTATGATGAAATATACATAAAAATAACTATTGTTGTATTTTAAATCTTTAGCAAATAAGATTTAAAAATGTCTATTTCCTAACCACAGGAAAGTTGGTTATTTCAGTTTTTTCTTTATTCATTTTTACTAATTAAATGCAATCCCTTAAAACTAAAAAATACAAACTAAAATATGGAGATGTTTTCTGGTACGAGTCCACGCTCCAAATACATCATAAGAACACTTGAATCTCAAGCAAGAAAATTAGCAATATAAAAGTGAAAGCAATATCGTCAGTCCTCTTACGAAACTTTTACCGAACGTTCTTTAGTATGTTTATGCTCTCTTTAAAAACATAAATTACCTCATCATGAATTTGCGTGATGTTTGCGATGGCAATATTATCTATAGTCAATTTGAATTGCTTTTGAGTCATCCATTTTAAATTCCAAGTGGACAACCGAAAACTGCAAACATTTTCGGAATTCGCGAAATATTTATTTATATGGTATGGACCATTAGCATAAGTAAACATAGACAAAATCAAACCGTGACGCACACGCTTGTTTCTCCGCTTAGCGACTCGAATTGGAATGTAAATTAAACTTCACTAATACTGGCCTAAGAGGCCATGGCATGGCAACATGCAGCAACAATTATTTTGACTGGAAATTGCTTATTTACAAGAATCAGTTTTTTTTTTAAATATTGCAAATGGTTTTGTTATTAACTTTTTTGTGCCCACGATTACAGCAGAATAAAATTTTATAACAGCCACGCTGTTTTGAGGAAAAATTCACTGATTTAGATAATTCTTTTAACTAAAATGAAATGAGCACTCAGTACTTACTAACAAAATATAGCCCAAGTAAAAATGTAGGATATATACAAAGCACAAAAATGAAAGTATTGAGAACACCAAAAATCAAATTCAGAATACCAATGGAGTGGAATGACGTACAAGGTAAATAATTACGTCAGTCATCCGAAGTTGCTATCCACAACAAGAGACACTCTGTATTCATTTTGGCTTATTTACCTGTTTTTCCCAGTGCTCTTTTGCTGGTACAACTTTCTAACAAAGCGCAGCATATGCAGTCTTACCTGAATTACAACTAGCCCCTCAATGATCGTGTAGAATAGAATTGGGAACTCTGCTTGTTGGGTTGCAAATTGAATGAAAAGCAAAAGTAGTTCAATTTTATTGTCAAATTAGGCAGACTTTTATGCAAGATAGACCTATTTGGAACACCAATGCCCTCTTGGCCTAGATTGTACTTCATTTATTCTTAAACCAATGATTTAAATCTATCACTACTGGAAATATTTAAGAAATTATAAATAAAAATGCTTTGTCCTTGTGTCAATTCGATAAATTTGAATCCCTAAAAGAGACGTATTTATTTAAAAATAAATCATTTCCAACTTAAGAATAAAAGGCATATTTATAAAATTAAATATTCATGTAAATTGTTCAATTTGTTATAACATATACGGTCAATTTAAATTGTAGCGCAAAGTATATGAAGCTAGCTCGAAATGCTTCCTTTCTGAATGTTATATTCAATATTCGCAAGGTTAAACTAGATTAATCTAAGTCACTTCATTTCAAATAATTAATCAATTAATAATTAATTTCACAAAAAAGAAGTGTATACATAAAAAGTACTAGGACTACTTTATAATTTCGAACCTCCTCTTCTGCAAAGAGTTTTAAGAATCATTGAGACTAAAGAAATGGTAACAGATATTGCCAAATCCAAACCAATGCAATATCATAATTTTACGGAAATGGAGTAAACCTTTTTTTATTATTAGTTGCGCCAAATCCCTTTTGATTGTAATAATTTTGTAACGTAGTTTTCGAGTTCGTTTTCCTATTCACTAATACCATATATATGCTATATTATTAAACTTTTACTTAATTTTTATGAGTTGTCTGTCATGTCATTTTGAAGATTTGTATTCCGGTTGAATTGTTAGGTGATATTGATACCTGATAAATTCGGTCTTAAAGTCGAAAGTCATGGCACTTTAAAAGCAACCCCTTTCTTATTTTCCTTCGCTTCCAAACATTTCTTGGTACCTCAAAATCATAACTTGGTGCCATCGATCTTGTGCGGTTGTTTTCTTTGAAACGTGAAAACCGAGAAAGTCAATGTTTTTTTCTCATTTGTATTCATGCAATTGAGTCGCTTTTATTACAAATACACTCGCGTCTCCGCCTTCCGCACTTGACCAGACCCAGACCCAGACCCAGACCAGAATTCTCAGAGTTCTGCTTCTGTGGGTTGACCTGAGTGCATATTCCTGTCTGAATACACGCGGACATAAATGCTAAACTCGTTACTTTCATACATACATGGGAACCCCTTGATTACATATTCCTTTCAGCTGGGTATACATTCCTTCAGGTTTATTAAAGCAGATTATATTGAAAAATTGAATAATAGTTAGGAATTTTCAGCTTTCAATTTCTTGCCGGCTAACTAATTGTTTTATTTTATTTTTATTCGAATCGATCTATTTTATTGTTACACATTATCCGGTCTTGCTTGACCGCCGACTCTAGTGATTGAAATCTGCACGAGGAAATATCTTTTGTTTGTCCATCGTGAGCATTATGTGTATTGAAGATAAGTAAATTTTGAATTTTAATAGGAGGAGAAGGGCTAAATTATTTAGAGTAGTTATATACAAAAATTATTTTTTTTTATGGAAATATTTAGGTATCTATGGAGTCTAAACGATCATGATATTCCAAAATTGGAAGCTCTTCTAAATAAGTTTTTAAGTTAATAGTGCAAATTTGGACTTCATTTTTATTTTCAATCAATCAGAAACTCAAATTATTCTTAATTGAATTTTTAGTTAATACTTGATATTATTTTTTAGATAAAATACCAAAAGATGTAAGAATTCAAAAAAACATTTTTATAGCATTATAGTATACATATGTCCTATTATCCCGATGCATAACATTCTTAAGACATATTGATAATCCTTACTAATATTATAAATGCGAAAGTGAATTTCTTTATTCCATTTACACGCGTCAACCATTAAATCAATTTATTATTTGCCTTAAATATTTTCTTCGCATTTAAATCAAATAAAAGATAGTCCGGACGCCTGCGAAACCTACTAGGTAAAGAAACAAAAAATTATACGTTTATTGAAAATATCCAAGATAAAAACTTGCTTGGAAAATTACAAACTGAATGCTGTAAAGAATTTATAAAAAGTATCTTGCTAACTTCAAGGCTTTTCTTTCTTTCCGAGCATAACATTTTCCAGTAACAGAAAAATCAAGATACTCTTCGCCTTTCTGGTTCTATCTAACTAAATCATGGATAGAATTCCTCCGCATTGCACGAATCAGAAAAGACTATTTCGCAGTGAAAATATTATAGACGCATGCAACTGTAAAACAGCACTACTAAATAAAGAGAATGGTCAGTTGTTCTGCGAACCTGGACTGTTCTGATACCTCGAAGTCAGTCACCTTGCTAGCCGCAATATCAGAAGAATCTGTTAGTGTCTGCCTTGACATCTAATGGGCTCCTTTACTATTTTATCTCGGATTATGTTGCTAAGGTGCACCCTCCAAGTCGTGTGCAGCCCACAAGATATGACTAGACTCTAAAATAAGTGATGACCCTACATAGAAATCGCTTCTTATGTTACACTGTGGCACCGGATAAGGATGTCATCACCTAACCTCTTTTGGTTTTGTTTTCTCAACGCTTTTTATATTTATTTTGCTGTCATATAGACTCGACTGAAGCAGGTATAAGTCAAACGCTTTTCATGCAAATAGATTTTATTTCTATTTTACATCCCCGCGGAAAAACAACTCCAATGGGCTTTCTAAAGATTATTGCACTTGATTAGCGCTTATTAGCGAGATTGTTAACACCTATTAGAACATTTCTCTGTAACACTTGAAAGTTGTCAGTGAAATTGAAATGTTAGTGGGAAGTCATCCAAAGAAATTCATGATATGAAAATAAATTGTTTCTGATATTTTCGTTTTACTAGACTTTAGTTATATGGTATTTAGGTTATTTTTTATGATACAATATTTTGGATAAATCTGTGAAATAGAAAATATTTGAAAGCTTTCGAAAGCGGATAAGTTTTTATTGTATTTAAAAAAAAAAAAAAAAAAAACAATTTGTTTTGCATGACTTTCAAAAATCAAAAGTCAATTAATTTTGTATTGTATATAACAAGAGTAGCATAGATTCAATCTGCGCAAATATTATGGCTGTGACATAGGCTCAATCTGTGCAAATATGTAATTATATGAGATGCTTTCAATTGTTTTATTTTTCATTCAAGTCAAACATTGCCCTTTTTGCAAATTATTTCTGAAGGCAAAAACAATTTAAACGTTTACAATTACAGACGTCTTTATCCCCTTTTTACATTAAAATTAAAATTAAATAAATAATAATTTAAAATACCGGACATATCAAATTTAGTTTCACCATTTATTTAATATTTTGCTTTTCTAACATTTGTTACACTATACAAGAATTATATTCAAAATCTACTTTAGTTGTAATTAAAAATGAGTTAGAACAACCACAATAATAACAATTAAATTGGTTTTAACTGTTACCACAAATCTAACTGATTTATAGATACACCTTTTCGGTATTTAAAATTATAGCTATTGCGAAATATTTAATGTTTTGTTTCTTAACCAACAAAATAAATTAAATATCTTATACCGATTTCTTGGTACTTTCTACAACGAATCAATAGTAATAGGAATGCATTCCTGTGATTATTCGTTTTACTTAGGTTATTAATGTTGTTATTGAATTCAAGTTAATAATTTAACAACTTATTTCCTTTTTGTCTACTTACACTGGAGATATAAATTATAAAATTATTTGTAATGCGCCGCAACAATATCAAAAATATTTCCTCTTGTCAGTTTTTTTCTGGTATTAAATTCAGATAGACCGACTTATTGCCGTCGTCAACGAAAGAAACTGAATCGATGTTTGTACAATTGGTGGTCTCTCATAAAAAAATAAAAACAAAAATTTATAGCTTACACAGATCTCTTTTGAAAAAAATTGTCTCAACATCATTTTGCGCTTTTTTTTAATTAAGCAATTTTTTAAAACTTAATCAAAGTGCTTATGCAGAATTAATGGTTTTACAAAAAAATTCAGTAATTGTTAGTGATTTGATACCATTTAAAAAGCTTACAATTAAAAAGAAAAAACAATGATTATTCTTAAATAATAGATTTAATTAATTCTATTATTTTAAGCGATTCAGAAGTTTAATTAAGAACATCAATTCAACGTTCCAACCCTACAATTAGCTACTAATATTTTTCTGATCGCTTCGAGAATCGTCTAGTTGTTTCTTACATTTTAATTGGAAAGTACGACATCATATAACATTTCTTTAAAAACTATTGATCCACCTATTTTTTCAATCGTACCTTTTTTTGAATAGAAACAGTTGAAAAATGTTTTTGGAAAGGGCTTTTCATTGAATTTGATTTCAATAAAGCACCCTCAGCCTCTATCTACAAAAATGTTTGCCTACACCAACATTACACTTCTGTACTTTACGCGAGTGTGTGCCTTATCCTTTTAGACATCACAATTTCACTAAGTTTACAAGGTTAATTCATTTTTATGAAATCCTATAAAAAAGATATTGGGACATACTTCATTCATTAGGTACTGTAAAATGTTCGTAGGTTTTAACAATAATGCTATTTATACTTTTTATTAAAAGGACAAGGAGACTAGGTTAGGTTAGGTTAGGTTGCTGTGGCTGCCTATAAAGGCACACTTAGGCCAATTTTGGCGCATTGTATTACCACGTAGCGCAGGAGACCATGGTTATTCGTGGGATTCGAACCCACAGCCTCTGGGACGGTAGGACAGCGCGCTAACAACTGAACTATCAGAGGGAGACTAACTATTAGATAATATTAGACGAGCTCATTGAATGGCTGAGATTACTACTAATAATGAAGAATTGGTGAAAGGAAAGTTCATCCTTAATCAAAATATCTGACTTTTCGCTTTTTAAAGTCTTTGAAATCCACTAAAATCAGCTCTCATTACTTTTTGCTATTGTTTATAGAGGCGACCACGTAATGAGGCTGATAAACCGCCACTTAATTTTGACTTAAGACTGTTGTAAAAAAAAAAACTTCGAATGCCGTAAATAGCAAAACAACTTCAGTATGCTGTTAGGTGCTAACTATGCTAAAGTCAGGCCAAGTTACGATTTACTTAATGAATAAATTAAGAGGTGAAAAATGTTTCTTTTTTTTTTGATTTTATTTTCAAAGTTTACCATTAATGCGTCGCTTAAAACTCCAAAAACGCCCTTTTTTCTCACTTTGCGATTTAGCATGAAGCATACACTTATAACGAACAACAATCTAGATCAGCTAACATCGTTACTTTTATGAAAATAGAAAGAAAAATCTTTTGTTTTCTTATACGCGCGCTGGATTACGTTGCAACACTTATGTACTTTATGTCACCAAGGCGAAAACTGCTCTTGCGCTACTTAGTCGCAATTTTGTGCAATTTTAACAATAAAGAATAACACCAACACTAGCGCTTTGCCGAGCAGCACACAGTCGCGAATTCAAACACAATTTATTTTTGCATTGGATGAGGAAGGCGAAGGCATCTCGTTGTGCCAATCACTTTTCATGGCTTCGCTGTCGAGCGGCACGAAATCAGTTCGAAATTAGTTGGAATCAAGCCGAAGTGAATTTTGTTTGCAAATTTTTATTTTCGATTGTATTTTGCAAGCATTTTCGCGATGTTTCACTAATTACTCGCTTTCCGCTGTTGCACTTCTGAAAGACTGGAGAGGACCGGTGGTTCGAAGAGGTTTTTGCAAAATATAACAAAATTAAATCAAGCTTCGTCCAAATGTGCATGTTGCGAAAATTCTAGTTCAATTTACATTTCATCGCTTCTGTATCTAATAGTTTTCTATATTCATGTATGAAATAAACGGGCGCGATAAACACTACATGACCGAGCGGAGGTAAGACGCGGTTTGTGCTAAGAAAATGGTTACAGAGCCTTATAAATCACGAGAGAAATTTGAAGCGACGGAATCGATATCAATGCACGTCTGGATAAAACGCGATATCGAAGACGACTGGACTTGTAAAGTATTTTCCAAAGAAATTTCAGCTGGGTCTTGTCGGGTTGTCTCAGCCCGGTAACGTCTTTAAGTCAGCGATCGTGGAGAGCTGGCTGCACCAAAGTACATACATCGATGAGAAGAAAATGAACTTTGCGACTCAGAGACAAGTCCGACTTCTGAGATCATTTTACATATTTCTTGCACTCACCTAAAGCCGGCTTAGGTAAAAGCAGCGGCAGCGAATTGCCAGGTGAAGGAGGCATAAAACCGCCTTCCGATCACAAGATTTCAGCATTAAAGTAAGGTGACGATTAAAGTCGAGGCGACAATTTTATATGAAATCTCGACCCCACGAATTGATAGGAATTAGCAATAATTACGTTTTTAACGTTTCGATAAAAGTGTAAATTGGACCCTCAACAAACTTCGTATTGAGTGCGAGGGAATTGATTATCTTCTCGCCAATGATTATTATTTTACCTTGAAAAAGTGCTTGTTAGCAGAAATGGCGCGCCTTTACCTGGGAGTTTCTGTTATTTAAAATTCATTGACAAAGAAAAGGGTATGATTCCACTTTTTAGCTTTTAATTGGGTCAATGTCGAATTGCTGTGATCACTTAAAAAGCTGCATTAAAAGACGAGTTCCCACCGCGTTATGTATTTTAAATAATACTACATACAAGACTTGGTTAAATCACCTGTTTAAAAATAAATCCTATTCACGTACTTAATAATGTAACCAATGGGTATTGTAAGTTTCATTTTTATAACATATTTCTAGAAAATCATTTGTTACATATATACGATTTCGAATGTACATACATAAATACTTTTATACTTGTAAAAATTTGAACGACAAACATATTTTGCCTTTTTAATGATTAATCTTTCCAAAAGTCATATAGCAGACGATCAAAACTTTCTTAGCCTTTTGATATTTTTTTCTGAATGCAATTTTTTAGTTTAAAGTTCAAAAACAAAATTTTCTTCTCACCCACTAGATGTAAGAAAACATTAATCTTCAAACTAAACACTTCAAAATAATTACATAAACTATACAGGGGCATAATCAGCCCTTTGGAATTATTGCTACAAACCTATATATATAATTGATAGTTGTAAACTAAAGAAAAATTTGACTAGTTATAAAAGCTTACAATGTAAGATTTTATTGATATTTTTTTACATTATAGTAAACAAAATCCTTAATTAAAAACAATCCGAAAATTAAATTTGTTGTGAAGTGTCTTACGCCCAGTGTGTAGTTTAGAGTTTAATTTATACTCGTATACTATGAAAATTGATAGGTAGATAGATAAAATTAATTCCATTATATTTTTAAAACTTTCTTTCTTCAATTTTCTTTCTAATGTTTCCATTGTGTCTTCTCTCTCTTCAAATAAAAGGAAATCAAATAAGAATTTTGTAAAATTTGAATAATTTATAAACGAATTTAAACAACTTAGCCCGACCTTTAATACATTGGGAGGCAAATAAATAAAACAAATAAATAGCATAAAGGTATATTTACTCGTCTATAAAATATATATAACACTTTTAGTACTCTATGGAAAATTATGTTACATTTTATCAATTTTAAGAAAAATTCCGATTAAAAAAGCAGGAAGCCCTTGTCATATGATTGGGAATAACCTCTATTCTGATTGTTGTTTATTAATAAGTTTTTATAATTAAGTTTCTTTTTCTTGGAATCATATCAACATGTGTGGGATTTTTAGAAGGGCATGGTTGACACTTTCATAGAATTTTTAATACCACGAAGTGATAGACTGAAGCTACAGTTGGTAAGCCAAACGTTGTTTTAAAATAAAAATAAATCGAATCACACTTGTTTTTATAAGAGCAAGAATATGCAAGATAAATTGCACACACAATCTTTCCGTAATTTTAATGAAACATGAACAATGTCATACAGATAGGAAAAGTCAAAGAACAATTTGCAGAAGATCGACGCAGCACGGTTTAATTTCCAACACTTTTTAGCATAATAGCGGACGATTTCTTAAGCCCGCTTTTATCAATAGTTTTGAAATTTAAAATTGAACTCTGTCATAATATTAAATCGGGTACAATGATCGGAACTTTATAATTATTTTGTAAAATATACTTATATATCCGATAGCGGACATAGTGACTTGAAATATAAAAAAAAAAGTATTTTATTTTTGTACCTTGTACTATGTTCTTTACTTCTTAAAGCCTTTTTGCGTTACTTAATTACGTATGTAAAGATTCGCTTTAATTTGAATTAAGTTATTTGCAGGAGTAGTTTCTGTTGATTTTGTGGTTTAAAAAATATAATATTTTATCTTTTTTACAAGGAAATGAAATGTGCAGCAACTTTTTTAATATCTCCAGCGGAAAAGAAAAGAATATTGAATATCTCGACTTATGATGTAAGAATCTTTATAAGCTTTAGGTTTTCAAGCCTCTTAGATATTTAAATGATATATGTATATGGAAAAACAAGTACACAACGAGCAACCATATGGATAACAATAGATATAATAAAACGCATTTCGCTAGAGAATACACTAAATATGACTTCTAAAAGTGAATATTATAGACCATAGATCATAAAACTCATTTTATTCGACTACTTTGTGTCGCTGTTAGATTTATTTGTAAACAAGCACATGTCCGCACACACAACAAGATATGTGGCGAGAGAATGTAACAAATCTGAAATCGAATGGGTTTGCTGGAAGAAGATAAAACCAGGTGTTGCTATGACGGCGATTCAATATCTGTGGTGCTGATAATCAAGGTTTCTCCAGCACAATTTATTGCTTTGTTACCGCCGATAATATTCGCAGGTTTAAAACACGTACCAGAATTCGCGACTCGGTGTCATCAATGGCGTTGTTTGGGTCATGTGAGGTATGTGTCGTACATAACCAGTAGTCGATATAACTACTATAGGCCGGAAAAGTGTGCCATATTTCAACAGGATACCCTCATAGATCTTAAATCTCTGCTGCTTGTAAAACCGAGACATAACCTTATCCCAGAATAAACCATTGGAATCCACATGAATTGTAATTCCATCCTTTGCAAATGTTTACGTCCCGATAAAGGTGCTAACTTTGGACTGACTCAATCGTTTAACGACGACAATTTCCTTCTTTCACTCCACCAGTTGTTGTTAGCGGCACGTGCCCAGAGCAAAAGATGTTCGGATTTTCTTTAAAGCATACTTGCATACAAGATATGTACGACTGCGCCTCGGTCTACTTGGCTTATTTTCAACTTCTCGCGAATAATGCAAATGCAGTTTTGGCCTTATTTAAATCACCATTTTATGGGAATTTATATCAATCGAGTCTGTGGTAATCCTAAACAATCTTGAATGATGGTTATGCATGCAATTTCTGAATTATTTCAGTTTTATCTCTTCCGATAAAACCAAAAATGTATTGAACTGATAACAGAGGAAGCGGAGGTTATTACGTATTCTCAAAATTTTGTTTATTCGACCTGGAGTCGGAGATGTGTAGATAAAAATAAATTTCCTTCTTTAAAATAAAATAAAAATTTATGCGGAAATCGGACCGAGGATTTTAATAAACATTCGTGTTTCGCAACAAGTGATCACGTTTGTCTCTACATACAAAATTTTTAGCACATCAGTACTTTACATATCACCACAGAACGACTGTGGTCTGGCAAGAGATCGAATTGATTGCATTTGCAATTTTTGGATTTATGTTGCAGAAAAAATAAATCTTGATTTATTCCCATCGCTTTTTATTAGATGCATATCTTTGCAACTTTGAAACGATACTAAAGATCAAATAACTTTGGTGGATGATGTGACAGTACACTCCGAACTTGCTATAGCATCTTAAAGATTTCAATATGAATTTTCTCAAGACGTTTTTCCCAATCTAAAGATGATCGATGTATAGCATTTGAAATTATATATAGATTTAAGTTGTTCCCAATCTAAAGATGATCGATGTATAGCATTTGAAATTATATATAGATTTAAGTAGAATATATTTTCTCATTCTTTCTTTTATCTATGAGAATTAAGTTAACCATTTAAAAAAGCCTTCATATTTTACTAGATGCGTCGATCAAATGTTGAAATTCAGTTTTAAATATTGCAACATAATCTCATTCAAATTTAATAGTAATCATTTTTGCATACACCACATACCGACACGTATATTTATTTTACAGTTTTATTATTATAACAAAAAAATACACACCTAGCTACATTACATTCTCTCTTTTGGTGTACGCACGCAATTCTTCAAAAATAAATCGTAGTTAAAAGATATATACTCGTATATGTGAGTCTAGAAAGTTTAATTTTCAGTTAAACCCCCGATAATCCTTTATGCATTTTAGTATTACTTATTATTTTAAAATATTTAATTGTATGGATTGTAGAAGAATAAATAAATAAATATAAAATACAAAATTGCGAGACTTTCAATGAATTGTGGTAATATACATATACGTAATAACAAATTTTGATTCTAGTCAGCATTAAAAAATTTCAAATATTATATTTCCACACCGGAAAGTAAATTGCTTCTAATTTTCTCGAAAGAATGAGAGCCACATCACTTCCAGGAAGCAATACCTGCATTTCCAGATCCAGTGGTCAAAGCGACAAATTCCACACTTACATCTTAAATCATTAAAGTCACTTGCGGTCATGTTGGTACGCAATGAATTAATGTACTTATGACGCGCATGTCATACCTTGAGACGGTTCTTACGTTTTTCCTATGTTACTCAGGAAAACAAACATTTCTCTCAATCATCGTATCACTAACGCAACGATTTATTAATTTTTCGAGAAATTTCATAGAGGTTTACGAAGAAATCAAAGGAGATAAATTTTGTAATTTAAAGTTGTTTTATTTTCTGCTTCGATGAATTACAATAGTTTTAATTTAAAAAGGGAATGAATAATGATTATTATCATAAAGATAAGAGTTTTAACCTTTGTTTTTAAATTGATCTTTTCGATGCATCAGAAGTTTTTACATATGTTATTCAAAATTCTAAATTCTAAATTTGAAATTGCGAATTGTGAAATCACGTAGAAAGGTAATTAAAAGAACTTTTATTAGATATGCGTGTAATTAATGCGAATTTTGAATGTTTTGATATAAAAACATATTTTAGATCGGTAATTTTAAATGTGACCTCAGAATTGAAATATTTAAAGCGGCAATATTAATTATTAAAAAACCTTACGAGGCAATTTTTGGGTTCACTCATTTCAAATCCAATAACAACTTTATGAAAATATTTTAACAGTTGACATTAGATAATGAAATGTATTGATTATCATTTTTAATTCTCATTTGATCAAACTTCAGCGACCCCTTTCGGTATGGCAGTGTAAGTGGCGAAATATGTTTTGCTGTAAACACAGTGTAAAGTTTTCATTCCAAGCACCACCGCTTATAGTGGACATTGATAGAAATCTCGAGCTTCTGGACAACATCCATGAAAGTAAAATAATGAATTTGTAGTAAAAAAAGCCAAATAATTAGAGCAGCTGTCGACTTTCCGCAAAGAATGCATACTAGGGAATAATCATACCCACAGAGAATTCCGTGAATGCCGACTTTAGGAGGCCGTCGTACCCAGAGAACATTTCTTGGATGCCAATTATATAGGCGGCGTTGGTACAGAAAGGAATAAAATCGTTATATATGTGTATTTGACAGCCTCCAATTTTAATTCTATTATTTGAAGATTGTTACTGAATTCAATTTGAATCATGGCGGATAAAGATTACAGGAAAATTGAAACAAAGTCTAAAATATTATTTTTACAAAATTAACAAATATATGTATATTAAATACGCAGCAATCGATATGATATTTTACCGATTATTATATTGACACCGTATTTCTGAATTAGTAAAAATAAAATCGAATGGAACTTTTTCAATTTCATATTGTCGATTTACCTAAAAATTAGTAAAAATTATACATATACTCTGGTCAATACCATATTTTTTCAAACAGAAGCTCATAATATTGCTGAAATGATAGCTGAACTTAAGCTATTACATATATGAAAATACAAAAAGCTTTTTTTTCCATAAACTGATTTTATTTTTTATACCCATTAAAAACGTATAAAAGCAAAATTTTTCAAAAATTAACTATAGTTTTATTTAATTAAGCCATTTTACCGCAAATGACCAAAAAATCTTCAATGCAATTGCTAGAGCATTAATTGATTGCAAAATTTATCGATATAATGATCAATAACATGAAATATGGATATCATTAAGTGCAATACATTTCATTTGGTACTACGTAGAATATCGATACTTTTGAGTCGATTCCCAACCCCTAGGCGACCCACACAATAAAATCGTTAATTACACATATTTACAAAATCTTCAAAAGCTTATATTATGAATTAAGTTATTCCAATATATGATATCATCACTCGAGTTCTATTCCGTAACCCAAATTAGCACAACTTTATAGCACATTATTACAAATATGTTAAACATGATTCCAGTTCATATCAACATATTCAACAACCCACTAGAAAATATATCCCTGCATACAGAAAATTTAAAATTAAACACGACAAAAAATTTGCAATTGGAAAGACGAAACTCATCAAGTTTTGCTCGCTGTGTGTCATCTTCAGTTACACCTAGCTAATAATATATCCGCTGTTTACAAACGAATAACCTTGGATGGACCACAATTTGCTCACATAACTGTTATGTAAACAATAGCGGTCTATTGATAAATAAATTTACCGAGTTTTTCTGAAAAATCATGCTCTATTGGGTAGTAAACCGTAATGCGAAAAGTATCGCATAACGTTTATATCAAACAAATGTGCCTTAACATGAAAGTGATTAGCTCTTGGAGTAACCTCTCGCACATAAATCATTCAGCTAATAAAGCTGAATGATGGATTTTAATAATAATTGAGCGACTGCAAACTTGCAGCATATAACAAGTTATGGCTGAATTGTTTTGCAATACTCGTATATTTTGATTAGCACAGGGAACAAAGGAATGATGCTTCCATACGGTCGGAATTGTAGCACGTTGACGCAAACAATAAATTAATATAAAATTGAATATGTGATTCTCGGTAGACACTCCTGATTAAGCAAGGTTAAAGCATGCGAAGCAAATTATTCGATATGCTTAAATACTTT
Organism: Philonicus albiceps; assembly: GCA_963969385.1. Classification (NCBI taxonomy): domain Eukaryota; kingdom Metazoa; phylum Arthropoda; class Insecta; order Diptera; family Asilidae; genus Philonicus; species Philonicus albiceps. Next base: position 34,938,482 of record OZ017773.1, read on the forward strand.
AAGAAAACATTAATTGAAGCCGTACATAATCAGTTAAGAAGGGTTGGCTGTACAACAATAAGAGCATTCAAGTACTATGAACACAAAACATAATATCCTTCGAATTCCATCGTTGATAGTACAATGAATAAGGGAAATTATTTTATAAAGCGAAATTCCCATGACTAACTCAACAACTGCAGTCACTACCTGCACTTTCTATTTCGTTCAAATTGTCAAGAGTTCCGCCTGCGTCTGATATGCAAATAATGTGATAATACTGAGAATATGCTCTTGTGCTTACGTCACAACAAGACCGAATGTTTTTTTTTGGAAAAACCCTCAAGTGAAAAAGTTCAGGTCACTGATCACACCAATTTTATTAAGCCGACATTTTTCGGAGAAATAAGAGTGCTGTAGACGAGCATCGAGCGTGCTATCAAATTTATAATTGATGTATACAGCCTCGTCTCTCCATTGACCCAAATTTCTTGTAGAAAATGGAAGCTATTTTGGGAATTTCTAAAGGGCACCGGCAAAATCTTGTTCCTGCTCCAGCAATATATATCGATTTATGCCCAAATTTTAGGAGACTGGAATTTTGAACAAATTCTACGTGCTAGGACAATGGGGAGTTGAATAACGCATGCTAAAGTAATGGAATTCACAAATTACTTGTCATATCATCTCTCAGATTTTATAACTTTCTAAAGTTATTCCTCTTAGGACATAAAAAGGTAAAGCTATTCGCTTAAGGGTAATTCTACTTTCTCGAGGAAGAATTTTATTTTTTTATGAAAAACAGAATGCTGTAATTTCACAATTAAACATTATAGATATGAACGCATTTTTAAATTATCATATACATTGTCTTTTAAGTTTGTTAGATTTAAATACTGGTGGATGTGATTATGCTCTTCGGAATGTTTTGATGGAAAAAGAAGCAGTCATCGAAAATAGTAAATTAAAAATTATTTTATATAATAATAATTTTGTAGCCTATCTTAAACTCACACACTAAGTACTCCACTCTAATTGCGTTAAAAAGTTAATGCATAGTACCATATGTAAAAACAAATATCTAACGTAAGCCGCCGAAACCGCCCAACCGATTTCAGTCTATTAGACGAAAATCTTATGTAGATGATTTTTGTTTTATAGAAGGACGATCTATTGTAACTCCATTAGCATAAGTTCACTCTGGCATGCGACAGGCGCAATACAAATCTAGAGAGGTACTTAGAAGTTCATTTTTCTATCTCTTTCACTTTAAAAATTACAAGTGTTTCCGTATTTTACGCGGTAAGGGGCTATTGATTTTGAATCCATATATATGTATAATATATAATATATAAAAACGATTCACGATTGCTGTGAAAATCGATACCAGAGGGCTTTTGGGGATACTGATTTTGAATTCGTCATTAAAATTTCTAAATTCAAATTGGCGAATCCAATATGGCGACCGAAATTCCTCAATTTCAAGCAATTTTAATGAAAATTAACACTAAAACTACCTGCGCGCTAGCCTGTAATTTTAACAACTCTCTGCACTTTTAATTTAATACGCTTTCAAATTTGAATAAATAATTATTAATGGAAAAAAGTTTTTGAATATGTCGTAATTCGAAGAGAATTGCAAAAATATACAATTAAATGAAGGAAGGAATTGAGTATCAGTCAAATTGACTGGTTTTGGTAGTTCTAGTGTTAAAATCTAGGAGTCCTTTGCGCTACAAATATAACAAAATTCAAGATGCCAAACTCAAAATGGATAAAAGAAATTTAAATTTCAAGGGATTACCATGAAATTTAATACTAAGAGGTTTTCACGGATATTGCCTTCGATTTCCAAATTTAAAATGGAAAGTCCAATATGCCGACCGAAATGTCTTCACAGTAAGTAATTTAAATGTAAAATAATATCAAGACGATTTCGGAGCTATGGAATTCAAATCTACAATAATAATTGGGTTTTCTGTTTCCGCATCTACAACAATTTTTTAATACTAGCTATACCGCATTACTGAGCTTTACGAGCACCGTGCGAAGCCGGGTAAATCAACTAGTTTAGATATAAAATTGTTCGTATCGGACAAAGCAAGCAGAAATGCAACCACTAGGCATAACAAATTTTTAAGATAACTCCATAGAAGTTTTATTTCTTTTATAATTGAATATAGGTACAATGACGCTGTTTGAAAAATTCATATTTCTAGAATATTTTTTATATATGTATTTTCTTTTGCAAAATCTTGATTTCGTTATTGTTCAGAGCACAGCAAGGACATTTTATTTGAAAGATTTTATCAATACATAAAGCTTCGAAGGAAAATTGTTCAGGTATTTAAAAATGAATTATGAATAATTTGTAGTTTAACAATTAAGTAAAATTATCGTTTTATGGTCTCAGTATGTTTGTACCTACAATTCAAGGAAAAATACATCGATATGAAATACTATGACTTACGAATTCCACACCCTGACCCATTAAATACCAAATTATTTCTCCATGTATGAAATATAGTTCTTGGCCTGAAAAAATACCAATTTTCATGTTTAACAACTTTCAACTAGTTTCCTTTATAATGAAAAATTCGTTGATTTTGTGGGCCATTTAACAGAAAATATTAATTTTAATTATAAAAAAGGGCAAGGACATTGGGAAATGAGGTTAATTAAACGCATCCAAAGTCATGGGCAAAATGCTAAATTATAAAAATTAACAGGTAAATGTTATACAGTTAATCTATGTATAAAAGCACCCACAAAGAGTAGTTTCTTTTATATATAAATTAACCAAGCTTAGCGCCATTAAATTTCCAGTTACTGAACCAAATAAAAAAATATTGTACATCTCTACAACAAAGATAAATATAATAAAAAAGCGTAATCCTCGATTTAAATTTACCGCTTGTTAACGTCGTCAATAAAAAATCTTCTTAATTTTTGAACAGAAAACTTTCTGCGAAAAATAACAGGTAATCATTCAACCTGTGGGACGTAAAGCGCCTGCCTTCTTGTGAATTCCACCGTAAAAGCAGTCTGCTGACCCCTAAAATTTCAAGTTTACCCAAAAAACGAACGCAGCACGCTTCCTTTGGCTCCGCGTCTCAGAATTATGGAGACGGAGTACATCTTACGTACTTCTTTTAATCAATTCGATTGCCAGTAAAATCCAGCTGACTGTCGTGTCTTGACCGTGACACAAAAAAGAGCAAAACTCGGTTAAGAGAGTTTCCTTTATACAGAACAGAAGAAAGAACTATCGCTAAAAAAAATGCCCATCCGATGTTATAGAACCAGTTTTATATAAAAGTGATCGGTGAAGCCCGCAAGTCGCTGGTTCTTTTCTTAGCTGGCACGATCCGAGAACAATTTATCGGAGCTGCTACGTAACTTTTTGTCATAATTTGTGCATCCACCATGGCCATCAGCATCGCGTCCAGAACTCAAGAATAAAAAGACTTCTTAATCGAAGCAGGCTCGGCAGAAGGGCGTTGTACCCTGTGATTTATTGCGGAAAGTTGCACGTTTCCTTCGCTGCACATATTTTCGTATATGCGCATAATTTCCAGCACAAGAAGGGATATTAAGCGAGAACCTGTGATATAATGCTCCTTACTTTTTTTATCATTTTCCGCGCTAAGTTTACTTTCTAGAACTATTTTTAGCAGACTCGCTTTTTAACGGATTGGCTTCAGTTTGAAATAACTTGGGAGATTTTAGTCAACGTCTTTTATATTAAAAATATAACTGCTCGCACATATATACCTATAAATATTCGTATATATAAAGAAATCCAAAACCTAAAGTTTATTATTCATTTCTTAATTTCCATCATCCACAAAAGATAAAAGGAACATTTCCACATCATTTTCTTTACATTAATAGAAGATAAAATAAAATTAAAGCAAAAACGATGAAATACTTAATGTATAACTACGAGTCTATAAATAATATGAATTCCTGCGATTTAAAAAGAAAAAGCAAATATTTTACAGAGCAGAAATTTGAAAATATCGAATACATACTTAAAAATATTAAAGTTTCCAAAATTTCACTAAGTTACAATGATTTCAGTAGAATTCAGCTACCTTCCAAAAGCTAGTTGAAATTGTTGTTGGGTATATTAGAGAGCAATGTAAACTTTGGTACATAAGACTAAAACGCGTAAATAAAACAAGCAATGTATATTCGCTGTTATCTGGGACTCAAAAATTATTGATTAATATAACATAAGTATAAAATGCCGTTACTATTTCACCTGTTTAAAATTTTACTCTAAATATTAAACACGTTTTTCTTGAAAGTACTCTTTTTTCAATATCTCAAATTCTATTCTATATCGATGAACTTATAATTTTGCGTATACATTTTAATTCTGCCCTAAAAAATACTCTAAATTTACTCCTCTAGATTAGAATACCCCCATAAGATATAAATTCCGACAGTAGATTTAATTCTATCCACGAGACCAAATGACCGAGGCATCCCCTCTGGATGGAAAGGAAAATTAATTTCGACCTAACATTTAAGGGCCCAACAGTGGTGGAAGGACTTTGGCCTCAACGCCCGATCGGGGACTGTGGACTGGTACACCGATTGCTTTAGGAAGGACAGGCTTTCTCACGGCGGAATCTATTATCCCAACTGCAGGATCACAATAGCCCTCGGAAAAATCCTAACCATTTCCAGGACGAAATTCTAAACTTCGAACTCTACGCCAGGACCATTCTGAACAAAGGATTTAAGGAGGTTGGACTTCGCATATTAACAGATAGTCAAACGGCGCTCACAGCGGGCCATGAAGGAACAGATGACAATGAGAAGGCGGATAAGCTCGCGAGACACGGGACGGAAACCCTAGTCTGACTAGGAGTTATACGAACTCCGTCCTAAACGGTTGGCAGGAAGAGCAAAAATCATTGCTCTGGCTGAACCAACCTGGACTAAAACATTCAAAAAGATTTTTTAAGCCCTCTTAAAAAGGAACTGAAAATTTTCTCTCGCTCGACAAAGCGGGACTAAAAATCATCACAGACCTATGGCACGGGTCACTGCCCGTTGAAGTACCACATCAAAAAGTTAGGCATCGTGGATGATGGTACCTGTAGCTTCTGCCTCAAGGAAGAGGAAGAGACCGCGGAGCACGTACATTGTGAATGCCCAGCCCTTTGCCGCCATACGCTGGTACACTTCGGTGCCTCTATTGTACTGATAGCTGTATCGAAGGCGGAGCCCCAGGACTTAATAGCGTTCTACAAAGGTCTCAATCTAGATGGGAGTTGCTCTAGTAAGGTATGCAAAAGAGATCTCTTTAGGTTTTGTTGCTTACGAGGGGAAAAATTTAGGCCCACTACAATAATAAATAAAAAAAATCACAAACAATCAATTAAAAAATTTTATGATTGGAGGACGAATTTATTTTAAAATCGATATACAATTTTTGGTTATTTATAATCCTCAAGAGTGGCCTTTCGTCTTTTACCTATGAGTTAAAATTCGTATATAACCAGTACTTATCAAGGGATTATATTAAATAAAACTTGCAACATTTCATTTACCAAAATATGGTTCACAAAAGGCTTCAAAATTTAACAAGCAACAATTATTGCACACAAATGAGATCATTACTTACATAATTCAATCAAGCTAGCTCATTATTTTAAAGAGCTAATACGATTAAATTTAAGAGAGATTTCGAAAAAATCATAAAATTTTAATTTCAACAAAAATTCAAAGAATAATTTGTTGTACTGATGACCTAATGTTAAGATGTTGATAAACAAAAGAACAGTCATACTAATTGAAAAGCAATAAAACTGAAAAATGGGAAATGAAATATTTAAATATTAGCACGTATCCAGATAACAGCCATTACTTTTAACGTTCTTAGAAAATTTAAAATATTGTTTATATTTGAGATAACACTCTTTAACTAACCATACTTACTGTTTCATCGTAATCTTTAAAAAGACCGGTAGTCATAAAGAACTGCAAGTACGACTTAAAATTTATTAAACATTTTTAATTTCTATTAAAGAGTTGATGTTAAAACGTCTATCGCTCTTTGATTTACCAATAGCAAATTATAAATAGTGCTTCTATTGTAGAAATTCTTATTTATTAAAAATATATTATTGACACAAATATAGTGAAATTACGTTAGCCTTATCTATTACAAACCTATCTAAAAAACATTGCCCTTACAATGACCTACCTTCTGGATACCAAAAACATAAGCGACAGATTCAATGACTAGCATAACACGTCTTCACATACTCATTATTTGAGGTGCTTCATAATTAGCCGCTTGGATTCGGTGGTTTCAAAAGAAAATTGTAACTGCGAAATGTCCCAAAATGACCAACATCAATTGGGCATTCATCGCATGTATAAATTACCAAATATTTAAATGTAAACAATTACATCATTATCGTTAGCCAAGTAGTAAAGTGCATAAATGTCATTTGCGCATGCTCGTTCGGCTTAAGCGACTTTTATTCAGGGTTCAGCGTTTGAGGACGACATTGAGGTGAGTTACTCTTTCTTATGCAATAAACTTTTATAGGGTTTTTCCTACATAGTTTTATAGAGTAATTGAACTCTATTGTACTTAGCATAGCGTACAAATTAATTCGATAAAAGATGTGGACAACTACTGAAACAAATGTTTATTTAACATTATAAAAAAGTTTCACTACTAACAATTTTCTTTGCATTAATATTTAATTGCTTACTTGATGAAAGCCATACTCAATATATAATTACATACAACGTGTGAAAATTGAATCATTCGCATTAAACAGTTTAAATAAGTTTTTACAATATTTTGTATTTTAAACACTAATTATATACAAATAATTAGGAAACTTTAAAATAACAACTACAACAATTTTTGCTCAACAAACAAACGCAAACACATTTTCTTGAACTCACGTTTTAGAACCATGTTTTTGATAAATGCATATACCTTGAAAATGCAAACAAATTAATTTCATACAACATGTTGTACGTTTCGTCCTTGCAATCAAGAACAAATTGTGTCTAAATTTCTAAGTAGCGTATAGCCTATGTCATAATGACGTTATTCGTAGAGCGTTTAAAATTGTAAGTGGCAACTGAATTTAAATTATTATCACGTGACAGGATATAAAGTGATAGATGACTTTCACTTCGACCAATTTTAAAATTACTAAAATTTAAAAACTTTGCGGCTATTGTCTTTCCACTGTTACATTTACTTTTATTCACAAGAAATGGTGTAAGAGTTAATCTGCTCTGCTTTAACTTCTAAACTCGTGAACCGGTATCAATGAAATTTTGTAGATAGATGACTACTGATCAAAGGATAGGCTGTAGGAAGAGAAAAGGCACCAACTAGACCAATTCTGAGATTTGCTCTTTTCCATAGACCAAAACCTTTTTTAAATCCAAATCTAAACTTCGGTGTTATGAAATGTCTTTCAAAAAAGAAAAAAAGCGCATTAGGTTTATAAAGTTTCTGACTTCAAATATGTTAAGACATTTTTCAAAACTTTAATAGCGAATACAAAAAGATATTTTAAAGTACAGCGAACTGTAACATAATGCTAACAAATTTTAAAAAATTAAAATGTTTGATCGGATATTTCGTATATATAACACTTTTTTTTCTTTTTCATTGGTGATACTAATAGGAATTGAGATTTCATAAGTTTAACTAATTTCGTACTATTTACAACAAGTTTTAAAAGACTGTATTTTTATTTCCAAAGAAAATATTCTTTAAAGCAGGAAATCTTATAATAAATTAGTCATTCCTGGTGCCTTTGCCTAGGGTAATTATACAAATAGATTTAATAGGCGAAAACATTTCCACTAATCCATTATAAATGATGATTTGTCACGAGCAATAGCTGTTCGTGTCTTTAAAAAAAAAAACATGCGCTGAAGTGATATATCCAACTAATTACACTGATTAAATTATTTCCTAGGAACCGCATACTTGAAAAATCCAAAGATTGCCATAGGTACTATTTGAGAAATGCACGTATTTTGCCTTCCTTTATCAAGGCACCCCATAGAATTTTCTAGACAACAAAATTCCTTCATGCACCCAACAAGCAACAGCTCAAAAACTTGTTTCTAACTTTTTATCATCTTAAAAATGAGATAAACGTGAAAATAGCTTCCAAGACAGCCTGCTAACTTTTCATTTTCTAGAGTTTTCTAGACGCCCCAAAGTGTCCATATCCCGCCTGAAGTCAGACTTTCGAGAGCTTAAGTTACATCAATCTAGCCGAAAGTGTTTAACAAATTGGAGCTGCTTTAGATGCAATCGCCGCTTGAGACTTAAGGCCCAAAGTAAAAACGCAGAATGCTCCAAGTTTTCGAACACATAACCGCTAAAATATTCAAATGGAGGAGGGACCATTCGCTCTACCTCGGTATCTAAGCCGCAGAATAAGATCGCTGGCGGTTGTCTTTCGATGGCTGAGCTAAGAAGTGAAGTCGTAAAAGCTCTAACTTAAGGTGAAGAACTTGAGTTTAAGGAACGGCCTTCAGAAGGCGTTGAACTCGATTCACCTGAACCATGCAACCGAACGTGTATGGCTTTTGTTTTGGAAGAAGGAAAATGCTGCCTTTGCGATTCAAAGCAACTGACAAACCGAAAAATGATTTTTTTTTTTTTAGAGGAGACTAATTCAATTGCGCGCGCATGAGCAGCGTGTGACACTGAAAGTAATAATCGACAGCACCTTTTGATTGAGTGTCGTAAAGTTTATTGCCTCGGAGCCTAGTTATATTAAATAATTTGCTTACGAATATTTTGGAGGTTAGACCCTGTTGAGGCGATAGAAAATGCATTTAAATTTTTTATTTTGTTTCCAACCAGTTTGTTTGAAACCAGCCAGCTCTAATCAATTATAAACTATATAATGCTTTTTCTACTGAAATATTCTACTGTCGTCATCTACCTTTAAAAGCTGCCTATTAGCAAAATATCAGTTGATGATAAAAGATTGAAAATTTAAAAAGAAAATACCCACCCAATCATCTTTATCGGAGATTGGAGTTATTGGGAATTCTACGACGTTTAAAAGTTCCAATATGCGAAAACTCCATACATCCATATCTTCTAGAATAGAGTCGGCATGCAAACTATCCCAAATAGACGCTAGAATTTTACACATCCATGGACTATATCACCTGGTTTCAGGATTTTAAATTTTTAATGGTCTAGTAGTACTACACTATTTATACTCTTGCTATTTCTATTGGGAGCTTTGATTTCTATTTCGACTATGATAACATTTCCACTTGAATTACCTTCATCAATTAACGCTTAATTTACGGAGGCAATAAAAGTGTTTTCAAGACGACGACTGGGTGATTGGCGAGAAATTGTGAATCGCGCTCGATTGCTTTAAGAAAACCGACGATGAGTGGCGTCTCCACCTCTTTACCATCGGATGGCTCCAGCCCGCCGGGATGCTTTCTAGTGGTTTAATAATATTGAAAAACATTTAAGTACTGCTATTAAAGGCTGAAATCGTCGTAATCCGGCAATACAAATGATTCGAATTTATTTTAATGAAAGGTTACGTTATTGGCGCCAGATGGACGCGAAAACACAAACTTTCATCGTAAATTTTGTCATGATCAATTGATTGGGTCTGTTTACAGTCATGTTAGTGGAATTCAAGAAAGTTACAGCGGAAATTTTTACCCTAAAATTTAGGTCCCTGACTTTACGAGTATGTTTATTCAAAATATTCACTTCGACCTCGAATTAAGAATATAACATTTGTCGGAAGTATTTTGGTTATGCGTTGATGCTTTTAATGTTCAAATAAATATGTATAGTTAATAATGCAATAAACTGCATTAGTGGTTACCCACTAACCTAATTATGGGACACATAAGCAAACTTCTTCTTAAGACTGAAACTAGCAATTTGATTACAAAACATAAATGTATGGTGTACTGCGCATAAAACATATAAAATATTTCTAAATTTTCTAGAAAGCCATTTAATTAATATTAATTAAATTTACAGGGTGCGGAAAAATAACGTTGATTAGAGTTTTTCCTTATGAAAATTTTATAAACAATTAAAGCAATAAAATTTTAAAATGAAAGGAATCAATCTTCATCTGTAAACATACTTAATTAAATTCATAATGGTCGCCTTTATTTTTAATGCACATCTTCAAACGCATCGGAAAATTTTTGGCTTTGCGCCGCACCACTTCCACCGATATTTTGTCCTATTCTCGACACAAGAATTGTTTTAGCAATTCCAAACTTTGAGCCCCAAAATGGACTGTTGTATTTCCTTGAGCCCAGCAACTTTTCGGCAACCAAGAATGGACTTTTCAACACGACTACAGCACATAAGGCAATAGCAGCACAACAGTGGTGCAGCAAAAATTTTTCAAGCCTCATTACTACTGCAGAATGGTCGCCATACTCTTTGGACCTTAATCTTATGGATTACAGCATATGGTCCATTGTGGAGGTCAGACTCTGTACTACGCGTCACTAAAGTTTGAAGTCGCTAAAGCAATCCTTGCATCAGGAGTGGGACAAAATATCGGTGGAAGAGGTGCGGCACGAAGCCAAAAATTTCACGAAGCATTTGAAGCTGTGCATTAAAAATAAATAAATAATTAAGTATGTTTACAGATGAAGGTTGGCTCTTTTCATTTGGAAGTCTTATGTTTTGTTTTAATTGTTTATAAAATGTTCTTAAGCTAGTCAACGTTATTTTGGCACACCCTGTAATTTTAAATCATTTAAATATCATTAGATATAAATTACTACTTAAATAATTATTTCCTTGTTCAATATTTACATTACAAAAGTAAGTATTTTCTACGAATATTAAACATTTTTCAAAATTTAATATTTCTGAAAACTGTGATCACTAAGAATTTAATTTTAATGTGAGTTTGCAAATTATTTTCAAATTAGAAGCTTATAGACCCATACAGTTACAATGAACCTTTTAACAATAAATCAATTTTCCCAGGCAACCTTTAATCTGTAGGAAAAAAATTAAATAAGAATAAAAAGAAGCAATTCTTACTAAAAACACATTTGAGGATTAAAACCGACAAATTCATAAAAAAACTTGTATACCCTATTTCTGATGAAATAAATGAATTCTGAAAAAAACCAATTCACAACCAGTTATGTATCAAAAAATAAATTAATAAGTCTATTTTGCAAATTTCGAGGTTTGTGTTACTTCACCAGTTTTAAATTCAACCTTATTTAGCTCAATAAAACATTTTACGATCAACAGTATTTACTGTATCAAGTTCCTTCAACCATGCGAATTATTTGATACCCATTAAGCGCTAGGAAAGTTTCGGCTAAATTGAACAATAAGGTAAACGAAACCATAAAAAGTTGATTGCATCAGTTGCATAGAAATGTTAGTAACAGATAATCCTTGCAACTTGATTCATTACTGAAAAACATCAGCAGCAACCTCGAATTTATCCACGCGAATATATCGCTCAATTGGCGGTTTCTTCACAGCGATAATGTAGCGATTCAATAAACAATTTCTGGTGGTGCTCTTACTCTGCGACCTCTGGAAATTTTTGGCGCGCATTCGCGTCATTTAAGTGCGATTTTCCTAATTCACTGCTCGTTCGCGAATCGCAAAAATGTGTCCATTGCACTGATCAAGTGAAAGTCGTCGCAGTCATTGCCTACCATCCAGGCGAATTATTTTGCTTCCCAGGCGGGGCAGCATATTTTGCGGAGAGTGTGGCTTCTGTTCTTGCACCGAACAGTGACGCACAAGTTAAATTCCAACGATTAATTATACTAATTTTTATTTGATTACAGTCCTTAATTAGTCCGAATTGTAAACTCATAAAGTTAATTTGAATAAATGTACAATAATTAAAACAAAAATTTGTTATTTATTTAATTACAGCAACGATTGTCGAAAATCTACTTATTAATTCAGGTATTTAAAAATTTTATTTTCAAATAAACACTACCGACGATTTTATTTAAAAACCTTTATTTTAATATTACTAGCAGTGTCCATTTCAAGTACACTAAGCGAATTATTCAAGGTCAAAAGTAAAGGATAAGTAATTTTTTGCGAATATCTCACGTTTTATTGGTTGCATGCAAATTTCATAATATCATTATAAAAGTTTTGTATGCAGATATTCTCTACAAAAAATGTTATATTAAAATGTTACGCACGACTTCTAATTTTCGAGGCATAAAGTACGAAATGCACAATGCATTTCCTCATGACCCATTATGCCTACTCGATATTTTATTTGCTCCAAAAATTTAGACCTTGTTATATTGAATACTCAATATATACAGGGTATTCCGCTACGGTCTAAGGGGGGATGTGCCAATCGATTCTACATAGTCTCTTGATCAACATTTGTTCGGACATTAAATTCGACTCTTTAACTCTTTTACCAATTTATTATTTTATATATTCTAGTTAGCTCCTTATACGCGATGTATTAAATATAATAAAAGCTACTCACGGTTCAGCTTCTATAGACTTGAGTTTAGCAACGTAATTGGATGGTATGTATCCTTCCTGACGTGTTTTTTTGCTTCGTGCTAACCACCAATCCCCCTGAAAAAAAAATTAATAATGTTTAAGATTTCAAAATTTTAGTTAATAAAATAACAACATTTTATTATTTCTTATGGTATAATTTCACTTTGCTTGTTACTTGTTGTTAATTCAGTGCAAAATTTGTTGCTTAACCTGAAACCTGTTGCTTCTTTCTATAAAATTATTATAGAAAAAAAATTGGCGGGAACTCACATAAGTCGACATCATTTAAAAACCGCCCGTGATGACCGTGATTCACAAAACTGAATGAAACGACATTCGACGTGTCGTTTTCATTAGAAGTCGACTTGCGTAAATTAGCCCTGGTTTTTAAATAAGAGAAATTTATATCGTAAACAGAAGCAATTTATAAAACTAAGAACGTCTTAGAATTATACAAGAAATCACATCTTGAATTATACCTAAATATTGAAATGTGAAGAAGTGGAGGCATTCTGTTTGATAGAAAGCTTATCAGTTTCATTCAAATCAATAAATTTAAGTCATCGCAAGATTTTAGATAACCTCATGGGGACTGCACTTGACTGTCCGCTGATTCATTCATTCGGAGTTTTCTCTGCATGCAAAATCTTGGAACCCTTCGCTGAATGAATCTATCCCAACAGGAAACTAAGCTGATCGCTGATAGAATTTTAATCGGGCTGCAAACCTAAATTTATTTATGGTCGCATTTCAAACGGCTGTCCGTCTCCAATGAGAGATATAAGTGATTACATCGACGATATTTTACATATATTATTATTTTTTTTCAAGTCAAGCGTTCTTTCTTATTCTCTATGTTCCTCGGTGAATACAATCAAGTCTTTTATGCTTTTATGATTTTTTCCATTCATTGGGCTCCCTTGGGAAGACGTCTAAAGCACTTAATGCCCCCAAAGTTGTGTCAGTGAACAAATAATTTCCTTTTGTTACGGTGCGAGAATATCAAATTACTGCTCGCAGATTGTTTGATATGAGTTGTGATTCAATATTGCTAAGTTTTGGAATTTATGGGAGCGGTACGAAATATCTTATAACAAATAAACAAAACGCCGAATTCACCGTCTACGTTATATTAAAAATAACTTTCAATTTTACTTTGTTTGCTTGTACTAAAACTTAAAAATGTAAAAACTAAAGGTGCAAACACTTTATCGGCGAACGATATCTGTATCACAGGTTATCGTACTGTGTTTGATTTTTATCTACATAAACTTTTACAGGTAATGATCTAATTTAATAGGAAATTGTATATTGAATTGCACATTTTATACATCAAGAAGTGCAAGTCTTATTTTTAATTTAAAGTATACATTTTTATCAGTCTCCACTTATTAAGTTTTCGACATATATTACATACTCACTAAATTTTGTTTGTTATACTGGAAATATATCATTAACACGTTTCGTGCCACGTGAATCAAAAACGGTCCACAAATGAAAGCTTTATAGAAAATTCGACACGGATCGCGCCAAAGAGGTAATATGACTTTGGAATCCAGAGCCTCAAAATGTAATTAATTTAAAAACATTTAAAAAAAAAACTAGTAGTAGTAGTAGTAGAAATGCCTACAACCAGGATTTTCATAAGACAGTTATCAGTAATACTTTTAAATAGCTCTAATATGACTGTTTAAAAGCCATATGTAAAATTTATAAAATTTTTTAAACAAATGAAAAAATTTTGAATCTTTTCAATAGATTGCAAGAAGCCCTTTTTTTAAATTGCCGGCTTATGATGAACTATAGGTTTTTTGAATCTTTAGGGTGTCACAGGATTGGACAAAGTTTCCTACATGTATCAAATTAATTATTAAATACTTATGCCAATTTCCATTAATAATTGATTTAAACAAATTATTCACTTCTTCTAGAAAACTCTTAAACGTATATTAAATAACCGTTAAATTTGTTTGAGAAAATAAAATCACGATTCGAAAGCCTTGCCATTTCTAAATTAAAAAAAAAGACTAAATTACCTTTGAAACGTTTACGTAAATGCGCCTGCCGAAAGACCTTTTTAGGCCGACAATTTTAAATTTCAACAGATTACCATTAAAATGTGTATTTGGGAATTTTCGACTATGGCAATTTAGATTCTGAATAGAAATTCGAAATGGCGAACAAATCCAAATTAAATTCCTTCAAATCAACCCCTCAATCTCACAATAGCAATTGATATTTGTATGTCGTTAATGCAGGATTTCATAAAAATCGTTACAGTGTTAGAAAGAAGGCTTTCTAACGGTATCCTACATTACATGACCCGCTTATAAATTATAGAGATATTGATGCATAAACTTGCAGTTAATGAAAATGTTTGAACAATTTTTCCGTCAAGAGTAGGAATTTTTGTTGACAAGAAATATGCCCTACAAAGAGTTTTTATTAAGCTGGAGGTAATTACCCTTTTTTTTATGAAAATGCTTCGCGGAGCGAGGCATATTTTTCCATTTACAAAAATTCCTATCCTTGGTAAAAATGTTTTCCAAGAAAAAGACGATTAGATGCACCTCCATTCAAAGATAAAAAGGTTTCAATTGCAATTTTGAGGATGAAAACTTGATAAAGGTGCGGTCTTCTCGGAAGCAGTGATCGCACCACTTCAAAGAATCAATGTGTATATAGAAAATCAAACTCGTCTTCTCTTAAAATCAAAACTTTTGAAATGAACAACTTAAGTAAAAATAACGTATAGCCTTTTTTAAACCTTAATTTAATAATTTGAGCTTAAGTATGAATCAGATGATGATGCGCTGAAAAAAGGTTTTATGGTTGTGATTGCAAATCGATGAACAAGGACATAATTATAAATAATAAGTAATAAATAATATATTAATTATGATGATTTTGAAAATTCCGACTAAACTGATGATATATTTAAAATATACGTAACTTCTAGAGGTTCTTGGAAAGAGTTTGGAATGTTCAAACCTGCTTTAAGCTAAAAATTCCCAAGTCGTTAGGATTCCAGGCAACGGCAGGTGCGGCTTAGGAGTGGAAACCTTGGGGACCAGCACACCCCACAGTATTATTTAACGTAAAAACAAAATAATACGTATGCTTTAGCCTAAAGTTAATTACCTATACAGAATGAATATAATCCATGCAGGTCAACTCGTTTGCAACATAAAAGCATAATTTGAGATGATGTTTTGTTTTCTGTATACCTCATTTAAGGCAAATAGCTAAACTTGTCTCATTTGAAAAAAAAATTTTTTACCGTATCAGTATAAAATAATCAATGTACAACACAATTTCTGCATATTGTTTTTGGCTGCACAATGTTCTACTTGGCATGGATTAGCGGAATCCCATTCATTTTTCTCTTATAAGCACATTGATTTTGAAATTTTGCTCGACCGCAGTCTGTCCGGCGTGCAAAAGCAGCTTCCCCTTGCCCTATATATTCCGCTTTATTGATTTAATCATCCAATCAGACGTGAAATTCCAATTCGAAGACTACATTTCTTCAAAGAAAATACCACGATGGGTTTGACCCTAATCTAGTCAAAGAAGGCCGGAGGATTTAAAATCAACCACCTGTGAAATGGTAACCCACATTCATTCCCAAGGTTATCACTCTGTATAGTCGATTCCTTCCGGCAATTATGCTCTCAAATAAGAGCATGGTTAATGAGGTATGCTGCGAAATTAGATTGCAGGGATGGAGCCCCTCCGACTAGGTCGGCGGAATTTTCAGCGGGGTATAAAATGGAATGTATGCTTTATGATAAGGTTCTTATCTGCAAATTGGAAGCATTACGAATGGCTTGCACCAGAACCACATATCCTTAAAAATCCCCCACTTGGCATCGAGCCTAAAAGCAACCCATAAATGAAGGGAAACTCAATCGATAGTCCACTGGCGCTGGATTCCGTCCTGCGATTATTACAATAATCGCGTCGACACAACATTAATTCTCATAAGCTGTTTGTATTCCCAGGTGAAGTAGAGACGATTAAAGTTATACCGTCTCGCAAAAACAACGCACGGCGGGGGTGGGCGGCCAGCGGAGGCTTAAATTCGCATTGCATTGTTTTCCCATATTTTGAAGCAATTGACTGCATGCAAAATTTCAGCGAAGCGAAACAGCAATCACCGCCTCATTGACTCCGACTAAACGAAAACAGAAATTTGCCATTTGGAGAACTTTCTACAGCGCGCCGGGACGGAGCCGCACTGGTCCCAGAATATCACGGGTTTGCATTGAAACTGAAAGACCGAACGGGGTGTTACTCAACCTCGGCTAGAAGGCAGCTTAAAAAAAACACACAAAAACAAGACCACTTTGTTACCTGTGTGTCATTCAAAATTTCCAGGTGTTCGCCCTTCCTAAAGCTGAGGTCCTCGTCAGTCCGGGCGTCATAATCGTAGAGAGCGACAAAGATCTTTGCGTTCGCGTTGGAGGTCTCATTTTCGGGGATCTGGGGCACGGGCCTAATCTGCTCCTGCGGAGGTGTCTGTTGCATGACACTGGTCAAGACGGGCAAGTCCTCCAGCTGATTGGACCGCTCCATCTTATCTTTGTCCGGGTCCTGTTTCTGGCTCCTCAAGCAGTTCCCCATTGTGAAGTGATGCGGCTGTCTCACGGACTTTTTATTGGGAACCAAAAACACCACCGATTAATTTGTCCACAATGTCTAAAATGCACTGGGAATTTTGACAGTTTCGTGTCTGGCACATAAGCCACACGGCACACACACACGCACCAATCGTCCATCCACGAACAAACACCTCCCAATCAGACCATTGGCACTTCCGCAGCTCGCGGCCAGGTGAAAAGCGATTTTCTTGACCGGCAGACGCTCCTGGGGACGGCTGACCACGCGCACCTAGTGCATCTCACTTTTCGGACGCAATGCAATCGAATTGGAGCGCATTTATTCCCGATTAAAATGCGAAAAATGTGACGGGACCCATCCCGAGGTGTATATCCAGGGCGCGTTTCGACAATATGGCGGATATGACAGTATTTTTATTTTGATTGAGGCCCTCTCGCTCCCGCGACTCACCCAGACTGGTCCGCTGTCTCGCTCCCACTTAACTTTCCCTTGAGCATTTTTTCGCCTAGTTATGTCAGTTTTATTGCAGAAAAACATGGGATAAATGCAGACTAGATCGAAGGCAGAGTCGTCCAGGTTTCGTGTGGGAAGAGGACCGATTTCCTACATTCTGATACGAATTATAAATTGGAAAAAACTCCCACTGGCTAATTTTTATCTTAATTACCGCTGCTGGCGAAATACAAAAAAAAAAAAAATCCCAATTCTAGACGAAGGGGTGCAATCCCCGCTTACAGCTGTTAAAACTTAAAGGCGGCGCAGAGGTCTGCTAAGGAAATTTCCTTTTTGGAGAAATTACCTTTCAGCGAATACACAAACCTATCTCTAACAGATTGGTCATAGTTTGTACCGGTCACAATAAAACTGGCGAATTAACGCGCCTTTTTTTAACGGTTGAGTAGGGTGAAATGGGCACATATCCATCCTAATCCGAAAACACGTTTATTTTTTGTAATGAAAGATTCTAGCCTATTAAAATTAAAGAAATAATAAGAACTTAAAAAGCAATTTATGAATCGCAAGTAAAAAATGGAAATAATTCAGAATTTACAGAATCAAGATTTTTAGAGACATGTGTATTAATCAAAATAGAAAAAAATAAGTTATTAATTGAAAACAACTATGACAAATAATTCCTTCGATCGAATCAAGATCTTTTCTTTTGCGTTTTCTTGTTGAGTTATTTTTTTCTAACTTTTGCGTTGTCATTTCTGCTTTTTCTGTTCAATTCTTCCTAGTTTTGGTATTTTCTATGTTAAACTCAGAAGCAGCCTTGTTGTTGGTGAGAAGTGCTCACAGCAAAGATCATGAATTACTAGATGTGACACTCTCTATACAAACTTAAAGCTCTAACCCATATGCAACCTCTAAAACTGCCTGGGGAAAATTTTTCAATTAGAGAAAGTAGCAAAGAACTACTGCTTCCTATGCCTTATCCAAATTTCAATAAGAACGAAAGAGATAAGAATAGGCAGCCAAAAATTCTCATCTACAGCACTTACAGTGTAGGCAATAAAATGCAGCGTTTTTTTATCACGCATTTTTAAAGGCGGGCCAATCTGTTGGGCTCACTGTGTGCGTTAGTGCCGTCCCCAGGCAATGTTCCAGCATAGGGAAATCCTGAATTGAGAATGGGGAACGAACAGGCAGGTAGCACACTCAGAGCATATATACGGATACGGGCTGCTTACATTTTTTCCTTGTGTATTTTTAAAGGCGGGCCAAACGTATTCGAACGTGTGCACTGCTCTGGGTGGTGAAACGTGATTTTAATTTTCGTTCCGCCTCCCCCTAAATTTTTGTCTTTCTCTCACGCGTGAGCCCTTTATTACTATCCACTTTTAGTAAAATCTGCAAGGTCGGTGGGCTAAGGGGACCAAGGTCGAAAAAAGATAAGGCACTACGTCACGAGTGTCCCATCTAGTAATTCATGATCTTTGGGTCAGGTAGACACGAAAACTGACGGAGAGAGATAGCCATACCTTAAAGATTTGTGGAACTCACAGACACACTATCAGACGACGTCTTAAGGAGATTGAATTTCGAAGCCATCGTTGTAGGCGAGTTCCCTTACTTACCGCGACTCATAAATGAAAACAAATAGAATGAGCGAATGCCAATCAAAACACGGATTGGAAAACAATTTTATGGTCTGATGAATCCAGATTCTGCCTGATTGTCCACAAACTTGCATTAGGAGGTCCGGTGAAGAGTACGACCCTAAATGCCTCCAAGCCACAATAAAAGGAAAATTGGGAATAATGGTATGGGGATGTTTTTCGGTAGCAGGGGTTGAAAAACTTGTGAAAATCGAACAAGTTGTAAAAATAAACGCGGATATTTACACAAATATCCTAGAAGAATGTAATGAAGTTTTAAAGAATAGAGGAAAAACATTATTAGTAAATATAAGCAGCATTTTTCTAAATATTTATTCCTGTCATTTATGAAATACTTAAAAATATACTTTTATCAAAATATTTTAAGTCTGATTACTTTTTACCAGCCTTATTGTAAATATTTTGCTGTGCCCACTTTTTTTATCAGTAGTGTACAGACGTAATATCTGATAATATTGATAACCAGTTAAATGTTTTTGTGCATACCATCTCCATTCTCTTATCTCATTTGTTTGCCGTATTACCTTTGTTTTTTTAGCTGTTAAATTCCGAAGCTAATTTTAGTTTAGTTTCTCCTATTTGAGTTAACATTTTCCTAATTGTTGTCAATCTTTTTCTTGATTCTTCTGTTAAAGTAATAAAATCTCTCCTAACTCGTATCACTTTTTTTCAGGAATATTATTATTAATTATATTATCTTTAACTTAAACATGGTTTAACAAAGGACAGTGACGAGAAATATTTTTAAAATTGTTTTCATATCCTTAAGCCAATAAATTGAGTATGTCCTGTTTTTATATTGTATAAATTTGTCAAATATTAATAGATTAATGTATAGTTTTACTGCAGTCTTTTGACGGACTAGCTAAAAAAATGTGCCCACTTTTCATGAATAACGAACAGTGGGCTCATTACTGATTTTACGTATAAATAACTGATCTGCAACAAATACTGCTGGAATGCCTGCTTTTATAAATGTTCACCAAATAAAAACTCCCTTTCTTAAAAATATCTTTAAAAATTGTAACTTTTCAGACCCTTTCACTTTGAATCCTTTAAGGTGAGAAGTCTTACCATCCTAGAAATTAGGGTAACGAACATAAGGCGGTTACCTGCATCTAAAAATTATTATCATTATTAGTTTGATTTTTACGTGTTATTTTTTGTTATTGCGACAACTTTAAGCATTTACTAAAATCGTAGAACGTTGTTATTTATGTATTGTAGGATTAAAGTTAAATTAAAAATACAATTGAAAAGTAAGAATTTGGAAGCAGTTAAAGAAATGTTTTATATAACAAACATGAGCGAAAAAAAAGATTAAACTGAGGGACAAGTAAAAGAACTTTTATGTATCACAGAATTTTATTTGAAATTGGTAAAAAAATTAATACATCCTCCATATACATTATCTACTTCGTATGTAAAAATGATGCACAATAAAAAATAGTTAACATAAATGCTTAGCCTGCACAATGCGAGTTGTTCACATTTATATTCAATTTCAGTTAAATCCTAGAGGAAAAAAAATACAACAATCTCGTTCCGTAAGTGAAATAAATTATGCAAAAGCAAAGTAAAACAACACCTGATCGCTTAAAGTATACTAAACATAATAGGAATCAGTTCTTTGGCAAAAATTGTGATGTGTTATCTCATTATTGACTAAGGTAGTCGCGATTAGAGGCGTTACGCACCTGCCGCGCCTCATCGCGACCTCGGAATAAATTTGAGACCAAATATAATTGCATATGAATACGCTTGCAAAACTGCGATGAACTTTGGCAGATGAGGTCGGCACCACGCGCTGCAAATTTCGTTTAACTAAGAACACTTAAAAAATAATTACTCGGAATGTGAATCACCCAATTTTTGTCACGTGTTTCAAAATGGAAGTCAAAAGGTGATTCGTTTAGACAGAGACCCCGGTTATGGGTCGCCCCCTTTCGTTTACAAAAATAATTTAGGAAAGATCAAATTCGTTTGCTTGTAATAAATTAAAAAAATGCTACAAATTCATAGAAGTTGCTTTGATTTGTACGATGTATAAAATTCTTTTGGTTCTCACTTTGATTGGGCCGCTGAATTTTACAAGATATCGAACCTTTAATTAGTTTGGAACATTTGCTTTTAAATGCATTGAATAGTTTCACAACACAACGAACAAGCACATAGTTCCCTTTGTATGCTTAATGTCTATAGATACAGCGTTTAATACTAGAAACAGTGATCTTGTTCCATTTATTTCAATTTTAAAATAATGCATAGCACTTAAAGTTAATGATCCCACGAACAGTGGAACTCCTACCACTTTTATCTGATTCTAACAATTCCGGAAAAGTTGTTTGCATGTCCGTTTAGTATGCAAATTAAATTTAGCACTGTGGTCTTTTAGGGGATTGGCAAAATTACGTGTGACTATTTCAAAAATTGAATTAAATCTCACGAAATACCGTGAGATTTTCGTCTCAGATCGATGTTACTTCATATGTTTTAATTTTCATTTTCTCACCTTCCACATTATGCGTGAACCTAAGCCAAGGATTAGAACGACGCAAACAACTTTATACTTTAACATCGCAGACAAACAGATTTTGTCACTCAGTGCATCTTAAGAATAAAATATAATTCGTTGGACAAGACTCTTAATGTAGAAATTGAAAAAGCTACAGACGGTATTCAGCGGCCAAACAAATATCTCATAGACTAAGAAACTTAGATTTTCGACATTCAAATGTTTTCTGATCCCCTAATAATACAATCTCGCCCCGGATATGTAGAAAATTTAAAAATCGGTCCTTACTGTACCAATTTACTGATATTGTTGTTGTCTTATCTACCTTTTAGTCGTAATTACTCAATTAGGTTCAGATCATCCATCATTCACTTTATCTAAATAACTTACCTTAATTTATATACATTGTTTTAAATCAAAAAAGGATTAACATATATGGCAATCATTTTGCGTTACAAGTTTGGATCTTACGTGATTTATCGAGTCTATGGAGCGACGAACTTTAACGCTGGCAGATTTTAAATAAGTGGAGGATCGTCATTGTCGTTGCTCATCATAACGTCTTCGTAAAATGGTCTACTTCGGCGAGCAGCCATCATATCTCTCACCTGAAATTAAAAAAAAAAACTTAAGTCATCTTTACAGTAGGCAGTAGCAGGTACTCGGCTTCATTTCATCTTTATTTTGCTAACATTTTGATAACAAAAAGCAAAACAGAGAGAAGGAAGTCGGTGAAAAATGCAAATACAATTTGATCATCAAAAGCTTCGTTCGTAATTTCATTCCAAATACTAAGAAAAACTATAGATACACCGTAACGTTTTATGAATTCATGGTTACCATATTTTTTCATCAACTTCTCTCTCGATCACAAAGAGAAAGTAATTTTAAGCTTTTATTTCAATTTTTTAAGTATTAGTCTCCGAATATATCTGGATCTAAGATGGTAAGAGTGGGTTACAGGAGGGGACAAGAACCTTTTCCGTAAATTTCTACAACTGAGAATAAACTTCGTATCTCAATTTGATCCCAACTTGATTTTCTAAAATTGATATTTTAAATTACTGTTCAAAACACTAGTCAAAAAAATAGTCTTCGGCAAGAATGCAGTGACCCAAAGCACAAAAATCACACTATGGACAAAAGTTAAAATGGTGTTCAAGCAATTTTCAGCTTCTATAAATTTTGCTAGTTTTATTTTTATAATTTAAAAATAACTGGAATATTAATTTCATTTAAAAAAAAAGAAAATATCTTTTTTTACAGGTTCCACATTTCCTATATCTCGTAATTGAGTCATTTTTCTGTTCAGCTCACTCGAGTATGAAACAATCTCTCAGTTGACTTAAGAACAGTTTTCTGCATTCGGTAAAAGTCAAACGCTTATTTGGAAATAACGCACCTATTGAATGAAAACTCTTCGTCTTCTTTTTACAAAATCCCTATTGATTGCATATTTTCTTATACTAAATGCCTCTTTAGCTTCAATTTACGTTTGCCATACTGACCAAAATTGTAATATATTAGCACCTATCTAAATAGCTCTGAAGGATACTTAAATAAGAACAAAATCAAGGGGAAATACTTTATATGGTTTTCTTCTTAATTAAATAATTAACCCAAATGTATTCGCTAACTTTCTCATAGAACTTTAGATTGGACAATTTTGCAAGAAACAATTTCTAAGGGAGATTTTAAGGAAGTAAAGAGTGGATTCAAGAATAATGTTCTTTTCGTTTACTTTTCTTTTAAGCGTGATGCTCCTTCACAGAAATAACCGAATTTACAACCAAAATTATATGCTTTAATCCGAAAAATTAAGCCTCACCGGTTGTATATATATTTTCAACTTGTTTACTTCGGTAGAGGAGAACCACGTCCAAAGGCCTTTTCCCCACAAAGATGTTAAAAGAGAGGTACTTTTGAATATAAAACTCAGCTTCAGTGATATTTAAGGGATTCTGCCCTACACGGGGGTTTATTTAATAAAAGAAAATCATCCCAGTTTTCATGCTTACGGCTTAGAAAGTAACTTACCCTTTTCACAACATGCAACCGTTTGATCCCGAATGCGAAGCCAATCACAACCAGCACCAGAAACACTGGAATCAAGATGCCGCCGACTATGTGGTGAGAGCCCTGGGGCTGGTTCTGGGCGATTGCGGAGGCCGTGTTGTCGGTGTTCCTCGAGAGGCTGCTCGCTGTGCCCGTGGCCGGCTGTACCACAGGGCGTAGCGTGCAGTAATCGCTGTCGTTGTGAAATCCAGAATTAAATTCGTACCCGGGCAGGCAGAAACAGTCGCCTCCGTCGGTGTTGTTGCCGCGCTCGCGACATGCAGCATTCTCTGGGCAGACGATTTTGTGCGTGTTGCAGGGTTTATCTAAAAAAAAAATCTAATGAAAACGGTCTGCTGGTATGCAGAATGACGAAATTTCTTACAATTTGCGGCCCAATTTAATTGTGTGTGAAGCAAAGCACAAAAGAAAATCAGTAAACACTTTCTAAACATTTTCGTTTCGCGATTTTGTCCGACTTCTTGCTGGGCAATCACGAACAATCAATCAATCCGACATTTGCTGATGGGGCATTAGTGGCAGTTCAGTGGATTGTTTGGTTTTTGACGTGTTCTTTCGACTGGAAATATTTTGAAGTGTGTGTCTTTGTTTAACCAAAGAATTCGAATATGTAAATAAAAATGTTGATAAATTTCATATTTATGCAATAAAGTATTTTTTACAGCTTCTAAAAAGATCGTGGTGATGAAAAGTTCTGGCTTCCATGTCAGTGCGCACCAGCTTTAGTAAGGACTGAAGGGCATTGTTCACTGAATCAACATTTTTATTTATACACAAACGTCAACAAGTGGTTGCAGGGGTGTGCTATTAATGAGCTTTTTCGAATTTTGATCTTTCTTGCGTTTTGCTGGTCAAAAATTAATTTTAATGTGTAATCGCATGCATGGAAAAAGTCCCAATAAATTGTTGTAATTATGCTAAATTGAATGAAATAGTTGATTTGCAAATGTTTGTGTAAGCAAGAATCAAAAGAGGACAGGGAAATTAAAAATTTTGTCGTTTTAAACTTTTACAAATTGCTGGTAAGACACTAAAATTAATTTTTTGCCTAACTGAACTTCGAAAGCTACTTAAATTTTCCTGTAATATTTTTAATATTTCTGAATTTGACGAACATTCAATTTTAAATACTACATACTTGAAGGATTTCAGAAATTCTATTTAACAAGTAATAACAACATAAAATTATGAAAGAAATTGGCCAATTTGCTCACCCAATTAAAAGATTAAGATTTATTTATTTATTAACGCTTAATACAAGCTACGTACATTAAATAAACTTAAGACTAGTGCTAACCTAAGAAACTAAATAAGAGGCAGAAAAACGGAAAAAAGGGAAAGGACAAGGCAGATTAGGGGAGACTAAATTAGGTGGTGCCTGAGAGAATTTTTACTCAGGTGAAAGTCGAAGGAAGGGAGGGAGTTGGGTCTTCGAAGCATTCTTGTGAGGGGCTCAGAAAGACCATAGTTGGTTCGATGGTAAGGAGGGCGAAAGAGAGGGGCCGAGCGGAGGTTACGGGGATTGGTGTAGATGGGGATCCGCTCAAGAAGAGAAGGACAGTCAATCTCGCCGATTAGCAGCTGATGAATGAATGTGATATCGGCAAGGTCCCGCCGCTTCCATAGAGGCTGCAAGTTAATGAGCCGAAGGCGGTTTTCGTAGGGCGGAAGGTTTTGAGGGTCGGACCAGGGGAGCTCACGTAGAGCAAAACGAAGGAACCTGCGTTGTACAGCCTCAATCCTGTTGATGCTAGTAGATTGGTATGGAGACCAAACTTGGCTAGCGTATTCAAGGAGAGGCCTAACGAAGGTGACAAAGAGGGATTTGGCGACGTACGGGTTGAGGAACTCCTTAGACCACCGCTTAACGAAGCCTAGCGCGGAGTTGGCTCTGGCAATCGCACTGTCAATGTGTTAAGACGAAAACAAAAACTAATCGGTCGAACAAAAATTAAATTTTTTGAATTTTTAATTCTTGAGAATATTTTTTGTAAGTTTCATACAAATCGACTCAAAATTAAATGAGTCATGCCCGGTTTATATAAAAGAAAATATATTCGTTATTCGTAACATCATTTCTCTTAACACGTTAAGCGCCACGCCGGTCCATAGAGAACGGCGTAAGGCTTTCCGTTCAGGCCTCGCCGGTCCGTAAGGACCTGCGGCAGACTTTTTGTTCTTGTTATCACCGCGCACGTGTCGATCCTTCCGTACTTGTGACACTGAACGTTTAATTTAGGCAGCATCAGTTTTTGTTTGGTTAATGCTTTAAGGAAAACAATATAATACTTAAAAACATTAATGTAATTTATTAAAACAAGATAAACAAAGGTGAGGGCTACGATTTGTATGCAACGGGTGTCATTAGGCCCCACTTTTAGGTTTTTTATCTTCTGCCTAGGAGAATATACTGTAAAGATATAAACAAAGTATATACACAGTATTTATTGCAATTCGAAAATGTCAGACTTTCGAGTGCATCTCATCTACAAGAGAGGTAAACACATGAAGGCAAGTCCAGGTCCTCAACCCGGGTCACGTTACCCGACATCTGTTTATGCTCTGGCTCGCTCAGAGATCATCACGTACAAGATATACAAGCCCAAAACTCTAAGTCATACGCAATTTCTAAAACTGCCTGGGGGGAAATTTCCCATTGCAGAAAGCAGCAAAGAACTACTGGTTCCCATGCCTTATCTAAATGCCAATAATAACGAAAGAGATAAGAACAGGCAGCCAAATATGCTCATCTACAGTGCTTACAGTGTAGGCAATAATGTACAGCGTTTTTTTTTATTACGCATTTTTAAAGGCGGGCCGAAGTTTCAGGCACGCTGTCTGCCTCTGCTTACTTGGTGTAAGTGCCGTCCCCAGCCAATGTTGCAGCATAGGGAAAGTCTGAATCAAGAATGGGGAAGAGGCAGGTAGCACACTCAAAGCCGGACGGATGCGGGCTGTTTACACTTTTTCATTGTGCATTTTTAAAGGCGGGACAAAGTGCTCGAGCGTGTGCATTGTTCTGGGTGGTGAAACTTGGTTTCAATTCTCGTTCTCCCTCCCCCTAAATTTTTGGAACGGCACGTGAAACCGGCATGGTGCTTAACGTGTTAAAATGTCGCTTTAATTACTCAAGAACTGCTGGACCTATTTTCAAAAAATTCTATTTTAAAAGTTTTTGGATTTGCTACAATCAGGTAAAAATGAACCTAACATAAAATTTCAAAATTAACTGCCTTTTTCGATAGCTCCTGGATTACATTGGTGTACTAATTTTTCTATCACGAATAAAATCTGTGACGGCTAACTTAATATGTATCTCTAAAGTGAAGAAATTGCAAAGATAATTTTCAGAATATTGTTTTTGTTGTTGGACAGTTTAAAATTCATCCAGATAAGTACATTAAAATCAAAGGAGGAGCGTCATAAAGTGTTATAACTAGAAATATAATTTAGTATGATTAATTTGTATTCGGTGCTTAGGAGGAAGTAGGAAATACCCAATAAGTGGGTATAAAGTTTAATTAGCTTAATCAGTTTTATCTGCATTCGATATTATATGCTCTCAGTCTCTTGCCTATGATGATTCATAGATATTTAACTTGATGAAGACGAAGAAAAATAGCTTTTGTTTTGTAGAAAATTGCTTCTAAACAGTTAGCAATTTGATCAATCATTATTAACATCACTAGCGTGCTCTAATCTGATAGCTTGCGAAACGAATTGATCAAAAATAATTAAAATCCTTTTGTTCTTCGAACAGAATTGATGGGAAAATTAAGCCTTTGTCATGCCTGGCAAAAGTCTGGTTTAAAAGCTAGCCTAAGCTTATCTCACGTACAGTTTAAAACGGTTTCAAATTTAGCTTAAGCTTGACTCAAATTTTTGGCCGTATTGGCGTACGACATTTAAACGGTTTTAACAAGATCAACTCTCTTTTGAGAAAAATTTAACGTGACAACTCATTATGCGGAATCGAAGTTCCAACCTCCAAAGTAATGTTAATATTTATTTTGGCTGTTTCTTAAAATATAAAATAGTGTCTACGGAGAACCCATTGCTTGGAGGTGAGACCTAGTGCTGCTCGATAGTGTTCCGAATTAACCTGAACTGACCTGAACACTTGTAGTCGAGAGCAGTTGAGCTTCACTGTCATTTTTATTTGCACGGACCATGACTGCTTGCTGACGAGATGTTTAGACGAGAGCTTATTTTAATAATATTCCAGTGCCTTTTAGTAGTTTTCGCAGGTAAGATTTCAAAAATTTGTAAGGAAATGAATAAAAATCTAATTATCCATCAAGCCGAGCGATGGTCAGGGAAATGGTTCCCGCACAAGCCCGAAGAAGTTTCAACTACCCCGGCTCACAACATTCAGATGGGAGTATTCCAAGATGACTGTGATAATGCAAAAGTGGGTTTTTGTTTTCCAGGAATATACGACTCATCTAATTGTTAATTTCTAGGATAATTTACAGGCGGACTTCAATCCCGATGATGTGCGGGATAGCCTGAAACACATATGCCTTGAAAATCGCACTCACTTTAAGCCCAACTACACTGTGCAACCAATTTTTAGGGAATATCTTGTTCCGAGGAGTTACGTGGTAAGAAAACATTTGAAATTTTAATAATAAGTTGTTGAATACTAAACATAATTAATAATGAGATCTAAGGTAGTATAGACCAAGTTTTACAATTCGTTTGGCTAAACGTACTAAGGTTGCCCTAGCCAGACGAAACAAGTTAGCAAATATTTACTATTGATTTAAACTCGGTAGGTTCATATATTTTGTTTTATCATGTGACTATTCGATAGTATCAGTTTATACCTTCTTTTTAGAATCTCAGCTTAAGATTGGAATCATTTTAAGCGCAAATATGACCTCTACAGTTTCACTATTCTTGACTTAAATTTCAAAATGTGATTGCTAAAGACGTTTGTGACGTGAAGAACAATTTCATCATCAAGTTGAGATTTGTTGGCATTAATTTTAAACTTTTAGTTTTCTTGTCCACAAGGAAGGATTTTGAGGTCTTTTAATAACAAATAAATTAAATAGAAGAAGTAATGGAGTAATCTCACGAAAACGGAAAATATTGACACAATATATGACTATTTAAACATTAAATTCTAATAAGATTTACGGATTACTTTTTTGATTTCTATACTTTCAGCCTTTGCACAAGTGTATGAATGAAACGATAGAATATGAGGAAAGATTACCCACCTTGTAAGTTATATATAATTTCATAAAATAACATTTATCCGAATTTAATTCCAGTGGCACCCATCGACCTTTGTGGGCCGAATTCGGGGAATACAAGTATCTTCCTATACAACGATGGCTTCATAATATAGAACACGGCTCTATAATTATGCTATACCATCCATGCGCTGACCCTAATCAAGTCGAAAAATTAAAGTTGATCGTACAAAATTGTTTATATCGTCACGTGATTACACCTTCTAAGAGGCTTTTACCAGAAAGGCCCCTAGCTTTAGTCGCATGGGGAAAAAGTATTGAATTATCTGTTGTTGACAAAAAAATTATTCTAGATTTTATACGAACGTGTGCACTAAAGGGTCCAGAAAAAACGTCTCGAAATGGCCAGTACGATAAATTATTAATAAAAGCAGCGAAATTTGTTTCCAATGAAGACGACATAATTCTATGTCCAAATGATCCGCAATTTCAATAAACTGTTGTATTTTATTGTTTTAGTTTACTTACAGATAAATAAAACTAATTGGTTTATACAAAAACTTGTGCCTTTAAAACGTTACTGATAACAATTTTTATTCACTTCATACTTATCTCTATTCAATTGAAAAAGGGATTTGCGATTTGATTTGATTTTATGGTTTAATAATTCAAAAGTATCTGCAGGATCGATCTATGCTTAGAAGAGTTAAATAAAAAACTTATAAGCATGAAATAGTATTGTTTTTTTTTACTAAAATTGTACTGGCGAAACCACACCGAGTGCCATCTGCATTACGAATCGTCCAGAGCTTCGCTTTATTCTACCCATTCCCCTCACTCACAGCTAATTTGAAATTAGAGACCCCGAAATCCCACACGAACTAATTATTATGAACATCCATTGTATATATATGGACAAAACTAATAACTTCCGCAGTTAATACGAATACTCTAATTTCTTTATATTGTTTCAGGCTTTAAACTAAAATTTATGTTGTATTGAACACTGAATATTTAAACTTTTGGATACGATTCATTTTTACCCGATGGTTAACCAAGGTTTTATTTATTAGATAGTTTTATCGTGAAAAGCGAAAGGGGATTTGAGATATATCCCATATGCAGAAATTGAAAGCTGAGTATCATTTCAGAATTGAACTCTGAGGGGTAAACATTTTTTGAATACTTAGGAAAACTTAAATTTTTCGGTGAACCATATCATCATTAACCTTTATGTCCCATAAAATAAAACCGGTGCGATCTGATCGCTTGAGTTCACGTCACATCGTCTGTTGGCAGCGTTTAGCGTAAACAATGCCATGAAAATAAATGTGTTTGATTTGGCAGCGAATAGCAGCATCGCTCGTGGCAGAGATTAATGAAAAATTCAGATAAATTTTGTAAGAATTTCCAAAAAAAAAAAAAAAACAAATACGTGGTTTTTTGTCTGCGTTTTAAAAAATTTAATGGAATTAAAATTAATTAAGAATTCTTCCGGCATCAACACGAAAATATAATAATAATTATCAATATTAATACCAACAATAATACTGCAAATATTTTCCGTCTATTATTACGTTATGTTGGTTAAAGGGTGGGCTAAATATTGTCCTAGATTAAGGCGGGATTGAACATAGCTTAGTTCGCTTTGAGCCAAGTTTAACTCCTTGCCTTATGAATTGAGCGACGATTGTGTGCGCCACTTTCGATGCAAGCTTTTCTTATGCGTCGTGACCAGAAGGAGTTTCATTACCAGGTCAAATTCTGCGCAAACCAGTGGACATTAATAGTACTGCATTTACTATCTAAAAAACCACAGAATTTTGATATTGGAACATTTTAATAAACTATTAAGAGTAACCATAACACAAAGACATTCTCGTTTAAAAACAATCACGTGTTTGATATGAGATTCTCACTTTTGGTCAGAAAAGACATCACATGTCTAATACGAGGTTCTCATTTAAGGCATAGAAAGTGGCTCACAACACGTTGTTTTAAGGGAAAGGGTTAAACTAGGCTTAACAAAATACTCGTATGGTACTGCAGGCATTAAAGGTCTTCATATTCATCAGTTCGAATATGTTGTTTACTAATTTAAAAGTTGTTAAATTTGTTAAAAAGGTGAACATAACACGTCTTGCTGGTATCGCGGACGTAAAAGCGTTAAGGGAGTAAATGGTAAATTTCTTTCAAAAAATCGATTTTTTTTTTTAGCTTATCGGCATCCTTGACGTTTTAAAAATATTGTCCTAGAACCGTTTTTCGGTATCTCAATTCGTTCTCATTGAAATAGCGGTACAAAGGCGAAGGTGCTCTCGCTGCTTCGGCCGGCCGTTCTCTCCAGCCTTTGCGCTTGCTCCGAGCGTTCAACAAGAGGCTTTTTATGAAAAAGAAGAGGGTGTACTGTACGGTGCTGGGATAGCTGATTAAATATAAGTTAAAAAACAATGTTAATTAAATCCCGTCAGCGCGATCAAACGATCATTTAGTTGCAACTCAGTCGCGCCGAAAAGAAACGAAAACTTTGAAGCGATTTATTTCGAAACAAGGTTGTTAAAACTGGTGTGACTTGTACAGGAAAAACCGATGAAATTACAGCATACGGGTTTTTTGTACTTTACAGCCAATTGTTTTCTGAATACCTTCCCGTACGAAAATTGTTAAAAAGTTTATTATTTATATTTTTTACGGTCCCTCAAACATGAAAAAAAAGGGCAGAAAACAGCCATTTTTTTTCACTGCTCGCTGTTCAATACAAAATACATTTTTAAAAATTTTCATACGGGATGGTATTCTCAAACTAATTTATTATTAATAAATTTGATGATCTTTTGTTTCACGTAAGATGTTCACCCCCGACATGTCACACCAATTGGACGTGCACGCCGTGCGCGCGCGCGAACAGATGCTCACCACAGGCGTACGGTGTCGAATTTCACTTCATAAAAATTTGAGTTAAAACTTCGAGAGACATCCTAAGCATCAGAAAAAACCCCGATGTTTAATCATGTATTGTTTTAATAAAAAAAATTAAGAAAAATGCCTACTTTTTGGTCAAATTTACCAAGAACCTCCCTTAAAGTAGAAAATAGTCCAAATTTATTTTAATGAAACTTACAACTTTACAAAAATCAATAAATGGTAAAGAATATTTTCCGCTCTCATCTATAAGGAAATAGATATACCATACAATGTTACAAGGGGGAATCCGGCCTTGAAGTTGCATTTTTCGTATTTACCTTGTATAATAACTAAGATATTTTGTTTATTTTAGTTCAGACAATATATGTACATATCAAGAATGAAATATTACATACTTCGGACGACAGTGAATGAAAAAGGGATTTAAATTCCAAAAAAATACACGTTTCCTTAAAATCCATTTATTTACATTTATATATTAATTTTGTGCAAATGTTTATTCTAGTATTTTCACTGAACATATTGTTCGCGGCTGATCTTAATGGCCAACAATCGTAATCACAGGGTTGTTTCCAGAACTGAATTTCTTATGTTTTCAATAATAAAACATTTGTCTATTTGAAATAGTAAAGTTAATTACTAATAAATCCACTCCACGTGAATTTTATACAGTGTAATCTTAGATATCCGTTCTCGAGAGAAGTAACGAGATGTTGTAATTAATTCAAGGATTCAATAAATGTAGTCTAAGTTATAAACTAACAAAAGTTAAGGTTTAGTCTAGAGACTTTACTGAAGGACGCAATATCGGAAAATATTTAGAATTAAACATAAACAAAACACCCATCTTAAAGGACAAGAAAAAATTTAAAAAAATAATAATGCGTAATAAAGAAACTTTTACAATATTCTATTAAAGTCAGCTTCCATAAATAAATAGAAATAATTGGAAAATAAATGTACTAGAATCCAATAGAAAATAATATTATAATACTCTTACTCAAACAGCAGCCGTTGGCGATCTTTGAGGTGTTACGCACTCAACAGCAGCATTTACCATTTGACAGTCACGGCTTCGGGTACTACAAATATTTTATTTCATTAAATTTAAGAAGATCATACAATTCATGAAATATGAGTGAGGGGAGCTGTTACATGGTGACTGAATTTCTATTGGATACTCTAGACGGGGATGGTTCCAACTGTTTTTTTATTTTTTTTGCTTTTTTTATTATTACGTGGTTTGTTAGTGCTAAAGTCGAGTATTTTTAAAAAGTAAGAAGGAGTATTTTGTGTTATGAATAGATCCAATTGTGTGGGGAGGGGATGACTGTCCATTCTGAAATCCCATTGTAGCTTTATCTTAAGTAGGAAACATCTCAAATTAGGGTGATTTGTTTTTGGACACGATGATGCTTCTAGTGGAAATCGGGGTTAACTGTGACGTAAAAATAAAATATTAATTAATATAGGAAATAGTATTGAATGTGTTGCACTAATAAGGTAATCGAGTCTTATACTTACTGTGTTAGTTCTACACTCTACATGCAATCACAATTTAAACTGTTTTAAAACCATCCAAAGTCTTCGATTTGGATTTTGCTTGAGTTAATGTTTTAAATTCAATAATTAGTGGAAGCACTTCGTCTTATAAAAAGTTCAAAAAAGCAATGTTGTTTCTTTTTTTTAAATAATAGTGTCATAGTGTAATTTCGCTATTGTCTTTATTAATGGCTAGACAAACAGTCTAGTTGAAAGGAGACACAATAATCATCTCTTATATAAGTACAAAACATTATGTGGAATTGGGAAGTTGTTTATTCTTTTGTTTTTTAATTTAGATGTTCCTAAATTATTTTCAATGTAAAAATCACCTAACTATATAAAATACAAAAAACAACAAATATCGGCTGGTGAATCTGCTGTATTCTATTCAATTTCTTATCTGAACCGCTCTAAGAGTTAAACCAATCAAGAATAACACTTTCGTGTAAAATAAGCGCTCCACCTAACGCTTTTCTTTTTTTTTTTTTTTTTAAATAAATAATGAATAAATACAATTATCGCTATGGTACTGTTTGTTACAAAACGTGTGCATTTCTACAACTTTATTTTTAGACGTTTTGACGACTTCTACATCATTTTTATTTAATTTACAGTTAAGGCTACTGACACAAACGTGCCAAATTTTCGACAAATACCTTCAACATAATTCTACATACATCTACGCAAAAAAGACTAACCATATATTTTTCCCATTTTTTTTTAAGTTGTTTTTATTTATAAATAAACTAACGAAAGTCACATATGAAAGCTTCAATCACATACTTGAGGTTCTAATAGAAGTCACCAAAAACCTAAATGTTTAAAAAATCTAATCGATATTGTACTTTAATTCTTATCTATAACATACTTTATATACATACGTAGCAAATTGCTTCTAAGTTGTCAAATTTTTATGGAATTTTCGAGTGGAAAACATAATGGAGCAATTTTATTTTATGTTGGCGATTCTCCTTAGGGGCTTAACGGTAGGTAGGTAGTTTCTATAATTCTAACGAGGACAAGTAGGTCAAAGGAGATGTATGATAAATGCTGACTGGTAGGCCCCCTAGACTCACTTAAAATTTTTATAGGCATTTATAAATTGATTTTATACACTTCAAACTTTCAATTGATCGCTTACTTCATTAGGCCGAATGCATTTTAATAAACTTACAATACACTTAGACTTCTACAAGTATAAAGATATTGCAGAAATTTTGGTATAACATATGTTATAAAGTTATTGCTATTGTTAGTTAAAGTTAATATTAATTACATTACAATTTTTTTCACGTTTAACTAATTCTTCCCGTGATAATCGCGTATTAAATGCAATTTCAAACCGTTTTCGTGTAATGAGATACCTGTTAAAAAATATGTGGTGCAGAGACTATCGAACAGATTTGTTCAATTGTAATAGAAATATTTTCCTTTACTTTTCAGGTAATAATAAAAATTACCAATGCAGTTATTATTTAAAGTAATGAAATTAAAATCCACTTATTCCTCTATGGTTGGTAATGGAATTGAAAAGTAATTTAAATGGAATTATCAGGAATTAAAAAAAGAATCCATTCCCTTTCATGACATTATTTTGCTTTTGCTAAAACTAACAATATTTTAAATATGAAATTTTTATTAATAGACAAATTTTAGATATTTTGTTCGAGTAATTAGTTATATTGAAGTCAAATTAAAGGAAGGAATTAAAATCAACCATCACCAATCACCACTTTTCAATTTCTTTACCTACTTTGATGGAATATAGGAATTACAATTTCATAGGCAGGTATTCAATATTATTGAAAAGTAATGGAGTTTAGTTTACTGTCTTTTCCCTACTGAATTTAGTTGGTAGATGATTAGATCTGTTTCCTTTAAACCGTGTATATTTGAAGTAAAGAAATTTTGTAGTTTTGGTAGTTATAGCGAGTTGCTCAAAACGGATTAAATTTTTTTCGACAAGGACTGTTGCAGAGATTTTAATTTAATTAGGTCTTATTTTGAAATCGAAACGATTCTTTTGATAAAATTATATATAAAAATCCCGATCTCGAATTATTTCATATTTCATCTTTTAATTATTTATTTTAACTCGCAGAATGGTTAAGATAAATTTGCAATCAGTCTTTATTACTAATCGAAGAAACGAGTGCTTTATTTCTTTACAAAATATACTACTTTTGATTTTGTACACGGTATATAGGAAATATTTCGAATTCTGATTTTTATAGAAGCGTTCTAAGAATCAAAGCATAATATAAAAGTTATGTTTTCTTAATTGATACCGAAATATTTACAAAAACATTTCAGTTTCTTGAATTATACGGATTTGTAAATTGGCGTTTTCGACAAGTAAAACAGTTCCATAATCTTGTTATACCGCGGTTTTTCCGCACATAGACATAAATATAATTTTTTTCTTAAAAAATCGAACATTATCTTTATACTTCTATTTTACGGATATTAACCATAAACTTATTGAAATTTACCCCAGAATAAAAAAGAAGCAAACTACAACCACTTATAAAGTTTGATAGTTTCTTAAAAACTTATGGAATAAAATAATTTTAATTATTTATTATGTTATACTTAAAAGTTTATAAAGACGGTGCAGCAGCGACAGGAATGTTATTATAAAAATTCTAAGACAAAGTCTTACAAAAAATTTATCCGAAAGTAGATCAGAAAACTTTTGTTGCAGTTCTGCAGTGTGATTGGACTATAAAAAATTTTAAATAGAAAATGGTAAATGAATTTAATTTATCACACTCAAAGTAAACAAATTAAACATAATAAGCACCGTTTCAAATTTCGAGAGCATGATAAGGAAAACAAATTGAACACATCACAAATTACACATATTTGATCTAAACGTATAAGAGGAACTGTTTTACCTTCAGCAATAATCGTAATAGAAATAATTCATCCTATAATACATGTACGTATTTTCATCCCTTACTTTTATAACAGAAAAACTAATTAAAATGGAACACCATTAGATTTGGAATGTTATTTTAGATATAAATTAAATTTTTGAATAAATTGATTGTCCATGCTGACATTTCTAACGAAACTTAGTTTTCTCCAAGTTGATATTTTATATAGTAATTAAATAACCTTAGCTGTACGAATTTAAAACGCCGAATATGCTTTCTGTATATACGAAATGTCAATTGGTATTTGTCTGTAAAAGCGCATGTTATATATATATAAAAAAAAAACAATTTAGCAAAAATGTTTTTTGAGTTTGAAGCATCAAAATTCAAAACTTAATAGCGAAAACCCAAAAGCCTGCAAATATTGTTAAAGCTTAAGTCAAGGGGGAATGTCTTGCAGTATTTCTTGCCATTTTAGTGGGAAATTAGTAATAAGAAAAATAACCAAATATTTTTATCTCATATACAAAATCATCTAACTTTTTATTACATTTGCGAAAAGTGAATTGCATCCAATTCAAAAACAACCCGAGGAAGTTTTTGGCAGGGCTGAGACTTGTGCAAATTTGGAATCGTATTTCTGCTGCTAAAGTTTTCCGTGAATCATTCGTTTTAAATATTATGGCTGAGGCCAAATTTTGCGAACATCGTCAGGTACATTATGCGTAATGAAGTTATCACAAGGAAACTTTCTAACAATAAGTATGCACAAGTCTCAACTTAATCGAAGGACATTTTACTCTTTGAGTGATCACTGTTCTGTAAAGATGTGAGATACTTTTCGCGATTGCAATTGAAAGTATGTAGTTGATTTTAAAAATGAGATTAAATTCTTTGTTATTTTCTATTTCAACAGTAAAACTCAAAATCAGACGCACTTCAGTGGAAACATTTAAAGTATCTTCTCATTCTTTAAATATACGTAAAATAAATCTTTATACATGGGAGTGTGTCCTCGTTATTAAATTATTTTGTTGTAAATTTTAAAATACAGTTACATATAAAAATAACACTAGTTATTTGGACTAAGGAGACTTTTTGAAACGACCTCTTGAATGAGATGTTAATATCTGATTAATTGAATTGAACTTTAAAAAGTTAACAAATAAAGACAGCCAAAAAACACGGCCCACATCAAAACAATTCCGTGCATTGTATAGAGTGGACTCTCACCATCTGCTATTTTTCTCGCAACAAACTTAAGTGTTTCATCAAGAAGCACTACGGGAATAGAGAACTTCATCACAGTCATCCATTCTTCTGGGGATAACGGCGTCACTTGGAAAACAGTCTGCAGGAGGGATACATTTTAAAATTAGACATCATTTTTTTGATCATACAATTTTATATCACTTACCGCAAGAACTTCTACGTGAAGGATGACAAAATGGAGTGTAAAGGAAAGAGCCATGGAACCTACAAGCCACATATTTGACCAGGGCGGCATTGAAATTAACGACTGATTTTCTGACAAACTTTAAACAGAATTAAATTAGTTTTCCAACTACAAAGTATTAATAAGGCATACCTGTTCATTGCATTCAACATTTCAATGGTCACAAGTACGGATAGCGCCATAGTCATTGGATGTGGGTCGTTGAAAATCTTGCAGTCGATTCCCTTAAATTCTTCTCCTCCGCCCAAGCAAGCGAGATGGTGGGTAAGATGCCAGTAGGACATTTGAGGACCGGTTTCAGCGTACAAGAACCACCATGTAGCAGCTCCTACAGTAGCAGCACCTACATATCCGCCAATAGCCATGTATCTACAATATTTTTATTATGACATTGGTAATTGATGAAATTTTAAATCTTTATACCGGAAGAACAACCATCCGGAGATAAGACCTTCATCAGCTTTCCTTGGTGGTTTCTGCATAATATCTAAATCAGGGGGATTAAAACCTAAAGCAGTTGCGGGCAACCCATCAGTGACCTAGGAAAATGTTACATTTAATTTAAAGTAAAATTATCTTGTTCGATTATTCAAGAGCGCCATTATGAGAACGAATTGTTTGGTTACATTTATTATAACCAAATGCATGAATATTTTCTTATAAAAATTATTACATAAAATTCAGCTGTAACCACGAAACGAAGCAATTTCTCATATCGACCGTGTTCGGGATTTCAGTTCCAACAGTCGATTGCTCAATTAAGTTTAGAGAAAGCAATCGTCATATTCAGTACTAAACTGCAAAAACTCAATTTGTGAAAAAAGCACTAGCCATAATTTTTGCAGTCAACAGTTAAATTCAGCACATGCACTTTTAATGTTAAATGAGCTGTGGGTTGTAGAATTCAGCACTTGAATTTACACTTTATCGACTGGGTGCTTTATTCAGCGTTTAAGTTAGAACGTCATTGATGTGTGCGAGAAGTAAAGTGTTACTGAATTGAGCAGTGGACTGACGAAATTTAATTCTCGAATACGAAAGTGTTTGGTTGAAACTTACCAAGTTGACCCACAAGAGTTGCACGGGAATGAGAGCTTCAGGGAGACCAAGAGCAGCAGTCAAGAAAATGGAAACGACTTCACCGATATTTGAGGAAATCAGATAGCGGATGAATTGTTTCATGTTGTTATAAATAGCGCGACCTTCTTCAACGGCAGATACAATGGATGAGAAGTTATCATCAGCCAAAACCATCTCAGCAGCTGACTTAGCTACAGCTGTTCCAGAGCCCATAGCAATACCAATTTCAGCCTTTTTAAGAGCAGGGGCATCATTTACACCATCACCAGTCATAGCAGAGATTTCATTCATGCTCTGAAGATATTCAACGATCTTTGACTTGTGGGCAGGTTCTACACGGGAGAACAATCTTGCACGTGAGCAAGCTGACTTTTGTTCGGCAGGTGATAAGTCATCAAATTCGCGACCAGAATATGATTTTCCTGTTGTGTCCTCATCTTCACCGAAGACACCAATCCTTCTGCAAATTGCCTCAGCTGTACTCTTGTTGTCACCAGTAATAACAATAACACGGATACCGGCTGCACGACAACGAACAATTGAGTCAAAGACTTCTTTCCTTGGGGGATCCAACATGCCAACGACACCAGTGAAGGTAAGATTGACTTCATAAGTGAAGAATTTAGTTGAGTCGCCAAGATCCATTTCTTCGGGTTTCATTGGATTATCTCCAGTAGCTAAGGCCAAGCAACGAAGTGTATCACGTCCAGTACCATATTGACGAGTAAGATCCAAAATTTTAGCTTTAAGACCTGATGTTAGAGGTACTTTGCTAGTTCCAACGCGAGCGTGTGTGCAACGCTCCAAGACGCCTTCAGGTGCACCCTTAACGAACAACTTGGGACCGGTTCCAAGACGAGATGACTTAAGTGGAGTGCAGTAACTTGACATGGATTTACGATCTCTCGAGAACTCTAGAGTAAATTCTTTCTTCCATTTAGTTTCAATTTCCTGTCGAACTGCAATAGCTGCGGATCGTCGATCAAGCCCAGATTTTCCAACATTCCAGGGATTTAATTTCTCTGCCAGGACAATCAAAGCTGTTTCAGTGGCTTCACCGACCTTTTCAAAAGCCTGTTTGAACTCGTTGTAATCAATAGCGGAGTCATTGCACATAACGCAAGTAGTAGCAATTTCTTGCAAAATATCGTAATCGGCTGCTTTAACTTTACCACCGTTAAGGTACAAATCACCAATAGGCTCATATGTTGAACCAGTCAATTCAAATTCAAGGAAGCTGCTATCGCCACCCTCAATCTTTTCGAACACAAACATTCTGGAAACCGACATTTGATTTGTAGTAAGCGTACCAGTTTTATCAGAACAAATTACAGAGGTACAACCCAGGGTTTCTACTGAAGGCAACGACCTTACAATAGCATTTTTTTTGGCCATACGTCTTGTACCCAAGGCAAGACAAGTGGTGATTACAGCTGGCAAACCTTCAGGGATGGCAGCGACGGCCAACGCGACAGCAATTTTGAAGTAGTAAATGGCACCCTTGATCCAAGATCCACCGTGAGCGGGATCATTGAAGTGACCAATATTAATAGCCCAGACAGCGACGCAAATAATTGAAATAACCTTCGAAAGTTGCTCACCAAATTCATCCAATTTCTGTTGCAGTGGTGTTTTAATTTCTTCAGTTTCGGACATTTCAGTTCGGATTTTACCGATGGCGGTATTCAAACCAGTTCCAATAACAACACCACGTGCCTTACCAGCAGCTACATTAGTACCAGAGAACAAAATATTCTTTTTGTCTTGATTTACAGCCCTGGGATCTGGAATTGCATCTGTATGCTTAATTACAGAAATGGATTCACCAGTTAAGATAGACTGATCGATACGTAGGGTTGTTGAGAAAATTTTTGTGAGGCGAATATCGGCGGGAATTTTGTCACCTACTGACACCTCAACAATGTCTCCAGGTACAATTTCTTTGGCTCGTATTTTTTGAACACCAGATTTGTCTTGCCGCACAACCTTACCCATTTCGGGCTCATATTCCTTAAGGGCTTCAATAGCTGATTCTGCATTTCTTTCCTATAGAATTATTATTTTTTTTTTAGTTCACAAAATATTACACAATTTATATGATGAAGGCTACTTACTTGCCATACACCAACAACTGCGTTGGCAATCAAAATAAGTAAAATAACAAATGGTTCTACAAAGGCTGTAAAGCTATCTTCGTGCTCTTCAAAAAGGGCCAATACCTATAAAAACATTGAGGACCATTTATTAATAATAACTATAATAATCGGTCAGATAAAAAATTGGGCATAGTCGAGCAGATATCTAATTTTAATTATTGCACTCAATGCACATTTCAAAAGGAACTTCAATTAATTTCCAACTTTATTTTGGGCTTCAATGTAATTAAATTTGAACTTAAAAATAGGATTACTTACGTCTAAATTTCTCACTAAACCTATTTATTTCTTTAAAGAAGACATTTTGAGAAAGAATCATTCAAAACCTTTTTTTCATTTTTGTTTTTCAGGGGCACCTAACGAATGTTATCAAAGTGATTTTATTATTTACGTGTAAGGAATCAATTTCAAGAATAAATTCATTCAATTAACAATATTTTCAATATTAAAGTTCTAACTGCTAACGATAACCGCACTTCTCTAGTCTGAAAACAATTGTTTTAATATTTGTCTATTACTAAATTAGAACCATTTTGCCTAATAAACCCTATAATCAAGGAAATAATAATTTAAGCAAGAAAAATCGAAAGAAAAACTCTTTGTAACGTTGATTTATTTGTGAAAATTCT
Organism: Philonicus albiceps; assembly: GCA_963969385.1. Taxonomy (NCBI): domain Eukaryota; kingdom Metazoa; phylum Arthropoda; class Insecta; order Diptera; family Asilidae; genus Philonicus; species Philonicus albiceps. The sequence goes on from OZ017773.1 coordinate 34,980,213, forward strand.
ACCACAAAAGATTTTTATTGGTGTATTCAACTATACGAAACGAAAATAACTAACAAAAGTATTAAAAAATAAATATTGGAGCTTACCTAGATGTGAAAAAAAAAATTTATTTTGTATCTATTTTTTTAAAGCTTCAAAATTAAATGTATTTTAAGGTGGAAAATGTCGTAAAACAGTTTATTAAGCCAATATGCATCAAATTTCACAAATATGAATCATACCTAAAAGTATTTAGAGGAGATGCTTTACATATTAAATTTTGAGTGTCTATTATGGAATGTTCAAACAAAAAACAAACATCTCCAGTCGATCTCTTTTTTAGTCCAATAGTTTGAGTTTTTTTTTTCAAATGTTACACTTTCTGATTTTCCAATAATTTCCAAACTGCATTATTTCGAACTTCATTTTTTTTAACAACAATCATGAGTAATTTACTCCAGGTATAGATTTATAAAGATTATAATTTAATTTCATAATCAGGGAATTTTTCTATCGTAGAAATGTATTACTCTTATTATTATTATTACCCTTTTGGTAATTAAATCAAATAATTTATCTGACGAAAGAAACTCAAAAAGGGAAATTGGATTCGCAAAAAAACGATCTGTTCAGCACATCTTCTATCAAAAATACAAATATTTACCAAACACAAATGCAAATTCCCCAATTCATATTGCTCTGTGATTCTTTGAAGAGCTTTCTAAAAAATGAAAATAACTTAAAATAAATAAATATATATATACTCAGTACACGGGAGAGATCTCATTTTGAACGAGAATAGATTTCAAGTCTTGATGAACAACGTTAGCTGTAAATTTAACAGATATAGCTGGGACAGATGAGCCTGAAATATTTTTACGTGGCTGGTCTAAAAATAATTTTGCGTGTAGTTAAATTATTGGCAAAAGATCTTTACTTATTCTTACATAAGAACAATTATTAGAGAATTTGGTCAGCTTTAGCAATATCACAAAACAGAATTTATAATTGCTAAATTTATTTTTAAAACTGCAACTATGTCGCCTAGGGGTGATTTTTTATACTTACAAAGGAAATAATAGCAGCTAACAGCAAAATTTTCACAAGCAGGTCATCGAACTGTTCTAAAACTAGTTGCCATATTGTTTTTCCTGTAATATTAAATAATATTTAAATGGTATTTTATACGTTCAAATATGCTATGTAACGCTATAATTACCCTCTTCTGTTGGGAGCTCTGAAATAGAAAAAAAATTTACAATTAGTAACGTTGATATTTGTTTAGGAAATGTAACGAATCGGATAAAATTAAAGCTTTAAGCGGTTATATAACGACTATGTGGTATTTTCTAAATCAGTAAGACGCCCCTTATAACTTAGCTTTTTAGCTTTTTAGAAAAATTATGTAATTCACACAAATATTTAAAACAATTTTCCAGCTAATTACTTCAGTTTCCTAAAAAGAAAAAAACACCATATCTAGTCCTTTGCTGGTGCCTTATAATGATGGGAGTTCGAAAAGAATTGGGAAAATTGTACTCAATTTTGAAGTTTTTGCAATGAAATAGTTATTTATTTAAATCGTAGTGCTTCGTAGTACTTCATACAAAGCTATCTTGTAATATTTTTAAAATCTCAATTATTTTAATGTATGTTTTATTTTTTAATTTTTAAACTAAGACTTTAAGATTTTGAAGTGAGAGAAATTATTTTCTACAATTATTTTGTATATTTACTAAAAATAGTACGCAAATTTACTATTATCATCTTAACTCATTTATATCCCAATTTACACCCATTCACCCTGCTCGTGTTTCACATGATATTTTTAAGATTATTATTTTTTACTCCCACTATATTGCAACGCACCAGTATTATCTGAGCCATGAGAAATCAACAATATTTTACGAGAGAACAGACAATAAGAGGACAATGACTTCAAGAAAGAAATATTTTGAATTACGTAATACGGTTTAAAATTTATATTCGGAGGACAGTGTTGAAATTTCCTAGAGTTAATGTGGGAGTGAGATAAATAAAATAAACGCGAAGTTTTTTTTCTTTTAATTTTGTTTTGTTTGTTTTAGCTAAGGATCTTACACTTTTAAAATCTAAATGTGAGAGTTGTTAAAAAAAACCAACTTTATAATCGCTGGTGAAAAATTGCTGGCAGCCAATTTTAATTGATTTGAAATTTATGAATAGTTATCCATAGTAGTTTAGCATAGCTGCCATACAGAAGAATGTACTAACTAAATTATATGAATTATCTAATACATTCATAAGCATACAGAATTGTAGCAATAATATTAAATGTTTACTTATTTTTTCTATGAGCCTTGGAATCACTACCAGTTTCCTTTTATCAAATAAAAAACATAGCATAAATGCACCCTATTAATTGTTAAACAGAAAAACATCTGTTGTTTGTGGCAAATAATTTTATCAAAAACAAAACAATTGTTATTTTGTTTATTTAAGTGGTTGCACCCATCTGGATCGGTGTAATCACGCGGGTTTATATTGTATATAGAACATATATATAGAGTATGTATATATAGAATATATAGTATGAACTTCATTGCATATTAGGCATATTATGAGAAATCTTCGTTGTACTATTGTAACTACATATTTTTATTAATCGTGTTCAAAATTATAACAGTAAGCATATTTATCCAGATTTTGAAAAGAGAGCAGAGAGAATCTAGCACTTGCATAATGAAATATGGAATTATTACTACTTGCTATTGATTCACATAAAATTTAATTATGCCAATCATTAAGGTAGAATTTTTTCATTCTTAACGTCAAATACAGAACAAATTCTAGTTGACCTTGCTTAAGAAAATATTAAGTTTTTTAATGAACTGCACTTTTGAAAATTTTTGAATCTTACTAATAAAACACCTGACTTTACCTTTAATAAAGTTTATTTGAATTTTTATTTTAAAATCAAACGCGTTTAATTTCGTCAGTGTTCTCAAAATTTTGTTAAGTTAATTATTTATAAAAAAAAACAAATTTGTTCAGGTAGCGGTGTAGGTCTAGATATGCACATAGCTATTCATAATCAAGGAAAGTTCCTATTGGACTTACACTTTGAGCAAAATCATAATATTAACCTCATAAAACATTGGCAGTAGGACTATAAGCCCAATTGTGTATTTTTAGAATGCAAAAAATAGACTTTAAAACATTTTCATGACGTAGTTTTTTTTTCAGATAATTCAGAAAATAAAAAAGATATTTTCAAAATAGTAAAGTTTGAATAATAATTTCGATAAATCCATATATGTAAGTCAAAGGAAATACAAGAAAGCAAAGTAAAGCCAAAAGTAATATATTTCAAATACGGCTGTTTCGTTGGTGTGTAGTAATTTCAAATGAAGAAAATAAGCTTAGGTATGCTCCAGATTTAAATCTCTAAGTCGTTTTTTCACAAAACCTAAAATTTAATCCTTCGCATTAAGTATATGGAACAATGGAAAAGATATGCGTGAAAACAATAAAAATAATTTTAAAAAATTTAGTTTTTGGTGATAATCTTTTTGTCAGCCTTTTTATTTTTAATTGATAAAATTTAAAATTGATAAAATTCCCGGTTGCAAGCGATAGCTAAGTGTTTTGTTATTGTAAGTAAATAAAAACATAATTTGAATACTCACCATTGGGACCATATTTTGCTTGATTTTTCTTGACTTGGTCTATTGTTAAGCCTTTGTCTGAGTCTGTTCCAAAAAAGTTCAGTACCTCTTCGACGGTTTTTGCATGACCGTCCTCCATGTTGCTGACTTTTTGTGATGCTTACCAGCTCTGCAAAAATTTATTGAAACTAGTTAGACTCAGGGGAATAACCTTTTTAGAAATAAGGTGCAGAGAATGCGAAATTATATTGTGCAGACGTAGTAATTTGATGAGTGCGTTTTTAAATAGTAAGACCCAGATTTTGGCACAAGACAAATTCATAAAACCCCGAGTTTCCGGATGCCCAATTCTTAGAATCACTAGAAAAGCAAATCAGTTTGACGAAAACGGAAGAAGTTAAGGAGCCTCTGAAATCGGTTTGCATAAGCACTGAGCTTGTCCGACTTTTAGCCAAGTGGCCCGTGCTGTCTTAAGCCGATTAGGCGACTTCTGTAAACATCTGAAGAAAGTAACTCGCGGGGAGTGGGAAAGTGGCGATATCAGGTGTCGCTGGGAATGCAATTACCGGATGGGGCAACTAGGAATTTTGGCGATTGTGACCCACGGTGACTCGCATTTTTTTGCAACGATAACACTACCCTTCTTGACCAACATGAAATCAACACGTGTCCCAAATATGCGCTGCCAAGGAGAATGAATTATGAAATAACTCGGCCCTGGAGCTCTGCCACAGAACCACGGCTGGGGAACTTACAATTTATTCAACTATATCTACTAAAGTGAAATCAGGTCGAATTCGCCCTTCACAGTATAAAAAAAAAAAAAGAAGGAATCTTTAACTACGGCGTCGCGCACATCCACTGCTTAACTTTGGCCACGAATTTAGCCGCATAAATATTTGCTAAACTAAGAGCAAGAAACACGAGCTAAAATTACTCAATTCGAATGGGGAATTTTAGTGCGAATTGCGGAAGAATTTCTATTTCACAAACTTCATGTCATGTAAATGACATGCTATCTAGGCAGTAGCGAGGCCTCAAGCTGACAGCAGTCGTCGCTGCAGCAAAAGTAGCCATTTTGATGACGTTTCTTTTGTAAGGTTCGGTTCACAACGCGTGCATTCGACTCTGTACGTAATAACGGCTGCAAAATTTGATTCGTGAATTCAAAATTGAAAACATAAAAAAAGAACAAAAAAAATCAAATTATGTTATTCAAACTTTTGCATACCCTTTTTTAATTACCCATCGAAATGTTCTTATTCCAAAAATGTTTAATTTTCACCAATACTTTGAAAAAGATCGGAAAGGAAAAATGAAATTGTTTAAAATTTCAAATTAAATTTTCAATGGCAATTATAAAATAATGTACCTGTTTTATTTTTTTAGAAAACTACAAGAAATCATTTCTGATATCCTGCAATCTAAAAATTTATATAAATCACAAAATAAATGTGGATTTTGATTGCTTTTACTCGCTTATTTTTTGGAAAAAATAACGTTTATTGTTTTCATAATACGAGACAGACAAAAGACATTTTATAAAAAACAAATGTTCTTTAAATAAAAAATAGTAAAATGTATTTTCTGAGATACAAAACAAAAATTGTTTCCTTAAAGAAAACACTGAAGTTATTTTAACGAGAATTTATTTCTGAAAGTCAGAGAAAATGTGAAAAAAATAAGAGGAAAAATTATGTTGATACTTGAAGTTTTCAGAGAAATAAATATTTCGTTTTAATTTAAGATTAACTCAACCCAATTCATCTAACTTAAAACTTTCTACTCATTTTTTTAAAATGTATTATATAAAAGTACCGTAGGAATAAACTTTTCGATAGTAGAGTAATTGATACTTTCAAATCAATTGTGCAATAAGACTTTCTTGTATTTCATTGCTAATTCTCCTTAAAACAGAAATATTTATAAATTTTCTTCTTAAACAGGTTTGTTCTAAATTTTGCTATATAATTCAAATGTCCAAAACAGAAAACAAGGCTTAAATTCATTAAATTTAACCATAGTAGACCAGAAACATTCAGTTACTATTTATTAGATTGTATTTTTATAATTTTTAACATTACTAATTCGTATTTCGTTGTATTATAAAAAATATTGAGATCGATGTTGTTTTGGAAGTGTATTAAACGATTTAAATTTTTTAATACTTTTGTAATACTAAATGAAACATATCAACAATTAAGCCTACATACCATAGTCATATAATTATTGAATTATTGTATTGTGAATAAAAACATTATAAACGCATGAAACGCAATTACTGGTCCGATTAATTAAGCGTTAACGATCTCTCATATAAATAAAATACAAAGTTTAAGTAACAAAAACAAAACAGAAATAAAATACTGGTTTTTCTTTCTTTTTGTATACCTTCCTGGCCATTATTTTGACGCGTTTATAAATAGCCGGTATATATTTGAATGTATGGACACACGTGCTGGGTGAGTAAAGTACAACTTTTTCTATTTTTATTCCCTCTCTGAAATGATAATATATATATATGTATAATATGTGGTATATATATGTGAAGAGGAACTTTGGGTGTTTATACAGCTGATGGGCTGATAGATTTAAACGTAATTAATTTACTTTTATTAAGTTTTATATGTAAACAACGTTTGACCACTTGAGATTCTTATGTGGTGCACTACCAAAATGATTTCAATTTATGACTATTTTAAAATAAATTTACAAATTAATTTAGCAGCAGATGTAATTAGTTTTAATTACCTACCCCTTTTAAGGTGACATTAATTTCATTTTTCAACAATTTATTAAATTAAATTTTCTTCTTTCATTGAAAATTATTTGTTTTGTTCTTTATATTTGAATGAAATTTATTGCAAAGAGTCCGGGACTCAAGGCCTTTTAATGGAATTGTTTGTGTCCTTCAAGAATTGGTGAAAGACATACATCAGCAATGTTTCAAATGTAATTTTTCTGTTCCAAAAATACATAAGAGTGACCTGAAATGCAGAGTTTGACAATTATTAACAAATGGTTCATATTAAGCTTCCGAGTAATTTCTTAGTTAGGTAGACAGCATGAATATCTAAAAATATCCAATGTATAGTTCGTTAGTGTTGAGAACTACGCCAAAAATAAAGACTGAGCTCGAGAGCAGAATTAGATAATTAAAATGACGGTTAAAAATATATTCGTGTCTATTGGAGACGTTTGGGAATATTTATTTAATTTATTTATTTGTTTTTTTTTTTTTTTGCTCAAAAATACTTCTTCAAAAACTTTATAATACTTTTAATACCGAATATTTGAGAGTTCTGAAAAATCCGATTGGCTGACCGTATAGAGCACGTGACATGTTGCTAGGCCTCCATCTAAATTTACCAATCCGAAAAACTCTCACGCTCATGCGCACTTTTGGCAATTTTGCATAAAAACGACAGAATACGAGCGGGCGACTTTACGCTATGCATAAATTTGTTTCAAATACCTAGATAAGCGGAACTCGTCTGGGAGCACTACCGCCTTGTTAAATAACACAACTTGCAGTGTGCAGGCTATTTATAGAGGCCTCCTGTGAAGTTAGTTCAGCTCGGTGTTTTTTTTTTCTTTTTTTTTTTTATATAAATTATTTTGCTGAAAAAGATATCAAAAATTCCGCAGGTTGTGGGAAAATACAGACATCTTCAAAAAAAAATTTTCATAGATCTTTTGTTTTTATTTTTAGATTATCCAGATTAAGTTTTTCAGACTATGCTAATGTTTGGGATAAAAAATATAATTTGTATATCTTTTGTAATATCTGTAGTATGTTTGATTGATTTGCAGATTTTCCATCCTAATTTGACGAATTTGACGATGGATGGTATGTTTTCATCAAAATTAAAAAAATAAAAAAAATTATATATATAGCCCCCGATCACATAGAAATTCAAAGGTATTGTGTGGATGTCTAAAGTGTGGCAAGTGTCTGTAAAAATCGCTATCACAATTTATGAACCGGGTGCTTTACTAAATCAAAGTAATCACCAAAAATTTTTGTTCCTATTTACGTGATATTTTTCACTTTATTTTTACGCACTGGAGCACTTATACAAAAAAAAATATCTGCACAAAATATCGATCATGCACCAAAGTAAATATTTTTACACTATTTAGCAAATATCACTTTTTCATTAAAAATTTTATAAAAAATTTTTTAGAGTTTTGATAAAAAGAACTTACAAAAAAAACGATTTTGCGCCCGTACGACTCGCACTATTTAGTTATTATATAACAGGCCTTGGGCCCAGCCGAAGTTATTAAAGCTAGGCTAAGGATCGCACTATTGAAAAGTTCGATGTCGACTGATCACTAGAAGGAATTACACTCCGCCAGTGTATCGAGCCGATTCATTTACGAACTCTCGGGTTTGGCTTTGGTCCCAGATGGCCTTTTGATTACCCGGGAAAAACAGTTTTAGCACACCACGACTACATCAAAAGCGCTCCTGAATTTTTACTGCATACTCGTCTTTTTAAAAGTTACTCATTATTTTTATTATTCCCAGGGCTACTTTGGACTATATGCAGTTGGGCTTGCTAATTTTTGAGCTTTGTGGTAAATTTTTACTTGGACGGCGCTAAACAGTCCATCTTTGGATGGTATACAAGAAAAAAACAACAAATAAACTAAAAATAATAATAATAATAATAATAACATCTCATAAATAGAGAATTACGGAAAAGCAACCAATTTTATTTTATAAAGAGTGTGGATCATCTTTGGAAGATTTATATATGTGTAGAAAAATGTTTTTACAATTCGGCATCTTGAATCCCATCAATTCGCAATTTCACCCTAGATGAGGATGAAAATGAAATTTTGTTTAGACCCTAGAATGTGTTTTGATGGCTGTGTAGGTGGGACTGGCGCGCAATCTCATTTTGCTGTAGCTTAATAATGTGCCCTTTAACTAATTAGAAATCGGTAATCTGTCGCTTTTTTGTCCTTGAGCTTTGATCTTTTCAATCGTCAGATGCTTTTATTAAATTTCTTTTTTATGTTAATGTACATATGTAGAATATTAGAACAAATTGCGGGGGTGAATGAACGAATGATAAACGTATAAATGGAATTTTCTTCAATTATCTCAATACATTTTATTCAAAAAATTGTTTAAGCCCTCTTTAATTCCTTCACTCTGAAAACACTTAGAAGACGAATATGTAAAGAATTTCGCCTGCGTAGGCTACAGAGAACTCGTGAATTTAATATATTTAAACTTTTTCTTGTTTTTGTTTTCCGAGCAATTTCCAAGTTTTTATTCAGACAAATTTAGACTGCACTTTATCCCCCAATATTGCAATCTTAACGAAAAATAATTATAAAAGATGATTTCTACCTGGAGCTTAAATTTGGTACTCACGGATGTCGCAAATTCTACTTAGTGTGTAGTGACGAAAAACAATGTAAAAATGTTTTGGATATTTGCCAACTCATACATTCAAATAACCAAATATGAAGATGAAGCCCGTGTTTTCAATTTATATATATATATATAGTAATTATTGCTTTTTGTTCTTTATATTGTTTATGTTTACGAAGACATAATATCCAGCTTGAAAAAGGAAGAATTTTTATTGCCGCATGCTTAAAAAACCGAGGGTCCCACAATGTCACCACGTGAATTGGCATCGGTTAAAAGAATTCTTTCCTCAAAATTGTAATCACCTCGTCGTAATTTTTGAGCTACAACTTGTTTAGGGGCTTTATTTAAAACTCGTGCCGATATTTGGAATATTTACAATTTGCTCAATGTTTTAAGTACACAATTTACAAAACTTTGTAAAAATACGAGATGCTTATGTTGAAAATTCTAAAGAGTCACTTTGTTTCCACTAAAAGTTTACCAACATTATGAGTCATTAAAGCAGGATAAACTTCATAGACAAATTTTCCTTAAATCATTTTTTAAATGTAGTCTTTCGTCTCGTTTTTGTGAAAATTCGCTCGGATACTTAGATGCCATTAATTAAATTAAAAATTCAACATAGTACTAATTTACTAATAAACAAAAAATCATATTTATTCAATTAACGACATATTAAAGAATTTATCATTGTCTCTGGATTTGCTTGAAATAATTTAAAGTTTAGCAATTTTGGTTCCTAAATTGTGATAGTGGTTTTGAAATCAGCGACATCGTAAAACCACAAATACACATTTTGATGATCGTCCGCTGAAATTTTTAAATTGTGGTAGCCATTTTGTATCCACTATTGTAAATTTCTAAATTCTATATTTACTTAAAGAGTGTGTCGATCAAGGCCCAGTAATAATGTATAAAATTTGGGAATAAGAAAAATCTCTTTGTAAGTTAATTATTAATTCACAAAATATATCGTCAAATTTTTTTTCTTCGTTTACATTATCTTCACAGTTTTAAATACGATCCCCTAAATTAGTCGATTATTGTTAAATTAATACAAGTTAGGGACTTATTTATATGTGGGTAATTCTTTTGAAAGCAAACCTTCGTCCTCTATCGAAAAAATTTAAGTAAAATAAATAAAGTAGTTAAGAGGCGTGTGGGGGCTCAAATGAAAGCTTGGCCCTTTCATTACCAACGCTGTATTTAGCCGGCATCGTGAAACCGCTTGATAATAGACCCAGTCTGTTACAAACTTCCAATGATTTACATATATTGCACCGACTTAATTCTATTGAGAATAAACATGTAAAACTTAAATAAGAAAATCCGAATGGCAGCTACTAACCATGCAGTGTGCACAATTCGCAGCGAGCTGCAGCATTCAGCAGCGTCACTTCTGGGAATTGGACTGTAGTAAGGAAAGGGTTAAAATTCATAGGACTTTGAAATTATTTTTGAAAGAAATATGTGTACATTTTTTTACAATTTTGATGCCAATTTTTGAATTTCAAATTTGTTCGCTTGAAAAACTCTAAACAAAATCACCCATGTTCTTTGTTGTTCATTTAAACTTTTAACTCCTATAAAGTTGGATCCAAAAGTGCTCTGATTTGAGAAAAAAATTGTCAATTTCAAAAATTTATGAAAATGGAAAAAATTCGAAATTCACACCATAATTTAGTTGTAGTTTTTTGATCAGAAAGACAATGGTGTAGTAAGATTTTTAAAAAATAATTCTTTACACCTTCTTTTTAGGGTTCCGTATGTCCCAATGCAAAAACGGAATCCTTATAGGATCACTTGAGAGTGGTCTGTATGTCCCAAACACGGACGTGTAACGGAAATAAATGAATTTTGAATACGGGTTCACTTTTGGGGGCAAATTAGGTAATTTTAAAAACAAATTTTGGTGAGGGTCTCAAATATATTTGTTTTATAATTTTAAAATAAATAGTTTTAAAGTTATTTAAGAAAATAGATGAAAATTGACTATCCTCCCCCTTATCTCTGAACCTACTGAGCCTAAAATTTTGAACAAAATATAGAAAGCAGTTCTTTACTTATAGATTATAGGAAAACATATTAAGAAGTCTATGGTCTTAAAATCAGATTTAAAAAGACATGATCGATAATATATTCATCGTACGTAACACCATCTCCCCCCGAGATTTCAACTCGCACTTGTCCGGTGGGAGCCCTGTTCGAAGAGCCATAAAAGGTCCCTATTATCATATTAAATTAAAAAAAAAATACTCAGCATTCGAAACTAGAATTTTTAAACATTTATTTAATCCTCCACACGTTTCTTCAAGTTGCGTAAGTTTTTGTACAGAGAAGGGCTCCTCTATCAAAACAATGACCCATGTATATTTAGATTTTAGAATCACAAATTTGAAACCGTAAAAATTATATAAATAGTATTGAGCTGTGTAGTGTTTTTGTTTTGTATATGGGGTCCTAATTAAATTATAAAAATTTTAAAGTAAATAAGTAAGCAGAAAAATATAAACATTTTAATCGAAACTTGCTGTTTTCGAAAGGTCGACCAATATAAGTACACTAGCAAATGTCCAGTGCGCTCTGCTGCACTGAAACAAAATGTGTTTTTATGAATTAATCAAAAGGTAATTGAAATTAATTTCTACGATTTTTAAATCGATCGAATTGAATAATTTTCGTTAAATTTCGGTAATCTACTTTACTGGATAAATTTCAATAAATTGAAGTTACAATTAACACGCACCAAATCCACTTTTCTAACAGGCAGAAAGGAGATTATGGCTAGTCAATTTCTGATTTGCTCATTCAGTCAAACTGATGTAGGTAGATATCATCCATTGGTTGCAACAACGCTATTCTCAGAAGTACTTTGTTGTGCAAGTTATGCCATTGTTGCAGCACTTGTGCGATATATTTTAATAACGGTGATTTTTAGATCCATTAATGTTTTCCTTTACGCTTGTACGATCTATGCTAACAGAGTACTGGTTAAAGGGTTAATCTTAATAAATTCTGGTTCTGGTTCTGGTTCAATATAGGAGTATAATGATAATGTTGAACATTTTTAAAGCTTAAGTAATCTTTATGAAAGGAGCACTCGAGGATTGTTGAAGTCGCTGATTTTAAATTTCCGATTTAGTTTTTTAAATCTAATATGGTATGTCATGTGCCATGTCATGTGCCATGCAATGTGTCACGTCATGTACCATATCATACCATATCATGTGCCATGTTATATCAGAAATTTCTTAAACTTTTTACTAACCCTAAATCATCTCATACTCGAAACATATATAATGGCAAAATTTGAGTTTATTCTGCACAGTAGTTTCGGAGTCTATACAATTCAGATATACATATAGTATATAAGGTTTTCTATAACCCTATGTAAATATATTAGAAATCGGAGCAAATATTATGCTTAACTTTATTTGGAGCTTTTTTTCAAAAATGGTAAAATTCTAGAAGAGCTTGTGAAAAGAACTGCTTAAACTGCTTACTCTGAGTTTTCCTCTCCATCCTTCCTTTAATAATTTTAACTATAATACTTTATGTAGGTCTACTTGTATTTTTTAGAAAAAAAAATTATAAATAGTAATATCAATTTATTTTGTAAACAAAATTTTTATAATCTCGACTACTTATAATAGCCACAATTACAATTACAATTTCTAAAATTATAAAGTTAACTATTTTCAAATAATAAACTTTAAAATATAAAATTGGTTAAATGATCTTGCGTGAACGATCGCATCAGTACGATTTAAGCATCGCAGGCCGGTGTACTCGTATTTGTGAACAGATACAAGATCTGGTCTCGAAAGTGTATCAGTAGACATGATTTGGTTAATATTTTAGTATAATGTAAATTATAAATCATTATTTTTTAGTCAAATATACCAGTAGCCATTTTCTGCATATAGTCATAGATTTCATATTAAAAAAGTAAATTTAAATATTTCAATATGTTGTTTTAATGTATCAATTCTAAATGGCTATTTTCATTTTGCAGGTTTTTATATTTTACTTATAATAATAGTGAATTTTACCTTTCGAATTACTTTCACATTTAAGTATTTTAAATTTAAATAATGGTAATAGTGGCATTAATTATTTCGAATAGTATATGTGTACGTTTTTGAATTTTTTAAAATTATTAAATAATAATGGGCCGAAAATCATTGCTATAAATACTTAATTTATTAGTTTATAGTAAAATCAACTATATTTTTCTTTTGGTGTAGCTCAAATGAAAGTCTAGATTTTTAGCTATTCTTAATAATTTTTCAAAATTTAATAAGGCTTTTTATATTATATTTTTAAACTATATGTGTTTTTAAACTTCATGAGGATTTCATGATTAGAAGATTAGATTAAAAATATCTATCTCTTTCAAAATAAAGTATAGAAACGTATTTAAATTTCCAAACTGAAAAAAATCGCCAACATTGATGGGGAATTTCCAAAAAGGTTTTAAATTTATATAATTTATACTTTACTGGATTTTTTACTTTAGTGGATTTTATAAGAACATTTTCCTTTTATGAATGCAATATTTTCGAATTAAGCTCTTTGCAAATAGGCCGGCCGGCAAAACACCTCATATGGTTATAAATACATCTTCATATATCACAGCTAAATAGTGCCAAATTTATAGCTATTAATTCTCGTAATACTTTTGTTGGATTATACAACAAAAGAGTAGTAAAAACTTAAAAATATAAGACTAACAATTTTGAATTTATTGGACAAAGCTGTGTGTAAAGTGTCAATAAAAGCGAGGCATTTTTCGCAGAATTGTAGAATAGTGGGGTCTCATGCGTCAATTGTTTAGAATTTTTTTAATTTAAACACTCCGTGACCAATGATTAATTCTTCAACGGATCCTGCATCCAATTTTTACAGTAATTCCCCATTTTCTTGTATGCGTGATTTTATTTAAAATTTAAATGTGATAGTATAAAAGTTTTTTTCAAAATACTGAAAGGTAATAAAATAAATGCAAAACTTTTGGAGCAATAGCAAGAATTTTCTTTTTTTACACGTGTATAAAAATTCTTTTGTTGGGGGTTTTTTCCAATATCTAAATTTTCTAAGTATGTCCAATGAGCTAAGTGTTTTTGCGAGTTTTAGCTACACGGCGCGGACCTGAAGTTAAAAATTGCCGTACGGCACCACATGGGATTTAAATAAAAGATCTCCTTAACATAATTAGTGATATTATTTCAAAAGCTCATTTATATTACGCTTGTGTATTAAATCGCCAGTATAAGCTTCGTCATGAATATGTGAAACGTGGTGCCTTAAGTATACGCATCTAATAATTGGTTTCTATTTGTAGCAAAACTTCATTGCCACCGCGTGTTTTATTTTTGTTCAGAAGCCAGCTCAAAACGACTTTTCAAGACATTTAAATTTTTCGACGTCAGTATTGGATGAATATTCTTGCGCTATTATACTTCCTATACATAAATTTTGAACGGTCAAATTTTATGTAAATTTGATCACCAAGAATTCTTAAATTATTATTTTTGCACAAATTTAATCTAGTCATCATCCTTTTAAGGTCTTGCTAGATATAAATTTATTAATGTAACATCTGCGTATACGCAGTTTTGAAAGTGCCTAAAATTGGAAAAAGCTGAAAAGTTTTTATAAAAATCATTTGATTTTTAATAAATAAAATAAAGAATAAAAATAAAAACTTGCCACAGTCCATAGTCAAGAAGAATACTTTTAAAAATAAAATGTTTATTTTTTCTTAAAGGGTAACGAGAATTAATTTGATTTTGATATTTCAATATGTAAATGATAATTTTATCTTTCCAATATGTATATCCCTTTTTTTTTAAATAATATTCTTGCTATTAACACGAATCTGTCGACAGCAGCTCATTTATCAAAGTTCGCATCTCTCACATTATTTATAATTTTGATAGAGATTAAAATATATTTATATTAACGGTTCTTGACCGCTCATAGTCTATTAATTTAAAAGCATCGGTTTTTCGCTGTTATTAGCTGTTATTCTTTATTTTATTTTCCTCAACTTTTGGGAAAGCTGTGGCAGTTTAAATTGATTTTCGGTATTATTTTATTCGAATAATTTCATTAAAGTTTCTGGCAATTTGTTTTTTAAATGTAGAAGTTTTTCTATTTACTACAAATCAACCAATGCTCAAAATATTCACTCATATCTATAATTTTGTTTGTATTTATACGAGAATTTAGTGGCAGTATTTAACTGATCAAAACGGAAAACACCAGTAAAATGTGCTTCTTATTATCTATAATATTACTGGAAAAATTTGATTAATTGTATATGGTGTAGTCAGGGGGCCTCTGGTATGTCAGTCTACGATCCCAGAGGTTGTAGGTTCGAATCCCACGTATAACCTACGCTACGTGGTAATACAATGGGCCAAAAATGGTATAGGTGTGCCTTTCTATTCAACCACACCCACCTAACCTAACCATATGGTGGTGGAGTAACTCTCTCTGTTTTATTGGAGCACTTCCTCTGTTTTATTGGAGCAATGGGTTTAAAAAAAAAGGGTAAATTACAAACTGAACTCTATGAAAAGGTAACGAAATGGAAAATAAGATTTTTTAAGCTTTAATTTAATTTAATATTGATTAATGCTTGCCTTAGAAAAATAAAAATCGAATATTATTAATTAATTCATTTGATAACCTATGTAAGTGATAAAAGGTGCCTCATATGATTTATTTTTTAAAGATTGTTTTCATAAATGAGAAAAGCAAATCGTTTGAAGAATTATGAGAGAGAAAGATTTTCAATCTTTTCTTGAGGTGAAGAGAGAGTTCTGCAAAGTTAATGCAATGAGTTCTGTCTTTGAAAAAATAAACGGTGCGTTTAATTTTTTGATTATTGTATATCTAAAAATAACTATAGGTATATTCATCAGTATAAATCATACCAAGAAATACCAGATAAACTAACCTTGCTTAAAAAAGATTTGTCGTTGATGAATGTAATTAGGAAAATTGTTTATCATCGAAAAATTAATATACGAAATTAAATAATCTAGATAAATTATAGCACTGTCTAACAATTACTTGAATTCTAAATACATATAACACTTTTCATTAAATTCCCTCTATCAATTTTCATAATTAGTACTTGTAAACAAAATATTAACGTAAAATTCAAACTCCGGCGAATTTCACCTGTTGCAAAAAAGTTCACACGTAATGAGTTTTCTGTACCATTTGTTAAATGAATCAATTTTGTTGTTATTAAATATATTACTAAGTTAAATACAGAGCAGAATAGATGAGTTAAAAAATGTGCAAATTATCCTTTCAAATTTACCTTAGGTTAAGAATTTTAAGAAATATTAAACATTTTAAATGTTATATGAAAGAAATATTTAGTTTTCTATTATATTTGTTACACGTGAAAAATAAAAGTAAAAGTAAGTATAAAAATATCCCAGTTTTTCGGCGAATTTGGGATAAATTTCGAGATTTAGAATTTAACGTTTCTATTTGAAATAATTATTATTATTATTATTATTATTATTATTATTATTATTATTCAAAATCAACGGGTATGCACCCTTTTTACAATGTTACAAAATATACAGAAATATACAAAGATAAAAATTCATTATAATATTATAGGGTATAATATTGTTATGTAAGAATAAATTACCCTAAAGCGCCAAAATGCAGTTGTCCAATAAAATTTTAATAAACTTAAAATAAATTAATATTTTTATTAAATAATATTGGTGATTTTTTTTTACTATCCATATTCACTTCCCCCGTAAATTTCTATGTGTTCCAAAAATAGAAAAATTTTACTTCATTTCATTCTTCATATTTAAATAAGATCTGTGGCATAGAGCTTATTTTCAGAGCCAAACATGAAAATTCGCAAAAGAGTCTCAGACAAACTGTCTTGTATTTTTTTTTTCTGGTTCTATTTAGCGTAAACTTTTTCGGATTTTATTTAGCGTAGAAGTTTTATTCTTTCCATTTTTTTATATTCCAATCAATTTACATTAACTTATGTAACTATCTCGTTTCCAAGTGTGCAAATGTATTTTTTTTTTGTTCAAGAAATATATTGATTGGGAAAATTTTGAGAAAAATCAAATCAAATAGAAGGTTTTTTAAAAGGCCAAATAATTGATCCAAACATAACTTTAACTGCATCCAACTTTTAAATGCTAATTAGTTATTTTTAAACTAAAGTCTGATATAAATAAAAATCATACAAGCCTTACGAAAATTAATAAGAGTTCTTGCGCTAATTGCTATACGACTTAAAATAACTCAGACGCGTTCCTTTGTCGAGTGATTTCTCTTTTGTTTTAATTTACATAATTATAAGATAAAAGTGCAATACTTCATTATATATTCGAAAACGTAAATTTTCATATCAAATGATTTAAATAACAAATTTATATATATGTACACGTATCTGTACATTTCCATCAAAATAGTTTAATTACATCGCGTTTTCTAAAAACTACGATTAAAGAATAATCAAAAGATCATAAGTTCGTCATTTTTGAAATATAAATAGAAACAATTAATAACGGATTATCATAAAAACTTGTTACGCATTAAAAACATAATTTCTAAACTTACCTATTGCATAGAAACACGAGAGGTTTCCAAAATATTTCATAGAATTGACTTTTATAATTTATTTGGAAGGATTTGCATTATTTTGTTTACCAATTTTCAAAAAACTCTTATCAAAATAACGAAAATGGTATATAATTTATTAAAAAATAAAATGTTTCTGTTCAAATTTTAAATATGAGCATGAGAAGTTTATTGAATATTGAGGCACATTGATTAGTGATTAACAACTTAAATTGGAGTTATCATTACTCAAAATATTCTTTAGAAATTGTGGCTCTAGGGGGAACTGATTGATGCTCATCGATTCTTTAAAATGCCCCTCATTGAAGCAACAAGTGATGCATTATTTGCCCCTTATGATATTAGAAGAGTTCAATGCGGAACAACGCTGAGTCATTTTCACTGATGATAAGTGACATTTAAGGACTTGTGTACTCATCGGAAATTGAACTTTTATTATTAATAAATTATCTCTAGGTAAATAAGTTAATAACTATGAAATGGAAGCATTTTTTTTCCACTAAAATCCAATTTATTAAATGAAATTAATGGACAAAGTTCGTAATCATATTGATCACGTTGAAGCAATTCACTGTCGATTTACCCGCATTATACTACGGCGGCTTCCTTGAAGTAATTCTTTTACCAATCAACTTATTTGTTTAAAACTATCTGCTTAAAACTGTAGGGCAATTCATCAATTTATCTGTCATCGTTTAGCATATTGATTCCTTTTTAATCCTTGAGATATCAGAGAGATCAGAAATCAGATCTTAGACAATTAAATTTAATTAGAAAAACTGAGGAGAAATAGTTTGTTAACTTCATTGAGTTGTCTGTATCTTATTTTTCTTGTTATTTACATATAATAATAAATAAAATATACAAAATGACTAAGTTAGTTTGTAGAATATTAGTGCTTTAAAGTAAACCGTATGTGTTAATATGAATTTTGTGGGCTAATCACTACACGTATGCAAAATGTTATATATGTATATTAATTTATTTTTCTCCTTCTTTAAAGTACTATAAAGTAAATATATTTAAAATATCCTTCTTATTTTTAAAGTTGGCGTGCTACTAATCGTAGTACAAAAATTGTAAATTTAGTTAAATTTTTGAAAATCGTATAGAGTAGAACTCGTGTCTTAAAAGTTACATTCCGTTCTATTACCGTAAAGTTTATTAAATAGTTACTTTATAATTATCTATTAAATTATAGAAAATTAATTAATTTGATACGTTGTGGATGACTTATATAAAAAAAAATTTCCACATCGATTTTCGAATTTTTTCCTTTACTTGTGCAATGAGACCTTCTACTTAGTTTTAAAATGAATTTCAAAATTCTAAGTCAAAGGGAACTATCTAAAGGTTTCGATGTGCCAATCAGTGTGAAAATACACTTTGAAAGGTATCTTTTGATTACATTGAATTGAGTTGAGACACTTGAAATTTATACAGGCTTTAGATTTCAGTATTTGGTGTTTATTTCAGCTTGATATGGAATGGTTAGAGGTTCGTAAGAAAAGAGTTTTTGGTGAACTCCAAGAAAATCCAAACAATCCAACTCTAGATTTAATGTAAATTATACAAATCGGAGAATTTAGATTTTTAGATTTAGATCTTTTCTTCTGATAGAGAAAACAGGGTTTATATGAAAAATTTGCTTTATTTCAAAACGAGATTCTAAATGTTGGTCATTATAATTCGATATGTTTGGTAAAAATATTGAACTAGTTATTCCCAGAAGTACATAATGTCAGCAGTTAGGAAAGTTTTTGAATGACAATAGTAAGTTATTTTATTTGTTAGGGAACGTAATTGCCTAATATATGTATATATATATATATATTTTTATTTCATCGTGTGTGTTATTAAGTACTACCTTAAAAGGCGCAGAAATAAGTTTTTTAGCTATTATTGATCATATTTGTAAATAAGAAAAATGCACTTTAAACTAGATTAGTTTAAAATTTTTGTGTTTTCCAGAATAGTGGCCATTTTTGGTACTTAAATTAGTTTTCTAAAATATTTGAATTAAGAATTATTAATTAGTCGAATTAAAATAAGAAAAAAACTTTTTGAACGGACAGATATGGTCCATATCTCAAAAACTGCTATTAATACTACAAAGCAAACGTAAATGTAAACTTATAGTTTAAAAAACCAATTCTTACTATCTCCAAAATCTTAGAAACTGGTAGTTTTCAAGGTTATTCAATGTTTGGGCTAAAATTTATTTAGTTATCTGCTCTATATATTTAATCATGATTCCAAATTTCATTTAATCAACGAGTTCTAAAAAAGTACAAGTCAGTTTTACTATTTATGTACGAATAAAATAAAATAAATAAAATCAAAAAAGAAAACTTTTGTATCGACCTGCCGAGTTATCTTTTCATAACTTTGATTGACTGCACATTTTTTGTGCTATCGATTTGGAAAGAAATAAGGGTTAGGATATTTAAAAATGACAAAACAAAAATTACGATCTATAATTATAATACATATAAAATGTGAGTATACAAAATACCAAAATAATTTCTTTCAGTAAAATGATAGGGCAATATTTTTGAACAAGTTATAAAAACAGAGTCGTTTATTTTCAAAATTACATCAACATTTTATTGAAGATTTCTACTTTTTAAAAAAAGTCATATGCTATTCTCAAAAAAATATTTCGTTATATAGTCCATGTTATTAAGAAGTCAATTTTTCTGGCGAACAATTTTAACTGTTGCGCATATTCTTAATGAGTACAAAATACAAATTTAAGATAAATATGAAACTTTTAGTTTTATAACAACTTATTAGTGTTTTAATATTATTTTGGGTTTTCGAATTATTGCTCATTTTACATAATTGAGCAAGGCATGGCACAACAAAGTGGAAGACACACGGGAACTACAGCAGCACCAGATCGAGTTTTGCTTTTCGATCTCGATTCAGCCTCATATTCATATTTTCCTGAGGCACGGGCATAACCTCCCTAAAAGATATTATTTTAAAAATATTTTACTGCTAGTAAGAAAATAAATTTTTACTTGAGCCCTATATGCTGCACCACCTTCTTCCTTTCTCACAAACATCTCGTGACCAGGAGGATAGTAAACTGGCGGACCAGCAACATTCTTTGAAGGGATTTTTGCTTCACCTGCAGTCGCAACAGAGGTGTCGATCTCTTTTCTTCGAGATAAACTATCATCCAGAGGCATTTGTCTATCTCCAGTTCCCTGTAAGAAAAATATTTTTTAGATACTTTTCAACTATAAAAAATGCAAGCGCACAAAAACGTTATGTTTTCGCCAAACACTAAAAACTTTTAATGCTAAATCCGAGTTCCTATGTACGTTCTGTGTTTTAACAGTACATCAATTTTAATAATAATAATTTTCGGTGTTAGTAGTTTCGAAATGATTTTTTCTTTACCGAAATATTACAACATGATGTTAAGTTTTAAGGTATTAGACCATTTTGGAATTTTCTACAAATTGTTCTCTTCACTTGAGTCATCATTTAAAAATTCTAACAATTTTTAGTAAATTCTAGAAATTTGAAGATTTTAACTATCTTCATTGTTCTATTGGCTTGTTTAATTCGAATGTTATGCACACCTTTTGATGAGATGTGCCAATTGTTTATATACAATAATAAAAATTTTTTTAAGTAAAATATATTACATACTGCTTTAATTTCAATTTGAACTTTTTTAAGTTATAGTTATAGATATATAAAATATTAAGAATTTTTGTATGGACTCAAGTTGGTCTAGTCCCTTAAATATGTTGTTCTAAAAGCAGAGTTTTCGTTAAAATGATCCTTGGTTTTCGAAGTATCTTTTCATGTGGAAAAAGATCATACATCTGTATTTTTGGGCGATTGGTTTTATGATTATTGAATTAATTCTATAAACACAAGTGTAATATATTCGTATACTTTTTTTGAAGCATACTGAACTTTTCACATTTTAAAGAGACATATTTAAGATCATGAAGAACTAGGAAGAATCTGACTAGGAAATAATAAAAATTAAAATTAATTTTTAGTTACATGAAAAACCTTTAGGGTCTAGCAGTCCCCTTTTTAGTACTAAAAAAATATGTGGGCTTATGGAATTTATTTTTCAAACTTACATTGAATGTAGCCATAAGGTCGTCCAGTCGTTTTGGTGGATTTTCACCTGGTCTTGAATTGTCCACACCGTCAATTGGAAACGGTGCAGGTAAAAGGGTTTCCCTCTCGCTGGGTGAACCTGTCGAATTAGACTTTGTGGTGTGAGAAGAGTATTTGTAAGTAACCAATGTGGGGTTTTCGGGTTCCCCTGGATGATGTCTAGGACCAGGAGCATTTTGTGGGTAAACTACCCGATCATGAGGTGGATAGGGGGATCCCCCGGTTGGCGGATAAGGTGCTCCACCAGTGGATGGATAAGGGGGTCCCCCGGGGGGGCCGTGAAGAGTATTTGTGGTGTTAGATGACTCGTGCTTATAGTAGTAAGTAGTTTTGGGTCCAGGCTGAGGAGCTAATTGGATTGGTTGAGGTGCAAGGTCATGTTTTGCTGGAGGATACTTTGGGTCCCAGTCAGGCTCTCCTGGTATAATATTGGTGTTTGAGGTGTTTGTCACATCCGTTTTGTAAATAATGGTTGTATTTCCTGGAGGTTGACTTCGATGCGTTGGATAATTATTTTCTGGTGGATATACATTCGTGTTAGTTTCCCTTACATCTCTTTTACTAATTATGGTTTTAGTAGTTTGAGTAGGTGGAGGTGCTCCCTCATTTCGATCAATAGTGCTGTAGCTTTGTGTATTATACACCACATTTGGAGGTAAATTTCTTTCTGGGTAGCTAGTATCTGATGTGTTATAAGATTCATTTTTATAGAGTAATGTTTTGCTTGTTGCTGTTGTTGGTTCGGCAGGAATTTCATAAGTGTATGTCCTAACAGTTGTTGTTACTTTAGTGCCTGGCACTGGTAAAATATCTTCCGATAAAGTAACATCTTTTAACTCCTCTGGCAAAGCACTAGTATCCAAAGTGACTGTTTTCCCTGGAACACTCACGATTTTTTGATCTTTGATATCGACATCATATACCTTTGCTATTAGTAAATATTAATCAAGTTAGCATTAACTATTTTTTACTCGCATTTTAAGTCTTACTAGGATCGTAGGAAATATCGGAGACAGCCTTTGTCTGCATCGATCTCATGTAGTTTGAAGTTAACTTTTGTGGACGGCCTGGACTAAAGTCTCCATCCGTAGCATCATAAACTAATTCACGTTGAACATTAGGTTTATTGGTGTAAGTTTTATAAACGTGAGTTGTTTTAGATACATTATGCCCATCATCTCTGTATAAATAAAATTATCTTAATTACTTAATATTAAATTTATTTATTAAGTAACTCACAGGAGGCCTGGAGTCACACTAGAACTGCTTATGTGGCTATAATCTGTTAAATGAGCAAATTTTCAACAACATAAAACTTATTTTCCAAACATTTTCAAACCTTTTTCTCTAGTTACATCTCGCTCGGTCTTTAGATCTTGAAGAAGAGCGTCTAGCTGATTTATATTCTGATCCTGATAAATACCATCATTTGTTGTAGTCGAGTACTGGTATGACGACGTTTGGTACACCTTTCGTTCTTCCTTTAAGTTAAAAGAATTAATGGTAGTTAAAAAAATAAAAAGAGGTTTTTTTTTACCGATCGCGGGCTCACTGACCGTTCCCTCACTGTTGTGCTTGTATTTTGAGGTGACAAATATTGCACATTTCTACTCGTATGTGAGTAAGATGCATTTGGAGTAATGCTCGATTGGAGATCATCCAAAAGATAATCTAAAATGGAAAACTTTAAATTTATAGCAATGGTATGTAAATATGTACATTAATTTTAGCTTAACATACAAAGTAATTTTTGTCTATGTGAACATTTTATATAAAATTTATTAAGACTATTTTATTTTGAATTAATACGATGATATTTGTGTAAAAAGATTGCATGATCAGAATAGACTTTTCTAAGATTATTAGTTATTATGATGGTGACTAACAATTTATTAACGAAACAATTTTGGTATTTGAGCACGCGTATAAAATCGAACTTTAAGTCTTCCAGTTCCAATGTAATTTGCTCTTTTGAAGGTGTAAATATTTTTCAGTGTTTCTGAAAGGTTTTCAGTATTTTGTGTTTTCGTAATTTGATTTTTCCGGGTTCTAAAGTTTTTTTGATGCCATATTTGATAATAATATTATAAATGAATATAAACGAAATTTGTGTTTTTTAAGAAAACAAAATTAATCCTAAGTAATGAAAATATGAATTTAAATTTTAATAAAACCTTAACGTCTTACTCAAGTGAGCTGGACGCACTTCTTTATAAATGGTCATATTTCTTCTTTAATTTAAATAATTATGTATATAGAAATATTTGGTTCATTGATCTACTTTCTGTAACTGTAAAGTATTATATTTTTTGAGGGACTATTATTGCATAAATGTTAATTTCTTTAAGAGGTTAGTAAGGACAAGATTTTGTTTTGTTTTACCTGGTAATAAATAGAATTCGATAAATGTTAATAAATTATCCCTAGTTATAGTACTCTTTTTTAGATATCATCAAAATATTTTATACTAATCTGGCGGTTAGTTTCTATTTAATAATAATGGTGTTGAAATAATTCAACTTCTATAAATGCTTTCTTTGCGTCGACCTTGTATTTTTTCCCACATTCAATATCTGAATAATTTTCTCCTCATCTTCTTAATAACACTGGCGTTCTATTCCGCAGATCGATTTTCGGTCGACACACAGCAAAGAAATTAAATTACATTCAAAGTGTGCGATTAACGTTTATTTGTGATTTTATTGAATTGTAAATAATTAAAAAAATATATATATATTATTAAATTATGCATAGCAATTAAAAACTAACTTACCCAAATTGTTGTCCAATTTCGTTACTGCTGGAGAAATAGGTCGTGGTGGATGCAGAACTCGAATAACATTAGACGAGTATTCTTCACGCTTTTCGTGTTTTGTAGTCATTCTTAAAATAATATTAAATTGTAGTTAGTATTAAGAATTGTTTAGAAATTTTTTTCTAACAGTCTTAATATGTTTAATGTCATTTATTTTTTAGCTTTCCGTTTTTTAAAGTAACCGCACGCGCATTAAATGATTCGTTATCTTAAGTTATAGCGTTCAACAATTTCGGTATTTATATTAGAATAGTTTCAAGATAAGTGTTGATGGGGTAATAGGGGAAGAATGTAAAAAATTTTATTTTCTTAAGTTAATTTATCATTGTACGAGTATATGAGTAAGACTTTTGTTTAATGCAATTTTTAAGAATTCTACTGTACCAAAAATGTTGCTGTAGTTAATTAAGAATATAATAAAACTCTTTTATTCTCGTTTCTTAAAAAAAAAATTCATAAGAAAACGACGAGGTCAATTTCTTAAACAAGAACGTCTCTTTTACGTACATCAAATTTGGTAGAGGCAGAGATTTCGACATAGTCAATTTTAACATTGAGTCAAACATAGACCTAATAAAATCTTAAATTATAAATTAAAAGAAACCGATTTTTGTTCTCTACTCGTAAATAATATGTAAAATGGATCAGTCAGGTTCCGGCAAAAAACATATGAAACGATGTAGCAAATAAATCTGCCTTAAATACTAAAAAAATACTTTGGCCTTTTATACAAGGATAAGCAACCTCAGTATCGAAAGCCTTGACAAAAAAAGGTAATAAATGTTTAAAAACGTGTCTATTTTCTATCTTTGCACAACCTCTGAAATTTTACCGGACTCTTTTAGTTTTAAGCTTACATAGGTGTTACCGCTTCTTAACCAAATAAGCGCAAGTTGTTATGACTGCTTAATTTATCTTCCCTAAGTAGTAATGCAATTTTAACGATATTTCATTCCGATTTCACTCGAAGAGGTTCATTGTTTTCCGATTAAATTATATCAGTTGTTTCAAATCTACGTCAATAAATGTTTTTTAGTATATAATGAATAATAACTACAAATCTTAAAGCTAAAGATACAACAAGTAAAAGTGCTTTTAAAATAGTTAAATTAGAAATTTTTGAATTGACCGTTTCTGGCAAGATTAAAAACTTTTGTATATTGATTTGAAAAGAAAATTCCGAATTAGTTCCTTGTTTTTTATATAAGGTGACAAAAAACATCTTTCCAGGCTTAATATTTCAACAAACCGCAACACTTATAATTACATTCTGAAAAATTCATTAATATTCGCAAAAACTGTAGGAAAACTACCCAAAGACAGAGGTAAATTTAATAAAAACAATTCTTATACTTTAAACGGCACAAAATTACAGAGAATTTAAGTACATAAAGTAATAATTATAGCTTAAAAAGATAAGCCGAATCTTAGCTTATTTCGGGGTGCGGAATGGAATATTGGCGTTAAATTACCAAATTTCTAGAATACATTTCGGTTTTAATTATTATCACGAAACTGCTGAAAAAAATATACAACAAAACACGTGCCAATTTGTTGGTTTAACTTTAAAAGCGTGCACACAGCTAAAAAATTGTTTTTATCAAATTTGTTTATAGATTCTTACATTTTTTGTTGACTATTTTTGAATATATTGCTTACAATTATTTTTTTTCAATCCCAGAGAAAAAGGAAAATTTTATATTTGGAATGAAATCATATGAAAACAACAACCTTATGAATTTCGTCGGAAAATTGAAGAGATTCCTTTTATCATATTTTAGCAAACGTCTGGCATTTAAGGCTTTACTGAACATTTCAACAAATTTAAACTTAATTCATGATTCAGTCGCTTTGTAAATGTAAATGACATCATTGCATTGCATTATTTAAAGATTTTGCGTTTCATCTAAATTATCTAAGAACTTTTTCTTTCGTATCATTAAAATTACCTCAGAACTTTTTCTTGCGTTCGAAGAGATATCAAATCCGATAAAATTATAGAAAATTTAAAAGCAGGTTGAAATATTTTAAAAGTTCATGAAACCATAGGCTGTGCGAAAATTCCTGAAATCTTAATTTTGAAAATGGACTACCATATATTTTTTAAGTGTTTCAAGGGGTCATCACAATGTTCAACTTGAGGAAGCTATAACAAGTTCTATTGAAAAATATTTAAAATGTTAGACCTTCATTGCAAATAGATTTTTTATAAAGACCGTAATAAAATATTAAAATACTATCATACAACTAAGAGTATTCCATCGATTCTAAATACTGTCGATTGATTAAAAAGTTTCAACTAACTAAGATTTTTCCATTTATTTTATATTTTTAAAGTTGTGATTATCACTGTTAAAGATTAATAAACAATCGTTTTGAAGAGTAATCTGAAGAAGGGGTTGAACCAGGTCAAGATACATCTACCAAATGTTTGGTAGCTACGACGATTAGGTCTGAACATTTTTATTGCGCACACATAACAGATTATTTTATGGAGAGATATGAAAGATAAGGTGATCGTTATCGTAAACCATAATTCATTCCGCTTTATAATGTCTGATATGCTCTTTAATTACAAGGTTTAGATTTTAATTAAATGTAATACCCGTCAAAAGTGGACAGCATTACTTCGTTTACTATATTTCGTTTTTGAACACAACAGGGAGTTTATTCATGCAAAATGTAATAGTAAAAAATCCTTTTTTATGTATTAAAAATCTTATGTAATAATAATGAATATTTAAAAAATATGTTTTTCTTCTATTTGGCTTGCTGATAATAAAAGCTATAATTTTTTTGCTTTGCGAAATTAAACAAATTGTCTAAAAACAAGTAATGACTATGCGTTTCAATAAAAATGTTTAATTAGAATTTTTGTTGATTTAAATGGGTAGCGTTAAATTGAGGCCTTTAGCGGAAATGACGAAGTTGCATTAAAATAAAACGTTATAGAATTGTTTGTGGCTGATGACTTCAACGATGTCATCATAAACTTAACAAGTAGAAAAAGGGAGGCTGAAAGCAACAGATGTTTTCATTGGCAGTATAATGACGCTATACAATAAAAAGCCACCATCTTTTCCCAGAAAACATTTACCTATACCTGTTTTCCTTGAAGGTGGACGTTACATAGCCTACCCACGGAATATTTAGCTAAAATGAGTAACTCGTATCTGTTTTATTTTATTTCTGTTTTTTTTTTTTTTGTTTTTATGCATATGTACATACTACTGATCGAGTTGACAAAATTTCATTAATTCAAATTCGAGGCGAAATCTTTTAAGTCGTCTAGCAGCTTAGGGGCCCAAAAGTGAAACAGGCGTAGCAGGTAGGCACTTACACCTACGAATCTTAAAAAGGGGAACACTGAGATTCCTTTCGGGTTTCGTGCATATGCCGACTAACATACAGATTCAGATACATACTGAGAATATCCAGACATATAATTTTTGGGTGCAAATGGGGCAAGTTAAATTTAATGATGGAAATATCCAGCGCTTTTCTGAAAATTTTAATTCACCGAGAATACTCGGCTCATCTCATCGGCACGGCACTTCCAAATCTAAATAACTTTGACCTTGTCCCAAAATAAATGTTGAATCAGTAGGCTCCCAAACCGCTTGCAATTTTCTCATCATATTTTTTTTTTTTCCTTGGCGCCATAAAAGATGCGGATGGATCCGGAGTTTTTTTGGAAGTTAATAGCAATAATTGCAGAAATTTTAAATGCAGCAATACAAAAATAAGTATGACGGCGATCGCAAGCCGTACAGCTTCTAAGAATATGTCATATTGGCTGGTATTTTCGTACACAACGCAGTACTATGCTCCGAGTGACTAGATCAGATAGTCAAGTATATGATGAGTCTGGTTTAGAAGATACACGAACTTTGCGCAACCGCTAGAGGTACAACACCTTCAGTAAGTAGACAGATCGGTTTCAAAAGGCAAATTTCTGCACTGAGACTGATCCGTGATCGAGACTAGCCAAAACGATACGATCGTTGTGATCTCTTCAATAATTTCTTAATTATTTATTTATTTTTTTTTTTTAAACATAAAATCAAACAAAACAAGAAGCACCTGCACTCGTTGGATCACTTGGATATTATTTTAACTTTTCGGAATGCGATTTACGCGACGCGCGGCAAGCTTCAGTGACGCAGACGAAGTGAGAACTCTAACTGAGCTTTAGCTTTTTGTTTTCCTTGGATATCTCTGAGTCAATTTTCTTATGTGTCCCACACTTTCTTACCGATATAATGCGATCACTTTTCAACTTGATCAGTTCAACAAGCAACAGAACGATCAAGTTGGTGTGGGCAGGAGGAACGACAGAAGTGTGAAGCGTACAAAGTGATTATGGTAATTTTTTTTCATTGACCTATGCTGACGTGTGGGTGTGCTGGGTCTTCTATTTGATTCAATGGATTTTGTTTTCCTCACAATTACATTATGACGTCGTTGTAGAAACTATTTAAAGACAAACTTTAATGGGCAATAGCTCACTGATGGGAGCGAATGTGGGCCAATTTCCTGACCTTATTAGAGTTTATGCGTGCGGATATGATGAAGCGTAATGATTAATGTTCTAGGAATAATAACATCATTTTCCACGCTTAATTTAAGTAAACCGAAGGTGTATTACTGCCTCTCTTATAGCGTTTTAAATTTTACCGCCGGCAGTTAAAATTATACCAAAATTATTGGTCAATATTGATTTTAGTTGCTTTTAGACGTATTTTGTGACTCGCATATTAATGCATAGTGATTTCGCATACCACAAACAGTCCATAAACATTCAACATATTTATGTATATAGAATCACATAAAAGAGAACAGGTGAAAAGCTCAGCGGTATCAAAGAATTTGCAGACAGGTTATCTTCTATTGACTTCCCCTCCTATCAATTGATAGTGTTGATATTGGCTTATCTCTGTTTTAAAGTTAGTTTCTGCCTCCCTTATATTTCCGTTTTTTGCAATTCTTTCTGATCTATCTAAGGCATAAACAAATAGAAGCATAGAATACTCCTTATAATAAAGGTACATATAACATTTTCTTTCGAATGTTGTATTAGTTTTCAGAATAAATGTTAGATAAAAGTAGAAAAAAACATTCTATTTCAATTTGAGTGCGCTTTGATTTTCGATCTAGCTTTAATTTAAATTTAGTTATATACTCGTACTGTGTACACAATCTCTATAAACTTCGTTTCGATAGCTGATCTATTAATTTTTCGCGTTAAGGAAAGAGTTAAAACTGATGTGTGTGTCGAGTAAAAACTTTAAATGTTTCTAAAGTACATCGAAAGAAATGCATATTTGAATTTCAAATTAAAACTACTTATGTAATTTAAATGAAAAAAAAAATGGTTTAAAGAAACATATTATTGATATTGCATTTCTTAACATGGTATGAAACATTAAAAACCTATTATGGCTTTAAGTATCAAAAATTTATTGATATCACGACACATTAACAGACTGGGTTATACCATTCATCTGATTTAATATGTCTGCTCCAAAAAAAGTATTTTGTTCTGAACTTTATATATAAATTAGATGTGTTACGTTTTGGAGATTATCAAAGCTCTTTAAAGTAAGTAGTATTATTTTATTTTTAAGAATCACTATGTGGGCGACCAGTAAATATTTAAAACTTACCTAATTCAGTGCGATCATAAAACCGATCGAATGATCTAAGATGTAAATTATATTTGAGAAGTTTTTATATCATTTGTAATTTACATACTCTTTTTGTGTTGCCATTTTATGAATTCTAAAGAATTTCACAGATGTGCTAACATAGAAAATAAAAATAAACTACAGAAGTAGAGTAAACCATTTTATTGGATAAAAGGGTGTAATACATTTAGAAACATTAATAAAGAATATTTAAGATTCCACTGAAAATATGTCCAACTTTTGGTATCATATATTAGCTCTTTTAGCAATGTTGGTTTCACTTAAATTATGAAAATATTTCATGTTTGCCATGTTTTATTTATTTACTTTATATTTTTACCCAAAATGTTAACTGAACATCTAATTTTCATTGTAAAAAAAATTTAAGAAGAGCTAAATTTTGGTTTTTCCCAAGCCTCTGACCTTAACTTAGTTATGCCTGTTAGCCCTTCCTAAATTTTAAGTGTTTAAAGCTATATAAATAAATAACTTTTAATAGCTAGTGATATGTCTCGAGGATATGTATTCATTTCCAATAGTGTCTCATATAATAAAATTAATGGCTGACTGCAAAAGCCAAGCTGATATGTCCAAAATGTCCCGCATTTGAAATGAAAGCTGGCGAGACCGCTGGGTCTGGTACAAACATCACATGTCTCACAAACTTAGTTAATGTATATAAAATTTAGCGTTTTTTTTAGTATCAAAGACAATCTACCTACTTAAGCGCCCAAAAGGGTGCGCTAGGTACAGTAATTACATCAGTTCATGAACATTCCTTAGAATTACTTGTCCTTAACCAGAGTAAAATTGATCTTAAGATAGCGTTCACATTCAATCGTACCTATTTTTAAACCTAGAAATGTAGACTTATACAAAACTATTGTGATATGATTGCAGCTCACGTTGTTATACACTTACGAGTACGTTTAAATCTCAATTTCGAATGCACTTACATGTATCTATTATACTGTACGAGTATATTAAATCTAAAAATTAGTAATTCTCTAGAAAAGAATGTCCTTACGATCTTACCTTGCTTGCTGACACTCAAGTAAGGTAAAAGCAAAGGTTCTCACCATTCAAAAAGTAGTAGTAGTTTTTAAGGGCATTAATTCCATTTGCTTAGAATAAGAAGAATAAAAAATGAAACCAACTAAATATTATAAAGTGTTTATGCTGCTGCACGGCGTTTGCATCGCTTGTAGAGGCTGCACGCCCTAGGTTTTTTCCGATGCAATCCATCCTTTCTACGGGCATATTTTGCACGTAGTACTCTCGGTGCTCGTTAACCATGGTGCACATAGGGCGTTTTTTCTGGGTCATTTCATCGTCCCTGTTCTTGAGGTCGTGGAGGAGGTTCGGAAACCAGATTAGTTCGCATGAGCAAATCAGTGGATTATCTGAAAGCAACGGGCATTAAACGCTTGCCTAAAAGCTAATTAATATTTTATTTACCAGTTATATCAACTACACGGAGAGTATCCATAAGAGGTTCCATTATTTCCTCTGGGATCCTGGACAATTTGTTGTTTTGAATATTTAACGTCTCCAATGAGTTCAAATTTTCAAAAGACATAGCTGGCAATGTTTTTATGCTGAAAAAATAATTTTATATTCGATTTTATTGAGTATGAAAAATTTGATTTTGTGAAGGTCACTACAAACACAAATTATAAAATTTAACCTAATTAAAATTATTTACTTAATTTCAGAATTACTTGAAATTACCTACACTTAATTAACAATTTGGAATAAATTATATAAAAATTACAAAATTTCAGAATTTAACTTTTTGAAGTACATGATTTTGAAGAAAATCAGAAACCCGAGTTGCACAAATTGACCAGAAACACGAATTGTAGGAGAGTTAAACATTTGAGCCGTTTATTATAAAAGTGGACTACGACCGTTTAATGCATTCTTCATTCAATATTCAATTCAATAAAATAAAAGCACTTTATAAGCGAATTCAAAGAAAGGAGTAGGTTCACAATTCGGCTGTATTTATTTTTATGTATGTTAAGATATGATAATTAAAAATGGTAGATTCAAAATTCACTTTATCGAAATCTCGTAAAAATATGCAGGATTTTCAGTCCGTTAATAGTGGAATGGTTAAAATTGAATTTGATGCAAAATTTCAAATGGAGCTGAAATACGCTTATAGTAAAAATCTCTCAAAACCACGTATTTCAGAATTGGGCGGTTTATTTAAAATTTAGTATTAAATTTTAAAAACGGCGCGGTGAACTTAAAATGACAGTATATGAATGCCAAATTTCATTAACATATAAAAATTATAATATTAATACAATGCTAGATAATTAAAGTAAAGTAAATGTCTTTATTATGTATTGGATTAATTGGATAAAATTTTGCGATTCAAGGGTGAATGTAGTACCAACGAATTTTTATTAGAAATTATTTAAAATATTTTAGTGCTTGAGAATTTTTGGAGGGAGTTCTAGTTTTTTTTTTTAAATAAAAACAATGGCAATTAAATACACCATTCCAAGCATATAAAAACATTACTCTAGGTAAGTAGTAAGTCTTACTACTAGGAGTATAACTAATTTTTCGTAAACCCCTCAAATTATGTAATAACATTTCACAAACCTAGTACTAAATATATAAATAACGAGCAAATGAAGTTTTATATGAAATCAGCTCAATAATTTTGTTACAAAACACTTCTGAAATCAATATAACAATTTATTAAACGCCACAATAAAATAAAGTATCTTATTATTAGTATGTATATAATACTTTCAAAATGGACTTACTCGTTCTTTTGAAGATTTAAGAACGTGATGGAGTCACCATATCCGCTGAATGCATCCTCGGTTATAACACTTATGTTGTTAGCTCTTAAATCCAAGTGTCGCAACCTGTGAAGGGGTCGCAAAGCTTCACTGGGAATCGCATGGATATTGTTGTCCCCCAAACGAAGATACTGTAGGTTTTCTAAATGATCCAGATAAAAAATTTGAAAATCTTTGGCTTTTACAAAAATGCATTTAATTTTTAAAGAAAAATGGATTTTGATTACCCTCAAGTCCTGCAAACGCATCTTTATCAATATATGCGATTGAGTTTCCTTCCAATTCCAACGAATTCAATTGGGATAAATGACGAAAAACATTTGCGGGAACTCTTGTCAAAGAATTATGCGCCAGAATGAGGGAGTCCAAGTTTTTTAATCCTAGAAAAAAAAAATGTTTTAGGTTTAGTGAATGCCTTTCTTTAAATATCAAGGATTGAAAATCATCCGTGAGAAAAATATTAAACTGAGCTAAACAGTAATGCCTAACTTCTAGCTACCGGGATATAAATCATTTTTTAATTTTCCTTTAATTAAGAATAAGTAAATAGGTAAAATGGATGAAATAAAATACAATTAGATAAGACATCAACTATTAAGAAATGTATTACGTAGCAGAAGTTTGAAATTGTACTTGTATAGAAGACCCAGCACTAAACATGTAGGAAAGTGGTTCCAGTGGTTTCGGTTAAAATTTTTGGATTTTGTAGTCCATAGGATCTTACACGAAATTCCCAATTGATATCATGAAAAAAATGGCCCGATTCTGACTTACTTAGCAGTGAAATTGGAGAAATGGCATAACTCAACCTACAATAACATAACATAGCGAAATATGAGCCTACCCGACTAACCACCTTTCTAAATCATCTCTCAAGATTGCCCTCCATCTTCCCTTCTGAGCTTCTTTTGTTCTGCTTCTTATCACTTTAACTCACTTTAAATAATTAGTTCCTGTCCCCTATTAATCTCTATTTATTATCTTAGCCTAGTTTCATTTAAGTATTCTATTTATTGTTTTGTAGCTTGCAAGATACACTAGTAAGTGATTTTCCGTTCCAAACCTTGCATGAGTCAACCTACATACATAGTATGGCGAGGAACGTCTAGAACCTAATAAAACATTATGGGTCTTATTATTGAATCCGCTCGGATTGAATCGAAAAGAGAGGATCCCTGTAGAATCGATCCTCTGACTCGAAATATTTCGGATTCGTCCCATTGTTTGGAATAGAGTCAATTGGGACTTTGGATCATATCGAATGTATATTTTTTTCAAATCTCTGCACAGCATAATCCAAAAATTTTAGCAATTATAGTA
Organism: Philonicus albiceps; assembly: GCA_963969385.1. Classification (NCBI taxonomy): domain Eukaryota; kingdom Metazoa; phylum Arthropoda; class Insecta; order Diptera; family Asilidae; genus Philonicus; species Philonicus albiceps. The sequence continues at coordinate 35,014,682 of OZ017773.1, forward strand.
ATGGAATCATTCTTCTTTGGAGATTGACTCTTGTTGTTTTGAATATATATTTTCACGAACAGTCCGAATTTAGTGCAATTTAAACCTAATAATTATTTTAGAGTCTATTCCTAGCTAAATTTAAATGAGACTTATTTTCATCATTGAGTGAATTTTTGCAAAAATCAATATCAAAATATGAAAATCAATATCATATATTTAATTTTGAGAATTATTGTTTTGCAGAAATTGCAATTTGTTCTGTAAATGATACAATTTTAAATGGAGGAATTATTTGGTTTTGATGAATTATATTTCATTTATCATAGCTCCAGTAATATTTCTCGGATCTGCTTCAAATTTTGCAAAGATATTTTTTGAAAACCCTAATAATGACCCCTTAACAATTAAGCAATCAATGAATAATAAGAGTAAGTAAGTAAAAAGTATACACATATACATTTAATATGTGCCCTTTTAACAAATTTTTTGTAGTTTTACTAATTGCTTGCGTGCAATATTCAGTAAAAAATATTCATCACGATATCGTCATTTATATTTTCGAAATAGGAAATCACGCAATTAATGCTCTTTTCTCAGTAAAATTTTTCATTATAGTTTCAATAAAAATCAAATTTTGAATTCATATATGCGTTTTATAAAAAGATATACCTTCGAAATCCCCCTCATTTATCGTCTTTATTCTGTTTTCTTGAATCTCTAACTTTTTCAACGTTTCCAAAATCGACAACGCTTTCTGCGGCACTGAAGTTAGCTCATTTCCTCCCAAGTTAAGCCGCTTCAGTTTTCTAAAATGATACATTTTAAATTCAACATGAATATTTTTGTTTATTACTATAATAAATGAAAAACATACTTATCCAGTCCTCTAAAGGCCTCAGGTTCAATAAAGCTCAGTTTGTTCTCGTATAAAGTTAATATTTCCAGTGTATCCAATCCCTCAAATGCTTTGTTGTGAATCTGCGATATTTTGTTGTGGTTCAAATTAAAAATAAGCAAATGATGCAAGTTTTTAAGAGCTAATGAGGGAACATTGCTCAGTTGATTTTGAGATACGTCAAGTTGTGTAAGTCCTTTGCCTAAGAAAAGGAATACAATTTAGAAGCCTTTTTAATGATCGATATTCCAAATATTTCATTCAGATAGTTATCAGAATTATTTTATATATTTTTAATTTTCTATGGTTGCTCGTATTAAATATAAATTAAAATTTTAACTGAATAGTACATTGCAGTATAACTCGTTAAATTACACTTTATAATAACATAAATTATATCCAAAATTTTAATAAGATATTTTAACCAACAACGAAATAATATTCGGAAGCAGAGATCTTCGATTTTTGATTGAAAAATTTAAAAAATTATTTCCGACCGTGCTTAAAGTAGGCCCTTAATTAATAAGAACAATTTATTATTTTAAAGATTAGTAGAAGCTAGAAAATTACCTCAACCTGAATCTAAATTTAAATTTTTAGCATGTTTATTCGGTTATATAATCTAATTTCATCAAAATTGGAAATTTGGGGTTGTATGTAAAAATACAATCCTCTTATAAGATTTTCTAGCAAAGATTCTAAAGCGCTCAAACTAAATTATATACACATAGATTGTAAGTTTAAAACATTGCAGAATTAAATAGATTTTGTAAGGCGCTGTTTTTAAACATGCAAGAAATTTTCAAATTTTGTACCTGCAATAGTGCCGATATAAAAGTTACCACCTTGAAAACTTTTGGATAATCCACGGTTACGGTTAAAAATCTTCATTAATTGCCTCAGGCGACTTTAAACTTTTATGAACAGCGGCACATACTTGGAAGAGTACGGAACGGGTCTGTAAAACTGAAAAACAGGCCCAAGGAAGGACCGTGTTTTAAAGAATTTAAACCTTCTTGGCTGGAAAAAACAGACCCCGAAAGGAACTAATCCTGACGACGCGCATAAGCACTGCACGCTTAAACGTTGCCTTATTAGATAATGGCCAGAATATTGCTGGAAAAGATTCATTTTCCTATTCAGGAGTAGGATATATTGTAATGTTCAAAAGATCAATGAACGCGGATAACTACATCAATGCAATGCAAGATAGCTAAATCTAATCTATGGAAAGTGTGTTCCTTGAGATTTGCGATCCACGACGCACTCACAAGGCATTTTTATCATTTTTGTTTATTGTTCCCTATTATGAACTTCGAATTTAGTTAAAAAATAATAAGCTTTTATTGTTTTCTCTTTAACGAAATCTGCTTGGAGTCCTGCAGAGTTCTTAATGCAAAGCCGAAGAGGATGATAGTCGTTATTAAGGCACTATAAATTTCAAAATTATATATTAACAATTTAGTCTAATAATTTGGATTTTTTAGGCAAGAATTATAAGGACATTAAGTTTGTTTTCTTAATTACTATAGTATACCTAGCAATATGATTTTCCCAAAATTTGTAAGGTGTTAACTTTTATTTTACCACTGTTATATTTTGTGCATAGAATATAATAAATGTCTAAATCATTTCTAAAAATTTTAAATATGTTTAAATATTCAGTTTTTCTTTTTTAAATATCATGATATGTAATTAGTATAGTTATATTTTTAGATGTTGATTAGATAAAGAATATATCCGAATGTTTTAAACTTTATAAAAGCTATTTATGGGTCCGTATAATGCTAGAAAAGAAAGAACAAAACCCAACTAACCAAGCGAACTTAATGCGGTTTCCTCAATAGCCGCCAAGCTGCTGTTGTGGATTGTAAGATGTCGGATGTCTAAAGCCAGGAAAAGGAATCCCTGCAGTTTGGGAAGATTATTGTGTCGGAGCTTCAAATAATAGATGACGGGGCTCTTCCCCTTGAGTGTGCCCATTGCTCGCGATATATGCTGTAAATCTGTCGTTTCGCATAAAATGTCCAAACCATTCTTCTTGACTGTGCAAATGCAAGGAGCAATCTCAGATGCTGGAGGACACGTCTGCTGCTGTGGGGGGGCTTGCTGAGCTGTGACTTTCATATCCAAAAACCCCATTAAACCCACAAGGGCACAGAGAGCTCCGTACCAAACTATACTAAATGACGGCATCTTGGCCGTCGGGACTCAATTTCAGTCCCCTCACGATGGCAAAATGTCTGAAATGAAACAGGGCAAATACAGAAAGGTATGTAGATTTATTTCGCATTTTAATAGCACCATTAGCAAATACAGTAGAGAAGAAATCAATACAGAGAATAAATCTCGGCTTAAATCTAATCTTAGCTTATGCCTATTCCTCTCCGACCAAAACATTTATATGAAATAAAGCAAATTACATTAAAGTGATTTGGAAGATGATAGCAGGAAATATTCATTTGCGGACAATGTAATAGTCTTAATAGTCGCATACTCTGCACGCTAGGGTAAACACAAAGAGCCATGAACTTAAATGTGTTTCGCTCGTATCTCACAGATGCGATTGCTAGACTATAAGAAGAGGCTATGAGACGATTAAATATGGACTTCTTTCAGTTAGAAAATGTTTTGTATGTTTCACCGTATTACTTACTTTCACTATTTCATGAATATTGCAACTTGTTAGTGAATTTGGAGTTAACTTCTGCTATTCGATGCTCATTTGTAAAATTTGTAATGAGAAATATAGCCCTACAAACCAGATAATTAAAAAATAATCAGAAAATACGCCTGCGTCCATTTACTTCATAATTAACGTAATAATTAAAATTAATGTTGATGTATAGAGTAGGAAGCCATTTTACGAGTATAATAGATTTATGTGGGTTTAATTATTTGCTTCCTACGACAGGCACCAATAATTGCGATTCATACTAAATAAAGTACACGTAAAAAGACTTTCTGATTATATTTTAATTAATCTTTTAATGTATTAATTTTTTTAATTCAATATTTTATTTAAAAATTCAAGTCAACGCTAGTCTGATAGTCTACATAATAATTGTATATAAAGTCGATATTTTAGGTCCTGTATTTCGAAAATTGTGAAATATATTACTCTTTTGTCTTCATGTTCGACTGAAGTTAAGTAAAAGTTAGTGAAGTTTTGTTGTACTAGAAATATTGACAAAACCAACAAAATAATGTCTTTTAAAGACAAGTTAAGTTTTTAAAAATGTTGGTGTTAATTTTTCTAAATGCATCATTTTAAATTTAAGCTGCATCTTATTACACTCGTAAATATCTCCTTTCTCGTTTTTGGCGCCAAATTTTCGTTTAATAGAACTATGATTAAACTAATTTTAAATCAAACTAAATGAGAGTTTTTAATGAATTCATTTCAATTCCGTTGATTAGGAGACTAGAAAAATACATGCATCAATATATTTTTTCTCATTTTTGGCGCGAAATTTATGTTTAATTTGTTATTACCCATATTTGTAAGAAAAACAAAAAATGTTCAAATTATTTAATTTTTAATGAGAGTAAGTAAACAATTTACTAATTTCATAAAGATAATTAAGTTCAATTACCAAATAATTGGGGCGCTGAGGAATTACATGGAATTCTATATGTCTGCATTTTATATTATGCGATAAATTTAATATTATATAAGTAAGAAGAGTGCAACAATTTAAAGCTTCGTGTAGTCGTATATGTGCAAACACTCTCTTAAAAATTTGATGAAAGGAGGGTACCCTAAGGATAAATTTATGAATGCACTGTTGCTCTTCCTTGCGAAGGAGACAAAGTTTTACCCCCCGGGTATTTTCAAGAGAGGGAAGGACAAGAATTAAATTGGACCTGTTACCTCCCTTCTGAAAAGAAAACAGCACTTAGAAAGGCATACACTTTACATAACAAATATTTTAGAATATTAAAAACAGGTAAAAGGAGGAGCTTACCGAAACTGAGTGGTAATGTACTACTAAAAAAAAAATGAGGTATGTTAATAAAAAATAGATGATTAATTATATTTGTCTATATCAATTTTAATATAACTTTCGCTAAGTAACATAAAACCACAAATTATATGGATCACTCCACTTCACTTACCAATAGTACAAATTCCTATTGCTTTTATTCTCTTGTCCCATTTCCTTACAAATCACGATTTGGGCCGTCACTGCTTTATTACTGGTTTCACAGCAACACAATTCGCACAAATAAATTACTATACAATTGGAATGAATTCAAATGTTCTTCAAATTGAATTTTATTCCATCAGTCTGGGGGAAATTAAAGCTAAAAAGAAAAGCAACACGTTTCAATTTACAAGTTAGCCTACATCTTTGAGCCCTTTGAAAGTGAAATTTTCATAAAGAGAATAATCTGCGCTTTAAATAAGGACAAGGGTATTGATTTTTATTTTTGTGTGCAACGGAGGGAAACATGTCTCATGTGTGAGACTTATTCATAAAATTTTTATTTAGCATCCCATACAGAAAATGTTGAAAGCCGAAAAAGGTAGTTTTAATTAATTTTAATTAAATGAATGCAATAGAAAATTAACTAAACACTAAAATATTGATTTTTAGGGGAAAAATCAATCAATCATTGAAAAACTAAGAGAACCGGTTATCAAAACATTTTAAAAACAGCATGTCTAACGAGCTTTCTGTGCGGAGGATATTTGTTGCACTTGTTACTATTTGTGGACTATTTCACAAAAAACTAAAAATAAGCAAATTACAAAAAACCCCGACACTCACGGAAGCAAACTGGAAACCCTACCACCCAACTAAAAGCTCTACACTCCACTAAACGAGTGAATGAGTGAATTAAAACGGACTTCGTAGCTGTGGCACATGAGTCTGATTGAGCTTTCCGGATCGCCTAACGAACCTAAAAGTATCTTAGTAGTTGCGCAGAAGTGTCAACTTAAAGCTTCAAATCCGTTAGTAAATAAGGGTTGTGGAAAAAAACCCTATTCATGCAGCTTGAGTCTGTGTTACGCCATATAGACGAGTTGGGTATGTGTAGAGCCTTGTATATGTAATATGAAAAACTACTTTGTAAAATTTAAACACAACATATTTTAAAGAATTTCTCAATTAAAATGTTTATAATAAATAGTGTACTAATCATAAAATAGATATAGAATAAATTTTAAAAGAACACTGTATGTACTTTTTTAATTCTCATCACATGCCCGAAGATAAAAACCGATTTAATAACGTCGCACTCTACAATTTGAAAAGATTTCTGATTAAAAATAATATCGATCTTAAAATAAGTAAAATAATTAACAAAAAGTAAACTTCGAACTTAAACTTAAACTTAAAAATAAAACAAATTGTGTGATTAAAAACAAATTATTATTATCACGGGCTCGATTTACATATTTGGTCATCCAAATGATACTCAAGTCAAATGTGAAGTGTCGAGATCGTAATCCCAAGATAGTACAATGAGTAAATATTTTGATAGAAATATAGGAATAATAAATTTGTAAGTAAATGTAATCTAAATCTCTTTATTTGTTATTTTCAAAGCGGTATTACTAAATATTGATTGATTATCGCGATGCATTTAAATATTAAACATAAATATAAATATTAGTTCCAAACATTTTTAAATACAAAGCTAAACACCAACGTCACATATGTACCATGTCTAATTTTTTGTATGCGAGCCAGGCGCCTCAAATGCGCGACTTGTTTATCAGTTTATAACAATCTGTTGCACTCATTTATTACATATATATGCAGTTATATTTCCCAGTGCCCGGCATCGTAAATATTAAGTTCAGTTTAGTAAAATTGCATATTTTGTTTATTTTCAGTGTTTTAAAGTACAATACTATAAAACCCAATCGCAATTGAAGTATATTATAAGAGAAATTTCCTTGGGTTATGGTACAAGATTTTCTTCTGAAGCTTCGGTAGCGAACGTGTTAATAAAACAGTGCTTGGACACGATTGGATAGGATTTTGCTTTAAAATTACTTAGTACAGCTTGTTTGGTAAGGAGCGTATCGCTCAGAATTTAATAATGAGATCAAAAATTAACAAAATATTATTTTTCTTCTTATTATTTACTTTATTTTCTTTTACGCAACAGTAGTTATAGTTGGTAGTTATACTCATATATCTATTGCTCATATTTTCAACTGATTTTTCAGCTTATTCTAGGAGTAGATCCTTGCAGGCTTAAAGAAAGCCTGATGATTTAAATTATTGCAAAGTGAAAAAATTTTGCTTCTGCAGCTTTGCCTTAATGAGAACCCCCACACATTTTCAATTGGATTATCATCAGGACTTTGTGAGGGCCACTTCAAAACATTGACATTTTCTTGATCTTTTCATTCGGTACACATCTGTGTACAAATCAAGAATCTGTAGGCTTTAATAACCTGTTTTTGTAAATTTGCAGCATCCTTTTATTCAAATTTTCAGTAAAAGCAATCAATTTTCCAAATCCTTGTGAACAGAAGCATCCCCATACATAAACTTTTATTGGATGTTTTACGGTTCGTATGGTATAACGTAATGCCGTCTTTCTTTTAACCATATTCATTTAGGTCCTTGATATGCCGAAAATGATGATTTGTCTGTGAATACGACATTTGTCCAATTGCGGTTCAAATTTTCATTAGCCCATTTCAAACGGTTTTCAATGTGCTTTTCAATTCACATTCTAAAAGATGTGTTAAGTTATATTAAAATGGAAGAAATATTTTGCACAGCCCATTATTATCAAATTTCATAATATTCAAACAGACGGATGCAGAACTAGCAAGCAACTATGAATGACGAAAAAAGTGGCAGTTCTTCTGTTACCTATGACTCAATGCCTCATAATTTTGGTAATAATCTGAAATTTTACGTATCCATTAAAAACATTTTTTAAAAGTTGTCCAAATATGACTATTTTTAAAAATTTTTAAATACTTTAGTAGAATCACTTCCAAAATAAACAATTCTTGCAGTTAAAAAATGTTTATTCTAAGGATTAGAAACAAACTCAAAAAAATAATAAAATGATCAAAGAGTGAATTCTGGGAGGAGGTTAAACTAAAAAATAGAAACGTAAGAAAAAATTAAACTTTTCATAACTAGCGTAAATCCATTTAGCTCACAGTCAATATAATTTTTCCGCAATTATACACATTACCTAAGGTCACGTCAGGTCAAAAAAGTTATCAAAGCAATCCCAAATGAGGTTGATTTTGATTTGAGTCATAGGAAGTTTATTTTACTCTGATAGCGCATTTTTTTATTAATTAGTGGAAATAAATATTAATATGATTGTTATTAATAAAATAAAACCAGAAACAAAATTATTTTTATTTTTCGCGTCATCTCAAATTATCATCATGTCTCATAAAGTTCTCAAATAATTCAGCTCTGAAAAATTCTAAAAATACATTTTTATTGTAATTAAACTTTATTTCTGATTTATGACAAAAGTTTCGTTAATTAGCTCCTGAAAAAAATATCCGTGTTCACAACTTTTTATTGAAATAAGAATAAGTTGAATTTAATATTTGGAAAAATCATATAAGCCACAAAATAATAAATGCAACTGAAAATTCTCAAGGATATGTGTTGACAATAAATTGATGTTGTAGGAAACAAAATTTTTAATATAGTTCGACACACAAAGAAGAAAGCTATGTGAAATTTAACCAGACTATTGTATTTTACTCAAATATAATAAAATATGTAATGGAAACTGTTATTATATATTTTCAGAGATTGAGATTCTTTGGAGTCTAAGTTGAATTTTGTAATATTAGTAAATTTTTGTTTTTGAAATGAAACGAGATTCGTTTTCTTTCGTTTTGATTTACATGTTAAGTTAATTAATATGTACATAAATTTGTCATTTGCGCTGTTTCAGTTGTCCTGATAATTTTATTTATACCTAAACATATTATAATTAATTATACCTATATTACAAAAGTATACTTATAGTGGGAACTTAAAATCAATTTAACTATGCTACGTTTTTGTTATTTTTAATTATTTTAACCCTGGGGCCTACTATGGTATTTTTTCTTCCGAAAAGATATAAAAAAATTGGTGTCTTATAACATTACTCGTAAAAATTGAATTTTATTTCTTTCGCTACATAGCTAAATAACAACAAACAATAAAAATAAACAAATTAAATTAAATTAACCTATGTACTTATGACTAGAACAGGGGGGCGTGGAGACTGAATGATTCATTGGAGGATTGTGTTGGGCAAGTATATGGCTTAAGGGAGGTTTTGGTAAGATGGAAATCGACAGTGGCAGTGTTGTTGACAATCTCCAGCATTCTATTAAAGGGTTCGAAGTGACCATAGTTAGTACGATGACTTTTAAGGCGAAAGGTAGGGAAAGACCTAACGTTAGTTAAGGGATATACTGCGAAGGAGGTCAGGGCAATCAATGGAACTGCGTACGCTTTTTTTAAAATCACAAATTGCTTATTTGAGGAAATCCTTACAATTGATAAATTTAAGTTTTAAAGGATTATGACGATATTTCTTGTAAAAGGAAATCTGAAAAAATTAAAATGTGATATTATTAAATGTCGTCACAGCAACGTACTGAACCATTTTAAGAAAAATTTACGAAATACCGCTAAATTTTCATTCACTATTTTTGTTTTATCAGTACTATACATGAAAAAAATTAATTTAAAAGACAAACACGTTCAAAATTTCGGTTTCCTCTGCACTTATATTTAATTGGACAAATTTCATAATCTATTGAAAACTTCGCAATAAAATGTTACCTACACACAGTGGTGGAAATTCCCATAAAATCATGGTATTGTCGAAACATTAATAGCTAATTTTATTTAAATTTAAAATTTATTTTTATGAAGTGCAGAAATATCAAAGAATAATGTTGTTAAATCAGTTGTTCTACTATTTTATAATTATTATTTATTTCGGAATATAACATACAATCGAAAAATCTTATAATACAATTTAAAACTACTACCATTGCTACCGATTTACAGGGCGTAGTTTTAGTATCAGGGAATTGTCTGAAAATGAACATTTTTCAAAAAATTTGGTTGCGAGTATCTTAGCCTTAGTTTTCATGAGTTCTATTTTAGCATCAGTTCTACTTATTTCCAAGTATTTTTATAGTAATAGTAGATATTGTGAGTTTTAGATGGAAATTCCTATAAAATCAGAGTAAGTACAGTGATAATTCTTCGCAATTTTTTAGTGTTGTTTTGGTATAATTCAAATGTTTCACGAAAAATTACTTCAGGTAAAAAAAGCAGAAAAGGACAATAGTTTTTAAGTATTTATTGCTTAGAAAATAGGGTAATTGCGAAGAAAAAGGGAAGACCTTACACCTTTATTAATAATTTTGTTAATTTAGAAAAAAAAACAATGCTAAATATTTCGATTATGCTACAATTAAAAAATTCTTCCAACCCCTAACATCGTTAATTTTGAAAGTGCAATGGAAGAAAATAAACTCTTTCTTTCTGAGATTATCTTAAACTTGAGTTTAACTTATTAATTCAATTTTGTACAGTGATGATCATGTATTTTCCGCTAAGAGCTTAAAAAACCAGCAATTTCATATCTCATAAACTCTTCAGATGCTGATTTTGCATAGTAGCTCATGGGCTCGACTACTCAATGGAATAAAGTACTTTTAAGGAATGGTAATAAGTTTAAAAAATACGACACATGATTTCGAGGGTAGAATTAAAATTTTATTTCATTGGACAGCTTTGCAATGGCATAATACAATCTAAAGATTTTATGCACAGTCGACGTGGATAGTTTTTTTTCAAGCTATTAGTGGAAAATGTGTGGTCATTACTGTGTAGAATTGCTTTAACAAGTCTTGGATATACTGGACAAATCGAGTTTAAACAATTTCAGAAGCAAAGCGTTTTCTTTATTCTCTCAAAATTAGTAATTTTAGGGGCTGGAAGAATTTTTTATTTGTAGCATAATCGAAATACATGTTTTGTATAGTTTTGTCCAAATTTAATTAAAAATAAATATCAGAAAAATTATAAATACAAGACCTTCTCATTTCCTTTGCAATTGACCTATTTGCTAAGCCATACTTTTTAAAACCGTCCTCTTTATTTAGTCGTTCTTCATGGAACATTTGAATTTTATTATAATAAAACCTAAAGAATTACAACAATTTTATGGGAATTTCCACCACTGCATTTTTAAAAGTATGCAGTAAAAAGAATTTATTTGAATTTTTCAAACCAGACTACCCATTTAAATGCGTAAAATATTTGTCAAAACGAGAAAAATTAATTTCCTTCCATTTTTGCATGGGTTTTGTTTTGATAATAAGATGACTGATAAGTGATGAAACTGTGTTCCTGCTGCTTAATTTATATAAAACAGTATTTAATTTAACGTTATCAAAACTTAAAAATTGTCCGTTTAAAAAATTTTGTCCTAACCGCCAACAGCGCTATCTATTGCGAAAAAAATATTTCATTGGAGCGAAATGTTTTTAATTTATTTTTGAAAGTTGCTGGCCGTGTTAATGTTGGGTTGAGTGAGTGTAATGCAATTGTACAAAGATGGTGGATAGGTTGGGTGAGTTATTAATTTTTTGTTTTCTTGATTCAGTGTAGTGAAAATTCCGGAATTTTATCACCCGAGTGCGCATATTTCCGTGTTTTAGTTGGGGTTGAAGAGAATTTCGCCGAGAAACCGGCCTTTAAATGGTTTTTGCTCGACTAACGGCAACGAAATACAGCTGTCAAAATGACAGCATCTTATTTTCGTAAAATGTGAACTGAAGGGATTATTTATTCTATAGCAGTTTCTTGCTGTATTCGCATTGTAAACAGTACACGGTACATGGCTCAGTTTTCAATTATGCTATTAGAAGACGAGTCTGGAATGGCTTCTTTTTTCTTGTTTTACAGTAGAACGGATTGACAACATTTTGGTTTTTTAATCCAACAGTTCTTTGAATTTAGTGATATCGAGGGAAAAGTTCGCAGGATTTTTTCTTTTGCTAGAACAATAGGCTTGTATTATAAAAAACGGCGGACAATGTATGTCTGTTTAATCACATAGCGGGTCATAACGATGATTCATACCGGTGCATTACAAAGATCACTTTCCTGGAAGGAAATTGGCTCTTTATACGCTGAATTGGTTTGTTCGCTAGCAAGCAAAGCACTAGGGTTAATGAAACAATCCAGTACTTTTTATTAGCTTAACTTTTGAGAGTTCTGCCAAGTGAGGTTCTTCCAGGGGCGCTAGGAAAATGAAATACCATTGCTTCGTAACGCCCCTTTCTCTAACTATAAACTGCAAAGAAAAATAACGATCCCCCGACTGTCCCTAAAGAAGTATTTATGTACGAAGGTAACAGATTAAGCTTCTTATTTATTGATGTTATTTATTTAAGCTCATTGCACTTAATCCAGTAAGCTCTTGATTTTTTAAGTAATCTAAAAAAGTTTATTACAATAGTCGGACTCTGCAAAAGGGGTTTTCATCATTAAGAAGTAAATCGTCTTTCACAAAGCCATCTTTTCGCGTATAATTTGACAGGTTAAATATATTAAATATCTTTAAAAACAATGTTATAATGCTTCAAATTCAAATTTGGAAACTACCCTTGCTTTGGAGATGATGTTACACAGCAGTGAAGGGTTAAGTTTGTTGACACGACCCTCAGTACCTTGTGCCGCGTGATGGTGAATTTAGACTTCGGAGGGGTCTTGTTTGCAACTGAAGCAAATGAATGTCTCCGCAGAATTGAACTTCTTCAACGAAGATGTTTGATTAAGCATTTATCAGTTTCAAATTGTCTTAAAAAGAAGCTGTTAGTAAATAAATATTTATAAATAATATATACAATTATACTTTGAAATCAATGAAATTATAAAAATTAAAAATCTTGAGTTATCAAAGGCATTATCAAAACATTTTTAAAACAGTTATTATTATCTTGTTCTATTTTTATTGACTAATTAGATTAATAATTTAAGTTCAAACAAAATAATCGCAAACGCCAGTATTCCCGAGGAGATTAGAAACATCTAAATAAATATTCAAAATGTCTTCGTTGTCGCTATTAAATCATAATTTCTTAATTAACAAGAAAACCAAATTAAGCAGTCACTGGTAGATTTCTAAATTTATCGCTAGTCCGGGTCATGGTACTCATGAAGTGTGTCTTTTTTTAAAATCGTATTTTACCAGATAATTGAGATGAGTTCAAAAAATAACAGGTCTACTTATTTTATCATAGGTGTCAAATATTTGTCCCGATAATGTCTGGCTGCATTATAGATAGATAATTTCAATTTATCAATTTTTATATTTATATAAATATTTAATTTTTATAACTTTAGCTTCCCAGTTAAATTTTACATACTTTTATATTTCAGTAAATAGTGAGGCAAATGCACGAAGGATATCAATGGTTGAAAGCTGTTTTGGCAGCTCAGGGCAGGTAAGGCGTAGCATACTAATTCCAAAAAGATCAGAAACTTCGTAAATAATTTATTTCCTTCTATGAAATTGCAAATTTAATTAATATATACAATATCTAATATAGCCATTAGCTATTCCTGGACGTGTTCTTGTCGGAGAGGGTGTTCTTACAAAAATGTGTCGTAAACGACCAAAAAGTAGACAATTTTTCCTCTTTAATGATATTTTAGTTTATGGAAATATTGTGATTGGGAAGAAAAAATATAATAAGCAGCATATAATACCACTTGAAGAAGTTCAGTTGGAAGGGCTCGAAGATAATGGTCGTAAGTTGTTCTGATGGGTCTAAGCAATATCAAATTTTACATTTTTGACTGATTTTTAGAATACAGAAACGGATGGCTTATTCGAACAACAACAAAATCATTCGTTGTTTATGCTGCTACAAGTACCGAGAAACAAGAATGGATGGCTCATATTAATAAATGCATAGAGGATCTTTTAAGAAAAAGTATGTTATTACATAAAAAATTGCAGATTTTACTAATTTACTAAACATGCGTACTTCAAGATTGCTTATAAATTAGATTTCAAAATATTCATTCCTAGCAAAATGCATGAAATTATTTCTTACGTGGGTTTTTGTTCTATAAATAGGCGGCAAAAAACCCGTAGAGAATCACGCAGCAGTTTGGGTGCCAGATAATGAAGCTACAGTTTGCATGCATTGCAAAAAGACGCAATTCACAATGATTGTTAGAAGGGTGAGATAATACTTTTGTTTTCTTATTAATTTAATTCTGTTCTGATTTATAATTTTATCAGCACCACTGCAGAAACTGTGGAGCTGTTGTTTGTGGACCTTGTTCATCAAAGAAATTTTTATTATCACAACAAAGTACTAAACCAGTGCGAGTTTGCTTAGGTTGCTATGATCAACTAAGTAAATCAAAGGTAGAACAGGTGATTGATGATTACTGTTATAATTTTAAGTTCACAGTATTTTTGCGGTTATTATTTGTTTTTTTTTTCTATTTTAATATAGACCAAGTCGGCAATGACAAATTCTAAATCTAACAACAATACTGCCGATAGTTCAGGCGATGATGATTCAGATGATGAAGAAGACAACAAACAAACTCATGATGAGGTAATTAATTTTTATATGTGTAAAATATAATAAACAATTTTTTTTCTTGCCTTTGTAATAAAATGCAGAGCTTTCAAAGCTACAAAGGGAAGTTTTGCTTGCCCTAGTACAAATCTCGTTTTTCTAGATAATTTCAAATGTAAGTGTGTTTTGTTATAGGATTCGAATTTTCATTGAGTATTGTTAACAAATGAGTTGTGCTCGAGTTGTTTTTTTTTTTACTTTGTGTAACTAAGTTAAACTTATGTTTCTCAATTTAATTCGTTTTAATTCTTTACGACATGCGCTTTCAAATTTTTATAGTAACCCTTAAATGATGAGCGACGACTATCCTTGTATAATTGTAAGAACTACGATTATAAAAATTTCTATCTATTACTTTATTTAATATTTATAAAAAAAATATGCATTGAAAAGTTATTGCATGTCCATCTCATTAATGATTGACCCATAGTAAATAAATTTTGAATGGGACTAATCGTTGCGCCAGATAATTATTATTATAATTATGCTATACTTTTCTTTGTATTTTTTCTTTGGCTTGGACATGGAATAACAAAATATAAATAAAATTACCAATGATCAAAAACACTAGTAATTGGTTTTGGGTTGTAAAAACGAACATATTTAATACATCTGTTTTTTCCCAAATTTTGTACTTTATGGCTAAGTCGTGGTCATAAAATTTAAATTTTTCGATTTTAAACAATTATCCTGAAAAGATAACACGACTTGCGAATTTGATTGTGTTTAAAAAAAAGCAAACAATTTTTAAAAATTACACTACGACCGGATGTTGTACCAACTATATTAGTAATCTTTGGTAAAAATAATTAAATAAGTTATTAAAAATTACAAATGCTTTGTAATCTTTGATAATTAAATTGCCAATTTGTATTGTACATTAGCTTCTAAGTGAGTTTCTTACTATTTAGAGAAAACAATGTTTAAAATCCGAAATAAGGATTGCGCCCGAATCTGGCGATCCCTGTTCAAATTTCGATCCCAATAATTTTCAAAATTCAATAATTTGAATTATATGTTTTTAAACGTTTTAGAAAGGATTGATTTTCAATTAAAATTGAACATTATTTTTCATTGTAGATTATAAGCTTTTCAAAATATGAAATTTTTACCTCACATGCGTTATGGCTGGATTTAAAAAACATATCTTGAGAAAATGCGTTGTTGGCCTACTTTTAACTGTTTTTGCGGCATCAGCACCAAGCCCTTGTCATATTTGGGTTATTTAAGGGCTTGTATCATTCTTGTGATTTTTTGCTTGATTCACTTAACAAGACATTTAATGATAACATAAATATACTCCGTTGAGCTTTTGAAATGATTTTACGTTTCGATACTTTTAGGGTGTTGTTTTGAATAAAAATTTAACAATATACTTTTATTTTTCCAGCCAAAATTCTATGGAGACGGTGAGAAAGCGGAGGATAAATGATAGCGCCGGACTAAAGAAACAAGCCTTAGATCAAAATTGCAATCAATAGCACATATCATGAAGTATAAATAACCAAAATGACTTTCCTGATTCTATCGGAGTGCTCAACGTAGTAAAATTTTTTAATTGTGCTATCGATTGCATTTTGTTAATAAGTTTCTCTCGTTAGCAATGTTTCTATCAAACATGCGCTACACACACATATGCAGATGGCAGTCTTGACCGTTCTTGCACAGTTTTATATTTACATTATCAAAATGCAGAATATCGAAATATAATATTTATACATATTCATGCATATTTTGAGGGTTTTTGAGCAGGAGTACTCTAATTTTAAAGAAATTATTTTACCCAGTTTAGGACAACGCTAACGGAATGCAATATACTTATTAAGGTTTTTGCTGCTAGATTTCCCCGTATAGAGTTCGCGAAGTTGTATCGTATTTTGAATGTTATACAATTTTTACTACGACACATTGTTATGTAAATAATTGGCAGTTTTTAAAGAAATTGAGGCGAACGAATCGAAAAGCGTTATGCTCCTCTTTTGATATTATATATTACTAAACAAATAAAATATTTTTATATCTTATTTTTGTTATCTTTTCAATCAATTTTTTGCAGACTTTTGCATGGCGAAAAACCGAGGAGAAGAATGGTCTTGTACTTTTTCTTTTTTCTTAAACTAAGAATTATGATTGATCATCGGAACAAGTTTTTTCCCTCCCCTTCTTGACGCCCAATTAAAGCAAGATGCGATATTTAAGTTTTTGCGCAGAAGAATATTTGTTGAGTTAGCAGGTAAGTACTTTTAGTTTTTTATTTAATATTTTCAAAGGTTTTCACTTTTGTAGCTTGCGCTACTGCCAGTTTGACCCTTATTATTTATCTTAGTGAACCTCTTTTTCTTAAGTTTTTGCAAAAATAATATGGAATTCAATAAACGAGGATATATTTATTTAAGTTGAAATTCTACTTTTAAGTGTACTCCATTTGGATTCAATGCGAATGTCTCGGAAAAAGAAATGTATTTTGTCTTTACTACTTTCACTTATCCAAATTGGATATTTGTATTATGAGCTTTAAATTTTAGTAAAGCTCTTTTTCAAAAATACCGATATTCGTTTGAAATAATTTATAGTATAGTACATAATTATACAGGTTAGTCCAGGGAAAAAAAAATAAAAAATTTCGGAAAGTTGGGTTTTTGTATGAACCTGCATTTTGGGATTCTAAACAAAATTTCAATCAATGCGATACGTCAGCTAAAATACAGCTAAAAATATTACACAGGGTTAAGGGACACGAAACTGTTTTTCTGGAAAATCTTGTTAACAGTCATTTTTAAAGAAGTAATGCTTATCAAATTTGTAGCTTAAGGAATTCAGCTATTCGAAAATTTTTTCGAAGTATGGTGTTTTTATTTCCGGGACTTGATGGGGGATATGTTGAAATTAAGCTGAATTGATTGAATATTTTTCTTTTATAAAATTTCTATCGACTGAAGATTTTCCTTTTAATGTTTAGTAATAGCAATTAAAAAGTGTGTACTTGGCCTTAATATATAAATCTGGTGCTATTGTTAAAACTACCTTCTTAAACAAGGGTATTGGTATTTAATGTACACCTCAGACTTGACAATATTTTCTTATAATTAGAAAACTCCATTCATCATACTCTAAAGTTTATAATAAATGATTTTGTGCTCAGATAATTGATTAACTAGATGTCCTCAAAGAACGTGAATTTTGTATAGATTAGACTATTAAACACGCCGAAATAATATGATTTTAATTAGTTATTCTGACTGCGAAGAAACCATTACACTTTTCTTAATTAATTATCAACTAAGAGTTATATTTATTTAATGGTCTTTCAAACTTCCTGATAAACATTAAAAATTATGGGAATATCTATCACGACATTGAGAAATTGAGGTTGACAGTAACTTGTTGAAATGTTTATATATTTTTTATTTTCTAAACAACAACAGATATAAATAGAGATTTTAATTACGCTTTCAAAATATTCAAAGGGTAATTTATTTTTTTTCTAATTCGAATTTAATTAAGAATCAGCAAATTCTAATAGAAGAAGAAATATCGCAACAAATCTAATTAACTGAATCAGCTTTTAAACTCTACAAATATTGAAATTGTCAAGCACCACCACCGCTTTCCAAGACCATTTCTTATTATTTTATTTGCTCTAGTAAAATGCATCAGGCATTTTAAATCTTTTTAGTTTATATGATTCAATTGTTAGGTATCGTGTCACGCTATACAACTTGCTTGTATAAAAATTGTAATCCATATGAAATTAATAACGCCCAAATTTTAAAGTTTTAAAAATTTATAAGGTACAATATAACAAAACATTGAGGACATCTCCACGTAGGATTAGCGCAATTCAGTGTTATTTCATTTATCATCTCTTTTTTACCTTTCCCGTCCGGCAGGGAGGTGTGCTGAATGGTGTTATGCTGGGAAAATCCGGGATCTTTTGTTTGTACCCCTAATCTGTAGAGTGGTGAAAAACACGTTTTTTTTTTCATCAGGATTCCCTCTTGAATGGGCTTTATAAGATTTTGCAAGCTCACGTCCGTTGACAAGTTCTGTACATAAAAATGTACGTCATTTTTTAAAGTCGCTATGAAGATACGTTTTTAGGAAGTTTGCTGGTAAAAATTCAGTTTTTATCTTTTTATTTAATGCTTCTATTATATATATATATCCAAATTAAAAACTAATATTTTATACTAACGTAAACGAGAATGACTTGATGTGTCGTCCACTAAAGTTCACATGAGTTTTGATTTTAGTTAACGTGTAGAGATAAGATTGTTTTCATTCACAGCTGTCCAGTTATATGCTGAGATAATTTAAGAAATACCCTTTTGGCATTTGAAGAGAAAAGATGGGCTTTTCATATCAAATCAGTCAATTTTTTAAGGGAGTAAGACTTAGGAGTAGATCTTGAATATTCGCACAGGTACTTCTTAACCTCTTTTGATATTGGACTGGACTTGAAAGCACGTAAGACGCATTTTAATAATTTATGATAATCAGGAGGAACTTATTTCGTTTTTAGGCTTCTATGAACATACAACCCAACTGGAGGATGACCATAGAGGTTTATAATATACACTGAGGGAATAAGGTTAGACGCACCCATATTTTTCAAAATAAATCGTAAAAATGAAGATTTCGATGAGTGTTTCTCCCTGATTTTATACGAACTCTTTACAAATAAATAATAAAAGAATTTTTTTTCAAAATAATTTATAAGTTATAATTTTTTGGCTAGGTTAGATGCACTACTTGCTTTTAAGATAAAAATAAAATTTTTTTAAAAAATCTTAATCAGTATTTTGTCCATTTACCCCTGGACATTCATGTAATGCTATAATTCGACAAGGGAGACTGTATGACACCGGATCTTTTCCTGTTGGATGTTTCGCCATGTCACGGTGCTGGCTTCCTTCAACCGACTGGAAGTTTTCAATAATATTCATATCTGTTGATTTGACTGGCCAATTTTCAAAAAGATTGATTCCGCTTTGGTCAAAATTAGCCAAAGTTGACCTGGCCACATGAGCTGAAGCGTTATCTTGTTGAAATCGCCAGCCTGAAGTAGCGCATTTGTATTCATATGCCGGAAAATGAGAGCCGATCATCTCCTGATATTAAATTTCATTCATTCTGGTTGAAAGGAATGTCAGTGGCATTTTCTTTAGTACGCAAATTATGCTAATAATAGGCAAAATCATCCAGCCCAACCAAATTGAATTTATTTTTATCGGAAAAATTTATTCTTCGCCATTTATTTGTCCAATGGACTTTGCTTACGCTTCATTTTCTGATATCTCGAGAGTTGAACACGTCGAATTGCTAAAGATAAATCGTTTTGAGTTTTCATTTCCCGGGCAGACTACGAACTATTCGCCGCACTTCGTCTGAATTGCCGTTTTTGCACCGTTGACACTGTTGATGTAGTTTTGACCGTAATTTTCAAAAAATACCACAGCTTTTTCACTACGGTTTATTTCCCTAAGTTGTAATTTTAGCTTTTTTCGCCTCAGCTAATGTCTTAAATTGTTCTAGTTTTAGATAAGTGCTGTGCAAAAACTTCAAGATTGCATTGAAGATGCATAGCGGTATTTCACGTCAACCAGTATGGACAACTTGTTAACAACATTGTCTATTAGGCACAAAATTATAAGCTATTTGTAAAAATATTGGTGCGTCTGACGTAGGAAGCACTCTTTCTCATTTCATGTTTTTTAAGTGAAATTTGATACTTAAGGCTTTTGGGATCACTGATTACAAGTCTGATATAAAAATCGAAATCCAAAATGACGTATCAAATATGGCTATAATTAACAACAAACGTGCGTCTCAGAGTGTTAAGAGTAATTACTGTAGTTATAACAAAAATTACTTAAATTTTAAATAAGCTGTCATCTACAGTATAAAAAATGAAAAAAGACAATGTTTTCGTTGATATTATGATTTTTTATAATATAAATTTGGCTACATCAAAGCTTAGCTAGCTATTATGGTACATAAGTACTTCGTGTAGATTTCATATCAAAAATTATCTTTTTCGACAATATTCGGTTTGCGCGTTCTTATTACCATTATAATTAAATAATCGAAATAAAGCAGACTGGAACTGGCATTTTCGCATAAAATATAGAAGTATAAGTATACAGTTTTTCTCAGGGTATAAAATCCAACATTGATAGATATGAACGAGAAAATTTTTCCTTTCTTCAAGAGTATTGAGTGTAAAGTAAAAAGGGCCACGTTCATACAATATTAACTGTGTTCGCAGTTTTCTCACCAGCATGGAATTGTTCTTTCTTCTTTGCACATAAATCTTGTCTTAAATTTTATTTGGCAATTTGTAAAATCAATCTGGAAAAATTGTGAGCTTTGGGTTTGAGTTATTTTTGGGTTTGTATGTTCAAAACACTTCACAACAGCAAAGCGAAAGGAAAAGAATTTGTTTTGTGGGTTCAGAGGACCATGTGAAACTTAACTGAAATTAATAAAAGTTTTAGAGGGAACAAATTCCTCAGCGAAGGTTTACAAAATTAAAAACCAAGTGGAGGAATTTTCAGTTTTTTTTAGTCGATATTTCATGTAAAAGAAAATTATCTGGTTTGAGCCGTTATAATTTTTCAAATTGATTGATAACTTTACAAAGTTTTAAACTTATTAAATTAATTACTACTTTAAGTATCATTTTTAACTGTTCTTATTCTACCTTATTTTTTATTTATGATAAATTCGAACCAACGCATACAATAAAAAAACTGAAGATGTCTAATAGGACGAAACGCGGCAGGGATATGCTTTCATAAATAAAAATTATGTGGAATTAAAAAAATAAGTCAATTCTCTTTAAAAGAACAACTTATTCCACCAAGAGATATCCACGAATGCAAACTATAACAAAAATTAGAAATTTTCAAGATAGGGATTTAAAAGCGTTTGTACTCCACCAATACGATGTTAAAGTTTAAAAACTTGAGAGTTCAGATATAGAATTAAAACAAGTATTAAAATATGAATTATGATCGATACAAGAAAAGCCTTGATATTATAGAAAAGAATTGCGTTTATTTCATTTAATGACCATGCAAAGTTACACTAAGTACTTAAATTTTTAAGAATGTCTGAATTTAACAAAGCTAATCGATAATAATAAGGAAATAAAATATGTTATGTTTGGAGATAAAAATAGATAGAACAAATCTTTTAAGATCGATTAAATTGAATATGCTAAAATTAAATGCCCGATCATGGTTAAATAGCTATTTTTATATATTTCTGTAATGTCAGAATTAAATCTAATTAAGAATAAAAAGAAAAACATTTTTCTGTCTATTCTGCCATAAATTCTAAGATCTTGAATTGCTATAAAATGAAATTGTGCACAGGGATTACTGGTCAAAGAATGGCCTTTATATTAAGTGGTTTAAGCCAGGCTTATACTGAAGTCTTCTTTACAATTATCCACTCCACGCCCACAAGTTTCATGGAACATTTTGCTTTACATTTTCATGAATTCATAGCGATGGGGTATTTTTAAAAAATCTCTATTTTGGTTGCCTCATAGAAAATAAGAGGAAAGATATTATTGAAAATATACCAAAAACAAATTAATTTAAATTAGGAGATCAACAACATTTTGTTGTGTTCCTCCCAAGAGTTAAATACCGCAACAATCGCAGCCAAGATAAATGGTCTGCATAACCAAATAGATTCATTATATTAAAGAGCATCATCTGATTCCCTGATAGTGTCCTTTTCCCGGTATTAATGGAACGGCGTGGCAGTGCGACAAGGAAGTGTAATAATAAATTGACCATCCTTAAGGGCTAAATAGATTTTTTCTACACCAATATGGAATCAGCCGAGGGCGTTATAAATTCCCGATAATCTGGTGCTATAAATTGCGTCGAAACAACCGTTTAGTAGAAACTGGAAGATGGTTTGCCATTGCTCGAAAATACTCGGGTACTTCTTGGTGCTCTGTCATCTGCAACCGCACATTCATAGTACGTGCAGCACAATGGATCCACTTGCTTTTGAAGGGAAGCAATTCGACTAGTTGTGTTTTCTAGGGCCAGACAAACCCTTATTGTTGTTGGTGATTTTATGGCTTACTGCACCGATAACTGGAGCGCTTGTGCCCTGATTTTTAGCTAAGCAAATAAGTTTTACATTACTCCGACGCAACAGTTACGCGATTTCAAAGTGGAATGGAAAATCGATATATAGTGAAAAGAAAGTTTTGTAAATATTGACAACAGAGTTTCTGTAGTTGTGATTCGAAGGGCTTTCGCTTAAATGCATTAAAGCTGCAGAATACGTAATTCTCTCATTGAGTATTCTGCAGTTGAAAATAAAGCAACCATTATCTTGTTGAATTTGAAATGGAAATCTACGACTGAATTTGCTTTTGACTTTATTTTGTATTTACATTGCGAAAGAATCCTTTTAAACTACTGTGCTAAAATTACAATAAAGCCTAGATGCTAGAGATCGCAACATGGCCCTATACATATATATTTATTGTTAAGATAGACCTATTCATATATATTTATTGTTAAAGTAAAGGGTAGTCGGGCCCACAAAGATGAACAGGTACTATTTTTTTCGCACGAATTAATTTATATGTAATTAAAAACAATTTAAAGCTTTTATGATACCTTACATAAAATATCTACATTTACATCTATCTAGATTGCACATTTAAAAATGAAAGCAATATAGGGAACATCAAGATTTTATTATATCATAGACTTAGGACCATGTTGCACTTTATACTTTTCTGGTTAAGAGAGGAGGATTCGTTTAATTTTAGTAGAGAAAAGTGAAGTTAAGAAGGAGAACATTGAGTGTAAAAATACACCAACCACTGGAATTTGGCTATTTTAAAATGTAAATACAAATGGTAAATTAAACCAAAGTTATTTAAAAATTAAACAGATCTCCAAAAAAGAAGAGAAGAAAACAACAAACAGAAACTAGAAAAGTACTTTTCTATGTTGAATTCGATTCCGGTCGCAGAATTGCTCTATCCCGTCAGGATTTCGAGATATTCTTACCTAAAAGTAAAAAAAAAAAAAAAACACGGTTTTTCGTCATTTTGAGGATATATAACAAGATAAGCTAATTTTTAACCATAAAACTTGATATGGTAGTTCAAAGTATTAGTCTTTCCCTTAAAAACCCATTTTGAATTATATCTCTTTTTTCCTCCTTTTTTATCCTCGAAATTCGGACGGGATAGAGCAATTCTGCGGGCAGATTCGGATTCAGGATGGAAAAATATGTCGGAAATGACTATTGTAGTTTTTATTTGTTAAGCCGTGTTGTTCAATGTGTGTTATCAATGTCAGTTCACGACGTGGTTATGTATTTATTCGAAACGATACCGTAAAAGAGTAAACTGCAACGAAAATGATAAAAGAGTACTATTTGCTACATTTTTAGCTGATTTAAAATTAAGTGTCTAAATTTAAAAAATCAAAATATCCTTTAAAGGCATATATAATATCCTAATATCTAAATTCTAGAACTAAAATGGCTATATATTATACCATATATTAATTGGCAATATATATTTTTATTTTTTAAGTTCCTAATTTCCAATTTGGTGGATATCTTTTTAAACTCATACACGTCATCATGTTATATCTACTATATTTTTGAACTTGTGTTTCAAATTTACAAAGTTTTTCAAAAATAACGTTTCGAGTGACAAAATTCATCACGAGGGTTTTTGGGATTCCAAATTCGATGCGAAATTTTAAAAATTCAATACGATGGATCCCAAGTGGTGGCTCCCTAATATTGGATTGTGGAGTTTTCGGAGTTGTTAATTTAAAATGTTGTACCTATATGTTTATATAATATATATTTAATTTGATTGATTTCACAAAAATGTAATGAATGAGTTCAAATTAAGTTAATTAAGTTAGTGCAATAATTTGTCGGTTCGCCTGAGCCATATTTTGCAGGCAGTCTGGAGTTCAAATTTTCTATTGGTATGGAATTCAAAATTTTTATATTTATTTTATATATAATTTATTAATTAACACTAGAACTACCGGCGCGCAACCCTATAATTTTAACAACTTTCTGCACCTTGAATTAAATACGCTTTCAAATTTTAATAAATAATTATTAATGGAAAAAGGTTCTTCAATATGTGGTAATTGTTAATTTTATTCAACTTTGGCATAAAACAGAAGAGAATTACAAAAATATACAATTAAATGAAAGAAAGAATTGAGTACCGGTCAAATTGACCGGTTTTGGTAGTTCTAGTGTTAATTGAAAAGAAAACTTCTCAGCGTTATGTTTATGTTGGGAAAGATAAAACTCAATGTAATTGCAAATGCAAATTCAGACACTTTCTGGATGTATGCAGATGACCAGATGAGCTCACGGCTTGTAAATATAGAAAATGCTTTTTTAATTTATTTTAATATTTATGTTATCAAACAAAATGATTGAAATGAAAAGAAAATATAGTTCTTAGCATAATATTACAACTACCTTAAAATATATTTCCATATAAGTATAGAAAATTTCATATTAAGCTGCTACAACTTTTAAAGGTAAACATTTTCTTCAGTGTAAAATTTAATGTCATGACACGTTTCATTACTTTTGACACATCATGACAATTTTTCCCTAGATAACAATTTCGCAGCAAGAAATTTTACTTTTTTCCGATATGAACCATTCTGCAAATTTTCTTTTCTGCTGGTGGCTTTTTGCGTGTTTCTATTTCATCTCTTCACCATTCTAACAGTTGCGGGTGACAGATTTCATGAAATTCAGAAGATGATAAAAGTGAGTATAGAGTAGCACTTTCGGAATTTTATATAAGGAAAAGTGTCTCAGAAACGTAAATTCTTTCAGTCCATATCATTTGCATGACAAAATGTACACCGAAGCACTTAATGCCTACTTAGTTGGGCCCATCCAACCTAATGTAATTCTGCTGGAAACTGATGGGATTTAATTTGCTGATTGATACCGATGTGGACTAGCATCTGTATTTCTTGCAGATGGGACTAAAAGTAAATTTAAGATTCGCATACATAAACCTTAGAGTTGAACTTGTTTTTGTACAACTCTCATTTCATAAAATGGTTGTGGGCAGCGACAAGAAATTCTTAGGGGTGTTGTTTTAAAAAGGGTTTGAGATACTGTCGAAGAAAACGCGAAATGAATTGCTTACGCTAAGCAAGAGAATGTTGCTTATTTCACTTTAAGTAAATTTAGGATGAATATAATACCGCCCGGTTAAGGGGAATGACAGTAAACGCACGTCTCGACAGTAGAAAAGGTATAAACTATAAAGGTTCTAAAAGGTACGTGTGCACAGCTGGTCGGAACGCTGCGGTATTTCTCCTTTATCTCTTAAACGATTGCGCGTATGATGCCGTTCTTTCGCACCATAACTTATAGTAAGTGCTCTTGAAATAGGCCATTAACTTTAAATTATGTGTTCGATCCTTGTATAGGTTGGGTAGCAATTTAATGTTTCACGCAGGTTTTTAGGAAAATGTTTAATTGTTGTAAAGCTGTTTTATCTTAATACATGAGACATTCCATCTTGAGTAGGGATCGAATTTAGTAGACCACGGCGAAAGATGAAAGAAAGGATTATAAATTTGGACTTTTGTATTTACTTTGATATTGATCTTTATATATAATTTTTGAAGCAAAACATTAATAATTTAAAAATCACGAATAATAATTATATTTTATTTATATCGATCGTTGCGGATATGTAGGAAATAAAAAAGCTTAAAAAGAATATTTTACTTAATATTTCAAAAAAAAATAAAGTTTTATATTCCCATATAATAACTCTAAAAAGTTGGTCGTTAAAAACCACTAATTAGTTTTAACTAAACATTTTTTTTTGGAAATTTAAAAAAGGTGAAACTGTGTTGCAACTACATCAAATGGAAAATGAGATGTAGCAAGATGAGACGAATCCAATCATATATTCAGTAAAATATTTGCTGAACACCAGAAATTAAACGAAAGCAGAAAATTACGTAGGTTCTAAATTAATCTTACATGGTTTATCGGAAGTAATAGTTGAAATACAACTTCGACCTTTTGACCTCTAGGTTAATAAGGCCCTTTGACCTCTAGGTTAAGTAAATTTTTTAACGTTTTTTATATGTAGTTTTAATACAATAGGTCAACATTTAAAACTAACTTAGGTGACCTTGAAATAACCCTTAAAATCAATTCTTGTTCTATCGCGTGACACAAGAAAGATATGTGAAAAAGGCTTCGAATCGAAAGTGTTGTACTTCTCCATGAATATTCGCTAGCTATAAGTTAACAAGGAAATTTCTACAGTTGCATTGGCCATTCGTGTGTTCGCCGTTTGAGCTCGGCTTAAGTTTTTATTTTGTCCTAGATTTGGTGGCAGGTCGAAGGACTTTTTCCCCACATAATTTAGCGTTATCTTTGTATAAGTATTTTCCGTTTCCTCGGTCCAGGAGGATAAGCCAACGGGGAAGTATCCCGATACAGGGCAAAAACCACGCAAATAGGGTACGATTGTGAGCATACACAAAAGCATCCTTTTCCGGGGGAAGAACCCAGAGAAATTTACTGCCCTACCGATAACAAGGCGATAAATATTTTAAAATTCTTCACCCACACAAGAACTCAGTTTATAACAAGCTACCGCTCGACGTTAATTTAAAATTCTAGACTAGAGGAAGGTTCGTGTTCTCGCCGGTAATTTCCTTTCGGGATTTTTTTCCCATAGGTGAAACTACCTCAGCATCCCTTCCAGAAATATGCCCCCATGGTCACCGCTTGAATAATTTCATATTTCACTGGAGGCAAAGTGAGGCCATTCTTAATTTATTCTAATTATAATTAATTGCGTTTAATTACAGGAGCTGCGGTATGTGCTCGACGCGGAACATGGGGCTTCGATAGTCAAAAAGCGGGTGTTAGGTGCTCGGCGCTGGTCGTCGTGCCTCCGATTGAGTGCTTAAAGCTTCCTCAGCACATATTTTGGCCATAAATTTAACTGATTTACGCGACATTACACAGCAACTCGAACTGGGCCGGAGCCCCAAAAACGTTTGAGCTGAGCGTCCTCCGTCCACTTTTTGGTGGAGCAAACTTACCTGTTGCCCTTTTGTTTAACGTGCAATTCCCTGATAGAAATCTTAATGGCAGGACGTTATTTTGCTTGGTTTAATGTCTCACTTAATAAAATACCCCTGTTAATTTGCAATTTTCAGTAATTAAGTTGTGAAAATGATAAAAGAAGATCACGTCTGGGAGCTAGTGGAATCCATGTCTTATGCAATATTCAACGTCTTCAGGAAATTATTTATTAAAATTTTGCAACTTTTATTAGCCAAAATCATAAAATTTAACTTAAGGTGAACAAAGATAGTCAATCGAATCGGAAACATTATTTTTTTTTTGTAAATAGCTACATACCTATATAGAACAAAAATTTTTTAAAAATTTACAGAAAGAAATGTCACGTCATGATCATGGTCACGTTTCTACACCCTCGTCGTTTAACGATATTTTAATAGAACACCTGTGGACATCAGGGAGAAAAACAATTTTTAGGGTTTCGTGGTAAACCAAGAGGCCTTTGTACTCTTTACCCTTTAGTACGATGCCAGAAAATTCAATTTGATTTATAAATGAAGCAACTCAATTGAAAAACACGTAGCAATAAATTAATTTAAAATTGCAACGATACCTGTTTCATCATCAGCTTTATTTTAAATCATGGATCTGCCATTTAACAAAGTACAATCTATTTTATGCCATGTTTCTTTTGAAAAATGAATAAATTGTTCGATTAGGAAAATATTGCGCTTTAAACAAGGGATCAAAGCTGAGTTAAAAATATTTTTTTACATAGTGTGATTTTTTCAGGGTTTACAGAAGTTAAAACACATAAACGAATTCTATTAAGTTTAGGAAACAATGTTCAAAGAATTTTGATAAGAAAAATAATTGCTCCATTTTAAAGACAGCAACATATTAAACATATAAAAAGTACAAATTTTAAGCCGATTTAAGCCGAGTTATTCACGAAATAAGACTGCCAAATTTAAACACTTTTATTCTCGAAAATAACTCAAGAAATATTGAAGTTACGGACAAATTATACGTAAGAAAGAATTTAAATCTCTAAAAAGTGAAGACACTCCTTTTCGTCATATTGGTGACTTAACTATTATAGAAATATAACTCGAAAATTATAAATCCACTTTTGCTAATAATCACTAAACTATTAATCTGTTGCAGTGAAGTGCTTTTCTCTAGTTTTTTAAATGTAAAACATGAGATGAGATAGTGATTGCTTTCAAATGTTCTTAATGACTAGCTCTTGTTAGCTGTTAGTTTGAAATTTTGATTTTACATTAGGTAAGTCAGTTGCAGATGATCACAGCAAAACGATTTTATTTAGCTGTACGTTATACATTTTTTTCGACAACTAGTTCATTCTAAAATAAATATGTATTCCTGAGAGAAACCTAATTTAGTCAGCCTGTCCATAATAGTTTAACTTACGCTTTCAAGATGTTGGGTACTTTTAAGCTATTTTCTGTCAGCAATTTCGAACAAAATGATTTTCAAAATTTCATTTAACAAAACATGACCACCACCAGGCGGTGACAGCTCCAGAGGACTGCATCCATTTGCGAAAATAGTTCTGGCTACTAGCCTAAGTCTATTGGCTGGGGTGTCAATTTGTGTGGCCTTTTGTCATGGAATATTGTTCTTTCGTTTCGTTCATCTGGGGTGCATATGATATGAAATTTACCAGTACTGAGTGAAGCAATTTATTCTCGGATGAGAACCTTTTTCGTGAAGACCGAAATTAAAGAAAAATATTATTTGTAGTTGGATTTAGTGTCTCAGGTTTATGGGCCGAAAAGATTTCCGCGTTTGTCTTTAACTGCGCTTATGATGAGATTTTAATGAATTACATATAATTAAACGAAAATTAATCTTGGCCAGCTAATGAAATATCTCTGGACATTCTAATGAAATTTCAACTTTATATTTTATTATTTCTTATTAAACTTTGATTGCTAAGGTCGAAAAAGACCACAAGATATTTAATTTCGAAACCCGAATATATAAATAAATAATGCATATCCTGATGATTAAAAATAGTTCTGCTATATTTTTGGGTTTTATTCGTCGTGGCCCAATGTATTTATGATTACATTTCTAAAGTTTTATTTTTCGTTTTGTAATAATATAATTCGACATTGCTCCCTTCTTTTAAATATTGTCCAAATTGTCTATACTGAAAATCTTGTTAAATATAACGTCAAAAGGTATAGGTTTCCTCATTTGAAGAAAACTCGTTAGTTGATTTTCTTACGGTCCAAAATAAAATTTTATCAGATAAATTTATTCGTCAAATAAAATATTCCAATAATTAATTGCGCTGTGATTTGTAATTGTATATTTTTTAATTTATGTGATCATTTTTAAAGCGAAAAATAGATTTTCCTCACAGACAAGTTGATATTTTATTGCATTCAAAGAATAAAGTTGTCGGCCTTTTGATTGATTTAAGAAGTTATTTCTCCGCAAAAAAGTAGTAACATATTTTTAAACTGTCGTTATGTTTTTGTGAATTACATCAAAAAATTGATTTAACTAAGGGAGTGTTTCAGCGCAATTAGAAAATTGGATACCAAAATGTCTGTTTGCAATCGATTCTTCATATTCATAAATATTTACTTAAGGGGAAACTGCAGAGACCGAAAAGCCAATTTGGATGTTTGAAAAGACTTAGATTCTAAGGATTCTTATTAAAATCATAAAGAAATTCTCTCTAACGCAGTCTATTCTTTTATTTCAAATAAACTTATAAAGTGGGGTAAATATTTTTAATTTTGGTATTCGTTTTGTTACGATTAACAGAATAGTCTATTATTTTGTAAGATTGTGAAATAGAATCGTAGATTTGGAATGCAAGTTTTTAAAATATAACGTTTTAATATTTGTTCTTTACGGCAATTCAATGAATAATGATTTAATGAGTTTCCGACATGCCATATTTAAGCAGTTGATGTTTTAGATCAACAGATAGCCAAGTAAATGATTTTATAAGGGTTTTTTAATTTTATATTTTTCTTTATGTCTTTATGAAAAACTCTTAAAACAGACACAATTTTTCCGCATTTGTTTTTTTTTATTACAACTTGCAGTTCATTCAAAATAACCCTGAAATGTTAGAATAACCATAAAACAAGGTCAAGAGCTAGATGTTTTCCGGAGTCGTCTCGTCCCGTATTGTGAAGAAAATACTCTCAGAATGGAGCGGAAAGTGATTTCCACACTTCCGGAGAATCGTAAACTTCCCTTTAGGGAAATTACTAAGATCCTGGTGAATGATGGAATTAACATATCCCGGCAAACTTTGAGGGGGATAAATGCTAAAGGCGAACATTAAATGCTGCCGTCCAACAAAGAACTCCGATTAACGCCAGAAATGGGGCTTCTCTTTAACATTATGCTGCCCTGAATAAAAGCAAGTATAGATAATTTTGGAAAAATATATAAACTTTATTCTCTCTTTAAAAATCAAATTTTGACAGTGTTAATCACTTGGCTACTCTCCAAGATTACCCATATTTACAGGGTGGAAGAAGAAATCAAATTTTGCGAGGGAGTTTTTCATGCGCAATAAATTATTATATTATGTTAAAAATATTCTTTGTCTGTTTTATTTAATTTTTGGCTTATATACTTCAGAAGTTGAATTTGCTTAATACACAAGCCTACAAAGTTTGTATAGTAGAAAGGTTATTACTTATAGTAACACTCTTTTAGTGTTCTGTACGTATTTTCCTTAGAAGCTAAATAAACTATCGGCTTGAGATTTCGCATAGGTCTAAAACTTTCTCATTAGTATAGAGTTAAAAAAAAATAATGAATATTTCAAGCATTTTCACGTGCCATTATTATGTGTGAGTGCGACAGAGAATAGACCCTTATGTGAGGTGCAATCGGAGATAATCTTGCAAAAGGAATTTTTGCATGGAAATGTGTTTCCTACCTTCCGAATAAAACCTTTGGTATTAATCCTTTCGTCTGTAGATATAATCTGTAGTGTGTGGAACAAAAATTGCAGAGTGCAGATAACATATAAAACTATTTAATTTTAACAAATGAAACTATTTTCATCAAATTGGTGGAAAAAATCTATTCAACCGTTTTTGATGAAATTTAAATTCTTTAGAATATTTTCTAGGATGTAACATTCTCTTTTGATTGGCTGCCGTGTCTAATTTATATTTAAAAACTCACTTAAAATTTTTAGTTCCAAATTAGTTTTGTTTTACATGCTTGTATTTAATAGTCGGGTTAAAAAAAATTTTATTGTTATAAACAGTTTTCCGGCCGGCAAGATGGTGCAACCCCTAGTTTTAAATCAAAACCTTTGTGATAATGTAACATATCATAAATGTAATTTTTCACAAGAATATCCTTATTTTTGAAGCTTATGTGAACAAATTTAAAAATTATTTACGGTAAAGAGAGTCGCGTAAATACTACATGAAAAAGAGAGAGTTGTTTAGAGAAAATTTAGCAAAATACGTATTTGAATTCACTTGCAATACAAAACAGAATCATAGAGATTTTTCGTAATTCAATAGTAATCATAGTGACATTAAATAAGTTTTATTATCAAATAAAAATCGACATAAAATAAGAAGAAAAAACGCTGATTATGCAAAGACCTTTTTACAAATTTACTATAAAAATACTATAAAATAATAAAAGAAAGTGCAGAAACAAAAGCAAGCTTAAAAGATTTTGTTATCACAGGTAGCTAAATTTTAACATGTAGTAAATATATTCTAGCATGTCTTATAAATATAGATTTTTAGTTTAAATTTAAAATTGTGACGCAACAAAGATTAATAAATGTATGTACAGAAAATCTCTGAATGAATAGTCTGTATAGTTACTGTACAATTTTGACACAAATTACCACAAAAGTACTATACCCAAATTATAGTACGGATCACAAAATTGTAATATACTTAATTCTAAGTTGAATCATAATTTTAATTTTCAAGTAAAACTCTATATTTATGATTTTAAAATTTTATATTAAAAGATGCACGTTAAAATCAATATAAATCACTGACTAAATTAATTTCCAAGTCACAAAGCCTATGAATATTTTCAATTGTCATCAGTCTCATTTTTGATGCCTGCAACAAAGAACATCGAACACTTAAGATACCTTCGTTTTAACTCAATGTAAATTTGTGTATTACGCTCTGTAATTTTACATCTGATATTTTTAAAACACATAGGAAATTGTAATTTTATAGACCTTAAACAGAGAAATACTAAATACATATCCATTTTAAATATACAATAAAACTTTTTAAATTAACTTATATTTGTCAATTGAAAATGTCGTAGTGTTAATTTAAAATGTAAACATTTTGCACAGTAATAAGTGTATTGCTTTAATTTACATTGATTTCATATGATTTTATATAATGAAATTTTTCTCTGAGTGATTGACATTTTTTACGGAAAAATTATATCTTACAATTAGAGTAAGTCAATGCAAATTTGATATTCGGCTAATATTTTTGGTTTTGATTTGATTTGATAGAATCGAAATACAATTTTTTAATTTTTAATTTTATTTTTTTTAAATTATACATTTGGTCCTAAAAACGTAACTAAGATCTTAAATTTTATATTTCTGCTGTGGGATAAACTACAACATTTGAAATGGAAAAGCTGCGGTGGAAGCTAAATAATATTGAATTTCTCTGTGAAAAATGGTCCAATTATGACGAGTTAAACACGGTTGAAATGGACGAGGAATACTATTTCACATAAATGGTCTTTGGCTTTGGTCCGATGAAATCTTTGTAAAGATTTACGAGCTTTTAAGCAAGCATATATTTCAAGTCCTATTGTAGGTTGGGCATGGTCGGTTTAAGAAGAGCAGGAGTCGCAGAAGAAAATTTCAAGGAATCGCTGACCTCCTACTTATTTTTCAAATCCCCTGTATACTCTAGGTAGTAATTAACGACAACAACATCTAGTAGTAATTAAAAAATTGATTGATTAATATACGTGCGGCAAAAACTCTTGTGTGCGCCCACAAAGAACCTCAAGTCCCATCTATCGCAGATTATATTTAGAAGAGCTCGGTAGAAATTATGAGTGTTTGCAATTGTTAGGCTCCGGGAATTGCGATGATATTGATTAAACTGGACAATTCTCTGGGAAATTGGACCTAACCTCGTGGTATAATGTGTCTATTAGGCTTGCACCAGGCGTTCACGGACGATCATAATGGTGGCCTAATTTTTCAGAAATTCTTCACATTATATGCAAAAATAGAGTTCCCAACTAAGATAACAATGCGAGGCTTAATGCATCTTGTCGTCGAGTCGTGATCATCCAATTTGTCCAAGTTGTTTTTTTTTTAGCGTTGTCACATTGTCGCAGAAAGTGGGATAATGGTGCACACCAGGGCTCCATGTGATTCTCCCATTGAAACCTTGTCCAGCGATGTCATTTATCCGGAAGTTATCACTTTTTAATTTAATGCTGGTGGCAATTGTGGCATTTTTAATCCGCCTACCGCCAATGTTTTTTTTTTCCCGTGGCGCCCTGCCGCCTTCACAGATTCTGCCGAAGATTGATGGCTTTTAATCAGTTGCGCCAACTTCGACACAGAATTGATAGATTGCTCGTGCTAATGCGTTTTTTTTTCACGGCGGTTACAGCAAAAAGCGCTTTGCTTGTTTTATGGTCCTGCAATTATGTGTGCGACAGATGAATTTCATAGGGCCCTTGTTTATGTTGCTCCTGGCCAACGCTCTGAAACATTAACATGAAAATGGCCTTTGTTTTTCACCCATTTAACACAGGAGCCACTTAGGCAGTCACTCAGCAATTTTAGTAAAATTTATAACAGAGACGGTTTAATTACATTCATATTTATATCACTCCATATACCTAATAAAATAAAAGAGTAAGAAAAACTTTCTTTTGCAGTGTATTATTTTATTTTAAGGAGACTTACACTTAATGCAAGTAATGTCCAGATTAAAATTTGCTATTTCCACCTCAAAATTCCTTAAGCCCTGTACCATTTCAATGAATACAAATAACAATACTTTGCATTGCACTTTTATATATTACTTATATGTATGTATATTGGATAAATCCATAGATAGGTGACCGCCACAAAACTCTTTCAGATTCGTCCCTTTAGTCAAAATTCATGCGATTCCGATATTGAATTTAGGCCATTTTTTAAAATGTTTGACTGCGTATCTGTCTCGAAACGCATTAGTAAAAAATAACCCCAGAATCGCTGAACGATTTTGATGAAACTTTCTCTGTTTATTCGAATTGAACTGAAAAACTCTATCTTAGAATACAAGTCCGCGCCAATTTTGACTTGCTTGTTAATTGTTAATCGTTCGACAACTTGATACAATCAGAAGTATATTTTAGTGACGCATAAAAAAATAGATATATAATAATAATGAATTAAAATATAAATATCTCGTATTCGGTTGTAATTGAGGAGTTATTAATATTATAATAAAAACATTACCAATTTTAAAATCACTCAATATTACAAAGTAACAATTCGAAATATCATATGTTCCATAAATTTCAACACAACTTTTCTTTAATTAGCAGCTAAGATATGCTTGAGGAATTGTAAAAATATTAACATAAAAGTTAGTGGAATTTAGGCATTTAGCATTTTATAATTAGG
Organism: Philonicus albiceps; assembly: GCA_963969385.1. NCBI lineage: Eukaryota > Metazoa > Arthropoda > Insecta > Diptera > Asilidae > Philonicus > Philonicus albiceps. The sequence goes on from OZ017773.1 coordinate 35,049,968, forward strand.
AAGACTATAATATACAAATTGCATTCTAATTTGTAAATTATCAAGTGTACAAATAGAATAAATAAAAAAATTAATATAATATTTATGAAAATTTTATTCAAAATGCGGCAATGTCACAAACTTTTTTTCATCTAAATATGCTGCTTTTATTGCCATACTCAACAGAAACACATTTATTTTCCGTTTTTGTGTATTCTATATATATATTATATTTATTATAGTATTCTAAAAAGCGAAATCCAAAAATATAGAGCGCTGCACAAAAACATGTCAAAATATTGTTTTGTTTTTGCACAGGAATTTATACCTACATTTTTTAGTCCGCTGATTTCGACAAAACCAAGAAAATATCAAATCATCTTATTTAAATAACAATTATTCACTAATTTTAAGTACATAGAGTTAAAGTATGCACTATTTAAATCCAAAGATATAAGAATAGCCAATATTTTGATAAGTAAATAGAACACAAATATCCAAAGCAGTTTTTAAAAGAAGTTAGAACATGATAATTTAGGTGTCAAGTAATACTATAATGCACCTTTTAGAAATTATGATTGATTAACTGAACGGCTAGTCAACAAGGATCGTTTTGAGATCGTCCCAAAAACCTAACTGAATAGAAATTGCATTTCAGCTTTTTTGGACATATCATCTTTAATGCAAAAAGATTAGATTATTTGACTTTTTATGTCTTGATCTTCAGTTTTGAAGCCTTTTTTTGTCAGGTGTAATTTTAAATTATAAAATCTTGCCAAATATTTGCAATTTGCTCCAGGTATAGTTGGTTTTTTAATTATTTCTGCTAAATTTAGGGAAGAAGATGTGTTAGATGATTTTATTGAAAAAGATGAAAACCGAAATTTCATTATACTATTTTTTATCTTCAATGGTATCTAATCAATGTGTTTTGTTTAAATGCAGAACACTATCTGCATGTATGCAGTTGCTTATGTCATGTTATGCTACAGATGTTCATTGTCCTGTGCAGGTATAAAAAGTTATTTATTGAATTTATGTTTCATATTACGATGAAAAATTTTATCCAGTGGACTGGACAGTAGGACTGAAGGGAAAGAATTTAAAATAAGAACGGCTTCATAATAATTTTTAACTCTATCAAAACAGACAGGTACTTTGTATTAAAATGATACTTCCTAATAAAATTCTTAATCTAGTTAAACGAAAAAGCAAAATTAAATATTTTTGGCTTTGCTGGGCCATGCTGAGCCTCCAAGCTAAAACCCTGTGGTTGCCATGAATTCTATAAACTGCCTCATTGTATCTAAATTTCTTGCTAATTTGCGTTTGATTCCCTTTCGCTAATTTTCCAAAATTTGCCTGACCAAGAGTACACGAGCTGCCATTGATTCACTTAATACATAGTACATGAGTTGACAGTACACTCACCAGAGAGTTTATTAGGCTGGAGAAATTAGGTGGGATCATGGTAATTACCTCGATGATGTAGTTACATTATTAATTGCGGGACCGGGGTCTGTTTTCTCGGTCGATGTTTGAGGAAAAGGAAAATAGCCTGATGCCACAAATTTGTGGCTAACCAGAATTAAGGTGTTTTAATTTTCATTATGTCGGGCTTAGTAATATCACTAAATAGCATTAATTTATCATATGATCATCGCTTTTACTTTACCAGTATTATTTTTGAAGTAAATTATAAGTGAAAGTACAAAAAGGCTAGTATTAAAAAATGTATGTTACATATAAAAATGCATCACCTACAAAATGTTTTCAAAATTGAATTAGCCAAAGAATTTTTCTTATTTTAATAAATATTATTGTGTTTTCTTCATATGTATTATATTAAAATTCACTTGATAGCGTAAGTTATCATTTAACTTTTTAAACCTTCTCTTATTTCTCATCAAGTAATTTATGTTGATTTTCCGGTATATTCTCGTCTGGTTCAAAGTACCTCTTTCATTTTATGTCATGTTTTTTAGAATCGTTTTAATAAAAACTGCAAAAGTAATCTGTTCACATTGTTTGTACAATAAACAATTTATGTAGTAAAATTGTGAAAACAATGTGTTCTGGACTTTAGAAATATGTGCGGAACACGAACAATTTCGAGCACAAGAAATGATAACTTATATAAATTGAGCCGTTTACTTTGAGGGTGGTGCAAGTCCAAAATGTCGGTTTTACCTTAAAAGAATATAAAAAAAATAGGCCTTTTGATATTTTGGACTTGCACCACTTTCAAAGTAAACGGCTCAATTATTCCTATCATTCGAAATTAAATATTTCAAATATTACAGAAGCTATCTAAGTGCATAGTTAGAGTTTTAACTCGATTAGAAGAGATTTGAGAAAAATACATTTTAAGTTCCAGACCATCAAAAGTAAGAATTGATTATAAAAAGCAAACATATGTTAATATTTTGTAAAACAAAAAACGACTCGTTTACTCTGAAAGCAAGAATTTGTTTATTGGTATATTAGCTAGAAATGAGGCTTAATATTTTCTGCAATTTTTAAGAAAAGAAAATTCAAAGAATACTCATAATGGAAAATGTTTAGTTCTCGAACATTTTCTTGTCAGTACTCCCTGACTCTGCGATATTTGCACCAAAACGTGCAATGCTGTTGAACGCTATCATTCGACTTTTATTTATAGACGGCTGTATTGAAAATATTTTCTTTCAATGGACATGACAATCTCATTATTTTTATTATAAAACGCAACAAAATAAATATAAGGTAAGTTGTAGTATGCAGATTTACATAGTCAAAGGGTTTTATTTATAAAAATGAGATCAATTTCAAAGTTACCCCGAATTTAAATTAATCAATGTTGCCGAATATTACTTGGGAGATGAATCTTATTTTCGTGTTCATACAGTTTGAGTTTTAATTTCAACCTTAGTTTTTACTATGTCATGTAAAATTGTAAATTTTTTAAAACTGTTTTATCTTTAAGGGTTTTTCCTACTTTAAATTTTGAAAAAATCAATTTTCCATCCATCATAAATTAGTTTAAACATTTAAAAACCATTAGTAAAATTTCATTGAAATGTTTTAAATGGTTTTTGCTGATTACTTTCAGTCCAATCAAAACTAAAATTTACAGCATAAATGGTAAAAACAAAATATTGTTTTATTATTTTTGAAATCGTGACCTAACCAACTATCTTAATGATGTTACTAAAATCTATGTAACATTTTAGTTATCGAGATTGCGAAAACGTAGTGTATGTTCCCCGTGGGCTCAAATATGATATTTGTTCATTTAAAAATATATAGTGCCCTTTTTTGGAGTTTTGTTTTAATTTTATTACATCCATAAAAGCGTTAGCAATCTCAAATTCTCAAATTTATTAATACAATTCATTATTCATAACATGTAATAAATTTGAAATGAAAAATCTCAGTGGAAATATGGTCCAGGAAATGACCAAATGGACGAAAAGGGCAAATTAAAAATGCATTAAATCTCGACACCGGATTGCGTTTGTTATTTTAGTTCCAAAATGAAATCCGGAAGAGAAATCATCCTAAATTTAATCTAAACAAACGCACTCGTAAACAAATCGGGGCAATTCACTACAAACACCTGGCACACACGTAACAGGCTCCAGTTGTAATTAGTGGAAAATCTCGGTTATATAACAGAAAGAAAATCTTGGCCCAGCGCTAACATCTGAGCATGCGACCGGGGCACTTAAATTAATTTCTTGGGAGATTCACTTGAAGTGCAGCATCCTTCTGCTGTTCATCTGAGCGGATGCGGGATAAGAGTAGGTGGCAAATGGTAATTAGACCTTTACTGGTGATAAAAGTTAAATGCGCTTCAATTGCGCTTAACATAAATATGATTTGTGGGTGCTGCATATTTTTCACAGCTCTGTTTCCGGGGCTATTTATGCGGCGTTTTATAGCGAAAAGAGTCGGTGGTTCGTGAGACTCATCAAAACGAAAACTTTAAGGATGTCCCTGTGATGGGCTACGGATTGGTACATCAGAGCAGAGATCCGTTGACGTGACATGTGCAATCTCGGAATACCTTCCTTTCACGAAACGACCAATTTGATTTCGTGTGTCAGATTACAGCATCCGCGGGAAAGCAATTTGTCCTTGCAGGATGTATGGAACCGCCTCCTCGTTGTAATTGTAATTCCGCAATTCCGTTTCTCTCTCGTTATAGTTGCTCCACTTCGCTTCATCTGGAAGGCTTCACTGCAGCCGTTCTGCACTTGAGCGAACTGCATACGTATGAGGCTCGACATACCATTTTATGCCGGTCCTTTTTTTTATCATCAAAAGGTTGCATAACAACGAAATATCTTGCCCACTTTTGTTCTACAAAAAATTCACACTAGATGTGGAATGAAGATTTAATTGCTCGTTAAGAATTAAAACGAAATGTTGTCAGTTCTGAGCCTTTAATCATAATAACTTGCTTAGCTTCGGACGGAGTTTTGGACGTTTCCAAATTAACCATAGAAACTCAGATCACAAAATAAAGTTTATTAAAGAGTTACGTTTACATTAATATTCATAAATTTTATTCAATATCAACTAAGTTTCAACATTATCGACCTATTCCAGGATTTTCTAAGTGATATTTTCAATAAGCGCTAATACCTAATTTCATTATTTTGACCTTGAAAACCCACAAAACCTCCCCAAAAATTAAAATAAAAAATTTTAGAAGGCATCATCTAAATAATCAAAATATGAGAGAAAAGTGGGTTTAAGGCACACGTAGATACATAGATAGGCTGGCATAAAATATCTTCATTGGGCAGAAAGCATCACAAAATGTTAATTTATGCCTTTCGCATAATTTGTATGTTCACATAAAACTCGAATGTTCTAATTGCTTTGTATTTTACCTGAAAATTGCTATAAAAACCTGCAACATGGTTTAAAAGAAAACTAAAAGTCTAATAGTACATTAGAATTTATTACTAAATAATGTGTGTTACCACCATTTCGGTTTATAACTTCGAAAACTCTATTTTCCATAGAATTGTACAATGTCCTTATTATTTCCAAAGGAATCTCTTTCCAAGCCGTTGTAATTGCTGCTCTCAATTCTTCAATGGTGTGAAAATGTTTTCCGGAGTCATACATTTTTCTTGTCAGCCATCCTCAGAGATTTCCAATGATATTTTGGTGGATGGCCAATCCAAACTGCAACATTCTTTTCCTCAAACCGCTGTTTGATAACTCTGGCTGTATGAGTTATGTTGTCCTTCCATATTTTCTATTATTTTTAGTTTGAAGCTCCTTAGAACTCTATGTAATCATTAGACGTGTACCATCGACTAATAAAAGTAAAGTCTTAAATCATGACACTTCCTACGCTGCTGTGATGACGGATTACAAATTTCTCATCCTTTCGGGTTCATCTAATGTAAAGGGTTTCTCGTCCGAAAAGCTTATGCATCTCCACATTATTTGTGTTCGAGCAAATTCGATCCTTTTTTCTTTATGTCTCTGAATTAATTGTGGTTATTTCTTCAAGCGACATCGTTGTAAAGTTAATGAGCTTTTCAGTATGCGCTGCAGATGTTCCAACCTCTGGTTGAATTTCCCTCGATATTTTTGATGCATTTCAGGATATTCGTAGGATTCTGCGCCTTTCAGATGACATCGTTGTTCTTTCCGTCCTCCCTGGTTTCCTTTTTCATAATTTTCAAGGAAATTGTCAATTACTGCAGCACTTCTGTTAATATTTCTAACAATTTCTCGATTGGAATATCCTTCTTCTTTTAGTATCCTTATTTTTCCAATTTTCTCAGCAGTGAGTCTTTTTCCACTACCCATTTTTATTCTGTCGATCAGATGTATGGAAAAATTTCACAAAGTAATTAGAACTTTCGAGTTCAATGTGAAAAGGGTTATTTTTTCTCAGAATTTGTCATTACTTAAAATATCTGTGTGTTTGAAACTACCTACAAGCATATGTCTCGGAGGGCATATTTGTAAAAAATAATAGAGTTCCATTACAACAACTATATTACAATACTCATTTAGGCAAAAGAAATGGGACAACTTAAACCAAGAAAAAATATTGAAGCGAGATTGCTCAATGGTCTGGAAAATTGAAAATTTGTGAGAAGAAAGTAAAAGAAAGAAAAAAACAATGCATTGCAAAAAATGTCAGGTCTCATTTTCAAATGCATAGGCATCAGTCAATTTCATTTGCTTTTTCTATATGGAAATTACTCTGTAGAAAATTAGCATAGTACTCTCTGAACCACTACTCAATTTTCACTCATGGGCATAAAATAGCCCCAAATATTATTTGACTACGGTGACCATTTGTCCGTTATATTAAAGGGATGTTTGTTTTTCGAAGCACTGTACTGTATATTTTATTTATTTATCAAAAACTTAATATTTCATTTGTTTAAAAATCAACACCGATTAATATAAACCAATTCTAAAACAAGTGAAGTTCGCTTGAGCATAAACTTTAACAGCATAAATGGCGAATTTTGTCGCTTTTTTAATAAAGGCAAACGACGTGATTTAGTATATATGTTATACATTATATACACTATATACATTATAAATAATAGAGTCGCGGCCAATAAAATAGGTGTGACAATTCTTTATAAGTCCTACAGACAGTGCTCCTATATTACGTACTTGAAAGCTTTTTACTACCTCTCTTAGATTGTTTCGTTATTTCTAAATGAAATGCATTCAATTGTATACAAAAGTATTGAATTTCAGTTACCACAGTGCTAACACGTAGCTAGCAAAACTAGATGGTCAAAATAATAGGTGTATCCAGTATTTCTGTATTTTTATTGGAATAGATTACGAGAACAATTTGCCATCTTTAAGGAACATTATGTAATATATGTCTTGACTTAAATTGAAAAATAAAATAATCTTAAAAGTCGCTTAGCATATAATCTTCCGATTCGGAAAGACAATATTTTGCGTCATGATGGAAAAACATATAAGAAAATAGCGCAAGCTGTTGGATGTTCTCAGAACACGGTCACTAATGCTATGAATCCAAATAAAAATTATGAAAAACGGAGAAATCTACGAACCATGACAGCAAAATTAATTTCTTCGGGTCCTATAGAAATAAATACATATGTAAGTAGGCCAGCACACCAAGAATTTGCTCCCCTTTACACTATAAAAATGCTAAAACATAGTGGCAGCAACATTATGGTGTGGAGTGTAGAGAAGATTTCATGGTAAGTTGTAGGCCTAATATTTTGTGGTAAAGGATACCATGATTAAGCTTCCTTATGTTGATATCTCGGAAAATGTAATGCTGTCTTTTGCGTCTTAAAATCATGCGAAACAATGGTTCAGCAAGAATAAGGTCAGGTTATTGGATCAATCGCCTAATCTTAATTCTATAGAGAACCTTTGGAAGTATGGTAAGGACAGCATAGGAGCCATTACGACAAAAAATAAAGAAGAATTCTGGGAAGCAGTGCAGTCTACATGGCAAAGAATTCTTGTAGAAATGTGTCAATGGCTAGTTGAGTCTATGCCAAGACGTTGCGCTGCTGTGTTAGAAAATAATGACCATGAAAACGTGGTTGATTTAAAAAAAAATATTAATTAAATAGTCTAACTACTGGCTGTGGCTACTTTTTTTAAATTTTTGAATGTACTTTTAAGTTCAAAATATCGCTGCCCATATTTAGCCATTGTGCTTTTCAATTTAAATTGCTTTATTATATTTTTAGTTACATTTATAGCTTTGTTATATTTGTGTAGCTAGATATTGTTTAGAAAAACAACAGCAACAGGACAGTACCTGCTAATTGAAACAGAAATAACTTTTTAGACCTTATTTGAGTGGGTGCTGCCAGGATGTAGGACCTTACAACTTCTCCTCGCAGCTGCCGATTTAAATTCATTAGAGATAACTCCGATGTGCTCTGGCAGTGAACAGATTCAGGACCGTGCACCATTTGGTTTTAATTATATGAGAGCCTCAGCATAAACGGCAGCTTCCCTGCGGAGAAATGTTTTAATGGTTTTGATAACCTTCCGATACTTAACAGTTGTATTTTGCCCGTAATGGTCCGACTCTGATGTTCTTGGAATATGGCGGTCAAAGTAATTCCGAAACGGCGACCGTTGCAAAATAAGACGGAAACAGCCGCACGGACCAACGCTTCTGGCTTTAGCCGAGGTAATTAATGCCACCTCCGCTCTGCGGAACGCCCACTCGGCATCATTTCGATAGCACGGTAGAAAAGCGGCTCTGTGAAGTTGATATGATCAGAAGGATATGCTCGAACGAAATCCCCGATCCTAAACTTTATTCGCCAACTTTTGGAGCATCGACGCGCTATTAATTTCCCTGATGGATGTCGTAAATATTTGCTAGTGGAAGTCCACTTTTTGCCCAATTAGTTCCACTCCAGTCGCAAATATTTCATGTCTTCCTCTTTTTCCACTTTTTTTCTTCGCAACGTTTACTGGTGAAAATATCGTGAAACTGAGCTACTGGATGGATTAAGTTTATCAATCAGGACCTGCTAGTTCGACTAAGGACAGCTATTTATTTAATGCAGGGGCAACTTTGTGGCCTTCTGCCATTCCAAATTGATGGTATTTAATTTTTAAATTCCCTAAAATGGTAGTGGTGGCCACGTCGTTCAAAAAAGCAAAAGTTATTAATTAGCAAACATTTGTCTTTCCCATTATACCTTATTTTGAAAGCATATAAAAAATGTTAAATGTTTGCAAAATAGATCGACTAGAATTCGAAACAACAAAAAAGATATTGGACATTTAAGTTTAGTATGGGGTATCGCCACCCAATTTTTTAAATCTTGTAAATTTCAAATATAATTTTTTTAACCACCAAAGCGACGTTACTGTTGAAATTTGCAGAGCAATTAAATAAAATATTGCTTTGTTGCGGAATTATTCGAGTTTATTATTTAAAATAAGAAAAAGTTTAACCTCAAGGCTTTTTGAATCTTACTGGGAATAAACAACACATGTTTTGCATTTTATTATTTACTTTCCGGAATTTGGTTTTTTCCCTCTACGTTGTGCACAAAATTATTAATTAAGACCCCCTTATTTTTGTAATATTTAGGAATCTCAATTTTGAAAAATTTCTTCATATTCATAAAAACTTAAAAGTTGTTACAATAAGTATTTTTTCTGTAAAGTAAAGTTACAAATATTATTCAGGTATCATGGGAAAAATCAGTTAATTTAGAAATTTTGGGGCAGGTAGTATAACAGATACATCAATATTTTAACATAGAATTTAGTATGATGTCGGCTATGGACGAGAGTAGGATAATGCCTGCCTACATCTTGCTTGCAGTATACAGTTTTGGTTTAACGAGCAAAGCATCGATCATCATCATATCCAGCCTGTATTCCGGTATCCTGGAATTAAGAATGAATGTTCCGTTTTAAATCATAAATCATTTGTATTATCCGAGATATTTAACTTTAAGATTTTGATAAATTGCCTTTTTCTGACGCGTTCCCGCCCTTTGTAAGCAAAATACATTAACAGATTACTGAAAATAATGAACTCCAAACAAAACTTCTTATTTTTTTCGATTTGCTAAACGACAAATGCGTGATTGTCAGTGTTCTTGAATCAAATAAGTTGTCTGACTTTAATTCGTTTATATTTTCGAACAATTTTTTAAGGACAAATGATTCCATCTCTCTTTTACTTGTGCTTTTGGCACAATATCCAACAAGATTTTGGGAATATACTGAGAATTATGTAATTTTACGAAATTTCAAAAAAAGCGATTAACATTTTTGTTTTTTACGCATTTGTCACCCGAAATGAATATTTTGCAATGTTTCGCAGGAGGAGACCTCGAATTTAAGTTGTTCCTTAGTGAAAGCATTTGAAATATTTTGGATCTTAGTAGTGTTCAAAAGGAAATCCAAATTCTGCAGGAACTGATAAATGGGTCAATATTTGATAATTGGCCAAAACAGGTCCCCATAACTATTTTGTAATTTTAATGTAATATTTAAACTTAATAGTATTTTCATAATGTAGTGCAATACTTTGTTTACATATCCAAACACTTTGGTGAGTATATGTTTGGTTTTCATATAGTAAAAATAAACAAAAAGTGCTAGATGTCATATTTCCTGTCGGTGGAATTTTCCTTTTTGGTGACATTTTTTAATAATAACATGGAGAATTAAAAATAAATTATAAAAGCTTGATTACATTCACATTGTATGCACATTAATCTAAAACTGTTCAATATTTTATTTAAGATAATATGATATTAAACTAAAAAAAAATCATAAAAAATCTAAGCGAATGGTCACGGCGTCATTAGGCTGCCGAAATTTAAATTTGAATTTACCGCGTTTTATAATGTCGCGGACAACGAATGAGCGCATTCCAAATGGACGCGGTGTCCATGTTTGTGATTGGTGAGAAGAGAGACGCGGTGTCGGCCGTTGCTTCGGCGTTGCAAACTGATTATGGCATGTGCGTGCGTATAGTTGATACACTTTGTCATTTACCTGTGAGGCAATTAGGAGGTGAATCGTAAGTAAATTATTCTGCTTTTTGTAATAAACTTTCACGAATTAAGATATAATTCGTATCACCTGATGATTTTGCTGTTATATTAGTTATTAGAATGTATGAGAAATATAATGTGCATTTTTGTCATTTTCCTGTGGTCATTCTCCTGTTATTTTCTTGACAGGAAAATGACTCCGTGGCAGGAAAATGACAACACAAGGTAAGTAATGTTATTAATTTATTGTAATTTTGTTTCAGTGTGCAATAATTATGGCTCCAAAGAAAAAAACCCGAGAAGAAGTGTTAGAAAGAAAGCGAGAATTGGAGAAAATGAGATACCAACGAATTAAGAACGATAATGAAGAAAGAAACGCATTGAAACAAAAGAAGAAAGAATACTATTTAAAAAGAAAAGCGGAGGGTAAAATTAAAAACATTGCTGAATTAACTCCTCGGTGTAAAAGAGCCAAAAGAAAAGAGTGGCGAAAAAATACAGCAAAATATCTGTATATTTGCAAATATTGCTCAAAAATCCCTAAAATCGAATAAAGTGTATCGATTTGATAGTTATTATATAGATTTAACTTGGCTCTATTACTTAGACATCAATTATGTATAAAATACGACAAAAAATATATTTTTTTTTTGTAGTCGTTTTCGACCGATTATCAAATATTGACCCAAATCTCTTAGAAAAAAGGTCAATTTTTATTAGAAACTATTCGTTTGCTCATGAAGCTTACAGATTTTAATTTTTAGGGTAGCTCAACCATAATTGAATTTTCACTTTTACTAAATATTACAATTTTTAATTGAATTTGTAATATTTTTTTTACTTGTAAAAGCTTCTCTGTTTTGTTTTAAATTGTTATGAATATTATGATAAACCTTATTTTTCTCATCTCATGTCACGATGTTTCAAAATCGATGTTCTTAAAGCAGAACTGGTCCAAAAATCAGTGACGGTCTTAACATTTTTGTGAACAACGCAAATAGAGACCGCGTAAATAGAGGGAAAAAAGGACAAAATATATATAGTAATTTTTATTTAGTATCAGAATCTATGCTACAATTTGAAGCAATCATACTTATTATTTTTCTCACTAAAAGAACAACGAAAAGTCAGAGTTATAAATCATAATTTTAGTAAAATTACTTCTCTCTCGGTCGATCGTACTTCTCATCAGAACAAGAATTGCTGGAAAAGACGTCGGTAACGAGACCACGGGTAGCTCAATTGGTTATAGAGCACCGAAGCGGCAATTTGAAGGATACGGGTTCTTGCCCTGGTCAAAATCGTAGATTTTTTCGAGTAATTCCTGCATACACATATCCCATACCTATCTTACCACGTATTAATAATTAAACGACGCAAATCAATACTGCGTTTTTCAAGGAATTACTGTTTTATAAAAATATTTACGTATATACCTAAATGTACATAATTTTCCAAACATTTCTTAACATCAATTCTATTGAATGGGATATATGATGAAAATTTTGATAAAGCTATTAAAGGGCTGAAAAAAAAACACTGACTTTATAATCTCCCTTGGAATGATAAAGGTGCGACAAAAATCTTTGAATAGGCTAGGAATGAGGATGTTCTTTATTTACAAAATTAGACTAAAAATTGTATTAGTTATTAGTTATAGTATTAGTTTTAGGTTTCTTCTGATTAGCAATAATTCCGCGAGGGTAGATAAAGTTGCATATAAAAGCTCTTATAATTTTGATGTTTATATGACTTAAAAGGTTTTTGCATCGAGAAATGCAATAATGAACTCTTATTTTACTCAAAAGTCAACCTGTTTGCACTTAATAATGTGTGTAATGAAAAAGGATTTCACTGAACAATAATCGTTCTGTTGTTTTGTCTATAAAGATAATAAAACTCTCCTTACATTTAGCACTTGCAAAGAATAAACAAAAAGATTCTCATCTAATCTGATTGCATCAACGCGGTTTCCCATTCCTGAAATGTGCATTGAAACGAGCTTAGAATGGAAACTTAAGGAAAAACGAATAAAATAAAATCTACTGCACCTTGAAATTTGTATTTTGCCAATCTCTTCATAATATCCTTTTTCCAGCATCGTTTCATGGCATTTACTAGACTTCCAGTTATTGCAGCACAAGATAACCCATACAACGGGCGCATCCACTCCAAAGGAAGTATCTCAATAATTGAAAAACTCCGAGCTTCTCGCTTGTGTTCTACAACTTCTAAGAAAGTTTGTACACAGCAGAACGAGGAAAAAGAATCAAAGGAACACATTCGAATCACCTTCAATAAAGGGAGTTAATCGATAAAAAGAGCATATTTCTGCAATAAGAAGAAATAATAAAAAATTTATTCAATTCTAGCCATACTGCCGTGGGACTCGTACTTTCATCATCATTTTATCTCTGGTACAAAGAAGCACCGCCATAAATAATGAAAGAAATTGCTTGAGCTCATCTAGAAATACATTTCTTATGAACACTTTTGGAAGTGTTAAGCTGGAGTTTTATAGTCTTTACAGACATTTTCAGGTATTTTTTTTCTTCACCGTCACTGCCGAAGGTTGCCTCATATATGTACCTGCAATATACCTGCAGTATTTCCATTTGATATTCGGATGTAAAGTAGAATGCTTGGAAAAAGTGAAGTCTGCAATTTTTTCTTAACTTTTGTGCTCGTAGCATAGTACAAATTGTAATTTTCCGATATAACATAATATCTCGATGTGTTTAAAGAAATCCAATGAGCTTCGCGAATTTGGACAACTTTAGGCATGAAGCTTTCTAAATCCCAGGGGGGAATTTAACGAGGGTCACAAATCGTGTTAGCGTGTAATATTAATACTAAGTAAACCCAAGATAATTCTCTGCAGCGCCTAAACAAATTCAAGAAAGACTTTTATCCAATTGGCGATGAGCTTCTGAAAAGGGAAAGATATTCGCTCCTGCTGAGAAAATCTTCAGAAATGAATTTAGGATGCTTAGTAATTGTAAGATGATAACTTTAATTTTATTATTCCATTATTTTGAGGTATATTAAATGAATGCCTTTTATATTTGTTATTCTCCGATTAATCGATTAATTTCAAACTTTTACCATTTATATACGCCAAAATAAATTGCCACCAAGAATTAACATTCCTTAAATTGAGAAGATTTATTATAATAAGTTGATAAGAGAAACATCAAGGAGTATTTTATTGATACTAAAAGAGGTAATATCAAATCTATAAATAAACTCATTGCGATTTTTGGACCTCATTAATCACTCCCCTAAAATTTGTGTGTTCGAATTGCAGTGAAAATATATTCAAAGGAAAATCAGTGCAATTCTTTGAATTCCTAAAGTAAAGTCATTTTCTTGCCGCTCCCCATTTCCGTGGCAAAGCGCATTCAAACAGATCCGAAATACTTTGCTTTGTGGAGCACTCGGTGGCATCTAACTCTGATGCTTTTGCATTAAGTTTAATTGAATTTAAATGAACCTTTTAGATTTGCTCTTCTCAACTAACTCGGTTTGCTTGACGTCGCATCCGCTGAATTAATTATCTCGCTGCATTGTCTTCCTTTTGTTTTAATTTGAATCAGTTGTTTATGTGTGCGCATTCACCAATTACATGGAAACATAAATTTATGTGCAACTATTAAACTATAGTAATATCTTGGATTTAATGCATTTAGTAATTGTAGTTTAGTCTTTATACCATAGAGGACTATAAAACTTCTATCCCTCACCTCATTAGTAATTATTTAATTCCTTCCGTAATCATTGCTTTCCAGTTGTTTATTATTAACATAAGTGCACTACCATATAACCTCGTAACCGATGCTTCCTGAAAAAATCCTTTTATTAAGTCTGTTCGATGAATAAAACTGCCGGGTCCTAGAGTGCACCAGAGTGCATTTAAAGTGTTTGATGAGAATTTTGACGAAAAACCTGGTGCGCCACAGTGTGCCCAGGAGTTTAGTTCGGTTTCGACGTATATTCATGTAACAGCAAACCCAGGGCGACCCATAGTGCACCAACTTACCTAGAGTTTTATGCTGGTCAAGTGTCTTCTAGACCTATTTTCAACTTACGAATTTTTGACCGGTAGCAGAATTGAAATGTGATACCCGATATGATTCAAAACACTCTTGAAAATTGTTTACTTTAAAATCAGTAAATCTGAAAATCTCGATTTTCATCGAAATTGCTTAAAGTTTAAAAATTTAAGGCGCTTTATTGTGTGCGAAAGATTCACAAATTGGTTTTTTGTAAAGCATAATTTGTAGGTCAGTAACGTTTAGCTTTGAGGCGCGATTTTCACTACTTTATTTTTAAACTTGTTCGTTTTAAAAGCTTACAGTGATAGCAAAATGAAAAAAGTATACATTTATTTTATTTTTTATTTTATAAGGCTCTATCAGGTAGGCGTCTACAGATAATAATTATGTGATAGTCATAACAACACTGCGGCTAATTCGCATCATTGTTCTTACAACCCTTCATTTATCATGAAAACAATTTAGGGATTCAGTCGGTTGATTTCATCTCTATCAATTTTTGCTTAAATGATGGTACAATTTTCTCAGAACGAATCTACATAATAAATTATAAGTGAATTTAAATTAGAATTATAATAGAGGAGAAAAAATCTGATGGATTTTAGTTTGCAAAGCACTTTTCTAACACTATCTAAAAATTTGTGTGCAGCAAAGAAGAAAAATGCAAGTTTGCGGAGATTTAACCCTCTTGAAAGTTAGGACAAAAATCCGGAAATAACTGCGATAAACGAAGACTAAAGTTGACTTGTCAAAAGTTACGTGAAAAAGGCTTTTAAAAATCGATCCATGTGCTCCACATGCTCGAACTAATAGCTCAAGACGTGTTCAACCAAAAAATGTTTTTTCTCCTCACTGGGCTTTTACTCTCATATCACTTGGCAGGAGCAGCCAAACGGAAAAAATCTTGCTGACGAATATTCAGCCTGGAAAATATTTCCTCATTCATGGAATGCTCTTTATCCGCCCGTAATCCAATTTAGGAGTTGGGACTTCGAACGAAACAGGACGTTCAACGAAGAATCCAAATGAGTTTCCTTCATCACTCTTTAGAAGGGATTGCGAAACAGCAACTAATCGCAGTTGAGTGATGGGAAATGCAGCGGCACTCACGTAAAGCATTTGAGTTAGAGCATAAATATGTTAAAAGATATTGGTTTCTTAAAGGATGACTTGCTGTGGGGAATCTTGCTAACCTAATCTATAATAACAATCTTTGGCCCGTCAATAACCATCCTGCAGATAATTTTTCTTAGAATCTGTTCACCAATATACCATAGTACCTACGCTGAGAAAAATGAGATGCGCTAATTTAATGAAACACTGCACTTGATTCGATAAACCTTTATTTTTATCAAGTTAAGTAAATTTTCTTTAGTTCCATAAAATTATCATCGCGACAACGAAATTTGATTATCATAAGAAATATACGAGTACATATGCATTAAATTAATTAAAACCTACAGTTGATTTAATAAACCTTATATGCTTCAATAAAAGTCTCCGGTCTGCCACATAGATGGCTCCACTTTTGACAGACCTATATGATTTCTCATGGCACTATTGAGTTCAAACGATACGTGCCATTTCATGTCATCCCAGCTATTTGTTTACAAGTTTCAGTGTTTTAGTGAAACAACTTTTGTTATTTTCAAAACAATGAATAAAAAAGAATTTCAGGTGCTGATTAAACATTGTTTTTTTGGTAATGTAAAAATACTGTTGAAGCCAAAAACAAGAGCTTGATAAACGGTATTGGTAGTCTGCACCAGGGAAATAAACTATTAACTGGTATGTTAAATTTAAACAAAATCCGATGATACTGAACACTCTGGTCGCCAAAGTTGGCAGTTGTTCCGGAAAGCATAAAAAAAGTCCACAAAATAGTTTGGGAAGACCGTACAATATTTCGGATAAAAAAAAGATATCGATATACTTAAATAAAAAAAAAAAAAAATGGGTTGTGAAGGGAAAGTCTAGTATTTTCAAATACTATATCAGGTTTTATGGCTACAAATTACCTTGTTTATTAAGTGGTATAAATATAACTACGGGTCTATGATAGTGGAAAACGAGATAAGTGTCTTTGAATTAACATTTTCCAAATATCGCGTAAACACAACATTAATTGTAGTACCATGTTATGTTGCTGAAATTGGCAAATCGTTGTTTATTACTAAATTTAGATCTTCTTTGAAAAATTGGGCTAGAATCTTCTAAGGCAAAATTAAATTTTAAGTCTCCATTGAAAATTATTGGCAATTTGTCTTCGCCTCTATCTAGAAACGGTTCTCGAACTGTTGTATACGGAAGTGATGAACGATGTAGAAAATGAAGAATACTGTATAAGTAACCACAAATATATTGATACACAATTAATTAGAGGCTAAAAGAATGAAAGTAAAATTAGATACTAATTTTACCTCCCGTCCACATGATCTCGAAACTCAGTTGACCGCAATGCGTATGCGGATTTTTTCAAGTAAACTTGCATTTAAACAATGTTTTTAATTATAAATTCAAACGATATTTTCATTTTCGCCTCGTCATATATAATTATGCAATTAGGTACGTTTATCATATAAAAATAGACACATTGAAGTTAGCCCTATTCACTTCAACGGCTAACTTTATGGTTAGCTACTATTTCTATTGCGTGCGCAACTACTAAACTACTACTACTTAATGGCAATATGCGGACTTATTCATTAATTGGCTTTTGAATACCAGGTGGTTAGTACCAAATATATCTATGGAACTGAATCTAATCAATCTACTCATTTAGTGTTTTGCGATTTTTGCATTCGAAAAATAAATAATTCATCTTTTAAATTAGAACTGCGAAAGGGTAGCAACAGCAACAGTAGCGCTTATATATGGAATATTGATAGGTCGTTAAATAAAATTAATTAGCTTAAAGATAAATACTGCCTATTGTTCATATAATTAAAATTAATAAAACTTGCCGTTCTGAAAAATTATATAAATTCATATAATGTTGATATTAATTTCCAAGACACAAGCTTTACGATATCGCTTTGAAAACAAAGTCATTCGTATTCTGGATGGCATTTTTGTATCATCAACATAAAAGAGGCATTTGCATTCGAGATAGGAGGATCATTCATGTAAATTTAAAAGATAAGAGTGCACAGAATTACTGGTCTCTGGAACTCGGCAGAAGATTGAGATTGAAAACCATTACATACCACAGTAGTCCGTCTATTAACTAGAGAATGAGAAAACTAAGAAATTGACCTACTGTATTATGAATTCCAAATTGAGACATTTTAACTAAAGCTTTTATAAGAAGCCTTTGAGAAGTCAGTGTAGATAGCATCAACTTGAGCACCGTAATCAAAAGTAGAGGCTATAGTGTCAATGAAAAGGACCAGATTAGTAGTAGTACAACTTCCCGGAAAGAAGCCGTATTGTTGGCCCGAAACATAAATATTGATTTCAGGGAATAGCTGGTTGTAAGCAATTCTTATCTGATTTATAAATATATAAATTTAAGATTTTGTGTATGAAGTTTAAAATCAATAGTTAATTCTGCCCAAAAATGAATCTAAATGTGGTATATTCGTCAATTTTTTGAGTTTTTGGGATTGTGTGATCTCCTAGGAGCTGGTTTAAAGACAGCACAACGAATAATTGAGTCCTTCTTAGGTACATACACGACATATGATATGACATAACAATGGCATAAAATAAAAGAATTTTAATGTAGGCGGCAAAAATATAGGAACAAAATTTAATAATCTATTAGGGAAATACATTTATTTATTTTAATATTTATAACCATACATCTACGAAATAAATTACAGGAGCAGATGTCTAATTTTAGCATGACAATGATAATATCTCGTAAATGTTCACTATATTTTAGAATTTCCGTGTTAAATTAGATTGGCATAATGATTTTCCCATCAGACATAAACTTCTGGGTACTCATTCAGAGTTCACTAAATAAACATCATAAATGCTTCAAGTACAGTCGAATTAATGTGCCATTTTCAACTCATTTAGTTGACAAAGTTCCAGCCAGCAATAACTCGATTATTTCAAGTCCTAGGGGCGGGCGAGTTTCTAACAGGCGAACCGAAAACTCTTTAAGCAATTATACATGCCAAATTACCCGCTTGAATTCTTCAATTTATCTTAAAGAAATAAAAAGGAAAATTTTACTAAAACTTTGTCATTTGCACATGCAAACAGAAGCAGGATGGGTCACAGGGTGACGGAGGTACAAGGAACAGCTTGAGCAAAGAAAATAAAACGATTAAACACCATCAGGTAAAGAGTATATCTGAACAATATAAGAGAGTCAGAACTTTCTAAGAACTCGTTCCTAAACAAATTATTTATAAGAAAGACAGATATCAAATAAAGATAAATTGCGTGTTTGTATGTGTCAACGCAATCAATGAAACTGTTTGTCGTAAATTATCTGCTACATTAACATATTCGTTTTAAAGGATTATTTAACTGATGCAATGATACTATGCATTTTCTTTGCGCAGTGCTACTATTTTTATCGAGACTAACAATAATTTAAATATTAGAGTAAAGTCTACATAAAATTTTATATGTTTTGCGACAACTCTTAAAAAGTTTTAAATTCTATTTAAATAAATGAGAAACAAAAATACAGGGTACCACAAGCGAATTTACATACAAGACATTCAAGAATTCAGCAAACCACATTCAGAGTATTAATTCACAAGTATCAAACTAAACTTTTATATTCCTATCAAATTGAATTTTCAAATTTGTTAGATAACAAGTTGTAAAATTTTCTAAACTCAGGTATCATGAATGTTACCACTCTGCATGCAAGTTTTTCTTGTTCAGAATTCCAATTGTTTGGTATTGAAAATTGAGTCTTGGTACTCGAGTCTCTACATATGGTTCGGCCCATAAAATACAGACAAAGGTGTTCTTTTTTTTACTGCAAATAATTTTCCTTGTTTTGAAATGTTTAAAAATTTAGTAAAAATTGAAAAGAGGTATTCTTATATTTTACTTTACATACTGCCGAAGTAAATGATTAATTATTTGTTTGAAACTTTTTAAAATTTGATAACCATGCTAAGTTACAAGACAATGGCATGTATAGCTCCTGAGAAATCAGCCGAAACATACAAGCATAGAGAAAAATGGATACCTCACGATATTTTATCATAAGTGTTCAAATTTATCTTTCCCGTCAAAAACCCTAATTTATTTAAGGTTGTCTATTATTCAGAAAAAGTTTGTATTTTGTGTAACAGAAAGGATAAACTTTTCTCATTTGTTATTCGTGTTTGATCTGAACTAAAATTCGATACTTGAATGCCAATAAAACACGATTTATAACGTATAACTGGAATTAAAATGTATTAAATTTTTATCAGAGGAATTGTTATTAGTTTCTTTATCTATACAAAAGATATTAAGTAAATTTGCACTTTTATTCGATAAAAATTAAATTAGAATGTATATTTTTAAGCTGACTGCATGGCTGAGTAAATTAGATTAATTTTCGATAATGTTTTATGTATGCAATTTATATTACAGATCCGAATCTTACATTAGTAGTTTGTGTTGGGAAAGGAGGCTAGTCTTTGCTCTCTTGCTAAAGATATCCATCCCAAACTACAGGAAATATATCAGATCCATTGCAATGTCAATGTTCCACTCAGTAGATAAAGTGGATTAGTCTATTCTCCCAAAAATTGCCATTTCGGGTACGTGGTCACACTGACCGGAAACATCAGTCCCCAACAAGGATGGGGATTATTCAAATGCCTTAAAACGGATTACTGAGAATGCTTTTCGGATGCACTGTGGACCGGTTCAGTAGGTAACTGAATTGCAGGAACATAAAAGACATTTGAGAAATCAAGAGCTCAAACGCGCCCGGAAGATCAATATTAACCCTCTAGTCGCATTTTTTTCCAATTCGAAAATCTCTCGTGCAATAAAGTGATTAGATTCGGTTTTTGAGCAGTTCACATTTCTAGTTTTTATGCGAATTGTGAAAGAGATTTGAATTTGATATTCACCAGCTGAGTGAGACGTGACCCTAACTTTTTGGGTAATTTCTTGAATTCATGAAAAAACGAAATTAATAGCTAAGTTTTTTTTTAATGTGCATACCAAAAAAAAAAACATAACTTCTAAAATCGTATAGCATGACCATGATTGCCTTTGATTACTTCTCAAAAAATAATTTTGGTAATTTGCTTAAGTTTAAGCTATACCGGCGAGAAGTAATGTGTGGCGTACATTAACAATTCCATTCTTTAACTTTGATAAAACTCTCTTTTATTTATGATAAAATTATTTAATCCTAAACAATCCTAAAGAAATGTTTTGCGGCAAATAAGTGTTTTATTTCTCAACATAGTCTCTTTTTAGCTCCATACATTTAGTCAAGCGTTCTTCCAATTTTTTTATTCCTTTCAAATAAAAGGTTTTCTCGAGGGTCTCAAAAAAGACGTTTGTTTTAGTAATGACTTCTTCATTCAACCCAAATCTCTTACCGCCCAACGATTTCTTCAGGTTTGGAAAGAGGATATACTTGCAGGGGGCTAAATCTGGAGAATATGCTGGATGGGGTAGCAGTTCGTAGCTCAATTTACAGATTTTTGTCATAGTGACTGCACATTATGCTTAATCAGCACACGAAATTCACTTTTTTTCATTTTCGTTAAAATTCTCGAAGTTGTTTGATTTCAATGGCTGTCAAACACAAATTAAATAACGTAGTTTGTTCAAAATTTACATACATACAGTATTCTATTGAGAGATCTATAGATTGTAGCTGACGGGATCAGTGTTGCATTTAAAATTACTGCGCTAGAAATTCAAAAAGTCAAACAAAGACTTATCAAACTACCGTACTATCAGCAGTCATACCGCTATATAATTAATCTAGGGTGTTGGATACTTAGTAAATTACTGATTGGAAGATTATTTTTATTTTAAAGTATGTATCATTCCGTCTAAAATAGCGCGACGACTAGTACGACTTTTCTTATTATTTATTTTGACTAACCTATACTTCGAGACAAGATAATGACTTTTTAAAAAAGTTTATTACTACTTTCAATTTGTATGATTGAGAAAGGATGGGAAATAAATATTTTAGTTATTTTTATGTAATTAAAGAACTCATCCTGTTTTATATTTTAATTGATATATGTATATATATAATTGCTATAAATAGGTATATAAGCGACTTAAAACCCTTATTTTCTGAAACACTTTTCGATGTATAATTTTTAGTAGCTGCATAACTTCCAAGCATTGACAAAAATTACCTGGACTTCATATGTTTAAAGCACAGACTAAATTAATTTAATAGAAAAATATTTTGTTTTATTGTTTAACCTACCCAAATCTTCAAAATTATTTATGCTTTAAAGCGCAATCCTGACATTAAAGGATTAGCTAGGTTTCACATACAAGTTACATATGTAGTTATTTTTTAGTTAACATATAAATCTTCTACTATTTTAATTTTCATCCAGGCTGTTTACTTAAATTGAAATGTAATGGAACTCGTGCGATGAATCATAGGAGTCTTAAGAATAAAATTATTTTTGATTCAAAATATTTTCTCAAACACTTTTCGTGTATTTGGAGTTAATTATAAGTAAATTTTTATTTGATTGAGGTAAGAAGTGCACCTTAATTTTGCATTAAATGGAGCAATAAACAGTGACCAATTTTTGGAATTTTGATTAGGTGCAGGAATTGTTGCATTTTATCTTCCACCTGACGAGTCTTATAAACCGTAAAGCGAATGTTTCGTGAAACAATTCTTGAACCAGCAAAAAGAAAAGGGTCAGGACGCTCATCGTCTGTGCAGCATTGTTAGAATATTTGGTTTTAATTAATTTTCCTCGAATTTCAACACAACTCCACTTATTTTAGCCCGAATGCATAAAACAATTCAATCTTTGCTAACCAGACCTACGAAGGGAGACAGACATTCTTTGGCACTTTTGTTAGAACACGCTGCGCTTCGTGAGTGAGGCCGTTTAATTAATTAAATCTGTTGTTTGAGACAAATTCCAATCATCTCACTAAATTTACGCTGTCAAATGACTTCAGTGTGCATCTTTATGCGCAATTCGACGGACACCTGTTTGGCTGTTCAGAAGTGGCATGTTCGTCTGGGTTGGTCTTTTTCGTCTGACATGATCTCAAGCCTAAATGAGCCTCAACAGAAAATCGTAGACGTCTTCAAGCGGGACCGATTGCCTCACACACCTAAAGTAGAAAATAGGGACAATATATTATGGCACAGCAGGCGCCGTGTTGAAACTGTGAGACACGAAAATTTGTGGATAAAATAGCTTCGCATGTTCTGCTTGAATGAGGACATCTGCATATGACACACAACATGTTGCCTATGGGGTTCAAAACTTCCTCTTCAAGATGCAGTTCCCGGCCAGAGAAATGTGCACAGCCTTTTTCTATAAAGTTGAAAAAGTGAAAACTTTGTTTACAAAAAGTGTCATTACCGCACATAGTGCACTGATACCAAGTTCATCTAGCCATAACACCGAGACTTTCGGCAGAATAAAATCATTCCGCATAAAGGCCCCCAGGCCTTAGACAGACTTTGAGCTCCATAAGGACTGTTTTATAAAAATTTATATTTTTTAGGGTCGAGGTCCCCTCTATGTGCTCAAAAGCAAACGCAGCGGTTACTCTGTTTGTAGTCTTCCATGCCTCGGGCGGTTCCGGCACATTCACTGAGGTCGTACTCTTGAGATCAAATTAATTTTTGCCCCTTGACCACTGAAGCTTAGTGGGTAATGTGGTCGTCAAGAAAAAATCCCAACATAACATATGGGGGTTGAAACACTTCCTTTACATTTCTGTCCTGTTGTTTCAGTGGTGCGCACTGGAAACCATAATTCCAACAGTACGGACACCCCAAAATGATGATACAAGCAGAACTTGTGGATAAGAAACAAACCGCATATGCGATCAAAGCAAAGTGATTCGGGCTTCGAATGTGAACGAGATTTATGGCATCCCAAGTGGTGACCAGAGGACGAAACTCTCTGGAGAGGACTAGAAGGAAGCAAAATTGCCAAAGAGTTTCCGAATATCCGATAGACTGGCGAATATTCATCCATTAGCCCTAATGAAATGCAATTTCGTAGTAAATTAATCCCGTTTTAGTACAAATGTGGACTAGAATTACCCCATAGATTAGCCAATTTTGTTGCATACATGCGCCATTCCATTTCGCAGCCTATTCACTTATGCTACACATTATGTATAGGTTCGCATAGACATTGATCTATATATAATTAGTACTTTAAATTAATAACAGGAAAAAAAGGAAAAGGGCTTGCTATGTTACAACAAACAAGCTGAAATATCACAAATCAGGCTAAACACATTTCGTACTATAGAAAATTATTTATACCCGAATAAGGAATTATAAGTTTAACAATACTGTCCTCCAATTTTTAGAAGGAAAAGAATAATAGTCTTTTAAAGGTGGTATTCGTCTACCAAATTCATAAGTCTTTCAATGCAGAAACTTAGCAAATCTCATGGACTAATACCCTAAACGACTTCGTATACTAGTTACAAAATTTTGATACATTCACTTAACATACGACGCCTTTTTCATATTTTTTGCCGTTGCACTTTCTACATAATCCTTAGATTTTCACATTTTACTAGAATTTCCTTGGATTCATGCAATGTCTTCCCAAAAGCTGTAGAAACTTTATATCTATTTACCTTTTTCCTCTGAATTCCCGCATGTTTTGTTATACAAACATTGATGTTCTGTGACTACACTTCTAACAAGATTTGTTTAAAATTCTTCGTAACAAAGACTCTTAAATGCCGGAAAATTAAAATTATCTTCAAAAAGTTCACCCGTTCTAACTTCTTCTTTGACGGCAAACTTTACGAAATAAAGTTTAATTTCAAACGACTTTTACTTTCGGCGTAGGGCGCGTCCAGAAAACTACAGGAAATGTTGGAAATATGCAACACAATTTTCCTTTAATTGCCTAACCAACGTAAAAATTAGGTTTTTATTAACAAAACACTGAATAATTCTTTAACTAAATCGTTTTCTTTAAAAGTGGTATAAGCTCATAATTTTAATAAATTTTTTAGTTAAATCGTAGATGTGTTCTTCAAAAATAACCACTCAATTAACAAATGATGTTAAAAACTGTCTGTTTTAATATTCGCACAGCCTCGGATATCCGTTTTAGTTTTGATGAATCGAATAATAATTCTAAAATAAATATCTATTAACCTAAAAGTTGCCAGAGGAAATTAAATATTACTAATAAACTGGGTTTTTTGCGGATTTGCGTTTAATTTATGTAATTCGTCATTATAAAATTCAACAGTTTTCTTAATACATTCAAACATGAGTCTGGCGAAAATAGTATGGATGTTGCAACGGTTCGAATTTTAATTCACTGATTTTCGCGATGGTTTTTTGAGCTGTGTGAGAGGATGCATTATTTTGATGAAAAATGAGTTTTTTTCTTCTGTATACCAGGTCTTTTCTCAGTACTGGGCTCACACTATTCTTTAGTCTCTTGTTTTGATTCAGAATCATGGTGATAAACGCAAGTCTCATTTACAGTGATAAAATGAAGCAAAAAATCCTTTTTATCCTTTCGAAAATTCTGCAAATGTTGTTGAGAAAGTCGCATACGAGTGTTTCTTGTTTGTTGTTTTTTGCCAGCGAATGTGGCACTCATTTTGCAGATATTTTTCTAACTCAAGACTTCATCCGGAATATTGGTTATATTGCCTAATGAGATGCCTAGGGCTTCTATTAAATCTTTCTCATCGGGCATTTTTATTATGTTTTCTGGTGTTGATGCATATTTTGTATATAATTCACGTGGTTTGTCTTCAATACTTGATCACTTTTAAATGCAACAACCCATCTTTCTACTGTTCGAATTGAAGGCGAAGAGTACACTGTTAACAATCTTAAATTATTTGCTTTTGGTGTTATACCTTCCACCTTATTACAGGATATTCAAGTTTTCCCATTGTACAAGAATGCTGTTACACGTTAACTTTAAACAGCTGTAAATATACGAATAAGTTGACACACGTGTTCAAAAAAAGTAAAACCACTCTTAGAAAAATAAAACGACGAACCCAGGAGCGCCATATTTAATTAAACGATAAAACTTATTGAACAGTCTAGTAGTTCGCAATTTAAACAAAGTGTAAAAGTCTTCTCGATTACTATTGCATCTCTTGATCTGTGGATTTTGGGATAAAACTTTTTGTTTGTAACTATTTTCATCAAACAAGTTTTATGATCTATTGCCAGGACTACATAAATTTACTAGTTTATTAATCTTTAGAAAGTAAAGTCACTTCTAATTAGAAACTTTCGTAAGTCCATTTATCCAAAAGGAAATTTCATGTATTTTTGTAGAATTTCACAGGGAACCTGAAAACTTTTGATACCACAACCAGCCTCATAGGTTGAAAGAATCTCTAAAGCTATACCTATAAATAACTTGAGAACTCAGCAAAAGGTGAAATTCAATTTAGGTAAAAATTTATAATGAACAGCTGTGTCAGCAGCAGCAAATCGCTCAACCAGAAAGTTTCCATCTCCGTTATAAAGAGTAAAATGAAGAAAATTACGATAATTTTTTTAAAGGGAGAAGTTAAATTTTGTCCTGCCCCGGATATTCCAGAGATGCAAGGTACTCTGCATATTTAGGCAAGAGATGCAAAAATTATGAACCGAAAAGGGGCTTTACGGGAATTAATCTCCTCCCGCGGGGGGTGCTTAATAGTTTCATAAGTACGATGCCATTCCAGTTTCATTCACGGCGGATGATTCGGGCCTCTCTTGGATGTAAATTTTTTTTACGTAACCGAAATTAGTTTAATCTGATAGTTTAGGGAAATAAATTCCATCCGGTTTTGTAGCATTGCAAGAAAATTCCATTTCATCCGGAACTGTTATTTTCGATTTCATTTTCCGCAATTTAATAGAAAATCCATTGTATACATTTTTATATTGGACATCAACCATATTGAGTGGGAAATTGAAAATGATCCGCTTCATCAGATGACGAATAAAAATTTAGAGACTCTTTCAGATTAATAAATCATATTGGTTCGTTCCCTTTTTATTTTCATTGATATCCATCAATTCCAAATTATCCGGTATTTCCTTTTGGGAGCAACGATTGTATTTTGGAATGTGGTTTTTTCCTCTTTTTAGAAAATCCAGCTGAATTCTTACAATTTATAAGTTTCACAAGTTTCTAACTTATTCGTTATAAAATATTTTATATATGTACTTATGCAAAAGCTTTTTAAAATAACAATTTATATATGCATGTCTATAGAGGAATAGTTGTAGAATAGTAATAGTAATAGCAACAAAAAATTTTGATGGTACCCGTAATTCATGCTTAAGTTTTCATTATCCTCAGTCGGATCTTGTAAACGTAAATTGGAAAGAAAGGTAAATCCTCTCCCAGCTGTCGTACGGTTTGCTTATTTGTTTTATGTGCAGTGATACTGAATCAAATTAAATCAGAATTTTAGAACACAGAAGTCAAATTCGTGTCCCACCCATCACTTATGTAAATGTATAAACTTAATAAGCTTAGAGCAGATATTCACGATTTTTACATTATCTTATCTTATCTTAAAAAATATATCTAGGAATACTACCACCATACGAACAATTTGTATTATTTGCTTAATTACACTTTAATATTATGTGAATGTTTATCAAAAATATCACATCCATCACAATGGATGCAAAGCACATTAAAGAAATTTTAACAAGTTATGGGCATTCTGCCTATATTCGACGAATCAAAAAGAGCAATGTCCATAGTTTTTGAACAAAATTAATAAAATAATAAAACTATAGCAACCCCGCTATCCATTACTAATAATAAAACTATAGAAAATATTTACCAAAAACTGATTGAGGGTAATGTAGAAAGGCAAACAAAGATCTGTTCACGCTAATCTCCGAAACTACTGGAATATCATGGGGTGTTCACGGGTAACTTAAGTTTAGCTTAGCTTATGTTCACAGGAAAAAAAGATATATGTAATAATTTAAAGTTTGAGAAGTCTGTTTTACTACGGTGTAGTTCGCGATAGATGGTGCTTATCTTTATTTTAAAGCGTGTTAACGACATTTTGCAAAAGTTTACCTCAGTAAGACGATCACACGGCGCAAGCATATCACTACGACAATAGTAATTTCCATTGTTGTAATAACGTTACGAAACATACTTTATACTTAAAATAAATTGATTTGGCTAGGGTAATGACGAATCCAATATGGCAATTATAATTTGTCTAATTAAAAGAAAATTAATGAGTATTTTGAGGCCAAATATTGGAAATTTCAAAATGCCGACCATGACTTTTAAAATTCAAAGTATATTTTTATAAATTGTTGTAAATGTAATTTGATAACATTCACGATACAACAGGTAAAACCTGGTTATTCAGCTGCTAAGGTTACGAAATTTAAAACGTTTCGGCATAGAGAAAAATAGAAAGAATCAAAAACATTGACTTTTTTTGCCAAATTTGCAAACAGATTTGATCCTTAATGCTATTGACTTTCAGTTCGAGACGGTAAATAGATATTCTCAGAAAATAATATACAAAATCTTCCTGTCGTCACGAAAGTCACTAACTGCAATGGGTCACGACTTAAACAAGTATCATAAAAATGGGATTGCAATTAGGATGACGACAGAAACATTGAACACCTAGTCAATGGAAATTGGGAATACGATGAATATGTCTCATCAATAGGTGTCACTTTATTGCATTAACACACAGCAATTCGTCACGTTCATCGGTAATTTTACGCCTTTCTTTTCGGTAGAAGGGAGAAATCAAATCTCCTCAACGGATTTGGGGCAGCCTCCTTGCAATAAAACTCCGATGGATTGGATCGTGCAAAGGTCATAACACAGCCAGTCCTGCCAATAAAATGTGGAATCCGAAAGAGCAACAGGAAGAAAGAAGGAACGCCGAGCCAGAAAGAAAGGGCATTGTCATGGGGCGGGAAAATGAAAAGTTGATTAGCCATGAATAAAAATTTCGGTCACATCCGCAGGCGTACACTGTACCCCCTGCGATGTGTGGGCGAACACCACTGGGATCCACAGCTGATGATTTGAAAATTGTGGAAAACTTTTTCGCCCGACCATGAGGGCCGGGATTTTGTCCGTGGCATTCGTGCATTTGAAAGGAAGAAGCTCCTTTTACGGTCCTGTGGGTTCGGGACACTTAGGCCAAGCTCACAAACTCTAAATAGTCCTGCAAGGCATGCAGATGCGGAGGACTAAAGTGCTGCTTTGCGGCGCATTGTCGAATATGCATTGTGGGAGTCCCGTCCAGGAAGTGGTGGAAAAGGAAACTCTATGCATATGTATGCCAGAATTGCAAATTCAAAGAATTTCAGGAATTGCTAATAAGCTTCCCGAACCCATTCCCCATTATAAAAATCTCTTTCCTTACTAATTTAAAAGCCGCAAATATCTTTGCCCTCCGCAAAAAAAAAAAAAATAGGAACATTTTCTTCTCTCGGATGGGAAAGAACTCTTACATATATACATTAAAATAAATTGAATTTCGTAACCAAAGGAGAAAAATAATTCGAGAAATTGCGTACAACATTTAAATTATATCAAAAAATAGAACTTCGAGAGCACAATGTGCTTTTCAGATTTTTGTTTACAAATAAAATTGGATGGTATATTTAAGGTAGATAGAAATCTTTGAATTTATTTGTTTTTCTGAATTTTCTTTTCATTGGAGATAACTCGAATCAAAATTTTAATTTCATTTTAAACCCACTGGGCCCACTAAAACCTTGAAAAAGCAAATAAGAATTAACGCTACAGAGATTCAATTATACATAAATTAAACCATATTTTGATCCCCAGGATGGATATGTTCGCTTTAGAAGACTTCAGAAGGTAATAAGAATTTGTTAACTTTATATAGCTCCTTGATGTCTTGATTTTAGAATAGAAAATTATCTCTTATTTGATCCTGAACATTCTGACGTAGTATCTTTAGGCTCACATTTTAATTCAAATAAAATTTAAAGGCTTTTTCAAACGAGAATTCCCGCAGCGACTTTGCCAATTCTTTTCATAAGGTGAAAATAAAACACATTCTCTAAAACAAACAGAAAACAGACGATTTTACGACTTTTGTGATAACTCGTTGCGGTGAAAAATTGGCTTACAGATGCTGCTTGATCGCGACGGATTCGAAAAAGTCGTAAAATTCTTTGTCAACTACCGAGTGTCGTAAAATTGTCCGTTCTGAGATGCGATTTTTTTTCCTTGTCATCCTATGAAAAGCATTGATAAAGCCGCGGCGGAAATTCTCGCTCGTGTGTCTTGCAACCGGCGCAATATGCATATTCTTAAATATTCAAAAGAAAACGTAAATTTTAAAATCAACTTGATCTATACAAGTAGAATT
Organism: Philonicus albiceps; assembly: GCA_963969385.1. Lineage (NCBI taxonomy): Eukaryota > Metazoa > Arthropoda > Insecta > Diptera > Asilidae > Philonicus > Philonicus albiceps. The sequence goes on from OZ017773.1 coordinate 35,080,020, forward strand.
GGGGGAATAAAAATCTATAATACATTAAAATATTCAAATAAATGATGTTTTGCGACCCTCGATGATTTTCAATTCAAAGAAAATTGGCCTTTTATTAAATTTACAAATTCGGTTTATTTGTTTTAAGATTTTAGTATTATCAGAAAATTAATAGTGGACAATTTTGGAGTCAACCTCATATCCACATGAATTTGTACTTACAAACATTTATCAAAATGTACTGTATACTCGTACCTATATCTGAAGTCATACAGTTAATTTTTTATGAATTTCGATACACTCTAAAGAATTTATGTAAAATTATTTTAAAAGTGGGAAAGATTGGAGTATTTTTACAACTAACAAGATTCTGCTAGCCTATTTTTTGCAATATTATTTCAAAATACAACTATAATTCTTAAACTTAAGAGTTTACGTCAAACTATAACATATTTACTAGGAAGTGTTATTTATTATCAAAGATGTGAAAAGCTGCAAAATGATGTCTTGCAGCCGTAATTTTACTTCTGAAAAGCATAATTATATGAAACTACGTACATCTTATAGTCGTAACTTGACTACCCTTATTGTAAAATAGCATAAAATACGAACATGGGTAAACATTGTTGCATCATGTACTCATTTCGGTTGTACTGCAAGTTATGAAAAGTACTAAAATTTTCTCAACATAATGCAACTTTTGTTAATTAATTATTCCGTAAATGGTACCATAAAAATATAAGAAGTGTTAATATAACAAAACTTGAAGGGTTTATTCACCAAAAATATAAAATACTTGTTCCCTATATTACTGTGAAGGATCAAAAGTTAATTAAAATTAAATTCTAAATACAAGAGATTTATTGTTACTCCTTTGCGAATGAACAAACAATAAAACTTTTTTTCGTGTGATTGATGTAAAAATAACCAAAGAATGGCAGGAAATTCCAACTTGAAGGCATAATTTTACCACATTCTCTGAAGTAAATTTTCACACCAAGACGTATGTGTTACACCCAATGTTTGAGTAATTTTACCTTCATTTTGTAATTTGAGCTAGTAAAGCATTTATATTTTAATTGCACAATTGTACAAAATAACACATATAAAAACAGGAAAGAAAGTTTCTTATAATAATAGCAGTAAATATTTTTTAGATTGTATATAGTACTATATACTAAACCAGGTTTGTATAAAATCAACAAACATTTTTGAGAAGTACTCAGGCATGAAATTTCAAATTATTGTATTAGTTATAATAATAAACTAACCTTTTTGTGCGCACAAAAGCTGTTTTCTTTTCGTTTACCTACTTTTGAAAGGTTGAACAAATCTATAATTTATAAAGCTGCATATACACACTAAAACAATAAACGTTTATTAATTTATTTGTTAAGAAAAATTAAATCAAAACACAAAGAATTCAATGCGGTTTGGTTATTTTGAATGTTTTGTGTTCAAAATTAGTACTATGAAAACATTAATAAGGTCATCCTTGAAATCTAAAAGAAAAGGTCAGGAAGCAGACCTAATAAAAATGGCTACGTAACAAGAACCAAAGATTTAAGAAAAGGCAAAGGATATACGCTTGATCCATCGGCTCCTTACACCATCGAAATGTGCTTTTAAGAAAACTTTTATTTTTTATTATAAAGAAAATTGCACGTCAGAATAAGCCGAACTCGCAGAAAAGGATCAAAGAGATCTATTTCTAATAAGGTATGGAAATAAAGGGCTTATTCATCCTCTGGCGGGTACAAATTATCTACAGGTAATCAATCGTTGTAATTACCAACCAGTCGAAACCGGATTCCTGACGCTCGAAAAGGAGACAAGACAAGGCAGATAACCTGAGTTCTAGGAGTGTTTTACTGCCCTTAATAACCTCAAATTGAAATCGATTGTGGCTAATTGAGTTTCCTGTTCAAGAATCGATTCGACAGGAGTAAACAGTTTGCTACCCCTTAAACACCACACTAAACCGCAAGTCATTATAACAAGAGCATTCCAAAATTCTCCACTAATTACCTTAATTATTCTTGTTATAAGCAGTTGCGAAGTACATTTACGACAAATAACCTGCCATTCGTTGATTTTTTCAAGTTTCTAATAGAAAATATCCATGGAACGATTTTTATGATTTGTTTTGAATGCCCTAACTTTTCGAGTGTATTCTACAATTCAGGGGATTTCAAAAATGCCAGACTATTTCTATATATATTTTTTATTGCATTATTTAATACAAAAAGCCAGCTCGTTTCCGATAAAGAAATGCGCCTAAAGTCGATTTCGATTTGAATCGAATTTTTCGGATAACTAACGATTAGCTAACTATTTACAGAACTAAAAAATGTATTGTGTTTAGAGTTCACTCGTTTTTATCATTTCTTACCAAAATTACCATTGCGTCTATCACAATCTATTTTTCATTTTTGTGCTTCACTCGCATTTGCCCTGCTTTTTTAATTATTATAAAAGTAGCTACATTCTAAGTTTTATTATTAATTCATTTCCAACGACGTGTATATGTTCCCTAGATAGGAATTTTTTGTTTTAAGTTTTTTGTTAATTTGGGCCTTAACGTTCTTGTTACCAAACAGGGTCTAAGAAAAACGTGACAAACAGACAGACGGGTGAGTAATCTCATCGTTTAAAGATCCCAACTGAAGCTGAAAAAACTGACTCTTGGGTATTTATCTGTTTTTGGCTATACGCTTAAGGCTTTACCTAATTATAAAGGTTATCTGCCGTCCAGTCATTTAATAAAATTAATATTTATCCTCTATTTATACCTCCGAAGTTTGTGAATTAGTAATTTTGAAAATATTTATACTACTTATCTTATCTTATGAAGCTTAAGGAAGAAATGAGCAGTTCATTTCACAAACCGATTAATAGTAAAAAATTGAAACAAAATCCAAATAAACGTTTTTACTTTTACGTAAAATTATTAAGATAATTCATGTTCAAAATTAAATTTTTAAGCACATATAAAGTGTTTTATTATTACGATTTAGAAATTTTCAAAAGTGAAGTTAATCGATTCAGCTTAAATAAGGCAATATGTTTCAAATAGCCAAAGCCAAAGTCAATTTTGAAAGGTTTGTTGAAAATTAGTAAAAATTTATACAGAATCGCTAGTACGTTCAGGGAGTTCCAATTGCACATAATTATTTTGTTTTTAATTATGGTTTCTTCAGGAAAGTAAAACTAATTTAATGACAAATTTCGCGATGTTAGTCTATATATGTTATATGTACACATTTTTCTCATAACTTATTCAATAACTTTTCTAATTCATTATAAGAGTCCATTTTATTTTAATTTTAACTCATTTAGGTGTTGTCCGGACTATCTATGTATGTACATGTTAAATGACTTAAATATGATAGTTCTCATAGTATAGATATTTACATAGGTGTTAAATTCAATATTTCGTGCTGCACGTAACTCTAATTTAGGTTTATTCGAGTTTTACTCTAAGTGTTGCCAAAACCTTTTCTATGTGACTTAGGTTCGACCGGAATTTGACTTGAGTTCCAACCGAGAGTAGAGCGGGTTCAACAGCATGTTGTAAGTTGTGTTTGTACGTGCCAAATTTCATATTGACATGAAGAAGCAACAAAGAAATAAACACCCAAAATTATTTTTGTATTTATAAGGATTATGCAAAACATTTAAAAATCAAAATAAAGAAATGATATTTTTGTCATTATTTATATGACTTGAGGAACTACCCTTGTTGATAAGTCAAAACTTGTCAATATTTAAATTCATCTTAAACTCTTCTTGTTTTATTACACTGGCCAACAGCCTCCAACGAATTGGCAAATCATTTCTATAAGATTTTTTCCGTAGATTACAAATTTGTAAATGAAAAGGCTCCATGACATCACGTTTTTGAGAAAAATATAGAAAGCCGTATTTTGATTATTTTTGAAATATCATTAAAAATTAACGGATTGATACAGGAGGTTATAATGTTGCTCAAATGATGGTTGAAATCTTAAGTTGTTGTATAAAAATGCAACAAAATTTAAAACATTTCGAAATAATTCGTTACTGTTTTTCCATTGTAATGTCGAAACATATGCCAAGCGGACACTCATGAAAAACTTGTTCGTCAAGATGTGTGAAAAGTTCTGTATAGCTAGGTGTTTTCGATATTCACTTCTATAGGATTGTGATTCTTTGGAGACAAAATAAAAATTGAAATTTGTTATTATTGATTAAACTTAAATAAATAAACTTCAAAATATTGATAGTAAATTGAAAATAGGCCATCCTATTCCATAGTATAAATTTTTATGACGTTCCCTTGAAAGTCGTTGACTTAAAAACTCGGCATTTGGAAAAGTTGACTTAAAAACTCGGCATTTGGAAAAGTCCCATTGAAATATTTTCAGTGGTTTTGTTGTGATGAATGAACGAACAAACTGACAAATATTATAAAAACTTTTAACTGGTACACGGTATAAATAACGTATACACACGATCCCAGAATTATTCTGCTTTATTTTTGCATCTATACTCCACGTGAAAACGTTATTTATTTAATACTTCCTGAATAACTTGGTTTCATCTGGTGCATTAGAGGAGGTACTATTTAATTAAAGACTTTCCAAAACCTCAAGTTAGATACTTCTCCCAGTTTAAGAGTTACTAAAATCTGTGTATGTGACATAGAACCATAGTTCAAAACTTATTTTGCTACTATCGTTTAGATCTAAGGGATTTTTGTTTTCTTCTTATCCGTTTTTAACATTAAGTGTTAAATAAATATATGTGTACATATATGTATATATATATAAATGTTTGCTGTTATTAAAGACAACCTCCAGATTAAATTTCGAAATTTTGATATCGTGAATTATTCCCACAAAATCTTTTCAATAATAATTACAAAAATTATGGTCGTTCCATTGGAAACTGGCTTTTGAAATTCCAAATTTTAATTGTAGATTCGGAATTAACGTAACCGAATAATTTATATATTCATTTTCATTTAAATCACTTGAACATTTTGATAGAATCGAAATTAGTAACCTTAAAATACCCTAAGTAATAACTTTCCCTTGAATTCCTTGAATTTTGGTCGCCATACTGGGTGTGACATCCTCAATTTCGAAATTTTTAAAGCGGATTCACAAATAGCATCTCCAAAAACCCTCAAATACCAATTTTTGTGGCAAAAAAGAAAATTGTAATTGTTGGTCGCTATTTTAAAACAGAAATCGTATTCAACATATATTTAGTATACCATGCAAATTGTATTTTAGACTTGTATGAAGCGTATTATTAAATAACATTAGAGATATCGTGTAAAAATACAAAGATATTGACAGCTGCAAGCATACTTATACTAATAGGCTTTTCTCAAATTGACTTACACCGAAACTGCTTCCGAATATTCTAGCCCAGAGGAAAAATAGCAGCCAAATAAAATAAAACAAATAAGAAAAACACAGCGAGATACTTTTCTAGCTTATTTCAAATCTCGTCCCTGGGCGGTGATTTGGCCCGCCACCGCAGATGGTCAGAAATCTTCCAACAGTCGGTGGTCGGTCCACGAAAAAGGTCAATATAAAGCCAAGACATTTATTGCCCTGGATACTCCTGCAGGTGTCCCCGAAAGGACCTCTGTTAATCAAGGATCCGCTGCCTATGCTATGCCGCTGGCTTTTTAACACATTGTTGTGAAGTCAACCGAGAACTTATTGCTCTTTTGTAATCGAAGGGCTTTATTCCGGCGGCCGCGGATCCTGTGGTTGCGGAATTATTTAGTCGTTACGGGACTCATTCGCCTGCAATGTCGTGTTTTATTAAAAGCATGAGACCGTTGTCGCTAAAGAGGATCTTTTCAGTCCCCTGCATATCCTTTCGCGGGAGGGACGTCGTTTTAATTTTCTTTTAGTGCTAAATTAAAACGAGCTGAAAAGGGGAAATCCTTCATGAAAATTTCAACGTCTGCAATGAAAGCCATGCTCATTTTACTGGAGAAAAGGCGTGAGATGGCATTGCTTTCTGAAAACCCCATTAAATGATCTCTGCGTTTTGACAATCGCTTTTAAAGAGCCTTCTCAAGTAATCGCCATCATCTGATGGCATCAAAGTGTGTCCGTCGTTACCCATGCCCACATAATTTTATTGATTAATTGATTCACCCTAACAAGGCAAAAATCATCAATTAAACACAACAAAGGATGAATTATTTACGGAGGGTAAAACAGGTAGAGGAAAAGCCGAAAGATCGATTTTTGCATCATTGAATTTTTACGATGCTTAGCTACCTCTGAGCTCTGTGAATATTCGCTTAATCTAAATAAATATTTTTCAAAAATTTAAAACGTCGATAATAATTGGACAAATTAATCAGGGCCCCATTCTAGGCTCGCCTCACCCCTCTACCTAATTTAAAATATAGTCAAAATAAAGTTAAACAAAGCCTATTCAGTCTTACAAGGGATTTTCCAATTCAAGGACATAAGTTCATTTAGCTCATTTTAATTAGTACCCCCAGTTTTCTTTATGATTCCAGTTTTTATCTATTTACTATAATTAATACGCTATTTAACACCAAAACAATTAACTATGGAGGATTTATGAATTTCGTTTTTTAACCTATTAATTTTTTGTAGAGACGTATCCGTAAAATAGTTAAATATCCAACCAAAATACGATAATTATCGGTTTTCTGCATTTATTTACTAAATATGTATCAAAAACACATCATTTAATCCTAAAAAACTAGCCTTATTGCCGATATTTGCGAATTTTTGTTTTCTTAACTATTGTTTTTTAAAAGCTGCTTAATCATAAAATATTACAAAAAAACGTACAGAAATTTTAATGTAAAACGTGTCATTTAATGGCAAAAAACGGGAACCAAAAGCGATACTTACAAATAATCCGTTATTATTGCTAATATTTATGCTGTACTTTGTACTGCGGCCTCAAAGGTTTGTTTTTGGGGGCCTTAAGGATTGTTTCTACTCCACGGGTTGCTATATTTTATAGTGGGTAGCTTTCTAATTTATGTTTATTAGTTTTACACAGAAAAAGTTTTTATTTTATTATTAGATAAAAAATAAAAATGTATTTAATATTATTTTCCCTAATAAGGTAGGTATGTTTACCTTTGTCCTTAAAGCCTGTTATTTTCGTCTCAAATCTGGGGGATTAAAGTAACAATTATCGATAACTTTTTAAAAACCTTAATAAAGTAATAAACGTACTTTACGATTATATGTATACGGTTTATTTAGTTCCATTTTGTTAGGATACATGATTACGAAAAACGAATCCTTGTGGTTAGGTGCAAGAAACATAATAATAAAATGATCAGGCAAAATTAAAAATACAGATTTAATAATAATAAACAAATATTAGGTGGATCTAAAAGATTTTAAAGTGCTTTTTGAGAAAATCACTACTGCTGGTACTCCTTCTTAAAGCACAAGGTAGGTCATTCCAAATTCTGGAGTACTGCATAGAATATACTGCACAAAAACCTTTTGGTTCGTAGTACGATATTGAAATATAGACTTAATTTTTCATAAAAGTAAGTAGGTTGTTTATATAGGGTGATTCGTAAAGAATTATTTCAACAACTGCCAATCGATTCGATAAGTGATCGAACTGCCAGAATTTTGGTATTCTCGGGAGTAACGCACAATGATCGTTCCAGCAGTGAGGGTAGTTGAAAATAATAACCAAATACCTGTTTGAATGAATGGGAGATGATAGCTTTGTTAAGAATGACTGCCTTCTGTAAATACATAAAGAATCAGATTTAGAAGCAGTTATGGACAAATAATTGTCAATCATTTGCCAATGAAAAATTCTGCTCAAATATTCATTGATACGTGTTACGATATATCCCAATAAACCAAGACGACAAGGTATAGCTGAAAATCGTCAGAGCACGCATGTGAACTGAACACTCATAGTTTAATGATGAGAAGTAATTAACAAAAAGTGAGAAAAGAATGGGCCCTAAAATAGAGCCTTGAGGTACACCACTGGGAGCCGAAAGAAAGTCGGCGGATTTGCTGTCGCAAAAGTTTTTCTGCTGTCTATAGCAAAGAAATTTATTGCTGAAGAAGTATACAAGCAGAGAGTTTGTTGAGAAGAGTTATGTGACAAATTTTATCGAAAACCTTGGAAAAGTCCAGTAAAACGGGTGTGGTGGGACTTTGGTTGTCAGGAATTTAAAGTAAGGTAGTACTGCAACTATGCTTAGTGAAAATTACACATTTTGTACTTGTTAGAGCTTCTGATATGTTAATTTAATAAAATAAGGTAAAAATAAAATCGTCTAGTTCCCTAGCAAGCAGCTCTCGTGGCGTACCGTTCGTTGGTGCACTTGATAGCGAAATAAAACGCGCCGTGGAGTCTCGGGAGGGCATTTTCCCACGAGTCCAAATCTGAAGCTCAGCGAAGCACACTGTCAAAAATTATAGCCCCAGCCCGGGGAGCACCAAAGAGAGCCCGAAGGCGAAACAGCAGCAGAGAAGCGTCCCACAGAACCCGGTGGTAACGGTAAATGCAGCGGCAGGGCATCGGAGCAAATGGGTCCGATCCGACGTGGTCTGGTCATGTGGCGGTGCGATGGGCGCATGTTCCCGCTTTCCTCCTTCGGGCATCGTCGGCGAGTGCCACGGCGCGGACGAAAATCCCACCCATCCCAAAGTGTTTTCTAATTTACCGGCAACAACTTTCCCTGGCCGTACTGTCGTCGTCTCGTTCTCCCGCACACGACTCCCAGCCATTGAGGTGTACTCCTCCCGTGCCTTAGCCGCGGAGAGGAGAAGGAGTGGAGTGAGCTTTTAAATTCAGTGGAATCGGAGGTGAAATGTGCGAAACGAAACACAACAAACCACTACACGTAAAACAAGCCGTTGTTTGGCAATGAAAAAGCTCACGGCGCGCGGCTGCGCAACGACGCAAGGGTTTCAATTAGACCTGAAGTACGAAGAGCTATCTGGTGGTTGTGTGTTTGTTTACCGCGCGCACACACCTGCCCCGATGTAGCGGCGCGCCAGTCGGCAAGTGCCCAAGTGCTCCCGTTTTTCGCGTATTGTGTCGTCGCGTTTTGTAGTAGAAGTAGGATTTTCTCGCAGCAATGGCAGCTTTTTTTCTTGTTTTTTTATGTAATTTTTCGTCCGAGTCGGGTGAGTGTGTGAAAATGCGTTCGCGTTCGGCTGTGCACTTGGCATCAGAATCAGTACGATTTGTACTTTGAAGCGATTCGGAGGTGGAAGTGGTGCCCAAAAAAAAAAAGTTCTGTGCTCAGTGTTTTCCCCCTACACAAATTAAGAGTTTTTGAAACAAGAGGCAGAGATTAATTCAAGTTAGAAATTATAGGAAAAGAAAACCCGAACAAACAGACATTATAGCAACAGCTACAGATTATTCACCACGAGAAGATTTTTAACAGATAATTATACAGAACCAGCACACGCAGCTACCCACCCTGCACAACCAACCATCTGTTTGAATTTGGTCCGAGGTTGCTCGATTGTTCGAAAAATTGCACTTGCGGCAAAACATTTTAAAGATCCTCCACACGCCTCAGACACACTGACATACAGGTAAAATATAAAAAATAAAATCAAATCATAAAAAACATAAGAAAATCCAGAGGAAACAAAAACGAGGAAAACTTGACAGCCAGAGAAGTTCCCCGCGACTTGTTTTCTTTCGGTCCACCGTTGATTTACCGTTTTCGTGCAGAGTTTTCCGCGATTTGTGATTTTATTTGGCACAAACTCGCTTCTCGATCTCGGCGAATGCCCTTGTGATGAAGTCAATTTCTGAATAAATGGTGCAAAAGTAAAAAAAAAAAAGAAATAAGGGCGCATAGCGGGGGGCTAGGGAAAAGAAAAATTCCTAAATTCAGTCGCAGAAAAGGAGTACGGCTGCATAAGTATTGGTGTGTCTTCGCCAATTGTGTGTTTATGTGTTGGTTGGTGTCTATGCTTCTTCATCCAGCTCCCCAATTTGTTTGAGCAGCTGTTTTTTTGTTTTTTTTTTTGTTTTTAGGGATTTTCTTTGTGATATTTTATGATAAAAGAAATAAGTAAAAGCAAAAATATAAGTCAAGTCGTGTGCCGTGATATTGTGCGAGGGGAGGTATTCGAATCCTCCGCATCCGCGCTCCGTTAAAGTTCCGTTTTTTTTTTTAGGGGGTGGTTCGAAGGTTGCATCTTCGTCGGTCGTCTCGCATTCATCGAAAACACAAATCTCTCCCATTTCCCCGAGCCTTTCGTGCTGTGCGGGGGAAGGGAAGGTTGCTTGAGAGTTTCGAGTTTTGTTTGAAACAAGAGTGCCAGGATTTTACCGTAAAAACGGCAACAGTGTCGGAGGCCGGATCTCCCATCATCTCGTCCACCTGTTCTTCAATTCCGGGCGGCACAACGGCGACTACGATGGCATTCAACGGTGGGGGCGGCGGCGGCGGTGGTGGTGACGGTCCCCAAAACAAGAAAATTCGCACAGGTCAACAGCCTGGCGAACAAAATGACACACAGCACCAAAACAACAACCGGGTAAGTCGGCCACAGTTATCCACTTTTGCTTCTTTCCCCTTCGGCTGAGCGATCCAGCCACCCACCCTTCCTTCAGATTGAATGGGATTTCCCCAAACGACCCTTCAAGAGAATTTTTCCTCGGAAGCAGCGTTACCATAACTGAAAAAAGGAGCCCCTTGCCGAGAATTGTTACGCAAAGTTTGCCCTTTAGTGAAATTGGCACAAATATTCCCGACTGGGGTTCCAGTGTGTTCCGCATAATTTCACTGTCTGCAAAATTTGAAGAGGAAAAGGTTCAATTGGGGTTCTAAGAATCAGCAGTTTCAAATAGTTGATCAATACTTGTTGCTAAATTCGCACAAAGTCTTCCTAGTCATTCATCAAATTAACTCTTTCCGCAATTTGCGGGGTTGATATAAATGGAATCCGAAGTTTCTGCCGCTTGAGTAAGTAATTCTGGAAAAGTACGGCTATTTTTGCAAACCATTTAGACCTAAAACTATTTATTATTTGTATGCTATTTCTAAAATTATAATTCCCGAATTATCTTCACAGTCATTTTTTTAATTCAGGACTATTAAGGCTTTTGCCACTTGTGCATTATAGGAAATGTCGTTGTAAATTTTTGTTTAGCGGTTTAATAAGGAAGAAAAAGACTGACCAAACAAAACTGAATTTATTATTTACAAAAGTTTGATGTTTTTTATGTTTTCAGAAAAATATAACATTTTGTATTGAATTGAATCTTAGTACGAGCTCTCCAGAATTAAGATTTGAAATTTTCATTGAAAAAGTATCAAATTGCCTTGATTTTATTTATGTAAAACTTCAAATCTTGAAGTGAACATTTCTCAGAATAAATTTTCACTTAAAAATTAATAAAAAGCAATGTGACTTGATGCTGTTTTTATGAATGTTTATTATTTGCTAAAGGTTATTTATAATAAATTTCAAATCTAAACAAGATCTCCTTTTTTTCTGGATGGTCATAAAGAATCTAGCTAAATTAAAAATAAATCTTTAACAATGTAAAATTTTTTATTCCCAGAATATCACAGATTACTATGTCTTGGCATTTTATTTCGCAGAATATTTAAGAGTTTGCTGATTTAACAAATTAATAAAAGTAAATGTAATATTGTATTATATTGTGTATTATCGGAATGTCCTTATTTCATATCTCGAATAATGGAATTGGGAATAAAACGGTAACGTTAATACACTAAAATCCTGTACAATAAATTACAAAATATGACTTTTTTATTCTAATAGTTGGGCTCAGGAGAAGCAAACCATATAGGTACCTTTATATCGAATTTTCAAAGACTTCAAACTATTCTACCTTTCATATCACGAATAGTAATAACCGACATTTCCCTTAATGTGAAGTTTACATCTCAACTAAAATCAATGAAAAAATTATGTATAATTTAAACATGTTATTTTTATGATGGTATAAAAAAATTATGTTATTTCATAACAATAAGTCGTGAGGGTTTTCGGGGCTGCTGTTTTCGAATCTACTGCAAATTTATACGAATTTGTTTAATCTACTCAATACGATTTTTAAATTATTCTTAATGTTACGTTTTTGTTTTAATAAAATATAAATTTAATTACACCCTTACACTCTTACACCTTTACACCCTTGTTCTGATAACGGTAATTTAAATATGAGCAATTTTGTGGATAAATTTTACCCTCATTTAACTAGAAAATTAATTTGAAAAACGTGCAGTTCAAGATTTGGAGTTTTGCATGAATCAAAATTATGACAATTTGATGTGTTGTTGATGCAAATTACAAATTCTTTTTTAAATATAAAATTCGTATTAATCTGAATATATATAGATTGTAGATTGAGTTAACAACCAGAATCAGGACGTTAGGGTAAATTACTAGACTAATGAAAAATATTCTCCTGAAGACGATTCGCAGAGTTATAAAAAAATTAGCCATTGCCACCACGATTCTTTAAACAGAAATGATAATAAATAATAAATATATTTTAAACAGAATAGCGTTAAATGTGAAAAGGCTGCTATTAAAGTATTTGTTAAAATATTTCTGCATTCTAAAAGTTATGTAATGAATTTAATACTTTAGATGCATGTTTGAATAGGTAAATTTGTGTCTAAAGTTATATACTTTTAACTATCCTTAAAGGAAAGTCACATCAACGTATAAGAGACGGCCAGGCAAAACCTATAGCTTTTAGTTAAGTAAATCTCTAAAATTAAGATAATGAGAACCCCGTGAATTTCTTTTGGACTCACTCAATGTGTGCCGAAAAGCCAAATAAAACTAATTGTAATTAATGACATAAGATTAATATGCGACAAGTTTTAATAGATTAAATAGAGATGTTGGGATACATTACCTTTTTATTTATAAGGAGAGCATCTAAAACCTCTAAACATGCACTACAGTATCAATTCTATCCAGCAGGTATATCATAGGAAAAAATGTTTTATTCTTCGAATTCGAAAATGTAATTTCAGACATTATTTAAGGTATTCCCTTTAATTTAAAGAAATAATTAAAAAGTATATAGTATAAAATGTAATTAATGTGTTTATATTTTCCTAGAAAATGTGGAACCTATGTTCACAGATTTTCTTGTTTGAACTAGTTGATGTCGATCTGTCTCACTCTCTGTGAATTGTAATTGTATACAGAAACAGAATTGTAGAGAAGTGTGTGGTTTAAGGATTAGGTGAGGATAACTCACCTGTATTGGATTAAAATAGATTACACAAAGTCCAAACAAGTTCCATGGAATTTTATTATTTACGGAAATATTTTCTCCACCTACTGATGTGATCTAAAAACACACTCAGGATTTAGATCTATTTTCAGCACTTAAGTAAGGATTCTCATTGTTGTTAGTATAATTTCTTCGGATTAGTAAATTTCACCCAAGCGAAATTTTGAATAACGAGCTTAGCGTGTGTATGCTTTGGGATATTATTCGAATTAGCTGGAAAAGTGGTTAAGTTCGCTCTACATATTTTTAATTAATCAGGATAATGTGCGGTAACTAAAGAAGAGTAGATCCTATCGAAATTGCAGCAAAAATGACATAGCGTTAATTATATATCTATATGTTTATTATTGGGCCAGACTTTAAACGCTTGAAAATAACTTAAAATGTCAGGTGTCCTCAATTATAAATGTCAACATGATAAAAATCGAAGACACACAGACACGGTTACATGATCAAAAGTTCCGTGTTATGTTTCGGCTAACTCAAAGACCTTAACCCCCTCGAAAATTTATGGGGTATCGTAAAATGATAGTTGTCAAACTATGGTGATCATTTGGTGGAATTATTGAACTTTAGGTAGAAATGGCGTAGATTGGAAATCCACAAAAATAATTAACACTATGCCGTCCACATAATTTCGCTTATCGCCGCTGTTTTTTCGACGGTTTAAAACACAAAGCTTCTACGTTCGAAATTTACTATTAGGTAAACAGAACACGCAACAATAACCGACAATAACTTTCGTTCCACAGATTTTAAACACCACAATAAAGCCATCGGCGCATGCGCAATAGTTTTCGAATGGCACCAACGTGGAGCCACCGGCACTTACCCAATAGTTTTTGCATGGCACAAACGTGGAGCCACCGGACGTCATAGTGTTAATATAAAACTAAAAACTAAAATTAAACTATGCTAGGAGAACTAAAGAGACTAATGAGGGCAATGCAACTCGTTGTATTACTTGAAATTGAAAGGTTTTATTATTTCTTACATTTAAATACAATATTAATTAAATGAACTTGACGTGTTTTTATTAACATTTACTTTTATTGGAGAAGTAGAGAAACCAAAACGTATCTTTTTTGTTCGTGACTATCTATCACAACATTCATTTTAGTTTACTTTGTCTACTAAAGTTCAGATATCACGTGTTTTCTTTATCTTAATATTAAAACTTATAATTCTCACTATTGATTAGAACATTATGTAAAATTGTAAAAAATGCAAATATTGTAGTTTTTCTTTAAGACTTAATTTACCGAGAAGTTTGACCATTTTCAGTTTGATTCAAATTTGTTCTTTCCAAGAAAATGCATGCTTTACAAAAATACGCTAATTAATCTTTAATTTATATATGTTTTTTTTTTCAAAATATATTTTACAGGTAAATTGGTAAAATTAGTATTAATCATCAATATCAGGTGAAAAAAATCGTTTTGAGATAAACTCGTTTAAAAAGTTTTAAGTTTCAAGTATCCCTTCGTTATCCGACGATTGTTCAATTCTTACTCTCTGCAGAATGTCAATTAAATGGAATTCATAAATAAGATTTTAATTGGATATCTTTGAAAGTGTGTAAACTTTCAGAAAATAAAAACCAAGTTTATGTTGAAGATTTTGAAATAGAATACCCTCTTAAGCTAAAAATTAAACAAAAACACAATTATAATTTTCCAACCTCTGGTTCGATTTTATTTTTTAGATAGACTTTTACCGAAATACAGAATTTAAAGTTTATTTATCTTAATTCCTTCCCCTAAATAAAGATATTAGAACTGCGCCAAAAAATTGACCCCTTTTCTTTATTATCAATTTATTTTTATAATACCAGTTTTATTATAAATTCTTAGTTCAAAATTGTTGTAACTAAAAGTTGGTAAAAACTTATTTACTGCTGTAAAATTCTTTGTTTTTTTCTTACATAGTCGATCTCATTGTACACTTTTCTCCATCAGTGTTGAAACTCAATGGGTGTTTTGCAACCTTTCTGGGTTTTGGCTTTCTTCAAGTTCCTCTTCATTAGAGACCAAAACCTTTCAATTGGGCGGAGCTCCGGGGCAATTAGACGGATTGGCCTTCCTTAGTACAATATTGATGTGGTTTGATTCATATCACTCCTTTGTTGCTTTTGCATAATGTGAGGTTATTAAGCCCGGGCACAAAAGACAAAACCTGAATACTGTTGAATAAAAGGATCTAATCATTCCTCCAATTACGTTTTGATGAAAATCCTTGGATTGTGGTCCTTATGAATTTGTGGTTCTTTGATCTCTTTCGATTTTAATCTTTGTTTTGTATCAAATGTGTGTCCAGGAAGTTGATTCAAATCGGCTTTGTAATGCAGCCAAATTTAGTCAAGTATTCTTTTTGTTCTTCTCATGGCTATAAATTCATTTTCCTCGGAACGGTCTGATACTTTTGGAAGTTTGTAGGACCTCAAGGCCGAAGTCAATTTGGAATCTCTCGCTTTAGTCGCCATATCACCCTCTGAGGTGTTGGGATCCCTATCATATTGCCTCTTGGCTTTCCGAGTTATTTTTTTATTAACTGGACGTTTTTTTCCTACATGATATTTTCTGCTTCTCAGCAGGCAAACCTTACTTACCGTACTTAAGTACCATAGAAATTATCTGGTTGACTGTTGATATCGATGTTTCTACAGCATTGGCTAGTTTCAACAGTTTTGTTAAGGGTTTTTTCATATATTTGGAAATAATTTTAAAGCGCACCTAATCTCTCTGACGACAGCTTCTCCTGTAATGTAACAAACCACTAATGATCACTAATATATCTTTTTTCAACATTACTTTTTATAGAAAAAATGTATAAACGAGAAAATCATTTGCGCTGAAAAGAGAGAATGAGACAGTCCTCATATTGAGTTTTTAAAACTATCTCTCTTTTTATGTCGCTCGCTATTTGGTATTAACGTTCCTTTTTAAATCAATATTTAAAATGAAAAAAATATTTCTGATGTTTTTAAGTTACGAACATGTATGATATTTTAATCTCCCAAGCGGTTGTCCGAATAAACAAAACTGAGCTAACAAATCATAAAGCAATTAGATTTTCTTATTTTGATGTGAAATTAATCTCAATTAGAATGATATTAAATTATTAATGATTTAAACTAATTCTGCGTATTAAATCTACGTTTTCCCAGCTGTCGGTCTTTACCCGCCTCTATACGCCCAGGTATCGCTTATCGATGTGTTGATGCTTATCAGTGGTTCAGACTGAAAGATAACAAAATTCAAAACATCTTTTCGTCTACTCATGTCACGTTGACTTGCCGCGTAAATAAAATTTCATTTATTTTTTTTTAAGTCTCATTTTGGTATTACAAGCAAATCTGTTTCGAGGCTATTTTCCAGAATATATTAAGTTTTATTTTTGCTGCATCGGTTTTGAAGAAGATAAATACGAATTGCATGAGATATGCAATTTGGTCATATGCACATTTGCCATTGCTTATTCTAAATTCTTATCTAATTATCTATCGCTTCAACGGAAAAAAGGTTATTAATACACCACCGAGGCGCTATACTGATTAGAATTTTACATTTCCTAAATAATAGTCTAATGAACTAAAATTCTTTCCGAAAAATTTTACTTAAATGATGAGCGAAAATTCTGAAATATTAACTTGAAACAGAAATACATTATTTCAATAGACAAGCACGATATTTTTGGGCACAGACAAGCACGTATTTGGATTTTCGTTCGGAGTTTCAAAATGTGAATAAATTTTTTGTTGCCTATTTTAAGTAAGGTACCTTAATGCGTTATCGGAGATTTTGAACCCTAATAATGAGATTAGCTACCCTTAATTACTATAACTATAATTTTTTTATAGTTTTCCGAGTAAGATAATAAAAAGCTTCAAATTTACCTATGAAATTTGGTTGCAGATGTAGTACAACTTTTTAAAAATAACATTATTTATAACCGTTTAGTTGTTGTGGGTACACTGAGAAAATTTTCTAATGTTGACTTCCGTGATTTCTTTATAAATAAATATCTTTGCTAATTTTACAATACCGGGAAAATTGTAGCATGTTACCTATCCCTACTCAATATGTCCGTGAAAATATTTTATAAATAATTTCAACCTGAATTCAGAGGGAAATATCAGAAATATCACAAAATTATTACAAAAAGCCAAACATTAATTTACAGAATTGGAAATGTTACGGAAGGGAATTCATCAAGAATTGGAAGAATTTTTAGATTTTATCGAGAATTACCTCCCATAAAATTTATAGGAATAAGCCATAAAGTCATAAAATTTATAGCAATAAAAATGAGTGATGTGAAGCTACTTTCTCAATTTATACTAGTCTTACATTTTTCATAAAGTGTAACAACATTTGTCTCATTAACATTAACTGGCTTACTAATTATATGGCTTGCAATCACGCTAATGATTAAATGTAAAGATAAGAATACTATCTGTTCGCGGACTAAAGGTAAAAATTAAATTTAATATATTTCTTTCTTGTACATATGGTAGTTATCCAAAACGACATTAAGATATAAATAAATATAAAACGCACCGTCTGATTTTAATTGTTTTTTTTTTACACGTTCCAAATAACTACAACGACGAATAAATTTAAAAATATTTACTTTAAGTTAAGCTTGTGTCAACAAATCGACCCACGTACTATAAATTTATTTTTCGCGGTTTCTTGTAAAATTCATTCACATCTTTCACTAAGAAGTGCGAGCGCGTAAAATCGAACTGAATGAAGTACAACTTAGGAGTGAATGGGAAGAAAGTAGAAAACATCAAAAGTTTATGATCTGGGACAACAAAACAGCGGATTATGGAAATGCTGATTTAAAAGTTGCCCTTTGGTGGAACATTTTTTATGAGTTCCGCGCACGGAAGTGCATAAAGCTTACCTTTATCCTAAAATTTTTAAGATTCTGATAGTACGGTTTTAACCCTAAACTCAGTTCGCTACTTTATGACTTGTGAAACTTGTTTCATGGACCGAAAATAAATATAAAATTTACTTTAAGTCGTATTATATTAGAGGGTAGGATATTCACTTAAGACAAAAAGAGCTAAGCCATTTTTTTTTTCACAACCATACATCATCGACTTGTCGAGGCGGACATTTTCTGGAAAACCGGGAAAAGTGAAAAATCCTTAGGAAATTTTCTCTGATCTCTTCCTAAGCGAATCGAACACTCGTGGGTTTAAATTAATCCCACATTACTTTCAAGCCTACGCCACTGGAAAATAAACTTCTCAGGGGAGGTATTTCAAGGAATTGTTTAATCTGAGTTACTGATGAATAATGGCTCTTTTGAATTCATTAATTTTTGCTTTTTAGAGTCGTCATATTCATTTAAAAGTATAAGCAAATGCAGACGGTGCATTTTTAGCTGGGAAAAATAGTAGAAATAATTTATATTCCAGGTTTGTAAATAAAAAACCAGTAAATAAGAAATATATAATTGAATTTTCAAACCGGGAGTTAATTGCTAAATGTTCAATTAGCCAACAAGTCGATTGGGTTAGAAAAATTTAAATATGGGACGAGGACTTAATTGTACTGAATCTGAGATGAAATTAATAAAAGTCTTAAGAAAGAATGGAAAAACTATGGATGAAACTGCTTGGATGATTGAGTGCTCTAAAAATAAAATTTTAAATACCCTGCATCAAGTACCCAAAACAGAAACAAGAGGCAGAAAACATAAACATTTCACACGTTTTGGCAATACATTACAGGGTGAAGGAAGCGGAAATAATGGGAAGAAGTCCAAGAAATGTACCATGCCTGAGTGCAAAGAACATCCAACAAAGACTGAATTTTGCCTATAAACATATTTTTCGAGAAAAATTACTAAATGAATTTTGGTCAGATGAAACAAAGGTTAATTTGTTTGATTCTAATGGCAAAAAATACGTAAGACAGCCTAAGAATTGCTAATTCGATTCAAAATGCACAAAAAACCATAAAATTATGCTTTGGGCCTGCTTTACTGCAAACGGTATCGGGCCTATATTTTGAATTAAACGCAATTATGTGCAGTAGATTAGGTAAATATCCTGAACACGGTTATGCTCCCCTAAGTAGAAGAAAAAAGGAATTCATGTACGACAATAACCCGAAACACACATCAAAATTTGTTAAAACGTGGTTTAATATTAATAAGGCCCCTGTTATGGAATGGCCCTCGCATTCACCGCATTTAAATCCCATGAAGCGTATGTGAGGTATCCTAAAGAGACGAATTAGAGGTCTAAAAACAAAGATGATGGAAGAATTGTGGACAAAAATCCAAGAGCCATAGTATTTCAGACCTGTAGAAATGTGTGCCAATTTAGTTGGATCTCTTGAAAGGAAATGCAAGGAGGTATAATAACAAAAAGGAGCTGCCACAAAGTACTAAACACCAACATAAGATCATTATTGGTAAACACTTTTATCACCAAAAAATATGCAAGCTAACTTTCTTTCTAATTTTCTTTTCCAAGGCGAATTCGCAGAAAAAACTGCTGGTCCGTGAAATGCGTATATTTGCAAAAGGATTATTGTTTATTTGTTTGCTTAATTATATATTCATACATTATGCTAGGCATATCCTATAATGCGCATCATATGCCTAACTGATTATTGAACGCATCTTACATGCTTTGCAATTTAATTTTATGGAAAATCTTTATATTGGATAAATATTTCAACTTGGTTCTACGCTCCCATCGTTGTCAAGCTACGAGGTGGACTGTAAAAAACTTCGAAATGTGCCAAAGCCTCGTTATATCGATATCGGTTGGCAATTGACCTAACCCTCATAAAATTCTCTGCTTAATTTGACATGCTCTAATAGTTGTTATTCAAACTTTATAACAAAACGCCTCGTAAGATTTTTGCGTATCTTCTGGTGAGCAAGCCTTGTATCCATCTATTTAAAATTTAAGATGAAACACTTGCTTACGGCACCTTATCTTATGGCAAAAAGGCCCCTTTCTCCTTTAATTTGAAATATTACTCCTTTTTCACCCTGTGTTACCACGGGTAAGGGGGTTGTTGCCAGCCGCATGTTTTTTTTTTTTTTTTTTTGTTGTATACCCAAAATATTTATTTCTGTATTTCCATCCCTTGTGAAGTTATTGAGGTTTTCCCGGAACTTATCGTATAGCATAAATCAATTCGGCACTGCTATCCGTTAGGGTTTCTTAGAAATTCATTTACCCGTTTGGGATATTATATATTTATATATATATATTGTTTTTAAAGACTGTTGGGTCTAAGAAAAGGAATCGATTTTCATAGAGTTTACAAAATGTGTACAGTCGCTTAATAGTGAAATACAGGATGGTAACACTTGCTGCCAGCCGGGAAAACTTATTTCTACTTTGATTTTAGCAGTGTACCCCAAAGAGAATCGATTTTCCCAGAGCACGCGAAAGCAACTTTATATTTCATGCATGGCAGTGGGAAAGCAAGAACAACTTTGGGAAAAACACAAAAGTGACGGTGCTGGTGATAATTCCAAATGGCGGGAGTGTCAACATAACGGGATTGAAGGTACAGAAGGGGGGGGGGGGGGGGGGGGGTATGTGGAAGGGATGGAGGGGACTAGGGGTGGCTACGTCGCGCCGTTGGGTGGTGCAGGCCGCAGGGTGTGAAAAATGCAAATAATGCCCAATTGTCCGCCAACCATCCCCCCAAAAATTGCACGCAGCGTATAAAATTTAAAATAAATAAAAACCCCACCCAGTCTCACTGGTCGGGCTGATCCCGAATTATCTCTGTGTATAATCCGACCCGGAGCAGGATGGGCCCGACACCGAGTGCCACTGGAGCGAGGTGGCTGCAAATCCGTTTTATTTATATAAGTGGTGGAAGATGCAAGCTTGAGGATTTGTTGCATCTCATCCCGGGGAAGTCCCATCCACAGCGGGAAAGCGTGACCCCCCACCCTTGCGCCTCTGGCATCGTCTTCTTCTTCAGGCACTTGGAGAGGCTTAAAATGTTCCTCAGATGAAAATTTCCGTGCTTGTTCTGATGGTTGGGCCCCCCCCTTTGCACCCAGAGCAGAGCCCATCGCCGCCCTTTGCTCCCTTCGGGGGCGGTACATTTTGTCAGGGCTTATTTATTTTTACAGCGAAAAGGGGCTTTCGGGGTCCCCTAAGAGGGTTTATACGGAATGGTGCCACTGGTTAAGCGTTTATCGGTAAACGCGCATTGAATTATCCCATCTTAATAAAAGTGTTGTAGTTTCGGTTCGATTTTAATTGATTTTCCATGGCCGAAAGCTTATGCTCCTGCCTGGGTCTGTGTTCAACAAATGCTCGATGGAATTCGCTTGATGTGCGCACTCCCTTGCATGACGGCGTTGCCAGGCATCTAGGATTTATGTTTTCCGGGAAGTGCACTCGCAGCGTTGTTCTAATTACCATCTCGTGTCATCGCCTTATTTTATGCAGCCCACAAAACGTAAAATTCATTTTTAGTGCAGTTTATTTAGAAGCTCTTCCTTCGTTCACTGTAATTTTGGTGACGCTTAATTCGACATCAGAAATAAATTATGTTAACGATAAGTACGCTTAGCTATCTTCCTTGTATTATTCATGGTTAATGTGCATTTCAGACCACAACAGGCTAGAAAAGCGGCGGCTAATGTAAGTACCAACATAAAAATGTTCAATATATCTTAAATGTTACTATAAAATAAAAGAAACTGTCAAATTTTGGTCCGCCCACGAACAAGAATGCCACCTTTATTATGTAAAAGTTATATTAAACATAATAATTAAGAGATGTCCCCATATATTTTATATTTTAAAATCATATAAAATGTCTTAAAGCAAATATAATAGTTCCCAACACTAACGTGCAAATGCGTATAGAATTGTTTGTCTTATTTTAACAATTTTCGTTGTGTATTATAGGCATTTATTTATTGACTTCTTGACTCGTTTGTAATTTATTTATGTCACGAAATAGTTTGCATAATCAGATACATAGATGACTTATTACACAGTAATTATTGTATTTGCTGTTTGCGGAACAAAAAAGAAATTATTTTTATAACTTTTAACTATTCGTATATTTTTAAACGCCCTAGTTAGTTTGATTCTGTGCGATTACAAAATAATGGCTAAATGTGTTTTTCACAATTTATAGAGCATCTTATCAAAATCTTAATTTTTATCGTAGATATTGACTAAGTATTCAATACTTATTAGAATTGCCCTGTAATACTGTTCAACATTTTGATCATTTTACCGTTTAGTGGTTGAAATAGACAAAATTGAATGTGTTCAGAGGCAGTTCCTTATCCTTATAGACTTTCCACATTCCACCTGTTTTCACATATTGAAAGTCTTCTAATCTCGACGAGTATATCCTTTTTCGTATATATAATGGAATCCTTGATGCAACATTAATAATTGAATTCATTTTGAGGATGTCTGAATTCGACGTATTTAGACATCATAGAACTCTTCCTGCAGTATATTTTAATGTCTGTTCTTCAATGTAGTGACGAACCAACCAAAATCGCCCCATCTCGTTCCGCTTTCTTGTTTGTCGCATCTTTCTTACTCAAATTTCGGTTAACCTGGCTTAGTTTTTTCATGTGTACGGTTAACCTGGCTTAGTTTTTTCACGATTGTCCTAATTATAACATAAAATAAAATGTCATGATAATTGACGTTTTTTATATTTATTTTATTTGTAATCGTTTGTTTGTAAGTCAAGAAGCTTTTTTATAAAATGCGAATCGAATTACTTCGCTTCGTTTTTTGTTACTGAATTTCATGCAAAATTTCTTATAAAAATTTAACTACCTACATCTAATTTAGCAATATAAGACGAGGCAAAGTGATTCGTTTCGTTTCTCATAATAAGGTTCCCGAATGTAAATTACAATTTACGAATGAAAATCCCATTAGTTGAATAATTAATTTGTTACAAAAAATTGATCTGCACGATTTCTATTAGGTGTAGACATTTTTACAAAGCAAAATCACGTAAAATATCAAGAACATGGGGGTTGTCTCAGAAGTTTAGTGAATAGATGAAAGCATATTTTTATTCAATTTACATTGAATAAGGAATCAGCTTGAAAAGGTGTCTATGAAGAAGTTCTTCAAGGTAAACTCTCTAAATGACATCTAGAAAGATTGTCGCGGCATCAAAAGAATTTGGATTATTATTTGTTCGTTGATAACACTGCGATACCACGAAAATAATATTGGTACATATCGTATGTGACAAAATTACATTTTAAATTTTTCGTCTATGCTTTCCTCATATCAATTTTGAAGTACAGTGCGTTGCAAAGCTATAGACGCACCATGCGATAGTGCATTATCCCATTTGTGGAGCAGGAGAGAAAAATCTTCGTGATGACAAAACACAATGTCGCTCTTGCTATTATGCTCAGCAAAAAACAAAATTTACTTTAAGCACGCTATTTTTACAGTAATTCGATAAAATGTAGTAAAACTCTACAAAAACGCTGTTGTTTGGGTAGCTTCGTCTTAATTAAATTGAATTTTAAATATGTTGTTTGGAAAGACTATATAAATCATTATCAAAATATATTCTTGATAATATAAAAGTAGGTGGGTATTTACTAGTAAATAAGGCAATATCACATGCGATATTAAATTATTTATAACAATTATATAGATATATGTGAGAATTCGGCTTAATAACCAATTATGCATTGTATTGCCACAAAATTCAAATATTTATACATCAATTTTGCATCATTAACATTTCACTGTATACGAGTACCTCTTTCAGAAGATTTTGTATTGTTATTAATTGGATTCGATGTTGAAATCGAGAGGAGTTGAAGTGTTACTTCAGAAAATAGACGAACCCCGTCGTGTTGCTAAAGTAATAAGCCGACTAACCATAAGAAAAGTTCTCAAGGTAACGAGACTTCCGATTTCTTGAAGGAGGAAGTCAAGAGGGATACCATCATAATGAACTAGTTGCAAAAGGATCGATTTGAATTTAAAAAAATAATCAGAAGATGAGCTTGTGTTATCAATACTCAATTATTCCCATTTGCATGTATATTGACTTCAAAGACGTATGCATGTCAAACAATTTCGACTTCGAAGAGAACATTTAAAAAATCGAAACCAATTAAATAATCATTAAATCGTTTTGCCACAAACCTCACGCCTGAAGTGCTTGCAATCTTAAAAGGTCATAAAATGTTTTGTTCCAAAGTAAACCTGGGGGCTTGTACTAAAGAAAGTCACATACTTGCTCTGAAAGTTTTATTTGCAAAGTCTACATAAAATAAAAAATTTTATTTCAAAGCACGTTGTATTAAATATATTTAAAAAATATTGCGAAGCTCACAACGTGAGCACTTTGAAATAGAACTCACAATAGTACTTTGTAATTATTCATCAACTATAGAAGTTGTTTGGGGTGGCTCGTTTTTCTTATTTGCTTATCTTTTATCTGAAATGGCTTGGTGTTTGCTTAGGATCTGATCTTTGCATGTCGTTATTGACTAGGATGACTGTTTATGGTAAAAACGGATTGGGTATCTTATCTACAGCCCACAAGTTGTAATAATGGGGGTATTTATTTGATTATATCACGCTTGTCCTAATGGAAAAGGCTCCTTTCATACCGCCTTTTCCATACCCTTCCCATTCAATCTACTGATTGTGCCGAACGACAACCTTATCTAATGTAGTTTTGCTTTCTGCTGGGTAGCATCATCAAAATTTATTAGAAAGTTTGGTTTTTGGTTATATATATAGAATGATAATTATGTTGCATTGTTATGGTGTTCAGCTGGATTAAACATTTTGATAACTAGAACAAATGATGTATTTGGTAATTCTTGGAACTTTAAAAATAACGATACATTCAACGGAAAATTAATGTTGATTCTATTCGACAAATTAAGGGAAAAAACAAAATGATAGATATAGTACCTCTTTATACATGGTGTAAAAGATTTGTGTTCACACATATTTTGTGATTGTCTTAAAATTTAATACGTCTCCTGTCAAGTGTCCCAAAAATGGGTCACATCCATCCATTTCTCATTAACTTAATTCTCTCTTGAAGGTTGTGACACGAAACGTTTTAAATTTTGAATTAATGCTAAATAAGAGACAATTATAAAGAAAAATATGTAGAAATGCGAACATTTTTATAGTAAAATTGCTTATCACTTCGATGTTGAAGCAGTGCAAATTCGTTAATTCAAACTTTTAAGAGGTTATTTAGCACAAATTTAATATATTCTGTAATGTATAATTTTAATTAATTACGCTACGGTTTTTCTGGTAGAAGTGCCACCTGCTCCACAAAATTCAAATGTTTAAAATAAAATCCCTTTCACAAACCTAAATACTAAATATAAAATTGCTGCATAAAATTACTTAGTCCTAATAAAAAAAGTACGTGTTTTGCTTTTCGATCCGCCGCTCTAGCATAAACCCCTAAGCAGTTTTCAGTCTAAATCACCGAACCAGTTTAGTTTTTCAGGTATGTAATTCATATACATTCCACTCAGCTCTACCGCAAGTAGTGGCGAACTCGTAAGTTAATGCACTATGACGTATTTGTGCTATGCCATGCTACGCTATGCTGCAATGCAATCCAAAACCCAAGCGAAACTTTCACTAAACTCCTTTAGATGGCATGTAGAATGTAAAATTAGCGACTAAGCGTCATAGTCCTTTTAGTAAATTATTTTGTAATCGCGATTCAAATAAGGAAAGTGCTAAAATCTCAACATGTCGCAGCTTTCCATTTCGAATGGCCAAATGTAGACGTCTTTGAAGCTCGGCCGATTACCTCAATTGAGAAATGAAATAAATAACGGCGTGGAGCAGAGCGCGTCTTTGCTTTCCCGCCATATTCCATTGCCTGTTGCTTCCATAAACCACTTTTTAACTAAATTGCGTGCCCAATGGGTGTTACGACACTGGAATCAGATTAAAGCGCAACTAAGCAACTTTGCGTCGAGGTGCGATCGCAAAGAAACCAGCTCAGCCGGTGACTGCGTGCACTGACCGGCCGGGTCGCTCACAAATGCCGCCTAAGCTAAAATGCGAACAAGTGCACTTTCGGCGCGTTTCCATAATTTGCTTTCGTGGATTTCGCCCAAACTCCAAGACAAGTCAAAGCTCTCTGGCTGCGTTCCTCCGAGAGTTGGAGTTGACTGGGTGAGGTGCTGCTAACATGGGCACACCAATTACTTCGCACCTGAAGTTGTGCCCTAACTCGCATGTTATTGCGATAACATCTGCGAAGCTTTCAAAAACCTAACGAATGCACGCGCTCGTACCTATGGCCAATGAAATGGTCAGTGCCTACGACTGGGTGTTTAATAAACGAACAAAAAAAAAGGATAAATTTATAGAATTTATATAGTTTCGCATTAAAACCAGAGTTGTAGAGTAATCATTCCTGTTCAAATTAATTCCTGTGTAAATCTATTCCTTTAGTCTAATCATAATTCCTGGTAATGTGGAACTATACTCGTATAGGATTTTTTTTAAGAGGCTGATAATTTTAAAATTAAAAAAAATATATAAAATGATTAATTTAAATTAAATAATTAGTTTTATTTAAGAGTTTATTTTCTGCCATTGATGTTTGTATATTATTTCGGGCCGAGTGTTCCGGACGTGCTGCAATTTGTCAGTGAAATTTTTCACAATTTTCTCGAGCAAATCCGGTATTATTTCTTTATTAATTCGTTAAATTTTTGGCTTCCACATCGTCAATTGTTGCTAGTTTGTTAGCGTACACCAAAGACTTAACAAATCGATGAACTCACGAGATGTATGGGTAGTAGCGCTATCTTGTTGGAACTCCATTTTGTTTGGATCGATATTTTTCACTAATTCAAACAAAAAATTCATTGATCATGGCTCGATAATAGAGTCATTGACTGTAACATTGGTTTCAACAGCATTTCTGAAGAAGTAACGGCCGATAATACCGCTAGTATGGAAACCACTGCAGTTACTTTTTTTTTTTAATGCAATATCTGTTCTGGATTAGATTCACCAAAATTTACAATTTTGCTTGTTCACGAATCCATTCAGACGAAAAGGTGTCTCAATGGATCTTCTTCCAATAGAGCCCAATTAGCGAGTGTACGATGTATTCCATGATGTCGCTGCTTTAATTCCTGCACCAGCTGGATCCAATATGGATATAGGCTAAGATCTTTACGCAAAATTTTCCATGTAGTGGAGGACAAAGATCTAATTGTTGCGAACGACGTCTAATCTATAACTCTGGATCTTCATTTACACTTTTATTTACAGCAGCTCTTGTTTCTTCAGTACGAACATTTCTTTGATGTGTTGTTGGATTAATGTGCTACGAAAATTATCAGATGTGCGATTATGACAACATTAAAATTCACGTAATTTTCTATGCGTGAAATGGCAAACTGTAATGAATAAAATTGGCTGCATAACTCTCACAGCTGATAGATCCTTTGACTGTTTATCCCTATCGGTAGTTCTATTATTCCAAAAAAACAACCTTTAATTACTCATACATTCTGGACAAACTGGAATGTAGCAGTGGAATTAAAAAGGAATTAAAACACGATTTTGAATGTTGACTCGTTTCTAAATGTTTTGGTATTTAGTACAATGACACAACATGTTCGATCATATTTGTTTAATAGTATTAACATTTCGGTCTATAATTCTTAACAGAGCATCGAAATCTTTCATGCAACTAGCTGCTTGAGTAAATTGTCTGAAAAAAGTTGTCTTCTGGCACTGTTGACTAGTTCTGCGAAAGAAAACAATCTTTTCACAGACCGGTAGGCGTTAACAGAGTGTTAGGCTTCCATTACAATTTTTTTAACACCGGATATTTTCTTCAATTCACGGGAGTGTCTGAAATAATGATGACCAAGAAACTATGTAGAATCGATTAACCTCGTTCAGATCTTAGCGCAATATTCTGTATAAAGCCATAACAAAACTCTTGAATCCGTTCGGATCGAATTGAAAAGACCTTTCACAATTTCCTTTTGAAATGAAATTTCATAACAAAATTCCTAAATTTGCAACAAATGCCAATTGCCTTTGATTTCGGTTAATTAATTAACAATTCGATAGAAAAATTCAACCGAATGTTTTTGAGGAAAACCAATTAACGTCAAAAGTAACTAAAACGAATTTTTGAGAATTTAAGGAACTTTATTAACGAATTTCTATCCAAAAAGTGCATCTGTAAGCTCCTTTCGCTTCAGTCCGAACGGATTCAAGAATAGGATTCTTCTTCTGTTTCAAAATTATTCAAGAAGGTTTCGTATATCTGAAACAAAAGTTATAACAAGTTTTGTATTCAGGAAGAATGTCAGTATTATTGATCGACGGCTGTCAGAAAGAAAATTAAGGTTTCTGTTTTTGAATCCGTCCGAAACGAATGGAAGAGAGCGTAGAAAATTTACTCTTGAATTTAAATTCCATACCAACCAATTTTCTTGATTTAGTTTATACCAATTAGAAACTTTTTTACGTCAGGTGAATAGAGTCTAGTGCATTTCTTTGGAAATTGAAAATTCCTGTTTCAATTCGATTCGAACGGGTTCAAGAACCACCCTAAGTTTTTATTTTAATATTAATAAAATTAATTTAACAATTTCTTAAGGGGGGCCATAAAGCAACATATAACTAATGAAAGGTAGACGGAAAATTAGATATATCATGCCAACCACTTTGAAAAAGTAACTTTGAGAAAAACATTTAAAGTTTAGAGTAAGTAAGTGTAACCCTGCCGTTTACAAATCGTTACAACTTTGTGATTATTGAACATTTTAAAATTTGCTTCATAGTCTGTATTTTCAAAAGTCCATGTATTAAGAAATTGTATATAGCCCCTTATAGTTGGTAAATTTGTAAATAAAAGTTAACATAAAAAAAACATTTTTATAATATTCCTCCTTTAAAATGTTTGCAGAAAAAAATATGACTTTTTAACATGATTTTTGGGGATTTTGCAATCCATGATATCCCTTTTAGTCTGAATAATGTAATAAATAAGAGAGAATTTCCAATTAATAAGTGATAAGTATGAGTAAATTCATATATTTGTTAGATGCTAAAATCAGCCTTTACAAATCGCCCACATTTTATAAATTAAATTTCCCCATCGCTCTTGAATGTATCTGCCCGAGATGTAACTAGAATCCAATATGAGATTGCGAATATTCTAAAGCGATGTTAAATAGGAATTTCAATCTTTTGGAGCCAACAAGTTATTTACCTACTTGATAGATACTCCCACAATGTCAATTCATCTGTTTTTCTAGTATACTGAAAGGAGGGCAAATTATTTCGACGACAACACTAGGACAATCGGTCTAGGACTTCTCAAGAAAAGAATACAATTGGAAATTTTCCAAGATGAGCACGTGCAGTCTCATCGAATGTTACGAAATATGAAGAAAAAATTGACCAAGCTGACCAAAAACGCGAACCTGGACATCACGGAAACTTCAAATATAAGAATGTCAAGTAGGCACGTAAGTGCTTCGCTCGGAAATATAAAAACGTTTTAGGGACGGCATAAATCTTAACGAATACATGACTCTTTTTCTGGCTTGTCATTCTAGATCGTCTCGTCCTTGCCCGTTTGCATAATCTGTCTAAAGGAACCCAATACATATTCCGTTGTACTGAAGGGCGCGTGCATAATGGAGCAGTCTAGCGTTTTTGCACCGCATATCGAGTTATGCAGGTGTGACGATTTGCATGCACACTAACGATGTGTGTGCATTCAGTCGCATTTCTATGGCATTTATGCGAAGTGAAATTGTATTGAGATATGTCTTTTAGTCTGTTCTGAAAGTCTATTTTGAAAAAAAAGACAGGCTTTCACTTCTAATGACAAGAGTAGAATCGAATTCATAAAATTGTGATTATCAGATACAGCAATTTAAAGTTAGTTTTTAATTTCAAATTTATGTAGAGTATCTATCTTTGGAATAATTCAAAAGATGTTGCTTTATTATATTACTACAAATATTTTTAGTTAATATGAATTTATATAGTGTGGCCAAATCGATTTTGTTCTTGTAGATTTGGTCTTGCAAAAATACAAAAACACTAGGACCAATTTGAAAATATTTGTAATAATAGAGTTAAAGAAAAATGAAATAATCGTAATTCATAAGACACATATAATTTATGATCATAAAACGTGTATTTGTAATGTTGTGTTCTAGTAGTGTCCATGATATAAACATTTATCAATTGCCGCTTAATCATTTTTGTAAATTTGACATGTAAAACTGGAACTTCAAAAAATCCACAATTAGACCAAAAAGTTCTCAACAACAACATTACAAACTTTTCTCCTGTGGTGTTATAAATTTAAAAATATTAACATTTTTGCTACGTTTGAACAATGCAAGAATCATTTAAGCCAAAGTGTGATTAATTCTAATGTTTAAATTCATAAAACTAATCTCATCTAAGCGGATTCGATGCATAATTTATTGTTTTTGCAATTTTTTTATACACATTGGTTGCATAGAAAATCGTTCGTTCTGATTATTATTATTTGAATTCAGCAAAAAGTTAGCTATTTAACATTTTTGCTTGGTGTATTCAACAAAGTTGTATTAAACAAAAGTTGATTTCACTTACAAACCAGCGCACCTCAGTAGATATGTAATTTAAAATTTCTGTTTATGGTTTTTTAGTAGAACGTAAGCTTCATTTGAACAGCTGCTTGCATTTGTTCCTGATCCACGTAGTAATGTTTCGTATTTTCTTATAAGAAAATTACAGCGAGTATATAACTTCCATCACTATTATTTTTCACCATATTTTAATGAAAATTGGAAATAAAAGTTAAAATATGTAAATTGCATTAAATGTTCGCAAATAAACAGAACAAGCAAGTTAAACTAAAAGCTTTTATCTAAATCTATAAGAAAGAAACTAATTAAATAAAATTTATAAAAAGTAATAATACGAGAAAAAGAGAAACGTTTTGTATTAATGCTAAGTTATTATATCTATGGTTTTTCTCTTGTTATTAAAAAAATAGCTTTTCAACAATTGAAGGTAGTATAATAACTACCTAATGACGCAGAAGACAATACAGTGGGGCAATAAAATATTGTCCTAAGACAATTCACTTATAATTGTCCTCAGAGATAAAATGCCGATTTATATCCTCAAGACAATGCTTTCTTTCCTCATTTTAAATAGCTGAAGACAAAACAGTGAGACAATAGACATCAAGCATACGCACATCATCAAATATGACATTGAAATTTACTGCGGACCTAAATTATGTTTATAATGTATGTATAATGTATGTATATATATTTCAACTAGCGTGACGATGTTGTTCATCAATGTCGAGATGAGGAAATAAGTTTTGTTTTCAAATTGTCCGCAGCTGGGTTAATAGACAATGTCTTGAGTACTTAAAATTTGTAGAATTTTAACAAGATCGATCAAACATTTTTATCCTTAGAAGGGTGAAAAAAATCGAAAAAGAACCATAGATTTAAATAATCCTAGTTCAGAACATAGAAGAAAGTATAACAAAATGAAAAAAACCCTTATTCATCAAAATTAGTTAATTAGTTTTGGAGTTATCATGGCAGAGAGTTTGAAAAGAGTGATTTTACAGGACACCCGTTGAAAGTTTCAAGTGTAAAGCTCAGGCCATTGTTTAGCATAATTTTTCCAATTTTAAAGATTTTGGCAAATTTGTTACGGGAAACTTCAAACAAAAATTGAATTTTTTGTATATTTCAAATGAGAAAAGCCTCTAAAAGTTTCTAGAAGTGAGTGTATCTAAGCGTAGATTCAATTTTAACGCTTTTGAAGACCAAATTCATTTCGAAATTAAATCAAATTATTTTTTATCAATTGATTTCTGACTCAACCTCGAAATTGCAAATTTATTTTATTTCTACTTCTTATGATAAGATTTCTGTTTTTATTAAAAAAAATATAATTCAATATAAAGAAGGTATAGTATAAATTTATATAGTTAATACTTAAAACTAATACTCTTCCGTTTTTAATTATTTTTATTAACGATAAGTATTACAAAAAGAAACGCGTTAAATATAATTTTGGAGTTACGAGATTGAATCAGAAACCAGTTAATATGCCGACTATGCTTAATTTTAAAACTTTTACACTTTGATTTAAAGCTAGTTTTTTAAATTTTAAGCTGTTTTTACTTCGAATGCAGGCCTCGAAGAGGAACAGTTGGCCATTTAGTCAAAATTTAAGAGTGTTAGTAGTAAATTACAGAACAATTACTTAGACGTTACTTAGTAATTTTCTGATGATTGACTTTGTTTTCCTATTATATGCTATGTTCGCGTTTCACCTAGTCAAAAACAAAATTGAATCGCTTGATTGGATTCCTTCCTACCTACTTGCAATTAAACGCCTGTAGGAAAAAGGTAGAAATCTGCTTATAGTTTAGTTCGAAAATGAGTTTGCTACTTGTTCGTGCGGCAATCATCGGCCAGCTGCGAACACCTCAATCCATACTTTGAAAATTGAGGCAATTCGACAGGTCGACATCGTCGTCGCGAATCCGGCAAACGTTGATCTCGTCGCTTCACTACGCACGCGACCGAAGGTGTGAATGTGCTGCGGAGTTGAGCTCACGTTCGCAAAGCGCGGCAAATTCGTTTTCATATGATTGATGGCCGCGCTGAGTGAGAACAGCCAAACACACACGCGTGAAATAAAAGCAATTATACGCTGGCATGGTTTATCATAGGGCCCAGGTATACCCTTATCACCGGAGGAGCCAATTGCCAAGGGGTTTTATCGGTTCCATTTCACTCTGGGAGTTAATAGCACAACTTTGTTGGACGTTTTACGAAATCATCAAACCATCCAGATGTGTAAACAAAAGACGACTCCAAGTGCCAGTTGCTTTGAATATGCTTTTACTCTTTTCCACAATAAACCCATTTTTATGATCACCCGCGGCACTGCACAGTTGTAATTATCTTGACACATTAAAGCAAGCAACCGAACGGACGGAAATGTAAATCTCTCCCTCCGCAGACTTAATTTTTGCGAAAAGTGGATGAGGAAACAATGTCTTCTGCTGGGACGGACAAGGTCACTTTTATTCCAATGGATTTTAAAGTTAGTTTCAATTCCAGCCCTTGAGAGTTGTAAGAGTTTACATCGGGATGACAGGCGAAAATGAGCTATTCATGTGCAGCTTATATACAGCTATTGATTGTAATTAAGACCACTTTAAATTTATTTAAATAAACACGGATTTTTGAATAATTTGTATTACCTTTTGTTTTCTAAACTTCTTTTTACAATAGTTTAATATATATTTTAAATAAACCAGTTAATTTTTTACAAAATAAAAGAAAGAATTGAATTTGTTATCAAATTATGGTTTATTCATTAAATTTAAATTGGAAATCGAATTAAGGACTTATAAGACAAAAAATAAAAATAGATATAGTTTTGGAAGTTTTTTTTTTGAGATTTTTGTTCAATATCTGGTAGGAAAACCCTTTTACCGCAGTACCTCTTTTAACGAGTGTCCACGCTGCTTCATAAAAGTCGTCAAAATTAGTAATTTTGGCCGGTTACAGCATCTTTTTATTTTTCCAAAGGTTTTCTATCGGGTTGAGATCTGGGCTTGATGAAGCCCAGTCGCTAACATTAATCTAATTCGGAGTTAGTGTTGTTGTATGCTTCGACTCATTATCCTGCTGGAATTTCGATATTACAGAACAATTCTCCGCATCATCACATTCTCCAATATTTCCACATACCTTTCCTTTGTAAGGATGCTTCAATTCTATGAATCAGCCCAAACGTACATCAGGAAAAACATTTCCTCTCGGTTTTTTTTGGTCTACGCACAAACCGTCTGCCATCAGGACCTAATCTATTTATTTTTATTTCGTTACTCCAAATGATAATTTTCCACTGGTTGACCATCCAAGTGAAATGAAACCCGCATTTTACTCTGCTTCGATGTCACCAAAGGCTTCTTCCTGTAACCTCGGTCATCTAGACCAATTTCAATTAAACGTGTTTTAACTGTTTGTGATGTTATCTGAATATTGACGTCAGCCGGCGTTTTTGATAAAAATGCAATTTTTCAGCCAGTTCGTACTGTCGCTTTCCGTGGTTTCGCTTCTTTTATCTGGCGGGAAGTTTTTTTTGTTTTTTAACTTCCTCTTACTAACGAGAAGCAAGTAATCCGTTGACACTGAATAAAAACTTGAACTTTAACTCAATCCATAAATTTTTGAAGATATTATGAATTATTAATAATATCGCCAACACTTAATGATCTTAATCATATTTCCTAAGAAATATTTTAAATAATTCAGAACTCTAATTAAATTTGATGCTCGCTCAGCCAGCTATGCCACCCGAGGCCAAATACGTTTAATGCCGAAAATAAAGAATGCTTTTAAGTTTCCTACCTCGATCTCATTCATTAATTGAAGACCTTTTTATACCATAAAAAATAGATATGTGTGGTATATGTTGTGACGGACTGTTTTGTAGAATTATTTGGGAGGTATAATATTGTCATACATCGTTTTTACAAATCACACTAATATAATCTTTGCGACGATTACTTTTTTCCGATCGATATTTGTCGTCATAAGTCGGTTAATTTACACAAAACATTCGTCAATTATATAAATAAACCTTTCTCATTAATCAATCTATCTAATCTTAAAAACTGGAACCAAGCACATTTAGTAGTTGCGGAGAATCGCGAACAAACAGATAGATGCGACGGGAGATTTTGTTTTATAATATGCGTGGCAATATTTAAAAATCATTTAGATCCGATATCTTCCGAATTTCTTAACCGCTATCAATCAATTTCCTAAATAATTTACAAAACGTAAATTTAAGCCTTATATCAAAATTTTAGGGATTGGTGAAGACATTTGTAAAATTGGTTTTCTTACCACGACACGTCGAAAATTTAACGAAATCAACTTTGCGATGAGATATTACTAATAATAGCTTTTTGGTAAATTAGTATAATACTTCTTAAGGTAACCTACTCATTTTCAATCAATCACTGCTGTAAGAGGTCTTTTCATGGGCATATCGACATTCGGGTCTATTTTGGTCCATTCTTATTGAAAAATAGTTTTGAGATTGTTCTTGTTCAACATTTTTTGAATAGCAATTCTGAACTTCTACATCTTTTGCTAATTTTATTACAATGAGAATATTCTAATAAAATCTTCTCCTATTTTACCTTACAAAAGTAAGGTGTTAAATAGTTTGGGAGAAATTGAAGAATAGAACTGAAATAAAACGGATTTATTCCAAAATTTTAAATCTTTAATTATTAATTTCATTTTAACATAGTGCAACATATTCCTAAAGTACATAAAGACAATCGACAAGGCTCTTAAGGGTTAACATTGAGTTTTCCATTTAACATTCCTTCTTAAAAACATTTATTAAAATTGTGTATTTGTGTATTATATAGGATAAATTGCTCAGTTCAAAATTACACTAGCTTCAAAGTGTCTAATTTATCGCAGATTTAGCTTCTATTCTTGAGGAAAATATGCGGAAAATTTGCATAAATTGGAAAACGCAGGCAATTGTATGCGAATGCATTTAAAAGCTTTTAAACTTGATCCGATTAGTGAATTCTGAATTTTCATTATCAAAAATTGGCTACTTCTGGCGTGTAAAATTTCCCCACATCAACCCATTCATTCGGTCAATTTAACAAACATTTCCGATCAGAAAATTATTTATAGATCACATGGGCACCGCTGGCAGGTGGTTATATTCATCCCTGTATAAATGTTAGAGATGTTTCGCCATGCACATCAATCAACATGCCTTTGAATTGCAATAGAAAATGCCGGAAATTTGAATTAATTATTGGTTAGGTTGTATTTACTGCGCTTGCAGCAACATTAACACACTCGTATAAAATAAAAAGTAAAAATACTTCATTTAATCATCGACTATTATTTTATTTTTTTATTAAATTTTGGGAATTTTTCAATAATTATAAATAAAATGGTTTTAAGGAAGTTTATAAATATCCGGATGAGGACCGAGACCAATCATTAAAGTCTTCCAAGTTTTTAAGTAAAACACCCAAAAGAACACCCAAAACTTGGGAAAAAATATTTTAGAAAAGTAAAGCAAAAACTCTTTGATAAATTCCAATAAATTACCTAAAATACTTTGCAATTTCATAAAAGAAATTTATGTGTATTATCTAAAAAATTGCAATTTGACATGTGAATTATGTTAAGTGAAAATTTACACAAATTTATTTCCTGTAAATTTTGCCACACACACACTAAAAGGAAAAAAAACATATTTGCCATTTGTATAAATTACACAGGTGGTAAGGTTAGCTTAATCGGTCATTGAAATTATGCAATATCATAGCAAAAATCAACATTATTACTAAAGAGAATTAACTAAGTTCTGGGATTAATTCAAACATAAATTATTAGCGAACATTTTATATATCGAAACTAAACTATAAACTATACAATGACTTAAGAATAACCTTAGTCTTTACTAAATCAAATTACACACGATTGTTTTTAGATAATTTACTCAATGTAAGGAAACCTAAGCTTGGTATAAAACAACCAAATACAAGGGAAATTGTTTAAGTATAATTTGTATAAGTATCAATATATATTACTATAGTTACAACTTAAAAACGGTATATATATTTTTTTAAATTTTATAATAATTAATCAAACATGGTATTTTTTATTTTTACTTTGAATCTAAAGGATTAAATTTACCCTTTGCACTCGGATATCCCCCCTGAAGCATTATTCAGCTATTGCTTATAAAAAGACTTCGAGTGCAAAGGATTAAGAGGGTAGTTATAAAAATTCAAAATATGTGTTTTTAACACCCTATCTAAGGAGATTTAAAAGTGGTTGCTGAAAAAGTAATTTTATTAGAAATTTACCTAAACTTTGTGAAAATGATTTTGTTCAAATACCTATCCACTGATCTACACTGTAAACTGTTTTGGAGTAATTTTACCAGTGTTATACTAGGTAATCAATTATTTAATATAAAAGTAGTGGAATTACATCAAAGAGCATTAGATTACTCATTTACGAAGTAAAAAATTACTTCTCAAAGGATCTCATCATTCAAGTAAACTTTTACATCAAATTATAAGTAGTAAAGTACAAATGTTATATATGCTATTTCATTTTCCACACGGTTTATAGCTATTTATTGTAATGAGTAATACACATGTCCCATTGATAAATCTTGAACGTTCTGATTTTTATAGATAAATACGAACTATTTAATTCAAATTAATGAAACTTGTGTGCCTTTACTAATGCCTTAAATTTAAATAATACATTTAGTCACCTAAAATATACTGTTTTATTATTTTTTGTATTCATGTATTATTTTTTTATAATAAGAATTTTTTATACTATTTACAAGCAGTCAAACACGCGTAACATTTTGATATTAAGCACTTTTATTCAATACGCTTAGTATATAAAACGTGCAAAGTTAAAGTGTTCAATTCGAGGTCAGTTTGATAAGTCTGTGACTTTTTGAATTTCCTGCGCAGTAAGTTTAAATGCAACACTGCTCCCGTCAGCTGCCATTTTTTAATACTGTCAAATTTTGAGCAAGCTGTGTTATTTAGTTTGTGTTTGACAGCCATTAAAAGCTATTAAAGACAACATTGTGAACTTTAACGATAATGGAAAAAAGTGAAATTTCGTGTGCTGATTAAGCATTATGTGTAGTCATTATGGTAAAAATCCAGAAATGGACCTGCTACCCCAGCAGCCCCTTGCAACTATTTCCTGTTTCGAAACCTGATGGCAGGGCGGTAAGAGATTTGAGTCGAATGAAGAGGTCATTACTGAAACAAACGCCTATTTTGAGGGTTTCGAGAAAACCTATTATTTAGAAGGAATAACAAATTGGAAAATGGAACTTATATAGACCTAAAAGGAGACTATGTTGAAAAATAATTAATTGCCGAAAAACGCTTAATTGCCGAAAAAATATCTTTTATTAAAAAAGTCACTGCCTTATCAAACTGCTCTCGCATTTTAAAGTGTGTTGAACGATATTATCTGTAAAAATTTAACTCTCTTGGTTTCTAAATGTCTGTTACACATGATTTTTTTGCACGCCAAAGTCGCTTTTGTACTTTTAACAGGACTAAAAAAATTAAACGTGTTGTAATAACACACTTAGAAATATCATAAAAAATATTTTAACACATTAAGGCCAAATTACGTGTTCATGCGTGTCGAAAAACCGACATATGTGTGCAGTGTAAAAATTTATTTCTATACCCTAAAAATGAATAAAATATAATCTAATTTTATTTCAATAAAATACCTCTCGACGAAAATTATCGAGTTTACCAGCCAACGGGTGCAATTAGAACCCTAATGATTCCCCAAAAAATCAAATAGTTTGTCTTTTAAACTCAGTAATATATTTCATAAAACACAAACTGTATTAAAAAATTACTACTATGTAATAGAAACATCCTTCCTCTGAAATCAGAATAGGACTTTTTATTTTTGATTCGTAAAATGTGTAAAATTACTCTTTTGAGACAAGAATTTTACTCTAAATTGAAGACTATCTACCGCCACTGAAAAGTATTTTTGCGTGATTCAATACTTGTATAGCAAAAATATGCCTTTCTTTTTTGTAGCAAATGATGAAAATACTAGAAGTCGAAGTTACAAGAAGTGTTGCTTCATTTTTAAATTGATTCTTATAGCCAAATTAAATTAATTTTTTACATTATACTCGTAGACAACGTACGGTCACGAAAAAACATTTTCTAGCATTTGATTCCGCGTGGAATCTTTAGAAGCATCCCAACCAACCGATGTAAGTACTCTTGAAATTTCCCTAAGAAGAATATTTTTACTAAGAAAACTCCAATAATTGAGATACCTCCTTTGACTAACTCATTCTTTATTATTTTTAAAATCGAGATTATTTTTCATTGTCGTTTTTTTTTAGAATATTATTTTCTTCTCTGCAGATAACTAAAGAATAAAATCTGCTTCAAAAGTTTGTAAAAGTTCAACGAATGTTAATCCAAGTCGGCAATGTTTCATTCAGAAACTGCATCATTCGCTTCAATTAATCTCCTAATTATGTTTTTATGCTTTTATTATGAGAAATCTTCCCCTTTTGAAGAATAACGAACTCAAATCACCATAGATTGTAATATGTTATAGAAAGCGTAAAGATTGAGCAATGTTTCCATCGAAAGAGTTAAAAGGAAAGCGAAAACAAAGCGCATTTTAATGAAGTAAAGTGTAATACCCTTACGTTAATAATATAATTTAATAAGAAAGTGAAGCAGAAAGAAATAAACACTGCTTTACTCACACATATCTTGGATAGCTTGGACTAACTGACGAAAAGATAGTTCGAATTTAAATTTTCGGTGAATAAAGAATTTTATATAGATCAAGCTGATTAAAATAATGAAATTAAATCAAAAGAGTTGCTGTATCGTACTGTTTTAAAAACATAATAATTCGTTTTAATTGAAACGCAACCCGTTTGATGATTGGCATGTGCAATTTTAGCGATAATTGCCTTTTCGATATGAGCTATAATTGAAATTAATTCCACTGCACTGACTGCACGAACAACAGTGAAAGTGCATATGAATACATAAGTATTTATGTGGTTTGGCACGTAAATAAAAATAATAATAAAAGTCGAAGTAAGGCGCATTCGTTCGCCGAAGACAGTGGAAAGAAATAAAACGATTTATAACATGTTCGCTGATTTCGCTGTACAAGTTCGCGTTAATTATGTCGACCCATCTCCCGAGTGATGAACTGCAGTGCATAGATGCGGTTGTATCTTAAATTGCAGAAGTTTTCCCCGAAATGAATTTCTAGTTGGTTTCTAAAGTCTTGCTAAGAAATCAGATGTGTTCCACTTGAGCGACCTCAAGGAGGAGGACAGATAGCAGCATCATCTTAAAAGATCTCATGTTTTCTTCTTATACTCGCAGCATCCGTACCAAAATACGTTTAACCGACAGTGATAACAAGCATTGCCGGGGAATAGTTGGCGCAGCCCGAAAACAATACTGAATTGTCTTTTGGCAATTTGTCGGCATTCTTCCCCCATGAATAACTGCCAAGATAGCGAGTGCGAAGTAACGTCTTTAAGGAGTGTGTGGCATCTTTTTACATGAGGCCACTTTGTCGTGTAGCTGCAGGAAACAACTCACATAAAATAGGTATATTGAGAGACAACCAAATTTTAATTAGTTTACGTTTATTTATAATGTTGTGCGCCATCGAACTTTCCTTCACGTTAATCGTGTGCACATATCCGCAACAAAACGCGCCAAGAATGGAACGCCGAACCGAAATTCTAATCTTTGATGTATTCTCGGGTTTTCTTAAGAGACGATCAAAAAAGAAAATAATACCCCGACATTGCTGCGACACTTTTGTTTCGCTTAGTGAAATTAATCCAAAAAAAAGGTATCTCGGTCGCTCTTTCATTCGTCTTCCGCTTCGCATATGTGCACATGCTTTAAACCGCTTCGGTTTTTTTTTTCGTTCATCTTAAAAACCAAAAGTGTCTATAAAAACGCTAATAAATCCCCAGCTAACATACAACAGAGAATGCTTAACTCAACGTACATGCGGGTAATAATATTTGCAAACAGCAATGCTCCCGCATTCAGCAGCAAAAGTGGATTTAAACAAATTTGCTTTCAGAACGGAATGAATTCTCATCAGGCACATATGTTTGCCTCCAACTATTTTCGGAACATTTCATTTTTAAAATTAAAAAAGCTTGCCTACCACAATAGATTTTTTTTTTTTTCAAACTAAGTCTGATCAGGTCAATGATCGATTAAGCAGCCCACGCAAATGTTAAGATATGTAGAATTCTTAAGTACACATGGTTAATATCTAAAATTCAATAAAATCTAAATAAACATTTAAAGCAATATATGTACATACTTATTCCATATTCCTAAATAAAGCTCTATTTATTAATTTTTTAAAGATATAATATTCGCGATAGCTGCAGTAAGTCGATATAAAGAATGATAACCTGGTATTGCATTTTAAATGTGGTAAATCCCGCTGTGGTTACTAAATTTTCGCTGTCAGGACTTGCTTAAAAAACCTTCAAAATTTATGAATAGCATAAATTATAAAGAGCTCGGGGAGTACCGAGTAGTGCAATACGTTGCCAATATGTTAGGGATAGGTGGTTGGACTTATAAAAATAATTCGCAGGTCTTTCCATGCAATTGTGATAAGACATAAATGAAATGAATTTAGCACGCTAGCATGTATACCGGGGAGGAAAAAGGAGAGTAATAGATAAATGAAAATTTAGAATTCAACTTATTCCATGAGAGAAGATTGGTTACATCTTGGAAACATAATTTTAAATAAATTGTTTTGGGAAAATAAAAAGTTCAACAAATTCATTGAAGTGGTTAATGGAAGAAATATTGCATTTTTTATTAGAATTATCCATAAGAAAAGCACAATAATCTTCAAATTGTAGAATAAGAAAGTTATTGGTACGAAACGCATTTTGGCACGAAATGGATTTAATGTTTTTTTCTTTGTGCAGAGCGTGAGGATTTTCAATTCATTATTAGAGTATGAGTACGTTATGATTATTATAAATTATTTTCAGATCGTGCAGTTTTTGAATGAAATTATTGGCTTGTAAAATTTCACTTTCTAACGAAGTACGTTTTATATGAAAATGAATAAGAATAGCACAGCAAATTTGTAAACAAATCACAAATTTTGGAGATTTATGACTTTGAATCACGTTGTCTCTCTGAGTCAGAAATAATTACCAAAAGTCACACACTTGGTAATAGCGAAGAAGCTTATCGTGACTTTTGTAATTTTTGTAAAATAATCACCTACTTGGAAAACAAAATTTATTATTATTTTAAAGGTTGTCGCAAAAGGTTCATATTGCTATTTTTGTAAGTTAAGCTTTAGGAACATGCTATATTTGCGTGGGTAAATTATTTTTGTACGAACAGTTCTCGCCTAATTTTTCTTGAGAATCCGCTTCATCATCAAAATAAATTATCTCAACAAAATTTGGCAGTAGTTCGTTTCGATTCGAACGTGACTGTCAAAAGGTCAATTCTTCGACAAATACATAAGAATGTTTTCAGATCATTTAAAAACTATTAATTCAACTCAACTCACCTCAATTTAAAGTAATTAATCAATTGAAAACGAAACACAAAATATTCGGGGATTTTTTTGTTAACTAAAATTTCATAAAGCCTCGAAGGAATTCATTGATTCAGTGTAATGCATTTTATTATTGTTCTGTCTTAGACAATGTCATAGATATTTTTGAGCATTTTTCCACGGGCTCCATAA
This sequence comes from Philonicus albiceps, assembly GCA_963969385.1. Classification (NCBI taxonomy): domain Eukaryota; kingdom Metazoa; phylum Arthropoda; class Insecta; order Diptera; family Asilidae; genus Philonicus; species Philonicus albiceps. The sequence continues at coordinate 35,122,722 of OZ017773.1, forward strand.
ATGAAAATTTAGTTCTTTTGAAAATTGTAGAATGCCTTTAAATATACGAACGTTCCTCGAATAGAAAGGTCCCTGAATAACATGAAAATCGCGTATAATCCCGGCTAAAAATTGTGGTAGCCCTCGAATAACACGGAACACAGTATTGCATAATACGGCTTCGATTAGGACAGACCAATTAATCCTGCTATTCGAAGGATACCTGTACTTTTATCAGGTTTCTGTAAATAAATCTACAGTAGTACTGGAAATAAGGTAATTAGAACAAAATTAAATAATTAAATTACATTACATTCAAATAAATGCGTGCTTGTCACAGTCGATAGTCAAAAAAATTAAATTATTTAATTTCAAAGATTCTTGACTAATGGTTAAAATAAAAAGATCAAAACATCTTTGACTCAGGATAATTACACAATTTGCAAATTGAAGTATGCAAAAAATGTTGACGGAATAATGTCACTTTTCGCAATTTTAAAGCTAAATATTTCGGCACAGGTAGAATTTTTTTTCCGCATTCGTCACTTTTGACTCAATGTGAATATTTCTACAAGGAAGTGAGGACAATGAAAAGTAATTGTCAGGACAGGTAAAGAAAAGTTTATAACTAGACCCAATTTTTGGTGGAAAATTCTTATTTACAAAATCATACAATTGAAATTGTTATTAATATTAATAAATCTTAATTAGAGATGAGTTATTTGTAAATATGGTGCAATGCAATTTATACGTAGACTATTTGTGCCGTTAACCCAGAATGCGTTTTATAAGTAACCAACAAATTTGCAATTTTCATTGGGTATCCGCAAAATTTATGTAAAACATTTTGGTGCAGGCTTTGACACTATAACCGACTTAATTATCCCCGATTTTATATAATACCACCTCGCTTTTCGTGTACCATGAAGCTAAATAAAATTCGAAAATTTTATTTTTCTCAAAATGTTCTATTGCTGTGTATATGAGCGGAAAGCTCGCAGTACTCGTTGAAAGTCTGAATGTTCATCATTCTGGTCTGTCGCAATTAATTACATGTTCATCAGGTGAAATAGGTGCCAAACAATAGCTCTATTACTCAAGTGAGTGTCGCTTCAGAGGTAATCAGTCTTAAGTGACACATTTTTGAATTTTGCTCTGAAAATCGCCGGGTGGTTCGTTCAAGTTTGAGGCATTTTGACGAGTTTTCGCTTTTGCAATTACTTTGCCGAATCTACGAAGGCGGCGCGGTGTGACGAGAGCCGGCAAAATAATGGGACGGTCCATTGAGTAATCCTCGAGGAGTACATTTTTTATAGCGAAAATATTTTCGTCTAATCGTGATATGGACGTTGATAGATGGACGTGGACATCTAAGGCTTTGACCAATCACATATAATTCATTTTTAATTACCAGAAACCGTAACAAATTTGACTATCTTCGCGCAGCTTCTCAATACTGCTCTTAAGAAAATATCACAATAAAGACGAGTATGTCGAAATGCCTTAAATTATTGCGGAATTTTCTGGTCGAGTTGTGAAGAATCTGAGGACATGGTCGTCAACAATTAGTCAGCAGCCGAGATACTAAGTGCATCCGCCGTCGTGGCAACTCCTTTTTGCAAATGTTTTCGCAGTTAATGGACCAAATTGATTATTTCAATGTTATTCTCATATTTTCGTTGTACTTTAACAGAAGTAAACTTTAGGACAATGATTCAACATGAAGATTACTGAAGAAATTATTTTCAGATCGGGATAAAATTCCTTTAATGATTGGCCTTCTAAGAGCAGCATTTGTTTCTGTTGTTATATAAATGTTTATCTTTACTTAGCTTTTTGGCAATTAAAAATAATACACTTAAAATTTAGTATAAATTGAACGATATGAGAATTGTGTCACCCACTAATTTTAACATTACATTACTTGAACAGATTTTTTTCCTGTGTATTCTAACGAGCGCAATACACATTTTCCAGCTATTATTAAATAAATCGCATATAAGTATAAAAATAATACAATAACGTTAAAGCTACTAGGCCTACAAATGTATTCAGTCCCGAATATTGAAACAAAATTACAGTGCAAAGGTTTATTAATTCTATATAACAAATATAACTTTACTACTATAGTTTTGATAGTATTTTGATAGTAAAAAAATATTTTTTTTTATTAAATGAGCAACTATCTTGTCTGGTAAATAGTTTCTGCCTATTCTGAACCACTTTCCAGATTTGTTAAAAGCCATACAAAATTTAACTATAAATAAAATAAAAATAATTTATAGTGGCTAACTAGTTTTCGTTTACTGAATGGCCATACGCATGAGTGCACAATGTCACTACAAAATATAATTTTAATTGAACCAAAATTTTGATACGAGTAATGCCTAAAATTTTACCATATAATACATGAAAAATATTTTTTGTAATTGAGTTTACCTACTTTAAACTGTAAAGCTAACCTAAACAGCCATGGAAGTGTCTTCTAAGATAGCTCTCTCATCAAACATTTTCAAATTATCGATTTTTTAAATGAAATTTTTAGGAGTTGTGACGAAGAAACCATTTCTCTTTATAAAATTTTATAATTTCTAATAAAAAACCAATAATCCCAATTATTATTAAAGTACACAAAGTCCATGAAGAGCTTTCAACTTGTACAGGGAGCTCAAAGCATGTACTTTTATTTTTAAAAAAATCTTATCCTTACAAAAAGTAATTTCCAACGGACATGACGAGACGAAATTGTAAAGCATTTACGGAACCTTAAAAAATCGTTTTAGTGGAGCTTTATAATTCGGCTTAAAATTAAACAGATTTAGAAAGTCATGTAAGAAGTTCAACTTCACTACAAATTTTAAATTAATAATGAAAATCAATTATTAATTGTAGCCGTTAAAACGAAAAATAATCATATTTTATCATATTAATAACCGTAGTATAAATTTTATATAGTTTATAAATTGCAACAAAGACAAGTCTAAATGATTTTTTTTCCATAAGTAGATGTTTCATTGTAAATTTATAAATCACAAGCAATCATTTACCTTTTTAACATATCCAGTGGTAGATTAAGTAACTAGGTATCATAAATTAAGATTGTGTTTTGTGTCTTTTAAAATTGCTAAACTCTCCAACAATAAATGGCTTATGGTAACTTAGCTATAATATGGACTGACATTTTTGATTCGCATTGTATATACCCATATATGAAAATTGTAGTACTGAATTTCAAATGTAAATCACATAAATTAATAATTTGCACTTAAAAACATCAAATGTTTCAATTCGTCGGAGTCTTATGTCTGTTTGTATGTCGGAGCTATTGCTATTGACACAAACTTTGAAAAAATTGTATCTACTTTCGGTGAATAAAGTAGTAGTAGTAGTAGTAGTAAAGAAGTACTATGTATTTTATGAAATGTAAATTGAGAACTCGAAAATTCGCGATCCCTAAAGAATTAGCAACATTGAAAGTCGCTAAAAAAATTATTATTATATTAATATATGATCAAAAAACGGTTATTTCTCAGTAACTCGTACAATTACGTGTTACTAATTTTACCATTATTAGGCAATTATGACTAAAAATCAAAAGATAATTTAGTTGTTCTAATATTTAGTTTTCTTCCTTCCAACTTTGCTTTTAAATTGTAAACATTCTGCATCAAAGTTTAACAGGTGTTTCAGTCAAGTTTCTTTCAAGTGCGGCTATTGTGTGAGCAAAACGACTAGGAGCTGTATACTGCATATTCTGGTTTAATACTATCGGATTTCCTTGGGAATATTAAAAGAATGTATTCAGTGATGGTATGGTGGAAGGCATTAGCGTTTAAGTTTGACATAATTCCCAAAAGACGTCGTTTTTCCCAACTTGGTTCCTGCTCCATCTATTTTATTAGTACTCCGTACATGAAATATTTGAATGACTCACCTTCTCAATTTCTTCTTCCAGGCCCAGCAGCAGCAGCAAACGATCCTGAACAAGTCCAACGATGACTTGCGGAGGAAAAGGCCCGAGGCCACAAGGCCGAATCACATACTTCTTTTCACCATTATAAATCCGTTTTATCCAATTACAGTGGTAAGTACATGGGGACTGGAGTACATTTCTGGTTACTTTGTGAACAGCGGGAGTCAGAATGGAGCGCAGAGGGAGAACTTGGTTCTATTCATGAGTTTTTGAAAAGCACCCGACTTTTGGGCTCTCTCGGGGAAAATGGGGTACAAATGCAAGAAGTTTTCTCTTCGAGTTAAAATCGAGATACGACGGCTGCACGTCTATAAAACTGTCAAGTGTTTCCTTCGAGATATTGAAGTCGTTTCTTGAGGTGCTTGCAGCGCACACAAATTTCAGCAATCTTCAATTTTTCTAATATCAGTGCACCGTTCAAATTGAATAAAAGCTGGTGACTTAAGGGAGAGAATGCACTTAGCCGCAAAGGGAACCGGGGTTGTTGGCTGATCGCAGATCTCGAAAGAAATACTTGGAATTTGAGAACTTCGCAAATACATTCGACCGAAGAAATGAGACAGCTTCATCGAGAGTAGTCACATCATTTTCAGCTGAAAACTATACCCTCTTAGGATTACATTTTATTAATCAGAGACGTTGCCTTGTAAGACAGAATTGAAGTCGTCTCTTATCAAGCATCTTCCTGTGTGCGAACTTCTTGGCTTATTTGCAGTGCCCACCTGCCTCCTCCGGCTTCATATGAGCAGCATGGGAATTTAGGCCAACAAGAGATTACAGAGTATCTATCTAGCCCTTCCGACTTTCAGACTTAATATCTCCTGCCAATTTTGGGCGGGTGTTTACAGAAGAAGTTGCCTTCGTGTCCTTGTAAACTCAAATTTAATCTTCTTATATAGCATGTTGTCTTAAAAAAGGAAGACTCCTTCGGTCAGCAAGGACCACTGCATCCCTGCGGCAGTAGCACACTGTTTGGTGATAACAACCCCCTCATCCCCTTTCTGGAGATGGTAAAAAGACTGTTCAGCACCAACGAACTTTCTTGGGGACCAAAAGGGAGCACCTCTTAGGTGGTATTCGCTGACTTATGACTGTTCGGCCTAATCTGGAATCATTAAGGAAGTTAATTGGCGCAAAATCAGTTTGAAGGAAAATTGTTCGTGGGATGCTTTGAAGCGATTAAAATCGGGTTTATAGTTCCCCGCCGTTTTTGAGACCCGTCCCCTCTAGAAAGAGAACCGAAGACATTGTGCCGCCCGATGTGGGGGTTTTATGGGGCCATCAAAGTAGAAAATGTGCTCTACACTCAACCGCTCCGCTTAAAACGTTAATTTGCAATTAAATTTAAAAGGGGCGTTGAAACCGGTAGCCTCACAGAAAAGAAAGTGGGGTTGCTGCCGATGTGTGTGGTTCGTGCAGAAGAATCGATTTACTTGTAAATGAAAGATTCTTAATTTTAACTTCAATTTCAAAACTTCGCGCATATAACTGGGCTGATGATTGAATTAACTTTCTCTAATTAAATTTTTTGCAATCCATGCATAATTGCGGTGCAATTGCTTCGAAAAGGTTAAAAAGAGGTATTTATTTTTTGCCCAAAAAAAACAGATTTGTTTTTACATTTTCTGAAAGAATATCCAGGGTGAAAAAATAAAATTGAAGAGGAGCGGAAAGGATACTCACAATTATAGACGAAATTCATTCGGAAATAAGTGAAAAATTATTATTTGCACTGAAAACTGATGGATAATGGATTAAAAACATGTTACATCAAATTCAAATTCGAATGAAAATGAGGCAGAATTCAGATGAAAATATTTAATATTTGGAAAAGGAACTGAAAACAGACTGAAATGTTTATATTAGCATAGCTGTGCCGAAAAATAGGCTAAAATATCAGTTACCCATGACCGACATAACAAAAGGCCCATAATTGGCTCAAATCTGGTAAAATATTGGGATACCCTGGCATTGAAGACCCAAGGCCTTTACCAAAAATTAACCCAGGGCTGGAAACATAGCGCAAGCTACATATTAAAACCTGAACCAATGGTGTCCAAAGCCTAGTCATAAATTAAATACATATTTCATATTTTTACTATTTTAATATACCATATACCTATGGTATAATATTCAGTATTAAAAGTCTAGTTCACAGTGGGGTGAAGGCAAAAAATAGTACCAAATGCTTCGCTACAACTTAGGCGTGATCTGAAAAACCAAATCTAGTTTGTTGAGTGTTGAGATTTAATGGCTAAGCCAATGTTCAATAGTCTTGAACCACGTAACGATTTTCAACCCTTGCTTGAGGTTTGGACAATCTAGAAAAGCCAACTCTTCTCCAAAATATATTTCAGTCAGTTTTCTGCATGAAATTTTTTTCATCCGAGATACATTTAAAAAATAAATGGAGTTCGCTTATTATGACTCCGTCTGCAATGACAAATCACAGAACTATACTTTTTTTATAAACTTTAATTCGTTTATATTGACCTCAGTTACAAGTTGCTAATGTTAGTATTTTAAAATAAACTGATTAGGTTACGTTATTCGCTTATTTTCACTTAAACTCTCCGCCTTATGCAATTAATATCACCACACTTCAATATTTTGTTTTGGCGCTCAAAATGACGCACTACACTATTACTACTATAACTATTATAAATATGTATAATAGCTAGATATGGAGCAGCTATGTACCCAATTTCATGAAAATCGGTTTATTAGTTCTTAGAGATATCGTTGTTATTTTAAGTTTTAGGTTCGGTATGATAACTATTTAACGTCACTTCTTTCAATCAACATAACTAAATCACTTTGGTCGGTTTTTATGATACAGAAAATATTATGCTAAAATAATATATAGGATTTTAAAAAAATTTATTTTTTTATAACACAACTGACTAGCTATGACCCTTTGATTTAACGTACATATAATTATTCTTGATAATTTGTAATTCTAACTTACGACTACTCGTATTGTCGCAATGTGTTAAATTATTTAAAAAGAAAAACCTGTTTTCAATTTTCATGTAAATTGTATACCGCTTTATAAGTAAATTCCACTGTATACTTGTATATTGCTAAATTGTAATCCGAAACTCGTAATATTTAGGAAGTTTTATAAATGAGATGCCTTAAAGTTTTTGCTGAAATGAGATTCAACTTGTAAGTTAGATTTAGTTATATATGAACAACTAAATTTCGGAACAAGTTAAGATATATGGAGTATTCGTTGACGAAAACTCCTGTATGTCTATTTGCATGAAAATTCATTGAAATTAACAAATTCTGACTTTTAAACAACTTTATTATAAGTGTAAATTTACCTTTATTGAAAAAAAAAATATATTTGTAGAGGTACAGGCTAAAGTAATGGCAAGGCAAGATAAGTCCGATAAAACTGAAATTCGATGCGAATACTTTTGAACCCGAAGCACAATAAGATTTAGATGGTTCGATAACCTCTCACTGATGCCTCTAAATGGAATTGTTAGTTCCATGCCATGGGCAAACTAAATTCTCTGTAAGAAGACATCAAGATTGAAACTGCTACAACGAGATATAAACCTTTAACGAGTTGATTTGTGAACCACAATCAAAATTACAAAATGAAAACTAGCAAGTCATCCGTAATCAAATCATATCAGTTGTGTAATCAAATAGTAAATCTTATCAAGCTCAATTCTGATTAAGTTGAATCTTATATTGTGCAACTTGATCGAGAGTAGGAGAAAGAGCTTGTGAATAGCTGAAGAATTGAGCAAATGAAGAATTCTTACTGAAGCCGGTTAAGAGGTTTGGCTAGCAATTCGAAACCACTACAAAACCGCGAGTGCATCCAGTGTCAGCCGCAAAGCATTGTCATGGTTATATGTTTAATTAAACATTCGTTGCAACGGCATGCTCGCTGAAAACATAGGCCTAGACCTTGGAGCGGCGGACGTGGGCACTTCGCTTAACTCTAGTCCAAGCCATTGTTTCTAATACGGGGCAAATTATCCACACCTGGAGATAGACTTTTGAAATGTAGTTGGAGTGATGATGGTTTTGCATTAATTGGAACCGATGGAGAAAGGCCTGGTGAATCGAACTCCATTGGTTCCACACCCATTTAAATTTTCATTGGTGTGCTTGATACTTTGCCAGTCAGCGCACAGCCTTAATTTGCTTAAGTTCTTAATTGCCCGTACCTTGGGTCTTGCGCCGTCCGGAGAGATCTCTTTCCTCGGGCTTTCTTCTTGAATTTTATTTTATAGTGGTGCGCCAGATTCGAGGCATTGCCGACTAAATAACGCTCTTGGTGGTTTATTGTAATCTTATTAAGGCAAATGAGTTCGAATGTATTTCGAGACCGAAGAAGAAGTCCAGTTCGGGTCTATGAACGCTTCTCCGTTCTTCAACTCCACAAAGCTCCGGGACAATAACGCGGGCAAAAAGTAATTGCTACGCAAGTGAGCAATTTTACTTTGCCTTTCTTCACGAAATTCGCTGCTCGATTCGAATGAAATTCCGCACAGCCCAGAGAATTATTCCAGCTAAACCATTAAAACTGGTTTATCGCCACGGATACCTGTTAAGCCATGCGGAGCTGCTGGTCGAGAGGTTTTTGCTCCAAGAGGCTCATTTTTTAAATGGTCATGCAACACCAGCGCTGGCCATTCGCTCGAGCTCAGTTCGACTCAGTTCGAGAAACGTTAACTAAATCACTTTCGACCGCTGACTAAAAATGTGGTAGCATAAGTAACAGGTTCCCAGGTAGGTAGGTCTAAAGGTAGGACAATTACTCTTGGCTCCAAACGGTTCTTGTAGTACTCGCGCGAAAGTTGAGAGTTAACCCCTTCCCCGCTTTGATGGGCCACTAGTCCAAGCGGGAAGGGGGCGTAAGACCCTGGCCGGAATAGCACTGCTTTTGTTGTGATGTCCAGCTTCTGTGATCGACTTGGGCCGCGGTTCCCAGCTGGCGAAGTGAAATCAATGCAGGAGCGCGATTTTCATTATACGGTGCAAGCCCCAAATGTGCGCTGCAAGTGCCTTCCGCGTTAGCGGAATATCCGCGGAGAATCAGCCTAAAGAAAATGCCATTTGCACTGGTGCAAACAGGTGAAAAGTTTCACGGTTTTTGAAGGTTTACTTCTTCCGTTTTATCTTCTTCGTCTTCTTAAGTCTTGACTACCAAGGGGTGTTATAAAAACAATTGGATCGCAGGGCGTTTCGACACTAACCCGATTATTATTATTTGGGAAGGCTGATAAATATTGACTAAAAGTGGTTTTTGGGGCAAAGGCAGTAGTTAATCTAATAAATGAAACTTTATGTTGGGAAAATATAACCTTCAAAGAAGCTGAACTTTAATAAGAAGTTGAACTTGCTTGAAATATTTATACAGGATAACTTAATATTTTACCTAAATAACATTTGTAAAATATGCATAGAAACATAAAAAAGAAGATTTAGCCTATACTACTTTTTTAACGTCTATGGTCCCTGCACATTGATCAGTCCAGTCATAGTCTGGTTTTTGGCATGTTTAGAGTGTTACAAAATAATTAAAAATTCTAGATTATGAAGCCCCTCTTTAATTTTTCCATTATTTTTAAGAGGTATATATTGGGTGTATAGCTTGAAGATGAGGAATTTTTTTGCAAAAATATTGTTAAATGAATTGATACATTATTAAGAGTAGTGTTCATCGCCAGCTATGATATTTCCCCACTTTTCGGACAATTTATGATTTCCTTGCCAAAAAACTGCTTATGTTTTAAAGCTAGGAACGAATCAAGCCAATTGATATCTTCAACTGAAAAGAAGCGTCCCAGTAAGGGCTCTCTGTATCGATCGAATCAAGTGATAGTCCGAAGGGACAAGGTCTGGTGAATATAGCAGGTGAGACAAAACTTCCCATCAACTATGTACCAAATAGTTTTTAACCGATGTAGTAGTATGAGGTCGAGCGTTGTCATGATGGATGACGCTTTTGAATGAATGTCAATGGCCTTAGGTACTTGGAAATTGCTGGTTTTGTCGTGTCGAAAAATTTTTTACAATCTCTTCGAACTTCTTCACTTAGTAAAGGCGTTCCTTGTCTTCCATATGAAAATCTCCAGTTTTAAAGAGTCGAAGCGAAAACTCTCAAACTTTAATCGAAAGAACATATTCATCGAAAATTTCTGATAGCAATCGAAGACTTTCAGCAACACTTTTTTCTAATTAAATAATAAAAGCGAAGCTTCCCGCAAATAATGTTTTTTTGGCACGTATTTTTCGATTGTAATTCTTTTAAATATATGCTATCATAAATTACTATTATTACGGCTATTATGACCATTTATAGTCAAAGCAGTACTGTGAAAGCAATACAAACGAGTAATGTAGAAAACTTTAAACCTTATTGTAATTCTACCATTTTTCTGTTCTGTTCTGTTCTGTGACTCAAAATTATCGAAAAACCGGAAGGGCTAGAGGTTATTAAAATTTTAATATTTCTAAAGCCTAAAAATCAAGTTTCTAACACAATGTAATAAAAAGATACGGTCTGTTAAAACTTATTTTGATATTGATCGACTGACGCACTGATCATCAAAACCTATACTCTGTTGACCTAGTTCTTTCAAACGCGAAGGCAAGTATTATATACTTGTGCTATAAAAAGTTCAGAAGATCATAACTTTCTTACTTCTAAAAGATCTACTAATGCTTGAAATTAAAAACTGTAAATTTAATTATTTCTGCCATGGCATTGAAAAGGATTGTAGCAGTTAGTTACGAAACATACATGATGATAAAAGACTGTATAGAGAAAGTTTTTTTTTTATATTCGAATAATAATGCATAGGAAAATATCAAAAAGTTATTGAACCTAGACATTTTATGTGTTCATTTAATTAACTATACATTGTAATACTCGTAATTATAACAGGGATTAAAATGAATTTTAATTTAATTTTAAATAATGTAATAAGAGGGCATAAATAATTGCTTTCTTATGACCATCTCATCAATGTCACTGCGTTTATTAAGATATGCATTTAATTGAGTTCCATCATTTTGCACGATCATGGATCGTTGCTTCCATATTTATTTAAGTAATTAAGCCTTCCAAAATTAATTAATGAGGAAATATTCGCATTTATTACGTCTACCATACGGTCAGCCAATTAGTAACTTGGTACGGCCTGGTGGATTGCAAATGTTGAATTTCTGGCAATTACAGTTTCCAGGTTTCTTACCACCCCGCAGGCTATTATCGGGCGAAATGTAGGGTTTAGTGCCACAATTATCCATTTTCAATAGCGTTCAATTAGGGCTCGTGTATGAGCGACTTGGTGCCAACGTCACTACCACAAGAGATCCGGGCTCGAAATAATTAGAAAGTTATTCTCCGAACGTAGCCACTCGTACAGCGGCATACACGCGAAATAGCTGCCTGAGTACAGTGGCAGAAATTCCTACTGAAGTAGTGGTAATCGATTTGATTTCGCAGCCAATGGATTCCTCGGGAGGAAATAAAATTCCTTTGTGTCTGATGGATTCTATTCCGGAAAAGTATCGATCCAACATCCTGCGATAAATTGCAAAAGCATACTTGCAATCGCTGAGAAATTTCATTGTAATTAGGCGTGGTATTCAGTTCATTTGGTACATAAGCCAGCTTTATTTAGATCATAACTTAATTGTAGTAGTTTTTCACTTTATGTAAAACCTTACAAATAAATAATGTTTTTAATGAAATGAATATACAGATAAGTGCAAAATCAAATAATTGTGCAATTACGAAGCTCTATACATTTGATTGGGTAACTGACAAAAAAGTGACCTTCAAAATTAGACGTTTATATGTTTGTTCCTAAAATTCTCAGGAATTACAGCAACGAATTTCATGAAACTTGCATCACATGGCTAGGAATCGTTAAATTTAGGAAACGAAGGAAACATTTTTAAAATTACTTAGTAGCTTCATAATTATTAGAGAATATTGGGGACAAACTAAAAAGAGGAAATACGTGTAAATTAAGTATTATTATTATTTCTGAAACATTTAATTAAATAGTACCTACCGCTATTGTGCACCTAGAGAATTGTTGGCTGTCCAAATGATAAGAATAATAATAAAATAACATTTTTTATAATGTGTGACTTAGGCAACTAATGATAAAATTTTATTTTCAGGATGTTCTACACAAAATTTGTCATCCACACGGCCAGGTTCAACGAATTGTTATTTTCAAGAAAAATGGAGTGCAAGCAATGGTTGAATATCCTTTTCAAATATCTTTTGCAATTTGCCGGATTGCTTACATTTTTTTAAAAAAAAAAATTATAATTACAAGAATGATCGAATATTTTCCTTAACTAGCAATTTTATTTCATCACATTTGACAGTTTGGAATCAGCAACCAGAGCGAGGGATAACTTAAATGGTGCTGACATTTATTCAGGCTGTTGCACACTAAAAATTGATTATGCAAAGGTTAGTATTATTTCGCTTTCTTTAAAGTTTATTTTCCTAATGGAAAGTTGTCAAGTGTAAATCCTTTTTTGAAGCAACTTTGTCTAGTGGTAGTGTACTGAAATTCATTATCATTTAATTGCCAAGTAATAGTGAGCTGCTAATTTATTAAATCAATCTACTGTAAATACGCTTACTAAATCTGTTAAATCTAACACAAATCAAAGTGGATTGTTTTTAATTTCTGCTTTTAGCGAATCTAAAAATACGAACACGTTGTACAACTTTAGTTATATACCTACATGAAGTACCTGTACATTACTGGTACAGTGTTTGTACTTTATATACTATAAAATTAGCTAAATTGTGCATTCATTGCAATATGTAATCAATTATTTGTAATTTATTTTAATAAAAACTACATATAAGTAAAATTTCAATTGATGATGAAGATTGAAAGACAAGGTTCGGTGTCCATCATTTCATATCTTGTTAAAAATTTAACACAAACATTTGCCGCAAAGGTTGTGTTTCGACAGGCATTAAATGACAACGAGGTTATTGATTCAAAAGTATTTCCTCTAAATTTCATTTCAACTGTCTGTTTGACGTGTTTACCGCGAAATGAGTGAAGCAACTCCTAAACTCTTCAAAATGTTAAACGAACACTCGTAAACTCCTATGCAGATTGACATGAAAACTCTCAATTGATTGACGTTTGAATTCAAACAAAGTAGCAGCAAACTTTTGTTTTTTTGCAATCGATACCAAAAATTGAACATTTGGGGTTGATTGCAAATTGAGAAAAAATTGCAATTCGTTTACGTGGAAATATTTTAAATGATTCAATAACACACTTCGTAAAATTAGATGAATTGAAGAAGAAAACATTTTCTATTTATTTTAATTTTCCAATATAAATATATATTTTTCAACTTTCAACAACATTATTATAATTATTTTTGGTTACATTTCGTGCTTCAAGTATAATTTAAGATGTTATTATAGTGAATTTTAAATATAAAATTTGCCAACATATAAATTAAATTCAACTCGTTTAAAGTCTTGTTATTAATTTCCTCATCTTCCTTTTATTTTCATTTTTCAGCCGGAAAAACTGAATGTTTACAAAAATGACACGGACTCAAGTTGGGACTACACACTCACAACAGGTAGGAACTAATTTTCCTGATACTTTCAAATCAAAGTTTTTAAGATGTTTAGTTTAATTTTCATTCAAATACGACAAAACTACTTTCCTCCATGGACTTTTCAGTTTCCTTTCTTTTAGTAAATACTTGCTACAGGAAAATATCAAAATTTATTTCTCACTCGCCACTCACGTTTTTCTTTCCAAATTCACATCATTCCATTCCAAAGGATATTTACGTAAAACGAAAAGTATTATATATTTAAAAAAAAAAAAAAATATTATATTTGTTACAACTTAAAGAAAGAACTTGCAATGTTTACATCCCTCAAATTTAGGATTCAGATAATATTTTCCTCTGCCACACATTTTGTCCTGGAGTTAATTACTCTTCGCGTATTAACGGGAATGAACTAATTTGAGGACGTACATTCATTTCATTATGCTTCATGACATCACAACTTTAAGTTCTTCCTATGAAATGTTTTTGTGTTATAATTTTTTAAAGAAATGTTTTTAAAGATTTGAGCAAATACAACATAAAAATTTTTAACGAGCAGGTCTTATCAATTCATTTTGTAGGTATACCTACATAATACAAAAACAATTATTGTTTAATTATTTTACATGTACTTTGAACATTTTAATGAATTATTACTGGTTTGTCAAATGTCTGAATCCTTTCGAGTTCCTATGTAATTTTTTTTTACACATTTTCTATTTGTACGTAATTCCGTATATGTTTTGTGTCTGATTTCTATGTCATATGATAGAACAATTTTCATTTTAAATTCGCAATTTAATCTAATTTTAAAACTCTGTACTATTAAATTTAGTTTAGAGTCGTCTTCAGACCTATAATTTATATAAAGAAAAGGTTTCCTTAAAGTAGATAGCGTAATTAATACCCCATGAAGCATAGATTTAAGAAAGAGAAACCGAACGGAGAAAAATCGAATAAAAATCTTTAGAAGCTCTATTGAGAGCTGATGAAAAGTAATGAATGCATTTTGTAAGCATTTCAATGCCGTCCGTGAACAATAGGAAAATTAAGGTATATTTAGAATAAAAGACTTTAATTGGGCAACCTAAATTCACTGTAAGCGAAAACCACACTATGGAATGAGCAAAATTCGCATCTAGATTTTGTTGATTATGGATGCAAATGATTCTCATTCAGTGGAGTACTTTAATGGATATAATACATATTTTAACCGCACTGGAAAATTTCTCCTTTGATGAACACACCAGTTTTACTAAATGTACTACATAAAATGTATTGCCGTACACGAGCAAAATCGCTGGTACGTTTGTGGCGGGAATTTCTTTTCTAGTAAGGTATGTGTAGGCAAAATCCAGAACAAATTGAATCGTTTCCTTGCTTTTTAGCGTACAGGAGTAATTCAGCCCGAAATGTTCTTTGAAGAGGCTTTGGGTGGCTTAGCGTATGTTTATAAAGGTGAAATATTTATTAAGACTTATACTTTGACCAGTTTTTTGCAGTACATGCAGCATAAATAACATAAATTGTTTTATCTATAAGACTAATGTACTTAATTAGTTTATTATGTTTATCCATCTTTGAATATTTCTCAACAAAAACGATTTCAATATTGTTAGTATACATCTTGCCAGATTATTAAGCATTATTACTCTGCTAAGTATTATTATGAGGTCTTTTGAACAATAAATAGATTCAACTATCTTTCGAGGCGAATGCATTGATTTGTTCTTAGACTACGAACTTGGGAAAACGTAAGTCTGTCAAATCATAAAACTTAGTTCACGGGTACTCTTTTTAGAAAATATTTGATGACAACCGATTTCAATCCCAGAAAATGTGATCTCGCCAGATTGCTGACACCACATATTATGAACGGTTTCCCACTAATTAAATTAGGTACAAAAAATTTTATCAAAAACTGAAAGAATCTTAAAAATCCTAGCTTTGTCTAAAGCTAATATAAAATAAATCCATATTAGGTTTTTATGTCCATTAAAGGTCACGCTTTGAAGCATAGTGTTTTTTTTTTTTATAAATAAAAATAATGCGACTGTTTTTGTTTTTATCCCGAGATATGTAGTTATTTTTCTATATAAGCATCTTTGAATGTAATCGTCGCGTTATACGCAAGTAAAGCTAAGTAAATTGCGATTTTCAACCTTAATAAGATTTACATATCAAGAGTTTGGCATTATTTACAAACCTATTAAAAACGTTTTGTGAAAAAAGCATGATATCTTTATTGATGTTACTAATAATAATAGTGCTTTGAATAAGATAATGCTTGAACAAACGGCCGTTGTAAATGTATCGTGTTGTGCATGCTGTGTATTATGTCGTGCGTTGTGCGTAATATTATCTAAATAATGAAACATTCCTTGCTTATTTTGACAAATCAAAATATTTTCCGATAGTATTTCTAATTAAAGATGTCACTAGCACAGACAGTATTTCAATCTATAGGTATTTTACGTTATTCTGAATGTATTCAAATTGAAACTTATCTTTCTACTGATATCACATTATTCCCTTAATTAATTTGCAGTATGAGTTATCGTTAAGAATGGATAATTAAAAGCAAAATTTTAAATAGGTACAGTAGAAACTTAATTATTCCAGATCTGTTTTATCCCAATTCAATTTGCTTCACATTGTAAATTAAACTGGCTATCTTTGCTTTTTCATTACTATTTAGAAGGATCCACATGTTAAAATATATAAAATTATTTATGAAACACTACTGTGGAAAGACCTACATGTTATCATTACATTTTATATTGACTATTTACCTTCAATACTCCAGTAGTATTCTGTTTGCTTTCATAAACTCTAACGGATTTTAAATTAAACCCAGAGAAATAAATCTAAAGGAAATACATGTATTCAACTATTGACAGCACCAGCCGCAACTATTTGTAATTTGAATTTCAAAATGATTCAATTCATTAATGACATATTTTTAATTCTTTTAACAATTTACAACTGAATTAAGCTGGCTTAAAAAGTCATAAAAACATTTTCAATCCACGGTTGTTTCTATTGTCGGTTGACTCAGCTGTCATATATTTTTATCTAGTTTGCGTTTGAAACATTTATAGAAGAAAATTTCAGAAACTATAACCAGAAATATTTGGAAACATGAACAGGGTGCTAGAAACGAGTTCGATTATTTCTCATTTTTGATCGAAAATTAAAATTACGAACATTTTGATAAAAATTTCCATATAAACACTTCAATTTCTACCCGGAATGAATAATTTCAGAATGATTAATTTCAGAACGAATCATTATATAGGCAGTTCATTTATTTATTTGAGATAAAATCCTTAAATGAAGATATTTGTTGTTTGGTTTTTGGAGTTTTGCGCCTGTTTTTAAAAGTGGTATGAAAATGTGGATCACTTTTTGTGTTAATCATCAATGAATAGGTAATATACATGCAATAGATTTCCATCCATTAAAAAAGTGTAATTTATTAATATTTTCTTGATAAATAATAGTTTTATTCTGTATTAGTGAGGTTATAATTTTTTATTTAATTTTTATTTTAAATATATGTCTATCCAAATAACGTAGCAAAAATAAGACATGTGACAAACTATCACGCCTCGTTGCATTTGCTTGAAAATTTTAATTTTGTTAATGTTCATTCTTCTCTCATATCACTGTCATCACTTCCTTCAAAACAATTGAATCAATATTGTAAATAGAAATACAGAGATCACTGGTATTTATGAACTATTGATATAAGTCAAAATACCAGTGGTTTTATCAATTTAACCTTAATTTGATTCAATGCCTATCACTTATTAGAAACATTCATTGAATATACTCCATCGTCATTCTTAACATAATTTATTTGTGTCAATTGCTCAAACGATGGATATGCTAAGCATTTACGAATTTGCTGAATTTAATATTATAAGACAACATCGCAAACCGATACCTACCGTAATACGTTATCTACTTT
Source organism: Philonicus albiceps (assembly GCA_963969385.1). NCBI lineage: Eukaryota > Metazoa > Arthropoda > Insecta > Diptera > Asilidae > Philonicus > Philonicus albiceps. The sequence continues at coordinate 35,140,247 of OZ017773.1, forward strand.
ATACCTGAAGCACACAGACAAACAACAGCAGATTATTTTTATATATCTATATTATGTCCATGCATGCGTTTTTTAGAGTAAATGTAATTTCCAGTAAATACTAAATTATTGAATAAATTTATTTGACGTTGTCCACTATTTTGGATTTCAAGACACATTGAAGAACCTTAAGCGGCTGTAGCCGATTGGAAAGTAATACCTGCACTGTTTTTTATTTGAATTCTTGCATTAACATATTGTCACTCAACTCACATCCAAATTTCGCACAAGCCGGAGGTATACAGAACCTTACAACAAACATATGAGATTTAGGGATATAGGGCGTACTAGAAAATAAAGATATATGCTAATAAAGCAATACATCTTCAATATGGTGGTGGATTACACGAGGAACACAAAAGCTAGGATTTGAGCAGAACCAAACAAAACACTGCCGTTTCCTCAATCAATAAATTCCTCATCATAATTCGAGAAGTGCGTCCGAGCAATTTGAAATCAACCAAAATACACATCCGCTCGTGACGTTCTGATCGGCGACATCGTTTTGTATTGAAGCTCAATAAAATTAACAGCGTTGTGCATTTGCGGGCGTGGCAATACCATTGGAATGTGCAATTAATTACGAATGTTTACAGCACTTGCTCTAGGTCTTCATTAGCTAATTTTTTTGTATTTGCTATATATAAATTAATGACTCAAGTGAAAGATTGATCTAAAGGCAATTTGGATTTGTGCCAGGGATTTGGTGAGGATTTCGTTTCCAGCGTAATAAACTCGGCTGTTAACTAGTCTTGCCTTTGTTTTGAAATATATGTTGATTTTGCTACTAAGCCATTTATTTTGTAATATGTTTAGACGATCGGAAAGTTGACGTTTTCTTATTGCAATATTTTCAGTAAAATAAAGACTCTACGACTAATTATTCGGGGATTAGGTTTATGTCTATAATGGATAATACTAAAATAACATATTACAGCGCCAAGTCTTTCCAACTTACCTCATCGTAAATAAGTTGTTGAAGCTCTATGAAACAAACAGGTGAAGGCGGTTGCGGTTCTGTGATCTTTATTTTAATATGTATTCAAAACAAAACTTAGAAATCGATTTCCAAACTTCAAAGGCTGATTTTGTCTACATATTTTACGGTAGATATAAATATGAAAAACACAGAAACTAATTCTCCATGGTATATAAACCATTGCATATGTATCATAAAGTTAAAACAAATTAAATTCTTCATCACCAAAAACTCAAGCTAAAAGTTACCTTAACTAAGTAAATGATTCTTCAATTTAATACAGTTCAAAACGAATACCGCGTAATTAATAAAAAAGTTTAGGAACCCGATTTTCACTCTTCTGATTTTAAGGTATATTTTTATCAGTCAGTTATGTGGTTTCTTTCAAATATCCCTTAAATCGATTAGGAACCGCGATTGCTAATATGCTCTATATTTAACTTTTATAAATTTCAAAGATTCCGCTTTGATAATACCTAAAGTTCTAATTATGCACTGCCTAAAATAAGTTTCATTCGGTTTTTAGTGAAAACTATATTTATTTTATAATATTTAAAAATATTCCTATATAGGAACAACTTTGCGTTTTGCACAGAATAGTCTTTAATTATTAAAACTGCAAAATATAAAGAGATCTCTACTTTTAGAATCAAAAAAAGGTAAACTTATATCGATAAAAGAGGAGCTTATTTGTGCAACTCTTGTATTTACTTTGATAATGTTAGAAAAAGACTGTTTCAGAAAATATCGCAGAGTTCATTAAACGCATTTTAGTACGAACAGTTAGTTATTCGTCATAGTCGTCATGTAACGAAGGTAGTTTAAAAAATTCTTTCGTAATGGAATGGGTTAAATCTCGGTCGTTTGTTGCAGCAAACCTCAGCAATTAGAAATTATTTCACGATTGCTAACTAGTTCTAGTCCGCGATACAGAATTTTAAAATCTCCTCACAGATTTTAGTAATTCATTAGATATCTCCACTTTTTCTTTAGGAAATTGCAGGAAAATCTTTAAAATAAGTGAATTACTTTAATACACGGAATGGTTACGTGAGGAATCCAAAATGACGATTTCTAATCCCTCAGGCGTAACACTTCAAACAATTTTAGATCAAAATATCCTATATTTTTGATTCAATATATATCTCAAAATATTTTCATTTCTTTTGGGGATTTTAAATGATTCAACCCTGAGTTTTCAAGTCGACAATAAGGAGTAATTTTTCTAAATTGCTTTTAAACTGAATAAAACTTTACAGAACATTACTTCAAATCATTAATAATACTATGCAAAACTTATGACCTCATTCTGCTTTATTTATTTTGATAAAAAAAAATCACACAATGACTTTTTACAATCGAAGTTTAATACCTTCCATAAAAATAAAATGCTAGAGGTTCATCGATTTTCCAGCATATAAAGACTTTAATTTAATAGCAGGCTCTGTGCAGAACATTACATGAATTTAACTTAATTCTCGGATAAAAGAAAATGAGAAATAAAAGTGTTCCCTTAGCGAAATCGAATATTTACGATTTATTTAAAAAAGATGATTTGTGTTTATACCCAGAACAAGAAACGATGTTACAAGGCACATATTAGATCAGTCAAATATCTTTGTTTTTCGCTATGTTCCTGTTTCAGCAGTTAATTTAAGATTAATTTTGGATAAGAAAACACACGAAATCCCTTCGAAAACTCTATCAGGAAAACGTCTTTCACCATTACAATAGGAGAAAATTTATGCCCTGAGACTAGTAACTGCTCTTGAAGAGATTTTTCGGGCTTTCATGCCTTTCTACATGGTTGAGATTGTTTTACTTAGGAAAGACCGCCGCAAACCCTTAAGGGTTTAACCCTTAAAACTAATAAACTATAACTTTTCTCTTTATCTTTCGTTGGTTCGTTTAAGATAAGGATAAAGGAAGCCCTAACCTTCATCTTATTGCTCTAGAAAAATATGAAAATCTATTATCGCGCTCAAGACCTCCTTCATCACTCCGCTTTGAATTTTGTAGTACTTCTTAAAAGAAATAGTTTTTATACGAACGACTTAAGCAATAATCACTATCAGTTTCAGATGAAAAATGTAGAAGTATTCAAAATGGAGACATAAATTTCAACTTGCGCAAACTTGAACTGCTTTATTTGGTTTCAGTAAAAAGAATTTCAAGTCGTCTTTAAGCATTCACTGAAGGTGAAACTTTTTTTTTTTCTATGGAGCTATTAGGAGGTCACGTGAGTTTCTTCTTGTTCCAAACTGAGCAGCAAATAAAAAGAAAACTGAGAAAATGAATGCAAACAAAACAAAGACTTTCTCCTCTTCCCTTAGACGCGGGTGTAATCAAAGTTTATTTCAACAAATAGAACACAAATAGCGGAGTCTAGCACATTATGCATGGGCGAAACAAATTGTTGAAAGGTTTCACTTTGGGAGCTTCCGTTCCTGCGTCGATGCACCTCATTAGCGAAATTCCTCACGAAATTTCGCGCAAATAAAAACAATAGGGTTTCGACCCTTTTCGGGTTTTACTCTTAGTTCTTCCCCCGCATTTAGACTATTTGAAAAGTTGTATGGCGCCAGAAGAGATGTTTGTTTTATTCAACAGACATTTGTTGGATGCTTAAGGCAAGTGAATTGAGAAATCTTTCCGACCACTCTTGCGATGAGCACCTGTCAGTGCAGGTTGGCGTTAGTTAGAATGGAACAACCGCCCTAGGTCACTTGTCTTAATGAAGTTTGTATAACTTTAGCAGTATTTCTGTCTGACGAAATTAATAAAAACAAGTAAGAAGTCGATGTAACTTTTTTAGGTAGTTAGATCCTTTCGGCCTACTTTAATAAAAAAATTTTTAGTTTTAACAGTGGTATGAACCTGAAATGGGACGTTTTGCATATCGGCCATCAAGTGAAACTTTTAATTACATTTGAAAATTCAAACTTCGGATCAATCGACAGAAACTCTAATTGGAATTCTGTAGGGTACTGTAAAAAAGTTTTTTTTTTTTTTTCAGGGTTTGACTTAACCTTTAAAATTAGTTTTAATGCGCCAGAAAATGTGAAGGTATGCAGGTGCAACAGCAGCTCTGTTCCCATTTCATTAAGAAATCCTTTCCCACCCGTCTTGCAATGGAAGCGGACAAGCCCCTGAGCTTTTCCTGTTGCATGGACTTCATTCATGTGGAGCACAAAAGATTAAGACTTCTTGTCCCAACATAAGACAGCTACGGTTGCATACAAAGCACGAAAACAAAGTGCGACCCATTTAATTTCTATCACCTGCTTGTTTTTTTTTAAATCGCTTTTAGGGTATTGATTTGTTATAGTCATGCCGCACCACCTCGACGATACCTACCTTAAGTATCTTTGTATCTTTGTGTATGCACGCCTTGCATAGTTCGCCCGATTGCAGCACAGAGGTTTAATGCCTCTTGGCTCATGGCTCTCAAAAGTTGTAAACAGCATTAATGGAAGAGAGTAGGGGTGAGAAAGAATGAGGTTAAACATACCGGTGCTGTGTCCCTTTTGCTAGAAGCACTATTACATCATCATTTGTTGTTAAGTCCTTAAATCCTATCTTGACTTAAATAAGCGCTACCCTGATGCACTTGTTTGGGACTCTTCTTTTTCTCAAGATAAAGCTGTCTTTCGTCTGATCTCAGGCGAGTAGAGACGTTGCATTTCTAGGATTGCTTCATTTCTGAGAAGATTAGTTGCACAAGGATTGCCGGTTTTATACGTAGACTTTTAATTGAAGTGCAGTTTTGCAGTTAATTCTGATTTTAACTTTCAAATGTACACTGGTATATTTGATGTCTAAGCTTTTGGTAAGGAATCAAATAATTTAAAGTATTAAAACTAAAGTAAAAATAGACTTAGCAATTAAGTTCGTATAAAAAAGTGAAGGTATTTCTTTATTTTACATACTAAAAATTAAATTTAAAAAAGTACCATTTTTATATTACTTTAAAAAATGTATGCAGTTTTGTAACTTCAAACAGTTTAAACTAGACGCAACAAATTTTAAGTAAAAATATGTCGTGCCAAACCAAAAGGCAATCTAATCATATAAACACAAACCAGTCCGTTTTTGGACATTTCCATTTCCTTAAAACTTGTGTATGGAGCTAAATTGGGACTGTATTGAAAAATAAATCAAATTTTTATAAAAGATGAGCCCTTTGTATACCATTTTACCAAGCTTAAAAATTGGTTGTTCAAATTGCCTCTTTTAGTCGATGTCTGTCTCACAATTTATTCATAACGTGGGCTATTATTATTTCTTTGAATTCTCTTTTATGTATGTACTTAACAATCTATCAGAAATGAGTTAGAATACATTTGGTACAAAAGCTCCGTTCCATTATGTTAAAGATCTTTCTTCGATTTTATCTTATTCCAAAATTTGTTCGTTCGCCTTCAATCTAAAGACTTTGGGGGTTGTCTCTCTTGACTGATGGTCATCTTTTACATCATTTAGTCTCTTTTCTACGCAATATACATTAAACACATCTGACCAATTTATCTTAGATTTCTTAGGTTTATTCTTTACGTCACTCATTGGCTCGGACGTGTAAATCTTACCTTGACAGGCTTAGGTAGACCACCAATGGATATTCACAAAGCTTAAATAAAGAAGATGTAGCATCTCAAGAATGTTTATAATTTATTATGCGTTGAAAGGTCTAATTAATTTTTTGGAATGGTTAGATTTCATAATTCTTTTTTCTTATTAAAAACTCAAATCTTGGAGATTTAAACTAGGTTTTTATTAATTTCGCTATCTTATTCAGAGTTCTTAGGTACATTCTAGTATTATCCTGCCAGAGGTATCATAAATCAATCTTTCTGAAGGTATTGCTTCCTGACCGCCAACGTTTTTGAAAACGTTTACATACTTCTCCATTTCTTTAAGCTATATATTCAAAACATTCAAATTGGCTTTGAATATGTTAGCCAAATGAATGAATATAGCTGCTTTTTGTGTAAAGGGTGTACTTATGTCTTTAGAGCCTTTTAATATTTTTGCTAGATTTTTCAACATGTCACTAAATTATTCAAATGCTGAAGGTCAAGTGGTGCCCTGTATGTTTTTTTTTCTGAATGTTTGATGCAGCAGGCGCCCTAAAGAGCATCCAGAAAAGTTCTAAGTAATTAACAGGGCCCTTGAAAAAATGTTGAAAATGTTCCCGCTCTATGCTCATTATATTCACAAATGAGATCCGAACTCAAAACAAGAGAACGTTAGTAAGACTGCATAAAGACGATACACATTCGGTTTAGGGATTTTAATGAATTGAGTTCTTCAAATGAGCCTTTGCGCACTAGACGTTGAGGATTCTTCTCATGTTCGCAGGTACAAGCGAGAATCGTTGTTGGCCTCATTTATTTTTTGAATATTTCCTACTTAACATTTAGCTACACAATCTTGGATGAATAATTTTCTTAAGAAAGTGGAAAAGTAATAGGTAAGGCGTAACGGCTTTTACGAGCGATTGAGTAAGTGCTAATTCACGGATATGCGCCAAACATCCCATTAGCGGGGTATAAATTCATGTTCATTCGGTAGGTACAACATGAAATCTCATTTCACGTCATTTTTCGAATCATATGTGGGTAAGAACAGAACAACGAAGAAGAAATTCATCAAACCGGAAATGACAAATGAGGGTAAGGAAATGGAGTTTTCGATGCTTTCAAGAGGGAAACGAAATATACAGCTGATATAAAACGTCTGCAAAGCATCACATTGCCATGCCACAATACTTGTCGAAAAACATGTTTGATGGGAAACAACGAAATTCAGACAAACGAAAGCAATTAATTGTACATACAGCGGAAATAGTATAATATAGGGTCAAAAGCAAGGATACCCAAAAGGAACACCTATAAAACAATCTGTAGATCCGGCAGCATCTGGACCGGGGAGATACATGGACAAATTTAATTTAATTTAAGAAAACATGAAATCAAAAATACTCAAAAAATATATTTAAATGGACACACCCAAGGAACATATAAGAGGGATGTAAAGATGAAAAAAGTAATTTCTTTCAAAAACCATATCCTGTGAAAAAACTAAAATACTTGTAAGGTATAAACAACTGTTCGGCAAGCGCAGCTAGGAAGCACAAACACTTTGTCTAATAAAAAACAAAAGTACATTGAAACGGCACACCAAATGTGAATGAACATGAACATGCAAAACTGAACAACAGAAAACTTCCTTTACAGAGACGAAATTTAATATTTGTTTAGTTTCTTTAGTTTATATTTGAAGCAATGGTTAAGAAATTAAGTTAAGAAACTGTACTAGTAAACAAAAGAATCCAACTGGCTTGTTTGTCTGTGTGCAGGGTTTTCGGTGGTTTTAAACGGAACGCGATGGGCAACTACCTACCACAGAAAAGAGCCTGATCTAATGTCACGGACGGATGCAATATGGATTAAAAAAAAAATAATAATCATAAACGAATTATGTTAAATATCCTTCAGCGATTAAGGATTGCAAACGCGTTGACAAAATTAGACGCCAATCTATAAAGAAAAAAAAATTAATTTAAAAGTGAAAACAAGAGGCATCAAGACATCAAGGACGGACTCTTCTACCTGTGCTTAATGCGGCAGATCCTCAGATACGGTGTACAAGTAAGTTTAAGTCTGTTTATCGGTGGTAGCTGCAACTTTAAAATGTATGGCTAGAATGCGTTATAGAAATTCAATTTGAAAATTCAAGGAGAGGTAAGTTAGCTTTCAGTTTTTTTTTTTTTTTACCAACAATTTTATTTTTATTCACTTCATGCGCCTTTATTGATTCAACATCCATAGTCATGTCCACGTACTTTAGTTTCAACTGTTGTCACATTCATCTCATTCGCATTCATCAGATTATTGAACCCAAAGTAGGGCAGCGAGTGGAATTATGAATTTATTCCTCGTAACCAGAAAAAGTTTAAATTGAAATGATATAACTGAAAATTATGTTTTACCTTTTTTTTTCGAATAGTTTTATTTAATTATTGTCTACTGTTGTATATAGTGTGGCAAAAATTCGTTTAAACTGTTTCAGTACAGTATAATTCGAACATTATTTAACACTTGATGTATAAATTTGTAAAAGTTCTTTTATTCTTCTCGCTTATAGAATATTTTTGAAAATTACTCTATACATACTGTAAATAATTCTAGGTAATACCGTCAGAGATTTTAATTAATACATATACATATGTATGTGGGGTCGATTGCACTTTTCATTAGAACAAATAATTGCACCAATTCGAAGGTCTCATGTTCGATTCTTGTTGTTGTTTTCCGGGCAATTCCCACATATATATATGTTTAATATTTACATCTTAGGTCACTTATTTTTTATTCAAACGTTTTTAAAACGATAATTGTAAAGAAGATATATTTCATGAAAGCAACAATGAATTAAGTTGATAAATTCTGAAGCTGTGTATATATAATAAATTATAAAGCTGAATATGTGAAAAGTAAAGAAAGATTTTATTAAAATAGCTGTCAAATATCTAATTTATGTAGAAAAATCGACGCCGAACAGGAGTGACAACGTAATCACATTTTCATATTTTCGTGCCACCATATTCAAAATATGAAATTTAAAGTTTTCAGTATGTACATACATATATTTCAACGCCCTCTGATATTCAGTTCAAAAATGCAAAAAACTAATAAAATAAATAAACCTTAAACTATTTTTCCTTTAATTAATGAAAACCATAAAAGTTGGTTGCACGATTTTAGATTACTTTTAGGTATAACTTCGAAACATTGTTTAAATTAATTAATTCCTTTTCACTTTGAATACCTACAAAAAGAATATCTGGCGGACACCAGTTTTTCTACGTAAAGAAACAAGGAAATCTCGATACACCAATATCTCAAGAAGAATTCAATAAGAGGAAAATCTTATAAAAGTTTTTTTTTCTTTGAATTGATTGAAAAATATTCTGTGAGTTTTAAAGTCATTAAAACTATTATCCTGTCTGCTCTATGAGGCTCAACTTTCGAAGGAAAGGGGCTTATGTTTAAGAAACGTGTTCATTGTTCAATCTTAAAGCTTCCCTTCCTTTTTCCAGCGACTTTATACAATAATAATTGAGAAGTTATAAATGACTTGCCTTATTTAATTTGTATAATACAATGATTATAAAATAAGAGCTTAAACACGAATAAAATTAATTGTCCCTACTCCTTTATGTTAGACAAATAAACGCATTTCATTATCTTAATAAATTTAGTTTTTGGTCTGAATTGCTTCAAATTGAAGTAATGAAATTGCATTCGTGCTGCTACATTTATATAATAAGAGAAAATGAAATGAAAATTTTAATGATTTGCTCGTAAAATGATTGACCTATTTAACCTACCATCCAGGATTTATTCAAAATTTTTCTATTCCTATCTGTAGTTGCAGTTATTTACATTTACCTACTTCTATGAATTTATTTTTGCAGAGCCAATATAAAAGGAAAATTTGCAATCTCTCAGATATTCTGCTATTACTACCATTAGACCTTAAATATTTTAAATAGCAAAGGAAATATCTGAAATGGTGAAGTATATTTCGCCTTTTTGAATTTTTTGTTATAAATTCAGTTTTTCCTTTTCAGTATTTTATCAATATTTCTTGCCCATTTCCCGCGAGATTGAAAACAGTAACACAGGAAATACTGATTTTTGAATTTTCTTCATAAATTTTATATCAACATAAAGTGGTACTTTTCCATTTAATATATTCATAAAAGTATAATGCATTTTTAATAATGCTGAATATTTTTCCTTCGATTAATTGATGTAGCTATATTTAAATGTACCAGCCCTATAATTTTGGTTCAAGACTATAAGATTATAAATAGGAAGTATTCCTTTTTTCGTTTTTTTTTTTTTTTATTTGTTATCTACATATAGTCTATGATTTCTAGCAATTTATTTATCAAATGTAGGTAATTAAAAACGGATTTTCATTAAGGTTGGCTTAGTTATGTGGTGTTTTAATAAACTTTACTAGCTAGAAATCTTCAGACTTGTATAATCCCAACAACATCAGGAGGCTAAATAGATCTCTAGCACCTTATTTATATTCCTGTTATACCAGAAATTTCATTTGGGAATTGAGCCAAATATAATTAAATCCCTAAGTAAAAATTTAATTTAAATAATTATATAAAATATTTCGAAATAATATCTGAAGCTAATAGAATATCTTCACTAATCTACACTCAACTTGCTAATTTTTTTTACAGCCAAGGAAATGGGTAATGGTCGCTCACCTCTACTTCAGGAACCACTTTACGGAACTCGCCCTCAGCCATACAGTGAGTACCTAAAATTTACGCAAGAGAGTTGTAATTTTACACGTATTTTTCGTCTTTTTTCTATTCATTTTTCACTTTCACATTCAAAAAATACATTTTGCATTTTGAGATTTGTGGCCTCGTATTTCAAATCTATATTATCAAGTGTTAAATTTTATTTTATTTATTATTTTGTGAGACGTGACCCATTACTTTTCAATTAATATTATTTAAAAAAATATATGATATAAGTCATGTAAAAAGCAAGAATATCCCCAGCAATTTCAGAACAATATTTTTCCTTCTTTAATGCAAATGATAACCGTATTCGTGTTTTTCAACCAATAAGTTGCACAGACGAAGGAAAATAAGCTTTTAAAACCTTAGTGCTGGAGAAGAATTTTAACTTTTCTGAACTTTCTCTTTTATGAAATTCTCGGAAAGGACGAAAAGCCAAACCCTTCCTCAAGAATATTATTCCTACCTATTGTTATTTCTGGTCAAGGTATTTTATCCGCTCAAGATGTTTTCTGTTCGGTTTTCTATTGTAGATTTCATTTATGTTTAGCTCGGTTCCATTACTATACAACCTTTGTTTTTCTCTGAAGGGCCTATAAATTTTCATAACACTACTCAATAAGTTTTATGAATAATGAATTAAAAATATCTCGAAGCTTTGTTTCTTTTTATTTTAATACCTGCCTGCCACAGATGAAAATATGCTTCGATTAATTCTCCTTCAAGAAAATACAATACATTTTCATGGCAATCTTGGAGAGGTAAAAGAATCATTGTCATTGTCTAGAAAATTGCTACCATCAACAAGACATTTAACCAAGGAAGATTTTCTTAGGATCATTGCATTCTGCAGAATTCTATGGTTTGGATACAAAGAAATAGGAGTTTTATAAGACAGTAGTGCCAGCATACCTTGTGAGAGTTTGGTGAAATGCAGACTATGACATAATTCTCTTACTCATGTTATATCTGCTGCCTTTGTGAATTTATATTCGCTATTATTTATTTATTATAAGAGTTTAGTGGACGAAAGTGTTGTTTGCGGTAGAATATATGGTCAAATAATATTTTATTAATCTTTCTACTTTTTACGATTATTAACCATACAAGAACAAATTTTGTGATGGAAAAATACGTTTTTAATTTGAAAATATCGTAAACTCTTTAGTTTTTCGAGCAACTTGAAAATTTAATTCGCAAACTATAATGATAATTACTTTACAAGAATCTTTTGGATTTACTTTAGTAATCATGCCGACCTCATCTTGTAATTTTTCAAGTAGTCATTTAATAATCCTAATTTTCTTACGCAATTTATTATAAAAGTATTGATTAAATAATTTTCGATTGTAGAGGACAAGGACAGAACTTGCGTTGCGTTAAGTAAACGATTTTCGTGCAAATTAATAATTAGAGGTTCGAATTACTGATTTGGAATCTATTCTATATTAAAATAGAAGTTAAGAAATACGATATTTTTCGCAATTGCCCGGAGATTATCTGTATTTAGCAATACATTCGATCGTGGGAAATAAATTGCATCACGGCTTCTCACAAACTTTAAAATTATGCATTTAATATTAAGTTAACTTGAATGGGGCACATCCATTTTAGAGCATTATTGAATTAATCAAGGCAGAGGCCGTATATAGTCAATTATATGGCAAGTAATCTTCGAAAGATTAAATGAATGGCCCTGAAGATTTATGTTTGCGAAAGAAAATCCCTCAGAAGTTAAGGTCTGAAGAATTATCTTTACGCTAGTATAGATATAAAGTAACTTACTTGAAATTTATATTATCGTTAGTTCCGCTTCCTCGCTTCTTCATGAGCATAAGATGCCTAAATGTAAGGAATTTTCTTAAACCTATTTTATCATGAAATATGTTGATTTGGAATTAAAGTAACATCTGATTCCCGGGACTAACTTAAGAAATGCTTTTGTACACAAAACTGAGATTTAAAGCTATAATGGCAGACTGTTGCCAACGTTTAAAGTTCTTGACGTGCCTTTAAACTCTTAAAAAATTCATTAAGTGGCAGAGGCGAAAAAGTTTCCTGTAGTTATGCTGCAATTGCCTGGGGTAAAATGATAAAAGTGAGCCACGGGCCCATAGCTCAGAAGAAGAAGCTGAAATATTTTTCAATCCTAACACGGGACGAGCAGTAGTTATGCAACGCATAAAACGGCGGCGGAGAGCATAATGAAAACTGTAGCAGCAGGTGCTGAAAATGTGTTGATTACGTCGGCCGTTGTTCCAATGCATACCTCGTCGTCTTTGCCTTGCTGAATGTAGGTAAATTGCCATGTATAGAATCGCGTGTTGGAATCCATTATTGGGTCATACGTACCATGAAAACGTGAGCAGAACACCGGGGCTCTGTCTACTTTTCAGCACAAATTTCACCGAGTGCACACTCCCGAAATGGAGCTGGGGTAGCAATCACGTTTTTCAATACCAAATTTGTTCTGCTGATCTCATTAGCTTTGTCCGAAACATCTGCGTCAACGAAAATCGTATTTTCAAACGTTGATTGATTTATTAAAGGAATCCTGACTAGCTTTAGAGCATAGTTAACCATTCGTGCTACATCGCTTCGGTGTCGTCTCTGTGGAGCCATTTCAATTGAGAATTTTCTTTCCATATTCATTGAAATGTTGCTAAATATAATTTACAACAAGATGCACTGCGTCCAATGCATTAATGTAAAGCTGAAGAAACATTTCGGACAAGCTAATGAATTTCCGGCATTTAAATCGTTATTAGCAGGGCTATTCATAATTATAGAAAATTATTTGGATGTAACTTTCCTTTTTTTTATTTTTATTTTTAGATGTAGTGTAGAAATATATTGGTATTTTAAAATATATACTACTCTTTATATTACCTACTTTTTTGACGCTGATGAAGATTTATTTAATTTATAGTATTTTTAGTATTACCCTGTGTTTTTCCCATGTATTCTTTAATTTTCACTGACTAGTTTATCCTTTATGGATTTGGATCATACTTTTAGCATATTGTTGATTATGTACATAAGCAAGCATAAAAAAATCACTACCTATATTTTATTTAAAGGTCTTAATTTGTCATTTGCGACTTAGAAACACCCTATAAAATTTGTGTTTTATAAAATATATAAATAGGAAAAACATTAGTATGTATACCTTATACTATCTTTAAAATTCTTGAAATGCATATTAAAATGTTTTAAAACTTGACGATTTTTATGTTATAATGCAGTTACGAATCTTTTTCATATATACAATTGTTGTTAATTTATTTTTTATTAATCTAACGTCTACCTCTTGGGGTCAGAGAATTCTGGCGTTTCATGGTCAAGAGAAATCTAAAAATGTCTGTATTATGAGCCTAATATATGAATGGTTCACATGCCAAATCGATTAACTCCACAAGCAAAAAGTGGAGAAGATTGGGGAAACAACAGACATTTGATTTAGAAGCTCGTTTTAAAATAAAAATTCAAAATTACTACTTTTACGCAAAATTATTAAGATAATTAATTTCCAAAATTACACGTTAAACTTGTATTAGAGGTTTTAATATTAAGATTCAGAAATTTTCAAAAGTGGAGTTAATCGATTTGGTCTGTGAACCGTTCATATTTAAATCATTTTACAATTATATGTTAATTGATCCTTCTGATTCAGATCTGGGAACAATGGGAAAAAGTTTCGTTTCTGCTATGATCGAAAAAATCCATTTTAAAAATACGGAGTTTGCTGACCTAATACAAATTAATTACTTCTAGCCAATCCAGCTTTTTAGTCCGCTTTATTCCAATAAATGTAAAATGATTAAGCAAGCAGCATAAAAGTTAATAGAACTCACCTACTTATTGTTCCTAGTTTTAAGGAACATCATGCTACTCAAATTTACTGAAGTAAGATTAATAATAAAAACATTTGGATAACAGAGCTCTAGACCTAGTTTTTTTTGACTACTTCGTGGTTTGGTATTATCATTTTAAGAGCGAAATGTCTGCTATAAAATACATGAGATTTCTGAAGTATATAGCAGAACTGCACGAGGATTGTCTAAAAAGTTTTCGATCTCAATATGAAGATAGCTGCATACATAAACAAAAATTGGATAATGTGTTTGCACATGCTCTAAAAGGTACTTAACAAAATTTCAACCATTTTGAACGGGTAAGTTTTTGACAATCATTTGAGCGAGTCGATATGAGTGTTTGTGCGAATGGAAAAAATCGAGTATCGAGCTGTTATTAAATATTTATTTTTGAAATGCAATGCGCCTATGCAAATCAAAAACGAGTTGAACACTGTTTGAGACTTTCAAAAACTGCAACCACTGACGATAATATCGCCCAAGTTCTGCAAAGGTGTTAAGCAACAATCAAATTAAAGTTAGAGAGATAGCAGAGGTCATGAACATATCCAAAGAACGTGTTTGTCACATAATAAATCTAGATTTCGGCATAAGAAAGCTCGTGCGTTGGGTGCCGCGATTGTTCACTTTAGATCAAAAACGTGTTCGAATCAACATTTCCGTTTTGTTTAGATGAGTTAAAGAGATGGGAACATCACGTGTAGAGATTTACAAAGAAACTATGTAGAAAAATAAAAATAAATTTGTGGTCAGAAACTTTTCAGATAACCCTCGTAGAAGTTTTTGTGCATTTTCACCACATATTAATCATCTCAACAAAATGAGCAACAGCTGAAAGTCTATTCTCGTTCACAACAAAATACTGAAGGTGTTTTAAAATCTTTAAAATTTTCGAGAAGGAAAATCATCAAAAAATAGAATAACTTGGTAAACAATTCATAACCTGGAAATCGGCCGTCAAATTTATGGACAATATATCTTCTCTTCATGCGTACATATGCTCTTCGAACTTATGTAAAGACGTCAAAATTCACTTACTTGATTTTTGGCAAACAACGCATCATTTCTAATGGAAATTCCTCAAACATACAAAAGGAAAATATTTTTGAAGGAAAAGCTCTTCCGCTCAAGTGGTCGGCATGCGGAGGTTACGAAACAACATGCTGCACGCGGTGAATTGAGAAATACTGAAAATTCGTATTGGATAGAACAATACCAACGGATTGCGGCCAACCATTTTCACCTCGAATAATCGCACAATTAATGAACTTCAGCAAAACTAGGCCTAGATAAATGTGTGCGAAATGAAAGTTCCAATGAACAACTGTTCGCACGGACAGAAATTAATCAAGGAGTAGGACGTCTGTCTTTGATGCTTAGCTTCGGTCGTAGCGTTATTCAAGTTCACCGCAGAATTAATAAATGGTTTTTCTCCCGCCAAAAATAATTAGTGACGATCTGTTTCAGGTGTTTTGTTTTGTAAGCGATTTTTAATGTTCATTTAGAATTTAGACAAATGTCGATGCCACTCGTCTCAACAGCAGAAAACATTCTCCAAATGATTATAAAGCCTTTAGATATTTCTACACAGATGTTCTAGATATGTACCTATGTATGGACAGTGACATTTTCCCAACGCAAAGACAAACCAATCGTGAAGCTTATCTCAGTCTAAATTTATTTGCAAACGAAAAGTGTTTGCGCATAATCAAGATACCGCCCACACCGCGCCTGCTGTATACGGATGGGTAATTACCGTCATTGTCCGTATCTAATTTTACTTTCTTAACACACAGGGTAGTATTAATGAGAATGACTTCCTTCAAGAAATTTCTGGCATTTAAGCGCTTAATTACTGCTTTAGAGAAAGTGAAAAATGTTCACTGTTTAAGAATGAATTTTAAGCAACGCACGTTCAAGTACAAAACTTGGCGTTTAAGGGCTGCATGTTATCATAAAAGAATGTTCTAATTATCCACATAACTCGAATAACTGCTTAGCTCTTTTCTTCTTTCTTTTTAAGTAATTTTGAGCACGTAACAGGGCCCTCTGAGCTAATCGCTACATACATCTACAGCATTTTTTTTTCAAGAATGAGTGGTAACAATAAATGATACGGTAACTATATGAGAAACATGTTTTCTGGCCATTTTAAGTTGTTGTAAGACGCATTCAAGCGAGGAAATCACAATGAAAATCCAGATTTTATTAAAAAACTTTTGCCCTTTTATGTAGAAGTATGCCATTAAATTTTTAAAAGAAATGACGCTTCTGGAATAAGGAAAAGAATCTCTGGGCATTCTTTGTGAGTTACATGCAATCAATTGGGTGAAAAGATCCTTTTTTTTCAAGAAATTTTTTTAATTTTGGTTAGATTAAAATGGCAACAATTTTTAATCTTTTTATGATTTATTTTTTAAATATTAATCTTTTTCGGTTCAGTAAGCCGCTACCAAATTTTTGAAAAGTTTTTTATAATCTGATATACAAATATACAGTCTGTTTGGTAAGAGATTATCGCTCAGAATTCAATAATACGATAAAAATTTAACAAAGTATTATTTATTCCTTATTATTTACTTTATTTTCTTTTACGCAATACATTTAATATTTGGTGAAGTTACCGTTATTTTCTATTATAGCTATGCATCTATTGTTCATATTTTCAACTAATTGTTCGGCATATTCTAGAAGTATTTTCCAGGCTTTCTTTACCGATGATTTAAGTTGTTGCAAAGTGAAAGTATTTTTCCGCTGCAGCTTTGCTTTCATAAGAGCCCACACATTTTTAATTGGATTAGCCTCAGGACTTTGTAAAGGCCACTCCATTAGACTGATATCCTCTTGATCTTTTCATTCAGTACAAAGACGACTTCTGTGTTTTATTACATCGTTGTCTTCTTGCAAGACCCACCATCGGTTTTCTGTTCCAAAGCAAGAAACTGTAGACTTTAATAACTCGTTTTTGTAAATTTGCAGCATCTTTTCTGCATTCAGATTTCCAGTAAAAGCAATCAATTTTCCAAATCCTTGCGAACAGAAGCATCCCCTCACATGAACTTTTATTGTTACGTATGATGTAATGCCGTCCTTTTTTTTAACCATACTCGTTTAGGTCCTTGATATGCTCAAAATGATGATGATCAGTGAACACGACGTTTTCCCTTATTCTTTGGCGTATGGTATAGAGACACGTTGATACCTTTTTCCGCTAATTTGCTTCTAGCTCGCCTCAACGTTATTTGTGGATGCTTTTCAAAAAGCTTTAAAAATATATTAGGCAAATTTAATTAAAATACTTAAATTTTGATCCTAATTTTTAGTACTTAGCTGCTCGAAAGAGCACACACACACAAGAAAATAACTTGAGAGGTATGCTGCGACTGAGAAAAGAAAGGAAAACATTGTTTCTAAAATATTAAATTTTTTACCACTTAGTAATATTTTGAAGAACCACTAAAGAGTCACAAAAGACCCTTACTGAATTATGAAAGTTCCTTGTATTTCAGTTTCATAATTAGTCGTTGTTTTCATAAGTAAGAGATTTTGTATTAAACTGAAATTTAATTAAAAATTGACCAAACTAAAGGCGCTTTGAGAAATCTTGCTGAATAATTCACGTGCTTCCTCTGAAAAAAAGTTTAGTATTTTATTTGAGGTAGAATGCTCCTTAACAGATGAAGAGAATTGCTTGTGCCTTATTGAAGCTTAATTTTGTCAAGTTAAAGTAGCTGGTAATGTTAAACTGCTTATATGTAGTACATAATTCCTTCTTAGAGATAAAATTTCCATTTAAATAATATTATTGTTTTCTTAATTTCTCTGTTGTGGTATAAATTAACCCAACTTCTCTAAAATAAGGAAGTAATACGAAAAGATTTAAAAGAAGTCGCGTTTTGTTAAACTAATAACATTTCAAATATATATCCAATTGTAAGATCTAATTTTTTAACCCTCAAAAGGTATCATCCAAATAAATTATTCTAAGGGTTTATCATGGGTGAAATTTCATCCCCGTATATGCTTACATATGTTTTAAGTATAATAAAGATCATTAAATGTATTTAAATATATTATTAGCATTGTTGAATGCTATATTTCATAATAATTTTATTTTTATAGCGACCTTATGTAGAAAAAAATCACTATTAAAAACAATTGGATCTTTGAATTTGAGAAATTTCACCTATAATACACTTTAACCAATTAGTTGTTACGACCTTTCTGCAAAAATATGTTCCTGTTGTGCATCGCACAATTTCAGCGATAGGTATGCTTGTTATGGAATTAAATTAGAATGAAAAAACGGATACAAAATTGATCAGTATTACGCAGATTATCAAACTGCGATCAGTCGATATGTAAATGAACTCTTTATCAAATGATAAAACGTAAATAAAAATGTGCAGGGAAATAAAGGGCTGTGTACAGTATTCTTACACTTTTTATTATCTGTCCCCCCATTTATTTGTTTTGGCTAGAACAATATACATATGATATAAACCCGTAATAGGTTTAGTTAGGACTAAAATAAGAAAGTAATACATTTATAAAAAAAACATCCCACATAGCTTTTTATAATAAATAATAAATAATTATATATCGTGTACATTTATTTTTATTTGTTCTTCTTATTTTGACATGGACTAAATATGTTCCAAACATCTTTAAGTTTATGAGTATACTTTAGTTTTTAATATAATAGTAATTTAAATAGACAAATTTTTGTCAGGACGAGTATACCTGTCTGAAATAGTTAACTGATTAAGGGTTAAGATAAAAAAACATTACAAACTTAAAAATCATTACCGTAGATGCGATTTAATAAAAGTAGTTTTGTAAATAATTCTTGATGCAGTTTAAAGAGAAAAAATTAGGTTAAATAATAATTGTTTTCCTTCCTAAACCTAGATTGAGAACGAATAGGATGTTATGTGAATTTTTTTCGATTAGTTTTTGTAAAGAAGGATACTTATTAGAAGAAGATAAAAAGTTTTTATAAAAACTAATATAATTATAATAAGATATTTTTTTCCATAAATATTTTAATATTTTGTTACACTATTTTGTCTCTGTTTTTAAAAGTACTTTCAGTATCAAGAAGCCTTTAAACGAAAAAAAATGTCTCATCTTATTCTGTATTTTTAAAAAATCTATTGCATTATCTGTACCTACATCATAAGTAACTATATTCTGTAACAAAAATAAATTTAGTTTTACATAGGTACATTCAAATTAAAATAAACTGATTCATTCGTTAAATATAGAAAAACGTTACGATGAAAAAATGTACAGATCGAACGCATCTCTTTCTTTTGTCGGGAATCAAAATGCGAAAGCAAATAGTTTGCTAAACACTTCAATTACTAACGCTCTATATTTAAATCCACAATTTAAAATGTAATCTTACCTGTGTGGAAATGCCAGGATTATAATTATGTCTACTTCACACCTTGTATTTTTAGAAGCAATATTTTTAAACTGCAATTTAGTTTTTATTTATTTATTTACTGTACAATGCATCTAGTTTGTTACAAGAAAAAAGAAATATTTTACTGAAGAAAGAAAAACTATGTGAACAATATTGAATTTGGTAGTACAGATACTTGGGAATAATTGAAGATTTTTATTTATTTATAATATAGAGATAAATAAATACTTTAACAGATAACTCTAAAAAGTAATATTCATCAAATTACGCAAAATTTATTTATTTTTTTTAAATAGGTACAATCAATATTTATATAGGTGTATACTGTACTTATTAATTTGATAAAAATTTACCCACTGATTTATAAATTGTTTACTAAGGAGCAAGTTCTAAAATCGAAATGTCAGTGTATTGTTTTTTTTATAAATGAGCTGACTAACTAGTATTGCTAATTTCATTAATAAACATGCAAACAATTTTTGAAGTGCAAAATGCCCTTTGGGTACCAATTCTTTGATCACTTAAAATAATGTCGTACATTGTGTTTGATGTCTTTTCAGACATTTTCATTTAAGGAAACAATTTTACAATTCCACTGAAAATATTTGCATCCTTTTTGAGCAAAAAACTCTGAACGATTTATGAAAATAGAAAAATTTAAAGAAAACTTATAGTTTTCGTTTTGCAATTTCACATGACAAATGTTGTTAAATCAAAGAGGTATAATTCGTTTATCTAAGATTTTTGTGCTAAATATTTTAAAGAAAAAGGTAGAAATATCGCAAAACTAGCTAAAGATATGTAATGTTTCGAAACTTAAGAGTTGTTCACATATTTTGTTACTTTTGACCCCAAATGAACATTTTTACAATGTTTCATCAAAATTGGCGGAGACCTGAAACTCAATAAAATTTAAAAATACATTTACGAAGATTAAGATGCCTTTCCCATTATATAACGATGGAATTTGTTAGAATGTAAGATACTATGTAGGTAGTGATGAACATTGTTGCATTGTCGTGATGCGATTCAATTCGCACTTGACCGACTTTTCGGGGATGGGTAGGAAGTGAATAATTTGCTGAATTTAGCATGTTGCGCGAGTCAGAAAAGTTAGTATATTTGACTATTCTAATTCGCAAAAAAAAATTGATATTCATCATAATAAGCATAGTGTGACATACCTCGTAAATTCAACGACAAATCATCAGAACACATTTTCATGTTTTTCATGTACTTTAGAAAGTTACGAGACTCATCAAACTATAATTACTCAGGAAATTTACTGCCGCCAGAGTTTTCGTGTGGAGACCGCCCTGGCAACCCCCGGGCGCAACTAAACTCAAACTAATCCGACATGGATGAATTATTTTTAACCGCATACGAGACACGAACATTTGTCGAGTAATCACTGCGCGCGTTGCACCTCAACCCCGAGGGTAGCCGGAGGGGGCCGTCGAATTGAACAGCATAAACATTGCTTTTTTTTGAGAAAAGAAAGCAAAATCCGTCGAGGCGAAACGAAATGCAGCCCTTGAAGTGTGCAGATTTATCTGTTTTAGGCCCGCTGCGTTCCAAAATAAGCGCGCGAGTACATTTGAATTTTCGCTGGCCGCGAATTGTGGTCCCCGGTGTTTTCTTAGTGGATCCTCTGCTGCGTGCTTGCTTATTTACGCTAACTGCATTTCGGCATACGATGGAGTATTTGGCGGGCGGAGGAAAGATTTCGACGGGCACCAGGTGGACGGGAGGCGCCGAATCCAGTGCATCGCACGCAATTAACCGAAGATTCATAAATTCGGGAATTATTAACTAAAATTCTGCCACCAGGCCACCTAGACGTAATAAACGCAAGTAACGTAACAGACGCACACATTCAGCGCTCGTAATCCGCACTCGAGTCGGATTAGCGGCGGCACCTGTGCAGTGGGCGGGATTTTCTCTGGCAGAATTTCGCCAGTAAAAAAAATATGGGACTTGGGGGAGACTTTGGAAGAAATGCTGAGGCAGGTACGTCATTCATCACATGTCAGCTGAGCTGTCAGGAGAAAGGGAACGAGGCGGCAGTTTGATGCTGATGAGTTGCATATGCGAAAATATCCTCCCCGTTCAAGACGGAGGGGTGTTACTCTACAGGGCGCTATTTTTAGAGCTCTTTATTTAGGACAATGTCGAGGTATTGAGAATTGACAAGATAATCCGTGAGAGTGGAGAAGAGCGGGCTTAGCTCACTTATGTAAATAATCCGCTTCAGATAAGTGGTTCCCACCAAAAGAAAATCTACTGAGAAATGTTCCTCGGATTTGATGGTGATTAACATTTTTGCACCATCTATTGAAGTCAAATGGACTCAAAATACGAACTTGTTGTCTTTTGGCTAATAATTCAACAAAGTTGTAAAATGCGCGACTGGAAATGCTTCCAAAACTCGCAAACAAGATTCTTAAGAACTTTTGAGAGGGTTTTAATCCCAAGACTTTTCTTTCCGCTCATTATTTCTGCCAAGTTTCGCATAAAGAATAGCTGGAATACCGAACGCATTCGAGTATGGAATTTCAACCCTATGTTAAGGAGTATTAAATTCCCGTAAAGATTTAAATTATAGCGTTCTCATTCAAGAAAATATGCAAATTACACCTTTGAACTTAACAAAAATATTAACTTTTATATTTATTAAACCTTCAATTATGTAACAAGTGGAAGTACTCAGTTAGAAAATTTGATTATGCTTTAAAAATTGCTTGTCGAAAAAGACGCAATTTTAAGATAAGAGCCTAGAATAAATTTATCACCAAACTTGCAATTGCATATTTTGCCTTTTGTTCTTCATCCTGGTTGGATGATTAAAAATGTTTTTCATGCAGGGTAGAGGAATAGAAAATATTTTCGTTTTATACAGATTCTTACCAATTTTGATGTTATTTTACTTCTTTTTACAAGGAAATTAATTAATTTCCAAAATGATAGTAAAATTATCATTTCAAAATATTTACAGAAAATTTTACACAAATGACGGAAAATAATAAATTTATTATTTACTTTTTTAAAGTAATTAAATTTCCATATAGCAGATGTAATAAAATGTTATAGCCCAGCAGAGTAAGAATTTTGTTTTCTTTGATGTATTTTTGAATATTCATGCACCAATTCCGCGTAAGATCACACAAATGTTACAAAATTGATTAAATTTCCATTATTGGTCAATTAAACAAAAAATGTGTTCTACAATCGTGGAAAATATATTTTTCCATAGAAAAAAGTGCAAAATCACTCTTAAGTTCAATGTGAGCACTCTAACAGTGTGTGTTGTGAAAATAAATTTATGACTTTTGAGTTAATTAAAACTTCCTTACTCTGGAATTTATTGAATGAATTTGAATATGTGAAAAGTAATTTTCAATCAATAACAAATTTAAACTTTAAGTAGTTTTACAAGTATATCGTAATAATGTTTAATTTCATTTAGAAAGAAGAGAAATATCTTTAATATGTTCATGTATTATTAAAACAATAATAACTTTTTGATAATAATAACTTCCCCTATTTCTCGAAAATTCTGACAATGACTTTAAAACTATTATATATATTATTATATTTAATGTTATTTTTCTTTACATTTGTTGAGCTTATAAAACACAACTAAAATACGGATGTGGATTCATAAGTACCTGCCTTGTTTGAAGACTGTGTTGGCATTATCATCGCGTACTACTCACTTTGACTATCAAACAGCTCAAAACAAAAATTCGGGCTGATTTATCGGTTAAATTCGATTTGTATTAAACAAGTTTGGTCTTTTTCGATACAATGGAATAAAAACAATAGTGATTTGATCGCTTTTTATTTTTGAATGAAAAAATGAAGTTGGATTCTATGTATGGAAACCTTTCACCATCTATGGCAATCATGATATATTTGCTCAATGAATTTAAATGTGGCCGTTCATTTTCTGGTGATGAAGATTGCTTATCCCGCCCGGCAAATGTGCACCGCAATCCAAATGCGTTATTTCAACTCATGAATATTTATCTACCTTAGTATCACATATTATATGTATTAATTTAATATATATATATACAAGTTTTTGGTGTATTAAAATCATATCCATAACCCATTGCAGGTGAGTTAAAACCCTACATTTTGAAAAAGCCCCCACTATCTCTCCCTACATTCCGCATTCCTCAATCCCCGTTCGTATCACCCAAATCCATTGCATATGGTTTGCAAAATTGCTTGTATGGTATACTGGCTCTTTCAACTGAATTATATTGAGTTATAAAAATGTAACGAACTTATTTCTATCTATCTGTGGTGCGTTATATCTAGCATAAGTAAATCATAAAACGTATTAAACTGCAAATGTGTAAGTAATCTCAGTATGAGTTATTTTAACACACTTTTCACAAAAGCATGCAAATTTAAAAAGATTAATAATGCTTAAGAATTTAATGCAGATTATGAATTTTGAAATACTTCATGCAATGTTTAAATTCAATGCAAACCGTATAAATGAGTTATTTTAACACAAAATTTGCTTATTATTAAAATTTATACATTTTTTGTGAATGAAAATAACACACTTGGATTTACGATTTCCTACGTTGAAAACGTCTACGACATGATTCTTCCTAATCGGCGAACGAACGTACGCGAAGCGCAGCGAAGCGAGTCGTACAAGACGGCAATCAACATTTTACATGATAAGAATAAGCTCTCAGCCCGATGGGTGGAAATAATAGGCCAGGAATTTCAAAGTCGCGTTTGGACCTCTTTAACCTTTTAACGTACATGCTCGAGGTAATTCGAGCGCGCTAAACGGGCCAAACTGTGCACACTCGAAATAATTCGACCGATTTTGAATAATTTTGTATTTCTTTTTTATTTTTGGCCAAAACAAGATTCCAAAATGTATTTAGTTAAATAAAAAAAAATTGATTTTTATTTAACATTTTTTTTTTCACAAAAATTGTACGTTAAGGGGTTAAGCAAACTTCACATGGGCTTTTGTCGTCACAATTGGTGAATCCTGCATCCATCATATATGTATATAAGTCAATACGATCAAGAAATAATCAAAACCATAGACTTTTGAAAGTGATTCTGTTCAGAAGAAGGGAAAGTAAATAATTGGACTGATTCGATGAGAAATCGAAAGACACACGGGAATTGCGACGGCCAAATATCATGATTTGCGCTACGAATTGCTGTCGTAAAGTATTAATACACCGTCGTATAGGTATGCTATTTGACCAATCTGTTTGACATTTTCAGAGTTAGTTTTGAATTTATCAGAATTTTCTTTTGTTTTAATCAAAAAAGTATATATGTGTGCAAGGTAAATATATATTGCCTATCGCGTCGCCTGAAATCTTTTTTTTTCGAGTCCGAATAAGGATACTCAGACTCAAATCAATTTTAAACTACATATTATAATTTGCCAAGCTGGCTTTAAAACTTTTATATTTTTTAGCAGATTACAAAAACAGCAAGACAAAAGCTACCATCAAAATGCGAAAATGTTATCTCAGTGCTTCGTAAGCGAAAAATGCATAAAATCTAAATAGATTTAGAATTTGTTTTATTGTTATTTTTAAATCGTTTATAGAAAATGCAGCTGGTTAATGGGCGGGCCTCTCGCCCAGCTATATTTCACTGCAACGACACTCTTGCAAAATCGTTGAGCTTCTCAATAGTCGAAAGACAGTTCAAATTTGATATTAAGCAACAGAAGGAAGTTGCAGTGTATCTTGATTTTGCAAGAGATCTCATAAGGAGCAAAGAATTGCATCTGATGTAACTGCGCCAATTTTTGCATTTGTTTCTTTTTTTGGCACAATTGGAAGAGGCAAGCATTGAGAAATGTTGTTACGCGCGTTCCTACAAGCGCAGTTTTGTCATCTAAAAAGCGACAGACATAAATAGATCAGTTCAGGCCGCTTAGCACCCTGTTCGCGTCCCAAGACGCCCGAGCCCCCTTTGCTAAGACTCTCAAGACAGACGTGAGGCCTGCTATTTCAAATCCCAACACAATCGTGGTCCGTTTGCTATTTGTATCGCAATTAGTGTTCATAATTAGTAAACAAAAATTTTTTGTATGTCGCCGCGTCGTGAAAAAAATCACTTTATTTCCCCACACCGTGGAACAGAGTGGCGCACCAGTTGGCACTGCGCGGCCCGATGAGCGCTGAGCAGATCGTGATCGCGATCGCCAGTATCTAAAATCCCAGCCGGCGGATGTATCTGAATCATCTTTAAGCGGCTGCAAGTCTCGCCACCAGTCACCGGCGATGGACGGAAGAAAATTTAGCGCATGAATCAACGTGAGTCATTTAAAGATCGTAAAACGTCTACTGAATGAACGCTGAAGAAGATCCTCGCAGCCGGGATGCTGCGGTATAGCGGTTCAGCGCGACTACTTTTCACTCATTTAAGGAAGCCATCTGCCCGGGTGCCAGCAGCGGGGGAGTTGTTTGCGCAATCAGCGGGCCACGAGACAGGTTGCAACCGGCCGCAAGCTGTGAGCGAGCGGCGATTTGTTTCCTTAGCGAATGTTTACGCGAAAATGCCGCTGCAAATGCTTTGGAATCTCAAAAATTCCTCATTCATCGTAACCTTGCGCCGGATATTTCTTTGGAAGTTCTGTGCGAAGATGCCCCCGTCGCATAAGATTTTCACGGTTGACGGCCTTAAGCGCGAGGCAAGAGCACGCCCACGAAAAGTGGCAACCACGATGCTCCCGAACCAGAGGAAATTCATCATTATGAATGCGGCTCTTGCGGCTTTAGCGGCTCCTAAAGTGCTTGCACATGCTCGAAAATGTTCATTAAGTTTTTTTCTGCATGTGAGAAAAATTTGTACTTCCAGTCTACTTGAGGGCTTAGGGAACAACGCTCAAAGTAATTTATTTGACTTTGGTGAGAACAGAAAATTGTCCGGGGCCTAAGAACCCTCAAAGAATCTTTTCAGATGAAAACCTGCGTCTGAAAAAGTGGGCGTGCTTTTTTCTATATATTTTAAATTTAAGTTAATTTTGAACAACAGGATATATCTAATTTTAAAGATTTTTTAATTTACTTTTGCCTCTTTGTGAACTATTGAAAGTATTCTGAGTGAGGAATGAGTATTCCAAGTAACCTTATTTATTCAGTTATTTAATTATATTGTCTGAAGCAAAATATATTCGTGCACCCTATTCAAAGCAAATAAGAAATTGGAAAAAAGTCAGTTAACCACCCAAGATGAAGATTTAATTTAAAGAACACGAATAAGAAATATTAACCTACTTTTAAATTTTATATTTTCTTTTTCAAGACTTTGTCGGTAGGAAGTATGCCTAAACCCAATTGCAATAGTGCATAAAATGTCCAAATTTAAAGTATCTACGGTGTTCTAATTAAATTTTTAACACGGCTTTAATTAAGCCCGCCCTTTACGAGTAAAAAATACCTGAAGATCTGATTCAAAGGTTATGAATTTCAGTCGCCATTTAGAATCATTGTGTTGAAGCTTAGTGGCCAGCGAAGTGACAAAAATCATAACTAAAGTCACAAGCCTAAGCTTAGGTCAATTCTGGCCTAAAAACTAGTTTAGTTCTGGCTCACTCCGAGTTCAATTCTGGTTACAGCCTCACTTAATTTAATAATTCACCCTTTACTGATTAACACCAAATTTACACTTATACGAGTATATCTCCAATTTATCTTAAGTCTATCCTAAGTCTAGTTTAGTTTTAATGCAAATCCTCAATGTTATCGACATTTGAGATAATATTGCTCTTTCGCACAACTATTGAAAGATCGAAAGCATGATTTCTTTCATATTTCAAAAGCTTTAGTAATTTTATTAAATATATTTAATTTTTCAGCTAGTTTTATTTCCCAAAAGACGATTTCTTTGCATGAGGTAGAAAGAACCTTATCATTCATTCATAATATTTTTCATTTGCATCAACATTCAAAATGACAAATTTAACGTAGATGTGAGAAATAATTCTTGATTAAATTTCCTTGTTATGTAAAGCCAATATAATTCCAAAATAACGTTACAAATCAAAATATTGCAGAATTTTCTAAAATTGTATATCCTTTTCCAAAAGTGGGTAAAGTTTCCTCAGAATAGCTTATAATAAATAAAATGGGAAACCAAATCGAGCACAACTTTTAAATTTAATTATTTGAAAAATATGCCTTTATTTGTATTAATCTGAATCCACACACTTATTTATCCATTTATCAAGTTAAATTTTACGCTGATAGATAACATTTAAAGATAAATTAACTTTCCCGACATGTATGTATGCAATCAACAGAATTTTGTAACAAATGACATATCAAAATTTGATATAAGCCGACAACTTTATCCTATTGCAATTAATATTTGACATGGTTTTCATAAATCTCGCCAATTTCTAAGAAATATCCCAGGAAATATTCCGGCTCTCACTAGCTGACCACACAGTGCTATAATTTGGCTCGAACTCATAATAACTCATCCAAGAAAATTTGGGATGAGTCGCGCGGAATATTACGCATCTTAAAGCAATCTTTAATTCAGTTTTATTTTCATTTCAGGGGGATTTTCTCAAAGTCAGTGCATTTTATAGGAATTTATGACCAACACACATAAGGTGTGAGTTTACAAGTTTTGGTTGTTTAACATTTTACAATTTGTTTATTATAAATAAATCGTCGTATTCATGTCAGCAGCGCTTCGTGAATTTTGCATATCTCTCGGGCACTTAGTCCACTCAGCTCAATGAAATCTTCAATTTTGTTGAATTAATAAAACATTTCGCTGCTCTTGTACATAATAAATTTGCTACTACTTTGTTACAGAAAAGAACCGTGTATACGCTTAGTAATTACAAAATTTATTCCATAATTTAAATGTTCTTTTGATAGACTTGGTAATGCTTACAAATAATTTTATAATGATAAATTCAAGTAAAAATATAAAAGATGTTTCCTAAACTAGGTATTTTAAAAAATGGTAGCTTTGGTTGATTTTTGTTGAATTTATTAATTCATCTGATAATCATTTCCGTATTTCTTCTTGCTCATGATATTTAAAACAATAGCGTTTTATTTGATGGTATTTCCTTTTGCCACTTATTATAATCAAAATATCTAGGGGTTTTTCGGGTCGCCGATTTATAACAATATTATTGGTATCACATAACGCGGGACTTAATTTCGCAAAGTCTACCGTGTTATACGAGTCGGTATTATACAAAACAAAGAACTAATGCAAGGAGGTGGGTTAATTTGCATAAAGTAAAAAAAACTTATATTGCATTACAGAAATATGAAACAATTCGGTATAGAGCATAGATCATCTAACATCATGTAAACAGTTTTATAGCGAGGTTTATTTGTAATAGCAATTTAACATGTGGTTTCGGATTTAAAAATGCCTATACCTATGACGCTTAATTACTTGTGTTTAATTTTAGTTTAAAAATTCCGTCACTATTCAGTTCACGAAAAATCAATAAAAAGACAATGGCACTGGAGATGCCGATGAAAAATTTTCATATGTCCCGGGACTACAATAGAGGAAATAACTATAAAATCACTTACCTTTTTGTAATTATAAACAAACTTACCGGATGTTTTAGAATCAACTTTTAAAATATAATACAGTGCATATTTAACATTAATAAACGTTAAATTTTTTTAGTTAGCTACCTGGTTCGACTCCTCCAGAATTTGTGGCACTGTTACGATTAAACTCAGGTCATACTGAATTTGTGATGCTACCATATTTCCTGTCATTTCCTTTGAAATAATTTGGCGTTTATCTCGCGGTGTTAACGGTGTTAAAATGAGCTCCTGGACGTTTATTTTCATTGTATTCATCGCCTAAAATAATGAAATTTCGCACCACAGTAAAAGACCTGGAAATGAGGCGATCAGATTTCTCTAATGAAATTTCCCATTTCCCGAAATGCAGAGATCCTTCCCTTTTCTTCTTTAGCTACCCCGCTTGGCATTCTTAAAAAATTAAACAAATTATGTAATTTTAATTTAAAATTCGCGTTAAAACTCTTTAATATAATTACCTGTACTTGTTTGATTATAAATTCGAATAATTTTGGGCAAAAAAATTTAGAGAATAAGAAATTGAAAATACGTACACTGATTTTATAATTATTTCCGCTTTTTAACCTTTTCATTCGAGCAGCAAATTGAAAGTGAATGTTGTTTCAGCCCTTAATGGGTATTTATAGCAAAGTACCTGGCCTTTTCAGGTGGACAATAAAACAATTGCACTATATAAGCGTACTGCTTAAAAAAATAAGTCTAGGAGACGACTATGCCATTAAATTTATAAAATAATTCCTGTTTCCTCCACTGTATATAATTATCAATATTCGAATTAAGACTTCATTTTTTATAAAAATAATTGCAACAAAAGCGATTTTTCTGAAATGTTCCAGCGAATAATTAAAAGCTAATGAACGGATTTATTTTTGTTTTCGTAATCGCAGTCTAAGTCTTATGGGGTAATGGAGAAGAAATTTTATTGTTAGTTATCCCTGTAAAAAAGGTTTAAATATTGAAAATTTCTCTTGAAAAACAGAACATAATTTAAAAATTGTAAATAGTTTTTATTTTGAAGTATTCATTAATGGAATCTCGAAAGCTTGACCGGCTGTTTTCGAAATCGTCTAGTTATTTTAGAATTGGTACGATTAATAATTGTTTTGATTCAAATTGAGATAATTACTGGAAATTATTAGTCCAGTTCATTGCAATTTATATGAGCATTTGTCAATTATATTAGTCCAAAATCTTATTTCACCTGTTATTTTTTTCGATCGTCTTACACGGTGAAACAAATCCGGAGGTAATGTAGAGAAGTGTTTATAAAAATTATCGCTTTCTTGGGAAGGAGTGGCAATTGAAACTTACTTTCATTTGAGTTTGATTGGTTTCAGGAAGTATTCAGCTTTATAAGTAAAACGCGTTCGGTATCGTGGGCCAAAAGAAAACTCGTAGAATGCGTCCAAACGTCGCCGCATTTACGCAACGTGCCGTCGTTAAGTGTTGTCCGTGTCCAGGTGGCGGAAATCATTTCGTATCGTGCCGAACTGAGTTGATTTCGAGTGATCGATGGTCATGTCAAACGTTTGAGAAAAGTTTGCTCGGTATTTAGGCGGAGACGCAGGCCGAGCCCCAGCATCGTTCCGCAAAGAGATCAGGGAGCTGAGAGCCAAACGTGAGGAAGCTTAAGTGTTTTGCGTAAGTTTTGATTGATGGTTGGTCTCGAGTGAGGAAAGCACGTTTTGCTCTCGGATAAAATTTTCTTAATTTGATTGCTCAAAATTAATTTGCTTCATCAAAAATTTTTCGATTCAGCAATTTTAAGGAAATATCTTTAATATGAAAATTTAAAAAAAAAATTAACTTTACTCGTATAGTAGCCTTCTTCGAAAAATCAATTATTGCAATATTTTAAAAACCAGTTTCTAATTACTTGAATAACTTTTGTAGCTTTAGATATGCAGCTAAACTTAAATCAGTATTACTCTGTAACTAATCATTCGACTTACAGACTAAAAATTATATCATCTTTCTCTATTTCGAGCAAATTAAATGAACTTCTGTGCCAGAAAGTAATGCGCCTTTTTTTACGGACAATAAAAAATTCATAAAGTCTACTTTATACCTTTTGTCCCTCATTTTAGTAATTTAATAACACTTGTATACTTTATGAATAAAATACACATCTTATTTTAATAGCTTATTCCTACTTAATAATTTGTTTTATGGTTTGTTTTGGGGTATTTTGTTTTTTTTTTTAAATATTTTGATGATACTGTTTTGTTAATTTCTTTGCACGTTTGAAGTACTTGTTTTGCACTTTCTCGCTATATCGCGCACAGTCATTGATACTTTTACTCTATGTTTATGTCCTTTACTCCTTTAGATCTATCTGATTTTTGTTTTTCAGTAGTTCGATTTTCTTCCAAAAACCCCTTAAATAACTCTTCTTACCGTCCATCTATTCGAAATCACTTGTCTCGCGATCTACGAAAATAGCTGATTACTATTTTCAGTTCAAAACCATTTTAAGAACTACTGATCTCAAAGTAAAAATGTTTGTTACTATAACAAACTTAACAGTTAACACTCTTTTTTTACGACGCTTACAGGGATGAATAAGTTGGTGTTAATGAGATAAAATTCGTAGAAAATAGTGCACTACTTTCTGGTACACTCCTTAGGAATTGAAATTAATTAAAAAATAGAAAAGTGGTAAAGATTAGCGTTTGCAATCTTGGGAGATGTTAAAAGTGTGCGAACACACCTGGAATTTGCAAAACTGGCAGGGTAGTCTATCATACGAATATTTAGTTACATATATAGGGTTATTGTGAAGAATGAGAAGTCGAAAACTTTAATATATTGGATTGGGGGAAAGTTTTATCATATTTTAAAAAAAACATTTGAATCAGTTTTATTATGTGTTCCTCAGCAGTCCAATAATGGATGCCTAATTCTTTGCAATTGCTCCAGAGGATAGATGTGGGTTATTCTCCAACTTGGACCAACGTGTCAGATAAGTTTTTACAAGCAACCGATGCGTTGCTTCCTTTTCACTCATATCAAATGCAACATCGCTCAAGACTTTAAGATCAAACCGTCCTTCAGCAGTTAAAATGCCTTTATTAGTTTTTAACCTACAACAAAAAATCTGAAATTTTTTACAAAAAAAATACATACTAAAACCTAATCTAGAACAATGAAAGGAGATTAGAAAACATAGAGGAGTAAGTTTTTTTTAAAAAATGTTAGCTTACGACTGCATGAATTTTTGGCGTTTTAATATGCAACCAAAATTGCCTTCATTAAGTATATGCCTTGAAGTTGTAAGGAAAAAGAAAAAATATTTTAAAAGGAAAGATTTGCTCTGCTTTAAGCGACCTTTCTTCTTTTAGCATAGCATCGCTTATCAACGCGTGAGTACACTTCAAAAAGAATCTTAAATTTCCAAAAACCACAGAAGATCTTGTGGAACATGAAACTAATGTGAGAGAAGAATTTCGTTCTTTTAAGTACAGTTAAAGCCACATTAATTTGGTCAAATTGCTGCAAGTCTTTTAAGTCACACTCACTTAGCATCCGATTAAATTCAGTGTAAAATTGGCTTTGGCTTGTGGTATTTCATTGACTTGCGGCCAGATTTCCAGGGCGAGGGCGCTCAAACTTTATAAACCATCTCGGAGTAACATGTTTCAAAGCAATCATAGAACGTTTTTAATTTGCGAGCACCACTCAGTGCAACAAACCATTCAACCGCGAAGTTCTCTAGACGCATGCCGGAAACAAGACGCAAGAAGAGGCCTATCAGAGAACGCACACATGACTTGATTCGCCGTCTTAATTCTCCCATTTGCTTAGAAATAGATAAATCTATCAATTAGCAGCAACAGAACCAGATTACTCCTCTAGATCTATTTTCGGCCTAATAAATTTATCATGCTACTATGGCTCAAGACTTTTAATGGAACTTGCTCAGTTTAGGCTGTTCATTACTTGAATCCTATGGGTGTGGAATTTAGGTCATCGGTACTCTGGTGCTTCGCCTTAAATCGATCCAGCCTCAATCTGCAACATGGGTATAGTCATTATCATTGTTTTACCCCGGTTTAGCTCAACTTTGATTTTTCAAGCCCTCCATGAAAGGGGTCGTTTAGTTCAACATGGAAATCATAGGAAATCTCCGAATCGATAAGCCCATTAAGAAGAGAACATCCCATTCAGATAAAAGGTTCCTGTTGCCTCTACTTAATTCTCTACATCAAAAGCTCTTAAGATTGTCCAGAGTTACGTAAATATCAATTTTCTTCAAAATGATAAACACGTACTCCATAACTCCTTTACATATTAACTCAAAAAAATGCCAAGTCGAACGGAATTGTCTTCACTCGCCTAGCGAGGAGCAGCAAAATTGGATTGACGTATTTGTTCGAAAATCACCGAGTTTTGCAATTTGATAAGCTTACACAGGATATGCGAACGCTAGATTGAGATATCTCAATTTTCACTTAAGGCAAGATAAAAGAGAAAATTCCGCACGTAAGGCTTCTAAGGAAGGCGATAAAGAATATTTGAAATTGACGACGCTAAAAGGTAGATGTTGGATCCCTTCATAATTTCCCTACAGTACGTGTGCCGCTCTCTGTTAGAAGGATCAACTTATCTCTTGCATGAAGGACCTTTTGGCCTGATATAGAAATGTGATAAGCTCTTAACTTATTTTCCTCCGTTCGGAGGTAATAAATAATTGCTTTGATAATTACCATTGCCTCTAAATCGTTAGGTGAAGTTCTTATCAAAATGACTATTCAAGTCCCTGATAAGGTGCATTTCATAAAAGGAAATGTTGTAGTTATTAGCCGTGTTTTTTTGATGATCTGATATTTATCAAATCAAATTTTGTATTAATTTGCACTTTGGCAATGGTTAATTGTCGCAGCAGTTTTTACTTTTATAAAAAAACTGGCTTATGCTGACTTTGCATCATAAACTAGAACAAATAATTGGTTTAAATCATTGCAATTTGATGTACTTTCTGCAAATTTAAAAATCTTTCTGTAGGTGCCAGTTAAAATTCAATTCAATGCGAAACTCCAAATCCAGATCAGATCATCAAAAACAACGTAAATATTATAGGAATATCCTTTGGACTGTTAAATCTAAAGAAATAAGAATTTAAAATAATTTGCTTTCAAAATTTATAAAATGTTATACACAGTCATTAAAAT
Organism: Philonicus albiceps; assembly: GCA_963969385.1. Classification (NCBI taxonomy): domain Eukaryota; kingdom Metazoa; phylum Arthropoda; class Insecta; order Diptera; family Asilidae; genus Philonicus; species Philonicus albiceps. The sequence continues at coordinate 35,174,681 of OZ017773.1, forward strand.
TTCCGCAATCCAGAGCAGATTTCAAAAGTATCATGCATCATGGAAGATAGTGGAGGCTTCTTCAATAAACAAACTATTTTAAATTAACGATATTAATGCTATTATACGAGTTTTGCAAATGCAGTATATAAAAATCAAAAGCTTATTTTTTTCAATATATCTAACTTGGATAAAATTTGACTAATTTTGCAAAAAATCTGCAATTTTGTACAAATTCAGCGTTAGTCTTCTCGAGTTGAAATTTCTGTATGGGAGATTGTCCCGAAAGGTAAGCCGAACTTTGATTAAACAAACCATTTTCCTTTCAAGTCACTCAATTATTAAGCACCCCCGTAATCCTGACTTTAATTTCGAGTCATTCTGCCTTTGAGGAGTGGGATTGATTGATTGACTCAACGATCGGCTAAATTAGAAGTGAAAGAAATTATTCAACAAATCTGTTTGCACGTTTTGAAGTTAAGCACAAACAAGAGCATTTTCAACGTATGAATTTTAAAAATTGGAAAAGTTAGGACATTTCTCCGTAGAATTCAGACATATTTCAAGATATTTTAGTATTTTCAGTCAAAATCAAAACATACCTGATTTGTAGTAAAACCTACAAAGTTTAAAATTGCTGAACCGCTAGTTGAACGATCCGGCTGTGCCTTAAATAATAAAAATAATAAAAGTTAAAAGAAAAAACACAAATCGCCACCAGCATTATGTTGAAATAAAAATGAAAAACTTCTGAGATTATGTGATGTTATATGAGAAAAACTCTTTCGAACAGTTTATTGAGTTTTCATGCGTAAATATGAGAAAAACAAACAGGTCAATGTCTGTAATGGAACTCTTGAAATTGTTGTTTCACCCATCCGCGCGAAACATGAAGTAAAATAATTTAACAATTTTGCAATTATTGTACCTGAAAGGAAGAAGAGAATAATAAAACATGAACATAAAAATGACTTTAGACTCCAAGTGTGTTCTTTTGTCGGAATTTTTCATTTTTCGGGAGAAAATCTCTCGCTTCCGTTCTTTTATTACCCTCAGATTCAAGCGATATTTTTTGTCTGCTGGTTTGTGTCGCTTTCGGATAAAAGAAACTTCGCCTCGTACACTCCCTCTGCTGTGAAGTTTCCTTTTGTAGCCTTAATGCGTGCAAAACATGATTCAAAAGAAAGCTCTGCTCCAATTTTTATGAGACTTTTATGTGAGCACGATTTGTTGAGTTTTAAAATTTTTTGCAGGCCATGGGGATGGGATTGTCAATTACAATAAACGCCATGATCCATTTAGAGCTGTTTCTAAAGCTCTCGTGTATCCCAAAACTTTTGAGGATTTAATCCGTCACATGGAATTGGGTGTAGTTAGTCGAGAAGTAAATTGCCACTTTTTCTCAACCAAAATGCGAGGCCGGTTTAAATTGTCGTCTTTTCCTGTGCCTTGTCTTTTAAATGGTTTTTCATAGGGTTTAAGATGGTATCCTTATTTAAAAGAGCACAATTTTTTCATATTGCCTTTTTATGTATCCTTAAGGGGTTTTAAAATCTTAAGGTTTAATTTATTTGTATAAAAGGTTTGCAGTTTATCTCAACCAAAAGTATTTTTAATGCACATCATCGGCAATAAAGAAATACAAAGAGATTTTTATGGAGATTGTCTAACAAAAATTTTAATGGTTTGCTCTTCGTTGCCTTTCTTCGGAAACTATTTTGTACTTATGTACGAGTATAGTTGGACAGACTTCATCTTACTTTGCTTAACTCTTTGGAAATCAGGCGAAAGAACTCCAAAGTTGTTTTTGTATTTAATTGTCTTCAGAGAGTTTGATATTTCGGGTGCAGTTTATTGAAAATGTCGGCAAGTTGAAAGTCTGTTATTCCGTTGAGGATGAATATTTCATTAGCCTGATAACTTTCTAACCCTAAAGAATAGAATCCAATTTTGGTATGGTATTTTGCATATCGTGCAATATTCCATTGGGAACGCTTTTTAATATTATATACATATACCGTCTACTACTCCACTAAGTTATAAGCAAAGCCGCATCGAAACTGGCTAGGTTTTAAATAATTTTGATTTGGGAAATCCAAGATGGACACATAACAAAAAACTTTTCTTTTAAATACTGCATGCTCGTACATAATAATCGTATCAAAACTAGACGAGGAGTATTCGTTCCAGTGTTATAAAACCATTGCAATATTCACTCATGTTCACACACATAACTACAGACTCTCAACTTTTGGGCTACATCCTTATCAGGTAATGTAGAACATAATTTCTATAAGTATCAGACTAGGTCTGATATGCAGAACAAGTCGTTCAGCAGCTTATACTATAAAAATGAATTTTATATACTGGGAAAGGAAAGGATATGAGTAATTTGGATCACAGTCTCTAACTGCATAGTTTAAAATCTTCTATAATAAAATATATTTAAAGAAACACAACAAATTAAACTTTAAAATTTTAAGTTGTAAAGTTAGATGTCGATAGACAAACATAAGAGCTAAACGCGGTCAGCATAAATATGAGGTTTGAAGATATAGAAACTTTCACAACCTCAAAGACTTGTTTTTGTATTTTGCGAAGACGAAGGTCGGTTGTTTCGCCACACGTAACAATTTCTTAAAGCTCATATAATATCCCCATTAAAAGTTTTAGATACATATCTATACATTTTGTAACAACAACTGTCGCAAGAAATTCGTGTAGTCAATTTGTTGAAAATTAAAACCAAGATTAAAGTAAGCGATACGAAACCACAAACATAGTTAAAAGAAATTTCTGCTAGTTCCGTACTATGAAATCTGCATGAGTTTTCCTTGAAAACTTAAAAAAACAAGTAGAAACTTGGAAATTTATTCCTTAAAAACTTGTCTCCGTGGAGATTAAATTAGGAGAACCCGCTAAGTTTATTTGAATAGTCCATCACTACCTAGTGGCTTTTCTCACATTTTAGGTCACGTTCTTGCCAACATTTTCTTATCTGTAATTTTCCCGCTCTTCTTCCTACCCCTTGTAATTGTAAAAGTTCAACATATTTAAGGAGACAGAAAAAGGGAAGATATTTATTGTAAAGAATTGCGAATTTTCTCTCAACAAACTTCCGCAAAGAGTCTTCTATCATTTCAGTTAGTGTGGGTGGGGGCAAAAATAAGAAGAAAAGCAGGGCTCATAAGCTCGTAACTATTAATGTGCCTCCTTGTTATTGCCCGTGTACTGAAAGCCCAAAATTAATATCAACAATTTATGGCTTCAGCTATGGTTGGATCCTTAATGTGAACTTTGCGTTACTGAGAAAAAATGGGAGTACGCGGGATGTTTTTGATTAAGTTTCATGAAAATATGTAGGACAATATAAGCAACGTAGGTTGTTTTTTAACGTGAACAACATAATGCTTTACAATATCATGCTCAAAATCGGAATATCTGTTGGTTATTTCAAATACTTAATATGTTTCTTATATATTTATTATAATTACAAAGTATGTTATTATTTAGAACGCAATTACAAATTTTCACACTTGAACACTTTTTCTTCCCCTACAATAGTAGTTCAAAATGTAATCGTATGAATTGTACTTGTAGGATTTATCAGTCAAATTATTTCATAACTATCTTTTTATAAATAATCTGGTAATTGTAATTCAATATTTCGTAGAGTAATCATCTAATTAAGACAGATAATAATTTATTTAAATCAAATGATTATTTAACAATTACACTCAATAATAAAAATATTCGAAAAGGTATAGCATGCCCTTTATTTCTGAATACCTCATTACATCTTTGAGGTATGACATGGTTGTTTACGGAATTTTTCAATTAATATGTTATTACATATTCCCACAATTCTTGAAGATTTAAATAATTGTTTACCCTTGTTGAAGCATATACATATCAAACAAAATTCCAGTAAAATGTTAAATTTATCTTTTAGAAATACCAACATACAATCGGTTAAATTATAATCTAAAATATTTTTTTTGTATTGCTTCACTCTACTTGACTCTTTTAGATATATGATTAATGTTAATAACCAATTTTTCTTTGCAAAACTTCTAAATCCAGTTTTTTTTTATTTTTGAAACAGAACATATTTTTTTAGGGTCTTTTCAGTGCTTCACAACTTTTAAATTCTTATGGATATTTCATGGTCATTAAACAGTGATTTTACTGTAAGCGATTAATATTTCCGCAAGCTAGTGCTAGTTCACTCAGTCGCATAGGCATACTCAACTCAATTTTTCTCATTAGCAATTACTTAACTACAGACATCTAGTAAAATTTTAAAATATCCTATTATAACTAGCAACGGAGCGCATTTTAAAATTATTTCACACTTTTTAAAGTTTCTAAAAGTTAATTAATTTTTTCATTTTAGTTGATATTTTTTATAGCTTCCGAACAAGTCTGCGTTGTAAAATAATTAGTTGTAAGACAAAATATAATTGTTTTTAAGTATGACGGAAGCACTAAGTATTAAATATTATTTTGATATTACCAAGTATTAATTAAAATATCAACTTAAAAGTTTTTGTCATACCTTGAAACTAAGTCTCGTGCATCTCACTTTTGTGGTATTTTGGAATTTCAGATCAGCTATTCCTGAAACACATCGCAGATTTTTCTATCACAATAATAACAAAAATAAATAGAAAAAAAATTTTAAACCAGCAAAAATTTCACATTACCATTCATATGCAAATCCCGCATCATTTAAATTTAAAATTTGGTGTTTAAGAAGATTTACAGTTCAAATATAATTTTTATCTGATGTAGTTATGGTTCTAACAAAAACCAAAATATTGAATTTGAACTACATCTATTTTTTAAGTATTCATTTTTAATTAAATTTGAGCTTAATAACCCTCCGAACAAAAGTTCAAAACTATGTATCTGCATACAACGAAATTTCAATGATAATTGCGATGAAAGCTCTTACCGGAGGCAAATTTTGATGAACTCTGAATCAGTTGCATATGGAGCATACATTTTTTATAGTGTTAAAAGTATTTTTATGAGCCCTTAATATTTTAATAACCACAATGCAGTGCACTGTTCATTTTTATTTCATCAATAATTCCTCAAGCGGAAGGTACTTTAGTTCAAAACTTAAGCTGTTACTTTTAGTGGGATCATATTGAGGGAAATTATGATATTTAATATAAGGCATTTGAATAAACTACTTAAATATAGATAGTCCAACTTAAACATTCTTCGTCAGAATTTTTAGTCCTTATTGTTCCTTCTTGAATGGAACTTTTAAAAATAGAATAGATTAAAAAGTCTGGCTCGAGGGAGCTGCACCCGAGCCCTATTATGGCAGCAAAAACTATTGTGGAATATTTCATTAAAAACCGCTGGTAATTGTGTTTAGCTAAATTTAAAACCCTGAAACTTCACGGACATGCTATAGAAAAATGATGCTGGAGCGTGCCAGACCCTGTGACCTAAAGTGGATTTATTATTAGCCAAGTTATCCTGAGCGAAATTACCAGCCTCAAAATCTCATAACTTTTGCCCATAACTTCCCATGTGTGGCTGTGTTAAATATGCTCGGTAAAGTACTCCCGCTAGGACGTTATTCCCAGATACTTATGATGAGGCAGTAAATTTCCCAGGGCTTATACATTTTATAAACTTTACCCTCACTTTCATTACAGAGAGTGTAATTTGCTCAGCGAAAGCTTTTATCGGTATCCACAAACGTATAAAAATCTACGAGAATCACTTCATTCACGGTACAGGGCGGTCTGCATTTGGAAATAGTTTGGAAAATATAAAGAATTAATTACAAAAACCCTTTACACCATTCAGTTGACTTCGGATTTTGCTTAATTTGTTGAAAACTGCTCGAAAAGGATTTTAGAAATGGGAGTGTGTTATATCCTTATCTAGGTCTGGACGTTCGCTACTAATTTGACTTAATTGGACGTGAAGCTTACTTTCATTAATTCCAAGTCCTAAACAGTCCCATGAGTTAACGAGTGGGAAAAATAAAATCTCCGGATTCTAAACTACACGTCGACTGGCAATTTAATTTTCACGATGAAAAGGACGGAACCGAGAAAGCGGGAAGCTCACGTCCACGTAGGTCTCTTTGCGTGAATACAAAATTCTGGGAATGCTCAAATTGCTCCTGTTTACAGGAACCTGGGCCTTTCCTCACACTCCATCAGACTTCCGGTGAGCCAAAAGCACGCGGGAGTGTTAATTAGCTCCTAGTTAGGTATTCATATTTGAATTAAAGTAAATGTCCCGATTTGCATAAATATTCATTGGAGCACTAAGCCACTTCGCTCTGATTATTCCTTTGTCCCCTATTTAAATTTTACAAGCAGCAAAATATTTCTCAAATAGTCCAAAGCAGTGTCATTCATTTTAAAATGTTGCCATCTGATATAAAGCGACCCACGTTGTTAATTCTGAACCGCACAATTTCAATATTTCAACTTAAATGATTTATACAGCACATAGAATTAATGAAATCATTTTCAGTGACCGCAATTCAAAATTATGTAAGCATCTAAGAAAACCATTCCCCTTTTTTGGATTGCCTGCAATGGATTCTTCAGGTTGTAAAGTATATTTATATTTAATTTAGGTTTCATAATACAAAATATTTTATTCAAAAACCAATTTCCAGATGATGTGTTCAAAATAGCCACCAAAAATTACTTGTTTAATTATTAAAAGCTTATGAAAATTATTGGTTTTAAAATTCATGGAAATCTGTTCTGTTACCACTTCCAATTTCCCAATTAAGCAAAGCCAAAATCTAATTATACGGACACTTCCCAATTGATTTCAATTTATGTCAATTAGCTTAACATTTGTTTCAAACATATTACTCCACAACACATTCAAAAAAATGTTATTTTCATCCATCAAACCAGAAAGCTAATTCGTAAAGAAAAGGTCAATTAAATAATTTCATTATCTCCGTGTCTCAATTGCTAAGATTTCCTATAAAATTAGCGCTTTTTAGGGACTTTTATTTTGTATCTGCAATGAATCGTGGAGTTTTTAGAGTGGCGAATTAAATATAGAAGGGAAACTTTTCGTTTTCAGATTGATGACTTTATGATTTCGAATTAGCAATTCAAAACTCCTCATTTAGAATTGTTTACCTTAGTTTATTTGAGATGTCGGACACAGGATGAAAACAAAAATATAAATTTTATACAATTTTCTGCGAAAGTTTTACTTCATGCCGCTGTATTTTGCTTTTTCCCTAAAAATATTAATAAAACCATAAAACCAATGAGAACTTTTCAAACGTAAACGCTAAATGCGAATAACCGAGAAATTTCCGTGACACAAAAATAATTTAATTATCAACAAGTACATTGTACAGCACAAAAATTTGTTTTTTAAAAATGAACCATTAGTTAGGAAATCTTGAGATTTTAAATTTTAGTTTAAGCTCCTGTGACATCTAATTGATCTAAGTTGATTGATTTTTTGTCAATGGACAATTTTCATTCATGAATTTGTAATCTAGGAAACCAATTAAATATAAAAATTGCAATATGAGCTTGTAACGTTAACTTTTTAGGCACTGCAATTATTAATTAAAGCAAAGAATGTTTTTTAAAGATTTAACCAAGTCAATCAGATGTTTATCTAGCTTTTCAAACCATTTATTTGAGAAGCAATTTAAGTTCTTCGGATAAATAAATGGAAGTCTTCTTCTGTTAAAACTCAAGCAGCTATCCTCATTTATATATAATCCAGAGCCATTGCGCTTCACAGAGCCTATTCAAATAATTAACCAGCTAAAAGCCAAAAAGAGAAAATGTCTCTAAATTGAGAGTGTGGGACTATAAGCCCTAAGGGAACATTACGAGTACAACTGGAAAACACTGGATATTTAACAAACACCATTTCAACTCTGTTCCCAACTCCAACTCCATTGAACCCTCATCGCACATTCAGTCTAAGCTATGATTTTGCAGGGGATCATCTTTCAGGAGATGAGAACAGCACCCGGCGGAGTCTGGAAAGGTCAGAACTGGGACGAACTAGGAAAAATCTTATTACAAAAGACAGTATGCTTTAGATATTCCCATTCCTACAGTAAAGAAATTCATCATCGTATCTGTTAGAAATTCTTTTACTTTCTTCATAAAAGGTGAGGGTAGTTTGTCGAATTCGTGAGAAATGAATACTCCTCTAAGCTGACAAAAAAAACTAAAGTGCCAAGGCATTGAGGTGGAAATTATTGTATAAGTTCACAATGAAAAAGTTTTTTCAGGGAATAGAATTTTATGGCTCAATTTAAAGAAAAGTGCAGTTCTATGTTCTTACGAATGGATCAAATCGAAGTTGCCGAGGAAAAAGAGGGAACGCTTTATGTAGCTTGAAAACGGATCGAATTTTTGTAAATATTTCACTTTCAGTTCATGGATCTCGTTAAATTGAAAGGCCTAGTCACAATTTTGAGAGAATTTTTCTTGTAAAGTATGCAGTTAATAGCTACGGATTTGAAATGGGGTGCATAACAACACAAGCAATCAATTTAGAACATGCATTTTAAATTCTTATATATGCAGAATATAAAGAATTAGGGAATTTTCCCTTAAAAAATATTTTTCTCAGTTGGCTACTACTCTGGTAGTAGGTGTAAAAAATACGTAATCAGGCACTTGACCTGTATTTCGTTAAATCCATTTTAGAGTTAAGGCTATCATTTAAATGGGTTTTTCGCTAAATATACACAGGGAAGCTAGTTTTATTGGGGTAACTCAAACAAGAACAGAGCAAATTCTGAGAGAAGAACAAATTTCAACATAGCAGCGATATAGAACTATTGGAGTCTAGTTCCAAAACTTTTATTTTCTGTGCAGTAATAAGAATAGTAAACTTTTTATGTTAGCTCCTCAGCCCTTTTAATTAAAATATTGTTCTATACTTGATTAAAAAGAATATATTGCGAATAACGTTTTAAATTGAACTGGATAAATATTACAAACAAAATAATTTTAGGATATCATAAGTTTGTTTTATTTGAAAATTAATATATATATATACCATATATAATAAAATGTCTGTTTGCTATTTTATAAGTATTATCTTAAAATTAAAAATAGGATTGATATTTAGAAAGGAAATTCCCAAAAGCTTAAATCTCGAAAGACAATATTCCAGCGAATTAAATATAACGTACAATGAATAGAAAAACAAAAATTTCAAAAAAGTATAAGCTTTTTAAATTCTAATATTTATTTATAACGCTTAAAAGTATTAAAAGAAAATTATTTAAACACAATTCTAATTTAATCCGTAAAGTAATTTATCCTGACCCTGCGCTCAAAGTTGAACAAAGATTGATCGAGTAAAACTTGAATTATCTTGGAAAACAAGATATCAAATTTCGAAAAGAATCATATTTAACTTGTTTTCTGAGGAAAGTGCAATTATATTGCGAAACGAATTTCTAGAATAACACCCTTTAAACAGAAATGCGTGTTTTGCAGCAAATTTACATTAAGTATGTTGTTTATTATACCAATGGTCCAATGGTCTAGTGCCCTAAAATATGAGGTATTTTTAGAATTTTTTTTGCAAGATTAAAATAATTAGCATGAGTAACACTCATGTTCAAACATAAAAAGTGACGCCCATTAAGACCCCCTCTAAGAAATGTACCTGGACGGTATGGCAAATTTTGACTTTTCTATTTATCTGAAAAATAAAAATCAAAAAAATTATCAATCAGTATGAGTGCAGTTATGGCAAAAACTAGAACTAAAGAAAGTTTAAAATTGACAGAATTACGGTCCTAAATTGAAACCTTGAAAATAGGCTGTTTTCTTATCAATTTTTAAATGTATTCGTATTTTTACGAAGTTTTTGAAATAAAATTCTGATTCTAATTCCGACGGTAGCCACTGGCGTTTTGAATAAACTAGGAAAATTTCTGATGATTCGGCTGAATAGTTTTTTTTTTTCAACACCATCCAAAAAAAAAATAGTTTCGAGATAAATAAGTTTAGATTTAAGTATGGATAATTTTAAATCCTTCGCCTCGGTCGCTACCTACTAATAAGTTTTTGGAATTAAAAAACGTTTAATTGAAATTAATATTTTTGTTTTTATAGGAATTATAACATGTTCTGAAAAAATTAAAGATATTATAAATATTGCTTTTTTTTGTAATTTCCAACAAGTCCTTTTCCCGCAACTTATGGGCATTTTCAAAATGAATACACCGGGGGTGATTGTTTTCTACCTTTACTGTTTGGTACTTCAAAACAAATTTATTATCAAGATTATTGATCCAGTGATCAGAGTTCCTCCTCTACGCAAAAAGTTCACCTTAAATGGGGCGCGTTACTGTCATTGCTCCAGTGCCAAAACAGTCACCGGAAAACCCAGGCTACTTTCGTTTGTAATGGTACAGGTGAAAAACAGGATACAAAGATAAGTTTCATAACCGTCACCGTGATAACCACACTCCAGCTAATAATGCGAGGTAATTTCAAAAAGATTTGCAGACGTCACTGCAAGAAAAGGGGAGAAGATACACGAAAATGTATTATCGCTACTCTCGCGCCCTTTCTAGGGTTGTATATTAACACGAAATGGTGTCATATTTATTACGTATAGTCGTAAAATATTCGCCTGTGTCATATGAAAAAGTGCTGTTCGAGAGTCTGCGGGTAGAGATGTAGATAAGAGTTACTTTCCGTTTCGTAGGTTTGATTTCATATTTGACACGAGCATTATTAATGTGGTCGTTGTATTGAAAAATGTTGGCTTTCCGCCAGGTTTAATACTATTTATCCTGATTTAGGAGAGCAAAGAGAAATGCCGCAATCCAACCATAAAAACGCTGAGGTGTTTCACATATAATGAATCTTTATGTCTATTGATCTAATATTAAAAAACCTATTATTACAAAAGTATTGACAGATTTCGAATTAACACACCATACAGTAGAAGTATTTATTTACTTTTGTTTAATGTGATATAAGTAAATTAGGGGTAAATAAACAATTCGTCGTAAGCCACTTCGAAAAAAATTTGCGGACCTTAAAAAGTAGGAAATCCAATAATCATATATGCTAGAAATTCATATTTTAATCATATTTATAATTTTAGTTTTTAACTCATAAATTACAATTTAGTAATATTTATAAATTCATTTGATTTTTTGATAAAATTTAAAAAGAAAATTTAAAGAAAATTATGAGAGCAATTGCTTGCATTGTTAATACTTGGTTTTATTTTTCATAAGATATTATACCTATGTTATTTATTGTTAGTAGTAGTAGGCTTTTTTATTATGATGGTACATCTTTCCGATCTTTCGACGATTGAATTCTCCACCACGACAATGCACCATCACACACTGATTTTATTATATGCGATTTTTTTACCAAATACGGCACAACTGTCATCGCTCAGGCACCGTATTCGCCAGGTTTGGGACGGTATGACTTCTTCTTGTTCCCCGAAACTCAAATTACCACTTCGTGGGAAGCTTTTTTAGTCAATTGAATTGGTAATAGAGAAATCGCTGAAGGAAGAAAAAACCATTTCTATGTGGGCCTACGAAAAGTAAATGGAGTAGCGATTTTTTTACTCTAGTAATGATAACTGTCATATTCTTTGGAATAAATACAAGGAGAAAAAGTCACCCTTTAAAATCAGAGACATTGTAAACACTTAAATTATTGCAATAACAATCTTAAAGTAAATATCGCTCAAAGTTCAAATATTTTACGAACACTTAAATATATTTATGAGTATATGCCAATTTTGCTGGCTGGAACAATGAAAAGATGTGTGGCTTAAAATATATTTCAATCAGTTAGTCAACCGTTGCAACACCATCATTGAAAATTAAATTGCTCGAAACAAGAGTGAAACTTAATTTTTTAAAGTCATGGAAGAAATTCAGCAACTAAACTTTGCCAAAGAAACCTTTCTTAGAAACTTAAATAACTTTCGATAAAATAAACAAAATTACGTAAGAGCGTAAAATACATCAATTTCCCTTAAAACCTGAGTAAACTCCAAAGAGTCTATTTCGTTTCGTCACATATTTCATTGAGTTACCTTAATTTTCAAATGAAAGTGAAACAATCGCAAACATCGCAAGACAATAGGAGGCTTTTGTGTCCGGAGAACAATGATCGCTAGATATCTTGATGTTGTCGGGCATCGGAGCTTATTATTGCCCAACCCCTTTCAAATCCTAATTTAAAGAAATGTGCCGAGCGAATCTTCACGGCACAAAAACCACGCCAGTGGGGTCCACCTGCCCGAGAAGCATTGGATTTGCAAGAAGCGACTGAATAAATTTGCAAAGGTAGTTAATATTTAGGAACCGAAGGGCTTCTGCGGCACCCTTAGCGGCTAAGAATTACAGCGGCACTTAGGCCCCTGAAGAAAGCACGGCACGTCCGGAAAATGTTAACAGGATAATGCCATCATGTGCTATATTGAGCTGGAATTCAAATTCATTTTGAATCCCGGTTAATGGCGAGGTGAGCACAGTCAGGTTGCGATAACATCCCTTTCGGTGCTGAGGTCCAAGGGCTGGAAAGGCGGTCTCAGGACCCTCAAGGAACACGGCAGCCGACGGTCTAATGATCACCCCTGGGACGGGTGATTTCGCCGTGTCATCGCAAACGTTCCGTGCGCCGCACACGTTGTCCCAAAATCCAAAATGGCATTTGAGTTGAGGAGTGCTCTGGGGCGATTGACTTGCCTGAGTACGATAAAATGAACCTTTCGCGAAAACAATGATGGCACGGGATAATAGGGTACGGAAAAGTTTTATTGGAGGCAAATGAGAAAAGTAATTTTAGACGCCTCTCCTTGCTTAATCCTCATTAGGAAATGCTGGGCCCGCAATGCCGGTCCTCGCCCGTAAGATCCTTCAACCCATTTGGATTTTTGCGTTTATTGGCTTTATGAAAATCGCACATCTGGGCACTGACAGGTTATTTTTCCTTCAAGGCTAGCAAGTAATCTCCCAATGATGAATTATCTCCTGCTGGAATTCCCCAATTTAATACGGATAAATTTCGTATGGTGGAAACCTTCAATCCTACACGCAATTAAATTTTTTCCCAAGCGAACGTTCGAGATTTTCTACAGAAAATTGAAATGAAACGTTTTAAATCTTGTTATTGGACTTTAATTTTTTAATTAAAAGATTCCATTGCAGAACAGATTAACCCTTTAACGGCACGTGGGGGAGGAATCCATTCAAACGATTTTTCAACTCCAGATATTTTTAATTGTTACTAACCATTAACATCGCGTCTTTTGAACTTTTGCTATTTTTTTTAATAAAACACCTTACCTTAAAAAATAGCTATTTAAAAGTTTTTTTGCTTATAGGATAAGGTAAGATGGCTTTGAAAAAAGAAATATGATTGGTGTTTCCTTTAAACCTAGACGAAAGGTTTTCAGAACCAATATCTTCCTCAAAAATATTTACTTTTATATAACTAACATTACTTTTTTTAAAGAAAAACTGTTGAGATATAAAAGTGAATACGTTTTTGATTAGAATTGTGCGGTGAGCAGAGTTTCTTTGTTAAGTGTTATCTCTATTTTGTTTTTTGTGCACTAAATTTTATATTATTACTAGGGGTAAAATGTACAAACCGGAAATTGGTGAAGTCCATATATTCGTTTTTTTAAACCTGGCGACTAATCTGATAAATGCTACTTACGGCAAAATCCTAACACCAAAGCTGGTTCCGAAATTTGAGAGATACACCCAAATCGGGAAGATCTAAAAATTTCGATAATGAATGAATTGCTAACAGCACTAACTAATTAAATCGCATCCACATCGAACTATTACTGAATTATCGCAGAAACTTAAATATCCATGAACCACAATACTAAACCATTTAACTCTCATTGGAAATAGAATGGGTATTTGGACACCACACTTGTATAAAAAAAAATTTTTACTTTTCGATCGAACTGATATACTTTTCGAGAATGAATGGTTTTTCAACAAAATTTTTCTACACAAATTAGTGGCCAAATAGTTCAAATATTCGTGAGGAGAATTCGAGAATTTCCAACGAAGATTGCAAATCCGTAAACAAAAATGTTGAATCAAAATGTGGAAAAATTGTCGAAAAAAGTTATTGGTGAATTTTTGAAGAATCTTAAAAGCATAAACTGTAGAGGCAATAGGAAAGTAAAATGAAGTGAAATTAAATTAAGTACAGAAGCTCAGAATCAGAAATCAATTCAGTTAGAAGATGTTTTTTTATTCTATAGTAACATTTTAGTACACTATGTAAACTTTTTAGCCATTTCGTACGATTCATTTATTTTGTTTAGGCCATATTATCATTTCTTATTATTTTGTTTTAATCAAAAACAGTTTTTGCTTTTTCTCCCAAAAATCTGACATTCTCCAAAAAGTTTATAATCAGTGGAAAAAAACATATAGAAGTTATTTATAATTTACTCTGTAACATGAATGAACCTCAAAAATGTTTATCGGTGTGATGTGAAAGAAGTTTTTCGCGTAGTTGAAAGTTCAAAATTGCGTTAATTCACACAACAATTTTTTAGAATTTCTATCTTAAGGTTTCAGATGGCTAAAATACAATGTCTATCTATCATAACTCTAATTGCTCGTGAAAAATAAGCTACATATGTATTTCAAACTTACTCATTTTAAGAGTAAGCATTTTTATTTTATGTCGTCATTAAAAACTCATCGAATAGGATGCAAATTTTACCAAATTTAATATCAACTTTAGTTAAAGCAGGAATTATATTTGATACTTCTTTTATATTTTCATTTTTTTATAATCCTGACATGAAATTCTGTGCTAAACCTAAAATAAAAGACAATTCAATACAATTAAGCTAGAACCCAAAATTAATTTCTTTCCCCCATTCATCAGTACATTTAAGACTTTTTCAATTTTGCAGCTGTAGAGCAAAGAAATCTTAGAATCTTAGAAAGTACTAAAAATATCTTAAAAATTGTTATATTACAATAATTCTTGTTCGTTCTTGATGGTTGTACCGCCAACGTTTCCCTCTAAAGTAAAAGTCAACTCTAATCGGCTTTTCAAATAAAAATGCAAATATAGAAAATATTGCGTAACTTCGACTTTACCCAGACTAATAACATTTTATGGAATCAAGGCGGAGAGAGCCCATAATCCTTAATCTCAATCAAAAAACATCATTCATTTTTGGGAACGGGAATAAGCGTTTCGTTGTGGGTTTGACGTCATAATTCAAAGAATCGGTTAATTCATAATTCATAGTCCGCATCTTTCAGCGCATGTATCTCTTGTATAAATTTTTCCTATTCCTCCTGCATTGTGTAGACCTTCAGAATGAAATAACATTTTATTTGGCCGCAGTCTAAAAATTTCTCTTATTAATTTCGATATTTTCCTTTCTTTTTATATTTTCATTTTTGTTATTGTGACACGAAACTAAACATTTATACTCACGTTACCAAAACATCCGCCACAACTTCTGAAAAAAAATTCCTTTACAATAATATAACAAAAAAAAAAATGAAGTTGGCCTCATGAGAAATTATTATCGATTTGAAGAACCACCTTTACTGGGACCAGGAGCAGGATTTCCACCCTATGGCCCACCAGATTTTCATCAGACCACCGAAAGCTGGAAAGGAGCGCCGATGCATCCTACAGGCCTAATGAAAGAACCACCAATAGCACCTGGTCGCAATGGACCCGTCACATTTCCAGCACAAGGGCAACAACAGGTGAGTTGAATCGAATAGAATTGAACTAAATGAAAAAAGAGCTCGCAAACTAATTGACTTCTCCTTTTTATCCCGAACGGTTGCGTCTTTTGGCATTGATGTCTACTGCGACCCTTATAATTCATTGGAATCAATGTTTACTCAGCAGGGCGCTGTTATGATGGTGTATGGCCTCGACCACGAAACATCAAACACAGACAAACTATTCAACTTGGTTTGTCTCTACGGAAATGTGGCAAGGGTGAGTACAGACTTTGTTTTTCTATAGAGTTATTTTGAATTTTTAAAACCATATTTGAGAGTCGTAGGACTCGTTTTTTTGAAGAATGGTACATAATAACTAAATAAATCATATTATGAATAAAAAATTGAACTTAAGTGTAAAACATTACTTTACCTACTTTGCAGCAGAAG
Organism: Philonicus albiceps; assembly: GCA_963969385.1. Taxonomy (NCBI): domain Eukaryota; kingdom Metazoa; phylum Arthropoda; class Insecta; order Diptera; family Asilidae; genus Philonicus; species Philonicus albiceps. The sequence continues at coordinate 35,190,834 of OZ017773.1, forward strand.
TGCGAAATTTATTACAGTTAAAATTAGCCGGCGAATATAACAAACTTTACAGTAAACAGTTCAGTATCATTGATGCTCGCATACAACCAATTAAAATATTTAGGTCAATATAATTGTTTTTTTAATAATTTTCTTGATAACCCTTGAAAGAACCCTTCCACTAGATATTAAAATCGAATAAATTAAGTGTGATTCTGGAGTCCTGCGGCTCTTAAATCCACCTGAACCCACTTTAAGCAAACTCTCAAAGGTAGGATTGCGACGTCTAAAAGTTTTTATCGAGCATAATATTGCTATATTTTTTTTCCAAAACCTCTAAAGAATCCCTTTTCTCTTGAGCTAATTTCTAATTTTAGACCAACCTCCAAAGTTTTGGGATGCCACAGATTAACCACAAGCCACAATTTTATAATATTGTCCAATGAAAGAAAAACGATTTTAATTCTACGGAGTACTCTTTTAATTTGAATGATTTATAACTTGACGGTGATCCTTAAAAAGATTCAATTGTGGAATAAAAAAAGATAAAATTATTATGAAATGGGTTTGGCTGTTGATCAAGTGCGACTAAATTTTCACATACAAAAAAATATCAGAAAAATGAAGTAAATAAAATTGCTATTCAATTTTAAATGATTGTGTTTAAAACTTTGTTTTTGTTTTTCAACTCTTAGTGTAAAAATTTTAATTGTAAACTCAATTCCAACTTCTTCTTCGAATTTTCAGCAACCAATGAAAAAGGACACTGAATAGATTTTTCATTAAGAGAAATTTTTATTCTGGAGTTGTTACTTCGTGTAATATGCGAACTTTGTTCAAAGCAAAATTATATTGAATGGGATGCGCTGCTTTCAGCAAATAAAGTGAGTTGCGTGTCGTATCTCCTCAAATGGTTATTAGTGGAATTAGAAATGATTATACGATGGCCTGAACTCTTTTTAACTCATAATGACTGAAGTCGGAGCGATAAAAATGAAAGAAAACCCTTCTTCCTCCTTATAAGACATTAAATAAATATATTTCTGTGATAAAAATGTAAATGCTTTTGTAATTTTTGTTCCTAATTTTATAGAAGTCTCTGAGACCAATATCAGTGGATGCGCAGATTTAGAATTCAAATGTAGGCAAAAAACCTCCTTCAATATTCGGAAATAATGTAAAAAGAATCAACTTCACTATTTTAATTCTCTTCAATTTTGCCGGCGTCTTGTAAGTCGCAAGAAATCGGTAACATAATGGAATAATTTTAAAACATCTCCATCACTCCTGTTTTTTTTTTAAATATGATAATTTTCCTGTTTCTAAACCAATTTCTCATTTTGTTCCACTGTGCTCCAGTTGCCACAGTTTGTAAAAATCTATTTTTACATGATCAATTGTTTTGTGTGTTGCCGAAAGAAACACCATTGTATGGACACAATCTTTTGTTCAATAATGGAAAAATGAGGCATTTCCTAAGATTCTTTAAGCTGCTGTGTAATAACAGCAGGTTTTCATTTTTCGGGTAATAAATATTTCACAGACCAGCCTCGTTCAGTTCGCTTAGCTGTGGGATAACAAAGGCTCAATTTTGCCAAGGAAGTGGAACTGAAGCCAAAACAGCCTTTTGAAAGCGATTCTTGCCAGTTTCAGGCTAACCTGTCCTTAATAAAGAATACGAAATAATCCGAACCACCTGCCTGCTTTAGCGACAACTCGACCCTTTGTACCTTATGAGTCTTTCCACTTAAAAAACTGCGACTTCCACCAGTCTATCGTTGTACCTTCATTCTTTATTTATGTTAATAGGGAAAATGCCCGGGGAGAAGCAGGCAAGTGCGGAAGTTTCACTGTTACAAAGAGTTTTTCTCATAGAGCAGAAAATGCAAAGTGCGCAAATGTTGACTAAAAAGGATCGTTGGCACTTTTCCTCCCTCAACTACACTTATGCCTGTCCTTTGCTTTGGACTCAAGACCACTTCCCTCATTTTAAACGAAATTTGTCCACATTTACTCCCTGCAAATAAACTTTTCATCTCTCGCTCCTCTGCCTGCCATTAGCGTGTTAAGATTATTCAAAAAAGGCCAAGACCTCGTCGAGTAATTAACACCATAAATGTACTTGAAAAAACCTTGCAAAAGAGATGTTGATGAGGGAAAGCAATTATGCCCAAGAATTTTTGATTCCTACAGAAATTATAAAACACTTTAAAGGCGCAATTCATTTAAAAGAATGAAAGAATTTTGACATAGTAACCACGATTAGCGGCACGTACCCCTTCCTCAGGGCACCTAGGCCTTAGATCGTCGCAGAGTGCCTAACGAGGTCTGCAACTATGATGCCAACGCAGATGTAATCGTCTCCGGACTCTGGATCATTATCCCTCATCTTTACAATATGCAATGTGTGTGCTCAACTACACTGGAGCTGGATGCTTGCTTTTCACCTTTCTGAAAACAAAGACCCACCGTCTGACCCATTTTTAATTCACAGCTGTCTGAGCACACAGAAGAGAAATTTAAATTGATCCAGAGACAACTGCGGGTGTATTTCAAGCAGAACAATTAAACTTAGAGTTGAAAGGAATCGGCGTAAATCTAAAATATTAGTTATATCTACATATTTTCCTTTCTATATTGAGGGCAAATAAACGAAAATTTGCTGTACAATTAATGCGACGAAAAGTTCTACATGGCAAACTTTAAATCATCGATGCAGCCTCAAGGCTACCAGTTCAATTGGTAAGAGTTACATGCAATGTGACATTATCAAAAAATCGATATTTTCTCTTAGGCCTTGGGATAGGAATATTGAGATACTAAAATTCAGGATATTGATGACTTTCCTCGACTTTTAGCTAGGTGTAAGCTACTCTTTTAAACAAAATTGTTCACTGCCTAACTTGAGCAAGTATATCTTTTCCGAAATATAAATTGCCTTCATTTTAATACCCAAAAGGCAGCTAAATCTAAAAATTATTAAAATAATTCAAAATAACATAAATTTGCTCTAAGCCACCTTTAAAATATCTAAAAATAAGTATGTAACGTAATAAGTGGTTTTCTTTTTTTTTATTAAAAAATTTTTAAATAGATAAAATTACAAGAAAGTAATTCGTCTTCGATTTTTGCCTATTCCAAAAAATGGATCCAAAACACGTCCAAGAAAAATAGCTGTCAAAAATTAACTGAATATTCAAAATAGTCGAGCTTGTTAGCATAAGTGAGGGACATGAGTACCAACATAACGCCACAAAAATACTTTTTGAACAGACTTCGTATGTCTATCTCCTAATGATAACCCATAGTAACCATTTTTATCTTTTAAATATTACTAAAAAATAATGGGTTATTTACGAAGCTATTTTAAACAAACAGTATTAATCCTTATCCAATTAAATACGTTAGATACGTTGTACATTTAATGTAGATCAAAATTTTCCAGCATATCATTAAAATGAATATCTTAGAAGATATTACATATTTATAATTATTAATCGCTTGCATTTCCAGTAGAACTTTCATTTTCAATGATCATTAATAAATTACAGGTTCGAACATTCAATGTTGCAGGTTTAGATTTAAGCGTTCACATGGCCCTTTCGTGTGAAACATTTAGCGAAAATCTGTTTGTGCTGTCTAATGAAACAACAGTTCTAAATATTATATATAAAGACATTCTATATTTATACGACCTCTGTCACATTCACTGTATACCCGTGTAAAGCTGGGCCGGATCGCTAGTAATTATAATAATTTAATAAAAAACCAATTTTAAATGTTCGTTTGTACACAACTGTGGCTTACCTACTTCTAATTTGGTAAATTAAATACCAAAATACATTTCAGATCAATTATGAAACGTATTAAATAAAACAAATCATTTTGTTTAGTATATTTTTGTTTTTAAATTGCATGCAAAATTTCTTACATAATTCAGGAATTATAAACGAAACAAAGTAATTCGTCTTGTTTTGTCCTATCATAACATGGGCGCGTGTTCAATTTCAAACTAATAAGGAATTTAAAAAACGAATTTTATGAATTTTCTTCTACGTCTCTTTTATGATATAAATAACTTTTCTTTTCGGTTACAGTTGGTTTATTCAAGCCAAACAAATTTGTTTGAACTGAACTATTTAAAAAGTTTTAGGCTTTTAAATTGTCGTTTTGCTGATAAATACCCATCCGCATTTTATCGAAATGTATTCGAGTTATTAGAAAAGTATTGGTGACTGACATCCTCTAAATCGTTAAGTTTATAACTATCACAAACATCATTGACTTGCTATGTTTTGTTTCTATTTTATCCTATTTTAGTTATAAAATTAATAATAACTAATTAAACAAAATTTAATTTTACAGATAAAATTCTTAAAAACCAAAGAAGGTACAGCAATGGTACAAATGGGTGATTCGGTGGCCGTTGAGCGATGTGTACAACATTTGAACAACATTCCTGTCGGAAATAATGGAAAAATCCAAATAGCTTTTTCAAAACAAAATTTCCTGTCAGAAGTCATCAATCCATTTAGTCTTCCAGATCATACACCAAGCTTTAAAGAATACACAGGCTCAAAAAACAATAGGTTCTTATCACCAGCACAAGCTAGCAAAAATCGAATCCAACCACCGAGCAAGGTAAATCAGTTGCGTCCGGCATATAATTTTTGGTGATTTTATTTTGTGAACTCTGCTACAGATTTTACATTTTTTCAACACACCGCCTGGACTAACTGAGGAGCAACTGATAGGAATTTTTAATATTAAGGAAGTCCCCCCAACGTCGGTCAGAATGTTCCCTCTTAAAACGGAGCGCTCTTCATCAGGCCTAATCGAGTTTGCCAATATTGCTCAAGCGGTCCTGGCTATAATGAAATGCAACCACCTTCCCATTGAAGGAAAAGGTAAATACAAAACTATTTATAATTTGTCCAATAGGGAACGCTTAATATGAATGAATTCAATAGCAAATCATCGGTTTGGTTGCCACTGGGAGGGGACAAAGTTCCTCCCCGTGCACCTGTGTCCACAGAGCTTAAATGGTGATCAGAAATCGATATCTTTTCCCAAAATATCAATCATCCCCCGGTGAAAGGTAATTCTGAAAATCAATCGGCCATTTGAGGGAAATGTCAGGGAACGTTGCGTTTACAGCACCTCAAATGAATTAGAGGGTCCTTTAATGGCTTTTCAATATGTCCTGAACGTCCGAAAGGCCAAAGACATGACCAAATTCGTGACTCCCTTCTACAATTCTGTCGCTTATCCCGAGCACACGCAACCCAAAATAATGCGCAAGTATTTAAATATTTATGGAAAACTATGGTTACAACGGCACAAATAACAGACGAGCAAAACATTTAATATTCCGGAAAAATACGGAGAAAATCTTTTAAACCTAAATAGACAGTTTTAATATAACTCGATTCAATAGACCTTACTAGGTCCAAAAAAAATACCTATGATATCTTAAAATTAAATGTAAACTCTTATACATATTTAAAGGTATCTAGAAAAAGGAAATAGACAATTAGGAGTTTGATTGAGGATGACATCCCTAAATCTCTGGAATGAAAGGTTCGGGGTCGAATTTTTACGTTTCCGGACAAGGAATTTCCTTAAAATATTGCAAGTTAATGTCCTCTCCACGGATTTTATTTCCTTAAAATATGCGACGTTTGATAGAGTTCCGGAAAGGAAAAATTTTGCTTATTGCCTTTTGCTGCCAAGCCTAATATTAAGTTGTTAGATTTGAAATCAGTGATTTTAAAATTCCCAATGCTTTTATACTAATGAAATATTTTGAATGGTAGAAGATTTTAAATCAATGTTCCGAAATCTCCTTCCTTAAATATAATAATTTTTCGATATCAACGTACTCAAAACCTACCCAACTATTATAACTGATGGTTAACGTCTAAGTATAATTTTAAAAATTTTTACTTATTGTATAAATTATTCCCTTTTTTTATTATTTAGTGGAATATACCTTATTTTTTAATACTTAACGCGTCGTTAGAGGAAACTTTCTACTATTAAAAAATCTCTGATCTTCCGATCTTGGTATATCATCCCAAACATTTTTGATTTACTGTTATAATTCTATGTGTGCTTATGGTCTTTACCATGCATAACGCCCCACAAACCCATCAAATATTCATGGTCCTTCATAATATTGTTATGAATATATCGGAAAATTCTTAATATAAAAGGTGAAATTGATTTATAAGCAGTCTTCGTTTTACATCGATTCATTACATGTACGTCAAGTATAATTTTGCAATCGTTTCTTGAATTAACTCATGACTTATTCAACATCTCTCTTGACTCATTTATAATGTCACAACAAATAATTTACAAATGTAAAATTTACTTTCAACTTTTATAATATAATAAAACAAACAATTTACTTAAAAATGTAGAAAAGGCACTACATCTTGATTTCTTCAAAAATTTGGGTTTCGAGAATCACCTGCACTTTGGGTAATAATGTATAGAAACTTAGAACAAATACATGGATGTAATAAAAATAAAATAAGTTAATAATATAATGTACGATAAAATTTTTAAAAGTTGGTTTGATTTAGCTACAATTCAGCATGGAATAAGAAAATTATCTGGAGATGAGGAACTGTAATTCTCAGCCAGTAAATCAAAAACTATGCGTCAAAAGAATTATAAGAATGTTTTTAGTTTTTGCAACTATCAACGTAATGACATCATTAGAGGGTTATAGAATTAATTTGCGTGTCAATCTAAAATTCCTTCCGAGAGAGAACAGACAGAAAAGTCATCAGCACGAAATTCTTTGAAGGTATTATCTGACTTCTCTGCCCTTCTAATTTACGTAATGCAGGGCAATTATGTGATGAGGCCCAAATTTGCTATCTAAGAAACTGAATTTATGGCCTGTATAAATGTCTGTTATATGCTTCCACGCTGATATTTATGACTGACATAAAATATTCAATCTGAATCTTTACTAGAAATCAAGCTACGTGAGATATTTAACTAATCAAATGGTAGATTTAAAGACCGTTTATTTAATTCTAAAATAAATTTAATACAATAAAACTTTATGCTTAACTTGGAATTGCCAATAATATTTGTTAAGAAAATGTTTGGGGTTACATAAATTATGGAAATTTGCAATTTGTTCACTAATTTCAAAATTTGCGACTATATCCATATTACGTCTATTATGTTTGTTTTTCGTGAATATTAATATATTTAATGTTAATGCCTTTTAATTTGCCTTTATTTTTATGTTCGCAAGCTAGTAATAAAAGAACTTGCATCTTAAATTTCTATGCATATTTTTACTTATGTTGGTTTATTAATATTAGTTACGCCTAAATGTATAATTAATATACCTTTAGGAGCCTACAACTTATTTTTATAATATTGAAAATGAGACAATAACAGCTTCTTTACTTTTGAATTATACATTCCTAGATCATACCATTGTTAATAAAGAACTTTCGTTTGTAAATTAACAATTAACGAAATAAATTCTGTAATTAAAATGACTTATAATTTGTTTAAAAAACCCAAAGATTACAACTGGTGCACGCTAATGAAAATCTTGTTTCCAAAGATACTTATAAAAGGACCTCCAATTTTTATACTAAAAAGAAAATAGTTCATTGTTATGTTTTTCTTTAATTGCGGTTGGGTAAAAAATAACGTTATTCGATTAAAATAAGTCTTTCTATTAAGAAGGAATAATTAACCCATCAACCTTATGGTGACCGAGTTTGTCCATTGGAACAACTCAATTCATATTTTTATGTCACTGTACTATTTACATACAGTCTGTTCAACAAGAAAAGAACCACCCTTTTTCAAAGATCATAAAAGATATTTCTCTCTCTCTCTTTCTATGAGTGATAGAAGGGCTACGACGCCAATACTAATTAATTTCAGTGTTGAAACGTCACAGTGCGCACAACTTAACGATTCCAAACATCGAATTCAACTGTACAGGATCTGGAAAGCAGAAAATAACATAACAATGTTAGATTGCCTATCCCAATTCCTAAACGCCAATCCAATTGAGAATGTGTGGTGTACAATGAAGAGCCAACTCGTTAGAAAGCCCTTGTACAATCTGAAGCGACTAACACAGGTGATACGGAAGATATGGTGTTCGCTGTCGATTGAATATGCGGAAAAACTAGTCGATGCCAGGCCATTCTCGATAACGGCGGGGACTACACAATTTATTAATTGGTTGCGTCGTAGTACTTTCAATGTACGTGTATATAAAAAAAAAAATTAGAAATAAATATTTCCTCTGCAAATAAAAAAATGCAGTTCCTTTCTTGTTGAACAGACTGTATATAGTTAATCAATGGTATTAGTCATTTAAAAAATGAACAAAGTAGGTAGTAGGAGGTAATATCTGATTAAACCCTAAAAATAAGAAAAGGTTTTGCAAATTTCATATCAATTTGAAAAACAAAACTCGAATTTTACACAAAAATTCAGTGCTTCATTTATTCATACAAATCGCAATTTTAAAAATTAATCATTTCCGCTACCGCGAATTTTGAAAATTTTACTTCAGACACCAAAAACCCTTATACGAGTACTTGTATTTCAAAATCTAAACATTATGTGGGCACTCATGGATTCATAGTGAAGAATTTTTCCTTTATAGAGAGAGGGACGTTTATCTTCTACCTCTTTCGCAGTGATATACTTTTGACGATGTTAGTACAAAGTAATTAACTAAATCCAATGTAATTCTTCTTGATATTATTATAACTAATGAACGTTACGTGCATACGTTTTTCTAAAGTTTGTGCAACTTTGGCTTCCCTTGTTATTTTCCCTCTTCATCCGGGAAAGTCGCGAAAGATAATAAAGTTCAACTCAATTAGTTCAAGAATGGATGTGGAGTGTTCCTGTCTGTGAAAGACCTCGTGAAGGAGCACCTTGCACTGCTGCAAGTTGTTGCGCCTACTTCTGAAGAAATTTTATGCTAACATTTGTAATTGGGTCGTTATGCTCATTCAACAACTTTTTATTATTTATACTTAAAAATAACAAAACTCATTTAAAAAATTTAGACGGTTTTTTAAATAAATAGAAGGAAATCATCAATGAATATATGTGTGCCAAAAAATATTTAATATTAATTCTGTTTTTCATCAAATCTGTTGTTTTTGATTGTACTCTCCGTAAATTAAACCACTAAAAGTAAACTGGACAAATTTTTAGAGATCCTGGCACGTTACCTACGATGACTACTCGTAAAATTCGTTTATACCATCCGTCGTAGTACATCTTTATTATAAACTATAAAATTAAATTTTGTGTGTAAAACAAAAACCCTGAGCATTTATGAGTTTTGAGTTAAATTTTAAGTTCACATAATTACGCCAATAACAGTTTCATTATTTTTAAGTAGAAACTCTTTATTCCCTTCAAGAAAATGAAAGAGAATAAGACTGGTTTAATTTTTATCATTATGGAACTTGCGTTCTTTTCTGTCCGTAGGACGTATGTTTTGTTTTGAGCTTTTTTTCTGCTTATGTTATTACAATTTCTTTTATTCCAAAAGGAACCATTTAACTTCCAGCTAAAAACGTTAAAGTAAAAAGGAGAGCTTCTGATAGAAACTGAACTAAATTTTTTACTCGCTTTTAAATTCGAAGTAAGTGGAACTGAACACTAAAATCAATTGAAAATAATTAGAAACCTAAAAACATCATTTTAAAGGTCTTTCTGCAAAAGTAAATCGATTTTTTTCAGGCATGACTCTCTCTGATCTATTTTTTTTTTTTTAATTTTAAACCATGACCCATCACAAACAGAAAAGGAACAAAGAACGGAGCCAAAATTTCTTGGAGCACACATGCTTTTTAAAATTTGAAATTGCTTTTCTTCATGTTTTGCTCAAAATTGCTTTAAAATAGAAGTGTTACAAGTATTTGAAAATAAAAGGACAATTTGCTATGTGTCGTCTTCCGACGATAATAGCTAACCTCATACATTCAGGTATGTGAAGCAATATAAAATAGGAGAAATGAAGAAATCTTTTCGGTTTACAAATTATTGAAAATTCCAATCTGACAAATCTATATATGTACATATATATAATATTTTTTCTTATTATTGCCGCTATGTTGCAATGATAAAATCATAACTTTTTTAGAGATTTATTCAGTTTGTAAACCTAAATGTGATTTATTTGCATTGCCATAAAAAATATCAGTCATCGTAGTATTTTATCTAAACGGAAGTATAAAATAAACTGTTTGAATGGACAGATGAACAGCAAATGAACTTTAAACTGCTCCAAGCAGAATAGAAGCAATCAAAATTTATTTCATTTCTTTATGGTACCATTTTCCGCCTCAGATAAGCCCAAATACCGCAAATTTAACTAGGAACTTATTTACTTTTAAGCAAAATTACAATGAGCCTAAATGAAAGAGTTTGAAAATGAAAACCACCAAAACGAACTACATAAACCGTACCTGAATAGTGCTTGCAATTTTATGGGACTTGAAAAGTTTCATCGCGAGTAACATCATAAATATTTACTTGACCCAGGTCTGCATTTTTTATATTCCGGCTGTCATTTACCAAAAGGTTGCTTGGTGATGGATATGCCTCAGGGCATTTAAATGACAGAAAAGGGTTTTAGGCAGGAGGGCGGGCAAGGCGGTACTACTAAAACATTAAAACTATTGTACAGGGGCACAAGAAGCACGGGAAGTGCTCTTGCGATTAATTTTTTATCAGCTCCACTGAAATAATTTGTTACACTTCTGGGACCACCAGCGCACTCGAGTAAGCCCCGCGCAAGATTTAATGTTGTTTATCCCATAAATAGGGAGTTTGGAGATTTTGTTTAATGCGCCTACTTTTTCCTTTCCCTCATAACTAAAATATTTTTATAGCCCTCGGGGCAAAGAACGTTTCATCCGAGAATTATGAGTTTTGCTGTCTGTCATTTGCCCACAACCTCCGTATAATTTCCTATGGTCGTAATAAAAAGGCATAACAAATAAAACGTCCTTTTGTTTGAACTTTGAACGAAATCAGCATATAGGACTTCATTTTATTATCTGCAGTGTTAAAGTTATTTTTAGAAAAAATCCATATGTACATTAAGAAGCTCTAAAACCATGTCGCATGATTTTAGAAAATAATGCACAGGTTGTCCCTTGCTAGAGTTGTATAATTTGGCGGATGATACGTCGTACAGAGTCTGGGGAAATACTTTCAAGTCAAAGTTTACACTTTAGAAATTTTTCTATTTTCTCTACCAATTCTTACGAAGTCGTAAACAATTTACATTTATCTTTCTACTTGTAATTCTTCACGGGCAATTTGGAAATTGGAAATTGTTGGAAAACAGATATTCTTATGCATATACATATAAGTTGCGCGAATCATTGAAGAGACACATTTATTGGAATTAATTTTATAGCATATATCCTTACCCCAGTCACGAAACCGAATTTTTAATACTATTAATTTTTAAACATTATTTGAATTGAGAATTAATATTAAAAGTGTTGTGGAAGGTTTTCCTGTGAATTATTCCTTTGAAAAGATAATTGGTGGTTTTTGGCTAAGGCATTGTGAGTTTGAAAATAATGGAACATGTTTCAAAAGCTCTTTGAAGAAAAATATTTTCCTATTAACACTGCTTCTGATATTACGAACTAATTATCTATTCTAAGTCTAAATTTTAGCTTTTAATAAGAAACAGACTTGTTTGTAATTATAATTATTACTGTACAAGTCTGCAAAATTTGGATGGTATTTAGGATACAAAATTATTTTATATCTCGTCATCTTGTCTCTCATTTGCGAGAAGAATAGAATTGAAAACTAAAAATTAATTATTTTAATTGATATTTTTGGGCAAGTCAATCTGCTTTCTGCTTCATTTTGAAGCCCTATTTTTCTCAAAAGCTGCACATGATAGAAATGTTTCGTTTTTACATACGTATTAAGGACTCAACACCAAAAACAAACGGACAAATCAACTATACTCTTTTTTGCAGCAGCAATGAGATACAATCGTTGTTATTATACTTTGATAACATATTTAAGAATACAATTCATATTTCAAGATCAATTTCAAACACTCGAGCGGATTACATTTTAAATAATTAATTTTGCCTGTTAATTCTACAAAAAAAGTTAAGAGCTAACCTTTCACTATGTTCGAATGATGCCTTTTTATAGAAATATCTCTAAATTATAAGAGATCAGCGTATAGCTGGCATTAATTAAATTTGAGTCCGAATTTTAATTCCTTTAAAGTGATTTTTAATAGCTCTTATGGATAAAAGCATAATTGGGGAGTTAATCCGATTAAATTTAATCTTTAATCACAGAATATATAAAATCCAAAAACTGAATTTTTGAAACAGTTTAATATGAAATGAAAATATTTAAGTAGTTTTGTAGTTTTAACTTTTAATTAATCTCAAAATAATAAATTACTTTGCATAATTAAATACGGTAATTATAGTCCACCAAATTCTGTTTTTGCATGGTTTTGATTTAACACGATCTAGAAAAAAAAATTAATTCCGATTTTACACGATTTTCTTCGATTTAGCACGATTACATTCCAAAGAAAAATATGTATGTATGTAGTTTTATTAACCGTAGTCTTTTAGAAATTTTTTTTTCTATCTATTATTTATAAAATAGTGAATTCCCCTTTCTAGTTTATTTATGTATGTTCGCTGTATGTATGCTTATATATTTTAGTCTTTTGTTTAGTTCCAATGAAATTAGTCGCTGTTTACTAAGCAATATATAAGCCGTATTTATATACAATTCGAACTTATTGATATCTTTATTAAATTTTAGGGCCTTATGAAAAATGTCGAATAATACAACTCCAAAACTCAAAAGGAAAGCTATTTCTTTTACTTTAGGAATTGAATTCCCTTTTGTTTTTATGAAATAAACTGTACATGAATGCACATAAAAATTTAATTTTGCTTTTATAAAGACTCTCTTAATAATTTTTTATATGAATCATCTTATTTTACCAATTTTTTACAGGGTTGAAGGATATGAAATTAATCCCCTTTTTTTCTATATACTTGATCTCTTTTTTTACCCGTTGTTTTCTGGAACGTATTTACCGTGTAAAAACGCAATTAGGTGTGTAGTAAATGCATGTTAGGATATTTCCTTTTGTTTATCTATACTAAAAGAAAAAAATTAGTAAAAGTTGTCAAGATCTAGATTTTTTTTATTTTCAATATTCTTATTGAATTGTAAACTGTATATAACTTTATAGAAATAAGCGAGTAGTAATGTTAGTGCAATAATCTTTCTCTGAAATTTCTTTTAAAATTGAGAAAAGAACTCTTTTTTAACTCAACGTACGATAAAAAGTGAAATCCGAGTTTGATTTTCTCCTCCTATGACAAATATTTATTTGTGTCCGTGCTATATAAGTCCATGAAAAAGTGATTTAAGTTGAGTTCAATTAAATCCAGTTAAATCCTAAAAAATTGACTCGAATTTCGTACATACGACTGTGCTTGGACACGATCGGATAGGCTTTTGCTTTGAAATTTCTTAGTACAGCTTGTTTGGTAAGAGGTATCGGTATCGCTCAGAATTAAATAATGCGATACAAAATTAACAAAATATTATTTTTTCTTATTATTTACTTTATTTTCTTTTACGCAATACATTTAATATTTGGTGAAGTTTCCGTTATTTTCTATTATAGCTATGCATCTATTGTTCATATTTTCAACTAATTGTTCGGCATATTCTAGTAGTATTTTCCAGGCTTTCTTTACCGATGATTTAAGTTGTTGCAAAGTGAAAGTATTTTTCCGCTGCAGCTTTGCTTTCATAAGAGCCCACACATTTTTAATTGGATTAGCATCAGGACTTTGTAAAGGCCACTCCATTAGACTGATATCCTCTTGATCTTTTCATTCAGTACAAAGACGACTTCTGTGTTTTGTATCGTTGTCTTCTTGCAAGAAAAGCGAAAAGAGATATTATTGTGCGCCTTTGTAAGTTGGAAAGCAAAAGAAGAAATTTCCCCTTTTGTAAAATTCACAGAAATTCATAAAGCTGTTAATCTTTAAAAGTACAAAAATAATGCCTAGTTTGCCAAAAACAAAATCGGGGCACAGCTGAAATTAAACGTTGTGTTTTTTATAATAACATTATTTATAGTAGACTGTTTTTATAGCAACCCAAAGAATGTGAATAAATAACATATTGAAGAATAAAAAGTAGTACTTTACTCTTGAACCATTTAACCAAACACCACCATTAATAATATCACATATCAATTAAACTCTATATTCATTCTTCGAAACATTATTGAAATCAAAACAATTAATTAACACCTAAATGATAGTATTAAATTTAGCGAAAATATTTTTGTTTACTCAATTTTAATATTTAGACTAGCAATACCCAAATAAATAAATAATTTTCTGTTAATTCATTTTGAGTAAAAATAACAAAATCGTTTCTAATCAGAAAAATTTGTATTTCGTACCACTTGTTTTTTTTCTCGATAAAATTTAAGCTTTTGAGTGAAAATTTAAAAAAAGCTATTTATTCTGATTCAGATCGAATAATGAAAATAAACGCAAATAATATTTTGAAAGTGATCACAATATCAGAGACATTCATGATATTTCTATTCTTTTCAAATAGTAGTTTTTAAGAAGACGAAGACTTCAGGAAAAGAAATGAACCTCTTCTTTATATTAACAGCAAACTTTTCGTAAACTTGAAGTGTTCAAAATTCAAATTCGCACGAGGTTGCTTCTATCGCCTTGAACAACAAAATTCCTCTTAATTGTCAGTCATTTCTTTTGGTTTTTTAGATAAAAGTAGTGCTAGCAGTAAAAATTCTTAAGATAATTTGTTTTCGCATTTTATATAAAGAAAAGAGTGACCCCCTTACTTCGTATTAAAAAAAAAAAAAACAAAAACCTTGTAGAAGCATCAAATGAACAGTGCGTATCTTCACAGATTACATCTTAAATGCTCTATTTAATCGGTGAACAAAAAACGTCTCAAGAAATGCCAAAAATAGAGCCAGCAAAATCACTCTACCTTGACCAAATTCGAAAGTTGAAAGAATCGACGACTAAGTTATGAAGGTGAGCATGAAAATTTTTCAGCTGCGGGTGACACCTCCCCACGGGTGCTATAGGGGAATGATTAGCTAGAATGACAAAATTCTGTGATTTAATGTCTGCGAAGAACAATTTTTATCATCCTCCGGAAGGCATAAAGCACATTTTGGAAAATTTATTAAGAATTTATAAATGGTTAGCACTGTTTAGTCGGCGGTAGCGTTGCCAGGAATGCGGAAAAAAACAGCCACCGTTCTGCTTTGCAGGCAGACTTTTTGCAAAAATAGATCAAATAAAAAACCCTTTTGTTGTCTGCTCAGCTTATTTTCGGTTTCGGTTTTGTTATGCAAAATTAACTTTGTCAAAATGGCTTTATAAACCATTAGCGTCTATTATCCGGCTTTAGTTTGTCTTTGCCTATGTCTTCAACTCCAACTAAGAGAAAATTTGAAGAAAGTTACCGCGATATTATTCATCAATCTCTAGAGCCTAACGTAACAGCAAATATGAACCGAAGTGCTTTTGCTGCTCAGTCTAAACTTTAATTTTATAAATCGACTAACGAGATATGAAAAAGATTAATTAAGCTGCATATTAATACGAATTTCCACTTGACTGCATCCAAACGTTTTTCATTTCTGCGCCATAATATTTAACTTTTATCATTTTGAGTATTGAGAGGTAACGCTTTCGTGAAACATTTTAGGCATATTGCAGCAATCAATTGTGTAACAAAATACAAAACTAATTAAAATATTATTGCGATAAAATGTGTATAACTATCGTTTTGTTTTTTCTTCATTTATTTTTGTAATTCAAGCGAAAAACCATATAAATTTCAATTGTTTAGAATAAACAATGGAACACTTAAATAAAACGTAATTTTCTTGTATTGAAACTTATCTCCAGGCATAAAAATCATGAATCTGCAAATCGAAACTGTATAACTCTACTTTAATTTTTAAATTAGTTGATTAGTTGAATTTGTTTTTATTAAATTTATAAAAATAAAAAGTAATTATCCACTTTCTACTACTTCTACTAGCAAAAATTAAAGAAATCGTTTTTCGATATCCATTTAGGTCAATACATAAAATTTCGGAATATGTAAAGAAAAGTTTTGTAATAATAATTTTCTGTGACAGGCTTCAAAAACAATATTTTCCCATACACACACACAAAAAACTAAGCCTCTAAGAAATAATGATCTGTAAGACGAAAATAACGAAAATTATCAGTAGGACGCAATAAACCTCAATTAATAACCCATCAGTAGTTCAATTATTGTCGGATAGAAGACAATTGTATTTTTATTTGTTTCATAGAAACACCATTCAGAAAAGTACTTCTGCGCTTAAAAGCAGTTAATTAATTTAATTATTTACTTTACTTTAATTATTTCATTTCTTATATATGTGGGTAAAATTCGATAATTTTGGTTTATAAAAATCCCGTGTGCAACAATCAGCCAAAGTTTCTCTTAATTCACAGCAAGGGTTCTAAACCCTGTTCTTCGGTTCTTGAATGGAGTCTTACCTTGCTCAACGCCAGTATGAACGATCCTTTTCCGTTCTGCGTCATCCAATTCTTTCGTGCCTAATTCAGGAGTCCCTCAGAGCAGTCACTTGGGTCCGTTGCTTGACAACATGGTTGCTAGAGCAAACTTTGCACTTTGTCAAGCGCTAGTCTAAGGAGTTTCTTAGCCCATAGAATCCGTCGTCCATCAAACATTGAAGTTCTCAAAAGCTATCAACGTATTTGAAATACGGTAATGGAGAGGAGTGGTCCAATAAGATAATGGATATTAATAAAATACTTAAATCTCAATTAATAGGAATTCTTCTGCTTTTCAAAAGCAAAGCTGAAAACAAAAACTGTCAGTTCTAAAAGCTTGGAAGCTCTCGTCGACACACTTGCTGGCGGACGAAAGTTGAAAATAGTTCAACTTTTGTCTCCATCAAAACTTTGCTGTCCGTCGCTTATGGCCTCTATTCCATAGAAAAACATGTACTTGAACTGACCTGTCAGTTGAAAACTTCGAAGTTTGAGGGATAATGGATTCTATGGGTTCGGACCTTTAGACCTCTCCTTGAATACTCTAGCCAAGTTTGATCTCTCTTTGAAACCACTAGCATCAATCGAATTGAAGCAGTCCAGCGTAGGTTTCTCCTATTTGCTTTATGTGAGCTTCCCTGGTCTGATCGTCTGAATCTTCCGCCCTACGATAACCGCCTGTTGCTGATTGACTTGCAACCCTTGTGGGAGCGCCGCGACTTCTCTGATATTCATTTATCAGCTGCTTTTTGGCGAAATTGATTACCCTTTACTGCTTCAGCAAATTTCTCTTTATACCAACCCCTGCAACACCAACCACTACCAACTGCGGCCTTTCTGAACCTCTCACTCGAATGCTTCAGAAAGTAAACTCCACTCCTTCCTTTGACTTCCACCTGTCCAAATTATCTCTCTCATATAATAGTTCCTGCCCCCTATTAGACTATATTTTCTTAGTGTAGTTTAATTTAAGTATTCTCCACTGTTTGTAGCTTGTATTAGCGCATTCTAAGATTTTGCCATTATCCTTGAGAGTCATACGATCCATTTATGTCGACTCACATAAATGGATTGTATGACTTTTGGGTTTAAATGAGAAAACTTTCAGTTTCCAAAATATCAATCTTAAATATTTAAGAATTTTCGCAGGAAACCATTATGATTAACAGTTCTGAAAAATTCGATTTTTGCTTTGTTTTTATACCGACGAAAATTTAACTTTTCCCTTAAACTGACGAAATTTTCTTGTTTCTTTTATTTAAATTATTTCTTCTAACTTGCATAGATTTATATTTAATAAAATCGTAATAATAGTACCAAATCAACTTAAGGCGTCAGACTCACTCAGCTGTAGTGGACTTTTCGGCTATTTTTTCGGAAATACCATAAATATTTAAATATTTCTTTAAACTTGAAAATGTTTAGTTTATTATTTTATACTACTCCTGTTCCATTTTGCCTCGTTTAAAATCAAAAATTGAATAAAATTTGTATTAAAAGTATTCACGTCTCCATTTTACCATATTCAGTATAGCAGTAAAATAACAGTAAAGCACAAGTTTTTCTTCTCCAGAAAATACAGTGCACATTTGAGAGAGCTAGACGTTTTGCTTAAAGATCTAAATCCACTAATATTCGTCTGTAAGTACGTCTGATTGCTCGCTACAAGTCACAATTCTTTATCGATCGACTCAATTTCTTTTTATATATTCAAAAATTATCGATTATCGATTCTATTTATTGTAACCAGCAACTCACAAAACGCTATCTGTTTGCCTGGGGTGCACTTTTAGTTTTTCGAAGAATTTAATATTTACAGAGAATACTTTTGAAATCTAATGCTATTCAAACAATTTAATTAATTTAATTTAATTAATAGACAGGTAGGAAAATAATTAGAAATAATCGAACTTTATGTGTAGCGCGAAGTATTCCAGCACACACTTGACGGATTTTGTAGTTTAACTAATAATTTTATTTTCATCTCTTTAACAACGTGGGGGTAAGTTTAGTACTGTGTGTTAGCCGTGTTATAAAGAATCGAAGATTCAAACAAAATAAGGTACCTTTTTTTACCTTGTATGTGAAGAATATGCGTGAGAATACCTGCAATTTTTTATGGTTAAACTTTTCATCGTCCCATAAATAGAAAACTGTTTCCTTTTGTCTTTACCCTTCTAGCTCCCAAGGTTGAGAGCGTGAATTACATGATCGTCTCCTCCAACTTTGGAATCGATTGCGCTGAATTTATGGGAAAAGTTAGAATGCATGGAACTGAAGCGCTTCCTTTGCCACGAACAAACAAACAAACAAACAAACAAACAGTGAACAGCACGCTTGTGTCATTAAGCTAATCGAAGGTCTCATATTTTTCAGGTACAAAATTCCCGTTTATCATGAAGCTGTGCTTCTCATCATCGAAAAGTATGAACGGTGCGTGGAACAATGCAACGAGTGAGGGCATCATTGAGAAGGAGAATGACGTCATAAAAACCAACGACGGCAGCTATTGAGATTTAATTAAAATTGTGTAAATTACCTTAATCGTAATTAACTGAATGATTAGTTTTATTTCAAACTAGATAAACGAATTTAGTTTGTAGAGAGCCAGCAGATTTATGTGTTTCATATTTTGTTACGTTTTGATTCCACTTATGTTTTATGTGTAGACGAAGCAGCCGCCAAGTCCTTATTTATTTTAGTTTGTTCGACAATGACAATGTTTTTGTTATTAAAATGTTAATTCATATGTACTTATACCAAAAATGAAGAAATTGTGTTAGCCTTATGTTTTACTCCTTACTTTGGTTCTCAGATGAAATGGGCTTTAGACATAAATGGGGGCGACCAAATAGTAAACGCAAACAAACAAAATGAGACATATTTATTTTGACAATATTTCTGAAATGAGAAAAACGACTAGGCAAGAAGGAAAAAGTCCTGCGGGAATTTCAAATGCAAAGAGTGTACTGTAAAGTTAATTGATAGTTTAACGTAAATTGTTATTTATAAATTTAATTTAAAGAGTAAATGCAATACGTGCGATAAGCTAAGTATTTCTTATTTATAAACTAAACGAGCTAAGGTCCCTGTACTAAACAACCAAACTACAAAAGACATGTTTTCTATTTCTAACTAATTTTTATTGTAACATATTAACAGTGTTTGCCGCAGAGTAGGCAAGGCGTCGACGATTATTTCAAGGAAATTGAAAACAGCAATATCAAATAATTACCATATCAAATATTGTATGAAGTATGAATAGTGTTACGTCGCTGTAATTTAATGTTAAAACAAAGAGAAGTTTACTTTTAGTTCAGATTTAAAAAAAAAAAAAAAAAAAAAAAAACTAAATGCGGAAATGCGTGTTCACTGCGAAGAATATTGGAAGCGCCGACTGCCCACTGATTGGCAAAATGAAATTGTGCAATGAGGTGCTTGTAAAGCTATTTGTTAGTATTATTAAATTTACGGAATCTAGATGTAAACGAGCGCAATACCTTTTATTTGATTCGGTACCTTAGTTGTTAGAGTACCCTCTGTACGTGTTTAATTGTTTTTAATTTTATTGAACGGTTAATTTATCAGTTGTTTCTTTAAGAATTATATGCTAGACTTGTTTTATTTGTTTTTTGTTCCCAAGCTCAAATATATGACAACTCTGATCTGATTTTAAATTATGTTGTTTTCAATTTATTTTATTTTATTTTTTTCCATTATAAAAAAATAACGTAACCCTGTACTTTCCCAGAATTTGTTCACAATTCACTATTAAAATTACTTTTAATTATTGTTAGCTCTTTTCACATTTTAATGCTATAGCCTAATATTAAATTTCTTTCAGGAAGAAGATTTATTAATATTTCTTGAAAACTTATAGGCGACTCCGACAGAGAAAGAAATTATGGATAGGAATGTTCAATAATTTCCTTTTTCAAGTGGCAATTTTATGAAAGGATAATGAAGTTGCCTTTGCAATTAGGTAAGAACGATGATTCTCTTCTCTTCCATTTCTTCACACTCACGCTATATAACTTGCTTTTCTTAAACGAACTTCAACTTTCCGTTCGAAATTTCATTCATAAAATAAAAGTACCCACAATTATATGAAAGTGTACCATGAAAACCTTAATTAAAAATATGATGTCCTAATAAAGCAGTCAAAGTTTCTCCCTTTAATTAATAATTCTTGCTGAACTCTTAAAAACAATTTAAAAATACAGCAAATCACATTACAATTTTTTCTACGAATTTTGTATGCATTACACAATTTTGCTATATCTTTCAAAATATTTTGTATATACAAATTTTTTTATTTTTAAATAATAATTGCAAATTCTAAATAATTCGAAAAATCGTAAAGTAATTTTAGAAAATTTAAAAGGGCCCCTATTCTTGAATCCATTCAGGTCGAATCGAAAATAGCTTACAAAAGCTCCTTTTGAATTAAAATTTCATAATAAAATTCCCAAAATTGTTAACAAATTCATTTCAGTTATCTTTGACTCATTTTTTCATTCAAAGTGTTTAAAGAAATTCAATTGAAAAATACAACAGGATTATTTTGTTTATGTTTAGCGGAAAAAGTAATTGAAATCAAAAGTAATTGAAATTAATTTTTTAGAATTTAAGAAATTTTATTATGAATTTTTATCCAAAAATAGCTTTTATAAGCTCCTTTCGATTTGATCCAAACAGATGTTGCCCATTAACAACACTGAAATTATACAACTCAGGAACTGTTTGTACTTTAACAGACAACTTACCGGGGTTCAGTTCCTTTTCAGCTTAGGCTTTTATTTTCTTGCCGCTTGATCGAGATAATAAAAATTTAGTAGGGATGCACTAAACGAAATATCACTACTAATAAATTTACATTCAAATTATTTTTTCAGTTTTTTAATCTTCAGTACATCAATTGATTGTATACAGGAGCACTGAGCACTGCCATTCCTTGGAAATAGAAAGGATCATGAAAATATTTAACACTCGAACTACCAAGACTAATCAAATTTTCTGGTACTCAATTTCACCTTTCATTTAATTTTATTATTTTTTTTCTTTTAAATATTCTCTCAGATTTATGCCAAAATTTAATAAAATTGCCAATTTCGAGATATTCAAAAACCTTTTTCTATTTATAACTGCTAATTCAAATTTGAAAGCGTATTAAATTAAAGGTGTAGAAAATTGGTCAAACAATTAGTTTTAGTGTTAAAATTGTATACAATTTCTGGTGGTATGATGAAGAAATCAAAACAAATTACCTTTTTTTAGCAATAAAATTTTTTAAGTTGATCACTTTTCAATGGCAATGAATGTCGGATGATTTATCAAAATAAATAATGGGCTTAAAAATTGAATCTGAAGTAATAGTGATGAAATGGCTATGAACTCGAAAACACACCAAATAACTTGATAAATAAACAAGGACAACATATTTAACATTATTAACCCTAATGGTATCACGTCTTTTTATAACGAATCATGGGAATAATTAAAATGATTTTTTGATATTTTGTTTATAGTTTAATTTATACTTTAGTGTTAATTGTTAATTTAAATTGAAAACCAAATTAAAAATGTAATGTAAAATAATCAAAAAATTAAAGTTCTAAGTTCAAATGTGATTCAGATAATTAGGGCTAAATATTTCTCAAATAACTTTCTCTATTACCTTACTTATTTCAACGTCTATGAGTCGTTCTGTACATATTAAAATCCTTTAAAACTAAATTATTTTTCAGCTGCTTAATTTATATATAATTTTTTTTTTTATAATTTGGTAGTTTGGTTTGAAGACTACACCAAGAAAACGAAAGACGAGAAGTTGACATTATTTTGGTTTATCGCCGCCGTTTTTCCCAGAATAAATGGAAAAATTCTAATAAAAAAAGCAGGCGATCTTCATTCTGTTTTTAATGAATCTTTATCGACGAGCAACGAAAATTTATACCGCTTTTTTTTACTTCATTTGCTAGCATAATTTTTATTTTGAAAACATACAGAAAGACTTAAATTTGGACAAGTCATATTTAATTAATTAAGGATTATTTTATATATTTTTCTTATGTTAGTTTTTTTGAAAAGTACAAATTTTTTGACGAATAATAACTTACAAGGTATTGCTTGACTCATAAGCCATATCAAAATTGGGAAGAAGTACTCAGCAGGATCTGTACGTAGATAAATCATAGACTTACAAAATTGTACTCCTAAGAATGTTTTTCGCAGTAAACATTGCTTCCGCAACAGCAACGGACATTTAGGAACAAAGGTAATAAAAGATAATAAAATCCTCAAAACCAACATATCGAAAACAATTTTGAAAATATTTATAAACTAGAATGAAAGAAAATATTGCGTACATAGATTTTTATAAGACTGTTTTATTTACTTACCACGTTTGGTTGGAGTTTAAAACTAAAACTGGACAGTTGCAAGCACATCAGAGAGTAAAAAAATATTCAAATATGTTGTGTGGTCCAATTTATAGAAAATCAAAGAGATTTTTTACGATTTATATATTTTGGGTATATTCTCCTGTTAGATTATTGTAATTATAAATTCTCATTTAAAGAAAGAAAATGGTTTAAAAAATGAAGCAAGGCATAGTAGTCCCAGTAAGACAAAAGGACATGCAGTCGGTTACTTTGCGATGTATGCCAAAAGTAGTTTCTAAGTTACTGATGAGATTTAAAAAAATGGAAACGTAATGTCACTGGTTGTGTAACAAAACGAAATTTAGTACATGCTTTCCACAAATCGACTTACATTATGTTCTCATCGTCCAGCAAATATTGTACATTATTTAGCAAAGGTTATTTCTCAATAATTTTCTTTTATACATGTAAATATGATATGAATAGTGCAACGATGAAAAATGGTATCCGTACCTTACCGTACTTCTCCGATGAAAGACTACTTACAATGATAATGAAACTTATGCTTGACTTAGTAATAGTGAATATTTTTGATTTTGGTGTATTGTTTTACTAACAACTAATAAAAAGTGTTAAGAGTGAATGATAAAATGATGGCCACGTCTAATTTCTTAGCAAAGAAACAAAAATACAATCTAACTTTTTCAATGTGCTGGAGTTTTGAGTTCATCTAAAATAAAAATTCAAACGATTTAATTTTCGATGTTTAGAAAAACTGATTTCGTATAAAAAGATAACAATCTAAAAGCAATCTATACTTTAATAAAACAATCCATCCTTTTCTCTATAAGTAAACTTAATAAAATTTGGAATTTATTAATATGTATAATAAAACAATCAGTTATTCTTTTTATTAAAGCAGAAAAAATATATTTACGATAATTGTTATCGCTCGAAAAATTTAACTAAAGCAAATGAATGGCAGACAAACTTTTATGTTGGTTAATATTTACTAATTTGAAATCACTAACTCTCTACTATGGGCGATCAATAAAGTAAAATGAGTCAAATTCTTGATTCCGACGAAATTCAAATCCCAAATATTGAGGCTTTCCATCGGAATCAAGAATATCTTTACATTTTTCTTTTCGTTATAAATTATTATTTGCCTCTACCAATAAATACTGGAAATTAAAGCAGTAGCGCGTAAGACAGTATTTATATAGTTATCGATTTGTGCTTGATTACACTCCGTAACGTCGATTTCATAACATTACGTAACAGTTTCAAGAAGAATAGCTTCGGAAAATCTATAAGACCCAATTTTTTCCATTTTTATAAAATCTATAAATGATTGTGAGTTTGTAACATGCCTAAAATAAAAGTTTGAACCCTAGGCAATCGTATTAAAATATAAATCAAAAAATTACTTGCAGTTCAAGATTTTCATACAATGCAACAAAGTTCGCAATCGGCACTCATGAAAAACTTATTACCAAAGATTCATTGCATGAGTTATAAGATAACAATTAGTAGAATATTAAGTAATACTTCTAGATTAGGATTCAGGCTTTTATTTCAGTCATTTTGCAAACTCCAAACATATGTTCGTAACCCTTTTTAAGGAAAGAGTTGAAAGACAGAGACTACAAGCCTTCAAAACAACATCATAAACTGCAAATGCAATGCAATTTCAACACTTATCATATTTATCGAAATATAAAAATTAATTTAAAGAAAGGACCTCTCAGCGTATTTCTTTCCAAACCATTCATCGACCCGAAAATAGCTTTATCTATGGACTCTATTATTGAAAATGATCCAATCGAATAGAAAGAAACATGCAAAAGTCTTTTTTGGATAAAAATTCGTTAATAAAGTCTTTAAAAATTTCATAAATTCATTTTAATAGCCTTGACTTCAATTAATTCGTTCACAGATTCGATGGATTTATTTTGATGTTATGTGCGAAAAAATTAATTATAGTCAAAGGTTACTAGAATTAATTTAATAACATTTTTGAAACTTTATTAAGGAATTTTTATCCAAAAAAGGCTTTTGTAAGATCCTTTCGATTCACTTGGAACGTTTTCAATGATAGGTCCCTAACTCTTTAAAGGAGACATTCTACTTTTTTAGCGATACTAATTCTCATTTTCTCATGGAAATATAACCATAGATCTCAAACTGATTGATATAAATTGATTGAATATAAATTTTGTATACAAAAAATAAAAGAAAATTCTGCTCGAAAATTGTATGTGCGTATTCTTGAAAATACACGCTCTCGAATAAAATAATAAAAAATTGATTTTTTTCAACCAAAAGAAGTAGAATTTCTCCTTAAACCTTAATAAATTGGACTTTCATCTTAAAAAGTTTTAAAGGATTAAATCAAAGAATTAAGATCGCCTTTAATTTGGGTCATCAAAAAGTCTCCTGACGGCTAATTGAAATGTTTTTCAAATATTTTAATATAAAATTAAACAAAAGGATCTGTGGAAGAGTTTCAGGCTTAATGTGAAGTCTGTCAGTGTAAATTACTGCCATATTACTTCAAGTTAATGCTCTTTATGAAAACTCGGTAAGGCAAAAGTGAAATTTGGTTAAAGATTAAATTCGGTACCGAAATAAGAGGCAGATATTTATTATTGCAATATTGGAGAATTCATTCAACAATTTAACAATTTTCACATGGTTTTTTTTTAGAATTATATTTTAACGAATTGTTTCCACGATTGAGAAAAAAACAAATCTGTGTGTTTCTAGTAGCACATCTTAGAAAAAGCAATTTCAAGACGTTAAAATTACACTTTAATAAAACTAAAACACTAAAACAAGCTTAGATGAAATCACAACTTCGTATATTGTGCGCCAGCACGAAATAGATACGTTAATAAATGTTTTATCGGCCTCAGTGTTGAATCACGAAAGTATTTTATACACAAAACGAATATAATTCTCGATTTACAACTACAACGAAAAAAAGTTTTAAGATGGTAAAAAAATTATGTATTTTTTTAATTTTTTGGAGAAACCCTAAGTATTAACATTACTCAAATGTCACGACACTGAAAGTATTAATTAAAAAAATAATACAGAAAATATTGTTTATCCCTCATACATATGTGTGTTGTCGCTAGGTGTTTTTGAAAATAACGAACAAATCTGTATCGATTACTAGCTTCTGCCCGAAACATATAATAAGAACAAAAACTATCTCTGTGTAGCAATTAGATACTAATAAGACTAGAGCCGCTTACATGACAGTTTGTTTCTGATTAGGCTTAAATTATGTCAATTTAAAAAGAAAAAAATCAATGTAGTTTATTATACTAGGGCAGTTTCCGCTAGAACAGAAGCTAAGTATTACTTACCCAAAAAAAACGATAAGCTCGGGACTCTTAAAAATTCAAAAGCACAACAGCCGGATATAGTTATTGATCAAAGTCAAAACTTATGAGTTGTACAAAGAAGTCCAATTGGTGATAATTTTAACAAAAGTAGTTGAAAGCTCTTGTCATTTACAAAACAAGGGACTTTTAGTAGTAACTTTGAAGTAATAATTCCCGAATTAAGAGCTCGAATTAAACGAAATATACATATGCAATCTAAATTTTTAGTAAATTTGACATTAAAACTACTCTTTAAAAGTAAAGCATGAAACATAAACATACAAAAGAAATATCATTCAGAATTAAGTATACATGTGAAACAAGAACACAATAAACGACATAGAGAAACTGGTTTTTTATTCACCAACAACACTCCACGTCCTTAATTTTTTCTTTAAAACTCCTTCATACGAGGTTTTTATGATTGACGTCCATTATCACGAAAGATGCTGCAAGAAGACAGAAAACGATTAATCTCTCACACTTCTCAACACCATCAACAACACAATTAACTCCAATTCAATCCTCCCCGCCGAATACAGCAAATAAGACTTAAAACCTAAACTGCAACTCTAGTGAAAGGCTACTAAATCAACTATCTGATTTTTTCCTTTATATACATAAACAGCTACTTTACCTCTCATGCTTGTAAATCTCAGGTAAGCAACATGTTAAACTTTTTATAATATTTTATGCAACACAGGTGAATTTAAATGTGCTACTTTAACAAAAGTGTTTAAACTTAATTTTGTGTGTCTGTTTATGGACCAATCATAAGTTTTTATGAGGACACTTAAGCGGGACGGGCATTATGTTGAAGTATACCTATAATAATTTATAGAAGTATGTCGCTTTTATTTTCCGTCTTGTCGTAAGACCTATTAAGCTCCATTAAAAAATTTAAAATTTTAATTAAAAAGATTAAACTGCTCTGTATAACGTGTAAATAAATTTATCGGTTAAAATGTTGATACAAAAACCGAAATTCGTCAAAAAGCAGCTTTTTATGACATTGAAGAACACTATCACTAAGTTTTAAATGGCAAAAAAGCTGAAAAGAACCAAAATACCATTGAATATAAAATAGTACATAATTTTGTATAGTGCAAAGTATTTACAACAGCTTTACATTTTTCAATACAAAAGCTACAAAAACTGACTTTTTTGGGAAACATTTTTCAAAAATTTCGGTTTTTTCTTAAACATAACAAAGCGCAACTATTTGATGTATGAAAAAATAACTTCGTATTAATTAATTTTAACATTAAACCTGCAAAATGGTTAATTTAGTAAAGTAAAAATGGTAACGATTATAACTATCAAGAAATGTTATATGGGATGTATTTTTTAAAACAGCACTAAAATGCTTCAAATTGTGACTGTTACCTGATATGACCTTTTTTATTAAAAATGTGCTTTCATCTTATCCATTATTTACTTAAATTAAACCCTAGAAAGTGAGTATATTGTGAGAAAATATGTTTTTTTTTTTAAATTCCCATACGAAATAATACACTAAAAGTACTATCGTCGTTTTTCTTAAGGGATTGTATCCATTTCAAATATTTTTATTACATTTTCTGAAAGAATAACATCTTGAAAATATCTAGTCAAAATTTTCAACAGATCCGATCAACAGTTTTTGAGTTACGTTTTTGTAGAACAGGATGAGCTCTAAAAATCCAATTTTAGCTTTCTGGAGTAATTTTGTGAAATATCAAACATTTCCTTTTTATTTCTATTAAAGACAAGATTAACTCATTAAGTATAATAACTACCCAATTTCTTCTAATGTACATTTATTTTATTATTACTATCAAGCCAACTAAAAATGAACATTATCAAAGAAGCTTTGCGTGTTGTGAGGCTTATGTCCAAAATCATGAATCATGCAACAGCAGAGAGTTGTAAATCGCAGACTGCACCCATAGAAGGTGAGCCTATGTGAAAAAAAAGAAAAGTATTTTTAATTAAGTTATGGAACATAATATCGGTTTGACAAGAAAACGTATTTGAAATAGGATTTTAGTCACTAAAATGCAAGGGATAGGATTTCCTGAAGCGATATCCACCTAAATATCCCTCGGCTAACCAATTTAATTGAAATATTTTTAAGATATACAAGCTCTATGCATGCATATAGCACAACTGGCCACCAGAACCAAAAGTCAATTAATGACGCGTATCGAATTTCCACCAAATTTCCGTTTTACCATCAGTCGTTCATCGGCATCGATACAAGGGAGATCTATATCATCCAAATAAACACGAAACATTTTAATCGATTTCATCGGTCTCCCCGGCAACTAACTGCTGCCGGTCGTCGCGTTGTCGCATTGATTTGTGGACTCTTTACCTACAGAATGTGAGGGGCTGCACGTAAGTAAAACGCTGCAATTTGGTAATTGAAAATCCACTCAGAGAGACTCAAGAACATTGCTTCATCGTTGAATATTCATCTGTATGGAAGTTCGTCAAGGTTCTTGGGAGAAGAGTTTTAACTTCTATAATTAAAATTAGATATTAAATTCTGTCTAATTCAAACCGAGTACTTCTTATATCCGTCCTACTTCTAATCGAATCGATGCATATTCGAATCATCAGCCTGGGGGATACAAATCACAAATTGAAATTTCATTAAATTTCCGATTGGATTTTATCAGGGCTCTGTTATTGTCATCGTTGGTAATCGAATTAAATATTTTTAAATTATCGAATAAATTTTTAGAGGTTTTATTTATTCTCACAATTAAAGCTACATAATTCCTTTTTGGTATTTCAAATTTAATACATAAGGCTCTATTATTCATAAATATTTTAAAATTAGGAATATTCAAAATTTCGATGCCAAAATTACAAGCTCACTTTGGATAATAAATGAGCAATTGAAAGAAATTTAGACGTTAGTTATTTATTTTTCAACAGGACTTACAAATTTAAAAAGGAATTAACAAGAAAGAAATTAAAACTAACTTTTTAAAAGAAAAACGATAAATGTTAATTTTGTTTAAATTTTTAACCTTAGTAAAGAATTTTGAACACAGCTCTTAGATAAATGAAAATTTATTAAATATGAATTAGCATTAAACACCCTCGCCATAGATACCATAGAATAGACTCATTAAATCCGTAGTTTGTACAGAAGCAAAAGCAAGGAGTTCACAATGCCAAAGTTTTCTTCAACAAATCTACTTACGTTAAATGTAGCACTTTTCTACGGTGTCCAGACTTGAAAGTTTTAAGTGGTCTCTCCAAAAGAAATTCCGGAGCAATACGGGGGAACATTCTCAACACCAAGCGAATGCATCATCTTTGAATAAATCCAATTAAGTTTATGTGAATCACATAATTCGACGTCCGGACTACGCCAGCATTTTCTGATATTAATTTCTCAACGCATAACATATCGCCTTTGAGTTCATTTGATCACAACTTGACCTAGCAAAGGGTAGTTTGATAACATGAAAATTCATCAAATTCACATCAATTCATCATTTAAATTTTTCAACGAAGATTTAAAAATTAACGCGATTACGATGCACATAAATGTAATCTGATTTATTATTTAACAAAAGGGGATTGATATGCTAAATATGTCCAATGGCGAACTTATTTCATTAAAAAGTGGCATCAAAATAGCATAAAATTTGGCACAACGTGAAGAAAAATTAACCTTCAAATTTCATATATTACTTCTTTTTTATGTTAATGAGTTAAATGGTTAACTTATTTAAGCTGGGAATTAAATAATCGAAAAAAAGGCGCAGATCTTTAGTAAAAATACAAATATACGAGTACAGTAGTATTAATCCTTCGCTTAATCTAACAAGCAATTTAATCCACTGCCTTTATAACTAATGAAATTCATATATATATATTTAAATTATACTTATATTGGAAATAATATTTAAATTAAGTAATCCTTTATAGGTCGGGTGAAAGCAACGAGCACATATAATTTTTATAACTTCAACTTTGTACTCATACATTCATGTGTGTTGCTTTCCTTTAATAGCTTTATAAATACAACTGCTTTACATAATCTGCCACTTTCACTAATCATTCTTGATTAATTTTCTTGAAGACAAATCGCATCACTTTCGCTGTGGGTGGATGACTGAAAATTTTAATAAATAACTTTCACAATAATAGGAAAATTATAATTTCAATGATATTTGTGGAGATAATATAAATTTTAATTTCGGGAGAAAAGTCGGAATAGTTTGATGACAAACGCAGTTCTTTCCCCATTTTTTTTTAATTTTAAAATCTATTATTTAATTTACTTTATAACCATTTTAAATTACGTAATCCACAGTGGATTAGAAATATGGCACAGATACTCATACTCATTCCCAGTGACAGTACATTTCAGTAATGTAAAAATTGCAATAATGATTGATAATACATTAATATATTTTTTTTTAAATATCCCTTTTAGTTTACAATATTATTTTACTACATTTATATACTGAATATTTTGGATCTTTGAATCGTGAAACTTTTTAATCTACCACACCTCATTTGCCAAAATTTGATCAAGTCTTCAAAGATAATAAAATATTAAAATATTAAAATACTTTAAGTTAAAGTTCTCAAGTATAGTAAACTGGTTATGATTTGGACCGATTTTAAATAAACAACTTTACGAGTGCTCGAATACTTTATTAAGTACCTAAAGTAGTATTTTAGCGCTCAAAATAAAGTAGTGGAGGATTTAAGCATAGAAGTATATCTATGTATGTATATAAAAACCAATTGTTGTTTGTCTAAATTGTATAAACTCCGAAACTACTTGTCCGGTTGAGCTCAAATTTCGCTAGTATATATATTTCAAGTACGAAATAGGGTTAATAAAAGGTTTGAACATTTTCCGATAGAGACCGCGTCAAACACAATCAAATAAGTACGCAATTAGTGCATTTTATGATATAAATTGGCATTGGCTTGTTATACTATAAAATTAAAATTCATTCCAGCATCCTAAACTGAGTTATCTTTAAAATCAGAATTGCTACATTCATTAAAAATCGTTTAAAATTCGTTAATTTGAAGTAAAAGTAAAGAATATCCCAAACATTTCATCAATCTCTTGAAGAGTCAAGTCGTATTTGTTTGAAATTACGCTACCTCCGCCCAGACCCCATGATAAGGGGACAAGTTTTTAAGGGTCTCCAAGTCAAAAATAAAAACAAAACAAAAATCGGCGATTCGATCCGAGACATCAGACGCCACGATTGTGTGAACCGAAAGCCAGTATATAAACTCCGTATAAGCTCGATTAAAACTCTATGCATGAAGCATAAGCGAAGGCAAATGTTGTAACAGCATAATATAAGGCTTGTGCTTGTTTCAATTTTGCAGGACTCAAATCCTCAAGCAGCTGTATTGGTATTGGAAACTCCGAAACACGGATCTCCGATCTTCGGGATTTTTACAGAACTCAAATAGTAAAAGTCCCAAACCAAAATATTCTCTTTCTTATTTTAATAATTTATAACTAGGAATAGAATAGAGCATTGTGGCAAATAGAGCAGATGATTATTTAGTAGGAGTAAATGGTAAGAATTAAATGTTTCATTTAGTGAACCGTAATACAATAATAAGAAAACTGAAGTTGTTTTTTGACGTATTCATTCCATCATAACTTCCAAAGTATTCAAACAATTTGAAAGAATTTTTGTGGACATGCATGCATAGAGGACTACCATCAAAGAGTAGGATCGATTTTATATTTTCCAGCTTAAGCCAGGATTGAGACACGCTTGAGCTTGGCTTCACTCTAACCTAGCTTAAACTAAACTTAGGCCAAACTTGAGCTAAGTAGTACCTGTTAAAAATTGTAAAATGAATTCAGAGAACCAAACTTAATTACGTTATTGCGCCCACTGAATTGACTGAACTAATTTCAAATATTAAAACTAATCTAACAGATTTTTTAAATTTTTAAATAGAGTGCATATGGTTACATTAAAGTAGATGAACGTTAAAACGTTTACTTAAGTTTCTTCTTAAATTGTACGTGAAAGCGATTATATTTAAGTGAAACAATAAAGAGTCTGTGCAAAGTCTTGAACGTTCAAGCTAATTCAACATAAACTCAGTAAAACTAAATCATATGTCCTTTCAAAACTATCCAACAGTCCAACCTATAGTCGAAAACTGGAGGCAGTGAGTAACTTCATTTATGCACATACATAGTACATATGTAGGCCCCGTTTAGAATGAAACGGAGACTTAACCACCGCTCACGAAATTTTCTGTTCACTTTGAGAATATATTCATCATCCCCATAACTTAATTTTACTGTACTATCGATTAATGGGTAAAGCCATTACAAAATGTTGGTATGAGAACTGCAGAAAATTAATAAAAATTGCATTTACGTTTCACGAAATTTTCCAACCCGGTGTTTTAAGGCAGATTAATTTTCAACGTATTCGCTTTTAATGAAAAACTCAGGTGCAGTGATGCCACTGATTGACACATTTTCGCGTATTATTTATAGTCCCGCGAGTAGTGTGTCTCGTGAGACTAAATCCCGATTATGTTTGGAGGCACAGTCGTAACTTTCCAATAGATGCCAAAATTGCTAAAGCGAAATTGGACTGCAGCGCTCTATGTGGACTTTGTGCACGTGATTAATTTATTTAGGATGTTTTGTGGTGAGTAACGTTAATGGAAATCGGAAAACCCGGGCAGATCCCTTCCCGCCCCCGTGTTGCTGCTTTTTGACTAATTAGCGTTGAAATTATGTGAAAGCTTTTCATTTATACCTATTAGGTGATTTTCATTTCTCCATGCACTGCCATCGGCGGCGTGCCATTAAAGTAATTGCATTTGTTTTCAATATTCAAATGGGTAAATGAGTTTTGTATTTCAAAAACTAAACACACCCGGATCGGGGATTGTATGTCACAAGCTTAAAACCACACTTTTCTTTGTAAAATAGAAAGCATTATTTAACACATTTATGTTGGCAATTTTCATTTAACTACGAATATTTCCGTTCCAGAGTAAATATAACTCTGAAGCGTTTTTTCCTTTCCATTATGAAATTATATCCAAACAGCATAAGTACTCGGTATTGTCAACCATTAAATAAAAGTAGACTACAGTTAATTTATTAGTTTTTCCATAAATACAAATAATTTGGGACTCAGACTCAACCTGAAATATGAGTTTTTCGGAAAGTTTCATACAAATTTTAGTTGAATTACGAAAATAATTACTGATAATGGAATTTCGAAATTATAGGAAAAAAACAATTTTTTCACAAATTACTTGTCGTCGAAAGTTTATTCAGTGCAGATAATTTCCTTATAAACTTAGATGTGATACTAGCAATACACCATACGCCATATTCTAAAATATCTAAAGTAATTCCCAGAATTTCAAAAAATATGGAAATTATTTTGTTTTATGACTTATTTAAATTTCAAGACCTTTCCTCGGGTGTAAAATAAGTTAATCCTACTTTTTCAAATAATCTATAATATGCATAGGTGTATTATCAGAATTCCTGCAAACATTTTTCAACATTAGGTAGTGTAAAAAACACAAAAATTACATACTTGTTATTTGAATTCTCCAATGTTGTACGTTTTTACATACAGAATATAAATGTTAATTGATACGAAAACCATTGATGTGGGTATAATAAAAATGTTAAGATATAAAATCCAAAATTATTAACATTCAGAATCAAAGCACAGATTATTTTCTCAGAGACTATACAACGTAAAGAGCTGAAATTTTGAATATTGTCGAGGAGATAAAAAATAATCTTTATTTACGATTTAAGAGGTAAAAGAAGGGTTTAGGGATTTGTGTTCATACAGTAAAAATCAAAAAAATCAAAGATTTTGGTTAAAGTAGGAACTTATATGAGTAGGTTACTCTTGAATTCAAAAGTAAAAGAATATGTTGTTGTAAGTATTAGGATTTTTTATGTTTTTATAATTTTTGTTAGTTATATTATTGAATCTTCTGTTTGACATGAATATATTAACGAATGTAATATGGAACTAATGAAACTAATTAACTTGTACAAAAATGTTAAATTTTTATCTTACATTTCGAAATACGCCAATAAATATACTCAAATCAAATAACTTTTTTTTGTTTTCATAACTCATCTTTATAGATTAGAGGTAGAGTTTAAAAAATTATTAAAAGCACTGCACAATCAGTATGTTAATTTCTTAATAATTTATAACTTATAATTTATACTGAAATATTAAATTAAATTAAATAATATCTTTCTGCACATTTTCTAAACCAATGTTTTCGATACTTAAATAAATTGCTGGCGCACTTATCTTACAAAGTTACCTATCCGTGCCAAGTTTGAAAAAATAGTAATTTTAATGCGAAAATCTTTTCATTTCGCCTTGTTTTGCCTAATTATTACAAAATGTTATAGTCAAATGGGAACTGTCCTTTTGTTATAAATATTGTAAATACTAAACTTTATTTAATTTCTTATAAGAAAAATATATTAAGCGAGGGAATCTAACATCATCACAAATAGATAAATTCAAGTTCTTAATAGAATAGAACGTTAAAACTGCAAATTCAAAACTCGACAGCAGATAATGAGCATACTAAATCGCAATTTAGCGTCTATGTGAAGTACAATAGTGCCATTCAAATGTAAATCCGCTAGTGAAATATTCGCAAATAAATTCGCGATCAACGAATTCTAAATTTTAAATGTTAATACAAAATTAATTTTACACGATGCAGGAGTCTTCATAATTGGTTCGAAAAATCTTCTGCAAAGGGAAATAGTGCTTTTAAGTAACCAAATTAGGCTTAAATATGTAGAAATTAATGTAAAGAAAATGTTGCATATCTTTTCTTTTTCTTTTTGCCCATTAGATAGATCATAATTTGATTAGCTTTCAATCGATCGTTTTATGTAAATTCAATCAGCTTTTTACTATGACAATAGGTTTCATTCGACACATTTGCCGCTTTCTTGTAATGAATGCAATTGCTATGCGTGAAACGTTTAAACTAGATTTAGGATTACACTTTTTTATCATTATACCTTTTATGTTTTCAATCAGCAAGAACTGCAACATGCCAAACATTTTATAGATACCCTGGATTTGTAGGAATTTAATTTGATTTCATCAAGGGAAAGTTGACCAAGGGTGAGAAGGGTTTTAGTAAAACAGTTTAATGATTATTGTTGTTTCGTTTGGAATTGTGTGTTGTTATAGTGCTGTTGAAGTATTTGATAAAATAAGTAAAGACACAAATAGGAGAATAGTTCGATAGTTTTCAATATTGTTCATATTTGTAAAATAAAGTGCTTCAGTGGCTTTTGTTGAATAATAGTTTGACAATAACTAGTTCAGGAAGTTGTGAATAATTTTTTCTTGTTCATGTGATGTAGCTAAAAATAGTTTTTAAATAAGTTGAGAACCATTTTTGTCAGACGGTTATTCAAAAAGAATCACAGAAAGTCGCAGGAATATCCTAATGTCAATTTAAAACACAATTACCGATACTGAAAAAGAAATCGTTAAGATCTTGTCACTATAAGTATAAATAGCGTAGCTGTAATTGCGAAAGTAAAATAAGAAAAGAAAATAACAAATACTAGAAATTCAAGGATTTTTGAAACCTTTAGTGCATAGAAATTTTTTAGTTAATTTAAACGCCACTTGAAGTCAGAACCTACTCGCGCAAAATATAATTGAAACAATAAATGAGGAATGGAAATTCATTTGCCAAAATAAAATTATTAGTAGATATGAAGCAAACCTACAAGTATACACCGAATACAAAAAAAAAATGTAGCTTAGACGGTAAGCAAAAGGTACTCCAGCCGCAAGGTACCCATCATTCAAAGCCGTACGACAGAATTAACAACAAAATATATTTAGGTGCGAAACTTACCTTTAGAGCAAATATACAAATAAAAATATATTTTACTAAGCAACAACAAGCAGTTAATTGAACCCAGAGGAATTCTGCTCTCATAATAAGTCAATATAAAATATATTTACTAATCATGAAAGAAATAAAGTCCAATTAATGACGTAGCAGTCAATAAAATCAATCGATGTCCGCGCATATCTTTATTATCAAATTACCTTAACAAATATCTCATTGTAAAGACGCATGGCAAATTCCACAAGGTGATTAATAAAATAAAATAAAATAAAGTAAAATGAACGAAATTATAAAAACTATAAGACCCACGA
Organism: Philonicus albiceps; assembly: GCA_963969385.1. NCBI lineage: Eukaryota > Metazoa > Arthropoda > Insecta > Diptera > Asilidae > Philonicus > Philonicus albiceps. Next base: position 35,227,478 of record OZ017773.1, read on the forward strand.
AATGTGAATTATTGAATCATCTATTTTATGAAGACAACATTTTATTGATAGTTGAAATGAATAAGATCATTTTGAAATATATAGTATACATAAATACTAGCTGTTTAGGGAATTTTTGTCTTTTTTTAGTAAAATCTATTACAATTTAATATTGTTTACGCTTTCGAATGGGGAATATTTTAAGAGCAAATTGTGCAATTGCAAATTGTTTAAAAGCAAACATGTGAAACAACTGAAAATTATACCAGCGATCGTATATTATACACATATAAAAGGATCAATTGTAAGTGAAGTCAAATAAAGTATTATTATTATAGAAAAGAGCGTTTTGTATTTTATTATATCCAAACATCTCATTCTCCTTATTTCCATTTTCATATTTTAAAAATTTTAACAAGGAATGGACAAAAACAACCTTAAAAATTTCACGATGACACTCCAACGTCTGTAAACCAATTAACTTTAGACTGCTATCATAGCATGGGAACTCCAGAGTGTTCTGCCAAGGTAAATCCCCCAGATTTCAACTTCTGAATAGATTCAATTCTTGATAAAACGGACACCAAACAATGCTCCCATATTCAAAATTTGGTCTAACAATGCCTACAGAGACTTGAGAACATATGAATCCCTGGCTTCTTTCTTCCACCGTCTTATAAACCCTAAAGCAGAGTTACTTTTATTAGTAATAAAATCAATATGCCTTTTCAGTCTAAGTTCTGATCTAGTATCAAACTTAGGTCTTTCATATGGTCTACGTTTGATAATGGAGAATCACCCAGTACATAATTAAAAGCAAATGTAAAAACTTTCCTTGAAAAAGTCATAACAGAACATTTATCAAAATGTAGAAAAAGGCTCGCGATCGCCTATAATATGTTACCAATCAACAAAACTACGAAGATCATCTTGCAGCAATAGGCAATCGCCGAGACAAGCGATTTCCCTAAATATCTTTAGAGCGTCAGCATAAATAAGAATATGAGAGTTAATTATAACATCCTGAATATCATTTATAAATAATATAAACAGTTCTTCGATAAAGCTGACTTAAATATTATCTGCTCTGAACGATCAGTCAGATACGAACATAATCAAAGAAAAAATTTAGAAGGAATTCCGAGAGAAGAAAGTTTCGACAAGAGTACTTTATGTGATATTTTATCAAGAGCTTTACTAAAATCGATTAGGCATACTTCTGATGCAGTTCACGATGCACATGTTTATTTCTTCTGCACCGTGCCTTATTTTAAGGATATTTTGAACAAAGATTTTTATGGAATAATTGCTTCTTTTATAAACTAGGAAAAACCAAACGTTTCTACGGAGTTTACTTTAGGGGATTTACCTGGCCAAGGAAGGATAGTGATGTTTGGACATAACATTTTTAACAGATTTTGCTGTATGGACACCCTTCTCGTCTAAGTCCTGCAATGGCGATGTAAGGCAATATGATATTCTTTAGGACCTTTATATACAGGTCCTGGCGTATTGTATTATTGTGTGCATTTACTTTATAGAGGAGCCTGGGCCTCTCCCGCTTATACACCGCCAGGGGGATACTTCAACCTTTCTTGGATACAGGAAAGTATAAGCTTTTGTTCGGGACTAATCCGCGCAAAATTTGTTAAAGTAGTGAGAAGGTGGATCATTGTTTCATCGCTGAAAACAATCTGGAAAACAATAAAAATTTCGATGTTTAAATTAAAACACCGTTTAAAAAATGAAAGCTTATATTTAAAGAACTTACTTTGTTCCAGTCATCCGCTCTGAAATGCCTATGGACTTAAGGATAGCCTCACTTTTTCCATTTTTGGAGTCAATCTAGGCTTTTTTTTAGGTTACCCACATTTTAAATTCGCCTTATTGCAACGACGCTTGCACACGCTCTGAAAACTCAATTCCTTTGATTAACTGTACTATTTATTGCCCAATCTGTTCTTAGGGTCCCTTGACGCCCAGGGGTTGTTGACCGATGCACCTGGTCTTCACCATCCCGGTATTTCTTTCCCAATTTAACTACACTGCAATGACTGACGCGCTCCAATCTATGGATTTCCCGAATAGAATGTATTTTGCCTTTAATTAATGTCTAAATAGCTGAACAGTTTTTTGATTTCTTTCCCATTTTCTAAAAATTAGAATATTTCGATATTTAAAAAACGCAGATCGCTACATCCAAAAGCAAAAGTTAAAATTTATCAAAAACTTACTTTTATAATTTGTTGAAGTCTTTTAATTCTTTGTAATACGAATTTTGTAAAAAGTTGTTGATATTAAAAAAAATGAAGATATTTCAGTGATCTTATACCCAACTTTAGGCATTAAAACTCAAATAATACAACACTGCAGAGTGCTTAACTACATAAATCATGCATATACCTAAAAGTTCTTTGGAAATGACAATTTGAAAATAATAAATAGCTTGCAACGAAATTTTCCACATGGATTTCCAATGAGCTATACTGTAGCAACTAAGCAGGATATTCAAAATTTAAGATTTCAAAGGTCACTAATTTCAAATTATGATCCTGTGAACGAATATTGTAAGTAGATTAGGTAGCTCGCGACAAGTAAACCGAATTTAGATGCATGGAAATGTGTAGAAAGTTTATACGAAGAATTAGCTTCTTCCAATATTTAAAAACGTCTTAAAGTCCTAAATTTTCACCTTTACATACCGAAGTCCGGGTTTTAGTTTTTGTTCCTGTTGCAATATGCAATATTAATAGAAATTATCCTAGTTTCAACTGTTCTTTTTCATTTGGGATAAGTTTAGATACTCACAAGAGCAATTATTATGTTGCTGTGTATACGCGAGTTCACATAATTTTAGTGTTTGCACAAAAGCATAAGGCCAGTGATTTTCAATAATTCAAAAGTAAATAAAGAGAGAAAAGTCCTGGAATTAGTACAAAAGCTTTTACGTAAATGAAAAACAAATTTGCGTGAGTTTCCAAAACCAGTAATAAACTGCAATAATTGACTAGCAGTTTTATCCTTTAACTTGAAGCTGATGACTGTTGCCTTCAGTTGTTGTTCTTAATCCACCGAAATGGGTCAAACAAGGAAACTATTTTCTATTATTCTGCTGGTAACTTCAGCTGGTGGGATTAATGTTACCCAACTTTCTCTGCTTACATCTAGTATCCATAATTTATATAATTTTGAGAATTTTGTGCTTTTATCATGTGAAAATTTTACTAGCAAACTTGAGCTAGTCGGTTTTATAAAATACGTTCAAACAAAACTGGAAATATTAACCATAACGTTAAGTGAAACATCAAATTTAAAATTGCGTGGAATTCTGTCTCAAAGCGTCCTCGCTATGATCTTTATGCAGACTACAGATGAAAGATTTCTTTTACATATAGCCGACTTATCCCTCCGTAGACGTCATAATGCCAAAGTTGTTATAATTTTAGAAAAAAAAATTTCAAAAAAAGATGATCTAAAGTCGATTTTTCGGCTTTGTCGAATAAATAATTTTTTAAATGTTATTCTTCTTGCAAACACAATGCACGATAGTGTGAAACTCTTTTCATATAATCCCTTTCCTAATATGAATATTCAGGAACTAGCCGCAACAGCCGCAGATGATTTGTTCGAACACAAAACTAGAAATGTCCATGGATACGTCTTTCATTCGCCAGTTGCTAACGATGCTCCTAGAGTAATGAGGCTTGGTCTATCAGAAACAGAAGATATTCAGAAGAAGAAAGTGTCTGGAATAGCTGCAAAAGTTATTTTACAATATGTAGAAAACATCAACGGGACTTTCAAGCGTTTAGATATGCCCTACGTTGCCGCAGATGTTTTGAAATTCAAGCAAATGGTAATGGACAAAAAAATAGAGTTTTCTATACATCCACATGTCGTCATCAACATGTCCCATATAACCACATCTTATCCCTTCGAACTGGTACATTGGTGCCTGATGGTGCCAGTTAGTGATGAAATTGACGCTTATGTTTATCTAATTTTGCCCTTCGATAAATCTGTGTGGTTTGCTATTATTATGGGCATCGTTTACATTTCTCTGATGGAGTACATTGTCATGCGAGTCATAAACCGAAAGAAGGACTTCAGTTACCTTTGGACTAAAATAATTTGCCAGATTTTATATACGTCTGGATATAAAGTGTCCCATTTTTGGAGAGAAGTAGTAATTAATGCGCAAGTTCTTTTACTTGGATTTATAATATCAAATCTCTTTCTGGCATTCCTTACTAGCTTTCTGGCTAGTGCTGTATATGGCCCTCAAATAAATACTCCACAAGACCTAATTGATAGAAAAATGCACATTATAACACTGAAGTATGAATACGACTATTTTTATAATATATATGCAAATAATTTCCCACCTGGATTTTTCGATTTGTTTCTTCTAAAAGACGTCCAAACTTTTGCCTACCTACGGTCGAATCTAAATAAAACTTATGCATATACTGCCACCACGGACAGGTGGGAATATTTACTTTCACAGCAAAAATACTTAAGAAGACATACCTTCCGAAAAACTAAGATATGTTTTGGAGAGTATTCCCTGAGTTTTGGATTTCAGATTGATTCACCTTTCGTGGATCACTTCAATGATTACTTGATGTTGGTCCAGCAAGGCGGCTTGTTCGCCAAATGGGAGGATGACACATATCAAGAGGCCTTAAAAGTTGGACTTTTAACGCGAATATTTACTCGAGATATTACTTTTCATGTGCTGAATTTAACCCATTTAACTATGGCTTGGTACCTATTAACCTGTGGATTAAGCTCTGCAATTTGTTGCTTCTCTTGTGAAGTTTTTATCTTTCACTTCAGATGTAGAAAAAAGGTCTCAATTCGTCAACCCTTACCTTTTATTCACTAAAAACGTGATACATAAACAAATAACTGTATATGTATATATATATATATATATATATATATATAATATACAATAAAAAAAACTCTAAATACATGTATTCTTGAGAATTTTGTATTCAAAAAGAATATTCGAGTGCGATGTATGCATGTTTTGTTTCCACAGCTATTTAAAATTTGAAGTTGAAGAACGATTAATAAATGGAAATAGTTTTTTAAAAAATATATATAATATATTGTATTTTAGTTAAAGAAATAAATAATAATTAACCTATTCTTATATATGCATATATGAAAAATGTGGTTATTTTTCTATTATTATTCTATTTAAGCACAATACCTTTTAACATATCAACAAATTTTGCTTTAAAATGGTCAATGTCAGTTTAAACGGAAAATTGTTCTAAAGTTTTGAAATAAATTCAATATTTTTGTGGATTAAAGTTTAATGTGATAAGCTGTAGGAAATGTTTGTGTTACTATAAATTTTTTTGTATTGATTGATTGAATATATTGGAGTAGCATAAAACGTACAGATATTAAAAAATAAGAAATACAAAACAAGTTATAATCTTTATTATAAATAACTCCCATGTAATCCAAGTTTAACCATTAATAATTAAATTGAAATCTAAGTATAAGACATTTAGTAAGGAGCATAGAAAAATGACTTAATTTATCTCTTAGTTTATAAAGCTCAGTTAAGCATCCATGTTTAGCGCAAATTGTGAATAGCGTATTTTATGTTCTTTGACACCATATACATCATGTTATTATTATGAATAAAACTAATCCCTTATCTTACCTAAAAACATTAAAAAACCTTATACGGAACTTAGAAATGTTAACATTTAATGCAAATTTTGTTTACCCTGAACCCTTAAGAACAAAATAAATTAATATGTGTCTCCCTCACCGACACTTATTCTTTCAAAGCTAACAAAAACAAATTTAAATATATAACTTTACTCTAACGACACTGCGTATTCGATAAAGGCACAAAAAATAAACAAATAAAATGAAAACTCAAAATTCAAAAATTCAATGAAACTTAAGAGGTCAATATTTACGTATTAAGAAGCCATGAGAAAGATCGAAGTGAAAGACACTGCAGAATACGGCTAGAAACAAGAAAACGGGAGAACTATGATGTCATTTTTTATATTTGTCTATCGAAGCTCTAAGAATCAATCACCAGATAAATCACCTGAACAAATTAATTTAATTAGCAAATGTTCAAATTGCAGTAGAATTTTTGCACAGTAACTCGTCGTCTAATTGATATAAAAGCGAACAAGTTGTTATAACTGGGCTTAGTCAGGATTTACTTTATCTTTAATAAAGGTGAGAACTTTGAGAGTACGTAAAAGTTAATATTTGGTACCTTACAACCAAAATGTACTACTAATTTTTTAACCATCTAATGCATAACATATGTAAAAATCCAAAATAAATCTTAACTTGCCATTAAATTGTATCAGCTGTAACCACTTTGAGTCATGGTTAATTGATATCACTTAATGAATCAGTCTTATTTTAATGATAATTAATTATATTAACGATGCTTTTCACTATAAATTTTCGGGTGAAATTTAATACTTGCAAATTCAATGATCATCAATTTTGGAAGTGAAAATTGATTACTTGAAAGCGAACAATCTTGTTACAATTTTTGAGAAAACAAGAGGAAATTACACTTTTTATTATTTTCTTTTAGAAAATGAAGTCCATTTTATTATTAGCATTATGCATCGTAGCCATATCTGGCTTCAATGTGGAGAAAGAATGGACGAAGTTTAAGACGAAATATAAGAAGACATATAAAGACAATAGTCACGAAGGCCGTCTTAGGAAGCAGATTTTCATCGAAAATTTAAAATTTATTCAAGCCCACAACGAAAAATATGAAGCTGAAATTAAGAAAAAGAATCCCTCAATTACGTACAAACTTGAAATTGGTCCTTTCGCAGATATATCTGATAAGGAATTTCATCGTAAGTCTACGTCACGTAAAAATATGAAAGATGACCAAACTGTATGCAAATTGTAAGAAAGTTAATCAACATTCCCACAATTTTAAAAATATTTATATTTTACATTAGTACACCTAAGAAGAAACCTACTTTTCGAGCTGGTCCAATAATTGGTTTGCACAAACCTCTTTCCGGAAATCCCCCCGAAGAGGTTGACTGGAGCAAAAAAATTAAATTGAGCCCTGTCCAAAATCAAGGTAATTAAGTTAAAGTATAATTAGATTGAAAAACATCATTAGAGATATTTCTTAGGGGATTGTGGCTGTTGTTGGGCCTTCGCATCAATTGGAGCAGTCGAAGCGCATTTAACAAAAAAGACTAAACAATTTGAAAAACTTTCCGAACAGGAATTGGTTGAATGTTTAAAAACAGAAAACACCGATGGCTGCGACGGTGGTATGCACTATGAGGCATTCGACTATATGATTGACGATGGCATAACTCCAGCGAAACACTATCCAAAGACAGTCGATGAAGGAAAATGTGACGCCAGTAAAATGAAAAACAAAAAGAACATACACGGCTACAGGTTCCTTAATCTTCAGAAACCTGACGAGGAAGAAATGAAAAAGATTATTGCATTTATTGGACCAGTTGCAACGAGTATGGCTACGCCAAGGTCTGTTAAGAACTACGGCAAAAACAGCGGCGTCTACAATGACCCTAACTGCAACAACTACGAATCCGAGCACTATGTTCTTGTTGTGGGGTACGGCGTAGATCCCAAGGGAGGACCCTACTGGCTCATCAAGAACACTTGGAGCGCGGAGTGGGGCATTAATGGGTACATGAAGCTCGCAAGAAATAAGAACAACTTGTGCCACATTGCCTCAGAAGTTTTCTACCCTCTGGTCTAAACTTTCAACTGTTAATAACATTTCGCAAAGAACTAAATGGTAGTTATAATAAACAAGGAAAATGCTTAATTTTATTTTAGTATGTATATGCACAGATCTACATGTACCTTTTCCGTTTGATCCAAGAAGTTTGCATTTACCAATATAGCTCCTTTACAAAATATGTCTAGAAGATAGAAAATCTCATTCACCTCTTCACCCCCAATTTAAAATGTTTAAAGCACAAAGACAATCTTCAAATCAAAAACCATTTCAAACCTTTACGCTACTGATTTAGATGTATTCAAATAATTGAGCTTTAAAATTTTCGATCTCCATAAAAAATCTTATCTAGCTGTTATCCGTAATTTCATTCGCATAATAGAGAAGGTGTTTTTATACAAATTATTTTATTTTATGTTACTCTAAACAAAACTGTAAGTGATGAAGCATATCAATCATGGAAACAAGAAGTTGCAAGCTTTTTTTTCTTTTCTTAATAAATAAATAACAAAATTGTTAATTCCTGGAAACTGCCAATTAATAATAAAAGTAATAAGCCCTAACATCCCTGCAAAATGCATTTTTTAAATCAATTATTTAATTAAATCCTATACCTATAGCAAAATTTTTTTATTTAGTCAAAACAACATCTGTTTTACGAGTTTCTTTATTTGCAAGTTGAGCAAGAAACAACTGAGCCTACAATTTAAAAAAGAATGCAGAACATAATTCCTTACTTATAAATTATACTATATGATCTTAAAATCAGATCTAAATGAGCATGGTAGATAACATATTCATCGTACGGAACCCTCTTCACGCAAGTTCAACTCATTTTTTTCAGTTCGAAAAACATAAAAAAAGACATTGTCATAATTTCTCGTATAGGGTTGTAGAACTAAAATTGCATGGAATTATCCTTTAGGAGTTACAATACATAAAATATATATGTACATATATAATACAATAAAGAAAAAGTAAAAACTTAAATATTAAACTAACGCATTCTTAACAGCCATGAGAGAAAATGCTGCCATCAATTAAGTATACCGAATACACTCCGGACACATTTTGCTAGAGAACTCAAAGATGGTAATAAAGCGACTGCCTGCAGACATTTCAGATATCTACTTACTGGTGGAGCTATAAAGCCTGGAGCTAATACTAAGCACCAACATCCGAACAATTCTAAGTCCACCTTGGATATACATCTAATCGATGGGTGGAAACGTTTGCTCCATTTGACCATTTCCCATACGAATAATGGGCTTTTCAGACGCTGCCGAATGCTCATCCAAGAAATATTATCCCATCGCCCTTGTATGAAGCCATCAATCTCTATACATCTTTCGCGGTCGTCACTTCCGTCACTCATCCCAACTCATACTAATGGCCACGTCAGGCATGAAAATGTAAGTGCCAAAAGCATCCCGATCCCGGAGGTTAAATGTGTCGATTTCCAGTAGACGACGACCGAAGCATCGGAGGTCCCATGGCTGAAAAACGATTTCCCAGTTTATCTCTCGCTCTTTAATCTTGTTTTGAAGTGAAATGCTGCTTAGGTTATTGGTCCTTACCAAATTACTTTTAGAGAAATAGGGCCATAAAGCCTGGGGATGTTGGAGGTTTGACTCTGAGATATCTTACTTTGGAAGTTTGCATAATTAAACGCTTTGAATTAAGATTAATTCACCTTTTACGTATATTCTGCTAGTAGTAACGACTGTTTTTCTTATCATTATTAAATAAAACAGCTGAAAAAGTTTTATCGGGAAGATACCAAAAATACGACCATCAGTACCTACACATTGTACATAAATTCTGGATAGATGTCTTTCTTGTGACACAAAAATCAAATTGAGACATATGGTAAATTATATAAAAAATGGAATAGAAAAATCACTTTAGATGGATAAATTTTGGAGACCTATGGAAAACTGTACATCGTCGACGTTTCATTCGACTTTGCATAAAAACTTGTTAGTTTTAGGCTTCACTAATTTATTTTCAAAGTATAAGTTGTCTTTCTATAAGCTTTAATTTAAATTTTTTTAGTTTTTATTTATACATATTATACCCATGTATTCTTTATAAATTTTATGCTTAAAATTAATTTTCTCATATTGTCATCTTATGTTCTGTATTCGATATTTTAAATAAAATTCTAGAAATATGTAGATAAACACAAGCATATACAAGCATATACGCCACGTAAAATCTGCATTTTAAAATGCACCTTGTACATTTTCAATATTGGTACAATATATAAAAACGAATCGCCCTACTTTATCCAAATAAAATATAGTCAATGCTGTATATGGCATGTCCCATCTAAGAAATAGGTCAAAAACTCTTTTGGTAATACTTGCAAATCAAATCATATATAGTATATTACAAAATGTTCAGGTCATTAGAGAAATTAAGTTTGATATAGTGTGCATATGTTTAGTAAATTGTTAATTCAATTTTATGAGCTCAAAAAATAGAATTTCACTATTTTCAAACACGAAACACGGATTAATTTATGTCTTTGCCCGAAATGGAACACCCCGATCTAGATAAGGCTATATATGTACATATGGTACATACTATAGCTTCGTTAGATACTTGTTGACTGCATTGTGTCGCTTGACTGATTCTGGTTCTATTTCAAAGCTCTACCTTTGGTTTCGCCTAATGAGTGCACCATCCCTTCGCTTCTATCTGGTATCGTCGCGCAGTGAAAATTTTATCAAATATTTATGAAAATCGATAGTGCTCGGATGGTATGGCTCCTCAATTAAGCTAATGAAGATAAATGCTGGTTCGGCTTCGTCGACGTTTAATTAAGTTTGCTTATTACCACGTTAAGCAGATAATACGTAGTTAGTCGCCTTTGGTATAATAAACAAATAATATAATGCAAATATACAATAAAAATCATTAGAAAATATCGGAAATATTCTAACCCATTTTAATTTTTTTAAAGTGATATGTAGGACACATACGTGAAGGCTACGTTACCTAGAGAAAGGGGTCATAATTTGCACCCTAATTTTGTTCGTGGATTAAAACTGCTATAAATGCTTATTCCAATAATCAATATTTATAGGGTGAAACTTTATTACTTTATATCTGTAATGATATCATAGACCTATGTATGTATATGATATTAACTATCAATTAACTCATTAACTCTTAAAATATTAAAAGCTTTTCTAAAAACACTACGAGTATTTACTTCATCACAAGTCAAAATCAACAAAAAACATAGTAATATTATATACAATTCCGGTTTACATACTGGATACATGATGCCCACGAAAAAAAACCTTGACTATTCACAGTTCAATTGTTATAGGCTTGCTGATTTCAGTTTAAAGTCTAAACCCTTTTCCCCCATCACAAAATATTTCAATCTATATAGTGAATACAAAATTCATTAAATTTTAAGGTTGATATCTTCCACCCAGATGGCCCGGTGAGGGTTAAGTACCACTGAAAAAAAATACTTTTATTTACAATTGCTTCAATTAATTGAGGAAAAATAAGTGGATCCAATCGAACGTGTCCTTTTCCGGTTCAACAAATGACAAATGTACTTAACTATGTCGACCTTTAGAGAATTATATGAGCATAACTTTTATGAATTTTAACTTACGTTAACTTGATTTTATGCGAAATGTTACATAAAGTTTTACAAACTTTCCTGTGGAAAGGTATTTTGTGATGACCGCTCCTAATCCGATTTATGTAGATCTATAGTGAAATAAACGAGGCAGGATAAACTTATAAATATAATCTATTATTAACTCTCTGAACGAAATAATGGTTTTCAACAAACAAACTTTATTTACATATATAGAGAGTTTCACGAAATATTCTACCACGTCAAACCTTTACAAAAATTTAAAAGGCATTGAGTAACTGGTATTCATTTGCATATGCATGAGCCCACACTAATGCTACCCAGAATCTTAGGACAAGAAGGTCAAGTGTTGTGGAACTCACGTATACATTCTTGGATCTGTGATTGAATCAGAAACTTTTGCAGTTCCCAAGAGCTAAGCAGTGGGCACTTTTGCAACTAGAAGCGCCCTCAGGCCTCGGTGGAGCCCCTCAAAAAGTTGAACATCAAGACTTTGAAACTCGTCTGCAGAGAGGTGCATTCAAAGACTCAGTTGGGAACTTTATTCGCAAAATTTATAGTTTCCGGTATAAAACGTTTTATCCTCCTTATGGACCTTGTCTTCAATTTCAGGTTGCCTCGATTAACAATATTCACAACTTTGACACCATGGATTTGAATGCAGAGTCTCTCTAGCACATCGATGCTAAATTGACCGTTGTACGCTATATAAAACTGAATATTAAGTATTGGGAAAATGTTTTGTGTCATCATCATTTTCAATTCAGCAGGTCATAGTTGGGGAGCAAAACTTGCAAAAGTTGCTGAATGGCATGCTTAAGTGTCCCGCCCTAGCAACTCTACAAATAAGAAAAATAAAAAAAATTGATTTTTTAAATTATATCTTACCAAAACCCGGACAAAGCGAAGTTTAAACAAGTTATGGTATATGGGGGTCTGAGACAATCTTACAAAAAAAAGGTTCCCCATTTAAAATACTAAAAAAATATAAACATGTGTACTTGACGACTTTCAACTATTTCGTCCTATAAATGTGCCATAATTACTTTCTTTTAATGGTAGCATTTTATGAAATTATTGGTTGAAGAATGGAATGACTAAAACAAATTACTATTAAAATTAATTTTAAAAAAATATTATATAACACTTTAAATATTAGACTGAATGAGAGAATAGCAGACACTTTATACAGGGTGGGCCATCTGTTCTTTTTACAGTCGATGATTTTTAATATTAAATGTTATCTGATCTAAAAAATTCGTTGATATATGAAAAGTCTAAAATATTTATAATCATAGAGTCGCTAATAACATAACAGCGCATTTTGATTGTCCAAATGTATTATGAAAATGGTCGCTCAAAAAAACAACATTTCGTAAATTACGTGACAGTTTTTGGTCGACATGGACGTTTTGTCAAATTTGGGAAGCGAAGAATCCTCATGGTATTCACGAAGCAGAACTTCATCCTCCAAAAGTCACTGTTTGATGTGTTTTGTGGACTTGTGGCATCATTGGATCGTTTTTCTTTGAAAACAAACAGGAAAATGCCCTTACAGTGAATGGGGAACATGTAACAACGTAACATGTTAACTGGTTTTTTGTGGCCCAAATTGAATAAATTGGATGTATTGACACAAGACGTAGCGACATGCCACACAAGTCGTGCAACACTCTATTTATTGTCAACAAAATTTGCCGATCGGTTAATTTCAAGAAATTTTGAAATTCCTTGACCACCAAAAGACCCGGATTTAACACCACTGATTTCTTGTGGGGTTATTTGAAAGGTAAGGTGTATGCTAATCACCCACAAACAATTCAACAACTTAAAAAAAACATATGAGCTGAAATGAGGTCATTGATCTGCTTTTACAGAAAAAAGTCATCGAAAATGTTGATATTCCAAAGCAGGCCTGTAGGTGAAGCTGTGATGGGCATATGAATGACATTGGTTTTCATACATAAATAGCATAAAACCACCTTTCATCATTAATAAAAATTTTTGATTTTTCAAACCCAAAATGTGTGTTTTATTTAGAAATGAAAAAAGTACTAACAGATGGCCCACCCTGTAGTTTGTAAGTTTTAAAAATAATACACAACAGTATGCTTAAATTTATTTCATGCACTGTTTATTGATAAATATAATAATAATTCAATATTTTCTAACTTGGAAATAATTACAGATTTAAAATTCTCGAAACGTTTATACTGCCTGTGATCAACATAAACTCTAGTCAACAAACATGTCTTTAATTTACTTTTGAGTTTTTTAATACATTTTTTTAAATCTAAAGCTTCATAATTTTCAGATTTTTTGTACTACTTACTACTACAATAATGAAATTGAGTGAATAATTATGATTTTACTATTCTAACAATATACAGCCCGCACCTTTTCCTTATTTTGAAAATATAATACAAAAACATTATTATTATTATTGAAGTTCAGGGCTCATAATCAACTCAAATACATATAATCGCATTATTGTTTATAATTTTAGTTTCAAGCTCTTATTAAAGTATTTCAAACCTTATATTTGAAAATTACTGGGGCCCACATATTCAAAGTTGAGCTTTAGGTATTTTCTCCTTTCACATAAGAATTGAACTACATTTCTCTTTCTAACATACAGAATATGACCACATTATTCCTACGTTCAAATGTAAAATGCTATTTTAAATTAGGCTCAGTTATTAAGTTAAAACTGCCAGTGCATACCAGTGCATTTATTTATGCAATTTATCAATAATAGTTTCACTTTTAATTATCAAATAACGCAGATATTTCATATTTGAACTTTACATTTGAAAATATGTACCTTGAAGCAATATTTGCAAAAATGGTATGAGTACCAAAATCGGCAATGCTCTACTAAAAATCCAAAAAATGAACAGACCATTCCAAAAAAATAAACATACCACAGCAATGTTAAATTCCTTAAATTTAGGGGTGCTGGATTAATTCTAGAATCATCATCTTTGAACCTCTGGAGCAAACCAGTCCAGACGGCCTGTTGAAAATTCAGGACCTCCCATCGCTGATAAAATCCATTTGCCTGGATGTCCAAAATGAACGAACTCAACATTTCCGCAAAGGGCGAGTCGAATTGCATCGGAAAGGAGACCAGGAACTGTCCAAAGCAAATATTTGTCACACGCAATCTCTTGTGCTCCATATGGTCTTGCTGTAGCAGATACAAGCCCCATTGCTCCGAAGTCATAGCATATCCGAAGCTCCTACTGAGGCTCTTAAAATGGTCCGCGACCTCGTCAGCATCCCTCGTCACTAGGAGCTCATAATATTTGCTTGGAAAGTTATCGCTGCCCACTATCGTGCCTATCTCGTACTGCACCGTAAGAATTTTCAAGTTCGAGTCATAAATTTCATCCAGAGTTTCAAGCTGCCGACCGTAAAAGGGCTTAGTTAAGAAACTATAAAGTTTAGTGAGGTACATGTTGGACAGTATGAACCCTAATATAATGACCTGACAGTAGATTAGAAGCGAGACCTTGCTCCTTGCAAACTTCCGAACTGGCATCGAAATATTCAAAATTACGCAAAGACAACTGCACAGAGCATGTCCGAAGTCCTTTTTGCCATTAGTTATAACCCCAGCGATAAACAAACACGCGGATATGTAAAAAATACTACAAACTATAGATGCCCAGGTGGATCCTTTGAATGGTTTAATTAGGTACATGTACTCAGGCACTGCATTTCTTACCGGCACTACTAAACAAAACTTCGTTAAAAGGTAAGGATAACTGGAGCCATACATACTCCGGTTAAAACTGCCATACGAATGCATTGAAATGTCTATTTTCCTCTCTCGAACATATCTGAGGACAGTCGCTATATCCACATTATCTGTCGAATTTGGCACATCCAACTCTTCGAATGTACCATTGAATTTTGATATGAAGGATATGTAAATTCTTCCGGCAATTCCGTTGTATATTTTATGTCCATTATTATCCAGATGAGTGAAAACCCTCGGCATATCTTGCTTAACTGGCGATCGAAACGTATAACCCTTAAAATTCCTCATTTTCTCAGGAAATAAATCTTTGGCCTCGAATGACGTCATGTTGACTATGGATATCTCAGGAAAGGGTTGAAATGTGCTTAGAGAATAATCTCCCGAATTTTGAAGAACAATTAGATTAGCATTCACAAAACCATTCCGCCAGCACCATTTGAATATCTCCTTCATATCAACTTGAGTAAAATTTGATGATACGAACGTAATTTTCGAGGAGTGGATTCCACGAAGGTTTCTATCGACAGATTTCAGAATATCATCATTAAAAGTTTTGATGAAAACCAGAGATATTATTTTTCTTTTTTCTACAAATTTTCTTAACCTGTGTCGTCGGTATTCCGTTAACCAAATAAATGGTACTTTCAAACTATTTTGGAACTGTTCTCTGAATTGATCTTGCCAGTTTACACTATCATTCTTGTGAAACACTGCGATTGTCGTAAAATTGTGAAGTTTATGCAACTCTTCAACATACTTGACCACTGGCGAATGTGAATAGTTCCAATTTTCAAATTGATCAAAGTGATTCAATACTGAAGCACTCGCTCCGAATAGGTAAAAAACCCAAACCGCAAACATCCTCCAACCTCTTTGAATATTACCCTAACACTAAAATTAAACCTAATTTCCTCCTACGACAACTTCCCTTTGAGTGCTTTGCATTAATCGCAGCTGCTAAAAATTGCACTTATCTGTTTGCTTACCTCTGATAATTGGACGTGACACCAAGTCAAATTACAACTTTTTTTCCTTTTCAGAGCGAAGTTACTTTCATCGGTGGGCTCTCGAATGTTTGATTTGTAATTATATATGAAAATTTTATGGACCGTTCCACGAATATGCGAAAATTACAGGTACCCCTTTCGATTTGGGATTCGAAATTCACCAAGTAAACAGGTGAGTTAACTAAGTGGTTTTGGACAATGGATATGTGGAATATTTGGTGCATTTGGTGCAGAAATATGATTAGATTACTACTATGATGTTATACTCTTTAAAAATTAAAAATACCACTGAACGACATACTTTAAAACAAAAATTAACTTAATCGGTATTTCTTATACATAATAAAAAATATAAAATTATTACAAAATAAAATCTGAATAGTGATGTCTAACCTGTTTAAATATTTTATACTACACTTATAAAATATCTTGACTCCTTAATATGAATACATCTTAAATTGATTAATGTAAAGCTGTTGATGATCTTAATTTATTAAAATAATTTGTTATTGAGACTTAGTGGGGCCTTTGGCATCATTTCACTTATTATAACACCCTAAATTATTAGATCTTAAGTATTACAGATTCTACATGATCATCATCACAGATTTTACATAACGTAGAGTCCCTGTGAAAGCTTTATATAAATTTTCCTTATTCATTATATATAATTTTAATAATTTTTTTTTATACAAAAGATTTCAAAAATTCTTTCTTTTACATTTAACGTTCCATTTTAGCAACCAAAACATTTCCTTGAAAATACCGACTTTATTCATAGCATGCACAGATAACTGACTTTCATTAGCTACAGTTTAAGATTTAGATTTATTTATTGCATCGACACGTTGTCCGTTGTACTGAGATTTTAATTACAATAGAAATTCGAAATTCTATAGCAAATAGATTCGACATGTATGTATTATAAAGCAGAACTCAGCAATTCTGATTAAATTGCATAAATTTATTGTCATATCTTTGGTTTTGTTCTCAGAAATCAAATAATTTTTACGAATTTATACGTATACCGATATTTGTCCATAAATTTTCAGTTGGATAGAGTTGGTACAATTAGAAACTTTATAAAAACATTGATGTAAATCTCGGGCAACTCAAATTCGTCTCGATGTTGTTATTTTCCACTTGCTTGAAATTTAATTAGAGACTACCCAAGAATCAATAAAGTGTATTATTTCTAATCTACACTTTTGCACTTTTCAATTCGTTAGAGTCTGCTGTTAAGCTTTCTTATATTTCGTTTAATTCTATATAATCTTAACACCTAAACTAGGACTTAAGAAACTGCTATTAGAGAACCACAACCAGCACATTCTTTAGTACTTTAGAATATTTTAAGTACATTGAACCTTTTAACCATTTTCAATACTTTTAATTTTAACGCTATAAACCAAAGTATCACATAATAGTTAGACGGTCGGCAACTCATTAGTTCCTTTTTCGTTTTAAGTAATTTTTGGATAACTCAGTTACCAAAAGTCATTATTAGTTCATAATGCTTAAATATGTATTTCGAAAAACGTTTAACTCCTATACATAAAAAAGGAGTTGCTTACCCAATTATGAACACTAAAAACGAATCTATTAACCAAATAGTGGAGCAATCTAGTTGGTGACAACAATTTTCATGTTCATTAGATGATTGAAAGATAACAGCGTTGAATTTTTGATATTCTCGTCGTTTTCGATCACAAAATTAATTCTATTGTCGAGTCCTTTGCAATTGGACATGATGGATTTAAGAGAGGCAGCTACAGTGGCGTCAAGCGTTACAGATTTATTGCCTGCCCTTATCAACGAAATCAATAAAAATGTTTCACTTTCTTAGGTAATAAATTGTATCCATAGGATGTTCCCATTTCCTCAACAGTCGACAACAAATAATAATTCCATAAAATGTTTATTTTAATAACGCGGGGTAGAGGCTGAAGTAGAGTTAGCATATGGTAAACATCCTTTAGTATGACCTCCGTTTTCCACAGTTTTCGAAATTCGCGACTATGTGAGGCTTGAGGATGAGTTTCACCATAAAATCATCCGAATCAGAAAAAGGAAAATGCATAAAAAAAGAACATTTTATGATACTGTTTGATGCTTCAATGAATTTTATTTTAGTTACATTATATACATCAGTGTGCGGAAACATTTGGTGGCTTATATCGTTTACAGATATTCATCAAAAAATATAAAGATAGTAGAAGTATATAACATTTTCCAATTGTCCTTTCAAAGCTAATTAATGATCGTTTTTCCATTAATCCTTTTTAAGGTAAGCAGTGGCATTTATATTCCTAATTCTAATCTGAAAATAGGATTATAATGATGGGTAATCTTTAAAAACGATCGTGTTAAAAAATGCCACACCCAAATTTTCCTTTTAAAGCAACACACATATTTCACTAAATTTACCCCGCCTAGTCTCGATGTGCCATAATGCATATAAAGAAAATCTAAGTAGCGTTTTCGAAAATATTCGGGGTCCGAAATCCACAAATAAAGGCAATTAAGTAATGGTTGAACCTGGTCAGGTTAAAAAAATATATATCACTGTACTATCCAAATTATGTTCTAAAAGTATGTCTAAGTTAAAAACCACAAATAAAAAATAAAGAAAATAACCACTCAACCTAATTTAATTTTTAATTTTATAATAAAACAAATCCAAATCGCTTTTAGCGCTTTTCCTCTTCTCTACTTTAATTTATGGCAGGATAGTATTTTTGCAAGGCTCGTTTGATTTCATATTTAAATCTGATGTTTATATAATACATAATGAAATTATTTATAAATTTTTACAATACGTTATATACTTATCAGCGAAATACTAAATTTTATCTTCTTAAAAATGAATCAAATAAAACTGTGTACAAACGATACAAACTAAAACCTGAACAGGGGGAGACATATTTAACCGATTTAACCACCAGTCAAAGAAAAACCTTAAGTCGTATTTAACCACATCAAGGTTGCAAATTTAGTATTTGTTTTAATTCTTTACAGTTTTAATCCCGTCAAAGCTTTCAAAGTTGTGAAACTGGAGGATTAGTTACCCTCATTTTTCGCTTCTGAGGAATATTTCTCTTCTTAAATACAACAGTCGTATAGCGATTTTCTACATAACGAAATTTTAGAAACCATTTTTTGACCTGATTATAACTTTTCCTTAAATTAATTTACCCAGAGAATAATTAAATATTCCCAAAAGATGTTTAAATATGAGATATGTGATTTTATTCGAGTATCTACTAAAAGCGAGAAAAATTAAATTTGAAACACCCTTCAAATTGAATATGATGGTTTAATTGAAGCGAAACAGAATACAATTTCTCTACTTCTCTAATAATTGAACACGAGAAATACAGTGTAAAACATCAATGGTACCTGGTTAAGGAAACTGCAGACTGAAAAGGAATTATTAATGTGATTTCTGCCGGTTTCTCTCCTAAACTGGCCTGCGTACCTCGGAATAATTGCAAGTGAAATTGAAAATCTCACATCCTTATAAAATATTTAGTTATCACCTTGTGGTTCACTGTGCTCAAACCTTTTTCATACCAAAGAAAACAAATAATGAGACGCACTCTTTGAATTGCTTCTGAATATTGCATTGAGCCACGACGGCAGAATGTGTTTGATATTGCTCAATTTTCGTTTATTTCTTTTTTTGCCTGTTAACAGACGTTTCAGGCAATTTAAAATAAAACTAAGCAATGTATATTTTAGAATTTCTACCCATCATCTATATCTATATCAACCCATTTAAATTTTTACCTCGCCCACAACTCGGTTTTACATTTTACACTTGGATTAAAATAATTACTAATAAAAAAGGAGCAGTTGTACGTTATATGAATTTAATAAGTCCTTCACATAAAATGTCCACATAAATCTTAATTTTATGTCACAATCTTCAGACGCACTTTTATTGCTACAGGTTTCCAAAGCAATTTTGTAAACAGGATATGATGCGAATTTCTTGCCATTTATTCAGAAAGCTATTGTCACGTTCAAAAACTTTATGGGTCGCAGCTAGGACAAGTCTCTGGTGACCTAACATTTGGCCATAAATCATGGCTAGAAAACCTATTTTCTTGTAAATGCTCGAAAAAAATCACATTCCTATAACTGGCCACGTAAGTCCATGCAATGTGTCCTTCAAAGAATAAAATTGTTATGAAAAAGTGCTGCATTATATGAAAAAGTTTTGAGTATTTCGAACGAGTGTCGTTAAAAGCATTAAGACGCAAATTTTCGACCCATGCAAATGTAGGATACGGACTTTTCCAAAGAAATGGAATTTTCTTGAGCTTATGGTTACATATTTCACAATGAAATTTTAGCAGAATAAGGAGAGGCGTTTCTACGTACACCCTCGAGTGAACGGCGACACTCTCTCTAGTGCCATTAGAGCCATTAATGTTGGAGGTTTCAAAAGAAGCCTTCGCTTAAACGTGATACTGCTAATGCGCGGTTCATTTGCCTTAATTATTATCTGGAGCATATTTGCACCACGTACAACCCCGCTGTGATTATCGCCTTAGGACATAGCAGTATTAAAGGAAGAAATCAAAGTAATAAAATCTGGTTAATGACTATCCTTTCAGTGAATTTCGCATTTCAAATAACTCCATTAGAAAACAATAGCATTCTAAATTCAGATAATCCTAAAGAGAAGCAACGGATTTAATTAGGCATTTCTAACCTCCTGGTTTTGAAATTGCTACACTTATTTTAGTTACCCTACCGCGATAGCAAGGAAAATCAAGAAGAAATTTAAAAAAAATATTAGTCTGAATTAATTAACTTTTAATGGTTAATTATAAAAAATATACTGTCATATTATTATATGTGCATAAATATTCCGATTTCGCCTATGATCTGCAAATACCACCAATTCCAAACTATAATTAATGAATTATATTAAAATTAGGGAAATCGCATTCGTTTACAAAATATATGAATAACTTATACCTGAAAATTTAAGTGCTGTGTGTATCAACAACTGCACAAAATTAAATTAAATCAGGGTAACAATTTTCTCGTATGCAATTAATTTTTATAAGTTAACTGCTCCTTCTACAGTCATCACAATAGTTCACAGTATTGAGCAGCTATATACAGACTTTTGAATAAACAATTAAATGCTTACCGAGTCCCGAGACCCCTGCTTTTTACAATACGCATCAGTCTAAAAGAATATTCAGTTAAGGATAAAAACTTTATACTCTCTCAATAATTTTATTGCATATTCGATTACTAATTTAAGGACGAAAAACATTTATTTAAATCATTTTCTTCGTAAAATTACAGGGAGTTCTAATTCTTAACTGACCAAGTTGGCCTCTGTTTTCTGTTATCGGTTAATACGCTTCGGACAAAAAGTTTCGTATTCTTTAGAGAGCTATTCAAATCCGTAATAGAAAAGGGAGCAAAATTGCAAATACCGGTGGTACACATGGTCAGTTTCTGTTGGCGTTCAGTGGATTTTTCTTAAGAACTTTTGAGAATGGAAGATGGGGCCCATTATAAAGTTTGTAAAACATAAGAGGACGAGTTTTGATTACTTTTTTAAGTTTGAAGACTATAACCTTGCTAGGATTATTATTTATTGATCTTCAATAAAAC
The DNA here is from genome assembly GCA_963969385.1 of Philonicus albiceps. Taxonomy (NCBI): domain Eukaryota; kingdom Metazoa; phylum Arthropoda; class Insecta; order Diptera; family Asilidae; genus Philonicus; species Philonicus albiceps. The sequence continues at coordinate 35,249,254 of OZ017773.1, forward strand.
TTAACTTGACCAAGAAATTATAACTATCAAATAGGCTGCAAAATTTATTGTAATTTGATGGTAAACAAAAATAAATTCCCAGCGCACTTCAAAGTAAAGTTTTAATTTAAATTGATCTACGTTATTTAAAGCGGAAAGCCCAGGGTCGTATTTAAAAAAAAATTTGTTTGTGCCTTCGATTGATTTTGTGTTCACTGTGCAAAATCCATTAAAAGTGTGAAGAAATGCATCATTTTCATTACCACGAAAAATCAGACAAAGACAAGGAATTTTTTTCTACTTTTTTTTCTTTTGTTTATTCTATACTAAGTATAAAAACAAATTTCTGTTTACATTTTCTAAACTTAAGAAGCAAAGGAATTCTTTACATATGTCCAATTTCTCATGGTAGCCAATGTATGTTTTGGTGTTGTAATGTGAACTTACATTACGTAGGAAAGTGAAATCTCCACAAAAAAATATTAATGAATTTCTGGCAAAAGTGTAGTAATTTTTCGGTTCTTCGGAACCAAATGTTCTCCCGCCGACCTCCTTAATCTTCCTCTTATGAAAATCGCCTAAAGCTAATCAACCTCCAGTCCCTCGCCCTACGTCGAGATGTCGTCGATATTGTTTTTCTTCACCAAGTCCTAGCTAGTTCCATCGATTGCCCTAAGCTCCTTCGCAGCATATGCCTTGACACTAACCCTCGTAACGTTAGATCTTGCCCTACGTTTCGGCTTGAAAGTCATCGTAATAACTATGGTCACTTCGAACCCTTTACCAAAATGCTGCGAATGGTCAACAACTCTGCCGCATTCGATTTCCATCTTAACAAAACCTCCCTTAAACTTGCCTTATTCTTGCCCAACCCAACCCTCCATTCCCCGCGGTCTAGTGATAGTAGTCTATTTAATTTAATTTAGTTAATTTACTTTTAATTGTTATTGTTTGTTGTTATTTATCTATGTAGCTTATGTATATTAAGCGAAATAAATAAATAAATAAACACCTGAGTATTCATTTTGCTCGCCGTATAAAGGGATAATCGTTAATTTTTTTATAACATAATTATATAAAAAAAGAATTTAATTTATGTTACTTTTCGATATAGTAAATGTTAAATATCCAAAGAACTAAGGTGTAAAGTTATGATCAAATTTGATTAAGACGTACATTTTTTATTTATTTCTAAAATTAACGTATCCTTCTGGCCGTCTGGTCCCTACAAGATGGATCATTTTCGACTATGTACTTACTATTTAAGAAAAAAATGACATCTTTAGCAAAGTTTATGTCTTATTGTTTTAGGCTGTTCTATTTATTTATGGATTAAAATTAATCGAATTAAAAACTGGCTGATTTATAATGAAACTTGTAACATTGCTCTCAATTTATCTGCAGTTATTATAGTATACAGAGCATTAATTCCCCTTTTTAAAATAATCTTCATAACATTTTTTACATTGTATCTGCCATTAAAACAATAATGTTTATTTAAAAAAGATTAACCAAAACAGGCTCTTTTTCAGTTGTAACTATAATTGTAAAATACAACAAAAAATTAAAAAGACAACGAAGGAGTATAGTGTAGAGCCTTGATTTTTTTTATTTGAAATCAGTTAAAGGATAAAATTAAGAGGACATTAGCAGATCAGTGATTTGGGTCTAGAAAGGAAATGAATGAAATATTTATAAATAAAAAATCTGCTTGTATAAGTCCTGAATACAAAAATATGAACCTTTAAAGTTGGAAACGCAGGCGGTCATGTATATACTACTCTATGTATCTGACGAGCTATGCTTTTATCAGAAATTATCTTTAAAGGTTCTTTTAAAATGTTTAATGGCGCGCTACTCATTTTATACATATTCCAGTTCAAACTAATGTGTGAAATGCAGATGACCCACTCTCGTCTTCTAAGGTGAAGACTACTTTGAATACAATAATTAGAGAGAGTGTTATCGATGCAATCTATTATTATTATATTAGTATCTACCATATTCACTTTTGCAATAAATTAAATTGCAAAAGATTCTAGGGATTCCATTAACAATAAATTCAAAAGTAACTACTTAAATTATTTTATTATTGGCATAACTATTACAATCAAGTAACCTTAATTACATTACATTAAATTATATAATTGGTTTACAATTTATTTCGTAATATGCTTGGGTTTCTGTTGATTGTATTTTCCTTTATTTATTGATTTACAAATTATATAACCGATATGTGACTGAAAATTGCGAAAAAATTCGTTATATCCGTCGGTCATTATAACCAGGAGAAATACATACAAAAATATACGTGGGCTAAATCCGAATAACTATTGAATATTATTGCGCTGAATCTAATTTATTTCTACCTAATAAATATCACCTTATTTCACCAGTGGCATTTATTGTAGAATAACAAAAACACTACAGTTTTGTTCAAACCCCATTCTGCGATTTTGAAATGAAATTGCTCTCATCTCGGAATCGCAAATTTAACTGCATTATCGCCTAACTCGAAGAGATTTACACTTCACATGTTGAGAAGAGCTGGCAATGAATCACGTGCTCCCTGTTCATGAGCACACGTTGACCAGAGATGGCAAAAGCAAAAGAAACGAAGGAAAGGAAGAGGACGGAAAACTACAAAAACACAACAGGCAGAGCAGACGAGCAGACGCATCCGTCGAGGCGAAATTTGAACTTGTCATCCACAAAGCAGATAGCGGACGGTGGCAGCAGGCGATCAGAAAGAACATTTTAATTTTGGTTGAAGAACTGATAAATTTGGCTCCGTTGTCTGCGCATATTTAATTCAGTGAAATAATTCAAAGTGTTTGGTCCTGTTTTCAACAAATAAGAGAAGCGCTAAGTTGTAAGTACAGTTTTTGTTTTGATAGCAAGTCGCGTGTTGTTGTGCAATAACAAAGGAAACTGCGTTGCGAATTCTTTCAGATCTAAAAGGTTTCTAATTAAATTCTTTGTGTTTACAACCATAGGATTTAGAAATTTTTACTAGATTTAGATTAAAGAATATTCCAAATTGAATAAAATTGCATCATCCAAGAACTAATTAACTGTAAATGTATTCAGTTTCTTTTCTGCGCTGACTGGTTCGTGTTTTTCGATAGAAAGTTGCCAATAAAAGTGAATCATACTTCTCGACAAATATCAGTCATCAATGATTATTCTTTTCCTTTTTCACTAAACAAGTTATAGAGAAAACAAAAATTTTTTTTCCTTATGTTCGGTTCCGATTTTACTAGTATTCTTTCGGTACCTTGTACCTATTTATTTCTATCATTTATTTTTTCTGCCAGTAAAATTCGTTTATACTTTTACTTTTATTAAAGCAGTTCTGTTATTTAAATATATGGCGATTAGGTCCAATTTTTTCCAATATTAGCATTACCTAATGAAAAAAAACCATTTCATGTTAGCTTGGAAAGAGCTATTTATATTAATTCAACCATTTGTTAAATAACCTGCAAACAAAAAGCACAAAGTTGTTATTGTTAAGCATCACAGTTTTTTTTCTTTTACTTTTTAGCAATATAAATTGTAAGAATTAAAATTCGCATATGAAAAAGAATTTATTAGCCCGAAAAAAAATTCCTCTACAATCTACAGAATGGTCGTATTTTATTTTAAACAAATTATTTTACCTACAACATAAATAATAATAAACCTTTTGCAAGAAATATAAAAAATACTAGGGCCAGACAAATTTTAAGTTATTATTGACATATGTATGGAACATTTGTCTCTTGACAAAAAAAAATTATGCATTTTCTTCGTATGAAGAGTTTTGATAATTTCAAAGTGAACCAAACAGGAACGTAAAAGCTTCATCAATGTTTATTTGCATTACCAAGAAAAAACTAACCTTTTTTTCCTCCCCGCCTTAAAACAAGTTTTCAAAAATGATGTGAGTATATCGATAATTTAGCGTTTTTTTTCAAATCATTACCTGCTATGTATATGGCGAATAAACTGAAATAAATTTCAAAATAACGACCGCCGTACGGGTTTTACTCTCAACAGCGCTGCCTTTACATTAAAGTTCTTGAAATAAACAAAGAAAAACTGATACGGCCTTTTCAATTAAAGAGACGTTCTTTCCGCTTTTTTTATGAACTTTTCAATTATCAAAAAATAAATTCACTATTTTTAAATAGTTTTCTGCAGTCAATGTTTGTTACCGCTATCTGAAAGTGTTAAAGTGTGAAATCTATATCGTAATTTTAATCCTAAATTTTTTTAAAATACTGATGATCCTCTACTTATTTTTACAAAAAAAAATATATATATATATACATATATAAGATCCCTTTAAGAATTTATATACAGAAGAAGAATTTTACTATATAAATCTAAAAAAATACATCTCTAAGAAATTAAAAATAAAAAAAAACTTATTAACGACCTTCCAAATTTGTACCTTTCCAGAAGTCAGCATGAAACTCTTAATACTCTTGTTCGGAATAATTGCAGCGGCAAATGCAGTGTCCTTTTTAAACGTGATAAAAGAGGAATGGCATGCTTTCAAGGTAAGTTCAACATTTATGCAATGGATATTGACACCGGTGAATCAGAATACAACAAAAGAAAATATTCAAGAAAAATTCAGACAACCAGGTGTTAATCCATTCGATTCCGTTGGGTCTGGTTTTGTTTACAGAATAAATGTGCAGGTGTAGCTACAGGTGTTTTTGGTTTCAAATGTAACATATTTAATTTTCCAAAAGATTAATATAAAATGTTCTTTTGCTTTGGTAGCCGAATTAAGAACCTGTAGGAATTTTAAGATGCTGTTATAATTTTTCATTTGCGCCACCAATTATAATATAACAATAATTAATAAAATTACCTATATTTAAATCCAGAAAAACCATTAATTTCAAAATTTCCACTTTTTAATTATGACAGGGTCACTATCTCTTTGTCGTTGTTTAAAAAACAAGCAAAAAAATGGAGTCACATGCAGTATAATCTGTAAATTTATCAATTTCCTAGGAAATAATTTCGCTTCGCTACTTTGCCTGGTCGTACATATTGAGCAATTACAGCCTTGGCGAGAAAGCGCGTGCTTTTCTTGCTTTCTTATTTATATTATCTTCCACCAGTGACGCTTAAAAACAAATAGAACATGATACTTTTGACCATCGACTCTTAGTTTACATTCTGCATCATAAGTAGAGATAGATTCGCTTCAGCAATCGGCAGTCACATGTACTTTATCATCTCCGTCGAGAATTTCGTCTGCTTATCGGTCAGTAATGACACAGCTTACTGACACCAATAACAAAGCAAAATTTGTTTGTTTGTTCTTTGAGCCGCCGATATACACGGTGGTGTTTCGTTTCGAATACGGATGAAAATTATTAACTGGGAAAAATAAATAGTTTTTTTTTTTTTTGATTCAATACACTTAACTGAAGAATACCATACTCTCTTTTGTTATTGTTGAAAGATCCACTTGTCTAATCTGTTAGGCGTCATTGAGAATTTCAAATTGTTGATTCAGAGCTTTAAGAACTGTTCCAAGTTTGATTTCCTTTTGGAAGAAACACAAAGTTATCATAAATCGGGTTATGACTTATCTTCTATAAATGATAGTGTAGAAATTAACAACTTACAAATAGGACTGAAGACCTCTGTTTCCAATTCACAGCTATACAAATTTCGTAGTTTTTTTTTTTTTTGGATTACTAAATTAATATTTTAATAAGTGCTTAAATTTAGAATCACATACCCTAGGCACTAAGAGATTATCTTTAAATCAGATAGCTTCAAATATTTTAAACCTTTGCACTTATGCTTAATTTACACGCAATTGCCAGTTATTGGTTTAGACCAGACACAAGCGTATGGGTTAATAGAGCAAAATTTGAAAGCCTTGGCATACCAAAGACCGATAAAAAACATTATTAATCTTATGAAAAACACACTTTGTTCTAACACCTACTAAATTAGTTTACCAAATGACATTTTTGTATTACGCAACATTGGTAGCTGTTTCAAGTTACAGAGTAATGATTTATTTTAATTATATGCAGTTTATGTTTTTATTACTATACACACACAGAAAGTGGCTTAGAAATATTTCAACAGAATACCCACGAAATCTCTTTAATCCAATCTTATTTTATAATTGCTAAAATTTGAATAAGTCGTTTACCATTTCTTTCTTTCACAACTTAAGGATTTTGTTTTTGAAGATAATGATCAATGGTGAATATATCATTCAATAACGTTATCTTAATTAAACTACTGCGTCTTTGACATTTTCCAATATAATTGTCCATCAATTACATACATAGCGCATATGTTCTAAATTGAACATAAATTTTCAATTTCATAGATTAAATCATTAACGAAATCTTAAAATGAATGCAAGAAAAAATATATAAATGAAATAAAAAATTCATTTCAGCTTGAACACAGTAAAAACTACAAAAGCGAAACTGAAGAAAAGTTTAGAATGAAAATTTTCCTTGAAAATAAAATCAAAGTCGCCAAACATAATCAACGATTTGAGCAAGGTTTAGTGTCGTACAAATTAGGTTTAAACAAATACGCCGACATGCTTCACCATGAATTCGTTAATACGATGAATGGATACAACAGAACACAACCTGGGTGAGATTTTAAATAAAATTTATCTTATCAGTAGTTTTTAAATTCAAAATTATTTAGATTAACTCAAACATCTGGAGGCAAAAGGGAAGAGGGAGCGTACTTTATTAGCCCTGCTAATGTCCAGCTGCCAAAGCATGTCGACTGGAGACAAAAGGGTGCAGTTACTCCAGTAAAAGATCAAGGTAAGAAATCGTAATAATAGTAGAAGGTTACAGGTCATATGTTCCTTCCTTAGGACACTGTGGCTCCTGCTGGGCCTTTTCTACCACGGGGTCCTTGGAAGGGCAACATTCACGACGAAGTGGAGTACTTGTCTCTCTATCCGAGCAGAATCTCGTAGACTGTTCGACCGCCTATGGAAACAATGGTTGTAATGGTGGCTTAATGGACAACGCCTTCCGATATATTAAAGACAATGGAGGAATCGACACCGAAAAAACATATCCATACGAGGGTACTGATGAATCTTGCCACTTCCAGGCTACCAATGTTGGAGCAACGGATAAGGGCTTTGTTGATATTCCACAAGGAGATGAGAAAAAACTAATGGAGGCTCTAGCCACAATTGGACCAACTTCAGTAGCAATCGATGCATCTCGCGAATCATTCCAATTTTACACCGATGGGGTTTACTACGATGAAGACTGTAGCTCTGAGCAATTAGATCATGGAGTTTTGGTGGTTGGATATGGAACAGATCCGAGCGGCCAAGACTTTTGGTTGGTCAAAAACTCATGGGGCACTACATGGGGTGATAAGGGTTACATTAAGATGGCTAGGAACAAGGATAACCACTGCGGAATTGCAACATCTGCGAGCTACCCTCTCGTTTAAGTATGCGAAAAAACAAAGTAAGCTGAATGTGACTATATAAGAGATAAAAGGTTATAGTTTTAAAATGGAGTTTGTTAGTGTTTTATATGTATGCATAGTAAAAGTTTCCTTTTGAATATAAACGTTTCACTTTGTATGGATCTTGTGAGAATTGTTACGAATAGATTAAATAAAATATTTTTAAACAAACCCGAAAATTGTTAATTCATTAATGTGAAATTTGACTTGACCTGGTGTTCGTGTGATACCACAAAATTTTTCGAAATACTTCATATATTTCTGTAAATCTTTTTTGTTTTTAAGTGCTTTTCTTTTGTCCGTAAAATTTCCCATTTTAAAAATAAGTTTTCCAAGGATTCATTTAAAAAGGGTCTCTCGAAACACTTGAAAAAATCTATTAGTAATAAATTAAAACACATAATAACGAAACAATGCATCTTTAAATGTGAAAAATGTGTCTATTATCATTTCATTATTTTAAGTTTTAAATATTTAGCATTGGAAAACCTTTGATATATATTTTCATAAATATATGATTAAATCAAAATGTTTGCTAATTTATTAATAACACTATTATTTAGACAACGCCAGAACTTAGAATTTGAGAATGCTTTTCTCGAAACTCCATACAGAAGAAATATTTTTTTCCTGAATAGAATTCAAAGATTCAGTTGTAGTATTTACCAAATCATTAATATAGGGTGGATTGAAAAACGCATAAAATTCGATTTGACTTAGTCATGCATTCAAAAATGCACTAAATCGCGCAGATACGCGCAAATCTAGTACGATTTACTATTTCCATTATATATTGCGTTCAAAATGTGACGTTTTTAAATCCACCCGTAGATTTCGTTCTTTTGAATATTTTCATTTTGCACATTCTTAAAACAGTGCCGCCGGCTTACACTTTGTATGAAAACAGTCTATTTCCTGTTAATTAAGTAAGATAGGCAATTTCAAATCATGAATAATTTAAAAATTATATTACTTTTACATGTATCCTGCACACTTAAAGCAAATTACCCTAAACGTAACAAAAAATCTTAAGTAATTTAGTGGTGTAAAGTTTCCAATAAAACAATTCAAAATGCTCATTTCTTTAAATGCGGTTTACATCATTAAGCAACAATTTTAAACAATGATAAATGGTAGGAGAGTGGTTCAATAAGCCCTTAAAAATATAGAAAAACAAATCATTTTACGTATTTGTATTATTCAACATAATCTCCTTTTAGTTCTATACAGTTTTCCAAACATTTCTCTAACTCCTAAAATAAGGTTTCGAAGGGTCTTCAAAATAGGAATTTGCTTGGGCGATGACCTCGTCCGACGTAAATTGTTTCAAGTTTGGAAAAAAAAGTTACTGTGGGCCAAATCCAGTGAATAAGGTGGAAGTTGTAATAATTTGAACTTTAATTCCATAATTTTAGCCATCGAAACTTCACAGGTGTACACCCTTGCTTTGTCTTAATGGAAGAGGATCTTTTTCTTTTTCAAATGAGGACGTGTTCTTAATTTCTTCACGCAACCGGTGCAATAACGATGCATAACACTCTTCGGTTATCCCAAAAATCTGTGGCCATCACCTTGCCGGTCGATTTCATTGTCTTCGTTTTCATCTGAGCCCTTTTGCTTTCAAAACCCTACTGTTTTGACTGCTTCTCTTTGGAATTGCGACAAAAAGCGCCAAAACAGCCTCAAAGTCGGCTACACGATTGCGTTTATTGTCCCCAGAAAGCAAACTCGGCACCCATCTTTCCGAGATTTTTTCACACCCAATTTTTCGTGTAAATTAGAAAACATTGTACCTCACGATATGCCTGTGGCATCAACTATTTCGCAGACTTTGATTCGTCAATCGCTCAAACCATATCGTGAATTTTCGGAAGCAATCGTTTTCACTAAACATAATCTTTTGTGGATATACGGCCACGTTTAAACTCATTTACCCAATTGTAATTGTAACTGAGACTTTGTCCGCTATCTAGTGAGTAATGATGCTTAATAAAATCAAACCATTTACGATACTACGAACGCCATCTCTTCTAAGGACTTATTGAACAATCCTCGTAATTAGGATACTTTTTGGTTTTTGCTATAGTTCTCAATTAAGTTTAGTTATGATGAAGTGGGATAATTCCAGATAAATCTGGATTAATTCGCCACATTACGCTTCCTAGGTTATTTTGATTTTTGTATCATTTTTATTGATAAATAAAAGACCAATTCCCGTCATTTAATAAAATTTCTGCCGAAAAAATACAAAATTGCGTAAAAATCATATGTACCTGAAATAGTAATTACAAGTTTGCATTCTTTTTACAGTAGTTTAGATGCAAAACAGATTAGAAATGCTCCAAAAACACATTTGACAATAATCCAAATCAAAGTTGACAGCTCAAAATCCGTTAGTGGTATGAGCAAGACACATATCTTTAGCCGAACAACATAACATAAAAAGTCAAAATGACATTTGTAGCTGACTTTTAACATGTGTGCCGTCCTGGACAAATTGCCCTTGTTAAGGCCGGCACTTGGAGCTAGGCTGTGGGGAAGTGGTCCGCGAACGTACAACACTCGTCCATCTGTTCAAACTACGATTGAAATAGGGGACAATGCATACCATACAGACGACTGGACGAACGTGACTCCGAAAATACTTTCATTTTTGGGTAAAAACAAGCACCTCCAGAAAGATCATCCACTCTCCATAATTCGTCAGCGAATTGTTAATTATTTCTACAAAGCCTATAAAAATAACAGGGGAAACCCTTTGTTTAGTGTCTATGACAAAATACATCCGGTTGTCAGTGTGGGGCAGAACTTCGACAATCTTTTAATACCGACCGACCACCCTAGCAGGACCAAATCGGATTGTTACTACATCAACAAGCACTACCTCCTCCGGGCGCACACCACAGCTCATCAGGTATTATTGTCTCTAGCTCAATAAATTTTTTCCAATAAACTTCTCCTTAAGGTGGACCTTATATCATCCGGCCTAGACAATTTTCTGGTTGTTGGCGAAGTGTACAGGAGAGATGAGGTGGACTCTACCCACTACCCAGTGTTTCACCAGCTAGATGCTGTTCGTCTGATCACACACGAAAAGCTCTTTGAGAAGAACCTTGAGCTACAAATCTTTGAGACGTCGTTTAAAACTAACCCCGATTCGTTCAACGCTTCGAATGCAAAATCTAAGTGTCTCGACCAATCAAAGCAACCCTGCCATACCCTTGAAGCCGTGAAATTGGCAGAGTTCGAGCTAAAATCTATTTTACTTGGACTGGCTCAAAATCTCTTCGGCGAAAATGTGGAATACCGATGGGTCGACACGTACTTCCCATTTACACAGCCTTCCTGGGAATTGGAAATTTTCCATAATGGAATATGGTTAGAAGTTCTCGGATCGGGGATTATGCGAAATGAAATCCTGCAAAGTGCAGGTGTTCATAATTCGATTGGATACGCATTCGGTTTAGGACTGGAGCGTCTTGCAATGGTCCTCTTCGGCATCCCCGATATTCGCTTGTTCTGGAGTGAAGATAGCGGCTTTTTGAGCCAATTTAGCGAGAGCAACTTAACTACTCTGCCGAAATATAAACCCATTTCATCATACCCTCAATGTAGGAACGATCTCTCCTTCTGGCTGCCAAATGGAATGGAGATCGAAGACTTCTGCGCAAACGATTTTTACGATCTTGCAAGAACAGTGGGAGGAGACATAATTGAGCAAGTGAGTTAATACCTAATTAATTAATAACTAAATACCTGAGTTAAATACCTAAATTTGTTCGTTCTTACAGATTTCCCTAATCGATAAATTCAAACATAAAAAAAGTGGAAAATGTAGTCTTTGCTTCAGAATTGTGTACCGCCATATGGAGAAGACCCTGACGCAGGTCGAAGTTAATGAAATTCATGGAAAAATTGCGGACGCTTGCGTTAATCAATTTAATGTTGAAATAAGATAGATATGTTCTTCAAATCTATAACATTTGACAGCGCAATATATTGTTTAAAATTATAATCTACACTTTCCCTCATAAAATTCTTTATCTTTCTCAAAAATTGATGATATTAAATAATAAAAATGTCTTTCAATTTTTTTCCTTTTTTATTTAAAAGTAATTAAGACCTGTCTGCATCCAGTTTAATCATCGCTGGATTCAACATTTTCAGTTTGGAGGGCCTTAAAAGTCGGGACTGGAACGTACGTAACCAATGTGTACAGCTTGTTGGGAGAATCTTCATCGTCGTTTCTCCTCCGTGCAAGGCGGACGCGAACGCGGAATGGTGTGCTCCTGTAAAATAGATAAGTATTTTTAAATTTGGTGCTTCAATATATAACGGGTTCCAAAATAGTAGAAAAGTTTGTGTGTGAAAATATATTTGTACTCTAATCAAACTTGGCAAAAATATGCAAAAACAAATTTTCCGAAATTTGACCCCTAAGCGTACAAGGAATGGAATTAGCAAAGTTTGCATATAAACGTGAAACTTCGCTATACATATATAAAGTTCTAACTGCTTCATCAAAACCTAGCTGAATCTAAAAAATACTTTCGATGCAAGGCTTCAACAATTAGCATTAAATTTAAAATTAATATCTATACAATTTTATTTAGGACTTCGTTAAATTAAAATAATATATGAGTTATCATGTTCGTTTATAGACATGCATAATAAGAGAAATTAATTTATGCCAATGCACCAATTGTAAGAGGATCGTCATATAGAAGAATTGCCACTATTATTTGGTAGGTGTACCGCCGTGTTATTCTGTTCTTCATTATACTGATTTCGATACAAACTGTTATCTGTTGCAATCATACGTAAATAATTAAACAAGTTTCCGCGACTGCCCTACAAGTCTATGCTTTTAATGCCTAAAGCAGCCCCTAATATCACCAAAAACCTCCAATTTCTACTAGTACTTTTTTGCTTTCCTCCAAAATGTTAAGCATTTCTCATATCTCAATAAGCCATACCCATTTTGGGTTACTAGTTTTCACGCCAACTAAGATCAACAGACCAACTTCTTAACCTATAAAATCGTTAAGCAGCAGACTTGTTTACTGACCTGATGCCCTTGCTCCAAATGTGTTTATTCAGACGAGTATCAATTCTCACGTCATTAGTTCCCATCTCCTTTTCGGCGAATTTCCTAATTTCCTTGATCGCTCTAGGGGCGCGTTTCTTGAAGCCGATGTTGTGCACCCGCTTGGAGAGGTGAATAGTGCACTCCCGGGTGACGACCTCATTGATAGCCGATTTGTTTCTTTTCTCAACCTTTGTTTTAGCCATTTTAATGTGCTAGATCCAGACCTAAAACAGAAAGGTCCTTATAAGAAACTTGTAAATAAAATCCACAAAGTTAAAATTACACTTTTGATACGTAAGCCTCAACTGAATTTAGCAAATATATCAGAGAAAATCAATGAAAATATCATAATTTTATAAAAGTTTACAATCTCTAAAAATCATTTTGTACACTGAAATTATAATAAGTAATTTTATTATTTCGATGATCACAGATTTTTAGCAAAATCACAAAACCCACCTCTTCACTTCACAAGTCTGACATAAAAGAGACGTTGACAGCAACCTCTAGCGCCATCTCAATTTCAAAACTTTTTAAAATTTAAGAAGCTTTCCATTGTGACCGGCATGTCGAGCCTCGAATAATTTTAATAGGCGAAGACGTTACACCAGAAACACTTCAAAATGCAAATAGATTAATAAAAAGTCTACTTTTATGCGAAAAGGCGTTAATTTTATTGTAAAATTGCACAAAATTAATATTTCATTAAGTACAACATTAATTTATTCGAATGTTTCACACAATAATAGCTCAATTCAAGGCCTGATTTGACTGGTAATGCCCCGGTTGTCAAAACAGAAACTTGCAATTCAGAGTGCATCCGCAACAGTAGTGACCACATATTTTTTATAATGAAAGGATCTGAGGTGAGATTTGAAGTTAATAAAAAACTATTTAAAAAAACAGGACTGTTTTCTTTCAAGAAAGTGTTGGTAGTATTCATACAATTGCTTTTCTTGCTTCTACCAGCGTTTAATTTGGTGAAATTGATCCCCGACCCAATGAATATTTTAACAAAGTTATTTCTCTTTTTTTTTAGAAATTCCCCGCTTTAAAAAATGATAATTTGCTTAGAGCTGCTCGAGGTGAGGATGTTGATCGAGTTCCTGTGTGGGTAATGCGACAAGCCGGAAGATATCTGCCCGAGTTTCAGGTGAATTCCATTTGCATTTCCGTTGACCTTTTAACCCAATTTCAAACCAACAGGAAGTGAGGAAGGAGCATGATTTCTTTACAATTTGTAGGACACCTGAACTCGCATGTGAAGTAACCATGCAGCCGCTGAGACGTTTCGATTTGGATGCTTCTATAATTTTTTCAGATATCTTGGTGATTCCACAAGCATTGGGCATGACTGTAGAAATGCGTTCTGGCGTTGTACGGTGGTTTTGAAAAATTCTGATTATTCTCACTAAAATTTGCTTAATCTAAGGGACCAGTGTTTCCTGATCCACTTAACACTCCAGAGGATTTGGAACGATTAACAATTGAAGGCGCTGTAACGCGCTTGTCTTACGTGGGGGACGCTATTACCATGATGAGGCACAAACTCGAAGGAAAAATTCCATTGATTGGATTCACTGGAGCACCAGTAAGTAGCAAGCATTTGGGCTTATTGATTTGCCCAAACATTTTTTAAACTTGCATGTATAAGTCCCGAAAACTTAATGCCGAGTGTATCTCTTTCAAATGCGTGTTTGGTTGACCTTCACACTGTTCTTTGATTACGATTATCTTTTCTTTAAATTATTTAATTAACTTTAAGTTTATACAATTTACAACACGATTTTGTACTTAAATATGATTTTCGTGAAAAGATTTATTTTTTGACTCAAAAAAGTAATCACATTTTTCAGAGTTTGCAAACAAAAACAAATAATTTGTAAATTTATTAGTTGTTAAAATATAAAAAGGCGATCATTTCTAAAAATTCCCCAATCCAATCGGGAATACAGAATGAGGAAGAAAATGGTAATGAAATTAAATTAGTAAAATCACTCAAAAATATAAAAATAAATATATTCGTTGCAATCTCTTCAAAACAATTATAGTGCCTAAAGATTGATGATATTTATTTGTCAATTAAAAGAGTAAGAAATAGAAATTGTGATTAAACGCTCAAGCACTATGATAATAATGATGATTTGTGCTGTAAAACAATAATAAATGAAAACAACCCAGTCAAATTGTTCCCATTTCACTCAAATTACTCTTCTTTGAAACCAAAAAAAGTCGCAAATAAAGGTTTGAATTAATCGAATAAATTTACTCCTTTCAGTGGACGCTTATGGGATATATGATCGAGGGTGGTGGCAGTAAAACTATGTCTAAAACGAAATCATGGTTAACCAATTATGCTGAGGATTCTAAAAGATTGCTTACAATTCTTACTGCTGCAATCATTGATTATCTGGAAATGCAAGTTAAAGCAGGCGCTCAAATGCTGCAAGTGTTCGAATCGAGCGCAGAGCACTTACCGAAGGAGGATTTCCTAAAAATTGCAATGCCTTATTTAAAAGAAATTCGAGAGAAACTTCAGGAAAGACTACAAAATCAATCTATTCCCTTAGTTCCAATGGTATAATAATACACTTTCTATGCCTTTAGTTGTAATTAATTCTTTTTCTAGGTAATTTTTGCTAAAGGTGCTGGACATTCCTTAGCTGAGCAGGCCACCCTTGGTTATGATGTTATTGGTCTTGATTGGACTGTTGATCCTGTAGAGGCTCGAAAAGAAGTAGGCCCAGATGTAACCCTTCAGGGCAATTTAGATCCCCAAGATTTGTACAAATCACCCGTACGTCAAAAATATTCTTTATGTAAGAAAGATCTATATTTTAAGCTAAATTTTATAGGATGAAGTAAGAGATCTGACAACTGAAATGGTCAAGAAATTTGGAAAACATCGCTATATTGCAAATTTAGGACACGGAATCACTCCTCAAACACCTATTGTAAGCATGGAAGTTTTTGTTGATGCCGTACATAAAGCCTTATAATAATTATGTGGTTAATATTTTTTATTATAATTATTCACACTATTATATAAAATATTTCCTTGATTTTAAATGCGTTTTTCGTTCAAGAGTTGCTAAATTAATGCAGACTACAGTTTGTCTAAAAGACATAAAATACTACCGCAAATGACAAGAACTGTTCCAATGTAAACATCTGAAAAAAATAGGAAAAGTATTAATGAATAATTTTAAGATATTTATACATATGCATGTCTGAATTTGGAACTTGGAAATGTGTGTCATCTTATCATTTTCGCTCATGGAAACATCTGAGATTCAGGTGAATATCTAGCATTTGCGGGTAGTTCACAGATTAACCGAAATTATTATTTAACACTACCTACCGCTTGTAAATTAAATGAATACAAAGAACAAACCGACAAATCCGAGTGCCAATTGCATGCAATGCTGCCGTCTCGGTACTAATTATAAATAAATATGAAATAATGACTACCGCTTTTTCACAAATAATAGCAGTACTGCGAAATATCACAATTGTGAAAATCAATAGGCTTTCGAGTAACAAAAATTGGCAATAGATACGAGCTTGAGGCAAATAGCCTATTAATACGATAGATATTTTAACTTCTTGAAATACTTTGCAAGCGATTTGATAATTTTTTCCAAGCAGTTGAAACATTAAAGAGAAAGGAAGTAGGAATATTTTGCTTAATATTTCGCAAACGGAACTTTAAAACTAAAAGTTTTAAATTTTAATTTACTTTTGAAAGACCGCGATTCGGATAATCGTTTTTAAAATCTAATTTGGTATTCAGATAATTTACTATTTCAAATTCAGAAATTGACTTATTCGCTTTTACGAACGCTACGTGATGGTGTTATTGCTATTATTAATTTTATGGTTGCACTAAATAAAGAGATTGCTTACTTGTAGTCCCCGCAGTTTCCCCAAGCATGTGTCCAACGAGAGCAGTGAAGACAAAACTTAACGCATTAGAAACAGGAACTGCAAGAGATAAGTTAATATTTTGCAGGGTGAATAAGTAGAGGATGCTGCCGCTTTGATTTAAAATAAAAGGCACAACATATTTCCATCTTGATGCTAAGAACCACAATTCGTAGAAGAACTTTCTCAATTTAGAGTCACAGTTGATTTCTTCGATCCCTTTAGAGCCCAAACGAATGAATGGGTTTGTGGCACCCCACAGAAAGCCGACAACAACCAAAGACCCTGAAACAATTTTTCTCTTGATAGATGTCCGCTTATAAATGAATTCCACAATGCTTACATATGTCTGTAATCATTTTTTGATTCAACCGATTTTCAAAATTTTATACAAACGAATTCAATTCTGAAACATTTTTGCATGGATATAAAAATTGACAACTAACAATTTCTCCGTTCATAAACATTGGTCAGCTGATTGAAAAATGAGAATACTTAGTACAGATCAGAACCACCGGAAAGAGGAAAATGTCATAAAAAGCTGTTTTAAGCACTCATTGATGCATAACGACTCGAATTGATTTTTAACAAGCCAAATAACTTGTTATACCGAGCATATACTCCAACATCACCACCCTGAGGAA
The DNA here is from genome assembly GCA_963969385.1 of Philonicus albiceps. Lineage (NCBI taxonomy): Eukaryota > Metazoa > Arthropoda > Insecta > Diptera > Asilidae > Philonicus > Philonicus albiceps. Next base: position 35,266,381 of record OZ017773.1, read on the forward strand.
AAGTGATCTCAGGCTACTCAGGTAGGCTACTTATCTGGCCACTACGGACTAAAATATCACCTACAAAAAATAGGTCTGACTTTTGAGACGGAATGACGACTATGTCTAGAGGACGAGGAAACCACAGCTCACATCTTGTGTGACTGAGCCTGGCTGAAATCCGAAGCTCTTCTGTGAAGGGCCTTTTAGATTTCCTTAGGGTAACGGATCGTCGTCAAAAAACCCCCTTTGGTCAAAGTGCCTGCCATATGGGCCGCCCCCAGTATAATAATAATGCAATAGTTGTAATTCAAATATAGAAATTCAAAACAAATTTTCCGAAACTTGGACACTAAATATCAGCCAATCATAGTTTTGTTTTAATATTTAGCTAGCAAAACTTTTGGAAAATGCTGCATTCTATAGGTACTTTATATATTGAAAAATAATCACAATGCAAGCAATCATTTGATAGTAAAATATTTACGAATAGGTCATTCTAAAGAAAAATGTTACTGCAAAAGAAAACCGGGTTTATTGCGTTTTAATTCTTTGGGTAGGTACTTACTTTTATGTAGTTCATTAGAGTTCCTATCTATTGTAAATTTATGTTTGGAAAATTCTATTCTTTTGCTAATTGTTGATGTCTTTATTTGAAACGTTATAACCAATATAATAAATTATTTTACATATTTGTTTTATAGATTTTCAATAATTGGATACGAAGCGTCCGATGCAATTCCACAATGATTATTTTTGTTTCTTGCCAATTTTAAATATCCACCTTCTCCCCAATACTTTCCTAGGGAGTTTTTAATTATCCAATAATCTGTGCCGTTTTGACTTCCATAGCCAATAATCAAAACAGCATGTGTTAAGTTATCAGAACTGCATTCCTCGTCGTAGTAAATACCTCCTGCATAGTCCCGCAATGATCCTAAAGTCCCATCCATAGCGCTGGCTACAGGACCAATTAAAGCGACAACCTCCTTAAGTGACTCTTCATCTCCGGGCGGAACTCGTTTATATCCGACGGAGTATGTGCCTGCGTTGTACACCTTTTTGTATCGGCAGTTTCCTTGGACATTTTCGTACGGGTAATACATCCTGAGGCTCAAGCCTTTGTTCTCCTTTGTATAATTGAAAGCATACAGTGGATGACCACCCATACAACCAGCGTTGTAATTCGATGGAGCGCAGTCGATTAACTGCTGCTCTGAGAGGTCTAAATCCCTGCCGGATCGGATTTGTTCCTGAGCTTCAATAGCGCCCAATGCCGCAAATGACCAGCAGGAGGCACAGGTTTCTATAAACGTGAAATAAGATATGTATTATACGCATTTTAATTTAAGCTATTGTACCTAATCAAATTTAAAATTTAATAACTACAAAGCCTTTCTTAGTAACCAGAGCAGCTTTGCTAAAATGATAGTATTATTTGAATCCTCACCGAAATTATCAAAATAATCCCATTTATGTTAAGTTTACTGTTCACTATTGTTATGGTATTCAAGAAAACCTTCAATTTTTGGCGGAACATGCAAATTTCGATCAGGTAAGATCCTTCAGACAATTTCATGAAAACCGATCGTTTTTGGTTTCAAAAATGTAACCTGCCAGAGTTTCATTTCAATTTTATTTGCTTATTGAAATCAATACTTAAATACTGCATAAAAATTGAAGAATTCAAAATTTTCAAAAAGATAATAATCATTCTTTATTGATTGTAATTCGGTATTTTACTTGGAGGAATTCACGAAAAGCAAGTAGTCGAATTTTCGTTTTTAAGTTCGGATTTGTGCCCCGATGATCTGATTACCGAGCTTGGCTAGTTGGCTTCGAGTAACTCTAACTCATATGGTAAATAATATTTTTCCCACATTAGCATATAAAAATAACTAGATTCTCGGAAATCCCCAATTTCTCATAACGAGGGAAAATTAATTAAGCTCAAGCAAAAAAACGAAGATATAGGAAAGATAGAAATTTTTCAAATATCACTACAGGAAAATATTGAAGATTTCGCAGTACATCTTAATCCAACTCAACATCAATCAGTGGCAATAAAATAAACGCGTCTTTCTTCGGACCGATCTGTATTTATCTAAGAATTAAGACTATATCAAAAATATCACTTGTAACTGGTTTATAAAAATTGCTGATATGTGCTGCGGTTAAAAAAAAAGGAAATTTTTGAACTACATTTAACGTATTATTATTTTTTTTACTTATTTACAGATATTTACCTTGATCTTTTACCGGAGATTGAACGCCCCTCTGCCTCCAGTCAACTTCTTTCGATATTACAGCGCGGAAAGCACTTTTTTTCATTGTTGCAGTATTCGGTCTTTTATTGAAAAACAAAACGTTTTAATCTCGCTCACTTTTTTCTTTATTTTTCATATAAAAAATAAAAACAATTACTTACTCAACGAGGCTACTAATAAAACCGTGAGTATACCGCGCAAATTCACTTTGTGCTATGTCGGTGAACTTGTTAATTGATTGCTTAAATAAAACTTTTCCTTTTTTATAAAGTTCATTATGTTTATTAATTTTTTGAATGCGGTTTTTGAAAAGTTTCAAATGTTCCAGCTCTTCTCCAATACTTTGAAAAGTCTTTTTATGAATTTGCTTAAAATATACCCATTGTGGTAAATTTATATCCAAATCATCTATAACAGCTGATGCAAATGATAATAAAACCACAATAATAATGCATGTTCCTCTCATTATGTCTATCACGTTGGATAATTAAAATTTCTACAACACAGAACTCAAAGAATTACATCAACCCGAGAAATCGGTTAAGAAGGTGACTATCATGGTTATATAGCATCAATGCAAAATCCACTTCAATGCCACTCCACATCCGTATCAATATTTGTACAGAATGCTTTTTTTGCTTTCACGTCAAACCCCGAAAATTATGTGCTTTGTTTTCATAACTTGCCTGCTGTTAATTACAATCAATTAAGTAGCTATTCATTACCTGAGTCTTGCTGTTATTCAGTTAATGAACTTTAATTAGATGTTCAAAATCAAATCACGACCAAGGAATTTTAGGTAATCACATAAATATACATATCTTTTAAAAACATATTGTATAAATATGAGAAAATTGTGGGAACTATTCTAGGAAGTTTCATTACATTGCAAGTATATATTTGGGTTTTTAGAGTAATCGATTTCATATTTATCACTTTAATTATTTTGGGTGTTAACGAATAACGTGATATGGATACAATAACTCGTGCATTTTACGATCTACTTTATATAAAATTGATTTTCTATATCTATATGTATGAAGTATTTAAAATTGCTGCAGATACTACTCTAAATATTCTCCAATACAGTAAAAAATTGTTTATTTTCATAACTATTGAAATGTACATTCAAATGTAATAGCGAGAAATTTTAAAATGTCATCACAAGAGTTTTCGAATTTCACTGAGTTCACAACTTTTTATCTAATCTCCTCATTTATATCTAGGGATTTCGAAAACATTTTAAAATGATTTCAAAAAAAAAAATTTATATCTTTAGATATGAAACGAAATAAAAGCTTGTATAAAATATACGGTTTGATATATGGGCGTGTTTTACTTAAAATACGATCATTTTCCAGTTGAGATTTAACAACAAAATTCTGATCGCGTATACAAGTAACTTAGGTGAGAAACAAATGGGTTTCGTTGTGGGTAGAAAGAAAGAAAGACTATTCGACATGTTCTTGTTTATTCAGAAAATGAAAAGCACAAATCTCAATACTTTCACCCACCAAAGACTAGAGAATATTTGAAGTATTGCCTTCTCTAACATTTCAATATCCCATACATATAAAAATATTTCTCTACAGTGGCTTATCTTCAGTTTTCATAAGTATTCTTAAAGTCAAATCTATTGATGGAATCAAGGAAAAAAATTGATCAGTTAATCTGCTTTTCAATTTGTTTTCAAACTATAGATTAATTTATGCATACAATTTTCTATAAAAAAATTTTCAATATGTTATTTATATGATTACTGCAATCAGTCTCAAAAATGAATAACAAAGCGCAATGAAGACATGCCAGCAGTAGGGTGTAATATATTTTTTAAAATAAATTATTAGGAATTTTTGCTAAAAGTAATTTCAAGGTTTAGAATAAATAACTTAGAATAATATGAGCTAAAACAGTTTAATAGGACCTTTGTATAACTTTATAAAGTATTATCTGCACATCTTATACTCTACAAAATTGCAAAATTTTGAATATATCAGAATTCAAATGAACACAAATATTTAAATTAAAGAATGACTTGCAAACAAACCAATATTCAAACTTTGTCAGTTTATACACAGTGATGCTACATTCTCCAACAACGTTTTTCTTTTATACAACAGCCAATGTAGTAATTTGCTACAAGATTGATTAAAATTTAACATGTTGTTTGGAATATTTCAAAATGTTTTATTTTAAACAAATCCAATCATCCCCACATAATGATATAATTGCATTGATGATAAACGCCGAATATTTTACGGAATTGTGTAAGTTTTATTGGAAATGTATATGCAATGTGCACACTTTAAACAGAATTTATTCTTTTCCTTGTATACGAAATAACATTAACTTCTTGTCAGCTGTTGCTTTTCTTTGGAGGTGGTTTAAATTCGGATTCTAAATAATCGCCTTCGAGTTCCTTAAATTCGATATTTTGTTCCTTCATCGCTTTCTAAAAGAAATGTAAATTTTTGTAAAATTCTTATATTAATTAAAATACATACTTTTACACATTCCTGATAAACTTTAAAAAGTGGAGCACACATAGATTCATCACTACTGCCTTTAAGAAATTTCTCCGAGAACCAAGCATTGAAGCACGTGTCATATTGCTTCTTTAGCTCTGTACAATTTTCTCCGATGCTGTTCATATTAAAATTCCTAAAACAAATTTAAAAACTTCAAAGCCACATTTTAATTACTTTTATACAGATACTTTTTAAACAATCTTTTAAATTTAATGAATATTAAGTTAATAAAATTTCCGTCTTGAATAATTCATAAAAATATAGTTTTTTTACACTTGCATCGAAAGGCTACGTCTTTTAAAATCGAATAAAAAAATGTAGAATTTTTTAATTTTAAGATAATTGCAAGATATTCTTTTTCAAAGTTGTTATTAAATGGTTCTTCTAAAATTCTAAAATTAAATCGTGATTATTTGAGGGTTATCAAATTTTTAAGATTCTTGAAGAGGGTACAAAGAAAAAATATCAAAACTACAATTTCTACAGTATTCGAACATAGAAATCGATTTATACTTTAGAGCAGTGGAGTCGGAAAATCTGACTGAATATAGCCTAATTATAGGCGCAATGTGTTCCTGCAAGCACCTGTGAAATATTATTGTTTTGAATAACTATAAAAATCATCTTGCTACTATAAAGTAAAAATGCAAGCTGAAAAAGCGCAAAGTAAATCCATCCACAATTAATTGTACAATGACTCTTGCTGAAAATCAAACCAAAAACAAAACAACCACTCCAATACGATTTTTTTTAAAAGCTGTTTTTTCATTGCGCACTCCTTTCAAATATTTGTTTATTCCGCGCAAATGGATTTTTTAAACATGATGTAATTAATTTGACTGCATTCCTAACCACTTCCAAGTCCATTTATTATAGGAAAATATAAGTAAAAAAGTGAAATTGAATTTTAACATTTAATTTGATTAGCTAAGCTTACCTCTCACTGATGATTTGTGTAATACTTCCATAAATTTAGTTTCTTAAATTTAACGATAAAAACCTCCCGGTTTAATTTATGACTTTTGTAATGCAATTTCTCCGTACATATGGCACTTGACTGACAAAAGTCAGTGCGATTTCTGTGCAGAGCATTTAGCAAAAAGGAAATGTGTGTAATTTCCACCACGAAAACAGCTGCTTGATTTTCACCACGAACTATTAATCGAATTTCACATTATTGAAACAATTCTTGATATTTTTCGCGATTTCTGTGAGCTGTAAAGCAATTTAAGAGGTAGGAAATTTCTAGATATAGAAACAGATGAAAAGTGGGATTTTCTCTCTATAAATTATTTAAAAAACACAACTCCAATTTAAAATTGACAGAGTTGTTTTGTACGACTTCGAAAAGTTTTATTTTAGCCTGACAACATTGTAGTTAAATGCTGATTTCACAGTTGAATGGAACTCGAATGTCAGTGCACTAGCATTAAACAAAAACGTCAAAACAGTCAAAAGTTGCGCTTGCAGCAAATTAAAATAAATTCGTTCCATATAAGTTTTACTGTACCCTTTAATATTTGGATGTGTTATGTGAGCAGTTTTGTTCAATAAACAAAGGTAAAAATATCCCGAAGAAGCCAGATCCATCCACGATGTCGGAGTCCTATGGTAAAACAAGAATCCGTCGCCAAAGTTTTGTATTTCACATAAATTTCATGTTTAGATTACCTCTTCAAGTTTTTGATTATTGGGAGTGCTGGAAGTGGAAAGAGTTGCCTTTTGCACCATTTCACTGAGAGCAAATGTAAGTTTGTCTTCTTTAAGATCTTTTTCTAGCGATGAGCCATGTTTTACTAGAAAACAAAAACTTACATTTACTATGGTAAACGTCAGCGATAATAGCTCTCAAGGACACTGACAAATTTAACATTTTGGAGTATTTGGAATTTTCTCCTTTAGTTCCTATGAAACGTATTTCTCTTTATGCGCATGAAAGTAATTGGCACTGAAGTTTAGAGATTTTGCAAGATTTAATTTCAAGCCATTAAGCTACAAAGGCAACATTTTCAACCATTCTCCAAAAATTATGTGAATTTTGAAATATACCTGAACCATGTTGAAATACTGGTTCAAAGCAACTCAAAAAGTCGCTTAAAATGCAACTTAATTTTACGCTGACTGTTCTATTGTATATTCGTCTACGATTATACTGGGTTAAGCTCTCCGCAAATGCGTAATAAGATTGGTTTTACCATCTCCACCGGATATCTACACTACGAAATTTAGCAAACCACTAAGACAAGATTTAAATAGGAAAAATAGAACAAGTATTTTGTCATGAAATAAATCTAGTATCATCAGAAACATGAAACTTAGGGTCCTATCATTGAAAGCGATCGAATCGAAAGAAACCTATAAAAGCCCTTTTTGGATAAATATTCCTTAATAGAGTTCGTAAAATTTTCATAAATTCATTTTAGTAACCTTTGACTTAAATTAATTTTTGCGTTTAAAGTGCTAAAAGAATTCTATTAAAAAAACTAATTGAATTATTTTAACGTTATGTGCGAAGTTTATTAAGAAATTTTTATCTAAAAAGGGCTTTCGCAAGCTCCTTTCGATTCGATTGGCTCGTTTTCAATGACAGGGCTCTTTATCTTTCCACATCTAATTATTTATGTAATGTAAACAGGAAATTCGGTAACTAAACTGTATTTGTTGATAAAATCTGAAATCTGAAAATCAATGAAGCGGTTTTAATTTTTATAATGAATAGATGTGTCGGAACGGTTGTGCAATTTAGAAATCGTTGAAATATTACAATAATACCCTTATTTAATAGCCACCAACTCTTCCGGGACAACGCCAATATTTGGTTTTTTTTTCATAGTCTTGTATTTATTACAGCGAAATGGAAATCGAATATAAAAAAATTAATTTTAAGCACATTACTAACGAAAGAGAGATTGCAATAGCAAATTTTGGAATTATTGTCTCTTGTATGCACCCATCATGTAAAAACTATTGGACGGAATCTATTGAAACGTGCGGGTAAAAGTCTTCTAGAAATCCATAATTTTTTTTCTTTTTTTTTTTAATTAATTAATTAGCATTGTCCACAAGTCTAATTGTTCATCAATAAATCGATAATGCAGTATCATATGTTAAAGGAAAGAAGTCATTTATTTAAAAATATATCCCGAGGGCGTGAAGAGCCATCTGCTATTAATTTTCTTTTTTATTTTGGAATTTTGAGGCTACAAATTAGAAGAACTATTGTGATGAATTTACATCCAGTAAATGAACAGCTTTTAAGTATTCATCACATTACTAAGGATTATATTTATTTTCAGTTAAAGATGATAGCTCCCATACCATTGGAGTTGAGTTCGGTTCAAGGATAGTCAATGTAGGAGGCAAATCGGTTAAACTCCAAATATGGGATACTGCTGGACAAGAACGGTTCCGTTCCGTCACCCGATCTTATTATAGAGGAGCGGCTGGAGCTCTTCTTGTATATGATACAACATCAAGGGACTCATTTAATGCCCTCTCTAATTGGTTAAATGACGCTCGTACCTTGGCCAGTCCAAATATAGTGATTCTTCTTGTTGGAAATAAAAAAGATTTAGAAGAAGAGCGCGAAGTAACATTTTTAGAAGCAAGCACATTTGCACAAGAAAATGGTAAGAAAATAATTAGTATACCCACAGAATTAAAAAATTTTTTTTTTAATTTTCAGAACTTATTTTCCTTGAAACCAGTGCTAAAACTGGTGAAAATGTCGAGGAAGCTTTCCTTAAATGTTCAAAGACAATATTAGCGAAAATTGAAACTGGTGAATTAGACCCAGAACGAATCGGAAGCGGAATTCAATATGGTGACACCGCCGTGCGTAATTTGCAAAATAAACAACGAAATATTCGACAACCGGATTGTGGATGCAGAGTGTAAGACATTCAAGATTTCATAAGATAATATTTTAAATGAAATCTTAAAGTTATTGAATAGATCCATTCTATAAGATAAAATATAAATATAATACATTACTTTTGCAAGTTGAGTCCATTGAAAAAATGTTATTTCATATCCCTTGAGGTCATCTATTCTTAGTCATTTAAGATTTTATTTTATTCCTTTATATTTATTTTAAGAGGTAGTTCTTATTGGAAGCCCTAAGAAGTGACTATTTTTAACGCAGGAAATGTTCCTGTTCTTATTCTTTCATTTCATTATAAAAAATTTGTTTTTTAGGGTTATCAATAAGAAAAACCCTTAACACTTCAAAATTGCTTATTACCTCTCTAAAATTGGCGCAACTAAAAGTGATACTTTGATTTAAGATAAATTAACTTTTTCAAGTTCTACGATCTTTGAACCGTGTAAACCGCCTCGAATACAGTTCTTCTTAGTGAATTTTACTTTTAAATATTTCCAAATTAAGCATAATTTTTATTGTTTTCTATTAATTTTATTTTATTTATTTGAAAAATTCTCAGATCTTGTTTCTTTAATTTGTAAAACTTGAAGTACATGAACCAAAAACTACAGATGTTCTTATAGAACAGAATTTATTTTTGTCTGGTTTTTATTTTGGCATAATTTATTCAGATATCACCAGCAGTGACCTTAAGTATTTTGAGGTACATCTCATAAAATACATACCCAAAAATAAGCAAAATAAAAATACAATTTATTTCTTTTGGCATAGATAAAAAACAACTAGAATGCTATAAGATCTTTAAACAAAATAAACTATAATAATATAAAATGAAAATTCTTCTTCTGATTGCCGCAATATAAAAAATGATACCGACCGAATATTTGGAAGTTGAACTACAACTACTGTAGTGAATTTACGAACTTTATTTACAGTCAAAAAGCCTACAATATCTATACCCAACAGTGACATATGAATTGTTGGTACTAAAAGGGTTAAGATACAGGGTAAGTGAAACATAAAATTTCTACATACATATTTAAAGTTTAGAGACAAAAAAGTATTCTTAAATTTATAGAAATATAGGTACATGATAATTTAACTTTTCTGTAAACGGTAAGAAACAAAATCTTTAGATATGCAATTACTACAAAGAAATTCGCAAAAAAACCAATTAGTATAAGTACCCGTTTCAAAATTGTGTTAAAACAACATATTAACACGTCAAATAGGTTTTCGGAAATTATTAAAATAGGCTTTATTTTCTGTCTTACTTTAGCCCTAATTACTAGCTTCGTTTTTAATAGACGGCGAAGTTAAGACATGAGTACTCCTAGTATTTTAATAATTTTCGTAAATACGAAAGTATGTTTTAGTAGACGAGTTGACCTTCGTCGCAGGCCGCACAGTTTATAAACCAAAAGTTAAACTTTCTATTCAATTGGTTTTATTACGAATCACATTGTGTACGAGTTAAGTTTAGATAAATTGGTTTAATTAATATCTTAAGCTAGAACTTTATTTTAGACTTTTTTTTTTTATTTATAAACGACAAGAAACAAATACATGATTTTGCACTTCAAATCGTTCACAAGGCGCATTGGAAGATCTATATAATTTCTGTAATAACATCGGTTAGTAAATATAATACAGTGGTGAAAGGCTGGCATGTAAATTGTGGTTGATTGTATTCATGGTAAGTATAAACAACTGTTGCCTTTATAATTCTAGTAAGTATATACTAAAGATCATGAAATACTAGATGTGACACTCTCTATACAAGCCCAAAGCTCTAACCCATATGCAAGCTCTAAAACCCAAAAATTCTCATCTACAGCACTTACAGTGTAGGCAATAAAATGCAGAGGTTTTTTATCACGCAGTTTTAAAGGCGGGCCAAACAATCGGGCACGCTGTGTGCCTCTGCATGCATGGTATTAGTGACGTATCCAGGCAATGTCCCAGCATATGGAAATCCTGAATTGAAATTGGGGAACAGGTAGCCCACTCAGAGCATATATACGGATGCGGGCCAAACGTATTTGAACGTGTGCGCTGCTCTGGGTGGTAAAAGGTAATTTTAATTTTCGTTCCGCCTTCACCTAAATTTGTGTCTTTCTCTCACGCGCCCTTTATTAATATCCACTTTTAACAAAATCTGCAAAACAGATATGTTTCTATGAATAGTAAAGGGTGTTTTTTGAGAGGTTTGGTTTTTAAATTGGCAACACTGTTTCTATCAATTTGATAGTATATTTGTGGTCAGTACATTCTGCTATTTCACCATGAATACAATTACTTCAAAATAACGCTTGCAAATTGTGCAAATTTATTTTGAAAATCATGGTTCAGTTCGCCAAACTTATGGTACGCTACACCCGTTTTACGGTCGACATAATCGTCCATCCGAGCAAGCTATTCGAAAACCATGGACCGTTTTCGCATTACGCGCACTCTAGTTGATAATACGCATTCACAAAGACGTCATACAGTGCGCATAGAAGAAGTTATTGCTACTGTGGAGCATAGTGTTGAGGAGGACAAGAATGAGCCGATTCGCAATCGAGGTCTGCCAATCCATTTTGTAGATTTTGCGAAAATATCTTGGCTTGCGATCTTACAGGATATAGCTTGCGCAAGAGTTGAAAGCGCGTGACCATTATGCGCACCGTACGTTAATATGTTTTAAATAAAGCCAACACCATGGCCATTAACAGTATTTTTACGTTTTTTATGTCATTTTAAATTTATATATCTCTAAAAAAAAACCCTTTACATAGTAGATCATGATCCATCTTATACTTTTCTTTCCTGAACCCCTGCGTACTGGGTCACCTTTGTGCACATATTAAGACACAAAAACAATTAATCTTAAGCGATGGATTCTATAATTTAATTTAATGAATTTTTCATCAGCTATCACTATTACGAGTATATCTGATGAAAAATTCATAAAACAAGGTAAACGGTAGACTCCTTCTTACATTGCTATTTCGTAAATAAAGACTGATTCACTGTAACCACCTTTCTTTAACTTACTCTTCGCTAGTTTTTTAATGCAGGTTTTAATCAAAAGAATGTTGAAAATTTTGTGTGCGTCGCTTTTATAACTTCGATAATTCTTATTATAGAACAGATTTTCTGCGTTAATCTAAATATGCCTATACCTTTGTCAATGATTGATTAGATTTTTTGTTTCTCTTTATTTATTGGAGTAAGGATTATTTTATTAGAAGTGAGGAAATTTCTTTAATTTATAAAAAATTATTAGTAGAAAGTATAAACGTACTAATGTAAATATTTCTTCCCTTTCAACTTGAAAGTATCCGTCTTCGTTGTGACGACCAAAGAGATTTATTCACTAACAGTAGGGCATTCTATAATAGACATTTCAAATTTTCGAATTGATAACTAATACAACGGAAATATGCCATTACATAACACTACCTTTTTAAAATCGACTTGGTCTTAAATATTGTAACTTAATTTAATTTTCAATTTAAACGCTTTAACAAAAACATCAAAACACATTTTGGTGGTTTATATCGTTTCCATATTCCATTTATATAATTAATTGTATAAAGTTCTTAAATATTTAGCACAATATTTTATTACGCAATAACCCACTAAAGGTTAAGAAACCCTTGTGGATATATCAAACTGAAACTTAACTATTTTAAACATTTCTGAAACTTGTAATTTCGAAATAAAACAATAGCATTAATTGTGACATCGCACTTGAAAAAATAATTTATATTAAATATTGTTAATTAGAATTCTTAATACAATTAATGCATAAAGATTGTATTTATGAATTTACTTATTTTTATAAACAAATATTGTGAACATGCATACACTTTGTAACTATTAATTGTTGTTTATTATTTTGAAACCCCTAACTAAATTTATTTCATTTATCAATTACATTTACTCAATTTTCGACAGCCATTGATGGCCGACTGGAAACAAAATCTACTCAATTCTTCAAGAAATAGGAAAAATTCCTAATGTACTTTCCCTTGTATGGTTCACTTTTCACTTTGAAAAATATTCCTTGAGATCTTCAGCTGTTCCGGAATTTTTCAAGGTACACATTTGTACAGCTGCGCTGCGTACTTAGATTAAGATAAATCGAGGGGGACCGCAGGATTCGTATAGCACGTAATTTTTTATAATATATTCTTGCTGTATTATGTATATTTAGTGATGTATTTTTAATGCTGATTTTTCAGGGTAATTCATTAAATTTAAAAAATCATAATTTGTCAGTCTAGTTCTAAGTTTATGAGCGTATTTTCTATGCTAAAAATGAAAATTATTATAAAAGTGTTCTACGAGGCATCTTTCGGTTGTTAAAGGGCGAATGCAGACATGAGTTGGGTATCATATCTCAGAAACGCAGTTCAATTCGTCTCTGATATCTCAAAAATAAAAAAATTCTAAAATCTAAGATCAAGGGATATTCTTATTTGTAGTTCTCGGAGTAAATCGCACATGGTTACTATCTGTGAAATTGAAATCCTGCTGAAGAATATCTTCCAAATTATAACAAACCAAATTCTAATCAAACATTTTATTTACAAAAACATTTTTTTATAAAAACATTTAAAATTAGTTCCTTTTTATAATTTCATCGTTACATAAAGTAACGCACATTACAATTTCTGTTTACAAATTTGTAAAAAATATTTGTGTAATATTGAAACAATTTCAAATCCTATGTACACAAATAATATCTATTTTAGTATCCAAACAAATACGAATACTTTTTCTACTCTCGCAGTCTTTCTTAAAATGCTTTGTACTTTTTAGGGAAATTAAACATACATTTTTAATAAACATTAGTGCAATATAAAATTAAAACTCAGAATTACAAAACAGATTACGGACTAAAAAGAGGCTTGGTACAAAGCTATAAAACAAAATCATAATAAATCACGCATAAGAAAACTATTTAATTGCTTTAAATAACTAAGGGAGTTCAAATGTGTATGAAATTAGTCATATTCTAACTGCTGTAGATAATAAAATGGGTTGATCAATGTAGATATTCTGATAAAAAATCTGTTAATGTTAATGTTAATTTATTTAAATAAAAATTACAATTTATTTTCTTTTCTCTCGCATAGTTCGTCCAAACAATTGTTGCTCAAAAAAAGCATGCATATAGCGCACAAAATTGCAATGTGTGGAAATTATGCAATATACCCCTGAATTTCTTTCAAAAAAGATTGCCTTTATTAACATGTGCGCTGAAAGCATACTTTATTAGGTTTTATTGACTGCAAAAACCCATCGTCTGGACGAGGTTTCTTATTGACATGGGCTACTTGTTCCATATGAATTACCATTTTCTCAATTTTTGTTGATATTTTATCCCATAATAAAAAATTTCTTGTAATTATTCCTACTTGTTAAAATCCAATTCAAATATGTTTACGCCAAGTCTTTACCATAGCGGAAATTTCCTTTGATATTTTGTAAAACTATTTGAAGCACATGAATTTAAAATAATTTTGGGATCATCATATATTTTACTTTTGTGCAATATCTTATCCAAGCGGAATCATATCTTGCGAAATTGCGTTTATTGACACGCACAGCACGATAAAAAAGATAAATGATAATGAAGGAAATTGAAATAAGGGGAAATAGAGAAAATTTCCAGTAAAGAGGAATTACGAAGGACAACAAAGCTATCACATCACCTGTATAATTGGGTTGTCTTAAGGTTCCCCACAATTTCCCCAAAAGAAGTCGTTTACCTTGAAATGTAGGGACTGTATCAGCATAAGCAAACTCCATGGTGTGAGGATTCATGCGGTAACGATACTTGATTTTATTACTTTTTCGTTTCAAGATAAGTCCAAGTAAGAAAAGTGTTATTGTGAGCCCGATAGCCCAATATGGTAATTCTACTTCGTGATTTAAGCTAAAATATTTTGGTATGGCACTTAATAGAAACGGAGTTACAGAATATCGAACCAAAAGCAAAATACCTACACCTTCCTGTTGTAATTCGAAAGATGTAGCCAAATGATGTTCATAAAAAATCAAATCACAAACATAAGCCAAAAGTAAAACTGATTCCAAAAGAGACGTGGAGTCGAATTGAATACTATGGATAAAATATTTAACGGTATCTAGCGCGCTTGTGGTGGCATTGTTGTCCTCTAACTCATAATTAGCATTATGTAAATTTTCAAAATTAAAACTGTTATATAGAAAAATTTCAGCAAATATTAAGGTTGTGATGATAGAAATACGGTAGCATGCTAATTTTATATCAATGGTTTGGAAGAGTTTTGGGTTAATTTCGCGACCTATAGCGGCATCAATTCGTGCACATCCCGATTTAGCATATGGATTCCACAGATTCGGGCTAACAGATTTCGAGTGCATGTAACACCATATCGCAAGGATAATGGCCAGACATGCACTAATGTCAAGAATGAGTAAATAATTGCTTGTGATGAAATTAGCAGATTGATAACCCAGATACTCAGTTGTAATGAAAACAATAGTGGCAATAATGCCAACAGCTATTGAATTGAAATAATATTCCATAGTATCACGATCGTTATAAAACTTAACTACTCTTCCCAATGGAAAGGCTGACAGTATGAATACCCCAGAAAAATAAACCAAGTAAGCGCCTAAATATTTGTACCGAAATTTAAAATAGTCCTGCACAACTTTTAAATCTGAAATATTTGGAAGTTTCTTAAAATCAAAATTAAAATAAAATGGTGATTGTAGGTAATGTACAAGAACAGGGATCGCTATTGCAAATAAGGTGACAAGAGTAGCACTTAACTCCCGTACAATAAAATTACCTTTTGGCGGCCTGATTTGTACATTACGAACATTTCTGACAATATCCTCATGAAAGCTCGTATAGTGTTCCTCATTTTCATTATCGGAATATTCAGTTTTCGAATAATCATCATCATATACACTGCGGCTTACCGAGCGACTGTGAGTCTGACGACTTTGGATAGTGCTTACGGTCGGAGTAGGAGTCGATTGATGTGTTGAATATGTGGGAGTTAAATTTTTTGACACTGAAACAGATCTGCGAACAAACGCTGATAGTGACGTAAGCTTTGCAATTTCTGAATCCCCAGATGTATCTTCGGCTTTTGTAGTTCCAAAGTCGACGGTCTCAATGGTCTTTGTTGTCACTATAGTGGACGAACTGGTTGTTGTATTCACGCTGTGCACTGACGAGGAAGTGTCCTTTTTCTCAGCAGATGCATTAAAAATAACCGGAGTTATTTTAATTGATGTCTGAGTGCTTTCCTGTAAACGTTTTCAATAGATTAATTTATTATCTCTATTTAAGAGGGTAACAATCCTGAAACTCATCAAATTGTTGTTTTAAATATATTCACAAAATTGGCTGAGTAATTAAGCGACCAGAATAAGAAGGGATGGACGTTTGATCGCTTTTCTTTCCTTCGAATATTCATTCATCCACTTATAAACTCCAGTAAATTTTGTTTTCAAAATCAAAACACTATGTGAAAGAAAATAAGTTTTTTACTAGATTTGTAATTATAAAATTTTTCAATATTATTAAACCGAGATTATTTTAAGTCAGTTATTTCCGAATTTATTTTTGGATACAATCAACTCAATACAACCGATTTAAGTATTTATAAGGTTTCGAACAAATATCAGCCGGTCTAATTAAGGGCGTACAGAGCGGTCTTAAGGTAAAAGCTTCGTAATCTCTATCCATTTTTTCCCCAAAATATTATATGATTTCGGCACTAAGAGAAGAGTCCAATTTTAAATTCATAATGATGCGGCAAAATTCTCTATAATTATAATTTTCCTGAATGGACATACCTATGAGTGAAACTAATATGTTTCACTATCATTTATTTGAAGTACAGAACAACTGCAAGCGCAGAAATCAAACAAAATTTGTGGATTGAATTATTTTAACATTTGTAAAACTTAATTAGATTATGAATTGTAGACAAATATATCAGGAATATAAATAGATTATGCTTCTTTTTGCTTTCCGCATATTCTGTGAACTGTTTCAGATTATATCTGGCGAGAAAACGTCGCTACGACTTTGTACATATTTACACAGACTTTTATAAGTTAATTTAGGTGGAAATTAGAACAGCCGTTGCTTAAGTTTTCATAATAGTAATCAAAAATATATTTTTCATTTTTAAAACTTTGAAAATTTCATTCGGTTAGTGGCGCCAATTTCAGCACATTCTATTACCGCAAATGTTACTTTATTAATTCTATATTTAGCTGTAAGCAACAATAGTGCTTAATTTGATGATATTATTTTTAAGTTCTTACAGCATCTAAAATAACTTTTCAATATAAGTAGTACCTGCTCAAATTTCTCTTTGGTTATCTCCTTGTTTTCAACTTTTGAGTCAGAGTTTGTTAGGTTCACTTTCGCCTTTGCTTTTTTTCGGTTAGGAGAGCTCTTTCTAGTAGGCGATGCTTTTTCGGGCGGAGCATGTGGCTTTTTCCCAGGTGACTTCCGTACAGAAGTTCTTGCAGGGGAGCTTCTCAGCCGTGATCTGCTGCTCGTTCGACGGCCTTCCATTTAAACGAAACTACAATGCGAATAAGAAATAAGATCTTAGTAAACGCACCTCACGCCAGCTTGTTTTCCCCGCCACACGGGGGATTATGGAACGCTTGCATTGAACTACACTAATTTTCATAAAATTGGATGTTATTAACTCACTTCTCTGGGTTTATCTTTTAAGTAATACTTCTTCGCAGGCACTCAAGCAAAATTGAGTCTTTTAACACTGTAAAATTGCACGAAATTATTAATTAAAAATCAAACAACATCAACACCGACGCTATACACTTCGATCTTCTTCTTGGCTGTTATTGTGGAATGCGGCTTGGGTCGCTGACAACGACAACGGCCAGTTCAACAGCTAGTTGCAGATTTAACGCAAAGATGGCAGGGCGGTTGCGTGAAAGTATTTATACTACTGGCTTTACAAAGCTGAATATATCCAATTAGTGAGACAAAGAGTTCGTGATTCTGTGATTATTTCCTAAATTTAAAATGTTCACTATTTAAAACCACCAACGTATTCTTTAGGATATACACAAAAACAAAGGTTTATAATATAAAAAGCTAAAGGGTAAGACGTTCAAAATAATAGAAAGCAAGCACGATTTTTAGACTTTACCCCTCTTTTTGGAGGTGTTGCCCAAATAACGTAGTGCATTATTTTTCCAGCAATATTGACCCTAAATAAGCTGTTCCTTGAGGAATTGAACGATTGAATGAATAAAAATATTTTTGGCATATTTTAACACTTTCATGTAAAAACTAGCCAATTGTTCTTATTTGACTGTATCAAAGACTGATAAGCTTGTTCTTCGAATTTTGATAATTTTAATTAAGATTAAAATTTAAGAAATCTTATCGTTCAACAAATACGAATTTTGCGGGGTTTACTTTTTGCATTTTTCTGTAATTAAAACACTTTATTTTAAAACCAAAAAAAAACTAGCCCTAGAGGCGATATTTACGATGAGTAAGTCGCTCTAAACTGACAATCTAACTAAAACTCGTTAATTAAAGACAATAGATAACTTCCACTAATAAAACTTAAATCCTATATTCCTTAAAAATATACCTCGCCTAACCATCATAGAAAATACCGCTCATGTATCCTAAAAAGTATACTATAACGTAATTCATATTAAATTTAAATGTTTAAAAAATATACACCATATAAAAGATTGAGGTGACCGTACAAAAAAAATATTTATTTCTTATGGTTTAAAGTAAGTTTATTGAAATTTTCTCATACATATTTTTTTAAGGTGTATAAAATGAGCTATTTATTCTTTTATAAGCTAATTGCTCGTCAATCCACCGTCTTAAAGTTGCCACACTAGCGTATACTGCTGGAATTGGTTTACCACAACCCAGACCCCACGCTACAATGCCAGCTTGATAGTATCTATCAGTAGTTCCAGAAATTGGGCAAACTAAAGGTGATCCTCCATCTCCAGTGCAAGTGTCTTTTTCTGGCTCACCGCCGGCACATATGAAAGATTTATGCAACTCAAACAAATTTCCCAAACGTTCTTTACGTAATGCGGCCTGGCAGGTATCACGTGGCACAATTGGAAGATCAATTTTTTTTAGAATAACTTGATACTTTCCACTTTGTCCAAATTTATCCTTTCCCCAACCAGTAGCAAAACATCGAGACCCATCAAAATTGATTGAAGCAGGTGGAAGACAAACAGGTTTAACATTCCCCGCTATTTTGAAAGGTTTTTCTAGGAACAGGAGGGCAATGTCGTTGAAAAGACCTCCAAAATAGTAATCAGGATGGACTATCACTTCAACAACCTTGCGATTTTGATCTGGCAGTATTTCTGCCTTAGTCTGGGTATCCCACTCACCAGCGAGGGCTACAAGAGTCTGTGGATCCTTTCCATTTACACAATGTGCTCCTGTTATTAAAACTCCAGGGGTTATTATAGAGGCCCCACATTGGTAGATGTGCACTATGCTATTTCCAGTTTGTTCTCTCAAAAGCGCCACCATCCAAGGAAACTCTCCGAATTGGGTCTGTTCATCCTCGTTGCCATTGGTTCTAAATTTAGCATAAATCCCATTTTTATTTCTGTATCCACAACCTTCAGGTGTTTCTTCAATCTTTGGAATCAAGTTCTCAGTGGCCTAAGAAAAAATGGTTTATGTAATGTTATATAAACATATTAAAACAGTTTACCATATCTTCAAAAGAACAACATCGTTCTAGATTATGACACCATTGTGGTGGGTTCTCTGGGTCAAAACGAATATCAATTATGTTCCCCCCATCTGTTGTGATCTTATTATCCATGCAGCGATATAAGGGAACACATTCGCTTCCCTTGGGACAATCGGTCATATTTCCAATAGCTGATTCAAATAAATCATTTATATTTTCAGTTCGAACCATTACAATTAGGAATAATATGAGCACTATAAATCTCAACGCCATATTCCTGAAATCTACAAAAGATTCAATTATATTATATTAATTATTTTTATTTGCAATACGATATATGTAACTTTTATATGTAAAATAGTAAAATATAGTAAATAATAACATTTTCAACCGGACTCGCTGATTGAATGAATCCTTTCCTCGAGATCATTTACCCAAAACTTAAGCTATTTAAAAATATGTAGTTTTTGTTATCTGAAAAGGTGCATACATATGTTACAGCCAATGTACTTAATGTAGGATTTTTGTAAAATGACAGGCTATACAAAATATTTTATTTTATTAATGTAACTAAAGCTTGTTTTCATTTATAAAATATTTAACGAAAAAATTTAAAATTTTGATTCGAAATCTAAAAAATTTTATAAAATATTCTCTAAAATTAAAAGTTTTTAAAATTGCAACGTACTTTCTTTTTTTCCTTTAATATTTTTATGGTTTAAGATGACGTTCCACTAGTGATTAATTACAGATTAAATAAATTTAGCTAGCTATAACTATAGTGCGTCTCCTCCCTTACTCTCCTCTGCTAGGTTGAGGAATTTATGATAGTAAATTTTATAAATTAATTTGTTAAAATAGTTCTACATAATTACTATACTTCATCATTATATCTCTAGCTGCTCTACATAGAGAATGGATTTAGTTACTTTCGAGTAATTACAAATGTAAAAAGACCCTTTTGAAAATTGCTAGAAAATTACGTTCCATTCTTGTAAAAGTGATCTTTAGTTTTTTATAAGTTAATAATTTTGTAAGAAAAGCAAGTGCTTCTGATCAAATAAAAGTATTCCATCGTACCCACTTTCTGTTGCGCCTTTAGTAAAGTACAAGCTCTGCGAAAATCGTCAAACCAATATTATTTTTTTTCATTACATTATTAAAAACCCCTACTTAAATTTTTATGTAATATTCACTATATTTTATATTCGTTAACAATTGCACTATAATATAAAGCGCTTGTTTTTCTTGTAGCTACATATTTAAATTTCCCACTTAATGCACACAAAATTAATATGATTAGAATCATAAAAATAAAGAACTAAGTATAATTATTTTGCGAAAACGAAGCGCTGATAGTTTATAGATACTTTAAGCTCTTAATTTTTTTTTCAGAATCGGGGAGTTTCTTTTATATTCACACTCGTATATTAATGGTTTGGTTATTACAATTTTGTTCACTATATAATAAAAATATTCTTTCTTTCTGGAAATCGGAAAGAAATCAAAATGCTTCACAATGGTATTACACTTATAAGTATTTTTATATTATAATTATATTCTACCTATTAAACAATAAATTGTTTCCCACTAACCCACTAAGAATTAACTAACTAACTAATTAATTTATTCAATTTGACAAAGATGGATTTTTTAGTTACTCTGTGTAAGAAATATCGCACAATATAAGCACCCAGCTTAAGTACTACCTCACTTTTCACAAAATGCTAATATTATAGTTTAATAATTCTGTGATTGTCAATCATGAAATATGTGCACTGAAGTGAATCTATTTAAATTCTGCAGTGATAAACCAGTTAGCAGTGTTAATCTCTAATTATATTTGCAGCTGATTTGCAAGAGGTGTAAGCAATTTTATAGTCGTACATATAATGCATTTTTAAAACATATTACTTTGCCGTCAGTCGGCTTTATTGGATCCACGAAATTCTTGCGCATTTGTAGAGATTAAGGTCAACAATAGCATAGAATTATAGCCTGAGGGACAGTAAGTCAACTTGCACAGCAACAGAATCATTCCAGACGTATGGCTCTATTAAAAAAAAATTCAATTTTTACGTGGAAATGATATTCTATTAATAGCTTTCTTATCGCATCATTGTATTATAATGTAAATATATTAAAAATGTTTATATTTCAAAGAAGCTGAAGTTCCACGGCATTAAATTAGTGCTTATAGCAAATTGATCTGTTGTATACTCGTAGAGTTGTTTTGGAATGCAAAAATGTCTTATATGTTTTTCTTGTTATGATAATACAGCGAACAAAATAAAACGTTCAGAGGTATAAATTTATTCATCGTATGCCATTTTATTTTAACGTAAATTTTATAAAGGCTACTTCACCGAATTCAGAAAAGTAACTGCATTTTTGAATTCAAAGCTTAAATTGTTCAATGATTTTATAAAAGTCCATCTATCTATATCCCTTCCGAGTTTTCGATTTAATACAATTTTATTTACATAGCAAACTAAAAACTCTACTGTTTTCCTCAATTAGCAGAAATTATTTTTGAGGATGGAGCTTGCTTAAAATAAGCATGTTTCATAAAAAAAAAAATGAGCCGATCTCATCAGTGCAGCAATGTCTAGATGTCCCTGCCGCAGACACTCGAAAGGACCGAAACAACCAATTCTACTTATGACTTGCCTACTTTAAAATTGTAAAGTACGAATTATATGGAAGTAAATTTTTAATCTACAAAAATCCATGTATGCCGAATCCGGCAAAAGGCCTTTGAACGATCGTGTTACACTTGAAGGAAGCTAATTAAATTCATAGCGAACTAAAAACGCTTGGGTCTTCGTCAATAAGCAGAAATAATTTTATTTACACTTGAAAATGCAAAATATTTTCAGTGTTTTACCCGACTACAGGAAAGTCAGTACTGCTATGGAAAAATACTAATGAAACCTAATCAGATTTTGGAACTGGAAAATAGCGCAATGTTTTCACGAGCTCATTAATGCTTTTCCGTAAGGGGAGTGTTATAATTGTGTGTATGGCCTCTTTATAAGTTTTACCAAAGCTCCTAAAGTACCTCACGGATTTTATCATATAAGATATCGTTTGATACGTCTTGACGTTTGCTTTTCACCTTAAATACAAAAGTTAATATTTTTTTACAAATAAATACAAATTACTCAAATTACTCAATTCCAAAACCCAAATGCAATTTATTGTACTTGAATAAAATGCAAGATTTTCTCTGGATACATCTTGTCGCTAAAATTTCAGCTGAAATAAATAAATAAATATTCTCACAAAAGTGTCATCATATTTTAAGGGTCCGCCGATTTAAGAACTGATTTGGGATGATAAGCGAAGATGTATTTGATTAACGCTATCATTATAATTTTTTCACAAATTAAAATAGAATTTGGGAATGAGATCAATCTCCAGGATTAAATTTTGTTTACATGAAGATGTCATCTGATTCTGACTAGCCTTTTTTTATGCTCATTAGATATTTCCTTTATAGAAAAGGATAAGTTTAACAAGGCCATTGAAGTGATGATTTCAACTGCGAAATCTTGGTTCAAATAGAATTTTGCACTCTAAAAAGAATAACGTTTCTTAGAATATTAAAAAAGAACATCTTAATACATCGCTTTACGACACCGGTGGTAGAATTTTCAACTCAACTGGTTTAGTCGTTTATCACCTTGATTGCATGCATGTGAATGAATTTAAGCAGACCTTTAATTTATAATTGAATTTTATTTCCCACATTGTTTAAAATTTATAATGACATATTTTTCCGCAACCGGCGCTGAAACCAGGAAAAGGTGTGCAAATCGAGTTTGAGTTCTATAGGTAAAACAGAATTGAATGATGCAATTTTGAATTTTTGTTTGAAAATAATTTTTAATTTATGAGAAAGCATTATTTAAAAATTATTTTGAGAACATTTTGATCGATTCTGACGTTTGGTTTCATTTCTAAATCTTATATTCTTATCCGAACAAAGGAAAAATAATGATAACAGAGATTTTATTTCTTCGACATCCTCTCCATTCTTATATGTCGTGCTAAAAAGCAACTTCTATTAAACAAGAACAAGAAGCAAAGCAAAATAAATGTCGTAAATAAATTGTAAATTGTCAAAATGCAATCGTAAAGTTTGTAATCGAGGGCTTTTGTGAGAGGACATTGGTTGCGTGCAGGCATGTCTGAAGATCTGTAAGAGAAATAAAAATTTCAATAAAAGTGAAAAATTAAAATAATAGCGATATAAAACTTAGTGAAAAATCTGAGTTTTGAAGGAGACAAGACCCCATCAGCAGAGTGCCTGCAAACTAGTAAACGATGGGATAAGTTCTCCTTTGGGAGGCACTTTAGGCATAAAGTTGGTTTATGTTGAATTTACTATAAAAGTCGTGCTATAAGGGACCCAAAGAGGGCAACTCCCAGTCTGCACACTACTAATGTTTGTTCCGGGATGAACGGATAATATCAAACAGCAATAACACGTAGGGCGCAGCGACACCATTCCCCAATACCAGTAGCAAAATTTGGCAAACACAAATACAGCCTAACACAAAATGAAGGAAGCGAAGTGCGCATCCAACGTCCAGGAACCATGAGGTCAGCACGCGCACCTCCAAATTTAATTGGTTTATTTAAGTTTACTTCACAATTAGTTTAGTTATTTCTTATTTAGTTTCGCAAATTTTTCCAAATTTCTTCAAAGCTTTTCTTTTCTTATTTAATACTTTACAGCTTATCCATTCTTTAAATAATTTCGCACTAAAGCTGACATATTCGACAGGAGCAGCTACTAGGTCTGTTCGATGAAAAAGTCGTTAAAAAAACCACAATATGCACTAACGTGCCCAAATTTCAGACACTTAAAACACGCGTATACACCCAAAGCGTTATTTTTAAATTTTTTCAATGGTCACCCATTGTCCAAGGAGAAAATTTAATAGAGACAAGCTGAGGAAAGATGGACCGCAAATAGGTCCAGCTCGTAACCCCATTACGCGAGGCCATGGTGGAGAACCTCACCACCCTATCTATTTTTAACATTGGGAGTATTTCCTTAATTTCATCAAGCACCATCTCAGGGGAATAACCCGGCGTTATGCCCCTAAAGATTCTAGTTTAGACCTAAGAACGCTCGGGGTAAACAAGTAACCGGTCGTAGTTTCATGTCCGCGGGCAAGATCGAGCAGCAGTTACGGCATTTCGATTTAACTTCGCGTATCTCTGGGTGTATTGTTGAATGGGAGACCTCGGTGTGGTTGGGTTCGTCCGCGCAGAGAGGATCAGATGCGTCAACGTTTCTCTGCAGATCCGGAGTGGACTGGAGTGGCTTTATTCCCCACTCAAATTGGTCACTAAGTTTTATATCGTTATTACTTTAATTTATATTTATATTTTTTTATTTAATTTTACTTTATTTTTAAAATCACCATTTATTTTTACTTTTACCAAAACATTCCTTTCTCTTATAGACCCTCAGACACGTCCACACACAACCGGTGTCGTCAATAAACTCTCTGTACAAAGCCAAGTTTCAATAAAATAAATACAAATCCAAGTTTGTAATAAAGATAGCACAGGGATATCATCTGCATTTAATTAGTGTTTTTAGAAATGCATCGGTTAAAATACTTAAATCCCTACGACCGTCACAAGCTGATCATAAATGAGTACATTTTAAATCAGCCAGGGTCAACGAATTTACTGAAACGCGACTCATCTCGCGATAAAAGAGATATCGATGTTATAAAAGAAAATCATCGATTTCTGTGGGATGACGAAGAAGTAGACACCTGGGAAAAACAATTAGCGAGGAAATATTACGACAAACTCTTTAAAGAGTACTGCATAAGTGATCTGAGCAGATATAAAGAAAACAAGGTAAATATAAGAAAAATTAACATCATAATTAGCGTTTAAGGGGATTCACAGGAGTATAATGATTTTAATTTGATTCCAGGAACAGATTGCATGTGTTTCCTGTAAGCCCCCATTTGATAATCTATTCGTATGCTGCCCTAATTGTTTCAAATACCCTAAGTTTTTTTAACCTTGTTAAAAAAAAAAGATTTCCCTCCTTATTTTTTATTTCTTCATTAACTATAATTACAACTTATGCTGTATGGAGGCCTTAGTAAATAGACAAAATAAATTGAAAGTGTAATGTTAAAAATCTCATCTCATCACCTTTTGGGATTCCGTACCAAAGAGATAAAATCAATATGCATTATAGTGAAATTTCGTTGTCATCTATAAGCCGCAGTTATACTATCGCCTTGAAATTCGACACAGCTATAAAGCATTTATTTTTTAACTTGCATACTATTAGCTCGAGCTATCTTGGCATTGTAACATTTGTTAGAATACTTAAGAACTTGGGCAACGTCGAGAAATATTGTTCTTATACACCGCACTTTACTGAGTTTAAGGATTCCGCAGTTAAACATAAGCGCTTATAATTCCGTCATATCTGTCTGTTTCCATAGTGACTTTTGTGTATAAAATTGTTCAAGATGTTTCAAATTACGATCTCAACAGGACACACATTAATGTGTTTTTTGATATTCTCGGAAATAAATATAAGGTAGTTTTACTAGAAACTGAAGATTACAGATTCTAAACAACAACTGATTTTGGACCATATTGATTAAAAAAACATTCTACAAATTAAGGTCTACATGTTTTAAAAAAAATATTTTCATCCGGCTATAAATTTGTAAAAAAACTTTCTGTTCTAAACTTAAAACAATATTTATTTTTAAAGATAGCATTGCGTTGGAGAACGGAAAAGGAAGTCGTTTCTGGTAAAGGGCAATTCACATGCGGAAATAAAATTTGTAATGATGAAAATGGCTTACGAAGTTGGGAAGTAAATTTTGCTTATCATGAACAAGGAGAGAAGAAGAACGCGCTCGTAAAATTAAGTAATTTACGTTCAGGATTTGATAGTAATTATCCTCATATTAAATTTAATTCAATCATTACAGGACTTTGTCCCGAATGTTCCATTAAGTTGAACTATCATTCTAAAAAGAACGAAGTTAAACGAGTGAAGAAAACGTTAAAGAAACAGAAGAAAGGACATCGCGTTCATAAATCGAAGCACCAAGGAGAGAAATCAACAAATAGCGACGATAAAAGTAGTGAAGAGGAAGATAAAATGGAAGTTCAAGACGATGAGCGAGCTACTTCTGATGATGAACATGAGAGATCAGCAGCAGCTGAAGCGGAAAGTGAAAAGGAAGCTGAAAATATTTGGGCGAATATAAAGCCAGACGTGGAAGTGTCCAGAAGAGAGGATGAGTTTGAAAAATATTTGGAAGACCTTCTTCTGTGAAAATTCCTGTTCTTTTAAGTATGCTATTTAATTTATTTTAAATTGGGGAAAAAATATAATAATAATTTTGATCTTATCATTAAATTGTATTATTTCTAGCACAAATATACATATCTATATATATTAAAAATATCGCTTTATATAGTTTCCTATAGAGGTTAGAGTTAATAAAGTTGAAACCTAATTGAAACGTTGAAAGTGAATAATTTTTAGGCTTTTCATTTCTATTCTATTCTAATTTTTGTTTTCTATTTCATTCTATTTAATAAACGTAAGGGCAGATTAATGATAAATTAACTAATTTAAACTGGACGAATATCTTAAGAAGTTTGAATGCATCCATAGAGTAGTTTAGACCTTGGACAATTTATGGGACATTTGTATCTTACAGAAAAAGCAGTTGAATCTTTTCAATCTCTGTCGATATTTTTAGTTGTCATGAGCGAAGCATAAAAAGGGCAAGAGCAAAATTATTTTGTAAAATGTTACGCCAACCAACTAAAAATCGCTCCAGGCTTTTTCTTATTTGTTCTAACTTCTCTCTTTCGCTCATCTTTTGGTCAAACTGGCGAAATATTTTTATATGTGGGTAATAGTTAACAAAAAGAAAATGGGGTTGCGATTTTGGTTGGTTTGTTTTTGCATTGGAGATTACTCACATGTCACATTGTTCACAAAATTGAAACCATTTATTGACAAAGATTTAATTATCACGTTTCAATATGCAACTCCCGGACAGATGTAGACTGTTGGTCAAACCTAGAAGAATACATCTGTATTATTTCTAGTGCCCTTAAAAATATTTGATCGTCAATGACCGAGATCATTTTTGGAAATTCTTGAAATTGACGATACCATTCGAGTAATTGCTTCATGACAACTTATTTTGCATTTTACGTATTTAATTCGAACAAAAATCTCTATCGTGTATTTTTCCCAAGCAAGGTGAGGATCCCAGCTTAAAATGGTAATACTTATCCTCCTCAATCCACACACAGTTTTGCCTGGGTGCCGGAAAGAGATAGTTATTCTTCAAAATCAAAAATCAGTTTTGTGGAGCGTTTTTATCTTATTTTCTTTGAAATTATTCGTAATATAAATCTTTAGAAAAGAGTAGTAATATTTGTTTATCGAGTCATTCTACATGCTACATTCTGCAATATCGCTTCGACCAAGGCGAAAATGCTGCAGAAGCTTGTGAAAAAATTTATTGTGTTCACAGTTATGACGCCCTTTCAAAACCAGCAGCAAATTTTAAAATGCTTCTTGCTCTGGTTGACCAGCAACTGAAAAGTTGATGAAGAAATTAAATTAATCTAAAATGAACGTCATGCAAGCAGTACAACCATTACTAAAGAGCTAAAAATTCGTCACCAAACAGTTTTAAACCAAGCTGGATACAAAAAGTAGCTCGATGTATGGGTGCCACATAAATTGACCATGAAAAATTTAATGCATCGAATTTCCATTTGCCAAACGAAATCGAACCATTTTTGAATAGATTGATTACAAGAGATGAAAAATGGATACGTTTACAACAATATTGTACGAAGAAGATCTTGATTAAAACTGACGGAAGCTGCGGAAGAAGCAGTTGCTAGAAAGGTGATATTGTGTGTATAGTGGGATTGGACGGGAATCGTCCATTGTGAGGTGCTACCACATGGCCAAACGATTGATTCTGGGCTCTACTGCCAACAGTTAAACCAAATTGGAGCAAGCAATTTCCATGTTGACAATGCCAGACTGCATACATCTCTGACCATCCGGCAAAAATTGAGAACGCATCTGATTACTATTTGTTCAGGTCTTTGTAGAATTCCCTTAATAGTGTTACTTTAAATTTCGTGAACGCTAGCAAAAGGCACAGTTCATTATATGAGAAAAATTTGTTTCAATTTTACCTAAGAAACGCCACGAACTTTTTTGAATGCCGATATATTTTTTTTCAAATATTTGAATTCTGCAGCTTGACGCGTTTAGTCTGATTTTGTAATTTGCAGTGTGTCGAAATTGTCAGATAATTGTCAAAGTGTCTCATCTGTTTTTTCAGGGGTTGCTAGATAAGCGGCTATCATGTAAATTGAAGAATAGTATTTGCGACTGCGACTGGCAGCGGGTGGAGCGGCACAAAATTTTTCGATATCAAGTGCACTTGAATCTGTTCAGCGCAGGAAAATGAATCCAAAGATTGTTGTGATTGGGGCCGGTGCCGCAGGGATAGCCGCAGCCACTAAGCTACTTGAGCTGAGGTTCCGCAATGTTGTCCTTCTTGAGGCAGAGGCACGGATCGGTGGCCGGATTTGCACTGTTCCTTTTGCATCGAATGTAGTCGACTTGGGTGCTCAATGGTAAGACTAAAACTTAATATTGTCTTTAGATATTTCTATTATTAAATATCTTCATTTTAGGTGCCACGGGGAGAAAAACAACGTAGTGTTTGATTTAGCGCACAAAAATAATCTCCTGGAGCCCTCCATGGACAAATTCTATCCCTTCGTGTGCATAAAATCCAACAAGGAAGTGGTTCCACCAGAAATTTCAGCTAGATTGCTTTATATTGCCAACAGAATCCTGGAAGACGAGAAATTGCCCGAGTATAAGGGATCTTTGGGGAAATTCTTTAATGAAAAGTAAGCAGACAACTCAACTTTATAATCTAGTCACCCAGTAACATAAGCGTCTTCTAAAATAATCTAAAAGTAATCTCTTGGGGTAAAAACTTATTATGCCAAGGTGTGGCGAAATGGAGTTATCTTTACCTAAATATCTTTTTTAATAATTTTTATTATTTACAAGTCTTGAGCTGCAGAGATTTAGATACACTGATAGTAAAAGCGGCAATTATTTCAGATAACAAGCCGTTATTGTGAGACTCAATAATATAAATAATCACATTTAACACTAACTTCTGGTCATTAAACAAATAAAAGCTTTTAATTTACTTGCACACAAAAATAAACATAAATCATTTTCACATTTCTGTTATTTCCTAAATTAGATGAGTAGAATGAAATTGTTCATATGATGTTTTATGAAAGTATCTGAAATTTAGCCATGGTCCACTTAAGGCTGGAACTTTTTGTGAGTGCTGCTCTTATTGCATAACTGAAATTGAAGAGAAATTGTAGACGATCACTTTGAATTTAATTTCGGATAGTCGATTTATAACAGAACCAAACAAAATAGCACATTTGCTGGTAAACGGTGAGGATGTTGTTGTTTTTACAAAAGAGTGTTGTTCGCAATCTAAATGAAACTCTTAGGAAATCGAATTAAAATCACCATTTTTTTTATGGTAATGGAGCTAGTGAAGATAATGTTTCACGTTTTTGCTTTTATCATAACATAGAAGAGCTTTTTAATTTGTTTGCCCTCGAAGGAATCAACACATTTTTATACTTATATTTTAGAAATTCTAAATGATAGATCTAGTCAAAACCAATCCACGACCACCACAGCTCGTGTACTTTACATGAATGTATATTTTCAATAATTTGAATCACATGATTTTTATTATTAAAAAGAGAATTATCTGATTTAGTCCTCAGTCAACTCATTTTTAAACCCTATTTTTAAGCAGAGGGGTTGATTTTAAAGGAGCTTAGAAGAAAATCTAAATCAGGGTTTTTTAAAAAATCAACTGGTATACTGCTTTCTGATTATTTTCCAAAAGTCTCTTTCATATTTCCCGCATTCTCGTAAAAGGCACTGACGATTAAGATGCTGATTTTAGGACAACGTTGAAAACTTGAATACTCGTAAGCTTAAAGTGAGGCTTAAATGAGATTAGAATTAGTCGTGAATTAAGCTTTTAAGCTTAAACTGGGCTTTAGCTAATCTTGAGATAAGCTAAAGCAATACTAAATTCACATAGGTGTTAATTTGGTTTGTGCTTAGTTTAAGCGGAACTAAAGAAAGTAAGAGAAACTTTTATCATTTTACTGAAGAAACCAATTTTGCCAAATGAAGAAGGGCTTTTCAGGTTCAAGCATGTATTCTTCCAGGTATTGTATTGTTTTTCCGTTTTTTTGGCTAGTATTTGATAAAAATTTTGATAGAATTGATCTATCAACCGTCTTACGATAAGAAAAACGTTTATTTTTTTGTTATTATTGCAAGAATTCTTTAATTAATTTTTATGTAAATAAGGAATAAGAAGTTGGCATTTTGAACTCATAATTTCATATTTTTTAGGATGTTAACATTTATTATGTAGTAAGATTATCTAAAACTCTTCTAATGTATTAAATATTTTAGATACGCAGAAGTTTTACGAGATCCCGAGAATGTAAAAATCGACTCAAAAACTGCAAACCAATTTCTGGACTTTTATCACAAATTTGAAAATTCAGTTGAATGCTCTGATTCTCTTTTCGACGTATCAGCTTCTGGATATACAGAATATAGGAATTGCGAAGGTGATCTTCTTTTGAACTGGAAGGACAAGGGATATATCTCAGTTCTACGACTTTTAATGGTAATAAGAAAAATGTATACGTTTTTAGGTGAAACTAGATTTCTTTTACTAGAAATCGGAGCCCGAAAATGAGCTCGGAATTTTGGAAAAACGAGTTATTTTAAATAAGGGAGTAAAACAGATAGTCTGGGACGACGGAAAAGATTCCAAAGTATTAGTAAAGTGCTTCGATGGTGATGTTATTGAAGCTGACCACGTGATATGTACTGTATCTTTGGGTGTATTAAAAGAACGGTAAGAAAGGTAATTTGATTAAATCAATGCATTATATATACCACTCCCAGACATGCTGAGCTGTTTAAGCCCCGCTTGCCTAAACGAAAACTTCGGGCAATTGAAGGACTTTCAATTGGAACAGTCAATAAAATATTTTTAGAGTTTCCTCAAAAATTTTGGCAAGACGACTGGCAGGGATTTTCCTTGCTCTGGGAAGAAAATGATTTGAAAGAAGTTAAGAAAAGCCACCGAGCGTGGCTGCAAGATGTTTTCGGATTTTATGCAGTTGCTTACCAACCCAATGTCTTATGCGGATGGATTTATGGTGCTAGTGCTAGGAAAATAGAACAGCTACCTGAAGACGAAGTTCAACGTGGCTTACTTTTTTTGCTGAGGAAATTTTTGACTTGTAAAGTGCCAGATCCAGTATCCCTTAAAAGGTATGCATAATGCGTTTTGTAGATTTATCATTTTAACATTGCCCCAATTAGATCATCGTGGTTCAGCAATCCTAATTTCCGTGGGTCATATTCCTTCCGCTCCATGAGAACTGATGAAATGAAAACAGAACCATCTGATTTAGCTGCTCCATTAACGAAACACAATGGAGATATTCCAGTCTTATGCTTTGCTGGCGAAGCAACTGAGGATCATTATTATTCTACTGTACATGGAGCTATACAGACCGGTTGGCGGGAGGCACTTCGACTCTCGAAGGTGTACAATAAGTAAGAAGCATTTATCTCGATCTAGGTTTTATATATTGCATGCTGCTCTCTTTTCAATTTCTTTTCAGTGTTCTTTCACGACTTTGAGTTAGCCAACAAATTTTTATTGAACTTTTTTGGACCAAACCATGTCGTTCAGTTCTAACATATATAACCCGATAACCTAACTAAAAACAAATTCATATCCCGCTTTCCTTGCTTTTGATGTTTTGATTAAATTTTTGTTCTTAGAATAATGAGTTTTGAATTTATTTTACGGGTGGGTGGGAAATCTATGAAATTATATCATTCATTGCATTTTCGAAAATTAAAGGTAAAGAAATGTTAAATGGGAAAAATAAGCTAATTTTTATACATACTGGTGTTGTTCCTGTGGGGCCCTGTGTAACGTTTACTAGCCTGCTCATCTTTGGGTGTATGAAACTTTCCTGGTTATTGTTGGTGAATGCAAAGCCAAGCCTCGATCCGGGGGAACCGCCTTGGTGATCACGCTAACCCCTCGTTACCTTGCACTCGAAGTAGGGGCCAATCTCTCTACACAGGTCTAATAATATCGGTAATCTATTCGTATACCGCCCTAATTTTTGTAATTACTCTGTTTTTTAACCTTGTTAAAAATAAAAGATTTCCTCCCTATTTTTAATTTCTTCATTAACTATAATTACAACTTATGCTGTATGAAGGCCTTATTAAATAGACAAAATAAGTTGAAAGTGTAATGTTAAAATTCTCATCTCATAACCTTTTTGGATTCAGTACCAAAGAAATAAAGTCAATATGCATTGTAGTAAAATTTTGTTGTCGTCTTGGGAGTAAGCAAGATATTGTTTTTATACACCGCACTTTACTGAGTTTAAGGATTCCGCAGTTAAATATAAGCGCTTATAATTTCGTCATATCTGTCTGTTTCCATAGTGACCTTTGTGTATAAAATTGTGCAACAAGATGTTTCAAATTACGATCTCAATGCGACATACATTAATGTGTTTTTTGATATTCCAGGAAATAAATATAAAGTAGTTTTACTAGAAATTAAAGATTACAGATTCTAAACAACAACTAATTTTGGCACATATTGATTAAAATACATCCTACAAATTAAGGTTTACATGCTTCAACTATATACCAACTGTGGTGTGTATGTGTATAAAACACACTGGAAGCAAATAATACTATAAATGAATAACAATTAAAGAAAACAATGATCATAGTTCAATAATAGCTTTTTGATAATAAAAAGAAAATCTTGGCATATGTACGTTTATTCTTATGAGTTCCGACTAAATGGAAAATTATATAATTTCTGTTCTAAACTTAAAACTAAATTTATTTTTAAAGATAGCATTGCGTTGGAGAATGGAAAGGGAAGTTGTTTCTGGTAAAGGGCAATTCACATACGGAAATAAAACTTGTAATGATACAAATGGCTTACAAAGTTGCAAAGTAAATTTTGCTTATCATGAACAAGGAGAGAAAAAGAACGCAATCGTAAAATTAAGTAATTTACGTTCAGCATTTGATAGTAACTATCCTCATATTAAATTTAATTCAATCATTACAGGTTTTTGTCCCGAATGTTCCATTAAGTTGAACTATCATTCTAAGAAGAACGAAGTTAAACGAGTGAAGAAAACGTTAAAGTAGCAGGAAAAAGGACAACGCGTTCATAAATCGAAGCACCAAAGAGAGAAATCAACAAATAGCGACGATAAAAGTACTGAAGAGGAAGATAAAATGGAAGTTCAAGACGATGAGCGAGTTACTTCCGACGATGAATATGAGAGATCAGCGGAAAGTGAAAAAGAAGCTGAAAATACTTGGACGAATATAAAGCTAGACGTGGAAGTGTCCAGAAGAGAGGATGAGTTTGAAAAATATTTGGAAGATCTTCTGTGAAAATGCCTGTTCTTTTAAGTATGCTATTTAATTTATTTTAAATTGGGAAAAAAAAATACATAATAATAATTTTGATCTTATCATTAAATTGTATACATTGTATACATATCTATATATATTAAAAATATCGCTTTGTATAGTTTCCTATAGAGGTTAGAGTTAATAAAGTTGAAACCTAATTGAAACGTTCAAAGTGAATAATTTTTAGGTTTTTAATTTCTATTCTATTCTAAGTTTTGTTTTCTATTTCATTCTATTTAATAAACGTAAGGGCAAATTAATGATAAATTAACTAATTTAAACTGGACGAATATCTTACGAAGTTTGAATGCATCCATTGCGTAGTTAGGACCTTGAACCATAAAAAGGGCAAGAGCACAATTATTTTGTAAACTTTTACGTCTGATTTCCAATGCGAAAACCAACTAAAAATCGCTCCATGCTTTTTCTTATCTGTTATAACTTCTCTCTGTTGCTCATGTTTTGGGCAAACCGGCGAAATTTTTTCATATGTGGGTTTTAGTTAAAAAAAAGGAAATGGGGTGGTTGCGATTTTGGTTGGTTTGTTTTTGCATTGGAGAATAGAAATTAACCTCTCCATTGGAGATCAAACATAACTCACATGTGATATGATTGTTCACAAAATTGAAATCACTTATTGACAAAGGTTTAATTATCACGTTTCACCATACAACTCCCGGGCAGATATAGGTCAAACCTAGAAGAACACATCTGTAGTCTTGTGCCCTTAAAAATATTTGATCGTCAATGACCGAGATAATTTTTGGAAATTCTTAAAATTGACGATACCATTCGAGTAATTGCTTCATGACAACTTATTTTGCATAAATCTGAAGCAATTTAACGCCTTTTTATCGTGTATTTTTCCTAAGCAAGGTGAGGATCCCAACTTAAAAGGGTCTTACTCATCCTCCTCAAACCACACATAGTTTTGCTTGGGTACCGGAAGGAGATAGTTATTGTTCTGTCAAAAAGGTGTTTCAGTTTTGTGGAGTGATTTTGCCTTATTTTCTTTGAAATTATTCGTAATATAAATCTTTAGAAAATAGTGGTAACATTTGTTTATCGATTCATAGCACCATATTGAAAAAAAATCGCTACATTCTGCAATACCACTTCGACCAAGGCGAGAATGCTGCACAAGCTTGTGACAAATTTGTGTGTTTACGGTTAAGACGCCCTATTAAAATCAGCAGTCCGTAAGCGGTTTGCTAGTTTCCATTTGAAAAATTTTAATGTCAAAAATGCTCCTCGCTCTGGTTGACCAGCAACTGAAAAAAAATTAATCCAAAATGATCGTCATGCAAACTGTACAAGTGTTGCTAAAGAAGAATTTCCATTTGCGAAATAAAATCGAACCATTTTTGAAAAGATTGATTACAAGAGATACGATTACGACAATATTGTGCGAAAAATATCGTGGCTTAAACGGACGGAAACTGCACAACCGGTTCTTAGAAAGGTGATATTGTGTTTGGTAGGATTGGGCGGGAATCGTCTAATATGAGTTGTTGCCGCATGCCCAAACGATTGATTCTGAACTCTACTGCCAACAGTTAACCAAATTGGAGCAAGCAATTTCCATGTTGACAATGCCAGACTGCACACATCTTTGACCACCCGGCAAAAATTGAGAATGTTTTGTAGAGAAGTTTTAATACATCCACCGAATAGTCCGGACCTTGCACCATCTGATTATCATTTGTTCAGGGCTTTGCAGAATTCCTTTAATGGTTACTTTATATTTCGTGGATGCTTGCACAAGGCACTTGGACCAGTTTTTCACTCAGAAAACCTAAAAGTACTATAGTGACGGGATAATGGCTTTATCAGGAAAATGGCCCATATTTACCTAAGTAAAGTTCATTAAAATATGAGAACGAATTGTTTCAATTTTACCTAAAAAACGCCGCGAGGTTTTCCGATACCGTTGTATTTTTTTTTCAAATATTTGAATTTTGCAGCTTGACGTGTTTATTCTGATTTTGTAATTGGAGTGTGTCGAACTTGTCAAATAATTGTCAAAGTGTCTCATCTGTTTTTTTAGGAGTTGCTAGATAAGCGGCTATCATGTAAAGTGAGGAATAGTAGTATTTAGGATTGCGACTGGCAACAGGGCGAGTGGGTGGCGGCACAATATTTTTCGATATCGAGTGCACTTGATTTTGTTCAGCGCAGGAAAATGCATCCAAAGATTGTTGTGATTGGGGCCGGTGCCGCAGGGATAGCCGCAGCCACTAAGCTACTTGAGCTGGGGTTCCGCAATGTTGTCCTTCTTGAGGCAGAGGCACGGATCGGTGGCCGGATTTGCACTGTTCCTTTTGCATCGAATGTAGTCGACTTGGGTGCTCAATGGTAAGACTAAAACTTAACATTGTCTTTAGGTATTTCTATTGCTAAATATCTTCATTTTAGGTGCCACGGGGAGAAAGACAACGTAGTGTTTGATTTAGCGCATAAAAATAATCTTCTGGAGCCCTCCATGGACGAATCCTATCCCTTCGTGTGCATAAAATCCAACAAGGAAGTGGTTCCACCAGAAATTTCAACTAGATTGCTTCATATTGCCGACATAATCCTGGAAGACGAGAAATTGCCGGAGTATAAGGGATCTTTGGGGAAATTCTTTAATGAAAAGTAAGAAGACAACTCATCTTTCTAATCTAGTCACCTAGTAACAAGCGTTTTCTAAAATAATCCAAAAGTAATCTCTTGGGGTAAAAACTTAATATGCCCAGGTGTAGGGAAATGGAGTTATCTTTACCTAAATATCTTTTTTAATAATTTTTATTATTTACAAGTCTTGAGCTGAAGAGATTTAGATGCACTGATAGTAGATAAGTCAATTATTTGAGATACCGACCCGTTATTGTGAGAATCTTATT
Source organism: Philonicus albiceps (assembly GCA_963969385.1). Classification (NCBI taxonomy): domain Eukaryota; kingdom Metazoa; phylum Arthropoda; class Insecta; order Diptera; family Asilidae; genus Philonicus; species Philonicus albiceps. The sequence continues at coordinate 35,303,351 of OZ017773.1, forward strand.
ATTGAGTAATAATCATATTTAACAGAAACTCCTGGTCATTAAACCAGAAGGCTTTTAATTTACTTGAATACGAACTTATACATAAATGATTTTCACATTTCCATTACTTCCTAAAATTGTTCATACGATGTTTTATGAAAGCATTTGAAATTTAGCTATGGTCCACTTAAGGCTGGAACTTTTTGTGAGTGCTGCTCTTATTGCATAACTGAAATTGAAGAGAAATTGTAGACGATCACTTTGAATTTAATTTCGGATAGTCGATTTATAATTGAGAACCAAACAAAATAGCACATTTGCTGGTAAACGGTGAGGATGTTGTTGTTTTTACAAAAGAGTGTTGTTCGCAATCTAAATGAAACTCTTAGGAAATCGAATTAAAATCACCATTTTTTTTATGGTAATGGAGCTAGTGAAGATAATGTTTCACGTTTTTATTTTTATCATGGCATAGAAGAGCTTTTTAATTTGTTTGCCCTCGAATGAATCAACACCCATTTAAATTACATTTTTATACTTATATTTTAGAAATTCTAAATGATAGATCTAGTCAAAACCAATCCACGACCACCACAGCTCGTGTACTTTACATGAATGTATATTTTCAATAATTTGAATCACATGATTTTTATTATTAAAAAGAGAATTATCTGATTTAGTCCTCAGTCAACTCATTTTTAAACCCTATTTTTAAGCAGAGGGGTTGATTTTAAAGGAGCTTAGAAGAAAATCTAAGTCAGGGTTTTTTAAAAAATCAACTGGTATACTGTTTTCTGATTATTTTCCGAAAGTCTCTTTTATATTTCCCGCATTCTCGTAAAGGGCACTGACGATTAAGATGCTGATTTTGGGACAACGTTGAAAACTTGAATACTCGTAAGCTTAAAGTGAGGCTTAAATGAGATTAGAATTAGTCGTGAATTAAGCTTTTAAGCTTAAACTGGGCTTTAGCTAATCTTGAGATAAGCTAAAGCAATACTAAATTCACATAGGTGTTAATTTGGTTTGTGCTTAGTTTAAGCGGAACTAAAGAAAGTAAGAGAAACTTCTATCATTTTACCGAAGAATCCACTTTTGCCAAATGAAGAAGGGCTTTTCAGGTTCAAGCATGTATTCTTCCAGGTATTGTATTGTTTTTCCGCTGTATGCTTTGGTAAAACACTTTAATAAAAATTTGTGTTTATGCCACTATATTGGATCTAACGTATTAAATTTAAAAAATTCAAACGGAAATTTATGATCAATTTGAAAAGAAACCGGTCAAATTCAAATTTGAAAACAATCACTTTTTGTTTCGGTGCAGCAAGGCGCATTAGGCATTGGCTAATATTTGATAAACATTTTGATAGAATTGATCTATCAACCGTCTTACGATAAGAAAAACGTTTATTTTGTTGTTATTATTGCAAGAATTCTTTAATTAATTTTTATGTAATTAAGAAATAAGAAGTTGGCATTTTTAACTCATAATTTCATATTTTTTAGGATGTTAACATTTATTATGTAGTAAGATTATCTAAAACTCTTCTAATGTATTAAATATTTCAGATACGCAGAAGTTTTACGAGATCCCGAGAATGTAAAAATCGATTCAAAAACTGCAAACCAATTTCTGGACTTTTATCACAAATTTGAAAATTCAGTTGAATGCTCTGATTCTCTTTTCGACGTGTCAGCTTCCGCATATACAGAATATTGGAATTGCGAAGGAAATATTCTTTTGAACTGGAAGGACAAGGGATATGTCTGCGTTCTACGACTTTTAATGGTAATAAGAAAAATATATTCGTTTTTAGGTGAAACTATATTACTTTTACTAGAAATCGGAGCCCGAAAATGAGCTCGGAATTTTGGAAAAACGAGTTATTTTAAATAAGGGAGTAAAACAGATAGTCTGGGACGATGGAAAAGATTCCAAAGTATTAGTAAAGTGCTTCGATGGTGATGTTATTGAAGCTGACCACGTGATATGTACTGTATCTTTGGGTGTATTAAAAGAACGGTAAGAAAGGTAATTTGATTAAATCAATGCATTAAATATACCACTTCCAGACATGCTGAGCTGTTTAAGCCCTGCTTGCCTGAACGAAAACTTCGGGCAATTGAAGGACTATCAATTGGAACAGTCAATAAAATATTTTTAGAGTTTCCTCAAAAATTTTGGCAAGACGACTTGCAGAGATTTTCCTTGCTCTGGGAAGAAAATGATTTGAAAGAAGTTAAGAAAAACCACGGAGCATGGCTTGAAGATGTTTTCGGATTTTATGAAGTTCCTTACCAACCCAATGTCTTATGCGGATGGATTTATGGTGCTAGTGCTAGGAAAATAGAACAGCTACCTGAAGACGAAGTTCAACGTGGCTTACTTATTTTGCTGAGGAAATTTTTGACTTGTAAAGTGCCAGATCCAGTATCCCTTAAAAGGTATGCATAATGCGTTTTGTAGATTTATCATTTTAACATTGCCCCAATTAGATCATCGTGGTTCAGCAATCCTAATTTCCGTGGGTCATATTCCTTCCGCTCCATGAGAACTGATGAAATGAAAACAGAACCATCTGATTTAGCTGCTCCATTAACGAAACACAATGGAGATATTCCAGTCTTATGCTTTGCTGGCGAAGCAACTGAGGATCATTATTATTCTACTGTACATGGAGCTATACAGACCGGTTGGCGGGAGGCACTTCGACTCTCGAAGGTGTACAATAAGTAAGAAGCATTTATCTCGATCTAGGTTTTATATATTGCATGCAGCTCTCTTTTCAATTTCTTTTCAGTGCTCTTTCATGACTTTGAGTTAGCCAACAAATTTTTTATTGAACTTTTTTGGACAAAACCATGTCGTCCAGTTCAGTTCTAACCCGATAACCTAACTAAAAACACATTCATATCCCGGTTTCCTTGCTTTTGATGTTTTGATTAAATTTTTGTTCTTAGAATAATGAGTTTTGAATTTATTTTACGGGTGAGTGGGAAAGTATATCATTCATTTCATTTTCGAAAATTAATGGTAAAGAAATGTTAATAACCCGGGTAAAATAGGCTAATTTTTATACATACCTTACAAACACTAATGCAAACCTGCTTTCTTCCTTAAAATATTCATTAATACTTCTAGATAAATATTTTCCAAAACTTTCTGGGGTTTCAGCACCGTCATTTTTTTCGGCGATGAAAACGTCTAAGAAAAACATTTCGCACTAGCAACTAAAGCCCACAGAAATCAAAAATTGGCTTCTTTTTATTATTACGAAGTGGTTTATCTATTAAAAAAATATAGAAACTGCTGAAAACAAATATTTCGGGTTACTTGCGAACAAAAACATTGTATACGAGTATATAAGAAATTGTCGTACGTGGATCGTGGAAGTTATTCTCGGGAGTGTTTTCGCATGAAGTAGGCTTTTATCATTCAATGGTCATTGGGCTTAAATAAATAAGAAATTAATGATTTTATTCGAAATACAAATCTGTTCGAGTTAGTCTAACGATTTTCTTGTTCAAAATGAATAAAAATAGTTCTATTTGCCATTCTACTACATCTCAAAAGATTACAATTTTTATATATTTTTATTAACGTGAATGATCGCAAAAAGTTCCAAATGCCTATAAAATTCAAATTCTCGTATATTAATGAATATATTGGTGAAAGTTTTATTTAAATCAGATCAGTAGTTTTCGAGAATAGCGCCTTTATAAATATAAATAAACAAATAAACAACTTTATGTCTGTATGCAATGACAAAATTTTGAATTCGGTCTCTTGGTAAAGAAAAATTATTTAATTAATGAAACAGTCTAAATATTTTCAACAAAATCCGCCTTCAAATTTTGTAAGGTAACATTTTATATTGCCTGGGTTCAGAACATTTATACATCTTGAAATGATAGTAAAGTTATTTTTGAAGCATATTTCGCACTCATTCTAAATGTGGGGAAAACATTATTAATTTTCGAAATTCGCTTTACATCCTAATTTCAGATCGACAAATTTTGACAAAGTAGCTGCGACAAATATTTTCGACGTATTAATTCTTGGAGGAGGGTTAGCTGGCCTCGGAGCGGCTTATGCTTTAAAAGATGCACCTTTGGAATTCGGCGTTTTAGAGGCTCAAGACTATTTAGGTGGCAGAGTTCGAACAGCAGAAATGATCGCTTACCACTCATCCAATCATAATCCCAAAGAGCGTCTAGATCGAGTGGATACGGGCGCTCAATGGCTTCACGGTGTACAAAATGAAATATATCGCTTATCGGCTGAGGGTAATTTGTTGTCTAAAGAAGGGTCTGAGGAAGGATTGGGTCCTTATATTCGCGAAGATGGTTTTATATTTGACGAATTTTTTCGAAAGAAAATTGATTTTGTTATTGGTTCGATTCTTGAGAGATGCGAGAAATTTGTTGTATCTAAAAATCATCCACGATCAGTGGGAGACTATTTGAAAGATGAATTTGAAAAATATTTGGTCACTTTAGAAAACTCTGAAGATCGAGAACATGCGCTACAATTATTGGACTGGCATTTACGTTTTCAATTGATCGACAATTCTTGTCTCAATTTAAAAGACTTATCTGCAAAATATTGGGGTTGTTACTCCTTCAATGGGGAAGACTGCCAGGCACACATTAATTTTAAGAATGGATTCAGTTCAGTTTGCGAAGATGTTGTTAAGAAAATAGGCAACAATAAAATTTGGACTAAGAAAGAAGTTTGTGATATAGACTGGGATGTAATAAACAATGACACCAATTTAATTGCTGTCCGAACAGCGGATGGTGAAACGTATCATGCTAAGAAAGTTATCATCACCTTTTCGATCGGAGTATTGAAGGAGCAACAGAAAATATTCCATCCCCCTTTGCCTTTATCTATGCGAAATTATATCAAAAACATTGGATTCGCCACAATCAATAAAATATTTTTACAGTTTGAGCAGCCATGGTGGGATCAAATGGAGGGCATTCAACTTATTTTTAAGGATTGCAATTATAAGGTAAATTCGCCTATTTATTTATATATACATATATGCATATCGTTACTTGATTATTTCAAATTAAATAAATTAGGTACTTCAAAATTTTGTCTAGTGGGGTGTGAATAGTGTTTGAATTCGAGGAAATAATCCAATCATAAAAATTCGATTTATTTAAATATTCGAATTGAATTATTTAAACATTTCGAAAATCCGCTACTTTAATTCTAATACTTTCTCTCTTTAGCCACTGACTGATCAATAAAATTCAATTTTGAATTAAAAGGCAAGAATCGATTGATGGAACCTTTTTTTCCTTCAATTCAACTATACCTTACTATGTTACACTTTACATTTACGTATTCCTAAACGCAGGTCATTAGAGGTCATTAATAGAGATCTCTTTTATTTAAAACAAAAACAATCTCTCCCTGTATTCTACAAATTTTTCCATTTTTCTTTGATTTTACCTATGCCTTAGATATAACAATAGAATTTCATACTTTTGCTCACTATCTTAGAGTGTGTTGAGTTTTAACACAATTGCTCCAATAAGAATTAAAAACTTACAAAATCTTAAAACCAAGTTTTAAGCCGACTATGTTAACTATGAAAACCCATTTGGCCTAAAAATTTATGGTTTTTAAAGGATTTTAACATTTAACTTCTAAATCATAAATCTATTTTTCATATTTTTTAAATATTATGTGAATTTACCTTTTTGAAGTAGCTCTGTCCATCAAACAGAAAATTTTAAGTTACCAATGCCTCCCTCTCAAATGTGCATTTCGGTAAATCTTTCTTTCGAAATTAAATGTTTATTATTAACTTATACTCGTGAGAGAGAAATACTCATAGACCACTTTATTAAATAAATTATACCTTTCAGGACAAACCATGGACACGGTATTTGTCTGGTTTCGATGTTTTAAAGCCTGGAGTTCCCAATACACTTCTCGGCTGGGTAGGCAGCTATGGTGCTACCGAAATGGAAAAATTGAGCGATGAAGAAATTATATCCGACTGCGTAGAGTTATTAAGGAAATTCACTTCCTTAAACGTACCTTTTCCTATTAAATACTATTGGTAAGCTTTTTAAGTGCTTAAGTTACACTGGTCTAATTAACAATTTCAGCTCCCGCTGGGGTACAAACAAATTCATCCGCGGTGGATATAGCTATATTAGTACAGATTGTGATACCTCTGGCCTCCTAGCGGATGTGCTTTCTACGCCTATAACTGTCGAGCATTTAAACAGCGACAAGGCTATTATAGAAAATTTCAAAAACTTAAATATCAATGATTTACCAAAGAGTAAAAAAATTAAAAATGGAATTCATCCTTTACTGCTGTTCGCTGGCGAGGCTTGCCACGAAAAATATTTTTCAACTGCTCATGGAGCGTTTCATTCAGGTATGAAGCAAGCACAATTGATTTTAAAAAATATGTAATTGATAGAGCACAAAATGGATTTAAATATATATATAAATTTTATAAATCTACTGTTGTATTTTCCAAAATTTGCATTTCAGCGGGGAATCAATTCTCATATTTAAAGTAGCATTTGTCTCATTTAAAAGCTGAACTCAATTACGGCAGGACGTCCCTTTAGATGGTTTTTCGTTTTTTTTTTTTTAAATATTTATTTAGTTTTATTGGTTATCATGATCGCATATTTTCAGAAATCATCTCAAAGCAAAACCAAAACGCATACTATATTCAGGAAACCTGTATATCTCGACTCGCTCTGGAATAAATAAAACTAAACGAAGCGAAATAGAATTGGTTCTACATTTTAGTTAATAAATAACGGCTGGAAAAAACGCGTCCAAATTTTTAAGTTAATACGGCACAAACGTAATGTAGCGTAAATGGGAAATCCAATATTTAATTTTCATGGATTATTAATGGTTGTGATTTTGAATTTACTAAAAAATTTGTTCTGGAGGTTGCAATCATTTTTCAAAATGTCCAGGTTTTAACTCGTTTGCTACCAGCCGTCACATATGTGTGACACAGCGTTTTCTTATCAGAACCCGTCGTCATATACGTGATAAACGTTTTTGGTCAATTTATGAAGATAGTTTGACATGCGTTGTTTTGAACAGAATTGCTTTAAAACGCTGATATACATATACGATGAATGTGTACCAGTTTAAAAAATGTTTACTTTAGAATGCTCTGAATTGATGATATATAATCCGAAAATGTTGGGCTGTGGTGGGTGTTTTTCCAAGGAGACCCTGGTAGCGAACAAGTAGGTTGAGGACAAGTGTCTTAAATGGAAAATTTGAGTTTATGAAGACAATTTTACTAAATTCAAATAGCTGGAATAAAATAAAATGAGATGAAATAAGAAAAAAATATGTTATCAATTTTTATTGAATAAAAAATAAATCTTATATACAATTGTACAGCTCTCTCTTAAAAAGTAACAAATCATACACAAACCTAAATAATCATTCAAATAAGTAATTTTGACCTACAAAACATTTGATAATTATTTTGCAGTCATTCGACTACGCTTTACTGTACTATCGCCCAAGAGGATTTAAACAAGTAACATCTATTAAAACTCATCATTTATGAAGATCTCATATAATCTACCCTTTCTAGTGCGCTAATCTTTTCTTTTTATTTATTTATTATGACTGGCAACTGCAGCAACCAGCGCTGCACCTCGGCCTGAACCATCTTCAGATAACATAAGTTCAAACTTAATATGATCCTTTACAAGTTCTCGAATTTTGCTATACATAAGATCGTGGAAATGTGGATGAAATCTGTAGACTGATCCATCAACACCAACCTATAAGAGAATGATAATAGAATTGGATAAATTAGTTTATTTTAGGAATGGATTAAAATTTTAAATTTGCCCTCACCGTTACACTGGGCTCATCCATTTTATTGATAAGAGTTGCAATTCCAGCTGAAACAAGATGAGCTGCTCTTGTTGAAACGCATTCACAAATAAATCGCACATTGGCGCAGTCTTCATCAGAGGCATGATGTAATCCTAATTCGTCTAAAACCATTCGGCAATTGCTGTAATCTCCTTCGGGATCTGATTCTATTTCTGATACATATTTTGTGAAAAATTGTCCTCGTGTATTTAAAACATCTGATCCTTTGCCGTTGAATAGCAGCCGCATTTTTGTAAATTTTACAATTACAAGGCGGGCGAGTTCACCCATGTACATTCCAGATATCATTTTTTCTTGGCTGAAATTTAAAATAAATATATTAATTGATACCATTTGAAAAGGAGTTCATGCTATAATTACATTTGTTTTCCTGGATTTATGCTATGTTTGTCTACGTCATCATCATATTCTGTCCTGATGAAATCCAGTGCTCCATTTTCACCAAAAGCACCCCATTCTGTATTTATTAAAACATGCTTTTTTGTGTTTCCAGGCAAATCGAAAAGTTCTACATTTTCTACCTTTTCAACGTAGCACGCATTACTTCCCGTACCTTTAAAATAATATCGAAAAGGTGTTAAAATTACTCCATTTGATTAAATAAATTTTTATTGAATTAAAGTTGGAAAATAATAAAAGCAAAAATAAAATTTATTATATACACGTATAAAGCAATATTCCTAAACACCAAGTAACCGCAGTTTAGCGTTATTTTAATTTATATATTTTTTTAAAAATTTTGTCAAATGCTTTTAGTGCGTGATAAAATTGCTCGGCAAGTCCTCATCTGTATCAAATTCTGAAATTTTCATTTCACAATCTGATTCTAAGATCTTGCACATAAAACTAAAGCTGATTTGCGTAGGAAAATCAACTGAGTTTTGTTATAATTGCACGTAAAAAGCAAATTAAATACTAAATTAAGAACAGCAAATTTGGAATGCAATGAATGTCTCCGATGCTGCAATCTGAACATTAAAAAAATTGGCTCTTTTCTTTTAAATAAGTTTGTTGGGCCAGCAAACTCAAACACAAAGCTTCTGATTATGAAAGGAATTATGTGCGATGAATATATGAATAGGTATGATATAAGTAACTTTGTCGTAATATATTTTATAGTATATTAAGGTAGCATAGTAAAATAATAATTTAAAATATCGTTACTTAGATGCACGCCCTCCGGAATAAAATTCATCAAATTGCCATAATTTTTGTAAGCAGAAAAAAAGCGAATGTATATTTTTCTCTTTATTTAAAATAGATCCTATCAAGCCGGAAAAGGGGATTTTTTCTTGAAATGTTCAAACAATGCAAAAGAATAACAACCTGTTTGATAACGATCTCAAATGCACATGCCATAAAGCTTAAAAACATTGCTTTTTTTGTAATTGTAAATTGTAGGATTCTGCCAGGATAATCACACATTTCGCACTGACCGCAAAAGTAAATTAAAAAAATCTTCACCAATTCGTTTGAAAGAGTTTTCATGTCGCCAATTTTTAACAAAAATTATAAACCATAAAGATCTTTAATATAAAGCCCGTAAAACAATGTCAAAACTTTTTAAATCTTTACTTCATTTAAACCACAGCTAATGGCAGAATTTAACGAAGATTATAGGAATACAAACTATGTAAGAATGGCCTTTAACACGTCCCCAGGGATTGGTGTCGCCTAAACTGAAAGATTGGTGCCGGGCTTAAAAACGAGGACATTTAGTAAAATAAAATTTATGAACGTATTCGCCGCGGTTCTAACAAATAGAAATATATCCTTTTTGGGATGGAATTTTTATTTTATTTTATTTATTTCGCTTAATACAAGCTACAAGAATAAAAGAAAATAAACTTAATTAAATTAGCAAATGTAAATTAAAACTAAGATTAAAATAAAGAAGAGAGAATACAGCAAGTCCGAGAATGAAAGCTGGGGAAGCGGAAAGAGCAAATAGATAAAAACAGAAATAAATTCTTAAGAAGGAGGGCCAGACAAGTAAAGGTAGTGTTTGAGGGAGGTTTTATCAAAATGTATATAATTGATATAATTGGCTAAATTGACTGATATAGTACTTTTTTATTTTTTATTTTCAGAGTACATTTTCTATAAAAGGGCTATAGGGTAAAACGCATAATAGTATTGTAATGCTTCTTAGTCTTCTCCCTTATGAAAATCGCCTAAAACTAATAAACCTTCAGTCCCTCGCCCTACGTCGAGATGTTGCCGATATTGTTTTCGTTCACCAAGTCCTAGCTGGTTCCATCGATTGCCCTGACCTCCTTCCCAGCATATCCTTAACACAAACCCCGTAACGTTAGATCTTTCCCTACCTTTCGCCTTGAAAGTCAACTATGATCACTTTGAACCCTAAACCCCCTGAAGTAACTATCGTCAATTTGGTTGTTGTTTATGTAGCTTGTATTAAACGAAATAAATAAGTACTCTAAACCTGTGGAAAATTTAATAGATTTTGGATTTTGTGATTTGTAACTATTTTTATTTATCGAAAGCGAAATGTAAATTAGTTTTATGCATGCCAAGATTATAATTCTCAATTTACATGAGAATGAGTCACTTTATTAGTACGATTATGATATAACTACGAAAGAATATGAAAAATACTTATAACAGATTGTTCAAACCTGTTTTCAATTTACGCAGAAATAAAGCTACACCGTCGAACTGTTTAAAAGTGAACATGTTAGTAAAACGATGAATCGCTAGATTAATGATTCATTAATTTTCAAGACATATGGTTTCTGTTTAGGGCTACATGTACGAACAGAACAATCGCACATTTTTAAAGCTTAGATTATTTAAGTCTTAATAGAAATAAAGAAGATTCTGAAACAAACAATTCATCGACATACCGACTATCAATCCGATTTTACAGTTGTGTCTTTTCCATGCACAAGACATCAGAGTACCAGTAGTATCATTCAGGATGCCGCAAACGTCAATTTGAATATCCTTTTTTTTAAATTTATATTAAATAAAGTGTAACTGAAGTTAAATTCAAAATATAACTGGGAGCCGCTAACAACTTATGTTTTAAAATATATTCACAGTAAACATTCAATGAACCATCTTTTTAAACAAATAACAATACTTAAAAAACGGTTTTCGATTTTTTTTAAATGGTTGGTTTTTCCAATTTTTGTGTAAGTCTGAGAAGTAGCCTAAAGTATTATTGAACATATGTTCATTAAGAAATGAAAAGAATTTTTGTTTGAAAAGTAAAATAGTAAACAGATCTTAAAACCACGCAATTAATGTATGAACATTTGATTAAAAGACTAGAATGTCGCCCTTTAGTTAAAGGATGAACTGATTTTTTATGATTTTTAATGATTTGTATGATTTCAATATTACTCTTAAAATGTGTAGACGTGCAGGAATTTAGAATTGATTATTTCTCTGCCATATGTTTGAAAAAGAAGGATTCATTGACATAAAATTTTAGTTAGTAAATTTTTAAATGTTTTATACCCAGATATATTTTATAAAATCAATTTCACCTATGCGTGTGTAATATGTGCCACATACTTTTAATTCTAATCTTTCTACCAAAGAAAATATTAAATTTCGAGAGGTAATTCATTGTCATTCCAATTAAGTCGCAAACATGAAATAAAATGAAACGAGGCATTCTCCAACTAAATTTTGTATGACTATTTATGATGTAAAAAGAATTTAAGACATTTCATGTCTATAAACTGAGAAAAAGACAATTCTTACCAATTATGATACCAATTTTGCAGTTAAAATTTCTGTGCGCACACGACATAAGTGTTCCAGTCGAGTCATTAAGGATAGCCATCACTGATATATGTACTTCCTACTCAAGTGTACATTGTTCAAAAATTAAAAGTTTTATTTTATCATAATATGGCACATTTACTTCGATGTGAACTTCTTGATTTAACATATTCCATTATGGAATATGTTATGCCAAGAATGTGCTTTTTACACACTACTCTTTTAAAATTGTTGTCTAAACCGTCTTTCCAAATTTTTCTGGTTTTTTCGAATTTACAAAATAACTCGCTTGGATTGGTTTCATAATTTCATATTTGTTGGAAAGAAGGTGTAGATAAAAAAATTAATATTTATATGAAAAATAATACTTACACCTCTCTTCGCTATCGCATCTTTAAGTAATTGGACAACGTCTTCATTCACAACTCCTTCACAATTAAAACCTTTAGTCCATCGGACTAGCAAACCCTTAGTGAGGCCCAATTGAACTAGTGGGAATGAGAAGGTAAATCCTAATGGTAATTTTTCATTTTGTACTTTTTGTTCCTGAAAACGCAAATTTAGTATTCGATTTTATCAGAAATGTTCTAATATACTTTCATAAAATTTGCTAAGCTCTCGGCTATGTGATCAAATAAATGTACACCTGTGCCAGTCATTATATGCTGCGGAATTGCATAAATCTTGGATTGCATTTCAAAATCATTTTCTCCTTTGAGATGAATCAACAATACCCTGAAGTTGGTACCGCCCAGATCGAGCGCCAAAAACTTCCCTCTTTCTGGTTCCATATGCAAGAGACAATGAGTGAACATCTTTTTCAACATAAAACCAATCTCTTCTTACCTTGTCCATTTGGCAAATCCTGCACGTAAGTCACGAAACATTTTATGTCCGCTTTGTGATGGGTGTGCTTCGAAAGTCCCCTCTTAATTTCTGTCAAAAATCGTACTGACAATTCATCTATTTGTTCCTTACTCAAAATTAAGTTCCGACAATGTTCTCGTATCTGCAAAAAGATTATATATTATTTTTAAAATTCATGTTATATGCGCATATATATGTCCTAGTCGGTTCCATCGATTACCCTCCTTCGCGACATATTCCTTAATATTAACCCCCGCAAAGTTAGATCTTTCCCTACCTTTCGCCTTGAAAGTCTTCATACTAACTATGGTCACTTTGAACCCTTTACCAGAATGTTGCGGATACTTAACAACTCTGCCGTCTTCGGCTTCCATCTTACCAAAGCCTCCCTTAAGCTTGCCCAACCCAACCCTCCAAAGAACCATTCTGTCTCCATACCCCCCCGATCTAGTCATAGTAGCTTAATTTAATTTAGCAGTCGATGATTTTGAAAAAAGAAAACTAATTTAACTGTAAATTCATGTACCATTCAGCATAAAATCGGAAATTTAACTAAGCAGCAGTTTAGACCCTCTCCAAGGCTTAAGTTCATTCTATAAAACCGGATATAAAGAATTCTTTAAAATTGGTAGGTTTAAATTGAATCCCAGCTTATTGCAAGTGGTTTCTGTGTTCACGAATAAATACAATGAAATGAAGCAATATTTAAAAGTCTTATTAAAAAAAAGTGGAGATAACTGGAATAATGAAGCAAAATTTTAATCAAGGACTCATTAAGGCAACACTTGATTTAAGTTAGGTGATAGTAGTTGCAATTCTATTTTCATTAATAATTTCTGCTTCTAATACAATTTTAAATAGAACAAATGGAATAAATTGGTTTTAAAAAATTTTATTTGTGCGATTATTACTTGTGAATTACTTTCCACATCGATCAATAAGTGCAATTTGGACAAACATCTATTTTTGAAACTCAATCAAATAATAAGAGGATGGATAATCTGGTTTATATTCTTTACATATTTAAGAAGAAACTAAATGCACAAAACCATATTTTTTAAAACAACAAAATATTTCTTAAAACTTTATCCAAACCGAGGGAATAACTTTCGCCTGCTTTCACGTGCTTTTTCGCACACATTTCATAACTTTCAAAGTGAAAATGCGTGCAAATAGAATTTAGAAAGCTTTCAAGACTATTTATATTTTTAATTTCTCAAAATAATCAAAAAAAATGCTTGTTACTTTTAAGAAATGATTAATTTTCATTGTTACTGGGTTGGGATAACGTCCCTTTTGTTTAAAACGGAGCATGTACATTATGTAAATTTTCAAAATATTTAAATATTTAAAAATGTGCAACATCAAATAAATTCTCATCCGTCAAAATGTAAAAAAGCACATGCGTTCCTTATGTTATTTCTATTTTTAAATTTCAGACAGTTTGCTGACACCAGTGAAATTAATAAAAATAGACCGTCTATGATGATTTTTTTATCAAAATAAAGAAACCACGTGATACAAGAATTATTGCGCGTCTAAACTTCTTCGCACAGCAAAATCTCGTGATTCAATGGGAGAAAGTGGAACATTTCAGAGCGTCTAAAGGTTACTTTTATTAAAAAAATAAATGGCATCATTCCAGAATAATGCAAAATGTTACGTGGTACACTTAAAATACAAATAGAGTTTTTCGCAGTGGTAATAACTTTAACTCAAACTTGTTTTTGAGTCAAAACCTAGACCTTATTTACTTTTATCATCGGTGTTATTAACAGAATTAGGTTTGTTCTTATATAAATTAGTTAGTTATTTATTTTTAAGTTTATTGCACTTATGATTTAGCTTTGAATATGTAACGCTTTGCTATTAACGCTCGCTTATCTATAATCTTTATTGCTTCCTTTATCAAGTAATATTTACCGTCTACAAACACATTATCTCCTAAATTATCTAACAAGTCCATGCTATTCGTTAAAATTAAATTTTTAAAAACCAAAAATTTATTAAATAATATCATAATTCAGTATTTAACAAATAGAAAATCAAAAATAAATTAAACTTACTGTCGAATTTAAATGAGTAGTTAAAAATTCGGCTTTTAGGGATTTATTTCGAGGTACATTCACTTGTCCGTCCCGTAAAAAGTTTTAGATAAAAGGTTATAAAAATACCAATTGCAACGGAAATTGAAACAGAAACGTACGGACGGAAATGAACGACTTTTGTATTTTACAAAATCTGTATTCTCTTAATTTTAAACTTTACCAACGTGCATGAAATTTACGGAAAAGCGGTATGTGACAGCGAAAGTAGTACATATGTATAATTTAAAAACATTATAAACATTATTTAAATGGCTTTTGTTCATAAAAACCAACTCAGTTTCCAAACAAAACTCTGTGATGAAATCGTGCGAGTTGATTGATGAAAATCAAGCATGTGATAATTCGAACATAGAAATTTCTATCACTTAATATTCATTACTAATACTAATTGTGGACTAAATATTTTGAAAAGTTTACTATCTCCTTGGGCAAAACTATTAATCTCCATTAATTTCCCAAGAATTCAGTCACCTACCACTGGGGCACCGATTGTGGATGGTTGAAAACAGGAGGATTATTTGTTTAGGATTTACGAAGAAGAATTTTTATTAAGTGTAGCTTGAACTTTTGTTATGTGAATTTATTATTCAAGACAACTAAAAATGAACAAAGTTATTAAATTATAATTGAGTCTCGGTAAAATAATAATGGTAGAGAAAGACTTGATTTGAAAATTTTTTTTTATTCTATATCAATGTCGTTTTTGTTCTACGTATACCGTTTAAAGAAAAATTCACAAAATAGCGAGTGATAAAAAAAAATTTATTTTTACAGAATTTTTACTTCTATTTAAAGGTCTTAAAATACGCTAATTTTCAAAAATCTCATGTATTTATATTTTACGCATAGTTATTTCTATATATTGACTAAGAAGATTTTATTTATCGATTTCTACACTTCAATGCTGGTTATATGAAAGCTTCAACTACGCTGTACACAGGGTGGACGGGACCTTTTGTGGGGTTGAGATCAAACATTTTGCGAGGCTGGAATACACATTCAAATCCGATACTTAAATTTCACAATGATGAATTATTTATTATACTTTAGAACAAAGGATCTTATATGTATTTTTTAAAAAGGAATATTAAATTATTTTTGTCGTTTTTTCCGCTGACAAATCGTTGATTCCATCATCAAAATTTATTGAATTTGTCATTTTACTTCCTATTGAAATAATACCCAAAGATGTAAATTGTTCTTGGCTTATTGACGGTCGCAAATAATTTTTTTATTAGTTTCAACCGCTTTACAGGCGTAGTTAAAATTATTTGTAACGCAATTAATTTGGATATGCTTCCGAAAGATTGTTTAATTGAATCTAGAGCCGAATAATTGGCTTACGTTATCGACTGGAACATCCTAATTTTTTCAAATATTTCAGTTCCGTCGAAATCTCCTTCCAAATGTAAGTGAAGATCTTGACAATAGTTGTCCAAGTTAAGCAGGAAATTTCGCAATGAATTGAAATTTATGTGTAGTTACCCATTTCAGACATCTTTTTAATTCGCAAAAATAAAATCAAATCGCCTGGATTTATAAACATTTTGTGTCAAAACTTAATTCAAAAATTTATACGGTTCAAGATTTTTAGTTCGGATAGGTAAATATCATGGCAATTTAATACACTTCTCCTAAATTTTAAAATTTTTATACACGTGATGTTTTGTTAAAAATTTCCTATCTAAATTGAACCAGATAGGAAAATTAAAAAAACCCAGCTAATATTTTAATAAATATTCATCAACAAGCTGCCATCGATTAATGGATTAAGCAATTGAATTTTCTAAACACACCCGAATATTCAATATCCGGCCCTAGGTGTACAAACAAAAATTGTTAACTGGTTAGATATTTTAAAAGTATGTATAATGTAGGTTCGAATTTGTTTCTGATATATGTAAATACTTTTGTATTTATTATCTTTAATTTATTTATAAAATCTGATCTTCTGATTATAGTGAGTAAACAAACTAACACTAATTATGCTATTCAATAATTTAAATTGATTATTATTGTAAAAATTTCTCATAAAAAAAATAAAATAAAATTTCATTCAACTTTTGTCGCCTTATTAATATACGGCTCATTTCTCGGTAGTGAGTAATTTGCCTTATCAGAAAAATGTTTTCTTTGAACTGATTATCATCACATGGTTTTAACAAAACAGATAATACTTGCCGCAATTTTGCAAAAAAATGGGGTGTGTTTTACGGCAATTTCAATTTTATGGAAACAACGAAAGAATACAAAATTATCTCCACGGGCAAAGTGTATATGGGCATGTTTTTTTTTTATATACACTGAACAAAGTTCATTTCATTGCAAAGAAGATAACTTAGTGCAATAATATTTCATAAATTTTAGTTATCAAATGATTAGCGACCGGTCGATATCAAGTAGTAAAACTGAATGGATTGACAACTTAAAATTGGGATAGATATACTTCCGAATAAAAACATCTTAAGTTAATGCCCAACATTTTTCAACATAAGGTTTGCAACATCAAAAACTACCTTTAAATGTATTTATAATTTGGTATGTTACTGAATAAGAAAATTTCTTGGATAGCTAAATCCGAAAAACCCAGAGACTTGTAAACATGTTTTCTTTATATCTACCTACGGGTGAACATTATACAGGAAATTTGCAATAATTATTTGTTGCATCACACCGCCTCTGTGCGATGCATTTAAATGAGTAAACTCAGTGCATCCCCTTTCTTAATTATGAGTCACTCAACATTAACAGCAACCGCTTCAATAGCACAATCTAACTTAGTTCGCTAACCGCACTACTAGCTTAATTGGAAAAGCAGCACTGCAATAAATTATTAAAATTATTGTATGCATTAGGGTTCGTGGAAATAATTAGAGTCTGGAATGGTGCTAATACGCATTAAACATTCAATAAATTCCAACAATTGCATAATGTTTAAGATGTTACATTTGACTGTATTTTGCTTTTGATGGCATAATTGATAGCGTCTCCTACAGCACTTTAAGCTCACTATAAAGCTTAAAAAGCATATATATAACTAGTCGTTGCTTCACGCCGTGTTTTTATTTTATCAAATCAGATAAAAAACCTCCTTTTAAATTTAAAAAAATTTTGAATTTATTTTGACCAAATCTACTCATATATTTTTGAACTTAAATGCATTTTTATTTCAAGATATCTTTTATGGTTTGGTCAGAATATGTAAAAAAAAAAAGTGAGAGAAAGTCTATGACGATGGACATAATAACGCTTTTATTATATTTAATTTAAGTTGTGCATTTAACTCCCAAATTCTACTTCTCAAGGCATGTGCTAGATTGCGTAATCTACTAAACAAATCCAATAGAAATGATTTTTAAACAGATTTCGAATCCGAAAACAAAAATTCCATACATCACATTGTTTTCTAAAAAAATAGAGTTGATAAAAGCAATCAAAGAAGTAATCACGTTTTTTTCAACATTATTTCAAAGTTAAATAGAAGATCTCATCCTAAGCATCCTTTCATCCTATGTATGTTTTGACCACACCGAGGCAATTCGTACTTTTTATATTTTGAACGCTTCTACAGTTTATAGCCTTAGTATTTCTAATCGAGTACTTTTAAACTTAATTACTGGAGTATTTATTTGAGTGCTCAAGCTCAAAGATATAAGTTTGGGTATCCGAGTACTTGGGAGATAAATTATCCGAGAGTAGTTAAGGAGTATTCGAGTATTAGATTTTGGGTACTCAAACTCAGTCCAAATCACTACTACTAATACTCGAGTCAATTTTACAGCCCAAGTTTGTAGTTGACGACTTCAAAAAATGATCTTAAATATACCGAATTAATTACTAGGCGTCAAGATCAAACATGATTAGTGACCTGAATTATTCGTGGTGTATTGTAGATTATCTAACAAAATCTACGGAATCGAACTAATAAAAAACACCTTAATATTTTAGCTTAAAGTCAATATCTTCATTAATTGAATTTATGTATAATATGGATTACTTACTCTAAAGAATACCGCTTGCGTTTTTGCATTGGATTCAAGTTTAAATTGTCCTCTTAATGAATATGTAAGTCTACAACAAAGATCATCCAAGTAGAAAATGTGGCACTCTCCAATCATACCCAAACCTCTAACCCATATGCAATTTCTAAAACAGCCCGTAGAAAATTTTCTTATTAGATAAAACAGCAAAGAACTACTGCTTGCCATGCCTTATCGGAATTCCAATAAGACTAAGAGACAAGAATAGTAAGCCAAATATTCTCATCTACGGCTCCTATAGTGTAGGCAATAAAAAGCAGCGTTTTTTTTACCATGCATTTTTAAAGGCGGGCCAAAGTTTCGGGCACGCTGTGTGTCTCTACATGCATGATGTTAGTACCGTTCCAGGAAATTCTGAATCAGAGAAGGGGAGCAGGCAGGTAATACACTCAGACAGAGCATACCTTATATACGGATGCGGGCTGTTTACATTTTTTCACTGTGCATTTTTAAATGCGGGCCAAAGTAATCATGTAATCAAAGTAAACATGTTCATTGCTTTGGGTGGCGAAATGTGGTTTCAACTTTCGTCCCGTTTTCTCCCAAATTTTTGTGTTCTCTTACACAAGTACCCTTTTATTACTATCTACTTTTAGCAAAATCTGCAAGGTCGATACGCTAGCGGGACCAAGATATAAGGAAATACGTAACGAGTGTCACAACTTGTATTAGATGATCTTTGTGTCTGCCATATCAAAAATTTAACAAATATGAGGCACACCTCATTTTTATTAAATAATGATAGTGTCTTTAAAGGAATATAGTATTTATTTAATCGTACTAAACATTTTAACAGTACTGGGGCGGAAAAATCAGAAAAATAATTCTATTAGGTATGAGAGGTCATAGAGCCAGACAGTAGCAATCTAACTTAGAAAGCACCTACGTAAAGAACAAGTTCAAACGTTCGACGAAAACCTCTTGAACACTGGTTTGGCTGGTTAAGAAGCACCCACTTCACTTCCCCCCGGACCAATGTCTGAATGAATGCGTCCGCAAGTCACGGACGTGACGTGATGCACACATCTCTCTCTGTGCCGTGCCGAGACTTGCCGCCTTGCACTCGTATCGTACAGTTTGACGTAGACAAGCCCCTGATTCCTATTGGTCGAATCGCGAGGGCAAGGCATCTCTGGTGGGAAATTCAATACGTAGTCAGCCGACGCAGAATGAATCAGCGCACTAGTGTGATAGTCACACATAAATTTATACAAATACGCACACATTTCTTTCCACGTAACATTTCAGCCGCGCTTTAAAAACTGAGGGCATTTCCCAGCCAAGAACGCAGCTTTCCATAAAACAATCCGATGTAAGAACTCAGAAATTTATAATATAATTCTTGTTCGACACACCTTCGTCGAAACACAGAATGACCAAATTGGTTCACTGGTTACAAAGTTCGTCGATTAAAAACTATATATATATATCTCTATAAGTTAGGTAAGATGGGAACCTTGACTAGAGCTCGCCGTCCAACTAGCGCCCGCTCACAAAAGTGAAAGTGTGCAAGGGCCAGGCTTCCGACTTCTACAGTTTTTACACTTAATTAGACTATATACAACACTATTTAAATCATATATTATTGAAGCAAAACTTACGGTAACAGAATTGCTTTTACTGCCACTGTTAAGTAAACACTTCTCCTCCAAAGTGGTGCACATATTTTCCATTTTTAAGGTTAGACTATACAAACAGAAGCCTCAGCCGCAGATGTATCAAAACCTGTAACAGCCGCACAAAGTTCTAAGTTATAACCAACTCTGTAGAAATCTCACAATGAATATATGCACCAGACTACTGTCTGCTTCAAAGGGTGAACTACAACTGGCCGTGAAAGCTGAATCGTGAACAAACGAATGATACGACAAGACTACAGAGTAATAATCCCCAATGCTGTGATCCCCCTAATCCACACACTATAGCACCGTATAGTTTAACAACAAAAAAAATTGCAATTATTGCAATCCCGGCACAGCCAAATGCAATGTAAGTTCCCAATTTAGATATTCACTGTTCACCCAAGAAGGTCACCTTCATAACTCTCGTGAGGTTGACTATTTCACAGTTTCCACGTTCCAAGCGCTTGTAAGCACGTTCTTTCGCATCTGGAACATACTGGGAGCTGCAGGCAGCATGGCCGCAAATAACTTCAAAGTTGAAGTAAAAAAGCTTCAATGCAGGCGTAGCCGATAATAATGCTGCTCTTCAGAAATCACCTTCAGCTAAACTTGTTTGCGCTACTTAGGAAATGCTCGGAATTGATACTTACAAATCATTAATCCCGTACAAAATCGCTCCTCGAAATTAAAACCAATCGTCTATCTCATTTTCACTTAACACGTTGACTACTAGATATTCAGGCACATATTCAGCTATTACATACCACCCATACGTTGATAGTAAAGTGTTAAAACATATAGGGTTAGAAAAGTACAAAAATACTTGCATGCATATGCATATCTAACTATTGCTCGCCCATAGCTGCAAATCCTGAGCAAATAGCTAAGCGGCTAATGGATTAATGTGACGATGTCCAAGATTATATATGTCTATGCTTTTTGGGCTCGATTCTAATTTACTAATTATTAAACTAGGTATATTATAAAATTTTTATTATTTAATTTTAATCAGTGGTGATCCTAATTATTTAATATAACTACTGCAAGGGAGAATAGGGTAAAATGGGGTATCTTTAAAATTTCCTAAAGCAAAATGATTATAATTTAACACGTTAACGTAAATGACATCTATCGACGTCCATTCAGCTTATACAACATATAGCTGAATTAGTCATGAGCGTCAACTTATTAACCCATTCACTGCCAACGATGAGATATCTCGTAGTTGCCTATAGCTGAATGTGTGGCTGAATATGATCTCGGCAGCGAATGGGTTAAGAATGTTATAAGTGACCAATCCGCCTTTATTAATGTTGTGAATAACATCGAATTAGGAGGTCTCATAGATACATTAATAAAAGAAAAAAAGAAAAAATATTTTTTACTTTGATCTAATTTGATTTGATATAAATTTGGCTTTGAATTCGTAACGTAATTACTTTATAAAATAAGGAGTGTTTGTAACAATCTGCATTATTTTTATAGGCCATCCAATAAGAAGCAAGAATTAATTTGTATGTTTACAAAAAACTTCACGGTATATGAACTTTCGTGTAGAATCACCCGAAAAGGAAAGATGGACAGTCTAGTACCATAAAGACAAGATTTTACTTAATATTTATTTTTACTTCCAATAGCTGAAATTCAAATTTGCTAATAAGCACAATTCTAAAATATCCCACTATTGTAAAAATATTTTACTAAATTGGGTCCAATAATAATAATTAATACTTTGATATTTTTAAGAAAATTTACTACTTATTATATACCCAGAATTGGTGTAGTGGTGTAGATTCCACAGATTTGTTTAAATCAAATATTCTTGAAGTTGGAAGCATGCTGACTGCAGCTCTGAATCTGTTTTACCCTTATCTAGAGCTCGGTGTGCCGGCAAGAAGCAAAAGTGTGCGGTACGAACAGCAGTGAAGGGGACAAAGTGGGATATTGAACTTGAGGTCGAGAAACTGGAAGAAAGCTGGAATTCGCAGATAGCTAAACATTCACGTTGAAAATATGCACTAATTTCGATGATTTCGCGCTTTATTTGCATGGAAACGTAGTGAAAATTGTTGATTAAAATCGTTCTATGTACAAATTTTTCTTGAGCGAAAAAGATAGGAAAGTTTGATAGTAACCTTAATAGATTACAAAAGCTGAAAGAACGATCTCTGTTTTTTGGCAGACATTTATTAATCTTTACACTATCGCGATAACGATCATTCATAATTAATGGTAAATTATATGAAATTAAATGAGATAAAGTATACATAAATTATTTTTTAGATATTTTCTGATAATCTATACCCATAGCATACCTTTCCTACAACTCAATGTTTGCTAGTTTATTAGACTCTTTTCAAAAAGTAGTAATTTTAAATGTTTTTGTTATATAATTGCTTTTATTTTTCATTATCACACTAAATACCCTTGACTTTGCCAGACCATTAATTCTTCAAAAAATATTTAAAACTTCCGTAGCATTGACGAAAAACCAGTTTGAAGATTCTAAAAACCTGATTTTTATTGCATTGGGGCGAAAAGTCACTTTCTAGATTTCGCAATTATATTTTTTTGATGTTTATTTAACTAACCGAAGCGCAACAAAACATTTTAGAACCATAAAATACTCGTTTAAATAAATTTAAAAAAAAAACGAAAAATTTTACTAATGATTTTGTTGCCGAAATTACATAGATGTAGTTACTGGGAAAAAATATAGACTTTATTCCGGAAATGCTGTTAAAGAAATTATCGAAGCATTAAAATTTGTATAAGTATTAATCAGTAAAATAACTTAAAATGTAAGCAACAAAACCTTTAAAAAGTAAGAAATATAAAAAGCTACAAAAGAAAGTCAAATAGGGATACAGGTTTTATTTTAATTATAAATTTTAAAAAGCTTCACAAAAGAAAGTTAAAGGGGCACTCCGTTGGAATAAAACTTAAAGGCAAAGAGCACGCCATAAATTCGATAAGTACTTAAGCTTTAGCAAAAAAATGTAATTTATCCGTAACTCGATTTGCATGTAGTAACCTAAATTACGTTGAAAGCTGTTATAAAATTAAAGATGTTAAATTGCACCATTCAAATTAAAAAGGTTATTTTGTTTACACCTTTTCTTATGCCAATTAAAAAATTAAAGCCATATACCCACATTTTTGTTTCCGTGTTCTGTATATTGTGAACTATTTGAAACGAATAGGGATCAATACCTCTTGTTAGCTTTGATGATAAGAAATTTAATTTAGAAGAAATATTCTACCTAGATTTAGAGATGTCTGCAAAAAATAAGAGCCTGAATAAAGGTCGGGTATAACTTTTTGAGAAAAGGGATATTCTTTGTAAACGTTTAAGATTTCGGTTAACTTAGCCTCTAAGATTTATGACTCATTTGACACAAGAATTTTTGAAATAAAGTTATGCCATTGCAATTTAAAACTAATGACCAAAATGACCGTCCACAGATTCTAGTCAAGGTTACCCGCTCAGGCACATCTTGCAACTTTATTTTTTCTATTTGATGTGATAAAAAGTGGATGTTTTTCTTGATCCTAACTTTGATGACTTGCGATTCTCCAAAGATAATGACCAAGATCCCAATTGGTAGACCAAAAGAAATACGTCGATATTTTATGGTTTGGTTGTTTATTTCACTGCGAAAATAAATTGCTTTGTTACCTAAGTTTGCTTAGAAATATCGAAATATTGAAGCTGCCTTTATTAGAAACTTATTAGAATTTCGATAGCCCCTAATCGGTAATTTATCTTTGATTTTCGATTCTCCTTCAAGTCATTATTGAGATAATTTTTTCTTTTACTAATTTTCAGTAGAAATAAAATTTAAAGTAAATATATTTATATTTTGAATGTTATCGCAGCAAGAGCCGATAAACAATTGTTTTTGTTAAATCAATGATAATTGGCTTTAAAAAAAAACGTTTCCCACTTGAGTAGCAACAAATAATAATAAAAACTTAAAATTCTGTTTCTTTTCTTACGCAGATCATATATATGGTGTTAAAATTACTACGTTCAACCCGTCGTGTACCACCGGTGATCCATAGACATAGGCTTTCATCTGGCAGCGTGAACTACCGGCGGTTCACAACTAGTTTTCACCGTCTGGCGGCGTGAACCAGCGGTGGTTCACATATGATAGCGTAAACAAGCACAGGTAGAGGAATAAATAACTTATCATATAGACGTCGAAAAAGTGCGCCGGGTTGAACGTGTTAAATAAAACAAATTAGATTTACATGGTCTTCAAAAACATATTTGTACGATTGTAGGCAGATTTTGGAAATAAGTTTATATTTACTTGATATTCCATTAAAGGAATTTGTTCGCACTGAAAACATTATGATTAAGTCGCAATTGAGATGTGAACTTTTTATTTACATTTTTACAAGTGCGTTGATATAGTTGTATTACGAAAATTTCTTCGAATCTTCAACCTCAGTGTTACTCAGTGTTAAAAATGTAACAATCATCGAATCTTTATCAAATATTACATATAAAGCTACATCTTTTTACTTTATAGACAAAACAGCAAAATCAGTACTTCATTTGTTCAGTTTAAAACGTAGTGCGACATTTGAACTTGTTATCAATTAAAACGTATATGAGATTTTGGAGTACACTAGTAACTAAAATCATAAAGGAATTATAGAAATCAATTGCGAGAATTCAAACTGACTTAACTTTTATTTTTCTATTAGTTTTTTTTTATATAGACATAAAATAATACGAGATTACAAAAAATTTGACTAGATCTGGCTGACTTAATCATCTAAACTTACGTAAATAAATGGGTGGAATGTAAAATAAATATTGCACATCAATTGTATTTAAAAATAGATCATATTACTGCACTTTTGTAGTTTTGTAGCCAAATGGTGATTATGAAAATTCTAAAGATGGATTAATTCCAACGTCATTAATCGTCGCCACCAGCCGTCTGGAGTGTTCCAGAGCGCAAGTAGCAGTCACGAGTCCCAAATGTATACAATACAATTCGAAACATTTGATTTTTGTTGGCTGTATTTTTGGAAAATTTGTTTCGCAAAGACGTCTAGGAAAAATATTTGGAAATGTATAAAATTCTTCAATTTTACTTATTTAAAATAAACTCACTGATAGTAGTCTCCAGCCAAAATTCCTGGTTCATATTGCTGTTTTGTTGTAGTACTCGTGGCAAATTGATTTTGTAATTCTTTTGGTTTAATTGTTGTTCCATTTTGATCTTCAAACCAGAGGAAATATGAATAATTAAAAGCTGTATCTTTCCACATTACAGATGTATGTCCTTTGCTTAAGTATGCTCGCGAAAATTCAACCATGGACCAAATCTAAACGGAGAAAATTTTATAAATTTGCTCAGGTGAATACTGAGATAAAATTATAACAATACCTTTTCCTTTGGTATTAGTGTTGAATTACAGCTTACATCTGGTGCTACCATAAATCCTACTGTGCGATCTATATATATAAAATGCACAAGTCCTGGAAATTCTTCAAGATATGTTTTGAAAGTGTTAAGGAAAATTCGTATAGTATGAATATGATTCAAATAGTTGGAATGAAAACATAAATTTTATTCTATCCCTAAACTAAATTTAGGCGTCATTCCTTCATCATACAACTCATAGAAAAAAATGAAATTTGTCTCACTTTTGTTTAATCCTTTCACTACGAAAGGCGTATATGTACGCCCTCACAAGTCCATCAATATATACGAAATGCGTAAATATATGCCATCTGCATTTGTATACTATAATACCTTCCCTATTTTACCAATTGATTCAATATGGAATTTATTTTCCTTTGAAACATAGGAACTAAAGTATGGACAATTGCTTCGAAGGGTGTTGAGTTCTAAGAATGGTGTCAAATCTCCGACCAAAACAGTGGTCACTAGTCACTGGTCTGCACAGCGGGACTAATGTCGCTGTTGATATATCACTTCGAAATCGCGTGGCAATAAAAGAGTTGTCACTTCAAAAATTTTTGTGTAGAGTATTTAAAAAGGATATGATTCAATAGATAAATTGCGTTGAGATTTTACAGAAAGAAATTCAGTAAATTCCAACAATCTTTCCTCAACAAGGGTTGAAATTTCAGATACACGTTCAAATCCATGTTCCAAAGCGGCACATTCGATACAAGTAAGCTAAGAAAATAAAGAAGTACAAACATGTTAGTTTTATAAAAAGGATAATTTCATATTCCTTGCAAAAATCCATTTTTTTCACTTTGTATTTATCATACATAGATCCCTAAATTTTAGACAAATATAAATAACAGCACTCACCGAAAAGAGCTCCTTTAATTCATCAGCAAACGCTGGAACATTTGATTCGATCCTTATAACTAAGCTTTTCTCCGAACTTTTGAAGAACTCCTGATACTTTTTCTTCAGCAGTTCCCATTTTGAACAGAATCGTTTAAAACATGAGTCAATATCCATACTGTTATATTTGGCCTTTTTAAAAGCTTCCATTGTTTGTTTTACATATGTCTCTAAGGTTTCAAAAGATGATTTCAAATTTTCAAAATCTCCCTGCATTTGAATATGTCGAGTTTTTTGAAGCGCAAAAAATGTATCAAAAAGCGAATTCGCAACTGGTAAATTTCCATATTCAATGAGAAGAATAAGAACAACTCCCTTATCTAAAATAGAATGATGCACAATATGAGGCACACATCCCGAGAAACCTGCGGAGGTTTGTCCTCTCAAAAAAAATAAATGAGACTGAATGTTAATAGCTTTCGAACTCATTTTAGATTGTAAATTTTTGCACAATATGGTCAAAAACAGTATATCAGATGGTGAGAGTTTTTGTGCCTGGCGACTGTGAAATTGTAATCTTTAATATGATGAAACATTTAATTATATTAATTTACCTTGAGTAAAGACCAAGGAATCTTCCATTTACGTATAAAAGGGCGTAACTCCGTTGAGAATGTGGATCTTGTTTCAATTTGTCAGTAGCCGCTTCTAATGTTTTAGATATTGCATTTTTTACATCCACATTAATTAAGACTTGGTCGATAGCTTCCAACAAGAATCCCTATTATAAATATTTATAAAATTAACAACGATATTATTCAGAATGTTGTATGCGTTATAAAATACCTGCTCCGAGTCGTAAAGTTCTTCCCACGTATCCAGAAGGTCAGTGAAAAGATCAACTTTAGATTCCTTAGATTTTAGTCTATAAATTTGTATATTCAAGTAAAGATAAATAAATAATAAATAGATACTATAAAGAGAGTATACAATACAAGTTTTTATTGATAGTTGTATTAAAAATTGAGCTATAACAAATTCTTTCCGATAAAATGGTTTGAAATTAGATAGTTTTAAGAAGTAATCTCTGAACTCGTGCATAAAATATTCGGAACCTAATGCAAAGCAAATAAATGTTTTGATTGATAGCAATTTAATAAATTTCATAATAAAAAGTGAGCTTGGAACCACTATGAATGTGAAGCCTCAACCGCATGTAAGCAATTTAAATCGTGAAGTTCTTAATAACAGTGAAAATTTCCAAAATAATAACAAAAAAATACTTTTTAAGCCCTCTACATTGTTTAAATGGAAATTTTTGGTTATTATTCTACAATTACGAACTATTTTCTTTAAAATAAAAACATCTAATTTATCGTTTGGATTAAACAGGCCGGGTAGATTTTTATTTTGTCATGCTTTGCGTGCCTGAAACAAATCCACACATAGCTTACAAATGACGGCTATTCAGCTATATAGAATTATAGCTGAATATACGCCTCTAGTACTTAAAACTAATATTTGCTCAAGGGTTTGTACTTTATAGAAGCAGGCTTTGTGTTCCTATTTTATTTGAGGTGGACATTTATAATTGTGCTAACTGAAACAACACAACTCACATAAACAAGTTTGTTCCGCAGATGTATTTTGCAAATGACAGGCTTATTCCCAAACTCCGGCGCAGCTTGTCTATGGGGCCAGACTTTATTCTCACGAACATGTACCCCAAAAACTAAAAAATATTTCTTAGTACAGGCAAATTAAAATACGTATTAACCTTTTACCTCATCGAAAGCAAAATTAACATCATTATCACACTGAAATGTTGTATACGTGTTGTCGAACTGGCAAAACATTATTTTTTGCGAGTTTATTATGGGGCTGAATATCTGGAGGATAATGTTGTTGTTTAGGTGCTCCTCTGCGGGCTGAAATGAGTAACCGGAAAATATCAGATATTGCTTAAATCCGCACTGAAGTCTGATGAAACGAAAATTCACTTACCGACTCTGGTGTGATGAGCTCCTGGGACAGTGCAATCTGGCGAATTTTTTCTGATAATTCATTATTGAGTTTTTTGTAAATAATGTCGTTCTGGTGGTCAAAAATTAGCAAGCCGTCCATTCTTACAGGGGCAAACAATTTTAGATAAAGACCAAACACAGCTGTGTGGAGTGATAACCAAGAATCTGTCAAAGTTGCCGAAGTACAAAATGCATCTGAAGTCTGCTTGGAGCAGCAACATGCTGATAACTTTTGTTTCCGACGCAAAGATTCAAAGTCACCTAACGATGCAACTTTAAAATTTAAAATGATTTTCTATTCTACGAAGGATTTGAATATAAAATCAAGTTAAAGGGTATCTAACACTATCCTGTATGTGTTAAAAATATGCAAAAACCCGAAACCATTGATGAATATTTCAGTGAATTTAAAAATTGCGTAGTTAGAAGCATTTCCAGATAGTTCGTCCGCAGTGACTGTCGAAGGTTATTAGACTTTATAACAACATCAATTAAGTGATCTAATAGCTGCTAAGAAGCATAGCATAAAATATTATACAAGTTTAAATTTAAATTTGTTGGATTTTCCGTTAAAAAATAAAATGGGCCTGCTTAAAAATGTTTTATAGCATTTTTTAGGTAATACTAAAAGAAGATATGTTGTAAGTTTGAATAAAATCTGTTGTGTAGTTTTCAAGACATGTTAGGAAAAACGCAAAAGACTAAAAGTTAAATTTTTCGTTTCCAGTAGAAAACAATTATATAGAAGTGATATTCTTTTAAACTTTTCAGTTTTTTTATTATAGTCTTATGTATAAATTTAAATCCACCTCCGTTTTTTCATTATCAGTTGAGTTGAGTGGGTGTACCTTGAAAACTCATGAACTCGAGAATGATGGTGAGGGTTTACAGTGATTATACATAAAGTTATTAGAATGTATTTTAGTTTATCAAAAAATTAAATGGCTAAGTAAAATTATTTAACAAAAAAGGTATGCTAAAGTTTAAAGCCTTTACAATTCGTGTTGAGAAGTCCATACTCTTTTTGTTTCTTCTTTTATTGTTAAGCTATCCCTTAGCGTCAATACAGCTGTTTATCTAATCTCCTAATATTTTCCAGCAGTTTTATAAGATATTAACACCCGGTCTTGATTGTGTTCAAGGGAGAACAGTGATATGATTTTGTTCCATCCACCTTTGTGTATACTAGGCCGTATGGGGCCTGGCATTATCTTGTTGGTAAAAACAATCGGTCTACGAAGAGGCATACCATCTTTAATGTAAGGTAGCAAGAATTCCCGCAGAATTTCCAAATATTTCTGCTTGTTGACCATTCCGTCGATAATACACAAGTCAGAAAAACCATACCACGACATTGCACTACATACACTGGTTTTCCCACTTCTTCCTTGAGCTTGTTGCTGGACACATTGAGATAAGTATTTTTCTTTTGGGGGTCTACGAACGCACCTTCTGCTATTTGGTAAGAACTAAAATGTAATTTCTTCCGACAAAATAACTCGTTTCCAGTCATATATTGTCCATTTGCGATGTAATTGATACAATTGCTTGCGAATTTTTGAATTTTTTGGAATTATTAAATGATTTTTTACCACTGGTCGGCTTTTCAAAAGTTGTGCATAAAGTAGTTTTCGCTTATGCGCCGTAAATTCATCCTTTTCAATAACAAGCTAGAATTTTTATTGTTTTCTGTACTTGAGAGGAATCGGTATTTTTAACTATTTTAATTAGTGCCTTTTTAAAGCGCTTATCTATGACACATTGTTCGTGTTGAACGTACCTTTTGTTTAACGATTACGCTGTTTTTATTTTGGACGCATACTCTGCTGATGCCAAGCTTCTCAGCAATGCGTTGTTGGCTATTGTTTTCTTTGCGAAAAGCTACAACTTTATCAAAAGTAACCATATAAGTTTCAGCAAATATTTAAAGGATACGAATGCTCACTTGCTGCAGAATACTGTTTGCCAAGTGTTCTTTTACCCATAATACCTGAGTAGGTTTAAAGCAGTAACAAAATTAGTGTAAACCAAGAATTACTCAAAGGTTACGATCAGACACTGCACTGATTAAATATGGTAAACAGCTAAATTAACCCTTTGTGCGTTAGTCATTGATGTGCTTCTTAACATCACTTTTCTACATCACTTTGTTGAGTAATTTTAATTTAGTTTTTTAATTTCTTAATTAACTTAACTATATTCTCTTACAATTAAATTGAATCCTACAAATAATGATATGACCTCCTCAGTTATCATATTTGAATACCTGGAATTTTTAACATTTAAGATTAAAGTCAACGGGTAGTGCAAAAATCAAGGTGATTGCATTGATTGATGCATAAAAGTTGTATATTTGTGTTCAAAAAATTTGCATTTTGCTATGATTACAAAACTAAAACGAATTTCAGAAAACTAGGTCTTTAAGCTGAACTTAAAAGTACAATACTAACACTACCATTTAAAATTTTTAAGTAGAAGAAAAAGGTTTAGTATTTGCACTTGAAATTTTCCGAGTCCTAGTAATGGTACTTAAATCCTAAATTACTTTAGATGAAATTGAAAATAACAATCATCAGTTTTTATTTTAAGACGAAAATTGTTAAACGATTGCTTTAATTAAAACGTCCATCACTTCTCCACTACCTGACTTTTGATTAGACCATGTAAATTAACCATGTTCAAAGAAATGTAACTTCAAATCGACAGATAAATGAGATGAGTTGTACTAGCAACAGGTATTCTGCTTAAAGATATGGTTGTTGGTCAGCTAATCTCCTTTTTAAAAAGAAGAGCTTTTCACTCACCGTTTTCTCCGCAGTTAGTCAGTTTTCACTTGCCAACATTAAGCCGATTCTAACAAAAAAGTGATTATCAGTTATAATTTTTAGAAAATACATTTTATAATACAATTGAATAAGAATTTATTTAAATAATATACAATAAATAACGAGAATTTATAGATATATAGAGAGAATAGAAACTATGTTCGTTACAAACTCGGATGTGATAGCGCCGATGTTTAATACGTTCGTCGCCCTGTAATAACTGAATGCGCGACTGAATAAAATGTGGGGACGAACATGTTAATAAGTGAAGGGAAAATATAATGATAGATTTATTTACCCCTCTCGTGTTAAAGAAATGTGTAAAGCTTGAGGATTTATTACGCCGCTTAAAGCGCGGCGCTGGTTATGCTTTGAGTTGACCAAACGCGCTGAATCTGCTGCCTGCACAGCTGCACACTTTCCGAAAGTAAAATTTGGCAGCTGTTGTCGCAGACGTGTAAAGTGACACTTCTCTAGATATGAGTTGTTTACGTTTCTGTGCAGCGACCTAGTCGATAAAACTGCAAGTTTAGGATGAAACTGTCGAGGTATTTTCAATCAATTCTAACAAACGGCATCAGGAAGGACAAGTACTGGCGAACGTATGTTCTTTTGGTCATAATCCGGGTGCTGCTGGTGTTCGTCCCGCAGATTGGATACATCCACCCGGATGAATTCTTTCAATCCATCGAGGTGTTCGCCGGTAGGTAGTAAATTCATTGAAAAGATGGTTACACTGAATTAAACTGCACTTAAAGGCGATGAATTTGGGCTGGAGCACACCCGGACGTGGGAGTTCAACAACACGTTCCCCATTCGCAGCGTTGCTATTTCGTACTTCATCCTGAAGATACCACTGAACCTCCTTGACTTTGTATCGATTTATACAAAGTACTACCTCGATCTGGAGCTAAAAACTAGCTACATGTTCCTTGTCTATCCGCGTCTTATCATGTGCTTCCTTTCGTTCCTCAATGACTGGAGTCTCTACAAAATATGCGAGTCGTACAGCCTCCAGTACGATATCCGGATGCTTGCCCTGGGGAGCTCCTTTGTGATGCTCATATTCGGTACCCGGACCTTTTCCAACTCAATCGAAATGACTCTTTGCTCCGTCCTGTTGTACTTTGCGGCTGATTGCATGATCAACTCGAACACGATTATTTACAAATCGGAGTTTCTGCAGGAGCGCTACCAGAACGCGAGCTCCACGGGAGAGAAGGTGAGGTTCTACAAGCTGAAGGCAGCTCTACCCTCGCACTCGTACAATCGAATCCTCCTGGTGGCAACCCTCTGCGTTGTTGGGGTCTTTAACAGGCCAACCTTCCTCATCTTCGGAGCTCCGATCGTTTTCTTCTGGCTTTTGCGAGGCATGGGAACCAAAAGTGTCTCCTTTTTAGACTTCAACTTACGCATTGTGCTGTTTTGCGTTTGCGCCATTCCGTCGATAATTTTCTTCACCCTAGTCGACTCCCTCTACTTCAAGTACCTTACCGCGGGAGAAATTCATATGCTGGATGTTGGGATTGATAACTTCGTCTTCACCCCATGGAACTTTATCAAATACAACATCGATCCGGAGAAGACTGCTCTGCACGGGGTGCATCCGAGGTACTTGCACCTCTTAGTTAACATTCCTCTGCTGTTTAACGTCCTGGGAGTCGTTGCGGTTGTTTCATTTGCAGCACTTGGATATCGGTGAGTATTGCTTAATATCTAATAGAAAAAGGGTTGGCAATTTAATTAATTCACTTCAATAAATATAGTTCACGAAAGCTTGAACTAATAAAAGGCAGTCTTGTTCTAATCTACTGAGAAGATTGATCAACTATTCAGGAGAAATTTAATTTAGTCCTTGCTGCTCATTCGTGTAGATATAAATTAAACTTGATAGTTAGAGAAATCCCTCCTCATACCGTCAAACTACAGCCGTTGAAATTTTATCCTGATAAATTTGGAGCCTTTTACTTCAGATCAATTTCGTACTTTTAATAAAAAGCTAATTGGTTGGTGAAAAGTTCTCAAAGTTCCTTTCAGAAATTCTAAGTAATAGTACTCTTGAATAGATTTATAATTTTACAACAAAGTTTATTTCATGAGCAATCAACGCCTAGGAAGCCCGTTTCACAAAATTAATCAAATTAATCAATGTTGCCCCTGGAGCTCGACTGCGTGTAGCATAAAATTACCTGCCCCAATGAACTTCTCAGCAGTTTTTAAATTTGATTCAATAATTTTTGAGATTACCACTTAATAATACCACCCCCCCTATCCACTTTTCATTATTTAAATTTAAATAAGACAAATTGTTCCTAAATATGTTTTTTATTTTAGGTTTCTCAAGGGTGACTATCGCTATTTGCCGCGATCACAGTCCATTGTCGGGCTTATGTCCTCGTCTGTATTCGCCCCGCTATTTATCTTATCGTTGATAAATCATCAGGAAGCGCGATTTCTTATTCCACTAACACTTCCAATAATTTTACTGCATGCACCAAAGCTTGTAACTGGGTTTTGTCCAGTATACCCTTTTGCCAAAGAAAATAAGTTCCTGCGGTTAATTTACGAGAAAATTTTAAGCGGCAAAGTTAGTTCAAAGAGTCTTCTTACAATTTGGTACACCATCAATATCTCGTTATGCATATTTTTTGGTTTTCTACATCAAGGAGGTGTTTTCCATTTAGCCCAACATTTTTCTGGGATCATGAAAATTAAGCCAGTTACGACTCAAGTTCATTTAGTTACTAGTCATATTTATAACATGCCTATATCTTTTGTAAACACGCCGAGTTCGACTATTTTACACACAAATCGAGGAACTGGGCAAAAATATCGCAGGGGAAAGGAATTTTTTCTTTATGAGTACGGAAGCGCCGACATGGATACACTGGTGCGGAAAATAAAATTAATTTTAGATGTGTGCGAAATGAAAGCTGTAAACAAAAAACAACAGTACCGACTTTACCTGGCCATACCTACCAGTCTTAATTACGAATTCCAAGATGTTTTCTATAAAAGAAACACCACAGCGGTTCGGCATACACTTCTTAAAGTTTTCTACCCGCACTTGTCCATGGAAGCACCACCCAAAATCTGGGGGAGACATTTATGTGATTTACACACGAGTGACGATGACCTCGAAGGAACTTGCATCGCGCAAGAAATGATGATGAACTACGGGCAACATTTTTCATTTTCTTTTATATTTAGACAATTCTCGTCCTTCGTTCATCAGTTTGGATTAGCTTTGTATCGCATCGAAATCAACAGACATATGTAGTGAATATTTTTAATTTAGTCAATTTTAGTAAGACATTCCTATCTTAAATTTAATTTGTTTGTGTGCAATACAAAAAAGTTGTATAAGATTAATTTTTAATTGTCTTATTATATAAGGAATTTAAGCTTTAATTAGTTTCCATTGTTTCTTTTATGGGTCACTACTTTTGATTAAGATTTACATTCACTTTAATTCTTGATGACATTAAAAATTGTTATAAAATCGTTGTTTTCTTATAGAATCCAAAAGAGAATTCTATTTCTCTAGAGTTACCTTTTGCATGCTATAAAACATCACAAAAAATTCTTTGGCTGCTGTTAAAGTCGAATTTAGAATTTGGACTTTATCTGGGAATTCAAAAATGAAACGTTTTGCTAGCAGAAACAATCTTTCAAGTTGTTTTGTATATTTATAAAACAAAAGGTGAGTATTTAAGATTGAAATCTTTTAATAGTATTAATCTAACTTGCTCTGGTTTAAATTCATAAACAAATTTAGCTAAAGTAAATATAGTAAAGCGTATAATACATTTTTAAATGAAAATTGTAGAGATACACATCATGATCAAAATTTCAAAACATTTACTGTCAACTACGCAGTTAATAATTCCCTCGCATCAAAGAATCCGACGGAATTTAATTCGGATCGAAGGAAATTAAAAGTAATTTCGTATTTGCAAGTTTAAAGTGCAATTATTTTATTATCTCTGATTATTGCTGTAACCACAAATTCATAATTATATTTGTTACGATATTTAAATGCAGACAAGCACGCATAATTGAATGTTTGGCTTTTGATAAGATCGATTTCTGGAAAGGTAGAAATACGAGTATAATTATTATTTATTTTACAATTGAGGATTCAATTCTCAAATTGCTTTCTTATTTTCGTGCACTTGTGAACTAAGCCGATATGGCAAGAGGTAGTAGGAATGACGATTTAGGAATAGTTTGAGTATTTTGTTTCGCTTAATCTCGATATTATCGCAATGACCCCAATGCAGACAGTCGTAGATTAGTTTCCAAAATAATAATTTTATATACATATGCTCGATTTTTAACTACTTTATTTAGTAGTCCTTCATCAAATTGAAATTCATATTTGTTTATGATAAATTTCTTAAAATAAATAATTACAACAAAGAAATAAATAGGAAACGTTTAACAAAAATACAGCAGTTTTTATTACATAAAAATGTTTTATTTAAAATAGTATGGGTAACATGTATTTTGTATATGTCTTATAAAACTAAATGTAGAATCTCGTTAAAAAGTGTATACATATAAAAAATCTTTGTCGAAAAAGTTATATTAATGTCATTTTAATATTTTTTTTTACCGACGATTGCAAATTGAAAATGAGGAAGCACCACTAATAGCAATCTCATTTAGATCACAATAATTTCCTTCTTATTTCGTACTTGGAGCACAAAAAATGTTCAATGGCGTCTAAAGTTGATGCATCAATTAAGGAATAGAGACTTAATATAGAAATATGGCATTCATTTTATAATGGAACATCTTATTCTAAAAATTGAGTCCTTATACAAATGATCGTTGAATTTCCCGCATTTTGACAGCGATTTATGACTAGTTCTTTGTTAGCACTTCCTCGTATTGTATTTATTTTAAATGTAACTGAAATTTCTATTTTTGGAATGAAATAGTTGACTTCAATTTTGAATTAAACCCGACTTTAATTTGGCTTTTAGTATTGAATTTGACTACTTTGAAATTATACGAATTAACTCATTCTACGATGGATTAAGCAAAAGCGAATTTAATATACTATGCATATAAGATATGATTACGGATTAAACGAACAAGTTGCGGGGAAAATTCTAATGTAAAGCAAGTACTCTATTATTATTAATTGCTTTTACCAACAACCATGTGTTAATTATTGCTAAATTGACATTTATTCCTTAGTTCGATACTTTAACTTAGTAACCTTGGGCCCAGTTAACTTACAATCATACTTTACGATCGGGTTGAGACATTAGTTGAAAATAAAAATTTTAAGTATATCTTTTTACTACACTTTTTATTAAGGTTATTTTTTTGTCATTTTGAGCGCTGAATTTCTTTTAATTTAACTTACTTTACAATTACTGGGCACCATTGATTAATGCAAAGATAGTGTAACTTATTCTGAAAGTCAAGCAAGTTTATTACGAGTTCCTATTGCTGAATTAAGTGTTGTGCTGCTTTGTTGCACATTGGTAACAAATTTTACAAGAATCGTTGTACCGAGTTTCTCAAGAGAGCGACATGAATTAAGTAGAATTTCTTTTTTGTTTCTTTTTCTTTTGATTCACAATACCATTCTACCAACAAAGCGTATACAAAGCCGAACTGAATAAAGTTTAACATCACTGTCAGAGTAAGCTCCATGCGTTAAGTATAATTAACTGTATTATAACTATTCAATTCAATTAAATGAAGTCATGACAATGCTTCAAATTGCATACGGTTGATTCATTGCACCATAAAATAACTAATTCTCATTAAAAATATATTTGACCTTCTTTGTATAAAAAAGGAAAACATCAAAAATGTGTTGCATTGAATAGAACAGTTTAATGAAAATTCTTGGCTTATGCAACCACATAGCCATGTATAACTATTAAAAATGCTACGTTAAATGATTTTAAAATTAAGAAAAAAAGCATCCGTTTAATAAGTTTATAAAAAAAAACTGTCTAATATAAACAGTTTTTATACAAAGATCATTGTGTAGTAAGAACTTTGAAGTCAAAAAGTATATATTAAAATTAGAATTTTCAAACTTACAGAAGATTTGATGCGAGAAAAATAAATAAAAATATATGTATTTTACTGTTGATAGTCATACGATTAGTTGATGAATAATGATATTTGAAAAATTAATTTTGACTATATATTTCGATATTTTTTCCTACCCACATAAATTGGGTGCTTGTTTCCACTATTTATTGTAAAGAAAATTTAATTTAAAAAATGAACCAAGTACAATTAATTTAGTGTTCAGAACGTTTCAATATAAAAATTTTAACTAAATCACAAGTTTAAACAAATTTTTTTAAATAATACAATTATTAATTTCATTACAATTTCGTAATCATATTTATTTTAAAAACTGAATAATTTGGGAGTTAAAAAAATGTCTTAACTCCCTTTTAACTAGTGAAATATTTAACAAATAAAAATATCTAACCTTTTGATTTT
Source organism: Philonicus albiceps (assembly GCA_963969385.1). Lineage (NCBI taxonomy): Eukaryota > Metazoa > Arthropoda > Insecta > Diptera > Asilidae > Philonicus > Philonicus albiceps. Next base: position 35,341,272 of record OZ017773.1, read on the forward strand.
TCACAGTAAAATTGTCTAAATGTGTTATTATCACGGTTAATGCATTTTTATTAGATAAACCAATTTCTATGAGCATTGACGCATACATGAATTGGCCTTTATAAAATTTTGTTCACAAGTAGATGAATACTAAGTAAATAATTTTAATCGTTGTAAATGGAAATGGCAGCATTTTTCTTAAATCTTAATTGACATTATATACAATTGCGCTTCTAAATAACGAAGGGCTATTACATTTTACGATAATTCTCGTAGCATGGCAGTCAATTTCAAAACAATTTAGTTGCAATACACACTATTGCAGTAGAATATATACACAACCATGTAATACAGAAGGAATGCTGCAAATTTGCCGTACTTACGAGTAAGTGGTGTTTGTCAAATGACACTGTCGTCTTCCGAATACGACATATCGTAACTATTTCCGTTGGATGTTCCATTTGAGAGTATCTTCTTAATCTTAAGCAGATAATACTCACCCTCATCATCAATTGTAACAAACTCTGTAAAACTGCTATTTGTGTGAAATTTTTGAGCCTGATTACCAGCAAATTTTATGCAAGACAGCAATTCCGGTTTGGTCGAAGGTCCCTTTTTATTAGACCAAGGATTTAATGATGGTACAGGACTTATTGCAGAGTAGGAAGATTTCCGCGAAGAACTTTCCGTATTATCCTTACTTACAGAACTAAATCGGGAGCTATGACGATGTGCTTTGCTTAAATTGAAACTGTTATCCATGGGATTGTTCAAAGCGTACGTTATATCCCAGAAACAAATTTGTTCGGATAAACTCGCCAAAATTGTAGGTGAGCTAAAATCTGTCCACGGTGAGAATTTTATGTCGAATATTGGTGCCTTGTGAGAGTCTAAATTTTGTAATAGCTTCCAGGTTTTATCGAATCTGAAAACCTTAAAAAAATTTATTTATAAAAAGCATAATTTATTTAATTGCGTTAAATATTAATTTAAATTAAACTATATCGGGCCCAACGTAAAACTCATTCAACTGAAGAAAATTTTTCTTATAATTAACCACAATTTCACAGCATAAATTTCAGATTTAATCAGACTGGTTCTACTGATCGCGAAATGTAGCAAAACGATTGTTTTCAATAAACCAAGATCAGTGTCAACGCAAAGGAGATTATTTTTTAATTGAATTCGGATCTTCTAAACGTTTGAATTTATTTGCAAAAACTAGAAAGTTATTGCGATACGATAGCGTTCAGTATAATCCTCCGTAGGATTATCTGAAACAAAACAAAATCAAATGTATTCTTAATTATTCTGCCGCTATCAAGCACGTTAAGCAATTACACAACAAATTATCAAACCATCCATTTTTCATCTTAAGTCCCATTTTGAGATATCTACATGTGAATTTTGACAGAAACTATAAAATTATAAGAATTGATGGTTTAGTATCCCATATTCCAAATTCTTTTAGTTATATACCTAATTTATCGATGCAACTGACACAAAAATCAAAATAACCTAGGGATTGTAGAAAGCAAATTCTTTATATGCCCCTTCTGATCACAGCATTTAATTAATAAGTGAGTTTCATTGGTTTACAATTGTTCACACTTATAGTGTTATTAAAGGAAATTATTTTTTCGTAGTGTTATTCTGATTAAAGAGAGTTATTTATATTCTTGGCTTTTTTATAACCTGTAAAAAGCAAGATTCTAAATTTCTTGGCTATTGTAGAATTTGTTCATTGCCATACTGTCTTATATCCTTTACGGAATTAAATACGACGACAAACGAAATTTATTGTAAATTAGGGAATCTTTAAATTATTATATACGTATATAACATTAAATATACCTCAATTAATCCTTTTTGGAATCCAATCGCGCAAAGGGTAGCATCGGCAGATAAAGCAATACTGGTAATGGTATCGTTAGAACTGCTAGTGAAAACATGTTGATTTGGTCTTCCCATTTTTCCATGTTCAAGTGTTAGTTTGTAAATCTATGAGCAATAAAATAAAATAATTAAAACGAAAATGAATTCAGTCCAAAAATTTTGTTAATGTTCAAAGTAGGACAATATTACAAAACAGTAGTTCTGAGTGTGAAAACAACTTTGTAATTAAAAAAATTAATTCAAGCTATGATTTTCATTAATAAAAGTTATATGTTAATAAAAAAATGTGGTATTTACATAAATATGCTCGAATCATCTAAGATTTGTTACTGCGTGGTAAAACACATTCGAAGTAAATGTAATATTAAAATGCATCTAAAGATTTCGTGATAAATATTTTCGAATGTGCTTGTGTTATGCTTTTTTCTTGGTGGGCATAATTGTTTACCTGAGACATATAAGGCGATATACGATGTCCAAAAATTTCTATATTCTTGTTACTGTATAGAAAAAATATTTGAGAGCTTAAGGTTTGTTTTTAAAAGTAATACACTAGCTCTACAGGCTTTTTTTTAATTTTGAAGGTTTCCATTTGTATCGTGGGATTCTTCTATATTTTTCAGTATTATTTCAAGGCCAATAATCACAAGGAACTTCAGACTTACTTTATTCAATATAATTTAAAAATGCCAATAATAAGATATGGTGTGCCGATTCAGCCTTTTAAATTGTTCCATTGATGACATACTTTGATTATTTGCATTTATATTAACCAATTTGACAGCCTCTAGGACAATGTTTAAAAAGTATAATACTTACAAAAACACTGTTTCTCTTAGCAGCAATAGCGAGATTATTTAACTTCAGATCTGAGCCTCTAAGGTAGGAACCGATGTCATCAACTTCCATAATATTTGAAATTTCATTCTCTAAGGAGACAATCTAAAAAAAAATTAACTATAACATTAAATTTATTTCTTTTTAATTTCAAATGCTAACATTTATTTTGCATTTTTTGTCCAACAAAATTAAGTAACTATAAGCAAATTGATAACATTCTTCGATCGCAAAGTCGAAGTGGGTAGCTTTTCCATTCCGGTAAACAAAACAATTGTTTTGATAAGAACCAACTAAAGAGTCCTCATCTATCAAAGAGAGGAATATGACTGGACTTTCAAATCCAAAATCTGTTTTCTTTTCAGATGAGTCATATATCTCTCCGTTTTCACAGCCAAAGTAGAATTTATCATTTACTACAGTTATTGCAGAAATTTTGCTAATAAGGGTAGCCGGCTGTATCATTGACCACTCATTGCCTAAAAGATGATGAATCTAAAATGAATGTAGAGAAATTAAAAACTTTTAAACAATTTTTAACTTCGTTATTTACTCTATTTTTGGAGTCAACAGCTACTAAAGACAAGCCATTTTCATGGAAACTAACATCAAAAAGTTTTTTTCCCAAAAGCCAACAATTTGGCTCGAATTGCAACAATGTTTCATGTTCATTTACTAGTCCATTAATGGAGTTCGCCCATGTAATTGAATTATTTCCACTAATTTTAAGTCCGAATATATTCAGAACATTACGTCCTTCGGCGCCAGACACAATTACGTATTTATATACGTCATCGTCCAGCGGGTATATGTCTATGCATGTAATACTATCGCTAATACTGTTCCTCAACATTTCCGATTTCTCTAAAGTATCAAACACTATTACTCCCTGTTTTGTGCCAACAACCAAATATCTATTATCCTCTGATAAGCTGCTGCACATAATAGCACCTCGTCGATCAGAAATTTCGTATAGTGTCTCCAAGTCACCGTTTAAGAAGTCCAAATGTTGTTGTTCATGCAATGTAAGTTGAAGCATTTTTTGCGGGAAAATAAATATTATTTTTAAAGTATTTTCTATTCGGTAGTAATGCACATTTATTGGACTATTTGTGTCTTGAGGCCATTGGAAGGACATGGGGCAACCGCTAGAGCCATCCCTCAACCTGAAGATTTGCAAGCTTCCTGAATTATTCAATATCATGTAGTATCTGTCAAATAATTTTACAAGAAATCTTATATTCGGCATACGAGTGCTTAAGGGAGGAATACGTTCAAATTCAAATCGTTCACTGTAATTATCCCATTTTAAGATGTTGATGTTCCCATTAGCAAATACCAAGTGTAAATACACAGAATAGTCCTCTTTCGTTTCCAAATAGAATGTTCGGATATTATCTTTTCTGTGGTCCATGTCTCTATCGACATACTGCAAGCAATCTTTTGTCCTCATCTTCGAATAGATCTCGCTATTAATAACATGACTTTCGATTGAACGACTACTTGGCTTTCGCTGTACACTTCTCCTTCGTTCATCTGCAATTGACCAAACTCGCAATATCCCTTTTAAGTCTAAAGTTATGACATAGTTGTTGAGAAATACATTTATGGTAGTAATTCCTTCAGAGTTTGTGAATTTCGTGTGTTCCAAATTGTAACCTAAGGATAGATCAGCCAAGATCATTTTATCGTTATCTATCGAAATGATGCAAGAATCAGGCTCGACAAGTTTCAATACTTTCGGTTTTGTTGGAAGTTTTATCATTTGACGCCGACGGTGAAAATGATCCCTAGAGAAGAAATCAATATTAAAAATTTTCATAATATATATATACGAATAGTTAAATTCTTATAAAAATTGCTATATTATATTTGTTATGAAAAAATTATATCACAAAAAGTTAAATAAAAAATTATCTACATATTATTTATATTTCTTCATAGTTTAAATGGTGTCCTTAATAAATGACAAATGTCTACTTTGTATATGAACTTACCGTCTTAATATTAAATACTTAATAGCTAACCATAACATACATTGAACTTTGAGTAATTACTACCTAAATGCCATTATAAGAAAATTGTAGAACAATGAAGTGAAAAGTTTAATTGCAAAGGTCTGATGAAGTCCTTCGAAACAAAGGTGTTAAAAGTGCGTTTACTAAAAGCTCGCCAAAGAACAAATTCTGTTAGTAAGTATTAAAGTAATTGAAAATAGTGTGTGTATTAAATGCTCTCGACACATTTAGCAGAGATTGAGGAAGAAAAATAACTTAATATTTCTATAAACTGTACTTACCCATCGGTAAACCAAATTTTATCTTCAAAATGTTTTGCTTGTTTCTCCGCTTGTAAATATAAAGTTGATGTCATCAGTGCATATTGCAAGAGGCAAGTGTCACATGATCTAAATATCATTTCTTCAATATTAGGAAGAAATTCTAAAAGCGATTTGACGAAAATTTCCCTATCTGAATCTAATTCTGAAAAGAAAAAAAATTAAACATTTTCTTATGTAATTTATTAGGAACACACCTGTTATAAGCTCTTTATAATACTTTAAATCTCCAATGGTACTTGCTAATCCAGCAGCACGTAACTTTTGGCCAAGAAATCCAAAATCAAGATACAATTTTGGGAAGAACTTTTCCATTTTTGCCTCCCTTAAATGGTATCCGATAAAGTAGTAAAAGTAATGGTCATCTTGAAGATCAACTATATCAACTTCTGTTCGACTCGCCAATGCTTCTTCTATCCTGCATGAAAACCAAACATTATACTTTTCTTTGAGTACAAAATTATCTTCTATGACTTACTTATAATTCTCTACTAGTTTTTGGTGCAATTTCATCTTGTCCACATTACTCTGGGATAGTAAGTACGAATAATACAAGAAGTGTAAAATGCACACTACAGTTTCATCTTTTAAGTAAGCTATGGTAACCAAGGAAAATTTGTCGAACTTCCGCAAAATGATTTGAGCTTCCGGTTCAGGCATATCCCATAAAGAAGCTATGACCTGAATTGATAACAGAAGATATTTTATTTAGTGATCGATAGAAGGTATTTTAGTTGTACCTTTACTGGAATTTTAATGGAATGATAGAAGATAGAAAGCTTTTGATATAAGCCCCATTCTTCAGGAGTAAGTACGTTGAAAGACAACTGGATTAAGTTGTTTATTTTGTGATCGTTGAAACTAGATGATAGAGTACAATTATAAGTAAATATTTTAAATTGTTCTGTTAATTACTTAAAATGTTCTACATTTTTAATCCATTTATTCCACTCAGCTTTGGGTTGATCTTTCAAATTTTGTGCAATGATATTTAGCAAAAATGGATGTCCTTTGATTTGATCAAAAAGATCTGTATAGTTAGATGGAAATGTCAACTTCTTCCTGTTTAAAACTATCTCAAATAGATCTATGGACTCATTTTGAGTTAATCCTTCAAAAACATGTACAGTCTTCGTTAAAGCTCTCGGCAAGTGCTCTGCTATCTAAATTTAGAATTAAATAACAAAATTGCATATTTTTCTATTAGTTGTATCAATTTATACTTACGTTCTTGTTCCTTGTTGTTATTAATATCTTACATGGTAGATTAAATGCCTCTAAAGTCTTCCGATTTTGAACATCGGCTAGCACCAGTAAACAGTCTTTAAATTCATCCTCTCTTAGAATTGTGCGCAATTCTTGTTGCAATTCAAGAATTTTATTGCTTATACCTTCATAGTCTCCTAGCTTCTTTTGAGAACAGTTTTCACCTAGCAAAAGTTTCAACCTGCAAAACCAAATATTTGAATTTTATTTATAAAAATAACCAATATATGTACCTTTGCAGTTTTTCTAAATCTCGTTCTTCTCTATCGCAGTTATGCACATCAATCCAAAAAATTTTGAAATTCATTGCTGTCATAACGGCGTAATCGCAGCAAGCATCTAAGGCTAACCATTTCTTACCAAATCCTAATTCGCCATGAATAACTAAGTATTTCCGGGGTTTAAGTTTTTTTAAAATATTTCGAACTTGTAAATGCTAAAAGTACTCCAGGTAAAACTAGTTCAAGTAAAATCCGAAAAATACAAACATAGTGCAATCGATGAACATTAAAATCTGCATGCTTTGGAAAGTGACTCCTTAATTCATGAACTTCATTTATATACTTCACCAGTTCTTTGTCGCCTTCTAGGTATGACCGATGTTTATCCCTAATATTTTGTGCATGCCATGGATAGTAATATGTTTGGAGAATGTTTAAGAATAACTCGAGATCTTTGTTCTTATCTTCCAAGAGGAAGAACATGAGTGTAGTTCTTTTTTCTTCATTTTCCTTAAAAGCTCAACATATAGTAAATTTTAATTGTGAACTGCAAAAGACCTTACTTCTGACAAAATTCTTTTAATCTCATCTTCTGTAAACAACGCTCTAGACGGTCTTTCAATATCTCTGAAGGAAAAATCAACATAAAACTGCTCAAGAAATACTCGAAGTATTTCTTTTAAAGTAAATTTTTCACCTTCGCTGCTCTGTGACACTCTAGAATTCATCGTAAGCGAATCTGAAATAAAAATGATAAACCGTAAAACAAGAAAAAAAAAATGATAAACCAAAATAAAGGATTATTACAGCTTAAATAAGAATAATTGGCAGTCGCATGAATTTATAAGGAGAAAATGTTTTTTCGACGTAGCCCACACAGTTCAGCTCATTAGTTTTAATGCAAGAGCGTCTTGAAGTCTAAGGTCGTTTGGACCCTATTTGCATTGGGAAGTTTTATAGGAACGTTTGCGTTTGGAGTTATTGTTAATAATAAATTTATTTGGTGCATCCAATGTTTCAGATATAGGAAAATTTTATTGTAAGGATCCCAAAAATTACAAAGTACAGAGTATTATTTTATTTCCTAATGTCTTCTTATCAATTTCCTTTTGAGTCACTGCACAGAATTATACAATTTCTGATAATTTTTTTAAATACAGGGGCGAAAGCATAATAAAAAAAATAAGCATGAGCATCGATTCATTTAATGGCTAATAACTTTATAAATTATTCTTTATAACGTGTCTTTGCACTGTGCTTGTATGTAATGTACTGAAATTTAATATTTCAACTACTTTTTTTGGGGGCAATGAATATATTGAACCCAACTTATGTATCTGATAGCGTCAATTACCTACTTATACGCTATCAAGAGTTTCGCTTGTTTTTATTATCATTTATTAATTTTAAAATTATCAATTTTATTAGCCATGAAATTGTTAATTAATTTAAATTTGATAATGTGAAATTATTCGTAATATTAAATTATTATCAAATTTATTCCGCTCTATTAACCATCAATCTATTAAGAAATAAAAAAAAATTCCTATGCACAAGACATAATATTTTGGAACTTGGTTTTTTTATAACTGAACAATTTTATATTTGCAATACTCACTCATAATGTGAGCATCACATTTTTTATACAAAAAAAATGATAAATTTGAAATTACGCAAGGTACAGGTAACTAGTACATATAGACTAAATATTAATACTACCGTATCATTGCTTTCGTGCTAAATTAATTATTATCTACGATGAGATTTTAATCTAAACTCTAAATAATAATCAGTTATTAATATTGGGTAACTTTAATTGGAAAGTCTAATATTTTAAGAATATACAATTGGAAAGAAGACATTGTTTATGACTTCAATTAGAAGATAACTTAGTTTCCCGCTCATTATATCGGCTGATTCACCAATTACTTAAAAACCGTGCATTTTAAAAATACACAATTCAAAGATAAGCTTTTTCAATGGCATTTCACCTGGGAAGCGACTGAATCAAGGGAAAAATATTAGAAGTCCTTGCTTCGACTTTGCGTGACTAACGCAATTCCAAGTTTGTAATCCAAAGACTCGCGGGTGCCAACACCGACCGTACTTGCAGATTATCAGAAGATAGCGCACTATCAAATAATGCACCCCGCCACCGCGCCACTTGCAATTGGGGCTTTACTTTAGCGGCCCTCGAAGCATAGCCCTTGCCAACACACTCGACCATATCCAAAGGCGTGTTCATTGTTTTGTAATTATCGATCATTTCATAACTCCAAAAGCTAACCGAAATGACAGCGAGCCGCGGGATTTGCACCTGTGGCTATGTCAAAAGTTCGGAATTTGGGGTCATTATCACGACTTTTAGTTTTCAAGGTCTAAGTGCCTTTCTTCAAGAATCTTTTCACGAATATAATTTTTAGCTAATACATACGATGCCAATCAGCCAATATGCGAATAAAAATTCATACCTACAAGGTTTTTGTAAGCACTCAGCAATTTATTTTAACTTAACACTCCTAAAGTGAGCAATGAACGTGTTTTCATTGTTCTTCGCACCAAAATTTCACACCGACTCTTTTTTCGGTTCACATCAGTCTTAATGTTCTCCTTCTTTACACTACTCCATTAATTTTTAGGCAAATCTCAACTAATCACTAACAAACATTCACTAGAAAAAAAAAAACGACTCAAACAGCAACAGAACAATGATCCATTCTCTTCGAGGACACAAACTTTGTGATATGACATTCAAACCGTGAAGTAGGCTGCGCTCCAATTCCGGCAGTAACTTAACACCACTGATTGATGGCACGTGTGTGGAAAGCGCGCTGATAATATCAAGAAAAATTACCAATGCAGTAGGGAAGTAGGATATAATTTAAGGAAGCAATTTATTTTAAAAAATAAATTTAGATTAGCTTTAACTCGCTGACTGCCATAATTCTGCAATAAAGCTTTCGTAAGGAAGTTGCATGCAAGAATGCATTTGGCGAGAGCGTTTTCAAGCGCCGGTCACGAGTGATCCCCACGGCATTCAACATGTTAAAACTTCAGGATTTAAGGATAACTCGCTACAGAACAATTGTTTTCGGAATTTTCTATAAGCGTTAGGTTTCATCTAAAGCTAACTATTAATTAAGTTTAACAAAAATTAAATTTCAGGCAGAGCAGTTATTATTTGAATCGTTTAAACCTCAGCCAGGAATCCTTTTATTAGAGCAAGAGTAAGCCTTAGTTATAAGGATATATATATATCTGCAAATATATATAAATATGAATAATAAAGTGTTTGCCAAGATAAAGAGTATTATTTATTATTATAAAAGATTTTATTTGGGTCACACTTCTCAGTATGAAGCTGGAAACTTTCACTTAACCTCGTAATTGATAGGTTCAAGTTTAGGCTTTACCCTAAATCACATTAAAGATAAATATCACATTCCACTACACTAAAGTACATACTGCTCGAGGAACAATTTGTCCAGTTTACTTTTAAACACAGGCCCATACAACATTTCTATCTATCTTGGCATGCTCTACCATGACATATCCGATTTTATGGCAATTGATGTAGCCTTATAGATTAAAAAATTCAAGGAAACGCAAAACACATAATACCCGTTTTAAAATTTAATTTATTTGATGTTGTTAATTCTACATACCCCATATTCAACAAAGCCAACTAAAGGACAACTAACGAAACTAATACCAAATCGAATTCAAAATAAAACGGTTACTATCCCAATTTAACAAAACTTTTAAATGAAAGAATCGAAGACGGTCTATCGTAAAAGTGGCGAGCTGTACCGAACTGCAAGCCATCAGGACTTACAGATCTTCTTACAAGATCTCTTAAATCTGCTGATAATTTGGCTTTGTCCACGATGTTCTTATAATTCCTACATCTTCGCTCTATGAACTTATTTGTTTTCTTGTCTTTTCGCTTGATATTATCCTTAAGTTCTGCTTTTTTGTACTCCTCAAATATTTGGGCTTCCTTGTAGTTCTCTTCATGAAGAACTTGCTCCATGTAATTATCGTGCTTGAGTCGTCTAGTATAAGCATCTAAATATCTCTGCCGAATAAAGTCGGCCTTGGACATGCGGCACTGCAGACTGTTGTATATTTCTTGCTTCTGTAGGTCATCATCAAGCTGCTGTTTTTCGAGCATTTGAAGTACTGCTTCTGTTTTTCGTAATTCATCCTCACTCCTTTCGCATTTCATAATTCTCTTTTGAAGTTTAAGTTTTTTAAGTCGATCTTGCAACCTTAAGTCTCTTATATACAATTCGTCCCTTAACTTTTGCAACTCCTGCTGCTCCTTCTTGGAGATGGACCGCAACCTTGCTTGTGTAACATACGCATCTCGTATTTGCTTTTGTCTAATTATTTTTCGGTACTGTTCTTGCTGTTCACATTTTGCCAGTTCGCGTTCATATTTTTCGTTTTCCCATATCTTCTGAGCCATCCAGGCATTTTCAGTAAGAATCGCCTTTTGTATACGACTTTTCGCCATTCGATTTATAATTTTCTTATCATGCACAGGCACTTTCTTATAGGCTTTCAGAACTCGTGGAGAAAGGCACAAATTTTGCAAAGATTCACACAAGTCGATATTGTCCGCGGTGGGCCAATCATTTTTGCTAGGTACATCTGGAAGACCAATGCTTATATCTTTTAAGATAATACAATCCCTGGAGGATTTTAGTGGTTTCATTGCTCTTTTAGGTTTCCGTTTCCTCTTTTTTGCATTATTGTTTTTATCCTGGGAGTTCCCAATTATGCTACAATGGCAATGGCAGTGACAAAATTCACAGCACTCGTACTTTTCACTTTTATGTTGGGTGGATTCCTTGTTTTGGGTTTTGGAATGTGACATTTTAAGGAGACTGGGAATGTTTCAAGGTGGAGCAATGTTTGGCCTTCATCGATTTCGAGGTTATTTACGTTGCCATAGTAATTTATCTATAAATACGCAAGTACGGAAGTAAAACGAACAAACTTTTAAGCCATGCATATGTAATACATACATACATAAATCAAAATTATTCCAACTGCTTAATAGGAACAAGAACGAATATAGCTCAAGTACAAATCTTCTTTCAATAATCTGAAGAATGGGCAATTATCTTAATTCTAGCATTTTTATTTCTTACCTGACTCGAAATTCGTTTAATATTTCTAGAGAAATACATTCAAATATCTTATCAGTTGCACTTACACTAATTTTTATGATAAAGTTGATGGTAAGGATGTTAGCTGTTCCAGTATATCTAAGAATGTTATATAAATGAAAACATGACAAATTTAAATATTAACATTATCCTACCTGTTATTTGTAAACTACTTGAATTATTATATACGTTCAAAATGCTCTCGGTCTCGTTATACTTATGCTGCTTAAACATTGCAGTTCGAAGGCTTGCTAATAATAAAAAACATTAAAAATCAAATATTGTATGTATTGTCATTAAACAATTTACTTCTTTTGATTTTATTCCTCTGGCTGGACTTTTTATGTTTAGTGTTTACAAGTGTTGAATGATTTCCTTTCAATGAATCTGTGATATCTCTGCTTTTATAGGTTTTGTAAAACACACTAGATTTTGCAGGAGTGATCCCGAAAGTCTCAAATAATCTGATAGTTTTAGAAACATCTTCGGAATTTAATTGTAATTCAAGACCTTGTCTCGTTTTATTCTTATTTTCGCATTTTGAAATATTTTCCAACATGTTTTTGAATTTTTCTACTGCAGATCGCAATATCTTTAGCCGTTTAAGAATGCTACACGACTCAACTTGGTTTGCACAGGCTAAAACTGCTTTACATTCATTAATCATTAGACAGATGACTTCATACTGTTTCTTTCTACTGTTACACGTCTCTAATTTTAAATCAGCAAAATTTATTTCTATATGTTCTTTCAAAATGTTCGCCATATCAATAATTTCGCGAAATATTTCCTTTTGAAAATTCTTCTCACATTCAAAAATCTTCTCCGTAATAATATCAATAAAACAACTAGCAAATCCTTTTGTGTCTATTATTTCTTGTAAAACAGTGCGAAATTTTTTCATTTCCTCATGAAAGTGTTCTTCTAAAAGGACAGAGTCCCAGATACATTGGGAATAAATTGAAGGTATCAAGCATGAATCAAGGGACTCAAATGACGCTAAGCAACTCCTTACAATAGTCCTTGCTGAATTATAGCCAAAAATAAATGTGTTCTAGTTTGATCTGGTACATAAAACATGTTCACTCACCTTTAGTCTTAGAAGCATATGCAATTGCAAAAAGGCCAACTTGGATTGCTCGATCCCCATTTATATCAAAGTCAGCAATTCTATCATCCAAAGAAGAGTCATCGGGATTTGACTTGATAGTAGCACGTAAATCATCTATAGAAAAATTTGAATAGTCAATGAGGATCCTGAAGACAAGGCGAAGGAGGCTTTCGTTGAGGTACTCCTCTAATTGAAGTAATGCAGCTTCCAGGACTGATGCCTTAAAGTTCAGAATGTGTCGGCTGCCCGGCAGATAACTCGAACACTGCTGCCGAAATTCTATACATTCTCGCAGTACCTGTTAATTTTATTTCGGCAATTAAATTATGCGAAACAATTTATTCAGTAAACCTTTTGGCATAAAGCAGTGATTGCGTTCTTATCCTTGGCGAGTGCAATATTTGCAAACGCTAAAATTTGGCTCAGCATGCACTCAATTGCATTTCCCACTTGTTCACTTACTTCCTTAATCTGTGAAAAAAAAAACCATTAAAAGGCATCTGGGAATCTTTTATTCTACTTTTATTTTTTTTTTCGTCTGACTGTCGCGACCCAGTTGCTCCGAATCTGTAAACGCGATAATTTGCACAGATTTAAAATAATAACCCAACGTCCAATCTGAAGCTCTTTTTCCAGGAAGGCTTATTGTAAGACGAGGTTTTATTAAATTCACTTGCATTAGTTCAGTTTTAGCTAAGCTTGCATTAAAGTTCAGTCAGTCTTGGACCCAGGCACGAAGCAAACTTATTCTAGGATTAAGTGAAATTTTGAGACCCTATTGTGCTTAACTTTTCCACAAATGCAAAGTTAATGGCATTTTGTTAATTTAAAACTTCCCGTCTACGCCAATTGTATAATTACACGAATTACAAGTATTAGAAGTTTTCAAGATCGCTGGTTAGAACACCAAGTCTATTTATAAATAGTTATTTTTTATTTGGGTACGTAACCCGACTTTCGGTATGGAACGGAAAAGTAGAAAAACATAATAAGAAGCAATTTACTTACATCTCTATCATTATCGTTTCCCTTCTGCTCTTTAAATTTAAGATATGGACTTAGGAGCTCCAGGGCATCATCCATAAGATCCACAATATTACAATCTTCTGAAAAGTAAGAAACATCGTCCTTTGCTTTACTTACGGCAGACTCTATTTTCGCCAAACAAAGCAGGATTCTATCCAGAAAGTGTTTCTGTGTAGTCTGAAATTGAAGGTTTCTATAAACTTTTGCGCTGAACGTTTTAAATCTTACAGCAAGCGAAACATTTTTAGCACTTTCCAGAAGGATGGCTTTCTCTAAGAACTTTATACAAGTCACTGCCTGTGCTAGGGACAAAAATATTGTATCCCTGGAGTCTTCTTGCGCAATTCCCTTGGAAATAGTTTTTTGCAATTTAGAACACAAATCATTCAATTTCCCACAGAAATCCTGAAAGAAATTGCTCAATCAAAAAGCGCGTAAGTGTTTACAAGAATTTATGTTTGTACATTTAAAAACGATGTATCATTCTGACCATTTATTGAGTATCCTTTGCAGAGAATATTGCGGCAAATTCGGATATTTTCACTTAACTCCATTTTCTCAGAGCCTCAAAACCAAAAGAAAAATAAACTGACGTTTAAATTTAAAATCAAAACTTTTAGTTCAGAGGGTAATAGAGTCCACGTTCCACAAAATTGTGTTTGTTAGGATCATAAAAGTTGCCCGGCTATTTGAAAACGTATTTATTAAAATAAATTGATTTTCTGTATAAAGTATCACCATATTTTAATTATTTGCAGAACAGAATACCATTTTATAAATAAATGTAGAAAACTTACTCTCATTCGTAACTTCGCGTTTGAAATGGAAAAGGTAGGATTAAGCTTTTGAACACGATAGAACTTTTATGGAACGGCTGTTCGAACGCAGCAATATTTTTGAGAACTGACAATAATTAAAATGAGGTTATTTCAGCCAGCAGCTGCGACGTCGGCCGGTGACAGTAGAGCAAGGGACGGATTTTTAAAGGATTCATGGTGCAATTTGCTCGTTTATTCTCAGCAAAAGTTTTTTTACAATATAAATTTATACCAGAAAATATTTTTAACATGAGTGGGTTGGATAAACTAGCGGCGAATAATAAAACCGCCAGAGAAATATTGGAACACCTCAAAGCTGAGGTACCTATTAGAAAATTTATTGACTCTAGCAATTTGCAACTTTTTCAATGACATTATTTCTAGTTGTCTGTAATTAAAACTCAAGTGGTTGATAGACGGAAAAGAGAACTTCGCGAGGAAAACGGATTACTTCAGAAAGAAGTGAAATCTCTGCTATCCGAGCTGAACACTTTGGAAGTAAAAAACGGCAAAGTACAAGTCTCTACTCCGGGTCAAGAAAGCGTTTGTGAGTTTAGTAAAGCGGAGGAGGCCAAGCCCAATGTAGCTCCGCAAGAAGAGAAGCCTGCCAGCCAGCCTAAGGAAAAAAAACCGAAGAAAGAAAAGCCACCACAAACGGCAGCATCCAACTCCAACAAGACCCCTACGTCTGCTGAAGGACCAATCGACGTAAGTCGCCTTGATTTTAGAATTGGAAAAATTGTGGAGGTCTCTAAGCACCCAGATGCCGACAGCTTGTATTTGGAGAAGATCGAATGCGGTGAGCCGAATCCCAGAACAGTGGTCTCGGGTCTAGTAAAATTTGTGCCTCTAGAAGAGATGCAGAATCGCATGGTCGTGCTGCTATGCAATTTGAAACCAGCGAAAATGCGAGGAATTACATCTGAAGCGATGGTGATGTGTGCCTCAACTCCCGAAAAAGTCGAGGTGTTGTCGCCTCCTAATGGATCTGTTCCTGGAGATCTTGTCTACTGCGATGGCTACGATCGTAATCCTGATGTTCAACTGAATCCGAAGAAGAAAATCTTTGAAACATGCGCCCCGGACTTAAAAACCAATGATAACTTGGTCGCTTGTTACAAGGAGTCCCCATTGCACGTGCCGGGGAAGGGAAATATTGTAGCCACGTCTTTGAAAAATGTTCCTGTGAAATAAAATGTTGAAAATAATAAAATTATTGTTTCCCTTTTTTAGTATTATTTCTGCGTAATCCAGAATTGAATTATGAAATAGGGGGAAATTATATTTTAATTATTATTTTTTCGTAAGTAAGGGGATTGAACATTTCCCATTTTGAAATCGAAACTTCTGAGACAAAATCTTAAATCGTTGATTCTTTTTATTTAATCTTTACACTAGAAAAAGAATGTCACCAAAATGATTCTTCGAGAATTTCATAGGACATTTGAAAATTTGATTGTTTTAAATAAGGAATGGCCTGCGACAAAATTTAGGAGCTAATGAACGATTAGCGCAATTCAATTATGTCCACATTCATATTAAATTTTAATCTGTTAAATCACTTATAATTATTACAAAAAATTTCATGCTTAAGATAAAATCAAAGAACCATTTCTGAGTTCTGAGTGCATTTTCATAGAAAAAATCTCAAAACTAATTTATTGAAATGTTCACAGTGTTAGTCGCAGCCCTAGAAAATGAATTAGTTATTAATTGTATATTCCCAGCATACGTTTTCCTTCCGGATCGAATGGACTCTTTATATAACAATTAGCATCATGGAGCTTACCCATCACATCGATTTGGTATTTTCCGGAAGTAATGTAGTTCGAGTCTATAGGTTTTCCATCTTTTCTTTCAACGTAAGCTTGTCCAAAGGGCTTTCCCAGCATGTAAGCGTGCTCACCCCGCCTGAGGTGGCCCACAGGCTCGCCATTTCGATAAACCCCTTCAAGGCCCCACAGAGGCACTTGGTTACTCAAAGTGAAGTAAGCTAGTCTTTTAGTCACTCCTTCGCTGCGTTGCCGATCTACCTGCTCTTTCCCTTTGTAGAGACCGTTTTTACGACAAGTGAATCCCAAATTTGCTTCGATCGGAGTGTCGGTGGATCTAAGATCAAATCCCCAAAGATGGAAACCCTTCTCACTGCTCAACGAGTACAAGGCCCGGTAGCCAGCGTTTCTAAGGCCACGATATTTTTCATTTTGCATCAATAAATTATAGACTGCACTGCAATTTTTATTTGGTACATGCAGCTCGTAGCCTAGTTCACCTACAAAACTTACTCTTAGAATGCGTGCGTTGTGCTTTTTAATTGTGCTAACTGTGGCAGTGGTGTTGGGAGGTAGGTTTTTATCAGACAAATCAAAATCTAAAATGGTTTGTAATATCTCTCGGCTTTTTGGACCTTGCACTGAAATTATTCCCATTTCTTCTGTTACGTTACTCAACGAAGCTTGGAACTGATTCTTTCTGAGTTCATCTAAAATATACGAATAGGTGTAGTGTGCCGATGCACCTCCTGATACAATATAATATCCTTCTCCTTGAAATTTGGGGCTGTGCACCTCGCCTGATCCAGAATTTAGCTTGCTTACAGTAACATCAGCTTCTACACCACCTGCATCGTTAAGAACACAGGTGTAGACGGTTCTGAAAGAAATTGTAATAAATAGTGGTTCTATGTTTTTCACATTGAATGAATTTTGAATTTTTTCTTTAATTAGTCTTGTTTCGTCGGTATAATGCAATGATTACATTACTAATGAGAGAACTGGGGTTCTTGAATCTGTGCGAAACGAATCGACAAAAGCTTGCAAAAATTCCATTTGAATTGAAATTCCATAAAAATCATTTCAGTTACCTTTCACTAAAGCTACAAAAGAATCCTTTTCGACCGTTCCTTGCTTGTTTATTTGTTTGTCCATCACAAAAGAACTACTAGTCGAATTTAAAAAATCCCTATATTTTTAGTCTCATGGACATACTAATCGTAGAAATGTTGATTGATTTTAAAGTGGTTTCTGTGAATTCACGGGATATATTGGAACACGATTGCACGAAACTCGGGAAGATAGCTTTAAAAATCAAATTTTGGTAGTACAAATAAACGGGAAAATAAAGTAGATTCGAAATCCTTTTAGCACTAATTGTATTTCATGCGGAGGAAATGTTGCCTTAGATAATTTTGAATTTTCAATGTTAAACATCACATATATCAAAGTAATTTCAAGTACTGCTTTTCTCCTCAAAAATTATCTTTTATGGTTTTGTAACGAACTTATGTAGTTTTCTTAGAAAGCGACAGATTGCCTAGTAATAGCACATAATAATAAGAAATTCATTCAAATTAAGAATTCTCTAGAAAAACGCAAACACCTTTGGTGATAGTTCTTTAACTAACTTCCAACATATACTTAAAATACTGTCATGAATACTTAAGGAAAAGTTTTTTAAATTTACTAATCTCGGTTTGTAAAAAAAAACCATAATTTATAAAAATAATTCTTCAAAAATTCAACAACAAATTGATTAAAGAAAGAAATCTTTTCAAACCGAAGGAAAGCTATGTACGCAACCAATTTTGAATATACTTACTTATTAATTTTATTGGTATTAGCCGTAAAAATCCAATCAGCAGCTTTAGCGGCATCGGGACCATCCAAAAACATTTTACAAAAATAGCTCATATTAAAAACAACAGCATTATTTCGGCATTCTAGAGCTTCTTCTCCAATCTACGATTACAAAAATTTTAGTTGAGGTTTTTCTATATTTTTATAAAAATTCCTACCAGTTCATGATGATCAGAGAAATGATATTTAAGATCTCCTTCCAGAACTTGCTCATAACGGTTGCATGTATTTTTTTTATTTCCATAACTACCATACCAATCATATGAGGGAACTTTAGCTTCTTCATTTTTTAAGAAAAAGCCAGGTCTTTCCCAGCCTTGCTTTTCTTCCATAAATGCATTGTGTTTTAACATATCTTCATGAAGTGGGTCTTTTGTAAAGTTTCTTCCGGCTAAGGGTTGATCATGACTAAACACCATGCTATAATTTTTTGCATAGCTTTCATGACTTTTTTCTGTGGCCCAATTTCTATCACCAGCTTGCTTCTTCGTGAATCTTCTCACATCAAAGTTGAACATAGGAAGGTCTGGTTTCCCATTAATAACCCACAGCGCGATTTGCTCACCGCATCCTCCTCCAAACATCATCCCTGCGGAGTTGAATCCACAATTATGGTATAGGCCAATTAGGGTCGGATCCGGACCCATTAAAGGTTTATGATCAGGTGTAAAAGATTCAGGGCCACACACAGTACTTTTAATTCCGTGCTTTCCAAAAGCTGGACATAATTTTACTGCGCCTTCAACATGTGTGTCAAAAACAGACCAATCCAAATTATATAGTGCAAAGTTAAAATCGTCTGGGACTCGATCAATGAGAATTGGATTGTTTTCATAGCCGCCCATATTAATAGATTCACCCTGTATTTTAAAATATAAAGAATAGTCATGATCACGAATATTAGGCAGCCCTCGAACTCCTGGAATAGATTCAGACACGATGTAAGCATGTCGCATTGGTATCAATGGAAGAGTGCACCCGTGCTTTTCCATGAGATCTTTTCCCCAAACTCCAGTGGCATTAATAATGGTATTAGTTTTAATATCTCCAAAAGGTGTTGATAATCCCTTAACTTTTTTACCATATGTAAGCGAATCTTCTACTAAAATATCCAAAACAGGACAGTCCTCTATAACTCTGGCGCCATTTTTCGTTGCTTCGCGTATTAAAGTTGAGCAGAGCATGGAAGGGTCTACAACACCATCCCCCGGAGAATAAAGTGCTCCAATAAATGAATCGGGGTCAAGGAGTGGAAAGATCTTTTGTGTTTCAGATGATGAAAGGATGTGGTTCTCAATTCCTAAAACAGTTCCAATTGACGCTAGGCGCTTGTACTCATCCAGTCTTGTCTAAAGTATAAAATAATAGAAAGACGTGAAAGTAGAACAAAAATAAAATTTAAATCCCCTAATCATGTATCTTCAGTGACCTTGCAGAATTTTAATTAAATTTTATTTAACAATCAACCCAAACTGTGAGGCCTTCAAATTAGTTTTTAATTTTTAGTTTCCCATAAAAAATTGCAAAAAGGTAACACTTGGAATCACTATATTGTCTGCCCGTTATTGGTCGTAGCTATTTTCTCAAAAAACATTAAAAAGCTGAATTTTGACATAGTTGTACTATACTCAATAATTGACCAAATTTACACGTAATGATGCGGTCAAGTGGTCAAAAGTGTTAATAATAAAAATTTAACAAATTTACAGTTTATAAAGGTGCCTAGAAAAATTAGTGCTCTTTAAATACTTTTATCAATTGATTTGGAATTATTGGAAATAAATAATAAATATTTTTTTGTATAAATTCTGATCACATAGGTTGATTGAAGTGGCGATTAACTGAATCGGGGTCCAAATAGCGCTAGGGTGCGCCGCTTTGAAATCACAGAATCCCCAAGAATAAAACCAAGATGTTAAAGTAAGTTGAAGTGTCGTGAGATCAAAGCCAAGGTGTGGAGTTCCAAAAGAGAACTTGGTCCCCAATCTTAAACGAAGATAGATCACATAGTACATGCCCACTGTCCGATGCCTAGCACCTGCTAGTGCTGGACAGCTGCATAAGAAGTGATCACATAATGAAATAAACTACCAATTAGATGATAAAATAAAAAAATTATTGTGCAGGAATTAAACAATTTTGATAATTTATAGCCCACAATATTTCATAATTTAAAGGGATTGATTAGCTCAGGATATTAAATTAGTTAGTTAGTTAGAATTTTCCAAATTAGGCACCGAATTTAAAATTAATGGCTTAAAAAGCTCATTTGTACCTATGCTTCTGTAATTTCAACGACATTTAATATGAAAAAGCACTAATTACAATTATGAAAATCCCTTTTTTAGAAATCGGTTAATAATAGTTGAAATGTGACCAAAATTAATGTAACTATAGAAGATATGTTGACACATTGGACCTGATATGTAATTTTAATACTTACTTTGGAGTGGGCTATAAAAATTCCTCCATTTTGTATCCATCCTGGATCGTGTCCTGACTCCTCTTGCAATCCCTGCAGCATACTCCTTGAATTCCCCAACAACTGAATCTCAGTATCATTTGGACGAAGCCTCCAAACCAAACCAGCAGTGTGCCATGTGGTTCCAGCGGTCAATTTGGATCTTTCCAAAAGCACTGCTTTCACTCCTCTTTTAGCCAAATGATATAAAGTGTGACATCCTGCGGACCCACCACCAATAACAACTACATCGACTTGAGAAGGAATTGCAACTTCCGACTTGTACCTTACGCCAAGTATCTGCAACTTGCTTTTAAAATTTCTCCTTAAAGCACCCAACATCTTAGCTTAGTCCGAGACTATTTGACTGACTAAGTAAATTTCGGTGAGTGGACTTACTAGAAGACGTTCCACTCATTCAAATGAGATTTTCAATAAATTAGGTAATCAGCGACAAACTGATAGTAGCTGATATTCATGTAAGGCCTTATCTTTGTTTATAAAAATTAGACTCAAGTTCACACCCTGTTGATCCCGGAGTCTACGTGTTGTCGTTTAAGTTCTTCTTTTATATTTAGAACATATGTGTTTTAAGTCATTAAATAACTGAGGCTTAAATAAATCCAGAATCAAACCAGAAACCCTTATCATTAAGCTGGGGTATATCTCTTTGCAGGGCGACGACTTTGAAACAAAAGAAATTTTATGAAATTTAAAAATTACTGATTTTCCTATCATCTGAATACAGCAAAACTGCGCAACTTGCGAAATTCAAAATTTATGAAGTAGGGTGACCAGGTGTTGTGATTTCTTATACCAACATCTAATTTTCATAAATTGTTTACTCTTCAAATAAAATTTATTAACTAACGGAAGAGATTCTAAGTCAGAACTTTGATTTTTCAATATTGAAAAAAATTAATTGCACTGATTATCCGAACTAATTAAACAATTGTATTTTGTGTTATTAAAGGTTCTTTTTGGAAAAGCATAGTAAAAATAAATAATTTGGGTTTTAAATGAAAAGGTGCCAATATTTTCCGTTAAGTTAGCTAACACGGAAACAACTATTTCAAAGTCTAAATTTATTTTTTCTTGAGAAATATTAAGGGAAACATTGAATGTATTTTATTACAACAATATTATTATTTTTTTAACTCAGTTTCAGTGAGTTAATGTTCAGTTTAGTGAGCTAATTTTGAAAAGGACTTAAAATTATTATATTATTATTATTTTTGGTGATGAAGCGACAGCAACCAAGAATAAAGGACACTTGAAGGGCATTTTGTAAAATTTTATATTGGGATAGCTATCAATTGTAAATGAGAATTATATAATCTTCTCGGAATACATAAATCTTTAAATTTATTCCGGATTCATCAAATCGCAACTCAAATTCAATTCTGCTAATCCAGCAGATGAAGTCGTTTGTCGTGTGCAAGAAGACACCGGCCATAAATTTTCTTTTGAGGACAGACATCTTATGCACAGTAAGTGATAACATTATCCCTAGATTTGTTTCTTTCTAATGACTGACCACAGAACTTCTTTCAAATTAGACCTAAAAACCCAGAAGATGTTTGTCATACATGTCGTACGGATTAGAGAAATTAGAGAAGAGCTCGAACAGAGTCCGCTAACACTTAGCGAAATGGGTTTCTGAGAATACTACCATAATTTATATTGCGATTGAACTATTTGACTGAAAAGTCTAAGAAGTTCAATCGCATAGTTTGGTTCAGGTTTAAGTATATGAGCCATTAATGTAACGAATAAATAATAGTTATCTAAATTAAAAAATTTTAATACAAATAAATACTAATAAATGTTTACTTCATGCGTATTTATTTTTATTTTATTTATTTTACATTACCGCTGCATAATCGGTATGTACAAAAATAAAAAGCCTCCGTTAAATGAAAGTGTTTATTGCACGTCTATTGAAAGTAAAACAATAAAGTCAAATAATTTAATCAAACATTCGTTATCTTTTCCTTCTGTCAATCAAGACAAATACGGTGCCCTGATGGTTTTTAGTTATAGTTTTATTTTTAGATATTTATGTTATTTAAATCGTTTAAGTTTGGTTTATTATTTTACTTACTTAAAAATAAATTTTTACAGAATTACTTTGGTTTCACGATTTTCAAATGCAATGCAATTTGATAAAAAATACTTATTCATTTTATTGTTATCGAATATTTCTTTTTCTTTCGGAATCTAGTTTGTTATTTTCGAAGGGTGTTGGAATAACCGCTAGACTGTTCAGTATCATAACAATGCATTTGCAAAATTTTAAGATTTCAAGATGTATTGAAATGAAATGATAACATCGCAGTTATTTTCTTCGATCTTGTTTATTTTCAAACGAAGACCTCGATCCTCGAAGATCTCGATAAAAAGATGTTCTGCCATCTAAATTGATCTTTCAACAAAAATATAATTGGTATTGATAGCATATGTAAGAAATTACTCTATCGTAAAATTGCTAATGTCGCTCACAATTTTTGAAAAATATTTGAAATCTTGTGAAAATTGTGCTTTTTACTGATCTTTCCTGAAAGTTTTCTTTCACCTTCACCTTACCCTCTGTTCCTATAATAGGATCCATTTGCCTTAAAAGAGTTTATGCAATTGACTGCGGCTTGAGCATACGTCGTCTTTAATTTACATTATTAAGGTGGGATTATTATTTAATTGGTTCGCATAAAAACATCATTGTAAAATTTGTCGCAAAATTTACTTTATTTTAAGTTTAAGTAGTCTTATATCTCATAAACGTGTTTTCTATGTGATATTTTAAGGTAAATTAATTAAAATTAATTCTTCATTCAACTTTCAATTCTTATTGAATATATCTCTATGATTTGGAAGGGTATAGTAACGTCTCAAAGGTACAGTGAGCAAAAAAAAATTAAAATAAAAAACTTATTCAAAATAAATACAAAAGTAAGTCAAGTTCCTTCCTATTTACATGAGAATGAAAATACCTAACATTATTTTCATGATTGCCATTCTTAACGTAAAATAAAACGGAAAATAATCCTGAACATTTATAATTTTTATATAAATAAACGTGTTTATTAAACAATTTTACTTTATGATTTAAGCCGCACCCGAGTGGCAGGCAGGCGCAGAGATTTTATCCTTAAATGTTCACATTTTGTTTGAAGTGAAAAGAATTCAAATCGAACATATGTGGCCTTTGTAAATACATTACATACAAGTTAAAAATACATTTTGGGCGGGGTGTTGAAAAAAGATTCTACCAATAAACGACAAAGCTGAAATACTCCTCCCATATGAAGAAACAATTTCTCAAAATAGACCAATCTTCGGGTTTATAGAAGCAAATATGAAATAGGAAAACTGATTTCGCTCTTGTTATGCTTAAAATCTATTTAGTAAGACTAGAGCAAGCAAACGGATATGTGAACTTGTGCGTTAATTTTCAAGTAAGACTAAAGGTCTTCAAGACTTAATTTAGAAAAATTTGAAAATAGTGACGAAAAATATTACAGTGTTAAATACGAAATGTGTAAAGAACAAAAATAAATTTATTTTGATATGTAGCTATTACTGTTATAAAAAAAATGCCAAGAAGAAAACGTCCAGCTACACCTACCTTTGATTCACTTGATGATGATTTTGAGGAAGATGCTAGTTCTAGCAGTAAGTTGTACACGGTTATACATTTTATTGAAAAATATTGTAATAAAAGGTCTATTAATGTTTATCATTTGCGCTATGCATAAGTTTTATCCTTTTCACTGCGACCTCGGAGTAATTCATCAATAGTGACATCAATCGTCACGCTGCGCAGGCCAGTGATTAATAATCAAAACAGTACCCGTAGATTTCATATCATTCGTAGAATTTAACAATTCTTCGAAACAATTGCCGATACTTTAGTTCCTATGTTTCAAAGGACGATAAATTCCATATCGAATCAATCGGCAATATAGGGAAGGTATTATAGTATAAAAATACAGATTTACGCCTTTCGTATATACTGATGGACTTTCGAGGTCGTACATATACGCCTTTCGTAGTGAAAGGAATAATAATAGATATATTGTATTAGTATAATATTAGATAAAACTACTTTTTTAGCATGTCATTTAAATCTTAATGTATAGATAGTTATCACGCGAATTTTTCAAAGAATGGATCACTTTCAAGAACAACGGTCCATATGTTACATACATATTGGAGGATTAACATTTGAATGCGAGCTTTATATATTTTACATAGGGATGGGCGAAAAATCAATTAATTTAGGAGTTGTGTAGATTTTAATGTAGTTTTAGATAAATTCCGGTTTTGTCTACAAATTTCGACGCTTAGGCTAATCGGTTAGTGCTAGTGCCTTGATTATTTTGGCGCATATATTCCTATTAGATTTAACTATTTTATTACAACTGACAATGTAATTCACTACTTAGCTAGACTTTAGCAAACATCTTTATTTTGATAGTTTGCTGGATACTATGAAATTTTATGCAAAACTTTTTCTTTTCGATCCATTTTGACATATATGAGTAAATAGATTTTATATCTAACTATTAAAAAAATATAGCAGTTTCTTCAATTTAAAGAAAAGTAGTAGCACTGAATTACAAAACTCTTACTACCAAATGGAATTTGTGAAGGGTTGACTATTTTCCTAAAAACCATATTTTTGAAAATGTTAAACTTCGCCAAGTTTAATTAAACTTGCTGGATACGCTCTTAAAAGTGGAAAATTTAAAATTAAATGAAAAATTATACACTAACTTTACTTGCTTTCGTAAAGTAAGAATAAGCTTATCTAGGAATAGTACTCGTATATGCAATTTTCAAAAAGGATCCATGAATACCGCAAATACATAAAAGTCTTGTCACTAGTTGAATTTTCTAAAAGTTGGATTATTAAAGTTTAGTTTAAATTTCTGAGTGCTTTCTGTAAAATAGGTGATAAACAGAAATTAAGGTATCTTGTATACCTGTGCAATTTTCTCTTATGCTTATTTAAAAATAAATTATTCCCCAGGTTCTCGGTTAAATGCGCCACCAATTCAAAGAAATGCAGCTAACGCTAGAGAGCGCGCCAGAATGCGAGTATTGTCAAGTGCATTTTGCCGTCTTAAAACAAAACTACCCAACATTCCACCGGACACGAAACTATCGAAATTGGACACATTACGACTAGCTACAATATACATTCAGCAGCTTAAAGCCTTGCTCGATGGGGAGCTAGTGGAAGACACGTTTAATTTTACTCATCTTCCAAATTTGGTAAGTCTATTGTAAGTGTCGATAATTCTCTGTAATGCAATCTACGTTTTCAGATGGTTTGAACTTAACATATAGGCAGGTTTTATTCGTACAAATTGGTTTTCATTAAAAAAGGGAAATGTTTATGAAGTCATAGTCCAGGAAAAATATACACATAAAAATATCCAATATTGAAAATAATTTGTAGCAGGCCAATCTTTTTGCATATGCATACATTGGTATTAAGATTCTACTGAGACAATTTGCTAAAAACAGTCTGGCAAGGTTTTTCTTAGGGGTAATCACCACATTACCTGTTCGAAATTATTTCTATGTTGAATGTCTAAAAGAATTGAAGTCTAAATGGGCAGTGAGATCACATTTCGTCGAATATAATTAACCTCTAGTCATTTTAAAATTTTTTGAGGCAGAGCCTAACTTTTTCCGAATGTCGGTAGACAAATTTTAATTAAAAAAAAGTTTTAATTATTAATTCATACCGCGTTATATGGAAACCGTATTATAAGAAACTCAAAATTAATTTAAATCAGAAAATATGTTATATAGAACTGCGTTATGTGAAACGTAGAAATAAAACAAATCAGATTAATTTATACCGCGTTATAATAAAATCAAAATTAATACAAATTAAATAAATTCGTACTGCGTAATATAGAATCTCAGAAATAAATAAATTGTGCATAAATCAAACTTATTTAGGCCTATATAAAAACTTCTTTTTCAGAAAAGTATCAAGTTGTGATTGATACGGTTAGTAAATAAAATTTTATAATAGAAATGGCAATTAATATCGAATACAAAGAGTTCATATAATTAAATTATAAACTAAAAAAATTTTTTCCAACAAAAAATACCATAAATGTCTACTATAAAAATTTAACACTTCAAATAAGTGCTCCCATAGATAATCCATTTGAGTTGTTGGAATGTTCTTGTACGGAAAACGCGTTATAGGAGAGTTATCGAAATTTACGTATTATATGAAAATCGCGTTATAAAAACGCCGCGATATAGGAGATTTGATCATGTTTGGACTGTATTTATCTGGGATATTTTGCATAAGTTGACGCCTTCATGAATTCCCTTTACCTTTCGTTTACTTGAATTTAATTGCATTCATTTAAATGCAATAAATTCTTTTGCATTTCATTTGTTATAGGTAGTAGCAGAGTGAGTTTAGCATTTTAAAAGTATTTAGTATAGCAATAATTACATACATCTGGTGAAACCGAGTAACTCAGTAAATTATAATTTGTATAAAACGCAATCCATTTGAATTTTATTTTACAAAATATATCTTAGTCCTTTAAAACAACAGTTTTATGAAAAATAGAAGAATGTTTTCTCACAGAGGACTCCTTTCCAAATTCGTATAGTTTCGTTAATTTTTCGAACGGTTATGTTTGAAATTAGAGAGTTTAAAAGATATATATACAAGATATAAGTATAAAAAATAAGTTTTTCTTTACAAAAGCAGCTGAAGGAATCTTGACACGAAAAATGTTTGTTATAACATTGGCATGTTAAAAATTCTTAGAAGCAAAAAGAAAGGATAATAACGAAACGACCATATCCTCTAAGCGTTATCATGTAAAAAATTCAATGATTTTTCAAAATAAACATGCAAAATTGTGTGAATGAATGAAACGCAAGCAATGTAACAAGTTGACGCCTTCACTCGACGAATAAACATAAATCAATAGCATACCAAACCATGGAGAATTGTTTACATGATCATTAAACCTAAAGCCAGTAGAGTGAGACATGAAAGACAATACGTAGTTAAAATAAAATAAAAAAAAAAAATTAAGGACCAAAAATAGATCACCCATAATTAAACGGCCGATTTGTAGCACTAACCCCAAAAATTTCTCACTTTTACTTTGTGGATTCTGCCAACTTTTAAAAGGAGACAGCTGGGTCCATATTGAGGGAAATCCATACAATCTGAGGAAACTCAAAAGACTGCGCGCCGAGATAAATAAGACAAAGCTAACAAATCGCAGTCGAGGGCACTCAAACTCATTTTCAGATTTCTGTTAACGTTTAAAAGGTTGATCGTGGAATTTGTTTATTTTTTTATTTTTATTGTTTAAGACATTGGCTTAGTTTTTTGCTTACTGTCTGAGGTTTGCTGTCACCGTTTTTAATATCTGACATGCTTCGAGTGCTCCTTTAGAAAACCAAATGTATCATGTTACAGGAAGCATTAATGACTAAAATTAACGTAAGAGAACACTCTTAGCACTTTAAATACGCAGATGTAAAAGTTCCGATTTGTTATTTGCACGCATATCTAATTGGATTATATTTGCGAATTAAGGAATGTTTTGAACGATATTTTAACATAAGCATAATACACATATATAGAATAATACAACAGGTTTAAACCGTTGCAAATTACGTCCCGCAGATATTTTGTCTCTACCCGGCGGGAAAGTTCATAGTGTTGCGGAAGAAAACAAATTCGAAGCGTTTCATCCACGTTTCCTAATGTGCCTCAAAAATTGCTTCTCTAGAAGCGATTTGAAGCAATTTTATTATCCTGATATACTTTGAAAAATTACTTGTCTAAAAGCTAATTAAAGGAATTTGAAAGGTATTTAAAACTGCTGCAGCGTCAAGGTCAGCGGGATGGTATAATAAGCATCATTCTATGCGACATACAGTGACTCAACTTACTGATCATATAATGTGAAATTAATATTTAACTTTTATTTGAATCCTTACTAAGAAAATAGAAGAGGGGTGAATGATTAATTACAGATAAAAGTATATTCTTTCAAAACAGAAAAGAGTTTATTTGAAAAGTGC
Source organism: Philonicus albiceps (assembly GCA_963969385.1). Lineage (NCBI taxonomy): Eukaryota > Metazoa > Arthropoda > Insecta > Diptera > Asilidae > Philonicus > Philonicus albiceps. Next base: position 35,370,128 of record OZ017773.1, read on the forward strand.
ATTTTAATACTTTGATTTTTTCGAAAAGACAGAAAAAGGAATTTGATCAATTAGTTGATTCTATTTTATTGAAACAAACTTTCATTACCATTTAATATTTTGTGTGGGATCTTTGGGCTTTTATGACGTCCTGACTTTAGCAAGGTATTAAATTTATTAAATTTAATATTATTATTTACTTCAGGAGTTTTGTGCACTCCACCAAAGTTTGTTATTTTCTTCTGGCGTTAAAGCAATAAATAACAGTTTGTAATCAATATTGATATTGTAAGAATTTGAAAAACCAATTTAAAATGAATTCAGGAAACAAAATGACAAAAGTTAAAAATTGTAAATGCTTCAGAAAAATTATAGTTTATTAATATCTGGAAGTTTTGCGTGGTTTATTGGCTATATCTAGTTAACATCGTTAACAAGCAAAATGTTTCTTTCTTTGGATGGTTGTCAATATAATTTCCAGCCATTACAAATTCAGGCTGTTGGGGTCGGATATGAAGTCGTAGTAATTTGATACTTGAATTTTTTCTTTCTTTTTGAATATTCCCACCAATGCGATGAGATAAACAGTTTTTCTTTTAGTGAAGTTGAGTCCAAGAATTGAATAGTGAATTGAATCAATAAAATTACAATTCTCTCTGATTTTTATATTTTAAAATTACTTCGTTATTGCTTTAAGGATTTTAGCAGTTTTCTCTATGAGTTATAACAAATATATCTTTGCAAATATATAAATACATATATTAATTAAACTACTTCTATCAATTATTCAAGAAACAAAAATCACAAAATGTTCAACTAAGTAAAATAAGGTCTTCTAAAAAAATAACATTGTAGTCGTAATTCAAAAAATCTTTTTTGTTATTATAATATGTAATTTAATATTTCTTGCAAACTGCTCGAGAAGTAATTACACCGTTTAGGTTAAAAAAAAACTCCAATTAATTATACGCAAAATAATAAAAAAAGGGGTGAAATGCTAAAAGCATAGTCTGCAATTGTATTATTATGATAAAATAATTTAGAAGAATTGCAAAAATGCATTAATATTACAGAAATTATTTTTAATATCTTTCAGACATGGCCTTTCAGCTTTCAGCAGAACCAAAATATTCATCAATCTACTAATTTTTATCCTATTGAGTGGGAACATAAAAAGCGTCAGAACGACTCCTTCAACAAAGAAATGTGCACCCTTTACAATGGGACGCCCTAAGCTAAATAAATTAATCAACTGAAACGTTGCGCACGTAATTAATATTTTAAAAATATAAAATCAAATTAAAAAACAGTCAGTTATAAGCTTAGTTCTACATAATTTACAATAAATTAATTAAATTACTAACCAATCATTTTTATTTATGTATTTATTTAGTTAAATTTAACTCAAGTTTTAGTCAACCCCAGGAAGTTCTTATCAATTTGTTCTCATTTACGCGATTGTTATAGACTGAAAAAAAAATTATTTAAAATCAAAATAACGATTAGAAAATACTCTTTTTTATATAAATAAATATACATAAATCGAATCGGCATTTAATTTTTAAAAATCTATAATTTTAGCTAAACTAATAAATTGTATATGCTATATAAATAAATAGAACTCCTGAAACAAATAAAACAACTATACTCACCGAAAAGAGACCGTTTTAGTTCGTTGTTTAAGAACTTAAGTTTTTCTTCATACGTATAGTTTTTAGGTATAATTAATTGTATAATAAAAAGTGTCTAGGATGACCACTTTCATTACAATGTTCCTCAAAATAGTAAAGTGTGATCTGAAAATTTGCCTTCGCAAAAAGAAAAATTAAAACTTTGTATATTTAATATTAAAAGCCATAACAAAATGGATAAAGAAAATGTTTGGAAAATATTGAAACAATTTAAAGTAATTTATTTCTGAAAAGTGCTAATCATTTTCGCTCAATTTATGCTTTAGAGCATACAAATATCAGTTTTTTATTGCTACTTTTGAAAATGTAGAATCACCATTGATTTTTGGTGTTTTTTTTCTAAGTAAATGAAAGTTATATTTTTGAAGTTTCCATTTAATCAGTTTTCCTTTAGTATCCTACACGATGGGATTGAGAAATTTATTTTTGGGAGTTTAAATTATAAATTAAGGTAAGGTACAAATAAGAATTAAAGTTTTTTTATAGCTAATATTATACCCTGAATGAATCCGGCAACCTAAGCTAGCTCTTAATACTATACATATATGTATTATGTATGTAAATATTGTATAATCATACATATCTTACACATTACTTGAGTGCAATTAAGTCATACATAAAATGCCATCATAACGTAACGTAAAAATAAATTTTTAAGCAATACAACACTTACTGTATTCTATATTTGTAATTTAATCTTCGAATTCGTATTTATGGTACTTGCGATTTTTCAATCCAGGAAAAGCAGACCTTGTTCCTACTAATTTTAGCAATTGACAGGAATCCTCACTTTTAATCTGTAATGTTATTTTCTTTTTTATTAAAATCCAAACATTTGTACGTACATATTATGAAAGCGATATTGTATAGAATAATTGTACTTATATAATATATTCAATGGGACTTTTGTTGATGTAAAGCTCTGAGTCTAAATTCCACTTAAAACTTTCATCTGGCTCCTTATTAATATTGCTATGATAATTGGTATGTAAGTGCATTTGGGTACTCTGATTTCTATACTAAAATTTGTAAATGTCAGTATATTAATAAAAGCGAATAATATGAATACAAATGAATATCAAAATCGCTGTTTTAACCTTCCACTTGGTTGTTTGCACCAATCTTTTTAAATTAAGGATTGCCAGTATAGGGGATTAAAATTGCAATTCAAGGGATTTCCATGAAATTTACCACATAAGGGTTTTTGGGACTCTACTTCGAATATGTTTTAGAAATTTTATTTCCAATATGTTTTAATAATATTGCAATTAACGTAATATGTTTATTTATACCGTTTTGAAATCGGAGAAATTAATTTTAAAAATGTTTTTCGTTTTATCTTTTTACTCGCGCATCAATTGGAAATCATTTAACAGAATTTTATAGAACTTCTGTTGATCTCTTAACTTAAATTGAAATTAAACTTAAGCTATATTTCATCCCACTGATAAAACGATAATTCATACATGATATGCATATGATGTATACATGATTCTGAAATAAAGGATCACGAACCAAAATGCATACCTTATCCGTACATTTGATCCCTGTACCATCATACAGCGTACATGGTGTTGTTCTTCCTGTTTCTTTCATTTTTTTTAGAATTACTCCAACCGCTTGAGAGTACCAAGATGGCAAAAAATTATCAAAAAATCCACTTTCAGATATATCGATATGTTGAAGCTTATTGGGTTTCCTAAATAAATTTAACAGGGCAGTGAGACTAATATTCTGACAACCTGTTATATTAAGGCATGTCAATTCAGGCATAGTGGCTATTTTATTCATATCTTCATCATCCAAATTACGGCAGCGTATCAATCCCAGTTTTTTTATATTTTTCATAGAAAATATAAAACTTTTCGCTATTTTTGATGGCTGAAAAGGAAATATATCAGTTTCTCCAATTATAAACAACGTTTCCAAGCTGGTGATGTCTTTTTCGGTTGACTTCTTATTATGATAGAACAAAGAATCGGCAGTATAAATTATGAGTTGTTTCAATCCCTGAACATCTTGTAAGAGGCTCAAGTCATTTGTGCTTATAGCAAGATTCTCCAAATTTTCTAATGAAGCTAATTTCGCAAATATATTCATTTTTGAATAAAAGCACTCTGCCATATTTAAAGATTTCAAATTCTTAATTATTCTGCTATGCGAACAAAATGGTAAAAATTGATACAGTTTTATTCCGATACAACCATTAAGATTTAAATGAGCTAGTTCAGGAAAGTCTATTAAATATTTTCCAGTTAATTGACGATTTTCACTGATATCAAGATGTTTAAGATTTTGCAATTTCGACAAGTAAAAGCAAACTTCATCGGTAATGTTGCAGTTTCTTAATGAGATTTTTGTAAGATTTTTCAATAAGCCTAATTTCGTATACTTGGAAATTCGCATATCTTGAAAACAAAGACAACGAAGTTCGCAACAATATTTTGCAATGTACTTAGGGGCACGATCTAGATTTTTTGACCTATGCGAACTATTTAAATGTCCAATATTTATTTTTTGAATGATATCACCAAATTTACGACAAATGAATCTTATTTCCATGAGCGTCAAATTGCAAAAGTACACCGTTTTGTTCTTAATGTCGGTATATTCAAAAACCTGTTTAAATCGGTCGTTGACTTGAGCTAACTTTACTTTTTCGCGTGTAGATAAAAAGGAAAAAATATGTAAAAAGCAGTCGTAGTTTAGCTTCATTATCAACGAATTTGATTTTATTTTTAAATTTCTTCTAGAATCTGGCTGCCACCAGCTATCTGCTTCTTTTACAAATAGATGTATGTCCGAGATGTAATGGTGATTATATTTTAATGCTCTGAAAAAGATATTTTAAAATAACAAACTATGAAACGTATAACAAAATAATTTAAAAATTAAAAACGTGGTGTGACCTTTCAAACATCTGCACGTTATATGCGGTAATAGCTACTTTTGTTTTAAATTAACAGTGCAACTCTATTTGTAACATTTTCATATATTTACTCTTAGCTCAGGTATCGATCGAACTCGTTTAATCTCTACATCCAGGATTCAATACACCGATTTATAGCATTTTTTTGCTTTTTCAGACCGAATTTGTTTACGGTCACAAAGTTAATTTATTTGATTATGAACCGATTCTAATAATATTCTTCGGAATTGTGATTTTAATTAGAGTTTTTTAAAAAGTTTACATATACTAAAATCATTTTATGGAACTTATTTTTCGAACTCGTGTTAAAAATTACCTTTTTGAAGGAACTTTAAACCAGTATAATTCCTTATTTTACTCATGCCATTTCAAAAATATTAATTACCAATTCCATTGCTGCGAATTTCACTAAATTCAAGGTAAAGTAAACTTAAACGATAGAATATAGAATGAAATCTAATACAATTAAAGACCAATATTTTTTAAATGAAAATTAATAGCTGTGATATCAAAAATCATACTGTAATATTACAAAATGTAAAAATTCTTATACAATTGGAATACAGCGACATTTTAGGCCATATTGCGTCGGTTTAAACTTAAAACACATACATATAGTGAAATAGAGAGAGAATACTAAGTAAAAGCTAAAATACTCACGCAGTAGCTGATTCAGCATTTTTGAAATTTACAAATGCATATTTGATGGTTTTTTCATCATTTAGTCGTATCTGTACGTACGAAACTTCCCCAAACTTTGAGAAGTATTCCTGCAATAGTTCTTCCGAAAACTTTAACCATTTATTGTCAATTAAGAGGAACAATATAATTTGGAAACTTACATTGCTTGGAAAATCGGCCACGTATAGAGTATAAACAATAAAATCATCCTCTGTTTTTTTCAACGACATAATTACAACGCTTTTATAAATCTCTGGATGTAAGTAAAAATACAAGATCTTTATTGGTTTTATATTCAAAGACACATCACTCATCAGCTCGTTCTAATCCTCGAGGTAGACTGATTTTGATTGTTGAAATCGTAATTCCATAGGGTGAATTTTAAAACTTAATTTTGTATTTCCAAAGTTTATTTACATCTCGATTTTCAGGAGTACAGTTCACTGCCACATTATTTTGCAGCTACTGGACACTGACGTAGACATATTTATGATAGACTACTCGTCTCATATAATAAAAATTTTGAATTAATACGACGGCTATAGCCTTGCATTATAACCACGTGCGTGCACTTTTGGAAATTTTTTCAATTTGAATAATGTATTATTATGTTTAATCATATGTTTTATTTCGTAAGAATAAATTAGCATTTTACTATTTTGTTTTCAATTACCTTCCTCAAATACTCGCTTTTTTTGTGAAATAAAACCTCTTGGGAAATTTTCTGATACCACAAACAATATCTCATGAAATTAATTTAAAATAATCTTAATTTTAATTTATAGTTTTCTTTTACTAGGTACGCAACTAAGTTTCCGGATTTCACACATGAATGATGCTAATGATACATGTAGTTGACATATATGTTATATCTAGTATGTCAGAAGTTGTATTTTGTTTATAGCGTGGACAGTTATTAACAATAACCAGTTGTAATACAAACACATATCGCAACGCAAAAATATTTTTTCTAAGAACGAAAATGTCAAGTTTTATGCCAAATAAACAACATTGGCGGGAAGCTTTGCTTGTCTGCTTTAACTTGAAAAAAAATACAGCTGAAACAGGTCGTTTGCTTGAAGAGGCCTATGGCGAACATGCACCATCGAAAACTATCTATAAAGATTGATTTAAACACTTCAGAAGTGAATATTCCGACACTGAGGATAAGGAGCGCTCCGGAAGACCAAAAACAGCCACCAACCAAAAAAAAAGACGATGATGTGTACGCGTTATTGAATGAAGATGATGCTTAAACATAAGATCAACTTACAGAGGCATTAAATATGAATCGCCAAGGTATTTACAAACGTTTACATGCTATGGGAAAAAAATCAAAAGAGGGGAAAATGGGTGCTATATGAGCCACTTCCGAAATTTTGCTTTATGAAAGAAAGAAAGAGTTTCCTACATCGAGAGAGATGAGAAGGGGATAGTTTTTGAGAATACCAAACGCAAAAAATTGTGGCTTTCGCCTGGCGAAGCATTAACATCGACGGCGCGACCAAATCGCTTCGGAAAGAAGCTAATGCTTTTGCGTTTGGTGGGACCAGAAAGGAGTCATATACTATGAGCTACCGACAACAAGTCATCAATCTGAACCATGCATTACTAAAAAAAGCCCAGAATGGGAAACGAGACACAAACGAGTGATATGCACCACGACAACGCTTAATGCCATCACATTCTTATCGTCCAAGACACCATTAAAACGCTCAAATGGAATCTGCTACCGCACCCGCCATATCCGTCAGACCTGGCCCCCTTAGATTATCACTTGTTTCGATCGATGGCGCCTGGCCTAGCAGGGCTACCCTTGGCCAATTTCGAAGAAGTACAAAATGGATGAACAGTTTCGTCGTTTTATCTTCGCGTAGAGAGATGGCAAAAATTTGCAGGTAGCGAAGAACGATACTTTGAATAAACCATTTTTTATACTTCTCATGAAATTTTCCATTTTTCATTGACCAAAAAAACTCGGAAACTTAGTTGCGCACCTAGTAATATACAAAATCTGAAGAAAATGCCAGCGCCTTATCGCTATTTTTGGGGAAAATTCGACTTCTGTGTGGTCACTCGATTTGAAAAGCGATTTCGAAGTAATTTGTTAAGATAAAAACAAGAAAAATAACACAAATATTTTACGTCGATCCGTTTTTAAGATACGAAATTGCCAAAATTAAACGGAATAGAATGAATCAAAACTTACTTTTAGCTTCGCTAATTAGAATATAAATTGTGTTGTATATATTTCCCACAAAAGAAACCACTTTGTTATACGATTTGAACACAATTGTGTTTTGATTAAAATACCATTGTATAGGGGATATTTTATTTTAATAAAATGTTCTTAACATTAGTGCATACTTTATAATTTATTATTTATCCCCAAATAGGGATCTTTCTTAAAATATTTAAAATAACTAATTACTATTAACGAATTACTTTGATTAAAATTGATATAAAAGCATTAATTGAATCACAATTAAATTTTACAGAAGTACAGCTACAGATCTATGATAATAGACATGCCAAACTCTATCACGAAATAGAAGCATCATAGACTTTTAAATGTAACGCAGGCGAAACTGCGCTCAAATTTCGGTTTTATTTATCTGAAATAAGCCAAGAAGAATTTTTTCAATAATTAAAATTTACTCATTATGATAACCCTAAAAAAATTCAGAAATAACATGCAAAATAATATATTGTATTGTTTTAGACGACCTAACAATATAAACTACATATTTCTAAAAACTTCTAGCCTTATACTCATCCACATTTTAAAGAAACATACAAATTTCGACTTTCAGTTATTCTGATATAATGAAATTCTGAAACAAAATTATTAAAATTCTTTATTTATTTCTACTATTCTCACCTTAAAAGTTATCCTACTTGGAAATTTAAATAACCTCCAACTTAAATTTTGCGGTTCCATGCAAATTTTTGTGACATGTATCCAAAATTTTAAACTAATAAGCTTTTAATTAAGTGGATTTTGTATATTTTTGGGGTACAAGATCGGGAAAATGGAAATCTAAAATTTTAGAAATTTTATTTTATATATTATATTATTTTTGTACACTAAATAAAATATTTTCGAATGTTTTAGTTAACACTGAATAATTGTGAGCTCAAACTAATTTCAAAAGATCCGTATATCCAACGTTTTTACAAAGAGAAATTGATAATTTTTACTCGCCTGGTAAAATTACTCCGTTATTGAAAGTTGTGCATATCGAATGAATAATAAATGATTTTTTTTCGTAAAGCAAACACATATTATAAAATAAAATTTATACTTACTGTGATTTTAAACTTAGGCTTCGAATTCGTAGCATACGCCCTTGCGCAGTTTCATACCAGGGAACACGGAACTTTCGGGAGCAAATTTTAACCATGGCAAAACTTCCTTAAGTTTAAGCTGAAGAAAGGATTCTTTATATTAAAAAATATAATATAGGTATGTATCTAAAATATGGAAACTATAATAATAAGAAATTCTACAATAATAAAATAATAAAAACTTAGAAACAATTATTTTAGCACAAAATTCTATAAGCTGCTTATAAGAAGAAGTCATTTTCTTCTTTAAAAGCGAACCGGTTAAGTGTGAGTGGGACCTACACGCCGAGAATTCTGCGTCTGATACCACTAATTAACTAACCAGCTAAAAACTAAGTTCAGAAAAGAAAATGTACCCCGTAAAATAAATAAAGCCTGTTACCGTTTTTTTTTCTCTTCATTATTATATATTTACGAGTATATAAGGCTTTATTTCTATGATTTCAAATATTATTCACATAAACTGACAAGGAAGAAAGAGATTTTTGCGGGAACATGAAGACCTATAACTTTATTATTGTAAGCAAAATTTAAAGTCAATGGCTTCTGTGTGTACAGAGACGAATCGATAGCAATATTTGATATTTTGATATGAGTATAAAGTATTGAGCTATTATACCCAATCAACATGTACCGCACATTATGTCATATTACAGAGCTATGAAAATTGATGGGTATGTATAATAGTTACATAAGTGGAAAGTTTTATTTATCCTGGAATATCAATTGTAACCCTAACCAATCAAATTAAAAGCCATTACAATGTCATATAGCTCTTTTTTATTTGTGCTATAACAAATACTAATTAGATAGAAATTTGTTTAGAAATCAGCCGATAGGAATATTATTTCGCATCGACGATTTAAGTAATTGTGCATTTCATGTTTCATTTCGTTCGTTTATGGAAGAAGTTTAAGAAAAATAAAACTTACTATTTAAGTACTTAAATCCACCTCGAAGAAAACTACGCCCAGTTAGAAATAGAAAAGACAAAGGATTAAATTAAACAGACACCACACCAAAATCAAACACAATACTAAAAAGCAAATGGATCTTTTTAACTATTGTCTACTATTGTTAATACATACAGATAGTCGAAAATAATTTTGGTTTCGGAAATAGGTGATGTTATAGATGCTTTGTACAATTTAAAAGAAAAGTAGCAATAACGCCAGCACATGAATTTATTATTATTATTTGAAAAGCTGGGCTTATTTTGTTAAATAATTATTGAAGTAATTTTATTATTAAAGAATTGAGCTAAATAAAAATACATACATACCAATTCCTTGACATAAAGCGTACAATTTGTTGTCCTTCCAATTGCCATAATTTTCTTTCGAACGTCGCAGCACATGTATGACATAAAATTAAAAAAACGATATCCAATTTCAGATATGTCAATATGCTGAAGATTATTGGGCTTCTTAAATAAATATAAGAACGCATTGAGACTGATACTGCGGCAACCTGTTATATTAAGGTATGTTAATTCAGGCATACTGGCTATTTTACTTAAGTCTTCATCATCCAAATTGGCGCAGTGTATTAATCCCAGTTTTTTTAAATTCTCCATAGAAAATATGATGTTTTTCTCTGTTTGTGACAGCTCAAATGAGTTCTCTTCAATTATAAATAAAGTTTCTAAGTGCATAAAGAATTTTTCAGTTAAATTACTCCGCTTAAGAGTGGCGGTGTAAATTATGAGATGTTTCAACTTTTTAATGCTTGATAGAAGCCCAAAATCAATTGTGAATGAGCTTATCACAAGACTTTCCAAATTTTCGAAGGAAGATAATCTCTCAGAAATGTTTGATGTTAGATAAAAGGATTTTAAATTTAAGGATTTTAAATTTTGAATTATCCCATTTGATGAGCAAAATTCCAAAATATGATATTGCTGTAACCCGACACAATCATAAAGATTTAAGTGAGTTAGTTCAGGAAAGTATTTTAAAAATTTTCCAGTTAATTTTCCATTTTCACTTATATCAACATGTTTAAGATTTCGTAGTTTAGACAACTGAAAGCAAATATTATCATTTATGTCGCAGTTTACTAACGCGATTACAGTAAGATTTTTAAGTAAACTGAATTTTGTATACTCGCCAATTCGTATATTTTTCAAATTAAGGGAACGAAGTTCATAGCAATATTTTGCAACGTAGCTAGGGGCTCGATTTAGTTTTCCTAACCTACGTTTAATTGCAAACTGGATATCAGTCAAGTGGTATGTTGGCCAAGACGAGAGAGATTCTAAATTTATTTGTTTAATGTATTGACCAAATTCACGACAAATGAATCTTATTTCCATGAGTGTCAAATTTAAAAGAGACACTGATTTGTTTCGAATGCTAGTAATTTTAAAAATTGTTTTAAATCGCTCGTTCATGTGAGCAAGTTTTATTCTTTCCGTTGTAGATAAAAAGGAAAAAATATGTATAAGGCAGTCATCATTTAGCATCATTATTAGAGAATCTGATTGAATTTTTAATTTATTTTCGTAATTTGGTTGCCACCAGCTATCTGCCCTTTTAACATTTCTCCGTTCCGAGTTCGTTCCATCCGAGATGTAATGGGAGTTAGTGGTTAACGCTCTGAAAATAATGATTGAAAATAAGTATTAAAATTATTTTGGTAGAATGAAATATCCTACGTATTTAATTGATTCTCGTTGTTCTAGTAACTTTCTTAGTAATTTATCTGTGAGTTATCGCAACGGAAAAATCCTATTCTTCCAAGTTAGGCATACGTAGTAGTTAGAAATTTAAATTTTTCCGACTAGCAAAGCAATTTAAATGTATTAATTAATTATTTACTATTTATCTTTTAATAATAAAACGGAGAACATTGTAATATGGCAGCACGGATAATATTTTATTCTGCTTCAAATTCACTGCTTTAAAAATATTTGTCGCAGGGTTTCTTTTTAGTTTGTAGGAAAAATATCGTAAAAGTGTGTAAAATTTCGTCTGTTTTAATGTCGGCTTCATTTTAAAAAAAATAATTTGTTGTTTTTTTATACTTTTGCTAATAGCGCTTTAAAAGTAAAATGCGTGAAATTAATAATTTTATATCGAAGTAAATAATTATGAACGCTAAGAATAAAAAAAAGGTAATTTTTATAAATAAAATGCAATGGTTCTCTGTTATGTTGGTCTTTAAATCAGCAATTTTAGGTTCAGATTCTATACTAAGTAATACTTATTTTCAGCCTACCATAAACCCTTTGCCATGTCGTTACATATGGGCATAATCGAATCGAACAATTCAGGGAAAATTATACTTCGTCTGGCAAACTATACTTCGTCTGACCCCACCTTTGTAAAATTCTCTGAATGATAAGTACTTTGCTTAATATTTATATCTTTTGTTTAGCTCCTCAATCACGATCTCGTTACATTTGTTATATTCATTGGAAGTTCGTATGAACTTTAATGGACACAACAATCAGTCGCAATAACAAATCTGCGAGTTCAAAACTTAAGAGTGTTCTCGGAAGCTCTGCTAATCCGATCAACACCACCATTGTTTACAAATTCTAAAATACTTACAAAGTAGCTGAGACAGCGTGTTTAAAATATACGAACGCATATCTCGCTGTTGTATTCTCATAAAATCGTATTTCTACGGAGGAAACTTCACCATACCTTGAGAAGTATTTCTGCAATATTTCTTCCGTAAACTACAAAAATTTAAATTTTTTAAGAGAAATTAAATATATACTTTAACTACTTACATTTTTTGGAATACCTCCCACGTAAAGATTATAAACTAAGAAACCATCCTCAGTTCTTTTCAACGGCATTTTAAACATTTTAAATCACTTTGATAACAAACAGTAAAACAACAATCCTTTTTGGTGAGAAATTGTTTATATTTAACGCAAAAAATACTGATCGACTCGTTGCACTCCAATGCAATGCTCGACTGATTCTGATTATCATCGAATCGAACTCCAAGGGTCGAATTTCTAAATTCCAATAACGATTTCACATTTCCGAAGTCGATGTCTATCTCGACTGTCGGATATAAAGCCTCGATCTTATCCCAATGCTTCCACCTCACTTCATCCTAAATGCTGATCCCAATCACTGACATTATGTGCATACAGTCAAAGTGAAGAAACTTAAAATTATACAGTGACCAGCAAAATTGTTCATAACAATTAGAGGATCTCGAAAAATCTCAGAAAACAACACTAACATGAAAAAAACACTGTTAACGAATAAACAACATAAGAAAACGTATTTAAAATTTGCTAAAAATGACCCACATTGATCTGTAGAGAAACGGAAATTAGTAACATGGTCAAATGAGACAAAAATTAATCGTATAGGTCATGACGGGAGGATTTGGGATTGGTGTAATTCAAAATTAGGAATGAAGTCACAGCACATCTAACAAACGCTGAAATTCGGTGGAGGCTCATTGATGATTTGGGGCTGCTTTCAAGGTAATAAATTGGGTTGCATAAAAGTATTAGAAGATGCATACCATCCTAATTTAACAAAATTCGGTTGCGAGCCAGAAGGTACCATAATACAAGTTAACGACGCCTAACACAATGCCGGAATCACGAGAAATTGGCTTGGATGGAATGGCCATCACAATCTCCTGGCATAAATCCGATCGAAAAACTGTGATGTATTCTAAAAAAACGGATACTTCATAATAAAAACCAACCAAAAAATGTAAACGAACTTTAGGCTTTGGTTAACGAGTGGAACAACATAAAACAAAAAAATATTAAATAAATTGAAAGTATGCCAAAAAGAATGAAACTAGTGATTAAAGCCAAAGTAGTCCATATAAAGTATTAAAGAAATCTTAATATGTGATTGATTAGAGATTTTAAAAAGAAATCATTTTTCATATTAACATGCGAGGAGTAAACTTAAATCTTCTGTATAAACATAAAAAATACTCTAATATCAAAAGATTTGTTTCATATTTCAAACTTTTGTGAAATATGACAAGAACCACTTCTGCTGGTCACTGTATTTAATAAGTTTTATAAAGGGAGCAATTTTTAAAACTTTTCATTGAATTTGCTTTGCTGTCTGCTATTAAGTTTTCAATAAATATCTCACTCTCTTCCCGAAAGCCTAGAGATTTTATTCTTAGCATGCATACTCGTACTCTATGACAACACAATCTAATAATGAAATTTCAACAATTTTATTTTTAAAAAACCGTAAAAAATTTAAACCTTTTCTTCATAAGTAATAACTAGCTTATGGGGTACACTTACAAAGAACTTGATAAGTACATACAAACTTTAATATTTTTTTTTAAATATAATGAAGTACTGAATCTGAATATTAGAATAACCTAAATATTCATCAAATTAGCTCTTTATGATTCAAAAAAGGTCATAAAGAACAATCGCTTAATTTTTTAAATAAAACATTTTGTACAGCTAGTCCATCATGAGAAACTTTTCTTTTATTGTTACGACAAAATAAATTGTAAAACAAAATTTATATGTATATAGCATACTTAACAGAATGTACGATATTTAATCTTCAAATTCATAGTAAGGAAAGTCTCGCGGTCTCATGCCAGGAAACACAGATATTTCATTTATTTGTTTTAAAGGTGACGAACATTCCTCATATTCATCCTGTAATTTATATAAATTCACGAAAAATTATAAAGCATAAAAATAAAAATTCAAATCAATTAAAAAAACTAAATGCGAAAAAACGAAACAGTAAAGATATTAGTAATAAATAAATAAATAACACGTTAATCAATTCAGAGACCCTTCATTGCAAGGACTCGTTAGAAAGGATAAGGGATTTTTTTTTATCAAACCGGATGAAAGAACATATTTCGAATTATAACACAATTAATTAATTAATTGTACATATTACCCAAGGCAGATAATTTTGGTGCACGTCTAAGACATTAAATTCTTCAGGGCTTGCGCAATTTAATTTATTATTAATAAATGTGATTCTCCGGAAGTATTTCCTCAGCACAAAATTCTAAATTCGAAAGTTGACTTTCTTCAAACTGGTTATAATGAGTATGGGAATATTAATTAAAGAGACATATTGGGTTATAGACTTTTTGATTTAAAACTCTTTCTATTCCATCGACACTTTTATTTAAAATGCAAATAATTTCTTCCGCTAATCCAAAACCATCGCTTTACTTTAAAATAGAAATAAAACTAAAATGGAATTGATTCATTTTTATATCCCAGAAAAAAGTTCTTGTAAGTGTTGCGGACACCAATTTCTAAAACTGCCTGGGGAAAATTTTCCCATTAGAGGAAGCAGCAAAGAACTACTGCTTCCTATGCCTTATCTAAATTCCAATAAGGACGAAAAAGATAAGAATAGGCAGTCAAATATTCTCATCTACAGGCAATAATGTGCAGTGTTTTTTTATCACGCATTTTTAAAGGCGGGACAAAGTCTCTGTTACGCAGTGTTCCTCTGCGTGCATGGTGCTAATGCCGTGTCCGCGCAATTCTCAGGCATAGGGAAATCCTGAATGGAGAATGGGAAAGATGCAGTCAGCACACACAGAGCATATATACGGATGCAGGCTGTTTACCTTTTTTCATTGTGCATTTTTAAAGCCAGGAAAAAGTGCTCGAGAGTGTGCGCTGCTCTAGGTGGTGAAACGAGGTTTCAATCTCCGTTCAGCCTCCCCCTAAATTTTGGGACTAATGGGACAAAGATCGAAAAAGGATAAGGGAATCACGAGTCTCACATCTTGTATTTGATGATCTTTGAGCAACCTCGTTCGTGCAATATGAAGCCATAAGACTTTTTTGTCTGGGGATATGTGAATTCGCTTGTCTACGACGATAAACCGGAAACAATTGAGCACTTGGAAGGCAACATTCGACGCGTTATTGCAGAAATACGATTTGATTTATTGCGAAGAGTGTGTGAAAAAATTGGACCTCTAGATTACGCCATCCGCGGTGGCCACATGCCCGAATTCATATTCAAACATTAATGCCATAAAATTATCTGTTAATTAAAGCCAATATCATGGATATTAAAAACATTTTTGCGTGTTTTATTTCAATTTAAAGTTCTCCACCTTTAAAAAAGCACCCTTTATACATATATATATCCCTGGTGTACCAGTTTTGCTGACAGCCGAAGGAATGGAATAATTTGCGGCATGCATTGCTTTTCTTATTTCATCGAAAGAAAAAGGCAGTTGAGAATCACCGTTTTATGGTAGGAACATACGGAGAGAATGTTCCAAGCATAACAACATGTGAGACGTGATTTCGAAAATTTAAAAGTGGTGATTTCTATTTGAAAGACTAAAAATTCGGGTAGACCAAAAATATTTATAGATGCGGAATTGCAGGAGTTAGTGGACGAAGACCCAACCCAAACTCAAAAACAGTTGGCAGAAACTTTAAATGTGGCACAAGAAACGCTTAGTGTCCGCTTACGAGCAATGGGAAAGATTCAAAAACTGGGAAGATGGTTGCCGAATGAACTGAATGGCAGACAAATGGAAAATAGAAAAACCATTTTTGGAATGCTGAAACCTGGTAAAACAGTTAATACTTATCGCTACAAACAACAAATAATAAACTTAAATCATGCGTTGATGGAAAAACGTCCAGAATGGGTTATTTTGTTGCATGACAATGCACCGTCACACAAGCAAAACTGGTAAAAACGCATTGAAATCGCTTGGATGGGTCGTATTATAGCATTCATAAATTGCAAGAAAGATGGATAAAAGGTGTAGAATCGAATGGGCAATACTTTGAATAAATAAATAGTACAGCTACTTCTGCGTAATTTTGTATAAGATTTGTTAATAAAATTTTCATCGATAGGATGAAAAGTTAATTTGAAGCTCAGTTGTTTTCCCACAAATGGTGATCGCAAAACTTTAGATAAATAATGTCAATATGAAGCAAAATTACAGCAACTGATTTGTTATTATAAAATTTCAGGTGTTTCGCATCTATCTCTTGAAGGATTTAAGATGTCGGAACAAAACTTGCCTCAAGGAATTGATTAGTATATGTTTTATACTACTTGTTTAGCAATACACAGCATGTTTGTATATGGTATTCCTATATTACTTAATTTATATTATGTCTTTCAAAATATACGCATAAAACTTACTAAATACATTAAGGAGATACATACCTCATACAATGTGATTTCTGTCCTGTAGGTGTACAGCGTGCAATGTTTTTTTTTTATTTCCTTCAACCTATTCAGCACTTCTAATTTTTGGTGAGGACGTATTGAAGTATTAATTTTCATATAATTCTGAGATATATCGACATGCTGAAGTTTATCAGCTTTTTCGAGTAAATTTAGTAAACCAAAAACACTAATATTGGGGCACTTCGCTACATTAAGCCACCTCAATTCAGGCATAGTGGCGATGCTGGTCATATCTTTATCATTCAAATTTTTGCAGCCTATCAAACCCAGTTTTTTTATGTTTTTCATAGAAAATATGAAATTTTTCTGAGTTTCTGTCAATACAAATAGTTCCCCTATTATAAATAAGGTCTCCAAACTGGCAAAACTAGATTCAGTTAACCTACTAGGCAGAATTAACCCAGAAGCAAAGGCTACAAAAATGAGGCATTTCAGCCCCTGAATATCCGGCATAAAGCAGTATTCACTTTTTGGTTTTTTTATTACAAGATTCTCTAAATTCTCTAAACTTTCAATAATAGTGCTCTTTCCAAATACCCACCTAATATTTAAAGACTTCAATTTCACAATTGTCCTCTCCGCCGACAGAAATGTGAAAACATGATGAGTCTCTAGACATTCACAATCATAAAGATTTAAATGTGTTACTTCTGGAAAACATATCAAATATTCTCCTGTTATCCGATTATTATTGCTCAAGTCTAGATATTTCAGACTTTTAATTTTGGATAAATGAAAACAAACATTATCAGTTATGTCACAATTTCGTAGCGAGAGTTTGGTAAGATTTTGCAGTAATCTAAATTTGGTATAGTCTCGAATTGGCAAATTTACAAGATAGAGGTAACGAAGTTCGCCACAATATTTCGTAATGTAATCCAGGGTTCGATATAGGTTTCCTAATTTAGGCAGCTTAACTACGAATCTTTCGTCTATTTGTTGAATACAGTGACCAAATTCACGACAAATGAATCTTATTTCCATGAGTGTCAAATTTAAAAGAGATACTGGTTTGTTCCGGATATCGGTATATTCAAAAAGTTGCTTAAACCTCTCGTTCATTTGAGACATATATCTTCGCTCCCTTCTAGATAGATAGGAAAAGATCTGCAATAGGCAATCGTCGTTTAACGTCAATATCGAAGAATCTGGGTCTATTTCTCTTTCAAAATTTGGCTGCAACCAGCTATCTGCTTTTGTTACTAATTTCCATTGACTGAGGATATTATGATATTTATCTTGAAGTACCCTGAAAAAGATATTTAAAAATATCAATTAAAATTAATATTAAGTAAATGCGTTAGACGTATAGTGCTTTATCCATTTCACGTTAAATGAGAACACACGGTACGTAAATAGAATCTAAAAATCTATAAGCGTTGACCAGTAATTGTCAATTATTTTTACATAAATTAGCTCTTAATATTCCAAATCCAATTAAATTTTATTTTTAAAAGAATTTAGCAGTTGAGAGTATGTTCAAATCAAATTTTTATATATATGTATTTTTATAATAGATTATTACAATTGTATAGTTATGTAAAATAAAAAAGAGCACTTTAAGGACTAAGACACACTATAATTAAGGGCAATCTTAACACAGATTGAATGAAATAGAAGACAGTCTAGACTAACATACTAGAGTCTATGTAGATTTATTGACCGGCGCATTCTCCAATGAAAATGGCTTTCAAAAATCTAATCATTAACTTTTACCAATAATGTAATAATAAAGGCGAATCTTTCCGAATAAAACAATCATCATTCTCCTCATTATGTCCCTTTAATTCCTTTTGGTGTATATATTTAAAAAACAGTTTGCGGAATATAAAAAAATCTTGCCCCTTGCATGTGTTTCCACGGGGAATTGGACAGACTTGACTCTGAACTGGAGCTCGAGGTATCTAGAAGACGTTTTGTCGCAAGTCGGCGCTCTATGATATGTTTTCATTAAAGACTCTCTATAATGTACCTCAACACGACCTCAAAGCTATAACCTCTAGCTAATCCCTAAAATGGTCTCGAGAAAAATTTCCCTTTAGATAAAGTAACAAATAACTACAGTTGGTATGGTATTCCTTGTGTAAATTCAAATAAGAGCGAAAATTGCAGTATAAATATTTACTATATAGTATTTACATATTTACAGGGTAAGGCATTATGAAGGGTGTTTCAAATTGCGCGGTTTTTTTAAAGAATAAATAAAACACATAATTTGCATTCATTTTCATAAACTTTTTATTGGTAATTGAAGTATCAGTTATGACATTTATATGCGAAAAATAATATCTGCCAAATGGTTTCCTCTTGCAACTCCACAGACGTCCACGCTTTTGTTAAAATTTTCAATGACATTTTGACATAATTGAGGCTCTATCTCACCAATGACACGAATAATTTCATTTTTCAAAGCAGGAATCGATTGTGGGTTGTTTTTATGTACCACTTTTCACATAACCCCAAAGAAAATAGTCTAACGGTGTCAAATCACACGATCCTGATAGCCAATTAACATCACCGTTTCTTGAGATTACACGTCTAGGAAATTTTTCTCTCAATAAATCAATTGTTTCTTGTGCAAAGTGAGGTGTAACCCCATCCTGTTGAAACCAAATATCCTCTAGATCAATATTCATTAATTCAGGCCACAAAAACTCGGTTATCATCCGATAACCATTATCATACCGATCACCATTGATAGTTACAACTTCACGAGCAGCATTTTTGAAGGTCCAATTAGGGGCCTCTGGTAGTTCAGTTGTTAACGCGCTGTCCTACCGTTCCAGAGGCTGTGGGTTCGAATCCCACGAATAACCATGGTCTCCTGCGCTACGTGGCAACACAATGGGCCAAAATTGGCCTAAGTGTGCCTTTCTAGGCAGCCACAGTTAAAAAAAAAAAAAAAAAAGTCCAATTACATCAACGACCGCTACGACTGTGTTTTCCACGTTTTTGATCTTCCACCGGTCTCTTGAAATTTTTGAATAATTCAACCAATAGTGCTTTCAGATAGACGATTAAGAAAACAATAAAATTCACGTAATTTTCTAAAAACACTTCTCACAGAACGCTGATTTTCATAAAATAATAATTTGAACGCGTTGTTGTATCGTGTACGAAGCCATTTTTATAAATATCATACATCACACTTCTTAAATATCAAAATACCCAGACAAATTCAGTGCGCTATCTATATTGTTTTTATTCTAACCGCGCAATTTTAAACACCCTTTATATCGCTTTGTTTTGAATGCATGCATTTTTTAAACCATGCTAGCTGGCGCGTATGCCTGCATGCATAGTATTAGCTGTTTTTAGTTCTATCATAAAAATTTCAAATTTAAATTGACATTTCTCGAGCTTGGTGTCGTAATAAGAACTTGAATATGGAATAGCGCGCCATTTTTGATTGTCAATTTTTAATTCAGTCATATTTTGCAGTTGAATAATTTGAATATAGATATTTACGAAAATGGCCACCGACAGTGATATCTACAGCAATTACAGTGTAGGCAATAAAATGCAGCGTTTTTTTATCACGCATTTTTAGAGGCGGGCCAAACAGTCGGGCACGCTGTGTGCCTCTGCATGGTATTAGTGCCGTCCCCAGACAATGTTCCAGCATAGGGAAATCCTGAATTGAGAATGGGGAAACAGGCAGGTAGCACATTCACAGATGTATACGGATTCGGGCTGCTTACATTTTTTCACTGTGCATTTTTAAAGGCGAGCCAAACGTATTCGAACGTGTGCGCTGCTTTGGGTGGTGAAACGTGATTTTAATTTTCGTTCCGCCTCCCCCTAAATTTTTGTCTTTCTCTCACGAGTGAGCCCTTTATTACTACCCACTTTTAGAAAAATCTGCAAGGGATAAGGGACTACGTCACGAGTGTCACATCTAGTAATTCATGATCTTTGGTGTCACATCTTGTACTTGATGATCTTTATTCACACCCATGCGCGCCGGGTGTCAAGTGCAATGAATTTTACAATATTTACAAGTTTAATACTTACGCTGTAGCGGACTCAGCTTCTTTGAAATTAATGAATGCATATCTCATTCTCTTATTCTCATTAAATCGTATTTTTATGGAGGAAATTTCTCCAAAGCTCGAGAAGTAGTCTTGCAATAATTGTTCTGTAAACTAAAAGTATTCATACCAATTAAAGCCCAATGATACAATTTAGCAACTTACATGCCGTGGAATATTTCTCATGTAGAGATTATAAACAATGGCACCATCTTCTGTTTTCTCCAACCTCATGATAATAATAAAACACTCAACTCAATAATAAAACGTGCAGATCCACCCACCAACACGACTCAATGATTGATTGAGATCGACTGTCGAGATCGAATCGCGACTCACAGGGGTGCCGGCTGTCCGTATATCATATCTCGATTTAGTATATTTTGACTACGATATGGGAATCGATAAATTATGTTAATGGCTAGTTCCATTCAAAAATGCGATCGTTATTTCTGTCATCCACCACGGTAACTGGGAAAAGAACCACTTCGATAATCGAATTAGAAGTTGATTCAAGTAAATTTCGATTTAATTGAATTCAGCTGTCAAAAATTAAAAGCCGCGTGCCACAAGTGAACAGCTGATTGCCTGATTTGTCAATTTTCAATTGTCAGTTTGCCTTTTCTGCACTGGAGTTTCGCCAATGCTACCGGGAAGATTTAATTAAATTTTTAATTTACTGTGCGGTTCGCAACAAATGTTTTGATTAACATCTAGAAAGAGCACCGAATGGAAGTAAGAATTGAGGATATTTACACGGCCGTTGCTTGCAACAAGGCTCCAGAGAGCGCGGACTGGGGCAAAAATGGTTTAATTTGTTTTGGAGCTTCACATGCACTGGCGTTGTTGGATCCGCAGGTAAGCCTGCTCAACTCTATCACTCGACCCCTGTGATAAAATGCTTCTTTTTTTTTTTGTAAGTTTGAAGGATCAGCGAAAATAATAAAAACTTACGTTAAACACGAGAAAAAGGTAAACACTGCCAAGTGGGTTTGGGCGGATGATGGGGCCACCTACTGCCTGACTGGATCTGATGACGGGAAGGCCATTCTTTGGGTTCTAACCGACCTCGAGAGCCCCATCACACACACTCTCGAAGGTCATGAAAGTGCTGTCAACGTTGTCGCCGGAATTTACTGCGGCGGGCATTTCACTCTAGCTACTGCATCTACGGACTCATCGATTAAATTGTGGCGTCGTGTAGGAAATGCAGAGTTCAGGTAAATTATATTTATTTATTAGTTACTATAGCTTAAAATGAATATAAATAAAAGCAAATACATGGTAATTTCAAAAAGAAATAATGCAAGAGCTGAGATAATCGAAGACGAAATACCTTGAAACTCAGTTTAATCGTTAACCGAAATCAAGTTCAGGATAGAACAAGCAATAGCAACCTTCGACAAACTGCAGAAAGTTCAAGGTGGAAGCAACATTAATATGTCTCTTGAAATGTTATGTGCGATGTGGCTATACAGAACAATTTTGAAAAATCTCATGGTCCAAGAGAATTAGTAACAATGAGGTACTGAGGAAAATAGGTACGAAAGAGATAAAGAGTAAACTAAAAATACCAACTACTACAGACTGTCCTTCAAAGTAAAATGAATAGCACACGTGTTCCAGGGCGACATAGAGTAACATAGCGAAACAAAGTAAAAGAATAGTGTAAGTTCAGGTTAACAGAACTTTTCAAAGCTATACTAGGTAAAAATATACTCAAATGGATGATTTTCAACCTCCAAAGAGGAAAGACATTGCAAGAAGGAGAAAATAGCTTACTCGGACCTGGTATCGCAATCACACAGGATACCTATTATTTAATTTATAATTAATCTGTAACTGATTTAATGATAATTATTAGTTACAGAGACTATAAAACCCTATGTAAACATTTTGCATTTAAATTAGTGCAGTAGTCCTTCAATCTTGGTTTAATAAATATTAACGTTAATTAATACACTAAGTACAATTGATATTATAAATCAGTATAACGCTTTGATCCATACTTCCATTGAAGATATGTAGGCGTAGGCGAGGTGAAGTGACTACCTGAAGAACAACTGCTATAATGCGGCTACTGAATTTCGTTTGGTGTGTTTCGTAGAAAGCATTAAATTATATTTAAAAAATATTAAGCTATTCAATTGTCGTTTTAAATTATAATTTAACTTTATGACAACAAAGGAGACTCCCATAACCATTTTAATCAATACATCTATTCAATAAACATTAACATCGATTTTAATATAAATTATAAAAAGCTATCTTAGATCAGGACCACCAATAAAAACTATTTCTTAAATAAAATCATGAAATCACTTCTCATTTTCTACCGACGGTGCAATATAATGTCGCATTGCACTATTAGCGGTAGATACTGTTGGCCACTTTACCCTTCTGGGTCATCTTTTCTGATTATCCCCTATTTATATTTATGTTTCAAGGATATTGAGAAGTTGCTCACTTTGTTGCTAGAAAAATAAATAAATAAATAAGAAATGCCAAAGGTCGAAAAATTGAAAAGTTGAACGGTTGTATTTTGATCCTATTCACAATCATAACAAAATAAAGGAACAGATTGAGTTGAAAGTTGAATTTTCCGTCACGATATTTACCCACAAAATTTCATTCCGAAGTGTGGAAATACCTTAATTTGATAATGTTTTAATCTTTTTATTATATATAAAAATTTCTTTTAATTTGACTTGTGTGAAAATAATTATAGAAATCAAAAGGGAATAATTGTTGAATTACCATTTACAAGCATTTTGATGTTTTTCATATTTTGTGCTGAAATTTACAACAGTTGTCTTAATCAAGTATGCTATTTTTAATTGATGTAATAATACGAGGATATATCTCTGCATTTTTACCTCTTGAACCTCTCATTTTAAATTTTTCCATATTTTTCAATTTTGATTCCGAATGAACGTTCCTAAAAAGTTTAAGTTAAAATTAACTAATGTTCACTTTTTAAGTACTTCAAAATAAAACCGAATAAATGATTATTATAATTATGTGATGAATATGAGCTTAAAAGTAATATCAAAAAACGTTCAATTTTCTCATAATTAAACATTACTATTGCTCCTTCAATTGCAGGTGCTTTCAGACTATTTCCTTGAGATCTGGATTTTGTTTCGCCTTAGCCCTAACAATTTCTCCAAAGTCGCGCCAGGTTTTCCTATCATACGCTGGTGATAGTGGCAATATTGCACTTTTAACCGAAGCTTCAGTTGATGGAGTGCGTGAATTTGTTGCCATCCACAACTTTGTAGGTCATGAGGATTGGGTGCGATGTCTTGATTTTACCACAGACGAAAAAGGTGACTTACTTTTAGCTAGCTCATCTCAAGATCACTATGTACGATTATGGAGAATAGCTGAGAAGACCGATGGACATAATGAAAATGAGCCTTTGAATATTCTCGCACAAGGTATTCGAATAGAAGAAAACATTTTTCAATGCAAATCGATAGAAAAGGGGCAAACTTTACGTTTTGCTGCCAGTTTAGAGTCTGTTCTGCATGGGCACGAAGGATGGGTTTATGGAGTTCATTGGTATAACAATGGCAGGGACCTTCAATTGCTCACGTCATCCATAGATAAGACAATGATTGTATGGGATCGTGTCGAAACAGGCGTTTGGATGGAAAAGGTCCGAGTCGGTGAAGTGGGCGGAAACTTACCAGGCTTTTATGGAGGGAAATTTGGCAACGACGGAAAGGTTATATTTGGACATGGGTTTCAAGGAAGCTTCCACATTTGGCGGCAGTCAGAAGATGACGAAAATGCTTGGCTGCCCCAAGTTATAGTTGGCGGCCACTTTAATGAAGTGCGAGATATTTGCTGGGAGCCAACTGGTCAATTTTTGCTTTCAGCTTCGGCAGATGCCACAACTAGGATTCATGCACCTTGGATTAGGTCCAACAAACATGTAACCTGGCATGAAATTGCTCGTCCTCAAGTTCATGGCTATGATATGCAGTGCATCACTGCACTCTCGATGCAAAAATTCGCTAGTGGTGCTGAGGAGAAAATCATTCGGGTATTCCAAGCACCTGCAAATTTTATGCAAAACTTTAAACGAATTTGTGCTTTCAATTCAGAGGAAGAAGGGGAGAACACACCGGAAGGTAAAAAGCGAAATATTATTTAGGAATCGTCATTATTAACAATTATTAATTACAATTCAAGCTATACCGAAAGGCGCTACTGTACCTTCGCTGGGTTTATCCAATAAGGCTGTATATAAAATGGAAGAGGAAATTTGTAAGCGACATGTAAAGGATGAGTATCCAGAAAACTATTTTGTGGAAACTGAGTTAACATCTCCACCAGAAGAGGAGATTCTCATGCAAAACACTTTATGGCCAGAAATTCAGAAACTTTACGGTCATGGTTTTGAGATTTTTGCAATCTGTTCGACTCAAAATGGCAAAATTTTGGCATCAGCATGCAGAGCTCAATCGGCTGAACATGCACAAATTATTTTATGGTAACTATAAAAATTTTATTTTTCACATTTATACGATTTTATCTTCGACACGAAAAAATTGTAAAAATAAGGTGTGTATAATTATTGCTACACCGTTAGAACTCGTTCTCTAAAATAAGGTATTTTGGTCGTTTATCTTTAATTCTGAAGAATATAAAAAAAATTAGAAATGCTTTCTATGTTATAGGGACACATCCACTTGGAAACAAATAAAAAGACTTCCAGCCCATAAACTTACCGTGACACAAATGAAGTTTTCTCCAAATGGAAAATACTTATTATCCGTTTCGAGAGATCGAACATGGAAATTGTTTGAGGATAAAGCACAAAATCAGTCATGTAATTTTGAACCTGTTACTACTCCTTCAAGAGACAGTAGTATTCATACCAGGGTAATTTGGTCATGTGACTGGTCACACGATTCAGAAATCTTTGTAACAACTTCAAGAGATGGTAAAGCAGTAGTTTGGCATAAACATGAAAATGATACCGGCGATAATCTCCAGAGTTGGAAATCAAAAGATACCTTAAATCTTCCAAAAGAATCAATCACAGCTGTGGCTTTTTCATCAAAACTTTTAGAAGAATCTACACAAAAATACCTTATAGCCCTAGGATGTGAAACTGGTCGTATTATTTTGTACACGTTTGCATCACATTGGGAACTTTTATACTCAATAGCCAATAAGTAAGTACTAACTTTAAAAAACATACGTAATATATTTATAAACCTGGTCACTTTTTAGCTGCAGTCATCATCTGGCAGTGCGAAAATTACATTTCAGGCCAAATTGTGATGATATCCAACTAGCAAGTTGCGGTTCGGATAATATTGTAAGAATTATAAAATTATGTTTATAAATTGATTTTTGCTATGCCCAATAGCAAAATTTCCATTTTTTACATCTAATAACGCCTCATTAAAAGAACTTTTAAAGCATACTTGAATTTTTGTTCTATTTGGAAAACATTTTTTTTGGTAACTACAATCAGGTAACTGAAATTTTATAAATTTAATTAACCAACAAACAATTGTTCAAGATAAAAATGTTATTTAGCCGAAATTTTATTTGGCGGTACTTCGTCTTGCATTTGTGTCTGATACTTTTTACTATTGCACAGGGAATGTAGAAATAGTGTCTGGTTTGTAATAAACTTTTATTAAAGATTAATTTTAGTTGAGCGCTTACACATTATCATAACATTTTAAAAGAAACCATTTTTTTCAAATTTGCGTAGATTACATTTAAAACAGTGGAAGTGTGTTGCTAAAGAATAAAGTACCAAAAAGTATATACTACTGTGTCCAAAAAATAAGGTGAATTTGTTTAAAAAATAGAAAATCTTTATTCATCCAAATTAATTTCTTCGCTTTCAAAATAATCCTGACCCGGTGCACTTATGCCAAGGTGTTTTTTGTTTTTTTCAATTCTCGAAATAGTTTGAAAAGTTCTTTCCGGTATGGCTTTCAATGCTTTCATCGATTCGGCTTTTATTTCCTTGATAAAGTCAAGACGGGAGAGATGGAGTAGTCTTTTGAATTTAGAGAATCGCCAGAATGCACTCGGTGCTAATTCAAGCGAATACGGTGGTTGCGGAACGATATGAGTTGAATTTTTGGTTAAATGGGGTCGAATTTTTCGGACACAATATTCTTTTGTAAAATTTTCTGTAGAATTCGAATTTGTTGATATTTCTGAGATTGGCTGAATTTTTAATACGAAATTTTGAATCTCCAACAATTAGAAGTAAAGTAAATTTCTGAAAGTGGAGTAATGAAAATGTTACAACTAAAGTTCCAGCAAAAATTAAATGAAGTAAATCATTTATTTTTTTATAGGGAAAAGGAGATAATGCTCTTAATTTTATAATACGAACATATATTAAATGGACCTACGAGGAGGCATTGTGCGATCGAGAATTGTTTATTTAATTTCATATTTAGTCTGGAAAATAAATAATAAATCTGAAACCTAATTCGTACTCATCATATGTAGCCGTTAAAGAAAATTTCATTTGTGCCTTATTTTCATTACTATTCGGGTATTGAAAAATATTAGTTTTACGTATCACTTACAGCTTAAATTTCCATGATTTCAAATCGAACAATTGCACTTCGAACGATGAAGCCATCAAGGTCGAGGAAAACGATATTAAAAAATGTATGAAGAGAAGTACCATCTGCTTTGCCATCTCTCATTCAAAACGTTCAATTATCTCTCTGTAAACGTAGATTGCAGATTTTCAATCCCAACAATCACTTCTCTTCCATATAAACGAAAGAATTGAAAATGTCAGATCTTGGTATTTGACGTTTATCTGTTAAATTTGTCGTCCTATGACTTCTACCAGCAGTAAATTGGCTAAATAATGAATTGAGAGTCCCTTCCGAAAGAAAATTATCTCGTCCAAATGTCCCGACAGAAATCTCGAACTCAGGTCGAAGTATGTGGCGACTGTGGGGGCTCAGGTAATTACTTTTGGCACTTCAAACCCCAAACACTGATCCCTAAACTCTCGACAGATCCTTCGTGGGCCTCAATAAACCGAGGCATTTTACTCTGTTCCGATTGTTGCTCAGTACACAGGAGCCTTGGACGTCACATATCGCAAGTAAAGTCACTGCGGCAGGGGACATGGAGCCACTCGGTGCTGAGCTTCGTCAATGCATTAAACTGTCATGGAGCCAACAGCGTTTGGGAGCACTCTCTTCTGGATCCAGTAAGTGGGAAACACCTGAAACGCAAGCCCAGTCCTAAAGACCCCCTGCATCCTACGAAGTCGGAGTTTATTAAAGCGAAGCATGTGAACATGGCTTTTGTCCTCAAGGCGAACATCCAGGAGGAGGGCTCAAATGCCGAGGCAGAGCTCAGTAAACAGTTGCATGCGAGCGTTCGGACAACAAACTTAGAAACTTCCTTAAGATTGATTGTACAAGGAGCAAATCCCAATTTTTTTCATGAAGTAAGTTTTTCTTTGATTTTATTCAAAAGCTATAGAAATGAACGCTTCTAGGAGAAAAAGTCGACACCACTTCACGTAGCAGCGAAATTTGGTCAGGCTTCTCAGATTGAGCTGCTTATTGTTTATGGTGCCGAAATAAATGTAGTGGACGGCAATGGGCATACACCGATCGAAATTGCTAAAAATAATAATTTCAACACTATTGCCGAGAGACTTGTAGAAGCGATGTATGAGGTGACGGACCGACTTACGCTCTTCTTAGGAGGAAAGAAAACTGATCATTCCGTAAGCGCACTTTTGTAATTTAATGCGCAAATTAACTTGGAGATAATAATCACATCTAACATAAACCCTTTAAACTACTACTAATAAATCGCAATTTATATTAATCGCCTATTATAACTTCCGATTATTTCTCACAGATTTTCTTGGAATACAATTTTTAGTATCGTATTCTCAGTATCTCAGTTATCTTAGGTTTTGTGATTTTATAGAACTGACCGTCTTTTTCCTAGTATATCCGTATTAATATTCTCGTTGCCTTTGTAGTCTGGAAAACATCTTGTTATACCAAATCAAGATAAATCGGAGATTAGTGAGCAATTAAAAATTGCTCGAGGAAAATTGCAGTTAGTGCCTAACAAAATGTTCGAAGAACTAGTAATGGATCTCTACGATGAAGTTGATAGGCGTGAAAATGAAGCGAGTAAGATTATAGTAAAAACTAATAATAATAAAGACTATATCGGATTAAATTTTTAATAGTTTGGGCTACGAGTACACTAAATCCTGATATTGGAGCAGTCCCATTTCTCCCTGCAAACCCTTATTTAAGTGCAACTAGAAATCAAGTAAGTAACATGTATTTTGTTAACTTTATAATTAAATTAATATATTTTTAAGGGACGACAAAAATTAGCTCGATTTAGTCCCATTGAATTTGCTGGATTTTTAACCGATATCCTAATTGATGCTCGCCGTCGCCAAAATATGGCAAACTTACGGCCATTTGAACCTCCAAGACATAGTGTTTTGAATAATTGTGAGTCTAATTTATCTGATGATGAACCTCTTTATGACGCTGTTGCTTCTGATGATGATTATGCTGCACTTACACCAATAACACAACAGGTAAAATTTATGCGACAAAGAGCACTTAAAAATCATAGTTTTGGCTAACCAGCCATAAATATTTGATATAAATCAATTGGTTCAATAAAAAATTTCCTATAATGAATACAAAAAAGGTTAAAATTTATGTGAACTTAAAGGTTCAACAATTTTTGTTTGCTGTGAAGGCTAAGCTGTAAAACGAAAACTGAAAATCAAGTGAACCCTGTTATAGTGCCAATAAAGAATAGACAGCTTATATAAATAGATTTTTTTTTCATTTCGGAATGAAATCATGCGCTTGTTAGCTCATTACTTGTAGAGAAACAGGACAATCGAATATTGCAATGTAATGGACTCCATTCGTGTTTAATAATAACGATATACATTCATTATCACCTAGAGGAAATTGTGTTTCATTTCTTTTGTGTTATCTTAGTAAAACAAAGTTCATTGTTGTTTTGAATATCAATAATTTTGTGTATTGTTTTTATCTTTAAAATAAGGTCTCATTTTCCTAATTTTATTGTTGTTTTTTTTTGATTGTTTTTGTTTACAATTTATTACATTTAATACCAGATCTCGTCTGGCGATGTTGCTTCTTGTGCTGAAGTGGAAACATTACGAAAACAGCTTATGGAATATATGTCTGAAATAAATGAATTGAAAGCTGTTGTCCAGGAACTCTCTACTGAAAATACGGAGCTTAAATCAAAGGTTACTCCTAAAAATAGTTGTGCCTACAATATGCCACTGTGAGTATTATTTGAAATTGTTTTACAATGTCTTATCACTATACTACTGATTGATTTTATTTCAACGTTTTTTTTTTTTTTTTGCAAATTTTTAAACCGTAGTGTTCTAGAAAGTAGTTGAGGTATGTATATTTGGGTTGCGCTAAGAACTTTTTTCACTAAGGTCTTTGGCGAACGTTTTAACCAGCAGTTTGTATATTCTTTGCGTACTTGTTATCTATGCCTTCAGAAAAAAAAACTGAATTGGTTTCCAAACTTCTTGGAAAACACAAGGACTGTATTAATTTCAATAATGCTATACTGGGAAAGTAAAAACTATTGGTTTTAAAGTAAGATTTTGATACTTAAGAGATAGGTTCACTAATATGAGTCGTTATTTTTGAAAGAGGTATAAGTCTATTTTTTGTGACCCATGAGGACTATTTACACGTTGAAACTTAACTATAAAAGTTATTGAAATAATATATTAAAAAAGTGGACTTATACCACTTTTAAAAATAATGGCTATATATAATATTAAGAATTTTAAGATGATGAAATGACAAATTCTCTCTTTTTTATCTTAAAAATTATATAATCTCATGAACGTAAAAAATTTATTGTAAATCTATGTGCCATTTGTGAAAAAGTGTCCATTCAGCGAAAACAGTAGAAATGTTCTATTCTAAATTACAAATATTTTCTTAATTTCTTCTTTAGAACTGAAAAAAGAAATAAATGTCTATTTTTATGTAGCTTATGTTATGTATTGCATGAAGCAAAAATTTAATAACCATGACCCATAAGAATTATTAATAGTCATGTATTTCTATATAGATAGGCAGCAATATTTAATATTAAGCAGATAGAAAAAAAGGGTTTTAATCATAAACGGAACAATTCATAAACTGAAAATTTAATTATTTAATTTTTTTTTTTTCATTTATTAGTCGGGTTGACTTAAATGGAACAGATGCAGAAACAGAGCCAGTATTGGATGGATCGTCTAGCAGCAACCAGTCAACTGCTAAGCGACCAGTTAGTATGTATGAAACTAGATTGGGGCCATATGGGAAAGGTTCCGAATTTCGAACGACTACAAGTATGTATCAAATGGCTGGAGATAAATCTGTTGAATTTCTTCAACCTTTTGGTGAAGAAGTTAAACATAGAACAGATCTAGTCACCAGACGACTAAAAGAACTTTGTGTTGCAATGCAAGATATGACAAAGAAAGAGGAATACGTTCCATGTTCTGAGCGGCTTCGGGTCGCTGTTGCAGAATTAATTGCTATTTTTCCTGCGGTAAAATTATTTTGCTTTATTTTCGTATAATTTTTGAAACTACTACATACACACTGTTGTATTGTTTTAATTTTGTGTATATCACGTTTTGTGTATTACAGTTGTATAATTTTGAATATATCACTTTGGAGAGAGTACTACTAGCATATTCTTTTGATTTACTGAAAGATGTTAGAACAATCCAATCTATTGATTCTACTAATCATACTATAGGGCACACAGCTTAATAATTAATCGAATAATGACGTGATGTACTCAAAAATTTTTGAACTTTTTGATTAGCTCTATTTTGTTTTGATTGTTTTTTTCTTTTTTTAATTTTTTACAGCAGCAGAAATCTAAAGTGCTTAAAAGTGCAATTAAGCAACTAAATATATATACAAGTTTAATACAACGGGAGTGCGAAAATCTTCAAAAATCTCTTATAACCGGGGACGCAGATGCTGCTGACACATTTATGAAGGAAGTTCGTGATTGTGCTCTACATATAGCAAGCGCTACAAAAACACTTGTTATGCATTTTCAATGAATTTTACTGAGAGTTTAAAAAAATATAATCATGCGATTCTGTCCACGACACCTCTCTCTTCCGTTTACTTTCCCAAAAAGACACTATTACTTACTGAACTTATAATGACCGCTAGCCAGAAATACAAAATTGTAAATAGTTTATTAATTAAATCTTCAGCCATAACATCGCATCTATTCTTATTTTTATATTAGTTTAATTAAAACTTGCTGAATTTTTAGATTTCCAACGAATAACATCACTAGAATTCGTTTTGTATGAGACTAATTATAACTTTCTTATATATTATGATAATTAAAGATTGCTAGTAGATTTTCGTTTTATTTATTTTTACATATTTCTTCCAATTGATTTGCTATAGGCTTTATTGAAGTTAAATAAGCAATAGTTCTGGAAAAAAAAAATTAAAATAGATAATTTATAAATGGAGTGCTGAACGAAGCTTATTTATTTGGTAGGCGTATTGAATTCCGCATAAATCAGCATTTTGATACTGAATCCCATGGGGATCAACGACATAACAAGCGCATCGGGCACACCAGATTCCTCAAAGGAAACGCACGCTGACTCCAGTGTATCAGTGAGCACGCGCACGCGGCTTCCGCTTCGGCGAAAACGTCAATCCACAGGCTTCCTTGGCGGCCAATCAAATTATAGATATGGGAAACATAACAAAAATAATATATAAGATTCAAGGCTCTTCAAATTACATTGTAATCATTTCTCTTTAATAGTAATTTTAAAGCAAGTAATAAATAAGTCGGAAGCGAGTAGATTGGAATGTTCGTAGGCATATATTGAATTTAAAAGATTTATTTTAGCGCAATTTGTTCATCGATAAATTTTAATTTTCTATTGCTCCTCAGGTATTTTACAATAAACACTATACGTACGTTTTTTATGCAAATAATGAATGTATATTTCTTTTAATCAAAAAGTAACCGGAATTTGTAAATAAAACAAGTGTTAAATTTTTATGATAAATTTATTTTATCTCTTTCAAAATAATTGCCATCTGCAATTACACACATTTGCCAACGCTTCACTCATTTCTTCATCAGCTGAATAGGGTCTCGCATAGATAATTTCAGTTTTGGAAAGCATGTGCAAGACGGCGTATTGTCTTTATGAAAGATTCATGAATTGTTTTTCCCCAAATTTGACCTGATAATATAATAGGACTTCCGAAAGTAATTTATGGTGGACAACATCTCGATAATCAAAGAAAATTGTCAACATCCCCTTGAGTTTTGACCGGTTTTAACAAGATTTTTTTTTTTAGTTTCGGCTCATTCTCAAAACACCATTCTGAAGATTTTATAAAAAATTCCAAATATCTGATTCATTTAAATGGAAAATTCCGGATACCTTTTGAATAGAGCAAAAGGAATACTGTGAAAAATAACTCAAACAGGATTCGAAGTTCGTATTCTAGAGGACTTGAAGGAAGTGATGCAAAACGGTGCCCTTAATATCTGGGAAATCGTTCCCTTTACCTTAAACTGAACTAGGTAGAAAATGGTACATTGTGTACCTAGGATGGTCTATTTTTACTCAAATGTTGCATTTATTATTTTTTACTAAACCACAGCCGGAAGTTTGAATTCTGTTCCTCTTTTACTGAGGGAAAATGGCTCTTTTTTATCTGATCTGAGGAGCCAACTCGAGCTGAAGCAGAAGGTGGTAAACACGCGGGTTGGAAAGTTCTACCTTTCGCGTGATCAGGTAAAAAAGTGCCATTTTGCTCCCGTAAAACAAGGGTAGAACTCGAATTTTTGGGCAATGGTATAGTAAAATAGCACATTATGCACCTTGGGAGGAAAGTACGATGTTCCAACCTGAGTATGAGATTAAACATGTGGGTTGGGATGTTCTATCGTCCACCCCTGTGC
This sequence comes from Philonicus albiceps, assembly GCA_963969385.1. Taxonomy (NCBI): domain Eukaryota; kingdom Metazoa; phylum Arthropoda; class Insecta; order Diptera; family Asilidae; genus Philonicus; species Philonicus albiceps. The sequence continues at coordinate 35,403,996 of OZ017773.1, forward strand.
CCATATTATTTTTTACTATACCACCACCGAAATTTGGAGTTCTGGTATAGTAAAAAAATGATTTATTGTCGTTTCCGTTATCGCACGGAGGGTTAGAACTAAAGACTTATAAAGCTAGTTCCATACCGGTTTTGGATAAACGAATTTAAGGATTCAGATCTGAAGGCAATTTTTCCTAATACAAGGTACTATTAGGTGTGCAACCCTGACATTTATATATAAAAATTGTGAATTATTAAAAAATATTTTTGCTCTGTTCAATAATTCTTCCTGGAATTTCTGTCACATCGACTTAATTTTTAAGCAACCAAAGTATGTAACAAGACAACTCACGATGACACATTTTCCAGTAATCTGAAAAGAAGAATTTGCAAAGAGGGTTGTTGGGACCAACTTGCAGAACCAAGGACTATTCTATACAAAAGGGGTCATTATTTCAGCCGGCCAATGGAATATGTTCAATTTCAAGGGGTGAAATTTTGACATAGAAAATAAATAACAACTGCAAACAACAAATAAACGCATGCGCATTATTAGCAGAATTGTCTGCTATTGGAAATATTATCATTTTATCTGCATTAGTGAAATGCATCTCTAGTTTGTGAGAAAATTATCGTATTAAATAGAATTACGATAGTGTAAACGAAATAGTTTTATACTGCTGATTGCAATTATGGGTGATGAAGGTGGCAAGCCCGAAGGAGAGGGCGACAAGAAGATTGTGCATGTGTATCCTTTAGTGAAGGTATGTACCCTTAACTAATCCAGGGGATGTGTGCATAAAATCTACATTTTATTCCAGCATTCGGACATGGTCGAGGAAATGCGCACCGAAGCCATTGAACTGAGCATCACAGCGTGTGAGAAATTCGCTCAAAACTACGAGGTAAGTCTTGTTTTTATCTCACTTTTATTTATTTAATTTTTGTGTGCACATAAATAAAAATTTCGGAGAATTCAGAACTTAAATTGATTTATATCCGTGCATGTTCTAAGCATGGAATTTAGATTTATGAAGTTAAGTCCTAGCGACAATTTTCTAGAAATAAAAATGTATACTGCAAGCAGTACTTTTATATTAGCTAAATTCATCGCAAAGTCAGGTACAATTAGATAAAACATTGATTTAGCAGATAAAGTGAAACTAAGGTATCAAAGTGGTACTATCATAAAGCAATTCTTGGACAGCATACAATAGGATTATAAATTCCTTTCTATAGAAATGAAATGATAAAACACCACTAAAATGGGTAAATAATTGGTTCTATACCCCTTTTTCGCTGTTTTTTCAAGAAAATTTAAAATTTGCTAAATGTTTCAGTTAAAACCTACATCCTAGGATAATTGCAAAATGCAGGATGGGGACTTCTTAAGGTAATTTTACTAAGAAGCATCTCAGCATTATTCTTTGTTTATTGCTTAGGTAGGAAAATTTATCGAATTAAATCATTTCAAGGAAGTTACATTTTAATAAAAATATTAAGGAATAGCAGCATATAAATTTAAAAATGGAGTATTCACTTTTAACTGAAAAGATTTATTTATGTAAATAAAATGAGGATACATGCATTTTTAACATATTGACTTATTGATTAAAACACTTAATTTCCTACGATAAATATGAGAGATCTCTGTTGGAAATATCTGCCAATATTTAAGCAGACGATACTGTTTTAATATTAATAATATTTATTAATTTAGTACAAAAATTATATCTTTAGCGTACAAAGTAAAAGTGGAAATATGATTTCATGGTAATTACTCATACAGAAATTTGCTTATAGGTAAAATAATAGACATTAAAAATACAAGAAAATCGATAAAGCAAGGAATTCAAAGCAACTCAACAATTCTAACAAACTAAAGAGAAGAAAATAGAGACTAGAATAGAATAAAAAAAAGATCATCAAGTACAAGATGTGATCACACTCTATACAAGCCCAAAACTCTAACCTATATGCAATTTCTAAAACTGCCTGGACAACATTTTCCCATTTGATAAAGCAGCAAAGAATTACTGCTTCCCATGCCTTATCTAAATTTCAATAAGAACAAAAAATATAAGACAGGCAGCTAAATATTTTCATCTACAGCACTTACAGTGTAGGCAATAATGTCCAGCGTTTTTTTATCATGCATTTTTAAAGGCGGGACAAAGTCTCTCTTGCGCTGTGTGCCTCTGCATGCATGGTGTTAGTCCCGAGCAATGCTCAAGCATAGAAAAATTCTGAATCGGGAATGGAGAAGAGGCAGGCAGCACACTCAGAGCATATATACAGATGCAGGCTGTTTACATTTTTTCATTCGCGGACGGCTACTGCATATGCAGTATTTTCGTTTTGCCCTGGTGGGACACCACTGCACATACAGTACATTTTTTTTGTATAATTTGCATAATCAAAACGATGAAAAAACAGTAGCAGGAGTTGATTTTTTCAATGGGAAAGTTTACAAATATGAGGAGTTTTTTTATATATTTTATGTCTTCAAATAAAATGCATCAAAATTCTCTTGTCTTGATTTGATCCAGCAAACGTTGAAGGAAAACTTCTGGAGAGTGATCATATTAACACCCCATGTGAATTTATATCGTCCGCGAACGTGTTAAAGGCGGGACAAAGTGCTCGAGCGTATGCACTGCTCTGGGTGGTGAAACATGGTTTCAATTTTCGTTCTGCTTCCTCTAAATTTTTTTCTTTCTTTCACACGTGAGCCCTTTATTATATCTGCTTTTAGCTAAATCTGCAACGCCGATGCGCTAACAGGACCAGGGTCGCAAAAAAAAATAAGGAAAAGCGTTACGAGTGTTACATCTTGTTTTTGCTAATCTTTAGTCCAAAATGTGCAAATATACAAAAATTAAAAAAGCCCAGATCAGAGGAGCAATTTTAAGAAGGATTCGCTAGACACCGTACGCTGAACGGGGGGCAAGATTCCAATCATGTGTACACTGGACAAAAAACGAACGCTCGCCGAAGTGGGAAGAACTATTAGTAGAAGTACTATTAGAAATAAGAGATGTCTGGAGGACTGCAATAATTTGAACCTATTAAAAAGATACTCCGGCTGTTAAATGTATATTATTTTATGAAGAAATTTAAGTCTACGGTGGGCCAGATAGGTATCAAGAGATGATCCAAACATGACTGAATTAAGCTAGTCCATGCATAAAGCGTATCAGCTCATTAAAGACAACTGAACTGAATTTTCTCTTACATGCCGCGTCAATAGATGGTTTTAATCTTGCTTAACTTTCCTAAATCATCCGAAATCGTATAAAGATTATATGTACATACTATAAACTTACTATCTGCTTTCAATTCTTGACTTGGCTACAGAGGTGCTCCGCGACCGGAATCAACGCAAAATAAATAATTTTATGTCGAATTACATGTGCATTGGTGTGTGGGTCAGTCTTACGACCAATATTTACGAACTTCTTCATAAGTAAGCTACCTAAAATTTTAGAAAATGTAGCATGAAAATGAAAGAAATTATAGTATTTTTAAAGGTGGTGAAATAAACGATATCAGAACACTTTACAGAATCGATTGGCAATATTGGAGCAATTATTTCTTATTCATCCTGTATAATAATAATAATATAGAAAGACAAAACAAACAACAAAAAATAATTAATTACAAACTTTTATACTATTTCAGCAAGCTGCAAAATCAATAAAGGAGACAATGGATAAAAAATTTGGTACTTATTGGCATGTCGTTGTGGGAGAAGGATTCGGATTTGAAGTATCGTACGAAACTAAAAATATATTGTATCTTTTCTTTGGAGGCAATTTGGCCATAGTAGTGTGGAAATGTTCGTAATTATCCAATGTAAAACTAGAAAACAGTTAACACAATAAGCATCAAGCAAGCCGTCCAATTTCAGATCTTACACCAAAAACGTTAAAAGTACACTCAGGAAATAGATTAGATGAAATTTTTGATAGTGATTCTTAAATACGTGTCTTAAAATTAATAAAAATGAAGCAACACTTTGAAGAGATTAATAAGGAAATTAAGGAAACATGTAAAATATACAATAAAATATTTATTCATAATATTTACATTTACTTAAATAATACTTAAGGAAAAGAATAATAAAGTTACGCAAAAACATCTTCTCTGTCTGCACCGGCCGAGTCGGTAGCGTCCTCCAAATTCGAGAACAGCAAGAAATGGGATGGTCTATGTATCTCGTGATAAAATTCTTTAGGATTAGCTAATTGTAATTCGTATTTCATATTTGGATCATGTCGCACACCCATGAAATTATAGTTCCAACTACCTTGTGCTGGGACCATGAAAAATCCAAGAAATTTGTTAGATAGCAGCATTTGAACTCGTTCATAGTGAGATGGTAGATAACCTTTAGGATTATTGCCCTTGTCAGTATTTTTCGATCCCCATTCAAATCCTGATGGAGTCAGTTTATAAGCCGTAAGCGAACAAGATCCGGGGGTGAAGGAGCAAGTGATTACAATTGTTTTCTCTCCGTCCCAGGCTGAGTTATCCTGCATTATTTTTGCGTGAGTAGTTATATCCTGTGGCGATAGTTGAGGCAGTTCATTTGGCTGGGTATGAATCCATCCCAAGGGCTCCATATCCTTCAAATACTGGTGGGAAGGCAGTTGGTTAGGTAAATTTATGGTTTGATGAGTTCCCCACTGTGGTGGCATAACTATACACCTTATTTCCTTCACTTGTGGATTATCGGGAGGACTAACTCCATATAAGTAACCAGCAATTTGCGCTCGAAGATCGGATATTGTTACAAATTTTTTCAATATGTTTTTAGGTAAAATAAATGTATATCCAGTCTCCTTGATATCATCCGAGCTCACATAAATGTGGTTGGTACGAAGGTGCAAATTCGTAGCTGATATTGCTCGGACTCGCCATTCTGTTTTGGAGCTAAACGTTTGCGTTTCATAATTTGATGTTGTAGAAGTGATAATTTCATCTCCATGTTTATTGGTGGTCCTTGTAGTCGTCGCTGTAAGTTGATTTTGTTCCTTGGTTTGTTTCTCAATTTCAGCTATTTGTTGTCTTTGCGCCGATGGGGCCGATATTTCCATACCCAGTATAATATCTCGAATTTCAGATTGCGTTAGAGAAGCAACATTTACATTATTTTTCTTTCCATAATCGGCTAAGATTAAATCCTTAAGCTGTACCTCAACTTTAATCCATTCTTCGTCAGTTAATGTGGGCCAAATATGATGAGCTTCTGTTATTGTCGTTTTGTCGGGTTTTAGAATTATTTTTGTCCGTTCAGTATTTACGTGTAGCGCTCTAAGGATCAAAATTAATCGACTGAATGCTGTGTAAGAAGAAATTGTTTTCAACCAATCATCGTACAAATTGAACAAAACCATTTGTGGCTCAGTTGCTTTTAGAATCAAATCACCAAATTTCTCAACTTTAAGACAAGCCTGGAAAGGCAATTGTAGTTCAGAACCCTTTATAACAATATTGGGAAAATCCAGTAAATGGACTTCAAGAGGATCTAACATTCCTTTTCGTGTTACAATGATTTGCTTAGGTTGTTCTTCTACTGGCAACGATCGAATAAGAGCAGCAACTTCTTCAGCTGTTTTCCATTTTGCCAGCTGGCCAAGACGTTTTTGACCAGCCCAGACCGAGGTGTGAATGATTTTCAAGAATAATTGACCAGTGCGAGGATTAAAAATAAAAATGGCTCCATTTATAGGTTTCGTAGTTAAATTACCTTCAAAGGTTTTATGAATAGTAACGCGGTACACATTCGTGTCATCGACAAACCAAATAATTTGATTTGAAAACAGCTCACCATAATTTTGTGAAGAGAGATATGGTTCTGTTGGTTCTGAGCTGTACAGTTGCAGAGCCTTCCTTATTCTTTCTCGCAATACGTACAAAGCAGGATTAGCTTTCATTATTTTCGCCATAGCCTGTTGTATTAAAGGTTTGCATCCAGGGAACCAATTTCCATAAGCTGAATGCAAATTATATGCTAAATCGATTGCTATTAGGACTCCCGTTGGCGATGGATATATTGACATGTTGTCTGTAGTATAATCTAAAAATTTAGCTCTTGCATAACGTTCTACATCATGCGAGTCATAGTCTCCCCACCTCAGCTGAACGTCTAACCAATATTTTTGCGTTGTTGTATTGTCCATTGTGTCCTTTGTATCTGCCAGCAATGAAGGTCGAGATACGTTCCATTTATAAGCTGGGAAAAGTAAAATATCCGCGCAGGACGAATTCATTTTGTACGACTTACGAGGATGGATCGTTTCCTTTTGTACTGTTTCAATTTCTAACGCGTCTAATTCTTGATCAAATACTTGACACAAATCCATTACGATCGATTCGTGAATTTTTTGCCACAAGTGAGCACGGAATATTTGAATGAGCGAAATTTTCAATGTTGGAATTTTTCCGTGCATGAAAATACCTGTTAAATCTAATTGTACTTGGAAACCAACATAAACATTAGCACGGTTAATAGTCGGCGACCACCATAAAGTAAATCTTCTGTTCGGAATTTGATTTAAACCAGATCGTTGTGCGTTAGTCAATTTCTTGTACTTCATCGATTCTTCAAACCCTGATGCTTTCTCCCAGAAAAGACCTTCCCATGTTGGGAAATATGTGCCTTTGAATAAAGTGTGTTCTAGAATACCTTCAACACCACCAAGAGCTTGAATCATATCAGTTCGATAATTGTTAAGATTCCAAAGTTTTCCATCATGCCTTTGATGGGTCCACCAAAATGGATTTTGTTTGAGAACTTGATATTGTTTAAATTCGGTTCGTATACGCCATCCCTTATCATAAGCTAATGTATGCCGATCTTTTTGGAAAAGTGTATTAATGCGTGGTATACCACGATCCCAACTGTCTTCTAAATCTTCTAACGTTAGACGCCGATTTTGAGCGTTGGCTTCTTGTCGCTTTAAGGCATATTCGGCCCAAACACGTTGTGAGTCGATAAATTCACTTTCCCAAGGTTGAATATAACGATATAAGTTGGGAATAAGTTGATCCTCATCATGGGACATACCTGGAGAGAAGAAATAATTATATTTACTAGGGGGTATAAGGTATAAATATTATAAATTATCTATGTGATTTCTGAAGCTAATATATTTTCTATCTTTTTGTCTTTCAACTTACCAGATCTAAAATGTGTAATTCCGACGTCCGTTTGTTTTGACCATCTTAAATCGCTTTGGGGAATAAGAACGTGACCCATGCTTAACATTCCAAGTCCGCCCAATTCTTTTGGCGTGTAAAATACAACAGGTGGAAAACGAGAAGGCATTTTAGAATTCAAGCCAATCTTTATTCGTGTTTGAATTTTGTTCTCGCATTTCACTAACAGATCAAGAAGTTCCTGTGTATTTACTACTGCTTCACGGAAGTATGTCATTAAGCCGATCAAAGCCGTGTTCCACTTATTAACAATCTGCAATTTATCCATATTAACAAAAAACTAATTTTATAAACGATTTATTTCTAAATCACCTTAGTGAAAGTTGTTGATCCAGATGCCATTAAAATTTGTCGAACACGATTGTGGAACCTGCCGAGAGATTCATCATCTACACGAAGGAAACATTGCGCAGTTCGCTCTTTTGTAACTTCGTTTTGCAGATTCCAAACACCGTCTCGGTGGGTAAACTCTTCATGTTGGGTTCGGCACTAATTTGTTTAATTTTATGTATTGGAATCTTACAGCAAAAATGTAAATTTACATACCTTAGGTAAAATTCTACATTCAAAACCGCACATATTGAATAAAAGATTAGGATTGTCTTTTGAATAAACGGAAACAAACGTATTTTCCCACTGGATGGTTGTAACAGATCGTGGCAACCGATTCTTAATATCCCAAAATACAGCCCGTCCTCTAAGAATAGAAATGTTGCTACTTTTGCTTAATGAATATAAAAATGGAAACCTTACAAGTTAACATCATGCTTCATAAGGCGCATTCGAGCATCCCTAGGCCAGCATTTCTTATTATTGTAACCAACAATATTTTCATTATTAGGATCCGGATGTTCCGTTAAATATCTCTGGATTAAATCTCTTGCTTCTTCAGCCGTAAACCTGAAGAAGAGATGAATTTTGTCCACATACCGACAATAAAGTCGAATTGGATGGGCAATTTCGGTGACAGTATCTTGGAACGTTAAGAAGTCATTAGGCATTTGTGGGGGTCCTGCCATTTCACTAGCTCTTTGAAGGCCAAGAACCAGTAAATCCAATACAAGGCCATAATATTGTGCAATAAAGGAAGCAAATTGAAGACCCCGAATGATGCCATAGCTGTTTGTGTGATTCATGTCTTTATAATTTATTACTACATTATTTTTAGCAGTCATATAATCGGCAATATTGTGATCAACAATTAACCGAAGTAAACGATTTAGAAGAGTTAAATCAATTTTTTCATATAATTTTTCAAATTTCGACTCTAGTAAAACATTGCATTCTCCTTCAGATACGTCCCAAACTTCTTGAAGATTATTAATGCCTAAAAAATAAAATTATTGCCGTATATTATTTTTTCTCTTTAAAATACGATAAATATAGAAAATGTACCATTAATTATTAACTAATTGGGCTAAGAACAAATATGAAACTAACTATACGCCTACTAAATACTTTGTTAAATGCTACACTTATTTAATATCGTCACAGAATAAATATGTACTCACATTAGCTGAAGCATAGGAAGCAACACAAGCGTGAGGTTTGTAACAAGGGGATTTCATGTACAAATCACTTTGCCACAAAGCACACACCCGAATTACATCTTTTTGGCGCACACCCACATTTATATAACTTAAAATAAATCAAATACGTATAATGATGATTACCTTGGCACCATTTGTACACCAACAATGGAGGGGGTTCTGTATCACTTGGCTTAATCCATGGTGGAAATAGTCGCCTTTTGTCAGCTTCATACCAAAGATATTGATCCAAATAAGCATCAGTAATTTTCTCCAACGGTTCGACATCATATACAGGAATGAGATGGCTATACAGGTCCATAAACTCAATTCCAACCTTAAAAATTTCAATTTATTGCAAAGTTCTAAACATATAAAAATTATTTACTTCTTTGAAAGCTCTTTGAGTTAAAAGATGCCGCTTTATACGTGAAAGAGCTTCATGTGGATTATCATACGCTTGTTCAATTAGCCCCAGCTCCTCTCTTTGACTTTGATTGAGACGAGATTTTACACTGTAGGCTTCTTTAAGTCTTTCTAGGGCTAAGATCAAAAGCTTTGTGTCATGTTTATAAGAAAGTGGCGGGAATGGTATTGGAGCAAAACGACGTGATTCAAGCCAATGCACCGTTGTTGTGTAAATAGCAACAGCTTCTTCAGGAGAAATATATGGTCCATCTTTTAAATAATTATGCTGCCTTTCTTGCTCCGCTTTAAGATAAAGGCGGGTAAGACGGCCCAAATTTTTCTTGCATACAGTCTTATCTACAGTTGCTCCACGACGAATTCTCTCTCTATTGTAATGAGCAGTATTAGTCCACCAGTCGGCTTTCATTTTTACATATCTCAAAATCATGTTTTCTATAGGAATGGGCAATCCAGGGACTTTCCATGGAATGTTCGCCTTCCAACAACGCCATGCTTCCGACAAATGTTGTAGAATAGTACGTGCTTTGTTCTGCTTAATACCTTCAGGCATCATATCAACGATGTCATGCATCACTGAAGCTCGTAATTCGAGATCGAAATGTGATTCAACACGCTGTTTAGTAACAGTTTTTGCAACACCTTTTGAGTGGCGACCTTCAAATTGACGAGATAAAAGATTACCTAGCCAACGCTCAAGTAATGGTGTAATTCCTCGCATAAAGAACAACCAAACACGCCAGCCAGGTGCCCAAAATCCACAGCCTGGGCCTTTCCCCACGGGACCCTGTAAATTATATTTTAACTTTTAAACAATAACATTTATTCGTATTCCTTACAGTATTGAAACGGTAGTAAATCAAATGTTTCAAATCCTTGCACATTCGAATTTGTCTCATCAGTTTATATTTATACCGATACATTCCTGTAAGTTGACCAACATGAGCAAAAATGTATTGCAGGCCATCAGCCAATTGGAACGCATCGACGTTATTCAATCGGTACTGAACATGCGAATCAATTATGAGTTTTGTCAGGCGAAGTATTTCACGGCACAAATGGAAAGCTATAAATATATACTATGAGATTTAATTTATTTTATATTTTATGATTTTACCATTTCCGAATCGAGATTTTTTTCTTTCCTTCGTTGTTAAGGTCTTCACAGGTTTTAAATTAAAATTATAATCTAAATGCAAATAGTTCAAGTTCTTGCGATGAATTAACAAATTAAGCATGTTATAGCCTTGTCGACAAACTTGAAGACCAGCTTCCACCCAGTCCAAAGTTGTAGTTTGGAAGAATTTTGTTGCTTTAAATGATCGAAAGAGATATCTGATAAAGAGAATCATTAACAAAAATATTATACTAAATTTTCACACTGTTCACCGTTTCTTTTGCGGCTTTGGCCTTCGGTGTTTTAAAGCGTTTAGAACATAATACTTTAAAAGCTTCTGATAGCTTACGCGGACTTTTACTGGATGTCCCGGAGGACAATGTTCTTTGTACCATGATTTCACAAGTGGTATATCAATAGCCCTGCGTGTTCTACCAGAACGTAAATTAAATGGTCTTGGAGCCCAAAGTAATGCGATACCATTCGCTGTATTATCTGTATAAAGAGGTGTATCTTGAAGGAAAGGTTGAACCTCTTCTGATAAAGTAAAATCTTCATCGTCATCCGGTAACGGTTCAATTATCTGAAAACAAGGTTTGACTAATTTTAAAACTTTTTTATAAAATATTAAATATTCATAATTAATAGATATATATAATTAAAATAAAAATGCGCAACCTCAAAAATATGCTTACTTTTATGGCATGTCTATGAGAAATCGGATTAATAAGTGGATCAAAATAAAACGCCGGTAAATCAGGATCTTCAGTTTTAATATAAACCACATTCGGAGTATGATACCTAAAATAAAAAGATAACGAATATATTTCTACCATACTATGTGAGGAATCTGTTATTTTCTAAATTTATTTGTCGTAATCCCCAGCAGTAAATTATAAATCTTAAAATATTTACTTACAAAGATTACACCAACTCAAGTATTTTTATTATCAATAATCGCTTTGAAGTAAACTTTCTTTTTTGGCGTTTTTTATTCTTCCACATCTTAACAACCGAACAGTAAATATATTGGACTGTTCAGATGATAAACATGGATTAATAGATATGAAAATTACTTACCAAGAAAGGTGAACAAAATGCGGCATATTATTGTATAAGTAAGGAAAGGCTATTCTGTACTCTGTTCTAATCGGTTGTCGAATAATAACCTTGTTGATATCGTTGAATTCATTCCAATCCTCATCACTGACAAATTAAACGTTAGAAATTCGAAATTTTAAATAATTTAATGGCTTACCCAACATTGTGATCTTTTATGAGAGGTTCAAATTTCGGTCCTCCTGGAATTGCCATATTTAAGGCTTTGGCTGTGAAAAAGCTCTTTGGATCAAACAAGTAAAAAAAATTATCATCCACTAAATCAGTGAGTAATTGGTTAGCTAAACGATATAAAGTAGCTATTTGAGGCAATGTTAGATTCCATTTACGGTATGTCGGGCCATTAACGTGACTACATAAAAAAGAAAAAAAGACTGATTAACAAATATAAAAATTTTAATTATATTGAAATTACGGTGATCCAACAAGTGGCTTATGCTCGTAGAACCATTTGAAAACAGCAGCATCTTCATCGATATCGAGATCGATTTGAATGGCTTCTAGCGGTTCGACGTCAAGCACGTTGTCCGCATAGTCTAAAGGAGGTTCTTCATCATCGAAAGGAGGGAAACGCATTCTTTTAAAATGTCGACGATCACGTTTTTCCCTCCTCATCATAATCCACATAGTTCTTTAATATGAAATCCATAAATTATTTAAATTTTTGCTAAGTAAATGTATCTAAATCATACCCCCACTGTGCAATGTAAACAGGTTCAATAACCCAAGGAATTTCATTAACAAATGTTATAGCCCCCGTAATGTGATACAAAGCCTTAACATCACGAATCTGCTCCCAAGGCATTGGCATATTTTCCAGTAGCTTTAGCACAGCGTGTGGCATATATTTTAAAGCACCAAGGTATACCCTTTTATCATGACGATATTTCCTGCTTGTCATATCGCCATGATCACGTATTATTTTTCGAATGTGTTCTGGCGGCATGTCCTCCTTTTGGGCATCCACAAAGCCAAACTTGCGCTTCTCCGCGAACCTTTTTGACTGCAGACTTTGCCATTTTAATGCTATATAAAAGTAATAAAAAATCGATTGTAATAAGAATTCTCTAATTATTTCTAAAAGATAAATATATTTTTATTATAAAGCAAAATCACTTACATTTTTCCTGCAATTTTTCTTCATTTACTATATCTTGTTTCGGTGACGGAATATGGCCCATTTGATTTTGTTGCATTCCAGGTTGAACACCTGGCTGCATTTGCATTTGGGATGCCATTTGCGCATGCATAGCTTGTTGAGCATGTGCAGCCGCAAAAACCTGTTGTTGTGCCATAAGCTGCGCAGCCCATGGATTGGGCGGCAGCATATAGGGTGGGATAGCCATTTATCTTAAAAGAAAAAATAAAGATAAATATTGGAAAATAAAAGTGTAATTAAAATCACGAATAATAATTGAAAAATGCCTAGTTGTTAATCTTTATTACTTCTGAGATCTTGCACTCCTACTTCATCCAATAAAGGATAATAGCAATAGTTGAGTACATTGCTGAAAAAAAAAATCTGGCAGTCTAAGCGTTAAAGACCCTCTATTTCTGTTGCTCACGGTTTATCATTTGCATATACAGCGAATTTATTTTTCATACAAAACTTTGGAAGGGATAATAGAAGGTGTCACTTAGAACTTATTTAGCCATATACACTTACAGTACGAGACATATTATTATGGCAATCTAGCAATACCTAGGCGAGAACATATTTTGCAGTTAAATTCCTCGAAATTAACAAAATTACTAACAGGTCGATTGGTTTGCTGCGATTTGAAATATCATCATTTAAGAATAGAAGAATAAGAATACTAATTATTAGCACTGAAAAATTTTCCCAATGTTTTCCTTTTTTTTCCCTGAATTCTGGGAAGCCAGCTCAAGAACCAATCATTTTGCTTTTATAATGTGTGATAAATAATGTTATAATTTTCAAACGCAGTGGAACGTTTCTAAATTGGGATTCCGCTTTAATACAACTGCGTACAAAGCAAAGTACCAACATTTCCAAAGCTTTTTTCTAATTTAATTGCAATTATTTGTTGAGTAAAGTACAAAATTTTGTGAAAGTTACAGTAGCGTATTTTTGCTTGTCACAAAATCGAAATCAGGGATCTATCGATCCCCTGACTATTTACCGAGATGTGTTCGTATTTTGACCCCCCTCAGTACCAACAACGCGCATGCATCACTTCAATTGCGCTGGTGTGAAGTTTTGCTGCAAATTTGCTCGAAAAAACTACAAAAAAAAAAAAATTACTGCGAGATACAATTTGCGCTATATTATCAATACTCATTGTTTTTTTTTACTTTCTTTTACTTGTTAGAAACTGAAAATGTAAGCAATTTACCATGTAAAATAAAAGATATTGATCTTAGCAAAGCGGACACATGTCGTTTTGACGGCTTTTTGGAAAATCTAATTTATGTTGTAATTAACTCAATACCTGGTTTATTTTTCGCTCCAATCACAAAATGTCTTCTCTTTACACTTAACTATAACTTCGTAAAATGTGCACAGTATTTATTACTGTTCAAACAAAATTTTATTTCTCGAAACACAAACTAAACCTGCCGACATTTTTGTGTAATGCCAGTACAAGCTACGTTTTGGTATGTTTGTGCGGCAGATAAGTAAATTTACATGTTTATATGAAACCATAACATAATTTTTAACTAATACCTGAAAGTCTGGAGCTTGCCTTTATCATATATTTAGTTAATAGTTTTTTAAAAGCGTTTATTTTTTTTAATTTCATTTTGTCGCTTTTAAACATTTATAAAATTTTTACCTAATAACCAAGCAAAACACATGTACCACAATTGGTACTGGGTGTCATATAAACACAATCAGTGATGTCACCTTTGGAGTTGTCAATTGGTGACGTTGGGAATAATTTGCTTTTTTATCCGTGTTTATTAAACGTAGTTCTCATTCTCTATCATGTTTGCAAATTTAAAAAATAAAATATTTGAAGAAGTGAAAGCTTCACCGCAAAAATTACAACAATTCGCTCAAGCTGCTCAGGTGATTTGGTGATTTTTGTTTATTGTTTACATGGGTTTGGCCTATGCTACAAAACAGCCCCAAAGTGATTATCCTAGAGTAGTTGCAAATTAGTTGATTTTTTCAAATACTAATTGCTTGAAAAATCGTAAGGCTTCTGCTAAAATATGGAAGATAATAATCGCCCTAGAAAAATATAATTAATAGTCTCACAACTATCCAAAAACATCGCAAGGACGTGGTGGAAGGGATTTGCAGTAGTCAGCTGTGCGGATATTTTCCTATCGGGAGAGGGGTTGCCATATCTCCCGGCTTAAGATGACTTGAAATTACGGATAAAAGTTTTAGTGAAGCAACATTTGAAGAGGTTGAAGTAGTTTGCTCGCACCTAAACTGCTCTTAAAAAATTCTTATGTGGTAAAACGGATAAAACCTGGTATGGTGTTTTCAGGAAAAGTTCCACGTTTGAATTACTACCAACATTAAAAAGAGAATTTTAATGCATTTTCATAAGTAAAATGTTTTTATAGACAAAATAGCAAAGCTCATCACAATTTCGAAATGCACATAGTGCACAGACATAAAATATACAATGGACTCCTGACGTACATGATCTTATAGAAGCGAACCACGGATCATCAGGTCAAGATGTGACAATTTTTGTACAAGCCCAAAGTTCTAACCCATATACAATTTCTAAAACAGCCTGGCGAAAATTTTCCCATTAGATAAAGCAGCAAGGAACTACTGGTTCCCATGCCTTAACTAAATTTTAATAAGAACGAAAGAGATAAGAACAGACAGCCAAATATTCTCATCTACAGCACCTACAGGGTAGTCAATAATGTGCAGCGTTTTTTTACCAATCATTTTTAAAGGCGGGTCAAAGTCTGAGACATGCTGTGTGCCTCTGCATGCATAGTGTTAGTGCCATCACCGCGCTATATTGCAGCATAGGAAAATTTTGAATCGGGAATGTGGAAGAGACAGGTAGCACACTCAAAGCATATATACGGATGCGGGCTGTTTACATTTTTTCACTGTGCATTTTTAAAGATGGGCCAATATAGTCCTAATTTTTAAGTGTTGTTACTATGTAGCTTGTATTAAGCGAAAATAAATAAACAAATAAAAGTATTCGAGTATGTACGCTGTTCTGTGTGGTGAAACGAGTTTTCAATTTTTTCTTTCGCCTCCCGCTAAACTTCTGTCTTTCTCTCACACGTGAGCCCTTTATTGCTATCTACTTTTAGCAAAAACTGCAAGGCCGGTTGGCTAACGGGACAAAAGTCGAAAAAAGATAGGGAAAAACGTCACGAGTGTCACATTTTGTTATTAGATAATATTTGGTTTCGCCAGTCAGACCGACGCACACTTTCGAAGGCTTTAACGCCCCTTTAAAAATGCGCAGTGAAAACATTTAAACAGCCCGTGGATTCTTTGATCCATTTTTTGGAATAGGTCAAAATCGAAAACAAGCCAAAAGACGTCCAAGCAAAATAGCTGTCAATAATTAACTGAACATTCAAAATAGCCGAGCTTGTCAAGATAAGTGAGGGACATGCGTACCAACATAACACCACAAAAAAGTCGAAAATCGAATATACGTAGCTCGCGGAAATTCAAAATTCGCGATAGTTTTTGAACAGATCTCTTATTATGCAAAACTGATTTTTGGAAACAAATTAAATTTGAGATTCTCTTACAGGTTTTTGATTAAATTTATCGGTTGTTTCCGCAATATTTAACTGTGCCGAAAAACATTTTTTTCGGCGCAGTTTTCAGCACATTACCAAAAATGTAATGAAAACTATGTCAAAATTATAAAATAAACAGGTTTCCAGCTTTTCGTTAAAAAAATATCTGGAAATATTTTTAAAGTAAACTGATTAAAGGACAATATTTTTATCGAATTAGTGTAAAGCTTGTAGGCAAAATATTCTTGTATATTCATTTTGACTTCTAGGCCTTGTCAACATGGAGGTCGAATGCGGCAGAGCTATTGGCCATCCGTTGCATTCTGGTGAAGGGTTCGGAGTGACCGTAGTTAGTTCAATGTCTTACAAAAGCTAGGAAAATATCTAACGTTGCGAGGGTTTGTGTTAAGTGATATGCTGTGCAGGAATTCGGGAAGTCAATAGAATCGGTTAGGATTGGTGGACGAAAACAATGTCGATGGTATCACGACGTGTGTTCAGAGTCAACTTTTTATATTTCCTCGTCTTCTACCTCTTTCGTAATAATGAATATAGGCTTAAAATTTATGCACCTATGTAATTTTAGCTTCAGTTTTACATTTAAAAGAACATTTTATGAGGTTAAAGTAATTCGAAGATTGTATAAATTAGATTTTTATTCTCGGTAAAATGTATAAAATTACTACAGTATTTATAATTCTATAAGCAATCTTTTCGTATTTTATCTATTTATTCTATAAGACATATTTTCACTTTAACTTTTTTAGGCTGCTGTATCCTCTGCTTCTAGTAACACATCAGAGTCTGCTTCAGGAACCGATAACTTCTTTAGCATTACAGAAGAAGGCAAGTAATATTGTATCGCATCGGTATAAGCATATATAAGGTTCCTAAAACAAGTAAACATAGTTATGATATACAGGGTATTAAGAAAGATTAGGATGGAGTATGTTAATAAATTTGTTTGGAAATCGTACCGAATTTTTGTTCGTAGACTCCCACAGTCTCATTTATTTATATATTAAATTTTATATAGATGAAATTTTGTTAGATAATGTTAAATATTTTCTGCAGATACTCCTCAAAACTCTCCTCAAAAACGTTTCACAAATAAAAGTTCCAATGAGGGCATACCACCGATTTTATCAAATGTCCCTTTAAATATTTCAATAAATGGACCTACAGGACCACGAACACGAAGACTTTCAAATTCCTCAGCAGCTAGTGATGTTTCATTTAGGCTACCCACATATGATTCACCTGCGGTAAATTTCCTAATCATATATTAATGTTTCCTCAAATGTTTAAAAGTAAATTTCCAAAGTTTAGGTATATCATTTACAATCTGATTTGGACATTTCGGCGAGTGAAGTGGAAGATTCTGTTTGCGCGGCATTCCCAAAGTTAGAGCACATCAGCAAAGAGCATTTGTACGATGCGTATAAAAAAGCATTAACTAGATACCAGAAATATAGAACACGTTATACCGAATTAGCCAACAGATATAAAGAGCTGGAGAGGGATAATGGTAAAGCAAGAGTAAGTATAGTTATTTAATTTAACTCTCCTCTTTCAAGCATATTTTATTCATGATCTTTGCGGGGTTATATAATTTAATATTGATAATTGATTAGTTAATAACTATCCTAAAAATAGTTTTATCTCCATTAGTTAAATGTTGTCTAAATTTATTTTATTCAGCAAGTTCTGGTGGATACACAAGATAAAGCAATTCGTAGGATAAGTGAATTAAAAGAACAATGTTCCCTCGAACAACAAGCAAAATCACATTTAGAAGAGGCCCTACGAATGGAGATGGATGATATGCAATGTAAAATTAAGTCTTATCAAACAAAATTAAAATTGCTTGGAGAAAATTCAGAAGTTGCAGATATTCAAAACAATAAAAATTTGATCCTCTTAAAACCGGATGAGCCTAATTTAATAAGCTTAGATGCTGAAAATAATGAAAACTTCAATAACGGTGAAAATTTACAAGAACTAAAAAATCGAATTCAAGATCTTGAAAAGCAATTGTCCGAAAAGAATAATTGTATTGATGACATGCGCGGAAAGATGAACGAATATGAGACGATTATTGAAAATTTGAAAAAACGCGAGGAGGAAAATTTAATATTACTAGCTCAAAATAAATTAATGGTACATTCTGAGTTGGAAAATAAAGAGAGTGAGGTAAAAGTTTTAAAATCAAATTTGGCTGATCTTGAAAATAAATTGAAACAATCCCAGAAGAATCAGTCACTTTTGAAAAGTAAAATCGCAGAAATAGATGAATTGCAAGACAATTTAAAGAATGTCACTACATCCAAGCAAGATCTCGAGGCGAGAGTTATATCAAGTGAGCATATAATTAGCGAATTGAAACAGGACCTTAAGGAAAAGGAGAATCTTTTACAAAATGAAAAGGCTACTGCAGAAGAAAACCGAAAAACTCTATTATCTGATTTTGAAGGAAAACTTAACGAATTGCGGAGGCAAAACGAGGAGTTAAACGAAATGTTGACACAAAGCAATAAGTCGGAAATAGAATTAGCTGAAATAGATAATGAACTAAACAGAACTAAAATTGAAAATGTAGCTTTAAGTGCAAATGCAGACAAAGCAAGAGATGAAAATGAAACGTTAATAGTTCAAATGACCACAATTAAAAGCCAATTAGATAACAGCGAAAAGTTGCTCAAGGAATCTCAAGAGAGGGAAGCTGCTTTGCTTATAAGTGAGTTCGCGTTAAAAGAGGAATTGGAAAGCTTAAGAAAACAAGTAGGGGAGTTAAAAACATCGAAGGAGCCTGAACAGCCTTCTTTACAACGAACTACATTAGATTCTAAGGGAAACATAAAACATTCGGAAGAATTTCTATTAACAGAAAAGATCGCATCCACTGTTGCGGAACTTGAATTGAACAGCATTCAATTAGGAATAGCTTCTGAGTCAAGAGATTCTGTTTCACAAACTTGCCTTAACATTTTACAAAGAAATTTAGTCACAATAGCGAAACATGTTGATGAAGCTTTAGAAAAAAATACTGAAGATAAGGAAGAACGGAAGCAATTAGAAAAATTGAAGCTTCTTTTAGAAGAAACACAGATTCAATTAAGTTTTGAGCCAAGCATGGAATATAAAGAACGAACGAGTAATTGGGAAATTATGTTGAAAGAAGCGGAGGAAAAATTAAATGATATTGAGAATGAGAATGTTCAATTAGTCGAAAAAAATCGTTCAATTGAAGAAACATATAACAGTCTAACGAAAAAACTAAAAGATAACGAAGAAAACTTTAAAAAAGAAATTGATATACTAAACGGTATTATTGGAGAGACTGAAACGAAATATAATAATGTTTGTAACGATAAAAACGCAATTCATAACAACATCAAACAGTTGAATGAAAAGCTATCACAAGCCCAAGATGAAAAGTTACAATTGTATAATGCTAAAGAAATTATTGAGAAAGAAGTAAGATCCCTTAAGCATCAACTTGAAGAAAAAGAAAAGGAATGTGCTTGCGCAATTGACTGCAAAGAACGCTCTGAGGCAGAAATACAAATTTTAAAGGAGGAAATAACAAGCCTAACGCGAGAGAGTTCGAATTTAATAGAAATATCGAACAACATGCGTGGAGATTTCGAAATTGTGAACTCTCAACTGAATGAAGAAAAAGCGTTGCGAGATAAAATAAACACAGAATATGAAAATGTCACAAAAATTAAAGTTTCCCTTGAAAAGGAATTGAAAAAGCTTCAAATCAAATTGCAACATTTGGAAGACGACTATGAAAAAAGTGGCAAAAATGCAGCTAATGAAATTGAAGAGCTAGAAAAAAGGAATAAATATTTACAGGAAAAGTTCGAAACCCTTAAAAATGAGTTAAATATATTGCAGCAATCTGTGCAAGAAAAGGAAGAACAGGAGAGAATAAAATTACAATTGTTGGAAGACGATCATGAAGAAAGTATTAAAAATAAGTCCAATGAAATTGAAGAACTGCAAACAAAGAATAAATATTTTGAACAAGAGTGTGAAGCACTTCGTGAAGAGTTAAACGTCTTAAAGCAATCTTTGGAAGAAAAAGAAGCACAGGAGGATCAGGCAATTAAACATCAAAATGAACCCTTAACTAAGACAGCGAATATTAAGCATAAAAATAGTTCTACAGAACAAGACGAAGAAATAAACGAGTCAATCAGAAATGCCACGGATTTAGAGAAAAAGCTTCAAAATTACGATAAACTTAATATGGAAAATGAGTCCCTAAAAATTCAATCAAAACAACTAGAAAATGAACTAACAAAAAGTAGAGAAGAAAATCTTCAGTACAGCGAAAATCTTGAGATGATGAAGAATAAAAATAAAGAGCTACAGCATGAACTGAATACTTTAAACGAGCAGAAAGAGAATCAAATTAAAGAAATCAAATTCCTTTCCGGAGAACTGGAAAGTGCTAAAAGTGCAATAAATAGTTTATCTGAAAGTTTGAAAACGGAACGAGCTGAGACTATAAGAGCAACTGAACAACATTTAAATACAAGCTCACGTAATGAGTTCACAAAGAAAGAATTGCTCCTTGTTCAGACAAAATTGGTGGAGGCTGAAAAACTATGTGGGGAAACCCGAGAAAGTTATGAAGGCATTTCAAATAAAAACAAACTTCTTGAAGAGGAGGTGTTGTCGTTGAGTGAGCGAGCCCAAGCGCTGACCAAAGAAATTGAAAGCAATCATATTATTATTAACAATCTCTTAGAAGAACAAAAGAACGCAAAGAAGCGTTTAGAAGAGCTAGAGACTATAGAGGATAAAAATCGTCAATTACAACACAATCTAGACAATTTAGAGGCTGAAATGTCTCAAATTGAAATACGTTCGAAAGATATTTCGGAATCTGAAATTCTGCAAAAATTAAACGATGAATTAAAGCAAGAGTTGGACGATCTGAAAAGCAGCACATCTGCCCAAATATTAGAATTAAATAAAGAATTAGAAGAAATGTCAACAAATTCCAAGGATTTGGCTGAAAAATTATTAAACTCCGAGCATTTGCAAGAGCAATGCAGTCGCCTTAAAGAGGATTTGGACTCATTAAAAATTACAACTGCTAATTACAATAACCCTTCTGACATCGATTCAATAAAACAGGAGAAGAAGGATTTAGAAAATAAGCTAAATAAAATTATGCATGAAGTGCAAGACGTCTCAAACAGAAACTTATTCTTGGAACAGAAATGTGAAAATTACTTAATTCTAGAGCAATCTAACGTACGGCTGAAATTAGCGAATGAGAAATTATCGAGGCAATTGGACGAAACACTGGTAATATATATTAGTATGTCATACAGGTCACAATTGTAATTAATAACCCTCTCTTTAGGTCTCAATGCATCATAATGAGGGCATTCAAGCAAATACAGAGTTTGAATATTTAAGAAACATTATGTTTCAAGTAAGTACTTGCTGAAAGTGCGGTAGATAGAGTAAACATTAAATGTTATTATAGTATTTGACTGGAACTGTAAATGGGAATAGCGCAACTCTAGTCAAAGTAATAGCAGCTGTACTTAAATTCTCTCCTCAACAAACTCAAATTGTACTCCAAAAAGAGCAACAAAGGCATTCACTTGTAAGTACTGTAGTTAATTTTTGGTTGAAACTATTCAATTTTCTTTTAAAGCTACCAAATGGATAAAAGAAAATCTTAAAGAAGAAAAGAAACTATTCGACTTTCAGGAATTATATGTTTAAAAATTGAAAACATGATTTATCTAAACTCGGTTAGCACCATTCAAAGAAGAGATCAATTTTGATTTCTCAATAAATATTGGATCTTGTGCAAACATGGAAATTAATATTTAAATTGTAAAATAATTTGTCTGGCAAAATTAACGGTTTTATTCATATTGACACTCCTTAATAAAAATTATAAGCACTATTCAATTTTAATGAATTTGTAATTTTTCAGCTTGGCCAAATCAACCATCTTCTATAGCAGGATCTAAGAATGGGCGGCGTTTAATATTTTAGCTTGTAAATAATTTAACACACATTAAATAATTGTTATGTATATAATATGCGGTATATAATAAATTTCCAAAAATTAAGGTGTAATGGTTGTACCATCGATTTCTTCTGTTATTTTTTTATTTCAATTTTACTTTAATCTTTCTGATTTTTCACATATTCGAATTTAGCGATTTGGTTTGATCACCGCTTTCATTATTGATCGAAAAATGAGAACGATAACGATAACCAAATTTATGTTCATGTGAGTTGAAATTTTATTGTTCTTCAAGCATTACAAATCAGCACGTGCTTGGGAACTGTCGGTATTTTTCTACTTGATATATTTTAGGTTACTAAAATAGACCGTCACACCAGCGATGAAAAATTCATTCTAAATTATTTTGATATTGAGTCATATGATTTCGGACCAAAAGTGGAGAAAATTAAATCTTTTCGATACTTCTTGTCCCTCTATATGTACATTATATCTCCATTGATTATCAGAACTAAAATAAAGTGCTCGAGAAGGCATCGGCGGGAAGGGCGACGGGTAGCTCAGTTGGTTAAAGTAGCGAAGGTGAAGAATCAATTCGAAGGTCACAGGTTCGAGCCTTGTTCCGTGGATAAAGGCATTGGCTTTTTCGGGTAATTCTCACATAAATATTCAATTTGGTGTAGTTCAACTAAGAGAATAGTTTGTTATCTGGTTTATGAGAAGAACCAAATGTTTGGCCAATTTTTCTAGGTTATTTATAGAACCCCCCAAAAATAATAACTCCACCTAGCCAAAAATCGAACGGATATTATCCTGAACTCTAATGGTGTTTTTCTACAGTGACCGAAATTGATTTAGCCGCACCGAATTCTTGTAAATAACCACTCTAGATAAATTTATAATAAATATATTGCGGCATATTTGGTGATAACTTAAAGTTCTTAGCTGTGCTTAAAGGTTTATATGCATTTTATTTAACCCTTTGAGCGGTAAGTTCTGCGAAGCTAATGTGTGGGCACCCATATATGCGTTCATAGTGCTCAAAAGGTTAAGAGTTTAATTCCTTCATTTTATGCGCAAAGTTGATTTAGCCGCACAATAATTTTGTCATCAATTTGGGCACTTTAATCGAAATAACGGTATAATTCGAAATATTTTTCATTCAAGTGGAGGTAAATTATTATTGTTATTGTATATGGAAATGGAGAAACCGTTTTTCAGAAGAAAAAAAGATTAATTTAGACGTTCCTGATGGTTTTAGTTCACGTTTCCAGGTTTACAAAAGAATGGCTTGTTGAGTGAAGCATAAGTGTTTTGAATTGATCAGTATGCAGTCCAGATTTTAGTTATTTTGGTTAGAGAAGTTCATAAAAATGGGCACCAATTCAACCGCATTTCGAAACTCAAAGACGAAATTAAGAAGTGTTGGAAAGCAATTCCAGTCAACACTTTACAAAGCCTTGTAAAGTCGATGCCAAATCGAATTTTTTCGGAAATTAATCAGGATGGTCACACAAAGTATTGAATAAAGTTCATTTGTATTTATAAATAAATTTAAATTACTTGGCAATTATATTCCTTATTAATGCTGCAGCTAAATCAATATCGTTAATTGTATATGTAAATGGATTAATTAAGCTAATAAAACTAATAAAGAAAATATTAATAAGATTACAGAATTATTTATAAAAACAACCAAAAATGGTTGATAGATTTTTCGAAACATAAAATATTCAGAATTTTGTGGTATGAAGCAAATTTCGATTTTTTTCCCGGTGTAATTTTTAAACTGACTGCGCATTCTTTTATTTTTAACTTTATATCTTTACTTTTTTGCAATTCCACAGAAGGTAAAAACACTTTAAGAGCAGAAATACTCGTGTATTGCACAGTAAAATTTTACTAGAAAAAATGCAGACATTGCAATAAAACATACAAAAGATTTGATCATCCAATAACCTTGCAAATTAAATAATTCTTTAAAAATTCATTTTCTTTCATGGTATTGTCACTTTCTTAGGAGTTATTTTAATTACTCAGAAAATTAACCTAGATTAATAACAAAAAGAGTAGATAGTCATAGTAGAAAGCGGTCGATAAAGTGAAATCATGAGAAATCGAGAAAACGAATGGATTGTGCTGAATTAATTATTTATAATTTTTACGTAAGAATTTTATTTTAATCGAATACAAAATACTATATGATGATACCAATTGAGACCATTTTTCTGACTGAATTAAAAAAGTTGATTTAATTGAGCAAATAAAGACACTTTCGATACCGCAATGTGAAAGTTGTTTCTTTATAATTGACTACCATTCCGACGCATGTGACCCAAAGGTAGCTTATAATTATAATAAAAAGTGTAATTAAAAGAAATATTTATATTTTGTTCTTTTAACAATTCTTACAACATACAATTTTACTAATGCTAAATTTGATGACTTCCTTAAAGTATGTATAGCAACTAACAAATTGCTAACTAAGATTACTCTTAATTTATATTGTATGAACTTCCGTCAAAAAAACAGTTACTTATTATTATCCTATTAAACAAAACGGGACAAGAAAACAATTTTAATTGAAAAAAGTACAATGATCCTATTTTTGTGTTGAAGCTTTATGAATATGTTAAAAACATTACTCGGTTTGCTACAGTACTACAAAATTTCTCCATTAACCCTCCCTCCCCCCCAATCATGCACTATATATAATTTTATTTTCTTATATCATGCTGCATATATATAGGCGCATTTCTAGAATTTTTGACGGTTTCACTATCATTAAAATTTTTCTCATCTCTATTTTGTAATCTAGCATCAATGTGCCCGTAGTTCTGTGACTTGGCCCTTGAATTACGACGACGTCCCTTCCTCTCATAAACTCCAGTATCACTGGTTAAACTGCTATAGCTGCCGCATCGTTGGTTTCTATTATAATTACTATTATTTGTTTGCAGAGGTTGGTTTCTATTCCTATTGAATCCACCTCTTTCATAGTCTGGAGTTGAGCCCCTATCATTGTACTTGAAATTACTGCTTGATGGCCGAAGGACGTTTCTGGTTGCAGAAGAACTTCTACTCTCCGAAACCGTACACCTGTATCCTCCTTGGTTTGGATGATTATCAATATTATTACGCCAGGAATCTTTATTTTTGTTATTGCTAAATCTCGGCGGTCTATTGTAGTTGCGATTATTTTTATTTTGATAATTATCATTATTATACTGTCCCCTATTTCTGCTGTTGCTCCTTCTGCTGTTATTAAAGGAATAATTTCTCTGGAAGTTATTTTTTTCTCCACCGTTCTGATGATATTTAAGTCTTTCACTTACGCTGTACAAACGAATGCTCCCACCGTCGCTATGAACACTATATCTATCTTCGTCATAAGTAGGGTTGTATGGTGTTATATAACTATTGTTGCTTCGGGTCGATGATTCCCGCACAGAAACGCTGCTTTCAGATAAAGTCTCTGTTCGTAGATTATTACATTCATTTGATGCTTCATTTCCAATTTCCTCGTTCACCTGCTCGCTCCACTTTTTTGCCTCACCTGAATCGGAATTTTCTTCTTTCTCAAGTGATTTCTTATCTTGCACTGTCATATCTTCAATTAAAAATTTTGTGTACATCCCTTCTAACATATCACCGAGACTTCCAAAGTTGTTATAATAAAGGTCCAAGGTCATAAGGAGTAAAGCCTTTACTGGAGGCTTTAAATCTGGGACTTCTATCAGGTGTCTTCGAAGATTGTATAAAAGAAGGCTAATCTCACTTTGAAGTGTTGTACGCATTATTGATCCATTCAAAGTGACCTAATTAGAGAAACAATAAATTTTATGTAATTTTGTAAAGTTGGGTCTATTTCAAATTAATATTAAAATAATGTCATCCATTCATTTTATTCATTTTATTCATTTATTCAATAAAGATTCAATAAACTTCAAAATTAGGATATGAATGAGGCTCTAAATCTTTTATTCAAGAGTATTAAAATGTACAAGTTATAAAGAAAAAAAGAAAAACAAATTCTTACCTGAGATAAAATAAGTTTGGCCAATTTAAAATCAATATATGGAAATCTGTCGTCCTCAGTTTTACTCACTTCTTGAGTAAGAAGACCTAAAAGAGATCTACCGAGGATATCAATTGGACTACCATCCAAAAGGCGCACTCTATGATAATATTCTCCGAGTAGAGTGATCGAATTGTACAATCTGTCTTTATTTTCTTTTCTAAACTGTTCGGCATTTAGAAAATTATTCTCTAATATTTTGAGCATTATATATCGGACTTTTGAATCGTTCATTGCCAGTGAATCAAAATTTCTTGATGAAAATAATAAAGCGAATTTGAGTGATGCATCCTTATCGGCAAGTACTTTATGATTAATATACTCCATTGACTCGCTAGAAAATAAAGAAAATATACTATAATAATCTTGTTTTCATTACTTACTACTTCTAAGTATGTAGCAAGCGAATTCAAATTTTCAAGTAATGAGTTATACTGTCGTTCAAAGCGAAATATAATTCAAGTCAAATAATTTAATCCAAAAAAGGACTACTTTCATTTATTCGTAGTTAAAGTATTTTTAAACTTAATTTAATTTTGATTGTCTCATTTTGCATAGAAAGAAATCAAAACAGCAAAATAAACTGCCTAGCATTCCAGATGAGATAACACATATCATGACAATTAAACATTTCGTGACTGCTGCAAAATTTAAAATTGCGGGAACAGCATGTGCGCCAAAATTAAAAATTTCTTATTGATACTTTACGCTTAAAAAAGAATGTTATTAATAAAAATAGTTCATATATATTTATGTATCAGCATTCGCAAAAGATAAAACGACGGCGAAACGTTCTTGTCGTTCAAAAATAAACATTGGTGATTCAAAAAATTGTAAGCTATAGCCTAGATTTTGTTAATAATAATAGAGAAAATCATAATTCTTGAATTAAAATTTAATTCATGGTCCGCAAAAATCCTTAATATCTTGTAGATTTCACAATAGTACTTTTAGTTTCATAGGGAAAATATTCCCCTTTAGTTGTAAATAATTGAAGATTATTTTACAGTAAATGTTATACTTGATTACGCTAATGCTATGCTATTTCGTGGCAGTCTACTTTTGTGTTAGTCAGCAAAATTTACATTATCTTTATAGATTTTTTCTAATTATCCTTGGGATTTTGGTAAATGCAGATTTCAGCGAAACTCTTTAGATCGAACGAAAATTTTTAACCAAACCGAAAAACTTGATTTCATGAGCGAGCTGTGCGTCTCGAGTCGAGTCGAAAACATTCCAGACGACATTGGGAGTTATCTTGAAACTCAAATATCTCAATTTGAATTTGATGGCCAGTTTTTTCCATGAAAAACCTGTTTTTAGAGATCCATACAAAATGGGAAAAAACTAATGTTAAGACTTCGATGTTGTTCTGTGCCCGAAAATTTTATCAGAAATCACGTACGCCACCGATTTGAAAGTTGTCATAGTTGATACTTTTTTATTCGCAAATAATTCTAAAAATGAACTGAGATGCCGATGAAGAACCGTCATATAGCCCGGAGCTAGATAGTTCAGTGTATCAATGTTCAAATAAACTTTATTCAACTTTTTCTCAAGACAAAATTTCCCTTATTTCTCCCGGTTTTCTTTTCAATGAATCGAGTTTTATGTAATGTAAAAATGCGAAAATTACTCATCATACATACATACATTCATTCATAATAAATAATAATTAAAAATGGAAACAAACGAATTTATTCTACAGAGCCAAAATTTCTTTATTATATTTTTTATCTTCGTAAAAACATTGTAAATGATATGTCCAAAATGTCATTAGAGCGATTTTACTTCAAAAGAATATGGAAAGATCGTCTTTATAACATTCTGGAATTACACCACTTTTAAAATAAACTAACACGCTACTTTATATGCTCCCTTTTTTCTATCTATTCTACCTTTATCCATTTGCGCATATTTTCTAACGATAGAAGGTATGCGCAAGACAACAAAAATACTAGGGAGAAACTAAGAAAAGTAATGCCAATATTACGTACCCATTCTATAAGGGAAAAGGGTTGTAATGTAAGTATTTATTTCGGAATATAACGTATGGCATTTCATACAATCGAAGAATTTTATAATAGTGCCGGAATCTAGGTTCATTCAACTATGGTATTGTTATGTAGTCTAGCGGAATGTGTAATTAAAGTAGTTAGTTTCTTATTATTTCGGAAAAGTTAATTTTTGAAGAAAAGCCCCCAATGAAAAATGCAATAGATGTAGAATATGATGAAGACTAACATGGGAATTTCATCAGAAAATTGTTTAAATATATGGGTAAAAAAATCCCAGCGAATACTCGAATTTAAACCCTAAAATTATTTATGCAATTCTTTTCTGCATAATAATAATTTGCTCATTTTACTTTTATTTATTGTTTTTGAATCCAGCATGATATTAGATTGGGGAACATGTGCAAATTTTGACAAAATTTTTCAACTGTGGGTTAACTATCTTTGGGCTCCAAAACCAATTCTTTATTTGATTTTAGGATGTAAGTATATGCGATTAGGTTTCTATTTTGATTAATTATTATTATAAATAATGCATTCCCCAAGCCAGTTGCATAAAAAAGTTGATATTTATTTTTGTGCTTTAAAATAGGGTTCTAAATTTAAAAAGTGAAAAATTGGGCGCGAACAATTTCAAATAAATGTAAGACAATATTTCTACGTTTTCTTCGCTTTGTTGTAATATAAAGCAGAGGGCAAATAAGTGACACGTCGTTTTTGATTTATCTAAAAGCAGAACTAAGCACATTCAATGTGTCAACAATTTTATTTTTTTTTTATCCTGATGCGCAAATTCTCAGCAAAATCTCTTCGGATGATGCGTTTCATACGTTCGCGCCCACCAAATAGCACTTAGCAGCATGTGATTTAAGTAATACATTTCGTTGTGTGCGGATATCGTGGGCAATAAAATTGCAATTCCACGAATAAACCGACATAATGTCTTTACTCACCTCAACATATTTTCATCTAGAACAATGTTACAAAAGTCCAGCTCTATTGACTTTATTTTTTGGTTCATGACAATTCCGTCGTCATGAAGATCCAATTGTTTAATCATATCAACAATTTTATCGTAGCGACAACTCATTTCGGTGCGGTTCCTCACAAATCGTCTGCAAAATAGCTGTAGCCCAGAAAAAGCACGCTTTAAAGGTGATTTATTTGCCTAGAAACTCGGCCAATACAACCAACACGCGTCAAAACACAAAAGTCCTCTATTTGGCCTAATGAAGCACCATGCCGAAATATTAAACACGGGGTATACTCAAGCAATCCAATTCAAAAGCATTCGGAAATACAATTTTATCTGAAGTCAAAAAACATCTTATAAAATAAAACGAAAATAATTACTAAACAAATATATAAAAACAAAATTCTTGCTGGCTCTACCTCTAGTCTGACTTTTCTACACTAATGACGAGAAAGAAGAAACGAGTACCGATTGTTGACAGCTTCTCCTACATAACGTACGTTTGTATGAAAACTCAAATTAAACCAAACTATTCTATGTTTTGCTACGTTTTCTGTTCGATCGTTCTATTTTTCTCTAAATAGGTACCCATAGTAGGGGTTAAAAAGATTAAAATTATTCGTCAGAATTTCGATACTTTAGTGCAAAAGTGAACTTAATACGAAATTGACCTGACTATGTTTTAAAATTAAATCTTAATGAAATTAGCAAAACCGCTGATAATGAAAATCTTAGGTGAGGTGAAATTTCAAAAGAAGCTCTCATAAGAGAATTAAATATAAAAATTATTTAACGGGACCAAGGTTGAAAAAATATATCAAAAAACGTCACGAGTGTCACATCTTGTTATTTAAATGATCTTTATGGTCTAACCATCGAAACACGAACGAGACAGACAGGTAAAGCATTTTACAATGAGGAGGAAACGGTAGGTAGATAGTTTTTCGGTTGGTTGGTTCATGGTCGGGCGGCGCTTAAGAGAGCCCACCCGCTTTGCAGATTTTGCTAAAAGTATATGGTAATAAAGGGGTTACGTGTGAGAGAAAGGTAAAAATTTAGGGGGAAGCGGAGCGAAAATTGAAACCACCCAGAGCAGCACACACGCTAGAACACTTTGTCCCGCCTTTAAAAATGCACAATGAAAAAATGTAAAAAGCTTGCATCCGTATATACGCTCTGTGTGTGCTGCCTGCCTCTTCCCCATCCTCGATTCAAAATTTTCCTATTCCTAAGCATTGCGCGGGGACGGCACTAACGCCATGCATGCAGAGGCACACAGTTAAGCAGAGACTTTGTCCCACCATTAAATATGCGTGATAAAAAAGCGCTGCACATTATTGTTTACACTGTAAGTAGAATATTTGGTTCCCTATTCTTATCTCTTTTGTTTTTATTTAAATTTAGATAAGGCATGATAGTTCTTTACTGCTTTATCTAATGGACATATTTTCCCCGGGCAGTTTTAGAAATTGCATATGAGTTAGACCTTTAGGCTTGTATATTTCTAAGTTTTCGTTTGAACTAGCTGACCCATTAGGACTGCCACATGATGTGAGCAAATAATTGATGTTAAATCCGATAAAAGTATTTGCGCTAATAGTGAATGATCTCGAAAATGGCATTACTTAAAGCAGTATGTACGAACGAATTTACTACAATTTATAGCTTCCTTTGATGCATTCCATCCCCAGTGAAAATAAATTGAGATTTCAGACAATTCACAACTACATTGCTTCTAACCACTTACAACTTGGCTGGCAAATTATCAGCCTATCGATTCCGTCTGTTATATATACATATATTTTTTTTAATTTACAAGGTGCAAACAAAATCAAATTGTTTTGAACATTTTCAAAAATTTTCTATCATTAACAAATTAATGAAGCGAAGTGACTAATTATGATTAATTTTTGACCAAGTTCTAAGCCTTTTATTTATGAACTTGCAAAATGGTAATTGGATTTGAAAACGTAACGACCATGATTTATGAATTTAATTTATCTTAATTGAAGTTGTTAATTCTCAAGGATATTAATTTAGTAAAGACGATCATTATAATAATTTGATAATTGTACAAAAACGAAAAAAAAGAACAAATACGTACGATTCCAATTTCCTAATCAATTTAATTGGGAATAAATTACAAATATCACATTAAGTTGTAGAAATACTTTGCAATTATGCTTCTTATTTGGTATAAATTGCTAAACATGTAAATATCACCGTCATTTTTAAAGTACGTTCCAACGACTTGAAAGTTTTTCTGATATTCCCCGCCAAGGGAACAAAGCAATGGAGCACCGACAGTAATCTGAAATCAAGTTATGAGTTTAATTAATAAAACTAGTTATGAAATGATTACCTCTTCGCTGTCTATTTTTGCTTGTGCACATATGAGGCCCTCAGTTGGGTTTTGTGCGCCGTTTGAGCGACACTTTGCTGTTTCCGCTTTCACGCCATAACCATTTGTGGAACCTATGAAACAATTGCTGAAGTCAGTCGGGATGGAGTTCTGTGGAATGCAAGGACCATGATGAAGGGGAGCACCTTCGAACGGCTGCGATAAAATTAGTATTACCTGGAATAATTTAATTATTATTTTACATATTTAATACATTTATGAATACCATTTACACTATTTTGTAGTCCATCGTTTGTTAAGATTTCTTTAATTTTTACAACAGTTCGAGAGGCACTTTGCCCTGTTCTTTTAGTTAAGGTTATATTCCCCCTATGAAGTTGAATAGTGGATTAAATACAGAAGTCAATTATGAATATTTATCAATTGAAAAATGTTAAGATATTCAAAATAAAAATCCACTTCCTTTTTGGTACTAATTACTATGATTTTGACTATGGCCAGTTGTTATACGTTGCAGCACCACCATATTTGTATTATTTAAATTTATTATGAAAAAGAGGTTCCATTCTTTAAAAAATGTCCACCACAAAATTCGTAATTTTTATTTTTTTTAAAGAAATGTGAATGGTCGACCAAAGAAAGAAGTCCATTAATTGGAAATTTATTGAATTGGAAAACTCTAAAGTACAAGATATGGATAGGATTGTGGAATAAAGCTTACAAGCTGGTTAACTGAGAAATTACCTTTCTCCACAACTAGGATGCGTAATAATGGAATTATTGCTTAATAAAGTCCCAAGGCACAGTTTTCCTTCTTTTGTCTCCAGGCTCACTGTCCATGGTATAAAATGCATGTCGTTGTCAGCTTTAATTATTTCTCCACACATAATCGGCTTATTATTTTCATTTTCTTTTTCACTATTGGGATTTTCTAATGATTTGCCTTTTAATTTTTTTCCACAACAGACATCTTCACAGTTTCTATCTAATATCCTTAAAAAAAACAAAAAATCCTTAAAAAGATTAGCTTTGAAATTGATTCTTGATCTTATTAATTTGGCATGTTCAGTATTTTACAAAAATTAAAAATATTATATGCCGGTTTATATAAAATTCTTACCTCGATTTCTTAGATGCTTTATGATGCCGGAGACACAAAAAATTTGCACATGTGCAATTCTTTGTTGTTATGCTTAAGTCCACGCTATGATCACATGAAGTAATAAAAGATTTCTGTAAAGAATAATTTCATAATTAAGTTAAAACTATTAAAACTAATTTAATGACTGTACGGGCAGAGCAGGAAAGAAAAGTATACACCTAAAATTATATCAGCAATCTCATTGCATTTATAAACTTCGAATCAATGACCTTGAACATTCCCAAAAATTAATATTCTCACATATAAAGTTTTCCTAACTCAGGTCATTCGCCACGCGTTCGGGCGCCTCAAGCACCAATAAATTATGTACTTCCTGCATAGACAAACTTTGCGAATATAATCGTTTTTTTTTTTATTGAGCTATTAATAAGTTTTTCTCATATTTCAGCAAAAAAGAAGAACAAAAAAGGCGCACCAAAAACATCACTATTAAAGGTGTAAATAAAGTGCAAAGAACTATTGCTTCAGCAAAAAGAGAAGAGGAATAAGAAACAAGCATTAAGACAAAACCTGAAGACGATCTTTCGTTTAGATTACTTAAAAGTCGATCTTGATTGCAGAGGGAGATGTATAAAACAATCTGATAATTAATTCTGTATTAGGTGTACTCGTCGATCAAATGTTGAGGTCGTTTTTAACTTGAACCGACGAAAGGAAAGCAACAAGTTCGTGGGTGTAACATGGTTTCGTAGTTTTGTGCTACTTTCACGGGTTATACCATTGTGGGAGAAATCAAAAGATCATTAAAAATGTAGTCAGAACTACATGTCCATTTCTCTCCTTCTCCTAGTTGCAAATTCAAAAAAAATCAAAGTATAGAAAACAATTTCACGAAATTAAGGGGATCTAGTGATCTAAAATTTTTAAAAAACCAAAAAATGTATAATCTTTCGAAAGTATACTTGTAGTAGTTCGTAGCATACTTAAAACTTTAAACTCATTTATCCCGAAACTACTTTTTCCTGCACGGCAGGATACAAAAAACAAAACTATTTGTCCGAAATATCTTAAATTTTAATATGTACTATGTATTTAGTACCAGTACCTATGGTTGACCCCGCCAAAAAATTTGTATTTTAATTTCGGCGATAGCTACACTCACATAGATTAATAATTTGTTTGTTTTTTATTTTTCAAATAAGTGAGAGGCAAAATCTCACCCATCACCCAGGTTATTTTTTTTTGAGGGGGTCGTCTTCAGAGCCAATTTTAAAATAACTAAAATTTGTTTTTGATTATTATATAAATGTTTCTGTAAACTTTTTAAGTGTTATGATATACTTACAAAGTTTAAATATCGTTGTTCATTATTGTCACATTAAAAGAACCCTAAAAATGCCTTAATTTCACGGGTGCTGGACCATCGGGTCTCCATGAGGTATGATCGAATATTATTCAAACTATTGGAGATTGAAATTCGTGATAGGAAAATCAATGATGATTGATTCATTGTAACAGGTGAAGCGTTCTTTATACGAAGGCGTTTTCAATCAGCTTTCTTAGACGATATTAAAAAAATGACGAAGTGTGAAAAAAGTACAATAATTTATGATTTTTTTTTTTAAATTTTCAGATTCATCTTTAAAACCAATCGTGTATGAATTCGAAAGGTTCCCTAAATATTATTTATTTTTTAATATAAATTTATAATGATTTTACCGACAATATTTAATTGGTGTTCATTTTCATTATATTTTTATCTCCATTTCACCTTGAGAAATTGAGGAGGAAATACGTAAAAAGACATTCACCTGTTCGTCTGTTTGTCTAAAAATTTGACATGCTAAAGTTAAGAGAAAATAAAGTTAATTTTAAAGCTTTTATTCGTGATTGAAAATAATACTGCCACATAATTCTTAATCTTTATGAAGTAAAAGCCGCAGCTAGTTTTAAAAGATGTTTTATCTCTTTTTGCATTTGTATTTTTTATTACCTTAACAGAGATTTATTTACTAACGAAAAATTTAAAATGTAGCATAAAACTTCGTTTAAAAAACCTAACTAGATAATTAACATCCTTGTTAAAGTGTTAGAATCAAAATAGAAAAATATGCATACAGTATGTATGTAATAAAATAGTTTTAGATATCCTGTCGGAATAACTTGAAGAATTTTAAAAATTTTATGTAGAAAAAATATAAACTGAGGAGTTGTTTCTTTTAATTATAAGAGTTAGATATTTTCATTAGAATTTAAGAGACATTTACGTTTTTATGTCTTGCTCTGCTCTGTTGTTTTTACATCTGACTAAAAATAGGGCAGGCATTTTTTTATTTTTAAGAATTTTTTGTTTTGTTATACGCAAGTTTTGTAGCTGCAAGCTAAGAAATATAAAAATATTGAATCTCAATAAACCGCTCAAAAAACCAGTTCTGGGACGACGTTCAAATAAAATTTTTACTTATAATCCGATGCATTCATCTTTTTATAAGAATTACATAAGAAACGAATTTTATTTTAATTTAAATTATTTCATCGAATTAATTTTACCGGCTTTTTGGTATGGAAATATGTAAATAAGAATTAATAATAAAGAATTAATATCTCCGTTTCATTAGCTTTAACTGCTAGGAAATATGTAAGCCATTAAGCCTTATTACCACGCCAAAGTTTAGCTTTCTGCATCAAACATACACTCAGAAAAAGTTTGTGAAATAAGGACGATTTCAAGTTTTTTAATAATTCAATATATTTATGATTATACTCCTATATTAAAAAACGCTATGAGTAGAAATAAATTAAGCTTATCTATTCCTTGTACAGATTGGTTGAGCATTTAAATATCGCTTTCCGAGAGACAAAAAAAAACTTGTAGAGGAACTTATGTGGCTTATGCAAGTGTTCTGAGAAAAAAGTAATAAAATCGTAAGATGGGTATAATGAGAAGACTTAAATATGGGTTTATTATGCTCCTGGAGTGCATAAACGATAAGTCTCGACACTTCAAAAACCGGTAGGAATGCATCTGAAGTCCATATTTAGCTTCTGTATCTGCTTAGAACAGGGCTTGAATAGTATTCAGTCATTTTTAGAAAATGACTACGAAAGATTCTGAGAGCCCATTAAGACTAAATTGCAAGCGATTTATTTAATTCTACTAAAACTATAGTCCATTGTTATTAAAAACTAATATTGAATGTATGTAGTTGTTTCGTATATATCTGCATTTGTTCACTAGACTAGACTAGACTAGAGGATAATTGGGTTCTAAAGTTTAATTGCAGGAAACGAAAATAAGTAAATATTCCAGGTTAAGAGAAACTTTATATATTTCTAAAGATGGGCTGACACTCTAAAAAGGTCTATTACCTTTCGTTTCATCTTAATAAAAAAGTCAGTGGGTTTAACGACGCAAGTAACAAAGTGTTAGCGAAAGCTCAGCATTTCAGTTTTAATTCTTTTTCTAGTTTTCATCTTTGAAATAGTTTGGTATGTTTTATTAGAGTTCTAGTTGTCTATTTTTTTTCTACATTTAATTAAATCTTAAAAAGTAGATATTTGCATGGTCTATTGTTAGTGAGAGAATAATTTGTTTCGGTTGGATTGTAAAGTGGAGTAATTTGAATATAATAAGATTTAATGGTAAAGTTCTTACCAAGTCTGATGTTCGTGCAAGATCAGCCAATAGGAACATTCGAAGTTTAGAGGGCTTATCCACAGTATTCTCTAAATCTTTTTCCAACTTGTTATCAAAAACATAATTGCTATTAAGTGAATTTTCTGTAACCGGTTCGCCGAGGACTAATAATTGCATAGTCAGGGTAAACATAAAATAAATTATAATTTTTTGCATTTTAAAAGTATTGCTCGAGTCCATTAGGTGTGTTTATTAAAATTTTTGAATTTTGTGTAAATCACTAATTTTAAGTATGAGAAACTCTGGTACTTGGACAATTTCGGAGTCGCTGGCGCGCACTTCTTTTGCATTCACTTGCCCACTGTTCAAGTTTAACTCAGGCGAACATCACTCACCAAATAACATTGATCGACTAACCAAACCTGATAAAACGTCTAAGATGGCCACAGGTAAGGGAGTAAAAAAGCATCTTCAGCACGAATTCTTTATCTCCGAACATCTTCACCTTACTCCATACGGGCGTTATATATGCTTTGAAGTTTTGTTGTTGCCACGACGATGCTTACCGTTGTGGCTTTTTACTTAAAGGAGAGGAATTAATTCAAAAATAAAAAAATGTAAAAGAATAGAGTGAAAAGGGAACAACAATCAACAGAACTGAAGATTATAAGACAATTTGTAAAATAAAACGATCGGGACTATTATGAATGGTAAACTGGTCTTCCTTCTGACAATCATGTAAGGGTTTAGAAGACAAATTTCTTCATGTTTTCTCCGATACTTTGTACGTTTCGCCTCAAAGTAAGTCAAGTTATCGTGGTAGCGCAATGCTATTTAACTTTTAATATAAATCAAAATCATTCGACATGTACATCCGCAACGTGATTTTGACAAAAAAAAACATTTCATTTTAGAGAAGCAACTCATTTTTACATGTTAAAAACATGGTACCTGGAAATGAAGCGAAAAGTTAATTAACTTTATTTTAAAATAAAAAGATTAAATAATGACGGTATATAAATGGAATGATGATATACGCGAAAGACCTCAGTTTGGGCTTTTATTATTTGAGTACCGTTAATCTCGTAAATTGAAAGAAACTACCTTTCGCATTTAGAAAGGTGAATATTTCTTAAAGTTTTCTTTGTTCTATCTCATTTTTTACTTTACAGAATGGATCATTTAATATGAAAAGGAAATGGTTTTTATAAAGTAGGTAGTTTCTTTCTTCAATTTTTAATTATGTGAAAAAATCAAATGCAGGTAGAACTAGCCGTATTAACTTTGCATATCTAAATATAAAGATGTTGAAAGTGTGTCGATCTATATAAACACGGCTTGTTTCAGATGAATAAATTATTATAAAATAGGAATACTTTACGATCTGCATATCACTTCCTAAACTAGGAAACTCGGCTAATTTTGTGTCTTGGGCTATTTTCTCACATTAATAATAAAATAACCGGCATAATTTAATAATGTAGTAAATAAAATAAAAGTAATTAAAGTAAAACTTCTGGCTTTAATATTTAATTAAAATTTAAAGAAGTGAATTATTAAGTTAATCACTTAATATATATAGATATATTTTCTTATAATGCAAACATTTTCAATTTCGGATTAATACCGATCTGTTTTCTATAAATACATACATCATATCATTTGTTACATATCCATATACACAATATTTACGATTTATACTACCAGGCCTAATAACGAGTTATTGCAAATTTCTTAAATGTAACGAAGAATTCATGAAATAGTTTCAAGTCCATAGTCGTTCGGACGGATTTTGAGAAACACAAAAAATCAAGTTTTAACTACCTTAAGATAATGGATTCGAAGAGAAGAAAGTGAAAAATTAATTTCGATGAAGGCATATGTTTATTTCAAAATAATGCTGGGAGGATTTTGATAAAAATGGGACCAGATTGCCCCATTAACTCAGTTTAAGTTAAAACGGACTGATATCGTTATTTTAAAAAAATTTATGTAATTTCGTATTTAAGATACAGAACCTGAATTTCCGTAGAACTGCGAAGATGTTTTGTTATTCGATTTTGGTTGATCACAAACATATTTATAAATATATCTCGTAAATAGGGTAGTATGTTAGTTAAGTTCGTTAAGTGAATATCTAAATTCAGTTAGGCGCAAAAGTTTAAGGCCTCCTCATACTTTTCAAGGTTCTTATCTTTTAGAATCTCTTTTTTTTAAATATCGTAAATTTTTTATTAAAAAACATGTATTTGGAGTAATATTCATAATAAATTAAAATAATATAAAAAAGTTTTGTATAGTTAAAATGGTTTATTCTATCAAAATTTATTTGTTTAACAAAAAGTGGACTATAAAGGTAAAATATTTATTAATTTAAAAAAATTCGAGGGCTTCAAAAAGGTGATTCCATTACGAGCATCATGAATTTTATAACTAAATATGTTTGGCTGTGGCCTATGTCGGTATTTAGGTTTTCCTATCATGAATGGATGAATGTATAAAATAACATTAGAGTAATTATTACTAATTTTACCGAAATTGTGTCAATATTCAGAGTCGTTCTGTAAATATTTTATCATTTTGATTTGAAAAGATATGTCCTATATATCCTATATTAGAACTAAATATAATATATTAGAACACGGTAATAAAATAATCTAAAATATAGCAATAATAAAGTAATATAGAATATAACCTTTGTATATAGCTTATATTAAGCGAAATAAATAAATAAATAGATTATGAGAATTAATCTTTTAGTATCCTATATTGTGAATTCTTCTTATTTTATGCCTGATTTATTGAAGGAAATTATATACAAATCAAAAAATCCTAGGGTTTAAATTTACAATCAAGAAAACTTACGGATTTTGATGAGATTTTGCAGGAACAGACCATTTACTCTCAAACGGAAGGAATCTGAAGGAATTTCGTGGTGATTAGTTATACTTGTACCCTAGGGGTTTTTATTACTTAGCACAAAACAGAATTTTCATGATTTATTGACAAAATATATAATAATAATTAATTTTTGATGCACTTCTCAGCATTCTAATTCTATATCTCGCAGGCGTTAGGATTTAGGCTCTGTATTGTCTGTCGGTTCGGAATAGGGGAAATGGACCGATTCGAATAAAATATTGCAGTAGTCTTCCGTTTGGTCTCCCGAAGGATCTCAAAGAATTTTTTGTCAGTCGGCTACAATTTCTCTTCTCCACTTTTAATTTTCAGACTTCGTCAAAATTACAAGTGGAATATTTCCACCGCAATTCTTTCTCCCCGCATAATTTCATCACAAATCGATGACTTTCTCTAACGCGCCCTCCACTATACACTTTTCATAACATAGTAACAATTTTGATCGCGAAAAAACCTGAAAAATAACAATAATTAAATGTGAACAAAAGTTTTCTTACCCGCTGTCTTCCATCACGTTATTTTTAAAAAATGGCACACAGACACAAATGTGTGCTTTTCTCCGCGCGAAACAATTTTTTTAAATGAAAATGAATGCAAAAAGTAGTGAAACGTGCAGTGTAGTGGGCAGTTATGCAGAGGGCAAAGAATTACAATGCAAATATTCAACTTTTCAATATTTCGGAAACTGTAGCCGACCGACAAAAAACTTGTTGAGTTCCTTCCATTTTCGACCAAACGGAAGACTCATGCAAAATTTTATTCGAATCGGCCCATTTCCCCTATTCCGAACTTGTTCCAAAACTTTATCTATACATACAATAGCAAGATTATAATTGCACTCTTATATTATTTATAAATTATAAATTTAAAATTTAGAGCTGTTGGAAAATCTGTTGCTAACCTTGTTCTATACTTGACAAATTGGCACTTGGCAAATTTTTCGATATGACAATGCCATATATTGACAGTTGGGGCTTGCCGAGAGGTTAGGAAATTTGTCAAAAACTTTTCCCTGCAATAAGTTGGAATTTGTCTTGAAATTGGAATCATTCTTCATTCGATAACTATACCAGGGAATAGCCTCAATGTCGCGCATCTTAAAGGAGTGCCACCGGTGAGTAGAAGCGTAGAGTTTCATTGAAAGAGTCCTATTTCTTATAGGGAATTGTATTATATAAATTATTGATTTCAACCGAAAACTATTCTGCAGGTACAAGACGAAGGTGCAGGTGGGTCAGCCGGTTTTAATAAGTATCTCGCGACTGAACTATCACTCGTTCAGCAGGAATGGGGGACAGAACAACCGTCAACGGTATTTGCTGCAGGTGAACACCGGAAGCAGAGGAGGTTCTGAAATTGTTATAGTCCGCGGATATGGGATGATAATTGCCAGGTAGCGGTCCCATATACAAATTCTTTCTCTCAATCTGCTTAGTGTCCTTATTTCAGGGTCTTGAGGGGTGCGCTCAAGTTGCGGTACCTTCTTTTAGGAGGAGCAATAGGCGGGGGCATGACACTTAATAAAGTATGAGTTTCGTCTTACGCTTATCATTTATAATATTTAACGGTTTCCCCAGAAATATGAGGATTGGAAGGAAGGTCTTCCCGATTTTAAGTGGCTTGAGGATATAATGCCCGATAACGAGCAGTGGGGCAAGTTCTCTGAAGGCTTGATTACCTTCCGGAACTCAATTAAAGACTCAATTCACATAGGTAAGAAAAGCACAAATTGCCAATGCAAGTTAACATGTCCACATGCATTTTTATGTCGCAATTGAGTTTATTCGAATAATAACATAATTGAAAAGTATGTATTTTCCAAATATGAGAAGTGTACTAAATTCGGAAGAGGATGATGTCATCCTCTTGAAAAGATTATGCTCTAAGCGGTCAAATGCCACTGGGTATCATTCACTGAAGCTTCAACTACAACCTGAAAGGAAACCGTTCGAAGTGTGCTCCTTGATTTTGTTCTAGCAATATGTTAGTTTCCATTAAATTTTAGGAGATACGTATTTTTTATTTCCGGTGGATAAACGTTTTTTAGGGTTAAAATCACTATTGAATTTTGTATTCTAATAAATTGAGTTTCGTGAATGTGAATTTGGGAAAAATATTCGAATGAGATCAACTGATGATTTTAAATGAATAAAATTAAAAGTTACATAGATACTCCAAATTGCCCGAAGTAGCTTTAAATCCTGTTATTTTTATCCGTTTTATAAGTATAATACAATTGCAAGAAAGTTAAACTAAAAGAAAACTTATTCTCTTAGATTTCGATAAAAAATAACAATTTAACAGAAGAACAAAATCGGAGTGAGAAATTTCAGATGGTGTCCTCGTAAGAAACGAAATGTTCATTATTTCCAAAGATAATTTCCAAAAAGGAAATTTACCCTACTGATAACTCAGAAGACGTATTCCATTCAAAATCGAATTCAATGTTTAATTAGATCTGGTCGTTATTAAATTTAGATTTAATTTAATATCTCTTAAATATGTTAATCAACAGAAATAATTTTAATAGTTTTAATAGAAATAAATTAAATAGTTTTAATCAAATGCTAGAAACTATATTTTCAGGATTTTCAAATTCACATTTAATAAATTGCGATAGGGTGCTCCCAGTATTGGGCTTTGTAAAAATAGAATATTCTTTTAAGGGATTATACAGCCTCACTTAGTAAAATCAATGCAGGTTTCTTAAAAAATCATAATTTATATAAAGAGTACATATTTATCTGTTGTATTTGTTTATTGTATTGTTATAGTTTGGAATATAAACATCGGATCACGCAATAATTAAATATTTAGCTCATTTTATAAACAGAAACGGTATGGATGGTTTATTTAAAGTAAAAATAAATCTTGCTTTCACGAAGAGTGTTATGATCGCTGGTAACTTTAGTCTATATAAAAATACCTGTTTTTTGAATATTATTTCAATTTTAATAAGTAAATAATTGTTTTCTTTTTTGTATTATTATTTTGCAGATCCTCGGTTAAAACAATTAGGTGAAGATAGAATGGCAGAGTGGCGAGCGTGGTTTGATAGCAGATTAGATAATGCTATTGAAGCAGCTGAGCACCAGGAAAATCAGCAAATTGAAAGTACGTCGAATTACCATTATATTTTACTATAACTTGCTTATAAAAAATTCCTTCAAGAATGATCATGCCTAAATTCAAACATAGCAAATTAAATATATTAATTTTTGATAATGAAATTAATTAAGTTTTGTTTTCCCTTAGGTTCATTCCAGAAATTATCCGAATTTATATCTGATTTATATGGAGGTAATTGTGTTTGAAAATTTTAGTCAGAGTGCAAAAACATGTCGTTATCATTCTTGAATATTCAACTAATAATTTTATATTTCATATGAAAATGATTGTCACTGTCATCACAATGCATGCTAAGTGAATGCTTCTAATGCACATATATTTAAAATTATCTTAGCCTTAACAATTATTTTAAGAACTTAAATTCGTTAATAACAATTCTACAAAATCCAAATTATCAGTACAATTTTATGTATATTATTTATTTTAAATTCATTGGTAAGCGATCTTAGAAATGATGAATCATTAACGTTCGGATTATTAATAGCGGAAGAAATATGTCTTTTTAAAGATATTAATAAATCTCAAAAAATGCAACCTTCCAAATTATTTAGATCATTAATTATTGTTAATTAGAACCACAAAAACTATATCCATATTTTTCAATTGCAGTTATTTCTATATTTCATTAATTATTTATTAACTAAATCACTGATCTGATGTGTTGTAATATTTATGCACACCAAAAGTAGATCAGGATTCGGTTTTCTAGAAAACATATTAAAAATAAAATCTATAAAATCAGAATTGTCGAATTTTTCCTTACTTATTTAATTGAACACATTTTTGAAGTAGTATTAAAAATTCGCAGAAAAATCCACGAGGTGTGTTTTTTTTAATTTTCAATTTTAAATAGTCTTTTATTACTTTTCCCCACCACTGCAGTTATTTTATTTTTATATTTAGTGTCAGTTTCCATTATATTTCTTTGTAAACTTTACTTAAATTTATTGATTTGCCTTAATCGCTATTCGAGGAGTTTTCCAGAATTTCTTATGTATAATATTTAATTAAAAAATTATAATTATGAGAACGATTTATTCAGAAATAAGTGCAAAGCATATATTTATATCATTATTAATTATTCCTCCTGACAATCATTTTCATTATTAATGTACCAAAATAAATAAATAAATTAAAATCTTTTTAGTGACGCAGGATGAGCTTAAGACAAAACACACTGTGAGCGCAATTAGTTTGTCTCCGGATGAAGGAAGACGGAAATATGGTAAGTAATTATTTATAATTTAGAGAAACGTAATCTTGATTTACACAAAAAAAACAAAACTGAATTGTATTATTTCTCCCCTGGAAATTATTTTTCTCTTACCTTATTGTTGAATCTTACGCATAATTCATACTTAAAAATTGTTATTTATAATATAAGTAATCACATAATGTTCCCGTATACAATCCAACGATCAAATTGAAATATTCAATATTTATTTTGATTGTTTTCCGGAACATTTTTAAGCCTAATAATGTTAAAATGTATTAACTTTTGAAGGGCACAGAGTATAATAAACCCAGAACGAAAAATACGTTCTTTGTATTTAAGGAATATTTTTATTAAGTTAATTTTATATGGAAACTTTACAAATCAAATTGGAAAACAATAAAGAAATCGTGAAAATCATGTGTATAAAGTAAATAGAGTACGTTACCCTTTTCTAATAATTTTGTAAATATTAAATTTTCTAAACAAAATATAAAGAAATTGACAATTTCCGCACAGTGCGGTTCTTAATATGATTTCAATCATTCAAAACGAAAACAGTCGGCCGGAGTTCTTTTGTGAAAAGTTTAAATTATGTAGCGGCATTGCGAGGTATATGCGGGTGTATTCGACTAAAATACGTTTTACTTTAATAAGAATTCTTCCAACAAAAGTTATTTAAGACAAATTGTATTTGTTTTCCTTCAGAGGCTCTGCAGAATCAAATTGAAACCCTACAAACAGAAATCATGAATGTGCAAATTAAATATCAAAGAGAATTGGAAAAACTTGAAAAAGAGAACCGAGAGCTTCGGCAGCAATATTTGATTTTGAAAACAAACAGAAAGACCTTGACCAAGAAAATTAAGAAATCACTGATCGATATGTACTCGGAAGTATTAGATGAATTATCCGGATACGATAGCAGCTATTCAACTGCGGACCATCTACCTCGCGTTGTGGTAGTTGGAGATCAGAGCAGCGGAAAAACATCCGTATTGGAGTCGATTGCACAAGCAAGAATTTTTCCTCGGGGAAGTGGCGAAATGATGACTCGAGCACCCGTAAAAGTAACTCTTTCCGAAGGTCCCTATCATGTCGCACAATTTAGAGACTCTGATAGAGAGTACGATTTAACTAAAGAAGGCGATTTAGCAGAATTAAGGAGGTATCTATAATAGATAGATAGTTTCTTCAACAATTTTATGCAATGATGTTATTTCTTGGATAGGGAAGTTGAACTTCGAATGCGAGCCTCAGTTCGAGGAGGAAAAACTGTAAGCAATGAAGTCATCTCCATGACAGTTAAAGGGCCTGGATTGCAGCGGATGGTACTTGTTGATTTGCCCGGAAT
The DNA here is from genome assembly GCA_963969385.1 of Philonicus albiceps. Taxonomy (NCBI): domain Eukaryota; kingdom Metazoa; phylum Arthropoda; class Insecta; order Diptera; family Asilidae; genus Philonicus; species Philonicus albiceps. The sequence goes on from OZ017773.1 coordinate 35,448,894, forward strand.
AATTTCTGTAATTTTACAATTAGTCTAACTTGGGAGTTTATGATAAGCTTAATTATTTTTCTCTAAGACAATGACTGTAGACATGGCAGCTGACACCAAAGATTCCATTCAACAAATGACAAAGCATTATATGAGTAATCCAAATGCAATAATTCTTTGCATTCAGGTTTGTTTTGGGGAATTTTAAGTTCTTCTTGAAATAAACTCGTATTCATTTCTACAGGATGGTTCAGTAGATGCAGAAAGAAGTAATGTTACAGATATTGTCTCACAATGTGATCCCTTAGGGAAACGCACAATATTTGTTTTAACAAAAGTTGATTTAGCAGAAGAATTAGCCGATCCCGATAGAGTAAATTTTATTGCTATTGAACAGACGAGTGAAAAAATATTTTATTTTTAGATTAGAAAAATTTTATCCGGAAAATTATTTCCTATGAAAGCTCTGGGTTATTACGCAGTAGTAACAGGAAGGGGTCGGAAAGATGACAGCATAGACGCAATAAGAGATTATGAAGAGCGATTTTTTAAAAATTCAAAACTTTTCCAGTAGCATTTTGTTAAAGTAGAGCAATGCAGTTTTAAATTGGGTTTCTTTTTAGGCGCAGAGGTGTTATTATGCCGCATCAAGTAACAACCAGAAATTTAAGCTTAGCAGTTGCCGATAGATTCTGGAAAATGGTAAGGGAAACAATAGAACAACAAGCAGATGCTTTTAAAGCTACACGATTCAACTTAGAAACAGAATGGAAGAACAATTTTCCGAGGTAAAGTGTTTTAGTGTTTTACAGTTAATCTTAATGATTTTTGCACAGACTTAGGGAATCTGCAAGAGATGAACTTTTTGAAAAAGCTAAAGGCGAAATTTTGGACGAAGTTGTAAACCTTTCGCAAATTTCTGCTAAGAAGTGGGAAGAAGTTCTCAATGCTAAGCTGTGGGACAAACTTTCACAATATGTGTTCGAGAATATCTACTTACCCGCGGCTCAGTCAGGTTCTCAAAGTAATATAATAATAATTTTTCTTTTCTTATACATCGATGTCTGAAGCCAATTGAGAAAAATTCACAGATGCCTTTCAATTATAAATTTATAACATTTCAAGACTAAGATAAATACTACAAGGTATTAAAAAATACTTCATATTTCTTTTGAAAATGGGGCAGGTCTTATTTGATAAAAAATTATTTTTTAAATTTTCCTAATACATAATTCAGGCATGTAACTTAGCTTCAAGTCATCCTCAACTCAAATAAAAGTTATAAGGATTTAAATCGTTTAAATGATTAGGATCCTTTAGAAAATATTAAGTTGTAAGTGTTATGTTTATAATTGAAACGCATTTAATTTTCTTATCAATCATATATTTGTTTCTAATTAAACTTTTGAATTGTAATACATTTGCGATATTTGTTTATCAAAAGCGGCTTTGCATCTGATTGTGATGTATTTTATAATATGATTAATTCTTCCTCACTCCTATTAATTTACTAAAATATTTCCCGGAATGATTAATTTTTTAATTTTATTATCAAATATCCATTTATGTTCCACAATCCACGTTTTTTACATTAAAAAAAAAGGGATTTTACATTTTGAGGCAGATTCTATTAAAATTGTTTTAGTCATTTACTTATTAAAAGTGCAAATGTAAAATTCCCACTTTTTGATTTAATATCGTACGATTTTTGGAACATATGCAATAAAATTTTAAAAATTAATTTTGTGAACATTTTCCTAGATTCGTTTAACACAATGGTGGACATTAAATTAAGGCAATGGGCAGAGCAAGCACTTCCGGCAAAATCGGTTGAGTCTGGTATTTTTAATATAATGTGGGATCTTAAATAATTGTTGAAAGTAATGTTAATTCCATTTCAAAGGGTGGGAGGCATTGCAAAAGGAATTCACAGATTTAATAGAGAAAGCTAAAAAATTACCAGATCACGATGACATATTTGATAACTTAAAAGCAGCTGTAGTAGATGAGGCTGTTCGAAGGCATTCTTGGGAAGATAAAGTAAATGTAGATTACAGCCTATTAAATGAATTATTATTAATCTCATATTTAGGCAATTGATATGCTACGAGTTATACAACTAAATACTTTGGAAGATCGCTGTGTTCATGATAAGCAGGAATGGGATCAAGCAGTTAAATTTTTCGAATCCTCAGTTAAGAGTAAAATGCAAGCAACTGAAGAAACTTTAGCAGAAATGTTGGGACCGTCTTCTTTAACTCGCTGGACTCAGTGGAGGTATCTTACAGAAGATCAGAATAAACGACGAAATGTCAAAACGGAAGTGGATAAAATTATACATAGTGATAATGTAATGAAATTCTTTTAGTGAACATTTATTATATGTTATTTATTGCTTCCATTTTAGAAACATCCACCTTCTTTAAGCTATGATGAGCTTACAACGGTGCGGAAAAATTTGCAACGTGCTGGGATTGAGGTTGATACAGATTATATAAGACAAACTTGGTATCCTATTTATCGAAAGTAAGTATGCCCCATCTTTTTCTTAATAAGTGTTAACCCCCAACTCCGAGACATTTTTGCTTTGGAGTATGTGAAAAATGAACTTCTGTTTAACTGAAAAAAAGATCTTAATGATATTATTAATTCATTTATTTAATTAATGTAGTTTTGATAAAAGAAATGGAATTTGAAATTAATATTTTGTAATTCAACAAAGTGTGATATCTGTAGAAACAGTTTCCCATATATGTACATCCGTGGCTTATTTGGACATGTGCCACAATATTCGGTTGTTTCACGGACCGGAATTTCTTCTCCGCTTAGAACACACTACACTTTTCTTGTACCTCTTCGCATTATATGAAGGTTTCCATTTAATCTGTATTTTGGAAATGCTGTTGCAACCTTTTGTACGTTCCACCCGGAAACTATCTATTAGTTGATCGAGCAACTATTTCACAAGTTTCATGTGTGTTTTTGGTTTTTCCCATTCTGTTTTTTTATGGTTTTATAAAAGATATACCCATTGATTATACATATTTCCATCTCCCAAAGAAATAACTTTCGCCACCACATCAGAGACTTTCTTAGGAAGCAATAACTTGATCCATATTGATCACCCTGAACTATGCCACCCATTGACGCTGTGTAATCGAGCACTACGTTAAGTTTACTGACCATTACTTCTGACCCACCTCGTATATATGTATCTCCTGGTAGAAGTCATTCCAGTATGATTCCAAGCACTCTATAAAGTAACAATCGTTTTATACTTTTGTAATTGTTTTACGGTTTTACTCAGAATAAATCAATGGCGCTGGAGCGCAATAGCGGCGCATACGAAGTGCAAAGGGCTAAACCCATATCATATCCAGTTTATAAAGTTACTTTCAAGAATTCGGTTTTGCAGTCGACTTGTCAATTAAGCGGTCGTTTTAAAGTTTTTCGTATTACACGCTCTCTTCTAATTTTGGATGAATAATTTAAGAATAGACTTTTAGAACATTTGAACAGTCTTTTCATCCACGTTATTAGTTGTAATATTTGCAATGAAATTTATGTTTGTTATTTTGTCGTTTTAATATCTTACAGGCATTTCCTGAAACAAGCCTTACAAAGGGCTTACGACTGTAGAAAAGCATACTATTTGTATACTCAACAGGGAGCCGAGTGCGAAGTAAATGCTCTTTAATTTAATTTGTTTAAGTAGTTAACGTTTTATTTTAATTTATTAGATTAATTGCAGTGATGTTGTACTATTTTGGAGAATTCAGCAAGTTATTAAAGTTACAGCGAATGCCTTAAGGCAGCAAGTTATAAATCGAGAGGCCAGACGATTAGACAAAGAAATAAAGGAAGTTTTGGATGAATTTAGTGAGGATGAAGAAAAGAAAAGTTCTCTTCTTACTGGAAAGAGAGTGACATTAGCTGAGGAATTAAGTAAGTTATGGAATAATGAAAAGAGTATTATTCTTATTATTTTATGCGTTTTTAGTTAAAGTGAGGCATATTCAAGAAAAGCTAGAAGAGTTCATAAACGCTCTTAATCAAGAGAAGTAGTACTACCCCATAAGAAGCAGTCATCCATATTCATTTTTTAAGAAGTTGTAAGTAAAAAGGCAATTTTTGTCACAATTACTTTTTTCAAATTTGCTTTTCATAATCACAATTGTTTCATTAATTGAATTTAACGTATTTAAATAAATGTCAAGTTTAGAAAGTATAAATACTGATTATTCTTATTTTATATATCCAGCTGTAAAAGCAAACAAATTAAAACAGCACTTTGTGAAATTGTTTTTTATTTTCAAAGTAAAGTAAAATCTAGAGTCACTTGGGAAGATATAATTTTTTTGATGTTGTCAAGAATCAAAAATTATCTTTCACCACTAAGGGGGTATATATTAAGGTAGGCTTTCGGAAGTTTTACCTCAGCTCATTATTCCTGTGAGGTGTAAAACTCATCATCACGTATTGTCAGAAGACACATTCAACATCGCACGTTTTCAAAGACAGAGTAATTTTCAGGCTATGGGATCAGCACCAAATGAGGGTAATTAAGAGTAATGTGCGGAGATAGTGCGAACATAAAACTTTTTAAGGGTACGAAACGCATGGCTTACCTCAAAAAACAAGCTTTTTACTTCTTCTGAGTAGGTGATAAAGTAATTTGTGTGGTAGGTGGAAACAATTCAATCCTTGAGGGAAATGAAGAAGATCTCTAATGAAGCGGAAAACTATGAACAGGTTTTTAGAGCTATGTTTAATCACTTGTATAAAAAAATAAATAATGTATCAAACGAGTAACAGGAAGTTATTCAATTATGAGGCCAACTAGTTTTGTTTTCTGCTTCTGTTGATATGTTTAAATGCATATTCAGAATATCTGGACAAGAAATGTAAATTCTACCTAGAAATTTTTTAGATTTATTAGTTGGGCTTGGGTTTTCGGGATACCATGTGTGTACAACTTTATTCCGAAAATCAATCTTATAGAATTGAGACATAAATCATGTAAAACGATGATGGAATTCATGATGGCCTCAAACTCAAAAATATTAAGAATTAACTTTTATACAATATAAACCAAAGTCTTAGTAATTTTTCTTTAAATATGGCTTAAAAATTGAAAATACATGTAAATTCGACGTTCCTATTTTTTGTAATAACATTGCCAGATCTCTATGAGTTGTCTTGCGACAATACACACACTCTTCCATTTTTTTCCAGCCACGAAAAGGCTAAACTTGTTAACTTAAAATATTAACTTGTTAAATTTAAGATATTTCATTACGTGCGCTAACAAATTTTTGTGATTATTTTTCAATACTTGTAGAAGAATAGAAATATTTTTCTTACTTTTTTTATTCGAAAGCTAAAAATTGAGCTAACAACAAAGCCAAAAGTAATACTTTTTTGAGAAAGACTACTGTGGAAGATTTAAAGAATGCAAATAAAATTTTAAGAATGTGTAAACACTTTGGCTCAAGTAATCCTGCATGCAAAATAAATTGAATTAAAATAAAAGATCCAAGAAAATGTTCAACAAAATCAAAAATTTCGACATAAAATTCAAGATTTAAATTTTGCATATTTTTAAATCTAAAATTTTTGGTAAATTTTAAATTGGATGGATGTCCTTAAAATCTGATGAACAATCTATCTACAATTTAAAATAAATGAAAAAATACCGGCAGCAAATTACCTTAATAAAGCCAATACGTAATAATATTAAATAAACAGTCCGAGTAGCTTTCACTCCGATGGATAAACTATAACAAGAGCCTTTTCTATAATGCTTACCCACAGAGCTTTAAAATAAAATATGTGTCTTGTTATTTTCTAAACAATAACTAAATATATGAATTGGAATGGACTTGGGGAAAATGAGGCACACTACATATAAGAATTTTTTATTTATATTATAGATAAAATTCACTAGTCTTTACATAAAAATATCTTTTCAATTATTAAGTTCAAACTTTTCTAATTTATATAAAATATTTAAAAATTGGGTTAAACTAATATTTATAATTTGTATTTAAATAAAATGCATTGCCAAAACCCACAGTGCGTTTTGGAAGAAATTGAGGTGGCCATTTTTAATGACTAATAGACATAAATTCGATTCGGCGTTAATTAGGCTCGATTAAAAAGTCGGTGGTATTTGTCATAAAAAAATTTATGTGAATTGAGCATTAGCTGGGAGTGTTCGAATTTTTATCAAAATGGTTTGAAAATTTCAGCATATCTCTTATATATATTTTGTAAATTCTTTTTTAAAATAAGCTTAAATAATTCTAAAAATAAACAGATTTTTTCAATCCAAAGTAGTACAATTTTTAAACAGACACTGGAAATAATACCTTTATTTGTACTTTTATATTTTAATTATGTAAAATGTTTCAGTCAGTGAAATTTGAAAAATTATTGGCTGCCAAAGTGGGTTAAGCGATACTTCCATTCCGTTGGGTTAAAGTAAGAGATCAACACCATTTTTATATGTTTGAAAATATGAAAAATAATTATATTGTATTTTATACTAATTTGATATTTAATAATTATTTATATTTAAAGGAAACAATACGAAAGCGAATCTTTATTTAAAGAATTAAAAACGATAAAATGAATTTAAAATTTTTACATTATTATTATTTTTTATTTTTTATATTTTATTTATTAATTCCTAAATATTTAGTTAAAACGCCTTCCAATTATTACTCTAAAAGGTCTTTTAGTTTTGGTCACACTAATATAAATCAGATTTTGGGGACAAAGTGAGCATGAAAACCGAAGGTTTTCTAAGAAGTTAGCCCATGTATCGGTAGTATTATTTTATTTAATAGAAAATAAAAATAAATCTAAAAGTATGAATTGGAAATTTAAATGATTAATAGATGCAATTATATCATTACCTTTAATTTATTTGAAGAGGAATACTTCGCTTTTAGAGCGGATTTTGAAATCTTTTCTAGAACATCTGATTTAAAGCAATTCTGTTTTATATTACCTAATCAGAAGCAATAGGAGATTTAATGACTATTAAAATAATGATAGAATCTGTAAAACTGCTTTAATTAGATTGGGTAGCGTATAATATATTTTTATTTAGAGTAATTAATCAAGTAAAACTTCTGTTCTTGGAGAATATATCTCTTTAAAAATCTTTAATGTAAGGAACATTTTCAAAATTACTAAAATCAAAACCTGAAGAACTTGGGTTCTTGTTGGAGGTTTTCTTTTAAGTATTTTATACTCCATTTCTGTAAAATAAATTTGTTTAACTTGAACATAAACGCATTGATTACCAAAATAAAGGCTAGTCATTAAAACAACGCATTTTTGACGAAATTGTCTTTGAGGAAGTTGCAAGTTGTTATTGATTTAATTTTAGTTTTTTTTTTTTTTAATCCTTTACCTTAAAACAAAGTGTGGAAGACGTGATCTCCTTTCTGTGCCTAAAATGAAAAGATCGTATCAGACACGTGATGTCTTGTTCTGGCCAAAAGTGAGAAGCTCTTATCAAAAACATGATTGTTTCTACACGATAATTCTTGTATTGTTTTTAAATTATTCTTATTGTTTGTTACAGTTGCAATATAAAAAAGTTGTGGTTTTATTAAATAGTAAATATCCACTGGTTTGCACAAAATTTCGCTTGTTCATCACAACTTTTTCTGGTCACGACGAATGAGAAAAACTTTCATCGAAAGTGGCACTCACAATCGTCAATCAATTCATAAGGCAAAGGGTTAACACTTTTTTTTGTCAACTCTATAGAGCGTGGTTATTAAATTGAAACTATGTGGGCGGATTTTATTAAAACGTAAATTTGTTAGTAATCAAAACTTAATTGCAGATAGTCGATTTTCATTCTTCGCTACTAAATTGGATTATTTCCTATTTCAAGGATCGTTCGCTGTCATTCGTCAAGATTGAATTTTTTCCTAGTTCAGGATATTCTGGTTTCGCTCTGGTGCTCCACAAGGATAATGTTAAGCTACGCTATGTTATTAAAGACTTATCGAATTCTTATTAACTTAATAGGGCTATGACATTAACAAAACTTGCGATCGGTGCCGCAAAAATTATTTATATGCTTTTATATATATTCATTACATATATTGTATTTGTCTGTTTAGTAAACTAAATAAAAAATAATAAAAAGATTTTATTAAGACACTGACAACGACATTACAAATAACTAAAGGGCTAAAAATGTTTTTGTTTACTCAGTCCGAGTGGGCTAACTCCTTAACTCCCTCAAATTTGTTGTTAATTTTTAATTTATTTATTCACAATAATTTTTCTCTTACCTCTAACATCTTTTAACAAAAACAGTATACACTCTATGAAATCCTTCTCTTCTTCTAAGTTTTGTAGAATTAATATTTTTCAGTTTTTGAGAACGGAGAAGATATGCGTTTCAGAAAGGTATTGCAAATACATATATACACAGATATACATAAGACACGTAAAAAATATTTTATTTCTGATTCTTTCTCAAAATTTATTCTGCATTTAACTTTAACTTTTATATTTATGTCAATGTTTTCTTTTTACATTGATTTGATTTTTTCACTGTCATTCAAAGGTATAGCACCATTTTAGAAATCTGTATTAGTTTAAAACTGTAGATTAAACTGTACTTTGAAAAATATATACTAATTTTAGTGATTGCTTGTATTTTTATTTTTAAGTTGTTCTCATTCAAATTTCTTTTCAAGTCTTATTAAATTTGTTGTCAACACTTTCAGCAACACCGTTAGGTGATGATCTTGACTTTCGCTAGAGCGACATGTGTGTATTTCGCTGCGAAAGCTCAAGCTCATCACACTTTGGCTTTTGCTAACGTCTCGTACAGCGACCTCTCCTTCGTATGCTGTTCCGCTTGCCGCATAAAATTCGTTTAAAAGCATGTCTAAATTCAGGACTAAAGATTGTGTAGATCAGCGGATTGAGTGTCGAATTAAAGTAACCTAGCCAAAGTGAGAAACTCATTGCGAGCGGTGAAATGTCGCACTGGCAGACGGGCAGGAGGATGGCCAAAATGAAAAACGGTAGCCAACAACAAACGAATGCTCCCGTGATGATCGCGAGGGTTTTTGCCGCCTTCCGTTCCCTCTTTGAGTCCACCGACGTTTGGGTCTTCTTTCGAACAATTGTGGGTCTGAAGGAGGATGCGGGTGGTGCTCCATATGTAGAAATATCGGCCGTAGAAGGGTCGTTTTCGATTCGGTCCACTCCGTTCCCGTAACTGCCTTTCTCTGGACTCGTGTGCGTTGATGAAATGTTGGTGAAAGCCGTCGTTGTTTCACTGATCGTCGGCAGGGGGCGCCCTATAACAGTCACGACGGCCGCGGCAATTCCACCAGATCCACCAGCCGCTGTTGCGATTAGTCCCCCAGACGTCGGCTGTGTTGCAGTTACCTTCCATCGGAAACCAATGGCCGTTAGTGCCAAACAGGAAGCATTTGCCAGGGGTTCAGGATGGGTCTGAGCGGCCTAAGGGTACGTATAACATATACGCACGTTTTAAGGGTAGGTACGGAAGGGGACTTCTTGGAAAAGGAACAAATACCTTAACGTTCTAGGCAACGAATCCACAAAAGCACACTGACCTTAACACACAACAGAAACATGCAAAACAAATATATTTTATAGTAACACCTATAATATCTTTTTACAGATATAATAATCCATTCGCTATACGGACATTCTTCAAAACAGTAAAGTTCTAAATTACTTATAGAATAGTAGCTGCAGAGAATTAGTGTAGTTAGGTAGTTAGTCTGGTACGTCTCTAAGAATAGTATCCGGCTAAATCCATTGTAGGTGACCAGTCTGTCTAATAAAATGAAATAGTTACGATACTCCTGATTTTCAATAAACGTACAAATAATACAATAGTCATTTAATATATGTATACTGGTAGTATATTACTTTATTTCTTTTAGTTTTCCCGCACCTGATATTACTCAGGATACCTACACAATAATCGAAATTTTAATTGAAATCATAGAACATCGATCAGTAAATGGAAACATAACTGTGAGATTGTTGGCTGAAAAATTAAATTCAAGAATTTTACTATTTAACTGACAACTACTGTATACGTTCTGAATCACTTCAGTTAAGTGAAGACCAAGAAATCGATAATGCACCACTGCACAAGACTAAGTAAAGCTGAATTTTTGATCAAACAACAAATTTGTGTTATCGATTTCCACCGTATTCGCCCGATCTATGACCTTGTGACTATTTTCTTTTATTCTTTCAGCCATTCAAGTAGCCGTGCCACAGGTGTTAAACAACATTCCAAAAAATTAGATTAAAAAATCGATGCATGCATTAGTTGACCGTGCCAGACGTATTGATTTGAATGGAACCTATTTTGAATGAATATTATCCAAACATAATAAAATGCGTGTTTTATAGTGTGTCTGAAAAGCTTGGTTATATACCTAACACACTGTGTATTATTTGTCTTTAAATACAGGGTGTCCCAGTTAATTAGAATTTACTTCATATCACAATATTTATGTATTCCTCGTATACTCGTAATATATATACTTCGAAATATTTATCCGTCGATTCAAACTGTTCAAAATAATTGCACTTTAACATTTTTGGATATGTTTTAATTAATCACTCTGTCGGGCTTCCTTATGATTTACATTTCCATTTAAGACAATTGAGGTATTATTCAATAATAAAAACAAAAGCCCAACTTTTCTTTTGATTGCGGAACCCCCTCTCAACTCTCCTACATTGAAAAATTGTTTGCTTTTAAATTTGAAACTCTGGGATTTTGTATAGATTCTTTTTTAAGAATAAAGATTTTTTGTTTTTAGAATGTTTTCGTTACGTATTTTCGAAATAACTGAAGAATCAATTTGAATCACCTACTTAAATTTTGAATTTTCTCCATGCTGTTTCAGTTTCACTGACTAACAATTTTAAATCCTATAGACATGATTTGCCATTTCTTTGGAGTCAAAGTTGCTGTTGGCAAGTGTTTTTATTACATTTTTCCGTCAGAAAAGAAAATTAATAGGTTTTTATTAGTTTTCAAATAATCTCATTCATTCGTAATTAATTTAAAAAATATATAGCGTTCCTTAAGAAAATAAATATATAGTCCATTGGTTCATATTCTAAAAAACTGAGGAAGAGCTCAAACTCGATTTTTGTATGGAAAATTTAATTTTAAATTACTTTTGGCTTACTTTTTTAGCATATGACCCATTAAGTCATTATTGGAAAACCGAAGTATTACATAAGTTCCCAAATGCATCTATAATGCAAAGTATTGCATCAAACTTAAGGCTCTTGAAAATTCTAAATGAAGCTAACTTTGGTTCAAATCCTCATTTTAAGAAACTTAACAAAAATCTTAAATTATTAATGCAGTGAGCTCTTGGTACAGTTAAATATTTTATTATCATATTTTAAAACTGTAGCATAATAAATAAACCTTTGAAAAGTGCAGAAAGGCATGTTGTCCAGAAAGTAAATGCATATTGAAAAACTACAATGACTTGGGAAATCACCCAAAACTTTTAGAAACTTCCTTCATTTCCCAGTTTTCAAACAGTTTGAATATGAAGAATATGATTCAATTTAAGAAGAAACATCAAGATTATTGCATAGATCGCTCAAAATAACTTTTAAAGCTGGCTTTGCCTTGTTGGAACATTGTGCACGATACCTGCCAATCCTTCTTTGTGGAATATGCAAATTTCGTACTCTCCAAATATCCTAACAGATCGCTATTATTTTTATTATTATACGTGGTTCTCTGAAAATTGCGTTTTAAAAAAGAAATAAATAAAAATAAACTAACTAAAGAAGGAATGTTTCATTGTAATTCCCAATCAATTTGCATACAAATTGACGCTATTTGTTAATAACATCACAATGGATGTGAACTACAATGTGATTAAAATAAATTTGGATATCCTTTTTGTAAGTAAAAATAAAACATCTTTTCACCCGTATCATAGAAAAACTCAAAAAAAAAAGAACATCATTTTTTTTTGTGCCAGAAATAAATGGTATTTTTATCACTTCACACCCCAAAGGCAAAAGTTTGAAGGTAAAAATAAGAAATAAAATTGCATAAAAATAATTTAAAGAATTCAGTTCGGGTAAATAAAAAGATTCCTAATTATAGAATATTATAAAAATTAAATAAAAAGATAAAAGGTGCAGATTCAAAAGTACGACTACAAAAAAGAAAAAAATAAACGCAATAGGTACTAAGCATTTATAAATTGAAAAATCAATGAATTCATTTTTTCATTATTATCAGTAACCATGTACTCCTGTACCGACAAATTTTTCCTTAGCACCAATAACCTTATAAATTTGTTGTGCAATTTATCTTGCGATTGTTTCTTTTTTTCAGTACGCTATAGAATAAATTCTAATTTTTGAAAATTTGTGTGCAATTTAATTCCAATTTACTGAAAACAGATCCATAGGTACTGCATCATTGCAGCGTACGATTATGGTCTTTTCAATTTTTTTTTAAATTGATTACGTTTTCATGTAGAACTAGCTCCTGCATAACTAAGAAAATTAAAAACCAAAAATGTTATTATTCATATCCTACCACTATAAATATGATCGTGTTTTTGTTTCCAAACAACCTTTTGTGCAAATTAAACTGTTGCCGATAAAATAAAAAAAATATAAAAAATCAGAAGTAGTAGTAATTAGAGTTAACAAAGAACTATACATCGAAAGTAAAAGTTTCCAAAGGTGCTTTTCTCTTCCCTAGTTAGCAGATTATTCGGTTCATAATTAATCAAACTACAATAGGCACGTATAGAATAAAACACACATCACATGTTTCATACAAAATCGGAAAATTATACCAGAAGGTTACAAAACCAAGTATTTCTGTAAATTTAGAAATTTTAGATATGCACAATAGATTCATATCCAAAGTTAGCATAAACCTTAAGTTGTTTATTTTAGTTTTTGAAAGGGTTCTTTTATCCTTTTAATTTAGCATTGTTATTATTTCTTCTTCTTGGAGGAATATTTTATTTATGAATAGATTCAATGGATTCGTGGTTCACCTCACTTAAACCCTTTTTTATTGTATCCAGGCATAAACTGAAAAATATTTGAAAACAAATATCCAAATCTACTTTTTCAGTCCTTCCTGTATACACAAAAAACAGGAAAATCCAAAAGGATGGTGTAATAATTTGGTACGAATTCCGATTTCGACAATAATGATAAATCTCTGAATCTTAAAGTTGTCTAGTAACATGAACATTCTACTTTGATGTAACGACGTACGAGTGAGATTTGTCGTTTTCTTTTATTTATTTCCGAATTTTTTTTCCCCGAATCCATCGCAAAAAGATCAAAATCATTTAGAGAAATTGGGGCCAGAGCACATTATCTGGGGTTAAGATTACTTTTGTTGGATCCATTTTATTTCGGCTGTAATGCATGTATATTTGAGAATTTTGCTGAAAATATATCCACTTATGTATCATTTACATTCATTTGAGTCTCAAGAATATTCTACTACTTCATGAAATCGTGCTTCGTACACGAAAATAAAATCAGATAAAAAAACTGCTATATCAGAAATTTCAAGAAGCTCTTAATGCGAAATGTTCTACGACGGATAACATTAAGACAGTTATTAAATCATTTGCACTATAGGTTTTTAATTTTTCTGTCTATATTCTGACTTTATAGCATGTAGGTAATTGCATTGTCGAAAGAAAATAAAGTAATGAGAATTTGTCAGGTAAACCTTTAAAAAAACACCACTTAGTTAACAAATTTATGAACATCATCTCAAAATTCATTCGTTTTTTTAGAAATTCTATTCAAATGAACGAGAAAATTAATTTTAAATTTAATGCCAATTACTCTACATTTTTAGGGCTCGTTAGGCGCGAAAAGTATTCACTCTGTCTGTCCTTCCGTCTATTACAGCCGATTAACTGAAGAGTAGATAAACCTTTTTCAGTCTAATGTCAAGTCTGCCACTTTATTGTACTAAGCAACTTCAATGCTAAATTCCAAATTGAAATGAGACCTTGTTGTTCTGTTACATAATTTTTTATTTTGTTTTATTTAAATATTTGAAGATATTTTCATAAATAATTTGATTAAAACTAGACACAGCTGTGGCCTTGTTCTCGTGTTCAACTCCGAGATATTCTGATTGATATTAACATATGAGTTATAGTTGATATTTTAGAATACTTAAAGGATTACCTTTGAAGAAAGGGGTACATCCGCATATTTTGAGGTTTTTCGCGATTAGTTTTGATTTACTATTAGCCAATAGCGGGTGATAGTATAAAGATGGATACTACGTGCTGTATGGAAAATAGAAATAGAAGAAGGTCCCATACATTCTGATACTAATTTGGGAAATAATAGTTTCAGTGATCCTGATCAACATTCAAAAGATTATACTGACATTATTTAATCCTATAAGCCATTTTTGGTCTAGAAGTGATCAAAGTTGGATATATAAATATTTAATATATCAGTATATGATATATTTTACTGGTTATAGATGTGCTTTAATTATTTATAGTTCTGCCATATATGCCTACAAGTAATTGAGCTCAATCGAAACCTTCACAAAATATTTACAAGCCGTAAAACTTGTTGGGGGCATTGCTTCGTTCCTATCCTTCCGTACTGGAAAAATAATCCGGGCATTCGCTGGGTCCTTTAATGGGATGCCCTAAAAATGTACGGGCCCTCTCGTGGAATACCCGGTAGGCAATCTCGGGGAATGTAACGCTAAATTTATATGAGGCCCCCTGAAGGCATGCCCTCAAGTAATACCGCAAAGTTCCCGGCAATTACCCCATATATCTCCCCTTTTTCATCCGCAATACTGAATTATTGGATATATAAATAATATAAATGATTTCACTGTATTCATTTTAATTTTTGAAATTTATTGAAAACCAAAAATTGTATGTGAGGAACTTAGAGTGTAAAATTTAGAAGTAAATACGAGTATAAGTAAAAGGCAGTAAAATATAAAAAATAAACTTAAAATAACTAGCTAGCATTTTTCAAGATAATAATCATGATATAGTGATAAGTGGGAAAACATTTTAAACTAAAAATCTAATTTTTGATTATACTATGTGCTGCTACTGCTGTCTTTCATACGAAGTAAAGCAATTAAGTCCAGAAATTCAATTTGTGCTATTAAGTTATAAATAATAAATGAAGAATTCACAAAACATAAATATGTTATGCCTTTACTTCATTAGATAAGTGAACAAAAATGTAGCTTCCTCTTTTTACAATCCCTGTATTAAATTGTATACCTATAATATCATCTATATTTTAATGCATGAGCATCGAAAATTGTCGTACCTTTTTTTATTATCTATTATATAAAAAGGGGGAAATGAAACTCATATCATTCGAAAGGTACTGTGCCATAGATGTTCACAAAAAAATCAGGTGTGTATGTTATCGTTAAGGCATGTAAAATATAGAGAACATACATACATGATTTCCCTATACAAAGCGTTTTAACCAAATAAATGAAAGCATTTTGATCACGTTCATGGGTGCATAAGTTATAGATAGATTATTTTAGATTTGTGTAAAAATGAATCTAATAACGTTAAATCGTTTGGAGGTAAAACAATTGTTTTGCACGGTTTGGCAAATTTTACTTGTTGTTCTACATGGATTACGTGCAACTTGTAATTATTAACCCCTTCTTTGTGGCCTTTGGTTCAGTTGTTAGCGCGCTGGTCTACCGTCCCAAAGGCTGTGGATTCGATTCCCACGCATAATAATAGGGTCCTGCACTACGTGGTAACGCAATGGGCCAAAAAATGGCCTTAAGTACACCTTTCTGGGAAAATACACCAACCTAACCCCTTGAGCTTCAGTTTATTTATGAAAAATTTTGCAATAAAGCACTTTTTAGTTTTAATCAATCATTGCGTAATATAAAGTAATATAAAGAAGCAAATCGACGTATTTAAATTAAAAGCTAATTTCATAAATTAAAAGTATAATAGTTGTTTAAATATGGCTAATTTATTGTAGATAATCAAAATGAAAAAGACAAATCATACTATTCGAATAAAGATGAAAAACAACAACATATAATAAAATAACACTCAAGATTTATACCGTTATCGCGTTATAGAACTTATTTAAAAATGTTATGCTTATTTAAATATGTTAAAAGACGACACGGATATTTAAATATTCTACATATATTTTTATTCCCATGATGAATATAGTTCGTCACTGGGCAGATAGACATTAAAAATTCATGATGAGTCTGACTCGTTATTGTAGCGTAAGGGGTTATTGACCCCATCTCTATTGTAATTTTTTAAGCCTTTCTAGATTAAAACATGTATTTTAGGAGTACCAAAGTATTTTTCACGTTACCTGTTGACGACTCATCGGGCGTCCTGGTTATCCGAAATTTATCCAGGTAGATGCCCGTAATCACTAAACCCATAAAAGCTGGTCGAAATTTCTAAATTTCTAGAAGAAAATTTTCTTTCACAAAATCACTTTTATGATTGAATCTGTTTTTAAAAATTCCTCAAAACACTTTAGGGATTAACAAAAAGCAACTTTACAAGTCCCGTACGAAAAAGTCCCAGTAGGGTAAGGTATGGGACCCATGCATACATACATACATTGGGCTTGCCCAGAAAATTCTCTAATAGGGTTATGCCAGTCGACGTTTACGTGAGAAAAAAATTCGTATCCGTTTTAAAACTAAAGTCCTATCCTTTCTATGAATGATTTTTAGTCATGGTTGCTCTGAAAATTATCGCAATTCACTATATTTTTGGCACGTCTTTTAACAAAATATATAAAGAATTTTGAGTTAAAATCCATTTTAGTTAGCGAGAGGCTTGAATTTCGCCAGGACTAGGCAAACATACGTCACACCACACATCAAGCATATGTGTATAAAATTTGAATTTTCGTTAAAATTACTGAAATTATTATTTTCCAAATTTTCAGTTCTTTTCTGATGTAATGTTAAACCGAATTCTCATATAGTAAGTGCGGGGTTGATCCTTTGTTTTAGACAAGAGGTTCAGCCACCCCCAATTTGTCTTGCTGAATACGAATGCACCTGTTGCTCTCCTTCCTGTTAAGAAAATGTCCTGGGCTGGATAAGGCCACGAGAAAATTCCATCCTTCCTGTATTCAGACACTGGCAAAATATAATTTTTCCTTGGCAATTTCTCTATTTGTCAGTGGGTGAAATGAAGCAAGGACAGTATTATATAGTTTATGGGTGTATGTAGGAAAATTCACAATAATTTTTGTTCGGTATGTAAAATGAGATATCACATTAACATTGTATATCTGTTAAAAATAATAACAAGGGCTAGAATGAATAACATCAAGCATATAAAGCTTTTGCTTGCTTGGTAAGGTATGAATACAGCTGAATATTTAAATAATAATACATTATATAATTATATATTTTTTGTACAGTAATATAGACAAAATTTCGCATTTTCTTACACTAAATGATAAAGTCTTGTTCTTTTAACCAAATTCAATAAAAAAAGGAAAAGATCTAGTAAATGATGAATATTTTAGAGTTGAGGCTATTGTATTTATGGACGAAAGAATCGAGATTTTGAACGGATGTATCTGTATATTTTAAATTGAATATAAAAAAAAATAATCCGCTTGCCATTTCATATGGATAAATTATATTAACAAAATTAGCTTTTAAAAATCTTGTCTTAAATTTCTTAATTTGAATTAAATTTTAATAATCAGTGTAAATTTATTGTATTTATCGTTCAATGTAATTACGCAAAACCAAAAGGAAATACGCAAATTTTAAAAAGAATTTTTCATTAGATAATTGAAATAAAGTTCAGTTCATCAAACAAGAAATCTGCAACAAAACAAGAGGCGATACAATTAGAACATTCAAAAAATCAATTATTTCGTATAAAATGCTGGCATCTAAAGAATATAATAATACAATTTTATAATGTATTTCGAAATATTTCTGAAATTATAGCCTTTAAGCGGAATTGTACAAATTAAAATGCATTTTTCTCAAAAAATCATTTTCGAAATTGGCAGGAACTTTCATTCTAAATTTATTCAAACCATGAAATTTCTATCACAATTTTCTTTTCAATGAGCCTAATCGAAAACATCAAAGGAAATATTATAATCAAAGAAAAAACCCTGAAAATGAACCTTTCTTTTAAATAACGCTTCCTATTTTCAGCTTTTCAATTGTTTTCAATGTTCATCGAGAAACTGTGGGAATTAATAATAAATAAGTAATGTTCGTTTGGGATGTTTGGGGCTGAACGTCCCGCCGACAAAAAAAATGCTATACATATATTGTTTTTTTGCGCACAATTTTAAGAAATATTTAAAATTACAATAAGTATTTGAATGCTTTCAAAAACAGCTTTATTATACGAGTATATTCTATTTAAGTACGAGTACACAAAACTCAACGGAGCGCGAAAATCGATTTGATACCCCTTTCCTTATACAATTCGTGTGGAGAAGGAAAATGGTATAATTTAGAAAATTAAATTTTTTTCTAACGTTTACTTGCACGTTTACGTGCACCTTCATTTGTATTCTAAGTTTTTTTGTTTGGCTGGAGTGCATATTGCATTTTGCTATAAATTTAACAAAAGAAAGGATAATAAGAATTTATATAAGACCTGCATAACGCATTCCAACACAAATATGTCAAGCATTTTTAAGCAATAAACGCAGAATTTATTTTCCGGTAAATTTTATTTTCATCTGAATTTTTGCCTTGTGCCGTGGTTTAAGATTTATTCGTCCAGAACATATCTACCTATGAGATTATGGAATTTAAAATGAACGCTAATAGATGAGAAAAGTTTACGTTTTCATCTACTGAAATATTTTTAATTTAAGTTGAAGCTATCCACAAAATTTTCATAACAATAACTAAAGTTCGTTAAATGATTTCGAGTAAATCTCAACTATATACCACTTCAAGGAACTATTTAAAATATACCATTGTTTTTGTTTATATACCCCAAATTTTATGTAAATATGAAAGCCATCAATTTTTGGAATAATTTGCTTTAATTTTGTAATTAAACGCCAGAAATTGCGTGAATAATTGACGCAGTTCCATTTCATAGTTATCCAATTATCAGAATAATTTTGTTATGCTTGATTCGATTTTCAAAACGATGGAAACTTTAACTGTCAAGGGAGAAATAAAGTGAATTAATTGGTTTTTATTTTTATTTATTCAGCTGTGAAATGGATAGCATTTTATGGGTATGAGAATTTATGTAATCAGTTTTAACAACCTTAATATTTATGTGCCAACCGCGAATTATTCATAACAATGAAGTAATCTTTCATTCACTTTATAAGCACACGTTGCCGTAGAAATTAGTAATATTAACACTTTGTGGTGCAAAATTTACGACATATGATGAAAGATTAAACGTAAAGCCTTTTTTATTTAATACGTAAAATAAAATACAATGTATAGCTTTTAGGGAGGAATATGAATGCTTTTTATAGAGTTTCATACCAAAAAGGTATAAAGTAAATCATTTTGATGAGACTTTGATGTATGTCTGTCTATTTAAAGATTACGGGAAACATAAACCGAATTCATTTTGACTAGCGCGAGTGATAGCTGTTCCTTAGAGACAAGAAACACTGTAATGTGGTACAACTCAGTTTTTTTGAATTGCGACATTACATATTTCAGACTTATTTTTGAAAGGGTGTTATTTAAAATCACATATTTAAAATCACAAATGTTTGCACATTATATAATATTTCAAACCAAAATAAGCCAACATAGGGTTTTGATTCTAAAGAGTTTTTTTTTTGTAGTATGGCAATGACACAACTTTTATAAATTTAATATAAAGAAGACATTTTTGTGCGCTTTGCTGTAGTCTTCACTAAAATGATGAATGATGACCAAGTCACTATTGCATTAACAATCGAAAAAATTTTAAGCCTAAAAGAAAAGAAGTAAACAACTTCAAAAAGGAATTATAAAAATATCACCCTGATCATTTAAACCCTCGAAACTTAAACTTCAATGCTCTAAAGCAAGCCTAAAGAATTAATCCACTAAAGTATTCTAAAATATAAAAAATATAATATACATATAAAAAATTCCGCTTTGATAATACTTTGCATCAGTGTTAAATTGTTCGCTTTTTCAGATTTAAGTTCCAAACTAGAGGTGTTATTACTCAAGTGAAAGAGTATTCAAGTTCAAAGATTCAACTTTGAGTAAAACAGTTTAGAGAATGAGGGTATTGAAATGTTCAATATTAATTTCGCAGCAGTAATTCTACAGAACTGAAATGCCAAAATACTCAAAGTTTTGCAGTAGTAGTTTACACTTTGCGGACAACCTGAATTTTTGTAAAGTATTGATATGAATACTACCTGTAAACATAACTTTAGTTCCAAAGTTTATTCATAACATGTGTAAAACTACCAAAGTTAAGTGCTTCATTCGGGCAAAAGAAAACGTTGAAATTGCTGCAGTCGTCCGCGAACGTGTTAATTATTTAGATATTCATTCAATAATTAGAAGGAGTCATAAAAAGCAAGCAAATATGATTCCCAATATTAAATTTTAAATTTATTAAATTGGATATTAATAAGGCTTAGTGTAAAGTATTACAGATAATCAGATTATTTAGCTCGATTAACTCTCAATATTGATGAGTGGTGCTGATATCGATCATTGATTCAATTAACTACAATCATAATATGCCAGCAATAATTTTATATAAGTAGCTTATATTAATAACACAGGAGTAGTGCTGCGCTGGCCTTACGATTAGTTCCACTTAAAAGGTTTATTGATTGATTTGCTTTGAGCTCTAAAGTGATAGCGGTTTTATTTTTATCAGCGTTTTTGCTCATTCTCAATTGGTTTAACCAATTTATTGCCCTTGTTACAAAGCTGTACAGCCGCACATTATTCTCTAATCTATAATTTAATAGGGTAATTCTGATTTTAGATTCTTTTTTCTCTACATTAAAAAAAAAATATAGAAGTTGAAGTGAAACTTATTTGAATTATTAAAAATTAATTTGAAGTGAAAAGAAATGAAATTTGATAAAAACGTTAATAATTGCTCGACTGATTTTTTATCCTTAATTTTTAAAACTGACCAAACAAATTCCATTAACTAATTAACTAATTAGCTAAAAAATAAAAGAACGTTCCTAAACAGTATAAAATGTAAAAACTTTATCATAACTTGAGAAAGAAGCCTAATCTAAAGGGATCTCAAAAATTCAAATCACTTATCCTAATTTAACGAACGAAAATATTCTAGACAATTTAAATAAATACAAATTTTATGTTACAGAAAAAGTTAGTTGTTAGATAAGTTCAATAGCATTTTTCCTGTAGATTATAAACAAGAAACTAAAATTTTTGAGGTTGTTAGGTTTTTAGGAAAAAATTAAGATTATGAAATAAAATCTTGTACACTTAAACTGAAATCATGAAAAAGTTCTTCTAAGAAAAGTTCGAATTAAGTTTTCAGAATAACTTTACTTTAAAATCGTCTTCATCAATTCAAGCGTACATTTACAATGCATTATAATTTCTTATAACGTTCTGTAAATTCTTAAAGGAGTTTGATTCTCTTTTATTTCCGGATTTGCAAACTACGTAAAAATTGTATCAAAATATCTATCACATATCCTATATACGCCTATATCAAAAACATTGCCAACGAGTGATGTATAAAAGAAATGAATTTTTGAGTGCAGTTAGTGCCAATACAAAATGTTGGTAAGAAATTTTTCTTCCTTATACCCTTTTGATATTTCACTATACATCACCCTAAATGATATAAGAAAAGTAGTTACAAAATAGAACAAGCAATAGCGAAAGGCGACACCATCAATAACTTTAAAATATTCATATTTATGGAAGATTTTATTGCAAAAATGTTCAACCCTTTGCGCTCCAAGTGCCAACATTGCTGGTGTAAAAATAAACCTTTTTTTTGCTACTCAGAGTTGCTTAGAATTGCTGACAAAATTGTTGTTTTCCAATAAACATAAAACTAGTTTAACCATTCAAAAGGTTTACGATCTATGTTGTGAATTTTTAATAGTATTCAATATCCATCAAATTAAATTTCCCAGGAGTAGCTATAAACTTGAAAAATGGGCGAAGCTCAAAGGGTTTATTCAGCTTTAACTGTCGACTATAATAAATCTTTAATTTTTAGAATAATACATTGACAAAAAAAAAAATTAGATAACCTTCACACACACCAATTGCATAACGCATAATTGAAACATGAAATCTACACATTTATATAAAATTCCATGAAAAAATTTAGTTAACGGCAGTACAAAACATATGTATGCACAATATATATGAAAAGGTAGAGGAAGTACATATATATATAAAATATGTATAGAAGGAATAAAACGTAATTATGTGAAAGTTTCTATACTTACGAATGCTCTTGGCATTAATCGTACTATCGATTTACCCTGTGTAGGTATAGAAAGGCCATAATAATATTTATGATGCTTGTAAGGTGTACTTAGAATAAGCAGAGGGAATCCAAAAGTAGAACTCTCTAAAGTTCGTTATTATGAGATTTTATTAGTAAATTGCAAATATCTACATTCATTAAAGGAGAAGAGGATAAAAAGAACTGGAGATATTATAGGAAACGCGCAATTTTAATACGTAACATTTTCACACATTGCAATGCAACACATTTGTTTTTACACAACAACAAACTTTTTATTACCTGCTGACGTCGTCTGATTCGTTTCCTGGCCGTTTGAAAAATCCTCCAGTATAAAATTAATATAACCAGCAAAGGAACGTAGAAGCTTGATGCGGTTGCAAATATTTGATACCCTATATCCTGTGATACTATGCATTTTAGCTCAATCGAAACTCTTTCGTTCCACTTTGGGTCTTTCCATCCCAAAATAGGTGCTATTGAGACCAGAAAGGATAAGGCCCAAATTATTAGAATCATCACACCTATTCGCCGCGCTGTTCTCTGATGAATGTAGTCAATATTTGTTACCGCCCAGTATCTGCAAGAAAAACGATAGTTCACAGTTTTGTTACTGTTGTTTTTTAATAAATATAGAATTAGGTACCCCCTATCATAAAACTACCCAAAAATGTGTAAAATGCTACATTTACCACACCACTCATTGCAAAAATTAATTATAAAATTATCAGAAATATATGTAATATTTGCATTACTTTTGCACACTTTAGCGAAGTAAGTAGTTATTTACTTATTTATAAAGTTATTTAAAAAACATCTTACACATTTTTAAACTCATTCTAAAAGGATTGTTTTATAATTTGCAATTTTATTGAAAATGATTTTTCACAGAGGCAAATATTTAAAGAGAAACATAGAAAACATCAAGTTTATAATATTAAAAAAATACATTCAATTAGATGTTTTTTTTTTTTCTTTGCAACTGCATGAACTAACATCTGACAGGGCCTATAAAATACCCCAACTAATAACGATTTTAAAGTATGTAATAATATTTAAAAATGGAAAATCAAGGTCGATCGCATTTCTCATCAGAACTCGAAAGTCATCGGCAGCAAGTGGCCACGAATAGCTCAGTTGGTTAAAGCATCGAAATGCCATTTTGAAGGTCGCAAGTTCGATTCCCGTTCCCTGATAAAAGTCGTTGCTTTTTCGAATAATTGTCATATAACATACATATTTAAAATAATTTCGGGTTAGTTTATTTTATAATTACTTTGATATGTTCATAGATACACAAAATCGACCTTAATATAATTTAGAAGTAATGTATCTGCAGTTTTTTAATTTTTACAAAATTTCTTTGTTAAGCTGGATTTACACCGTGCCCGGCAATGCCACGATAGCCAACAAATTTTATCACTTTATTACCGCGTCACGTATGGTTCGCAATTTTAAGGTGTTTTATTTTATGAATACTCATTTAAGGATTTTAAATAAACAAATACTTTTTACGAAATAACGACCTAAAGTTTTAGCTTTAGACTTGTGGGTGGTCGGAGCTATAGATATTTGGTTCTGATGGGCTATCGGCTATTTAGCTCCGAATTCAGTGCATTGTGATTTTGGAATGGTCAGTTCAATTCCCTGGCTTAAATCTTTTAAAAAATTGTGTCTTATCGGGTAGTAGATAGTACCTACATAAATAAATAATATATAATAAATTTGGAACGATAAAATCTTGATTGTTGAATACGGTAGCTTATTGAACTTTGTTAGCGTCATAACACCATCAAAAGGAAGATGTAGCCGAAAAACTCCTACGACTAATACATTTTTCAATATGTGTATATAGGTACAAAAAATATTTTCATGAGTACATCGTTTCGTCAAATCACATAATTGAGAAAGTATTATATATATAGAAAATTACGTCACATGTTATTTGAGACTATTCCTTAACATATTCAATAAAGTTTTAGAAGAGAATACCCTCAAGAAGAAAATGTACCTACGTCTTGAAAACGTCTCAAAAGTTTCTTTGATCGGACAAATTTAACGGATGCTAGTCCAGTTAATCATGAATGGTACAAGACAAGAAGTTTACTTCAAGGAAAAGACTAGACTTGAACATGAAAAGAAGAACAAAGTTGAATAGGAAGGAAAAAAATATCAAGTGGAAGCGGAGAAATTGAATATATTTTTTTTAGCATCGAAAGACTGCAACGACCAGCAAAATACAAATAATGAAAAATGAACTAAAAGAAACGTGACTTTAATATTTTAGAAGTAATTATTTCAAAATTGAAAAAAGAGGTGTTAGGTTGTTTAAGTATAAAAACAAACATTTAAAGAAAGAATAGTAAACTATTTCCCTCCTCTCCCAAAGAGGGCAATTATTTTTTTCACTAATTTTAATTATTATTTTACTTTGAATCCAGTGAGGTGAGGTGAGATGTATTATCATTCTAAATACCTAGGCTCTGAAAGATTTCATTCTATGTGAACAGTACGAAATTTTTCGTAAAGTATCGCCAATTCTCTTTAAAATTGCTTCAACTCTTACCGCACTTTTTATTTCATGAAGCTGAAACATTAACTCAATTAATTTTTGTATAATCAGTTCTAATCATAGATCATATTTTTCTTCTTCCATATCGAAACTATTAAATTTAAGAATTTTTGAATAACATACAGCTTTTCAAGGAAACATTTCATAAAAATGTAGTAATTTTGAAAGCGAAAAAATTGATTTACCGTGAATTTTATATAAATCCTCGATGTCACCATGGATTGGAAATATCAAAAGAAAGAAATATCTAAGGCAAATGATTTTTTGAAGTCTTAAAAATCTGCTTATAAAAATGCCTTAAAAGTAATAATCAAAGGAGACAGATAAATTCTTTAGACAAAAGTTCTTAAATCTTTACGAAAAACAAGAAGTTTCAATAAAAAAAAAATACAGAATTACGTTTAAAAACAACAATTTCGACCTTTCGGGGTAATTGATGATGATATAATAACATCGTACTATCATTCAATGAATTTATTTTAATTTTAAACCCTCGTATGAAAAATTTTATGGAAGAAACTCAATGTCATTGAGAAATTTTATAGAACCCACTGCATAACTGATTATTTACCTTACTTCCTACAAATTGCTTTCAAGTTTAAGTACTTATCTAATCGAATTTTCCACGTTGAAAAGACCTAGATTATCAGATGTAATTATATGATGATGCCACATGGTTGTTTATTTAGATGCCAGCAATATTTCGAAAATTCACTAATTCACATTTCGCTAAGCTTTGATATTCACGTTTTAATTATTTCTGTGGAAACTATAACTTAGAAAGCGTATTTTAATTATGTTTTCGGAGAAAACACTAAACCAAAAAGCTACCATATCGCTTACCCCACTTACAAATAATATTAAACTTAATTAAATTAATATTTTGAAGACTGTTGAACCAATAAAAAATTCCCAAAACTCGTCAAGACAAACGGATTTGCATTTAAATTTTACATTCAAATTTACATACAAAAAGAATTTAAGTTTTTAATTAATAGGCACGTGTAACTAAAAATTCAATAAATGAATAATGGGAAACTTGAAAGTAAAGGTTATTATAACTAAAAGCAATATTACACTTTAATTGGTTGATATTTGTGTTCTTGAAAAGTGGACACGTGGGGTATTCATTCATTAGAGACACGTGGAAAAAAATATATCAGAAGACATTTGAAAAGGGTGTCCTTTTCCCGAAGGGTTTGAAATAGGAGTGATAGTACAAACGGAGACATGTAAAATGTATGAAAGGGGTGCTGGTTAAAATAAGTCCTAGAATTTCATCCCTGTTTGAAATATTTGAAAGTTTTAACTGGAAAACAATTTTCAAAGCAACAGTTGCTTTAGTTTTCAACAGGCTGAAAAAGCCTCAATTTTCACCTTTCTGAGGGTTGTATCCGATGCCTTTTCACAGTGTTTTAATATGATTAAATTAAATTGCAAAAATTAAATTCATGAAATCTCTTTATTATAATGTTTCGTTTTTAAAAAGCAATCATGAAGCAGGGAAAGTGTAAAGAATTTGTTCATGCATTTCTGATGGAAATAAACTCAAGCGAATCTTTTCATTGAAAAATTCGTTCACAAAATAAAATTGGGTTCTATTGTCACTCGTCTACGGGTATTTAAGAGGGTTTTCTCTCTAGCTTAATTATTGTTTTTTTTTTTTTAAGTATTTGGGTTCTTTAAAGTGTTGCTTTTGTTATTTTTTAACTCTGCTCTTATTTTAGCCGACCGCACATAATTTCTTTTGCGTAATTGAAAAATGTATTTCCTGATTTTTCAGCGCAACCACTATAACTTCAGTTTTTGCATCCGATTAATATTTTGAATTTGGAAAAATATAAGTCACTGAAAAGTAAAAAATTACTCCAAATAAAACATTTTAAAATATATAATCAAACAATTTTTTTAGGATATTTCATTCTTCGGTAAGAACAACTAGGAAACATATTGTCCTTTTTTTAAGAGCATAAAATAAAACATTTTTTTAACTACTCAAAAGATATGATAAAATGAGTTGTAACGCATGTTATTCCCATGATGTGCGTTTTTGTCACAAAATCAATACCAATTTTACTCACTAAATAAATGGACGCAAGTCGATTTTTCATATCACTTTTACGATAACACACAGTGAAAAGCATTCGTACCAGCGAGACAAAATTATTCTTTCAATTGGAAAACAACGTCTTACAATTCTGTCGACTTTTTTGGAATATGTAGTTTCAATTTCAAATCCAAAATAAAAAAATATAAGACTTAAAATTCTGGATTAAAAATCCAGCGCACAGTACTGCAGTATATGAGTGACATCACAAGTTATGCATATTTGATATCATATTTGGATTATTATGCATATTTGATAGTAATCTAGAATATTTTCTCTCCTAAATAACAGAACTCTTTCTATCTTTGTATGAGTTTAAGTAGCCAAACTTAGCTTAGCAATTGTCGCTGATTAATTTATATAAGGTAGGCTGATAAAGTGTAAAGCTTCAATTATTGTTATTTTTGATATATGTATCTGAAAATAAACATTATTTACATTAAAAAGTGAGAAATGTCATGGAATTTCGAACGAGCTTATATAATTCGCGACTTATTGAAGAGCTCTTTCAAGGTATTCCATTAAATTGCCTATTTTCACTTGTTCACATCTTAACTTGATGCATGGAGTTTCAAAACTAACTTCCAAAAATGCACAGTGAGCCAAAATAAAAAGTAAATAAATTCAAAAATAATCTAAGCACCTCCGACATTAATAGGACTGGAATCTGCATCTAAAGTGGTTGCATATTAAATTCCTTAAATACCAGACTTGGGAAATACATTTCATTACAAATCAATTAGGTACTGTTATTGTAATTAATTAAATATAAATTGCCTATTTGATTTTTAATTTATTGCTTTACAGTCGAAGTACTATGTGGCAGACAAAATATTTTACTTTTGTACAATTTCCATAAAATAGTTCGATTAGTGTTTTCCATGGTCGCTCATTCGATCTTATGTTAATTTATAACTCAACATTTTTTAAAGGTGCATTACTTACAGTCTGTTTGGTAAGAGCGTATCTACGATCTACGGAGGGGATGAGTATTACTTATATGTATGTGCGTCATGCTTAAAGTCTCATTTTGCGTTAAACTTTCTACTGTTAAGATTGATTTTCAACATGAGTGCCTTCATCCGAAAGGACCTAAATGGACTTATGCCCAGGCAGCGAGATATAAAATATTAATCTTTTGTAAAGTAAGAAGTTTTATGAGGAAAAAAACGTTGGCGGCTTGCCAGGAAGGAGTAAAACAAGAAAAACATCGAAAAAAAAGAATACATAGCTATTTTGAAGGTTTTTGCAAAAGATCCACAAATGATGTTGAGGTGAGCTAGATGCAAATTAGCGGAAAAAGGTATCAACGTATCTCTCTATACCATAAGCCAAAGAATAAGGGAAAATTCCATCAAACACCGCAGTACTACAATCAAACCACTTTTATTTGAAAAGCACATCGAAAACCATTTGAAATGGGCTAATGAAAATTTCAACCGCGATTGGACGTCGTGTTCACTGACGAATCATAATTTTGGGTATATCAAGGACCTAAATGAGTATGGTTATAAAAAGGAAGACATTACATCACACGTACTGTAAAACACCCAATAAAAGTTCATGTGTGGGGATGTTTCTGTTCGCAAGGATTTGGAAAAATTATTGCTTTTACTGGAAATCTGAATGCAGAAAGGGTGCTGCAAATTTACAAAAGCGGGTTGTTAAAGTCTACAGATTCTTTGTTTGGAACAGGAAACTGATCGTGGGTCTTGTAAGAAGACAATGATCCAAAACACAAAGTCCTTATGCTAATCCAATTGAAAATGTGTTATGAAGGCAAAGCTGCAGCGGAAAAATGAGTTCTCTTTGCAACTACTAAAATCATCAATAAAGAAAGCCTAGAAGAACCTACCACTATAATATGCTGAAAAATTAGTTGAAAATATGAACAATAGATGCATAGCTATAATAGAAAATAACGGTGACTTCACGAAATATGAAATGTATTGTTTAAAAGAAAATAAAACAAATAATAAGGAAAAAATAATATTTTGTTAATTTTTATATTATTATTGAATTCTAAACGATACGCTCTTACCAAACAGGCTGTACATGTGGGCGTTCTTTATCAGTGTTTATTTTGACCAACAACTACATTTTCGAGTAATTTCAAGGTAATTGAAATAATCCGAAAATGTGACTGTATGTCAAGGTAACAACATTATCCGGTCGAACCTGGCATTTTATAAGTTCACAACAGTGATTTTGAGCAAAAATCAAAATGAGTTATCAACAAATTAAATTTTTTTTAAATGTAATCAAAGGCAAAAATACGAATGTATTATGTTTCCGGTAGCCATATTGGGTCAAATTTGTAGATTGTATAACCTTTCATTTGAGCCGTCGTATACCTCATTCAGCGAATTTTAAGCAGCAGGAGATCTTCTGGTGACAAAATGTCCCTTGCGTAACTTTGTTTAAAGACACTTGGAACTGCAAACCTTTCCAAATAACTGCCTACCGTCTTATATAAAATATGTACCAATTTGGTATAAAAATTAATAGCCCTCAATTTACAGGGACTTTATCTTATGGCTCCACGTCCGTTTGCATTACAACTACATTGTTATCTTAATGAGTTAGGCGGAGCTCCTGATGTCAACTCTGTTGGGCGACAATGTTTTTAATTTGCTTTTAATAATCCTATTAAGTTCTGATAGCGGTGCCACTTGTAAAGAACAGCCTATTGATGTGGGGGGTTGGTTTACCACTTTCCAGTCCTTAATAGCATACAATAAGGAAATATTTATTTTTATCTCTTTATAAAAAATAAATGTACATTACATTTATAAATGGAAAGGTGGGTTCCGACCTTTAATATTTTGGTTATAAATCGTATAACATCATGCTGATGGTTTTTTATTCAGAGTCGTTAAATCGGTCTCAAAAGCTCGTAAAGATCGCGCATATAAGGAAAGGTACATATTCTTAAGTATATGTAAAACAGCATACCGTCAAATTCTTTCAGGTGCACTAATATTTTATTCGGTGTTTTCTCGCATTTTATTAATGTTTACTTAAACGCATTCTGAGAACGCTATAGCAAAAACTGGTTAAACCATAAAGCGTTTAAAGTATATCATTATTTTTGATACAACACTCTTTTATGTTGCTTAAATTCATAACATTTTTAATTTTAAATTTTTAGAGAAATCGCTTGTATAACTGGAAAAAAATAAATATGTTAATTTTTAAGTTAAATATTTTTCTAACGCCACAAGGTATGTTGCTAACTAAAGCCAAAATCATGTTATCCTCCTCAGAACTTCGGTTCATATGGAAGTGGTTCCATTAAAAAAAAAAAAGTGTTTAAAGTTTCATTTTTGTAATACTAAGCAAAAATAAAGCTCTAAAATAAAATTGAATTTGTTATAAGATAATAAGATAATTTCACGGAAAGTAATGCCTGCGTAATTTTCATAAGCCAGAGTAAATTTGAAAAAAATCGGCATAGTAGATTTGCTATTTTGCACATTTAAAAAAAATTAAACTCCAAACAAACATACCCATTTTTATGCAAATACATAAAATTGCAATTAATGTTCGGTTATATTTATATCTGTTGAAACCTTTCTGAACTTCACTTTAAGTTTGTATTTAAATATAATTTGCCTTTTGAAAAAAAATATACTTGTCTGCATAAAGTATTTAACTAATTGTAAGTTAGCAAATCGCTAGACAATTCCTCCTAGTATTTGATAAAAATAAATATTGCAATAGAAACCAGTGTTTTTTAATTGTCTTGTTTTGTCTAAATGAAAGATACAATAAAATGAAACATTTAATTTGATGTAACAGATATTCTGGCTCCTTAATTTTCTTATTTGCTAAAATTATTAACGACAAAATAAGCTTTTTATCGCTTTGCGGGAGAAATTCCCAATGAAATTCTTGCTATTCAGCCGACATCATACTTTCAAAATATTTTGCGTGTTGACGCTGCTTTTAATGAGCACTCATTAAAGCAATTAAGGCGTTTTGCTAGAATCAGATATTAGGAACATCTAAATTATGGCGTGAGGGGTGTTTTCCGAATTTGGAAAATGTACCCAAGTAATGGGATAAATATAGACGCCAGACAGAGACGACCACCGCTCCGCTTCTTAAAAATTAGTTGCTTCAATTATTATCTTTGAAATACTGTCTCGAGACATACTATATAGAAAGAATATTGTTTTTCGCATATAAGAGTATATATGTATGTATTATACAGTTTTCGAAAATAATATATCTAGATACTGGCGCCTCATAAAATTGAGTTATTATTAAGTAAAATCACTTCGGTTGGTGATTTTGAACAATCGCTTTAAAATTACCGAATATAATTGATGAGTGAATGTTTTTAAGCGGAAGAACAAATATTTTTCAAATCAATCAAAGTAAGGTTCGTATCTCTGGATACAACGTCGACATTTTACTCAAATTGAGAAAGTTAACCTGGATCTATGTGGCTGAACATGTTGGCTTTAAGATCCAGAAGACCCGAATTCGATACACAAATCTACCCGAATATTTCTATCTAAACGTGAATACAATTGGAAGAGAAAAGAAAAGATAAATAGGTGGGCAAATTACATTAAATTGAAAGAATTTCCCTTTTGTTTTTTCAACCATTTACTTAAAATTTAGGAACAGATTGAATTTGAAGTCTCCTGACGGATTTTTAGGAAACGTAAGTCAAACATTCATTTGGAGCCAAATGTGATGAATATGGAAGCAAATTTAGTTAGTCACTTGAAAATTCACAAAATATCAATTTTCCATCGCAATTTTCACCACATATACAATAAATTTTGTTGAAAATTGTATGACTTCTACCCTTTCTTAAACAAAAATTTTAACTACAATAAACGTATTAAAACCAAATCACTTATTTGACGGACGAGACAAGCACACATTTATTGTGTATAACGACATATCAAAGAACATTCACTTTCAGTCTCTTTATTTTCAGGAATCTTCTTCATAAAAAGGTTGGATATAGCTTTAGGGAAATGATTTTCCTAAACTTTCACCAAAACTTTATGAGAATATACAGAAAACTACAATAGATAAATTTCTCTAATTGAAGTACAGACAACCAACAAAATTATTTTGTTCATTTGTTGTTTCATTTCTACCACGTTTCCTCAAAACCTATGACGTTCAAATTATAAACCAAAACTTGTTTGTTTCGAGTAAGTTTTTATTATAGCAGAGCAGTATAATTGTCTTCCCAAATTAAAGCTAAAAGTTTTAAATGTTATGAAAAAAGTTTTAGTTTTAACTCAGTTTCTTTCTTAGATGAAAACCATAGGGAAATCTCTACAGCTTCCTTCATTTTTACATGAATTTTTCTGTCTGAGCGCGCGTGCACCAATTTTAATATTTTTGTCTGAAAGTCAATCTCCTCTCTAAAGAATCCAGACCTCTTAATTGTAATGAGTGTAAATGAGATGCGGAAGGGATTTGTGGGAACTGGTCTATTTCTCGAACTAAGTTATAAAAATTCAATGGATGCTTAATTTCAACAATGAATAAATAGGCATATTTTTTCTAAATTTGAACGCATCCATCCGTTGCGAAATAATTTTTGCTTTTCAAGAAGAGAAAGATTTTAAGGTTTCCTGTCTTTTTTCGTTATGAACCTTAAACCAAATCCATAATTTCGAAGTGAGTTGCTTATACCCTTAAAAATATTAACGTAAAGAAGTTTAACATTTATTCTTCTTCAACTTTTATTTAGTCTTCCAAGAATTTGGCAGAAATATATATTTTAAAATTAATTCTCAAGACTTTTTACCTACTTACCTATCTAAAGCTATAGCAACTAAATGTAGAATTGATGCCGTGCAACAAAGTACATCGGATGATGTCCACATGTCGCATAGTTCTGGTCCCAATTTCCATTCTTTCGAAACTTCATAAACAGCACTAAGTGGCATTACAAGGCAGGCTACAAGAAGGTCTGCCACAGCAAGTGAAAGAATTAAATAATTCGCCACACTCTGAAGATGCCGCTCTAGCAGAATGGCTGCAATTACGAATACATTTCCTGAAATTAAAACGATTAAATCGCCCATTATTTTACAAATCGATTAACTTTAATTTCATTTATAAATAAATTAATATGTGCCATTTTGTAAATGCAATACAAATTAGTTTCTAAAAGATGTTGTGAACAAAAACAAATTATTTAAAACGAAACTGAAATGGTATTACGTCTACTAACCATAATTGTAGATTTAACTGAAAATAATTTAAATTAAAACGATTTCACTTTATAATTACTTTTGCAACTTCAAACAATCTTTAATCACACTTCTCCTTTCGAAATGGGAGCCTTATTTTAGATAAATCGAAAACACTTATTTGCTTTTAAAGTTACGTATCCACTTTAGAACAGTTAGTTAGAGGTTCTAGCATTATTTAATCTCATTCCTAAGTTTACGATTACACTATAATTTACAGTTTAAACCAAATTAAAGTACTAATAATATTTTTATAAACCATATAAACGTACTCGTGTAACGAATATGAAATTAATAAAAAAGAATTGTTTCCGGATATTTTTAGAAATAAGCCCTCATAAATTTTTAAAATGAGTATAGGCCTTTTAATAAAAAAGGATTCATTTTTAAATTATTTGAAATGGCATTACCTTTAATTGAAATGAGAACCTTTTATTCCAGCGTCATTATAATTTCAAATCGATATCCTTTTTAACTTACGTGAATTACCCAACGTCCGAAAATATTGGAAAGAATTCGTTTTAAATCAAAATGAAAGTATAATGACTTAAAGCGCCAACCTTTCAAGTGGTTTTGTTCAAAATTTATATAAATCACTTTAAGGGATTCCTTTTGCACGTGGATACATCTTGATTAGACCTAGCAATTAATGGGTATAAAAATTTAAGGCGTGTATACCTTAATTCCAGTTTTTCAATTTATTCAATTTATTGTTGGTATCTAATTAGCAAGATTTGCACTGGCACCTCTTGTTCCATGTCTACAAAGTAATTATGAAAATGTCGCAAGCTTAAGAAAATTATTTTCTCACTGTTGTCACGTATACTCAGTTTGATAAGAAGCTCCTCGTCAAAAGTTTGCATTAGAACTTTTATTTTCATCCTCATAAATTTTATGCAAATCTAAACCTTGCGATTTACTTGATTTGTTTGATTTACTTTGACTCGAAACGAATAATTACATATTACTTAAACCCTTCGACCGAATTTTTGTATATATATAAGGTCACGGGATATCTTTAACTAATAAAGGAAGAGTTATACTTTTTGAAAATTTAAATTTGTTATTTTTAGCAAAAATTATGACATGAATGTACACAGGAGACTATAAATTAAAGTTGCTTATTTTGAAAACATTTCGAAATTAAAAATAGCTTCAAATACGAGTTTTTAACTTCAGTAAATTCAAATATAGAGAATAGATACATAAAGATTTTTAGGGCCACAGAGTTTGAATTTTTTGAACATTTCATCCAAAATGATTAGGCATAAATTTAAACGACAATACATAAATTTAAAAATTGTTTTTCTTTGTATCGAATCTCCAATCTACGAATCTACGAGTATAAACAACAATTTTAAGATGTTCAAAGTGGTACTTAGAGGTCGTCACGTTTTGCTGTAAACTTTATTCAATTTTACTCACAATAAAAAAGAAAGTAATTGCAAACAAATCTGATTTAATTCGCTTCATTAAGCCCTCTTGCTTTCGTTAGTTTTTGTATAATTTTCATCCTAAAGTCAATCATAGAATAAAATTTCGAATGGGAAGAAGCCAATCTCCATCATTCAAAGACTTAAGATGTAAAAAACAATTTAATCGCTAATCTTCGTTGTAATTGAGTTTAATGTAATTAAAAATTTATATATAATATAGCCGCTCTGTCTCATAGAAATAAGTATATACATATGTACATTATATATGCAAATACATTAAGCTTAAATATAATTAAATGAAAGGTAATACGAACAACATCAGATTCGGGTAATCTAATTGTTATAATATAAATTAATTCTGTACTAATTAAGAGTACACATTTTGGACAAGTTGGATGAAGGAAGAATTACAGAGAAGCAAGCAACTCCACAAAGTATTGCAATTAACTTGTTGCACTTTGCTCAGTCAAAGAACGTCGACAAAACATTCAGACGGAAATTAAACGCAATACAGATATGCAGAATATTAAACTGAACTTGATTCCTAGCCCACTGCAATGGCATAAAGACGAGCAACTGAAATTCGCAGAAGACAGCATGAGAAGTTATTAATGCGTAATTCTGCAAAAACTTATTATGACGATACTTTCCAACAGAAATTTGTAAGTAGAAGATTTTCTCAGATGAAAAGAAATTTAATCTTGATAGTCCAGATGAATTCAACGAATACTGAAGCAATCTGAGGAAGGAGCCCTAAAATGTCCACGACAAAATTCCGACGGTGGCAGTTTGATGATATGGAAGAGATTTTCAACATCAAACGCCTTGAAATTTGATTTACCTTTACCCAAATGAGCAGTACGGACTAAATCACAGCTCCTCAGTGTAGTTTGATCTATTTTATTTCTGAAAATCTCCACAAAAAAGAAACATTTTAGGAGCACATCGCTGCTATTCATGAAGGAGTAAAAAGCATCAGTTTTTCGATAAACCCTTTGTCATTCAGTCTCTAGAACATGCGATCCTAGATAAATGACCAAGAGATTTTCATTTGGGGTAAAATAGCTCCGAGCTATAGTGGTCACCGCGAGCTACCTCTAAAAATGGGGGGGGGGGGGGGAAGCTGGTAGCCATATCACAAATTTCTCAATTTCTCAAAATATTTTTTAAACAAAAATATTGGAATAAGGTTTAGGCTTTTGCTATTGAATAAAATAAAATGTTAAGCATAAATTGAGCGTTAGGACTTTGACGAAACTTTATAGAAACGCTTATTTAAGGTGCGACGGCTCTGCAAACAAATTTTAACTACATAATTTACATTTTTCCGTCAAAATTTTCAACATATACCATAATTTTTTTTAAAATTATAAAAAAATCTTAAATTAATTCCATTCCTCCTAATTTCCTTAAATAATTCTACACAACCTATCTAAATAAGAAAAATTTTAAATTACTTTTATTTGCCATTTTATAAGACAAATGCGTGCTCGTCACCGCCGATAAGTCAAAAAATATAATTAGCTTTAATTCATTTATTAAACTGATTCTTATCGAAGTTTTTAGAATAAAAATATGAACATATTTCAAAGTTAAATATCTTGGGAAGTACAAGTAATCGACAAATGGGTTTTGCATATTCGTCATTTGGAACTAAATGAACATTTTCAAAAGGATTCATTAAAATTCACGAGAACACCTCAAATTCAATCTGCTCCAAAAGTTGTAAGGAAATTACACTTTTCGTTGTAGAAATAATTCAAAATTACCATTTTTGTATTAAAACAACAAAAAATTGTATACTCTAATCTGGTCTACATATTTGGATCTAATTATTTATGTTAGAGGAGAGAGTCCTACCGTTGAAATTCAATTAAGTATATTTTTTCTTGTTTGATACAACAAATATATGTAAGTATGATTCAAAATTTTGAATTTTCACGTTTGCATTTAGAGGACATAAGGCCAATTTTACTTATATTTAGACTATCTACAAATCAATGCGCTCAAAATAAATAAAGAGCTAAAATGATATTTACCTACGAACTTCATTTTCATTGAATGTTTTCAGCAAACGGATCCTGTGAAATTTTCCGACATTTGAAATAGCAAAACAAGCTGCATGTCAAAGTGCCGCCCCAATGCCATCATCCGGATTATTTAAGGTAAACTTTTCGGAACGACCGCTTACATACGTATGAAGTAAAAATAAATTTCTCTCCCATCCATAAACTCACATTAATAATTCTATTCAATTAAGAGTTCCATTCAACTTTTTACACTTTTTCATTTTTAATTTTAAAAAATTTCCAAGTTACCCTTAGGCGCGGTCATATAGGGTGGGCCATACTTTAGGAAATGATACAAAAGTTCGTTCGATTGTGCAAACTTTGAATGAAGGATTCTATTTTTTTCTTACCGTCAGTAAGGCAAAGGAAAGTTTTTTGGTATTATCAAATATGGACATGAATATTGTAAATATACAACCTGCTGCCTAGATTGTTTCATTAGAATTCATATGTTCTAAACTACAAAATAACAGAAATCTGATGGTTATGTCGGTTTCAATAATTTAGAACACAGGCTTTTGGTACATAAGTCAATCTACCCTTTTCATATTTCCTCTCTACAGCAGTTTGCAGTCCCAATCTTGTCGGCAATATATTTTTTTAATGTTATATGGTTATGGTATATATCGTTCATTTCTCGATAAACGTGTAATTTATTATACCTACGTTCAAATTTTAATATCTTGCAGCGCAGATTGAAACGAATGAAAGCTCTGGAGCATTGTGCCCCAACATACAAACACATCCGAAATGGTTTTTGCGGTAAGTATGGCAGGTATGGCAGCTATGGCATAACGACTAAACCACGCCCGTCCCCTTCGCTGATTGTTCGCCATTTCTTAGAATTTGGGTGATTTATTTTATTTACCGGTTGGGGGTAATAAAGTTTATTGCCTTACGATAATATCTTGTAACCTTTTGAGATAGATGAACGTAAAAAATCGTAGCGCATATCGAACAGAATCGGATCAAAATACCTAAGTATAAAAGTCGGTCTCGTTACTTTCTTCTCGTAATCAGTTCTTTTGTCAGCCAGCAATCCTCTTCACCCTTATCAACCACTTAAAATAAAAGTTAAGGGATTCATTTAACGCCTATTTAAGTATTTGGGTATGTCACAAGTAAAAAAAAATTGAAAGTGCTTACAGACACTTTTACGGGATAACAAAAATTAATCGTTTTTTCAGATGACACTGTGAGCTTTTTTTTCTTTAATAGGAACTCCTAGAACTCAGTAGCAGATAATTGCACCAATGAATATTTCATATTTTCCCGCTGTTTATTATTTAAGCGAAATTGTGCATTCGTGTCATTTACACCGTGACAACACACATTTGCAATAGCACGCGCCTTAAGCAAATTTATCGGCTCTTTTTAAATTTTATATATCGAGTACAATCAATCATAATAATAATGAAATAAATGATTGTAATAATTGTTTCCAATTTGTCTGAATCCTGAAATTAAGACATTTTTATTATTAATTAATGATTTATGTTGTAGATATTCTTTTAACAACAAAACTGCAACATTACGACAAAAGCTACCATCGCGTTCTCAACCGATGATGTGTAACATTAAGACAACAAAACAAGACAAATATTCCAAAAGGTTTAATAAATATATTTCCTATTTGTAGCGATTACTTTTTTCAAAAAATACTCATTTCATCAGATAGTTTGATAAATTTGAATAAATAAATAAATATCCACATATGCG
Organism: Philonicus albiceps; assembly: GCA_963969385.1. NCBI lineage: Eukaryota > Metazoa > Arthropoda > Insecta > Diptera > Asilidae > Philonicus > Philonicus albiceps. Next base: position 35,487,541 of record OZ017773.1, read on the forward strand.
ACATTATTGCGACTTTATTATATGTACCTAGCGCACATCTATAAAATACGTTTCTGGAAATTTTTACTTTATTTATTATTGATATTTTACTATCACAAAATGTTCTTTAACATTTGATTTCATTCTCAATTGAAACTAAGTTTTAAAGGATTTAAATTCTGTCCCTGTCCGAGCACTGTTGGCAAATTATAATGCGGAATATCTAAACGAATCGAACAATATCTCATTTATTAAAATCCAATTAGTACCTTATGATGTACCATAGAACAGATGAGCATACACACATATTACTAATAATAAAACTAGATTAGGGGTAATGTAGAAAGGCTGACAGAATATAAGAAGACTATTTTTAAAAACTTTGCCTATCTGTTTGTGTGTTTGTACACCCTAATCTCCGAAACTATTGGACGGCTTTTACGGATAACTTAAGTTTAGCTCAGAGCTAGTCTTTTTTACTATGACGTGGTGGCTGTTCTTCATTTTTAAAAAGTTATTAAGGACATGTGTCAGAAGTTTACCTCAGTAACACGATCACGCGACGCACTCATATGATTACCACAATAGTAATTACCATTGCTGTAATTACGTTGCAAAACATACTTTACGATTAAAATAGATTCATTTAGGATATACAGATTTATTGATTTTGCTTTGTGATTTGGATTTTTGCTTTTATCGATAAGTTTAGCCATATATGATTCTTGAGTTTGTTAGAATTCCAAGCATATGAAATCTTCATGCGGAAATAACTGACCTGATTTAGGTGCACTTTGGCATAAAACTGAACTAAAGGGCGGAGAACAACATAAGAGTATGTAGGATACTCTTTAATCCAGAAAAGTACATGATTTAGTTCCTAGGACATGCCATTACCTGAAGTCCACGCCAGCACAGCTAGTAGACTATTAAAATCATGTAGCCGAAACAGTTTTCCGTCTAGCAGTCTACGAAATAAGCCTTTGCAACACCAACGTTACCCCAATAATAACAAGGTAGTGACAGTTTAAAAGGAAAATTTTCCCTTTGGCGTATTTTTTTTCTAAATTTACAATTTTTTGTTTTTAATACTTTCTAAAGATAAAACACAGGGGAATATAATTCTTTTTGCTGCAGAACAAGTGATAAGGCTACATAATATCTGCAGCTATTTATTTTTGTCCAAAGGTTGTAAGTGCTAAATTGGTTACCATTTTTAAGAAAAGTGGAGTTAAAAAGTACTCCGACCGTAATGAAAAATTATTAAAAAATAAATATTTATCATAGAAGCTGTAACATGAATCAATTCAAAACCTGAATACTACTATAATTATGAAATGTTAACATCTATCGTATAGATCTATAATAAATAAATAAAAAATAATTTCGCGAATAAGCATTTTGTGGGTGGGCGTTCTTTATAATTCTTATTCACCTTTTGCTGTATAAAATAATTCGTATATGGGATTAATTTAACGAATTAATTTAAAATTAAAAAAATACAATCGTCTTCATTTTCTAACCCTGTTTTGCTTGAAAACGGAAGCCAATAGTGTTTCTTTTTTCGAATTCATAACCAATACGAACAAAATCATGTATATGGTAAATTACCTGTGATTTGTTGCTCGTTCACATTAATATACCAACAAATGACCTACCTAACAATTAAAAAACAGTGCAAAATTATACATCTTTCTACATAAAATTGTTTACTACATTTCTTAAATTACGAAGTACATAACTATAATAAATAGGTCTATTAAAAAGAGTCACTCTCATAACTAGAAAACTATCTCTTAAATTGGTAAGATTACACAATATTACAGAAGTACATCCTACTAAAATTTCAGCCAAATCGACTTGGACAACTTTTTCTTACAAAATCCGTGAGGTCCTTTTACAGCTGAAGGAGCAGTTGGGTTTATTTAAATAGCAAGCAAACCAATAATAACTTTATTTTTTCAAAGAATATCAATAACTTCAATTGTTGTTTTTCTGTTATAACTTGGATTAACATTTTTTTCCAAATCCATAATATATAGGCAAAATCCGTCTATAAAATATTTATTCGAGAAAAAAAACATCGAATTTATTGGTTAAATTTATGCCTACTCATAAAAAATTCTTAATATATAAAGATGTAAAATTGTATGTTTGTTTATAAGTGCGCGCTAATCTTGAAATGGATCAAGTTCAATCAAATTTTTCGGATATATTTTACTCATGACTAGCAAAGAACATATTCATGATTTTATGACGCTGTTTCATGTCTGTCCATTTTCATTCCAAATATTTCGATATGAATATAAATATTATAGGCATTTATTTTCTGTGACGCAAATGTTAATTCAAAAATCTTTTCGTAAAACTCCAGTTTTTAAAATTACACAAGAAACCGTATGCTAACTACAAAACTGAAAACATGGACAACTATATAAAGTTATATAGGTGACTGACTGCAAAAAATAAGGACAGAAATGGGCCAAGTGTGTGTCCGACCACCCATAGTGTAGGGTTTCCTCCATAAGTGAAAAAGTATTCATCACAGGATATCTAAAATAATTTTCATTGTAAATTCCCACCATGGCCCACTTACGTGGGTGACTGCAAGTTTCTTGGTCAAACAGTTTAGAAATTACAAGGGAGGGAACACATTGTTAACGCCTTTGGCGGGATTCTTGATAAAAATATGTATAGAAACCCTACCTCATTTGAAAAGACCTCTTCAAAGATTACCCAAACGAAGAGAGTGCACTAAGAAAAACCAATTCAGCCCCCTTAATGCCAACTACTATAGCTGCCAAATTTGTTTAGCCATATTCATTCTTAGTAAAAGCATTTTAAAAAAATTACAAGTGAGTACCTTATGAAAGCGCTTTATTTGCAAATTCTAATTTTTTAATTTTATATAGTTTTTGAGTTATGACCAAAGAGACTATTTCACAATATTTTACTATTTTATATATAATAAAATCGTAAAAACTATTTCGGTGTAAACTAAAGAACTTCTAATGGATGCATTTATTGACAAAATTAAAAAATACTTACCAATAACAGTAGCCAGTATAATTAGACCTAAAATTGCGGCAGTTCCCAGAATTGTCAAATATTGAATGGCAGCATCCAGTTCGTAGCTTCCATCAGTTCCAGTGCAATTTGTTACACCACTTTGATTAAGGGCAATTGTTTTTATTTCGGTTCGATTGTTCAAGGAACAGCAATCGGTGGTATTACTACAATTAAAGAGCATGTTCATTAAAAGCTCTTCGTTTTGTCTGTCATCGTACGATTCATCGAAACCATTAAGCAAAAATGAATTCCCACTCGATATTGAAAAATTTGTAAAAATATCCGAATTATTGTAAGGTATATCATAATTAAAGATTGTAGATAGGGCGGAAGTGTTTAATAAAGATGACGATGTAAATGGTAACGTTGTAATATCCCAATCCTCGGTGGAAGCACTATACATATCTAATGATTCTTCAATTAAATTAATTCTCGTTGTCAGGTCATTTTCATCATATAAATTTAAATGAGAAATATTTATTAATATTTTACTTCTGCTCTCTTTTTCGGAATATTTTATGGTAGGAATAACTGAGGTGAGGATCGTCGCATTAAAATTATTCAATTTTGTATTCCCTGTATTATTATTTCGGCTATTCCACAGCCTTGACCACCACGAAAAGAGTATATTTTCCATTATGCTTATACTTTTCCACCTAAACATTGTGGCTAGAAAATTTAAAAAATTTGCCAACTTTTATAAATGCTTTGAACATTAACGACATTTTCATTCAGGTCATCAGTTGCATTCTGAAAAGAAAAAATCAAATATTAGAATCATTATAATTATACATATAAATAAATAATAGAAAATTATTATATACAAGACACCACCATAAAATAACTGATACATATCACCAAATAATGTCAGATTAAAAAAGAATGTTTCAAATATGGAAAATTACCCTTAATTGGAAAAATATCACAATCTCGAAAAACGAAATTTTACAGGAATCAATTTTTGCGTTTTTGGAGTAAATATTTCTTTTAAACGTCTTAATGGTATTAGAAGAGACTCAATAAACAACCACACCAGCCCACGATAGTTTTCCTAAACAAATGTTTTAGGGCAGGGAAAAGATTTAGTTTAATTTTCTTACGAATTAAATTTATTGTTAAAATCTATTTACAATCAGTTTGAAATGCTGGAACATGTTTTTCGACACCTGGCCGCAGAGTTGGTTGTAATAAGGGTTATTTTTCAAAACGGTAGAAATCTGCTTTTGGAAAAACGCACGAGGACTTTAAGGTATACCAGGAGATATGTGTAAAATTACATCTTTGAAGCAAACTCAGCAAATCTTTTATTCACTTTCAAAATGAAGGAATAGTCTGAAATGTAAAAAAATATCATTCTGCAAAATACTTCCACAATCAACCTAGTGAGTGTGATCCTTTCCTCCACTTAACTATACCAGGCAATTTTACTAATATCTAATAATTGAAACAATCGCGCATTGTGTGCCAACGTATCTATTTGAGTGGACGTATTTGCCAACTATACTGTTTGCTTATTCAGTCGAACTTTGAGCATATGTCCTTGTCACGTTAATTTATGTATTTGCATATACGCTTGCATTTACATTATAATATTTAACATAATGGTAAGTGGATTTCATTTTAATTTTCATGGTAATTTTAAATTCCTGCATTTTAAAGTTATCTAAAATTAGTTTTTTTTTTCTAAGAAAATGCGTCCTGGTCCTCCTTTGAACTTAGAAATTCGGGGAATTCGTGTGTCCTTTCATTTTACAGTGAGGGATTTACAATACGGTATATTGCTGAAAAACTAAAATTACACGTTCTACAGTCGGAGATGCTATCGCTTGCTTCCAGGAAATGGGCTCAAATAAGGACAAAACACGCAGTGGGAGGCCTCGTGTCACTTCGAAAACAGAGGACCAATCTCTAGTTATAATGTCCAAATTGAATAAGAAGCTGACTACACCTGAAATTTAAACGCAGTTCAATCAAAGCCATCAAAAATACTATCAAGGCACGCTTTCGTAAAGCTAGCTTAAATCCGTTAAGAAACTACTTTTACGACGCGGAAACAGGAAGAAAAAATTAGAATGGGCACATTTACATAAAAGCTGGACAATCCAAGACTAGAAATAAGTTTTATAGACCGATTAGTCCAAATTTGAAATATTTGGACAATAACGAAAAATTTATGTTCGTCGCGCTCCTTGGGAAAAAATTCATTCGGAGGTGTTTTTGTTACGCTGATGCAGGAGATCTGTTCAAAATCAAGGGAACTCTTCATCAAATGGGTTATCACTTCATTTTGCAGAGGTATGCAATTCCATCCGGAAGACTATTAAATAGTCGTGCATTTATCTTTCAACAAGACAACGACACTAAACATACACCGAGACTCTGTTCCAATTATTTGCAAAATAAAGAAGAAAAAAACGAATTAAAAATAATGAAGTGGCCCCCTCAATCCACCCGATCTAAACCCTATAGAGCTCTTGTGGGATGAATTAGATTGGCGAGTAAGGAAACTAAATCCTACTTCTGTGGTAGGACCCACTGGGAGGGTCTGGAAACATCAAGGAGTCAAATATCAAGTTCACTTTTGGAAAAACTTGTAAACAGAATCCCTCGTTTAGTTAACGAAGTGCTGTCCGCTAAAAGTGGCTTCTTTGACGAAGAAAAGGTCAAAAGACTATAATAACCAAAACAACTGTACTAAAGATCTGAGTTACTCTATTTAATATATTTTCTCATCTTATGTCTTTTTTCAAACTAAATGTATTAATATAGTTTCAATAAAAGATTTTTATTTAATAATTTCTGGATTAATTTTCTTGTCCGGAAACTTTTCGTCGGTAGCGTATATGTGACACAGCGTTTTCTAATCAGAACAGTTTAAAAAATGTTTATTTTACTTTTTTTTAGAATGCTCTAAACATATGTCCGTAAAGTCTATTGAAATAGGTGCCACATAGTTCGAAAAGCGTTATGGGCTGTGGTGGACATTTTTTCCAGGAGACCCTGGGAGAATTGTGTTATGCTCTTCAAGTGGATCTTTACTAGATACTAATCAAAATGTTTTATTCCCAACTATATCTATCTATCTCTGCTAAGTGCTAATCAACATGTTTTATTATAAACTATATCTATTTGATTTATATTGTATATATGTATTACAAAATTCTAATAATCTTAACGAAGAAAGTGCAGTTTACAATAAAAAATTCGAAGAAAAACCAAGAAACCAAACATGAATTTAAAAACTTTTATTTGACTATCGAAAAATTGGCCTTTGAAGTTTTTTAAGGTACAAGGAATAAAGGCGGATTTTTTACCAGAATTTTTGTAAACATAGCTATCGTTATTATGATCTTATAGAACAGAGATGTTCTGCAGCGATTCGCGTAATTTTCCTGCCTCGTATTAAACCTGCCTGATTGCACTTCACGATATAAACTCTCTGACGATTATGGATTAAAGTGACATAAAAAAATGTTCACTTCAAGTATTCAATAGAAGATTTTTTTACTTTTCAGGACAGCATCAGGTTTCTTTTAAATAATTTGATAGTAACATTTACAAATTTGAGTTGTTTTTTTCGCCAAAATACAAAATACGAATTTAATAGTGCAAAGTCCACGCCTCACCAATTTTGTCCTGGACAAAGTGTTACGGACTTAAATATTGAAATTTAATTTTTACAACACAATAAGTGTTTCGAATCGGATCTAATTTCTATCAGCCTTAAATTCAAAACCTGTTTATTTGTTGTTTGCTCATATTCAAACAATTCACACGCGCGCTGAGTTTTACAACTGGTTCTGGTAAAAAGATCAACAGTTAAATGATAAATGAAGACATTAATTACCAAAATGATAAATCACAGAGGAAGACACCTTTTGGTTTCCCCGAATAACCTTGAATATCCTTGCTATTTGCTTACGGACAGAACTTGATGTTATTTAATTAAAACAGGAAGGGTGAATTCATCAGGAAGTAAAAACTGATGCACAATAAAAATAAAGATAAATAATTTTAATTTTAGTTCTAAATTTACAGTTCATGATACTTCGTATATATAAAAATATGAAAATGCAATTTCATTACCTCTTAAGAACTTAATCTCATCTGATACTTTTCCATAACTTTATATCGCCATGAACTAATTCTCCACGTAAGAAAATTAAAATTTCTCACCATCTGAATAAATAAAATTCATCGGAGCAAAATCTGACCTCTATTCACTCAGCATAAAACTCACTTCTCACGTAGAATCTCCATAAAATTCCTTATGACATTTTTAGTGCCTTCTTCAGAATTTGTATCTTCGAGTGTTATGCGATTTTGCAGCACATCACCTACGAAATTATTTACTATTTCATAAAATACTTTTTTAACTTTATTTTCTCCAAGATTTGTTCTGGATTATGATGTTATTGACCTTTTAGCCATATTAACGCAATTTGAATTATTTTGTACCACTTAAATTCATTAAGGAGCAAAATAAATGGTAGAGGCAATAAATTTGATCTGCACACGATTCCAACTCTAACGAACTATAAAATGAAATATTGAGTCGGTCAAGGCAGCTTTTTAGTAAAATAAAACGACTTTCTAGCACGTATAAATCCTTTTTTTTAGGCATATTAAAGCATAGCGTGCCAAAAACTGTTAGAATAATATTTGCTATATATCATTCATATCATTTTATCAGTGAATTAACACATTTTTGTTTTAAATTTCAATTTGATTGCCATATAGCAAGGCCTTTTGAAATTAGCTAATAGCAGAATAGCTACTAGAAAACGCATTAGCAACATACGAGTATTGCCGCTAGCCAAATAAATTGTATTACATATGTTATAATAGAATTTCTGTTGCTGATTGGTACAATTGTTCTTAGGCAAAATTACCAACTCTATAAAGAACGTATCGAAAATGCGAAAATGTTCCCAATGGTTTAAGTCAAAAAGAATGTAAAAATAGTAGAAATAAGTGAGGACTAAGAAAGGAAATTGGGAATGAATAGATTGTATCTGCATGAATTGTACTCAATGCTCCATTCAGGTATTCAAAAGATAGCTTGAAATGTGTGTGAAACGTTTTACGTCATAGCCATTCGTAAGGGAGGTTGTATGTATATTTGAAAAAATTATATTTTTATATGCATCTATGTATATGACCAAATTATTAATTGCTTTTAAAAATAATAACTTTCTTGATGTTTTAACGTAGGTCAATAATTCTATATATGATCCGTTTACAGACCAAATCGATTAACTCCACAAGTAAAAAGTGGAGATAATCGATATGCACACGTTTGATTTAAAACTCGTTGGAAAATGAATATTAAAATGAACATTTTTAAACGTATTTTACGTTATATTACTAAAATAATTATTTTCCAAAATTAAACGCACGTGTCAGATATTTTAATAAATATTAATTGTAAGCTTCAGACATTTTTTAAAAGTGTAGGTTCAAATTCTACATACAAATTTCATATTTTAAGTATAATTTCTAATTTATTTTCCCCAAAAATAACTATTTGCACTGAAATATTATTAATGCTACTATGTTATCTATCATAGAACAGGATATTGAAAATTTTGTCTTAAATATAAATTTTCAGCTTTTTTTCTTTTATAAGGCATTTTCAACAAATCACTGAACAAAATTGATCACATTGGACAATGTTCGACTACTTGGAGAAATAAGTACTGAACTGTTTTATCTTTGCCTATTTATATATCGATTATATTTATCAAATTACCAAAAATCACCTCGCAAACATCATCGTTTTTGACTATTTCGGACTCTGTATGGATCGAGACTAAACATTGAAAAGAGATAACTTTAAAAATTCTTGAAAATAATCGAACATTCGAACATCGTCCAATGTGATCGATTTTGCGCAGTGATTTGTTGAAAATGCCTTATAAAAAAAGCTGAAAATTTATATTTAAGGCAACCGATTTTTTTTTCGTTTGATAGCTATTGATGAGCTTTAGTAGTATCAAGAAAAAAAAAATTGGAAATAGAAAGTTATTTATTATCGTTCATGTTAGCGTTTAGAGTAGTTGAATAAGAATTCCCTAAGTTCCAAAAAGGTTCATAAATTCATTTTAGTTACCTTTGACTTTGACTCATTAAGTCTTTCACACATAACTTCAAAATAGTTCAATTGAATTTTTCAAAACTATTTAAATGCAAGAAATATAATAATTGCGGTGACGTGGTATTGTGCTTTGAATCAACATCAACCTTTTGTAAGTCTGTTGATTTTCCATTAGCGTTTTGACCTTACGATTGAATTCAAAGTGAGTGTTTGTATTTCTAATTTATTCAATAGTGGCATAAACAATTTTTATATTTATTTACTTTTTTTTTTTGATGAACATAACGTTTTTTGGGGTCGTATTTCGAGGACTGGACGAACACTAGTACAAAAAAATTGCTGAAATTGTTAAAATTAGCTACTTTTTTTATAATAAAAAGAAAATGTTATCTATTTAAAGACAAAAACTAAAATCTGTGAACAAGTGATAAATAAAAAAACATTGAAATACAAGCTTAACAATTTGTTTCTATTTTAATAATGTACGTAATATGTCCAAGAAGCAATATAACATGTATATAACAAGGAATAAATATCATAAAACTTGTGAAAGGCTATTTTTTCAAAGCTCTTTTTACGTATATTACGAATTCGAATTGACTTAGAGATATGAAGGAACGAAATAAAGTACATATATTTTTCATAATGGGCTTCTAACAGCTATTATTTCTAAAAAAAAAAGTTTTAATGTTTCATTGTATTGACATTATGTCAAATTCAAAATAATCAACTAAGCTCTTTCAATTTTGTTCTTTTCAAAGATCTAACCTGAAGTGGCTAATTTAAAAGAATAGGTCCATGTGACCCATAATACTTAAAATAACTAATATGTATCGAAGGAACGATATATTTCAATACATAATTTAATCACAATGAAATAAATTTTACAAAATAAAAATAAAAAATACCTATAAAGTATTAGGGAATTTATTTCTGAATTATTTAAAATTGAACCACCATAAGAGCTATGGTACAATATCCAACTTAAATTTTAAATAATTCAAAAGTAGGCTAGTACTAAATATTATTAAGGTTATAGTCACCCTGAATAAATTGGGAAAGAAGCCTTACTTAGAAGTGTAAGGTGGCAACTTTCTTAAAACCGGACTTACTTTCTTACAAAAGTGATTCTATCTTCCGAAATTTATGGCATATTCAATAACAGAATCAGAACATATTGAAAAATCTAATTAGAAGATTGGTGTACAGCCAAAGTTATACCATTAAACATATTTGCATAAATATGTACCCAATTAAAAGCTAAAATACACATGTATACATACTTATTTTTACCTTCATTAGAACACAATAAAAATTTGTGATGTCAGAACTTTTTTCTTGACCATATAATAGTCGAAAAATGGATAACAATCCTCCCACCGACTATAGATTAGGTTTATTGCTCATAATGTAAAACTATTATATGTGCGAATATATACACATTATCTTCTTTTTCGGGTCATAACCACAATTGTTCTAAGGTGTCTTTTAGACAATATTCAGTTTCAGAAGTGTGAATGAAGTTAACGACTTTTTGGTCTTCAATCAAGGCGTTTTAGCGCTCATTGAAAATTACAACCATCTGTCGACCATTATTATGTCGAATATTGTAGACTTTATTATGTAGTAAACAATTTTGAGATTTTAAAATCAACGTTAATAAACCATTAAGTCAGTCACAATTTTTTTAACGTCTGCAGACAAAAACCTCCCCCAAAAACTCCATTTCCTGAAATGAAAGCAAATGGTTTATAAAGTGTAGTCTTCTCGACTTCCAGTGCGACAAGCTAGGGTTGTTTAAATGGCTCGTCATTACCAACTTTTCCTTAAATAAAATTAAACATATTCTAAAGAGCATTTGATGATTTTTTTCGAAAAAGAAATATCTCTCATAATTCATACTCATTATAATGTTTGAACGACGCGACACAAAGACCAGGAGAAAAAAAACGAAATTTACCACGTGTCATTAAGATCGAATGAATAAATAATTTATGTTAAAAACCATATTACTTTGCCACTCCATTAGCTCATACAGGAGAATGTAGTTGGGAAAAAAGGAGTCGGTTTTATGTACACTAAAAAACACCTGGTGGTATGACTTTGGATCTTGGAATTCTCAATGTACAGATTAATTCTGATTACGACCTCGTATATTTCGCTAAGTAGATACGAAAGATTTTTTTTCAGTTTTGCATCATTTGTGGAAAGCTTAGCTTATTTACTATGCACAAGGCATACAGCAGCTTATAATACTTCAGGATTCTGCGATTAATTGAACTACATTAAATCACCTTTTTAAATATACACAAATTAATTCTATGCTTAAAAGAAACAAGAGATAGAATTAATTATCGCCTTCAGTAAAGAATTTCGTGAATTCTTATCATAAACAAGGAGCAGTTTCCTCATAGCACATAGGCAAAGTTAACGCCCTAAATTCAGAAAATAGAAGTTTTTAAAGAAGGTATTTGATACAGGTTAAATTCATTAAATAATAAGGATAACATCAGTGTGGAAATTGAAAATCTTGTTACATACACTAAGTACTAAGTACACTTACTTGGAAGAAATTTTGCTGGGAAATGTTAAATTTGAGCTTTTATGTGCTCATGTAAAAGTTGAAAACGAAACTCTTTAATAAAATATCTCAACGCGACGTAGTATATCAAAAAAAAATACTACTAATGCGCAATCCTTAATGCTCCATTATTATAAAATAATTTAAAACACACTTATTTCAGTGTGAAAACGTCTCACTCAAAACTACTTTTTATTTTAAAACTCTTATTTAATTTTGTTGTACAATGAACTAATAGAACTTTTGTTTCTTCTTTACACAGAGTGTTTACACCTATTTAACTATGGATAGACCAGGAAACAATAGTTATGGAAATTTCACTCAACGTTTTCTTATCAAATACCCCCCAGATGAAAACTATCCCTTCTTAGAAAACTACTAATTGAAAAACATTTCCCGATCCACTCTACTATTAATCTATCTAGAGTCTACACACTACGTGATGGCTAATAAAAACTATACTCTCTTTGCAACCCGTGGCATCCGCGAGCAGGCTTTAAAGAACTGAAATGTCGATTTTAACCTAACAGCCGGATCTGTTTTAGCTTTTCCTCCCTCTCTGGGGCTCCGCAAGTGCTCCCCAATCAAGCTTTTTAGTCCCATACATACGAAAAAAGGGACGAACTTCTAGTGCCAGGTACTGAGGCATTATCACAAAATTTCGTCCAGAAGCATGCGTAGTTCCGTGACGTCATTAGATGCGTTCCTATATTTTTGCTGCTCTGTGATTTTTCAGTAGAATGTGTGATTTCGACGGGACACTGCTTTTCGTTAAATCGCCCTAAATAGAAGGTCGTCGTTAAATCATCCCTAAATAGAAGGTCAAATTATGTTCTGAAAAACTCAACAAATATGAGTTTCACAAAAAAATATTGCTTACGATGTTATTTATTTTTTTTTCCAGGTGGGGCAAATCACGTCCATTCAACGTTTCACAAGTCACCTATCAAGGGCGATTTTCATTGTTATCAAGACTCTAATTTAAAATTAGGCGATTTATCCGAAATTCAACTAAACTCATTAATAGCTTCCGTCGACAAAGTCAATCGCTTTAATTTATGTACATATAAATTAAGCTTGAAGCAAAATTAGGCACCTGAGATTACCTTCAAGTACTTTAAGTAATCGAAAATGTCGAAGCAAATTACTAAATCAATTGTAATAAAATTACATTTCCAAGATTATCAACAATTAACAATATGCATAAAAACGTGAAAATATCTTGTACTTAATTTACATCTCGTACCTATGAACACCGCGTTAAATGGGTGGGACCAGAACCAGAACAAGACCGAGGCATCTTGCAAACTTTGTTTTTAAGGTAAAGCTCTTTAAGTTTTCAATTTTATGCTGAGAACAATGAATAGCTAAACTGAATTTTTTTAAAAGTCTACAGAATAGCATAAAATGTGCTTTTTCATTCTACCCAATTAAATTGCCATTTTTATACGTTAAAAACCGATATTGGTACTTGGAACGCGATGCAATAGAATGAAATCTCCTAAATCATAGTATATTATTTCGTTTAAGATAATACAGCACAATTTTGTTATGTTTCAAGCTTTTCAAAGTCATTCAAAAACGATAATTCACAACATCACATTTATAGAGTAAGCGGAAAAAAGCATTAACATACAGAAAAGTATGGTCTATTCACGTCTGGTTTTGCTGCATATAAAAGAAATTAAAATTTAACTGAATACAAAATTTAAGCTACCACAGCTAGATAATTACCATTAAATGCCATAGAGGGGAACTGCCCGGAAATAAATTACGTATAAGATACAAATTTTAAAGAGGATTAAAAATTTTAAATTCATTTTAAACCCTCTCTGCCATACCCTTTGAAAGAATCATCTGCTCTCCTACCTGCCCACAAATCAGAGCTAGTGCGAAAGGGCTACGTAAAAAGTTTACATTTTCGCCCAATTTGGATCCTCTCAATTTAAAACCAATTTAAGTATACGTGTAAAATGATTACTTACGAGTATGATAAAACAATAATGACAAAAATATTTTATGCTTAGCATAATTGTGATTATTTTTAGATAGATAAATTTAAAAAAGGAGTTCTGATAGAGTCCTAAAAGAGTAATGCTAATCTGATTGTTACAGATTACGCATTTTAAAACGGTTGCAATTTGCTAGAATGTAAAACTAGAAAATCGATTTAGGAGAGCACAACTTACCGTGATCATTTCTTCTAAAAGCTGTATGACTTTTAAGCACAAAAGTCAATAATATTTTGTTCTATTCTCTCTAATAAAAGAAGGGTAGCAAATTTAATATTGTTTTCTACAAATCAAACACTCCATCGTCCTGTTTTACAGAAGCATTGAGTTAATAAAATGCAAAAAACACTTGGACATTAATTCTATAATTAACTGAAAATAACGCTTAGCACAACATCCTTATCAAATATCCTAAATATATCAAATATATTGAAACGACTTTTAAAAACCAGAAGACTCTCAGCAGAAAATTTTGCATTAAATTCAAATTCATGCAGTTAGTGATCCGCAGCAAAAATATTTTAATATTGCAACAAAAAAATCTTTCCTTTCAAGACTTTCGGATGGATAAAAGCCTACGGAACAAGTTCGGAATAGGGGAAATGGGCCGATTCGAATAAAATTTTGCATGAGCCTTCCGTTTGTTCTAAAATGGGAGGAACTCAAAGAATTTTTTGTCGGTCGGTAGTTTCTGAAATATTCAAAGTTGAATATTCGCACTGTAATTGTTTGCCCCCGGCATAACTGCCCACTACACTGCACGTTTCACTACTTTTTGCACTTTTTTCATTCATTTTCGTTTTAAAAAAATCGTTTCGCGCGGAGAAAAGCACACATTTGTGTCTATGTGCCATTTTTTAAAAATAACGTGATGGAAGACAGCAGGTAAGAAAACTTTTGTTTACATTTAATTATTGTTATTTTTCAGGTTTTTTCGCGATCAAAATTGAAAAGTGTATAGTGGAGGGCGCGTTAGGGAAAGTCATCGACTTGTAATAAAAGCATGCGAGGAGAAAGAATTGCGGTAGAAATATTCCACTTGTAATTTTGACGAAATATCAAAATTGTGGAATATTTCGGAAACTGTAGCCGACCGCCAAGAAATTCTTCCGTTTTAAACCAAAGGGAAGGCTTATACAAAATTTTATTGAAATCGGTAACTTCCCCTATTCCGAACTTAACTATTTTTTTAAATAAAATTGGAATTGGTGCCCATAATAAAAATTTAAATAGGTATGTGTAATTATAACACTTGAAAATACAATAATTGCTACTTATTTGCTCTTATTTTAAACAAAATCCCATGAAAATTGTTAAAAACAAAACTTACCCTTCAATACTTCAATACAGAAACTTTCAACCGAATTTAGTAAACGTAAATTCGCGCAAACTCGCGCAGGAAAACTGCTCAATGTGAACTTTCCTTAAGAAATTCGAACTGCGGACACTAGTCCACACAAGATAATTTAATGGCAGTCGTAACATACTGCCAGCCGCTCCTCTCAGCTTTACTTCTAAGACTTTTACCTTCGAAATCTCATGTTTTTTTTACTGTCAAAGTCAATAGTCATACGATTGCTTCTGTTGCGAGTGAATCTTGACCATGTTGAAGGAGCTCTGCGTTTTTACGTTGATATCGACACTTTTGTTTTGACACGAAGAACGTGGGTATCTTAAATTTAGTCGGGTGGAGCGCATTTAACTACAGTAGAAACATCACAAGAATCTGTGTAGCAGAACCGTTTCGTACGAATTTTGTTCGCGTAAAAATCGTTTGTGAACACATGCCTGAAATTGGGATATCGACCCCGAAGAAAGGTGTAAATTGATTTGGTCGGCGCGCTCTGTGCATAACTTTTTATTGGATATGGAAACCGATGTAGAAAAAATGGCCATTGCGTTGTTCCCGCCGGTCTTAACATTTGTATTTTTTGTGATTATCCTCGCTGCGATTAACAAATCAATTGGCGTGCGACGAACCTATGTGAAAATACTGCTGAAAATTTTCGAGGTGAGGAAAAAAGTTTGTGACCCGCTTGAACTCATTTCAGGGAATGTTTTGTTTGTCAATCGTAAACCGTTTCTTCAGTGGTCCCCGTCAGGTAGGATGTTGACACATTTTTATAGGTAAATGTACCTCCCTACCTGGACTATGCACTTTGCACTGCAGCCTTTATTTCGCGAATGTTCAGCGGCTAGTGCCTTATCTAAGATAATGTACTATTGTAGCTCATTGAGAAGGTAATGAAGATAAATGAGCCAGCGATCGAACACTGGCTACTTTGGCCTAATCTAAGGTGATCGAGGCAGAAGAGGGTGGGCTTCATAAACTGAGGAAACAACGAGCTTATTGTTTAAATTATCCGTTGCGCAATGCTTTGTAAGTTAAGCACCGACGGATCTCAAATTATGATTAATTTGTATTTGAACAAATCTGTATATTCCCCAAATATAAGCGCTTAATGGGAGCAAGGGAACCCAAAAGTGACGAGAAATTATTCAATAGACGACGAATAATAGTCCAGTTGCATGAAAATAATTAACTATATCATCTGATGGTCCCCCCGTCGATAAACTGCTGTTTTAATACCTGCATTTACAAAAGCACCATTGTTACCACCTGGAGATTAACTGCCTCAGCCAATTTTTATATATCAACAGATACACTACAGTTATGCAAATTTTGCTGTCTAGTAGCTGCCCAGGTACATGTGTATGTACAGATATGAAAAATTTGAAAAAGCAAAGTGCATCAACTTTAGTATAATAAAAAGAAAGTTGCTTTAGTTTAGACCTTCAACTTCGCATGAATTTGAAGATAACGCGTGAATAGATAATCTTGCGCTTTATCATCAATAACATTTAGGTCATCAAGTATTTTGTATTAAACCTCGTGTTGGGTCAGGGTTAATTAAGTACCACGACAACTTTTCGCGGTTTTACTCAAGAAATGACCTCTACATAGAGTCATTTGAAAAGATTTTAATCGCTCCTAATTTATAGCTAGATTTACACTAATACAAGTATTCGGAAGAGGATTCCGCGTTTAAAACATACCATTTCCACGCTATAGTCTACTACGCCTACAATTTCTACAAATTTAATGGGTCTTTGCTTTGTTCAAAAGACGAACATTTTAAATTTAAATAAAAATCGAATAAGCGTTTACATTGCGTACTCCAAATTATTGTTATTAGTTTTTCTTGACTTTAAAAATAGTAATTTAAACATTTTAACGTTTTTTACCCAAGTTTTACACACACAAAACCAAGAATAAACTCACAATTTGGTTGCAAATGTTTTGTTCGTCACTGCATGGTATATCTGGAAGAGAATATGCTCATAAATTTTATACAACAAGAGCCTTTGTATATAGTTAGAACCCAAATTAAAGTTCAGCACCTAGTTAACAATTAAAAAAAATCGTTTTCTACAAAAATAATAATAATTTATTAGCATATTCATAGCCATTTTAGAAATATAATGTACATACAATTGTCATCTAACATTTTCTCTCACGTACCGAGCCCTTTTTGTTCCAAATACCAACACCCTGTTTTAATATCTAATGGTAATTCTTTAAAGTTCTGTAACCCTATAAAAAACATCTGTCGCACCTTAGGATTCCGGTAATAAAAGTCTACTATGTCGCAAAATCTGGAAGAATATGGTAAACTAGCAGCTATCCGTGATCATAAACTAAGGTTTTAAAATTGCGATCGTACGAGATGTTGATAAAAAGCTTAAGTTTTTTTACCCTTTTCATCATCAAATTCAGTGATCTTTTGAAAATAACCCCCTAACTAAAACTGGTGCGGACCCATCTTTTTTTACGCCAGGTAAAACCCTTGCAATCATCTAGATTTCTTCTCTTATGCCTTTACTGCACGATCCTGATTGCTTTGCTTCCCTTGAATGTCTAAGTCTAGGGATCTAAAAAGGGGACTTTGTACTATTTATATCCCTCTAAAGTAACCAAAAGCGTCTGCTGGTCTCAGTATTGTAAATAAATCCTTTGAAAAATTTTCAAATACTCGCGAATGCAACCCAAAATTCTTATAAACTTACTTGAAATGTTGCAACAATCCCAAGGCTGTTTCGTAGGTTTCATTAATTAATTTTTTTATACATTAATGCGCATGTTGTTTGTTGTTGTTTACATTTCATTAATTTTTGGCACACGCAGCAAAACGTTATAGCTTTTAAAAGTTATCCACTAAACTAATACCATGACTCAGCAAAGAAAACGAATACATCATTCGATTAAGTTTTTACATTCGTTAATCTAATCAATTGCATAAATTTCTTACTTTTAAAAATTGTTTGTTGTTTTCTATTTTATAAACCGCCATTTTTTAATTTACCTTAGCAATTTATTAAGGGAAAGTCAATTTATTAGGGACATTGCGAGAGATCACACTGCGATCTTAAATTAGGGTCATAAAGCTATACACCTTTATTTTTGCGGTCATTCAAATTAAAAGCAAGAACTATGCATTATTCATATATATTATTATAGATTATTATGGAAGAGGTACATTGCGATTGCAAGTATATTAACCCTTGATCACTCGTGCGGGACGATACCATCACCTCGGAGTTAACGATAGCGTATAAGAAAAAAAGCGTTGCGAATGGTCAAGTCGTAATTACAAATTGTACTGATAGCAATGTCTTTTACGCTCAAAACATAATTTTTTTTCTCTTGTATGTTAAGAAAGCATCAGACGTCAGTCCAATCTTATTTTGATAGTATATAATGACCATTTATAATATTTCCACAATATTTTGGGATTAGGTTCTTGTGTTGAAAGAAATCCGGTTGGAGGGATTTCTACTTTATTTTAGCTTTAAAATTGACGATTTTCAAGTGTGATATTCATGAAGGTTTCTCACTATGGAAAAAATGGGTTAGTGGATTAAAAGAACATATTAGTCGGATAAAACATAACTAAAACTAACCAAATGAAACTCGGATATTAAAATCAAAACATGCCAGTACTTTTCAAAAGTTTTCTCCGCCAAAATTAGTTGGCAAAGTATGAGGAAATGTTAACTAAGTAATAAATATTAATTTTATTATAGTACGGTCGGCAAAATATTGAAACTGCAAAGCAAAGAACACGCAACACTGAAGACTCAGAAGAAGATAGTTTTAGTTCTAGCCAGACTGTGGATAATGAAGAAAAACTTAAAGATAATGCTCAACTCAATAATTTGAAGGATCTTCCAAATGAAAATCATTCTGCATTCGATAAGGCTACGACAAATGGAAACTGTTTAATTAGCCGTGATACTCTTTTACTTCCTGATGGAGATATTAAAAACCACCAGGAACAAACAGAAGAGAAAGTGAGCAGCGATACAGAAAAGGTATGCCCTAATCATATCATAATAAAATATTTGGTTCTTAAATAAATTAATATTTCAGGAAGAATTTAGTTTCAATTTAGCGAAATGTTTGGATTATGTAAAAGCTGGAGTTGAAGCAATTATTGAAGATGATGTCACATCACGTTTTGAGACTGAAGAACTAAAAAATTGGAATTTACTTACGCGGACAAATCGAAATTATGAATTTATTTCTTGGCGTCTAACCGTCATATGGATGTGTGGTTTCGTTATTCGTTATTTTATCCTTATGCCTTTAAGAGTACTCATATGTTTCGTTGGGGTAAGTCTTTTATTATTACGTACTAGTCTAGTGTTTCTTAATTTTATGTAATAATACCTTAATATTTTTTATTTACGGTTTGTTTATGATTTTAATTATTTTAATATAAAATAGGTTTGTTTTGCTGTTGTTTCCAACAGCTTTATTGCTCTTATTCCATGGAGAATAATAAGACAGCCCTTTGCAAATCTTGCATATAAAATAATGTTCCGAATCTTTATGCGATCTCTTTCGACATTAATTAAATTTCACAATGTTGAATACAAACCTCAAAATTGCGGATTTTGTGTTGCAAATCATACTTCTCCGATTGATATTGCAATTTTATCAACTGAGACTGTTTTTTCCTTGGTGAGATTCATTTATATTATACTACATGTATAAGTCATGCATCATCATCATTCGAGTTTACATGTGCTTAATTCATTGTATTTTTTTACATATTTTAAAATAATAAAGGGTTTAAAAACTATTGATCTACATACAGTCAAAATCTACGTAACTCCCTTCTAATTAGCAAAACTAAAAATTAGCCCAGCACGTGTCACGGGGTCTGCATGTATTTGCCAACTCTATTGTTGTTTAATATTAAAATGCACATCACGGCAGTTCTGTAAATCTTCACACTTTCATAGAAATGGTAAAATGCGAGCAATTTAAAGTAAATCATCTCACTGATCGAACTTAACATATTCGCGCAGAACGTTGACGACAAGATCCATACAAAATAGAAAAAATTACGGGTGTGAATAGGCTTTTCTAAGATCATTTATCCAAAATTAATTAAATCATAAATCTAATCGTAGAGTCGGATTTTTTTGTTTCCCAATTTAGGAAGCTTGTCAAGTATTTCCTCGCTCCATACATTTTTTCCCAACCTTACGAAATATCGATTGTTTTTAAAATTAGAAATTAGGAGTTTTAAAATTTATATGTGTCTTCGACTGAAATATAAATTCAAATTACTTGGTATAGCAGAACGGAAAACGGAAAAACAACATATTAGCAAACAATCGTTTTAAATTTCTTTCTGTCACTGTATGTAGTTTAAATAATATTCAGCGAATCTGGATTAAAAGCCTGGGGACAGAACCATTTTCTGATTTTAAGTAAAGACTTAAATTTTTCTCTTGCAGCATACAAAAGAACTGTAGCGTGTGAAGTTAAGCAAATTCTAACAATTTTTTAATTAAAAATATTAGCCCTTTATAGCAGGTTTTTGGTGTGATAATTTGTAATTTATGTGTGATTTTCAAAAATAAAATAAGGTTATTTTTCCTTTACAACGAAATTGTGTACAATCAATAGGTAATATGGCTAACAATTTGTACAGCCCTAGTTGGTACTATGCCCGAAGGAGACAAGAAACGGGAGATGGTTCAGGCGGTATCTAAGCATTGTTTTGAATTACTTTCAAGTGCCATCTCTGCAGTGATTAATTATCACAATATCGAAAACAAGCCAGTTAATGGAATTTGTGTTGCAAATCACACAAGCCCAATTGATGTACTTGTCCTCATGTGCGATAACACATATTCATTGGTGAGTTGTTAGAAATAATGGAAAATTATTAATTTTTATCTATTACTAATGTATTATTTAAGTTTCTTTCTCTTTTAGTTTCTTTAGATTTATTTGCATGTAACTAGTCTATGCAATTTTCTATTATTAACCCTCCGTAGTTTCAATCTGTCACTTTCAAGTATGAAGTTGGAAATTAAGCTGAGATATGATTTGGTGAACTAGATCAGTGAAATCACATTTAATTTAAGGCACTTTGTTGACTCATAATATTTAAAGTGGGCAAATATTTCTCTCATAACGACCACCACCATAGCTTGATATCTAATCAATTTTGCAAAATGATATCTTATCATTAATATTAAATTCATTTTGGTTTGGTTTGGTTTGAACATTTAAGAAAACTTAGACATGTTAATCTACAATTAATTAAAAATTCTACCCAACAAATCAACTTTAATCTTTAAACTTTAGCTTAAATTGTAATCTCAACTTAAGTTTCATCTGTAAAAACTGTCTTCATTAGCCCTTTTAAAGCAGACATTTCTTTTTCTTCAATATTTTAAAAAGTTCTATAGTCATATGTTTCCTTAAATATTAAACCCAAAAGACTCGTTTGTTTTGAGTGAGTTAAAACCTTTACAACATTTTTTAATTTTTAATTTGTTATAATGAAAGAGGAATTGAACTCGTTATTTAATATTTTTCTATAAACACTTATGATATGGATAAAAGATATCGTTTAAAATCAACAGCGCAATCTAAGAGTTGGCCGATTTTTTCGTTAACTGAAATTTAAGGTTTTTCCAGATATACTGAATTAATTTTAATATTTTTTTATAGAGTAAAGAATAGTATTATATTTAAAATATTGAGTATATAACTTCAGTAATTTGATGATATAAAGCAATCAAAGGCGAAAAGTTGAAAATTCAATTAACGTTACCCAATAATTCTTTGGGCCGGTTAAACACAAGAACCTAATGCGGTTTAATTTCGTTAATCGAGTTAAAGCGAATCACAATTTTCTTGTTCACTTTGGGTAGCATGGCGTTGTTAAACACACTGGAACAAATTTTAATTATGTGTTTCTTTAGACGCTTTCCGTGACTCAATTAATTAAAAACAGTGAAGCATTCACTACACCAACTATTATTTTATTATTTATCCTACAAGTTGGAAATTAATTCTAAACTTTAAAAATTATATTAGCTAATTCGGGAGTTAAAACCAGACATTTTTGACTACATTTTCCAAATTGGTCATTTTTATTTTAAAAAATAATACTAGGTACTATTAATTTCCTTTTGTCTACATGTGGAAGTATTGAGCTGGTCAACATTAGGCAAGCAAAATCGATTTTTTCTATATATTGAAAATAAGCCTCATCGCTACATTTCGCATGAAAGTCTTTCCATGCATTGTGGATAATTCGGAGACATGCATACTATAGCTTCGATTATTTTAAATTTTCTGGTAAGCTAAATGTGCTTTTGTCATGATAAATATGAAATTTATGCAGATAAGAATAAGAATAATAGTTCTACCTTTATGCATAATTTTTTTGAAAAACATTTAGAATTAATAATTGAAAATTAATTTTCTTTTTTGTTATGCATTATCACACAACTGTGTAACTAATTTTAGTTTTCGACAGTTCTGCATATAGTCTATTTTGAGATAAATATAAATTTGTACAGTTTTGCTAAAGAAGGTTATTTTCCCAAATCATCAATTTGCTGCATGGTTCACTAAATTGATTCACTTTCAAATCTCGCTAGCTGTTTTTTGTTGTTTGAATTTGTTTGCTTTCATTATCATTTTAAAGCAAAGTCAATTAAAAGTATAAACAAAACTAACTAAGTATGTTATAGATTGGTCAGCGACATGGAGGCTTTTTAGGTGTTTTGCAGAGGGCTCTTGCCAGAGCATCACCACATATTTGGTTTGAAAGAGCTGAGGCAAAGGACAGACACCTTGTTGCCCAGAGGCTACGACAGCACGTTTCAGATCCTAAAAACCCACCTATTCTGATATTCCCCGAAGGAACCTGTATAAATAATACATCAGTTATGCAATTCAAAAAGGGTAGCTTCGAAGTTGGAGGTGTTATATACCCAGTAGCAATAAAGTAAGAGTAATTTCTATTTTAAATTTCTTAATAAATTATTTTTGTTTTTAATTAAGATACGATCCACGATTCGGAGATGCCTTCTGGAACAGCTCGCGTTATTCCATGATGCAATACCTCTACATGATGATGACGTCATGGGCTATAGTGTGCGACGTTTGGTACCTTCCTCCTATGTATCAACAAGAAAATGAATCAGCAATCGATTTTGCAAATCGAGTTAAAAAAGTGATTGCCAATCAAGGAGGCTTAGTAGACTTGGTGTGGGATGGTCAGTTAAAAAGAATGAAACCAAAAAAGGAATGGAAAGAAAAACAACAAATTGAGTTCACAAAGAGATTAAAAGGTGAATGATACAGTATAAGCTGTAATGAACAAAAGTATACATAAGACTATGTACATACATATTTATATAGAACTGTTTCAATTCGTCAGATTCCCTGTTTTTAGTGAATCATCTTTTTTCTTATTTTTATAAGATGTATCTGGGTATTTCAATGCTCTTTGTTAAGATTAATTGAAGTTGCATTTTCTTCTTGTAATGTAAAAATTTAACTTATGTGCTTTTGTTTTTGATATTATACAAGTCGTATGTCAAAATATATTCGTGTAACTTTATTAAAAAGTGAGATTATATCGGCGGATGTCCTGTATGCCGGCTATACCTTGTAAAAAATAGTATAAGTATGTAGTTTGGGCTGTAAAACCTCAAACAGACAGAACCAAATAAAAATTCTTCCGCTATTTTTTGTGCAAAAAATAAATATTGCAGAAAAGTTCTTAAGATTTCAATGACCCAACAGTCATATAAGATATTTTCTTCAAAACTCAGATATGGACCAGCTAGCAACCATCGTCTAAATTGAGTTCAATTTTTATCTTTCAGCTAAACTGAACACAATCTTCGTTATAATAACTACCGGTAATTCAGTATACGAGAATATGAATTCGATTATTCTTTACAACTGAATTATAATAAAATAATTTTCTTACAAGAACTTTTCAAGCAATTCAAATATAAGACACGAAAAGATTCTATTGCAATTAAATTTGAAATTATAGGTTCAAGTCCGCAAGAATTCAATTTCTACATTCGCTTTCTTAACCAGTTCAATGGACTTGCCCAGTAAATTGCAAGAACTGAATTTTGAAATTCTCTACACTTAAACCTTAATTTCTCCTTTACACCGCATCCAAAAATTAAACAATTTCTGTAAATATATGGATTTTCTATTGGGATAAGTTAGAATAAAAAGTTTAATCTATTTCCTAATTCTTTATTGACTCATTTTATATATATATCAATTTAAATTGCATTACTGTGAATTTTTTTGCTTCTTATAAATTTCCAACAGTTTATCAGTGGCTGTTTGCTCCATATCCAGCGGTTGTGAAAGTTCTTCACTAGGAAATTGTGATAAATTTATTTCAGGATGTTTTAAAGTGAGCGGTGTCCAAACGCCTTGAATAGATGGACAGGATGTATGCCACATTTTTCTTAAGCGGAGCGAACTAGATGGACCATTTTGAGTAAGAAGGAGATTAATCCACTTGTTCATTTCTTCCCTCGTATTATTCCTACATGCAACCCATTCCCTTTCTCCACTCACTAAAATATAAAATTTTCAATTTTTATTTATAAAAAGACAAATCGATTGCAACATACGATATTCAGCTACCATTACGGGAGTCTTATGCCTGCGAGGTTTAACGTAAACCACTACTCCCGGATTAGTTTTAGCAAAATCCAATAAATCGTTTGCAAGGAAATCTCTGCAAATAAATTAAAAAAATATGCACTTACAAATGAATATGGATGCATTTTCCCACAGAGAGTAGGTTTCAAAGGCAAAAAAATTGTATCTCTTAGTGCGACGAAGATCTTTTTTTTTAAACACAATTTAATTCCTCAACGGCACCACATGTAAACACTCGTAAATCTGCCCCTTTTTAAGAATCAAGTTTCTGCAATCGACTACTTAAGAAAAGCAAACGCTGAATTGAAGAGTCGACTAAAGAAACTGCATTTATAAACGGGACGTTAAGTACGATGTCTTCGAGCGTCGCATTTTCCCTTCCATTTAATAAGGTTTAAAGGAGACCTGTTCAAAGACAGAAAATGAAAACTATAAAAGGCAACATTTTTCAGGTAATCAGGCCTATTCCTACGGAGAGATAAGGAGGTGATACAGTTTTCGAGCACAGTACCAAATTCAGCTTCCTTCAGATCGTAAATACCATTTTTTCCGTGTTCGAAATTTATGTAGAATTCTGGAATAGGCCTGAACAACCTTGAAGTGCAACCAACAGCTCGTAAATAGGTTTGAAATGAATTTGAGCCCTGACTTATTTTAGGTTCTATCGTCCTTTGATTATCTCAACCCAAGTTATTTAAAACTGCACAAGATTTTATTTTCCCGTCCATTGTTTAAATAAAAAATGTTTATCACTTGGTAAATCAAGAAGGTGATAGTAATTCTCAGGTAGACAAAAATTAATAAAATTCTTATTTCTATCCTATTATTACTTAAAACGAGATTGAAATTAGTACCTCACTCCTTTGCTAGAACCATTATTTTTGCAGAATTTTAAGGTGATCCGCTGCAATTGGCACACATATCTCCCGAGACCATTCTGTACCGGAGCTCTTGGGAAGCCGGATTTCAAAAATAAGTGACTGTTAGACATCCTTTATCCTATTTATTTCCTGAAGCTTGGCTGTTTTCAAGTAACCTACAATATTGACATTTCACGTTATGATACGGCCACTGACATATCCTGCGAGTGTGTTCAGTGTACAGTATACATACAGGTATGTTAGCGTTATAGTTCAGTGAGATAACTTGAAATCGTTTGTAGTTCTTTCTTCGTTGATTTATATAAAGAAACGTCAATTCACTCGTTGTCAAAGCAACTGTCAAGTCAGATTGTATTTTTCGGAAAATGATTTGTTAAGTGCACCTACATCTAAAAATGAGTTGGAATAACATAAAAACAATAGCCAAATTCGACGGCGGTAAGTAAATATCTTAATCACTTTCAATACCCGTTAATTAAATTTTAAATATACACTTTGCTTATTAGATTAGTTAATAATTTTTGTGAATATTATTAGCATAGAACTATTTGATTTTTGTATTGAATAACTGGCCAATAAAAACGATTTGAAGCCAATTCCACTGATTTGCGAAATAATCTCATACATCTTAAAGTGCATTTTAGCCAGACAGTTAAACAATATTTCGAAATTTCTGGAAATATACAAATTATACGCTTTAGACTTCAATCAGCACAGGTTGAAATAATTTCAAAATGTATCAATTTTCAATTTAATCTGATATGCTGTTTGTCCTCAGGAGCGAAATATCTTATTAAATTCTAGAAAATTCGGAGGGGTTTTACTGCGATGGTCATTCAATTTGTGTCACATAGTCCCATGAAGGTTTTAATGTCCTTGTCCTAATTCTGCTAAAGGGATATAAAAAGCAAATTTAAAATAACATTAATGTAAATCAAATGCTCCGATTTTTTCCATTAACTAATATTGTTTAATTCCTTTAAAATAGCATTTATAAAGAGGTATAGGATCGCATTTTCCTGCAGTAGTAATCAATATAGGTATATCATTTAAAATTGACCTTAATTGAGAATTTACTTTATAAAAAAGTATGTCGATTAACTATTTTATGTGCAACTATAAGAATATTAATTTTTTTTTAACTTCCGAGCGTAGACTTCCAATAGAAAATTCTAGATCAATACGATCCCAAGGATATTTCAAACCACCAAGAATTTGAAACATTGTGTAACAAAATATAAGTGTATTTTAAGATATACCTACAGAAAAATAAACAGTCAGTTAAATCAAATCAAATTATGATTTGTTTCAGCACAATTACACAACAACATAGCAGACGAAGGGAGCTACGGTGATTTCAACGCAACAAGAAATGTTGACAAAAATATAAATAATATCACAGAAACTAAGCCAAATACTATGCTTAGTCTACTTATTGAAAGTCTTGTACAATCAATTTGTGATTTAGTCTCAGATGATGCAGATTTGGCGAGTACATCATACGAAGCTATTTGTAAATACCTTAAACAGTCCAATCTAATCGATGAATCTTACTCTTTTAACGAATTTGAAGAAATGCGTGGTCAGTTCAAAACTAACATATATAAAATAATTAGTGCTGCAGCAGGACGAAATCTTCTCGCTCAAATGCCTCATATAAATTGCAAATATAAAACTGTTGAAACATGCTTATCCCGGTATCGTAGTGAATTTGAGGAAATATGCTTCATTGCAGGTAACTTGCAAGTTTGAACAAGTTCCATCGCTTTCTAAAATAAAGTTAACATTTTTAGGAGGTGGCTATGGTAAGGTTTACAGAGCGCAAAATAAACTTGATAGTTCTGAATATGCCATAAAAAAGATCTTCATTTATTCTACTACTATTACTCTTCGTCATCTAGCGGAAGTGAAAACCATAGCAACTCTTAATCATCCTAACATAGTATCTTATAAAGCGGCGTGGTTGGAGCCTTTTCTAAACGACGAGAGTCCAAACCAACTTGATGAATCTGATCATGAATCAACCGAGACACATACACATAATCATACCACAGATAAATCCTCCGACTTTATTAAATTTGAAAAATCCAAAAATGCCAGTAATTCCATATCATTTGAAAAACCATCGAATCAACATGTTACATCAAATTCCGGCCTGCATTTATATGATAAAAGCACAAATGATGGAATTGTTTGTAGATATCCTAAAAACAGTATTAGACGATATCGCCGAAGGACAAAAATGGCAATTTTATACATTCAAATGTCTCTCTGTCAATTAACTTTAAAAGACTGGTTGAAGGAAAGAAATGCTGGCAATTCATTTGAGCACTACTATAGACAATTTTTCCGATTTGGACCAACTCCCAGGCCTTACGATATTGTTTATGATATTTTCAGTCAAATTTTATCGGGATTAAACTATATCCATTCCAAAAATATTGTGCATCACGACATTAAGCCGAGCAATATATTTGTTGACTTAGATCACGAAAATAAAATGTCTATCAAATTAGGAGATTTCGGCTTAGCATGCCCACTGCAGGAGGAACATAGAGGAATTCAGTTGGGAACGCCGCTGTATGCAGCACCAGAACAGTTAAAAGGAGATTGCGATCCTAAGGTAAATTTTAAATTATTCTCATATTAGATAACATAAAACAGTTCGCTCACTGATAAATTGTTAAACGTTTATATTTGTAATTTCCCTTAAGAACGACGGAGTCATTTACCAATTTCCAAAGTCAAATTAGGGAAAAGGGTAGGCTTTAGGCTCGTAAAAGATTGTTAAAGAAATCGTTAAATAAAATTTCATTTGTCTCGTCTACTAATTAAGACCTAATATAAATTTATTGCTAGTGGTTACATTAGGTGTTTTATGTTATTTTATGATTGCTACAGATTTGCTTTTATTTCAGAGCGACATTTACAGCCTTGGTATTGTGTTACTTGAGCTTCTTTTGAAGTTCAACACTGAAATGGAACGTTGTCGCACTATCGAAGAAGCACGAAAAGGAACCCTTCCAACTGAATTAAATGAACAATCTTCAAGATTAATACAAAGGTAAGTCCAGAACATAAATTGAGTTAAATAAATAAGTTAATAAACAATAACTTTACAGTTTATTGAGTAATATTGAAGTAAGGCCAACTACAAAGAGTCTACTTGAAGCGATAAAAGAACGAAATTATTTCCACAATCTAAGCTCTGTGTTAAAAGTTCATAAAAATACAAAAGAACAAGAAGCTGAAATACATCTTCTCCGCAGAGAATTGGAATTTAAAGACATAAAAATAAATGAACTTAAAATTTTACTTCAAGAAAAGGACATGGAAATTTCGAGGTTATCACAACTCCTAAATTCTCAAAATAGTAATGTTTCAAATGATAATAAAGTGTAATGAAAATTTTAAATGTTTTGAAAATATTATGTTAGTTTAATCCATAAAGCAAATCATGGTACAAAAACGAAAAATATTCAAAATAGTTTACAAAAAAATTGAACTTAAATTTTGCGAAGAAAAACAAAATTTTCCTAAAAATACACAAGACACTTAGGGGCATAGCCATGAAGTCGGTTATTTGCATCTTGTTTCTAAACGATAAAGACCCTACATTTAGAGACTCCAAGAAAACATAATCTCACAGTACACATATTTTTACTGTGCTAATCGAATCCATCATTTTCTTTCGAATACATTTGAAAATCGGCACATTATGTTATTAGACCCCAAAAATTAGTACGCCTTTCTGAAGTTGCATAAAAATTTATTTGCTGGTTATTTTACCTCAGAATTCCTAATATGACTGAATTAAATTATGCTCGTAGCAACCCTACTACCCTTTGATTTTAAGAAAATTTAAATCACATACATAGAATTTGTCTTCGTATGCTGATTATCGATTCGGGATTGATTAAAAGACATTTTTACTTATACTATATGTGAAGCTTTATGTACAAACAATAATTCGATTACAGTTAGAAATATTCAATAAATTTAGAAATATTTCATTTTAAGCACATTAATGTTAATGTATTAACTTTAGTAAAACGCCTATCGATTTGATATTCCCGTGTTTACAGCTTAGTCAAGGATTTTTTATATTTTTTTCATTTATTATATTATATAACATACTTTGGTCACAAAAAAAAATCTTTAATAAATATAATAAAATTTCATAAATCAAACGTAGATTTATTAAAAGTAAATAAACTTGGCATCGTCCGGACTTTGTTCCATAGGACAATAAGGACATTTTAAACTGGAATATAACATAATTAGCGACTGGTTTAAATTAATTTTAATATACTTACATTGGCCCATTACTTAGTTTATTAAGTGCGTCTCGTGATATAACATGACCACAAGTCAATTTCATCGGAGGGTTATCTTCGGAAGTTTGTTGGCGAAGAATTGGGCAAGCAAATATTGAATGATATCTGTTTTCAGGATCCAAATCTATTTCAATCTAGAATATATGAATAGTTAATTTTTATGATATTCTTAATTGAACTAGTTAAAACGAATTTACTACACATAAATAAATGAAATACTTACTGGAAGTTCATCTCTCCCACTCCAAATACCGAGGACTTGTCGAGAAAGCATAACTTGTTTGATGTTCAATAAAGCGGGTAGGGCCGTACATCCGGCATTAACTATAATAGATAACGAAGAGTCTTTGTTTATACCCAAAGTGTTGCAAGCATCCTTAAGAAAAATATATGATGCTTCAATCCACATTTCCGGCGATATTAAATGCTTATACGGAGAATTTTGAATGCCAGTGGGTAAGTAAATCAGCATTCCCATTAAGTTTTGAATTTCTCTTTCAAAACGAATGACAAATTTTGAAAAGTTATTTCGAGCATAAGCAATTGCTTCAGCTTGAGCGCTAACTCCTCTCGATAGTATCTGTAAATATGGAGTTACAAATAAGCTGCTACAATTATATTTTACTAAACAGTTACCTGCATAAATGCTAATCTGTGAAGCTTAAATTCTAAGGAGCTCTGCTTAGCCTCCAACTCAGTCGAATATTTTGTAGCCCATTCTAATGCAGGGCGCAGATCATGATCCAAAATATATTCCCATATTTTGTAAATTTCTGCAAAAGGTCCAGCAGATTCGTGGACCTCCCGAGCTAAGTTCTCGGACATTCCAGATTCCTTGGTAAATTCCAAAAACCATTCCAATTATAATTTTATTTTTTAATTAATACCATACCTCTATTAATGCTTGTGCTACGTCTTCCATTCCTTGTCTGTAATAATGTTGAGCAATAATCTTGTTCAACAATTTTACATTTTTCTCATTAGTTAGGGCATCTGTACGTGCGGTTGCAGTGAAATCAGACACAAAATTACGATCAATTACTTTTCCAACTTTGCTCACTGTGCCGTGTAAATCTCTGTGCTCTGTAGTGATTCGCTGTAATTTTTCCTTGGTCTTGAGAATAGCTTCAGTTATGATTTCAGCTTGTCTTTCAGATATTTTAGCATTTTGTTGATCTAAAAAAAAAATAATTGGTAGTAGTTTTAAAATGTTTCTTAGAAATGACACAAAATTTTAAAAATTGTTATGTTCTTTAAAAAAACACCTTAATTTTTGTTTAATTAATATAAATGATTCTTATTTAAATATACGCAACTTTCACTTTTAGCAAATACTCCAATAATTCGAACTGGGAGCTAATAATCTCTTTAAATTTTATCTGCTTTGCTAAAAATGAATTCTTACATTAAATGGGCAGTTATTCAAATATTTTATATAAAAAGATTGTAAATAAAAAGTTATTTATATGAAATCCATCCAGTTCTATTGATAGACTGATTTACAGAATATAACATAAATTTACTCTAGTTATTTCAAGGATAGATAGGAATTAAATACGCAGTTTGATATAATCCTAAATTCACGTTAATAAAGGAAAGCCAACATAACTGAAAGTGCATTCGGCGAACGGCACTGCTCTGCAGAAAACTGCGATATTTCTGCAAACAATGAACGACAAAAAAGCATCCATTCTGCGAAGTTGTGCTTCTTCACCCCGTCCTTTGTACGTACCGTTCTCCAGCGCCTGTTTAATCTCCTCGAATAGAACTATAACATCCCTAATTACTTTATCGGAATGTTCGCGAATTGCAGTAAACTTGAGTATTACACGTTCTAATTCCTTGTCGACGGCTGAACAAGACTCCATTCTTTCGAAATGTTTTCACCAAGCAAATCAAAGCACCTGTCACGGCGAAATCCTCACACATCACAATTCAATCTTGTCAAAAACTACTTTTCTTCTTGTTTTTAATGGAATCACATGAAACGGATAATCCGTTAATGTACAGTTATTTAAATGACAAATTGCGAGTTCTATTTAAGATCTATCTCCATTCGTTTTGAAAACCTGAGAAGAAATAGTTACTTATGACGCAAGTTTGCCTTTATAAGTACAAATTATTTTATTGACTACAGCTTTCCTTTGTAAAAAATATTTTTACAAACTGAACTAGCGCAGAAATCGAACTCGTGCCAATGTTGGTGAGTAATTTATGCGAATAAATTCTCTCATGAGTTCTATTGACCCTCCACATTTTAAAATCTATAGCTTGGCTATAAATTAATGAATATAATTCGGAGGATAGTTTTTCGGACTCAATTTAAGACGAGGACAAAAGATTCGTAGTGAAGGTTGAGTTGAACAAATTTCACTGCGATTTGAAAGAAAATCAGTCCTTTTTTAACTTTACAGCATGGCTGTTCTTTTTCTTTTTTATTTTCAACTTCAAATGGCGCGATTTTCATGTTCAAAAAATTTAAATCTTTTGCAGAATATACAAAAAACTATCGATCACTTCATTTAATCCTGATTTTATGTTTACTTAGAAACTAAAAATTTTATTTATCTACAGTAGAGACCTTTTTCGCAGCTAAAAGTTTTACAGCTACGATTGTTGTTTTGAAAAATAGATGAAAGCTGTCTAAAGTAATCAGTTTTAAATTCAAATCATGGAAAAGAATTCTAGTAATATTCGTACTTGCCTTTGACTTTATTAATTTTTTATTTATTCTGCAGCACCGTCCACTTCAATTATTTTTACAAAATTAAGAATGAAAAAAAAACAGTTTCTAAATAAATTTTTGGTTAAATATAAATGAGATCGGACATAATAATTATTATAGTCACTAAAAACACCACACCATTTTTGTTATCAATTTATCTAAATATTTAGCAACTTAATTCCGCTGCTATATATTTCCCCAGATTTTTTAAACTTATCAATGGACTCATAAATAAAGAATTTTAATTTTGTATGGAATTATTAAAGTATCATTACATTAAAAGCCTAAGTTTCTTTAAGCGAACCTTGTGGTACTCTACCATATACTTGAATTTTAAACAGTGTTCATAAAGCGAATAAGAAAATTACAAAAAATAATCACTATATATGCATTTAGAATCCAACACAAGTATTTGGAGGCTTATTACGCGAAAAAATTTGAAACAAATCATCACCCGTGTCATAGATTTCTTATTTAGCCTTAACCTTTGAGTCTTTGACAATGAAAGCATCGAAAACAAGTTTTTCTTGGAAGTAGCAAGGGTTTCACCATAGTCCGCATTTAGAAACTATTTTACAGGCCGAAACATTTTTTTGTAGAGATTTTATAACGACTAGACATTTTTCAAATACAAAATTTAAGACTATTTATATAATTTATCTGCAAGTAGCACACAAGTTTAAACATAACTGGAGCACATTAATGTAATAAAACAGCACTAATGTCGCAACTTTATTTACAAATAAAAGACACCTACATGAATCACTTTTTCTTCTTTTTTTCACTTTTAGCTAATTCTAGGCCGAAAATTTGGCGAGCTGGTATTTTATAAGTTTCCGTTAATAAATTATAAATAAATCGGACTTGATTTCCCTGAATCTGCAGCTGACAATACTTTTGATTCGTTAATTTTAAAACGGTTGTACTAGCCGCAGCTCCCAGTTTACAGGCCTTCACAAATTCAGTTATAATTATGCCGTAAGCTTCCAAATTAGTTACCAGAGTCACTTTCTTATTTCCAGACCGGGTGGCTAAGGACATATGGATTGGAGGTTTATTACCAAAAACTTCGTTCTTTTGCCTCATTCCGTATGTGTGCTTCATGTTAGCCAGAATTGTGTGGTAGAGCTCATCGAAAGAGCACGTTTCCTTTTTGCAAATGTTGCTCAGAACCTCATCAAGTTTTATAATTTTGGTATTATCTACATACGGAAGCTTATTTTTATTTATGTACTCCCTTAATTGTTTCTTAATATCTCCTTGCGCTATCCCATCGCCTTTTCTGAAACTAAGTTTTGAAAAAAGTTCTATAGTTTCGTCCCCGACAGTATACAACTCCATCATTTCGCTGTGGAACAATTGTGGCTCGCTAGAATTTTGTTGCTCTTGTGCATTGTCGTTCGGTGTAAAATTAATTATATCTGGATGATCGAAATCTATTGATACTATTTTCTCAACGCCTTTCGTTTCTTCGCGAACAACAATCAAACCTTTTTCAGACATTGCGTGTAAAAATTTTGAGATTTTCTTGTATGATGTTTGCTTAAGGTCTATATTTTGAGCTGCAGAAGGTATCACATGGAGCCTATAAAAGTTGCTTGTTAGAACAGGCAATGATAAATTTTTCCGGTTAAATTTTAGAGATGTCAAAAACGCACTAAGTAAAATATTATCCATAATTTGAACTGAGCTGACTTCTTTTGGTTGCGACAGTTCGGTGGTTGCTTGCTCTGTGATTTCATTATTTTCTTTTGAATCATCAATAAGAAGTTCTTGAACTTCACTCTCTAAAGCTTCTACAGGTTCAATATTCACCTCTTCCTTTTCATCCGTCTTGTTATCCAATTTATTCTTTTTTTGCTGAGACCCTAATTCAGGGAAGTCATCTTCCGTCGGTGCCATTACTTTACTTTCCGAATCAGGTATTTTAAGGGTCACTGAAGGCTCAACGCCCCAAAGTTTGTCCCCGAAAACATGAAGCATTTTCACACAAGGGCCGTGTCCGCCAGACATATAAAGGTCATTACTACACCTTGCGAGCCGTCCTATTCCTACTGCGGATTTATTTGAGGTCAGGTTCACTGCGACCAGCTGGTCCTTTCGATAGTGACCATAAGCATTCATGCCACTCTCCTGACGAATAACACCTAGAATTAAAAGTTTGTAAAATACACTGACAACATTTATAAATAAAATAATTTGAATTCCAGCAACCGAAGGAATATTTCCTGAGAGAAAGAAATAAACCGGCAATTAGAAAATTATAAACCAACTGTGCTGCCGATATATTCAAAAATATTTAAAATGCAGGAAATGAGCTGTATATATTTAATATATATAAAAATATTCAAAAGAAAGCCTTTGAGAATCGAGATTTCGAACAGGGACGCATCCCGTGAAATATTTTTGTATGATTATGAACATGAATGGGAAACGCAATCGGGTTGTGGTTTATATATATTATCATTATAACAGGCGTTGTAGACGCAAGAGGAATCTGCTATTAAAAAGGCTTGTAGTTTATAGAATTTATCTTTTGCAAGATTGCTTTACCTGGAAGCATAAGATCAGCTCCATTTGCGAGTTTCGGCAGAACAGCCGGATGGGTTGTGAAATACGGCAAGAGGTCAGGAAACATCCACAGGGTGTATAAAGTTGGCACAAGATCATTCCCCTCATCTTCAAAGAACATGGGACGTTTGTCGACGGAATAAACACCTACGATGTTTCCTCCGTGCGTAATTATTTTTATAAAAGTTATTGCAGCTTTGGCTGGAAGAAGCGCTGACACACGTTCACCATCAAGATTTGGAAACGATTGTAAAATGCGAGATCTCATCTTTTTTGTGTCCGACCCTTTTAGTTGGACACTGCTTTTTAGTTTAAAAGGCTTTATAAACATTTTCACAAACGTGTTGACCAAAAATTAAAACTAGACAAAAACGTCAAAAGCTCCTAAGTGTGAAGTGAAATGCGGTTCTATAACCCATTTAAAAACTCATCAGTGCCAAAATTTCGCATTTGATTGCTTGTCAGAAGACTTTTACTTGTCAGTCAATGGGCCAGTAGATTTTTCTATTTGAGAGTATTTCGAGTGGCTTATTTACGTTTATATTTCCAGTAAAATGGCACTTATTTTAAGCAGGTAAGCAACACAATCTTTAATAAGTACTATGTGTTCTTCAAAATGGCATTAAGGTATTTTCTATCTACTTTGCGGCAATTGTTATGTAAGTGTTTTATTTTAGAAAAGAAATTAATGAATTGAATGGTTATTCGTAAATTCTGTGAACTGCTTACTATTTAGTTTTAAATTTTGTTAATCAGTAACTATTTAATTAAAGCGTATTTTCATACCGTTCTTAGTAATTTAAAATGGGTGGTAGTGTAAACACAAAATAAATCATAATTGCTTTTAAATATCTTAGAAAAGATTAAATTAATGGAAATATTTTATATAAAAACATACATCGCAATTCAACAAATTTTAATGCAGACTTACTTTATAACAACAGAATAACACTTAGGAAAACGACATATTTAAGTGCAGAAAATGATGTTTAAAATTATGGTTTTCATGACCAATTATTTTCTTTTAAGAAAAAATAGGGTATCTTAACATTAAAAACCAAAAAACACTTGAACCAATTGAAGCTTCCAACAAATAGTGCTGGGAACAAATTTACATAAAAAAAAATTTAATTAGAACAAGAAAAAAAGGAGTTTAGGCCAACACATAGACTACAATATTTTTGCATTCTTCTGACACGATGCGCAATAGGACCCGACATTGAGTTCGGTAGTTGATAATACCCAAATTATTGCATATATTAACTAAATAATAGTTAAAGATTAAAAAATATATATGCCGTATTGGAAAGTAGTTGAAGATTATATTTATTTTAATTTTGTGATTGATTCATTTTTTTTGGATGTTTAACAATTTCTTTATTCTTGCAGGTCGTTGTGTTTGAAACAAGCTCGAAACTTATGCTTCTCGAATACAGCTAACATTAAATGTATTTCGATAAAAGTGGTTCCAGTTAATCCACCTTCAAATGAAACATATGACGAAAAGAACATGCGGCTCAATCGAGAAATGTCTCCACATTTAACAATCTATAAGCCGCAACTTACATCTATGCTATCTATTACTCACCGAATGGCAGGTACGAAACTTGCCCTCTGTAAAACAAAAGAAAACTTTCTGCATATCTATTAATTTTAACACTTAATGGGCGGGCCACGTAAATATACGTTTTTCCATTTCGCTTCCATAGACGGCCAAGTAGATTTACGTTATTGGTTGAATTTTCATTTTTATGCGTATAATTTGTTTTTCTTGTTATCTTAGATGCAGTACTATCTGTTGATGGCACTGTAGTTTAACTTTTTAAATTTAATTTTAATTATTAGATAGTGCTTATATATTTTAATTTCCTCAAAAATGCCCAGAAGCCGAGCAAGTTAAGGGAAATAATACCCGTCCGTTAAGTGTTATTAAGCTGTTTTTGTCTTTAAAAAAAGAAAAAAAGTAAAAATTCGGTTATAAAGTTGTTAAATATACACTTCATTATTTTATTTCAGGAATGGCACTGGCTGGGTATGCCACAGTCCTTGGCGTTGGAGCCCTCGTGCTGCCACATGACTTTTCTCACTACATAACAATGATTGAAGGACTACATCTTGGAGCTGGTTCCCTAATAGCAATCAAATTTATTTTGGCCTTCCCCGCCGCATTTCACACCTGCAATGGCGTTCGTCATTTGTTCTGGGATTCAGGAAAGTTCTTAAAGATTCGTGATGTGTACACCACTGGCTACATTATGGTTGCTAGCTCATTAGGCTTAACGACTTTATTAGCTCTCCTGTAATTGTATTTTGTACATCAATCATTGTATGTATGCGTAATAAATTCTGAAGGAAGCAATAAATACTTAATTTCTTTAATGATTAATACACTCATTAAATTTATCTGTATATTGCTTAAGATTTTATAATGTTTTAATTAAATTATTGACGATAAACATTGTTTGGCCTATTTCCATAAATAATGACTGAAATAGTTAATTTAGTATCTTTCAGATCAGAATTTTTTTTCAGCAATAATGAGTAACATCGGTCTCGTTTCTGAGCGATTTTCACATAAATTGAGAGACAGGATTTTATATTTTATAAGAACTAAAAATGGCACCACAATTTTACGTTGTTATTTAAAAAATTTTAGTTGAACTCCACAAGCGGTGTATCAGTCATTTTATAAAATTTCATTAAGAACGGATGATAGTTGCATAAAAATTTGTATCTGCTACTACCTATCTAAATATTGATTAAGGGAATTTCTCAAACAATTTCCTTTTTCTTTTGATATACCTATAACTTTTTTAAAAGCTCCACTCGGAAATTTACCTTCCTTAGTAATACCCTGAATGAATATGCTCACTTGAAAATTCGATATGAAAACAATGTCTTTTATTTGTAGAAGTGTTATTTGGAAACCCAGTAAAATTGAGGGTATACTTCTAGTGATTATTAAAACTTTCTGATATTTGCTGAACTACAGGAGGGTACAGGGAAATAATAAGGTAACACTTATTTAAAAGTGAGAGAATCAGAGGCAAAAGATTTATGATTATTGTAAAGAACAATCTTGGCAAATTTTCGGGAAACTTTCGAAGAATACACAAATTAAAACAAATATTTTTAACTATGTAAATAGTGTAGAACTAGAGCAATAGAACGGAGTAAAATATTATTCAGTTATTTTATAATGTTTAGGAAAGGATTGTATAATGAAACCAATACAAATGTACATAGAATGCATAGAAACCTGTTGTTAAAAATGCTTTTAATTACTACTACTGTACAGCTTTAAGCAAACCCTAAATACTAATTTCTTTGTCCGATATGGTCACAGAAGCGTCCTCGATTATGCAATCCAAACCCGAATCGTCAAACACGAGCGGAATATTTATGGAATAAATCTTTGAAAAACAGAGTGAATTAGAGCACATATTAAGTTTTAAATATAAATTGATGCTTTCGTTTTCAGGAGTCTCCTTTTTAGGTACAGTTATATCAATTTCGATTTTGCTATCCAATTTAATGTTTCCGTTCTGTTTGTCAACGAAATAAAGTTCAGTAGGCAGGTAAACACTCCACACTTGAGGAGCTCCTTCCGTTAATTTCAGATCCTCTTTCATATTTATGCCAATCGATAGTTTAATTTTCCCTCCAGCGGATTTAATTTTCAAACTTCCAAGGTCAACAGAGTGATCGGGCTTAGTAGTGATATTGCTGTTCGCTCCGAAATTTAATTTAAGGGATTTTGTGGTCATATCCTTCAAGTTAATAACTTCAATGCAGTGGTTATTTGTATCAGCTACGTAGAGAAGTTCTCCGGTGCTGTTAAGACATAAACCGCCAGGCTCATTAAATGGGGTACTTGTGTCGAAGACCCCATTAATGGCGCAAGTCGAAACCGAGCTAATCCCAGAGTTGTCGACAATAATTTTCTTGACTTTATGGTTGTAGGTGTCTGCAACATAAACAGCATTCTCCGATGGATTGAACGCCACTCCTAGGGGATGTTGAAGTTTTGCTATTATTTGCTTTCCGTCAACATCTCCAAAGGCAAAAAGATTCTAAAAACAAAAGAATAATATCAATACTTTCAACAATAAGAAATAAATGAAATTGATAACTTGGTCCAAGTGCCGAACAGGAGTGACTAATAGGCGCCTATTATGTGTCGT
The DNA here is from genome assembly GCA_963969385.1 of Philonicus albiceps. Taxonomy (NCBI): domain Eukaryota; kingdom Metazoa; phylum Arthropoda; class Insecta; order Diptera; family Asilidae; genus Philonicus; species Philonicus albiceps. Next base: position 35,527,000 of record OZ017773.1, read on the forward strand.
TTTCAGTCAATCTGCAAACGACCAAGACACTACTACTTTCTTAGCTTCTTTAATAACTTTTTTTTTAAATACCATTTTTGATTTAAACAAATTATTTAATAAATACACCGATTATGGAGTCGCAGGTAATAGTTACATATCCACATTTCCGGCCTGGTTTAAAATTTTCTACATTTCGAATCTCGTCGGAATTAAAAATAGAAATTATAGTAATCAAATAATATGTAACATTCTAGTTTTTAGGTAATTGCCGTCAATTATCTTTTTATTTGGAAGACTTCAAGTCCTCACACAATAAATTGAAAATTTGAGAGCATATTGAGGGCCATTTTAGTTAAATATATGAATTAAGTTGCGCAATATAACATAAATAATGGAACGTGTCATCTATCTAATATTACTAAGAAATAACGCTGTTCATAATTTGGACAAAGTCACAAAATAAAATCTTAATTCTCTTTTCTGTACCAAAGGATTACGATCGCCTCCGACCACAGGCAGGACCTTGCCATCGGCGAGTGATACTTTCCGGACACAGGAACTTTCGCTGTCCGCTATATACAGAGTTTTGGTAGTTGCATCGATTGCTAGTCCAGAAGGCTGTGCAAAGGCAGCATTTTGTGGATAAGAATTATTTCGATTTTCTTCCTGTCCGTTGCCTACAATTGCAGCGCAAGACATGGCTGGAAATTTTTTAAATTTCCACCAAATCACGTCATCGAGAAAAAGGCCCCATATCTGGTGAGTTCCAGCCATTGCGATGAGAATTAAATCTTTCTCAGGCACTGATGATTCGTCCATGTGAAACGACATGTCCATATCGCGGGTTTTGTAGCAAGCAACATCCCAGGGTGAGGACAGCTCTTGATTTATACCTATTTTGCCACCGACCCGGTCGCTTCCTTGCTTTCCTGTTCCCGCCACCGTAGACACAGAATGTGTTTTTAGATCAATCCTACGAATTGCATGATTCCCGGTGTCTGCCACAAATAAAATGTTATCACTTAGAAAAGCTGAACCCTGAGGTGAATTGAACCGGGCTGTTTTAAAATCTCCATCTACAAAACCGTAGGTTTTACCCCCGATCTTTTGTAAAACGTCCCCAAATGCATTGATTATGAGAATTCGATGATTACCCGAGTCAGACACAGCAAATATCTCAGCAGAATCTGTGTTTACTTCCGATTTAGAGCAACATATTTTGCCTGGAAACTTAAGGTTTGAAGACATTATTAAATCCGTTGAAGGATTTAGAGGAAGTGTTTTCCTTTTAAGCGCATTCTGCTTGCCGTAGAAATCAATTGCAGCTGATACGTACTTTTGTAACAAATCAAAGTGGCCTTCACCCATTATAACAAAAAGCGGATTAGCTCTGGGGCCCAAGATGACTAACGTGGGCCAGCACTTAATCTTTAAATCCATCCACATGCTGGAAAAGTTATCGTTAACAACTGGATGAGTGATGTCGTACCTTTGCACCGCCGAAAGGATATTAGCAGAGTCTTTCTCGTTATCAAATTTCGCGCTGTGAACTCCGATAACAACCAGACCATCTTCCACGCTATAAATTTCCTCCAGTTTTTTTAGATCCGGTAAAATATGCATACAATTTATGCAACAATACGTAAAGAAGTCTAGGACAACAATTTTCCCCCGTAGAGATTCAGAGAAAGTTAGAGGTTCCGTAACGTTAAACCAGTCAAGATCTTAAAGTAAATATATCAGTTTTAAATAAAATGTGGTGCGGAAATAATTAAATGCCGTTTACCTTCTTTAAAGTCGGGAATACTTTTGAATGAGGTATCTGCTTTTTGAATGTAAGTTGCAAGAAGGTTTTTATGTTCGTCTGCACTCACTTCGCTTAAATTTTCTTTAAGATTTGTACAGTTGTAGGCTAACAAGTCTAGCATATCATAATCTTCCTCAAACTCCATCGTGTTAGAAAATATTCTTTTCAAAACTTTCAACATCGGAAAAATATTGCCTTATAATTGTCACATTGACAGCAAAACTCAACTGACTGGTTCAAAAATGAATAATTAAGGAAATTTATGTTCCAATTCTATTCATGTAACAAACACATAAAATTGTTGTTGTTCAGATTTCAGATTTCACTATTTATACTTTTCAATGATTTTTATTATAGATGGATAGAAATTTAATTTAAGTAACAAATGTTGATGATGATTGTAAGCACATCTTTCCATTTCCACCCCGTGCCACTGCGGAACGGCTGGATGCAAACTTAATCCTATCCCTATATTTTATATCAGTTGCTTTCAAATTTGGTTTGAGTTTGGCATGTGGCTTAACAGTCAAGTGGACGTCTAAATTGATTATATGGTTATGTTGCTGTTAAGAAATTGCATTAGATCAATAATACCCAAGACATACCGAGGTTTTTCAAGTAAACTATACTTGTTTAAATGATATTAAATATTTCCCTTTCAAGGACTATCAATGGACCAGCTGAAAACCGCGCCAATTGTCTGGGCCGATTTGGAAATGACGGGCTTGGACATTGACAAGGATCAAATCATGGAAATTAGCTGCATAATTACTGACACCGACCTGAATATCATTGCCGAGGGACCTGACATAATTATTCACCAAAGCGACAGCACTTTGGAAAATATGAACGAATGGTGCATGAAAAATCATAAAGAGGTACGTAGTCCTTCAGTTCCCATTTAAGATTTGTATGTGTTTTTACCTAGACAGGATTAGTCGAAGCATGTCGAGAATCTAAAACATCTCTGCAAGAAGCGGAACGCCAAATTCTAGAATTTTTGAAAAAGCATGTGCCCAAAAGGTCGGCTCCCTTGGCTGGGAATTCCATTTACATGGACAGACTATTTTTAAGGAAGTACATGCCAGTTGTGGATGAATACTTGCACTACAGAATCATAGACGTTTCGACGGTGAAGGAGCTGTTGAAAAGGTGGGCGCCAGAACTATATAAAGCAGCTCCAAAAAAAGTATGGAATCATAGGAGCAATAGCGATATTAAAGAGAGCATACAAGAACTACATTACTATAAACAATTTATGTTTAAGTATTAAGAATTAAAGTGAATAATGTGTAGATAAATTGATGTTAATATTTTCTTTATCATTATGGTTTTCTTTGAACGAAAGTTTATCAAGATATCTTATTTATTTTCCAAACATATTTGTAATTAGTGATTGTATATAGCCAGACAACACTTACACTTTTCAAAAATCATAGAATTTCCTTTGATTTTAAAAATTCTATGCAAAGTTGTCGTTGGCATTACACAAGTCTGAAAATTGACGACTTAAATTTAGCCTTATCTAGGTACGTCTCTTAAAAGACAGCAAAACGGATACTCCTACTTAAAGAAATTTATATGAAATGAATTTCCTGATTTCCAAGTAAATTGAAAATTGTTTAAAATTTTAATGTATTTAAATGTAAATTAATAATTTGATGTAAATAATATATGAACAAATATAATTCCAAGTTTGCAATTTTAAAAAAGTACTATTGCTTTTAAAAAAATCTCCCCCAATTTGGTTGTTACACTCAAATTCTGAAAATTGGCGAGATATCAGCTTGAGTGATACCTTAAAAGAAAGGCCAATAACCGAGTATGATTTTAAAAAGGTTTGAGTGATTAAGGTTATTTTATTAGTATTTCTTTAGTTTTTAAATTTTTAAAGTTTTCTACAACTTCAAAAGTGTCTATAGTACTTTTTTTTCAATAAAGCAGATGCTTGGAACTTTTATTAGATTAGATGAACATCAGCAAACCTGAAGAAGGAAAAAAAAAATAACATACAAACTTTAACTGGGGCCCTGTTACCAATTAACGGTCAGAAATTGGGTTAACTTTAAAACAATAAAAAAATATAGAAAAAAACAGACTTTGTCTAAGGCATGTATGACTCAAAATATTGCGCTATCACCCCCTTAAGACTTTGCTCCCGGCTGTATAAACGGTGTAACTGGTACCCATAATGTTTTATATTCGTGCTTGTTATATGCATCACTTCTTAAAATATCCTAGTAGTCTTCTAGCTAGGAGCTATCATTAAAATGAAAAGTAGGTTAACACAATCAGCCTCGGTATGGGATCGCATTAAAAATATTTTGAATGCTTTGAGTTAAACTAAGGATTCAAGATTTTAAAACACTTTTTAATGCTTTCTTAATTAGAAATTGACCTTTTCTGAGTTAAATTTGAAATATTTACAAAAGAATTCATGAAAAAACTGCTTTCGGACTGATAATTTCTGAAATAAAATTTATCTTTTCTGAAACACATTTAGATTATTCTGTTTAAAATTTTTAGACAAAGGGTAATTGTTTTGATAATTTTTCAAAAGAAACTAATCTTATATAATCAGATATGATAGTATAATTAACCATGCATAATGCCTGCAAATGGTCATCGCAAGACCTTCCCGGCAAATCAGTAAAGTACCACATTAATGATTAAATTCTATTTTTTACTGGGTGACGTACCTACTTAAATAAAATAAACATGTTTACGTTGACCGACCCGACTTGATTATAGTTAAAAATGAGGTAACACACCTTGCGTTTTTGTGTCCTAAAAAAGCTACGACTTCTATGGTAATTACGTTTCGGCCCAAGCCCACGTAAACCCAAGAGCAACTACCACATCAAATTAGGCACTTTATTTTTTCAGGTCGCATTGCCTTTCATAGGACGAGAGTAGAGCAAACGTTTTACGTGGACTAATCACGAATTTCTAATGTGGACTAAGTTGCTCTGTAAGTGTAAATCCAGCAGCTCTCATAAAATTGAAGTTAGAAAATCGGAAGAAAATAAATTTAAGACCACTAAAGTGTGGAAAAAAAAAACAAACCGTTGATCATCAATGAAATGGTGACTCACTATCGAATTGCCACGAATGGGCTCCTGATGAACTTTGTAAAAAGTACTGCTGAACAAATATCTGAAATTGTGCTTAAGACTAGAACTACTGTAACTTTAACATTTCTCTTCTACATATTTATTTTAATACCCTTTCACATCACAATTGCTTGTAAATGGAAAAAGGCCATCGAATATCTCGAAATTTTCAATCTTATTAAAATTGGGCATAAATCTGGAGAGCTAAATACACCAATTTCACTATTCTTGGTAGTTTTAGTGTTAAGAACGATTTGAACTTTAATGGTTAATGATTGGATATTGGGCTGAAACCAAACGATGTTATTTCCAAAGAAACTTGGTAAGATAATTTCTTAGCCTGTAATGTAATTAGAATCTGACCCATTTAGTTTTTTGGGCTGCAAATATGACAAATGTTTCGAGAAAAAAATACAGTAAATGCTATTCAAGTTCTTTATTTCCTTTCGCGTTCATGGTCCGCTCATTCAATGGAAAAAGATTTAATATTCTTCGGCGCCTTCTCCTTCTCCGTCACCAGAGTCCATACCGACTTCTTCGTAATCCTTTTCGAGGGCAGCCAAATCTTCACGAGCTTCAGAGAACTCGCCTTCTTCCATACCTTCGCCGACATACCAGTGCACGAATGCACGCTTAGCGTACATCAAGTCGAATTTATGGTCCAAACGAGCCCAGGCCTCAGCAATAGCGGTGGTGTTGGACAACATGCAAACAGCGCGTTGAACCTTAGCCAAATCGCCTCCTGGTACAACAGTTGGGGGCTGGTAGTTAATACCGACCTTGAATCCAGTGGGGCACCAGTCCACGAATTGGATTGTGCGCTTAGTCTTAATTGTTGCAATGGCTGCGTTAACATCCTTGGGGACGACATCTCCACGGTACAACATGCAGCAAGCCATGTACTTTCCGTGGCGAGGATCGCATTTGACCATCTGGTTGGCTGGCTCAAAGCAAGCGTTTGTAATTTCAGCAACAGACAATTGCTCATGATAAGCCTTCTCAGCTGAGATGACTGGAGCGTATGTTACCAACGGGAAGTGAATTCGTGGGTATGGTACCAAGTTAGTTTGGAACTCAGTCAAATCGACGTTAAGGGCACCATCAAAACGGAGAGATGCAGTGATCGAAGACACAATTTGACCAATGAGACGGTTCAAATTAGTGTAGGTTGGGCGTTCGATATCCAAATTGCGGCGGCAAATATCGTAAATTGCCTCGTTGTCAACCATGAAAGCGCAGTCAGAATGTTCAAGCGTGGTATGGGTAGTCAAAATTGAGTTGTAAGGCTCAACAACGGCAGTGGAAACTTGAGGTGCGGGATAGATAGCGAATTCGAGCTTAGATTTCTTGCCATAGTCGACAGAGAGACGTTCCATCAAAAGGGAAGTGAAGCCAGATCCAGTGCCGCCACCGAAAGAGTGGAAGATCAAGAATCCTTGAAGACCAGTGCATTGATCAGCCAATTTCCGGATTCTGTCCAAAACAAGGTCAACAATTTCCTTGCCGATTGTGTAATGACCACGGGCATAGTTGTTTGCAGCATCTTCCTTTCCAGTAATAAGTTGTTCTGGATGGAAAAGTTGGCGATAAGTTCCGGTGCGCACTTCATCCACTACAGTTGGTTCCAAATCGACGAAAACAGCACGGGGTACGTGCTTTCCAGCGCCAGTTTCGCTGAAGAAAGTATTGAAGGAGTCATCTCCTCCACCGACGGTTTTATCTGATGGCATCTGGCCATCAGGCTGAATTCCATGCTCTAAGCAGTAGAGTTCCCAGCAAGCGTTGCCGATTTGAACTCCAGCTTGGCCAACGTGGATTGAGATACATTCACGCTGAAATTAACACAAAAAGGAAGAAAGTTATAATTGGGCAATTAATCACTGCAAGAAATGAGATCACTTCAAAATTCCAAGTTGCCGGCAACGCCCAAACTTTCGAGACCGGCAAACAAAATGGCCGATGCCCTCATATTTTTCACTAATTTCGTTGCACATTTCACGTAAAACAAATTGCTCGAAAGTGGAATTTCTCTTAATAACTTGAACTATGGCAGGTACTCACCATTTTTACTCAGTTGATTTTTTTTAGAATCAGCAAACAGGAAATTTAATTTAATTAACAAACGCACTTCACCGTTTAGAACAGCCAGCTATGAAGCTCTCCAAACAGATAATAGTCTAGAAAGCTGTACGGGCTGGTATTTATACAATTCCTGACGTCACCATGACGCCTCGCTTTCTTGACGCTGATTGGTCTAATTTGAGCGGAACACTTTATTATTTGGTTGTGTTAGTTCAGACAATGCGGATTACGTTGCGGTACTTCTTATAGGGTGCCACAAATTTTCCTCAAAGTTTTTTAGAATTCTTTTGAAAAAGGAATTTTACAAAATATGAAAATATTTTTTATATTTATGCTAAAGTGAATTAAAAGAATGTCTTGATGCTAATAAATAGTGCAACTTTTTCGTACATATTTTATCAAGAATTAAAGAAATTTATTGCACTGCATCACCGGGGAAAAGAATTTTTAAATTGAATTGCAAAGATGGTTCGAATTTATAATACAAATAATTTATAATGAAATAGAATTATCAAAATTAATCCTATTCAGATAAATATTTAGAGCCACCTTGTGAAGTAACTGCATGAAGTCACACTCTATTTTGCGCAGGTGTGAGCTACACTCATAGGAGGTTCTTTGCTGGAGTGGTGATGTCACCAACTTGATGAATAACTAAATGCAGTTGTATTCTCGTCCCATTCCCCTCCGCTGGTGCGATGAGATCAATGGCACATGTTTCCACTCGGTTGGTTTTTTATCGCTCTCAAGCGAAGGTAACATTTTTAGAGCTCGATGCTCACTTCTGGGTTCGTGAATTTCGTTGAACTTTTACAATTGTTCTTAATCAACCGCTGAATGAGCCCCTTAATTGGGTAACTTAGCTAATTTCACCCGTATTTTTACCCATAATTTTCGTAGGTGTATGAGTCAGAAGAAAGTTCCCACACTTCTTAGAGGAAGGCAAGCTGGAATCGATATCGCTCCATATTAAAAATAAAAATGCATCCCACACCCCGAGCTCGGCGGCAGCTGCGTAGTGCTGACCAAATTTGGCCTACAGTCGCGCCGGTAAGAAATCTGTTTTCTTGGTAGTTGTGCACCATTAAATAGAAGTCTAAAAATGGAATTATTCCCCCTTATCGTGTTGCAGTGTCCTACAAAACATTGATCTTTAGGTGCCCGAGATTCTTCTGGAATTTGTAAATACGTGGATACCAGCCAGGACCAAATCAGTACGTTAAGAAATGCTCTTTGTTATTTTCTAAAAAAAACACATAAACCATGATAATTGGGATCATGAATATTTGAAATCAGCCAGTAAGAGGCGAATTGAAAATGTTAACAGGGAGATGTCGATAGGAAGGGAGAAAAAAGGTTCCTCGTACTTTGCAGATTTTTTTTAATTTATAGGATGTGTGCAAAAATTAACATAAAATAAATAACGACGTTTATTCATTAATTTTTGGTACTCTTTTTTTTTTGAGAATCATCAAATACAAGATGTGACGCTTGTCACGTATTTTCTTATCTTTTTTCGACTTTGGTCCCGTTAGCCTACAGTTGCAAATTTTTCTAAAAGTAATGGTTATAAAGAGCTTATATGTGAGAGAAAGACAAAAATTTAGGGGGAGACGGAACTAGAACCACGTTTCACCACCCAGAGCAGCGCACACACTCGAATATTTTGTCCCGCCTTTAAAAATGCACAATGAAAAAACGTAAACAGTCTGCATTCGTAAATATGCTCTGTGTGTGCTAACTGCCTCTTCCTCATTCTCGATTCAGAATTTTCTTATGCCTGAGTATTGTGCCGGGACGGCAGTAACATCACACATGCAGAGGCACCCAGCGCAACACTTTGTCCCGCCTTTAAAATGCGTGATAAAAAAAAACGCTGCACATTATTGTCTACACTGTAAGTGCTGTAGATGAGAATATTTGGTTACCTATTTTCTCTTTCGTTCTTATTGGCATTTAGATAAGGCATGGGAAGCAGTAGTATTTTGCTGCTTTATCTAATGGGAAAATTTTGGGCTTGTATAGAGATCTTGTATTGATGCACTATGTGCTCACATGTAAGGTTTTTACTGAACAAATTTATATTCTTCCATGTCAAGCGTTTTAAATATCAAGACACAAATTTAAATAAAAACCTTAAATGAAAATTGTAATTTTCAACATTTTTAAATACCTCTACATAATATTACTAATTGTTATAAAATATAAAATTTTGGAATGTGATTTTGAGGGGGAAGAAGGTCGGCAAAAAGAAAAATGATAAAACTCAATTAATTTACTTTGGTATACCTATACGAGTTTATCGTGAATCGTTCGTCATCGAATTTATGTGTAACAAATGTTGCAATGAATGCTACTTCAGCATAGGTACTGTCTATTTGAAAGGAAGAAGAATCACTTTGATTTGGAAATTTTTGATTAAAACATAATTCATTTATTTATTTATTTATTTCGTCTATCAATTACATATTGATTTTACAGACTAGTACAACTACTGTAAGAGGTACAAATTCTTTACATAATCATCGCAGAATTCTAATTTTTCTATCTCTGAAGGGCTCTACTGGAAGTATGATTCTGGAAGGAATTCAATTTATTTATAATTAAATAAAATTTAATGAGAAAAAAAATATATAGTCATTCATGTGAAATTCTAAAATGTCTCGTGTAATACAACAGCGCATTACTGAATTTAAATAAGCCTTTTCATGTTTCATTGCGAAGTGAAGGCAAAAATATAAATTTAGTAGTGTTTGCTTGCGTTTTTTTAGTATGTTATTTAAAAATGCGAAGCACAAAAATATTTAACCCTTTCGGTACGGCATTGTAAGCCGCGAAATATGTTTTGCTGCAAACACTGTAAAATTTTACTTCCAAGCAGCTTACAGTGGGCATTGATAGTAATCTCGAGTTCCGGTTAGCATCCATGGAAATAAAATAATGAATGTTTAAATGATAACAAAAGTAAAAAATCCATTTGGCGACTTTACGCAAAGTATGCATACTATAGGGAATGATCATATAGAGTTTTCTGTGAATGCCAACTTTAGGCGACTGTTATACCCAGGGAACATTTCGCGGATGTTGATTATAGGCGACGTTAGTACCGAAAAGGTTAAATTTTGCGCGGATTTGTAAACAGTTGAATTTTAAACTATGTTTAGGGCAAATTCAAGGGTGTTTTTCTTTTTCGAAAACATATGAATTGCATTGAGAAAGGTTTTCTTTGAGAGGTCACGATCGATTTCAATTCCTTCGTGAAATTTATTGATGTTTTTCCTCATTTGTATGGGATATCTACGGATAACATGTGCAACTTTTTGATTCTACAAGATTTTCCGGACGAATTAGTTGCTTATTGAATTCGGGCATAGTATTCCAAAAATTTATTATTTCAATATACGTAACATGATTCATAATAATAAAAAATAATCATGATTTTTGTAAATTTTGGAAAGTTGCAAAAATATGCGATTCTACGCATATATCTCATAAAATTTATAAACGGTCCTTAAGGTATTAAATAAATTTAAATCAGGCAATATGACCAACAAAAACGCATAAATTTTCACTGTAAGTGAAAGTTAGGTGAATTCTTTTTTAATCAGTTCGAATTTCCGGTAAGTGATAACTTTTTTCGCTTTAATTCTTTGCACTACAAATTTAGTTTAGCAGCAGAAAGATGATCTTTTGTATAGAGTAACATAAAATGTAAAAATATTATGCATTTGTAAATATTTTATTATAATTTTTATTAATTTAAAAAAAATAATAAGAATTGACCGTTTGGGTTTTAACAAAAATTATTATAATTATTACTTAATTATTCATTCAAAGTAAATGGATTATATAATTTTGACCGACATAACATGCTCTAGCAAAAACAAACAAATAAATAAAAATTAAAATGTTATCCCATTTATTTCCGTAACCCTTATCAAGTAATTTTGCTTTCGTTAGTTGAGATATGACCCAAAGAGGTAACTAACTATGAGATACCAGGTGGCGTTAAAAAATATGCTTTTACGGAAATGCGGTGTACAGTAATCAAGAAGAAGAATGTAATATGACAGTTGATAGTTCACCGTCAATTGCAGGGGGAGGCAGGGCTGAATTAGCCATCTTCATCCGTGTAAAGTTATCTGGACAGCTCGTGAATTATATTAGCAGGAAAAAATATACCCAGAGATGCCAGACTTAAGGGAACCCCTGCGCGTTTCACCGTTCATCAAGGCAAGTACCAATTTTTAAGTGCAGCTGGGCCTTTTAACCTCTGTCTTCCACAATTATGTAATTTTCAAGTATAAGGTTAGAAGTGACAAAATCATTTCAGTTCGGTCGGTGGAGTCTTCTCACTGTAGGAATTGCCTATGGAGCCTACCACCAGAGCAGACTATCCAAAAAGGAAGTTAAGATCCGCGAAATCGAAGCTAAGCAAAAGGCCATCCGGGACGCCAAATTGGCTGAGGAGAAGAAGCGCAATGCTGAGGGTATTCTAAGCGCCGATGGAACTATTTTAAAAACTAACTTTTATTTACTTTTAGCTGAAGTACGTGCTCTTGAGGAATTATCCCGACCCTCAAAGAAATAAACTGATTTTTGGAATAATTAGTACGTTACAATAAATAAAACATAAACTACAATTTTCTCTATTTCTGCATTTAGCCGCATTTAACAAGTCCTCGGCTACCATGCACATTTTCTTATAAGAAAAATTACGTGCTATTCACCTGTATTAAATAAATCATTTGAACTAAACTCCGATTGCGCTGATATGGGCTTAGGGAGTTAAGTCCTAAAACGAAGTAAGACTAAATAGTCGACAGATCGATATTAAATGTTCAGGATGAATCTATGTAAAATTTCAATTAGATTTATATTAGAATTTCCTAGGAACAGAGTAGGGCTCTAGGACGGGATTTTCATCCATTAAACTTTGTAATAAAGATACGTGGACTATTTCCCGACACCCCTACTATTTCTTGGTCTATATTATTTTCAAAAGGCAGATTGCGAAAACAGTATGCGACATATATGGATTTGTCGATTGATCGGCCTGGAGGGGGTTAATCATTTTACTATAAGAAAATCACACTGACTAAAGTGAGTCCAACTTCCATAAATGGATTTAAAACAATTTTTAAAATTCATCGAAATAGCCATAAACAATTGAGCCGTTTATTTTAAAAGTTACCAAGTCCAAAATATAGAGACGATTTTTTTATGTTCAAGGCAAAATCGACTTTATTTTATTTCAGATTTAGCCCACTTTCAAAATATGCTACCAAATTATTATGGGGCAACGATGTTTCATCCACCTTGAGAAGTACTTCTATTTCAATTATCTTTCTTATAGCTGAATCGTAAATTCGAGACGATTCTTTTGTCAGTCGTGCTAAAACTCCTATACCCTCGGTTGAATATGTTTGAGGCCTTAAGGGATCACATTATATTTTGATGTTCATAGCTCTTTCAATAACAAAAAACATTGCAAAAGACGGAATCGAATCTTCAAAACGTTGCTAGTTTTTAGGGTTCCATATTAGACTCACCTTAACTCTTATCGGATCGCTCGTCTTTCATAGACCTTTTTCTCGAAAACGACGTAAAGAAGGACCTAAAAATTTAGCAAAATGTTTGGTCGATGGTCGAAAATAATGAAATATTGGTGAATTTTGTCCTTTAAAGTAAATTAATTAAGTTTAATTTTTTGTATCGATGGAAATGCCAACTGGGATTCCAAGAGGATTTTATTTCAAAATGTTTAGTGAATTTGTTATAAAGACCCCCTGTTTTTAAAGCTCAAATCTCGAAATCCTCAGATTTAGTAAGTATTAAGCAAAAGATAACAACATAACTGCACTTTCTTCGTCGGTCTAATAGTTCTTGAAAGAAAATATATTTTTCATTTTTCAAAATTTATAAGATCAATCTCCCGTCTGTCTCTAAGCATCTCTTTATATTTCATCATATGAACGCCTAGGGTTAGTGATAGCACCAAGATTTTAAATCACGTTCGTCTTTACGTGATCCACATATGAATGATATTCAATAGCTGAATACGAGGCTGAATAAAATGTTGTGACGACGTGTTAAACCACCAATTGATTTGGTAGATAATGTGCTTGGTGGAGTTGCTAAACAGAAGAAGCTGACTGTTCGCCAAACTTTATTTATTTTAAAATGAAAATATTCAACTTTAACAAGACAAACGGGAATTTCTATAAGAATTTAACAGACTGGGTAGATGGATGCCTCAGAAAAATTACTTATAGCAAGGTGAGACCCACAGCCAAAGCAATTGCGACCGCGAAAGAGGTCCAGCCAATAGCCCAGACAGCGCCCATTGTATTCAGCATGAGGCCGAGGTCCCATATTAAGTGCCTTATGCCTCCAATCGCGTGGAAGCAGAGCGGAAGGGCGATGAGCCCCTTGCCTGCGAAAAGGAGCCAAGAAGGTACGTCGAAACTCTCAATCCACTCGATGTAGTAAACCAGGTCGTGGGGCAGAATCAGGGTTCCAATTCCAAATACGAGGAAGAAAGTGGATATAACGCATCCTGCGGAAGACAAAAAGATGGAATTTATTATGCGATTCTTTAGGGAACGGGTGCCTCACCGGAAGTGCGGTGGAATAAAGACGCGATCATATGTAACTCAAATTTGTAAATCGTCACATGAGGAGACATGGGCCTCTTTCTACAAGCATTCCTCTCATCAATTTGGCAAGGTAATTTAGGGGCTCGCACTCTTTCGAATTGGACGTGCTTAATTTGGTTAATCGCTGGCGCACAAATTCTTGATTTTGTTAGTAAATTCCTCGTTCCTCGGAGACACCTTTATTTTAAAAATGAATTATTATAAGCCAATGAATAGCTCACTTAACTTTACCATATTAAAGACATGGCTGTACCGTCAATGTAATTATTATTTCTAAAAAAGAAATTAAGGTTACTTTTGACAACGCTTATTTTATTGACTAGTACCTTTGATGGAAGTTAAAATCATAAGCGCTCTGCGTAGCGTATAAACGGACGACTCTTTTAAAATTTAAAAAAAATTTTCATTAAAACCTATAATTTTGTCTATTATTTTTAATTTATGTGAATTGGTTGGATCCAAGCGAGCTGCCGCTTAATAGTTAAAAAACGATAAGTTTATGGACTTTCTATTATCAGAAAAGTTAGAAACTATTAAATAAAATTCTCGTTGCTCCCTAATAATGAATGTTTCTAATTGTAACAAAATATTTTCACGTGATCGAGTAACAAAAATGAAGCTTATTATCGAAGATTTGCTATAGTTTGGTTTATATTCAAGTTTTCGTGTTGTCTTCAAACATTTAGTAAAATTCCAGGACGTTATATTGTGAGCGATAACGAAGAACTGCAAAGTGAAAGGTATTTAGGGTTACTGACTCTTTGAAAACGGTTTAATGTCTTCTAGAAAGTTTTTATTTCACACCTTTTGGTATAATCTTTTAAATGATCCTACATCGATCTAGATTTGCGCAGATTCACAGAGTAAATCGATTACCTCTACAAGCAAAAAAAGGAGAATACTGGGGAAATTATGCATTTGATTTAAAAGATCGTTTTAAAATAAAAATTCAAATACACTTTCTTAAAATTTATTACTTCTTACGTAAAATTATTAAGATAATCCATTTCCAAAATTAAGCATTAAGCTTATATCAGAGTTTTTAATATTAAGAGTTAGCATTTTTCAAAAGCGGAGTTAATTCATTTGACTTGTGAATGACTCAATTAATAAGTTTAAAATGTCGATATGTTGGATCAGAAATACTGAACTATTAAAATGTAGCACCAAATATAAAATCAGCAATCCAAAAAAGCCTTGCCTATTGATATAAAAAAAAAAGAATCTCGATGTCTGCCATAGTCATTTTCATTTATATGTTATTTCCGCGTTACGTTGTGCTTTTCGATTATTCTAAAATTATTTAAATGTGATTGGAAACGCTCAGATGCTTATCTTTAAAAGATTTCAATAAATTTGTGTATTACAAGATAAGCATTTTGACTATGCAATTTTGAAACAGCAACCCCAAGCTAAATGGGGGTTTATTTAGCTGTTTTATACAGGGTGTTTTACTAAGGTCTGAACAGGGGTATGCCAATCGATTGTACATGGTATCGTGTTCAACATTTATTCGAAATCTCTCAGCTTTTTAATACGATATTAATTAGTATCCTACGATGTCTCTGAAATAACTTCCAAAGCATTTTCTAGGTTGATCCCCTCCAAATTTCATTTTTAATTTAGCCACTAAAGAATTGGCAAATTGTTTCTATAGGATTTTTTCCGTAGATTATTGATTCGTAAATGAAAATGAAATTTATCAGTAACATTACAAGCTCCTGGATCATGGAGCATTTGGATTTACGAATTCATAATTCTGTAGTGGCAATGTTGCTGTTGCCCAGTGTTTTCAATTGCAATTTTAGGCGTGAAGGACCGATTTAAGGGAGGGTAGGGGAGGCGAGCTTTCGAACAAACGTTGATCAGGAGATCATATAAAATCGATTGGCATACCCCTGTTCAGACCTTCGCGAAACTCGTGTATATAAGGCGCGGACAATTTATTATCAATGAACTTAAGCTTTTTAATGGAAAAAAATAGTATAAATCAGTTCATGAGTTTTAAAGTTATGAACGAACAGATATTTAAAAAGAAAACATAGTGCAAATTGATAATCGATAATTTTCGAGAAAATCCCAGAAGTATGGGACAACATCTTTTCATACTTATGGTACACTGAATTCTGTATCTATGAGCATTTTATGCTTTTATGATATCATCTTTCATTTAAAATTATTTCGGATATGTCACACACAACTATAAAACTATAAATTTCAATGAAATAAATAGGCAAATCAAACGTATTAAACGCAAACATTTTTAATTTTTAAACCGCTCCGTAGCAAATAATCGGTGCTTGTGTTTGATTGAGGGGGAAAAAAGAAACCATTTCCGCATTTATCAGCAGTTATATTATTTACCTTACCCCAAACACCCCAGCGATCTTTACAACGTTGTTTTATACGGTGAAAAAGCTTATTCCATTGATAAAGTAGAAGTTGAGCAATTTGAATGATTTAAAAAGAAGGATGGTATAACGAGTACGCATCAACAACTATGAATCACTTCAATTGGGAGCAGGTCTTCTCAGAATTAATTCGTAGTCTCACTAGGTTTTAGCATCAATTATTGAATAATTTCATCTGCAGACCGGACCAGAATAGTAACGACTTTTATCTTGTCTTATTTTTAATTGCCTTAACAAAATCACATTGCTTATATTCAACTACCAGCCCAAAAGAATAGATGATTTATAATATTTTGTAGTTTAGTAAGCACACGTTTTGGTAGTAAATAATTGCAAATTACTGAAAATTATTGAACAGCGCCGTCTCGGCCGGTCTCTACTGGTGCATATTTTGAAAATCAATTAAATTTTATTGATCTACTTCTCGTGCTGAATTGCATTTTACGATTCTTGGAAGAAATGTTCCTCATTAGTAACCTGGTTCCATAATTAGACTCAATATTTCTATTTGTCTCCAATGAAGGTAATGAGGTACATTTTAAGACTAACCAACAGATCCATATGAGATATGAAACTAGTGTGGATGAATGATCACTACTAATTGTTAGTGTTGAGTGCTTTTACATATATTTTCCAGTTTTATACATATTGGGAAGCATAAATAGGACTAAGGAAAATAAATGAATTATAGTTAGGGTAAGTTTACTCCTACTACCTCTTTATAATGATGCTTGCCTTACCTTATTAGTAAATATGAGCAACATTTTTCTAAATATTTATTGCTGTCATTCATGAAATACTTAAAAATATACTTTTGTCAAAATATTTTAAGGTCGACTACTTTTTACCACCTTTATTGCATCAGTTTATTGAGTATTTTGCTGTGTTAAATTTTTTTTGATCAGTATTGTACCTAAAAATGATTCATTTAATTTTTGTTAATGACGCTCCGCATTTCAATTTGCTTATTCTTATTGAAAACGTCTAAAAAATTTATTAATTAATTAAGTTTAGGCTAAAACTATAAACTAAATGCGAAGTGAATTGAATCAAAAGAATTACATAGGTATTATGATTTATAATTCGATATTAACGAAAGTATTAAAAAAGACGTGTAACTTAAAATGGAGCTCTTAAATATTTCAAACGCGTCTTTCGCAAAACGTCGTTTTTCTTCAACTGACTTAGATGATAACAGATTTTCAAAATGTATTATTATCAGTGGCAATTCCAGATATCCAAAATAAAATAATTCAAAATAATGTACACCTTACATTTGTGTAAATGGTTTTCATAGATCATTATTTTTAAATTTATAGGGACACTGCATTCAATTTTTGAGACTATTTTTTGATTATGGTTTGAATGGGGTGAAACTAGTATTTTTTATTATTATTGTAAATAAATAAGATGCATATCACTTTACATATTTTAGAAGATACTTTCACTTTTAGGGTTGCTTTTTAGCATTTTATATTTTTTTTCTTCTGAAATTGGTTTAAAATCAGTTTCTATTTTGGATGTGTACTTTGACCAGAATTAAGATGACTTTTATTTAAATAACAAGACATTTTCTTGTATACTCTACAATTCTAAGGAATTAAACAAATAAAAATTTGATACCTGAAACTCTACAATGCGTAATATTCTGTACTAAAAACCAAACAAAATTCCAAAAACCCAAAAGCTGAATTGAATTTCCTTTTATTTACAATAGTATAAATCTATTTCTTATTGATCAACGATGGGGTAAAATGAATTTCCTTTGGTACTAGTCAAACTTTCGCTTCCTTTGCCTCAAAAAACCACCGGCTTCTGATTTGTCTATGGAGTAGCAATTTAAATTCAATGGTTTAAAGTTTGTTTGATTTTCATATTCTACCATATAATTTTCGTGCTCTGTCATGCCAGACCACACTTGATGAATACAATACCTGCTTTAATAATTTATAACGTATGAATAAATTGCTCTAATTAAGTAACAAAACAATTGTGGAGCTCATTTTAATTAAATTGAACAGTCCGAATTGGTCACCAGACTCAAGGGTCACAAAAACTCCACAGATATTAGTCACGCAATTCTGAGATCTTTATTAGTAATTCTTGAAAGCTTCTTAAGACTTGCCAGAATTTCTTAGTCGCCTTAGGCTGTGCTTTGCTTTGTTCCCACTTCGATTTGTCCGGTTTTAAATTTCTAAACAAGATTAAAAGCTCGTTTGCCCTTATTATTCTCGATTCATTTTAATTTTGCAGGCAGTGTTGAAAAAGCGATCGAGCGGACCATTTCGTATGTGATTTTCTGTAGCTACATTTCGCCATTGTAAGAATCGTGCGGAATTGAAACTTAAAATTTTGTCTTAATTTAAAGTTAGGAAAAATAAATAAATTAGAATGACGAAGGCGCTCTGTGCTTTAATCTGCATTTGGCTGGTGGAATTTTCTGCGAGTCACACGTATCACACGGGATCGTGTCCCTCTGTGGAACCCATGGCTGGCTTCGAAATGAACAAGGTAAGCATTTGCTGCTTCGATTTTACGACTTCTAACACCCGGTGTGAAGATTTATTGAATCGAAAGTCTCGATATGCAGCTAGAAAGTGATACTGATCTTCGAGGTGGTGATTTTCGCGCTTCTGAAATGAACTTTGGAGCTTCTTTCTTGTAGCCTTTTATCAAGTACTAATACAATGGCTAGGTATTTATGGTGGAAAAATGAACTCTACGTTCGACGATGTACGGGAAGCTAATTTAGCTGTATTAATTCTGCAATAAATTAAATGATTCATTCAAGGATTTATTGAAGTACTTCAACTAACAAGTCGTAATTGATATAGCGGAAGCAGCGAATAATATAGACCAGTATCTTACAGATATATGTACTATTTTTTTGTTTATTTAATTTACGTTACATTTAGCTACATTTTAATTATTCAGCATTTTCTCATCTCTCAACCAAATATTGGTTTTTTCATAAGCTATCATTTTTAGAATGGTGAAAGCGTGTTAAGTTGAAGGTGGTTAAACTGAAATTGTTCTTATTTTAAAATTTAAGCGAAAACTCAGTTTCAAAGGAAGAAAACATTTCGAAATGTTCAAATCACAAAGAATTTTCTCCCTAAAGTCATTAACAATGAGCACGGCTTCCTGTAAGCGTACTTAGCCTTGTAAAACTAAATACGTTAGAAGTAATGCGACATTTTTCTGCTTTTCCTCAATTTTCTTTTCTTTTATGGTATTGTATTTTTTTTTTCTCGAGAAAATTAGCTGTTTGGAGTTTTTTTAAACTTACCTTTACAGATGTGTGCTGGGTCTGATACCGCATGCCCAATATTTAGAGGCTTATCTCCTACTAAAGTATAGGAAACCTGGCTAAAAGATGATAGAGAGTTTCCTAGAAAATCTCGTGTTTTGGGAAACCGTGTTATGAGAAACCAGTACAAAATACACGTTCCGAACATTTTCAGAAGAAAAACAGAAAACAAGTCAATTAAATAAGAATCGGAAGGAAGTATATGTACAAGTCATATTTTGAGCATGAATAACAAAATTAGTATTTCGTTTGACCTCTTTTGCTTTTAAAACATATTCTACTAATTTTATTCTCATCTTTCAATTTTTTTCTTAGGGTATCTTTCAAACTTTTATTGTTGGTGATTAAACATTGCTGAATTTTTCTGTCTAAATATTCCCACAAGGAAGGAGATGATGATCCTTTGAAATTCTTTGCTGTGTAGAATTACCTTACTAAATAGGGGAAAAATTTCTTTTGGATAACCTTTTTTATCTATTGTACCATTAATAAATTCAAAGTTTTCAACTCCCGATGCTGCCACACACCCCCATACCATGATAGATCTCCTCCCCCATGTTTACCTGTGCCGGCAACATTTTGTCATAGTGAATATTTAGTTCTCCAAATTTATTTATTTTTTTATGGCCTCAAATACAATGCTGCCGGAAATTTTAGAACCAAACATTGATTTTGGGCATATATTCTACTCCCTATCCCATCACTTGTTGATAAGGAGAAGAGGAATGGTGACAACGAGTGTACATGAAATCTTTCTCTGTCCTTATTTTATAAAATTTTTGTTTTAATTCGTGTACTAATTTTACTAAAGAGTTTAAACTCATTTAATTGCCGTCTTATTAGTCTGTCCGATACTTTTAACTCATAGTCTTCATTTATTTTATTTGTAATCTGCCTTGATGATTTGAACGGATCCCTTTTTCTCATTCGTATTATCGTTTTATCTATAAAAGGTGTAGTTTTCCGTGCTCTTGGTATTCGTTCTTTAGCCTTAGTTAAATAAACAGAATTTTCATTTGGTAAATTAATTGCATTGTAGACCATTTTCCTCGAACATTTCAATATCGCAGCTATTTCTACTAATTTTTTACCACTTTTGAAAATGTTATATATAATGTTTCTTTTTTTCCGCCGTATAATGCTTTCTTCTATCCATGACGATACTGACTCACTTGCTGTATGATTAGAAAATTATAACAGACCGGCCGGAATAGTAAATAAATTCGAATACTTACCGCTTATTACAATTAGAATTAATTATTAAATTGGTCCGTTTAGTTTTATTACAAATTTATGCTATTTATATGTCCATGGCTGTAAGTTATTCTCACTGGTTCAAAATTTAGTTGGTAAATATCAATTTACTCAAGTTGCATTACAGATAAAAGTATGGTTTAATTCATAAACGATGTGTTTGTGCATTCTCTCCTTTATTCTACTATAACTATTTTTAGAGAGCGAAAAAAACACCTAAAGAAATTCTCTTCTAGATTTCCTGAAAACGAACAAATCAATTTTTGAAAATTTAAAATCGGATGATTATTACAAAAATTATGAGTTGCTAAAGTTATCTATTATTTGGCTTTTTTTTAACATCATATAAAAATATGATTTGAACTTTAAAATGGACAGTTTACAATTGTGTTTACTTGAAAGCAACTAAGTTAAAGTGTAAATTGTTCTTTTCAAAGTTTTCTTTTATTTAAAGATAATTTAAATACAAGCAGTACTTAATACGCTCTGGGGAAAAAGGAATATTTTATGCTGCATTTAGCATTCTCGGTAGAATAGTATAAAAACAAATCATTCTCGGGATTCCCGAGTTCCATTACTAAAATCCGCGATAACACCGTATTTTGTCACATTTTTATTATGTTCCGATCGCTCAATTTCTAGGAATCTTATCTCAATGAAACGAAGTGTCGTCTTCAGTTAAAACTATGCCAAAAAGGTCAAATCAAATTAACGATAATTTGTATTCTTATTAAATTAAAAATTGTTTATTTGAAAAATGTTTAAACCAAATAAAGAAGTATCATTTATATGTGTTTTGAGTTTTCTATGAAGTAATTGAAAAGGATTTAAGTACATGTTCGGTTTTTTTAATGACCTTTAATATTTTTTAAGTAATGAAAGAAAGAGTAGAAGAAAATTCTGGAAAAATGTTCAAAATTTGTGCTGTTCAATAAACACAATTCTTAAAAAACATAACTAGGTGTATTTATAATAACACAAGTCTTAAAACAAAGTTATTTTAGTTTTAACAACTCCTTTTCATGTGAATTAGGTCGTGAATCTGAAAACGAAAAGTATTCATCACGTAGGGTGTGGAGAAAATCGTCTTCCGTGAAATATAAGGAAACGTTTGAGGAAAATTAAAGTTTTCGGTTATAATTTAGGGGGAAAAATCCTCCTGGGAAATACCGTTATTTTTTAGGTCATTAAAAATGGGTTTCTTAGGTTCTTAATCCTACCTTTCTAACGAATATCAACCAATATTAAAATCATTTGTTTAAACATTATAAAACTACAAATTATTTAGTTTATGTAGCGAACACGAAGATTACTTCATCGAATATTCGTCAAAACACTTAATAGAATGGCTGATCAAAATGATGTAATTAAATTGACTTTAACATTTTCAGGAATACTGGCACATACATATGTGAACGTTTAGCTCTTTAGATATTAAAATTATTCGAATTGGAATAAAATATTAAAATCTGTTACGGAAATTTACACTATAGATCATTTTTCACCAATAAAGCCAACAACTTTGTCGTATAGCAGCACAGATAATAGTTTTATTCTACTTGAAACTCACAGCTTTAAAAATATTTCAAAAATACCTCCAGATTGTCGCAAGATTTCTTTTTCGTTGAAAAAATATCGTAAATATTTGATAAATAAATTAGCAATTATGTAAAATTTAATTAGTTTTAATTATTGCTTTATTTTAACTACATAATTTACAAAATTAGGATTTTTATTTTTGTACTAATAGCACTTTACTGCCAAATGCGTGAAACTAATTTATTTTTACATACGAATTTGCTTTCAAAATTTTGTTTTACATTCTGAATACCTCTTGATAAAAAATAAGTGAAAGTGTAATCAAACAAAATTTGGAGTTATTTTTTCCATTTTTTAAAAATTTGTTCCTAAAGAGGTTAACCAAATCTATTTTCAAAATCCATTACCTTTTTTACGAAGACAAAAACAATTTTAAATTTATTAAATTTCAAAACTTTCCGCTGAAATGTTGAAGCACAACCGTAAGTCAACGATAGGTCGTAATCCGTAATTCAAGTAGCTAGATAAATGGTGTTAAGTGCATTCCCATGCAAAATTCCTAAACTAAACGCAAATTTCGATTTTCCGGCTTTTCCTTTGGGGTTTTCCTAATTTTTCCCTAAACCACCCCAGTATTAAGACGAACAAAATAGAAAAAGAATTATCCAAATTGGTCGAGGCGTTCTTGAGTTTTTGCGAAACTAACGCACAGCAATTGATTTTTTTGTACAAGATTTTTCGCCTGAACTTCTTCTTACTGGCTGGATTATTATCACTAATATTAAACATTTTTATTATGTGTCTCTGATTTCAGTTTCTTGGAATTTGGTATGCCATTCAAAAGTCTGCAACGGCATCAACTTGTTTGGTTTACAATTTAACAACTGGGGATGAACCGAATCAATTTAACGTTGAGCAAACGTCTCAACATTTCATTCTCGGACTCACACCTCTGAGACACACGTACAGCTACAGTGGACAAATTACAGTTCCGGATCCTGATGTGCCCGGAAAAATGCAAATTAAATTCCCTCTTAGTAATTAGCGATGCTGCTTAAGATAATTTATCCTTTAATTAAATAAATGTTTACTTCAGGTGTAGCCGGAAGTTCCACATTCAATGTTTTCATCACTGATTACGAAACTTACGCTGGCATATTTTCCTGTCAAAAGTTGGGATTCTTCCATCGAAGGAGTGCAACTTTACTATCGAGAACTAGAAGCCTGGACAAAATGTATATTGATAAAATGAGGACTCGACTGTCAACCTTCCTCGTGGACCCCTTCGATTTAAGCATAATCAATCAAACTGCATGCCCAAATAATGGCTCGGATGGTTACAACATTCACATTGATCAAGAAACCTTCTCTGCTCATAATGTTGCGAATGTTTTCCGAAAGGCTGGCGAAAAAATTGGAGATGGAGTTGAATACGCCGTAGAAGCTGGCAAAAAGGTAAAAGAGCATGTAATGAAGTAGGCTAACTTTAACGTATGTTAGGTATATACAAAAATACGAGTATGTATTTAATTAATTTGTTAAAATAAAAATGTATAAATCTTATTTTTAAAATGAAGCAAAAATAAAATGAAATTTCTAATTTCACTCGATGGGCTGAGTTGCCTGTAAAAAATCGGATAAATCAGAAATCTCATAAACTTCATATTTAAAGAGGGAAGCGATATAATTCGAATTGATCTCGCGACTGTCTGTTTTAAAGGATTTAATTTTTGCAACCGACCGATTTCAAAATGTTAGTTTTCGGGGTTATAAAAGCTCCTTATGAATTGAGATTTCATAATAAAATTCCTAAATTTATAACAAATTCATTTCAATTGCCTGACAAGGGGTTTTTGCAAGCTTCTTTCGATTCGATCCGAACGTATTCAAGTAAAGGGAACATGGAATTGATTTTAATTTAGAACAATTTCTCTATGAACAACAGATGGATTGAAGATTGAGGCAGAAGAGTTTGAAAATTCAATTTTTACTAAACAATTTTTAATCTAACACTGCGCATGTTCTGCAAGCCATAAAGATAGATACGTTAAAAAATTGTTTGTATCAGTTCCTTAATTAATTTCGATAGCCATAATTAAAAATTTGAAATAACAAATGTTGAAAGAAAGAAAAGAACCGATTCTTCAATAATTTATCTCTTATCACCTTCATAAATATTATGCCTTTATTTAGGGAAGTTTTATATACTTTTTATATTCATAACATTTGATTTTAGCACTCTTAATAAAAATAATGTGCAACTTTACACAAATTGTTTTAACGTATTTTCAAGGCCTGTAAAAGTGTGCAATTCCAAATTCAAAAATACTCAACATAGGGACCGCCCTGTTAAACATTTATATAATTAAATAAATTACATAGATAAACCTATTTGCTACAGAGAATGGAGCAACTTTATAAATGCACAAAAACAAATTTAACTAAATGCATTTACTTTTTCAGTTGTATCATGATGCCACGGACGACGACAGTCCAAAAGATAATAAGAGAGATGAATTTGCAAGAAATGTTGCTGTTCCAGATCATGATCCAGATGCTGAATGGGTTAGATTCTAAATTGAGATTATTAATTTGTAAACATTATTATAAATAAAACTTTTGACTGAATTACATATCTTCTGTAAAAAGAGCAAACAATTTTGAGTATTGAGATTTAAGAAAAATTTTCGAGTCATGAAATTGGTTGCGAGTAAATTTAGAGAGTTTAAATGGGTAAATATCATGGAAAGGTTTCATATACCTTTAATTTATGTACTATTATTAGGGGCCTTTCCGAGCTATTTGAGCGAAGCTTGACTAAGACCATTTCTAATTTTAATCCAAAGCAAACAAGAGGGCAAAACCCTTCTTTACTGCCCCAAAATTACATTTACACGTACTTTTAAATCTTAGTGGGCATAACCGAATTTGCTTTATAAATTCAAGAATCGTAGCAGTCCGAATATTTGAAAAAAAAACTTGAATTTTTGCAAATTAATGCGTCACTGATATCCTCTATAGCTGAATGAGTGGCTGAATACGATCGCGGCGTCAAATGAGTTAAATGAATTTAATAGCTGAATTTAGCCATTAAAAAATAAGTTCAAAAATCTGGTTTTCTCGGCTTTTTCTCTGGTGTAACTAAAATATTAAGGAAATCTAATTTTTGCTTTTTGAAAATTTAAAGAATTTCATTCTCGAGAGGGTCGTCATTTATTTAAGGGGAAAGAATTTAAAATCCCTGAATTGCATATAAAATTCTAATAACATGTTCAAAAATACCATGGTGTTTGTGGGGCGAAATCATTTCTGTAAAGTTTCTGGGAAGGTTTTCAAAACGCTTTAAGATATTAAGCCAAAAGAGATTATCTTAAATATGGAATTACACATGAGACAACATTGTGGATTTAATTCAATCGAGTAAAATTGGGAGAATTTCTAAATAAGGTAGGTATAAGCATCAGTTGGATAAGATTTCATCGTGATTGAATCGGAATTTAGTTAGATCCTACGATTTTATGTCCATATACAAAACCTGAAATTTTCGTTTGCAAGAAAGTAAAGAAAATGTTTTGGTTTTTATATTCTATTTTTAAACGAGCATATTTTGCAATTGGCAACAGCAAACAAAACTCCTAAGCAGCGTATTTAAAGTGCACGAGTTTTTTAATTACCAACGTATTTTCTATTTTGTTTTGTACGAATTGGCTCAAATCGTTTCACAAACTGAAAAGAAAGTCGAGTTTCGCTCAAATTGTAAGAAACTCTACCTAGAAGTCCATTTTCTGAATGTGTATTTTAAAAATATATGTCCTAAATATGCTCTGCTTTTTTCACAAATATTCATTTTAGGTTTGAAGGCTTCAAGTAAAAAACATGTTCACTTTTATTGACTTAATTACTTTTATTACCTAGACTTTTTAAGTGGCATAAGAACGAGACTAAAAATACGGGTTTAAATTTTGTAATCTTTCCAATTCGCCATAGTAAATTAAATATGTGTTGATGATCGTCTCTGAGGTATACGCATAAAATATAACGACGGGAGCAATATATTTTTTATAAGGACATTTATTTCTCAAAACAAAAATTTGAAAATTCATTGTGCACAGCTGATTTTCTATACGAGTACAGTATCAGTAGCCATGTTATTTTTATTTTTTATCAATATAATAAATTTTGGAAACCTTCGTTACATTTAGGTGATATCGCAACAATTATCAACTGTGCAAAAATTTTAAACAATTTTACATGGGCTTTGGAAGATGGCATAGAGGTAGAAAATATTTAAAAAAAAAAAAAAAAAAAATTCATGATAATGAAAAACCATGCCCGAAACATTATAATGAAATTAACACAATTTTTTTGCACATATGCAAATAACAACAAATAACAGCTTTTTGTGAAGTCCTAAAGTTTTCAGAAAGAAATATACAATCGCTTATTTATTTGTACAAAAAGAAGAACGAAAAATTAACAGCATAAAGTTCTGCAAAAACACGATGTTTTAGTTAAATTAGAATATTGTAAGCAAAATGTTCTAAAATTAAAGTATTTAAATGGTAGATATTGTAAATTGCAGGTGCTTGCAATTATTTAACCACTGGTCTTTGTACCATTAATGCAATATCGAAAAATGGTACATATTTCAGTTGCAGACAATTAATAAATTTTAGGAGTGGAATTTTCTACTTTTAATTGAATGCAGTGTTAAAATTTTGCGCTGACAAGACTTAAAACAGGAAGGTTTCAAAAGTAACCTTTATGTTTATGTCTTAGCGCCCGCAATTACTTAAGAAAAGTATTGAGCTAATAATTTAACTAATTAAAAAAAAAAAAAAAAAAAAAACACGTGTACCCTAGCAACGGCATCTTGGTAGTTAAATTTCTATTGCGAATCTTGTGCATCACCAAATAGTTACGACTTCAGGAAGTTCTAATTTAAACTTAACAATAAATTGCAAAATAACGAAATAAGTTGAACGCCGTACAAAATGTCAAGAGTAATAACATGGTAGCGATTTTAAACAGATTTTCTAAAATCGTGTTTCACAGATTGAATAAAGTGAAACGTTTGATACTTTTTTTTTTTTTTTTTAAGGATAATATATATATTTTTTGCTTATACACTTTACCTACGATTGCAACGATTTGTTTGTTTTTGCTTTCATAATTAAATTAAAATATATATAAAATTAAAATTATGATAATAACACTTTACATATCATATACACATAGGAGAATTTGTCTCTTTCAAGTTACAAATAAAAAACTAACATAATTTCTCAAATTACATAAATAAAGGAATACGACTCTCCCAGCAACAGCGGCGTCGCAATTGTTTCGTCCATAGGTCATTTAATTAAATATTCTGTAATTTTATCATGTCCTCTACAATAGTAAAATTTTATATAAATTTAACTGCTTTCCGTTTATTTATTTAAAGTATTTATATGAATATTTTTTATCATTTTACATAAATTTTGTCGTTTTTATGTAGTTTTATGTTATTAATTCGTATTTTACATAACATATATGCATACTTCCACTTTTTCCTTATTTTAGTACATTTATTTTTGTGTAACCCAGTTTTTCGGGTAGAAACAGATTTTTTTTTAGCCGCAATCATTATTTAAAATGTCTTATAAAAATTTTCTTTTGAAGATCTTAAACAGTAAAGGAAACAGGTGAATATACTTTATAAATTTTATCTTAAAAAGAAATAAAATAAAAATAAAATAACTAAAAAAAGAAGGGTATAACACAATATCTAAAACCGAATCCTGATAGAGTTTGTTGTCGAAGAAATAAATAATCGTCAGTAATTCTCTTGTTTTGGCAAATGGTTCAAACTCGAACTACCCGACGAAATAGAATATGATCCTAGGCTCAAGGAGCTGGCTGCATTTATAGAACTATTAATGCCGTTCGACAAATTTCCGTTTATACTTGCGCCGTTGCCAAGTGGCGGCGATGTTCGATTTCTATTAACAGGATTGTCAAAAGATTCCGAGGCCGAATCCGAAGCGGCGGTTGACGTCAACGTCTTGTCAAATTCACTCACCAAAGCTTTAATGTGAGCTAATTTCGCGTGCAAGAAGTCAAATCTAAAATAACATAAAACAATAAGATTCCGGATTTTGATACAAAGCATTTCAAAATTCTTACCTAGCCTTAACCCTCTGGTGTTCTTGATCACGATTTATTTTTTCATATTCTGCTAAGATTTGCCTCTTAATTACCTGAAATTAAAAAACAAGTTTAAATTAGTTAAAAACTTACCAAATACAATTTGATTTAAAAAAACTGCCTTTGATGAGTATGCTCGTCGTGGAATGGCAATATTTTCTTAGTATGACGAGTATAGTCGTCGTGCGTAAAGAGAAATTATCATGACTATTTAAATTCTTTTTTTGTGAAAACTAAATAAATAAATTCGTAAATTAACATGTTTAAAATATTTAGAAGCCGCAATAAAACGAACAAACAAATAAAAATATAAATCAATTTTATGAAAAGACTGAAAACTGCCAGTGCGAACTAAGTGATCGTCGCTTCATTTTTGAGATATTTTTAGATAGACGTTTTGAAAAGGGGTAAACGAAACTGAGTAGTTAAGAAAACTCAATTTAACTATTTTATTTTTTGCTAAAATCAAGCAGGGGTATGTTGTCAATTAAAAAAATATTTATGTACGTTTCCAGATAAAATAAATTAATAGTATTGCTTTTTTAAAATAATTCTTGTCTTCTCCCAGTTGACTGTTCGCTATAAATAACATTTCTGCTGAATGAAAACTGCCAAGTTCCAGGATGCACTAGGACGCTTGTTTGATAAACCTGGTGCGTTATAGGGGGTCGTGAGTTTTTAATTTAGTGTTCCATGATATGACAGTAAGCCGATGGCTCTAAGTAAAAATATGAATGGTTTATTGAGGATTGTTGAGATAAATTATACATTTAGTTTTTATTTTTATTTTAAACACGAACTCACTTTGCGTCAAATCAGAAACACAATTGGCAGTTCTGCTTTTCTTCTTATTTCTTGCTCTTTAAAAGCGTTCGATAATATACCAAAAATCTAGGGCGCTACAGTGCGTTCTGGGTTTTTTTTTTGACTATTTCTAGTGCACACGCGATTTTTTATTAAAGAATTTCTCATCGAAAAAACCCAATAGTAATGAGTAAGTAGGGGTGCTCATAATTGCTGATTTCGAATTTATTATTCAAATTTATAAATTTAAAGTGATGGACTCAATAGAGAGAAAAACATTTATCAACACGAAGGATTAATTAAATTGTTAAAGCTACGTGTAAACACAAATGTGGTGTTGTTGTTTTTATTAGTTGAATTCATATGTACATAATTCACATAACTTCTTTCTCATAACACTTTGTTAGCATATTTAGCATTTTATCGGAATCGGTGAACTCAAACCATGTTTTCAGGAAGCTGAATACATAAACAAAAAAAAAAAACAAATTTATCGATTACATTTAAGCGTTTATGATTTTTAAAGATCAACATCTGTTCAAATACTTATTTTACTGGGTCTCTGCACCTCAATGCTTGAAATCCGGTTGCTACCTCAATCGTTTCAATAAATATTGGCAGAATTGTCTGTTTTGATTCTAATAAGAAAACTTTTCGTAATTAAGCTATAAGCTGTGCACAAAAAGTGAGATGATATAGAAAAACAAGATTCAGGTTTGGGGTTTGAAAATAAAAATTCGGTTTGTGTAATATGTAAGTTTTAACACGTTCCCGTCTGCGGCATCTGACGGCTCTCTAATTCATCTTATCCATTTGCCGGCGTTCTTATGAATACAATTGCATATCGCTCATTCACTTTAACCAGCGCACTTTCCTTCGAATTTATTTAGTAAAACAAATAGCTTTCACTGATAAACCTGCGGCGATCAACTTGAGAGTAAGAGCGCTAATATTCAATATTTCGATTCTTTAAAATCGTTCTTATCCTGTTGTGTATGTACCATATGTACCCGATGGGACAGTCCTCTATGTACCACTACTGATACATGCTGGCGGGAATGTATTAAAATTGCACACATAATATTATAAATATAAAGCATAAAACGATTTGTTTCTTCAATTATACTATCGCGCTAGACCACAAATTTAACTGAGGATTTGAATTCATTGATGTGGTTTACAGTATTCAACCCAATGTTTTAAATTGCTGCAAACGCAGTGTATTTAAACTTTTTGAAAAGGCGTTTAATCTTATTATTCAAAATAAGGAGTTCCTAGTACTTGATTGCACAATAATTGGAAATTGAATCTACTCCTAAATTATTGTCCAATTTGCCTCTCTGTCCATACCTAATGCGGCTCGGGTCAGTGCCTGTTAACGAAAATTCAATTTATGTATCCGACTGCTTAATTCAGTAATTCTGTTGTTAAGCTGAATTTAGCAGGTGACTAAATAAATTGAATTCTTGGAAATAACCCGTATGTTATTGCAGAGTAGTAGTGATAAAAACTAACTATTCAATTACTTTATTTTAAGTTTTGAATCTACTGCATATATTTTGAATTTAGATAAATCGATACTCACCCTATAATCTTCACTATTCCTGGCATTGTTTAACCTTTGGGCAAGCACCTTAAACCGCTCTCCAACTCGTTCAATTTTTTTTAGTAAATCTTTGTATTCTGTGTAGTCGCTTTCAAATTCAGTCTTGTAAAGGCGCCGTTGTTCTATCGAAATAATCTTTGTAAATCGACTAAAATCGTATTTGTTATTGGTAAAGGGTCCTCCAATACTACTATGGCTGTCGTGATTCTGACTAATGCTATTCATTATATTTTCCCTTTCTCTTTCGGCTGTTTCGATAGCAGGACTACAATTTCGTACCAATGCTCCAGGCGATGTGGAACCAATATCACTGGTAATATTGGGCTCAGTTGTAACCGGGGAACATTGCCGTCGAATGTCATTACTTTGATTGATTTTGCTGTTATTATTACTACTATAACTGGACGGCGAATGCTGGCACGCATTTCCGTTGTTTTTAATTCCAAGACTACTATTATTCTTATTACTACTACTGTTGTTATTTGAGTTGTGATGATGATGAACGTTTCCGTGACCATTCACCACTTCGTCGCGGGGTGATATTCGTCTAGCTGCCTCAGTTCCTAGCACCGAATAACTTAGACCCAAACAATTTTCTTCTGCCTCTTGGTGATGCTTGTTAAAGACCGTGTTTGAACTGTGTGAAAAGAGGTTCAAATTAGATAAATAAATAAAATAAAAATTATAAATGTAAGGCAACTCGTATGATAAATTTAATTTCTCGATTCTTGTGCTCATTATTGCATATTGTTCCATATATGCATACAGGGGTGTAGTCAGGATAAAGTAAGATGGAAAAAAGTCGCTTAATCTTTCATCCTAACGCTGGATAAAAATATATTACATAGGTTATAGCTGCGAACAATTTTTGTTAAAAAGACAAATCAAACAGAGAACAGAGAACAGAGAACGCACCGAAAGACCTAAGCTATGTCTCGAAATTCGAATCGTAGCTCTGTTTAAGTTTTGCCACTGGCATAGAATTATTATGCCTTTGTACAGACTTAGTTGAGGACATTGTAAAATTGTTCACTTATGGGATGCATCCCTTGTTTTTATGAGCTTTGCCATTATTAGTCATGTGATAAAATCATTTATTTTCATATACCAGTTTTCAGGCATATCTTAATTATTTAAGAGAATTCTTTAAATTTGTTTAAAAAGCAAAGAATCTCGACTATGTAATATATGAAGACCTGCTCAGCGTTTATTAAAAAAATAATAGTCAAAAGAATGCAACGAAATATATAGGAAAAACTAATTACATGCCTCAGTCTGGAAGTAAATTAAAAAATTTTTATTTGTAATCCACATACATTAATCACAGATAGCACCCCAACATTAATTGACAAAATAATTCAAAATATGCATATAAAACTAGTCTTATGTTAAAAGATAAAGAAATCTTTCATTTTTCCTTAATTATCCTGTAACTACCCAAATATGCACTCTATGAATTTATTTTAACAATTACTCCATAGTAAACCCTCAATCACTCATCTACCCCTTCGATTGTACAATTATAAAAGTTTTAATTTTACCTTGGCTGCGGTGGAGTCGGCATATGTTTCCAATTATTTGTGATGGGCTCCGCTGGCAGGTCTCTTTAAAAATTGAAAATAAATTAAAATTTCTGAACTTTGGTATTTTTTTGCCTGAATATGTTTTACTTTACAAACTACTTTAATTTTTGTCACTATATTTTCATTTTCAAAGAGGTTTAGGTTTTCCATAATTATTTAACATGAATGTTTTAACTATATAATAATTCCTATATAAAAATTGGAAGGCAACAATGCTTGTCACTAAAGTAAAAGTGGTTGGGGATTAAACTTTCTATAAAAGGCAAGCATTTTGTATTTTCTACTGGCAGCCAAAACTAAGACTGGAGGATTTAACGCTTTCGCGTCTGTTAGTATTTAATCTTTTACCAATTGAAGAATCCACTCTTCTGGTAATTATTTAATCCTTCTCACATCCCTTATCCTTAATCAAGGTGTTGACTGAAATTATACTGACTTTCTTTAGTAATATCTGGCCTAATTCCAATATCCTTACCAATATTTCATTTACCCCTTTATTTAATTTGTAGAGAACAGGGTGTATCGAGAGTGAAAGATAAACCTAATTATTCATAAAGGAATATTGGTTTTAGAAGACAAAATGTATATAAAAAAGTTGTTAGGTTAATGGATATAATAAAAATCTCCTGATCGATTTATAAATTACTTTTTATTAGCCGAACTTCTTTAAAAGAAGTGTTTTTCCAAAGCATAGTACTTCTGAATATAAGTCACCTGTTCGATACACCCTGTACATTTCTTGCTTGAACTTGGGGTTTAATATGCAGAATGCCCTAGTGTGGGGCTTTATCTGAATAATTTTAAAATTCATGTCAAGGTAAATTGTTTTCGAAAGTTGAGTTTGGATATTCATTTTAGCCCTGAGAAAATAATATTCAGTTAAAAATAATCTAAAAACTCCAATAGAAAATCCTTACTTTTAGAAATTTAAGTAGTAAGTTCTAGGCAATTAAATATGAATGAATTATATGATAATTTCCTAAATAGTTACGTACCTATTAGTGTTATTTTATGACACATATTTGGGCTTTTATGTGGAAATTTACCTTTGACTAACCTGTTTTGAGGTGGTAGCGAATAGAAAGATATATCATAAAGAAAACTTTTTGTTTGCTTTTACAGCAACATCAATTTTTATTAAATTAGAATCCACGCAAAAAACAGCATCATTTATGATTTTTACGGCTTCAGTTCTTCTTCATAATAAGAAATCAGTTTTTATATTCTTAAGAACGAATTTTAGACTTTTCTGAATAGCAATAAATTAGTAAATAAATCAGAAAATGCAACAAAGAAATTGATTGAAAATTTTCTACAAACTAAACTAGCAGTTAAATTGATGACAGGCTGCTGTACATCGAAGTTTGTTAGTTAATCGTTAAGATTTCGGGCTTATTTAAATCTATCCTACGTATTTCGACCTCAATTTTAACCCTCCTAAATAATGAGACTTTTTTTTTTTATAAAATTTGCAGTCTTAAGATTTGCGATGTTTATATAAAGGTCAAATATATGATGTTAAAATTAAATAGATTGATTATTCCTGGCTTTATATCTCGTAATTAAATTCTGCTACTGTTGATCTGGCGGTTATAATAAGCAAGAAAACATCATATGGGTTTTAAGGTTTGTTGCTTCAAGTTCTTCGTTCTATAATTGTTATTTGTTTGCGTTATTTCACCGATCATAAGCACAAGAATCTGATACATATGTAGTTTAATATTTTTTCAGTAATTTCCTCTAGTTGAGCATTATACGATTTTGTAAGAATTAGTCTTAAGATCGCAATCCAATCACCATACCTTTAAGCGTTTTACTACTATGTATTTTTAAAATTATATTATAATTAAGAACCCAATAATGCCCTTTTCATAAGATTAGTTTTAATACCTTTCGTTGCGGTTATAGTTATAGCTATTTTTAATTATAATAAAAGAAAAAAAGGTTTGTTGGAATAATAAAAAATCTCTATCGCATCTTGAAGCGATTGTCAGAAGGAAGCGAAAAACTGAAAATTGATGATGTTTTGTTGACAAAATTGCAGACCAAGAAATTTAATTGAAATTCATATTTTTATTGTTTATAGGGTATTGATATACCTCCACCCAATGGTTTTTAAGCAGTGCAGGCTAAATATGACCGGATACCACCGCTATAAAAATCGAAAAAAAATCTACAAACCCGTAATAATTAGAGGATCGCATATGATTATAGTCTCTTGATCTGGGGTTCATATTATAGGAATCTCTTGAATCTGCAATGCCTCCACGTCTACTCCATGAGTGAATTTTTAGAGTTGTATTGAAGATTATAATATTCAATAATATGAAGATATAAACATAAACAATCCCTTTAGTTCTGTTCATTACTTGATTAAAGTTATATTTAATACTAACCTATTGACTTCATTGCCTTCTTTTCTAAAATGACTAATTCTCTGTTTTTTGGCAACGGGCTCTTCATAGAAGCGGTCCCTGTCTAGGCTAGGTCTCTTCACAGCTGGTGGTGGGCTCCCATTGTGTGTGCTTGTTGGGCTTTGCCCGGAAGTTGAACTTCCACCGTCTGAACTTAGCGGTGGAGTTAGGTTTTGTGGTTTTCGCCTAAAAAAATGTTAATATAAGAAAAGAATGGGATACCGTTTTTGATTCTAAAGATGCATGCATCAAACCTTTTAAGCATTTGCAGTTCTTGTTCAGAATAAAATGGCCAGTCTTCATTCACATCATTCCAGATCTGTCTTTTTAGGTTATACGTATTATCACGCATTGTAGAAATCTCCTTTAAGATGCCACTGATAAGGTTCCTTTCCCGTTCACGAATTCCTTCTAAATAATAAATAACTTTAATAAAGCTGAAAAATTATGCCTTAATATTGCGGAAAGGAGAGAATTAGAAATTATGTATGAATAATTTAGAATGGACATACAGAAGCTTACCATTTTGCAGTCGTGCGTACAGCTCAGGTTTCTTGAACGGCTTTAATGCTAATAAATGTATCAGCCTCTCCCTTTTGAAACAAAACCAGTTATTGGATTGGTAAATTTGTTAAGATCAGAAAGTCACTACCGAATTTTCCTCTTTGTGATATCTGGCATGTGTCTGCTTGTGTTTTTCTGATTTCTGTTATTGCTACCAGTAACACCCGTGGTCCCTCTCCTACTCGCCGATCCAGACAATGAATTATTCCCTGAAACCAGATTATTCACAGACCTGCCACCTGTGCTGCTGCTGTTGTTATAATATCCACTATTAATTCCACTAGTCCCAGACCCTGCAGCCGTCGACAGCACCGAGGATAGGGACGAGGCGGCCGAAACCCCGGCTGATGTGCTACTATTACTATTCGTTGAATTGTAATTTGAATGTGGTTTTGACGAGCTATGACTATTAAAATTATTATTAGCTGTCACACTATTAGCATTATTTTTTATGCTGCTTGAATTTTGAGATCCTGAAGACGGCAGATTACTAGAACTAGTGGTTAACGTTGATGAAGACGAAGTCCCATTACTAGAAATTGGGGAGAGAGTTGATGTATTTCCACCTAGTAGAGGATTCACAGTGCTTAACGAAGATAACGGCGATTGAGATGAATTCGTTAGTATTTGATCACGTTTTGGAGGAATGTTCGTTAAACGGTTGCTGGAAGATTTCAGTTTCACCTTTCTGCCAATATCTGTTTGATTCGGCTTAATTTCACGAGTACTGAAAACAGAAAAGGATTAAATATAAAATTAATAATAAGAATAAGGCATTTGATTAAAAACTGTTCAACATCTAAACTCCTTTAAATGTAATCTTCTACGTATCTAATCTGACCTTTAGATAGAAATTTTTCCTAGTACTATTAACAGTGGGTCTTAGTCCATAGTCTGATAATTTCATTAAGAAGAAATTGTTTTAAAACTATAATTCCCTTTCAAACACTGTCAAAAAATACTACTTGATAATTTTATTTGAAATGATAAGTTTTGCTTCAATTTGTAATGTGCTTTTTACTTTAAAATATTCCACACTTTTTCTGCAAGGTTTAGATAGTGTTCATCAATTTTTGTACTTTGACTCACAAAATAGATTAAAAGCATTTTTGCTAAACTACATAATAGGTCACTTTTAGTGTGGGTTTTTTACATGCATACCATGAATTTTTAGTCATTCATCCATACCGTACTGATCTAGTTTATTATATTTGCCTAAACTAAATTCTAAAGCCTTCAAATTCTTGAAAGTTCCTAGCATAGGTTTAAAAGACCCACTCTGCTAGAAATTAAGGATGCAGGTAATAAAACTGCTCGGCTACATAAAAACAAGGTTTCGTCAACATAAATGTGTAGAATATTGCGCAATTTATGGTTTCTGCCATTTAGCGCTCCTGATTAGTTAGGCTCTCAAGTTACCCCAGTATACTAAGGTAGGCATCGTACTGCATCTGCTAGATTCATTTTGCAAAAGGAAAATAAATGTTGCGATAAATAACTGTATCTTATTTGTTACGACCATATAAATTGGCTAACCGATCGTCTCTTCTAGTTCTCACTCTCTTCCTTCCTTACTTGATTTTTTTTAAAACTTTTTGTTACCAACTACCCCCGATACTTTGATTTTATAATTTTTCTTGGTTTATTTTTTTTTTTTAAATTTCTCTTCTAAATTTAGCTTATATAATATGATTCTATTATTCTTTTCTATAATATTTTTTGTGTTTCACATGGATACATCGCAATAATTCAAATAGATGCATGTACTTGTTTCACAAAAATTGTATCACTATACTGCAGTATTTAAAAATTTCATTAAAAAATGCGCAATTTCAAAATGAAAAGATAGACTAGTTCGTTTTTTCAAACGTTTTTCAAAAAATTCTATAAAAAGGTTTTCGAATTCGTATAAAAATTAAAATAATTCTTAAACCAAAAAAAGCTTTATGTAATTTTAAAGATTTTTGCATTTAATTATTATTTTGTTTAAAATTGCATTTTAAAGTTTGTACAAATACTAAGGTATAGGAAACAGCATAGTTTTAGGAAATACATTTTCTTTAAATAATGCTCTGATGATTAAGTTTGATGAACCAAAATCCTTGGACCTTTCATTTATACAAAAATGAGCTGTGATCTAAAATAAAAATAAATCTTTGAAAGAACTTAATTATGATCGTCATATCAAATATTTAGTACTAATTTTTAAATAGTTTCTATGTGGCGTCACAATTAAAAATGTGAAAAATCAGACTTACTACATTTACACTTGTAGGTGTTTGAATGAAAACAACAAATAATTAAGATAAGACTACAGACACACGTTTTTATATAGATATATGCTTCGCGACCACGATCTCAAGGATGAATTTGTATCGATAGCCTTTAACATCGAATTATGTAAATTAATAAAAACAACCGGTCGCATGAAGAAAGTCTCTACTTTCGGACTAAAGAAATGCTTAAACTTCACAATTTTATCAAATAAGCTTCATGACGAACACATAAAATAGCAAATATCGCAATTCACTTATGAGATATATTTGAATTTAAAAAGAAATTAGTAAAATTAAATAAAAAAAAAAAAAGAAATCTAAAATTAGGAAAAACAAGATCATTATAACCGGTTTGATTGCTATTCGACAAAGATAATGAATGTAGCGGAATGGTCCCTTCTCCCGAGAAACCAGTTGAATAAAATCATCAACTGTTGCAGAGTAGTTTCGCAAAGACAAAAACATTCTGTCCCAAAATGGTGATAATATTTAGAGTAATAATAGAATTAACTAAGCGTTTGTCGATCCTTGAATTTTTATGAAAAACTCAGTGCTTAACTATTAAACATATGAACTAAACAACCAGAAATCTTTAGAATCTATAATTTCTCTCTATAAATGTTTTAAAAGCATGGATCTCCGCATTCAATAAGCCAGTTTTTGCAGTCGCATTTGCAATTCAGCAATTGATGTTGTTAAGCTCAATTGTGCAGTATCTTGCATAAACTTTAGGGAAATAATTTTCAAGCTAAATCGAAACAATTCTCAATTGTTCAATACCAAGTATTGAATACAGTTATTAAATTTATTTCGAGTTAATTCGAAACGAGTTACATAATTCCACCCCTCTCTGACTTCTTGACTATGCGGTTAATTATTATAAAAAGCTTTTTTTAAGAACTTAAAATTCATGCTGAAAATGCTACCCAAAAATTATAAAGGGGGAAGAGGTTCGGAGAATTGGAAACTACTCAAAACCTGAATTCGTTCAAATTTTATTCGAGCACAATTTTTCTTCATGTTCTCAGTTTTAAGTTAATCCCATTTCATTAATATGCGAGTGAATTCAAAATTTAATATAAGCCATGATTTGAGCCGAAATTTAAGTTTTATATAAATTGTTAGAACTTACGTAACAAAAGTCCGATTGTTCATAATTATTTTTACATAACTTCGACATGATTGTACACATCTAAAAAATTGTTTTGATCACTGATGGCTTCTGAGATATGAATGCCGCCGAATAAGCATTTTGGATGATAGACGAATTTAAATTATTGTTTACTTATTTCGGTTTCGCTTCCCGAGTAAAAACTAAGGCTCGCCCATTTTTAGCCCGAAACAGGCACGCACGGCATCAAAACGCCTGTATGGCTCCCAAACGCGGCACCGTACGTCTGATCGAAAACCTTATTTTTTCAAATGCGGCCCGCTGCAGGCACGTATTGTTAAAAGACGCACGAAATAGTACAAACGTAGCATGGTACGCTTACCTTTTTCCAGGTTAAAAATTGAAAATAAATGCAATAAAATTATTTTCGTAGATTAAGGTCTGTGACGTCTCATAAAATAAATAATGTATTCTACTCATATATGTGTAATATATAATATATGTGTAATATATTATTGTTGTTTTTATCTGTCGTCTAATTCAATTTGTAGAAACTAAACAAATTTGTAGATTTTTGTGCCTGTAGCGGGAGCGTGCATACCCGTGTGGCTGGCATATTTTTAAATTTTTGGGCCTGTAGCGGAAGCGAGTATAACTCTGTAGCGGGTGGATTTTTTTATTTTCGTACCTGTAGCGGGAGAGTATCATGATAGTACTGGGCTCATTTGTTCGCTATGCCTGCTAGTTTCGGGCGCATGTATAATTTAAAAAATTTAAATGTTTGTACTTAGTTTGGGCGTAAAGATACCAGACAAATTATTTTTACTCGGGTTGTTAATAGTTCTCATAACCTTAGTAGGGCTGTTTTGTTTTTAAACAACTATCGTCTTTCTCGGTAGACAATTTGCTAATCTTATAAGTGTTCCGTTTTCTCATATCTGTACGGAATACTAAAAATAACTTCAATATGAAGCACTCTTTAAAAGGTTATGTAACTGATAAGCTTTTTAGTTATATTCTATTACGATTTAAAAAGGTTGTTTATATTTTCGTAGCTTTTATATAATTGCATTAATTTTTCAAGTGCTATTAATTTCGTTTAAAATTTTGTAAATATGCGACTAAACTAAGTTTTAATAGCCGGTCACCTGATTTAAATGAATATTTAGTTTCAATTAAATGGTAATGATTAATCAAATATTTTACATATTCAATATCTGAAGAATAACCATTAAAAATTTTAACATTAAATTAAAATATAAAATGACGGTATCCTCAAATTTAGGGGATTATTAAAGACAAATAAGTTACTCCTTGAACAATTGATTTTCCTTCTTTGATGTAACTATAGTTTATTTTTTAATAACTTTAACTTTTTACAACTTCAGAAATTCAGCATTTTATTCCAAATCAAATTAAGTTAAACTTTAGAACACCAAGTGGTGTCAATGACCCTATATCTATTTCCTTTTCATAGGGTGATCGGTTGAAATTAATATAATATAATTGTCGACATGTGGTATGCGACACATTGTTCGATGAAAAGTAATAATAAAAACTCGATTGTTATGCCAACCTACACAGGAATGACATACAATAGCTTAATAACATACGTGGCTGAATAAAATCTGTAAGTCAAAGCGTTAACTTATTTAAATAAGTCGACTAAAAATAAATTAGAACTAATCTTTTGTATAAAACATAGAAAATTATAAAAATGTAAAAAGCGAAATGTTATATACTTACCATTTATTTTTCTGGTTTTCTTCAGCCACAGCCATTCTATACCTTGTTGTTTCATACACATCATCATTCGCATGTATTCGCATTTTGTAAGGTAATGCTCCTAAAACGTCCAATTGATTTTGTGTTTGCCGAATACATTCAAAGGACCCTTCGATTTCATCTATTGAAAAACTAAACTGTTGGCCAACATTCCCATTCGCTGTTGGGAATGATAATACCTGAAAAAGGAAATAAAATACGAAAAATTAAAAAAACATTTTAAATGATAATGTACTGTTATTCAACGAATTTGCAATACATTTTAAGTTTATTCAATTCAGATAATTATAATTGCTAATGGCCTGTATTATTTTCGAGTACTGCTGAATAGTTTTATGCTTTTGGATTCACGTCCCGAGTTCATGTGTCATAAATTAAAGCTGCATTTCGACTCAGAAGGTGGCCCCCGCGCTTTCTTATAAAAAAAAAAAAAAGTCGTTACGGGACAACAAAGATTTCATTTGCATTATAAAAGAAAAAGCTTTTTGATCGAGATAAGTATTTCATTTTAGGTTTCGTTGTAAATAAGAAAAATATATGAGATTTAGAATGTTCAGTTTGAACATTGAAAGTCCCCAACAGGAGTTTTCTTGAATAGGTAAGCTAGGGCAGATAAAAATTTATTTGTATAATGAAATATAAAAATATTCTTGGATTCTCTACGAATAGCAATTAGTCAGCTACAATTAATGCCAACGTTAGGTTGAAAGATTTAGTGCGGACCGTTCCTTCAGTCGATAATATCAATAGGTTTTCCCATGTTCAAAAAAAAAAATAATAGCTATCTAAATTTGCTTCTCTTACATAAAACAAATTAAAATGTAGGCATAATTCATTAATTTGCTAGAAATGTCTTAGTATTAGTTTAGTTCGCAACAAAATTATTCTAAAATTCTTGAAAATGACAAAAACGAAAGTAAGACTTCAAAATCAGTACACGAAGAATATTCTATAGAATTTAGTTTGATAGATTATTATCAACTGATTGTCGTAAACAATTTTTAAGATATTAATTTTTATTATTTTTAATAATAATAATAATCTTATTCAAAATATTCTCTCACATACTGAACAATTTTGAAATAATCTAAAACTATTTTCTGTCTTAATATCTAATGGTAATTGATTAAAGTTCTGTAGCCTTTTAAAAAACAAACTGTTCTGTGCAGCGGCATTTTTAAATTG
The DNA here is from genome assembly GCA_963969385.1 of Philonicus albiceps. Taxonomy (NCBI): domain Eukaryota; kingdom Metazoa; phylum Arthropoda; class Insecta; order Diptera; family Asilidae; genus Philonicus; species Philonicus albiceps. The sequence continues at coordinate 35,568,674 of OZ017773.1, forward strand.
TAGCAATCTAAAATCGCCTCCTGATCTCAATGGATAAGGTTGCATGTCCCTTATCAAATTAATATAGTTTGTTAGGTACTTTGGCCTCATATTGTACTTCACTATGAAAATAAAAATAAAAACGCTCATCATTATTCTCTGTTTAGCACTAAGCCATTGTAAAGAACTCAACATCTGGTTTATTGGCGTGTATTTTTCGCATCGTAGAATGATCCTCATCGCCTAGTTCTGAAGGAATTGCAGCTTCCGTAACATTCGCTCGTTACACATAAACAGTATAGTCCTGCTGATCAATTTTTTTGGAATAGGCAAAAATCGAAGACGAGCAATGGACAAAAAACACGTCCAAGCTTTCAAAAATTAACTGAACATTCAAAATAGCCGAGCTTTTCAGCATAAATGGGGGATATGAGTACCAACATAACGCCACAAAAAAAAAATCAAAAATCGAATATACGTAACCTGCGGAAATTTAAAATTCGCGATACTTTTTGAACATACATCGTAAAGTGAGGTTTCACAATAGTGTTGATCTTAATTATTGTGAGTGTTTTTCAATTCAACAATTTTTTGCTTTTTTTTATTTGTTGTTATGCATATTTCGGGAAATTCAATTTGTAATTAATTGCTCTGATTCCCTTGCAGCAAGCATTATTAGTTTTTTTTTTTTACTCTTTGGATAAAAATTCATTGCTATTTTTGGGATTTACCTTTGGTCCAAAATAGAGTTTTAATTTTTCTATAGATAATAGATAAAAATAATATAGGGAACTGGTCCAAGAATTAGGATAGAAATTGAAAATACGAATTTCATAATATCATAATATTTAGTACGTAATAGACTTGAAACAAATTTTCTTCTAAACGTATTTTTTGAAGATTTCTGTTTGAAAATTTTATTAAAATCTAAAAGAATATTTTACGCGTTTGTTCTACGTTTTGAACGAAATGAAATTTAATTTTGAATTTTGAATCCTACTAAAGAAATCGAAGAAGTACAGTGCCATATCGCTATCATGAATATCGAATGAAAGTTAAATATTTCAACTATTCAAAACAAGTAAAAATTCAATATTTATTCTTTAATTTGATAACTTGTCTTGGGTAGCAAAAGATGTGCCCTTCAAGAGCCCTTGAAAATGTTTGACAATACATGAAGTTGGTAAAAGGTCATTAACTCTAGTGATCAGTAAAAATACAAATGTAGTCATTATTTTGCATGTTTCTTAATTAAGATTTCTATGAATTATCACGAAATAAATGGGTATCTGAAAGTGATAAACAAGCGATGAGTTGATAAATATTTGGCAATGTCAAATCCCCCTGTGATAGCTTGAAAAAGATATTTCATTTTACAATTTTAGATTTGCGGCATTAAATCCGTTTTTATAATCGACACGGTGGGGTAAAAATTTGGCAATTTATATTCTTAAGCGTGACCAGAGTTTACACCTTGGATGGGTGATCTTCTTGCGAAATCAGTGTTAAGGATGCGTTGCGATGGCACACTCAACGGCCTGCGGCGCAAAAGTATAAATAGTCGCGGCGAATTCTCGAAACGAAATTCACGTTGCGGTATCAAAGGCATATGCATAAAATGAAACGGAAGTAAAAGGCAGCCAACGGAGCTCAACACAGAAATATTTTATGACATTCAAGAAAGGTGGGAGCAGACGGTGCAGTGTGTGGACGCCAGATACAAGATACCAAATCAATACAACCTCAGAGCGAACTGAGCGAGTTGTTATCTAACTCTGTCCGTGGTGATTGTGAAACCCTGGGAGTTAAACCGGATTCCGTCAAATCGAGATTTTTATACCGCGGCGGCAGCGAACGATACCTCACCTTACCTCTCTGCAAGCGCACTTTTACATTTTTCCATTGTACATTTAAAGTAAATTCCACTTGCACTTTTTGTTTTCACAACTCCAGAAGTTGAAAGGTAGCCTAGCGTAGCTTTTCACATTTAAGTGTGTGATCTACTCAATTTTCGTTATGAAGGCACAGCAAAAATTACACATTTCAAGATATCGAGGAAATGCATTAAAAATAATATTGGCTGCTTGAGGCATTTTGCGGAGAGGGTTTAACCCAAGTTTTATTATTTTTATCTCCATATAACGAGAACAAAAGGTTTTCCATAAGGTAAGGTAAATTTTAAAGCCATACACTTTCGGAAAATACTTTCAAATATACCTGCATTTATTTATCATTATACAGTGAGTAACTATGATTCAGTAATGGTTTGGTTTGGTTTCCATGGTGAAAAGAAACTCATCCGTTAAACTTTCATTTTATTTCCCAAATACCACTAACTATAATGCGAAACAAATGCATATTTCCTAAAACTTAATACCCTTCTTCTAATCTTTCTAAACTAAGCAAGGAGTTTCAATCTTTCACAAGAAATTTATGTCATAAACATAAAAAAAGAGTTTTAAGAATGTTGACCGATTTATTCTTTTGGGGCATTCTATGCAAACAAACTTTAGCACATGCTGTTTTTGTTTTGAGATCGGCTTACATTTTAAATGCACAAATCTCAGTGATAACCATAAATTTTCGCTATTATGTCACGTTTTAATCTTGGCCACCTTTGAAAATTCATAAAAATAACACTGCGCAAAAAGAGTTCGCAGCATAAAATATGATTTTATATAAACAAGTTTCATGAATATGCACCAGTTACGAACTGTTTTCATTATTCTATTGTATGAAATTATCGGTTTTAAAAAAAAAAATGGATTTTATAAAATATTTTGGAAAGTATTTTGCACATTTTGATAATCTGTTATTTTTAATGATGCTAATTCGTGTCCGGCTTACGAAGTCAACCCATGGCTACCTCATCAAGCTAAACAATTGGTTTAACTGTTGTACTAGTGGCCAAATTTGCAGACGCGGAAATAAATTCGAAAAACTTGTCGCCACAAACTCTTACAACAAGATTCATGCACATGTAAAACTGCATTGTAATACAACAGACGGACAGACATGACGAATTGACTGCTGAAACCTATAAAATGTTTTTTGTCTTCCTTGTAGAAATACACGATGGATAAGCTTCAGAAAAATTCGCAAAAAACAAATAGTGTACATAAAAGAAATTGAATTAGTTCCATATCCTTATAATCTGTAAAAATTAAGCTAAAATAAAAGCTTTGCATATTAAAAGTGTTTAGATTCATGCAAAATTTATTTCATAATAACAAATTACGCCAAACCAAATAAAATCGTGTAAAAAGGAAATTGAATTTATTAGTCTTAAATTTAGGTAGTCTTAAATAAAAATTGTACAAAAAGAAAATTAGATGTATTCGCATGTCTGCCCTCACAATACATCTTCTTTGATCGTTTATTCTATTCTATCTATTCATCTTCCTTATGTACGGTGAATTTTATTTAAAAATAACTTTTCCTGTAATTATTTTATTTCCAATAATTACATGAATGTAGGGAATTCGGAATTGTAGGAAATCAAATTTCGTTTGAAGATATTTTCAATGTTATTTTTAATGGTTAATCCTTAAAGTGGTGAAATTATATTATTTTTTAAGTTTAATGTTGCATTAAAATTATAATAAAAAATAGAAAACTGTTATACTTACACCTCCATTTCCAATAATTTTTATCGTTGCTTGTGTATTATATTTATTCTGAAAAGGAGAAAAATATGATTACTAAGATTGATTAAACATTTTACAAGTACATAAGTATTCGAAAGCCGTTATAATTGGCAAACACAATTTAAATTTTTTTACTCTTTACTTCGCAATAAATCAGATAAGTACGAGCTATAAAATTTTAGATAAGGAAGATGTGATGATGTTTTACATAAAGAGCAAAATAATTGCCAATAAAGGAATAATTTTAGTCCTATAAAACTTAGATTTGCTATAAGGTGAAAAAGGAGATTCGGATGTTGATGTTTGATCATGGAAACAATTTTTTCATTATTACGGTATAAAATATAAACAAATCTTGGCCTCTAGGTCTTACTTTACACAAATACAGTAGATGAAATATTATTCAAACTTTTAGTTATGATCTAATATTAGAATACTAGAATCTAGACGTTATTATTTCTTCCGAATAACAATAATAATAATAATTTAGTAATATTGGAAATAATTCAGGGATCCATTTTCGTGCAGCACAAACAGATTATTCTAATATGAGGGTGAACACGATTCGAAATTTAGCCTATTTTCAAAATTGTATTTAATAGAAGTTTCAATTTATCGATTGTAGTGGGCTTTTAGATATTTAAAAATAGTCTTCTGGTACTTAAAAATTTCAAAATATCATTTTAAATAAAGAAATAGAATCACCTTCAAAAAGTCCGATACTCTCAAACAGTATGAAATATAAAAATTCTCAACATTTTATTATCTTAACATTCTTATACTAAATATTTTGTTTGTTCGAAAGCCAATTTATTGAGTCTCTTTTTTTAAAGTTGGATACGAATAACGGAGCTGCAGATTATTTTTGAAGCCAGAAACGGACTGGATAATGATTTTTAATTTTCGTCTAGTAAATTTATAGTACCTTATTAAAATGCTGCCGTTGTACACCTCCACAATAAAGGCAACCTTAAATTCAAAAATCAATTTATTTTTTGAACTTCTTTTGAACATCGTTTTCGTTTGGTTCGAAGCCGGATAACTTTACATTTCTCTGCGGCAATGGAAATAAATAAATAAACTTTTTAAGTGAACTCTAATAACTTTTAATTAAAATATTACGTAACGTGGAGTGTGTTAACAGTCGTGAGGTGTCACACTTTTGATCGAAACAACATACATAGCAGAAAAAAAGAAACAACTTTCAAACGATAAAAAATATAGCTATTTAGCGGGACGAGCTAAAATCAGTTTTAGATAAATTTCGAAAATACAATTCGTAATAGCGAGTCCATCCTTCAAGGTTTGCAACAAAAGCAAGAGAATATTTGCATCTTGTTTTAAACTCTCGTCTAGACATTTTGGAAATCGATTATAATTTTGTACATTGACTCACATCTAAATGCTTTGTATGTATATGTTATTATGTAGTTTGTTGCCTTCTTATTTTATTGTATTTTCTTGTTTTTGCATACTTCATAAAATTCAGTTAATTTTATTACGTTTTCCAACCCAATTTGCATTAAACATTTAAGATATTTTAAAATACATCTGCAATTAATTAAAATAAATTGTTACAAAATTATTACATCTCATTACAATGTTGATTATATAAATTCAATTAGGCTTAAGCGTTAACCTCGCACATAATTCGGTCTTTTGGAATTAAATGCCAAGGCGATTTATCCCTCTCACTTTAATGAAGCAGCGAATGAACAACTTAAACATTCCTCAGGGTCAATTAGAAGAAGCTTCAAAAAAAAAAGGCTTGGATCATAAATTTGGTGAAATTAAACAGCTTCACTCTTAATATAAAAATTCAAATTTGACCCAAAATATATCCAATCCAATTTCCGGCAAACTTTGATGCCAGTCAAGCATGTTACTTATTATGTAATTAAGACAAACATTCTCATTATTCCACATACACAACAGATTAATGTAAAGAATCAATAGCACGAAAACATTTTGGAAAAGCCGGTTTCTTTTCACATGTCCCTCGGATGTAATTTTAAGTAAATATTTGCTGGAATTTTTACGATGATGTTTATTCAACTTGGCCAACAAATTCAAAAACAATTGTGCACTATAAAATATTAATGATAAATTATCGGGGCTTGCAGTTCGTTTAACAAGTTTTAGATTAATATTTTTATTTATCGATAGTTACTAACCAAGAGTTTATTATAAGCTAAAGCTAAAGAATAACTAACATTCATACAAAATAGAATAATACATTTAAAAGTGATATTTATTCGTATTTAAAACAGTGGTCGTCCCAGAAGAATACCTGTTCCCGCTGTAGATTAAACCTTCAAAGTTCGAAGACGACAATTTTATTTTGACTTCACAACAGACCAAATTAAGACAAAAAGACAATAAATAGATACAGTAAATATAAATTACCTTGATCATCTTTTTATAGAATATATTTAACTTTCTTTATAACCTTAAAATTCAATCAAAATGTGCAAAGAAATTCGAAATGTGAAGCGGTGCTATTTTCATTGGAATGGAACATAAACATTTTTTCTCAAGATCCAAATAGAATTGTTTGTTATTTCTTTATTTTTCCATCGTAATATTAAGCTAATATGAAGAGAAATGTTTTCAAGAAACATAGGGGAAAATTGCAAAGATGGGTATTTAAGCAATAAATGAAATTCTAAAATAATTAGCTAACTTTGGGACTTTTTTGGGAGGTAATGAATAACTTGTTTGAAACTTCAAAAAACAATATAAACAAATGAGAGCTTTATAAATAAAATATGTAGAAATATATTTTGTCTGCCTGTAGATTTTATTATAGCTTATTATTCTTCCTATTTATTATGTATTAGACCGGTCAACAAATTTAATATGTATTTTGTTTTTGTCGAACAAGTGGTAGGTTATTTCTATTAGATTTTTTCCGCAGATTATAAATTTGAATGAAACGTTCATTTTGAAAAAAAAAAAATTAAGAACAAAACACGGTATTTTGGCCAATTTTGAACCAAAATAAGTAAAAAGAAAAGTTTATCTTAGAAGCTTATTATGCACCTCATTTGAAAGCGTGAACCTTAATCTCGAAATGCGAAATACCACTAATCTCTATGCCTTTTCTAAACATCTTGGTGAACAAGTTTTTCATGATAGTCTGGCTGTTATGATCTTCGTTCACTATCTATTGAAACAATTGATTTGTAAAAATAAGCCAATAGAGGGAATATTTCAAAAAGTTTTATTTATACTGCATTTTTATAAAATAGCTAAAGCAAAGTTTCATTTGAACCACTTTATCATATCCTAGAACAATTGGTTTATAATTCACCATTAATGGTCGAAATATTATTTTGATTTTATTTTCTTATTGTTTCCTCGTATAGCCTGAGATAAGCATGAATTAAGCTTATGCCAATTTAAAAAAAGCTTACGCCAGGCTTAAATTGCTATGGGGATTTCCGATGTTAATTTCGAAAGCCAAAAACTTCTGTCCATTATTATTATATATTATAGACAACCAACATCAGAGAGACCACAAAACTCCCTTTTTAAATTATAAGACAATAAAATAACTATTCTAAAACAGAAAAGACGGAGAATTGAGCTTATAAAATCAAAAATTGCAAAATATATGCAATGATTCAAAAACAGTTTGCTTTAATTACATTATTTGTTCTACAAAAGAGTACTAAAAATTATTTAAATAAGAACGTTAATTCATTATATCAAGCAAGTAGAAACTTATTTATATAACCGTAAAAATCATAAAATTGTAGGTTCAACGACTCAAATTTTTCGAACAAAATTTCATTCTACTACATTAGGTAATATCTCAACCATTGAATGTTACTGCGTAATTTTTAAACACTTGTTTATACATTTACCAATAGAAGCTGGCTTACCAACAGTTATTATGCCTGTTTGTTTATAAACCTTGAGTAAGGTTACACTACACATGAAGTCTACCAACGCAAGTGTACAAATAAAAGGGAAGTTCATAGCCATCGAAGCTGCTAAGTAAACGATTTAGGGTTTTTTATGTTCGTTAGGCATCATATGACAATCCCATGATTGCAAGAATATATGTATGTAATTGTTTACATTTGTGCAATTGTATTAAAGGGGATTCCCATTCTGGAGGCCTCATTTTTCGTAATTGTAATGAGAACAAAGTAATAAAAGAACAATACTCTAAAACGCTTTATTTACCTTTACGGGAAAGGTATTGAAAGGTAATGTTGTTTCCATGGAAAAATAAAGTCTAGCAGTAAAGTAAAAATCGATTAATAGAGTAAAGTGGGGTATACATTCATCTTTTCATTTTTTAATACCTGAAAACCCCCAATACAAAAAATTAGTTTACTACTATACAAATCGTTTAATACATTTCTCCTGTTAAATTGGATTTAGGGTTCACGAGAACTGCCCATTAAAACATTTGTAGTGGTCTGAAAATATCAGAGATAAATCTCGCGACTGCTTCTGCATGATTTTATCATATCTCTGTTTTTTTCCCCCCAATTATGGTTGATATATCTGATAAAATTTTATCGCAGATAGCTAGAGTTGGTACTGTTCACACTTATTACAATTTGAAATGTTTTGACTCCCCTCTAATTGTCTGCGAAATTGAAAAATCGGTTGAATATAAATTCCATTTAACATTCACATGAAGCTTCCCGTTTCAACTGACCCACCCCGGCCAGCATATGTTGATGCAAGATAACCAAAACAATTTCAATCGATTGTTCTAATTGCTAAACTAGATAAATCTTTATAGTTTGTAAAATAATTGCTTAATTTCATTTTAAAAATATTAGTCTAATGAAACACCTCCCATTTTATATATATATGGGAAGAAATACAACAAATATATATACATATATATATAAAATATATAATAGAAGTTAGAAACCTGGAAAGCTGATCTTGTTTTTCATAAATGTTATTTAAAAAATAGTTTACTATTTGAAAAAATGCATTTACTTCTCTGGGAATTGCCTTCTCTACTATTTAAGAATTGTAAATTTAGATCCACTCTAATTTTAACGTTAAGTACTTGGTAATATAATTTACTAAGTGTTTTTTTTTACGATAGAAACCCCAAGTTCATATGTTTCGTAATGAATTTGAAGCATTATTTTCCAATTACTGTCGACACAATCCAGCGATAAAATGTAAAAACTGTTTGGGCTTTCACCAACATAGATAATTTTTATCTAAGATATTTTGAATTCATCGACCGTGATAAGCAGAAATTATCTTATATTTATCTGTCGAAGATAACCTCAAAAGTCAAACTTATTGTGGTAGTTGGTAGAATATTCAGATTAAAAAAGAAATAGGTTTACTGGTATCCAAAGATATGCTAAACATTTTATTAAGCAAAAATCCTCGTCCTTTGCATGATACTTGAACTTGACAATTTAACCGTTTTTCATTATCCTGTATATTCGATAATAAGACTAGTGAGAGTATTTTCGGCTTCATAGTCTCAGTTACCGCTTCAGCCAATTGAGAAATGAATTTTTAGAAATAAGTTACATGTGTGCAAAACGACTAACTTAATTTAATGAGTCAATTTGACTCATATAATAGGTATAGCACATATGAATTTTTGGAATTAAGGAGTGTGGAGGATAGGGATTTACTATTTGTATACATTCCATAATTCCATTAATAACCAACACTTGTTTTTCAAAAAATTGTTTTAGTTTTTTTTTATATATATAGCAATAAAATCATGAGTCAAATTGACTCGCTCCGGCAATCTAGGGTTAAATAAAGGCATAATAGAGAATATTATTCGAAATATTGTAACATAACTTTTAATCGGTTATCAGAAACATACATCTGATTTTAAAAAATATCTTCGAAAAATGATTTACGATCACTTTATGAAGAGAAATTTTTTAAGGTTAAATTCTTGGATTACAAATATCGAAATATAAATCTCAGTTGTTGAACTACGACCTTAGGTTAGGTTAGATTAGGTTATAGTGGCAGCCCGGCCAGATGCGGCCCATTGTGATATCACGAGAGAGAGGGGATGCTGTTTCCTTCCCCACAGATTAGCCCGTTTTGAACCATTCGGATATCTTTGATAAACTGCGCTAGATTCTAAAAACTACGGCCTTAAATACCAAAATATCAAATATTGTGTTTTTTTGCGAAAATATATCTAAATGTAATCTAAATATCAACTTTTAAGATTAGTTATATGTTTTTATAAACTTTTAAGAATTAATCTCATGAATATGAAATAATTTGCTTTTACTTAATAATGCATAAAGGAAAATTTTGTTGTGAATAACTTACTAAAAAATTATTTATTATAAATTTAGCAAGTCAATGTATATCTAACTCTGAATCAAATAGAAAGTAACTTCGTCCGTATCGAATAGATTTTGTATTAAACTCTTAGGTAAACATGAAAATATTCATACTTGAAAGAAATTAGAAAACTATTTCTGATGAGTCAGGCGTTTACAGATGTCCCCCAGAATTGCTTGAATATGGCAACAACACTCGAATTAAACTTGAATTGCTCCTACTTCACACTAACGTTACAAAATTTTATTAACATTGAATGAACGATTTGTTTGTTAGCCAAGACATCGTTTGAAATAGTTAAGCGAAAATAAAGAATAAATTCCTTAATTGAAATACTGTAAAGCATTTTCTAAATTTAATCATTATCTATTTGTAGAATTGTTTAAAAAAAAAACACATACGACGTAGAACCAAATTAAGATCAGAATGCATGACCTACGCATGATAATTTTTCTTTTCAATACCTCTAAAAAATTATTAAAGAAAATGTATTTATACTTTACAACCGGAAAAGGTATAAAATTTAACTGGAAAAATTCCAAATACAGTTATTTCATTTTTGTATAAAAATTTATAAAATTTTGTTACTTTCATTTTTGTGTCTCTAATATAAAACAATAAAAATAAAAATAAAAAATATATATATTAAATTATAAAAGAGAAAAAGCAATATGAATGCAAAATACTCGACCCCAAAACCACCGAAAAAGAGAGCGCAATATTACTCAAAAAGTCTACTTGGACTTGAATGCAAGGTCGCACATGGTAGAGAATCAAACAAAGTAAAATGATGAAAAAAATAACCCCCCCCGCGATGTTGGGTTTCGTAAAGAAAACTGAACTGGAGAAGAAAAGAGCCAGACATGATCTGTTGTCAGCTAAAAGTATAAAATAAAAACACATGTACACACAAAGTATATCCAAAGCCTAATGCGTTAGCACCACAATCGAAAAATTTTAGTGTTAAAGTGAAAGGCAAAATTGTGCCGAGACTACGGAGAATAAGCCAAACATATTCAAGCAAGACACGATTCGGTTGCGATTTCGTTACAAGCAAGAAAATTTTTATACATCGTCAAAATTATAACTTTATTTCCTTTACAAGCAGATATTGCGAATTCCTCGAGCAAATATTGCACCTAAAAGATACAGTCAACTGCTCTTTCTATGGAAGTGCATGGATCCGGGTCCTGTTCGTTTTGCCACGAACAACTTTATTACCGTAAAAAATTTCTTATTGATGATGTATAAATGTGGTAAGCCTAAGGTGAACGCTCAAATTAATATCAAGTTTTTGAGAAACTTGGCAATGATGGGGAGGTATCGCATAGATAGTTCAAAAGAGTATAATCGTTACCACTTTTCAACTTTCATAAAGGTGAAGCTTATCTATAAAATCCTTCTCTTTCTTTAAAACTGAAACCAGTGCATTGCAAGTAAACGCTGCAGTAGCTATTAAAATTGATTATTTAACAGCACGTCACATTTTACATGTTCGAAAATTCCCACACAGTATTACAATTTAGGTAAGTAAGCCAAGAGATAAGATGTACAAATATCTGGGCAATGGCAACGTTGCATTAATACCTTATAGCTCTGAATAATCGCATAATTAATGCAAAAATATTAACCAGTTTTATAAAGAATACAAGTATAAATTGTGGAAGGTGGCCTTTATATAAATATTATGAATAAGTAGTTAATGTCCATCGCATTGCATAACTTTACGGTAATTTAGTTGGCTTGGTTTTCCTAAATCACTGCACCACTGGGGTACACAACGAATTTGTGTGGTATTGAGCCCCGCAAACCGCAAACTTTATCACCACCCAATAGTGGTCTCTTTTCAGTGCCTCGATGTATCGTATTACTTTTTGTCTACCTTTCGATTTAACCTCCGGATGCAGAATTAAAGAATTAAATAAAAAGTAAAATTTTTCTTCAACACGGGCAGATAGTGAGAGCACCACACAGCAACGTCTCCTACAGTCGCTCCGGCGCATTATTAGGTAATTTTCTGCTGTGTTCAGCTTTTAAAAAAAAATGAAATAAAAGCGGAAAATATACCAATTCCAATCTCTTTGCTGGCTAATCACTAAGTGAGCGCCAGAAACCATTCGTTTCGTATCTTGCTTAATTCGCCGACATTAAGCGGACTGTCGTTAAAATAGCCTCATCGCGACGATTGTGGTATGCGACGAAACGACACACAAAGGTAAATAGATATTCGTCAGATAGTCGGTCTGTCTGTATGCGATCACCTCGCTGTATTTATGCAGAGATATACCCCTGTAATTCGATTGGAAATGGTATGGAGCGGCATTTAAAAATAGGCATCAACAACTTTGGTCCTATTGCATTCGATATTTAATCAGTTGATAATTGATACTGCCATTAAATCTATTAAAATTTATCATCACTTTTCCAAGCCTAACATTTTTTTTATCATAGATGTGTATTGACGTAAAAGCCCTAAATATTTAGACCATCCTAGACAAAATACCTTTCACCTGTAATACTTAACTCTTACAATACTGAAATAAGTTTCTAAAACCCAACATTGACTACTACTCATATTTAAAAAACAAAAAAAAAAATGATTTAATTTTTATACCTATATTTTATACCTATTCGTACCTATAGACCACTAACTATTTAACCCTACGTTGCTAACAAATTAAATATAATAATTAAATGTATAATTAATGAGGACAATAATCAGTATTAGTTGAATCGACTAGATAAAAAATAAATAACCTTCTAGGGTTAAAGAGAAACTGAAGGACACTACTATAAAAATTAAAAAAAAAACGCTATTATTATTATTAAAACAAAAGGTAATTTTAATAATTACCAATAATTTTTAGAATAATTTAATTGTTTTCCTTGAGCTTCACCTTTACCTGCGCACTTTAAAATTTTTCGCGATTGAATTAATTCTGTTGCTATGTGCGAATCCAAATGTGGAATGTTGTGTTTCTCACACATTGTTTTTGTGATATATCCAAAATTAAAAAATATTCGAATGTCACATTATGCGTATAGTAAACTTACGTAATTTTCTTTATTGCTTTAAATTTTAACTAGAAGTAAGTAGGCACTACGTAGCAAGTTTTATCAAATATTGAAATTGAATGATACAAATAATGAAAGAAAAAATACTCAATTATCTTATCATGAAAATATTATCAACAATCAACTTTTATTCCAGTCTCTATTCGAACAACAACTTAGCTTTTCTGGCTAAGATATAAAATTGCCAATTTAACGTTGTTTACTGATATAATTCTCTTCTCCCCGTTTCCTCCTTTTCAAGAAAATATTAAAATATGTATGCAGAAATCAAGTTGAAAAAATACGTATTACTATCCGTTTAAGGTTTGAAGAATTGAAAATATGGTGTTTTTAGAGGGTAGTTTAACATACCTATAATAAGCGTAGACATTTTAGTCAACAAAAGATATGTATGCATATTTTATATCCCAAAAACACTAAAATCTAAGTATTTCTAACATTGATATACATTAATATGAGAAAAAATAACCCCAAAAGATATAAAAGCATTGGTATATTCAAATTTTCGGTGTGTTTTTCTGGATTAACATGTATGAACAAATTTGGGAAGGCCCGATGAACGAGTTTGGATGGTTAAAAACGGATTAAAAAAGGATTTTTTACTATAATTTTAATAGCCGTCCAATTTTTAACTTCTTTAACCCCACCCCTTTAGCAGGTTCTACCCCAATTCGTCGTCAATTTATTTATTTATTTATTTATTTTTTTTTTCTTTTTTTTTTAATTTTATAGAATACAATGAATATATAGCTCCATTGTAAATTAAATTATATGTACATAATTCGCTTTTCCAATTATTGAAAATATAGCTAATGTTCAAAGTTAATTTAAAGCTTTTTCCATGCTCAATAAATTAATTTTCTTCAAAGGAGATGACTCATTTATAATTTGTTGTTTACAATTTTAGTTCTTAGAAACATTCAATATTTAGAGAAATTCTGGGAAATGTTACATTACAAAGAAATTTTCACTGTTTCGCAAAATTGTAAATATTTCAATTTTGTTGGGGTTTTCTTACCACTTTTCCTGGTGTATGAAGAATATGAGAATATGAAATATAGCAAAAAATATTTCATATACCCATTGTATGTAAAGTTTATATATCCCCAAAAAGTTAATATCATTACTTTATTTAGTTAAAATGAATTATTTTATATATTTGCATCCAATTAAAATCTGAATTTCAACATATTTTGTTATCTTCAGTGATTCATTAAATTTGCCATTTGCCAACAACATTTAGCTATTTGATTAGATAATAACGAACTATATCGACGTAAAGAAAATAAATTCTAAATGTATTCTATTAAAAATCAATCAATCAAAAGCTTAAATATTAAACGAAATTGTCTTTTCAGAATGTAATTATTTCACGTAACCAAGTAACTTGCAATTCTAAATAATAATAAAATTATGAGTCAGAACTTTTGATGCAGTGATGCATGTCTTCCAGGGGTTTCGCCACTGTGAGACAATTGTTAAAAAAAATCTTTTTCATTTCATGAAATTCTCCTTAGAAAATATACTCTACGAATTTTACCTGAATACATAACTCCTTAAAATATTATTTCATTGACATGCAGTTTGCCATAACTATTCAGAAGATATTGTTAAGAGTAGGGTTGCCTTCATTTAAAACTCTTTTTTGCATTCATTATTGTGACAATTTTTTACCAAATAGTCTTCAAAAGTTTAAGGTTATCAATTTAACCCGAATGTATTTTTTTTTCTGTCTGTCTCTCCTAACTTTGGAGCACGTGAACCAATTTGAATCATTATTTTTAATAGCGTAGACTCTTTGAAGGGTATGATGATAAATATGAAAAGCCCCGGGGCCAAAGGGTGTCACGATAGTGATAGTGAGTACTTTGCGATTTGTATACAAAATAGCTATATGAGGGTTTTTGGAACCGCTGATTCTAGATCCGGTCCTAATTCAATAATAATAAACTTTTAGTTTTCGGTGAGCTTTCATGAGAGACACATGTAAAAATGCATTTGTTAAGAGAGAGAGCTTTCATTTGTGTACTGGTTTCGGTACACGTGACAGGAAACGTTAAATAAATTTTTCTTTTCCCTGATAACTTACTTTGGTGTTTTTAAGAACTTTGATTATTCCCACCAAATTTTTAAAATTTTCTCAATTCTAAGCCTTTTTAATGAAATTTTCCATTAAGGTGAAATAAAAGCATTTGTAATATTGATTAAAACGTTTAGATAAACGACGCTTTCTATTACACAAAATGTTGTATTTATATAATTTAATAATGCAAGAATTAGGGTGTCCCTCAATTAAGTGACTTTAAAATTTTTTTAAGATCACGAAAAAAAAATCTATACAAAATTTAAATAGCTGTATCTTAGCAAAACGTGTACGGATTTTCTGTAAAATGATCAATAAAAAACGAAAACAGAATTTGTTGTTTAAAATTCAATTTCAAATGTTTGAACAGACGTAAGTGAGTAAAGTCGCATAGTTAGGACAGGAGGATTTGTTCGGCTAAGTTTAGAATTGACACTGACGAACCAAGTGAATTATGTAATGTGAAATGTTTGGCATTTCTACTGAAAGTCTTTTTCCTTTTAAAGGGCCCGCGAATGTAGCACTGACCAATGCGCCGCCCTTTTGAAGAGTTTGGCCTACATGCCGATATTTATTAATTGCATACTACACACATGTGTATGTGCATGCATAAGTTTGCAAGTTCAACTCGCAAGTTTGCTTTCGATTCTGGAGTTCCACCGGCTGTAAGGTTGGGGACGCACTGGCAGCAGGTTGTTCAAATATTGATCCGCACGGGCTGTACGCAACACAGGCAAGCCGCTGATAAAACATACAATCAGCTGATGCAAAAACAACCAAACGAGCAAAATTTCAACTCGTGTGCAGTACCGCTTTTCGATAAAAACTCACGGCAGCGAAAAGGAATTGATATCAAAATTTTTTTGCTATTTATTAAATTTTTAGTGCGTAAGTTAATGCTGTAAAAGGACTACATAAAATAGAAAATTTAAAGGTTCAAAAAAACTACTCCGACCCATAATAAAAAAGAAACGTCTTTCGTTTACAAAGAGAATTGGCTGTCTTTGCTTCCTTTTCGGCTATTTTAAGAGTTTAAATGGCCCAACGTATTTTGTTAAATCAACTGGCTTCAATTTATAACTAAAAAAACAACTAAACTATTATAAGGGTGATTCTACAATATCAGGAATTTCGGTGGGTCTCTAATTAATATTCACCTATCGTTTTAATTTTTAATATACGAAAATACGATAAATCCTTAAAAAGAAAGAAACAGTTAAAACGTCTGATTCGTTCGATAAGTTCAAGATGCTTCCCATCATCAATTCCTTTGATGAACATTTTGGAAATTAATTGTAAATCGGTTCAAAAATTAAAGTTAAAAGTAACTGATTTACAATTTTTTGATTTGAAGTACTTACATTTTTCATTCAGATTTCCATAGGCAAAAAGAGTTCATGGAAATTTCCATTGTCGGCGTTGGTTACGTACACGAGAGTGAAAATTTCGATAAACAATACAAAAAAATGAAACCATTTCTGTCTAATATTTATACATATGTTACCAGAAGAATGAAAACATATACTAGGGTATGTTGAGTGTTCAAGTGTTCACCAATAGTTAAATAACATCATCCATTATTTCATAGAATCTTCAGTCTTGTGTCTTCTGTATTAATTTTTATATATGTATTCTTCTTTTTTTATTTTCATGATAATAGTTATTTTATTTTTATATATCTACTCTAGTAAGCAATGAATATCCATCATTTTGATATTAGGTTTTAAAAAAAATAAAAAAATGTTCAGAAGTTTGTGTTTACTCATATTAAAAAAATTAAAACATACGCAGTTTCATATTTAAAATTACCCTTCATATAAGTTATCATATAATAGTGAAAGGAAAAGTAAATTTTTTGGTATTGCTTATTTCAAATCTGCTAATTGCATTTAGTAATTCACGATGGCGTATTCAATAAAGCAACCAAAATGTCTAAACTCTCAGGTATTTTAATGAAAATTAATATTTTAAAACCTTAAAATCGAATACATGGTATGGGCGCCAAAATTATTAATTTTTAAGAGATTTATATTATCATGAATAGGAATTTTTACATGCAGATTTTGAGTCACTCCTTTCGAATTTGTATACTGTTAAACTTTGCATTGTTACTTGTTCAAATTTGGGTAAATAAGGAGATTGTTTTATCACATTCGCCTCTATGAGAAAAGAAAAACGAAGGATAACAAAAGGGCAAATATGAATAAGGATGCAAATACAATTCTTCCTCTCACCTTACATAATTTGTAATTGAGAAATTTTAAATCCTATTTTTTTCGAATCAAATTATAGTTTTGTTAAAAAAAAACAATAACATTCTGTACATGTTATGCTTAAGTTTTTTTCATCAATTTTTCTAAGGTATTTTCTAACATATAAAAAGGAAAATAAAAATTCAGGGTGCTGTTGGATAATTGAAACATAGAAATGTTCGAAAATGCCGCAATAAAGTTTGGAAGAACGTCTATTAATAGTGGAAAAACAAAAATGGGAAACAATTTAGAAATAATGACGTTATTACACTTTCCAGGTCGTGTCACCTCTCGCTTCAGAGATCAAAATTGGTCGCCAAGTTGCGTTATAACTTTTTTAGATTTCTTCCTCTGAGGTTTTTTTAAAAAGTTATGTCTATGCGCTTTCTGAGATGCTTCAAGATCTCAAACAAACTTTGAATTTGAACTTCACATTCGCGAAATCCAGCGGCTCTTATTAAAAACCGTTTCTGAAATTTTATTGAAAGAATACGTACGTCCCAGCAAAGGTTTAGTGGCCATTTAAGAACCATTTTATATCATGTGTAATGTCAATAGATATGCTTTATGTTTTATTTTAAAAAATAAATAAATAAAAAATTCATAAAAATAGTATGTTTTCTTATTAATTCAAAATTCAAATTCTTGTTGAGACACCCTACAGAAGAATGGCTACTCTCTAAAATGAAGTTCACTGGACTTGAAAAAATGCACTGATAAATGTCAATGTCGCGGTGTTATTTTATTTAAATATTGTACGGCTTTCCGAATTTTTGTGCTAAATAAAAATAATAAAGTTAAATTGCGTTAAAAAATCTAAAATAGCCTAATTTCGATGGAACGTAAAGGTTTTCAAATTTTATTATTATTCACCTCACCTATAGAAAAGTAGGTAGCTATTTGTGAGGCTTGTTTTAATTAAATCAAATAATAATAAGTAGCCCTTTAGCAATATGTTGTAATTATGCCCATATAATAAACAGGATTTCAAAAAAACATTCACATCACATCTGATTTTAGCATTTTCTATAAAATATAACATGACTTAAAGTGCTAAAAAGCTTTTGTTTCTCCGACCACTTAAGTATTACTTGAATTAAGCCGGTTAAAACCGGTTTTAACTTTAACGAAAATTTCACGGAGTAAGCCGGAACTGAAGCGAAATATTATTAATAATATATAATAAAAACCGGGAATAACTCTACAAAATAATTTCGGCCTTATATATATCCTAATTTGAAGTAAACTAAATTTTTTAAGCAGAATTTCTAACATGCAGTTTTGGGTCCTAGGCTAAATTTATATTATTTACTAATGGTAATAAATGTTTAAGACTAGAATCTTGTGAAATTGAGAGTTAAAATATAATAATTAAAACTGAAATTAGTGCTGCACAGTAGACATTAAATTTATCATAAAATATCAATTGGCAACGCCGTATAAAAAGCAGAGGAGCGGCAGCAGACACCGAGCCGATTGAGTGCGGCTTCAGTCGTCTTATCAATTAAGAAGGGCACAATAATAACAAGAAAAGAGAAGCGTATAGTGTTTTGTTCAGTCAGAGAAGTAAACCAGCTGAGACAAATAATAATGAAAAAAAAAAGAAACGAAAAACACTAAAATTTCGTACGAAAAATCGTCAAATGTGTAAGAGGAAAAATTCCTTCTCAGGTGGGCACCATATTTGTGGTCTAAATAATTGACACGATTAAAATAGCTAACTTTTAAGAAGAAAAATATTGTAGTCGGTTTTAAATTGGTTCAATATGGAAGAGATTAAAATTAATAATGGATTTGCTGCTTAGGCAAGATTTCAGTCACTTGATTTAAATCTCTACCTCGATTCGACAACTGCGCCACCTGCACCTGCTTATGTTGCGGGCGAATGGTTCACTTGTTGGCCATTGTACAGATTTTGGGAATTCGCCGCATCTTGAATTGGTTGACAGCTGCATCACTGCAGTCTGCAGATTTTTTACCTCTGCCAGCAATATCGAGCTTGCCTCTCAAGCACGAGCTCGGCCATTGTCAACACGAAATAAAATTTTTTTTTTCTCTTCGTGCCCCAAATGAATCAGCTGTTATCGTATGAGTAACGTAGGCATGAGCATTGCATTCGAGCGAGATGGCAGCTCGCTCGTCGGAAAGAAAAGTAGAGTAGAATAAATATGAAAGCACCTTTTTGACGAGTCGAAATAGGTAATAAATTGGTGTGATTTTTAGGAAAATGTGGGCTGGAAAAGAAATATATTAAGCGATACATGGCACTCTTACCTGATTTCTTTGATATTCTTCCACAGCTCGGAAAGCAGAGTCTGTTAACTTAACGAAAAAGTATTCTTTGCTCTCGTCCGTGCGATTTTGCGTCAATCCATAATTGCCCGTACATAAGGCGGCCATTTTGACAACGCGATTAAGCCGAGCAGTGGCAAAACACAAGTATAAACTTCTTTAAAAAAAAAAACTTTTCTCGTTACGAACAATATCAATAAAAATTCAAAAAACTACTAATATACTTCTTTTTTGCTTTCCCAATTCTCCGAGGGGACAAACAACCTCACACACTCTTAATTTGCTTCCGCACACAAATAATATTATCACCATCAAGTGCCACACACAACCATCGGCTACTGCTCCATTAAATTAATTTAAAAAAAAAATAAAAAAATAAAAATTGTGTTTTTCCCCCTGTGGAAATTATAACATTTCTTTTTATTTTTGCATAACTTTAATGATCTTTCTTAAAAGGTACACATATACACAAAATATTCACTTGACACTGTTTTAATAAAATAGGAGGACTTTGTGTGCGAAATGGTTTTTCCTAATTTCTTTTTTTATTTTATTTGATTTTTTTTTCGGTTTCAAAGAATCCTCACGTATGCATTTATCTCGCTCGCACTCGTGCAATGCAATATGGCTTATTGTATTTTCCTTCTCTCAAGCTCTAAATATGGGCTAGAAATCGGAATTTTATTTACAACTTCGTCCCGAACAGTACGATGTTGGATACTGACGCTATTTGGATATTATAAAAATTTAGTTCAAGGAATCGGAGGAATACGGAGAAATAGTCATGTAAATTAAAAAGATTTTGTTGTGGGAGCGCATAAACAACAGATAAATATCTTAAGAAATGCACCACAGCAGAATTTGTGGTGGATTTATTTACGCAATTGCAAGCAGCAGCAAAGCAACACATTCACAAAGAAAAAAAAAATTAATTTTTGTTTGACGGCTCACGGCTAGGCGAAACTGTATAGCCCCAGAGAATTCCACTTCTGCGGGTGTATGCGTGTACGTGCGAGGTAAGGAAATTTTTTTATCAACTGCCACGTTCTGTCAAAAAGTTTCAGCAGCAGCAGCGAGCACCGATTCAGCCCCTCTACCGACGGAAAGTGTACGATTGGGAAAGAAAGAAATCCAGCAGCAGCAGCACGGGGCCCCAGACCAGTTTACGTCTGATGAATTTAACTACGTAATTTAACAACACTTTTTCCACAATATTAACAATATTTTCAGTAGCTCAAAGATAAAATCACGAAAATTCTTTTAAAGCGGAGGCTACAATATGAGGAAATTCCACGAGAGAGGTCGAGAGAACTGAGGTTGCAATCACAGAAATATGCACACGACTTTTACCAAAAAGAAAAAAGAAAAAAAAAGAATTTAATTACGATTAGTTGATTTAAAGAAAAGGTGAATTTAGGCACGGAATTTGTTGTCGGTACGTTTTACGGTCGAAGAAGAAGAAAGAAGGAACCTTTTATTTTTTAGTCTTTTTAATGAACACCCGTGTGCTGCGCTCCACACGATAGGTCTTTTCCCGTCGACGTAAATTTCCGTAAAACACCGTTTTTCTTCCTCTCCACCTTCTGAGCAAGCAGAGTCACTTTAATCCATATTCTCTACGCGAAAGAAATGACTCTCCTCTGATTTCGCCTGTCGTCTGCGTGACGTGACGTTAAACTTTGGCACTCAGCCAATCGTGCCCTCTCACACTTGCTTCGATTTGCGATTGCGATGCGAGCTGTTGCTACTGATTTTGTACATGTATCAGGTTCATACGTATGCAAATTTAACTAATTCACGCATTCACATACACACCCGCTAAGTCAAGACTTGACAGATGGCTGCTTCTATAAGGTTCTCTTGTGAAAATGTCTCAATGCCGCATAGTTTTCATATCTTAAAATCATCCTTTCAATCGTTATCCCGATGCACACCACCCTGAAGGAGATGATCCGTAAAAAGATATATTTCTTTTAAACCCCCAAAGTGTTGCGGATGTGTGCAAAAAATAAGTGGTATGCTTTCAAAATCACGTATCTCTATACGCTAGAAACTAGAAAAACCTGTATATTTTTGCGATTGTGTTTGTTTCACGTAATCAATATTGGTTTTTCTTTCTAACAAAACAATTTTCCTCGATATCCATTGAAATACCTCTTTGAATTGTCGTGTGCTTCACATAATGGTTTACTTTAGTTTAGTATCCAAAATTCTAACTAGTTTTTATGTAAAAATATAAATAACTTATTCAATATGTTCAATTATGTCATCTCCCTCACACACCGCCTCTCTACGTTTAACAATCTCATCTGGTTTCTCTTTTTCACTATTTCCTAAGATCTGATTGCGTACTTTTTAATGAAGTATAACTTTTATATTACTTATAATTTTATGCTCGAGTATATTTTAAAATATTTTTAACTTTTAGGATAACTTTTGGAATCTCCGGTGAAACTCTCACCTATCTCCCCTGTCCCCCCCACCTTTAACTTACGAAAACTCAACCACACCGACGTACGACCGCGACGGGGTCCGCCGCTAGACTAAATACAGGTGAAATTGACAGTTTCTCCCGAATCGCCACAAATATCGATAAGATAATGGGTATGCTGTGAATGTCAAAGTGCTTGTGATGTCAATTGAATCGAAATCAATTAATTTTATATGGGAGAACACTAACATTTTCTACATATGTGGAAATATCTCTGATTTTAATTACTAAATATATTTATGATAACTTCATATTTTAAAATGTTACAGTATTAAGAATGTGCAATTATAATCTTATAACACATCTTTACATATTACTCATGATATTTAAATTTGTCAAATATTTTAACAAGAAAATTAGATTCATCCATTGATTATTACAATTATCACACAAGTCATACTAATATTCTAATTTCAAGGGTACAGCAAGGAGTTTTAAAATACCATTAGAAGAAATCAGAAACAACCCTATTTTTTAATCGCTATATCAAAAAACATTTCTAGTCAACCCCTAAAATAACATTGCCTTAGAAATGAATGCAATATTTAATTAAACAACTTAATGTATTTATAGATATAACGAAACTAATTCCCATTCTTATAACTGCTAGGCTTCCTGAAAGATAATTATAATGCCAAGATAAAGTAATCCAAAGATGTAACACATAATAATTATTATTAATATAAATGGTATTATTAATCAAGAAAACGATATTTATATAAGCAACCTAAGAATTAGGAAATTGTATCGAAATTATTAAATAGAGCCATCAAAGCAGTGCATAATCCTCCGCCGGATACTCCTACTGTAATTTTATATGAAAGTCCAGACAAATTAAACCTGAAGCAATTAATGGAAACGGAAAGGCTAAGGCCGTTTATAGCATTACAACCATCTATCAACCTACTGTTGAGAACGGAGATTCGCGGATGTAATACGCAGAAAGCAATTTGTTCTTCAGTTAATTATGGTAACAGTTTCCCCAGAATGATTAAGAAATGCTCGCGGTATTCTAGAATTTAAACGACTTATTAAAACTTGCGTTAAGTTAAAAAATTAAGGAAAATTAATAAAATAAGGCAATATTATTTATATATGTATGCCCAAACATTGTTTGAATGAAGAGTACAAAGTTATATTAACTATTAATATTTTAAAAAAAATTATTTAGTTATTTATATTCTAGGAATTATGAAAAATGGATCCACAGAGCCTAAATGCTAATACCCAGCCAGTCCAGAAGTAGGTGAATGTTTCCAGCAACATTATTATTATAAAAACAAAAAGGGTTTTTAAAAAACAATATTATCCTATCTAGAACTGTGATACACAAAATAATACAGGAAATGAGAACTGCGTAAACATTAAAGGTTTACTGAATGAATCTGATCTGCGTTTTAATGGGTCCTATTCTTAAATCCGTTCGGATCGAAGCTATTTTTGTATAAAAATTCTTAATAAAGTTCCTTAAATTCTCAAAAATTCATTTCAGTTACCTTTGATTTAAATTAGTTTTTTCCGAAAAAAACTTCAAAATAATCCGATTGGATTTTTCAATCGAATCTTTTAATCACTTTGAACAAAAAATTGAGCTGAAGTCAAAGGTAACTAAAATGAATTTACTAACAATTTTGGAATTTTATTATGAAATTTTAATTTAAAAGAAGCTTTTGTAAGTCATTTTCGATCCGAACGGTTTCAAGAATAGAGCCCAATGTATCATTTAGAGGAGCTTACTTAGTTAGATTATTAAAAACAACAAAATAGAGTATTAAATTGAAATAGAATACATTTAAAGTATAACGATTAAAACAATAGCGGCTATAAATAAGATGGTTTCTTTTTATCAAAAAATAATAAATTGTTAAAACCTAAATTGAAATTGTTAGAGCCTCTGTTGAATAATATGTAAAAAATGAAAGACCAATTTGTGTAAAATTTTAAATATTCTTCAGTTCAAGTGACGTATTTAATGGCGTTCGATATCTTGGAATGTGAATTGTTATGTTCCTCAAGGCCTCCAAAACACTTCTGGTTATTTTTCTTGAGAAACTTTCCTTGGGGCTGCCAGACTAAAGAAGTAATGAGAAAAAAACATGCGAAAATACCTAAATTGGTTAAATTTGATAAATGTTATATATTTAGAGGCGAGTTGGCAAACCCAATTGCATCCAATTTCTTTTAGGTTTGCTTGCAACAAAAAAAAAGTATTCTGCAAGATCACTTAAAGGTTACATCGGGGTCAGCGATGCTGGAGCCAATTGCAATTAGATGCGACTAAACAATCACAGCCAGAAATGAGAGGGATACTACAGATTAAAGAATTTTAGCTCTTTTGAAACTATGCAATATTTTAAAGTTGTTTCATTCCATAAATGATGCTAACAAAAAAATATGGAGGTATTTGAAATTGTGAGGCAATGATTTTAAAATATCTTTCGTTTAAGTAGGGATTGGTAAGCTTTTGTTCTTAATAACATGTACCGCCTTCATACAAAGTGTTTTTATTATTAGATCCACTGTTAAAAAATATACTAATTAGGTATAAATGTAGAAAAAGTGTAGTATCTCCGATGTTTAAGGTTTTCAAACGTGTTATTGCAGACGTCTTCCTGAGTATGTATTTTAATATGCATATCTAAGCACGTGTTTATAGCTTCGGATAAATTACCATAAATGTGTTTTTGAGAATAGTAATTTCTTTTTTGCATTAGCAAAGTTTGAGGTAACCGCGCACGATCGAAGTATTTTGTCTTCCAGATAATAAGACAAGTAGGCTCTCAATTCAAGACCAGAACAGCAGATGTTTCCATTATAATTACTTAAAATACAATACTGGCGCTTTTTCATAGATAAAATTATTCGGTCTCTACTTGAAATTTAAATATAAGTACAAAACCTGTACGTTTTACACTTAACCCTTTGCGGACGAAGCTGCTCGAAAAGCGATCGTTTCTGTGGACGAGAGGTATTGGAGCGCGCAGTAAAGAAAATACATACGTTTAACGTTTGCGTTATAAAAAGTAAAAGCTTTATTTAATACGAAATAAAATATTTCATAAATTGCAACAAAATTATAAACAAACAATAAAAGTACGAAAAAAACAATAATACGCCTTGCAGCTATGAATTAAGTTGGGCGGCTATATTCCGACACGCGTTCGCAACGATAAAATGGCTTGGACGGCTATATGTCGACCTTCGTCTGCAAAGGGTTAAAAACCATTCATTTCCGAAAGAGGATTGTGTTAAAAGGAGATTTTGTAGCATAGGAGAAAGTTAAACTTCTTTCAAAATTAAGCCGTTATCACCTCTTATGAAGCGAGGAAGGGGTCGGAATTTTCAACTAGAAATGTAATATTTTTTTTATATACAAAAATATTGCTATAGTTAATTCTGATGTAAGAAATATTTGCCTAAAGCGTTTTCTTAGAAAACTAAGCTGATTAATTTGATTTATTATTCCGGAAAGTTTCGTTCGGAAGAGAAGTTATTCGGTATAAAAGTTTAGTATAATTTAGAGGTAGCTTACTGTTAAAATTAATCTAAACTCTTCGCTGTAAAATTTTATTTTCGGCGATAGTTATATTTTCTAAATCTGGCACCCCGTAGAAGATCAAGCATCAAATGTTCAGTGGATTGTCAACTGTAATGACAATCAAGTGTCAAGTTTATTTTAAGTAAATCCATGCAATACTGGTGTTGTTACTCAGTGGTCTATAGGCTGTCAATTTGGGAGGTTGCAATGATAGTTTCTTGGAATAGATAGGAATTACCTTGCAGAAGCTGTAAAATTATGGTTCGAATTTGAATTTTTATGGGCGTTAAATAAGCAGCCGACTTTTTAGGCTACCGTCAGCAGCTCTTCATCTCTCCCAAAGGAGCCTTCAGTGGATGCGGACGGCTTAAAGGAGCAGGGAAATGTTTGCTTTCGTGACTCAAATTATACCGAAGCAGTTTCGTTCTACACTAAAGCAATAAAATTGAATCCAAAGGATTCGATTTTATACAGCAACCGGTGCTTGGCGTTCCTGAAGCTGAGCAAGTATTTTTACGCAAAACAAGATGCAGACACCGTCATCCAGCTTAACCCAACTTGGGCTAAGGGCCATTTTCGCAAGGCAGAAGTACTTTCCGCGGTGGGGCACTACGACTCCGCCCTTTTGTGCTACGGAAGGGCAATGCAACTACAACCGGGGGATAAAAGTTTGCTGCTGGCGGCTCAAAAAGCGGCGACTTTCAGCAGTCAGCAAGCAGAGTGTAAGTACTCAGCTGAAGCACTTTTGAACTAGAATTATTGTTTTAAATTAAAGATGAAAAACGTCTTCCATGGGTGGGCGCTGGAATTGGAATTATTTTGGGTGTGACTATAGCTCTGTGCGACAATCTGCTAACAAAAGAGCCAACACTGAAGCACCCCATCGTTATGCTGCTGCTGGTCGTCACCTTGGCTGGATTTGGTTACTTAGCCGCGAGATGTGTGCGCTATTACCTAAGACTGAAGAAAAAGAGTTTATTGGAACCTCCACCTGATTTGTTGGAGGAATTCAAGCCACCGGAGAGCAAGGACGAGGACGTTGAGGCTGACAACCAGAACCACAGTAGGACAAGATACACGAAGGCTCAGGCCCGGATGCGATTTCGGAAAGCAAAGTCATGATTGTATATTGCTTTAGGACCTTTTAATCTGATGAGAAGACTGCCGTTTTAATATACCCTAAGTAAAAGAAGATTCCAGTCGTTTTAAGCAAGTGTCAGGGGCAGCTCTGTCTTAGTCTGATTTGTATAATTTCCTTGATCTTCGCTCTGAGATAAAATTGCATGATTTACAGACTTTATTTATAATTTTAGCCGAAATCAGACCAGATTTATTACCTAATTTTTTGATGATTTTAGAAAGTTTATGAAGAAAATTCCTCAAATTAGTTTTCAGATCTACTTACATCACAAAACACTAAAAAAGGCAGATCAACCATTAATTTTTATCGTATACTCTTCTGTTTTGATTATATTTGGTTTAAGTTAATATTTCCGCATTTCTTAAATTGAGGTGCCTTTCCTCGACTGGACTGCGTGCAAAAGTTATCGTATAATTGGGCCAGAAACAGTCGGTGGAATAATTCTTTAATAATTAAGGTGGTAAGGGTAATGGGCTGTGGCATTTTTTTGTTTCTCGTAAATTGGACTTGCTTTTCTTAATGGAGTTGTTTAAACTATTTTATAAATAAAAGAAATCAAGTCACTAAACCGTCTTAATTTTTATACATAATTACTGAAAATAGCAACTGTTTTATTTTATAGCTTTAGTAACTCAATATAAAATGATGTGAACTCCAAAATTACCAATTCACAGTTCTACTAAAATGTACTTACTAAAAATTGTTCTATTATGATTGCCTTAGATTCAATTGCTGTTACTAAAATTATTACAACATTTTATGCGCTAATAAGCAATCGAAGATCAATTAGTATAATGAGAAAAAAACCTTTAGAAATTTATGGTATAGGGTCTGCAAGTAAGAAGAGAGGCATCAATTCAAATGTTTTATTTTTTAACCCTTATCCACTCAAATTCAATTGGGGTTGATTCTGAATTACGACATTTTCTTTAGAATCAAAGCGTATAAAGTTGAACTGCAATGCAATTGTGTCTTTTCGATTCGATTAATGCAGAATACCGATTTCAGCCCCGCTTCAACAAATACGTGTCTTTTTTAATTGCTTTCAAAATGTTCGTTATCGAATAATCAAGTAGAGAAAAGGCCTATTTTGTGTAATATTTGTAATAAGAATCTTTACAAACAATTTAGCTCTAATATATTGGCTGTCCGATTTTATTCAGCTATTCCATGTCAACTACATGTGGGCGAAAGGTTTATAGATATAATTTTGTTTCTCTGGCGCAGATATTAAACAGTATTGTTTTGTCTGATGTTCCATTTATATAAAATATTAATTGCAAGTCGATATTTTTTCAATTAGGTTTTTATATTATAAGAAATGAATGAAAAATAGTCAAAGCCTCTCTTATCCTTGTTTTTATCGGATCAATTGATTTTCGTGGTAGTTCAGATTTATATTACTCATTTAATAATGGTGGTCTATAAATTCTAGATTAAAAAAAACTATTGGCAGCTGTCCCTGTGAAACTACAAAAGTGAAAAACCTTTTGTGTTTATGTGTATAATAGAGAAAAGGCGATTTATGTCACTTATGTATGTAAAATATTCATTTAAAAAATATATGTATACATACACTTTGTTTGAGTATATAAAAGGTAAATGGTAAGACAACTCTATTACAACTGTTGACCTTCCCTACATTATAGATTTAGACCCAACTACCAAACAGGCATAATGGCATAAGAAAAATTCATTAATTGGACCAATGGGCTATTTATAAGGTTTAAAAAAAAAGCGAAAAATATTGAAATTTACTACAGTTTATTTACGATAATAATTCTATCCTAGAATATGTGGCGGGATGTATTTTTCAATGTATAAAAAAACCTGCCAAAATACATTGTTGGACTCCAAGTAGGATACGCAGAAACATTAAACAAGATCTCCCCTAAAGGACTGCTATTTTACAGAACTTCTTATTATAAAAGAAAGATAAAAATTGTTTGTTTTAAAATACCATGAAGATTGCAACGTCTTAGGAAAATTTGTTCCTAGTCGCTTAGAAGGTCGTCGTCTATGTTTACGTCCTGCAATAGGTTGAATTTTTAAATATACATTTTAACCAATATTAAAATTTTCTTACCGTGGTATCGATATTCTCATCGAGCGTTATACCCTCAATTTCAAGATCCAGATCATCCAAAGAAGGTTTTCTTGTGATTTTGTGGTCGTTGTGAGTTTCTTCTTCGGTTGGTAGATTTGGGAAGTGTGCACTACTGCCGACTTGGTATGTGCTGGCGAAATCATCGATTTCTTTCTTTTTATCATATTCAGCTGGGGATGGAATATAATTTGATGTGCTTGCTTTTTTGTGATCATCAGCATCATCTTGATATATAAAATTTCCAGATTCTTCAACAGCGAGCATTTCCGCCAATGGATTCCTTTCGCTATTCAATGGGATTTTCCGAGCATCTTTTGCAGGAAGAACGGTTTGCCTTTCCTTCCGCAACAATTGTTCAACCTTTAAACTATCCTTTAAGCCAGGGAAAAGGTTATCATATTTTTCTGGATCAGCTAAAGATTGACCAGCTTTCTCGTTGACTTTAGCAAGTTCAGTTCGCCACAGCTGAACAACATGAGATATTTTACTAGGAATGTAAGTGCGGGCAAAAAATGCAGCTTCGGGGAGGCGATTTGTTTGAATTAGAATATCAAGGCACCCCTCGAGATCACCTAGCAGGAATGTTGACAAGAAGGAAATATTGTGTCGACCTTGTTTAGAGCCCGTCTCGGCTAAATTCTTAAGCATATCAGAATCTCCAGAGCTTGTGCTAAGCAGAAGTAATCCTCCGAAATCATTTGCTTTTTGTAGACATTCTGTGACCAGATCTATTTTATTTTTGCTTGTTGCTACATCAGCTAATTGAGACCACTTTTGTGGATTGTCTGCTTCTCTTGCTAGTTTAGAAGCAGTGTCAAGATCTCCAATTTGTAGAGCTAAATCAAATTTGTGGTCGGGGTCAGTTGATACCTGCAGAGCTTGGGGCTTAAAGCCCTGTTTCTCTAAAAAGTGTGCTACACGAGTTCTATGTTCTTTGGGAATTGTGGGCAGAACTCGATCGGCAGTTTCAAAATCTCTGCGCATAACTGCAGTTTGATATTCGAGAACAGAGAGTTGTAGCGAAAAACTCGTTATATTAAGTTCCTTATCTCCCAAGTATAACCTGAAGTAATAAAATAAATTTGTTTGTATACAGAGTAAAACATAAAATTAATCGCTAATTCAATTTCAAATTTTTTGATCCGCAATCTTCAAAAGGCTTAAGTTACCAATTTACCAATGAAATTGAAAACTTCTTACGATGGTTTTAAACAATTTTGTTTCTTACGGTTTGTGATAAGGTAGACAATTTATGTATTTGATTTCTATATATAGAAGTCAATACAAGAGTTTTCGCCTTTTCTTAATCTTTCTCAAAATTAGAGTTATAAGTTCGGACCATACCCAAAGAATTCGACCGAATAAATCTTATGAAAGTGATGTCAAATTTAATAATTATCTTTCCGGGTCAGTCAGTTCAATAAGTCACTTTGGGTAATATTAACAAAAACTAAATAGGTTATTAGAGATGCCCAACAAAAATTAGTATTAAATTTTATCTTTAGATATACGTTTGAACATAACCGCTTAACACTACTTATGCTTAAATTTGATATGTAAAATTGAAATATTTGATAAAATACAAAGTTTACATAACGTGATATATTACTTTTTGTAGTAATTAGGTAACGTAAGAATGAGAATAAAAAACTTAGGAATGAAAATCCTACCTGTTGTCTTTTGGGACATATCCAAGCAAGTACATTGTTCTGTCCAAATGAGAAATAGTTACAATCTCGCCACCCACATAGTAGTTGATGCGATTCACCGAATTTGTGTATATAAAGCAATCGCCGACCCAAAGCCCTGTTTTTACTTGTTCCGATACTTCGCCTAATACCTAAAGGTAATAGTTAATTGGGATAAAAGTCAATATTTTAATGTTGTAAAATTTACATCAAATGCAGATTCAAGTCCATCCTCACTTAGACCCTGTTTTGTTTCCAGAGCAGTTGCAACGGCGACAGTGTCCACACTCAAAATGAAATAAGAGTCCTCCGTAGCAAGGCAAACCAGAGTGCCGGTTTCATTCCAAAAAACATGCCTTTTATTTAAATTAATTTTTTTAAATCTTAATTGACACTAAAAAAATTAATTTAAAAAAACCTTGATTGAACTTCTATCCTCCGGACAAGCTCTAAAGACTCCCAGTCGTATAAGGCGAGACCTGAAGATGTTCTAACTCCAAGTAAATATCCGCCATAAATGTTTTCTGCCCCGTACTCGGGAGTGAAACTTTTCCTTTCCTTGAAGTTACGGAATAGTTTCACAGCTCCACTGCTTTCTCGAATCGCATATTCGCTGCTTTCTAAAGCCCAGACAAATTCTTGGGCTGAACCGAACGCTTTGTTTCGAAGTGCCATGGATGTGTAAATGATGTATTCGCCGTCGCCGCAAACCACAACGAATCTTCCGTTCGGATTGTGAGCTATAGTTTGGGGGTATATTTCGCATGCCCCCATGTCTTTTACTGCCACAGGAAGACGTTCTCCATCTTTTATTTCAGTTCCTAGATCAAATATTAAGCGTTATATGATTTGTAGGAGGGCTCTTGAAAAAATCTTACCCTCTGGCAATGTCTTCAGGTTGACCTGTTGCATCTCTGAGTGTTTTGCCCAAATTATTTTGCCTCCATTAACGTCCATCGACATTGCGGGTTCCTCCCGGCCGACCTTAATTATTATGGAGCCCTCATCGCATCCCAGAGCGACATTGTTCGTGCCTCTCATGCATGCGATTGTCCATACTCTTTCGAAGCCATAATTCAATGAAGTTTCCAGTCGGTAAGTTCCAGAGTGCCAGATCCTCACCGTTCCATCCTCAGACCCAGTTAAAACAATTGGGAGCTCCGGGTGGAAGCTGACCGCCGAAATATTTTGGACGTGACCCTCCAGTGTCTGTACGCAGGTTTTGTTTTGATAGTCCCAGATTTTGACGAGTCGATCGTCGGCTCCGGAAATGAGGTAGGGTTTATCTCCGCCGTGGTAGTAATCGATGCAGTTCACTCCCTTTTCGTGGCCCTCGAGAGTGAAATTTGCAAAAGTTGCGCCCAACTGCCAGACCTTTACGGTGCGATCCAGCGAGGCTGAGGCGAAAGTGTTATTGTCCTTGGGGTTAAAGACGATCTGCATGACATAGTGGGTGTGGCCCTCGAAGACTCGCTGACAGGCCCACATCTTCTCCCAGTTCCAGAGTTTTATAAGCATGTCATCTGAGGGTTTTAAAAATTTAGTTCTTTTATTTTGAACAAAAAAACATAATTTTGCGATGATACTGACCGCTGCTAGTTAGGATCAAGGGTTGTGTGGGGTGAACTGCAATGCACCGAACGTAATCTGAATGCGCTTCAAAAGAATGCACTTTTTCCAGTGTGTTATAGTTAAAAATTCTGATCTGAAAATAATCAAAAGTAGCATCGCTCTACCGAGACCAAATTTCACAATATTTGTGTACCTGCATATCATCGGAGCCGGTGATGATCCAATTTTTGCGGGCGACGAATCTTGCTGACCGGACAGGAACGTCGCAGACTTCGAAATCTTTTACTAATTGTTGATTTTCGTAATTCATTACGTGGACGTGGCCATTGTACAGGGCACAGATCATCCATGGCTCTGTCGGGTGGAGGTCCACGCATTTCACTCGATCGGATCTTGAGGTTAAACGGCGTTTGATGTCGAGTCGGAGCGGCTTTATAAGCGAAAATATCAAAAATAATTGTTAGTGGGAGGTCGATTCGATGCATAGTTTTAAAAGGTATTTAAAACCAAAAAAATACACTATATCTCGCTTAAACTTTAGTTGCAATAAGCTTCTTACCATTTTTAATTTGTTTGCACTCTTGAAATATATGTGTAATTAACTTTTTCCGTGATTTTATATCTCTCCCCAGTACAAAATTATGACAGCATTTAAGAGACGTGGACAACTACCTGAAGTGAGTTGCACTTAAAATGTCATTGTTTCGTCATTTGTTAGAAATGTCATTATTATAATTTGCTTCAGAAGCTATAGATGGCTTTCGCATTTTGTGAGAGGAAGGACTACACTTACACTTCCTGGATTCGTTACATTTGGGTCAACTTCACACTTTGAGAATTCATGACACAAATTACTGCCGGCATATTTTTCATTTGCTATCAGCGCGATTAGTTTATTTATTTATTTATTCTTTTGCTCTTTGCCAAAAAGCGATTAGTGAGAATTTATGGGACCATATGGGCCTGCTAAAAGTTTGGATTTGAATCCATGTTTTGAATTGGCATTCACCTATTCCATTCTTTGCTGTTTATGAGTCGCGGTAAGTAAGGGAATTCGCCTACAATGATGACTTCGAAATCCAATCTCTTTAAGACGTCGTCTGATAGTGTGTCTGCTGACTTGAGATCCTGAAGCTGTTTAAAAATTTGCCGCGAGTTCCACAAATGATGTTTTTCTGTCGTATAATACTTTTAGCTTTAAGGCGTGGCTATCTTTCTGCGTCAGTTTTCGTGGTCTACCTGACCCGGCCTTTCGGCAAATGTTTCGCGTTCCCTATAAGAAGCGATAATCTGACTATGACTATGCATGACTCCGGTATTAATGATAACACCTTTTTTTTTGATCTCCTCTCTGATTGGAGGGAATTTCCGCTTTCGTGCAATCCAATAATGAATCTTTTGTTTGCTCCCTTGCGTCGTTAAAAACTACATTTTGTCTATTCAAATTAACTAATTTTCTTTATTTATTATTACAATTTAAAAAAAATTGGTAATAACATTTTCCGTCTTACCGTAGCCATTATCAAAAATGATTGAAACAACTTTAGACTTTTTCAAAAAGTAGGTCACTTGATTTAAGTGATTTTTTTTGTCTACACACTGCGAATGAAAAACTGCGATCTAAGCATTGAAAACAGATCCTTTTATATCCTTTACTTACCCTTTTCCTTAAAATATTATATTAATATTACCAACATAACACTACAAAAAAAAAAATCAAAAATCTATTATACGTAGCCCACGGAAATGCAAAATTCGCGATACTTTTTGAACAGACCTCGTACATTTTAATTGTTACTCAAGAATATTTTGATTTGAAGGGGATAAGCTGAACATGAGTCGATCTTCAGTTTTTATATCTCCGAAGAATCTAAAAATCGATCGTTAAATAATCAATCGTACAAGAAAAACTGCCAGGTCGCTCCATATCGCATACGAACGACCTATACGTGTTAATCACTGGAAATGTGATTCAGCAGATTATATAATTTATAAAGGAAAAACCAAAAATATTATAATTTATTCAACTACTATAAATCTTTTTCCAAACTTGACAAATTTATTAATTTAATTTCTACGACTGATTTACTAGAGATCGGCCGACTTGCTAGAGATTCTTCCTACACAAGAGACGTCCAAAAATAGGCGTTTATTTAGTTAGCGAATAAAAACCCATATTGAGTGCACTTTGGCCAAGTATCAACAAAAAGTATTTGAATTGGGGGGCTTTAAATACTTCAACAATTCTATTTTAATTCACATCCCACTCATGTGTTCACGTCTACATCTATTAAACTTGTGACGTTGAACGCAACCACGTGTTTCCCTAAATATGTTTCGGGAACAAGTTTTTTTTAGAAAGATTACGTCTAGTGAATGTCTAGGGTAATGCTCCTCGAAAATAAAAATCAGTAAAAGTAAATAGTTTAAATAGAGCAATTTTAGAATATCGAAAAATTTACTACGAATATATTGCGCGAGTGTTCCATCTGTTGATTTTCTTGGCATTAAGAAAACTTTTGTTCTTCTCGCGAAAATTATTAAATAAATTAAATTATAAAAGCATTAGTGGTGCTTGAATTGCCGTAAATTATGTTGTAATTAAGTGTAAAACAGTGGAAAATAACGTTGTTTAATTGCGAAATTTTCCTCTTTGATATTTAGCTTGGATTTAAGATTCACTAGCACTGTCGTTGCGTAGATTAAATTACCTTAAAAGCGTGTTATTAGGGAAATTGCGGCATACATAAGGAAATGCTGATTTTGCTACTATTTGTGCATCTTTCATGAAAGGCTTTTCTGGTAGTTGTCCGCAATTTTTCATCTTGTTTTTACGAAAACCTGCTTGGACATTAGCAAAGACTTGATGATACACTCTGTGGGACTCCTAATCTGAGCTCGGACGGTAGATTTATTACATAACATTATCATTTGCTCTGGTATAGTCTAAGGTAAAAACTAAAAGGAAGGCAGGTTTTGCTTTTTTCGTAAGGTATGTTTATACTCGTATGAATTTATGTTCCTTGCAAAATTAACTTCAAGTTCAAATTCAAGATCACTATAAAGTGCTCCTTTCTAAACTCTTCGATTTTTGTCTCAAATATTTTTACACAAAAACACTATCATGAATCATGTTGGACATCAGGACCTGGTTAAGGTGGTTAAACAAATTTATTGATAACATAAAAACGTCGAACTTGGTATCAGATTCAAATGTCAAATTCTATACTTTGTAAACTATAAAATAAAAATATTTCAGATATTGATATTGAAAAATTAAATAATAAATCATATAAATACTGTAAATACTAAGTACATCCTTTTATGTATAATTTTAAGCTGTTAATTTTAGGTTTAAATACCTAAATGGGTCCCGGTAAAATTGGCGGTTTTATTAAGCTGTGTAAGCTGTAATTCTAACATCGAACTTACTCGTTAATCTTTCTAGAGAAAAAATAAATTATATAGCTTACAATTTTTGCCCAGTACATCCGGGACACGAAGCTAATAGCCTGTCTAGTACAGTCAATTTTTTGGTTTTTGCAAGATGTGCTAAAACGAATGAATCTCGAAAAAGCAGTAAACTATAATTTCGCTTTATTTTTTTAATGTAGCGTTTAATTGCATTTCTATTAAAACGGGTTCTTTTACAGAAAAATTAATTTAAAATTAAATATATCACCTTAACTATAAATCAAAACAAATCTATTTATCAAAGCTTTTTCATGGTTTGGAAACTTTTTCATAGATGCCCTGAAATAAAAATAATTTGTTTATCTCATAATCATAGCCAATTTGATTTGTTTCTTAAGTACCTTTTTTTTAAGGATACATAGTTTTCATTTAGATGAGTCTATATAAAATTAACAAATGTCATTCTTTCTATTTTTTATAAAAATAAACAGACTGGATTTAATTAAAATTTGTTTTTATTTTAGATAGTAGAATCATTTGTTTTTTTTACCATAAACGAAACGTTTATTTTGGTACAAGTAGATATGATGAATTTTGGGTAAAAAACAATATGATTGATTTTAAAATTTTTCTTTAACATTTTTTACTTTCAACTTTTGTCTCAAAGTGCAACTTTCAGAGACCTTCAGAGACCTTCAGAGTTTAGGCATAAACTTGGTTTTAATTTATAATTTCAAACTGATTGCTATTGGCACTAAAATTTCATAATGTATAATGTCCTACTTACGGTTGTTTCCATAATTTTTTCAAGCTCCATATCGTATAGATTTCAATTTTTAACAAACTTTATAGGAACCATTCAAACATTTTTGCAGTAATTTAAAAATCATATTTTAAGATGCAAATTTGTATTAAATTTGCCTGTTCTGTTGGTCTGGTTGCTTTGATCGCTGTAAATTAAACATACTGCGTGAAATAATTCTTAATTAAACTGTTAAACTGTTACATACACCTAGACAAGAGGAAAACTTGTAGGTTTTAAAAAAAACCGGATAAGCTCGAGTTGACCTCGCGTGGAGAGGGTTCCGTATGATGAATATACCATACCATACCATGCTTTTTTAGATCTGATTTTAAGACTATGGACTTCTTATAGGTTTTCCTGTAATCTATAAGTAAAGAACTATTTTCTGTATTTTTAAAATTAAAATCAAAATGTTAGACTCAGTAGTTTCAGAAATAAGGGGGAGGGAGAGATCAACTTTCATCTATTTTCTTAAATAACTTTAAAATTATAAAAAAAAAAATATATTTGACACACAACAAGCCCTTTAATTTAAAATGTCACACGATACAGTTTGCAAAACTTTTTTTTAATTATCTAACTTGCCCCCAAAAGTAACCCCTATATTCAAAATTCATTTATTTACGTTACACGCCCGTGCTTGGGTCACAGAAATTCATATATTGTATCAAAATTCAACTTAAACGGTCCAGTAGATACGGAGCAAATTGGCCGTGAGAGACGGACAGCAGCCTATAAGGGTTCATTTTTGTAATTGCAGTGACTAAAATTCGTTTCTATTTTAAAAAGTTGTATTTCTTGAGTCCTCTTCCAAATTGGAGTTAAAATCAGGCCAACATTTAATTTTGTAAAAACAGACCTTTTAAAACTACGGTACATATGAAAAGTATAACTTTTGTTAATTTTTAATATTTTTTTAATAAAAATTTATATAGTATAAGTTCAAGGAATGCTTAATAAAATATCTTTTTCCAAATAATATATAAATAAAGTAAAATAAATAAAAGGAGATCTCATTTCAACTCGTTCTCCATTTCTTTTGTGATTTTAATTTTGGAGGCTGCGCTCCCTCTTCTCGGCGGGCCTCTTCGTAGCTATAAACAGCACGTAAAAATGAATCCATTGAGAAATTGATCAATAAATTTTTTACAGTTTGTTTGAGCCTGCTGACCCAATGGCAATTGTATTTTTAGCGCAACAAATCTGGGGAAAGCGGAAAATG
Organism: Philonicus albiceps; assembly: GCA_963969385.1. Classification (NCBI taxonomy): domain Eukaryota; kingdom Metazoa; phylum Arthropoda; class Insecta; order Diptera; family Asilidae; genus Philonicus; species Philonicus albiceps. The sequence goes on from OZ017773.1 coordinate 35,606,298, forward strand.
GAGCGCGCCCGAGTGCATCACCCGTCATATTGCACTTTTGAAGAATGCAGGTTTTCAAATGATGTGGATTGGATTGGAACCGGCGACTGTTACGCGTGCGATTACCGCAAATAATCAAATCGAAGAGTGCGCTAACCGAAGCCGAACTTGTGCAAGCTCCGTTCGCTACTTTGAATCCGGTGCGCACCGCAAACTTTGAGTTTAAAAAGTTCGCGAATGTGAGTTTTTCTGATTCTTTACAATTTTCTATACCCGGAGACCCACTCAGGTGGAGATGGTGCGCGGGCCGCAAGCGTAAAGTAGAAAATAAAGTCACAAACGCATGCGCATGATATGTGAAGAAAAGTTTAATATTAACAGGCCATCAAAGCCCGATCGTGACACTTTTGCGGTGTCTTCGTGCTGCGATCCATCTTCCTTTGCTGTGCGGTGGATCTTCTTAAGTTGGTGGTTTTATAAAATAAGTAACTGAAAGGTTACTAGCTGACCAAAGACGAATATCATTGTGATTGTGTTTTATTTTGGCCCAGCTCAATTTCGGGTGCTACGGGTATCCGTTTCTTTTGGTTTATTTAACGTGCATAAATTATTGTGTGAAAGAAGTGCACGTGAGTGAATTGATAGATGTTTGGCACAGCCGAATCTGGCAATTGCTGCATAGTCCTCTGAATAATTACTTTTCACTTTCACTGAACTTGAGGTAGGTCGATGCCTTTTTGGCGATCTTAAGGTGAATTCGTACAGCTATTTGTATTTATATAGTTAAGATCACCTGTATTATTTTTGTCCCTTCACTTTAAAGGAAATTGCATCCATGTGTCGAATATTCTGCGACGATTTTGTTTCTTATTTATTGCAATGCGACGTCATAAAAGCCTCGAAATTCTTTTCGGTAAGATCTATTTCTGGTTATAATGAACTTGAGATGAAAATAAAAAGATTATATAAAAGGAACAACGAATATCGTCTCCAGAATAAAGTAAAACGCACGAACTCAGAAGCATATGCAATGAATTTAGTTTAACCTAAATTTAAAATTTAACACTAGATTTACCAAGGGGGTCATTTTTATCTCTGTCAGTTTATTTTATTTTGCATTTATTCTATCCATAAAAGTCTTCTTAAAATTTCTTTATAGACGTTTAAAGAACATATAAAAATTTAGATTAATTAGGATATTTTCCTAAAATACGTCATGAATTTTCTTGGAACAAATTTGTACAAAATTAGTGAATTAGAATAGTTTTCCTTTATATAATTTCTATAATTTTTAACGGTTTTTATCAGAAATATCTTTTAATTTTATAAAATTTACTCGTATCATGATGATGAAGTCAACGACATTGAAAGTGGGCGGTATCGATCGGCTTCTTTTTGAAGAAAAATACATTTTTTAAGATTTTATTTATTAGGAGAAACTATAAAACCCATATTTAGGCTAAATTAAAAAGTTCAAAGAATTTCCTTACTGGAATTACAGCAGCCAATTTAGCTATAAGCTCTCACGCTTTTGAAACTAAAGTAACGCATGGAATTTAGGGCGTATGTGGAGTTGCTTATAAAAATCCCCTCATTAGGCCAGTGTGTAATTGTTAATAAAACATTATTGCCGGTAAAGTTTACACCTACTGTGCCATTGTTTGTGTTATTATTAATTGCATTTTTCAGTTCGAATGGGTGTTTATATTGAATATGCTCTAAACAATTTATTTTTGTTTATTTCAAAAGTATAGAGCAAAATTGAGTTAATAGAGAAAATATAGGTACCTGAGGTAATAGTACTTATTAAAAAGCTATACAAACATTGATTTTACTTAAATTATGTATTAATTGTAACCGCTGCTATATCTAGCATTATTTATTGAGTTTTTCAAAGGATTAAACAATTGTTTAAACAAAGTTTTGAATAATTTCATTCGCTTTAGTAAGACTTTTTTGTATATAGGTACTTGAAGTAACACTGAAATTACAGTGTTTGCGCAAATGAAATATTTAATATTTGTTGTCTAAAGATAGCGCAGTTAACAAAATAAACACGAACACGCTCATCACAAACAAAAACTTGAATAGAGTGAAATTTTAAATATTGAATTAATTATATCGTCGGAACTATAATTCTATTCTTATGCTTTATTTATTAATAAAAAATGAAGCTACCTATAATAAATAATTGATATTTCAAATAAATAACATTTTGTTTTAATTTTTAAATCTTACTTGAAACAGAGCTCTGTTTTATTGAAATTTTAAAATTACTTTCGTTGTTTTATTGGTTATGGTAAATTGTTTCCAAATATTTTCAAATGCATAATATATTAGCAAAATTGCGCATGTGAAATATTCGATTGAGCCGGTACCATACCAAAGAACCACTTGGATAAATATTTTGCAAAGAGAATAAAATTCAGTTTTGTTGGCAAGTTTGTGGAAATATTTTATTCAAAGGAATTTTGTTAGAAGAGATGAATCGAGATACATACATAGCGTAGAATACCATTGGCGCCCTATGAGTTTTAATGGTAACAAAGTTCAAAATGTGACCTTATTTCGATCACATTTTTTCGCTTACATATCCATTCACTTTATTTCTGCGTATAATGTACATAAAACAGCCGATAATTAGAATGATAAAACTGCAGTAATGTGAATCGAATTTGCAAATTGGATTTTTGTAAAAGGTTCACATAATTAATAGGTACACTAATATCAATCAAGAACTAAAGAAATACTATTATTTTGCTTTACAAATTACCTTTCCTTTTGTGTCGAATAACATTATTTGAAGTATGCAGGAGAAAAGTTTGATTTTGAACACTTTAGATTGAGTATCGCAAGATTTAGAAAGAATGTGTTATTCTTGATAAAACAGTAACGTATATGTTTTAAAATACTAAAGTTTACTTGGATTTGTAGTGTTAATTAAAGATAATTATGAAAACAAGACTATTAATAGTACCTTGACTTTTTAGTTATAAAAACATGTTGATAGCAAAATTAAAATTGTTGTACAATTATTTCAAAAGTTAAGCGTTCTTATCAAACACTTAATTCTTTCGGTGGTTTTGATTATAGATAATAATAAATATCTATTGTATAGACAAACCAAAGGAATGATACTCTCAAAAAATATATAACATCGTTGCGAAAATGAAGTTATTGTTTAGAGAAAACCACTTGTCAAATTGAAGTGATTGCCTACATTGACAATGAGTTTGATTGGGAAATTTATATTTTCAATAAATTTTATTAATATTCAATATTAATCGCTGGGTGCAGTTTAGTGAATTTGTTTCTATTTCCAAATTCCGTTGTCGTCTTCAGTTGACTATGGTCTCACTTTTCTGAGACCTTCGGTCATAGATTTGAAAGTTTTTCACATCGAACAATTTTACATTTTGGTCGGTTAATTTTTGATAGGAATTTAAAAAATCTTATTTAGAATGTAAAGGTATGCCATCATTTCCATGCCATTTGAAAAGTAAACAAACATTAAATAGTCTTAACCAATACCCAGATGGAAAATTAAAGTTGTATGAAATCTCATACTATCATTCTCTCTACGCAAATTTCTACTTAACTAAGTTTAATATTTATCTTTATCAAGGTCTTAATTCTTAAAAATTTGGAGATCACGTGAAGGTTTTAAGACTTGATAAGTTGTAGTAGCAGATTAATGATAGTGCGATGTTTAAGACGTTCACATACATGATCAATCACAAATTCAATAGACTTGGCTAAGCCCATTAGTAATTGATTTTATATCAATAGATGATTACTTTAATTGATTAAGGTTTGAATCATTAAATTGTGATTTAAAATAAAGTAAAGAGGTATAAGAATTAACACATTTTAAAACGTTCTTACTGCAGTTATTCCTTTTAAAATAATATCTGAAAATCAGAGCAGAGTGCACGTGTAGAAAATAAATTGATAACGATAACCGTTTTTATTGGTATAATTGGTGTTGCGGGAACTATCTAATCATTCTAGAGTTATCACATAGCTACTTTTGTAGTTTTTCCTTTAAGTGATTATGCTTAAAAATTTATCAATTCCAATTTGTAACAATTCTGAAATTCATTAAAATTCTGTTTACGTTTATCTGATTTATCAAGAAAATTGCTTCAAATTTTTTATTTCAACAAAGAATGTAATTAGTTATGTTTTGATTAAAATGGAACCTATCTAGGCTAGACTAATATTCCTACATCTATTATATACTGTGGTAGTTAAACTGGCTTAAAACTTATGTTATTTGACTTTTCTGCCTAAGAGATAGATGTATGTAAATAAATATTATAGAAATAATTAATAATTATAGAAATATGAAACAGGAGGTTAACGCTGAAACATTCTGATTACAAATTTTTGTTTATCCAGTTTAACACCTACTTACATACATATGCATATTTCAACACTTTTTGAAGTATGTAAATCATTGGGATTATTCAAAATTAAATGGGAAAATAAGATAAGTTACAACATCCACACGTCGAATCTAAATTCGCGTCTTTTCCAGTCCACCCACAATCATGCAAATATTTTGTGATGGTGGAGCATGCCATCAAATAAAGGCACTTAGTTCCTAAAATCTTGTGTGCGTGTAAATATTCGTAAGATGCAAATGATTTACTACTGTCATTTTTAGTATTTAAGATAAAATGAATGACGTTTGTATTATGGGTTTTATGTGGGTTTTGTTTACTGAATAATGAGATATTTTGAAATAAATAGATGTTATCTCTTTTATTGTCTTTTATTATTTCATAGTGGCACCTAATATTAATTGATTTATTTTGTTTCTAGTTTTGTTCCTGTAAAAATGTCGAACAACAAGTACCCAACCAAGGAAATCTTTAAAGATAAAGCTAAAATGCAGGCTGAAAGTGCTCAAAATGGTGATCTAGATATGGAAGAACGGCATTTTTTGTGCAAATGTAAGTTAGTTCTTAATATATAAAAACTAAAAATGAATAATACATAAGAACATGAATAATATATTAAAATTTTCTATAAATATATGGGTTTCAGACCCTTGAAATAATGACAAAATCAGTCGTTCATTACTTACGTTAGAAGTATAAGGCTTCGAAATTGAAAATGGGTCCAACTTCAGCAAGGCGTTTGATAAAATCTCACATAAATTAATTCTCTTCAAACTATACTCCCTTGGCTCTTGAAGAACGCTAGTACAGGGTCCTTTTCTGTTCCTCTTCCTCCAACTCTTTTGTGGCCAATTTGGGGGTCCGTCAGGGTAGTTTGCTTTTTATTCTGGTCATCAATTATGTCGAACGTGTTATTAAGCACTCGGACCTTTCTATATACGCCGATGATATGAAAATCTTCAAGCGGATATCCTTTATCTCGAACTACCGACTGCTTCAGGACGACCTCAACAATTTTAGCATTTGGTGCAAAAAAAACTCTCTTGAGCTTAATGTCTCCAAATGCCAATCCATCACTTACTCTTATACTTACTGTAGACGCCCCACTTCTGCCCCCAGAGTTTATCGGCTGTCTGATGAACCTATCCCTATCCTTAGTATTCTCTCTTCGCGATCTAGGTGGCATTTGAGATATCAAACTTAATTTTCGTGAACGTATTGACGACGTGATTGCTAGAGCCAATTCCGTGCTTGGCTTCGTGAGGCGTTGGTCCAAGGAGTTCCTTGATCCCTATGTTGCAAAATCCTTCTTTGTTACCTTCGTCAGGCTTCTCCTTGAATATGCTTACCAAGTGTGATCTCCGTTTCAATCCAATAGCATCAATAGGATTGAGGCTGTCCAGCGTAGATTCCTTCGCTTCGGTTTACGTGAGTGACCTTCCGTGAGCCAACTCCCATCCTTCTTTTGACTTCCATCTGAGTAAATCATCTCTCAGGAATGGCCTTAACAGTCCTTTCGAAATTTGCTTGTTCCATTCTCATTTTTAATTTATTATTATTTTTTTTAATTTATTCTAATATTTAAGTAAACTTATTGTCAGTAGTTTGTATTAAGCGATTAATAAATAAATAAATAAGGCGTCAGGTTTTATAATTACTAGACTATCTACTGGAAATTATTTTCGAGTGCAGAGTTACGTAGAATTAGTGATTCGATTCCAACTTACAGATTAAATTATTAAGTTACATTATTTGGATAAAGCAATACTAAAAATACAAAATTATAATGTGCTTATTTGTCTTATTTTTTTCGGAGTCGTGCTAAAATTACCATATTTAATTTGTAATTGTTTATAATATATTCCAAGTAAAAAAAATTTACATATCTACCTAATTACGTTTAAGTTGAGATGCATTGTCACTAAAATTGAATGACAATTGATGACTGATTTATTTATGGTAGTAGCTTTGCATAGACTTCACTTTAAATTTGCATGAGCTCTTAAATTGTATATCTAACTAATTAAATAATTAAACTAATTGTGTATTTGACAGGATTGGAAATATAACAGTTTTGCGATCTCAATTTGTCTCTGATTTCATATTTATTCAGATGTTCTAAGCTACAATACACAATTAATAGACATGTCATTGATATACCTGTGGAAAAATCCACGTTCAAAATACACAATTATTTTAAATTGTTTCGTGGGCTTTTCAATTGATTGACTCCAGACAGGAGACTTAGGCAGCGCAATAAATCTTCGGCAGAAATTCTAATTACGATATAAAAATGTTGTACATTTGAAATAATTTACTCAATGTTATTTTTTGGTTTACTATACATGTAATTTCTGTTATACTTCTATTTCGCTTTATTGAACAAAAGGCTTCCAGTTTTCAAATTTTCCTCATTATGGTTGTAACTAGTATAGTGTTTAAAATTATATTTATAAACATATAACAATTCATATTTCTTGTGTATTTATTTCTTTGGATTTTACAGAATTGAAAAATTTTAAAGTCTCGTCAAAATCATATTTTTCTAATAATTTTACCAAATTAGATATTTTGTCTTTAACGAATATGCCTTTAAATTTGAACCGGTCAATGTAAAAATCTTTGACTAAACCAAAATATCGTGCTTCAATTGCGGGCATTGTTTTATGACTTTCTTCAATTTCTTTTTGGCGATTCAGTATTTCTCTGTATTCCGGCATAAGACAATTTAAATCTTCTTCATTTTTAATATCAACTTGTAGCAGTGCTTGTAAAAATTTATGATCTGTTTTTATCTTATTACATTCCAAAATTGTAGGCTCAATCAACTTCAATACATGAGGGATAGACTCTTCGGAAATTTCTGAAGATTAAAATTTATTTTAAATAGCTATACTGATAGGAAAATATTTATTTTACCCGAAGCAATTTCAAGCTTAATCCGTTTCTTTGTGGCTTCTTTAGTGAGAAAATCTTTCAGAATTGAAATAGTCGATAAATTATCACTTTTGAATTCAGCGTGGCCTTTTCTAAAAAACGATTTAAAATTATTTGTTATTGTTACATGACTATGTATTTTAATTTAATTACCCATATTTACATTCCAAAATTGTTCCAATTAAAGCGTTTTTAAAATGTAATTCAACAGTTTCCCCGAGTGATGGTCGTTCAGGGACTTCTGGGATGCACTGCTCTATCCAGTTGTGGACCTCGGCTTGAGTGAATGCCCCTTTTAGGGACAAGATGTTGAAGGGTCTAGTAGTTTTAAATTTTTAAAATGTCGTACTATGGTAAAATTTGACATGTACCTTGATGCGTCGAATGAGTGCATCCGAATGTGAAGCGACAAGGGTCGAATCAGGTACATTTTCATTTGGACATAAGTTGGCTGCACAGTTGGCATTATATACGCTTCCAAGTTCCCATATTGACCTTCTACTGTTTGAAACTGAACTTCTAATCGATTCTTGCTGCTCTTTAGAGAAGCTCTTATTGAAAATTGATACCCACTCTAGAATGGATTTTTTAGTATGAAGAATTCTTTTTGAATCATGAGTTACATTGGGATCCAATTGGTTTTCAGTAAAAGTAATACCATCATTTTCCGTTCTCATTATTATTATAGATGGCTCACTCTGGAAAAGAACTTCAACAATTGGAACAGGCATTTCGATAGACAAAACATAAGATGCGTCTTCTTTTCGCAAAAGCAACTAGAATATTAAAGACGCTTAAAAGCAATTATTAGTAAAAATAAATTCAAATATTTACTGCATCATTTACATCCAACATAGATACCGCCGATAGAGCTGACGTAACAACTTGGGAAGATAGTTTGTAGTTCTCTTGAGGTTTGACCAGGCTTAATTTAACCTCTTGATTCTCTGGATCAGGGGCCTCAAGTAAATTTTTCTTGTTGTCTTTTTTAAGGGGTTCCCGGATAACTTCCTTGTCACTGAGGCTGACGCTAATTATTTGTGTTGTGAGCCCAAAAATACTTCCAGCATATGATAGAACTACTATTTCTGAAAATCCATTAGAGTATACACATCCGCCCTGAATGGCTGATATACTTTCTGGAAAACACTAATATTTTTCGTTAAATGTAGTATTGTTTTTTTGGGTATCCTTAAAAATTAAACATTTTATGTTTACTATATACCTAAAATACAATTTGTTATAATTGTTATTGAAATCCTTTCCTTTAGTTCGTAAAGTTAGTAACTGGTTTTACAAAAAATACGAGTATAACATCTCCAAAAATCCTCAAATACCAATTTTCGTGGTAATTTATTAAAATTTAAAATTGCTGGGCACCATTATACTCATAAAAAGTAATCTAAACGTTCACTTGGAATACGTAGTATTCAAAACATAAATATTATCGGACCAAGCGCTTAGGTATGATTGGGCAACAAACAAGCAAACTTGATTTTATACATATGTCTATAGGAATACGAGTATTATGTACTCAAAACAAAATTTGAAAAGTAAAAGTATATTGAAAGCTAAAAGCCTTACAATGTTGATTTTTAACATCTTTATCTAAAATTGTTTTTCTAAAGGTGAAAATTTTCTTGCTCTCTTTAAAATAAAGCTTAAAACTCCTTACAGTGAACAATTGTCGAAAGAATAGGGGCCTAGTTTGAGAAATCTGCATAAAATCTTACTTTTGACCTATAGGAATGTCATTACCTCTCGATAGAGCTGCCTTGGCTCTATGTCCGCCTCTTCGTCTGATGGTAACGAAAAAACCTGCACGGTACCGTCCCTCCTCCCCACAATAAGATCTTCTTTTCCTTCACCAGACATATCAAAACTATCGATACAAGTTACAGCGCTCGGATTTATTTCTGATTTAATGAGGGTGTGCTGTTTCACTGCGTTAAAATTCAATTAGTTTTGGATCTTAAAAAATTTAAATCAACTCTCACCTTCTCCCACAAAATGACCAAAATTAAATACTGATATTTTTCCATCTGCAAATCCACAAATTACTCGATCGCCTAAAACATTTTTGGGAACATGCAGCGTTGTTGGCACACTATCCAATTCGACAGTTTGTCGTACTCGGCAATGTTCCAAAATTCGCAGTACTCGCCCGGAACATGCCAAAATTGTTAGGATTCTGTTGGTCTTTTATGAAAATATTAATTATTTTGTAACTTTGTTTAAAATATTTAGTTATCAAATAAAATGTTGCGCTTTTATTGGTAATTTTATTGCTGTTTTGTTTTATTACTTCAGAGGTTATTCTTGTTTGGTTACTTTTTATATTTATTGTTTTACTAACCATTTGCGATTATTTGCGACTAGAGCTACTATTAAAAATATACTCCATCAAATAAACAGAGCCTCATTTTAATTTCTCAACATAGCATTCGATCTTGACCGACTTTTTTCTGAAATCTTTATTAAATTCTCAATCAGCATGAATATATAGAAATATTTCTGAATCATTTAATAAGAAAGGAATTGCGTAGAAAATTAATTAATTACCAAACCAGAACAACTCCTTAAATTTATCTTACATTATTGGGGCATAGTGCAACACAATCTACAATAGTGTCTCCGCACAAATAGGTTCCGATATCTTTACAGTCGCGATAGTGGCTATACACATGATTACCACAAGTTATAAGATCAGCACCTGAGACAAACCTGTGAAAGAATTTTGTTTTACCAGCATTTCATAATTGAATAAATGTTAAGTGAATTTTACATGCATTTTATAGACTCAGTCAAATTGGTATCAAACGACAGGAACATTTTTCCTTTTCGGTTGTAACCCTTAACGACATTGTCGGATGCCACAAAGATTTTATCCATAGTCGTCCCTTCGGGAGGAAAGTTCTAAATGAACTAATTAATTTTTACCACTTGCTTACCTGGAGCACCTCCCAGCTGAATGCATGAAATCTTCTTCCCCACATAGGCCTGAAAGTGGATTTGTGCCTCAGATTTTTTAACTGAAAATACTTGGAGATTCCCATCAAGGTCGCCCACCGCAATCTGAAATTATCACTGAAGTATTTTTATTGAAACAAATTAAATTAAGTTAATTATACCTTTTGCTGCCTTCTGTACTCATTAGGCAAAAGTTTCAAGCAGTTTGGTGCTGTTGTGCCAATATTTCCGTAGTCTATTCGAGTTAGTTCCAGATCCATGCTTACGTTTCTGTGTACGTTTAAATGGTAACCAAGGAAGTGCAGCTAGAAATCGATATGGAAATCTTAAATATTTATTATATAATGCATACATAGTTAAGGATATAAATACTTATTGAGTAGACAAATATTATTGAGGTTAGTCTTTAGGGGATATTGTGGATTTTAAATAAAAAAAGGAATTCTTATTGGTTATTAGGGTATTGCAAAATTAAGGTAAATATAAAAAAAATAGAAAAAGGTATTTCAGGACAAAACCCTTACCATCTCAACATGATTGATTTACATAATGTTTTCTTTCTATAGATTATGATTGCAAAAATGAAAATGATTGAGCATATATAACAATTTTTAGATAACCAACTTATAATACTTGGTATTTGAATTTTGGAGCAAAGGACTCAAAAATCAATATATTCTTATTCTTCTTGAATATGTGTAATCTACGTTTAAAATGCTCTATAACAAATAAACGAACAAATTTCAAAAAGCAGTATTTTAACTGCATTGGATTATGTTGTTATAATGATTTATCATCTTAAATTTCTATGTCTGCCTGTTTTTTAAAGCATTGGTCTTTTCCCGGCTTTTATAGAAATAAAATATTTAATATTATTAAAAATTTTAAATATAAATTCATGCTTCTCAAAAGAAGACTTGTTGTCCTTTTTTTACTAACTAAAATTAAATTAATTTGTAATCCCATCTATATCTAATTTCACCTGAAACGATTAGATCTATAAATTTCATGCGCAGTTAACTTATTACTGCAATTTGACCTTTTCCACGATCAGTTAAATTGTTGAAAGTAAACCTTGCGCTTAACTCAGAATTTACGATTCAGTTATGCGAATAAATTGTATAATGTATTTTCGCCTCTGTCCACAATGATGCTTCACAATCGTTTAGTATTTCTGTTTTCCGATATAGGGGATACTGGGGTAAGATGGCGTACCCCCAAAATTTCATAATCTAAAAGAATTACGAGATCGATAATAAGCTAATAAGCCCCTATTAACATAATGTTGTGAATAACATTTTCTAATTTGATCTAATTTGTCTCTAAAATCGTGATAACTTTTATAAAGTTTAGGGAATATTTGTGACAAGGAAAGACGGGGGAAATTCTAATACCCAAACTTGTCTTGCCCGTTCGGGTGATTCTACACGGAAATTTAATTCGTATTATATTTTATATTTCTTTCGGTTCTAAAATCTCTAAGGTTGCTGGACATCACCGGGTTAAACTTCACCTTCATAAAATAGGTCTGTTAGTCGAGACGAAATGTCGACAATTTCTAGAGGACGAGGAAACAACGGCTCACATTCTCTGTGACTGTCCGGCTTTGACACGGATTAGAAGTGGGACCTTTGGAAAAGGGTTGTTAAGCTCAGCTGAGGTCCATCATTCTTCTGTGGGTAACATTCTGGCTTTCCTTAGGGTAGCGCATCGTCTACTCCACTAAGGGGACTTTGCCACAAAAGACCTTCTGGTCGCAGTAGCCACCATACGGTTAGCCTCCCTACAATTACTATTAATATTACTAATACTATTCGGTTCGAAAATAGTGAGAAATTAAGTTTACAAAATTATAATATAATACTAAACCGCACTTTACCTTTAGGTGTAACCAATTTTTCCCCTTTGGGTGGGGTATGGATTGAATTCTCATGTACAATATTTTAGTTATTTGTTCTTAAACTACTTAAAATGTGTACCTATTACAGCAATTAATAAGAAGACTGATATCCCACTCATTTTGGCTTACTCATTAAAAAACACTCTGTAGATATATAACGCATATAATTGCAAACATTGAAGATAATTTTGGATTTTAATTAATTACAAAATCGTTAAATACCTAAATAACACTATGCTACTAATCAAAACGTGATGATACGATGGGTTGGATCGTTTTAGCAGGACAAAAATAAAACTCGTACACCGTATTAAATAAAATGTTTCCTTTATCTAGAACATGATTTTAGTTTTCATTGCATTTACTGCATTGAATAACTAAAAATTAAAGTTACAGAATAATGCAATTATTAAATGTAATTTTACGTTGCATTGCATTTTGGAAATGTTTAAATAACAGTTTTATTTATTTTCTAATTATTTACAAATTCGGGAAAATATGTATTTTCTTCCAGCGATGTGTGAAGGAATAGATTTGTAAAGTACAAGTTTGAGGTACATTTTTATTGTACTAGATTTAGAATAAATGATACTAAGCACGTCGAGTATATTTTAAATCTTAATTTTTCGATTGCATACTTTTGTGCTGCACTACTCATACACAATAAATTTATTATGCACGCATACGCAAGAGCTACAAAAAGCAACAAATTTACTTGTAAACACGCGATATTTTAGTTGGGGAGAGATACCCCAAAATCGCAAAAACCCCCGAGCAACAGTGGTAGTAGTGCTTGAAGAAAGAAAGCTGGTTTACGTTCGACTCTAAAGCATCACTTTAAATTAAGCTTTGGATAAAATTTTCACTTTTTACGCTAGCAACGATTTTAAAAATTATACTTTAAAACTTTAGGAAAGCAGAAAGATAAGAAACTCCAGTTTTATAAATACAGTACACTTACTGGCCACAAATTTCATGTAAAGTTCCTTCTCTACTGGAGAAAACCACGGGAAGAGGAAAAATGTCTGCTCCTCTATCGATTTTTCTCAATTTCTGAACGGGAGCTGGAAAAAAGCTAAAGTGAGTGCCCAGCCCAGTTATACACTTATCTGCTTTAAGGTAGAAATAATTTTGCTAATAGACATTCGATACAAATATCGGTCAATTAATACTACACTTACCCCCTGAGCGCGTACCGACGGCCGCCACTGGTGTTCTCATGCTTTAGCCTTTAGTATAACTTTGCCTATATTAGTTAGCTCTTGAGACGGTGCAGAATGATAAGACAAACATTATCTCCTTTAACAATGTCTTTTCAAAATCGGATTGAGCAAGACACTCGCGGGTTAAACTTTAGTTGATTAGTGGCGCGGGGAGCGTACTGCGGATCGCAATGTTTCTGTTTTAAGAGATCAGGCTCTCTGTAGAATCGGTTTTTGTCTGTGGCGCGTAGAACTGTTCGGTTTGAATAAAATTTATTTAAACTAAATTCTGCTAATTTCAATTAGGTACACTTTTAATTAAAAAGTAAGTGAAATGATTAAACATTTTAATTTTGTTTGAATTTTGTGGTAGACCTTTTAATTTTGTATGCATGCTATTTTACTTTGTAATGTGATTTTGTCTTTTAACGGCAACAATTTCATGTTGGGGTTATGTAAAATTTTCTTTTAAATTTAAATTTCGTTAGAAATTATTAAGGGTTAAGATTGCTAACTTTTAACATGTGATTTGTGTGAATACTTTTTATTTGGACTTAACAGATTACCTCCCGTATGCTAAAATTTGTACATTTCGTTTAACTCTACGCAAATCCATCCCGTGTGCACAAATTTGTGTATTTCTTAAATTTGTAAATGGGGTAAATTGTACAACTAAAGCTTAGTGAAATATAATCTCAATATGGCTCTCTATATGAAATATAATCTCAGCAAAGGGTTAAAGTACTAAAATTTCATATCTAAGATAAAGATGGCAAAATAGCAGTCAATTTTCATTTCATCTAGTTTCACTATTCACATTTTTAGAAACAATGCTGGTGCGTAATGTGTTAACTGCTTATTGTCGATTATCAATTTGTTGTTATAAGCCTATTATATGATTATAATTGCTATTTAAACGTGTGGATCAATATGCTCGTTTTGATAACGGTATCAATTTAATTAATCAGTGGCTTATCTATCCCTGGGAAAATAATTTTTAACTCGGACAGTTACTGCCAAAGTACAATTTTACTCGTCACATAAAAGTTCAAGAGTTATGCTAAAAATTTCATATTTTACTCGAATGCAGGCAATTCAGATTAAAATTTTTATTTTTTTTTCAAATTCTCTGCAGATTTTAATTTATAATCTTTCGAGAACTTCAAAAATGCTAATCTGAAATAAAATGAAGTTGGTTTTCAAGGATGTAACAAGTTATCGATATATATGTAAAAATGAATAATTAAAACTAGACTATTAGGTCATTTTTAAATAGCTCAGGGGATGTAAATTATGATGGCAGAGTAATGTGAATGTGAATTAAAAGTTAGGTTTAATTATTTAAGTAATATTTACGACAGTATTAAGTAAACACATGCAAAAACATTGCGCAATCTGATTTACGAGTATAAGAAGGTTTTATATGATAAATATCTCGACTTCGTTCCTGTGGGTGTTATAAGAGCAAATAAATAAACGATATTTGGTAAGAAGAAGAAAATATCTTGTTGCCGTCCAAGTTCTATTAAATTAAATTTATAGATCCGATTAATAATAATGTGATTATTTAAGAAAACAATTGTTCAACTGCATGCAGGTTTTAAATCAATGGTTGATGAAAATATCGTTACTTGACAATCTTGTAAACATTGTTAGACTGTATTAAGACTTTAATTGTATGATGTTATCTACCAAATGTGCACTACAGCCGGATATCTTAAAAAGGTGAAGATGCAAATTAAAAGTAATTTTCCCTTTTACAATGCTCACATATACAAGGTTTTTATTCTTATGATGAAAAAAAAATACATAAAATAAGTATGAAAACCGGTCTTATCATCAAAGAGTGTTTTTTTCTTTTTATAGACTGCATCACACTGACTGAAATTAATTATTGAAATGAGTAAGGGAGCAACAATTAAATTTTTATATTGACGTATTTGAGGTATATGCAGTTTACTCAGAAGAAGTAAAAATACTTTGGGTTAAGGCTTAAGAATTTTTTAATAACTTTTATTAATTAAGAACTCCTATTAGTTTAACAAAAAAACAATAGCACTTAATTTTTATTTTTTGGAATTGTTTTTTATAATTATCGTGTTGTTTCAGTTTGTGTGTTTTTGTTAGGTTTATTAAAAGGTTTTAAACAATATATTGCTTTATATATTTCAAATATGCTTCTCTGGTAGTCTCAGTGTTTGCATAATACAATTTTAGTATTTTTGATGGCTTATCTTGATCCTGGTTTTGTACTTTTCTTGTGAACCGATTAAGGATTAGACATTTTTTATAGTTGTCTTTACGCTATGTCTATTGCTGTATTTTTGAGTTGCATAAAATTCGTGTCATTAACACTAGAACTATCGGCGCGCAAGTCCTCAATTTTAACAACTTTCTGCACTTTTAATTTAATATGCTTTCAAATTTGAATAAATAATTATTAATGGTTTTTGAATATGTCGTAATTCTCAATTCTATTAAACTTTAGCATAAATCAGAAGAGAATTACAAAAATATACAATTAAATGAAGGAAGGAATTGAGTACCAGTCAAATTGATTGGTTTTGATTATTCTAGTGTTAACTATTACCGATTGTTATAGACTACATACTATCGAATAGGGGATTTTGCAATTGAAGAAGTTTTAAACTATAAATTTACCAGCCATAACCCTTTATCTACTATTCTAAGACAAATTTAAATTTCCGTCAGATAGATTTACATCTTAGAAGTGATCTTTTATTTATAGATTGAATTAACACAGAAATACTAAGAAAAATTGTTGTGCATGCAATTAATTAGTTTCAGATCGTCCATTTTACTGTTTTCATTTTATTCTGAAATTAAACACGTCTAACTCAGAAGATATCTTGAAAAGGTATAGTTTCTTTTATCTCAAACTGCAAGTGCTAGTTTTCTCTTAGTTATAGTTAGTTAGCTATGAAACACTCCCATAGGACTTTTTAACGACAGAGTTTAAGCACGTAATTGTCGTAATCATGCATCATGCGCCATGATGTTGAAGCTAACAAGCAATTTCATCAATTAATCATGTTTGAAGTAATCCATATATGTATTTACCAAGCGCAATTTTTATGGCAAAAAATTTAGTCACGAAGAAATAATTTCACATTTATGTAATGAATTCCGCGAAGGTAAACTCTTGAAGTTTAACAATTGACTAGGGAATCACCTGGTTGGAGTAGTCTCATTATCTAAATGTATTTATGCATGGATTAAAAAGAAGCTGTGTTCTATAATGCTTTAATAAGGCAAGTGGTTCAGTTATGAGTTTACTCTGATTAACAAATTTCGATAATGAAACAAAACGTTATAAAGTGGGGCGTGGAACTGCTATCTCATATTTTATCTTTGCATTTTTGAGACAACATCGCAGAAATGCTTTTTAATTTTTATTAAGTACTTATTTAATTTGATGTATTATTTTACAATTGATTTAATCCTATACATTTTCAGAACATATTGTAATTGAAGGCCCTAATTGAAGGTTATGATTTAATTGGGAATATAACCGCCAATAGTTTTATTTATTATTAATTAGTTAATTTAGTTGAATATAACATTTGAACCAACTTAATCTTGCCTCGAGCGATTTGTTAGTCTTTCGCTTTCTAAAATATATTCCTAATAATATACATAATTTGGCCTGCTAGACCTTAAAGGTCGTTAACGTGGTGTGAAAACAAGTTTTATTTTCAGCAAACACCTGTTTACGTATTAAGCATTTTCTACTCGGGTTTTGCTGTCAGTAACATCGATACTCAAATACCTTGATGAACTACGTTTTTAGCTCCTATTCTGATACTCATTACAAAACAGTGTCTGTCTAATAAGTAAATTCTCATAAACGGGTGGCAGACATTCAAATATTTAACTGGGTTTATTACGTTGTGCGGTGCGTTTCAGACTCGTTTGCTGTGTTCAAATCCATTTACCATTGCTACAATTTCTAAAACGTGCTCAAAGTTATTACGTTTTGTTTTCGGTTTCTACTTAGTGGTTCTGCTCGTTTAAAGGAGCATATCCTTGCAAAAATGAAAGAAGTACCAAACACTGTTCTTTTAAAGACAACAGAAGTGACCTTAGAAGAGTCATCAGGGGACGAAAAGACAAAGTTTTTAACTTCATCATTAAGTTCTGATGAAAATAGTGATAACGTAAGAAATTCAAATGCTACAGCAGTAAATTTGAGTAAGTCTAAATGAGGTAATATATAGGGAGTTGCGTAAAATAATACGGTAAAATGAATAGGTTTCTATAATATCCTAAACAATGTGTTTCTCGAAGGCCTTTTCCCTCAAATGCACCAGTTATTAGCTACGAGCAGTTTTATGTAGTGGAAGACGCCCGGTAATTTTCTTAACATGCGTATGTTACGCTCTATGACATTTATTAGGACGTTACTTGATAGAGAACTTTTAACTTGTTCCATTGAGCCTTCAATCACTTTTTTATCTCTTATTTTATTAATTTTTTTTTGAAATTTCGCGCCAAAAAATATCTGTGATGTATAGGATAAACATTCTCTGAAGCGAATTAAATTAAATACTTAGAAATATTCAATTAGAAGTTATATTTTTGTACATTTGTACAAATCCTGGATATTAAAAGTGATGAAGAGTATTAATACATCACAAATCAACTGTTAAAAATTTAACGTCGTTTCTGGTACAATTTCCTGAATATTGATAATATTGATTGATTGATTCGCCTATATAATGCAACAAAAGAAAATGATTTATTGATTTTATTAAGTGTTCTTAATGCTTATAAATTAAATAATCTCTAAACTTCATTTTAGCAATAAAACATAAAAATAAAAAAGAAAGTTCAAAATTCGATGTGGCTTTGCGTAATTTGACCTTAAACTTGAAATGTTGTGCGTGTGTTTTTTTATATTTACTTGGCTTAAAATTTGTCTCTTCTGTTTTTAAAACATTTGACAATTTAAAACCTTGAACTAAAACGAGCAGGTATATAACAAGCCTTGAATCAAAGATGAATCGATAGGAAAAAAATCTTGAACTAAAACCAATAGACAAATTTTTGACGGCATACCATATCCGATTGCGCTAATTGATTTATGATGTTTTTTAAGAACAATTATGATTTTAATGGATGAAATGAGTTTTCCTCTTTTTGTCTTACCAGAGCTACCTGGTTGATACTTTTGTTTTTAGAAGGGGTTTTTTTTTCACGAAATCTTATTCACAGCAAATTCTGAATATTTGGGAATTTTTTACAATGGAATAACTTGGGATTTCCTCTGTCATACTGTCGCATGTTTACTTACTTTCATGTTGAGTCGATTAGCAAGAAAATTTTAATTTTATTGGAACAGGTTTTGGAGTATTAAGACTGAAACTGTTATAGAAATAAAACGCAGTGGTAATAAAGTAATAAAACCAAGCCGCAATAATTTAAATAATCACAGTTCTGTTTCTGATGCTAAGTAGTTAGTTTAATGTCCGAAGATAAAGTGGATGTCGTTGTTAATCAAAATTAATCTTTTAATTTTATCGCGTTTCCCGGCTAGGAAAGGGAAAGAAATATTTACAGAAGTAAGTAGATCCGAGTATAAAAATAAAGTTGATAACTAGGCTAAAGGTTGAGCTTCCAAGAGATAAATTTAAATGAAAATCCGCTTGTTGTTGTATGGATGTAAAACAATTTTCAATTGAACTTCAAATTGTGAGGCTCATTGTCGTTGGAACCTCAGGTTTCTTTGGATGAAGAAAGCTTGGCTTAAACTTAAGAAATATCTTGGCGCGATATAAGATGCGTTTTCAGGTTTTAGTTTCTTGTTCGCCCGCCGATAATTAACTTCCTCATTAAAGTGAATCAATAAAACTTATCACAGAGGTAAATTAACATTCACTTCATTGAGCGTTAAGCAAGTCGAGAAAACGAGAATGCCGGACGTATCCCAATTGATCAATGTTTTCAGTGCCTATATTTTTCTGTTTTAGTCAAGCCATACTAAGAGTAAATTAATACAATGTTTTGCTCATTATAACCCTTTTTCATATTAACTTAGATTTAAAGTAGAAAATTTCAAAGTAAGTAAGGGTTATCAGCGACAAGATTAATTTATTACAAAAAATATATGAGTCAAATAGTATTTTGCTGCTTCATACCTCGTGCTCTGTTTTATTATGGGTTGATTAATCGCTAATTTTACATAACTGCCTGGGAAGAATCAGAAAGAATACTAATTTTTATGGCAAAGTCGTGATTGAGAGGGAACGATAATTTTTTATTATAATCTTATTATTTCTACTTGAGATGTTTTGCCACTTTGTAATTTATTCCGTAGTTCAATTTGCCACAGATTGACTTTGTTATGTTATTGCAATTCTTGGTTTTTTTTATTTTAATTGAAAAGATAATTCAATTGTTAGTTTTAAAAGGTAAAATTTATAATAAAATTTTTGATTGTCGTTTCTCATTTCTGTTATGTAAATTTTAATCGATCTAAAAATGTAAAGAAAATAATTTGTCTTGATTTGTTGTATAAAGTTTGCGTTGAAAGTTGTTCAGTCCTGGAAAATGTTGTAGTTACTAAAAACTTAATTATAAAATTCAAATGATACATTGCATTGCATGTAGATTCTTGGGATCATCGCATTTATTAACGTATTTAAAATACATCTTCTAAGCACTATTGACGCTAATTACTTTAATTGATGAATAAAAAAAGATTTTATATAGTAACCTACTGCAATTAATAGTTGCTGGTTAATAATAGACCTCATTATCATTTCTATACTGACATAATATGGATTTTATTACATATTTGTTTCATAAAATTAAAAAAAAAGATCACTGCGATTACAGATGTGGGAACCGAGGAGTTATCATTAAAGAAAGAAATCTTAAGAATACTATGTAAAATGATTTTATTGCTTACCCACTAACCTTGAGAAAGTTTCTTTTATTGCATTTGTACGTCTTGAAGAATGGAAAAAGTTCTTATCGGGTAAGAGACAGTTATCAAAGCATGCTTCTACTTTTTATTACATGCGTTATGTACCAAAAATTTATAATTAGAAAGGCAAGAAGGTCATAACAATTTCAATCAGGGCTCTTATAATGCGAGGCCATTTAGCTCAGTAAAAAGAAGATAAGAAAAATAAAGTGGTTTGGGGTCTTTCAACTTGATTTTAACGTTTGTTTAAACTATAATTATGTAATTTTTAGTAAATACAAATACTGTTCTAACAGACTTGTACAACAGAACAAAAAACTCTAGTTCAGGAAATTTAATAAGAGGAAAACTCGAAGGTGAAGGTCTGTTCAGCTAATGAAATTGTAACCAGTACTGCGGTTTCTTCTCCACTTGTGAAATAAAATTGTTGGTCCTAAAATTAACATTTTACGGAAAATTTTGTAAAATTCTCAAAATGCTTTACATAAATTAGCACGGTGATTTTTTGGGGTTCTCCAGTAACCAATTCACCGGAGAAACCCCAAAATACCACAATTTATTGAACTGCAATTCCCGATTGTATTAAGACAAGCCCGAAATTTAGGTAGATACTTAATGATAAATGCCGGTCAATCAAGTAATTTATTTTTTAACTTACCACAAGAAGTGACGTGGTATGTCTGGCTGGTTTTTTGTTTTGTCAATTATTTTGTATGCAAATTTCCTAAATTGAGAAAAGGGCATTTACAAAATTCCGATGTTTAAGAAAGGAACAAATTGACCGATATACTAAACTCATTTCAAAAATAAATTTATCTTTAATTCGTTGAATTTTTAGAATAAAAAGGTAGAGACATTTTTAGTATACGGTACTCGTATGTAAAAATATCATTTTATGAAATTTCAATTTCAAAATCTAGGCTATAAATACAAATGACCGATAAAATTCGTAAGCAGACTTTAAACCCAATTTCTTTCCATTATATAGAACTAAAATGTGCTTTTAAAGGTTTGCAAACAGCGGTTATAACAGGTTGTTTCATAACAAGGTGTATTTAGTATTGGGATCCCTTTTTGTGAGAAAACTCTGATAGATCCCATTTCGGGTGAATTCATATTTTATGGAAATCGCAGTTTTTATTTGAATAGTTTTAAAAGGAGTCCTTAGCATTCTGAATTTAGTTCTAAATGCAATTTTTGAGGTTTAATGATGTATCTATAAAAACGAGATAAACCTAAGTAAAGACGAATAGACTAATAAAGAAGAATACAACAAAGATTTTCTTCTAAAACATTAAAAACAATCAGCCAAAAGCATTGGGATGAGACTAAGATAAAGCGTTATGGCCTGATGTGACCATTTAAAATATTACCGTCTTCAGTGTAAATGTTGATTTCATTGAATTTTATGTATTGCAAAATTACTAAATTTTCAACTACTTTATTAACTTTCGTTATTACAAGTTTTAAAATATGGGTAACTAACAATAAATTCTCGTAAAATATTGACTAAAATTTTTAGGCTTTATACATGTGTATTTTTATTGTTTTTCTATTTTTTTTTTAAAGGTATGAAATTAGCCACGCTCGACAAGATCTCGTGCTTTTTAGCCGAGCTTATAGGAACCGGTCTTTTAGTTTTCCTTGGCTGCATGGGGTGCATCCAAATGGAAGGCATTTCGAACAACCACCTTCAGATGGTAATAAATTTTGGTCTCACCATCATGTTCATCATTCAGATATTTGGTTGCGTGTCCGGGGCTCATCTTAATCCGGCGGTCACAGCCGCCGCCTTCATCTACAAGTTAGTTACACTTCCGATGGCTGGTGTTTATTTCGTAGCACAAATGCTGGGAGGATTCATTGGGTTCGGTTTGCTTAAAGTAGTCGTGCCCCCCGAAGCAATTAGACCAAACAACTCGACCGTTGGTCTCTGCACAACAATACCCCATCCTTCGATTGGTCCACTGCAGGCAGTTTCCATCGAATTTCTTATCACAATGGTCCTAATTATGGTCTGCTGCGCCGTTTGGGATCCGCGAAACAGCAAAACCCACGATTCAGTCTCACTGAGGTTTGGTTTTACGATCACAGCCCTCGCTTGCGCTGCGGTAAGGACGAAATTAGATTACTTAAATTTTTTTCAATAATTTACACATGCATTTTTTTTCAGGGTCCTTGGACTGGAGGTAGTATGAATCCTGCCAGGTCGTTTGGTCCAGCTATTTGGAACGGAGACTTCCAGTCACACTGGATTTATTGGGTGGGCCCCATGGTGTCTGCTGTTTTAACAGCCATTACGTACAAAGCCGTTTTTTGGCGGGAAGCTCCAACTGAAAAAACTAAAATGATGGAAGAGTTCCCTCTATCAAGAGACCGAAATAATGCATGATCGGAAAATGAATTCAAAATTTGATGTTTGCAATTTTTATAAAATCAGCTTATACAAATTTTCGCCTGCAGAATAATCCAATGATGTGGGTTTAATATTTTTACGCAATCTGCAGCCTTAAGCGATGCTCTTCGCTACTATTTTAGTTTGCGATAAAAGAACGGACTGAAATTGGCAGGATATTGATTTGAAATTGATAGCTAATTGCCCTTAAACATCTAAACTATAGAATTGCATTTGCAACTTAATTTTGAGCTGTTTTAGAAATTTGTTGCAGACGTTATTTAGCTTACTTTTACTTATTGTTATTTTGTTTACGAAAATATGAAAATCGGAAATTATATCTTAAGATTACTTCCAAGTAAAAAATTGAGAATGAAAATGCTTGTTATTTAAAATGTTGTATTGTGTTGTTTCTTAATGAAATTGAAATATTTCGTTTACTGCAGCCTTTTCTGTTGCAGGCTTTCGATTAAGCATGGTGATATTATTGAAGAATGAGGAAGGAGTAGTTATTCGTATTCGTAATCCGATCCATTATTTGTGGATGATTTTAAAACAATGCGTTAGCTAACAGACATACATCCTTTAAAACTAGAGCTATTTTAATTCTTTAAAATGTGAATATTCATACTTAACAATTTTATTGTTTTCCATGTCCCACATAAATGTCAGAAGGTGTTGAAATACAAGATATACTGAATTGAAATACATAATTATTAATTTTTTAAAAATATGTAAATAAAAATTTCGGTTTCCCCAGATGCAGCGCATCGTCACGTTCTTTCCACGACCGCAACATGTTTATTTTTTAATGGTGACGCTTAATTGCATACATATTTTAAAATAAAATTAATACCTTATGCAAGGTAAATTAGTTTTCTTTAACTTATTGCTTGTCAGAAATCTATAAACAAATATTGAGTTTAAATTTCCTAGAAATCGGTTAGTTTTATGAAATGACGAGCAAAAAGAAAAATAGCTTCGAGAAAAACACGTTTAAAACATTAATGGATGTGAGCTTAATCGAGCTTAACCAGGTAAATGTGGATTTTATTTTTAAAAGTCCCGCACGGGGTATGTAATTAATATCTAGCGAGTATACACGTCAAACGCAATACAAATGATCTCATAAAAAATTTTACGAAAACATCCAAGTAAAGTTTATTTGATAAAAAATTAATAAATCATTGATGAGCAAGATTAAATCCAAGCAAAAGAATTTTCAAATCTTATAAGTCTTACCTTATTGCAACAAACCAGAAATTACTCTGATAGTTCTTGCAACTTATTTAAAAAAGGTGTTTTTTTGGAGTGGAAAAACTTCCGATAGCCAAAGTAAGTGTTAGTTGTGAGCGCTAGATAGCCAATTTTATTAATTATAGTTTGCTATTTTATCATTTCTCAACAACGCTTTCAAATTATTACAATTCACTTCGAAAATCAGTGTTCAATTCGTGCAAGACGTAGACAATTACGTGAATTTTATGGTCGATATAATCGTCCTTCTGAGGAAGTAATTCGTCGTACAGTTGATAAATTTCGTACGACATTTACGTTCTTGGTGTTAAACTATATTTTGGAGTGAGACTAATCCAGAACAAGTTTTGGAAAGGGAATTTTTGTTTGAAAACATGGAAAACATCGATCCACACGAAATGCGGTTCCAACAGGATGGCGCTTCTGCCCACACATCAATTTGTTGTAAACAAAAGTTTAATTATTTTTCGGTTTGGTCCAAGTTCGTGTGATTTAACACCGTTTGAATTATTTTTTGTGGGAGCATGTTAAGTCATTGGCATACAGTACCAAGCCATCAACCAATGGTGATCTGGAAGCCAAAATGGAACGATTTATAATAGAAATAACATCGGATTTGCTTAAAAAAGTCGTGAAAAATTGAACTGACCGATTGCAGCACGTTCAGAACAGCCCAGACACTCATATGCCCGAATAAATATACAAGCATTCGTAGTACAAAGTAAACTGTTAAATAATATTAATTTTTTGAATAAATTAAATCATTTCATATTTTCTTTTATTTAAAGTTTTCTCTTAAATATTACCCTATATTATTGCAATTGCAATCGAACATCAGATGCACAGTAATAGAAACAAAACAATGTGAACTACACCCGATGTACTGGACAAATAATCAACTAATTTTGTAAAAAAACATAACTTTGTTTGGGGAATAACGTCTATACCAAAGAATTTAACCAGTTTCTTTTTTTTGTTTAATTTATAAGAGGTTTAAGTTTTTATATTAAATGTAATTTTTTATTTTCTACGACGTCCATACACGTTAATCGCTTCGCAATAGAACTTGAGATTGACGTGTATATACGTCGAACGCATTTAACTAGTTAATTGATATGATTATGGGGTAGAAAAATTCGACAAATTTGTTTGAAATATTACTTTATATAAAATCGTGATAGTAAACTGAGTAATATCAATATTTTTCGGTAGTCTCACAGTTAAATTGCCTACAAATTGATGTGGCGTGGATTCCAGAAGGTGTTGTATTTGTTTAAATTGAATTAGGTAAGTGAAAAATATTCTTAAGCTAAAAATCCATTCGGCTATATGAACTTCTCAAATGAAAAAAGCAAAATTTCCAAATAAAAAAATAGTTATAGTATGCGGTTAGTGAACTGATATCAGTCTGGGTACGCGCGTGTGTAATGAACGCTTAATTGCAGGTGTTTTCCCCCTGAAATCATCTCATGTCTTCGGAGAAGTATTGATTACATTGAATTGTTGAGGTCGATGTGTAATTACTGATTGAACGCCGCAGATACTATTTGAGGCCATTACGATATCAGTTACAACCATAGATAGTGGAATTTGCTCTATTTTTTGTTTTTTGTTTCTGCGTCACGCTAACACTTGCTTTAGTGTCGGGTTTGGGCGTTGTTGCAGTTGCAATAATAAAAACTTTCTTAAAAGCAGATCGGATGATTTCCGATAAGAACGAATGCAGTAAGATAATGCCGCGATCACCGGAAATGCGAAAGCCTGCTGTTTTTTCTTAAATAAGTATCTCAGGTAATATTAACTTTTATTTCTCGCAATAGGTTTGCGCTTGGAATAATGAACATTTTATTTATGGGTTTTACCTTGAAACTACTAAAAGAGTTTACAAAATATTCCAGTCCTCCAATCCTAAAAATACCGATCTGGACACATTTATTTGAATTTGAATTTCATTTTAAGAAGCAAAACCCTAAATAAATTTCATAGTTTCGGATGTGCGTGCAGAAAAATTCATATTTATCTTGTGTATGGTTTTATTGCTCTGTTTGTCTTCGCAGTTTGTAGAGCAAATGTAAAATGAGATTAAATGGTTGTGATAACAAGCAGCTACTAACTAACTCATTTCCAACAGCTAGTAAAAGTGATATAATCACTTAGTTAGGCTTAACTTAATTATTTCCAGGCGAGGCGGTGCGCTTGATCATTAATTTTAATTACACGTAGGTAGTACTTTTGTAAGAGGTATACAAATTGGCTCTTCAAGTTTTCGCTTTGGGGCTTCAGTCCATTAAGAAGTGTAATTGAAAGTAGTATAAGGAGGTACTAAAATTAATTTTGAGGAAGTTAGAGAAGTAGCAACATTTGCATTTGCCCAGATGCTGAATAACGAACATTTTTGATCAGTTTGAATGTTGCTGATTTAAAATATTTGAGTTGAAATCGCTGAGTAGAATTAAATTTCACAGGACAGTAAATTTGATATTGTTTGTTGCGCTAATAAGGAAATTGTTTTTCTTACAAGTACTATTTTTTCTGTAGTTTAGGAATATGGAAAAGTAACATTTTCCCCACTTCAGGTTCTCAAGGAAAACGATGATTAAAAAATAAATAAGAAGCAAAATGACTCAAAATTAGTTACTTGCAACTTTACTAAAATGACTTTGGTAAATAATTTTCTTTGCAGTTTCAATTTAATTACGAAATGCATGGGGTTCGGCTCACTCAATTTTGAGTGCTTTTAAATTCTCCTGAGTTTTAATTGCCTAAAATCAAAATGTTTTCAAAGTTATTTCTTCGAATAAGTGGAGGCTCAACCCAAAACTGGAGCCGTTTTGAGGTAAGCTTTTATCAAGTACTAAAAAACACGGTTAGTAGTAGTAAGGTTTCCAACCATTAATTGTGTGCCAAAAGATAGGCTTGTTTTTTTTTTTTAAAATGAGCAATCTACGCCAAAAATAGGATTTTTGAATTTCAGTTTGCTCGTTTGTACAGTCCCTACTCATTGAATTAGACGCACCGCGTCTCTATCGGTGGTAATGGTTCTTACCTTTTATATTTTGTTGAAGGGGCATTGACGCAAGATCAGTATAAAAACATATTAGCAAATGTGTTCCATAAATTCCCTTCCTTATGTAAGATCCAATTACACCTTTATGCAAGATGGGGCACCTTGCCAGTCGTCAAAATTGATTACAACTTTCTTGAAGAAGGAAGATATCAATATCCTCCATGGCCCGGCAATACTGCGAATCAAAATCCCATTGAAAATTGTTGGGTTTTCCTTAAATTCAATGTATATAGTCTTCCTAACCCTACAATAACTATTTTAAAAGAAAATATCGAAACAGTTTGGTACAACGACGACGGATTTCAAAATATGATTTGTTCTTGTATTTGTAGTATGGTAAAACGTTTGCAAAAATTATTTAAAGAATGGAGATTTAACTGATTTTTTAGTGAAATACATAAAATACTGTAGTCAACATTATAAACATATAAAATAAAATATACCAGGGACTGTATATGCCAAAAATAAGAAATGTTCTGAATAAAAAGCATTTGAAGCCATTGAAGTGAGAAATTTGGAATACCTGAAGAACGAAGCGATTTCGTTGATTTGATTAAGTCTTCTTTCCTTATCTACAAAACTAAGGAATGATAGGCCAATGCCTTTATGGTTTTGTTTTTGGTAGCTTGCTTAGGACTTCTATCAGTACCTGTTTTTTTAATAAAACTACGAGTAGACTCCACGTATACTGGGTGCCTGGTTAATACAGGGCTAAACTTTTAGTTTTCTCTTATACAATTTCATAAATTGGCTTCAAATCCTTTTCTTTTCCTTTACAGGATTAAAAACTTCGACGTTTTCTATCTTAATCCCAGTTATTAAGTTATAAATTCCATGCGGAGACATTTTAGAAAAAAGAAGTTTTGTAAAAGGTTTACTTACTCTTGTAAATTCACGTAGTATGAAACACTTTGAGCATTTGTTATCAAATTTGATAAAAAATTTATAGTATTGTTATAATGTCTGGTTTTGTTTCATATTTCAGTTTTATTTCAATTTTTTCATTAATTATGTTAAATTATCGTTCTTTATTAGGCATATTTTCGCTTTCAAAACCTTGAAAGAAAAAAATATTTTAATTTGAATGATAATTATTGGAATACTTTCAAAATGAGCTTCTTTTTCAATAAAATAGCCATATTTTTTCATAGTAGAATAAAATATTAAGCCGTGCTGCATGTAAGATCCAATTTAATCAGAAATGTATAAAGTGAAATATTGACCTAAAGTAAAGATTTTCACGTATTTCAAAAACTTTTTACATCTATTTTTTCATGATGTTGAACTTTACGGAAATCAAATAATAGAAAACGTTGATAACTTATAACTTTTGAAAAAATCATCCGATTTTAAATTTTATAAAACTAGTTTGGCCACTTTTAAGAAATCTAGTAGCTAGATATTTTTAATTCGTTCTCTCGCTTAAATGTTTCGATAGAGATTTTCGTTTCTTTACTTTTTCATCAATAGAAAAAACTATAATAAGTGGATATAAGTTGTTCTTAGTATAATGGTTGAAAATTTAGTTGGTAGTTATCAATTTATTCAAGTTGTGTTGGTTATCGATAAATTCTGATTTATTTTATCAACGTTGGACAACAAATTTTTCAGTCTTATATTGTTTATTTCACTATAACTATTTTTAGAGGATGAAATAAAGAAAGGCCACTATTTGGTTTCCGCAAAAGTTAGCATAATATTTTTTTTGGAGAAGGAAATATTTTTTATTTGAAAAGGGATAATCCATCATAACATTTTTAATTCAGTGTTGTCTTTACAAAAGTTGTAAGTTATTTCCTCCCACTGTGATGCCCTTTCTCTGCCCTGCAAGTGAAAAAACTATGGACTGTTGAATTTTATCAATTAAAAAAAAAGTCTGAGCTAACAAAAACAAATTTATTAACGTTTCAGTGGAATGCATTTTAGTTTCCAAAAGAAAACAAATTTCAATTCTATTATTTTACAATGGTGATGGTTTATTTCCTTAGAATTGTTAAAGGCGTTTTGTACATTTGTTTTGTTCAGTTAAAAGTTCTAATGCAGTTGTCTTTGTGCTAACTAAAATTTTCGATTAGCCTAGAGAATTTACAGAGTTAATAATTAGTGCTACTGTAGATGTTACACTTAAACTGACTTATAAATAGTCCCTACATTTTCATTTGTCTTTGCAATTATTTTCTGTATAAATACATTTGTTACAGTTTCATGGTTTGCACACTCGCTATTTACATTTCTTAGACAACTATGAGACCCGCTCTTTTGTTAAACAACCTATTTATTTATTTATTTATTTATTTTATTATTTTTTTTTTCTGAAAAAAGAACAGACATTCCACTCACTTACTAGATAGTCGCGTGGGAAGCTCTGTTTACATTAGATTAGCTTAAAAGTTATTATTTACAAGGGCGATTCTACTATACAGCGGCGATATCCAAAACGCATCCAACAGAAGCTTTAATAAATAATATCTACAGAACGAAGGCAATGTATGGAAACAATGGAATGCTTAGAGAGCTGAACACAGCTTCGGCTAATGGCGCTAAGTTTGGTTTGAAAATTTTGATCCAAATACTGGAGTTTTTCGAAGCTCTGGCAGTGTCGTCTTCGACAATGTCGACCTGGACGGTATCTACTGCGACGGTGCCAACATCGTCGTTCTCAATTTTGAGATTTTCGGGTAGAACGTTGCTGATTTCCATTATATCGACTGCGACTTTGACGGTCTCAATTTTAACGGTGTCGATTTCGATGGTGTCGACTTTGATTGTTTCGACTTCAACAACGACTTCGACTTTCCCGATTTTTACCTTGTCGAATTTGACTTTGTTGATTCGGTAGTATCAATTTCGACTTCGACCGATTATGTCGACTTCGACTATGTCGATTTCGACAGAGCTCAGACCTTTGATTAAAGCGATTTTTGAATTTACCTTTCTATACCACTCTTGTTAAACTAAATTTAATCTCTGAGGTTCTTACTTAACAGCAAGTTGTTGTGATGACCCGATAGGTGTCGCACGAGTTCCTGCATGGATTCGAAGCACATGGAACAGAAGCAGCAGCTGTACCTGCTGCCCGCGTCCGGACTTCCCGCAATGCTGATCACGTTGCGGTGGACGGAGCACAAATGTTTGAGGAGGTGGGCCTTTTGCTTGAACATCGCGACACAGAGTCGACACGCGAAGGGCTTTTCACCGGTGTGAACACGTAAGTGGGTTTTCAAATTCCAAGACATCCCGAACTGCTTCCCACAGTACTCGCAACGGTACTCTCTCACAGTACCGCTGCTCGAGGACATGCTTCCTCCACTACCTCCGTTTCGAGATGTTGGCGGTTGTTGTACTGACTTTATTTCGAGGGGATTGCTTTCTGAACTACAGCTAAGTGATGTGGAGAGACCACTTAAGACGCCGCTGCCAGACCCTTGCAACCCAGCCAGAGCGGCTGCCGCGGAGTGCGGTGGGGGCGGCCACTGGTACACGAAAGAGGGAGGTATTTGCAGTGGCCCGTCTGCGCTTGGTGGTCGCCTTCGGACGCTATTATTGTTGCTATGGTTATTATGATTAAAAATATCGGTGGGATTTACGACACCACTTGGTGGCGGCGAAATAGGCGCTCTATCTGGAAAATACGAAGGCGGCGCTGATGAGGACGGGGGCTTGTGCGCGCGCAGGTCCTCAATAAACGACGGATTGTACGGCACGAACGGTTGATTTTGGGTTGGCGAATTGTGGAACCCAGGTCTTCGCTTTCTGTGCGGTGTAACAACATAGTTTTCGGGGGAGTTCTGTAGCATTTCGTGGTCAGGCGGCGGTTTGAGTATTTCGGTGTCAGGTGGAGGATAGAGAACTTTTCGCTTGTTCCGAAAATGATCAAGCAATCTTGCTGGGTTTAACATTTTACAGCCGGATGTAGTATTTCCTACGGATTCGACGTCGATGTGGCCATCATTCGAATCTTCGTCCCTATCACGAAAGCCGAGCGAAAGGTTCACTGGATCTGATGAGGATTGCCTTCGCTCAGTGATTTGCTCAGCAGGAGGTTCTTTCCGTTTTTCTTCCCTATCTTCATCGCTACCATTTTCTAAACTTTTCTTACCTTCGGCATTTCTTAACGCTTCTACATTGTTTCGCCCCAAAGAATTCTTACTGCTTTCGTCCTCATCCTCTTCACATTCACCGACTTCCCTGGCCCGTTCATCTTCACCACCGCTGCTATTTTCGTTTAATCGCTCCCTTTTCACAGATATCCTAGAAGGTGAAGATTCCGAACTTTTCGATCTTCTCCTTCTTCTCATATCATCCTCACTACTTCCACAATCCGACGTCGAGTTTGTTTCCGTTCGACACGAAATATCATCCTGATGTGACCTATTTTGATGAAGATTTTCGGGCTCCGTAGCTGGAGGATCACTGGTTCTCCAATCTCCAGGCTTTATTTGAAGAAGGGAAAGAAGATCATGCAGATGTTCAACATCATTTGCAGGAATACACGTTTGCCCTGAGTACAGGAAATCTAAGAGCGACCTAAAATATGTTGCCTCTACGTCTGGGAAATGAACGGTTGTAATGCCTTCAACAACTGGGGTCTCTTCCAAAAGCATCCTATGAAGAGTTAGAGAAAGGGAACTGGGGTAAAATTCGTTTCTTTTTAATCAATTTTTAACACTGACCTAATTAATGGACTGGCTGCGGCTAAAACTAATTTGTGCGCTTGCAAAGTTTCCTTATTGTCACAAACAAGTAGCAGATCGGCAGGATGTTCGCCGCG
The DNA here is from genome assembly GCA_963969385.1 of Philonicus albiceps. NCBI lineage: Eukaryota > Metazoa > Arthropoda > Insecta > Diptera > Asilidae > Philonicus > Philonicus albiceps. The sequence goes on from OZ017773.1 coordinate 35,638,131, forward strand.
GAATGCTGCGCCAATTTCTTGGAGTATACACTCACCGTGTTTGCTATACTGCAGCATCAGCATCCTAGCTACCTGGAAGTAATAAAAGTAAATACTTATTTTGCGCCTAAATTGTTATAGTTTAAAACTTAAAATTTAAGATAAAAACAATTATAAAGGAATTTTCTGATATTGGGTAGAATTTTAACACATTTAATTTTTGAATCACCTTGAGATAAAATTTTTTCCAAAACAGCTTCTGATTTATGAATTTTAAATTTGTGTTGATGTAAGCGGAAAAATGCTTATCGCATTTTGTGTTTTACACAGGATTCATCTCATAAAACTAATAGAGAAAAATTCTAGTAACTTTAAAAAGTTCTAAGACGCTTACAAATTGTCTGTTGACAATAAAATGAATTTTTTGAAATTATTAACAATAGCAATAACCAACACAACCAGTACTCGTAGGAGTAGGCATTAAATAGAAATGTGGGTAGCAGCGATCAACTTTCAATGTCAAGAAATGTAAGGTCGTGCGAATATTTCATTTTTCTCTGTTCTATATCGCTAAACGGGTGACTCCTACAAGTTTATTAAAACCGCCCCCGTGAATTACTGAACGTGAGAAAAGATCAATATTGCAATGTTTCCCTAAAGGCAACGTGTCGTTATTTTAATTTAACAAACTAAAAATTTATTTAAAAATTTTGTTTATGGGATGTTATATTTTTTAGGATTTTTGTTTTTTTTTTTTTTTGTTTTACATATAAATTTACCTAATTTTCCTTCTACACAGCAAAAAAATAGTTTTATTAAAAAATACTTTCTTTACAAATAGTAGTGTAGATTTTTATGTGGACTGATAAAATGTCGCATATTAACACATGTACATATGCTTTCAGTTTAGCATATTCAACGAATTTATAGCCCAATAAACAATTGTTTTAACTATCATGACTGTAATACATGGTTTGATCTAAATTTCTACATTTTCACAAACAAAATAAACATTTGCACAAATGCGTGTTTGTCAAAACGTAGAGTCTTTAAGAGAATACGCATTTCTTCTACAACTTTTCTAGCCAATAGGATTCAATCAAATAATTGTACACATTAAGTTACTGTTACATATATCATTTATTTTCAATGCCGTTATTGACGTTAATTCAAATTTCCATTTGTAATATGTTTTCTCTGTCCGTAGTAAAATGGTCTGAGTTTGGTGATACTTAATTTATCATTTGTGTGGTCTCCTTTGAAAACGCTTTGTTCAAAAGTAAATATTTTTATTGTGTTTCAATGTTTAAATTTGTAGAAGTTTACGCGATATTATATAATACATATGTATATTTCAGTTAAGACGCAATTTTTCATTTTATGTTAGGTTTCATTTGGATTAAGAGTTCTTCTCAAAAATGGTTTGGCAAAATAGTTTGCCAATCCGCATTTTAATAAGTATTTGTATAAAAAACAAATAAATATCTTTTCTAACTTTATTGTATGCACTTTTTAATGATTTATAAAAACAAAAACCACAATAATTCATTATTTACATTTATTTAATAAGTGAAGAAGAGAATTTGCGCCTTCCTAATGTTAGAATTGGTGGTAAATATATCGAAGAAGAACGAGTACAATTAGATTTTTCCCTTTTTCTAAAATTGGGACATCATTTAATGGTTATTTCTTAGGTGTTACATGAGACAACTAAACTTAACAACTAAGAAATGTAATCGATGAGCTCTTGTAAATTATTTTACTTATGTTTCAGTAATTTTAACTAAAACTATAGGGAAGCTATTCCGCTAAAACTGAATCTCCAGAACATTGTCGAAAACCCTGGTAGTAGTTTCTAATTATTGTACAATTCTAGTTAAATTCACTGAATATTCAGGATATTGTTTTATGTGCTGCAATATTAAATATAAATAAAAATCCTTTGATATCTGTATACCATCGCATTTCTATTAGTTGTGCATATATCGCTGGAAGGCTAATTTCATCTTTAACTAACTTTGTATTCGTAAATTGTCATTGAAGTTCAATTTTCTGTAAAGATGGGACCTGCGATATTGTCTGTTCAGTAAAATACGGAGAGTATATCTAAAAATATGAATATTGCGTTTTTATTAACGATAATACTTTGCAAATGTAGTTTTTCCTCTTATTATTTTAAGCTCTAAAAGGTTCATTCGATTAAGATTAAGATTGAACATTTAGTTAGGTTTAGCTAAATGCATGAAGTATTGCAATTACAGTTGCGTTTATATGGGCACAATTAAGTTTGTATTTTCAGCAACCACTTAAAATTAACTGCAATATTAACTATACGATATAACATATTTCTAACGAATATTACTGAAATTCTAGCAAAGCTTACCACAATTTTTACTGGAAAAGCAGGCAAAAGCCTCTAGTTTTACTAATTATATTCCCTAGAAAACCACTGAATCAAACTAGAAATCCAGGAAATAATTGCAATAGAATTTTAGTGATTCGATGTTCACTAGATTTTGAACTAGATATCCCGCAAACCAGCTCTAAGTTGAGATTCAGTGTGTTCTAACTTGTTGTTAATAGTTGTTGGGTGTAGATAGAACTAACTAATTTAGCTTTAGTTGTTAATTGGAATTAATTTTTGCCCAGCACCGGCTGCAGCCTACTTACTCTTACCCTACCTACTCTTGAAAAAGTAGTGTAAATCGAAATGAAATGCTTTCAAGAAATCTTAAAATAAGGCCGTTATAAAAAAAAAAAACCAAGAACAGCAGCAGCAACAAGAAGCATACATGGGAAGGAATTTCCCTAAATTCTTTGTTAGCATAATCGGCTAAAAAAGCAGCGAAACCCCTCAGACAATAAGTTCTAATTTCGCAAGAATATTCCCTTGCCAAGGCACGGGGGAGAAATTTCAATTTGAATTGTAAATTCGCGCATTAAACCTGACACGATCGTCCAGAGTCGCGAGGCCTGCATGTGTGCGCGTGTGTGTATTACTGCGGGATACCCTCATGAGTAATTCGTGTGATCATGTGCATATTCAGAATTCAGTGCGAACCGATCTCGGCGCTGATCACACTTTCAACAGTCTGCAGCCGCGGCCGGGCACATTAATCGGAGGGGAAACAGAAAAGGAACGTGTTTCGAAAGTATGACCTTGGATTTTCGAACGATTCCGCGCCGTTTCTTCATTATTGCGAAGAAGACAGAGCAAAAAATAAAAGACCACAAAATATAAATGAAAAAAAAAAAACGTCTTTCCATTTTTCTTTGTCTTTTTTATTCCGAGCTCTTCTTACCTTTCTCTTTTCAGCTGCTATTTCCTTTCTTTCCTCTTTCTTTTCGTTTTTCTTTGAGTCGCTGTTTCGCCGATCAACTGTCATCAGACGAACTTGTTTTTCAAGGTTAGCGCTTTTTTCCCTCCAGTGCCCCCTCCCGGCAGTTCCATAATCATCTTTCTGTTCCCTTGCACAATGAGGCTTGGATTACAATCGGAGTCGTGATCATGCTTTCTATAAAGCCTGCCTTAAGTAGGGACGTTTATGTAACCCGGGCTTTGGTTTCCCTTTCAATTGCTCTTACTACATAAACATGCGCCGTGCCGCGCTCGAGTGGTAGAGGCTGGAGGCTCGCTGGTATGTAAAATGTAATTCAGGGCGAGCGAGATCACTTTTGACGATTTGTGCTTTTATTTCGGAATGCGAATGAATAATTTTTCTGGGTGCTGGACGAGAAGAGGTTCGCTCGGATGAATAACTTCAGAAGCTTTTGGCGCGACTCGCTAGCCATTTCTGGGAATAAGACGGAATTTATAATTCGGAGAAAAAATTGTTACGCTATCTCTCTCGCAAAGATTACTTTTACGAATGTTTTGCTACTACTTCTCTCCGGCGGGAAATTGAGCAATGGTGCACCTAAATTATAAAATTGCTCGATCTTTCAGAGATGAAACAATGGCCATTAGCCAGAGTGCTTATGTAGTGGCACTTTCTGGGATTATTTTTGCTATTAGTACTAATTGCGGATTCATTAACAACGACGGACCCCACTGCTGCTCGTTCGCCTCCAAAGGTCTGTGCTAGTTTTTTTTCCAGTCTCCGAATATACTTCTTTTGTAATTGCAATAAAAAGAGGAAATTGCCTTCGGAATCAGAACGTGACTTCAGTTGATTAGAATTTTACATTTTCCCCAATGGTATTTTGTCATGCTTGAGAGATCACCAGCTGAACGAGAACTCGTATCAGTGTTAAAACATCTGATAAATTTTTATTGAATTTAAATTTAACAGATGGTTACATTTTTGGATGAGATTCGCTATTAACCAAAAGCAAATTTACACTTTTTATCATAGTTTTATGAAAAATAATTAAATTTACTACTTGGTGATGTTGAAACACACCAGAGAGGTACTGCGAAAGTAGACGCAAATTAACTGTCTGAAGTAATTTTAGATGAACGTATTTAATAAGTGTTACCTTGATGATTTCTTCCTAAATGTCTTAATGCACTAGTTGAAAAGTTTCATACTTTACATTTTAAGAGAATGAAATTGAGGTCTAGATATTTAAAATTACAAAAAGTGCAATGCTGTAACAAATAGACAGACGGTTATACAGCCAAGCTATAGGGCTCTATGTGTATGAGCTCCTTAAAAAAGGGGTTACTTTATACAGACCTAACTGTTTCAGAAAAGATTTTCTAATTTTTTCTTAAAACGACTGCGACGTCATCGACCGAATAAGGGTTATGTTAATATAGGCAAAAATGGTTTGGACCCGATATCTTTCGTATGACTTAACCACCATCGACCAAACTTGGTGGATACCTTCACAACATACCTTTCTAAGCCGTGTTTTAAAATGATAGTAGTAAGGGGTAAGGAGCTACAACTAATTCAAAAAATGATTTTGTTATCGCGATAGATACCGCATTTCTTAATGGATCAAAATTTACGTGTGGTATCGATGAAACTTCTACAAAATTGACTTTATAGTCAATGGTGGAGTAATTTGGTCGAGAAGGTGTAGGTAGCACCTATTTCTTAAAAGGATCAGCACATATCTATAAAAATTCCCTTATTACCATGGTTGTCCTCGGGTTCGTTAAGTGATGCCGATCAGACTATCAAATTTGAATGTAATTTTGTGATACTCGTTAAACTGAGGCAAATTTAACGACACTTAATTGGCACTATTGAAACAAAATTTGATTTTCAGATACAATAACTTTTGATCGGTATAAAAATTAAATCATGACACAAGTTTGAAGGAGTAGTTGTTTTACAATTTACAACGCGTTAAAATTTAGTTGTAAGCAAGAAAACCTAATCAAACACACAGGAAAGAGCATTCTCCACTCCCTGGAATAATGTTCCAATTTTCAAAAGTATTATAATTTTGACTCAATGCACATTGATTCAAATAAAATTTGATCAAAATTCCTGCTCTTACGAGAACGATTTTATCGTTTTCTAATGATCACATTGAAATCTTCCTTCAGATTGACGCCGAAAGGTATTTCTTTCATTATATCTCTAAACGGAGGTATGAACAAATAAAGCGATAATGTTTCGAAATGAGTCATTTATTAAAACGGAACTGTACGATAACAAAACTCAACCACTGAAGATTTTTCTCCAAAATTTGCTCATTTTATTCGTATCAGTTTCAGATGTAGTTAGCGTACTTGAAGGGGTAACAATTTTAATACATTTTTTGTTACATTTATCATTTATCATCGGTTAATTAGACTTTAAAATAAATAATTTAATATTAAATCGTAAAGCTTAATATCAATAACAAGCTTATGGTGTTTATTAGAGTAATTATTTAATTTTTTTGAAGCTTAAATGTTTTTAGTTTCAATGTGGGGAGGGGGAGTGTGTGGGATGGAAAAAGAAAATAGTCGAGGCACTACAAAGATAGTTTTTATTATTTGTTGATATATTTAGAGGAAGTTGATATTGCCGATTATTTTTTAAGGTCTGAACTTTCTGATTAGAACTGTATTTGTTACAGAATTAAAATATTTGAAATAAGTTAGCAAATGCGTAAAACATAAAATGTAATCACGTTTATTAATATTAAAACATTAAGAAATTATAGATCTAGTTGTTGTTCTTTTTTGATATTTGAAACGTAAAAAAATAAAAACTTATGACAGTCACAATGTGATTCATGAAAATTATATCTATAGTCATAACTTATTTATAAATCGTCTATGAGTGACTAACAATAGACCAAGTAATAACGTCGTTCTGAGGGTCGTAACGCCCGCCAAGACGACTTTAAGTTTATAGCTTGGTACATTCCCCACGACCTGTGGGCAGGCGCTTTCTTCAGCCTTCACATTCAGCAGTGTTGACCAATTTTTTTTTCCCCGAATATGTAAGCTCTTCGCTTATGTGTTTAAAGTGTTGCTTTACTCAGATTCAAGCCAATTACACCAAAAAGATAGAAATGTCGTAAGAAACTATTTCACACAGATGCCTCTTCTACGTACCTTACTAGTTTCATGGTGTGATAAATAAAAATGGGGCAATTAAAATCAATACAACTCTATTTGAGAAATTTAAAGAATTTGTGCGTAGTTTTATGTGGCCTTAGAGTTATCGTACAATATCAATAATATCAGCGCAAATGAAAGCATTCTTTACATCTTGTTGTGAAAAGTTGTTTACTTTTCCGCGATTAACTTGAGTGTGATGTAAATTTTCATCAAAACATGATTAACAATATTAGACTCTTACGTATTAGGTGAATTCAACTAAATCATATGCATATATCTTTAAGAATTTTGATTTCCTAGATTTTAACTTGTATTCATTTTCTATTATTGGTAGAATGATCACAGTTTGTATATGTGAAAAATGAAGGATCATATTTTTGAAATATTTCAGTCAGTCTTATATATATACGTGGCATGTAAACATCTTTGATATAAGCAGTCTAGACCATTTTCGCAAACAGTTTGTTCATAATATCCGAAAATCCAATATTCGTTGGAAAGGACTTGCTTTTCGAAAATTACAAACGACCGACAACATTGCCTTTGCATTCGGCACTTTATATTAATAATTACTATCAACATTTAATGTTAGGCTATTTTGCAATTGGACATATTTAAGAGACCACGGAAAATCTTTCTAAAATATGAAGATAACCTTTCTGTAAAGGTGAGGGCCGATGCTTGACAAGGTAATTTCAACGCGAAGAATTTAGAAACTAGTGGGAGGAAGTTGAGCTTGCTTAGGGCTTGAATTTTTCAACGAAATAATGATCGAAAGAATATGACCAACATAGTGAAAAAATAGTTAAAATAAAAGGTAAAATAGGCTTTTAGTTAGGAATGGCTGCATATCTTGGTCCTTACAGCCAAAGATTCAACTTAATACTTGATATTTTTTTGTTTTTACTAGTAGTTAAAATGTTGGAAAGGATATTTATGGTGGCCCTTGTTGTTACTTAAAATTATAATTTCACTTCACTTCACAACATTATTTGGAGACTAACTGGTAATGCTTTCAAATTAAAATAATCTGAAATTTACTCGCAGTAAGCATTTTAGTGGCTAGGGTATCAGGCGCCCCAGTAAACCAGTAATGTGATTAAAAAAAAAAATACGTCAACTAAGAATTATTTGCATCTTGGAGAGTAAATTGTATAACTTATAATTTAATACTAATAATTTATTTCATTTCATATCAAACTTCATAACAATTAATTTAAAATTTCTCTTTTATGTTTGCAATTTCTTTATAACATACAAAAATTTATCTGTCCAGGCAGTCTAACAACTGCTATAAAAGCAGATAAGACTAAAAAATATATAGAAACATACATAAAATAGAGGATTTACTACCATCTATATATTTCAGAGTTTATAAAGTAGTTAAGTATTTCGTCGTGATGGTATTTTTTGATTCTGGCCTCTCAGGTATTTTTTGACTTTGGTTATGAATCTTTGCAGGAAGCATCTCTTTTAAATTTGGTGGTAGTTTGTCACTTGCACTTTTCACTAGTCCCTTACTAACTCGCATAGTCTTTGCCTTCCTTGTTCTGATATTCTAGTAATGAATTGCCGAGGTTTTTATCAAATTTATATTTGTTTTGATTTCTTTGGTATTTATTTTATAAACAAATCTTGCTTTTTCAATGTGGATCATGTCCTCAATGTCAAAGTTATTTGTCTCGAAGTATATATCAGGTGTCCTTTTATCCATCGTATAGAGTGCCTTTATTGCTTTTTCAGTATTCTATTGACCCTTTCCCTATTTAGTCTTGTAATTTGTGACCTTGTTATTAAATTATATCTGAAATGCGATAGTATTTGAACATTATATAAGGCTTTTGATATTGTCCAGTCCAATTTCACCCATTGAGGGACAATTTTCTTCAGGTATTGTCTAACTTAATTTATCGTCTAGATATAATCCCAGGTATTTCATTGTCTGGGTTCATTGTATAGTCTCGTTTGCTATCATTATTTGGATTTATGTCGCTTTTGTTTTTGTTTTTTGTGGTAATCATGTAATTGGTTTAATTTTTGTTCATTGTTAATTGGGTAAACGAGATCCAATCATCTAAATCTTTGTAAATCCTGATTTATTTTTAGTTCCAGTTTTTCGTTTTGACTTTCTACATTAATGCGGTCTTATCAGCAAATACTTTGTATTCCGCTTCAAGTTTCCCATTCGACATATTGTTAATGTCGAGTTGACACAGTAAGTAAGATCTAAATTAAAACTTTTTTTTGAATATAATTTCCATCGTTTTCCCGAAGAATTTGTCTGTTTTCTTCCGACGAGTAAAAAATATTTTCTACAGTGTGCATGGCTAAGTTTAATTTGAACTATTAGCTAGTCGCTTTCTTAATTTTGACTAAATGCATCAGTATGCTTTATAAAATTTGATAGTCTTTCTTATTTTTGGGAATGTTGGTTCTACCGAAAAATATACCAGCTTAGCTTACCTTCTAACCTTCTTATAAGTGTGGACATTTTCAAGATTAAGCATCGTTTTAGATGAATTACGATTTCTTACGTGTTTTCCGCTCTAAAAATTGTTAAATTCTATATTTATTTATCATTTAAGTTAAAACTAACAAAAAATTATTTATTAACACTATTCAATAAAAATTTAAATTAATTCTCTTTCTAAAAGCTAGTTTCCGTCGAAATGGTGATTACAAACAAAATAAGCGCACTGCATATTTCTGAAAATAAAAGGCCATAATGTGAGGTAACCGTTTTTTCTCGCGGCCGATACACTTTTAATACATATGTAAGGTATACGAAAGTAAGCAAAAAGCAAAAGTAACTCATTCACTTTCATTTTCGTTCCTTACGTCATGACTTTCATCCATTATTAAAACTTTTCAGTGCATAGCCCACACAACTCGGGGCTGAGAACTAAATAAAAGCGGTGGCCAGTAACGAGCCTGGCAATAGCGCTGCAGCAGTAAAAAAAAATATAAATAAATAAATAAATAAAAAAATTTAAAAAAAAAGTAAAAGTTTTAGCAGAAAGATACGAAAATACCAAAAACCCACTTTTCGTTTCGAAAAGTTTCCCTTTCACAAAGCCAACAAACGGAAATTCGCTTCATAAAAACGAGCAACGAATTCTATTACATAACTTAACTATTCGCGCAATACTTCACGAATTCCCATGTGTTGTACGACTTTTTCTTCACACACAAATTGTTGCCGTTCTTTCTCTTTCCCGTGCGTAAACAAAAATATTGCGTACGCACACACCGGTACCCGGGCGTAATTAGGGCAAATTCGTGCCTATAAACATATTTTTCATTTGATATGGTCACAGAAACGAAGCATAGTGCTGTAGGTTAGGTTGTGTACTTTATTTAAGTTTCTTTTCAACGGACGGCGGGACGGCGGCTATCTCAAGAAAATCGGTTGCTACAGAAATGTGTAAAAGATAAGCGGCGGGGCTTGTGAGGGGCTCATTTACAAGCGGCGCGCGCACACTTCCCAGATGCGGCGAACGAGCGCAGTCGGTGTGCAATATGACGACTTGGTGCACTGCGCAAACAGCACTATGTATTTATATTTAATCTGGCCTCAATGCAATTGAAATGAAAAGTGAATTTCTAACGTCTACTGCTCCCATTGCATAAAAATGACTAACAACAAGATTGTAGCCAGGAGCGTGCATGTGGTTGATCAGAATGATGGCGATCGCGATGATACGGAAGCTTCCATTTTGTTGAGGCCTCCTAGTCGTGTGACCCATTTAACTTGACGAGGGAAATTGGAAGTGAACATTACTTCTGTTATTATGTCTTGGATCTTAATTAGAGTAGCAGCCGGTTAAGCGGTTCACACGTTCGCTCTTCTGAAAATTGCCGCACCGAAGAAGAAAGTGAGCGCCAGACCGATCGTAGAGCTTTATTGCTAAATTGCAACACATATTTCGATCGCTAATTGCACCGTCGTCTTTCGTTCTAGAAATTAAAAGCGGATTAGAAACGCTGCATCGACCGAAGTCTTTAAATAGTTTGGTCGCTTACAAGTTTCTTGTGTTATTGCAAAAGCGAAATTAAATAATTCATGCACGAACTATACGAAGAGTTCCAATTAAAATTTTAAAACACTTTGCCCTAATTCTAAAATGCAACAGTGTTTCACTGAACATTTTTTAACTAGAGCTATAGAATTTTATTTTGTCCAAAATTTCTAGTTGTAATACAAATAAAATATGATTTGATAGACTTATTAAATGATGCTCCTTTCTCAATGAATCACTCTATTACTAAAACCCTTTCTTACCAATTCAATAGACTTTCAATTTCAATCCCTTTTTAAATAGGAGTGTCATCAATCGTATTCAAAAAGTGGGCAAAATCCACAAAATTTAATATAGAAATTGCACATTTAGAATAAACACTTAGAACAGTGCTTCTTTTTATTGGTGTGATTTGGAAGCTTTTTTAATAGCATTTACGGTTCCATGCAATCTCTAAAAAGAAAAAAGAACAATCCTCCAGTTAAAACCATTCAGACTTTATCTAGCGGTATCCATATTTTTGGGACACCCTGTACATAATGCGTCCTTTAATCAACGCATTTTCCTCAAAGCGAGGCAACAAACCTTGACAAAATGATAATGAATGAAGTGACCTTCATCTTTGCAAGAGAATTATGACCTTCATCTTTGGAAGAGAATTAAACCTCAATGTGTTTCGATTTTAAATAAATTTTCTATTATACGGGATGTTGCAATAAGATCTGAACAGAGTATGTAAATCGATTATTGATTACGGAGACCATGTAGCTCCTTATCAACGTTTGTTGGGAGACCATTAAAAAATTGCAATCGAACATTTTTTGTCTGATGGAGGAGTGAAACCAGAAAACTTTGAGATGCATCGTTGATAGCTGAATCTTCAAGCTTTCTAAGGATACCTCTTACAAACAATTCCGTTTTCAATCCAATTCAATTTCAACAACTTTCGTCCTACCGATTTTTTTATATGGAAAGATCAAAAGTTTTTTGAAAAAAAACGTAGTTATCCAGGGTTAAAAGTTGGGACGTGGGTCGTTGGACCTTCGAATCTCTCACTTGTCGTCGTGTACTTCGATGCGTGAGGTTGGCTTATTTAGGATATTTCGTATAAATTGAGGTTTTTTGTATTGGACAAGGATTTTAGAGGGGGAGAGGATCTCCGAAGAAACGTTCATCTAAAGGCTATGCTGAATCGATTGGCATACCACTTTTAAAACCTTGGCCTAGCATCCTGTATAAAACAGCAGTAGTAGCTTAAGGGCTTTGAAAATTTAAAATAACATTGATCAATAGCAACTTTGCAAAAAATTGCAAATCATTTCTAAAAGATATTTTTCTATAGATTACAAATTCATAAATGAAAATAGAGTTAAAAAATACAAAAGGCCGTATTTTAGACATTAGTGCAAAATCGCTTATAATACTACTCAAATGATAGTCGAAATTTTAAATTATTATATAAAAAAATTTAAAACATTTTGAAATAGTCTGTCAGTTTTACTTTTTTCTCTAAACTGATTATTTCAAGCTGTATAGGCGATAGGCGAATAAAACACAAGCAAGCATACACTCTGAAAAACTTGTTCGCTAAGATGTGTAAAATGTTCTGCTGAGATAAGTTGTATTCGATGCGATACGATAGATTAAGACTCAGGCTTTCATTTAAGCCATGTTACAAACTTTTATGATAAACTTTTATTTTTTAATGATTTTTGAAGAAAACCCAAAATACGGTTAACTGTATTTTAACTTCCATTTTTCTGAAAAGCGTGATGTGATGGAGCATTTTCATGTACGAATTTGTAATCTACGGAAAAAATCCTATAGAAATGATTTGCCAATTCTTTAGAGACAAAATAAAAATTTAAGTTTGTTAACGAGTGTGATAGGTTCTAGGTTCAAGTGGCTGCCAAAAGAAGGCACACATAGGCCAAGTTAGGCCCATTGTGATACCACGTGGGACGAAGTCCCAAAATAACTAGCCTTCGAACCATTTGGACTCTTTAATGAACTGCTCTAGGCTTCTGATCCTGACGGAGCTCAGTTCCGACAGATCATTAAAGAAAGAAAGTGGAGCCCAGGCTCCGATTTCTCCGCACCGCTAGTGCTGGGCATTGACACAGGAAGTCTCAAGGAAGTATCAAGGAGTGTGATAGGTTTTATTAGTTCTAACATTCTAAAGGGGCTTTAAGTTATCAAGTGTAGCAGTAGTCTTTTCACGTCACGGTTTGCGCGAAGAATTCTCTTAAGATTATGAAAACTTGTGTTTTGCAATCTTCCATTTTGCACTACATTAATTGAATTCTTAAAAAAATAAATTAGTAAAGTTAGCCATGTTTTCGAATAGCTGATGTTATTCAATTTATTTCTGTGGGTATGTAAAAAATTAGCGTAATACTGCAAATGCAAATTTCATTTAAATATGCTACAAGTAGGCCAAAAAGCCGAAGAACGAAAGACAAAAAAACTGAGATGGGATGTAAAAGGTGAGCAAAACATTGAAGTGCAGCGACACGACAGTCGACAGCATATCACTAATTGAATAACCGACTTGCTTTAAATAACCGAAAACATCACGTTTCAAAATTGGGTTAGTGAAAGTATTTTTCAGTTTACAAAACAATCGAGTGCTGCTAGTGAGCGTGATGCAACTGCGCCGTCTAAGTGTCGTCGCGATTACTTCGTAATAATGAAAAGCCAGATAGAGAAAGCCCCGATTCCCCGAGTGAGGAGAGCAAATGAACAAGAGCAAAGTGCGCCGCAAGAGCCCCACAGCCTTAGTATGGGGCCCTCTTGTGCGCCGAGGCTCCACTGCACTGAACACAGGCATAAGGCTGGAGGTGTAAGCGCCGCCGCCGTCGTCGCCGAGACCGAGCTGTTCTCAAAAACATTGCAAAATAGCGTTTCTCACAGAAGCATCGTTGCACTCGGCCAACTGGCTAAATTGGGACCAGAGAAAATGAGGTAAATGCTAGAATGGAGCGCCGGGGCTCGATGGGGCTCGACGCGGCTTCACATCCGTTGCAGAGGCAGCCCTGATTGCATACAGTTCCGAATCCGATACGAATCAGCTTAATGTCGGTGTACTTGCACGAACCCCAAAGATGATCGAACACTCACTTTTGCTTTATGGTAAAACATGCTAATGCAAACATTTATTAATTTCCAGTCGTGGAAAGTGGAGGATAATAAATTTGTTGTTACTGTGACTGTGTACTTGGCACAGCATTTCGCGAAAAAAGCAATTTGAAAAATCGATCCCATTACGAAGATATTCAGTCTACTAGCGCAGACACATTTTTAAAGCTGGGATGCTAGGAAAATTAGTGTCTTCGCTCGACGAGTCGAGCGAAATTCAATTTCCGTGATAGGGTTCAATAAAAACATATTTTTGAAATATAAAGAACTGCCTCTAACTCATTTGCATCATGGCTTTTAATAAGTGATTGTTTAAAAAATCCAGGAAGCTTTTGAATTAATTCTTACTGTGTTAATCGCGTGCGGATTATTCTGTCTTTGGTAGTAATTGGATGCGGGTTATTCCGTCTGGTGATGCAAATGTGTTAAGAATTTAGAAGCCTTGAAAAGTACAAAATAACTCTCACTCTGTTACTAACAATATCAGCTTAACATTTTTCCAGATGTTTGAAATTAGGATGAAATCCAAGCCTATTGTAGATAATTTTCTAATAAAGAATTTACATACTCAGTTAATTTGACCCACTATTTTTCGCTGTTTTCTTCGAAGCAATGAAAACGGATATATTTTCGAATAATGCACTTTTTATATCAGAAGATGGGGCCTCTGATAGTTCAGTTGTTAGCGCGCTGTCCTACCGTCTGTGGGTTCGAATCCCACGAATAACCATGGTCTCCTGCGCTACGTGGTAACACAATGGGCCAAAAATTGGCCTAAGTGTGCCTTTCTAGGCAGCCACAGCAACCTAACCTAATCTAACCTATATCAGAAGATCTGTTTCATAATCTAAATCCCGTAAAGAGTTTGTATAAAAGGCATAACACGAAATAGTTTACCTTTGCTCAATATTTAATAATAAGCCATTTAAACCAAGATGCCCTTGGAAATGTAATTTCTATGATTAGGGAAAGGCGAAATATGTCAACAAAATTTATCTATGTGTAGAATTTTAAAGATTACGTTTCAGAAAATGACACCATTCGAAAATGGAATATGGTAATTCTGCAATTCAACAAATTTAATAAATTTACAGCAAATTCGATGAAAAGTGCATTTTTGGAAGGTGCAGTTTGAAAAATGCGTATAGTATTTCGACTTTAAATATTTAATATACATATAATGCGTGTTAATTACAAGGAAAATATTTATTTTCAGTCTTATATTCCAAATTATTTCAAAATGATACATTTTCTTTAACTTAATGTTAATTGTTGGGCTCTGAATTTCACGCATTTTAATTTTGTATTTAATACATTCCATGAGAAGTGTCCCAAATGGATGACCTTTCTCTTCAAATTTAATTTTGCATGTAGTTCTCCTAAGAAATCTTTTTTGAAAATTTTCAAATGCGCCTCAAGAAAATGAAAAGAGTCGTGATGGAAAAATTGCAAGCTAATTAATTTATTATTAATCTAAAATATGAGGCAAAATTAAATTGGATTTAATAATCTAAATGCTGTAAATGTATAATGTGCTGCTATAAGGACGATTAGCTCCTTCTCATCTTTGTAAATATTTGATGAACATGATTTTTAGTTATAGTAACTCCATTATTCTTAATGAGTTTCGAGCTCAAAAATCAACGAAAATGTATATGTACTTCTGGTTCTTAATGGGTTAAATCCACTGAGTAAGTTCCGCGCGTATTGCTGCGTGCACAAAATTCGTAAAAATTTTTGTTTTGGCCTCCATATCAACGACAATGTCCACGCGAATATAATTTTAAAAAATATTATACCCACGAAGTCCAAACTCATGAAAGATATAGGGTTAGGTGAATGTTTCCAGCACCATGCTGAGAAGCGCGGCGCAAAAAGCTATTATAGAAAATTTCATTATATGGCTGGATTCGACTGTGTTTTTGAAACAGGCAAGTCAAATTGATTGTGTAGGCATACCGCTCATGTGGTGCCCCTCACAGCCAATAAATCTTTGGAGTTAAATTAATAATTGCGATAGATAGAAGAACAAATAACTATTACGGCAGCTAAAACACGTGTGTTAAACTGCTCTAGCCACCTAATGCCCTTATACTTAAAGGAAATGTGAATTTCAGTTGCATAATCACATAAAGTTTCAAATTTGAGCGGCGAATACTTGCGCATTGAATCACGGCTCCTCCACAGACAAGACCGCATTTCCCCACTTTACTTAGAAAGTAGCAAAATGCGAAGATAAATTGGCGAACGTTTCTTCCACCTGAAAGGTAGAGGCTTTGTCCGAAACAATGCAACGCAGCGTAATTGTGGGAGTTTCGGTTGCAAGTCACAAAAGAGGAGAAGCTGTGCGATCCCGAACATATCCGCGAATATATTTTGCTATGCAGAAAGCTCGTGTTACCAAAATATTGCGCCAATCCACAGTTTACTGAAAAAGTTTGTGCCTCGCGAGGAATTGCGAAACCTTTAATGGTACAACACTGTTTGCATGCCGCACTCTACCGTTTTTAGAAACTTGGAGCGCAGGTTCGAAACAAAAATTTTAAATGTCGACTCAAAGCTGAATGGAGCGAGACGGCGGATACCTCAAATAGTGGGGCCGTCGTCGGTCGGACTCTTGGGTTTTTGTAATCCAACTACATTTTCAAGGCTGCGGTTGTAAAATCTCACGTCAGCGCAATTTTACTGCCGCTAATATTTTCCTTCCCACTTTCCGCTCTTTTTCTTCGGTTCACGCCATCTCTGCAATTTCGTAACATTTTTCTGTTTGGACGGATTCCTGGCTCTTAAGATTGTTAATTCAAATATTGTTAAGCTTAAGAACCGTTGATTGATAGATTCGCCGATTCGACGGTTATCCGCTCCACTCAGCTGTTCAATAAATAAAAGACTTTGACTTGTCGACAAAGATTTGTCGATTCGATTTTTTTTTTCATTACAGTAATCAAAATTTTATTACTTCAAAAACTTTCAAATAGGTCACATTTTTGGAGCCCTTAGGCAAAGGTCAATAAACAGATATGAGCCTTTGATCAACCTTGAGAACATTTTAAAAATTGTAAAAGTGTTCGTTTGAGATAGTTTATCTCCCTAAGAGTCATATATTTTTTTAAGACAGTTGAACTGAGTTATCTAACTTAAATACGGTTGAAGGGCTGCTGTTAATAAAAATTTAATTCTTAGTCCAGCCAAAAATTTGCTGGCACAGATAAGACAATAAAAAACCTCATATTATTTCTAGCATAGTGTTTCGAAACACTTTTCTTCTCAAATTAAGATGTTCTGTTTAGTTATATTAATCTTCCTCAGTATTCTCCCTAATTCAAAATTGTTGACTCACTGACGTGATATAGTGAACTAAACGAATAAATTATTAAAATTAAAAATTGCTTCAACAAAGCAAATTTTATAATGGAAGAGGCAAGGCATGGTTAAAATGCAGAATATTGCAAAATATTTTGAGTGTGTGAAAAAACAAACTATTTTAAAGGTACACTTTCTTCCTCCTTTCTCCAAAATCTGAATTCATGTTTCTAATCATCAATTAGACTTCGAATCGAATAGGAATCGAACCTGGACCTCTTTCATGGAAATCTAACGCGCTTCTCACTGGTCTACGAATTTTGCCAGCCAGCACTACCTACTACGGATGTTGTCAAATAAGATTTAATTGCTACAATTTTACGCAGACCACGAATGTAAATCAAATGTTCTCTATTCTCTTTCATAATTTATCAATTTCTACACTAAAAGCAAATGTTGTTAAATTTAAAATTAATATCTTCAATCATAATCCAACCGCAATTACTCTTCTCTTCCATTCTATTCCACTAGAATGTTAAATCAGCGAAGCTTTGTGATGTTTTTTCATCTAATAGAATAGCTTTCAAGACAACAGTGAAAACAATTTTTTGAACGGGTGTTTTTCTAACATTTTGAGGCGTAGTAATGTAACTATATGCAAATTAGACATTCTATTGCCATCATAGAGTGGGGTGGCATAGCTGGCTGAGCGGTTTGGATGCGATGTGAGTACATATTTCATTTCAAGGTTGTGGGTTCGATCCTCACATGAAAATCCTGATTAAAAAGAAAGCGGCTATATGAACTTATTTCTTGAGTGCGCAAATCTAAAAGAAAATTCTCAAGGTGTAAAAAAATAAAATTAGATATTTTGGTAAAATCTAGCGGAAATAAAGAAAAATAATCCGGTTTATTCTAGATTTACTAAATTTATAATAAAATAAATTGTATATACATAGACATACCTCAGCCTATAATATAAAAATAGGTAATGTATTTTATTCATATATTAACAAATATTAACAACTTCTTCAAAAGCCTTTCCTTATAATATAATTAATAAATATTATTCCAAACGCTTCCAACAGTAGATTGGCAGCATTTGTATTTTAGACTAGGTAAAACTGTAGTTAAAAAAACACCTAAGGCGAATGTCTAATTTTTGTAATAAATAACTCTAAATAACTCTGATATTGCACGGATGGATAAGTGCGACAAAAATTTTTTGGAATCAGCAAATATCGAAGACGAGCCAAAACACGTCCAAGCAAAATAGCTGTCAAAAATTAACAGAACATTCAAAATAGCCGAGCTTATCAACATAAGTGGGGGACATGAGTACCAACATAATGCCACAAAAAAATCGAAAATCGAATATACTTAGCCCGCGGAAATTGAAAATTCGCGATACTTTTTGAACAGATCTCGTATGGCAGTAATAAGAAATTTATTGTCCCAAGACAAAACCTGTAAATTTATACAGAAAACTATTGGTCGTTCTTCTACCGTTATAATTAATGCAAAAAAATGGTGTGAGAAGGCAGAGACCCGAGGAAGAAAAAAAAAACTTACTGATAGAGAAATAAAAAATGTAACAAAAATGACTAAACCGATCTTTTTACGATATCTATAAAAATAAAAAGCAATTTAATCTCCAAGGCTAATAGACGTTCAGCTTTTTGGAAGATGTCCGAGAAAGTCACCACTCTTAACAAAACGTTACATTCAAAACCGAAAAAAATTTGCACCAAAGGATCAGAGCTGTTTTCTTTGGTTCTCCAGGACGTTAGGCAGTATATTAGACGACTAGAAAATTTTACTTAAAATCCGCAATACACAATAAGGACAGTAAAGCATGGAGGAGCTAAAATAAAATCATGGGGCTGCCTTTGTTATTATGGGCCTATATTTTGCATTAAAAATAGAATGGGTAGTAAAATTTACACCAATATTATGTAGACCATTCTGCTAACTTAAGGGCACGATGAAATGTCACTGAATTGGATCATGATACAAGAAAATAACCAAAACACACGAGAAAATTAGGATAAATTTAGTTTTGTTCTAATCGGGTTAAGATTCTGGAGTAGCCAGCTCAGTGTCTCTATCTTAACCCGATATGAAACCCGTGAGGGATGTTAAGAAAGCTGTTTTTAAAACAAAACCCTGTAGAGAAATATTGGCGTGTAACACAATCAGCCTGGTTTGCGATTCCATTGGAACGCTGTCAACGGTTAGTGGATTCTATGTTGTCCTGCTGTTGGTTGAAGAACTAAGTATTAATAAGGATAATAACAACTATTACTGTTTTCATTGAATTAAAGTCATTTTGCTGAATTATTACAATGCTAAATATATCTTTCTACTATTTTTTTTACAAGAATATTTTGTATTTCTATAAATAAAAAGTATTAACAAAACAGAAACATCTCTTCCAAACATCAGGCACTTTTAAAATCTGATGAAAAAATTAAACAAATGTTAGTTCATATTCAGTTCATATGCGCCCTTTTTTGTACACAGGTGTGTATCTTTTTAAATAAAAACGAATAATTAAAATCAGAACATAAATAGCGAAAATATAGGGTAACACATATACAAAAAAAAAAAAAAAAAAAAAATACAGCCGAATTGAGATAAGAACACCCTCCTTACAAGTTATAAACTTGTTCAAAAATATGTAAGTTTATGCACTTTCAGTTATTAAATTTGTAAAAATAAAACTTAATCTCAAATTTTTATATAGAAAATGTTACTATCTTCCATAATAAAGATTGCTTGCTTGCAGCCTTTGAATCTGTAGTAGATATTGAAAAATTTATAGGAGAAAGAAAGTGCTGGAAAAACAATAAAGTTTAGTTTTGTAAATATCTAAGTACATCAAAAAATTAAATGTGTTTTATCACATAATATTGGCTATATAGTATATTATTTTTTGTGTTTTATATCTATTTTTTAATAATAGATTGGCTTTAATTGGAAATTCGAACAAAACAAAATGAATCATAAAGTTGAATGTCCGTTTAATTGTTCTATTTTAGCTCTTATCTTTATTTTACTCTATTCATTTCTAATTTCCGAACTTTAATTACTTCTTATTTGAAATTTTAAAATACTACGGCTTGTACCAAGTTCATTAAGAGTACAAATTAAGTAAATATCATTAAATAATTTACCTTAAAGCCAATTCGCGACAGAATTGAATAAATTTTAAATTCGTATTGTCTATTAATATTCTACAACTATTTGCAAATACATTTCACATTGTTCAAAACTTAAATCAGCAGCACTTCGCAAGCACGTTTTAGTATTATTAACATAATTCGTTTTGAATTAACCATCGTTGAGGGTGAACCGCTCACGAGCTTATCTTATTTTTTTATTATAAAAAAAAGTAATAAAATTCCCAAGACTGTGATTGTAGTTATCATAAAGCGTAGCAATAGAAATAAAAACGCAATCCAGACAAAACAAAAAAAAAAAAAAATACCTCCAGACCTGAGAAATTTGCTCACACATTGAAAACTAAAGCTTCAGACAGTGCTCATCTTGAAGACGAAAGCCGAGATGCATTTTGTCGCTGAGTCTTTCTTTTGCTGTGTATATTCTCGAAATTTTGGAATTTACGCGATATTACCTTGGCTCGCACGAGGTGGAGAATTTGAAATTCCAATAGCTCAAAGTCCACCCGGGGCGATTTGTTTTGTTTCTCCGCTCCCTGTCCCATCATCGTCTTTAGAAGCGTCTCTAGTCGAGCTTAATTAGTGGAGAAGCGCCGAGTCAGCAATTCTTATTTGGACCAAGTCAAGACATTCGGCGTTCCAAAGACGCGGAGCTTCTCAAGGATCGTTACGCTTTGCGAATTGATCAATGAACTTATCGCGACTCTTCTGAATCACATTTCATGATCTTTGATCGTAGTATTTATAGGGGAAGCGGTGCGCGAGAGCTTTTAAGAAGCAAACATTAAAATAAAATAAATTCATTGCGGCTAGAATTATGGGTCAATCTTATCGCCTAATGTATTTCTTGAAACGATTTTGCAATTATACAATTCGAGTAGCAAATTCTATGCAGTTTTTTAGTGTATAGTTTGCTTTTACGCCTCAGGAAATCCATTACAATATCAGCGTATGATAAAATTGTAAGGCGAAAGTTTTCACATTTCCGAGTTTTACAGAATTTTTCAGAGATAATTTCTATAATCGTATAATTATTTTGGGATTATTTAATTTTTTGTTTACACATAAATCGAGAAATGATGCATCAATTTCAACAACGTTAATAATAACGGTTAGCTTAAAGTCTAAATTAAAATCTAGGGTCATGTCACGTTGAATCTTAATCAGGGGCTTTGTTATTCTTATTTTTTTCTGTAATTTATTGGAAAGTTGAGTTATAAGAGAGCTTAATTAAATTTAGTAAAATACTAGGAGTACAGCAAATACATAAATTATTTATATTAGTAAACCTTATTAAAATTTTCGCTTAGCAATTATTCAATACATTAATTATCAAAATAATTCATTAATTTATTTATTTTTCTCGCTTAATACAAGCTACATTTAAAATGACTTAAATTAAACTAAAGTAAAAATAATACGCCAACTCCACAAGTTCGCATTTAAGAGAAAAAATAATAAAGACCATATTGTGCTTATTTATGAAAAATTATTAAAATATAAAAGATTCATCCTGGAGCTTATAATGCTGCTTAAGCGATAGATGAAATCTTAAGGGGATATTCTGGTCTAGAATTTTGAAAATATTAATTTTTTTTTTTGCATTTTCTTAAAATTTAGACCTTTCAGGATATATTCTCGAGAACATTTTGAAATTCCAAGTAATTTACGGATTTATAGCTATTTTAATGACGCAGTAATCAAATAGACAATAGTTGAGCTTCTGATACTCCTAAGGAAGCTAGAACAGCTCGTACCATTGTATGACTTAGACTGTTGCGGCTGCCTAATACTTTAGCTCAAAACTTTAAACGCGTTTTTCTCAAAACCACTTTTTTCAAACATGGTTGACATGATATCAAAAGCTTTATTTAACCGATTTACTTCAAGTTTTATACGAACCTTCAATGTATAACTGTCTACCGCCTTTACTATTTTTATGTCCAAATTATTTTTTTACTATTCCAAAAAATTAAAAATTGTGAAAAAAGGGTCGAAAAATGCTTTTTTTGAGCAAAGTTTTTTATTTTTCTCTTCGGTAGGGGCTTACTAATTAAACATTTTTTTATTTCAGATGACCCGAAACGTTGTAATCGTGTAAACAGACACACCCTTTTTTGTGTTGTCTATTTTTTATTTTTGTTTTTATCGAGCGCAAGATTTATACCTCTAGACCAGAATATCACCTTAAGCTATTACAAAAACATTTCAAAAAGCTTTAAAACAATTAAAAATAATGTGTTAAGTTTTTTTCTACATAAACTGATTGTTTTATACAAGAGATGACAAATAAAAATCATGAGAAACGTACACCCATGAAAAACTGGTTGTGCGTAAAAATGGCTAAAGAGATAAGTCGTATAAAATTGGACCCAAAACAGAGTCTTGAGGAACCTCTGATAATATATTTGTAGCAGTAGAGGATTCAGAGGCAATATATACTATATAGTAAAAAAACATGTTTTAGGAAATCCATCATTTAAAATAGCCTTGATTTGATATCCATATTTTTTGTTTAATAATAAATCAAGTCTTACACGTATCAATATTTCAGATCAATAGTCACTTTACCATCTAAAATTAGAACATATCTTCAAATCTAAAGATCCTGGTCAAATTCTGAATCTTGAGTTGATGTTGTAATTATGTGTAGCAGTGATATACGGACTCTGATCGTTGAAATAGATTGAGTTATGCAGTTCAGTGATTTCAGTATAAAAGAAGATACCATTTCAACAATTGTAGATTATAAGCTTATTATTTCTTAATCTACATCCATTTGTACTCCTTCTAACAGTGCTTTAAAATATAATATAACTCTTTTAACTCCAGATAACTAAACTTAAATCAGTGTTACTCTGCAACTAACCATTTGACTCCTAAAAGTAAATTAGCCTAACATAATAATTAATTTAATTGTCCCTGCATTTCCATTATAATTATAATTACCATTGTAAAAAACGGTAATCAAAACGTACTGAAGTTACTCGAAATGAATCACTTCAAAAGTAATCAATTATTTTAGAAATCCGACTTAAGATAAACGAAATAAGAATTAACATCTTACCTTAGACCGTATTTTACCTTAAAGTGAGTGCGGGGAATAAACCTTTATAGAATATTTCTGCATTCGAAAGACGGGAAGGCAGCTGAAGCTTTCGTATTTTATAAGTGCATTTGTGCATACTCGTAGGTCGCTTTTTCCACAATCATTATTAATAAGTGCGCAACGGAATGAATCTCTATCATTGTTTGTTTATCAGTCGATGATAAAGAGAATTTATGCGTGCCGCTTAGCTACTGAAAGTTATGAAACATAGCATAGTTAGTAAATTTTTATATTTAAATATTTTTCACAAAAAGAATAAATATAAACTATTTTCTAGATGCCAGTAATAGTGAATAATTAACTAAACTGTCGAGAGTCTGGAAGAAGGGAAAGAATTTCCTTTGAAGAGAATATAAAATTTTATTTAAAGTTGTTACTTCATAGGGTTTTAGCTAAGTTTAATATTTTTTAATGTGCAGATGATCTTCACCGAATGAACCACTGCCGAAAACTTAAATATGCTTGTGATGATACTGGAAACGAAACCACTAAATCACAACATCAGCAAAAGATTGGAGCCAATGTCAAAACCCCTTGCCTTGACATTACGTAAGAATATTTTTAAAAAAAATCGTGTTTTTAAAAAAGAAAGCGTGTTTACCAAGAAATGAATTATTGCGATATTTTTAAAACCATATTTGCAGTGGTCATGATTCGTTTGTTTGTTTAGATTCAATTTAAATGGTGTATGTTTTTAATAAATAAAGGTACGCAGTAAATTGTTTTAACTCTTTTCCATAGATTGGTAGTAGTAATAGTAGATGAGTGCTTTTTTTTATGTTGAAACAGTCATAAATACTTCTTCTTTATCTAATATTATAAAAAAACAAAACCAGAAACTAAGGAGTACAATTCAGGATTCAATTTTAGAATTAATATTGTCTAATTATTAAAAGGCATACCGCTTGTAAAAGTGCAATCAATTTAAATATTGAGGTTTCGGAATTTAAATGAACTGTAATATTGAAATCCAGTCAAATGTTTGATCAGTTCAATTAAACCAATTTTACTTCAATCAATTTGATTTCGTACATCCGATGGAATGACTAATTTTTATTAAGACTAAACTACGAATTATGGTTATCAGTTATTCATAACCATTATTTAAGATTTGTTTAGTGAGGTGTGTACTTATTCATATTTTTCAGATCTCTATAAAATAAATAAAGGAAATCTTTTGATAAAGGTGCGAAAAACCAGTTCTCAAAACAAATACATAATAAAGTTTTATAAGTGAACTGCTACCTTATAGTTTTAGCTTACAGTTCATGTGGATCTGAATTGACCTTCTATTATTTTTTGAAAACCCCATTTTCGACATTTTTTAATTTAATAATTTACAAAATTAATTTTATTTAGCTTCAAAATTTAAACTTTTTGCTCTATTGAATCATGTAAAACTTAAATTAAGTAAAAACGAAATTTTATTAATTCTGTACTGAAAAATGAACCAAAGGCATCATATTGTAAGTTTTGCTACGTGTTAAAGTTTAAAATTTTTCTGAATTCTGAATCTTATAAAAGTTCGATACATTTGACTTTAAAAATTCATAAAGTGATTTTTGCCGTCGCTTTTTTCTTGAAGTTCTCATGAATATTGCAGAAAATACTTGAATTAAAAGTGTTCCTATTCTTCCTTTATAAATTTATAAGAATATGGAAAATTTTACATAACATTGGTATATTATTAACAACACATTTATCTTCAGATCGTTTTAAACGAAACTTTGCGAACATATGCTACAAATTCTTACTTAAAAAATACCATTTTTCGAAATATTGAAGTAATCTCGATTAATATAAGTGAACAACAAAAATACTATTCATATTTATTAAATCGACTCTTGTATTAGTTAATTCCCAACTTTTCCGACACGTTTTAACACCCAGGGTAGCCGGGTATCCATTTACTTAAATTTTTAATATTTCAATAAAAGAAAAATTGTTTTTTAAAAATATACATTGCTATTGAGTATCTAAGTAAGTTAAGGTTTAAGTTTAAAATAATTAAAAGAAATAAAATACAAAATAAAAAATAACTTAAATTCATGATATGCTTGCTTTTGAGCTAAATAACGAGGATCCGGAAGCTCAATAACAAATTTTAATTTTTTTTTTATGCAAATATAACACGGTCGGCACCCGGGTATCCGGGTATTAACACAAGGGTTAAATAACCACTGGGACAATGTTTCATGAAATTTCGTGAACAAACCTGGAAGTTTAATCTGTGCCTATACAATTTTAAGTTTTTTGTTTGAAAATTAATTTAATTTTGATTACTAATTAAATCGTGGTTATCATAATTAGTTAATATTACCAAAATAATCCGAAATAGTAATTTTATTTCTAAAGTGAAGGCGAAAAAAGAAATTGTTTCTAAGGAAAACTTTTTAAAAAATATAAAACCTTCAGGTGCTAGCTAAAATGTAATTATTTTATTAAAATATGCCTTTTAATGCTACACAAATCAAATCCCATACAAATGATCTTTTCTTAATTCTTAAATTCATGAAACGGCGAAAATTCGATGAAAATATTCTAAGCGCAAATGTCTAGAACTCGCCATTAATTTTAAAATTACGAAATAAAGATTGGAAAAAACTCTTCTTTTACGGTTTTAGGTATTTTTCTAAAAATAACATAGCTTTTAAATCGTTCTATTTTCAAATATCCACTCATATTCCCATTTATTAGCAATTGTAAATTTAGAACACCTGTTGGAATTTCTTAAAAATTAAAATTTATACTTTATTAAGATAATTTTTAGCTTTATTTTTATTGTATATATATTTTATTCTTTAAATAAGGCTTTTTTTTATTTTCTAATATGTTTTTGTAATATCAGTTCATCATATACCAAAAAACCAGATAGTTTAAATTTTGTAGAGGGAAAAACTGAATTCAAATTTTCAAACGTTTATTAAGAAATTTGAAATATCCAAGATTTTAATTTCTTTCAAATTCTAAACTTAGAAGTTATTGTACCAAGTGGTGCTAATATTGCACATATTGATCTGCTGTAGAATGTTCATTTTGATATTATTTTATAAAATTTAAATTACATTTTTTGGAAGAAATGTAAAAATAAAAACTAGAACTGTTGCGGATTTATGACGGAAATGTAAATGTATTTTTAAAATTACACATCTTGTATAAAAGGAAATTAGTCTTAAAAGATTTATGATATTTTATATATCTCCAAGAAAACGAATTGACCAGATCGTTTCGGTAGGTTTATGATTTTAAAAATTTAATGAAATTGAAAAGTGCATATCATCATACGGTTCTGAGGATCAGAGAATGCATCCTGTTTTTTGTACCCATTTTGAAGCGGGTTGGCTTATTTCTCATTTCATAAATTCTTACCTGGCTCATTCAGTGCAAAATGTGTTTGGCGTTTGCGTCCTTATCGAAGCGACTTTTATCCAAGTGAAGGTATTTGACTGTCGACTTAAAAAATCACACTTATTCACTATTTTATATCTGAACAAATCTTCAACAGATTTTCGAGTTGCTTTAAGAAGAATAAAAATAAAAATATATAAAAAAAAAGACTGATCACAAAGCGTTGACTTCGACCAAAATCTTTTCCAAATTGGAGAAAATTTCAAGTAGTCCTTGAGCAAATCTGGCCGATTATAATTATTATCCTCAAATAGTGCATCTTGAAATTATAATCCACAATTCGACAGCTATAAAACTATTTTTTCCTCCTCTTCATGCAAATATTATGCCACTTGGTCACTCTGTGCAGGTAAATCATCTTTCAGACTCACGGATAAAAATTTGAATCTTATGTGCTTATGAGAGCGGTTTTCTTTTATTAATTAACGCTTGTGATCGAGAACTGCTCCGATCGAGAACTACGCGCACTTGGAACACTTTCTCCGTAGAACAGGTTGCACTAAAACTTACAGATGTATTTCTATATATACTTTTTTTTTTTTTAAATTCAATCTTTCCTTTTTGACTTCTAGTTTAATTTTTCTATACACTCACTTTTTATCTCTTAGGGCAAATTAGCCGCAGACACTTGGATTGCGCCAAGAACATGGTGCGTCCTATTTTTTATTATTATTATTTTTGTAAAATATTTATGTTAATCGAAGAAGTTCCCATGCGAAAAGGTGGTTAATGTTGCACTGCACAAAAAGGAGAGGAGGATTATCCTTTGCATAGGACTTTGACCAAAACTTTTGGAGTATATTGTGGATTTAACATATTTATTTCACTTGGAAACTATTCGAACGGTTTGTCTATTAGCAAACGTGCACTGCGCCTGAGCCATTATGCTGCGGATCTTTTTCGATTTCCACATTCGTCACTGTCATTCACGTTCAATTATGAGCTCGGGCGGTAAGAGTCTAATGGGACACTGTTGGACATAGAAATCAGCCCAGAATTGATCTACTCCCGTGTTTTGCAGGTGTAATCCGAGCGTCTCTGCAGAACAGTTGGAGAAAGAGTTACAAGGAGCATGTGAAGAACAGAATGCGGCTCCGGCCAATCCGCAGCACAGCCGCACCAGACTTTTAATCGACAAAGTGATAGTATATAATTTAGGCAAATATCAAAATACGCACGCGCACGCGCCCTTCCGACCGTGTCAGTGAAACTTCTACTGAATAACTGAATTGTGTGGATTGCGCATTTTCCTTTCTTCAGTGATCTTGTCTACCTACTGCCGAGACTTCTTGTTTATTTTGTTTTGTCTCATGTTTCCTCACTATCCGCCATTTACCTTCTCTTCTGTCTCGGTATTCTTTATCATGAAATTCGAATTTGTTTTGTATAGTCATTTTGTGCATTCCCACTCCCAATCCTCTCCGAATTGTGTATAAAATCCCATTACTATTTTAATGAGAAAAAGAGAAAGAGCAGGCTTTTACCTACTTCCCCTTTTTTTCTCCAGCCTCTTTGCAGCGGTCGCAGACTCACACGCCTGCTGATCATGGAACATATCGAACTACGTAACGCCGCTGCTGTCCCGCCGCCACATAGGCCGCAGCGGGCGCTGCTCAGAATGTCAGTCATTGGGAAAGAGAATTTCGAGGCACATAATGCCCCTCGTACATAGTCCAGAGAAAAGTGAGAGTATACACAGCGGTGACTGCAACACATATACACGGTCGACCATAGCGTTGCAGTCGCTTTGACGACAACCCTTTTCGACCGATCGCACACTCGTAAGCTGAAGTACACAACCGTCAGCCAAGATCTATGCATACACACACACACACACACATACCTCTGCGATCTGCGCGTTTTTGCAGCGCGCCTGCGCCGAGCGCTTAGCTCTTATTTTCGCTTGTTTGGAAATGTGTTGCGGAAAACGGAACAATAAGAACCGAAATGCTCCATGAAGAAATGAAAAAATGAAGAAAGAAGGTAGGAGTAGGGCAGTAATGTGATCACCAATACATCTGTCAAATTGTTTGTGTTTACGTCACTTTGACGGAGTGTTCTAATCGCGGGATGTTTCGAAATTTCTGCATAGACCATGGAATAGGACAGGCCGAATTGAGGGCGCATATTCTGGAATTGGTTTTTATTGTTTTTTGCACGTAGAAATTCGCATTGTAATGGCGGCGTTGCCTTCGGTCCAATTATTCACTACGTACTTTAATAAAACAAAGCATTAATATTTGTTAGAAGTATATCAACATTTCAAATTCCCACACATAAGAGAAGAGAGTTATCAGTAAATGAAATTTATACAATAAAATTTGTTAGTTATAACTAAGTAAAAAATAATCGTAAAAAGCTGTTTCCTTTCACTACATCAACATTATTAATTAATTAAAACATAGTCATCATGTATGTGATTCCAAGGTCGTAACTAGCAAAATATTTCCCGGAGGGGATTAGGACTTTTGGTAGACGCGATTATAAATTCAATTTAAGGAAATCACTTTAAATGTTGTGTTTTTAATGCTTTTCAGTTATTCAGCATCAAAAAATTAATGTTTTTATTTTTAATAATTTTTATATTATAATGTTTGAAGCTAATGTTAATATTACAAAATAAAATATTTATTTATTTTCGAAAATTTGGCAATTCTTTTGCTAACCTTTTCGTTTTATCTGAAATAAAAAATAATCGAGCTGATATTTACTCAATAAATTACATTCTAGATTACCTTAAAAAACGCCCTTCGTCCAGTCTCTGCATAATAATTATATAAAAATGCAACTGATAAAATTTTAAATAAATTGATTCAGTAATTGTAATTCTAAAAATGAAGTGTTGAGAAAAACTGAAATAGGTAAGGGACCTGCTTGACGAAATTATTTATAACTTTTTTAATTCTCAGAGAAACTTATAATTTTAAACACATTACTGTGTGTTTTAAGGGCTAAGGAGTTTCGATTTTTGAATATTTATTTTAGTATGATAACTTTAAGCGGGCTTTTCGCGAAGTCACTTTTTTAAAAGAACCTCATAAACAAAAATTGGTAAATGTCTTAGATAGACCTAATCCAATATTATTTATTTGTTTTCCTACAGGAAATTCTGCAGGATTACGTAGGCAACTTCAAACTTATTGCAAAGATATTTATAACTTTAAAATGCAATCGTGCACTATAAATGTTATATATTTTGATGTAAAACTCATATGTAATAATATTAATTTGGACTATAGGGGAAGGTTGAGCAAGGCGTGGTACTTAAGGTTTTATGGTTAATAAAACTTCGTTGTTTAGTATATAGGAAACTAATGTCTTATTGATCAATCCTTTGATTAACAGTCTTCTAATTAATTGCTATAATAGGAACATATTTTAAGTAGTTTCAGAAGAAATACCTAAAATATTGAACATATAACGCATGGACCTACGAAGTCTCCTACTTGGATATAATTCACAACACTAACAGGGGCGGATTGGCCACTTATAATAAAAATATTATCGATCTCGTAAGTATTTTGTTTTAGGAAATTTTAGGGGTTTGTTCAATGCAACTTTTCTATTTAATAACAAATTAGCCTTTTTAAAAATATCTAACAAAGAGAATATTGGAATGTATTATTTATGTTTACAGATATTACAATATTTATTTTTTTTATTTACTTATTTAGCCTACCGATTACATGTTAATCTTACATACTGAAGATTGCAAATCCTTAACCTAGAGAAAATCTAAATCATTCTGTTTGCCAAATATTTTAAATTTTTCTTAAACTCCAGATATTTTAAATTATTCTTTTTACTATAAGTACATGTTAAATTGAAGACAAGTTGATTAAATTGAGTTCTATTCTTCAATAGGCTTGAATATTATAAACATTTTTTTTTATTCTATTAAAATATCTTTATCCTAAAAACTAAAAACGCTCTTTATTGAAATATTCAGGGTACTTTCAGATTGATTGAACGTTATGTATATAAAAACACTGATCCGAACATTGTCTTTCCACTTTTTATGGTTTTTCATTGTTGCTATTTTTAAAATTTTGAACTGTGTGAAACCTAAAGCATCGACACTTGCACATAGTACTGTTTTGGTAAGAGCGAAAATGATGTGATAAAAACTAATATTTAGATTAAGGGCCTATTATTAGTGTCGAGTTTCCACAAATGACTACGTCTTGCCTGTCAAGGCTCATGTCGATGTAAAACCGATCCTATCAATGAGACCTCAGAACTTGAGATTTGTTTATATTATCCTAAATGTGTTTCAAAAATTTTTATTTGGAAAAACTAAAGCAGTATTATGAAAATGCGATTTTGCAAAATGTTCATTTTTACTCACTTTTACCTTATTAGCGTCATGATGAGGTTGATCCTAAATTCTCATCTTCTATAGTCAAAACAGTCTTGAGGCAGTCGGTTCGCTCTGTTTAAATTAGTGCCATAGAAAGAAAGGTCCAACCGTTCCAAGACTGTTTTGCCACTAGTCTGTGCTTTAGTTAGTTTAAGATGAATGTTTAAAAGCAAAATATGGTTAACTGCGAGGTAATCGCTCGCTTTAGACTCCGTATACAGGCTCAAATGGAGTGAATTTTTCGGATATTCACGTTTAGTACTTATACTCCTGATTTTTGTTAGAACTAAGAAATAAGGAATAGTGTTTTTCATTTGTTTTTAAAGAAGTTGTGGTCCAAATAGGTACAATTCTCAATGTTTTTACAAAATTTTAAATTTATTTATGTTTTATTTTGTAGTAGTTAGAAACCTACAAAGAAATGGCAGAACGGACGTGCATTATCCAGCATGTTTTGAATTTGGAGGTAAAAGTTATAGTAGGAAATAACTGACAAAAATAATATGAGAAAGGTAAATGTGAATAAAAGTTTAAAAGAAATAAAATATTCAAATGTTTAAAATATAGCATCGATGTTTCGTTGATGTTTGATTCCTGTCCAGCATATTTAAAAACTCCTTTAATTTTAAATTTTTTTATATTTTTCATATATTTATTAAAATCTAAAATTATGCAAAAAATGCAAAATTACTTGCATATTGAGAATTTACAATTAAGGCGCTATTGCAGTCAAACCGGAATAACAAAATACGAAGACGACATTGAAGTTAAAATATTTATTAATAAGATGCGTCTAAAGAAATAGGCAGGTGCTATATATATATTTTTTTGTTCATCAGACTTATAATAGGAAATGCATTAAAAAAATTTATATTTCCTGAGGAACATCTGTCTCATTATTATAATTTTCGATCAAGCTAGAAAATTGCTTCTCCCCGTTATGTTCTCTAACCGATTTAGGGACAAGTTACAAAGATTTATTACTCATTCATACAAATACTCAGAAAATGTTGCATTGTATTGAAATTTATCAATAATTAATTAATAATCAAAGCTTATTATTGGGAAACACGGACTTGGCTTTATTTTTGGCATTATGCAAAATTTGAAATCGTAAAATAAAGCATTTTAGTATTAGTGGTTTTAGTGAAAATATAGATAAATAATATCATTATTATTTTTTGTATATAGGTTTTGAAAAACAATATTACTTTATAATAATCGATACGAATGAAAATATATTTGCTGGTGGCATTCTTTTGCGTGTAATAAAATTCCCAATTCTGCTTTGACAAATTTTGTAATGTATAAGAATTAGGTAAAATATAATTTTTTTCTTGGAAGAGCTCAGTAATAAGAAAGCTTTAATACTGAAAAATATGTAGGCAAAAATGTGTATAAAGGTTATTTTAAAACATCTTTGTTTGGTTTGCGTTTTATAAATTTCTTCTTACTAAAGAAAGAAGACTGTTGTCGTTATTATCATATAGAGACATAAATTAAAAAATCGTGATATCAATGCATCACTAGGAAATGGCCCTAAACTTCAACAACTCATTAACTAAAAGGTATCTTAATTTTTCCCAACAATATCTTAAATATTTCAGTATAATCTAAAATGAAGATAGCTTAGTGTTTAAATTCATGTGAGTTTCAAATGAATTTGAAGTAAACTTTAAAAAGTACATTAAACTCTAAAGCAGCCATCATAAGAAGAAACGTTTCCAGAACACCCTTCGGGCCATGTATTTTTTTGGATGCTGTACTCCTCCTTCGTATTGCTACTTTAAAATTTAATGCCTTAATCAGGAAAATCTCCACTTTCAATGAAAACATATTCAGGCAATAAAACCGGCTAGAAAAATCTGAACTTATTTAAGATTTACAACATCTCCTCGAACAAACTGAATTGAGATCTTACTGAAACATTTTTGGGACTTTTAAGATGAAAACTATGAAAGTAAGTGCCGACTGGAGGAGAAAAAACACTACACCCATAAAATGTTCGAAAATTTTTTCTCAACCATTTTAACGACAGTTCTACCCCCTGGAACCCACATAATTTCCGAAAACTCAGAATTTATTGCTCGTAAAAATAAGGCCCACCAAACCCTATTGGCAGTTTAGAAATTTTTGGTTCGAGGGAAAGAAAAAATGAAAATATCCGCCATTAAAACTTCCCTTAAAGGACAATTAAAAGTAACATCAGAAGCAACATCCCGGGAGTCAAAATGCCATGGCCGCTTTTTTTTATTTTATTTATTTATTTTTTTTTTTAGAGAAAAGTGAGAAAACCAGTTGCCAGTGAAGGCATGACCAAACTTAAAGAAATTCCGAACTAAAAGAAAATTTTATCTGCGGGGTGTGTCCTTCTGTCGCCGTAAATTGTCAGGGCGTTACACTACTTTAGGCAGGTTACTGCCGGCTCCACCCTCTCAAAATATGCGTTTTGATGGATTAGAGCGTTGCAATACTAAGGAAATTAAGGACTGTATTCAGCAGAAAAATTAAAACAATTTATTATAAATTAATTAATTAAGTTGAAATGTTAACGCGCCACTTAACGATGTATGTAATTCAAACTACATGGCATTATTTTGAATACGGACCGAATGTGGTTTGCAGTTGGACATCATAAAAATTATTATTATTATTTTAAATTATGAAAAATATTTATTTTAATTTTTTATATTATATAATTCTTAAATTAGAAGAAATCACACGAGAATTAACAAAAATGCAAACAAATGTTTACACAATAATTTGTTTTCCAGCCCCGAGAAAGCATTCAAATGAGGTAACATTTTTTCAATGCTTATTTCACCCCTCACAAAGTATGAGGGTGATAACAAATGATTGATTAATTGTTTGGCAAATTACAGAGTACTGTGTTAGCTTTAAAACGAGCTTCGGATCATTCGGATACGATAATTTTTCGCGGAGATATAGCACTTGAAAAATCACTAAAATTTTTGAATTTTTTAGATGATCCCTTAATTCTTTTAAGAAATACAGTGTTGTGCAAAACTTAAGCCACTTTTGCAATATAGTTATTCAAATTTATGTACTTTTATTTTCACAGCATTTAAGAAAAATCAAAATATATTTATTCGTTTCGTCTACAAAAATACATTAGAAACCGTGGTACTTCCTTATACCGAGTGGGAAATGCCTATTAGATGGTTGTTCCGACACGATAACGACCCGAAACACACACCAAAATTATTAAAAGACTGGTTCATAGCAAATTGGATTCAAGTCCTTGATTGGCCGGCACAATCACTCGACTTAAATCCCATCGAAAATCTATTTGCAATTTTAAAACGCAAAGTAGGAAATCGATGATCCAAGAACAAGCGCCTCATGGATTCCTTAAAGTTTGAATGGGAAAGAATCGCAATAAGCACCATTAGTAATCTGCTTGAACCAATGCCCTGTAGATGTGCTGAAGTAATAAAAAAATAAGGGGTATTACACATTATTGCTTAGGTTTTGCACATCAAATTTTTGGAAATATTTTTCTTTTCTCATTTTTTATATTGTTAATAGAGTTTTATTTAATATTTAAGTTGTTAAGTGATTTTTCTTAAATGCTGTGAAAATAAAAGTACATAAATTTGAATAACTATATTGCAAAAGTTGCTAGGTTTTGCATAACACGAATAGTGCTACGAAAAATTATAAAAATGAGTCAGACGGGCTAACATTTTTGAGCCATTATTTTACAGACTAACGAGTAGAAGTTTACCAAATTTGGGTTATTCAAAACGGTAATTATTATAATATTAGAAATAGCGTCTAGAATAACAACGTGTTAATGCATTTTAACTGCATTCGTGATTTTATTGTTGACAGACTTGTAGCTCTTTATTAAAATGAATTCTCTTTGGTTTTTTAACTTAATTTTTTCTTCTACATATGCTAAGCTTAAGTACTATAACAGTTTTGTTATAATTGTTCTCCTCGCAGATAGTATTTCTTTTCAACAAATCACTTTTGGACGGAAACTACAATTTCGGTAAACAAGTTTAAATATATTTTTTGTTAATGACCGCACACAGAAACTGTGTAACTGCAGTCGAAGCAGCCAAATTTATTAATTTCTTGTAAAACAAATTCTTAAAAGTAACAAGATTTCAAATAAATTCTAAACGGTTGAACCTTACCTACACTCTAAAAAATGTTGGTTTAATTTTACCCTTCTTTGTAAAGAAATTGAATATCTTATATAATTGTAGTAAAATTACACTAAAAATAATTACATACATTTCTATGTAAAAATCTGTTTTTCTTAAGTAAAAATATTGCAGAAATGGTAGATAATTAAATATACACGTTTTCATAATAAATGCCTCTTATTTACTTCTTGAAAGTAGCTAAATTTACTTGTAGTACATGTAGATTTTTGGTCATAATTATAGTAGCATTTGTATGCCACATATGTCTATTTAAGGGGACAATCATCAGGCGATTGTACTTATTATCTGTTTATAATAACATTTGTATGTAAGGCAGGTAGTATTTAAAAGGCTAATTTATTTCATATCAAATTCATATTCATATCAAATTATGTACATATGTATGGTATTTGACGGTCTATTTACTAAATAACTTAAATAGTTTTTCAGAAAAAGCGAACTGACAATGTACGGGTTTCAAAATTTGTATTAATACTACTTTTAAAACATGAAACGAGCTTTTTTTCAAAACTATGATAATTCATTACAAACGAAATATTTTCAGCAACATGTTTTTGCTCACAAAATGATTTCGCTAAAATTGAGTTTAAATGAGAGAAAGAAAATAGTAGATTTATATCAGGTTTAGGTACTTTTACAGGTTCGTGCTTCTTTTTACATCAATTTGTAATACTGGTTGAATATCACACCAAAAACTTTTACGACTTTGACAAATTTTTCCATAAAAAAAATGTAAAATTGCAAGATTGTAAGATTTCACACTCAGTTTTTAAAGTCTGATTTCGTATGTTAATTAATAGTTGATGTTTCTGTTCCGAAAATAAAGCTATATACAACGATTATAAAATTTTATAATGTTTTGTTTTTTAGTCTAAACGTAACGTCGTTTTTTTGCAAGATTTCAAATTTTTGGCTGGTCTGAATTTAGAAGGTAAGTAATGGTTTTTAAAAATTATTTAATTTGAATTTAAAGTCTGCCGAATAAACTACTGAAATCGTTTAATTTTATTAGATTTATTTAATTTAGTTATTACATTGTAGTAAGTTGTTGATTAAGTGTGGCAGTTTAGTTTTCGAATCGTCAAATAAGCAATTTTGTTTTTAATGTTTTAGAAAAATGTTATTATAATGGGATAACTCTAAAAATATATATGTAAATTACAAAAAGCCTATTTCACTTTGATTTAATAGTTTTTTGTTGATATATCTGCTTGCAAATTTACATTTATTTTTCAGTTTTGAAACGTATGAATAAACAAAACGGGCAAAGTCTGGCTGCACGGTTAATTGCGAGTGCATTAGTCAAAAGATATTTATTCTTAGGAACTCAAATTATATTATACATCAAAGTAATTAAGTTTTATTTGTGTCTCATGTCTGATGACAAGTCCAAGACAACTTTTTAAATTTTTTCGAGTAATTAATACCATTGCCAATTAAAGATATGACGTTGGACTAAGAAAAATTAATTTAGACCTACTAATTTCATAAAAATACAATAACTTCTAAGCTAGTTTGGTTTTTAGAAATAAATGTAGCCCGTTTCATGACTTGAAACAATAGACTTTTAAGTTGGTTGTTCAAACATAAAACATATTGAAAAATACTCGTTTCAACTCTCTCTCAGAATTGAGCAACTACTACCGAAAGGCAACTACTTTTAATGGTATTAATAACCAAATAAACATTAATTCATGTATCAACAATTCACATAATTCGAATTACCCAACTCCCCAACAAACCAGACCGTTTGGTGACGTGCGCGGAAAATATTTGGTGCAAGTGGAGTTATAACCGTCGTTCATTAAATTGTTTGACTAACCATGAAACGTTTTTTTTTTCTAATATTGCATATATTACATGTACGCTTTGCCATTAAGGCACAGTTATCTCGTTTTGTACGCATCTTGTCCTTGAATTTAGTAAAAAAATAAAATTTATGCATGTGACCATGAGCGATATCGAATTTAACAGCCATAGAAATTCCGCTTGTTTTAATGTCGTCTGATTGATGAATTTTCTTGTAGTAAGCAAAACAAGGAGATCACAGAGAACGGAATTTCATGTTGGAAAAAGAAAAGTCCTTGACTTTAACCGCGCATTAATTTTTGGCAGGCATTTCTTCATCTCAGGGCCAACATCTCCCACAGCTGCCGATTATAACAAACAAAGTGGTTGTGCCATTCTTGGTTCCCAATCAAAACTTTTTGTTATTGTTTTCAATTTTGCAAAACACTACCGAGGAAAGGCCGCAGCAATAGTAAAAATCTGGTCGTCCCACACTTCGTTTTCGGTTAACAAAACCGGGTAAAAAACGGCCTATGTATTATGCTGCTTCAGTCGGCCCGCGAATTTTTCTCTTCCTGCAAATATTCGCTGATGGAGGCATTATTTTCGAGGCTGTGGGAGAAACACGTTATTAGAAAGAGGAAGTTTCAAGAAAAAAACAACACTAAACAAAAAATAAAAAAAAGGTCGACGGTTATAAAAGCTCCACGTAGGTATTTCGAGAAGAAAACAAAATATGGAGATGGGAAAAAAGCACCGCAACAAAAGCGCATTGAGATAGAATGGAAATGAAGTCGAAAATTCGCTGTGGCGCAATTTAAAATCGCGACGTCCTTGAAAACACTTGAACCAGTCATGTTGCTAGAAGCGGGGTACGGGCAAACGAGGCACTTTCCCCCTTTCTGCCTCAAGAAGGTACTGAGCGAACAGGCTGAATTAAAAGGCGAAGAAGCATACTTTCAAATCCTGGTCTTAATCCAGGCAGGAATAATTACAAACGCTAACTATCATTTCATATTTTAGTACAATTTACTTTTGAAAAGACAGACCAGAGCGCCATTTGGGTTTTATCATTACAAAAATCGCAGGTGATTACAAACCATTTTGCGAAGCTTAACACGAATCTGAATCGAGTTGTAGAATATTCTTACTACGTCAGAATCTTGGGGTTTAAGTGAATTTAAATACGACTATTCTCGGCAATTTTATAAATTTATTGTGTATATTTAACCATTTCAACTGAATATCTCGTAATGGTGGTAGACTTCAGCTTTCCAATTATTTTTTACATTTTCCATACGATTGAACTAGGCAATTTCAAGGGTTGTGAACCCTAAAAATAATAATAAATCAATTTTTAAACAATTTTTCATTCTCAAATCTATTCCTATTACGATGTTCTGGCATAGAACTTATGCTAGTTAAATTTCTATGCTCATCATCAATCAGCCTTCAGACTTTTCAAAGGCGATTCGATGATATTTTTTTTGTAAAAGTATTCCATTCTGTTTAGTACTACATATATTAGCTTCCGAATTAATCTTAACCTTAGGTGGACATTCATATTCACCTTATCTGGGAAATTTTATGAGAATCAAGGTAGCACTTGGAATGAGTTCAGTACAGGGTAGCTACTTATAATCTTAAATTTTTTAATTTGGAAACCAAGTTCGTATCTTTAGTCTTTCGTGATGAATATCATATTTTTAAAGTTTTAAAACTTTAACCATAAATAAATTTAAATAAAATTGAACAACAAGCGGATGCTCTTTTGAATTCGTACTAAACAAAAAAAACAAAAAGACATTAACAATATTTTACATCAATTTTAAGGCAATTTTGTATATTGTAGTCATCATTTCCTTTACTGGCAAAAATTGTGAACATTCTGCTGTAGCTAGATTAGATGAACTCGACGAAGTTAAAAAAGCGTTCAGGTTGTCGCGAAATACATCTTTGCTATTTTTAATTACATTAATAACCATTTACGAAGACATCATACACAATTTTTACCTTTCAAAATAAATATTCTTAATAACAATTGCATTTTAAAATTTAATCCGTTCAAATTTGAATTGAAATTCACTTTGATAACAAGGTCTCATTTAAATTTGAAACAGTTTCAATTTAAAGATGAAAACACTTTGTTAGAGTTCGATATATTGACACAACTTCAATCGAAAGCAAAACACACTTTGGTTTTATAGTGAAAATCTTAAAATCTTAAATTGAAGCGAATAAATTTTGAATACAAAAGTAATTTCGAAGTTGAATCATATTTAAATTGAAACGTTTTGCGTCAAATTTGATTTTAAGCTGATTTCTTCAATTTCAAGTTGTATGTTTTCTGTGAATATCATCGATAGTTACTCCACCCAATGGTCATTGTTATTTGAAATCACCTATTTCAATAACTAGTTAAATCTACGGCAACAGTTCAAATACGTATCAAGAAAATTTTGTTCAGAAACGGTGCGTTTCTTGTTTTTAAGTCCTATTTATAGAAAGAATTTTTTCTATTATATAATTTTGAAAATAAAATTAAGCATTATTTAAAACTTAATTAAAAGGAGGATCTTTAAGTTTGGCTTAACAAAATTAAATTAATTTGTATATGTAAAAAGAAACTTTGTTCATATGCCATTTACGTTCACAAGCATTCAAATTTTTAATTAGGATTTTTGTACTTAGATCTTAAAAAACTTACGTACATCGCTTGTTGGACAATGTATTTATGTATGTAAAACAAATAAACTTCACAATGGCTTAAGTTGTCTGCCGAACATTAAGATGCATCGAGATGACCTAGATAGAAAGTACCTCCTAAAGGCAAAACAAGCCTCTCACCCTTTGTCAATCGCAAAGAGAAATGCTAGAAGAAAAGGCTTAGTCAAGGACAAGGGTTAATGATTTGCATACTGGAGGAAATTGTACCTTGAGAAACATAAAAGTGTTAAAAGTATAAATCAAGAATTTAAATGGCAACCATTGTTATGCCAAAACAAAAGTAAACAGAGTTCGGACCTCGCACACGAATTTCCAGAAATGTAAATTGTCCGTTTTAATGGTTTTACAACTAAAATTGGTCCATGAAGCCCTTTGATAAATGACTTTTTCGCCTTTCGCTTACAAGACATTCCGTAAAAGAAGTTACTTCAGTTTTATCAAAGGGTGCGAACGTGTGAAGGCTCTTAACTAATTTTAGACGGAAAGGATTTCATTTGCATACAGAACAACATTAGAAATTATCGTTGAATATCTTACAGGGCTTAGTTTGGGATATATGGTTCAATGAGTTGGCTATAAAAATAGGTGAAGGCCAGTCTTAGGAAATATGACGCAAGGAAAAGGTTTTTGAAGATATTTCACACTTTAATTTAGCGAAAATTACTTATACTTAAATTGTTAAAACCTTCAAATAAAAGAAGTAATGTCGAAGAAAATGTAGTAAAATTAATAGGTCTAATAGATATAAACTGAAAGCATATATAACATAAAAGTAAAGAAGATGTGTTTTAAGAGATATCAAAGTATACAAGTTTGATTGGTTTCTTAGTCATAGTATAAAATATTCGTAGATATCTTAAACTTTGTCAAATGATGGTTTTATAACTTCATAAAATCGAAGTAGTGTCTCAATTTCTTGGTTTATGAGTGGGAAATGATTTAATTTTCATTTTTAAGAGGAGAATCACATATTTATTTAATTGCATTTCTTACTCATTTGAATGACTAACACATTTAATTTTGAATCGGTGATTAAAAACTGATTCACTTTCTGAAACTCTTCGAGCGATGTGATTTACCTTTTA
The DNA here is from genome assembly GCA_963969385.1 of Philonicus albiceps. Taxonomy (NCBI): domain Eukaryota; kingdom Metazoa; phylum Arthropoda; class Insecta; order Diptera; family Asilidae; genus Philonicus; species Philonicus albiceps. The sequence goes on from OZ017773.1 coordinate 35,678,939, forward strand.
TTAAACACTTAAAATTTCAAACACTAATAATAGATAAGAAGTACACAAATATTAAAAATATTTAAATAATAAAAATTACCTTATAATTACATATTTTGCTAGACTACTACTAGAATATCATAGTTGAATGAATTGCCACTAATGCCATTAATTATAAGATTGTTTATTGTAGCACATTGTATATGTTATCTTCCCAAATAACAAAAATAATAATAAATTAAGTTTTAGCCATGTAAAAGCTTAATAAGTTGCGAACCAATATCAAATATGAGTATTTTTAAATTAGTTATGTTTTGTTACTAGTTTAAAGTCATTGGACCTAAACGAAGTAATATAAAAGACGAGATATCTCATCATCCCTCCGCAATGTGTTAATAAAACGGCTTGAAAAAAAGCGATATTTTTTACAATATGTATGAATTTTGCAAAATTGAGAAGGAAACATATAATACCCCTTTGAAATTTGACGGCATAAAGCACTAATAATCTGTGCAAATTTATATTCAATTTGCATTTATATTGATTACAAATTTATAATATTACACAAAATTTTGAAACTAATACAATATTCCCATATTTTTTTAAAAGAAGATTTAAAATTCACACCAATTATCTAATCAAATTTACCGTATATGCCTTCTTTTTTCACCCGTGGCTGGACTTTAAAAACTTTAAAACCTTAAAACCTTTAAAAACTGCATCAACTGGAAGGAACCACCCAAGTATAAAAAAGTCGGTCAATTGCGAGTGGATCTGCATCTGCATGAAGAAGATTCCATACTAATTTGTTAATTTTGCAAAAAATATATCGCCACTGATTTTGTTTTATATTTTCTGTAGTTTTTACGTACCGCCATGATACTATATACCTTTAAAGATCGGAACTAGACTAAATATAAAAGAAATCATGGATCTACCAATGAACCAAACTTTTTTACTTTTCTTTCTAAAGGCATATAAAATACAAACAATATAAGAATTCAAATCATTTCCATTTATTCGCATTCACTAGTTTCGAATTATGTCTGAGGAATTTTTGAGAACTACTACTACAACAATAAAAAACTTAGACAAGAAAGGAATGCATTCTTAATTTCTTTAGGCCTTTATTATTAAAGCCATATTCGAGCTGTAAACAATTATGCGTTTCATACTACATAAAAACAAATTATGTGTAAGCCTCAGATTAAATTTTAAAATATTTAAACCACAATTTTCGGTTTTGGGTCAAAGGCACTCGCCTTATTTCAAAATTTCAATCTTTTCCCGTTCAGGAGTTATATGCCACAGACGGACAGCGTTGCCACAGGGCCCTTTTGGACCCTTTCAGCACTGAATTCTAAAAACAGAGAACTTAAATTTAAAACTATCGTAAAGTGGTTAACAGCCACTATGTCCTTTTGTATGTACTAAGCATAATATTGAAATTTTTGGCATAAAATATTGAATGTATTTTACTGAAAGCCAAAGTCATAAACATGTCTTTTCACTTTATTATAATCACAGAGTTTGTGCCAGCCAAGATTTCTTAAAGAGCAACCAATAGTCAAGACATGCTGTGATAAATCACGAAAACCTCAAAGAGAATATTCAACAAGAAATTAAAACCGTTCTCCCGGACACTTTCAGAAAAGTTATGCAAAATAAATGTTTATTTAATGATGACGTAAATTTACTAACATTGCAAAGTCTATGAGTTATTATAATGTAAAAATTCGATTTCTAACGAACTCAAGCCAAACGAAACTCACATTAGAAATGTTTTCCTGTATAACATAAATATAATCCGATTTTTAATTTTATTATGGACCTTATTTAAAAAATAAATTTCATATACTAGTCCTGGAAAATGGCGATGATTTTTAAATAGAGTTTTTTTCCTATTTATTATTTCATTAAAATAAATATTTATGCTTTAACAAATGCTTCTTTCAAATCTTATTAGATAAAGCCTAAAGCATTCGAGCACAGTTTTGAATGAAATTTCAACATTCAAATGGCAAATATTCCCGCAGCAAAAGTTTCAGCCGAAATAGCCCGTCTAGAATGGCTAGAATTTCAAATAAAGAATAAATGAGAAACGTTTAAGAAGGCAGCCATCTCAGGCAGCAAAAGATAAACGTGTTCTGCAACTGTTTCCCATAGCACTATTCTGCAAATGTATGCAAGACAAAGTTGAGAAAAAATAAAGTCCGCAGTCGCGATCGAGCCGTCGAATAACCTGAGAAAACGGCTTTTACTAGTCCTTGAAGAATTTTATTTCCCGGCAATCACGGGCTCACTTTTACTGGCTGACTGGTGCAGAGCAACGTGTTTTGAGGTGAGTGGATTTAACGATCTCGTGCAGGCTGCAGAGCCCCTTGCAGGCCGCAGTTGGCTGCCTCTTGGAGCTGAAAAGGTGAAGTGCTAAATAGCGCGGTAAAAAGTACAATATGAAAGCGAAGAATGCGCAAAACTGCAAAAGCTCCGCACAAATGTTGTCTACTCAACACAAAACCTTCACAGTTCTTGAGAGTTATTCCCTGTTTGGAAACGCCGTTTATTTTCAGATATTTATTTCGTTTTTTACCTTCACGATCGATATTTTTAAACGAAAAGGTAACTTTTATATTTAATTTAGTGCCCTTCATTTCTGATTTTTCGTTAAAATAAACAAACCTGAATGAAAAAAAAATTATTAAATGACTGCGACATTATCATAAATGTAATTTCTGATATTTGCCCTCCTATGACTCATTTGCCATTTTCTCCAGATTTGACTATCTTCTTTCCTTTCCGAACATGAAGGAATAACCCTTTAAAAAAGGCTCTACCCGAGCGAAGATACATTCAAAAAAACAAACAACGAATTTCCAAAATCGAATTTATTTTTTAAGGTTTAAAGAAATTGATAAGTTATAGGCTCTGAAATGAGCAAAAAAACGTGAATAAATCAAACTTTCAAAATCCTTAATTAAAAAAATAATAGCTTTCATTTATTTATTAACACTAGATTTACGGATATTTCTCGTATGCTTGATAGGAATTTTGAAAAGTAAATTTATAACATATTTCTATTCGAAATTGGGAGCTCGTGATGTAATAGACATGTTCTTGTATTATTGTATCAATTAAAAATAACATTCTTTACTCAAAATTATTTATATATGACCGCAGTAAATTTCAGCACAAAATATGAAATCCGTCAAGGGTTTTGTAAATCTAATGTTAAATATTCACCTCAGAGTGATTACATCCGCCAGCAATGTTTGCTTTTTCGTAGCTAGTACTACTTAGTACTCCAGAATATCAGTTGTAATGCTTTAAACCCGACATTATTTAACCTTTAAATCTATGTATTTTCGAAGACCTTTTTAACTACAATATAATTGTCAAAAGTTCTATCTGGACATCGTAGTGGTTATAAGTTAAATTACAAAAACTGGACAATAACGTTTATATTAAATTTAGATAGTTCATTTATGTTTCACTATCATTTTCCTTTAAATTACGAAATAATTCAATTCTCATTTCTACATATAATAAGAGTTATTTTCCGACTTGCTTTTATTGGTTATAGGTTAATTATTATTTCACAATTTCTTGGTTCGGTTTTTATTGATTATGGCATAAAAGGTATCGACCAACTTTTATAATTATTGTCAATATTGTTCGGTTTTATTTCACTGGTTATTCATCCCCGCATAATTTTAAGCTATGAGTTTACGACAGTGAAAGTATCCTAAAATAAAGAATTATTGTTGATCGATATCGATAACTCTTATTTGCTTATGAATAAAAATATGTTATGAAATAATGGTTAACACCAATAAAAACAATTCGGAAAATAGCTTTTATTAGAAATGAAATTTTAAAACTCGGTTCATAATTTTTAAGCAAAAAATAAGTGAATTGAATTGAAAATGAACTATTAATGAGCAATATTTGTTTTATTGTGTCAGGTTTATATAGGTTTTTATCAACGTACTTCCATTTTACCTTAAAAACCGTACATTTGTGCCTGAAAGCATATAATAAAATTTATTAGACATTTCTGCTGTTTGTATGCGGTTGCGGCGTCAAAAGCACTAATTCGACTGTATCCAAAATAAGCATATGTAATTCTTTGTATTTCGTATTAAAAGAGAGTCCAGAGCATAATAGTACCAATTACGATAAATCAATTATTTTGTTGTTTAACCCTTTGGTAAGTTTAAAATCGCCTGAAACACTTAAAATGTTCAAGTAAATCGTAATCACAGGAAATGGGCCGTTAATTTTAGCTTCACTTTCACTTTATTATTTGCAAAACAGAGACAGTCAATTTCTACTCATTAAGCTTTTTCACATATATGACACTTTACTGTTATGTTATGATCAATTAATTTAAATCAGAAAAGTAAAAATGTTGCTGTTATCGTAATAAGCGAGATATTTATGTCTTTATATTCCTTTCACATTAAAAACTTTTGTGAATAAACATAATATATAATATAATGTGAATAAATTAGTTTTGTTATTTATGGTATGTGGCTTTTTAATTGAATATCGCTTACACGAGCAGCTTGGATAAAAAATAAAATCAAAATTGAAAATTGATAAATTAAAGTCAGTTTGGGCATTGTTATTCTTGATTACTTTTAATAAGAAATCAAAATGGAAATCTATGAAGAAGCACTTATAGTACATATACCTAAAAAATATTTTTAAAGCACAAAATGCGTTTTAATTTTATTTAATTTTTGGTATCATTTCAATTTGGGCAGGTATTGCTTATTCGTCAGGAACAGGGTAAAGTATTCAAGTATTAAATTGAGAATCAGATAAGATAACCCTATCTAATAATTTAATAACGTTAACCCAAAATTTGAAGTATGTTTTAAATTTAATTTTTACGAAATTGAAAATGCACTTTTCACCTAATCTCTTTAATTTTAAAATAATATTTTATACAAGGTAAGACATTTTCAAATATTGCTCAACTTGAAGGTAATTTGTTGGTTATTTTAAAATCTTAAAACTTTAAAAGTTATACTCGTACTTATTTTCTCTTAACAATATTCAAAATAAATTGTATGGGTAATGAAATTAGTATATCTTAATGTACATATAACTTACACATTTTCGTAGGGATATTGAAGATATACACGTAAATAAAATACTAAACTAAAGGTCAAACTAAATTTGTCCTTTAATCTACAAATAATTATTATGTTGCTTTTAAATTAAAGACAAATTTATTTCGAAATCTGTGTTTGATGGAATATTTCTCTGAATGATTTCGAAAACTCGAAGATGATCAAAGAGATCTTTCTGAAATTACGAATACATAAAATTTTCTTTTAGAGTTTGTTCAAAGTATTAAGTTAAATTTTCCGGAATTAAAATTGTAGGTTCATATTATTAAATCTATTGATTTACGAAAACATTTTTAATATTTAAAATTGGCGGCTGTACGACACAGTCGATTGCCGCCTAAGTTGTAGGACTGTATACTTTCTAGCGTCTGAAATGAAACACAGGATCCAAATTCATTTAGATTACTCAGGCTTATACGCTCAATATAAACCTAAAAAATAAAAAAAAAATTTAGAATTCGGAAAATGGTAGGAATTTGTAAAATTAGTATTCATGAAAGTTTTATTATATTTGTTAACATGTTCCCTGCCATGTGTACCGAGAACGGTACACAAAAATGAAAGCTCTCTCTCATCAAATGCATTTTTACATGTAAGTCTCTCACGAAAGCTTTGTTGAAAATTCTGACAAGGAACGTGTTAAAAAAATAGAGTTTCTTAAAATAATGTTGAAAGAACTTTATCGAAAAGTGCGCCAAATTTCAAATTCATCGATAAAATAGTTTTTAATGTGTTTAAAGTTTCTGTCTATAGCTATAGCCATAGCTAAAAGATTTTGTCATTTAGAATCCTTAATTACAACATTTGAAATCGGAATTTTAAAATAAATGTTTTTTTATATTGCAAAAATGTATGTTCTTTTAGATTTATGGTAAATACAAATTCTGTTTACTGATTTCTCTTTTTAGTGTGTTATATTATATCGTTTTCGAAGTAATTTGGCAGTGTTATTCTAACTTTAATTTTAAAGTAGTGTGATTTTGAATCAAAAAATGGTGGATCGAATATGCGACGAACAGAAAGCAGCGCACACCGCAAAAATCCTTCAGAGATACGTGACTTTGAGTACGGGAATAATCAGAGGCAAAATGATAGTTGTCTGTTGTACGAGTATAGTATAACGCAGTTGTAGACTATGCAGCTAACATACCATAAACCTGTTGGGTGCAGTACTTTCATTTGAAAGATTTTAGACGGTGCTACCCCGAGACTGCTTAGAACGCTTCAGATGGCGCAATTAGACACAGAATATCTAGAGGATGCCGTCGAATTCAGATAGTTGCCCGACAATATTGAATAATATGTTTTTGCAGTGCTCGCTCGAAGAAGCGAAGTAGCCAGCCACACTGTAAGTAATAAAGAAGAAAAAGTAAAAAGCACGAAAGAAAAAGGCGCCGAACCCGAAATGAATGGCGCGCAGTTCTTTCACTTGGATTTTGTTGTTGTTCGCCTCACTGACCTTGAAAACTGGTGTTTCTCATAATTCTTACCTGCTTAGGTGCGGATGTGTGCGATTGTGCCTTTCATTGCACGCCAATTGAAAGCGAAATCGCGAACCACAAGCGAGTAAGCTCCAGACGGGAGGGAATACGGAAAATTGCGCAAAACCGTTGATGGTAGATGACTGTAAGATTGCACAGCCGTGGCGAGAGACCTTGCCAGCAAGTAATTGAGTCCGTCAAACTTCAGACTTTCTTCATATGTAGCCCGCGCCTTGTGTCTATATGCAGCCGAAGCCAATTCTAGAATTCGCCTTCAGTTCGTCTTTCGCTGTGGTAAATTGAAAAATAGTATGGTTTGGTAATTACGCCTCCACTAATTTTAGCTACGAGTAGCATTGCGAAACACACATCACTGTAGAATTTATGGGTTTCATCTTTTTCTGTTTACAAAGAATAAAACATAATCTAAAGCTAATAATCCTTTTTTGCTACTTAATCTCCGAAAGCAACAAAAAACAGTTTCGATTATTTTAGAATCGTGAATCAGATTTTTGAGGTTCACTTCTAATACTTTATTAATAACCTAGCAGTCTACATATTGTAGTAATAGTTTAGGAAATAATTAGAATAAAATAACTATAATTTAGTGGTGCTATTAGAATAAATTTACATTGGTTAACATTGTATACTACAAGAAAAACTATTTTTATTAGGTTGTTTAGTTTGTGTTATTAAATCAAAACGAGAAAGTTGTTATAAGAATCTTAAAACGTGTTCACATTCACATTGTGGGAAGTTATTATTACAACATTCATCTTAAACCTTTTGTATAAGTACTTAAGATTAACAAAAGAGTTCGGAATTAAACCATTTCATTACTATTACTTTTATCTTAGAAAAGAATAAGGTATTAAATTATTTTGTTTATTAAACAAACAATTTTAAATGCATCCAGCAATTGTATATTTTTTGAAGTTCAACACAATTATTGATCCATCTTAGTAAATAAGTCGAATATACTCTAGTCGTAGTTCCTTTTGAATTACATAAGAGAAATAATATGTGTTTTTTTCATTGTCATCATTTTGTATATAATGTGCTAAATTGTTATTGGTATTATAAATAAAAATGTTAATACCTAACAATTTTATATTTTGGAATTCCAACGAAAATAAAAAAATTATAAAATTTACAAAAGCGGAGATGCCATCTGTACCCCTCATAAAATAAAGCTTTCGTGCCCATTTTTCGAATTATCTCCTAATAGGATGATAGAAATTAAAACAATTATCGTCAATTTTGTAGAAAATGTAATTATTTACAACTTTTGTTAGAAAGCATTTATAGTCAGTATAAAACAAATATTACAAACAGTATTCCAGTGACCATTTCAATGGGCAGATTTAAATTTAACGGACAAGTTATAAAATAATACTCTAAAAGTGTAAATGGCAGTTTAATGATTGAAAAAGTGCGGTAGTGGCGCTTGCTGGAGAAACATGAATTTCAAAATAGATTTGTTGTAAGAATATGACATCTTTTATGATTTAATATCCAGATTTTACTCACAAAAGTACCTCCTCAAGAAAATAGATAGAAATGATATTAGTAATTAAGTAAATTAAGTATTTTTCTATAATTTCGCCGGCGGTTACCAATCAATGTAGGTCTGGTCACTTTGAATGCTTTATTGAGAAGAAGGAATAGTACACGAACGAAATGTGTTCTACATCGATCGATTCTTTGAGCCATCGACGCAGGGTGAGTACATTAATTTATTTTTCAACAATTTGACTATCTAATTTTCTCGCTTTTCTTTTTTACATCGACTACAATATTTTATTCGATGTTAACAATTTTAACAAGAATTCCTAAAAGACTTGCTCTTACAAGTATGTCATAACTCATGTCAATTCTACAAAAACAAAGCTCTTATTTTACTTGTAGAACTAGGTTCCAAATTGAAATGATTTGGCTTTCTATCAAAATTTTGCATAGAGCCTTTAAGAGTTGAGTTTCATATATATGTATGTATGTAATTGTCGAATGGAATGTTTGTTTGGAACTTTTGTAAAATAATTGTCTAACTCGCAAATAGATGAAACTGAAATATGCTAATATTACCCATTATGCATAATTTTACCATTCAAATATGTTTTTATGCCAATAATAAGCACTACTAATTTTGTAGATTTTGATGGAGAGCAAGACAATTGAAGAAAAACAAAATCAAAGTTAAATCTCGGACAATTTCCTTGTAACAAATGTGCGACAAATCTCTATTTATAAATGCGTATATAATAGAATTTTATAATTGTTTCAGAGTAAACCTATTCCCCTAAGTAAGATATTGCAAGACATTCAATTTAACCCTTTGAATGATATCATAAAGAAGTGAAAATTCACTCCATACGAATTTTTAATTAGGTACCACCATATATTATTTTGAATCCGTTAAAAGAATTTATTTTTGATTCTCTTAATGTAGTAAATAATAATTGATTAATTAAATAAATTTCTGTATATTATGGTTAAAACTCACTAATTTGGTAATATAATACTATTTAAGAGGTATAGAATTGGAAAAGAGGATTAGGGATATTGTTCTACCTCTCTATTCTCCATTTATTCTATAAAGTTTATAAAAATTATTACTTATTTTCGATTTTTGAAACCTAAAACTATTTGGTAAACTGTTGCAGTATGTCAATTTTAAGGCCTTTATACAAAAAACTTTCCTATAAGAACTTTAAGACTTGTACAGGATGGATCATTTATAATTTGGAATTTGAACTATTGGCTATTTGAAGTGTGCGTATTATGACGGAAAGTTAGTTTTATATCTCTACTTAAGGAAATGGGTATATAAGTTTGAAAAATGCTGGGAAATACTAAAACTTCACTTTCAAAAGGTGAATCTTTTAATGAAACTGTAAGAAAATTATTTTTGTTAAAAAAAACAACACGTCCTCGTAATCGTACAGTGCGCATAACCGAAAACATTGCTTCTGTTGCTCAGAGTGTGCCAGAACAACCAATCACATGAACTCGCCATCGTTCTCACGCACTTCTTTCATGCGGATTTTGCGGATTTGAATGACGCCGTACAAAGTTCAATTGGTACATGAGCTGAAACCACATGACCATCTGCAATGTTTTCGATTTGTTAATTGGGCTCTGGAACGCTTGGAATAAGATGAGCATTGTTACTGAAAAATCATCTTTTCTGGCGAAGCTCATTTTTACCTCGGTGGTTACGTTAATAAGCAAAATTGTTCCATCTGGGGCACAGAAAATTTACACTTGGTTAAAGATAAGTGTTACGTTTACCATCCAATAATGATTGAGGCTCTTAAGGACGAAATTAGTGCAGTCATCGATCAAATAGAACTATATATAGTCGAAAATGTACTGAAAAATTGGGTTAATCGTATGGGCGAGGCTGCAAGGTTATCCGAGGAAGTCATTTGAATGGAGTGGTGTTCCATAATTAACCGAAAGGATACTTTCGAATAAAAAAAAACATATTGAAAAAAAATATTCGTTTTTTAATTATAGTAAAATCAAATTCTAAATTATAAATAGTCCACCCTTTAATTCATATTTATTCAGCCATCTAAAGGATGTGGATGTAAAAAATAAGAAAACTGACTTTTCGAATTATTACAACTTACCTACATAGACAATAAATACACATGCATACATATGAGTAAAAAGAAAAAATGGGCTGTTTAACAACTTGATAGCTTAAATTAAATTAAATAATTTCAGAAAATTGAATTGTTTAAAAGTCTCAAAATGTATGCCTCTATCTAAATAAATTAATTTGTAATTTTATAAAAATTTCAAAGGTATATCTGATTTAAAGATTACCAGTCGTCATTAAATAGCATTAAGTTCCCGTAGTAGAAAAGGATCTTTTGTGTTCCCACGATTGCGAGTCTCATAGGAGCCAACATCTATTGACCGTGTAGTTTTGGCTATTTATTTCGCAACGTATCCACGCAAATGCCTCTTTTGAAAAGCCAAGACCTATGAACCGGCAAGCCAATGGCCGAAGCAAAATCCGACCGGCTGTATTCTTCGAATTTGCCGTCTTAAAGCCTTCATGTTTTCACAAACCCCAGTGCAACCGGTCGAAGTGTCTTTCTATTGCACTAGTGCCCTACATCTTGCACAATCTTAGCGTCGCTTGCTGCACACTTTCTGCTATTTTTAGCTTTTCTATATTTCTCCATGGCTTGCCTGTGTTTGCTTTCCCGTTCTCTATTTTCGTTAGACGCTAGACAGGCATAGAGACATACTAACACAGTTCTAGCGAGCTTGTTGCTAGCTCGCTTTGGTCTTTTTCTATGATCCACCGTGCGTCTTCTCTAGCGGATTACGTGTCTCCAGTGCTTTCGATTTTCCGTAGAGATTTAATCGCATTGCATAGTGTGCATTTGTGTGCTGGTGCTAGCTAGGCGCAACGAAACGGGCGCAGCGCAGCACAATTGCAACGCTATTCCGCAACTCGAATATTGTTATTTGTAGGTTAAGTGCATCCAACATATTGCCCTGAGATAATCATGCGCTTTTGTCGGGTCTTGATTATTCGAAAGGAAACAGTAACTACTTTTATATAATGCCACTTTGGGCGTTGTCAACTTCTTTCACTCATTCGCTAAAAGTGCACGCCATTAAATAAACTCAAATTATTTCTAACGTTAGCAAATTAACCCTATGAGGTTGTTTTTTTATGTCTTAAATTGATACGTTTCTTGCATGCAATGTAATATATTTTATTCGGTTATGAAGTAGATATCTTCGCTCAAGTAATAAAGCATTTATTTAAACCTTTTCAACTAAATTACCAACAGCTTAATTTTTAATTTATCTGCAATATACAGTCGCTCCACTGTTCGGTAAACTGACCTTTGGTATATGTTAAAACTTTACTTGTTCGGTCCATAAGTTTACATTATAATTACTTACTAATTTGGACAAGGAAATTATTAGTAACAAGGCTTAAGAACGCTCGCGTATTCAATGCGACCAAAAAATAACATACAACATTGTAATTTTCATAAATAATGGCTGTTTTAATAATCGTGGTTTGTTTAAATCTATTAAGCTATTTAACTCCCAACAAAGAGGATAAATGGTCGCACTACTTTCTTGTATGAGCATAGTATGAATCAAGTAAGTAGGGTATCTATCTATCAAAATCGAAGTATAAATATGTTTCTTTTAATAATTGAAGTGTTATACTAAATTTTATTAGGTAATCCAAAACTAAGTTTCCTGATAGCTTTAAAAAACGGACTCCAAGTTCCAATAAATGAATATTAATAAATTTTCTACTTAAAAAATATTTGAATAACAAACTTATTTGTAATATTACAAATTAATTAATTATTTTTTAAATGTTTATTTGGTATGAGTAAGAGAAAATTGATTTGAATTCAATTTGTAATTTCCTTATCCCATCTTAGTTGGGAAAAGGCATTTCAGTTCATCTAATTTAATAATTTTATAACGATTTTTAGTTTTTTGTACGTTTACTCTAAATATACATATATGTATATGGGGTGCCAGACAAAAGTTAAGCAACTCGTTTCATATCTAAGTTATTTGCTATATAAATTTTAGATTTTAATATGGGTATTAAAAGCATCAGAGTTACTAAATATAAAAATGCTAGAGTTTTTGAAATATTTTAAGCAATCTAACAATTAATAAAACTTTCAAATACTACATACTGCGCCCGTGTGATTGTTTGTATTTTTGGTGACCCGATAACAACAATCCCGCGAAAAATATATTCGGATGATTTAAAACTTAAAATAGTAGAATTTTATCGTAACAGTGCCCAGAAAAAAGAGATTTCTGAAAAATTTAATATTCATAAATCTGTGATGTCACGTATTATAAAACAGTATGAAATTATAGGTTTTGTAACAACATCACCACATAGGGGTCGACCACGAATAATAACGTCAAGAGAGGATAACATTATTGTTCGTGAAATTAAGAAGGATGCCTGGACAAATTCGGCTTAAACTGCAGCTAAATTAGCTGTTAGCTGCTGTACTATGCAATAATCGTTAGTCGAAAGGGGATATTATAGTCGTAGATCTGTCAAGAAACCACTTCTCACAAAAAAATATAGAACATCCCGACTTGACTTCGAACACCGTCATTTAAATTGAAGTATGTCACAATAGAAAAATGTCTCGTTTAGCGACGAGTCCAAGTTTAATATGTATTATTGACACAGACGTTATGTGTTAGGTACTATGCCCAAATAGTCGATGATTGAATTCACGATACTGTCGCAAAACTGTGAAGTACGGTAATGGAAATGTAATGGTATGTGGATTTTTATTTCGGGGCATGTCGTTGGACCATTACATCGTATTGTAGGAATAATGAATCCTTTTATATACAAGGACATATTACCAAATACAATGCTACCATTTACTGAGGATCAACTGCTGTTACGATAGATTTTTCAACACGACAATGATCCGAGGTATACGGTGAAGGTGATAAAATCGTGGTTACATGATAATAAAGTACTTGCACTTTCATGGCCTGCGCAATCGCCGGACCTTAATCCTATTGAGAATTTCTGAGAAATCGTCAATGGGAAAATAAGGCATAATCAGACATTTACAAATGTAAAAGATTTGTTTTTAGCTCTCTCTATAGCGTGGAAAAAGATTTCGTAAAAATTTTTGGACAATTTAATTTCTTCAATGCCTCAACGATGTGCAGCCGTAATTAAAAACAAGGAATACGCTACAAAGTTTCAGTTATTTATTTAGGATCAAGTTTATAATTTCGTTAAAATCTTGAAGTTGCTGAATTTTTTGTCATTATGATTTTACTTGTTAGTTTGGATATAGTTAATACTTTGTTAATAAAAGATGTATTACTCCTACTTCTATTCTATATTTATTAGTTACTTTCGTGCATTCATGCCTGATATGAAATGTTTGCTTATATTAAACATTTCTTTTATACTAACGCAAGAACATTGTAAATCAACATAGTTGCTTGCCTTTTCTCCGACACTGTATGCAGGTATATGTCATGCTATTCAAGAGATTTTCCTTATAGCTTTAATTTATAATCTTTTAGAGAAAATCATGGTTGTACTTCAATAGTATAATATATATATATTATAGTTTTAAAAACTATATGATACTCGTTTGTTCATTTCCTCATTCGATAGAGAAAATTAAAATCTTTCTTATTAAAATGTTTGGTAGTACTTTTCATCGGTGTACATTAATAAATTATTAACACTTAACACATTTGAAAAAATAACAATGGATAAATAAGCTTTTCATTTAACAATTTGAAAAAAAATTAAAATATTTCATAGTTTTGAAAACCACCTCCAAAAAACTCTTAAAAAGAAATTTTCAAAAAATCCGTACATTGTGCACAATAAGTCTATTATGACTTCTATTTTATGATTACACTCTCGTAAATTTATTAAAAGAAAAGTCATTTTTCCTGAATGAAATTTAAATCCTCCAAGGTAAAGATATTTTGAATGGTGCAACAACCTTCTCATGATTTGCAATTTTGTATTATTTTGTATATTTGGTTCTGCATTGGTTTTTATCAAAAATATAAAATTCTGTACATTGTGCAGTTTCGTCATATTTGTGAAAAGGGGCAGGCATAAAAGAGAGTTTGTCCTCATAATTTATTGATTCCCATTAATAACCGAGTTTTTTCCCCACGGGCGTCATCGTATGCAGTTTTGACATTTACGATTATCTCAAGAGACCTTAACTTTATAAGGATTTTTCATTTCTATCTGCAAATCGGTTAGATGAAATTCGAACTATTCGTCCCTTAGAGCTATGATCTTGTGATGTATGATTGGTGTGATCGACAGCTATACAAATTGCTTTACCTGGGTGCGGTGCGGGATAAATCCTAAAGGGATTTCTCAACTTTTCCCTTCCTTTTGTTTGACGGCTTTGATTTTTTGATAAATTGCAAGTCATTTATTTGTTGGTTGTGGCGTAATTAATAACCACCTGCTAAAATATCGGAAAGATAGTATATTTTTTGGCTTTTATGATCATATTTTACAACTACTTATTTAAAACTAGAACTTCCGACGCGGAAGTGCGTAATTTAAACAACTTTCTGCACCTTTAATTTAATACGCTTTAAATTTTAAATAAATAATTATTAATAGAAAAAAGTTTCTAAATCTGTCGTAATTCTTCTTCTTTACTGTTCTTGATGTTCTTCAAAATTTCTTTCTGTGCTAAGTAAAAGTTATGGAAGAACATTTTATTTTAGATTTATTCGACTTTTATTGTGACTTCATTCAGTGTATTATTTCAAAACGCTTAAAAGTGTTTTATTTTGACGTTAACCATTTGATTAACATTGTATTGATTTTAAAACTCTTTAAACTGCTCAAAATGTGTCAAAATAAAATAAAACACTTTAAGTGTTTTGAAATAATAAGATTTACAGTGTTATTATACTGTACGAAGATATCATCAATTAATACCTTTACAATGTGTCTTAGCGGCATATTTTGCAAATACTGAAAGCACCTTCCTTTATTTATTAAATAACCCTATAAATAAAGGTATTGCCATTGTCTATTATTAAGTACACATTATTATTATATTTCAATTCCAGCAATGTGGTAGTTAATTAAAATACAGTTTTTTATGTTAAACATTGCACAATGCCGGTAAAAACTGTATAACTTCTTTTCCTGCAGAAAACTAAACTAGAATGTCATTCACGAATCAAATCTGGGAAATTGTTTATCGAAGAATTAGTTATAAAGTATTATGTAGGTAGTTGCATAATTAATCTAGACTAGATCAATAGTTTGTCAACTCAAATCTATCAGAATCTGTTGTGCTCTATGATCTGTTAAAATCGACTTGATCTGATCTTAAGAAAATTAATCTCAGATTATCTATCTGATATCTTGATCTTTTGTATAATTATTTGAATATTGAATAGAATTTCATAAAAGTCGATGCAGGTAGGTGTACTCGTATATTTTTTGATCTAATTATTGTTAGCGCCTGTTCAACGTAAGTTAGCACCAAGTGGCTAATCGAAAAGGATACAAGTTTTATTCGTTATTCTTGCAGAAATACCTGAGATATTAGGTAAACTTAAAAGGCCCACACTCTGTGCGAGTTGGAGGCAACAGTAACTAAACGAATATATGAAGCCTGTAGCGCAGATAAAATTTTTAGAATTTTTGCGCTTACATATTATTCATTAAGCGACCTGGTGCTCCGGCGGGGTATAATGAATGAACCAAGACTGACTGGAAATATCAGATGGAGCCCCAGAGCCCCAAAGGCCCATGGCTGGCCAGACACAAGGCAAACACTCGGTTGTGTAGTTGCTCAGACAAGTGGCAAATGCCGAGAGAAAGGTAAGCGAGCATTCCCGTGTATAAGTACTCGAACTCAAATCAAATGTCAAGAAGTTTTGGTTTTGTTAGCTTGTCATTTGAGCTGACTTTTATTTGTCGATTATTTAAGTTTTATTAAACGTGATTGCACTTAAGATATGTGTCAAAGAGGATCAAAGCCTTTTGCGAAACTGTTTATCAGCCGTTAGAAGGAATTCCATCCAAACGTTTACACATTGCTTAAGTTTGATGCCTAAAGTATGAATTCTTCGTCCGGTTAGACCTTTTATAAAACCTGAAATCGTTTTCCTTTTCGTTAAATTAACGGCCGCATTGCACATGTTCTGATCTCGTATTCTGGACAAAGAATGCATATTTCTTCAATCTCTGTTCATTTAACGTTAACGTAGAAGACAATAAAGATTCAATTTTAAAGAAAACTATTTTAAGAAAATAAAAATAAAATATGCATAACACATCACCTAGATACTTCTTTATTTTTAAATAAAAATTATGCAAATTCGTTTGATGGGAACCGCTCACAAACTTGACAAAGAAAATAGTTTGTCTTTTCAAATATCTAAGGTATTTTGGCTTGAGTTAATACTGATCATATTCTCGAAAAATATAAATGGACATAATTTTCAATAAAAATTTGTTTGTTGATAATCCCAAAAACAATACATTTTTGATTCTATCTCTGAAACTGCGAATATTACATAGGAAAGTGCGATATTCGAATATCTATTGACACTCAATAAAAAGAACTTTTTAATTTTATTCTATACGATAAATAACAAATACTAGGCAAATATTAAAGTCCTACGAAACTGGTGCTATTCCAAAATATAAAATGTACACAATAGATTGATGCCTTTGATAATATAAAATTGAATCATTTGCTAATTATTCTTAGAGTTAGAAAATATTTATCTCAAGTTTTTACTTACTTACTTACTACAATACCAATACTTAGTATTGATTTTCCGTCAAACGACCATTGAACGTTTTCAACTATTTGTGGTAATTTTGTGCTCATTGTGAAGATTCATTGCTGCTAGAATATTTTTTCAAACAAAAATGTGAACATGTTGGAACTGAATGACATAATACTTTTTATTTAGTAAAACCAATCAGACACTTGCTGAATATTGTATTAAAATTTAAAATGGAAAGTGAAAGGTTAAATTGAATTGCATAGGGGATATACCTATTTATGTAATTTAAAATTTAAATGATAAAAGACTTAAAGATTTAATACAACATACCTAAAATAACAAATAACAGACATTTTCTTTTAAATATTGAGTAAAATATTAATATAATATATAATATAAAGAAAAAATATAGAGAAAAAAATTTTTTATTTTATTTTTTCAATTGCAAGTAGATTATTAAGTTAATGAAAATTCTATAGCAAAGCAAAAACAGTACAAATAAAGTAGTCTTTGAGCAAAAATAAGAAGAAAGTTAACTTTGTTCAAAGATTGAAGAATTTTATGGTTTCCTTATCTGTCTTTCGTCATAAACATTTCAATTGCTGGAACGTGTTTCTAACATACCCTTAAGAGAATTGTTCCTCTTCACTCGGAAAGAAAGTACGTGCCAATCAGACGATTTCCTTTTCTAAAGCCTCATTGTTGATGTCTTGTGAGCAACTATCAAAATAGTACGCTTGCAGAGTTAAAACATATTTTACTGCGGTAAACTAAACAATTTTACAACATTGTTGTTCTGTTATTGATATTCGAGGTGCAAGAAAAACGTTCAACGCTCCTTTGCACTATTAGGTAAATATATTTTGTAATAACTCCTTTCATATTATTTTAAAAAAAAATCTCTTTTAAAAGAATCGTCTTCCAACTATGATTAATATATGAACCACATATGTATGGTAACCTATAAGTCGAAATTCCATTTCTCAAAATAAGCTGGTTATTGGTTGTGATGATCCATTTCCAAATTGCCCAATCTAATTCATTTTCAATAATTGCTTAATTTATTAAGGTTGACTATATCTTGAATTTAAGATAAAGCGAAACAATTAATCGAGAAGGCAAATATCTTTCCTAAGTTGAATAGCTCCGACATACTTTTTAAATAAGCTATTATAAGGTTACAGTTCTTAGCAATTATTGTCAAAACTATAGAACCTAATTAATTATGAATAATTTTGCTATATCTCGATCGATCACTTTTATTTGTAACTAGGAATTAAATCTTTTATTTTTGTTTTATAATTTTGTTTACAACTTTTCAACAATAACATTCTATTTAATATAATTATTTAAAAGAAAAACTTAGCAATTGATTATTTACGGAAAAATGTCTTTGGAGATTATGGGGAAAGTCTTTATTGAATGATGTTATTATATTTACTATACTTAGGATCATAACTTAACAATAGGGTATTTTGCAGTAATAATTCTAATTTAATTTGGATTAAAGCAAAGCAAGCATATTACCCTAAAAAAAAGTAATACACTCAAAAAAATAAATACTCGTTATAAGCCTAAGCGAGGCTTACGCCAAGCAACATTAAATATGATTTTTAGCTTACCTTGTTTCCTGGGTAAAGTTGCTTTAGTACACCGGGCCAGACAAACTTAAAACAAAATTACTCCATGCATTCTTTTTGTATTTATATACATAAATATATAAAGGAAATAAATGAGAAGTTAAAGAAAGCTTCATTTAAGTTTTTGGAGTATTACTGTATTACATTGATACTGAAAAATGCTTGTATTAAACATTTGATTGAAATGAGTCCATGCTTTCTTAATTTAAACCCACCTTGCTAAACATTTGTAATTACAACTATGTTTCCTTACTTCCCTTTTTACTAAAAATGCTATATTTATGAAAGCAATACTATTTAAAAAGGTGAGAGTTTTTAAAAAGTAAATTGAGTGCATGTTTATTAAAGGATTTAAAGGGTGGTATTTTTTCAGTCAATGATTTTTATTACTTAATGTATCTGTTCTAAAAAATTCTTTAACATATGAAAAGTGAAAAATATGCCATTTGTAATCATATCGCTAACAACACAATAGCGGATTTTGATTGTATGTATTATGAAAATGGTCATTAAAAAGGGATAATATTTTATAATTTACGTAACAGTTTTGGTCGACATGGACATCCTTCTGAGCGTGCAATGTTAACTGGTGTTTTGTAGCCCAAATTGAATGAATCGTGTAAACGATCTTTGATTTCAACAAGACGGAGCGACATGCCATACGAGTCGTGCAACACTCCAATTTGCCGATCGCTTAATTTCAAGAAATTCTGAAATTCCTTGGCCACCAACAAGTTCGAATTTAACACCACTTGATTATTTTTTGTGCGGTTATTTGAAAGGTAATCATCCACAAACAATTCAAAAACTTAAAAACAACATTCGAGATGAAATTGAGGTCATTGATTCGCTTTATTGGAAAAAGTCATCGAAAATTTTGATGTTCGGATGCAGCCCTGTAGGCGAGGTGGGCATATCATTCTTAATTAATAAGTAATCATTAATAATTAATATTGAATGTCTTAGCTCCTATCGATTTATAATACAAACGTACATAGAGAAAAAGTAGGTTTCTAAAACTTAATTGAAACAGTAATTTTAAAACATGTTTGAACGGCCTAGTTTACAGTACATGCACAACATTTAGGAATTCGGGTTCATGAAAACAAAACAATTGTTTCCTAAGTCGGCAACTTCCTTAAATAAGAATTTGAGATATGTATGTTAACCCACGTATTATGAATTAAGGATTAGGAGTTATTTCACATGAGAATAGTAGACTAATTTGACTAACAATTCGAATTCCATTTCACATAAGGGTTTCAAAATATTTGATGTACTTCTTAACAATTTTCACTTTATATGCATGGTCCGGAATTTTCAAAGTGGACTGGGAGACTATTACTTAATAAAATATAGAAAAAGGATATTTTTAAATTTATTATGTTATGTTATGTTTTGAATTCGAATTTAATTCTGAATTGTTGTTTAAAATAAAAAATTTGTTTATATTGATTCCATTTGCGATGAACTATAAATTTTTATGACGTCATTGGTCATTTTTGAAATGAATTTAAAAAATTTACCAAAATCGGGAATTTGCATTCTCTGATCTCAGTTTTTTAAAAATCCGAAGTATTTTTCTTTCCATATTGGTAATATATGCAATAAATGGCATCAAAATAGCCCATCTATGGTAAAATCCTAGGTTGGTTAGTGTTATTAGCAAATAGACTAAACTTCCTTGAAACAATGGAGCAATAAGTGCAACAACTTCTCCATTTTCTATTGATCTATTTTAGGAAATATTCTTAAAGGATTCTTATATTATTCTTTCAGTTTTTTGCATAATTTACTACTTAATATTTCTCATTCAAACTTGTATGTATGTCTAAAGACAAAGAAAGTGTGTAGCGTCAGGGTATGCAAGTTGTGCTCACATTTTAATGATCATATCGCAAATGTTCAGATGATGATTATAAATAGTTGTCACTTGGCGGTAAATTACCTTGTGCAAGACTACAGGCAAAAATTGAGTCTTTGAATGCTTGCTTACTCCGTGCTTCTGCCATTGAAATAATTCTCCGAAAGCATCAGAACAATCCAATCATCGCCGGCTGTACTGATGTACTGATGCAAATTCCAGTTTTTCAAGGTCAATCTTTTCTCAGGCAGCGCAGCACTAAAAATTCTCCCATTTTAATAAAAACTACAATAATAATCGCTTTAAAAACAATGATCAATGTGTATCACCTGTATGGAATTCGCCAGTTCGGCCATTTTTTCGACTGTCGATCATTCTGCAACTACCCCCTCCAGATGCAGATCTTGCTACCTCCGGAGCGATCTTTAAGACGTCTTGCGGAAATGGGAATGATGCTATTAGGCAAATCCGTATAGAGTTTTTTTTTCCATAACAAAATTTTCATTGTGTTTAAGTTTTAAAAGTAGAAAGAAGCAGAGAATTAGCTGTATTCAGGAGGGCGCAATGGAGAGTCCAGGTAAAAAATGCAAGAGAAAAAATGTAAAAACATAGAAAAAATTAAAAAAGATTGGCTGCCCGTCGACACGCCATTATCACTTAACCTTGAATCGGATGAGTGAGAGTTTTTCTTCGCGGGCCGCGTGCAATCATTAGCCGCGGAATGCATTGATATCATTTACCGACGGCGGCCGACGGCGGCCGACGGGTGCCTGTAGAGCGGTGCCGTCCGTCGAAGCACCCATTTGGCGTTGTCGGGTGTCCTTGAATCGATGTTATTTACCGCTGCGATCATGCTTATTTGCTCATTTCTTTCCCGCAACAAGCACGCTACTCAGTT
The DNA here is from genome assembly GCA_963969385.1 of Philonicus albiceps. Lineage (NCBI taxonomy): Eukaryota > Metazoa > Arthropoda > Insecta > Diptera > Asilidae > Philonicus > Philonicus albiceps. The sequence continues at coordinate 35,700,244 of OZ017773.1, forward strand.
GCGGAGAATGGCGCGGTGAAAGACTCATTACAAGATGACACGGCTGCCGTAAGACACGAAGGCAAATTCATCACAGTTTCATGTTCAGACCCTTCACCGTCGTCCTCTTCAAAAGGCAAATGTTTCAAGTTGGCCAACATTATTCGTTAGATAGTGTGCGTTCAAAAGTATAACGGCATTCTCCTACCTAGGCCAAGTAAAGATAAGTTTTGCTTAATTTATTTAATAATTATGAAAAGCTTTTGTGTATACAATAAAAAATTAGAAGGTGCTTACCGATTCGAATGAAAGGTAAATTCCTCCAGCAAATTATATTCTTAGGTAACTGCTGCAATCACATTTACAATGAACAGCGAAATTAGATTTCTTTAGACACATCTGCCTCAATCAATTTTAAGTGTTCCATCATAATTTCGAATTAATAAACATTAACCTGAACTTTATTTTTCAAATTAGACTAAAAATCAGTGGCCCCGAAATACCCCTAGGACCAGTTTTCGTAAAAATTGTTTAAATTCGCTTTTTTTTTTATTGCGACGTTAGACATGACATCTCTCTAAAACGAATTTGTGATTGAAATTTCGGAAAACCCCGAAACACTAATTTTCATCTCTTAAATCTAATCTAAAGCCCTTCATACATTATTAGTTTTGCCTTCAGTTCTATCTGACCGGATGCTTTGTGTATTTTAAACATTTTGGCCTCGAGACATGTGTCGATTCGGCGGTTTCAGTTTAATCAATTCGGCCTGCTAGTGCAGGGAGGCTTTAAAGTGAGGTCGCCATTTTAAAACTCTTTAATAATAAGCAGTAGTAGCATCGTTTAGTAATAATTCATGAAATAATAACCTTTTAAGGATGAAACTTGTTTAAAAAACTAATTACTGAAAAATTCGTTTTCAATGTAAGCTTTTTAATGAAAACTAGGCATTTTTTTCATTTCACATCTCCGTATGTATTTATTTATAAGAAGTTTATGGGGACAATATACAAAATTTAAATTTAAATCTCACAAAATAAGGTATGTGGGTTTTAGCGTAGAATAGAAATATCCTTGTAAACTAATCCAAGATTTTTATAAGAAAAATAAAAATGACTCACTAAGTCTATTAGGAGCGAATTTAATAAGAGTACCCCCTTATTCTAAGGTGCAGACAACTTAATATTATATATTATAAGTATAAACGTTTTTGGCTGAAATTTGAGGCGCGATTATCCCGAGAACTAAAGAGCATCGTATAAAATTCTTTTATCCTCGTATCTACTACAGAGAATACTCCACTTTAAAATCAATTCTAAGTATAATTTGTTATTCTCTTCTAATGAATTTTTGGAATATAGTGTAAAACCATATCAGTTTAATATAAAATAAATTTATTGAAACATTGAAACTAAACTTACTGATATTCATTCTGAATCCCATAGAGTACCCACTATTCAATATATGTACTCGTATAGTTGGTACTTATAGAGATATGCAATTCTTCGATTGAGAACTTCTTAAAATTTAGGCGACTTTCTCCATTCTTATGCGATATTAACACTGAAAAAATAATACATACAAGCACATTAAATACATTTATAATTTTTATTTATGATATATACTCCATTCAAAGTACAGGAATTATAAATCAAAATAAGAAATAAACGCTATTAATAACATCAATTGTAACATGAAAAAAATTAAAGAATCATTCCATAATTTGTCCTTATTTTTAACTGCTGACCCACAATTTTAAATTTTACTAACCTCTAAAGATTTTCTATTCAATTTAAGTCTCCCGATTGAGCAGATAAATCCAATAGTAACTCGTTATTATTTTAAAGAACGCTTAAGGTTATTATCTTGTTGGAAACATAAGATAAGCATTGGTCCTGGAAGATATTATAGTGTAATTGCTGTATTATGATTTCATTAAATTTGTCGATTCTTGGAGAAAATACTTTTTTTTGTTTGCTTATATGAGTATTCGTAGTGAAGCAATAAATTATGTGAATAACAGTTCATTTAACGTGCTACTAGATTAAAATTTTAATTTTTAGCATATTTACTAATTTTGTCTCCGCCACAATAAACGTGCATACATGCATAACTTACAAATGCATATGAATTGACTTTATAAACTTAATTTGTTTTTCAAATTAATGCTAATTATTAATGTGAAACTATGTACAATATATGCCTAAGGGAGAGCTGGATAAGATGGCATATTGAGATAAGATGTGATACCTTTAAAATTTTCTAAACCAAAAGAATTCCGAGATTGATAATATATTTATTATAAGTGACCAATCCGTCCCTATTAATGTTGTAAATGACATCGCAGATGAGTTAGAAAAAACCTTTTTTGCTCTGCCATAATTTGATTTGATCTAAATTTCGCTTTGAGTTCGTAGAATCACTACTTTATAAAATATAGAGTTTTTGACAATATGCATAGCCCCACATACCCCTATATGTTCAATAACAGAGTATTTTGTATTTGCATGTGTTGTATTTATATTTTAATTCTGAATAATTAATTAAGAATACTTAGAAATAATGTTCTAATTCAAATTTTATAAAATATTAACTACATGGTGATTAGTTAACGTGAAGTCAAGGAAATTGCTGGAAATAAAAACCCAGGTGAAAAATATAGGCCAGAAATATAAGAAAAGTAGCCTAAAATTTTATTTAAGATCGAATAGGAACCCTAAAGTTGTTAAAGACCAACAAGACGCCGAAAAAAAACCCTGACACATTTTTCAGTTTTTAGACTTAGAAATATTTCAGTTTAGGGACTTCGAAAAATTTAAAATTCAGGCGTATCGTAGATATCGGCGTGTATTCGATTTTTTACCAGACTTGTATTCACTACCTCGGTTAGTTTTCGACACCTTCTCACCCTTTCCTATCATTTAACATACAAGCCTAAACAGCACCGAATTTCTTTTATTTTTCGGCTTTTTATTTTCACTCAGAAAGACGAGGGTTCTATAATAATAAAACTTTCAGAGAATTTGAAGTCATTTTTTGAATTCAGATAATCGAATATTTTAGTGTTCGAGATATGTACTGAGTGTTTTAAAATTTTACAACAAAACAATTGTAAAATCAAAATTTTTTATTTTATATTAGCCTATCTGGGAGCTTTGGTTAACAGAGTCGCGGTTTAATATATTTAGCAAACTAAGCTTTAGTAATCAGCCATCCAAAGTAGGTTTTGATAACAAAGAAATTCAAGGAGAAACCGCCGATAGTTCAGTGTTCTCTTGAAACTGATAACACTTCTTACGTGCCTTCCAAATATTCTAGTCGAAAACATACCAAATATTTGGAATTTCTCGACAGTGTTCGACTATGACTCCAGGCCAGCGGATGCGGTGCCACGACTATCGCAAGACTTGTAAAAAGTGCCACTGCCCGATAAAAAAATGATCCTTATCCACAAACTCGAGTGTAATGTTATTGGCCACAATACGCCTCATTACTAAAAATTATCACAAATAGTTGGTCGCATCTCCCCGCTTATTCGCAAGTTCTGATAACATGGGTCTAGTAACTGAAATCTGCCTTCGTACATGTAAAGAGCTGTGCCCAAAAGTAAAGTTTCAGTACGCGTCTTACATTTGAGAAAGTGAAGAAACTTTCAAGGCGCTCTGCTCCAAGCACTTTAGTGCTTCCGAGGTTAATGCTAACAATACGTGAGTCACATTTTTTAATGATTTTATTCAAGTTTATCGAATTTGTCAAAAACTGATAGCTCCGACTCGACCTTGAGCTCACCAATTTACAGTTTTCTACGCAACATTCACGGGCACTCGGCGCTTAAAACTATCGCCAGATTTATTTAGCATCTGCTGAGACTTGCCGAGGCAAATAACAGTTATTAATTCGAGGAAACGTTTACTTTAAAAAATTATGCGAGATGAAAAAAATGCGTTACCTATACATGAGATAGCAACAAATCTACCAGGAAGTAGAATTAAAATCTCCCCACCTTGCACACTTTTACCTGGCTGGTTTTGTATGTTCTGCAAAATGCGTTAAATTTCCCAAAATATGTTATGAAACTGATCTACATAGACAGAAAATAAATTCATTTTACAAAAGGTACCATAAATCACACCCAATGTCAAATGAAAGCAAAATGAATTGAAATGCCGTAGGAGAAAAGGTAACCAGAATTACAAAATAAAAATCAACGTTGACCTTCATACTGAAAGTAACAGCCGTTTCAAAATGTGCGAGGAGTTGTTAATTTCGGCGCTTTTTGTGAGCGATCGTGACTTTACTTTGGAGACTGTAAGAAAAGTTAATGGGTTCCTGAATGTTTTTTATACGGACGAGTACTTCTACACTACATTTTCAAAATCAACTATTCGTTGAGCTGCTTTTTAACTGATACACTCGTACAAAATGAACATTTTGAAAATACGACTTTATTTTATTTATAACTTCATACTACAACTCAGGAAGTCACCTTTCTGAAAGCTTTCAACATTGAATAGTTGTTGTTTTTCGGTTCGTTTGAGAAAAAAAGCTTTAAATTAAACAAAATAAAAAAAAAAACGTTTTAAGCCAAATGACTTCATCATTAGAGGCCAAAGAAAAGTTCCAAGAAAAACATTTAATTTCTAGTTTTCGAAAGGAATATTTCTTATTTACACTTATAGTTGTTTATAATGTAAAAATATGTTTATTAAGTATTGGAAAAGCTTTTAAATGTCACAACCAAAAGAATATGACTATATTTAGTCAGTTCTGATATAAGCTTTCTTAGAAATTCATAGTTGAATATTTTTTGACTTGCATCTTCCCTTGAAATGGCTTATAAATATTCCTAAAAAAGGATATTCATGCTATTATATTTTATACTATGCAACCATTATATGTAAATATAATATGAGTTGTCTTTATCTGAACTATGCTCTGAACAGAACTCTAGCACAACGAGTATACTCAGTTTAGAGCGTGCTCTAAGCGTTCAGATTTGTTTATGAGACACATTTTAGAGCACTTACTGTTATGCTATGTTTATGGCAGTCATATGAGATTTCAAAACACTAGCTTATCATTTAAATCCTAAAATAAAGTTTATGCTTAGTTAGAGCAAACTTAATTACAGCGAACTGCTAAATATTATTACTTTTATGCCAGAAAAACCAGCCTCGTTTATAATTTTGACAAATTTGGATCTCTTTTGTGTTCAGCCAATCATCAAATTATCCGTACTCAGTTTTTTACTCCAAATGCTTAGCCAAATTTTTCTGAGCTCATGGTACGCGCTATGATTATAATCTGAACTGAAAAAAAACACAACTTCTAAGCTTTGAAGAGTCTGAACTAGAAAAGAAACAAGAGACAACTCGCGCACTGCTCTGAACTAAAAAAGAAATACTCCTCCTTGAATTTCCGAAAGCTACGTATGTATTCGATTTTCATTTTTTTTTTTTTTTGTGGCGTTATGTTGGTATTCATGTCCCTCAGTTATGCTGGCTATTTGAATGTTCAGTTAATTTTTAACAGCTAATCGAAAACGAGCCAAAACACGTCCAAGCAAAACAGCTGTCAAATATTAACTGAACATTCAAAATAGCCGTAGCCCGTGGAAATTCAAAATTCGCGATACTTTTTGAATTCATTGCGTTTAATACATATTTCAAGAGTTTTCTAAACATTTCGGAGCATGGAACGCTGTAGATTAATGAATTATTAGAAAAAGGGTCATGGCAAGGAATGTATTGCGTCAGAGACTAAATATTTCTTAATTGACATGGCAAATAAAAAACTTGCCGAGTATTGACAAATGTTAGCAAAACGATCGCCACATTCGCGGATAGATGGTACAGAACCATATTCAAAAATAAGGGCCTTTTATTTCTTACAAAGTTTAATGAAGTAGCCGTTACTTCATTATGAAGACATTTTTACTTAATATACAAGTTCTACCTCATAATGAAGTAAATTGTGTCGATTGTATTAATCAAATAATTTAGCTTTTATCTAGGGTGTTCAGATTCTATATGTACATATATGTAGAAAACGCTAGACCAATCCATTCCTTCTGTTATCCTGGGAAAACTTTTGTTTGACTGTTGCCATGATCTGAATTGTTCACAACAATTTCATATTGTGTTGCTAATTAGCATTTGCTGATGGAAATTTTGGAATAGATTGAAATTAGGGTCTCTTCACAAATTTTGATGAAAATAAATTTGCACGAATATTTATTTTGGATGAAACAAACATGTAAACAACATTTTTGACATATTTAACTTTGAAATTGCAAAAAGTTGCATATTCCCACAAAATTTTGTTGCAAATTATAAATAAATTACAAATTCTTTAAATTAAATATAATTTCCCCTCCTGAAAATGCAAATCGGAATAAAGTGAAATTTTCTTTATTTCCAGTATTATTACTGATGCACAGTACAGTGGAATTATAAAAATAAATTGAAGACATTTTTCATTAATAGTAAAAAAAAAAATATTTTAAAAACAAACTTACATACATTAAAATGCATACCATAAAAAAGGAAAAAAATAAATCAAGAAGTTCATAAACTCTTAATGTTTTGTAAACCCCAAACCTCTAAAAGGGTTAAATATGGCTGCTCTATAGAAATATCACCAGCAAAAGTATGATAAAATAGAGGCGAATTGTCTATAATCAGTAGGATTATGTTCTTATGTGATTTAAAAGGTTATTGCGAGATTAAGGGGTAGGTTAAAGAAATTCCGCGATAAGCGTACAAGTTTAGTTTTTTCTCTTTTGTACCATTTTTATGACATCATTGTAGACCCTGATGTTGATGCCACTCATTCCTCGATACTGCCTCACCTTGACTTGGGTGCTAAGTCTATGTACCACTTATTTCGGGTTGAATCTTACTTTTACCTAACGAAAACTGTGATCCGGGTGTGATTTTGGAGTTTTCTTTCTCCCAGAAAGGTTCCAGACCAATAGTGTCGACGTCAATCTCGTCAAACTACATACGGAAGAAATTCATGTTTAGTTTTGCAAAGTTTCGTGCCAGTGCTACTAACCGTTGATGAGTGCCCTCATGAGAAGACAATGGCTGGCTGGCTGTAGCATTAGGTTATTTTTATCTCATTTTAGTGTATTGTCATCAAAACTGTACAATTTCCTAGCCCTAAGTTTTTATAGGAAGTGGTTGAACTAAACATGCCATGCATACATGTGAAGTTTAAACCTTTGCCTTAAAACAACGTGTGGGAGACGTCATCCCCTTTCTGTGCCTAAAATGAGAATCTCGTATCAGACACGAGATGTCTTGTTCTGGCCAAAAGTGAGAAGGTTCTGTACTATTGTTTGTTACAGTTGCAATATAAACTTTCTATGGTTTTATTAAATAGTAAATTCAATACTATTAATGTTCACTGTTTTGCGCAAAATTGGACCTGTGATGAAACTTCTTTTGTTTACGGCGCATGAGAGAAGCTTTCATCGCAAGTGGTATTCAAAATTGTCGTTCAATTCATAAGGCAAAAGGTTAATAAAAGCTTGTAAAAATTAAAATATCGCGATGGAGAACTGTTAGTTTTCAAAATTTTAAATTAATTTGTATTAATAATAGAAGCGACCGAACTTTTGTTTGCATATCCACCACTTTTAAAATGAACATTTCTTCCAAGTTCCATCAAAATCTGCGGCGAGACTTCAAACTCAATTTGTGCCAACTACGCTTGGTATGTGGTAGATTTTAATGTCTAAACGGGACGATTTTTCTTCTATTTTTTCAGGTTTTACCTAATTTTGTGATGCTATGATGGATTCTAATTACTTTAATTCACTTCACTTTTTAATGCCATTGCCTGGAATAACCTCCAATCGCGTTTCTCGTCATCTATGCTTGCGAAATAAGAAATGCTAATTACAACAGATGATATCATAACTTTAGTGGAATATATTAAAATACCCTTAGCAAAATTTATATTATAGCCTCGAGGGTGAGATCTTTCCAACATTCCTAAAAGAATCTATTATTATACCAATATGTAAAAGAGGAGCCTCAGGTTGGATGAAAACTTAATTTGGAAGGCACATATATCGACGTTGATAAAGAAAATCACATCAATAATAGGAACAATAGGCAGGTCTACAAAGTTAAATGGTTTTGTTTTCAGGCCAGTATATAATTCTCACGTATTGAGTCACATAAAGTACCTAATAAACATCTGGTCACAATCGCCGCAATACAATCTCGAACGTTTACAGAGGTTAATGAACAAGGCTCTCAAGATATTTTATCGTCTTCCGTGGGACACGATGTTTATAGTATCAGGAATAATTTTAACTTGGAGGAAGTAATTTATATAGAAAAGGCAAAGGTAATAAGAATGGATAAGGCGAGAACGGAAAGGAACCGTACAGGACTCATCAATAGCGCAAGTGATATTTATAAGGATAGGAGTTCTAAACAAATTCACCATAGGCATAATGAATTGTGTTAGAAAAGGACCAACTATAAAATAAGTATGAGTGCAGTTATAATAAATAATATTAATCACTACGTGGTAATAATAAGTAAGATTAAGTAATTATTTACATAAATTATTTTTCAAAAGAACACCCCTTTCACTTGCATCAAAAAAATTTTATAAGAGCGATACCGTTTCCGCTTCGCTGGGTGTGATTGGTTCATAATTTCTCGCTCCCGCTGAGTTCCGCCAAAATTCGCTCCCGCGGTTTCACGTCGTTCTGGGAAAGCCTTTATATGTTCAAACTGCTCTTATACCAGTGCCCAGCTATTTGAGCAGTTTTGGTGATAATTACTTTTCTTTTAAATCGAAGTGATATAGACATTTTAGGAAAATATCCAGAGTCTAAATTCTAATGCCAGAGAGGTATAGAATTAGGTGAATGCTGAGAAGTGCGTCATAAATTCTATTATTATTAATTCTCTTCTTTTGAGAAAGTGGCTTTATAGTTAGGCTCTAAACCACTGTTCATAACTAGTAGCTGAGACGCATTCACCTCCCCATAGATGGCTGTGCTTCTTCAGTTGACAAGTGACAGTGGCTGGCAATTTCCTTTTGACAATTAAAGCGCAGCTGGTGGCAGAGCGTAGCATGTCGGACGGAATTTCAACGGAACCTTATAAAGTGTACGAAATTAGTAGACTAAAGGCTTTTAATTTTAATTTAAATATTTCAGTACTTTGACCATCCCGTTTCCGTCGAGGCGACAGGCCGAGGTGGCGTACGATGTGTTGCGAGTCGACGCGGAACCGAAGAGGAGCTTCATAACAAAACAAATCGCCTTAAAAGAGCAGTCGCTGCACGTCGAATTTACCGGGGAGCTTGCGAAGAATATTCGAGTCGGGGTGAGCGCCTTTTTTGAAGCCCTTATCCTCTGCTGTGAAGTGCAGCAGGAGTTCGGTCCGGAGGCCGAGAAGTACAACTTTTACGATGGGTGAGCACACGCCGGCCCCAACTCCCGGCCGAGCGGTGTACGGCTTTGCGCTGTTCCTCGTCGCTCATACTCTTTTCATTATCTACGTTATCTGGGCGTTTGTCCCAACCAAAATATTGGAAAATGAACTCGGGCTCTTCTATCTCCCTGACAAATACTTTGCCCTTTACATCCCTGTCCTCATCCTTTGCGCGGTCACCGTGTTCGCCTTTTTCATTTACCCCGCATTGAATTTCGCCATGACCCCTGATGTGGACCTTATCTGTACGGTTCGGGACAAGAACTCAATCCTGAGGTGCAAATTTCGAGACGCCGACAGCAGGAGGTGCGACAACAAAGTGGCCACGAATTTCGAGAAGGAGTGGCGTATTCCTGACTACTGCACCTTGCACGAACAGTTCCCTAACGAGCCAGAAAAGTGCAAACTCGGCGAGGAGCTCATTAGTAACGCTTGCGATTGTCCGGAGCACTGCGACTGCCTGCTCAGGAACAATTCGGATCACATAAACTCTTTGCGGAATCGATTCAGCGTGCCCTCCGTCAGCGATCTCGATCTGTCCGAGGTATGTCTTCAAGTTTTTGATGGTTGCGGATGAATTACTTTTTCAGAAGTTTGTAATAAATGTGTAAGATTGTTTGTAGGTGTTTTCTTTCGATCGCTTTTGCTTTAAAAAGTGTTTTCCCCAATTTACCAAATAAAAAAAGTTATTACCTTTCCGAATTTTATGAAAAGTTTTAGCTTAATATTTAAAAATTGCAATTTAGTGCCAAACCAAAAATGTGGTGAGTTTTACATTTCTGGCACTAAAAAACAATTTTTACCTTATGTAAATGCATTAAAATTCCCTTTTCGAAGTTGTTAGTAACCCTCATTCTTTTTAAAAAGGTAATTGAATTCATGGACCCTGTTACATCATAGCAAACATTATTCCCGGCAACCTATTCTAATTTGTCACATCTTTTAATGCGAAAAAAATAGACAGCGATACCGCTGATTCGAAACATATCCTTCCATCCCTCTCTGGCAATGGGTTGTCAAATTAACGGAGGTATGTCTGCGATCAGTGAAATGTTTTCGTTCGAGTGCGGTAAAAGGCCGTCGATTTTGAACTATTAAAATTATTATTTCCATTTGACAGCGGATTTATAATACAAAAATTTATTAATAAATTTGTTTCTACTAAATTTGATTCGCGTGAAAAGTTTTCGATTAGCTTAGGCCATTGTACGAAAATGCAAATCCATATTTATAAATTAGAACATATCTTTTTAGCCACCCTGCCCGTAATCATGTAAACGTAGCAACATTCTTCCTTTAAATGCTCACTTGGGTGGGTACTTTTACGTTAACTTAGTTTACGTCTTATCGACTAAGCGTTTGTTGGGTGTACACAATTCGCTTGTAAATTAATTTTAATAAAGATGCCGTTGACCGCCGAAGCTGCAGCTCAACAAGTTCAGGTATTTATGAAATGACATAGTTTAATGAAACTTTGACGGAAATAAGGGTTTAAGGTAGGAATACGGAAAACCGATTTCAAAACAAACAAAGTGGCAATTTTCAATGCTAAATTCTACAAAATTACGATTTCACTAAAAACTCGCGAATTTCCCAAACGCACTACAATATGACCTTTCTTTTTGTAACAAGGAAAGTATGCATATATTTAAAATAAGGACCTGTACAACAAAAATAAATGCAAACAAGGATCTTACCTGCGTTATTTTCAACAAATGGTGTACTCCGTAAATACGTCCCTCTGCTTGCCTCCGCGCGAAAAGGGATATTTAAATGTAAAAAAAAAAATACATTGGCCGTGTAAATAGTAGTGAAAAGTTCATAGTATATTTCGGAAACTATAGCCGACAGCCAAGAAATTCTTTCAGATCCTTCCGTTTTAGATGAAACGAAAGGCTTCTAAAAAATTTCATTGAAATCGATGTTTTCCCTATTCCTAACTTGTTCCGAAGTAAGTTCACTATGCGTAAAAACTTATATTTAAATATACCTCAGGCGGGACGGGCAAACTACTTCTAAAAACGATTTTAACATTTTTATTTTGAATAGTTGGATAAGCTTTGCAAACAAACGGCCATACAGCATATATAGTTTTTTTGCGATTTTTTGGTGTATTACCCTTTAATCAGATGCAGATACCCACCCTATAAAATAAATTTTATTCATCGTGGAGTAATAAGTCTTAAGATTGTGTTATAATACCGTTCTTTCGCTTGCTTTCACTTCTTATTTTGATATAAAGAATTTTGCGTCAGAATCGGATAAGTTCTAGAAAATTTTGAATCTTAATTCCGATGGAATTAAATCCTTTCGGACTGTAGGATATTTTAACTCTTAATGATCGAGAGACGTCACTAACTGGGTCATGGCAATTATGCCAAAGAAATTCCAATACGACAGCACATTAAGAATTTAGTTTTTATTTAACATTAATGTATTTTATTTGAGTTTAGAAGTGCTATTTAAGGGTTTCTTATGAAATTTGTATAAGTTTTCAGTTAGTTTTCTGTTGTCTTATGGAATTACTAAAAAGGTTCTCGACCGTTAAGGGTTAAAACAGACTGACCATATGAAACTTTATAGAAATCGTCGAATACTTTATAATATTCGCCGCTTCAAATATTCTACATTCCGAATGCAATTAAATTCTGGCGGGATCAGATTAATATAAATTTTACGAATTCATGCCCAAAGTTCCTAAAGTCCAAATTTATTCGCTTCATTTCCTTTTTTTTTAACTGTGATAGTCTTAGATTTCGTTTTATTTGTCATATAAATAAATTTTAGAATTTTGAGTCAAAATGTATAGTATTGTGATTTTTCTGATGATATTTTTAAAACTACGGTATGAAAAACATAAACTGACAATATAATAAAATGGGCATAACGAGCAATTTCAAGTAAGTTTTTCAATTACATTTGATTGCTGCTATCAACAAGAAAATAATATTTTTATGCTTTTGACTTTCGCATTATTATTATCGGACGGCGAGACAAGTAGGTTTAGTTTTTCCACTTTTGGTATGGACTCATAAAACTGCAAATCCTAAACTCATGCCTACTTAACGCGGAAAATAGTTTAGTGTAATTTGTTAATGTATTTATATTTATTTATATACCATACTAGCTGAGTAGCCCAGTTTTGAGCCTGTGTATCATAAATATAGGGTGTTTCAGATTGCGTGGTTATTATTTAGTTAAAGACTTCTCAAGGGTTCTAGTTTGATATTTTACCACTAAAAATTTGTGGATTTGACATAGGACCACATCTGAAAGGACTTGCGTTTTCTTAAATAAATATATTATTATTATTATTATTATTATTGGAGTGGGCGAGACGTGTAGCCTCGAGCGCTCAGACATTTTTGTCCATTGCACCATTGATCCATTATGTTCGTAGAGTACAATACCATGGTTATCGTGGGATTCGAACCCACAGCCTCTTGGACGGTACGCGTTGACAACTGATCTACCGTAGGCCCCAAAATAAATATATACTCGTATAAATATTCAGGGTTTTTCTTTATTGATTTTCATCGTTGTTTTAGTATATAAATATGAGAATAGTTCTCGCAAAGTAACTTTAGTAATAATTGTCAATGAAATCCTTTCCGTCAACTTTAATTAATGGAGTTATGATATGATATTATAACATCTCCAAAAACTCTCAAATACCAATTATGACAATTCGTTGAGATTTACAATTGTTGGCAGTAATTTTAAAACCATTTAAATTATACTCATAAAAAGTAACCTATATGTTGAGTTGGAATATCTATTACGTCCAGTCAAAACATGAAAATTATTGCCCCAATCCTTTAAGCGTGATTAAGCAACAAACTTTCGATTTTAGATGCAGGGTGTTTTCTAATGGGTATACCAAAATGAGTGGTATGAAAGATCTGATCTAGACATGCAAAAAATTGTATGATTGGGGGATTCTTGCCGACCGTTTGGGAGGTATAGTGTAATTCGTAAATTCTAGTTTTCTGTGCATACCGCACATCACTATTTTATTTTTATCTTTTGATTTACTCAGGGTATTGAACTTATACCTTTCGGTACGTTAGAGTTGGCCGCGGTTATACATTTGCTGCACAAGATAGTTTTTCACGAGAATGGTTGCACTGTACGGTAGTGTAAGCCGCGAAAATATGTTTTGCTGCAAACACAGTGTAAAGTTTTCATTCGAAGCAGCGCCGCTCAGAGTGGGCATTGATAGAAATATCGAGCTCCTGGTCACCACCCATGGAAATAAAATAACGAACTTGTAGATGATAACAAAAGTGAAATAAAAGCCAAATAATTAGAGCAGCTGTCGACTTTACGCACAGAATGTAAACTATGGGGAATGATCATATTCATAGAAATTTCCGTGAATGCCCACTTTAGGCGGCGGTCCTATCCGAAGAACGTTTCGTAGATGCCGATTATAGGCGGCATTATTACCGAAATGGTTAAATCCAGAATTTGGTAGTGCGCTTCTAAATTTTCTAAACATTCACGCAGGATCGACTGAAGGCTCTACAATTTTTAATTCACGACATTGAAATGGAGAGAAAAGGAAATGAAGGCAATTTGAGCAGTATCATTCGAGCGCAAGAGAAATTCAATTTTGATGATAAAACTAGCATCCCGCAACATAAAATGAAAAGCTTGTACAAGATGGGTTTGAATGATGCGGCAAAGGAAGAAGCACTTATTCGCCAAGCCCTTGCAAAAATTCAAGAAATTCGAAATATTCGGAACGAGAGACGCATCCAAGCACGAAATGCCGGAAGTAAAGAAACTATTCGAAGAGGTGCTCTTATGAAAATGCTCCAAATCTCGGCCAAAACATTGCCACTGTTCGTTAGTAAACCAAACGATAAGGTGCCACCGCTTTGCGGTGCGATTCCAGCTCTATCAAATTACATAGCAAAGCCCGGAGATATGGTTGCAGCTTTAGTCAATGGGGTCGAGGGTGAGAATTGGATTTTAGCTGAAGTTGTTCAATTTCTACATGGACATAACAAGTATGAGGTGGATGATATCGACGAAGAGCAGAAAGATAGACATGTTCTTAGTAAGCGCAAAATCATCCCGCTACCTCTGATGAGAGCAAATCCTGAAACTGATGGGCATGCCTTGTTCCCGAAAAATATGATGGGTATGATTTTGGGTAAGTAATCAGAGCCTTTCATTGATGCAATCTGTTTTACAGTGTTGGCTCTATATCCTCAAACAACCTGTTTCTACAAAGCCATTATAAATCGCTTGCCTACAACAGCAACTGAAGAATATGATGTTCTATTTGAAGATAACAATTACTCTGATGGGCACTCTCCGCCCCTTCCTGTTGCCCAGCAGTACGTGATCGGATATAAACCGATTAAAAAATGTGGATCTATTTCATCGGCTTGACACCAATGCTATTCGGATGCATCGGCCGAGGATTGACTGTAATCGTTCTATTTTCAAATAAATTTGTAAGCAGCTATTACAGAATTTTAAGAATTTAACTCTTTTGTTCCCAGAATTTTAGAGTTCAAACAAGAGAATGGAGGTGTCACATGACGCTGGTAGCGACAGAGTTCAGACATCTGTTCAAGCGAGTTGGTAGTGTTTTATAAGGATTTTTGCTCTAATTCAGTTGTTAGTTTTTAAGTAGTTCTTAAACATATATACTTACGTTTATAGTTATTATATAATAAAGCGCCCGCATATAATTGATTGTAGTATGGGTACTTTCATATTCAAAAAATAGTGCTTCTCATTTTCTACCCTTAAACATTTGCATGCAAGGAAATGTAATTTTTCCAATATCTACGATTTAAATTTTCCTCTACAGTATAATAATTTATTAAATTATCCAAAAATATAAAGATACAAAAATTCATCTGAGAATTAAAAAAAAATATTTTCCTTTGTATAGAGTAATATCAAAGAAGTGGATCAGCGATGTCAGTTACTCGTAAATACCACGGTTTTGTGTGGTTCAGCAACAACCTTTTCATTTAACTTTCTTTGTAGTTTTCACGCTACTGTGGGGCGGTGGGTGTTTGGGAAATCGGCTACAGTGGAGTTTGGGAAATATCACTCTTTTTCTCCTGTAAATTTAAACAATTTTATGCTAGTATTTTTGCACTAGATGAAAACACCAATTTACTTTTAATGTACTCATTTAAAACTACACGTTTCGTTTCCTCCTACATAGAAAAATATTCGATATTCGTCTGTCTATAAACGGATAGAATTGAATTTACCTTTGAAACTTTGATTTAAAACCAGGACTTATCAAAGTGGTAAACTTTTTCTATAGAGCGGTAGAAGGTCAATAAAATCATATTTCTAGGAATGTTAATTTAAAACTTATGGAAATGGGGAATTCATTGCCTTGCAGATTGAAATTATTAATTGACAAATCGTTCCATCTCATACTTTATTGATAAATTTCTCTTACACCATAAAAAAAAACACTATATCTAACAGGTCTCCAGTTCGGGGAGGAGTGGAATTTTGTTCGTAATTGCAAACTTTTTCAAAGCCTCATACTTGTTCCGCCAATTTTCAATTTCCCGTCGTATCGAGTCGTTTTCATCCTGCATCAACTCAAGATCGCGCCACTCTTGGGATTTTTCCGTTTCGAGGACGTCCTTTTGCTCAATACGTTTAATGCGGCAGCTCGCAGCGTAACCTCTGTTTTTGAGCGTACGCCGTCGCTGTTTCATACGAACTATCTCCTCCCTAGTCAAACCTCGCAATTTTAGCGTCCTGTTTAAATCCCGGACGGAAATTGTTACTAGCTCATCATCGCTTATATCCGGAATTGGACATGGAGACAGAGGTGCCTAGAAAGGAGAATTTGTATTATTTATTATATATATTGTTCTGGAGGACGCACCAGTGAAGATTTCCGTTCACGTTTAAGTTCCTGAGGCATTTTGGTTGGTGTAATAAAACACAATTGCTGAGTAAAACAACTCAATATGTCTACTACTCAAAAATGTCGCAAGTGCTTTGACATTAGATTGACAGTAGGTAGAAAACAATGTATAGCAGTGAATTTAATAAAGGATTGGGTAGAAATATGTGCTTAATATTTATTGTAGTTACTTTATAAAGCAAATTACCCACTTTAATACTTTAGAACTTTTAGAATATTTTGCTTCTTCTTCTTTTTAGTTTTTCGAATTCTTGCATTTTACTGTCAGAAATCAGCTGTAACTTCCTATGCAGAGAATTGTCAACAAATCTTTAAATTAAGCCTACAATCTTAGCAAATGGTATTTGTACGGCTACTGCCAAATAATGTTTGATGAGCCAACTTGTAGATTATGTTTATCAACCGAAGGATTACTAGATGACATTTCTTCACTTCCTGGAATGGATCAAAAGATATTTGAATGCACTAGTCTACAGGTATGAATAATTTTCAATTATTTAAATGCGAATTAATACCCTAACCAGCGATACTTGCAAAAGATAACGAATGTAAAGGGTCTCCCGAAGGGCATTTGTGAAACTTGTAAATCGGAAATTTTCATATGGTACAAATTCAAAAAGCAATGCTTAGCCACTGATGAGTATCTTAAAAAGAAACTGGAGGAGCTCCCGTCTCAAAAAGAGGCACTAGATGACGAAGAGGGACAGCACATGGATTTGGGAGTCGACCTTGGTGGAGATGAAATTGAGATTAAAGAGGAACTACTGCACATCACTTTCGAGACGGTGGAAGAGGACGACCTGCACGAGGACATGAAAAGCGACGAGGCTGTAGAGGTCATTCCAGTAGATGAGACGGACAGCCAGGAGGATGATTTGGGTGAATCTCAGTCATTTCTAGACGCGGATGTTACAAGGATTGGGAGAAACACGAAATCAAAAGCTGCTGAGGTTAAACTTTGAACTGCAGCTTTTGCAGATAATTAAAACCTCTTTTTTTTAATAGGTCTGGAGAGTATCCGACGGGAAACGAGTAAAATACCACACGAAATGCGAAGTGTGTGGCAAATTCCAGCAGAACTTAAAGCAGCACATGCTCATTCACACAGACGAAATGCCATTCCGATGTCCTTACTGCGACCGGGGTTTTCGGCAGAGGAGCAATTTTAAGCATCATGTTTACATCCACACAGGCGAGAAACCATATAAATGCAAACTATGCGAAAAGGCCTTTTCTGACCCGGCGTCCTTGAGGTCACACATGGTCCAACATACGGGGGAGCGCCGATACCGTTGTGAAATTTGTGGCAAAGCTTTTGGCCACTCGCACACTCTAAGCGCCCATCGCCGGATTCACACGCAAGATAGGAGGCACAGCTGCGAATACTGTGCTAAGCGCTTTTTGTCGAAGCATGCACTAAAGAAACATGTGCGAACGCATACTGGAGAAAAACCCTATAAATGCGAGCAGTGCCCTAAAACGTTCTCCACATCGGGGAACTTGTCCACCCATCGAAGGGTTCACACTAAAGAGAGACCTTATTCGTGTACCATTTGCGGATTGGATTTCGCCTACAGGTGCGTTCTTAACACTCATATGAAAAGACATGGTAACAACGAGCCTCAAAATGAAGACGATAAACTTGTGTACGAAGACGAAGTCAATAAGTAGTACTATTAAAATAGTTATTCTAATAGTACTGCGCTTACCTACAAGGCGTCCCAACTAAGGCGCTTTTGCTTCGTAGGACAAGATTCCTTATGTGATATGGATTCAAAAACTTTTGAATTTGGAGCTGATGCACTCTCTCCAAAATAACTATCCTTCAAAATGTTTGAGTAAGTTTTTATAGAATTAATACTTTTTTATGGACGGGGTTGAGGACTATCTGGCTCTGCACCTTTCTTGCTGGAAACATTTTACGTTCTTAAATTGAATTTTTGTCTTTTTTTTTCAAGAAAATAACTACTTTTTAAAAGAAGAAACATTAAGGTGTCGTTATGCCTGTATTTTAAAATCCTGGAAGAATTATTTTAATTTAAGCCTAATACCTAATACGTAAAGTTTAGTAAGTTAAGTAGTCACTTTACAATATCTTATAAACTTGAATAATAGGCACAAAATTATGTTTATGACGTAATATTTAATTTTGACTTATATATATATAAAGAAAATACCACATAGAATTATAAATTAATGATTTTCGGATTTTTTTCCCTTTATTTGTTGTGCTATGAAATCTTTTGTGCCAGGCAGGTGATTTCTTAAGATATCAGACTTTACAAAAATGTACATCAATTTACTGTAAAGAAAGTTCGTCACCGTCACCAGAAATGTTCATCTGCAAGTATAATTTAATTACCCCAGAGTTTATTCAGCCTAAAATTCACCAGCTACAAATTCGATTAGGACAATAGCCGTTTTGATTATTTAGCGATTTATGTTAACTTATCTATCAATTTAACTGTACAAAAGAGAGTATGTACATTTTAAGCATAAAGTGAGTCGTAATAAAGTCCTGTAAGCAACATCAATATTTCTTGTTACCGCCCCCACCAATGGTAAGCATAGTAGTTATAATTCACAAGTAGCCGCTCTCACCAGAGGTAATCACAACTCACTGAATCTTTTAGAATTATTAACTAAGGAAATTGAATACTAGTTGTGTAAAACTAATACCGGACATTTTCTGTATGTAAGAAATTTTTGTAATGCTTATGTAACTGTTGGTTATTTTTGTATATCAGTTTTTATTCAGTTTGTAGTGTTTCCTAATTTTTAATCCTGAGTCACGCATGATTCCACGAAATTTAAAAATTTGAAACTTTGAAACTACATAACAATTCAAGTTGAAAAAAGAATATATGCAGTGTAAAACGCCTTTGGACTATGAAGATGCATGTCGTAGTAGTTTTGAAGTTGAATTGGGCATTATCTATTATACTATTTCGAAATGAAAAATTAATGATTGCTTAATTTTTGAATGTGAACTTTATTTTTAATAATCTTGATATTCACATGAATTTTATAAATACAAAATATAAGTTAATCGATATATAACACAAAACTTAATACCACATGCTTGTACAAGAGTAACCAAGTCGCTTGCACTTTTCACAAAGATGTTGAGGATGTATTTTTAACTGGTCAGACACATCCAATCCATCTGGTTTATCAAGAGGTCGTTGTTTGTGCGGGTAAACGTTTAAATGGCATTTAGTGCACTCTTGGCCCATGTTCGCCCATGAGTTTGCGGACATCCACTTCCTTTTACATTTGGGACATTTGTACTCCCCAAAGCATCGTTTTTTGCCTTGGTATGGAGTTTTATTCTTTGATTTTGCCTGATATTAAATCGTTGTATACATGCAAAATAAATATAACAAACTAGAGAAATAAATTACCCCTTGCATAATAATCCCCTTCTCGTGCTTTCAATTTTTAAAAATCTGTTTCTTCCACTAACTGTAGATGTTTGTGCAGTTCATTTTATATAAGTAGACTGTTCGATGCAATGATGGTTAATACAATGGCAAAAATCATCTAAGTAATACAATGTGGTATTATCAATATAATATAGCCAAAGGTCATCAAATACAAGATATAACACTTGTGACGTTTCTCCTTATCTTTTTTTTACTTTGGTCTCGTTACCCGATGATACTTAGTCCCGCCTTCAGAAATGCGTGGTAAAAAAACGCTATACAGTATTATCTACACTGTAAGTGCTATAGATGAGAATACTTGGTGCCTATTCTTATCTCTTTCATTCTTTTTAAAATTTAGATAAGGCATGGGAAGCAGTTCTTTGCTGCTTTTTCCAATGGGAAAATTTTCCCTACACAGTTTTAGAAATTGCATGTGAGTTAAAGCTTTGGGCTTGTATATAGATCTTTTTTACATTTCGCCAGCCAGAGCAACGGACACTTTGGAAGACTTTAACATACCTTTAAAAACGTGCAGTGAAAAAATGTAAACAGCCAGCATTCGTATATTTGATGTGTGTGCTGCGTGCCTCTGCCTAATCGTCTCGATTTAGAATTTTTCTATATAACTTACTTATGAGAATGTTTTCAAATTCGATTTTTAATGTTGTAACTAACTTTATTTTCCGCGAAAAAAAAATTTAACACTTTCTCATTTAACCCAACATTTATCAATTAAAATCGCTGAATTTGAGGATCCGGTTAAATCATAACCACTTTTTCCTTATAGTGTATCCAATAAGCATAAATTATGAATGTTCTGAAATAACTTTGATCACATCGACATGTAAACAAAAATTAATCCTGATGTTAGGACTAATTCTTTTCCCTACCGTAATTGGTTCTATCTTTGCATTGCGAAAAAATAAATATCGATAGCGCTGATGAATACATTTTCTCGCCTCCAACACAGTTGGTTGGCAAATTAATGAACTCTTGAGACAGGAAATTGAGCGGTCCAGGTTCATCTTTGTATGTATGACTGTGGTTTGATGAGAAAGCCGTTAAAAAAAATCTGAGGCGTTATATGGCCACTCGCGCAAACTAAGAATTGTGAAAAAACCCAGGGAGCCCTAGGTTTTGGTATCTCATCGAACGCTTCTATAAGATCGAAGGAGATGTAGAAAAGTAGAGCTATTGCGAAGTGACTTCATTTTAAAATAAAAGTATTTAAAAGGATTTGTGAGTGCTTAAAGTGAATATATAATTTATTTTAACATTTTTCCATGAGAAATCAATTTTTCTTCATACATATTTATACTAAATTCTCCTTAAAATGCCGCTGCCGTTTCATCGAATTTTTTATTTATTTATCGCTTATTACAAGCTACACAATACACTACAGCACCAATTCTCCCCACCCTACTTCAGTTTGCTGTAAAATAATCATCGAACACCGATTTCAAATCATGTGGAGCACCAAGTTTTTTATAAAAATTCTCATCGAACGCTTCAAGTGTGTCTCGATGCACCTTGCAGCTTATCAGTGTCATTAAAATAACGATTTGATGATAAGGATAATAATAACACAAATAAAGGCATGAAAATAATGGAATAATATTTTTCTGAATTTGCATTTTGAATATGTACATATGTGCCCATTTTAATGGAAACAAATCAAATCACCAATGCAATCCCACGATAGGTGAAAAATGATTCAGTGATGCGAGGCTCATTTTTTGATAATAGTAATGAATGAATGAATAAAAATGAAAGTTTGGTATTACTACTTTTAATCAAATCCGAAGCAATTAAACAGTAAATAATAAGAGATAAACAATTGAATTCAAAACAAATTACATGTTATGTATAAAGATCTGTAATGATTAATGGTATCTCACCGGAAAAAAGTTTCATACTTGTGTGATTCGTTGAATTGTCTGTTAGCTTGCAGTTGGCTGAATTATAGCCGATCAAAGTTCGAATGCTAGTTACTACAGGGGCCTCGGATAGCATAGCATAGGCATAGGCATAGGGTTTGATTCCCATATGAAAACTCTGGTTAAAAACTAAAAATAACACATCCGAGTAGTATGTTCTGGTAGATGTCTCGAGTCTTCTCTTCGTATTTCTCATGACACAGTGGGTTTTTGATTTTTTTATTAAGTTAAAAAGGTCCCATGAAACAGTGGGTTTTGATATTTTTATTTTAATAAATAGGTCTACTTGATTTAGGATCTGAAGGTATTTCTTCAAAAATGTCGGTTCGATTATGTCTTCAATGCCAGCAATTTTCCGCTTTAATTCATAATAAATTTAAAACAAAGAAACACACGGTTATGAACTACAAAAATTCACTGCATCACACAATGCGCCAAACTTAATACATTCAACCCGACGTGGACCACCGGTGGTTCACAGGCATGCTTACATCTGGCGGCATAAACCACCGGTGGTCCACACCTAGTTTGCTCCGTCTGGCGGCGTGGATCACCGGTGGTTTACATATATACTATATGATAACGTAAACAAGCACCGCCAGAAGAATAAACAACTTATCATCTCGTGCACGCCGATCATAGAGACTTTGAAAAAGTGCGCCGGGTTGAACGCGTTAAGCACATCAGCACATGCAATTTACTGATGCATTTGATTTGTATAAATTTTTGTTTGTTCACTTATTTACACACTACCTAGCTGATTAAGCCGGCTTCGAACGGTGCACGTAAAGATCAGTAATTGGTTCTAGCTGGTATTAAAATTTTTAAAAATTACCTTTATATATTCCGTTAGCATTTCTACATTACCCTCAATCAGTTTTTAGTAAATATTTTCTATGTAGGTACAGACACGGCATTTTTACAGTTTTATTATTATAGATATATTTTATATACTATAGATTTGAAATCAATGGCCCCTTAAATAAATTTCGCTGTGCCCGCTACTACGTTGGGTTGGACTTCGAATTATGTGTTCTCAAATAAATAGTATCCTATATTATTCTTAGCTCAATCTTTTAGCAGCTCTAGGGGATTGTAAAATATTTGACTGTTTTCTAGGCATTGTTATTATGGTTTAACCTAATCACAAACCAAACTGAAGAATCATATATGGTTAAACTTATCGAAAAAAGCTAAAATCCAAAGTAAACTCAGTAAATCCGTTTATCCTAGCCAAATCAATCTATTTTAAAAGTATGTTGCGCAACGGTATCACAACAATGGGAATTACTATTGTCGTAATCATATCATTGCGCCGTTTATTTAGGTAAACTTCTGAAAAATGTCATTAACGCGTTTTAAAAATAAAGAACAGCGCCATATGTTGCTTTTTCGGAGAATTACAAGATGGTAAAAACAACTTCTTAAAATTTAAATGAATACATCTTTTTTCCCTTGAACCGATTTCGATGAAATAAGTAACCCGTGAAATCTCCATGAAAGTCTAGTAGTTTCGGAGATTAGCGTATACAAACAGACACATGACATTTTCAAAAATGGCCTTTTTGTGTTATCCTTCCAATATTACCCCTAATCAGTTTTTGGTAAATATTTTCTATGTACAGACACGGCGTTTCTACAGTTTTATTATTACAGACTTACTGACGCTGTATAGCATTGCCAAAAAATATTAAACTGTATGACTATGAATAACTCTAACTTTTCAAGGTGGGTTAAAATACATCCCTACCATGCATAAAAAGTTAAGTAAAAGGTGGTATAGTTTTTAAGCCACCTAGCCTCAAAGAGTTAATGACTATGCTAGCTAATCCAGGTTTAGGTTATGCTAAGATCAATGTAAATAAAAATGCCAGCGAGACAGATTCCATTTTTATCTATTTTTCTTTATTTCCTTGGAATAGGGGTAAAATGCGGCCTCATTTAAAAGTTAACTTTCTTTGTAAAACTATAATAACAACTTTTAAACAATTCTTTACGTTCTTGCAACCGGAGTTATCATTATTCATAAGTTTTAAGGTAATCCAAACCGCTAATACAGTTGAACAAAGCCTATAATTAATCTAAATGGAGACAAAAGCTAAAAGGACAAACTTTCATATTTTTATGTGCTGCAACAATTTCTAAGAATTGAAGGGGTGAAAGTTTTATTGAAAATTATTAAAAGATTTTAGAAATGACCACAAATAGTGAAACCACATCAGTTCGTCTCCGTTCTACGTATTTTTAAGAATCTAATTCATTTCATTCCCATTTGCATTTTTTCAACAAAGAAAATGAGCTTGATAAAAAGTATCAGATCATCCCATAAGTAATACTAAAATTTCCACGGATACCCCTACGGGGCTTAATAGATTTTTTTTATATGAAGACGTAGCTATGCAACATTACAACAATGTCCATCGAAAGCGATGTTGGGTGGATTATCATGCGCCATTAATTTCTCAACCTCGTCCTAGACTGCATCCGCGGTAGGTGTTGCTCTATGTTTAGTTGGATATTCGCTAACATAAAGGGAGTTCTATTTTATCAGGATAACGTTCGGCGTCATGTTTCTCATCGCACTTTGGAAAAAATAACAGAGTTTGGGTGAGAAAGGATGATGCAACCTCCGTATTCACCGGCCATCGCCCCGTCCGATTTTCATTTATTCCGAAGTCTGCAATCATTTTTAAAGGATACAAATTTGACTAATGTGCAAGACGTTGAAACAACCCTTTAAAATATCTTCACTTCCAAACCACAGGACTTTTACAAACGGAGAATCACTGAACTTCCTGAGCGATGGAGAACCATTGTAGAAAATGAGGGAAAATATATAGGTGACTAAATAAAAAAATTTTTCATTTCTCATTAGCCTATAGAAAGTAACTTCGGAAATTTCGCATTATTTATGACCTGATACCTGATACTGGTTTTTCTATGGAAAGGTTGTAAGTTTATTCAAAGCGATAAATTAAAATAAATACCATTTCTAATACTATCTCGCTTGTTTTGTTTTGGGCTTTATTGGGTCCAAGTACATATATAAAAATGTAAAGCAAATACATTCAATTAGTTTTGAATATTTTATTTTTAAAATTTTATATTCGTTTTTTTTCTATTCATAAAGAATAATATAACAAGTTTATCGATGTATATAAAACTATAAAAATATACAGAGCGTAATCAATAAATATATACACATTGAATAGCTGTTTGCGTTGCATTTCTAGAGCAAAATATTTCCAATATATATCTACACAAATAAATATGCTCTGGAGATATTAAGTTGCTTTGCTGCGTGATTATCACTAAATAAACTAAAGTTTCGTGTTTATCTAATTATGTGTGCGATAAATGCAAAATGCAAAACTTTTACAATTTAAAGAGTCTAAAAATCGTTTATGAAGTCAGTACTTAACATGAATTATAAATGTTAAATAAATAAAAGCAAAAAAAAAAATAAAAATTAGAAAAAACTTATTACTGAACCCTTCTACAATAGTAACCAAGGGTTTTGCATTTTTCACAAAGAAGTTGAGGATGTATTTTTGACTGGTCAGACACATCCAATCCATCTGGTTTATCAAGAGGTCGTTGTTTGTGCGGGTAAACGTTTAAGTGGCATTTGATACACTCTTGGCCCATATTGGCCCAAGAGTTTCCGGACATCCACTTCCTTTTACATTTGGGACATTTGTACTCCCCAAAGCATCGCTTTTTGCCTTGGTATGGAGTTTTCCCTTCGCCTTTTGGTCTCGCCTAAAATGAAATTATTATCAAAGATCAAATATGCAATTGTATATAATACTTTAGTACAAAACACTGAGTCAAATCATCACTTCTATATTAACTTCTTTTACTAAGGAACTCATATCAATTGTTCTATTGTTTACACAATTTTTAAATATTTTTATACGCGTACCAAAGTTGTAAAGTATATATTTATTATATTTTTGCAATAAGGTCCCACCGAACTACTACCTATTTCTAAATTTAAATTTCATTTCTGTTAAATAATTGAGCCGTTTATTTTGAAAGTGGTGCAAGTCCAAAATGTCATAAGAACTATTTTACTTTAAAAGATTATAACAAAATCTTTTTTATGACATATGAACACTTTCAAAATAAACGGCTCAATTAATGGGAATTAGTAAGGTAAAGAATGAAATGTAGAATTATAAATTTAAAAACGACTTAATTTCCAAGGAATACTCGTTTTTAATTCTTTAATTTTGGAATCTAAATAACAAAATTAAAAAAATGGAGTGAAGTTTATAACTAAAAAATAATTTGTCTGTAACTATAAAAAATGATTATACAATACAAATAGTATTTTTCTATAGTACCTGCGGGCAATCGCGAATGAAGTGCCCTTTTCTAAAGCATAAATGGCATAAGTAGTTTAAGGGGGGTTGTCGAAGTTGCTTTGGCTGTTGCAAAGACGGGAGTAGTGCCAGGTCGTTTAATTGATCGCATAATTCTGTAATCACATCATTCGAAGAAGGGCTCAAAAGTCCACCATTGTTTGTATCGTTAATGGATCCATTTGTATTGAAAGTGTAACTTTGGGCCCCTGAAAATGGACTCCAAATTGTTGAAGCATAAAGCTTAGATTGCTGTAATAGAAGAACAAATATTTCAATTATTAAATGCATATGATTTTATTTTATTGAAGAGTATTAGTACTAATTAAACACAAACCTGAAAGATTTACAAATAATTGAAAACCCTTTAGTGTACATTTAAAATATTACTTGCTTCTCAATTCAATGATTATGTATACCTATATCTTTATATATTTATATACTAGCTTCAGGACTTAAAATTCTATTTATGTTAGCTAGTTATAAGGTAATCTAGAAATATTTTATAATCAACTTTAAACAACATTCAGCTTATTAACGAAAAAGCTTGCCAATTAATTTTTCTTCCCATACCATAGTTCCAAGTTTGGGAAATAGAAATTTGCTTGAGGTTATATAATTTGTTTTGTGAGTAGAATCCGATATTACTAGATTAGCCTTTGATTTTTTCAGTGCGATTTATTTTATTTTATTTTATTTTAATAAAATAAATAAACAATTTGTGTGCATTGTACAACAAGGCTGTTAATTGCCCCCAATAATTTTTAACATAATTATAAATGATGATCTTATAGTAACTTCCATCAATTTAAAATTAAGTTTATGAAAAGACTATTAGAATAATTAAGAATTAAAAAAAGAATCAACGAAAGACTTTATTTATTGCATAATGCATATCGGTGAAATTATGAAATACAAATGATAATGAAAAACCAAATGAAACAAATGTTAAACTTGTTTCTTATTACGAAAACTTAACAAAAGTAATACAACTTGTTAATTTCAATTTTACAGTTTTGAATATACAAAGTAGAATTTGTTTGTACACCACTAAACGATCTCACGACAAGTCTCGATTGGAATTAAATTAGTTAAGCTAATAATTCAGTTATTATCGGCCTGCAGTTACTGTTGGTTAAGAACAATAAATCATCATTCCAAAATCACGTAAATCTTATTCATGTTTAGGAAGGAAAACATTTTGAAATTCAACTATGGTAGTTAACCACGTATAAACACTACCTCTCTAGCTAAAGACAATTCAGCTTCAGAATACTATTCGATGAGAATAACAGATACTTTTAAGTAAAA
The DNA here is from genome assembly GCA_963969385.1 of Philonicus albiceps. Classification (NCBI taxonomy): domain Eukaryota; kingdom Metazoa; phylum Arthropoda; class Insecta; order Diptera; family Asilidae; genus Philonicus; species Philonicus albiceps. The sequence continues at coordinate 35,727,655 of OZ017773.1, forward strand.
TTTGGTACATTTTCAAGGTTATTTTTGTCTTGCAGTTAAAAATGAGGGAGCTTTCAATGAAAAGAAAAAAAACAGTATAATATAATTATACTATTCCAATGCAAAATAGTTCGCACAATAGTTTGATAATTTTCAAGCTCTATGGTGTGTCAAATAGTTTGTATTTGAGAGCTCACTCCTCCATCTTCCTGATTGACGCATCCTTTTTTTCATTTTTCCTCATAACAACTCAATAGGGTTGATAGATCTAGGCTAGTTGATGGTTATTTCATAAGATGAATATTATTTGGAGCTAACCACGCCTTGTTGTTTTAACAGAATGGCAGAGTATGCCGCCTTGCTGGAAAATATACTTATCTTCGGGAGATTTCAATAAAGGAGCCGAAAGTAAAAGTTCTTCCTGCAGAATATTCTGATACTTTCTCGAATTATAATCAGCGATATGCTTAAACTTTCGAATATATGAAATTAAGATTTTCCGTTTTTATAATCATTAACAATAACTTTTATAATATCTTAACTTACATTTTGCTTCGAACCATTTTATTTAAGCATATTTTAGCCAAAAACACTTTAATAAGCCACATTTTGTAAAATTACTACAAATAGACAGTAGTTGTAAATGAATTTAATTTTGAGTCATGAAAACAGTTGTATTAATAAAATAATCATAATAGGTAAACTACTTTGCTTCATTTGTGGTGGGTTTGTATTAGAGTAGAATAAAAAACACGATTGTTTTGGAATATTAAAGGTTCCGAAATTTAGAGGTTCTGCATTTTCCAACATCATAAGGTGAATTGTTTAACTTTATATTTAATTTGGGACAATGGTGAAAGATTGCGGAATTCTAAGTAGCCCAGAATGAAAATAAATAATATAAATTTTTGTGACAATGTCAAAAACTCATTTACGTTCACAAAATCCTTTCCAATGTTTTTATATAGAAATATTTCTAATATGTATAGTTACCTGACTTTGGTTTTTATTAATTGTTGACTACACTTGGTATACATATTGCAAAAATGGGAAGTTTACTTAAATTTGAAATGTGTTTGCTGCTCGTGAAAGACTACAAATCAAAGATGATTTGCCTATCACCAGTTCGGAACAGCTCATGGTGGTCTAACGTAAAAAGCGCTCCTCCTGATGTTATTTTGGGTGTGGCAAACGCGTTTAACAGAGACAAAGACAAAAAAAAAGTAAATCTAAGCGTTGGCGCATATCGTCAAGATGATGGAAGTCCATTTGTTCTTCCATCTGTTCGGGAGGCGGAAAAAAGGATTTTTGAGAAGAAATTGGACAATGAATACGCTTTCGACGGTGTAGCTGAATTTGCTCAACACGCAGCCAAATTCGCTTTTGGAGATGAATCAGAAATTATTAAATGCAAGTGTAATGCTTCCCTTCAGTCAATTAGTGGAACAGGTGCCCTTCGACTAGGAACAGCATTTTTAAATTCATTTTGGAGCGGAAAAAAAGTGGTGTACGCGTCAATACCCACCTGGGCCAATCATATCAATGTATGCACCCATGCTGGACTAAAATTTGGAAATTTTAGGTACTATGACCCTAAGACATGTGGGCTGGATTTCAACGGAATGGTAGAAGATATTTGCAAAATTCCAGAAAACTCAATCATTCTGCTGCATGCCTGCGCCCACAATCCAACAGGCGTTGATCCTACTAAAGAGCAGTGGTGTTGTTTATCGAAAGTTATTAAGGAGAGAAATCTCCTCGTTTTCTTTGACATGGCTTATCAAGGTTTTGCTTCTGGCGATCCTGATCGCGATGCTCAGGCTGTTAGGATCTTTGAAAAAGACGGACATAAATTTATGCTCGCTCAAAGTTTTTCCAAAAACATGGGACTTTATGGTCAACGAATCGGATTACTTACGATAAGCTGCTGCAACAAAGAGGAGGTCAACAAAGTTTTTTCTCAACTTCAAGTTATCGTACGTGGAATTTACTCCAGTCCACCAATTCATGGCGGTCGTATTGTAACTGAAATTCTCGGTGATAAACACCTAAAAGAAATGTGGTTGCGCGATCTCAAGACAATGACCGAAAGGATTATTGGCGTTAGGAAGCTACTAAAAGAAAATTTGATTAAGCAAGGGTCTGAGAGGTCTTGGGATCACATCACTGACCAAATTGGAATGTTTTGCTACACTGGATTGACTCCTGAAAATGTTGAAAGACTTACTAAAGAATTTCACATTTATCTTACCAAGGACGGAAGAATTTCTATGGCTGGAGTTACAAGCAAAAATGTTGAATATTTGGCCAATGCTATGCACGCCGTTACAAAGTAAGGTAAATTTTGGTTTTAGCAATTTATTTTGGAAGCAAATAGAGCGAAGTATCACTTGTCGTTAGATTAAATATCTCTATAATTGTTAGAGTTTGTCCACCTATACCAAAAATGGGTTATTTTATGTTCGCTAATTCCGAATCTATCCTAAAAATTTTAGAAATGTACGCCCCAGTAATATTTTAGGTCAGCCCTACTATGATCAAGGTGGTTTTAGGCGCATTGAAGTTATTGAAGCGTTATTTTCAGCATCAGACCACCTCATAATTCTTCCAGCACTGGGTCTTGGAACTTGATTTTAACCTGAAGAAAATGCTGCTGACCATAGTGACTATCATTCTTCAGCCTCATCGAATTCAGATCAAATTGAGTGAAAAGAGAATATCAGGATCATTGACTTCAACAAAAAAATCTTGAGATACTTAAGATTTCAAATTTATTGTTGAAATTTAAAAATGATAATAAATCTGTACATTCAATTTTTTTATTTGGCCACTTTATTGCCGCATGTTATATAAAATTTAAATTTCAATATGGTGAATCTAATCTAAAATTATAAAGGTGAAGCAGGTAAAGCTCGGTGTCTTTCTCCCACTTCTTCAAGGTTGTCAAGGGATTTAAAATTAAATTACCAAGTCAAAATTACAAGCGACGACGGATATTACTGATATACAAAATCACTTAATGTTCGAGCGGAGAGTGGCATCAACCCTTAAGATCATTCACATTTCTTGGTAATGATGATCTCACCTCGTTATCTGAGTGGAAACAAAAATATTTACATCAATCACTCCACTATCCATCCAAACTAGGAAGTGTGTACGTTAGCATCTCGAATGAATGGAGCCTTTTATTTATTTCCTCCACCAAAACAATTAATTTAAAGCGAAATTGGGTGACAATAAAACCATCTTACTGCATACGTAATTAAAAACGTTTAAGAATGGTTAATGGAAATTTAACTATTGTCCGATTACCACTTAAATGATGATATAAGGTAATAATAGCCAAAAACGGTTATGATTACAAGATTTTAAAATGGTCACAACAATTATAACATTTTATTGATGCTGTATTTTGAGAAATATGTATTTTTAATTTCAAGTAAATCGTTCCCAAAAACTCCGATAATTCTACAAATCAAAACGGAGAATGAAGAGGCGATGATATGAATTAGTAAATTAATTAAAACCAAGGTTACTCATTCAATTGAAACATTTAACATATGAATTATTTTTAATAATAATAATATTTTATTGATATTAACTTTACGGTTTTGTACCACAGAGATAGATCGATCATGATTTGTTTACTTGAGTTATCCCGCTTTTATCCGGCTTTTACTAGTTGTCTAATAATTTCCATCATAGCCTTTTTCTATTATACCATTAAAAACTATTTTCAAGCTTAATATTTTGGAAACTGAGTATTTGCAAAATGATAAATTAAAATTTCTATTTCATTTTAAACGTGTTTTGATATTTCACACGTTGATGTTAACGTTATGTGCGCGTAAAATCAAAATTTCATTTCCACTATAGCATCATATAAGAAAAGGTACCTTAAAAAAGCCAACATTTTTTTATTAACAAAATGTATAAACAAGAGGGATGCATGTGACGAAAATACAAGGTTTCCATATTTTGCCATTTGGTTACGGCACCTTTTACACCGTATGTCTTGGGTCTATGAGTTTTACCTTCCTAGTTTTAAGAAATGTAAATAAATACCATACAATTAAAATTTATTTACATTTGAATTTTAAGACATTCATTTCTCTTATTTCAGCACTTAAGGCGTGGAGTTTTATTGGCATAACATTGACGAAAATACTTCAACACCGCCGGTTTTGGTGAATAGCAAAATAAATAAAAACATTAATTACGTTGGACTATAGATGTTTACCCGATTTACTACTTTCGAAGAAATACATATAAATACTGCTTCGAGTATTAGTAAATTATTAAGTAAATTAGTTTGTTTTTAAGAACTGTAAACAATTCATTTAAACATACCAAGTATGGATCCTGAGACTGGTCAACAGAGAGGTAACATTGGTACCAATGGTAGTTTCCTTGTGGTCCAAAAGGATTATTCGAAGTTGCATTGCTTGCCGAATTATCGCTAATCATGAGCGAAGAATCTGACGATGTTCGCATATTAGGTCCAATTTTGTGGTAGATTGCTTGTGATGCAATCCCACCACCACCGTGGTTCCCAATAATACTAAAGGAAGTTCCACTAGTATTTAATCCAAAATCAGTATCACTGTCGAATGAAAGTGAAGAAATATGCGTTCCATCGAATCTCGATTTTGAGTATAGATGGATTGGATCAACGATGTTTGGTGAGAGCTGCGATATTACAGTCGGAGGCATTTCAGGCCACTTTTTCAGGTTTTGGAGTTAAAAAGTTTGACAAAATATAATTAATATAATGTTTGTAAATTTTATTAGGTAAATCGCGTTTTGGAATATTCAAATATCTCTTTGTTTTCCGTAAAGTGTTTTATCCCACTGTAAACTTGTCAGTCATATGCGTCTATACAGAAATTAATGCCTTAAAATATCTTTTCGTTATTTTTAGAAAACATTTCTTCTTAAGCTTGTACGACACACACACGAACGTGTTTGAACTGAATATTTATCCGTTTTAGTCTTTTATAGTTACGAGTTAAATGTATATTTTCGGTCGTTCGAATAAAATTTAAAATATGTCTGCGAAATTAATTGGATTGTAAGTCTAAGCAAATTGGTTTTTCTTTTAAAAAGGAAGATCGTTTCGAATATAATTTTTTATCGTATTGGTAGACGATGACTGTAGCGAACCGAAAGCGGGATCTCGCGTCCATCCAGATTGTCGACAACTAACTAACTAAATTAAGATGGGGAGCAGACTCAGCATTTTCATCTTATGCTCATTTTATGTATGGAGCATCGAGAAAAAATGACGAGGTAGTAAAATACAAGCACAAAATTTGGACGTATCTTGATCTCAACGTGTACCATAATATAATCACTTATTTGGTATTTTGAGTATTTATCATTGATTAATAATGCGATCAAAATTTGTAAACAAATTATACCAATGGAAAGAAAATGATTCCTTCTATTTTGGAATTAGAATTTGCTTAAATTAATTACAATTGTATTTATACTGCATGTTTTTAAATAACCGCTTACATTTTTTTGCTGAAATTCAGTTTTTGGAAAAGAAAAACAAGTCAATATTCAGAAAGTAGCCAAAATATAACTTCATGCTTGTCTTTTTGTCTATATGAATATAGAACTTCGTGTTCGTACACTCGTTACGATAAAACAACTTGCAGACATAATTAGTGTATTAGACTCATTTTTGACGCAACTTAATTAGTAAAGAATTTTGGGGATAGTTTAAATAAAGTGGGGAATGCAAATTGTCGAATGTCTGAAATTGAACCAATAAAATTCTAAACATCATGTGAAGTGTGTGTCGATCTTTTCGACTAGCATAACTTGCGTACTTAATTCCAAGCTAACGTTTTAAGTTGCTGTGCGAGAGCCCAGCGTAACACCAATTTAATGATTAGGATTGCCTGGAAGCTTCAATTAAATGGCACATTCTGGTAATGTGTAGCACGAGCTGTCGCATTTTTAGTTCAGAGTGACATCATCTCATTTTCCGACCAATGTAGTGGTTTTCTTAATTGACATGTGCTCCATATGTCGGCGGCTTTCTATTGTTTTGTATAGCTCAGCTGAGAACTTAGGTCAGTAACACGAGATGTGATTATTGAAGGCAATTTGTACATTTCAAACTATTTGAGAATTACTATTTATAGTATGTTTAATCAAATTGCATTTTACTTTTTCAAACTCACCCTTTCATCTTTTATATATGGTGTCTAAAGAAGTTGTCGATTTGGTGATAGACAAAACATTGGTCTTTTGAATCAAATCATAAATATTTTGAAATTGTGACTCATAGACATCCATAACATTATAATAGATCGACTTAAAATGTTACTCTTTATTCTGATACGAGTCATTGCAAAAAGTTTTTGTTTTCAAATTAAAAACAAACGAAATATTGAGTACTTCTTACTCAAATAGTCTCTAAAAGATGGAGAGTTAGTTAAGAGTTAACTCAAAAATTAAAATTGCACTAAGTTTAATAACATTCAAAATATTAAAGTAAGTAATAAAATAATTAATTTACAGTAACACTTCAAACTTGTTTTTCGTCCTTTAAAAATTAGGTTGAAAAATAAATTGAATTGAAATCGTTGCTAAGTTGATCATTTTACCATTTTTATGAAGGAAATTGGAAATTTTGAGTTTTAGCTCTTGGGAGTCCGGCTTCATCGACGCTCTAAAAATTGTTCAAGGTTGCTAAATTTGAAGCGAATTTTATTTTTAAGTTACTAATTAATAATCAAATAATATTAATATCAAAACTAGATTTCTTAAGCATCTCATATAGAAAAAAAAACTATTTAAAATATTAATTTTCTGGTATTAGAATGTGAACCATTTATTGAGGCTTAACAATAGCAAATATAAAGCTCTTTATGTACAGTAAATGTTAAGAAAAATATCACTTGTCTAATTTTCATTTTCTTGGTCCGAAGAAGCCGAAATATTTCTCTGAAACGAAAAAGAAGAGTGCAAAACAAATATAAAATATATTTAAATATATATATGTAAATTAATCGAACTTACTGGTGTCAGAAAGGTTGAGTTGTCGAGGAATTTGTCTTGGAAGGAAATTGTCGACATGGGGGATAGCTTTTTTTTGCTCCCTTTGTAGGGGCTGGTTAAGGGTCCGGGGCAGCTTGGTAATAAAAAATCACACGGCTCTCGGGCCACGGCTTTCCAGTCCGTCAAATTTTTCTTCCCTATTGAGGGTTTACTCCCCAAATTCCCTTTGATATTAGACAGCCAAGGATAAGGCGGCAATATTCGCGGACTTAATTCTTTTCCTATTTCAGATTGTGCATTTAGTCCAAGGGATAAGATATTAACGTCCAAAAAATTTGATCTCGGTGCTTTTGGTAGTATTTGCCTTGTTGGGATTTGGGAATTTTGGCTATAACTGAAATTAATAAATATAATGTTATTTCAAAATTATAAGAATGTGATTTACTCTCTTACTTCTTAGTTCCCTTTTGCTGAGATACTTGGTGTAAGCCTAAAATGTTGCTACTTCGTTTTTGATTAAAATATTCTCCTCCTACAGAAGGATTACTGACTGGAGATAAACGCCTAGACTGGGGATTACCATCTAAATTTTGGGATCCCAGTGCTAGTTCAGGTTGCAAGGATTGAAAATGCACTGGTGATGAAGGTACTTCAGTTTGCGTTTGCGTTGAATATTGCAATTTTTCTGGCTGACTCTTTTGCAATTTAGCTGATAATACTCTGGATATTTTTTCATTTTCGGGAAATACCAAATTATTTATACTAATTTGTTTAATTTGCTGCTTTTGTTGTTGCGCGTTCGATAAGTAGTGACGGAAAGGAGCAAGTTGATCCTCACTACCGAAACTTAGTCGGTGATTATTAAGAGATGAAAGCGATATTTGTGCGGTTTTCTCTTTCGTGTTGGAAGCCATTTTTGCGGAAGGTTCAGCTTTAGTTTTTAATCGATCATCGCCACTTTTATTACCGTATTCAAAATAGTTTGCACGCTTTAGCAGAGGGTTTGATTGAGTCTCTTGATTTATTTTAGCTCTTAACTCTGGCAGAAAGTTCTCAACAAATTCATCTCGAGTGAAAAGATCGTGCTTCAGAAGAGCCTCTGTTTCGGGACGAAGACTACCATCCATTTTCAGGCACTGAGCTAGAAAATCTAAACTGTCTCTATTCCAGTCAGGGAACATTTCCATTAAGCTAGTATTTTGCTCCTGTTTCATCCCTTTAAACATTGAGTTCTTTGTTAAAAGGAGCTGGTGACGTGCATTAAGCTTTCCTAGAACCCTCACTATTTGGAAGAGCTGATCTATGTCACTTTCACCGGGAAAAAGGGGTTCTCCAGTCATCATTTCAGAATAAAGACATCCAACAGCCCAAATGTCTACTTCCTTGCCGTATCGAGGATCACCCACAAGTAGTTCTGGTGATCGATACCATCTAAAGATAAAATATCTATGTATAAAGTATGCGAATGTTTTTATACTCATTTACCTTGTTGCAACATAGTCAGTGAATGTCTCATTTTCTGTATAGAATCTTGCGAATCCGAAATCGCAAAGTTTAATAACCCCAAGCCGGGAAACTAATACATTCTCAGGCTTTACATCTCTATGAATCACCTAGAAAGAAGATTTTTGTTTTAAATTTTACAGAATTTTGCTTTTATATGTTTTTTTATTTCCTCGACGTTTAACAAAGTGCAAAACTACGTAAAACTTATTCGCAACATTTTTAAATTGTGAGCGATTGAAATTATATTAAATGGAAAAATATATTTGTATTTTTTTTCGATAGCATTACGTAAATATTTTTAAAAAATTTTGCTGGCAAAAAATTCAGATAACGCCTATAAATTGACCTCATTTGATTATGATCATATCTGCGTTCCCTTTTAGTTTGTTTTAAAAGATTGTTTATAAATTGTGTTATGTACTCAAAAGACAAAAAAAAGTATGAATTTATGATATGAAATTAGGATTTACTTACATTATGAGAGTGAATGAAGTCCAATGCTCTAAGAACCTGAAAAATGTATTTACGGGAAGTAATAAACCCCAGTCCACCAGCTCTCACTTCAAGTTCTTCTAAAACAGTGTGCTCGAGATATTCAAAAACTAGAAAATATCTCTTCTTCCGACGAAAAACTTCAAGCATATTGACTAAATTGTCGTGCCGTAATTTCTGAAATTATATTTAAAGTTTTGAATTAAAATTACAAAATACTTTTGAAAATTTAAAGTTAATTTAAATGTTTGCTTCAAAACATTTTGTAAATTATGAAATGTGGTCAATTCTTTAGTAATTTAAAAGAAAGGAATGGACCAACATTTTCATGACACTATTTTTCTGGAGGGAGGAAAATCAATAATTGAAAAATGATTTATTTAAATTTAAACTTACTTTAAAATTTTTTAGGCACTGAATTGTTATTGAATACCCCATTAAAATACTTTAAACAATTAAAAAAAAAAATACTGCTGATAGGTATGTGAAGCCATGCATTAGAATAACCGGTTGATGTAACAAAACAGCGCTTGGTTGTTTTTTGGAGTATATTTTGAAAAGGATCACATTACTAAAAATTTTAGCGGCGTATATTTTACTCTACATATTATATATACAATAACAAGTAAAAAATAAAGTTAATGGATGTTAAATTTTAACTACTCGTATATACATGCAAAAAACACCAGCAGAAATATGAAAATGAAAGAATTCACCTTAAGCATACGAATTTCGCGAATTGCCATCTTTCGTACGGTTGGATCGTCTTCAGTTTCAAGGAATTTTTTGATGGCAACATATTGACCAGATTCTTTGTGACGACATCTCATAACTAGTCCATAAGAGCCCTCTCCAACGACGTTGATTACGTCGTATTTTTCCATGCTTTCTATAAAAAACAAGTACATTCTGTTAAAACTACCAAACATAAGTTTTAAATGTTAATTTAAATTTCAATTGGAATATTGTAAATCGAAAAAAAAGTGGTTAATGAAAACTTTATTAACTCATTTTACTTATTCAGGTGTTTAACAGATACTTAAATGCGAACACTTAATTTGTATGTTTTTTAATTGCTGCGTTTCATCTGATCACTGAAGGAATGAAATGAAAATATACAAAAAACAATAGGCTTTAATGACTCCCATCATATTGTAATTTTATTTTCCTTTGAAGGAGGTATAAACTGACTAATTTACCCCTTTTTTTCGTCATAAATCCAATCTTGGAGCGTGTGCACAAAAGCCCTCCCCTTTCGACACCGCTATTCAAAACTGGCTTCTTTGCCCACCATCGCTTCGTGAAGTTTGAGTTAACTACGAGCGACTCACCTATTGATGGTCGGAGTTAACTACGTTGTAGGTTGTGTAGCTTACCTTGTTTAAAAATAACTTCAGGAGTTATTTCAAGGTAATCGATTAGTTATAAACTTCATTTATTATTAACAATGCATTTGAAACGTTTTTTTTTTCTATAATCAAAGAATTGTCTCCCAAAATAGGTGATAAATAACAAAAGTTGAAGGCCGAAATCCTCTCAAGAAAGTCGAACTAACTTACACGGCTTCGGGCTGAAACTTAAGCATGAAACGTATTTTTGTTTTAGCTACTTCGTGACCTTTAAAAGTTTCTGAAAGGGTAACTTTGTCGAGAGACTTCGCTTTTGTTCATTGTCCAAAAATTTTCGCTTTGTTTATTTAGTAAATGGCAGATTTTTTTATTTTTACGTCACAAAAGTGCATAAATGACGATAGTTTCTCAAATTTAAGATAAGGTCAAATTTTCAAATTAAATTACTCTTATAAATACATATAATATTTAATCTCGTTAAGATTCCACATTCCTTTTCCCAAAAACAATGTCCAAATACCATCCTTAAAAAAAGTATTTGTACGTATGAGGATTTTAAGAAGAGTTATTTGTTGCTTGCAATCAATCCTTAGTGGCGTAGCATTTAAAATACAAAAAAAACGCTAAATTATAAATCACTCAACAAATTTTGAGTGAGAATATTGGGTGCCAAAAATTACTAGAATATTTCACACCTATAAGTTATATAATGTTCCTAATAAACAATAAAGGACCACAGTAACTTTCTTGTGGCATGCCAAAGATTCGATGAAGATGTTACTTTTCGCTCTCATATGTGTAAATATCAATTCAGAATCGACATAAAAACGCAAAGTGTTAAGAGTACCTTCATTTCATATATTACATTTTTCCTCAAATGTACCCTTTTGTTTTTCAAACCCCCAATTATATTTCTTTTGACTGCATACTTTTCCAACAAAGATAGTGGACATGTTGATGATAATTGTATGAGTTAATTTTGTGCAATAGATGGGGAATGCATCCAGAAATTGTTCAATTTCACCCTTCAATGAGCACGATCGATAAAGCATAAACATAAGACATAAATTGGAAAAATAAAAGTCAGCACAAATAGCTTGTTAATGATGGTTTATCGTTTATCATCTAACAAAATTCAATAGGCAAGCTAGAGTCGTGTTTTAATGCTATTATTCTAATGAGTGTTCCTTATTAAGGAAGAGAACGCAAGGAGTATTTGGGGATATGCCTTCGCTTCGCTTTCAAGATTTTGTATTTCAACTACAGTTGTCGATATATAGCTACGAAACTTTCACCGCAACGGTTTAGAATCATTTATTATTAAAATTGAGTGAAAAATTCTGTTAAAAGTGTTCAATTTTTGAGGAAGGGGTTTGTTGAAGTAAATTTATTTATTTTATAATGTTATGGGGTAGGTAGGTCTTCTGAAAAGGTGGATTTCCCTTAAATTATCTCAGCCAAGAAATGCCACAGTCGCAGATCCTGTTCATAGGTACTCGTATATGCTAAACTGAAAATATTGTATGAATTTACACACATGTTAGCTTTCGAGTGGGGTGAAACTATTCGAAACACGAGCCTGCAGTAAAGCTATTTACCTACTTTTAAAAGACAAATAAATTATTTTACTGCTGTTGTTAACGAAAAACAAATTGAATCCATGCGACTGTAAGTCATGCTGCTTTCGTTTCGTTCAATTTTGACTAAAATTATATTAATAATACTTTTACATACTTATATATAGTTCACTGCAAAATAATCATTTAATTCTTTGAGAAGTGTAATATTGGATAAAGTGATAGAAGACGAAAAGAAGTAAGATATTCGGTTTTAACTAAATACTTTTTAAATTGCAAATGAATTACAGAATAAGTAATAAGTCATGTCTATAGTATTTTTTAGTAAATACATAGATTACGAATCTGTCAGCGAGAATTATTCATGATTTGTGGTTTTTAGACAAATAGCAACTTGAAAAACACATTTAAAAATTGATGTTAATAATAAAATATGCAAAATATGCTAAAGTAAAATATTTATATAATTTAATGTATTTTCCTCAACATAGGAAACAAATTTGTTATAGTTTTACATACTAAGTAGTAAAATTTGTAATATTGACATATTTTAAATTAAATATTGTTTCCAAGTTCGAAGTTAGACCCGTATTTTGATAAAGGGAAATCTGAACATCCCTTGAATCCTGAGAAATGTTTCTGTAGACTACAAAATATATAAGCGGTTTTTCTAGTTATTCTAACAACTTCATGCATAGATAAAAGAATTTAACTACAATAAGTATCAACTTCTTTTAACATCAATGGGTTGTCACTACTTTAATTAAGAAATTATTTAATCACTGATGCAATGGTAAAATCCAATTCAAGAAGTAAAGAGGCGTAGTTATTGTTTAACACGAAACCCGACATTTTTAGGATCCCGTATCTCAAAATGAATATATATATAGTACGCCGTCTGTCTGTTTGTCGGCATCATATTGAAATTAATACCAAATAATAAAGTCCAAAGCCTGAATAGTCCTGAACAATTCTATAATAGTTCAATGCAATGAATAAATACGGCCTTTCAAGAATATTTCCATACTGACTAACTCATTAACTAATACTTTAAAATTTAAATCTTATAACACAAGTATAGGTAAAGGTAAAAATTAGAAAATCATTAATTACTACTTCGATGTTGTATTTCTGTTTTATTTATTTATATAATTCAAAACGCTAGAATTATTACGTGATAAAGTTTTTATGTAGTGTATTTTTTTTTTTTCTTAGATAATTTTTGTTTTATTATAAAAAAAATTATTGTTTTTGAATATAAAATAAATTTTTAAAACATTTATTTACACTTTTTGAATATGAAAACTTTTTGAAAAAGTATAAAATTTATTCCTCATGAAATTATTAAAGTAGGTACTTCGAGTTTTTAGTTCGCAATGTTTCTTGGCATGCTCAAAATACGCTTACAACAAATTGTATGGATTTGGTTTTTGTTTTTGTGGAAAATGCTAAAATGATTTCTCACTGTGTTCAATTGCATTTTTCACGGTGAAAACTAAATTTTAAATATATGTATATAATAAATGTGAAAAACATGTCCCATCCTATTCTTCAGACTTATAGCATTCGATAAAAAAAAACTCTTTCTTTACGATAAGCAGCCAGTTACTAACATTAATTTAAAGAACTGGGGTGCGCGTAATTCTTGTGTTTTTATACAGATAGCGTAGGGTCCTAGGGTTAAATATTGTACTCTTCATTATATAAATACCAAATTATAGTAGCTAAAACATTTTAACTTAAACGGGCTGATATTAAATTTACAATTTAAAAGCATTGAATATTAATAATATTTTTCCTTCTATGTATGCAAAGATAATGCTGTCTCTTTTAAATTAGGGTGATTCACGAATTTTTATACTTTCTGTAGTATTGTTTTAAAAGGTGTTAAATTAGTTTAAATTTTACATTGAGCTCAACGCTGGGTACATGAATTCAAAGAGTAGCTTAAATAACAGATGAATTACTGAGCATTTGAAAAAAGTCTTTTAGGGGGAAGAGAAATTTACCCCCACTATTTGTAATATGTTGAATAAAAAAGATCTAAAGTTGAACTTTGAGGTACCTCACTCGGAAACCAAGAATTTCACACCAGAAATGTAAATATACATACATCGTATAGTACTATTATTGTTATGCTTTCAAAAGTGAAAATAATCTTACTGTTGTTAATAAATTTGCTACTCTGTTTTGACTGACCGATTAAGTTATTTATATTTCTATTTATAATTAATTTGGATCTAGATTATGCAGAACCTGTTGATTACGCTTAATACCTAATATTCCCATTTCCCATTAATAACAACAAATTTATGACCCAATTTTCTTTCCTGCCAAATATTTTTGATGAACACCTTTGTAAAATTTGTTGAAGATGTTAAATATCGTTTAATTCAACGTATCTAAACTTTTCTGTATAATTTTTACTTATTGTTTTTATTTATAAATACTACTAGAATATTTATGGGTATATAACTTCCAAAACTTTATAAAATAAATTCATCATTAAGTGAAAGGAAACATTTAATGCCGCACCCGTATTCTTCCATGAGTCTTTCTTTCCAGAACAGAAATAATAAATCTATTCCTAAACTAAGATAGGATAAGAACATTCCTGGGATTAATATTAATCCCCCCTATATAGTGGCTAATACCTTCCCGACAAAATATTCTATGAAACAAGGTATTACAAACCCTCCACGTAGAGTTTAAGACGCTAATAGGAATAGAACTCTGTGCAGATGCTTTTGTATGTCGTTTGTAACCAAATTCCACTAAATTTTATGGAAAATCAATAACACTCACATGTTTCCATTAAATCGTATGTTTGGATTGACAATTATTTTTCGGTTGGTGTACCTCTGCAATCAAAACGACATTGCTTCGCACTTTTGGGTTTATTTTATTTCATTTCATTTTCGAAACATTTAATACAATTCAGAAACATGTACACATTATGTCTTTTTTTTCAGATTTCATAAACTTGATTTTTCTTACGATAAATGAAATAAATTTAAAATTAATAAGAAATAATTATGACGTTATGAAGAAAGAGCTTTTACTCTATATTTTTTTAATAGTAATTTAATCCAGTCACCTTACGAGTGTTTCCGCCGATTGTTTCGCGTTAACTGATTTTTTCCAGCGTGAACAAGGTTACCAAACAAATGCTTATAGCAACAGACAGCAAACAGGGTAACTATAGTACAAACACAATTATAAAGTAAGGGTAAGCCCCCTTGCACCTCTTGGGGTTTATTTTTGATATCTTATACACATGCAGAATTAAAAGGATAACTATTTATTCCAAAGAGTTGCGAGGAAATCATCCGTAATTTGCTCAATTAAAATTCAAAATGTGTCAGTGCCATGACAAATTGTACCCACTGGAAAATTAAAAAGTTTTGGGGTAGAAGGTTTTCATGGCTGTGCCACCGTCGTTAAACACCATTAAATAATTCTCTTTCATAGTTCAATTGAAAGTGAATTTGATATTTATGTGGTAACATTATTCATTAGTTAAACAGTTGTAATTGTGCAGTAGCGTGTGTCTTAACAAATAACTTCAGTTAGCGTTTAGATCTACCACAAAATGTTTGTACTATTTTTAGAATTTAATTTTAACTAAAGTGAAGGATATGAGAACCTATTCAAATATAAAAATGAATTTGGTCAGGTCAGTGACTGAAGTCGCATGAGTACTTTAATCATTGTTATTATTATAGAAATAGTCATTTTGTCTACTGCTACACGATTTTGGGTATTGACTACTGCATCTAATTAGGATTTTGAGACAAAAGAAAACCAACTAACTTTGATGTGTTCCATAACTTAAGTCTATTAAATTTTACCCTAGTCCCTGTGGAGTAGGGGAGCTAGTTGTGCTCGTGCCTCACCTACTGCGAGCAAATATTTTATTTTTAGCAATTGTGGTTGTTTGTTTGAGGTGGCTATAATGCTGGCAGCATTCTCCTAGTATTATCCTTGCACTAGCGTAAATATCTGATTGAAGAAAAAATGGTAAGCTGAATCTTCTGAGTCAGTCTTTTTGCATGTATGCTCATACACCAGCTGAATGAGCCTTTTGACCTTTTTATCATTTGTTAGTATTTTGAATTGCGGAGAGTTGAGAAAACTGTTGCGGGAATTCTAAATATATTTACCTAGGGTAAACTTCGCCGTAGAAGTTGGTTCTTGTCTATTACCTGAAATAAGGTATATTTATTACTATAACTACTTCGTTACGTGTTTTGAAAAGGTCGTACGTAATTGATTGCGCTGTCCTGCTTGTTTAAGAAGCACTACATTATTAAAGGAAAAATACCAAATGGTATTTGAAACATTTTTAGTTTCATTTGTTTTTTTATTGCTAATTGTGTTACTGAGCAGTATCCTTCAGTTTGGTATAATATAAATTTTGTGTTATTAAAGATCGCGGTATATCTTCTCAGCAGCGCGGATATCTATGAGCAGCAAATTTGCAATAGTTAAAAATAGCGCCGAATATTTGTTGTTATAAATAACTCAGTCGGAGCGATATAAAGGATTTCTGTTCATAAGTAAGTCCTAAAGGGGAAGTGCAATAAATGAATCCCTTTTAACAAGCACTGTGGACTTTGGATGCAA
The DNA here is from genome assembly GCA_963969385.1 of Philonicus albiceps. Classification (NCBI taxonomy): domain Eukaryota; kingdom Metazoa; phylum Arthropoda; class Insecta; order Diptera; family Asilidae; genus Philonicus; species Philonicus albiceps. The sequence continues at coordinate 35,744,198 of OZ017773.1, forward strand.
TTATAAAAAAATAAATCCCCTGTGTATGATCATAAAATCTTTCGCACATGTGCAATGAATAGAAAAGTAAACAAGCATGTTCATAACTGATGCATGTCTTAGCATGCGCATGGTATAAGCTCGCTACTGAGTTATTGCTTACCTCGAGGCACATGAATTTAAAATGTTACATATACCCAAGGTGCACAGATTCTTTTTTTAATTATAGCAAAATAACTTTAAAACAAATATTAAACTGGGTGAGTAATTTGAATATTTCGAAGTAGGTTAAAATATATCCCACCGTGCATAAAAGGCTAAGCATAAGGTGGGACTGTTTTTAACCCACCTAACCCCAAAGAGTTACTGGGAATTTTAAAAGTAAAAGACTGTAGTCTTAATACTTTTTTTTTAAGGTTTGTCTAATGTTACCGATGATTTAATTCATAAAATATTAATTTAGTGAACTAAACTAGATTTGCGCAAAATAAACACTATTTTATACTTGAAGTTGATCTTGAAATGTCAAGCCTGTATCGGATATGTTTAGGTTGTTGTAATTCTCATATTTTTTAAGAGGCAACAATTTACGTATAAATTAATATACATATTTAAAGAATAAAAACATTTTATTAAGCACCAAATCTTTTATTATTTGTGCATTCTATATTTCTATGAAAAATCTTAAATTTCTCTATAATCACAATCAAAATGCTATGAAAGAATTTCAGCAATAGCATCTAAAAGTCAAGTCAGACACTATAAAATAAATCAGTCAGAACCTCTAAGTAGTCCACCCAGCACTGGAGGAACGTCAAATTTCGAGTGGCAAGGTCGTTGTAGCAATTCGTATCCAAGAATTGTAATAGGGACCGTTGTGTGGTATCTTACTAAGTCACCTGAACAAAGATTAATTAGATTTATATTTAAAAAAAAATAACCTAATAATTACCTAAAGTATCGTGCTGCAATTGGTTTTGACCTAAAAACTGATATTTCATATTGCTCGCATCTACCAGGTAATGCTTGCAGCGATCACTGTCCTTGTAAGAAATAGCATATCCCCAAATTTTTTCTGAGATTCTTACTAAGAAGGTTCCTTGTTTTTCGTTACTCAAAAGCGTTTCAGCTTCTGTTCTTGTAACCAGCCCATGAAACCACTTTTCGGGCTGTCCAGCTAAACTAAGGCCGGCCTTTTTTGGAAATTCCGTGTTACGATACCATTGGACTACAGCTTCTTGGTTCGCAGGTCTTGGTATCATTGGATCTAAACTAAGCGGGGGTGATACATTTTGAGATTGCTCTTCTTTAATGAGGGATTTTCTGTGTTCTTCTCGGGCTCGCCGAGCTATTTCCCTCATTTGAAGTTCAGCCTGTTTAGCTTTGCGCTCTAAAAAAAAAAAAACCATACATTAATGTTTCTAAAAGAAAATGTTGTGAAATTTTTGAATTACGTTGCTCCCGCCAAAGTTCTTCCTCCTGTCTTGCTACTACCTCAGCCTGTTTGGCGACTTCTTCTTTCTTCTTTTGTATCTGCTTAAAAATTTCTGATGTCCGTTGGCCTATGGCCCTCTGCTCCCATTGTGCAATACGAGCTGAGACCTTTTGGGTTGTTGGGTTTGGTTTATTGTAGCAAATTTCTTGTAAAACATTTTGCATGTGAACATAATTATTTAATGTCGGTTGTGGTTGCGGCTTAATTCGGTCACGCAATTCATCAACGGAACAGTAAATTTCCATATCTTCAATTTTTGGTGAGACCATATCAGAATCTTCAATACTTTTTTTTCTATCATATTCTAACATGTCGGTGAAACGGACCTCAACACTTTTCCGAAATTCAGTTTCAGCAAGTTCACGTGCCTTTTGTTTGGCTTCTTCTTCAAGAATTTCTTCGATCGTCAAATCGTCTGGATGCTCACCCATAATCCAGACCCATGGTTCACCATCTGGACCGAGTCTAAAGTCGACTTTTTTTGTGTTTTTACTTTTACTGGCACTTGTATTTGTCATATGATCAGGCTCAGGAGTTTTTTCCTTCTCATCCCATATCCGCCAGCGTCTTATTTGTTCTTCCCTCATTCGGCAGAAAAGTGTTTGCTTGTATGTCTCATCCAGAGCTGCCAGAATCTCTGGATCCACATACATATCACGTAATATTTGCTTCAGCATTATAAACTATCTCTGAAAAATTAATGATAATATTATTTTTTAGTTATAATTTATAATAATTAGTTAGGTAAATAAATTTACAGATTTAATGAATTTCAGTTAGAAAGGGAAATTGTGTCAGAAAAGTTTAAATACGATCGATGGTCGACAATTTATAAGCGCATTTGAAATATCTCTGTAAAATTATTAATAATACTAAATTTTAATGACGATATTTAACTTTTATGATACCGCCTTATATAAATTGCCATATAATTAGTAAAAGACTAAAAAGAAATTCGTTCGTTCGTTCGTTTTTTATGCAAACTAGTCTATAATTCCTTTTCAGATATGTCGGCAATTGACTATCAACTTTCTGCGCTAAGAATGATCACATTTCTACTACAAAGAACATTTCAATTGAATTCGTTATTATAAACACTAAAAGATTGCAAACGAATTTATATTGATAGTACAAGCAATAGAGCAATTAAAACACTTGAAGAACTGAGGAATTGATTCTTCGTTTTGTTCAGAAATATAAAGAAAACATGTTGATTTAGAGATAAACTAATAATATTAAACTAATATAATTAATTATATGCATATAAAGATTAAATTTTGCTGGTAATCCAAAAACTAAAATTTCTATATTGTGATTTATGAGAAAAGGAGATACTCTGCATGTGTTATATGTTGAGCTGCGACATGAGGCAAGCCTTTCATATCCAAAAACATCCAATTTTCAAATGAAGGGATATGGGGATCAAAACTGAAATTGTCTGTGATAATGCCCTACATTGTGTTAATTCTAAACCTTGCTTCCTGGTTTTTTGATTGATCTAAAAAAAAAAACCTTTCATATCAAAAATAACTTAAGTGCGAAACCTACAAAATAAAAGTTTTTATTTTAAAAGTTATCGGAAAAATTGTTCAAAAATTAGTGAATTCTATGCAAAGCTAAATTCAACGTGCATATTTCATCGAAACAATTTGTGTAAACAATAAAATCACATAATAAGTTTTGTCATAACATAAACTGTTGCACTATTTTAACTTTGTTTAACACAATTTAAATTGATAACAATCGAAAAGAAACACGTCAATACAAAAGAACAACATTTTCAAGGGGAGCTGAAAATTTGCGCAGTACTGTAGGATCGCTTAGTCAGCAGAAAAATCTGTTGCCGGTTCTTTTTTTTTCAAGATATATAAATACAATTTGCGAGATTTTGTAACGTTAATTAAATTTTATGTGGCAGCATTTTTAAGTGCTTCCAAGCCGTTTTTTTAAGTAGTTATTTTCTACAAAAATAAGTAAAAGATATTAATAAATACCTTTTTTTCTTCTGCACTGGAGCTATAACTTTTGAGGTATACATAGTTTTCTCTAGTGATAAAATGAGATCGAATCGAAGGCTATTTTAATGAGCGAACTAGTTCAATACCACCAGTCGGACTTTTAGTTGCTGCACAAGTTATTTTCTTTTATAAAAAAAAAATAATAAAAATAAAACATTACAAGCATAACACAGTGAAGTAGTAATTTACAAGCTACACGTGATATAAATTTTTTTTCTTTTTTGTTTACAAACCAATTTCGCGGTCAATCACCTTGCGCAGGCAGTAATTAAAACTTACCCACTTAACCGATTAATATAAGCCGAAAGATATCCAAGTATCTTGTCTTGTTAATTTACAAATTTTCTCAGCAGTTAATCGTTCGCTTGTCGAAACTAGTTTAAAGATCATGCCAACTGCATTGCTTTGTTACGGAAAATCATAATACTTGAAATTCAGCAAAATGAGTCAGTCAGCGAAAGTGTTTGAGAAGACAAGGCCGAGTAAACCAGTAATTTGTGAAATTATTACTTTAAAATACAGATATTAATCTTATATAGGTACGCAGTATATTATTTTTAAGCTGCAATTATTTTTCTCTCTTGATTTTCGATTAAAAATCTCTGCACTCAATTTTCGCATTGAACTAATAAAACTTTCTGATGATTGCAAATTCGACTAGTTTTCAAAGTTGTTAAGTAAAGGAAAAACTAATTGTAGGATAAGACCGAAAAATGGCATTCATTAAATTGAACCTTTTCGAATATTTTGTGGCTTTTTATTTCCTCAGTCAATTATTCTGCACTACATTATCCATATTTTCTTTAAAACTTAAGCTGAATTGATAATCAATGTTTCGGCAATCAATTTGAGCCAATCTGTAGTCGAAGCGAGGCGTTTGCGCAAATCCCTATTTACTAATTAACTTCAATTAATACTGCTTTTAAGATTCATTGCACATTCCGGTAATTCAACCAAGTGAAGATTACGCCGTGAGTCTTTATTCGAATGCACCTCGCTTTCGCGCGTTTGTCGAAAGCAGAAGGACGGAAATCGTAATTCAACCATTCCTCATGCTTCAGTTGTCCTAATACGGTTGCAAAAAATCTAGACTTATTAAGAAGAACCTCCTAATGCGAAAGTGGTAACTAATTAAACAAATTCATATTTTAGTCTTAGGTGCAGAAATTGAAGATATAGTCAGTTCATTAAATATGTAAGGAATATTTTCGCATCAACTGAACATTTGTCTAATGTCGAAGTTATGCTAAAATGAGTTGTTTTCCCTACTGCATCACTCTTATGTGGTGTAACAGCCGCTCAGAATTTTCTAATGACGATTTCTAAGCAGGAATTTAAATTGCAAAGTGCACTGGTAAAGTATTCATTGCATTTAGTAGCTATCCGGTATTTGAATTCTTGAAGTTTTGATTCTTCCTCTAACACTGTACAAAAATTAATATTATCATATAATAGAAAATCCGATAATTCGAATTAATTATTAAATTTATTGATTTTCCACAAAGCCCACAGAAAAAACCTTGAATTTATTCTTTATTGAAAATATGTCCGTTTGGTGACCTTTCTGAAAATGAGACACTTCCATAATTTCATAATAATGGCTATGAAAAAAGAAAAAAATATATCTTCAACTTGTTTTTTGCACCATATAAAGAAGGTCATTGTAAGTGGGAAGTCCTACACAGATTTTTAATTTTGCCTTAGAGATTTGGAACTACTTCAAAAAGTAGAATGGAATTGGTAAAAAGTAAAATAACAAGTACAACCGGGTAAAATATTTTTTGGACTAAGTATTTTAATATGTCTTTAAATGTGGGAGAGTCAATATCGGATAATATTCAAACACATGCTGGTCTCTCTTAGGAGACTCCAAAGTACCTAGATATGATATAAAAATTATCCTAAATGAGTTTACCTAAACCGCAGTATAAGAATTATACCATTGAATTCATTTTTAAAAAAACTACGCAAGTGCGATTAGATGTACTTGCCTAGCATACGCTTACTTTTCTTTATATAAATAGTTTTTGCAAAATGTAAACATTAATTAACCCAGTTGCGCTTTTAAACAACAAGGCTTCAACCAATAGTATTTTCCTTTATTTTGGATTGACCTCGTTATAATTTGATGTTTGATTGTAATTGCTGATAGTTTACTTTTAATGAAAATATACGAGTATAATGCGGTAAAATTTTAATTACATAAAATTGTCGCAGCTTTAAAAAATGTTCTTTAGGGACCCTGGACTTAAAGTCTTCATGAAAGAGTAATTTTTATCCCAACCTTCAAATTAGTTATATTTATTATGTAGTTATTTTAATCTATAGTAGAAACCTAGCAAATGCCAAAAGTCCTCTAAAATCAGAACATGTTGATGCTTCTGAGATTAACTTAAGTTTTAATACGAAAGATAAAAATAGGAGGTAAGCAAGTAAGCAATATACTCGAACTAAAATAACCGCGATCTCGAAAAATTAACAGACGGAGGTAAAACTAATTTTACTACAAAGTATTAGTTTTAACAAAAATGTTAAGACCAAAACCAAATTAAAAATTCTAATATATTAACATTAAGAAAAACAAAACCATAGTTTCATTTTAATTCCGCGGTTTTTACAAAATAGGGTCATATTTGAATTTTACAAGAAATTTTACATCTGGGTATTCTAAATCAAATATTCGTCATAACAACAGAAACTTAAGTACAAATGCTGAAAATTGTTAAATTTTCAACTATTGCTGCAATCTATGCATTATTACAACTTAAATTTTTGCAAATTTACTTGGTTTCAACTATAGATTAAAATAAATAAATAATATTGAAAAGAAAATCTTAGACTTAACCATCGGAATCGGTGTTCAGCTGACATGTAATTCAAGAGTGAAGGTTACAAAAAGTATACATAAGGGAGGCGCATAAAAGTAATCTTCACTTTTAACACTAGCTTTACGGAAACCGTCATACTTACGTATTTCTTATTGCATGTTGAAATTTACAGCCGTTATAAATATTAAATTTTAGTGAAGAGTTTTAAATTGAATTAATAATAGAAAAATATGTCTTTTTTGTATTTTTTACGTCTTAAGCTTCCCATTTCAAATAGAACTATGTTATAAACTTATATTCCAATATCTCTCACAATCAGACGAGAAATATTCGTAAATTTAATGTTAAATACGTTTCCGAAATTAAAAAAACGTTTATTTGAAAAAATATACACTTTTTCCATTTTAAAATTGCAATGAGACAATGAAACATTTTGTGGAATTTTGTAGGCGCAACCACGAATTCTAATATTCTACAATACTCTCTTACAACTTCTATAGAAGAATTCAGTCCTAACAATGTTTCGTTTGAAATTTAAATAACAAAAAAAAATTCCTGTTTTTAAAATTCGTCTGTATTCCACATATCTTTTCATTCATTATTCATTCATATCACTACCAAAAATAGATTATTCAAAAAAATTAATTGTTTCATTGGTTTGTTTACTATTCATAAATTTTTTATTCAACGAATTCAAATTTCAGTCAGTGAAATTGAAGTCTTGGATCCGCTTAGCTCAGAATTTGATGTGCTCAAATTAAATTTTATCTGAGTTTGCTCAGAGCGGATTAGAGTTGAGTTAGAGCGCGATATTTGTGTCCAGTCTTTTAAAACCGTTTTTTCGTTATTTTCTCCATACACGGATTCTTATCTTACTGCTTACTGTAAGTTGCAGTTATACCGTAAAATTGTATAAGCTTGGAGCTGTTCGAAAAATGAATCATTTCAACGTGACAATCAGAATATTTTTATAGTAAAAAAAAAGGCCGAAATGTAAATGCATGCTGAAATGACAAAATGCTTTTGTCTCAAGGAGACTCAATTGAAAAAAACTAAAATAAAAGATTTATAAATTTTATCGAGTTGTCATCGTTCGCGGCTAGTTTAAACTAAATATATACCCTAAGCAAACATCAGATGATTAATGAAACATCATGAGCATAAATGTTTAAGTATCTGATTAAAATTAAAATTGTAACAGTCATTTGAAACCCTGAAAACCTAATTATACAAGCATCTCTTAATTTAGCAAAATGAACAACGCAGTGCTCCTGTTTCAAGTATATTTCTGGTATCTTACACATTTTTTGAAACGAAATGAATATAATCATCGACTGTAACTAATTTTTGTTAGATGTTAATTACTAAGCGTAACGAAGCGAAAGCATGGAGCGTAAGCTAAATACATATCAGAAAATAAAAAATATACGGATATTTTCATGCGTGTTAACGGAGTGAGTGTGTATGAAAGATTTATTAGAAAACGCTTAAAGTTTACAGCCTCTGAGAAAGATACGGCATGTGTACAAATAAATGTTGATAATGATAAAAACTAACAATGTAAACTAAACTTTAAAAGTCCCCAGTTCTTGCAGTTATTGATATAACAAAAAATAACAAGGCTTTATGGATAAATTGTAGGGTATATAGTAAGATAGATTTGCGAATTTAGTGAGGGCCCTTCAACTAAAATTGGAAAAAAATTGACTTGGTTCTCATTCAACCGGACATCAACGACTCATTCATTACCTTGAGGAACTAAAATATAAGCGAATTGCAGGCGTAACACAATGCATGCCATTGAATCTAGACATGTCATGAATGTATCTCTCCCGTGTATTTTATGGCATTCCAAGACCAGCAGCAACACTTAGCAAAATTATGAGTCATATCGCTTAAAGTTTGAGCTCAGCTCATTGCCCAACAACTGTGCGCTCATTTACAGAAAATTTAAATCGCGATCGCGACAGCTAAAAAGCGGCTACGATCCAAATGACCGATTTCTGAACTTCTTGCTAAGTGAACATGCTTGGCCTCCAAAAAACTTACACTACCGTTTGTCATCCATAAAATTCTTGGAAACACCTCTTTTTTTCATTATTTTTTCTCACTTCTTCCTGTCTAGATAGCAGTTAAAAAAGCCCTGGCATAAATTCATGCGATCGTTTTTAAATATTCAGGCGATCAAAGGAATTTGAAGGAGTGTACTTGTATCACAAAGAGCAAACCTTAAAAACTGGTTCTTACTCAGATAAATTATAAAAGACAAAGAAATAAAAGATTTAGCAATCACTGACACAAATTCCAATATCTAAAGAAAATTTATGTTTAATGCCACATCTTCACCTTTTTTCCACTATTATTTTCATAACACATTTAACTTATTCACTGGACTTTTATTGCAGTTAGATATTCTCAATTTAGTATCGATTACAACGGGTTTCTTTTTCAGGAATGGGTTCTAACTAAACACCGGGACTCGGAGTCAGTGACTATAGACCTCCTCTCCCAGTTGGCAGCGCACAAAGACTGAAAAGACAGACTGAATCTGAGGCTGCAAAGGAATGCAGACCGGCGAACCAACGACGAACCACTTCTTCTATTCGAGAGATCAACAGCTTAACCAGTTTAGCTCTCTGCACGCCGCAATCAACAAAATTTGTAGATTTCAGAAAGCAGAGTAGTCATTTTATCTAGTTCACCATACTTGAAACTAAAGCTCAATGGTGTTCTGGGCGATTTTTGGTCAAAGGTAAACAAAATTCATAACACAGATAAAACCACTTTCAAAGACAATTTTAGGTTCTCGAATACTAAAAAAAAAGCTTGAGATGAAAGTAATGCCTGTACCAGGTGCGGTAAAACGTTCCAGCGAAGCTTGCGTACACTCCAAATAAGGTACAGAATGAACAAAAAATGTAAGCTTTCTTTCAAAAATAGATTTAATAAAACAATGTAATTAAGCATGCATTCATATATTTGAATAATTGATTTTGAAAACGGGGTGTGTCTTACATTTTTTTCATATATGCCAGTTTGAATGTGTCCCTGTGTCGTTGCGTAAAAAGATTTAAAAAATTTCCATTTAAAAATAAAAGAACGAGAAATAATGAATTTCATTTTGGTGATTTCATTGATGAAAAAAGGTAAGTGGAAATAGACGGCCAAGTTAGGAGCAGCAATGTGAAAAGCGAGGCATAAGGCTAAATAACGACATACAACATTCTTATAAGGAATATATTTCCTATTTGATTAGATTAATTACTGCTTAAAAAAAGAGTGAGGATTCCTCTTTGGGTAGATGTGGGGAAATAACATTTGAGGGACATAAGCACAACTTGGAGCGGAATTGATTTTGTAATGTAATTAAAATGAACGAGGTTTTTGCTTATAATCTTTAATTAGCTTAATATATAATTCTACATAATGACGATCATTAATAATAACACATTCAGTTTAAAAACAAATTAAAAAGAGCTTAACTTGATCTAAATCCCAAACTCCTGAATTGACCCATTAACCCATTTGGTGTATGCTGAAATTTTTCTCAGGTCAGTTTTTACTTTCACAAGAAACACAAAGATTTTGGCATCAGAAACGGCTACTGTCCTGAATAGCCCTTAACACTAGCTGTACCACTAAACTCAAAATAAAGACAAATTCATAAATTGTTAAATCAATTTATAGTATAAGTAGATGCAGCGGTAGCTTATTATTTTCTTATGCGAAAAATGTGAAGTCTGTTCTGAAACATACAAAACTACTGACCAAGGAGTATAAGTTTTTGAAAAAACAAATTAGTTTTTAAATTTTATTTCGCTTGCCTCTATATTAAATCTAAAATGGTATTAAGAAAGTGTTCTCCAAAATAAGATTTCTCTTTTAGAAAATAAATCAATATTCATATATTAATATAACATGAGAAAATCAAATCACAACCAATAAAATTTTTGAGAATATGCATACGATTAAAATAAATCCCTCATTTCAGAATCAGAGAAAGTAAACGTATTACTCAAACCCAAAACTACTACTTTTCAAGGTCGTTCAAGATTATCGTACATAATTACTAAGTACTGCGCTATAAATTTGATAACATGACGCATTTCCTACTTCCTCCAATTTCCGAGATATGTAAATTTAGCGAACCAGTTCAATGAATCACCTGCTATAAAGGTGTTAACAATTTTAATGCGATGAAAAGTTTTATCACTTGGCAAGGCATTGTCTTTTTCTATAAGTTTAGAGTAAAAAATGTTTATATACAAAAAATTACGAAATGCTTTTCATAAATGATAGAGTTTTTCAAGAGTTACTTAAGTTTATTTTCAAAATTCGTTATATTTTATTGGTGTTTTAGAGCATAAAAAACCATTTTTTCCACATAGCGAATTTATTCAATATCAAATTCTCTGTTCATTCAATCAATCACAAAACTGATTAAGTACTTTAGAAATATGAGCAGCTAATTTATTTAAGATCAATTTGAAGTCAATTCTTCAAATCAGGCCTAAATAAATTGAAATCAAAATTGTCTGAATATACTCGTTAAAAAAGCGACTCATGCATAAAATTAATGCTGTAGTAAGCGTGTCCAGGTGAAATCAATAAATATGGATATCAAATAAACTGGATATAAAAATATGAATATGAAATAAAATGGAATATACAAGGTGACCCAATAGTACAAAATAACCAAATTTCAACGCCTCTATTCAAATTTGAAAAAGAGGAAATCATATTAATTGTTATTAGTAACACTCAGTTGAAATAAAACAATTTTATACAGCTAAAACTGAAAAGTATTTGCTAACAATTAGTAGCTAGAACCTTTTGTAATTATTTGTAAAACGCAGAATAAAAAGAAAAAATACGCAACACCACAATATGGTAACGATTTTTTGGTATTTCACAAAAGCGCCAATATTCAAAAATAGGAGACGAATAGTCATGAATTGGCCTCTAACTAATTTTCATTTAGAAGTTGATTTTTGGGGTTAACACTTTTTAAAAGTAAATAATTTTTAAAAGTACATGTAACACATATAATAAGGCACTGATGACACTTAATAAATAAGATTATAATTTATATCAAAGGTTCATGATCGGGCACGTATGCATCTAAATAATTTAAGTAAAAACCAAACTGATTATCAATAATCTACATAAATAGAATTTATGTCAGTGAAGATTTGCAACAATCTAATAAAATTGGATGGTTGTGTGGCAAAGAGTGATAAGTGCAAATGGATGTTATTTATACATTTTAGGGATTCATATTTTTGAGGTGGGTCTATTTTATTTAAGAAAAAATTTTATTTCATACTTTCTATTATTAATTTTCAAATGAATTAGAATCTACATATGTTTTAGCAATATGTACACCGTTTTCAAGTATGAAATGAACGGCATAAAAACATTTTCTTACCGATGTTTGTGATTCGCTATTTTGAAATTTCAAAATTAGGCACTAAATTAAAAATGAATGGACTTAAAAAACCCTATATACTTATTTTTACGAGATTTTAATGTGCTTGAAGTGTTGAGAGTTCGAACTTTTAATGCAGTGCCCCTTAAATTCTTCACGTACCCCAATCACAGGTAATTTATCATTTTAATTTCATTTTACCTCTTCGTTGTGGCGTCTCCTTCCTTAATTTCAATCAATGACTGCTTAATATTGGCTTCAGAATGGGCAATTCATGATATTGCAAAAAGTTCAATTTAAGCAGCCGCTTTTAATTCGCTGTATTGAAATTAATTTTTGTAATTCCCTTACTTTCAAACATTTTAGACATAAAATGTATGATTTTGTAAAAAGGTATAAAAAAAATTCGATTATATAAATAAAAGTCATCACGAAAATTGTGTAGTTTATGTGAAAATAATATTTTGACTTCAGGTTCTGAAAGCTCAGACTTCAAAATAACTGAATATGAAATTTTCGCAAAATTGTGAATCTGATTTGAATCGGTCATTTAAAAAACTGCATAAATCATATAAATCAATAAAAACTGTGCTATTTGCAAGTAAACGAATTTTCAATAGACTGTTTTGACTTAAAAGTTTGTAAATATTGAATAATTTTTATAATTTATGAATAATTATTTAAAAAGCTACAGAAAGACTATTCTTGACTTATGTTGTTTTAGCAAGAATCAAGGTTTAGGTGGTATTTAATTTGAACAGTAGTCATTTTAATCATATGCTTAATCAAAATTAATGAACATAACTCTTAAACAGTAACATTTTTAGGATCATTATGGCCATTGCTTGGCCAACTGCAAATTGAATTTTTAACGAATCCATCAATAAATTCATGAACGATTACCACACGGTTTTGTTTGAAGAGGAAATGTACTGTGACTTCATTAGTTTTTACCCACATTATGATTCTACTTTTTAGGAAACGTTCGCGATTTAAAAGTATGTTTCGAAAAAACTTGACTTACGAGTAATGTAGTTTTTTAAATGATCGCTTCATTTGTTAAGTGGAGTACCTTTAAAGTTACTTGTGCAGTGTAGTACAAAACCTTACGCTAATGGGTTAATCTAAATCATATTTCACTTTCTTTCATTTGCCGAATTTATGTGATATATTAGAAGTGTAAATGTCTGGTACACAAGTGTAAAATGGTGTTGTTTTAAGATTAGTAAAACTTTTTAATTAATATTTTAGGGAAAGATTTAAAGATAACTTTTTTCGAAATTAGAGATTGCCGTTCAAAATTCTTTTCACATTCCATAGTTTTGAGCTTAACGAAATGCCACCAGAAAATTTCTTTAAATCTGAGAAAATTCACTAAGCCTAACTTAAAGGGTTAAACGGGTTTTGAAATTTCGTAAAATCGGTTTTTGCTATAATTTTTAATAGTATGGCATGAGAGGAATATTTCCTAATAGTTTTAAATTGATCCTAATAAAGCTGTAGGAGGAGAGCCTGTGCGGCTCAGCCGGGGTCAGCCGTAAAACTTTAAATGCGTTTTCTCAATACAGAATATTCTAAGTTGTGAGGCAAAATATTTCAAAAACGAATACGTCGATCATTTTGAAATTGTGCACACTTTTAAATTGCATTGAGTCATGATTGAATGAAGGATTTTTATTTTGGTTGACCACAACTCATTTTCCAAGCGAAAAAGTGATCAAATTTTTGCACGTAACTCTGCCAACAATTTAAATTTTGTTATTATTTAAAATCGAGCTGTTACTAGCCACTAACAGAAAGCCAGAAAGCGTTCGGGGTTTGTTTCAGATAAATCCTTCACGAGTTATCCTGACTTCCGTAAGAGTACTTTTTTTTGGAGGCGCTTCATGAGATCAGCTCTCATCGAGTCATCAATGAAAAATTTATGAAAGATTATTTAAATGTTACTCTTTCGAATGTCATAAGTTAAAATAAAATAATTCATTTAGTTTGTTTAAAAAAAATGATAGAAAATATGCCTTCGTTTGGCCCTCAAAACCCGTGAAACTCCTTAAGTCCAATATCGATCGATTTTGTTCAAGCACATCGATTCAAATTCGAGCAGCTTATCGATGAACAAATCTCTTTTTCACATCCCTGCAGTGGGCATGGCTTTCCAATTTGCTTTTTCTTCTGAGCCGCAATTTCTTGCCTTCTCTCGGTGTCGCATCAGCTGTTGCCGTACGCAGTGCTCTTGGTTAGTAAATTTGTAACACGAGCCAGTAAAACTCAAAGTTCTTAAATTATACTTGCTTTTATAACTTAATTTCCGGCAAGATTTAAAATTCCAAGCATTTTGGATTGTTCATAAACGAGTGCCTTTAGTGTGGTGATCAACAGGTAAAATATGTTCCAAAACATTCCATAAAAAATCGACAGACACTGTTTTAATGCATGTGACAGAGAGATTAAAAATAAATATTGTTTATAAAACAAATTCAACAACAGCAAACACATTGGGTTTAATTTTACAATCCGGCAACCTTTCGAATTTCGATGAATCTCTGTAGGCGACGTTTTAGCGGAAAGCTTTAATTTGTTTCCGAGAAATTCAACTTTCGAAGTGTCATTTCTGTTGTCTCCAAATTTTGGCAGATTAACCCAAAATTCAAATATGATTTCGGATCCCTTAATATTATCCTTCCATTCTCCGTTCTGCCTTTACTGTTTCTGTAGTTATCCTGCTGATTTTTGCATTTTTCCTACTTATTCATGTAGTGTGTTTTCTAGAAGTGTAACTAATCTGGGCTATATCAGCCCCAGACCCAATAGTTACTAAAAACATCCCCTCGGTTCAATTCAGTTTAAGAATATAAGGAGGGAAGGGCACCACAACACAATCATTAAATCAAAATTAAGAGTTGTTATTCTTTAAGATTAAGATGAGGGAGCAATCTTTAATGCAATTCTAACTTTTAAGTAATGAGTAGATTCTGCAAGTTAGTTTTTTGGATGGATGGTTTTTAAATTCTGTTTATTTTTCTGCGTGGTTCGTAAGGTCTGAGCTTCCAGCATTCATCATTAGGACGATTAATAAAGTCATCACTGGGCGTACTTTTGTAAAGGCTAGAATGGAGAAATGAGAGAGAGATAGGCTCAAATAGATATCAAAAAGATCAGAGCCATGTTTTCCTAAAATATGTTAAATGCAATACGATCAAACTGAGGTATATACTGCTCTCAGGTGTGGTTTTTTAAATAGCGGCTCGTGCACATAATGCTCTTAAACATATAAAAGATGAATGAATTGGCTTGCTTTCTGCTAGAATCTAAAATTATAATCCATCCCTTAGTCTTTCTCTGTAGTTTGACTAAGAGCTAAACGGATCCGGTTCTCAAACGCTAGAAGAAGGAGCAGAAATCTTCTCTGTGGACGAACCAGCCACCACTTAAGCAATCAAAAAGATTTATCAATCCATTGCAAATTTTCTCTAGCTTGATAAAGCGGGACTAAAAATTCCTATCCTAAAAAGGCTTATCAGGTAATGATAGCTGCCGCTTCTGCTACGAAAAGGAGGAAATGATACACTTTGAGATCTCCCCCGGCACAAAAGATGTTTTTTAGGTTGCGCTGCTTTTAAGAGGCATATTTCCCGTCCTTTTCCGATTGTCTTAATTTGTGGCATTGTATGAAAACGTATAGAAAAGTCTTTTAGTGAATACTGCAGATTTATGGTAGGTTTGGGCTTTTGGAGATCCGATAGGTACAAAATTCGCTTATAGCAACATTAGTATATAAGATTATATAAATTAGCTGACAACTATCAACACGTTCTGTGCCGCGGAATTTTCGTTGAAAAACGACGAAGTCTTACAAGCCATAAGTTCGTGTATTAAATTAAATGTCGAAAAAGCTAATAACTTTAATAATGAATTGGACCCCAGGCTTTAGTAGAGTGAAAAGTAACTTTGGGGTAAAATTAATATAAAATTGATATATTAACAGACTTTTTTAGGAGTCCACCGTATTAGAATAAGTGCAAATTTAGAGATTTAAATTAAACAAACCGAATTGAAATAATCAGAAATGCAAAATGTATGTTTGGTTTCTTGTTAATAATATATTATGTCGATTTCGAACAAGCAGGACTCATGAAGCAAGAACATGAAGAAATTTTTGACTATGATCCGATCCCATCTCGACACAACGATTGCTTCAACTGAAGCAATCGTTATGTCGCAACTGCGTTAAACTTTTGTAGGGTTTAACACAAGTTCGGTCTTCTTAAATTGACCACACACTGTTGTCCATTGGGTTCAAATGCGGTGAGTAGGAAGGTCATTCCACAGATTCGATATAGTAAAATTCGGAAAATGAATTTTTCATCAGTTTTGAGTCGATTTCAGTTTGTGGATTGTTGCAGAATCTTGCTTGAATACCCGCTGTTCTTCGCCGAAGACCTGCTTAGCCTACAGAATTAGCAAACGAGTTACGAGAGGTGTTCTTTCGCTGGCATAAATGCCGCCCCACACCCAGACACGTATATAAAAATTCATGTTTAACTTTTTTAGAAACAACATTAGCTCCAATAGAGTTAAAGAAACTTCCCACTTGGTATCAGTCTTGTTTCTCGTTTCTTCGACTTGCACCGTAATTACCTAGTCATTGTTGGTGATCGCATTTGCATGAAATTTTTTTGACTATATTTGTGTGGAATTAATGCGAGCAAGAATAACTAGATCTTGGTAAAAAATACGACACGTGCAGAACAGAAGCTTCAGAAAATAGTTAGATGTGTCTATAGACGAAAAACGCAAAGAAATTGCCTTTACATTAGTGTTGGATAAGTTTCGAAAAATACAACTTACACAAAAGATATATGGTAAATGAGCCAAACCATAAATCAATTGAGCATTTAATACCTAAATAAGGGTAATTTTTGAATTAATTTCAAATGAAAACCTGCATGGATTTTCTCTACTCAATTCAATTAATGAAATCATTACCACTAATTGCGTAAATTTTATCGTTATCTAAAAACATTACGAGTTAAAACATTCACAATTCAGCTATAACAGTCTATTTGATTTTGTTATTATTTTCTTGTTATCACTCTGGCTGATAACTGAATAACTGGAACTTATGATGAGTGGCAATATGTGGGGGGTAGCAAAATAGAGTTAATAAATAGATTGATTATTACACGAATTAGAAATAAAATATTAAAAAGTAAAAGAAAAAGTTGTATACAGACGTAATTTGTTAACAGCAAACACAAAACAGCCAAATGTTTAGGTATTACTGATTAGGTATTATGCTTTATTTCCACTGCGAAGACCAAACAAACAATTTGCTTAATTGACTAAATTGGCTAAATTATGCGAAAAAAACGAAAGCGAAAGTTCATCCCTATAGTTGTGCTATCAGATTGTCAAAA
Organism: Philonicus albiceps; assembly: GCA_963969385.1. Classification (NCBI taxonomy): domain Eukaryota; kingdom Metazoa; phylum Arthropoda; class Insecta; order Diptera; family Asilidae; genus Philonicus; species Philonicus albiceps. The sequence goes on from OZ017773.1 coordinate 35,761,363, forward strand.
TAATCTGATTAATTTATTTTAATTGTAATTATTAAGAATAGCAAAATTATATGCATTTAAAGCCGAGCACGTAGTCAATCATCGCGTAAAAAGTATTACCTTGTCGGGTGCATCCATCGACCGCGGGCTAACCACAATGTTTTCCGGTCTTCTCTTTTCAGTTATCAGCTCACGTTTTTTCAATCAGGGAGTCGTTCTCTAAATATTTGAAAAATATTCATTGAGCATTGCCATAATCAAAAAACTTGGCTCGTATCTTTATCGAAATCACAAAATGTTGTCCGGTGTGGTTCTTAAAACTAATCTATTGGGTTAGAGAGCAAACCAAGATATTTTTGATAAGAAACTCAATCCAGTTATAACAAAACAGACCGCTTTCCAAATTCATTACTTTCTTACCATCAGCTTGTAACATTAGTCTTTCTATTTATTACATTTTCCAAAACAACAAAAATATTCCAGATAACCGACCAATGGCTTTTTGATCTTAGCAAATCTTTGAGCCTATCTATCAATTATAGTTTTATTATTACACTTACACTTAAATTATGATTATTATATTTAGAAATAAAAATAACTTCAACTGCATTCGAAAGTTTAATTAGCAATTCAAAGTGATGTTTATTCATCATGATTTACAATTAGAACAAAATAAGCCCTTTTCTCAATTAGGTCCATAAACACCAGCATATAGAATCTTTTGGTATTCCAAAATTCTAAATTTGGAAAATTTGCTTTATATATATATTAATAACAATCCTCTTCTAAAGCAATAAAAATAAAAAAAATTATCTTTTCGTCTGTACAAGAATAAACTCTTAGAATAGAATAAACCAGGAATATTTGCTATACGAACAGAAAAACTTTACACCATATAAATAATTAATTATGTTATTATGATACACTTGAAATAAAAATTGCAAATAACCAAAATCGTTAAAAGAGAGCACTGTGGCGGGCCCTTAAAAAACCTGTTCGTCATTTTTTGTTTGTTATTATTAATGGCATTATTTAAGGATAGCGCGTAAGTATGGATTTTAATGTCCAAACAAATTTGAAATGTTCCAACTTGCGTGTTGGAGTTATGGACAGCCAAAGATGAGAAGTATTAAACTTATAAAACAATACTTTTTATGTTCAATGAGTGTCTTTGGTATCTTTTCGGTGTTGTTTGTGATACTTTCCGATGTAATCCATTGATAGTTTTTAATTATAAAATATGGTAATTCTTATTTAATGATGTAACTTAAGGACAGCCAAATAATTCAAAACATGTAGAAAAGCAATAACTCAAAATATATTCGCATATTAATTGCTTTCAGAATTTTTACCTCTCTATGGACAAAAATTTGATAAAATCGTTACAATAATAACATGGAATTTTAAGACTTATCCCATACCTTTTCGATTTTAGAGATAAATAAATTCTTTAAGAAAATCCCAACATTAACATTTTATCACTCTCAATTAACTTTGTATAAGGAGTTTAATTAACAAACTCGAAATATTCCATAATACAAGAATATGCAGTTGAAAAACAATACTGTTGCTGTTTGTATCACAAAATAATCTGAATGAAAAACAAGAGCGTAAATAACCTATAGCACTCAAAATCGGTTGGAAATAATAAAACAAATCAAATTTTAGGCCTATGGCAGAGAGTAGCACAAGTTCGACTGATTGTCGGAGAAAGTGATTTCGCTCTACAGCTGATAAATGTAACGATAAGTTCACTAAATATTCAAATCATAATAATAAGTTAAGTCATAAATTGTAACAAAAAAGGCGCTTTCCTACAGCCTTGACTAATAAAATTGTTAATATGTTTGGGTGAAGCCTTTCTCACCGATAACGGAAGCAGCCAAGAAACGAGTGTAATCTCTGACCCAAAAACAAAGGTCTGTTACCATGTGACTATATGCAAAATACACACATTAAATTGATAGTCTCGTGCTTCCCTGAATCAATCTTCTCGTCAATCACTTGTACATTTTTTCTATAAAAATTGTTCTTCAAGTAACCTAAAAAAAAAATCGTCTCTCGTTCATTAAATGTGTCTTTGCAGTGACGCAATCTCCTACCGTAATCGCTTCTACGGAAAATATGTATGTTCGGAAATTTTGAAAATGTGCCCCACATGGAAAATACGTCAGATGTCTTATCAATATTTAAATTCATTTTTCGGCTTATATAAAAGCATGAAGCTGGGCAGGCCTCTTTACAGTTTTGTCCGTGAAAGCCTCTATTTGTCTGCTCCTGGCGTCCAATCGCGATTGACACCTGTAGATTTATATTTTAATAGTGGACATAATCGTCAATTGCTGAAAAAAATGAGGATCGAGGATTTATGTGCAGTTGAAAAAGTTGATTCTCAATATAAAGAACCTAAAAAAGAGTTCTTACCCGAACAAAGGTAAGAGTTTCAAAATTTAGTGTTTTATTATTTGTTTTTGAGGTTTCCGTTGGATGCTTTTAGATCTTTTCACGATTTATGCTTTTGCTGTTGATTTAATGTAAAGTTAACTTTAATGTTGATTTTTAATAACACATGTTATTTTCATATTACGAAAACTGCTTCTTGAAGGAGTTAGTGTTTTTAGAAATCTTTTTGAATTAAGTTTAATATTAAAATATGATGTTAATAAATTAAATGGAACTTCCCACTAATTCAAATGATTTAGCCAAGCAATATGGTGACGTTTTTAAAATTTAAAACCTTATTTTTCACAAATGCTAATTACATATTGTCGAAATTCAAAAGATGAAGATCAAAACAAAAAAATAGACTTTATACATTTATTAATAGCATTTACTATGATTTGGATTTTTTGCACTAATTGGATATGATGAGTATTTTGGATTTCAATAAAGCTTGCTAACTTGGGAAAAACTTTTGATTTCCCGCAATTCTACGCTACATAACTATTGTTGCCAATTACCAGATCAAACTATACGTTTTTATGGAAAAGAACTTTTAGTTGTGCAACTTTCGCTTCATTCATACAATAAGTTATGTAAAGCTACTCTTTGGCTGCTATTAAAAATTTTCGTTTCTGTATTCGCTTCAGCCTACAGATATCAATCGCTGAATCTACTAAGAAATCTTAATTATTGAAAAAAAATCTTTTTCATAGTCTATATTGCGTTGGTATTCTCTTATCTTTGAAAACAAAATATGCATAATATTTCAGCTTTTCTGAAGGAACTGTATGACGCGAAGATGAGAATTTTCTAGACATATAATAATCAATGGTGCAATGGTGTAATTGGCAAGTACTGAACTACGGTTAAAGTGCATCTTTTTAAATCCTTATCATATATTAGAATACGAACTTACAGTTTCATACTTTACATTATTTAAAGTCGTTTAGTTTCATTTAGACCATATACCCGGAAATAACATCGAATTTGCGAGTGAATTATTATTAAATGTGTTGTTTTTAACGGAGCTTCGAAAGTAGACCTTTGATTTACGCACTACTGATTTAAACGGTGAATTTATAAAAGCGGCGTAAAAATATTATAATTATGTAATTAAAATGAATATTTGAACGAATAGGACTAAATATTTCTTTCCGTAGAACAAAACTTTCCAAGGGAATTCAAAACAAATTCAAACCGAAACAAATACTTGTGTATATCGAAGAGGCGTAGATCAAAGTCTTACTGTGTTCTTTTAAAAATGATAGAATAGGAGAATTTGAATTAAAATCTCGTATATGGAAATAACAGTGTTAACAAGGGTATACAATTTTATACCACATTCAGTAGACAATTGTGGATTGTGTTATTGCAGTAGAAGTAGACTGAGTTTGAAGAAAATAAATAATTATTGAGTGTCGTTTATGTTCTTTATTATGCTTATTACGTTATAACCGGACATGAATGTTTAAGGTTTTATTTGGTATTTTAATTTGATTTAATATTTCTTTAAATTTGTGCAACACTTTTGGTTTGGAATGAATATTCAAGAAAAAAGTAAAAGTGGAAAACGTATAAAGATTAAAACATATTTTAGTTTTTTTAAATTTATAAAGAAAATCAATGCCGAATGCAGAAATAGAATATAACGATATTTGCAGATATTGCAGAAACTGCCATATCACCCTCACATACAGCAATAGCTGAATACGTTGCTGAATAAAATTTGGCAGTTAAAGTGATAATAAGACCAATTGGTGAATTGTATATTCAACTCCTTAAAACATTTCTTGAAAGCAATCTAGCGTTATTCATTTAGTTGCTAAATTATAAGGTAGCAATTCAGCGAAACGAACCTGGGTATGATAGCATTAGGTTAGGAAGTATTTGGTTTTAGTTTTGTAATAAATTGCTTTTTTAACTTGTGTATTTGATAATAGAGTTTCTGCACCCTAGTGCTTACTTATTCAGTAATTGCATTTGTTAAGCTGGATAGAAACAAAGAAAATTTGTAAACGAATTCTACTTTTACTTGTTCTAAATACATTTTTAATTTGTCTTACGTTTTACAGAGTCAAAAAAATGGCGAAATTAATTGATGGTAAGCAAATTGCTAGCGACATTCGAGCTGAATTACGAGAGCAAATTAAAGAATGGATGGATCAAGGCCACAGAGCACCTCAACTGACTGCAGTCTTAATTGGAACAGATCCCGCAAGTTGTACTTATGTTCGCAACAAAATGAAGGTATTTAATAATTTAATTTTTTTTTTGTTTTTCGAAGCATTAGTAATAATATTAATTGCTACTAGGCTGCTGAAGATGTAGGAATTAACAGCCAAACAATGAATATATCGCCAGATATTACGGAAGAGGAACTTTTAAAATTAATTGATGAGCTAAATAACAATGACAAGGTAGATGGGATTTTGGTACAACTTCCAGTTCCTGATCACATCAATGAAAGGCGAATATGCAATGCAATATCATGTGACAAGGATGTCGACGGATTCAACGAAAGAAATGTTGGAAGGCTGTGCCTGGACATGAAGACGTTGATCCCATGCACACCCCTTGGAGTTCAAGAGCTTATAAAGCGTACAGGAGTGGAAACTTTTGGTAAAAACGCAGTGGTCGTTGGGCGATCCAAGAACGTCGGCATGCCCATTGCAATGCTACTTCACGCCGATGGTAGAAATGACACCTGTGCTATGGATGCAACTGTTACCATATGCCACAGATTCACACCTCCAGAACAGTTGGAGAAATTCTGTCGCCTTGCTGATATAATTGTTACTGCAACTGGAGTCCCAGGACTCATCCGAGCAGACATGGTTAAGCCAGGCGCTTGTATCATAGACGTAGGAATCACCAGAGTTACGGATTCAGCTGGTAAAACCAAACTAGTTGGAGATGTAGACTTTGACGGTAAGACAACAACAAATAGAATATCGATTTTATAATATTTCTTTTCCTTTTTCTTTTAGCTGTAAAAGAAGTTGCCGGTCACATAACTCCCGTTCCCGGCGGAGTTGGACCCATGACAGTGGCTATGCTTATGCGAAACACTTTTGTAGCAGCCAAAAATCTTTCGAAAAAAAAGTGAGACAAGGCTACTTAAAATTTTGAAAGTATTATTGTAAATGACTTGTGAAATGTAACCAATTTAGGTGGCTAGCTTATTTCACATTTTTATATTATTCTGTTACGTTTAACGATATTTAATAGCTATATGTCCGCATATAAAAAACACACCAGTTGAAAAAAAAACCAAATTGTTGAAATTTTAATAATACAAACCATTTAAATTTTAAAATGTTTACTTTTTTAAAAAAGTTCCTTTAAATACTTCGGTAGACTGACGCTCTTCTAAAAATTAAAATATGAGAAAAAATCAATTCACAAAAAGAATTTAAAGAATTCAATTGAATTTAAAATGAAAAGTGGAAATGGACGGAGATATTTTTATATAATATAGATCAGAATAAAAATAAATATGCATATTAAATATTGATAAATATTAGTTTTGCAAAATGTTTTTGATAATAAAAGGAATATTCTTTTGAATGTGGAAACCTATTCTCAAATTCGCCGGCAGGAATACGAATTTTTTAATTTTTAATTTAATAAAGTAAGGTTTCAGAAATAATGAATTATAAATTGAGGATGAGGATCATTTCTTGGATCTATCAACATTTTTAAAATCTGGATTAAAATAAATTATAAAACCAAAAAGAAGAAAATGAGGAAATTATTTTAAATTTCATAAAAAACGGAAATAAGGTATTATTTGATGAAGAATTGGCCTTTCGAAAAATTCTAGTATAGCTGCTGTTTTGTATACACGTTTATTAGGCTACTTTAATTAAATTTCAAAGTCTTCATTGATCTTATTTCGACTTTTCTCATTTTACAAGATTAAAGGTTTTGAGAAGGGTTTTTTCATACTTTAGATTGGAACATTTTTCAGAAAAAATATCACATAATTTATCAATGTTAGGTATAATAAAAAAAAGCCTATTGAGTAGTTGTTCTAAAAATCTTCAGCGAAAACGTCTGATGTGGTTTAAATCAATTCAATGGATGAAATGATCGATTTTGAAACAAAAGTTATTTATTATTTCTCAAATAAGAAACAATCAAAATATGCACCTAAACTATCGATACAGTTTCGTCATTTTAACGGTAGCTTGTTTATGCCGGCAGCGAAGAAGGCATTTTTCGCAACTCTTGAGAATAGAATGTTTTTCCTTGTAAAGAGTCCAACGCCTCGAAGAACTGGTAGCCAGTGGATGGAAGGACTGGTGAATATGGTGGGTGGATAAAGTTTCCAAGTCCGGCTAAAAATAGTTCGCCCTTATATTGCGAAGGGAAAAAAGGCAAGCTTAAAAGCGATTTCCTTTTTGGTGTTCGTTTAAATCGTGCGGAACCCATCGATTTCCCAGGTTCTTTGCCTTGCCGATTTGTTTTAAGTGGTCCAATATGGTTGCAATAGTAACATCAAACCTTACTGCCAATTCACGCGTAGTTTGAGATGTATTCGATTCCACCACAGCTTTGAGTTCATTATTCACCGTTTGAAAGGTTGCATGCATCCTCACAATAAAGAAAAAGAAAAGCCCTTAAAATTAAATGCCAGAAATATCAGCTCTCCAACTTAGTTTTTAAGGAAATCGGCCATTTCATACTTAAAGACCTAATATAACTGCTGTTTGCTATATTTTTCCAAAAAGGCAAGGTCGAAATTTCAATAATAAAACAAAATTTACATCTATAACGAACGTGTTGTGTTGATCGTTCAAAATTTACATCTTATTAATTTCACATGATTTAAAATATTTCATAAGTTTACGGATGACGAAATTTCTTCCAGGCTAAATTATTTTGAGGTTATACGTTCGTCTCAAGGGCGTGTAAATTTCGCGTTTTCTTATTACTAATTTAGGAGCAGTAAATGCAAAAGTAAACGAATCTGGAGTAATATAACAAATGAAATTTTGTATCATAGCTTAATTTGTGCAGAAATGAATGGATGTAATTCAACTATAAGAGACGGAATGAAGTGATCCGCTTAATTTTTATAAATTATCAAGTTTTTTTAAACAGCAGCTTTTGAAGTACTGAATATGCACATATTGGTTGAATAAAACAAGTCTAATACTGAAAAAACCGAATGCATTTCACTGTCACTTAAACTACAGTTAATTAGATTTATGTGGAACGTTAAAAATTAGTTATTTTCCACTCGTGAACTTGAATAGACTCTCCAGAAGTCCAATGTAGGAAGAGTGCTCGTAGGCTGTGCTTACTTCGGATAGCTTCTCAACGAATTCATTGCTTATTCCCTTTTCTTCCAACACATTCATCAGGAGGTCATAAAGGTACTAAAACATAAGTTTTAATATTGCAAAAATAATACTTTTAAGTTTTCTTACCCCATCTAACACATCGCCAGCCACTGCATAAACTTTATCATCCCATTCTCCCTTGAAAATTGTGAGCTCATCAATGCCAAACACATCGTCTGAAAAAGGGACTTTTGGATTAGTCTCCTCCGATATTGGAAATAAAAAGACACTTACTGTATTCGCCTTCCTGGGCTACTCCCTGCAGGAAGGAGCATGTAAATGAAAGGGTTGTGTCTCCTTTAACGATGTCCACTTCAAATTGCGGCTTGCTCTTCATTTCAGCAAAGTCGGGTTTATCTGCAGCAGGATCTACTTCGGCTTCATCGGCATCTACTGTGTGATTTACATTGAAGGATACAATCACCCTGGAAGAAAACATTTGGTTAAAAAATGCGAACTCCTTCCACGAAGTAGGTTATGTTCAGCGGATCAAGCCTTTTTTTTTTTCTAAAGTCTTACTTTTCATTATTTGCTTCCTTTGTTAACTCTACTTCTGCTCCGTTCAGCTTTACTTTGAAGCCATCTACTTCAGTTGGAACAGTCTTAATCTTTTGCGCCTTCTTTTCAGCCGAGATTTCTTCAGTTAAGAACTCCACAAGTTCTCGCTCCCCTGTGATAAACCAAAATCTCAATATAAAATTTATAAATCGACAGGATTACCCTAACCTTTCGTGTGCACCCCTCTGGATCCGCAACCACAGCTACAGGCCAAGCTGGGGTTATCCAATTTAAATTGTAGTTTTGAAGATTGGGGTGTATTTTCTGGAGTCTTGCACATGTTCCAGAGGCTGCGGGTTAAATCACGCTTCCCGAAAACATTTTTAATTGAGTTATACCCACTCAATGAGGCGGTACGATAGCAGTATTTGGCCAAACCGTTCATTTTTCAGATTATTATTATTAATAAAATGCAAGAAATTCACAAAAACTACTCGCATTAAAAATTACCCAACCGGCAACCTCATGGGATTCTATGACAGTAGTTACGTCAAAGATGGGATCAAAAACCTGACGCAATGTGCACATTCGAAAAATAATCTGCTTCTTTCCCTTCCGTAAAAAATGTATTCAGAACCCTTCCTATAATTTATGTTTTCAAATTAATTACGCTTTAGATAATTAAAAACTCAGTTTGACTCATTTTATAGTTGTTGTATTTAATGTATTAAATTAATTTCTTTTCATCTGTATTCAAATTCATTCAGATTTCGAGCTTCCTTCTCAAATATATCGCACAGAAATTTACAATAATTTAAATTAGTTCTGTATTCGAAGCTTTGAAACTTGGATGCATGCTGGAATTTATTTAGGTCTGCATTAAGTTGTAAATCGCGTTAATTTAGATGTAAAACGTTAAATACGACTTGTTTTGTTTCACTTCAACTGATTTAAAGAAGAGAAGATTAAAAATTGTGAAAAAGTGTAAAAGAGGAAGTGCTCCTTTGCGAATTATTCCCGACGATGCAAATTGAAGGTATGTAGGAAAAAGAAAACCTGTTTCTCTGCAGATTTGCATGAAATTAGCCTTCCAGGACTTAGTAGTAGTTATTGCTTTTCTTCCAGTGCCTATATATTTTGTGATAAAATATGCAAACTGTCCGAAAAATGCTTTCAGCTGTTTCTCATGCTGCTATAGACCAGACCGGCAAGTTTGACAGTTTCGATAGTTTTATATCGATGATTTTTTTATTCTAATTCTTCGTTTATATCGACGATCGATGAATGTTGCATATCGATTTATTTGATATCAAGAGTTTTACGAAATACAAGTTTTGTTAAAAGAGGCAATAGTGTCTGTTAACCCATTCAACATAGCTCGTTTTTTTGGAGACCATCCGCAGGAGCCCAAAAAGTTTTCTTGCTATAGAGAGACTAATTTTGTGCTTTAGCATTTTTGCTTTGGGTCTAATGCTCTAATTTTGAGGTTCTTGTAATAAATTAACAAATTAATTTTGTATAAATTATGTTTAAATAGTCTGTCTAAATTCATGTTCTTTGAGATATAATGTAGAATGGTTAAATATTAAAATTTAACACAAAAATAGAACAAAATATCATTTCTACACAAAAGTAACATTACGAACAGCTCATGCCACATTACAGCCTACATGGCTTTATCAATGCTTTAGTTCAACTATAGTATACCGCTTTTCCCATTTAATAATGTTCTTGCAATTTTTCTTTACTATAAAACAATACGAAAGCGGTTTTAAATATTGTATAAAATCTTTTTAAAAAATCACGGTCATTAATCCTTAGTATTTCAGTTTTTATGCACAATATTTACATCAGGCTTAGTGGCCAACATTTATTTGTGAAGTAAAATTATATGAAATAAAAAAATGATTTGTCTTTATAAACAATATACCTGGGTAGATGTTTAATTTAAGTAGTTTTTGCCTAAAATAGAGTACGTCAGTATTGTGTATCCCCACAAAGTATCATCTTGCATATTTTCTCACTTAAAGAAGAATATGCGGTCTGTTTGGTAAGAGCGTATAGCTCAGAATTCAATAATGCGATAAAAAATTAACAAAATATTATTTTTTCCTTATTATTTACTTTATTTAATATTTGGTGAAGTCACCGTTATTATCTCTATACATCTGCTATTCATGTTTTCAACTAATTTTTTAGCATATTCTAGTGGTAGATCCTTCCAAGCTTTCTTTACTGACGATTTAGTAAGTTGTTGCAAAGTGAAAGCATTTTTTCGCAGCAGCTTTAGGCAGAAACTTTGATGAAAAATTGATTTTTTAATAAATTGTATTGATTTCAACAACATTTTGTTTAGTATTTTTTGAAATAGTATGATCAAAGCTCGCAGTTCTATAATAAATATTTCTTACTTTACTTACTTTAAACTGACATAATTCAGTAGATTTTTGGGAAGCTCGCACAAGATATTCCGAATAGGTATGTCATCCTAAAAGAAATTAACTAGATATAACCCTAGTTACAAGTTATCTAAAATTTACAATTTTTTTGTTTCAGAACATAAGTTAGAAGTGATTTGTGATGATTCACTTGAAAATCCTCACTGTGCACACGGCCCAACTCTGCTTTTTCGAAAATCATTGGAAGATGGTAGTAAAATCGAAGAATTTTATGCTTGCGCCGCTTATCGCAGTTTGGAAAAATGTGGATTTCATCAAATGAAAATAGACCGGCCAGATAATATTCACAAGAAAGACCATACAGTTCGAAACAACGTTCTTGTTCGTGGGTGTAGAAAAAAGGTATGTTGTATGGCATACTATGTATGTACGGTATGTATGGTATATTTATAAATTAGGACTTGTTTTTCAGTTCACATTAAATGGCAAATTAAATATCTTTTATTGTCATACATGCAACATCTTGTTCAAGGAGAAGCAAAGCAATCTCCATGAAAATCACGAGTTTATCAGAAATAATCCTGATAACCCATTTCAATTCCCAACTAAATTTTTACGACCTCTTAGCGACGACAAGGCCGAAGCACAATATTTTTTCGATGATAAAACTCTGGACTTTTTAGGAAATTGTGTGAGCAGCTTGGGTATTGGGTAAGTACAAAAATTTATTTATTTCTAGAAACTAGTGATGTATAAACTTTAAGAGTACTTTTACCTTTATTACAAAAAATATATTTTTGTGCACAGAAAAGTCGTTTGTATCGGGGCACCGCGACTTCATGAGTATCTAATGAATAATAGGGAACAGTTTAAGATTACGAGTTTTCTAATGGATTTAGACAATCGTTTTTTGAATTTTTTCGAAGACACGGAATTCGCGTTATTCAACATGTTTAATTTTCATTTTTTCGAAGGAAATCGTAAATTGCAAATATTTGAGGAATTTTTAAAAGTACAGGGGTATGTATGAATTACGTTTATTGCTATATTTTGTTTTTATTTGGTGAATTATCTTCCTGTAGTGATGAATCGATCCTCATATTCACTGATCCGCCATTCGGCTGTAGAACCGAAGCGCTCATAAATACAATGGATCGAATGAAGTCTTCATATCAAAAAATAAATTCAACAAATGCAGTTCTTCCAATTTTTTGGATATTCCCATATTTTTCGGAGACTTATATAAAAAGGTTTAAGCCTGAAATGGAGATGTTAGACTATAAAGTAAATTACACAAATCATAAACTATACCACGATGGACTTAAGGGAAGGAAGCATGGGAGTCCTATCAGAATATTTACAAATGTTCCAGCAAAACTAATCAAACTTCCCGAATCCGAGGGTTATAAATTCTGTAAAGATTGCCAACGTTGGACGGGAAGTGAAAATAATCATTGTGATTTATGTAAGAAATGTCCTTCGAAAAACGGAGAAGTCTATCGGCACTGTCCTCTGTGCGCGACATGCGTGAAGCCGAATTACAAACATTGCAACGAGTGTAGACGTTGTACTCAAAAAGTAAATCACTCTTGCGAAGAATATCAAAAGCATTTACGTTGCTGGATTTGTAGACTTCAGGGACATACAGAGACTAAGTGTACCATGTGGAGAGATTTTACAAAGCATCACAAAAATCATAAAAGAGTCTTAAATCAATCAAGCAAAGCAATAAAAAAAGGAAACCGAATGTGTCTTATATGTGCCAAAATTGGGCACAACGAAATATCTTGTTCTAAACGGAAATTTGTTTTAAAAGAAAAATTATTCATGAATGAGACTATTAATATTTTTAATAAAAATTCAATGAAACAGTAAAGCTACTATTTCCATTTAGCACCCTTTTATATATGTACATATACTTTTCCCGGAAAAAAGAAATCTTGTTTAACATAAACCGGTTAAGTTCAAGTTTGACTCGTCGAGGAATCCGTATAATTTTGCTAAGTCATAAATTGTTTCTGGTCTATATGGATGAAATATTATAGGAATGAGTGTTCATTTGAAATCTACTGATTTCCAAAATAAAAATAAAAACAATTACGTACAAGAAAATTCGAACGCGATAAAGATTCAACGATCTTCTGTTCTGCATGCCGAAAAAAGTTATTAATGCAATTTATTTTCTATTCTACTTTACAAAACTATTTATTGTAAAATTTATGAAAATCATAATCTATCGTAACTATTTTAAAACTTGATTTTGGCAAGCTAATTTTAATTGTACGTTTCTTAAAAGCATAAAATGATATAGTCTTCTTGGATGATATTTTTCGTTTAATTTCATTTTAATATTTTAATACTGATTTCTGTGTAAATGTAAATTCTCTACGTAAACATTTTTAATAAAATCGGACGAAGATATTGATTTCAAACTAATTACACATTATTGTAAAAGTTCTAAAATCTGAAAATCGTTCAATATCATTTTAGGTACAAAAAATTGTTATAGGTTGCAGTGAATTACCTCCCGAAGATATCATATGTGTAAAGTATGCGACAACGAGATAATTTAATTGGCTTTAGCCAAATTTATGTTGAGTTCCTCTTTTTAAGACATTGTACGAAATTTGTCAGTGAAGTTTTGTTTTCAAGCTTCATTTGCAGCATGTTCCTGTATCACTTTTATGAAAGAATCATATAAATAATAATTAATGAATAATGCTACATATATTTTGTAATTATTTTTCCCTTTATTGTTGTTTTATTCATTTTTATAAATCTCACGTTATAAATTAATAAGTGTAGTTACTTCTTCTATTTTTTTTCTATATTTACATTGAATGAGTAAACGTTTTAGAGATGAAGGAAAGAAAATTTGTTCAGAATCGAAAATGATATCGATGAATATAGTTTATTGCAATTAGAAATCGAAATTAGCTTTGTGATAGCGTCAAATCAATTGGATAACCTAAGTTTTTTCTCCTAATTTTATATTACTTTAGCCTACGAACTAGAAAACGGCACTACGAGTCTCTATCGAGCAGATCGTAGTCAATTACTTGTTGAAATTTCCTAGAAATCTGGATCGTAGTCCTTGTAATATCGGGATCGAGGATTATATGTGTACATTTGATGTGCGTCTGAGAAAGCATCTGGAGGATATGGGTCTATTTTATGAGGAGTGTAATTATGATTATCGTAGTAGTAATCGCCTCCCCGTTGCGATCTCCAGCTATCATAAATGTTCGATGCACTGCTCCCGTGCATGGAGTCCGTAAACCGCTAAAAGTTCATTTAAAATTATTAAGTGCGATCTAATTTGTTTATATAAGTGTGTTCCACTTAAATATAATAATCCCCAATAATGTGAGAGCACGTCATAATTAATTGTAAAATGTGGGATTCAGCTGGGGATGCAAATCTAAATTTTTATAAGTTTTAAAAACAAATCATTACCATACGTAACGAATTTTTAAAGTCCATACTGTAATCTGATTTCTGATTTTTGAAAACATTATTTAAAAATTTGGAATTCTACGATTTCAACAGCTAGGGGAGTGATTGAGTGCTCAAAGAAATGCCTGGAGGGTTTAGCATTGAATCATTTTTCAAATAGTTTAAAATAAAAAGTTTATCACCGTATATCTCAAAACTTAACGAAGGTCGAAATATCATATTTAGGTGGAATACCCTTTATAATTACATACTTTTGGCTTTATGGGTTGCTTCGTTTCATTCCAGGTGTCTTCAACATTGTAGAATTCATCACCGCCGTAGTTGTCTACTCCACCCATATGGTTTTTATTGAGCTCATGAAGCATATCATTCGTCAATGGTGTTGGAGTTTTCTTTGCCCGTTTTTGCCGATTAACCAACTTTAAAAAAAATTTGTTCAACATTATCTTTAGGCACAGAATAATTCTAGGGAACTTACCACAGTGACTCCAAACACTACAACGAAGCACAAAGATCCAACACCTATGACTATCACAACTATTGCCCATTGTGGAATTAGCAATTCTTCTTCAGCAAATTCAACAGTGGGAGAAACGTGTTTTGGAATAACTAGAAAGATGGATACCTCAAAAAATACTCATAATTATTTAAGAAGTTCTCGTCTTACCAATAAAGTCGGTTGATACTGGATCTACGACAAATCTTCCTAGAAGGTAGGTTTCCTTGACTAGTTTTTCTTCTCTTGCATCTAACTTCTCTCTAGCGTCTAAAGTTTCGTTGCTAGTCAGCGGTATCACGGAAAGTGGTGCTGCAGTTAGCGCTTCATGAAAGAGTTGCTTAATTTCCAAGGTGTCGACGTCTCGAGATAAATTAGATAACTCCACAAAATAGTCGACCAGTACACTCCCCTTGTTAAAGCTATCAATACGGACTTTTTTGTACCATTTGCTAAGTCGAAGATCATTGCGGTAGACTTCGTTGAGCTGGAAATGGTAAATATTTTTAAATAAATCAAAATCAAACCAAAAAAGGATGTGGATTTTCTATAAAAAATAACTGATTTACAACCGCTATTTTTATGATCCATGATTTCATTAAAATGCTTTATGTTCGGTATTCCATACCGAGAGTGTCTGCTGAAGGTTAGAAAACTGGGTTACGTAAAACTGACTTGCTTCAAAAATCAACTTAATACTTGGTGTTAAATCCATTGAACAATTTTTCGCTATTTTTCAATATTGTTTTATTTTTAATAATAAAACTATGACTTTGCTAACTGTCGAGATATTAAGATATTAACTTTTAAAAATTTTGGGAAATGATTTAAAAATTATTACACGCAAGTACACCATCATTATTTCAAATGTCGTTATTTATCTTCATTGGTTTTTATTTTATCTAGGGGTTGTGGAAGTAAAAATAGTGCAATAGGGGTCAGCTACTGTAATAAAATAAAAGCGAATTCATTTTATTCTTTTACAAAGATTGCACTAAACGGTTACTAGACTTCCTGTTTCAAAAATTCAGCTTTCGGATCTGGAAAAGAGTTTAGATGATTTTGATATTACCTGAGCTTCGACCTCCCGAGCGAGAGTCTTCCATTCATTCGTGTTATGGTCCAGTAATTCCGGCTTCCATGCAACTCCATTAATAATTTTAATTGTCCCCGCTAAATCGCATTCAAAGTGGCAAAGTCCCGGTTCAGTAGGTTTCGGGGGCTCAGGTGTTGTGGTAGTCGTTGTTGTGGTCGTCGTAGTAGTTGTTAATGAAGGAGGTAACAAATCCGATATATCTATAGTTGCCACTTTTTGTTGCTCAAGTAGTTTTTCAATTGAAAGTGGTGTCGTCGATACTGTCGGCCAGCCCGTAAACTCTGTCGTCGCTCTAAAGATGTAAATAGGTAAAGAAAAACGTTTTTTATGTGCTAAATAAATAAACTATCACCTGGTTGGAGGTCCTTTTTTAAGAACTATTTGCGGTGGTGGAGGTCCTCCAGCCGATGGTGCCTTAGGAGTGGTTAACCTTACTCCAGGTCTTTTATTTAATTGTTTAGGGAATACAACTCTGCCTGTATCTGGTTTTTCTGTGGAATTCACTTGGTTTTCCTTGAAGTTTGGAGGAAGTAGTGAAGAAACGTCTTTAAATTCAATTTTCTTTAAAATGCTCTCAGTTTCATTTACTTGTTCTTTAGGCTTGTAGTCTTTGGGTATAAGTTTTGAAATATCTATAACAGCTGGAGCTTCCTCCTTTTTCTTGTCGAGTTTAAAATCTGGAGGAAGGAACTTACTAAGGTCGTCCTGTAGTTTAATAACTCCCAGGGGGGCATTGTTTTCATCAGCGCTTTGTGGTTTATAATCAGGCGGTAAGAGATTGCTGAGATCCTGTCTAATAGGAATAACAGGTAGTGGTTTCTTAGTAGTAGTCGATGCCGGGTGATTGTATCCCGGTGGCAAAAATTTGTTTAGATCATCTACCTCTGTGACTAGTGGCTTTCTAGTAGTACTTGTTTTCAAGTTTGATTCTTTATAATCTTTCGGAAGTAGTTTATCTAGATTATCTTCAAACTTAATCTTAGTAAGTAAATCTTTAATATTTTTTTGCGTAACTGGAGACTCAGTAGTACCAGTTGCATTTACTTTAAATCCTTTAGGGAAAAGGGAAGAAAGTGAAATATCTTGCGCAGCTACTGGCGTATTCTTAAACGATCTACTTATAGTAGCATTTCGTGACGGCTTATAAGCCAATGATTCAAGCCTCAATTTTGGAGCTTCAGTCGTTGTTGTCGTTGTGGTTTTTCGATTTCTGAAGCTCGTTATACGCGGTTTAAATCCAGCAGGCAGTAGACCAGTGAGATCGTCCATTGGTAACGTTTCAATATTTATTTTTTTCTCTGGCTTGGCTGTTGTTCTCGGCATGAAGCGTCTTATATTTGGGATAAATTTCGGTGCACTCGTAGTCGTAGTTGTTGAGGATACCTCCAATTCTGGCGGCATTTCGTTAAGAATTGGAAATTTACCCGTTAAAAGGCTGCTTGATAGCTCAGACTGTACGCGATCTAATTTATCTATTATACTTTCAGTTGATACAGATTGATTCAAAGTACTTTTATCCGTTGTCGTTTCTAATGGAGCAGGCTCTACCGTCGTAATAGCTGACTGCTCTTCAGTTTCTTCTGGACTTTTAGGAGATTCTGTTGGATTTATTTCTAAATCTTGTTCAGCAGTTTGAGTTTTTTTCTTCTTCTGTTCGTGTATTTTTCGCTCTAATTCAGAAAGGGTTTGTTTCTTCTCTTCTTGCTCGACTACTGGGAATGGCAGGAATCGGGCTCCCGAAATACTTCGACTTGTTTGAATAGAAGCAACTACAACGTAACTTTCTGTAGCGTTATTCATTAAACCATCTTCTAATACAGGATCTGAGTTAATTTCGTCTAAACTAGTTGTCTTTTTATTTTCTTGAACTTCATTTGGCTCTGGTCTAGCTTCAGAATCTTCAGTAGCTTCAGAGGAAGTTGAATTTGGCGTTACCTAAATAAGAAAGGCAGTAAGACATTTATATATTAATGATAGTTTATATTTTAGATCAGTAATAATAAATGTCACAAATTTTCCATCTTTTAAATAATTTTGTCTTTGTTTTATATAACTTTATTATTGATATCCCATGATGATGAGTTCGGCAATATTTCTGCTTACGCACATAATCGATAACTGTTCAAATAAAGAGTAATGGTCGCATTTTTATTTACGATATATGCAGTTATACGGATAGGTAAATGAATAATGGAAAATATGTCACCGACTCTTTACCAATGAATTGGATAAGCACAAAATTATTTGAATTGTGAATTATTTGGGTAGTTAAAAATATTTGACCGCTCAAATTTTGATTTTAAAACTTACGTCTTGTGGATATGCTGTAGACCCATTTATCACACTTTTCGTTGTGATCACTTGCACCACTGCCTGCCCTACAATGTCGGTTGGTTCTTTTGAAGAGCTTTCTTCTTTGGGTTTCTCAGGTACTTCTTCATCGTGAAGGTGGTCTTCATCAGATCCTTCTTCATCTTCATCTTCACTTTCATCCTCATCTTCATCATATTCAGTACTAAATTCATCCGATTGCTGGTGATCAATGGTTGTGTGATCTGTTAATGTACTAGAAGGATCAGTAATATTTTCTGGATTCGTTTTCGGAATTTCTGTGTTTTGAGTTATTTTAGCTGTTTCTGTTTCTTCAGGTACTGTAGGATTCGATTCTACAGGAATATTTTCATTTTTAACTACATTTTCTACAGGGAGATCAGTAGAACTTGCTTCGTCATCGTCATCGTCATCGTCGTATTCATATTCATAGTCCGCAGGGTTAATTGTCGTAACGGAATCGTTATGAACTTGTGCCTCAATTGAAGTTTGACCACTTTGGGAATCTTCTTCTAGAGAATGGTTTTGTTCTTGTGGTAAGAAAAAGTTTGAGGTCAATATCACAGTTTGTGTATCAGGGCTATCAGCCTCAGAATTTTGTATAGTTGTAGCCGTAATTGGTTCCGGACTCCGTAATTGCTCATAAACATTCAATGGAATATCCTTTTTGGTCTCTTGTTGCTTATCTTGTACAAAGTTAGATTCGTTAATTTCATCTTCAAAAATTCCACTTTCATCCTCATCATGCTGAGTAGTGCCATGGTGGTTTATGGTAATTTTACTTGGTGAAATTCGATTCTTTAAATGAATTGGTTCATTAACTTCTCGACTTATAAAAACTGGACGACGTGGTTGGAAAAGTGTCTTGTTTGGTTTTGGTTTTGGAGGCACTGGCGACGAACTAATAGTTGGAACTTTTGGTACGGACGCTACTGATCTTCCAGACCCAAATCGATTATATCGAATGGCTTTTTCGGTTGTCGTTGTTGTGGATGCTGTCGTTCTTTCGGCGCTAGGTTGAAATCTAGTTCTACTATTTCGAAAAGGAAGTTGTTGCTGACTTTGAAATGAGTCTCCAGAATTCGAGCGACTATAACTTCCAATTGGACGGTTACGCGAATATCCACTACTTACTGGACGTGTTACTCTAGTAGATTGAGTTGTAGATTTTTCTGTTGCCACAGGGTGAGTCTGCAAACAAAAGTAAGCATAGCAGTCATTTTGAACGATCATTTTATGTTATTACACGATTACGAAAGGGGGGAGTTAATATTTTCATTGACTATGTAATGTTTCCTCATAAAGCAAAATTAGCGATTATGATCTGGCAAGGAGCGATATAATATAGGATAGTTTAAAGAAAGTGACGAAACGGAATATGCATTATTATAATACCAGAGATTAATTTTATTTTAAAAGCTGTTCGTGATGGGTATTAATTAAAGCTCATTATGAAATGATTTCAGAAAGGCATATCGTTATAGTAAAATAATATTTGGATAACAATTTAGAGAGGTTTTTGCTGTAAAATTTATTTCTTGGTTCGTTATATTCGTATATAAAAACGAATTACAGTCAGAGTTCACTCTATTTATAATTGATTTATTTGTTAGATGTACTTATATTCCTTTTTAAAAGTTACCTGATCATTAAAATGTGTTAAAAACTCTTTCTGTTGATGTGGAACGTTAATTCTGCTAGTCTTTGAAGGTAAAAAGCCACCATTTCCCGTAGTTCTGATTGAATTAGGTCTGCTAAATGGTGATGAAGGTGCAACTGGAACAAAAGGTCGTGGTGCTATGTCAAAATATTCTGGCCCTCTGGTAGTCTGCAAAAGGGTAAAACTTATAGCTTTGTTTTTGTAAAAATGTTTATTTACATATATAATACATAAGGCATAAGTTTTCCCTATCAATTAACCTTAGAACTTTAAAGGATCCATCTACCATTCTCCGTTTATATTACGAGAAATATTAATTCGATTATTATGCATTTTTTTATACTTGTCCAATATTTATTACTTTTGACTATAATTTTAAGCTTAATGTTATCGATTGTGGATTATTAGTTTTAAAACTATATAATATTTTACGACTGGTTAATGGACTAATGGAAATAGCCTTCAATTAACTTGCACTCTAAAGGACTCATATTATTTAGATATTATTATCTTTAATTCTAGGAGTATTTTGGCCTTAAATTTTATTTGGGAACAGTCATAATAAAAAAGAGACATATTACAAAAGTCGATCATGCCTTGCGTACTAAATGGTAATAATGACGAACTACTTGGCTCTGTTTATTCGTTTTTTACTGTTTTTGCCTTTGGTGAAAAAACGAAAACATCTCTTTCATAAAAATTCCAAAAACAAATTTATTACTTTTCCGCTCCAGAAAGTCGAACTCCCTCGATTGACCGCATAAATCCGATCGAAGATAAAAACAAGCCTACATGTTCGGGTAGCATAAAATCGGAACATTTTCTTTTAAAAATGACTATTTGTCAATTTCATCACTTAAAAGTTATCAAAGAAATGTAAGTCACTGATAGAAAAAAAAAGTATTTTAATATATTCTTATCTTTAATTTTTAGAGCAGAAGTTTTTAAAACTGTTCGAGGGGGAGTATCTGTTTAAATAGACTTAACAGAGCATGTCACTATAAACAAAATTAACTGAAATTAAACGCCGGTAAGTATCTAGAAATGAATGAATCTAAAATCGAAATAATATGTATTGCTTACCTGAAACTGCGAAAAATGGCTTAGCGTTGCTTCTTTCTGATTTGATCCTTCATTTCCTAAATATTGGTCTTGAAAAGGCGCAACTCCATCACCGCTGTGAATATTTTTTAAATTTTGTAGAGAATTTGGCGGGAAAAATCCATTCCTTGAATTTTGAAATGATGGCACAAAACGTCCTTGGTTTGTATGTCCAAAGAAAAAAGATGGATTCTCTACAAATAAATAAATGGAAAAACATTTTAAAATAAACTATAAATATCTAAGGAAAATGTCCCTAGAACAAATGTTTCATTTCAACTTATGTATAATTATTAGGCATGTAATAGGATCCTAAACCCTAGCACATAAGAAAGTAAATAGTTGATCGTGGCGACTGAAAGATATTACGTCGTTTCTCTTAAGCAACTCTAATTAAATATGAAATAATAACAGCCTGGCGGGTGGTATAAAATTTATTCATCTATTCCAAAAACGAACAATTATGTAAAATTCATACGTATGTAAAAGTGAAAAGAGGAGAGCAAAAAGTAAAAGTTCCCATGGCAGATAGATCAATTTTGGGCGAAAGTGTTTTTCCATCTTCTCTTTGGTTGAGACTTGGGTGCCAATTTGAATGTTGAGAGTTCGATTCGAATTGGCATATTCCAGTCATGCTTAACTTTCCTGAAATGCCACCAAAATGTATTTAATCAATTGCTAATGAATCGAATTTAGGTTTTGGCTATTAAGAGATTCGTTCTAGCTATAGCTGTCGAACTGGCTAACAATACTTTAAAGATGTGTATATGCCCTTCTCTCATTAAAAGTACTCTAACAACGTGACTATAAACTGCACATGAAATTCAATTGGTTTCAGTTTATCTGTAATTTCTTTTGTAACTAGTTTCGAATCATACTAACTTATCTGTCTAAATTAGTGCTGTAAAATTGTCGTAACTTTCTTTAAATCACACGAGAAAACTTAACTCACATAGTTTAGTTCAGAAACAGTCAAAAATAAAACTTATTAAATTATAACATTTTATTATACAAATTTCATTGGACCAAAAATTAATAAATAGTGGTAAATGGTATCTTATATGTTTTTCCACAAATTATGATTTTTATAGAGTTAAAAGCACTATACTTTGGAAATTTTTTAAACCATAAAGAAACTAATCATCATCTTCAATAAATTTTTATATTTGATCAATTTGATCACATTTTCCAATAGTTTCTAATTCTCTAGAGTGGCCGTTAAATGATACCTTTCAACATTTTTGAGGCTTATGTAAAATTTGAAAGAGATCGGATAATATTAACAATCCTGCCTGTGATCGAATTTTAATACGAAAATTAAATTAGATATTTTAATTTTTGCTTTAATGAGTCGTGTCCTTGCGAAAAGGTAACGAATTTTAATGGGCACTTATTAGTTTTCGAGACTTCTATTCAAACTTTTGTATCACTACTCTTGCTATTGCTAATTTTCCGTTTGTCTTTAAATTAAAACAACCAGTAAAAATAAATAAATTATTATTTAAATTAAAATAAAATTTTTAGACACCAGAATTCCGCCCCTGAATGAGAATATTGTGCTTCAAATGCAATTTGCATTACGAAAAAACATAAATCTCGAGAATTCGAATGTGCGAACAATTTCACCGTTTCACAACAAAATGCAAGAGATATTAAGCAATATTTGAAATTAGTACAATTAAAATGCACGCGAATATATCCATGATAATTACATATTTTAAATAAAGTTCCTAAGGTCGTATTATTGTACAATAAATTCAGACACTCCTTGGATTATTTATTGAAAAGTAGCAAGTTAATAATGTAAAACGTGGAAATGAACCAAATTCCTAGATATGTAATGTAATGTAGATTGCATGAGTTTTAAAGTCAGGTTTCTGCAAGCCATTCATGCGCAGAGGCGTTTTGCAACGGTTGAGAAAATATAAAAGTACTAACTACACTAACTAGGAAATATTGTCCGGTTGGGTTGAGTTAAGAAAATGCCAATACATTTCGAGCCAGGAAAACGCCACTTATTTATTCAAATATAATTAAAACTTGTTTTTTTCCTATATCACTTTTAGGGTAAGTACTTCCGCATGAGAATAATCTGTGAAAAAGTAGGGCACTGCAATGTTAAACTATAACAAACTAAAAATTAAAGATCATCAAGTAAAAGATAAATGCCCTCATAAAAATTGTAAAGATAATTGGAGAACTTGCTTTTTAACCTTGAGCGATTTCGATTTACAATTATTGTTGCAGAGTAAACTTGTTTTTGTTATAACAAGTGGTATTTTTAAGATCTCTCATCGATAGTACATATAAATATAAAATATCGTTTATGTTACGTCGACTTTGGTAGCTTCTTTTTACAAAACTCGTTTGCAACTGAGATGTGAATGGAATTAATGAAAGTTTTTATCAGGTGGCTTCGGCTCTGGTTGCATTGATGTGAAGAAGGATAAGAAAATCATTTTGTTTATTTTCCGACTTCCTAATTATTATGTCACCAAAGGAAAAAAAAATACGTTATTAGGTGCAGTGATATAATTTGAAAGAAACCCTATGTGACGAGTCCCGTCGTAGATAAAAAAAATATCTTATTTTTAATATGTAGAAAAGAAGATCGTTAACAAATAACTTTTATTTAACATTTAAAAAAAAAGCATAAATAAATCATAAAGTGAACGGAAAATTTTAATTATTCATCAAGAAGATAAATGGCTTTTATAACTGGTGCTGCAAAAAGTAAAACGAAATAAACATAAATTTTCTATGCAAAAAATCGGAGCTGAGTGTAAGTCGTCTTAAGAAAAATTTACTCTGAATCTATCGTGAAAAAACAAATGCAGTTAACTTTCATAAAATTGAGTTTCAATGTAGCGCAGCCTACACATTGTGATGAATTTCTACCAGTTTATTTTATGCATTCACTTTATTTTTACAAAATAATTATATTTCTTTATACAAAATTTGTATTTTGTTATCTGTTATGCTAAGACCTATATATGTTCATAAGCATATGCACTACAAGGGAATTTTGATAAATTTTCTCTTATTTATTTTTAGGTCAGTATTTTTCATTTCTTAATATTTTTTGTTTATCAAATTATTTGCCTCTTTTAGGTATGTTCTTCATTAACGAACACGCACTGGATACTTACGCTTCATTTAAAAGAAATAAATTGTAAATTATCGCTATCGTCCCACCAATCTGATCACTGTTGTAATTAAATAAAATAAAATAGGAAAATATGTTAGAAACGCTAACCTTAAGACTAGGTGATTTTCAAAAATGTTGTCTTAAGTTATTAATCCGATTTGGATTACTTCAAATAAAACATCTGAGACTTTTTTGAATGAGAATGGCTTTGATGATAAATGAACTCTTTTTTAGGAAGATATAATAATAAGTGAGCTAATTCGAAAATCTAGTTCTTAATTCATAATTTCACATTTTTTTCTAATTTAGAAAGTTTGTTTATATGTAAGAGGTAATCTCGGAAACTATTGTGCCGATTGAGATGAAATTTTACACGTGTATTGCGCATAGACCTCTTGAGTGCTATAAGCAATACTTTGTAATTGAAAAGTGGAAGGGAGAGGAAAGGACGGGATGGCGGAATATCAAATTTTGAATTTTTTTGAATTTATGCGATTTCCATCAAACTTGGTACTTGTGGGTTTTGTCGTTGATTTTAACCTGACTATCAGAATTTACGAATTCAAAAGTGGACTGTCAATATTTTTATATATACAATAAAAACGATTCAAGATTTGGGGATACTTATTTTGGATTCGCCAAAAAAATTTCTAAATTTAAAATGGCGGCTCCAATATAACGACTGAAATTCCTCACCTTTAAGTAATTTTAATGAAAATTAATATCTAGGAGTCTTTTGAGCTATGGAACTCAAATATACAAAAATTATATAAAAATTATATAAATTATATAAAAAGATGACAGAAATGAAATTCAATACTAAGGGTTTTGGGCAGATGCTGCCTTTCATTCTTCTACCAAAATTTTCAAATTCAATATAACACATCTAATGTGCCAACCGAAGTATCGTTACAATTAACAATTTGAATGAAAATTAATATCAAAACGATTTCGTGGCAATGGAATTCAAATCTACAATTCATAATGGGTATAGAAAATTTAAAATTTGTAGAAATCCATTACCGCAATCGCAAAAGTTTTCGGTTTTCCCATTTACAAAAATTACTTAATACTAGCTAGACCGCATTACTATGTGAAGCTGCGTAAATCAACTAGTCTACTATAATTGTAACAATTAGCATCGCCCATTGAAAACCACATTTTTTTAGTCGTTTTTGGTGCCCCTAATTTCAAATCCGATGCCCAAATCTGAGAATTAAAATGGCAGTATAAATAGTAGATGGACCTAAAATTCTTTTAACTTTATTATAATGTGTTTTTGTTTTGTGGAAAAAATTCATTTGATATATATAACCATGTACCTACATATCTGAATGCGAAATATTGCACGCTAATAAATTTTATTATTTATTACCTGCCGGCTTGACACTGCTGGTTAAGTTCTTTAGTGTTTTTATTAAATGATTTAGCAGTATTTCTGTATAGATTTTCCTTATTTCTTTTCACAGTAACAAAAATGCTAATCTATACAGAATTTGCAACACAATGTATCTGTAAACAAGTTTTCTAAATCATCTCTATGAATCATTTACATATATTTATGTTGTATGAGTCATCAATTAGTTTTGTAAAAGTTCCAGGATTTTAGATTTTGAGATATGTTGACAATGGCATTTCCGCATCATTTTATGCAGAAGTGATATTGTTTAGTTAACGCGAATTTTATGCATCAACATAAATGAAAAAGATAACTACTTTAAATTCCCATACTTCATTATTTGTAAAATTTGATTATTCCTCCATGTGTGTATGTACGGTGTATGTATTAACAAATTACCAATTTTGCATATTTGGAGATCATTATCACCCACATAGAGGAATTATAACTGAAAAGAGGTAATTACTTGCAGTTAATTTAAAAAAAAGGAATACTAGCAATGACCACAAGTATTGCTATTCATTTGGATTTCCAGTCAATGTGCAACAATATTAATCAACCATTTCATAAAGACATCCAGTGAAAAGCAATCTTTACCTGAAGAAAATTAAAATAGCCCGACATTCTTGCTGATCGCAGGTTGGAGACTGTTACACCTTTTCTCCCCATTGTTTACGTAAGAAAATGCGCATACAAACGAAAGTGGAAAGCCAACACCAAGATCTCGTCGGTCTCGTACATGAACCTCAAATGCCAATCTGCCACGGTAAGTTGTAGGCCTTGAGCAAAAAGGAAAGTATCTTGATTCATTTTTTTGCTTTGTTTGTTTCTTTTGGGCTCTGATTTGGTTGCCTCTGGCACTCGACTTTGTAGGCGCGTTTTATTCAGTTCTTTAGCCAGGCGTTCTCCGCAGCACAAAAACATGGATCGGCGCGATGAATTAAATTGAAAAAAAAAAAAAACCAGATCTCGTCCACGAACACATGGAACATTTTTTTTTCATATTGATATCAGGAGCGAATTTTCAAAATACTGCAAGAATGCAGGTTGCTGCAGAAAAGTTCAGTGTGGGTTTTCGAAATCACACCAATTATTATTGCAATTGTGTCGGATTGCATTCGAAGTTTATTTTTTATTCGGAGGAGACTGAACTTTAATTGGATTTAGTGGGTATCAGCTTCACTGACGGAATCTCTTCGCACGTTCATTATTTCTTGGGGTTCTACCGTTTCTTACATGCGAAGAATTGTTTACTAGCCGTCCATTGCGAATTACCTTGGTAAAACTAACTTATTCAAACAATCACCTTGTTTTAATGTTTATGAAGAATCAATAGAAAATACAAAGCTCTTGCTGCCATCATGAGTCAGCTTCGTTAAGAAGAGTATCTCCCAAAGTAACTTTCATTTCTATGAACATGGGAACATAACATTTGTCAGAGTTGATAATTTCGAATCTGTTGCAGAGATTTAAATTTAAAGAAGACACAGATCTAATGTGATCGTAGAAAATCCCCAATTTTAAAGGATTTCATTGAAAATTAGTACAAAGGTATTTCTGAAGCCACTGTTTTCAATATCTCTACACTAAAGGATTGTATAATATGGAAACCAAAAAGACAAATTTGGCTATGTATCTAAAAAGTTACTAATTGTACAATTGTTAAAGTTAAATTTTTAGTTCGGAAGCCGAATTTCAGTTGACTAAATTGCGTTGTATTTTAAAAATGTTTCCTGCCTTTTGAGTAGTATAAAAATCGGGTTTCAAAATAATCACTCTGGAACGGTTTAATTTATCTCAACGGAACATTTTTCAAAAGCCTAGATTGCTTGACGAAATTTTTTAATTTACTTCAAAAAACGTATGGAAATTCTCAAAAACGATAACTTTAGACGTATGTAGAGATCAACCCTGTGGCACTCAAATTTGAGCTTCGGTGTGGCTGATTATTGATGCCTTCGAAAAGCAATGTTGATTGGGTATTTTTCCTGGAAACCTAATGGTATTCCGTATTTTAAATACATAGACATTCTCAATTAAGTTAAAACAAAATTCATTTCAAAGTATTTACCATGTAACTTCAATAGAACCGATTTAAAAGACATATAAAAATAATTAGTATATAATAATTAGTAATGAGTAGTGACTTATTACTTCTAAAATACTTAATGAATTTCGATGCAGTTTTCACTTTTCATTTAAAGATTTCTTGAAGAAGGAATTGTATATTTAATGTTGACCTTTTGTAATCAAGCAGTAAAAAATCGCTTTTAGGGTGTTTACATGGCTTAAATTAATACACTACCCCATTTTAGCTCTCAAAAGGGCTACAGAAAAGTTGATAGCATAGGTTTATATTTTAAGGATGTCCCAAATTTTTGTTTTTCAAAATTTAATCAAAAATATTAGTTCCTTTAAGGAGCCATTTTGGCTGATATAGTATTAAACTTTATCCAATTAAATATGTGAGTTACCTAAAGCATTTAATTTAAGTAAAATTTATCCTACATAATACACCATTTTATTTAAATGAATATTTTAGAAGATATTTCAGGTTTAAAAATCACATTCATCAAAATAATTGCATTCCTATCATGCCCACAGATCTCAAGTAACATCGCAATCTACACTTAAACATAAATTATATACAATTATTTCTAGAAGACAAACTCAGCAGAGTTGTTAAACAGAGCATTAAAGAAGCTTATTTTGAATTTAATTCAGACAAATAAATAATTTACGGTTTCCATGCTTTTATTCCTCTTATGAATTATTAATTAAAAAATTAAATTCCCATTACTCGAATTACTAATATTAAATGCATTATTTGGACTGTACTTATCTAGAATATTTTACATTCGTTGAAGACTTTGTGAATTTCCTTACATTTATCTGAATTCACTTGCATTTATTTGAATTCAGTAAATTGTTTTGCATTTCGTTTGTCGTAGTACTGACTTGAGTTTACCATTTGAAAATCATTTAATTAAGCCGTACTTATAATACACAGGATGTAACCAGGTAATTCAGCTAATAATAAAAAATAAAATAAATTTATTTAATTGAGCCTATTGTACTTTTTGCATTTGGAACAATTTGTGGGTTAATTTCTAAAAGCAGTTTGGTTCGTTCAGAGAAACTGAATAAATAATAACAATTTGGAATCTCATTTAAGAGAATGATTAAAGAGATGATGAGCTTGTCGCGCACCGTTTTGAACAAACTTTATTGCAAATTTCCTGACGGTCAATGGACCGAGCTCCACCCAGTTGACGATGATGGTAATAAAGATGACATCATAAAAAATTTCTATCTTGATTAGTTCCATTGTGCATATCCCTATAGAATGATGATAATTTTGTTGGTCATGTAACGTATCGGAATTTTTTTAGCTCAAAGTGAATGAAATCAATTTTTCATGCCTATAGGATTTTGTAATATCTATAGTTTTATTCTTATACCTTGTGTTGATATCCAAAAAATTGTAAACACATTGAGTAATTTCAATCCACCTAGCTGATAAATAAAAAGGCGTCTTAGTTTTAGACACATAGAAGAATTCCAGAGAGAGATATTTTCTCAGGCAAAAATAGCAGGTAATGGGTTTCTAAAATCAACTTTTATGACATTTTTATAGAAATTTTTACTAAAAGTAGAAGAATGATTTCTTTTTGGAGGAGCCAGTTTTAGTTACGTTGGTAAACAGCAGAGGAGAAGAAATATCACAGCTAAATAAAAAACTTCCTTGCTTTTAAGTAGTCGAGTTAAAAGACAAATTGGGACAATAGCAATGCAAAAGCCCATCATAGCATTCAATAGCTCAATATAAACATGCACCACAGATGATAAATAAGTACACATATCTAAACAAAAACACCTCCAAAATGTTTAGCTTCAGGTTTCTCGCTTAAAAATTGAAGTCTTTGGTTTTCAATAAAAACATATTTCAAAAAAGTTCACTCAGGAAGGAAATGCAATCATGTATGCTTGCAATTTAAATTTATAAAGTTAAAACACTAATATATATTATAAATATATATACATGTGTTTATAACAGGAAAAGTTTAAAATGTGAACTATTAAGCAGTGATTGATATAAGTTGAATATTTTGTTACATATTTCTTTTGCTATTTATTTTAGGAAAATCATGACCCTAGAAATTCTTTATTATTATTTTAGGAACAATCCATATGGTGAGCATTGTGACCTAACGTTCTTTATACCATTGACTTACAAATAACAAAAATAAAAATGGTTCCAAGTGATCTCCCCAAGGAAGAAAATACTGGCCCAAAACTTCGAGTTCGGAAACTATCAAATGCTTTAGCGAAATCGGTGTACAATTTCGCGGAAATTTTTAGTATATTCATTTAAAAGGTTAAGGTTCACGCCAAGTAAAAAGCTTTTTTCGAATTTTATTACTTAAGGCACAACTTTTCATCACTAAAAATTCACTAAGTTAGTGTGATTGATATAAAGTTCGCAAAATAAATTCATTTATTTACTTAAATAGAAGTAGTGATGAAGAGCAAGGTGCCTTACTTTTGAACATGAACGCTAATACTACGGCAATTTATTTTCAGAGGTGTGGTAACCTTGCGACATAATTTCAAATGATTTAACTGTAACCGTACACGCCTTTGGATCGTGCAACAAAGAATCTACGAAAAGTGAATGCCTCAAACTCAGTTACAAGACGAAGCCCGTAATTCCATTTCATAGCCCTGACTACCGCAGTAACTATTTTCCAGTCTCATTCCAAAAGAGCCAACGAGAGACCTTTATTTAAGCGCGATCCGCGCCGCAGGTTTTGCTATTTGAGGAACTCGACTATTTATATTTTATTTATTCTGCGGACTCCGAGTCTGTGGCCAAGTATCTCATGTTGTTGCGAGTGGCTCATAAGAAACAGGCCCGCGATAAATATGTAACAGGAAATCATTTTTGAATTCATATTTAAATTTATAGAACTGGTTTTTTGTAAGTTACCACTTTCCTCAAATAGGTTCGCTACGTCGTTTTGGGGTGGGCCAAGGACGGCTTTGCTGAGACGCACGACTTGATTTTATTTTGCTTCGTGTATTGCATTGCTTCGTAAATCGTAATACACCAAGCAGCCTTTGTTGCTCCCTTTGCTGACTGTTTCGTATTTCTTATTTATTGCTATCATTTTTGTGGTATGCCGAGTGTTGTTAAATAACTTGTTTTTATGCAATTTCTTTGAAACACAAAATTGCAAACGAACATTTGTTAATAACTTATTTCTCTTTAGGTATTTCATTTTTAAATGGTGGATCAACTTAGTAGAAAACACACAGATTGATCAGAATCAGTTCATTCAACTGCTCAGATTCCAATGACTAAGTTCAAAATTGGAAAGAACGTAATTGCGAGCTGTCTTGCAACATTAAAACCTAATTCTGAAAGGTACATACCTAAATTGTGTTAAATATCCCCCATATTTTCTACAAAATTACACATCGCGGGGGGATTTCCGTGCAGCATGAAGTGTGCATGCGTCAGCGTCTCACTAACTAAAACACGCCCACCTCTGGCTAGATGACTAACAATAAGAAACTATGCATCTGGCTGTAAATATCGAAGTTTAGCTCAAAGGAATTTCGAGAAGTTTTGCACAATAAGCTTGCAGAAGGTATTGGCAATTTATATAGAAGCCTGGCATTACGAATTCTTTTTTGGGTACCTTAATAAAACCTTTGTTAATGTTGTCCTGCTTAATTGAAAAACATCGGACTGAAATAAAATTATAAATATCGAATTTTCTTTAGGATTCTCATCATTAGCAAGTAAAATTTACTAATTTCAATTTACATTTGGTGGTTTATTTGGAGAGTAAAACAATTTGGAGGGAATATCACTACAAACGTATTTGTGCTATGCTATTTCTATTTATTTATTGATTAGCCAGGGGATATTAGAAGATGACATTCTTTTTTATAAATTTTGTTGTATTTTAAGGGTTGTTTAGGTGACTGAACCCAAAAGTGAGATTTAAAAAAATTCAAAACAGTGGATCTAAACAGATGGACTTCATAATTAAAGTAACATATATTTTTACGAAAGTTGATATAGATTTTCTGCATTTGCTGAATACGACTTCCCATTTAAAATATTTAAATGAGGAATTTTGTATCCATAATAGATATGTTGAATTTTAGAACATTCGATTTGTAACCAGAAGAAATGGCAATTGCAACTTATTGTTAGAGTTCAGCAGTTGCTTGCATAATTCTAGTGTATGTGTTTTTATCTGAAAAAATTTGAAATTTTAGTTATAACTGCCTGGTAATACAGAGAGAAATGTTAGAGCGTATTTAAATCAAAACTTTATATTACTGTAAGTACAGGGGGTGGAATAGTTTTGAATAGTGCAGTACGAAATACAGCAGGAAAAAATAGAAATGAATTTCTATTCAATTCTATAACCTGAATAATAAAAATAGAATATAATAAAACGAGAGAAGGAAATTTATTTTGTTTTCCTAGAATTCACAATAATGCCGTAAATTAATTGAATCAATTAAAACCAAAAGAGTTGAAAAATTAGGAAGAGATGCTGTATTTTTGTAGTGATAGAATGCACTGTGAATACCCTCATTAAAATACTAAAAGATTTTAAAGGTTGAAAGAAATCAGCGGAAATTAAAAGTGAGTTAACAGCCTACTCGTTTAAAAAAACACCTTTTCATAAACATTTGGAATTCATTTATCCGGAACAGAATGAGTTGTAGCTATTTGGATATTTGAAGGTCTTTGCGATATCATCAAAGAGAGATGAGATTTGAATCACCTCCAGGGACCAGAGCCTCACCTGAAAGTTTAAAACCTCGTTTCCGAGTTCTAGAAACCTAAAATAGTGTTCAAATATGCGAAACACAATGGCATTGTTTGATTACGTCGAAACCTTCGAACTAAATAAGAACAATGAATATGAAGAAAATAATAACAAAAGCGGTTTGTAGCTGTAGTTTGTTACCAAACTGAACACAATTAGCTGCGTATCCGGACAAATATGTCACGCCAAAGTTACGCGTTATGCATAACTGAGCTCGCCTTTCTAAATCAACCAAAGGAACGTTGCTTAAGTCCGATGAAAATTAAAAGTAAGGCGACAATTGGAATAAAATGCTCTCGATAAACGCCTTCGGTTCATACTTGAAAACTTTAAATAGACCTAAATTATGCCGAGAAGGCGTTTAGATTTTCCATTTGTGCATACTTATGCTTCATTGAACGGCAATGTTCCAATTAACGTGCATTTAATTTAACTTTCCGCTATATCTTAACTTGGTGGTGAAAATCAGGTCTTATGGAAAGTATAACTGCACAATACATATGAATTAACGAATAATTTCAGTAAATTACATTTTTCTTTCGACAAAATTTCGTTTTGCTTTATGTTGCTCAGTGTCACAATTGCATAATCAACTCAATTTTTATTTGCACGACTGTGAAATTGCACCACGCAACGATACCTAATGCAAACAAAATGAGAATTCCAAAAATCTAAATAAGAAATTTTAGTTAAAATCGGATTATTGTGTCTCTTCAACATAATGTTAGAAAAAAACACATTTGAGTGTTGTGTAATTTTTCAAATCACGCCGTAAAGTTGACACAAATCTGAAAAATATTTATTGTTCGACCTTTCGATGTCTATAGTTCGACTCAAATACTCTTCTTTCGTGAACTTTATACTTAGGTTAGTTTTTTGGCTTAAATTTAAAAGCAATTTAAATTGCTTGTTGCAGTCTTTAATCATAAACAATTAGTCTATCTATAAAATTAATATTTCGGTTTTTACTTGATTTCCAGAATCTTGAAACAATTTTATATAAATTTAATTCTACATCCCCAAATCCCGCTTCACACTGCAGACCACCTAGTTGCTTTAAAATTTGGTGTCAATGGAATAAATGATAACGATAACTTTATATGCCTTTTTCACTACGAACATCACTCGATTACTTTAATTTTATGCCGAATCTGATCTATTAAAAAGGTTTGGGACAGTTATAATACAAATTCCAATTAAAATCTCGAAAGTATTAAGTTTTGTATATAAAATGTCGGATGTTCTTTACATGTAAACGTTTGCCTCCCTGCTTTCGTTATACTTTTGTTTGTCGTACAACCTCTTTTACAATCGTGTTATCCATTACCAGAGTCATATTTTAATCTGTTTTGAATTTTGTACGGATGTAAATTCGACCGATATTCGAGTAATTTTTTTTATATAACTATAAACTTGGAAATAATACTGCAAACGCTATACGCAATATAAACCAGGCGTTTGAGGCGAATTTCAGTATGGTGATTTTCCCCCTACAAAATGAACCATTTTGAAGATCCAAAAAGTCAGTGAATAATGATCTTCTGAAAGCATTGATGGAAACGA
Source organism: Philonicus albiceps (assembly GCA_963969385.1). Taxonomy (NCBI): domain Eukaryota; kingdom Metazoa; phylum Arthropoda; class Insecta; order Diptera; family Asilidae; genus Philonicus; species Philonicus albiceps. Next base: position 35,795,136 of record OZ017773.1, read on the forward strand.
ATCCGACTGTATCTACAAAGGAACTTGTTATCAGAATGAACGTCTACCATACCACAGTATTGCTACACCTTTCTGATATTGACAAGGTATACATTTAAAAATCCGATATTTCCTACGCAACAACCTAATAGAATATTTTATTACTTTAATCCTAAAAAACAGATTAACTGTGAGTTTTTACTATAGTGCTTTAAAATGTTATTCTAGATTAAGTCGATGCCTAGAGCTAAGGTTCATTCAAAAACACTCTTTAAGTGGTCATTTAAAATTAATTTACAGTACTGTAACTAAGTGAAATTTATTAACGAAATCTGTTTAAATTGATTTTGAAAAATAGCCGGACATCGCAAAGGCGTAAATGTCCGGTTAACTGCACGTACAGTCCGTATAAGGAAGGATACAGCACACGGAGAACACGAAACAAACATGCCAAAATAATTGGCAAAATAAATAGCACGCCCATAATCAATACCCACATATTAGATCCCAAAGTAAAGATTTATGAAGTAATGCGAAATACTTGCATAAATTTTCTTGAGCTCAAGATATGCGCTAGCACAGCCTTGCGCCGACAAAAAAGTAGTAATAAAACTTGCGTCCTTTACGAAACCGGATTTACATTTTTTTCGAGCAGAGCTACATATGTGCGATACTTTGACCTCTAAGGAAGTCAGAAACTGCAAACGATAATGTCTTTTGGATGGAGCAGGGTCTTAATATTTAGCTGATTTTTTAAATTCTAATAAGTTTTTAACGGTCATGTAAAATGAAACTGGAAAAATTTTAAAAGTTTTAATCACACCTAGCTACATTACCTTGCGTTGAGATATATCCAATTTGAAGAGCAGTAAATAGCACCACCACCTGATAAACTTCGAGAAACTTACGACGAGCGCACATTTTTCGAAATCACTTCACTATCGCTCATCAATTAAAAATCATAGTAATGGTGGAAAAGCGGATGTATACTTGTATCACGCTGAAAGCAAAATCAGCAGGTGGAATTTCCTATGTAGGTCACGAACTGTTTTAAGCTTGATGGATTTTAAATTTACCACTTCATTCAACCACTTTGAATTGCCACTATTCAAAACACAGTAGACATTTTGAATTTATGTATTTAAATAAAAGGTTAATATTGAGGAAATCTCCTTCCTGAGGTTAAAATAAAATATGTAGGTATGTGCCTTCGGCTACCCAATCGCGCACTATTTCACACGTACACAGAGGCTCTGTTGAGGTGACGCACTAAAAACTACACATCAATTTAATCTTTTTATTTATATTTTATTCCAAAATTATTTAGAAAAATTGCTACAATTAATAATTCCAGCTGTTAAGATGTACAAAACTATTTTCGTTATAATTAGTACTCCATTAAAACGCAAACAATCGGACTATAGTTTCCCTAATTAGCGGGCAGATCGCGTCTCGTTTACCTATCGCGGTGAAAGAAAGACTGGTTTCCTCAAGTTAAAGACATTTTTCCCGAGTGGTAAAACTACCTCGGGTTGGTAGGTTGATCGTGTTATGGCTGTGCGGCAACCACTTTTCGATCTCCCACCTTCATCCGTTGGCTTGTCTTAGAGCTTTTTGTGCATTCACTTTCCAGGCCCACCGGTATTCGTTCTTGAATTACCTGAATCTGCACATCTACATATTGGCGAGGGTTTCTAAATATAATTACTCCGATTTGCAAGCTACTTTAGAAACGCCATTGAGCCTCAACAATTTCTTTTCGTAAACTTACAAGATTAAAACGATTTTTTTTTTGATGTGCCTAATTGACCGTTTAGTTTTGGATTTCGTCCGTGAAGGCTTCCGAACCTAAGTAGTTAGTGATATCCTAAAGAGGAGCGTTTAAATGTTAAATAACATAACTGTTCATCTCAGCAATACTCCACGATTGTTATGCGATCGATGCGATCATTCACAAGCTTTTAGATTCCAATCTATAATCACAAAATTGAGCTTTACGAGTTAAAAGTTTGTTTAGTGCATTTTTTACAGCTTAAAATAGATTAGTTTAGCAATTACTAATGGACTGCAATTAGCTATGCTTTTTTTGCTCTGACCCGGAAAAGTTTACATTTAGTAACGGTACTTAAAGCTTTTTAATCCGCCGTTAGTATGCGGTAACTGTTGTAATTTCAAACATAAAGCTTTTGATTAGATTATTTAAAGTGTACATATATTCCAGGTCGGCTAACAAAGTTGGTGCGGTATTTTCAACGCCACACTGTTTAATTATAACAGAAAGTTTTTTTAGCTCTCAAAATAAATCGCGTTGAGTAACCTTAATTTAGGTATGGTCTAATTCGACTGTTCAAAAATTTAAAAATTAAAGTACTTTCCATGGTTTCAGTTCTCACCAAAAACTAACTACGAAAAACAGCAAAATAAATTATACTAGGATCCTCAGTCGATCGAAAATCGACCTCTTTTATTCTTATTATAATTAAATATGAAAAGAAAATGGGTGAAAACATTTTTTTTTGTTCAACTCTTTGTTATTTTGAAATCAAACTTTATTAAACTTAATTTAATATTTTTGATTTATAAACTAAACTTATTACGTAAGTAATGAATTTATTGGTTGGTTTTAATTACTCAAAACGATTATGTCCAGAAGTACATGCGGAAACAATGGAATGACAAAACGACTAATACTACATTTCTATGCTTACGCGTCGTTCAGCCTGAAGCTATGCAATACAAATTTCAATTGTAAATCGCACGTTTCATGTACTTATATTTTACCTGTATCTACGCAACATAACAGCATAAAACCTTTTTTGTGCACCACGTGACAACAATACTAATACAATAAAAAAGGTTTTACGTTATTATGTTGGGTTTAAAGTGGGTAAAAAGGGATTTCAAAATAGCACGTTACGTATTTATATATAGCTTCTTCTACTTTAAGGTTTTTAAAGTTTAAAGAAAGGAAGAATTTTTTTAAAATGTTCAGTTATTTTTATCCTAGGAATTTTTAAATTTTATCATAGGTCTCATACTTGATACTAAAATTGTTTAACTTGGCATTGAATTTAATACCTTTTGTTTAATCGTATATAAAAAGATATAATGAGTTGTATATGAATAAATAATGCATTATGTATAAATAAAAGTCCCAAAACCCATCGATTGTACTTTCATTAAATAATAAAATTATATCGAAATTGTTACATTTAAAATTGAGAATTTAAAAATTCCCTACATTATGTTAGAGGTTTATTTAAAATGGAAAAACGAGTGGCGAGTTCAATATAATAACCGGTAATTTTAAAATTCAAATAATTAAATCCAGTTAAATAAAATAAAGAAAATATAAACGTTTTTTTATATTACAAGTTCATACGGACGATGTTGTGGCATAAAGCTAATACAAGATAAATATCAATATTTTGTTTTTAATCAGAAATTATCCTTCTACGTCTTACGGCTATTTTTATATTTGTACCTAATTCAATTAGTATAATTTGAATTACTGAATCTAACGTTTTTTATATTTTCACCTTGTCGTGTGGGTGGACAACCCTTACAAGCATTCTCGTGCCGATTGGTTTGATAAAGCGAAGAAGATTATTTTGACTCTTCTCAAATGACAACCGTATTTGTTTGTTTGTTTATGGAAGACGGCGTAAAATTAGATTTAACATGTTCAAGTTAAACTTGAAAGATTGGTGCTTCGGCACCTCTTATTATGATGGAAATAACTCTCTTAAATTTGATCCTCCTGTCTACGAGCAGAGGTACTCCGCAGTTTTCAAAGTGCTTGAGCATCACATTTGGGAAGGAAATTTGCCAAAGGTAAAAAAATTGTGCTGAGTATTTTTGTCTTCTAGTTATATATCCTAAATTTTATTAATTTTTAGATAGCTGAATTCGGTTGCGCAGAAATGAGCTTCTTTAAGTTCCTGAAGAAGGTTAAGGGAGTACAGAAAATAATGCAGGTAAGTCGGTTTCATGAAGCAGCGCCGTGCGCTCTTTGTGCTCTAGCGTATTTTGAGAAAGGAACTTAACAGTCTTGTTTTTCTTCTTATAAATTATATAAAATAAATTATAATACAGTTTTAGTTTTGTAAACAAGAAAATATCACGAAAATCAAATTCTAATAAAAATAATATTTGGTTTCTTGACAATTTCTCACACGAAATTTTCTCTGAAACTAGAGAATTTCTTTAGATTTCATTAGAATATTACTTTACAGAATAAATTAAAATCTAATACCCAGGTACTTAAAAGGGAATTTCCCTGATTATCTGAATGTGTTTTCATTTAAAATTGTGCTCGTTTTTCAATGTGACCTAAATCGCCGATATTTTTTCTGAACACGGCCTAACTAAATGCCAATTTGACACTCGGTCACAATTTGCAAAGTTATTGTGCAAAGTGGGGTTATGACGTGAGGAAGCGGATTGATGTTAAGAAAATCTCCGTTGAGTTTATTAGTTTCAATCGTTCGGGTTAAATATCCACAGCGATGGAATTGCCCTTTGAAGATGAAATCTTTAATGGTCTTCCTGAAAGCACACCGGATGTTGAAGGCATCGACACAGACAAGCTGGCCGAAAAGATTGCTAAAACCAACGAACTCGTGCAGAGGATTAAATTGCTAGAAACAGAAAACGAGAAATACCTCAACAATGCCTTGGAGCTTAGCCAATCAGTTCAAGGAATAAAGGCTTTGTATGATGAAGAGCGATCGAAATGTGAAAACCTTCAGCGAGAAAACGATGAATTGCGTAAAGATATTTTAAGGACCAGAGCTGAATTAGCCAATAAAGAGGGCGAGCTGAGCAGGTTTAGTTTGGAACATGAACAATCTATCGCTGAATGTGAAGATATTTGTAAAAAGGACACGAAGAAATATTTGGCTCTATGCGAAACGGTAGCCTTGGAGTTTATAAATCAAGCAAATTTACTGAACGATAATGAGCTCTTAGATAAGCAGGCATACAAAAAAGTCAATAACATATTGAAGAAGTTATCGGAGATAAATATGACAATACCGGCTTTAAAATCACCTAGAAAATGTCCAAAAAAAGAACGCGTTTCAATTGCGGAGAAATGCGAAAAAGTAAGCAAAGTGGATGCGGCTGTGGATTGCAATTTGCTACCAACTCCGGAGCCCCCGAAGCAAATGGTGTCCAGAGCTACGCAGTACGTGACGTCTACGACAACAAGAGCAGCAAGTACATCTGCATTCATAAAAACCCGAACGATTGGCACAATTTTCCCCGAGCCTCTCACCGTAACCGTGGAAGAGGCCCTGAAAGCGACTGTCTTCGACTTGCCAAAACCCATCAGTCCAATTAATGAAATAAACTTCCCGGTCGCTCGTAGTACTGGAACGCAAACTGAGATTTTCAACAGTAAGACTGTCGGTACTTGCACAAAGGTGAGGAACATCCGCAAAACAGTCAGACAATTGTTCGACAATGACTTCATGGTGCCCATCAAGACGGAATCTCCCATGAATTCAATGGAAAATTTAAGCTACACCCCTCTAGTCGATTCGAAGTCGGGAAACAATTTGGTGCCCGTTTCGGTTCAATTAATGGATCTGTGGAATATGCTCGGACAGAGACTCTTCAACGCAATGCGGAATGGATCAGCGTTGCATCAGGAACAGCTTCGAGCTGTAAACGAAAGAATTGATATGCTCCACCTTCATCTACAAATGGAAATATTGAACTGTTTGAATTTAATAACAACGGAGAATAATTTCTGCATGGACAATTACTTGCTTGGAAGCATGGGAGAAATGCCTCGAAAAAGAAAACTATCCGAAAGCTCAGAAGGTAAGTGATACTTAATTCTTTTAAAGCACTGTCCACTTGGCTATTTAACGTTCGAGGTATTTTAATAGAAATTAAGAAAACTATACAAGTTGATTTGTTTGGAAAATTTCTTTCTTTTATAACCTATTATTAACCTTTAAATTGTCTCTACCTATGTGAGTCAATGTTTATATATTTATTTTATTTAGTAACGTTATTCAGCAGTTTAAAATAAAATTTTTCATCTACTTTTAGCGACTCTTAAAAAAATTTATACGTATTTATATAGCACTTATCCGGTGAAAGATTGCTTAAACTGATTAAAAATCAAAATTCAGATAAACATCGAAATAATCAAAACAAAATTTGTATACATTACTAAATATTTATAAAGTAAACAGTGATATAATCATTTCATGTAATCCAAGTCTCTTCTAGAAAGAGTTGTGTTTGCATTTAAGATTTTACTGCGGTGAATGTGTGACGAGTCTGATGACAATACAAAACTTTATTTTTAGGGTTCTGTACCACAGAAGGAAAAGAATGGAACCTTCATACGTTTGGTTGTCCGTCTGTCACAGTAGATTTTTTTACAAAATCATGTCGTAGGACATTTATAAATATATTCTGAAAAATATGTAAATATAATACTGAAAAAACATTTTAAACCCACATGGGAATATTGGTGTCTAATGTAAAGTAGTAGGACCCAACGGGAAAAGAAGCAGTACTAGATACCGCTCTCGTGCTCCGTGCCGTGATCAAAGCACGGCAATGTCATCAGCACTTTATTCCAAATAATCCTTAATGTGGGAGAATTACTAAATTACTTTATGTTTGAAATGTGCATGCAAATAAATGATTTCTTAGAGTGGGATTTTGCCCATTTCAAACCCCTAGTAAAATTTAAGGACTTATAATGTTATCTCTAGTTGCTAAGATTTCAGAACTAAAACTGCTCGTCCCTTCAGTCAGCAGGACACCTTTAAACGCTAAAATTAGTTCCTAATTCGAAGTATTCTTAAATATATTGATAATAAATTGTAAGTTACCTTAGCATAGTCTTAGCTGAATTTTACCAAACAAATAATTTTTATGTTTTTTAATCATATTAACATATGTAGATATTCCAGTGTATAAGCTAGTGGACAGTAACAGATTGAAAGGCATCTTATGCCATGTTTATTATACTAATTCTTTTGCAGCGTCATTTACAGCTGGACAATTTGAAGCCGCGGATGAATCTATGAAAAGTTGGAAGAAAAGTGGAGAGGAATTTACGTCTTGTGCTCCACAACATAGTTTTCGAGAAAATTCGTTTACTCCAACTGATGAGAATGACTCTGAAAAATTTGGATTGTATCAACATAACGAACGTGTAGGTGATCAAGCAGTACGGGAGTTTTTCAGCATGGGAAAATCATCCAACTCAACAACACAAGAATTATCAGTAACATGTCCAGATATTTTAAATAATTCTCGAAAATCAGTTATAATTAGAACTCAGGAAGTGAAAAATTCTAGAATAAGTAGTATCAACACATTAAGTACATCGTTAGAAGAAACACCAATGCCTAATCAAAGCAGCGAAGATACGGAGATGATGTCAGGTAGTTTTACAGAAGAGTCTAGAATGTCAGATTTATCGCATGTAAATGATTTAGTTCAAACACCTATAAAAGTAAAATCCACCGAGATTGATAAAGAGAAAATTTTAGTTGAGGCTGAGGATCCCACTGGATTAACAAATAATTTAATTGACAGTAAAAATGGTAGTTGTAAAGTTGAGAAATATCTAGATATAAAAGAAGTCGATAATAAACAGCCTAAGGTATGCAAAAAAACTTCGGAAAATGAGGACCGCTCATTTAATGATAAAAAATTTCAGGAAATTACAGCTGTCGATTTAGTTTTGAAAATGTTTTTGAGTTCTAGCGCGAAAAAATCAAATATTGTACTGAAAAGACTGAAAAGGAGGAAATTAGCAAGGAATAAATTAATTAATAAGGAAAAACGTAAATTGCCCGAAAAAGAAATCTGTGGATTAAAAAATTTAAAAAAACCACAAGAAACTTTTTCTGATGTAAATTCTCTACCTGAAAGCCATTTAATGGACCCTGCATCCAATTACATAGAAGATAATAACGAAATTTTGGTAAGCAAAAACCTACTTAGTAAATTCGGATATAAGAGCTCTGATTTAAATACAAATACCTCACAAAGTGTTAGGAACGAAAAAATGTTCAATGAAAATGAAAAACGAAAATCAACTATTGATTCAGAGCAAATATCACATCAGGTGAAGACAAATACTGAATTAAGTAGTTCAGGTGATATTCAGAATAGTTGTGACCAATTTTCTTCATCTGATACTGAAGATGTGGAAAACATTTTCAAAAAATGTATTTTAAATATAAGCCCTATTTCCAGACTTAGCGAGAGCAACTCTGAAAACGAGGATACCTTTCGAATGGATATAGAAAATAATTCTTATGAGGAGAGAAATGATATATCAGAAATGAAAAGTTCAATACATATTTGGGAAGAGCTTGATACTCCCCAATCTCCCCCAAGGATTGAAAGCCATAATTTTAATTTCGCGGTCACTATTCCACTTGAAATGGTGTCTGAGCATGATTTTAATTATTCTCCGCAGTCACCCAAGTTTGAGAGAATTTTCGATGTTGTTCCTAAAACTGTGATAATTCCGGAAAATAGCACAATCAAGAAAAATTTAAAGAAAAAGTCATTAATTGGAAGAAAAGTTAATTCCGTATTGGGAAAGATACTGGACAATTTCGAAGAAGCGAAAAATATTCGTTTAATGAAGAAAAAAGTGCTAACAGAGGCTCCTAATGAATCAAAGGAATTAATTAAAGTGAGGCAAATACTTGAGCACTACATCATGAATAGCGCACAGTCGATAGATGTGGCAAAGTGTACATTGAGGATCCTTAAAAGGACTACAAATAAAGAAATTATTTGTAAAGCTTTAATTGAAGTTATAGAGGACACCAACGATCAAGTTTGCAATGTTCAAACTCCGCCTGCTCCTCCCATGACTGAGACACATAAGAAAATTATAACTCTTGTGCATAGACTGAGCTTGTACTTTAAAGAATTTAGTCGTAATTTAATGTCTTCGGTGGAACAAAGGCTGTTTAATTTTAAAGAAGATAAATTGTCTTTAGAAGTAGTGATCAATAATACGTTATTGTACATTGGTTTGATCGATATAGATAATAGTAACAAGAATCCGGCACGCTTGTTTATTTATAAATGCCTCTACTACCACAATAAAAAGGCAATACCGATGATTTACTATATTCTTGTATCATATCCAAATGTATTACCTAAGCAAACTGATCCTCACTACGACCGTTCGGATGCCCTCATCAGTACAATTCAATGTATTCTTAACAGCTTGATTTATAGCATGGAAAAAAGAGACCTCAAGCATCGAGAAGTTTTTCATATTTTGCGCATGTATTACGAATATGAACGGGTAAAGCCAAGTAGAGAAGAAGTCGTAGAAAATCTTATGGCAAAAATTAATGCTGGCAAACTAGAAAACGTGTCATTCTCCTTTGCCTTGTTGTGCAAACATTTTGGATTGGAATGGACAGAAAAAGAAATTATAACCAAAAAAATTCTTCCAGCACTCACAGAATGTTATAATTTCGTATTGAGCAGCGATTGTTACGATATGCAAGCTGCAGTACTTCTCGAAAGTTTATCCTTAATTTTGAAACCGTTTCCACTAAATTCCAGCATCACTAGATACCAGCAAATTTTCACAAATTTTTTGTATGCTACTGATAGGAAAATAATCCAAGTTGCTGCTGTGTCCGCTATTTTGAGAACACAGAGGTTCAGTTATGTAGATTGTTTTAATAGTATTTGCAACTGGAATCCAAATTATAATATTGATAAAAATGTAAAAGCAATGTTGAACTCGTTTGTGTATAGAAAGCCAATTAAGTTTTGGAAAAAAATAATAAATCAAATTTAAATTAAAAATATCTTGTGTTTTATTTTGTATTATGTAGAGTTTGTCTCTGATGCATTCAGAGGTTTTAGTCGTTAACTTTTGGAGATAAGAAGATATGTACTATGATTACTTATATTTATTGGGAACAATTATATGATATTGAAAATTGCAGAAAATTTCAAGCAAATAGACCATATGAGGTGAGCAAAGCTGGCTAAAATTTTACAAAATATTTTATAGGGGTAACGTCATGAATGAAAAATTTAATATTATTGAGGAAAAGTTTTTACAAAAAAAAAAAAAACTGGTCGCTATTTTGGAAACCTCTAGACATAGAAAATGTGATCTATTATAAAAGTGATATATTTCACCAAGTACTATTCATATCCGAGAAAAAAGGTTAGATCCAAAAATCATGATTAGTCCTTATGTTACCTAATGTAACAAAATATATACTAAACCTGGCCAGAGGACATAACATACATATCTAAAAAACTGTTGCAAGTAAATCCGATAAATGATATCTATAAAACTGTAGAAATAATAATAATAATGTAGAAATATAGAAAGTATTTACCAAAAACTTATTGAGGGTAGGCTAACAGAATACAAAAACACCATTTTTAAAAATGTTGATTTTCTGTTTATGCACGTTAATAATAATAATGTCCAATCCATTGTTGTGATAACGTTACGAAACATACGAGTACTTTTAAAATAGATTGACTTGATACAATCCAAAGTTATACCCATCTTCCTCATGGCACGGCCAGCTTTACGTGGCATTCTCCTGTGTTAGTGAAGCAAACAAGCTCTATTTATCTCCCCAATCGAATCTAATTATGTATGACCCTTATATATGTATTTCTCAACAGATATAAATAATCATTATATATATTATAAAATGCAACGTCTCTCTACCTATCTTTTCGTTACTGTGCTTAATACTCGAAAACCTCTTAGTCGATTTGCATTTTATGACTAACAAAATTCGTAATAACTATTTCTTCCCAAAAATTAAAGTGACAATATCCGCTAAAGCCATTTTCAATACTTTGATAACACTTTAATAGCACTCTTCGGATTCTTAAGAACACCATCTTTATGATATGTTAAAAGTACGGCCCTCTTCCAACATAAACTTTTTCATATGTTTGTTTTTACTGGACTCTGTGGCAAAACAGAGAAAAAAGGTGGTTATAATCAAGAGGTATGTCAATCTAATCTACATAGTCTCTCCCACCCCCACCCATACCCACCTAAAACTGGTCTTTCTTTTGCGGAGGGGGTGTCCGAACAAACGTTGATTAGGAGACCATGAAGAATCGATTGGCATACCCCTGTTCAGACCTTAGCAAAACACCCCGTATAATTTTTTGCAATATCATTTATTAATAGTAGTATAGCACACTTTGACTTTGTCTTACAGATCGACATTGATGAAGAAACTTTATACAACTTTAGAAAAAGAGTTGATCCACTTCTAATGGAATATGTCAACCAAAGAGATATGCCATTAAACGTTGAAATTTATAAGGGTAGCATAGGAGCATCGCATGAATATTTAAAGGACAGCGATGCCGTAATTGGCATAGAAGTGTAAATATCCATTTGAACAGTATCCGGGAATATACTTAAATGATTCTTATTTGTTACAGTATTGAGCATCTTCACGCAAATGTACTCGAACAAGTACCTTTCAATATTTTCGGTGTTATAAAACCAAAATTGGCTACTTTTACTACTCCAAATTCGGAATTTAACGTATTATTCAACATTGATTCTACGAATGGTTTCCGACATCCCGATCATAAATTTGAATGGAACAGAAAGCAGTTCAAAGAATGGTAAGAAAATAAATTTTATATATGTTTCTACTTTTTCTTTTATAGGATTTCATTAGCAATCTTCTTCAGGACTGTGAAATATTCGTTCTGATTTTACACATTATTTCTTTCAGGTGTTTAAATATTTGCGCGCGATTTCCCAACTACACAGTAGATATAATCGGAATTGGAAAAGGACCTCCAGACAAACGTAAATTGGGAACTGTGAGTCAAATGAGTGTTTTTGTCCGAAAAGACGTGTTGAACTCACCACTGGCAGAACCCTTAAAAACTCCCATCATTGAGGAAACTGAAGAATTTAAACTGATTTATAATATATCATATCCGTTTACAGAGGACAAAAGGAACGATAAGGAGAAATTATTAGACGATGCAAAATATTATTTACAAAAATATACTTACGGAGATCGTTGGCTCAACACTGAGAAAAATTTATACGAAGTTCCTTTACGTATAATTTTTTCTCTAATTTTTCCTAAAATCCTGACCATAACGGAATTGTCCGAGTTCTTGCAACAAAATGAATTTAAAGTCGAAAATGAGAATATAATTGTGGTTCCAGAGGAAGATGAGGGTGAATTTGACGATATGGAATACGAATACAACGAGCAGATTGATGGTGAAATCAATACGGAGTCGAACTTTCAATTAGGGGAAGAAGAGTGCTGGGATTAAAGCACATATGCTGTAAATAAAAACTAATTGTTTTTGGAAAAAAAATTAAAATATTGTTAAGAATATTTCTTTGTTCTCCTGTTTCTTTTTATTAAAAGTTTGTTCACCTAAGAAAACGTTTTATCCTTACATTATCTTCTTAAATAAATATCCTGTTATATGCTTAACATATGGCATATATATATGCATATTTGTGAATATACATATATGTACTAGCTCATGCCTAGTGCGTTCCGCTGCACCGAAACAAAATGTGTTTTTTTCAAATTTGAATTTAAATATCTAGAATTTGCACGCTCTCTTTTCAAATTTGAATTTGAACACCACGATTATAGTTTGTTGCTGCAAAAAATAAAATGATGTTGTTTGTGTGCAGAGCTGTAAAAAAATACCATTACCATTACAGTACTAATACTATTACAAGTACTGTAAGAAAATAAGTAGCAAGTAAAAATGTGGCATTACCATTATTGCTACTGGTACTGGTACTTCACCATTAGCTAAAATCATGTAAGCACTACTCACCATTATTTGTATTACTAGGCATTACTCATCATTATTTGCCATTACTAAAAATTGCTGTGCAGTGCGAAGTATTTACTTATTCTACTCGAACTTGACGTTTTTTGTTTTATATTTATTATTATTTATTTAGTGTATTAATTGAAAAAATTATGAAATTATTGATAAGTATGCTTCTCTTTTTTATTTTTTTGTATGTAGAAATAGAACAAACGAAGGTTTTGGTTATTTTTCGATATAAAGCATCATAAAATAATGATTAAGTCTATTAATCAAACAAAAATATTAATGCTAGTGAACATTCTGTTAGACATCATGATGATACCTCCAACTCAATCTCTTCCTTTTCTTAGTTTATTTTGATTTTAAACTTTTTAAAGCTGCTAAACCAAAAGGATGACGGTTTATTTGCAATTCAAAAATATCTACACCAGCTGTAATGTGATGAAATTGTATCTTAATAAATATTCTTGTGAGCCAAGCAAATTAAGAAATAACTTTCTTTTAGCTGTGCATGCAAGATGTTTGTAGTTCATATATTTGGAGGGGACTTGCGTGAATACCCGCCACAACATAACTAAGAAAGCCTCTTAGAACACCTCCAGAAAAATTAGTTTTCGGGAGGCCTCTTCAGCTGTTAGTCGCGTGCAACCGATTTGGCGAAAATAGAGTGATGTGGCGAAAAAGTTTGGTTGTGCTACATTTAGTTTTCCTCCAAGAAAGTTACTGTGTCTTCGCTTAGCTGTAATTCGGGTGCACTTCTCTCTCTAGGAAAGTGAGCAATAAATTTCCTAGTACCTCTCAATTTGCATATTACTGGTCATGGAATATGTTGATAACGTACAATCTTAATTTCTCTATTCCTTTAGTACAGTTGACAACAATTTTGTTTTGAATAGTTAGTAAAAAGCAGTAATTCAAGAATTCCTATATATCGTTTCACAAAGAATTACACTTACAAAACACGAATGATGATGATTCAGAAAGTGGTCATTTTTAATGCCAACAATAATTATATTAAGTTGAGTTTTGAACTTTAATTAAAATCACTACCTTTAGAGTTTTTCTCATTTACTTTAGGGACGAGGGATGTCTGTATAATGGCTAAAAATGGTTAAAATTAAGATATTGATGATTCTTTTAAATGGAAAATCATTGTTGATGATTTTATTAATTTTGAAAATAGCAAACCAAGTTTTATATTGTTCCTTACAAAGAGCATTGCGAGTGAGCAAGTTGAAAATTCGTTTTAAATCAAAGTAACACTTTCTTTTTATCCAGGATAGACGAAAGAACTCAGCTTAATTATTAAATTAGATGTAATTTTTTTAATATTTCTCAAATAATAATTATCCGAAAATATCAGTAAAGAAAAAATAACTTCAATTTTCTCTTTGCTATCCTATTTTAAATTTTGAAATTTATAGAAATACGAGTATTTCATTCCTTAATCAAAAATAATTTCTTAATGAGACATTTACTTTTATTTGTTATCGAAATAAAGTATGAGGTGGTTAATTTGGTGTGAAAGACTTAGTGTAAGATAAAGAAATTATTAGAAGTGATATGTACCTATGGGTGCCATGAATTAAAAATATGATGAATATTAAAGGAATATTCATAATTTGTAGCAGTGTTGGCGTATCTTTTTTCATGCTCGTGTTGCGAATGTATAAGTTTTTAATAGAAGATAAAAATTTAAGAAACACACTGAGTCCATTTCTTGAATCGAAAGGAGCTTACAAAACTCCTTTTTGAATTTCTTAATATAGTTCTTTAAATTCTCAAAAATTAGATTCACTTACGTTTGACTTTAGTTTTTTCGCAAAAACCTTTAAAATAATCCGGTTGAATTTGTCTATCTAATTATTTTAATCACTTGGAACGAAAATTAAATGAAATTTTTAAAAATTTAAGAATTTTACTATGAAAAGAAGCTTTTTTAAGCTTTTTTCGATTCGATCCGAAAGGATTCAAGATTAGGGCCCACTATGTCTTTGTCACATTTTTTTATAAACGCTGAATCCAATTCTAAAGTAATTTTATACCTAAGGGTAGAAGGTATCAAAATATAAGCGTTAGTCTGTTCTAAATTAAAGAAAACAACTTAATCGGAAAACACATTTTTCTATTAATGTTAATTAAATATATTATAAATTGTTGCTGTGCCTGTCCCATTAACTATTAAGGTAAAAATGTTTTTCACAATTCGATTCATTACCGCTGAAGGCATTTAAAAAATTTTCTGAATGTTGCCTAAAAATGTAAGAAATCATGTAAAAAATTTCTTAACTTTTTATTAAAATCATTTTCCGAAAAGAGCTTCAAATAAACAAAAGATAAATTATTTAAAAGAGACAAGCACGCAATTGTCGTACGTAATAATACCAAGAAATCGAATGTTTTCTTAAAATTATTTATTTACATGATTCTCACATTTAGAGTGTTTTACATAAATAATGGAAATATTTATTTTATTGCTAGAATTTTCAATTTTCGAAACTTTAAATTTATCGTTATATCAAGTGTTCATAAAATTCTAAAATTTGCATAATTATTGTAGCAATTACATACAACAAAGCGTGAATACTGTTGATGTTATATTTTTGAAAGTGTGCCACATTATTTTGGTTTTTGAAAAAATTCTTTTTACGCACAGAAAGAACTCATGTTAACTTGGACACCTGTACAAACTTTTTAAGCGTTCTAACTTAATTTACTAGCTGGTTTTATTATAGAGTGATTATTAATATGGTAATTAATATTATTCTGTTTTTAAATTGTTTCAATATACGTAATTTTTGGAACTGTTAGGTTAGGTCAACGTACTCATTGTCGGACAACAACCGCTGACCTATAAAACGATAGTCATTGATTGCTCGATTTTACTGGAAGATAAAAGGAAAAATTAATGACACTAAATTACTTTGAAAATACCGGTAAAGACAAATCCAGTTTTTGTAAAAAATACTTTATTTAATACTAAATAGAACAGGTAAAAATTTAAGCCGAATGACCGAATTGTGGTGAATTAAATTATAAATCTACATATCTTTTTTTATAATAAAATGAATGCGCACAGTGCATCGTAGTTGATTACTGGACACCGGTAATCGATTTTTGTCATATGAGTTATATCAGACATGTCCACAGACTAAAATAAAACCCGGGCATGCAATGCAAGCATTCTTAAAAATTCATAACTTCGCTGAAGCTTTCAGTCATTCGCACGACTATCGCACTCGAAGGAGCATTCCAAACTTTTTATGCGCTTCGAAATATTATAAATAATGTTCGCGTTAAGAACTTACATTTTCGAATGTGACAATAATTAATGTATAAAATTTGTAAAGATCTTATTCAATGTGCAAACAATTGGTGATAAGTAAATATGCCGCCGAAACGAAGAGGACACTATCGTGGATTATATTATCATTCGTCGCCTCCAAAAAGTAAGTGCATCTTAGTTTTAACTTTCATTTTATTTTATGGATGGATTTATTGTAAAATATAACAAGCTAAAATACAAACTATTTACTACAAATCGCCTCTACAATCAACTGTATCGTTATAATATATACGAGTACATATATTTGTTGATTATTCCCTTTGGAGGAAGGAAATTTATCAAAAATTCATATGACAATAGTTTTCTAGAAGAGTTCTACGAAAAGTTCGCTCAACAAATAAGCAGAAAATGTTTGTTTCGTTTTCTTCGCTTGTGCTTTAACTTTTTGGGGTTAGATGGGTTAAAAAGAGTCCCACCTTTCCCTTATGCCTCTTATATATGGTGGGATATATGCGAACCCACCTCGATAAGTTCAAATTACTCATGCGCATACAGTTTAATATTTGTTTTTAAAGTTATTTTACTATAATTAAAAAAAAGAATCTATGCAACCGGAGTTTAAGATTTTTCTTAAAATTATGAGCCTCAAAAAGTTAAGTACGAATAAGAAATGTTTTGAAGATAAACGTTAAGTTTCTTTAGTTGGTTCAGTGCAATACTTTAATGTAAAATTGAAAGTTAAAAATCTCAAAAACCAAAGGGTTGAAGAAAAATGTAAAAAATTATGCGTATCATTAAAAATCAGCATATCCATATTGAAAAACATAGCTACTAATTGCAGCGTGGTCTAACATGAACATGAAATTCCGCTCTAACTAAAGTGATTAAAGAGTATGGGTTTATAATAAAACGATTTTACAGAAATTTGTAATTCCACAGTGATTCGAAATTTCAAATAGCTGTCTTAGTTTTTACATGCGCCAATATTTCATGAAATTGTCAAATGTTAAAACATTTCATAAAATAGCTGCAATTTTCATTTCCAATTTTGCAGCCTTCGTCTAGTACGAATACGAGTTAATTCGTTTTTCAAATCGTTATTTTTGGTAAAGATAATACAAAATGTATTCAATTTCGACTTAATGCCCCATTCTTACTTATAACATTTTTGGACTATTTGTTTACCTTCTCCAGGAATGAATTTTGTAAAATTGAAAAAAAAATGGTTTGATATTTTCTTTATTTACTTTTTTATTCGTTCATTTAAAAAAAAAAATACAAAAAGAAATTAAACTGCGAGTTCAGATGTGTAGGAAATAGTGATTTAAAGGAACGCTGGTTTTTCTGTGTTTTAATTTTTATTTGAAGTGTTAAAATTCTTGTCCTAATAAAAATGGGCGTTTTTCTAAAAAAACGGTTATAGTGGCGGTGAGCATAAGTCTTTGTAGGATTATCTGAAACCAAAAAGTTAAATGTATTCTTAATCTACTGCTTTTTCTAATAATTTATCAGCATTTAAAGTATAAAATATTGAACTTCCTACAAATTTTGTTAGTTTTGGCGATAGCCACTGACTTAATAAAGATATGCGTTAAAGTTTCAGACTGATTATCTAGTAACATTATTCTATCCGATCTGCCAGAAAAACGCATTGAAAGTTACAAAATGCTTTTGAAGAATCAAATTAAACAAATTAAAATACCCGTTACCGCTAGTATTTGTGGTGAAATGTTAAGAAAAGTGTGAAAAAAGGATTTTATCGAATAACTGATACCTACTAATAGTTTTTGGTAAAATATTCTGTAGATCACTCTAAGAACGAATTTTAAATAGGTTATTGTTTTTATTTTCTAAGTTACACTAAAAGTAACATAGGTTTTAAGTTCTAACTAGATTCTGGCGCCGTCTCGAAATGAGTTAAGCGGGGTTTTCTCTTTTGTCAGAATATGTTTGCAATACAAAGATACCTTGCAAAAGTTGATGAATTCTTTGAAAATAAAAGTTTTAACTTCTATTGAAGAAAGCAACATTGGGGAATTATGTAGCTTCGTACATTGGTACATTCTATAATCAATTTTGTTAGAAACCGTTAAAGAAGGTTATCCTATACAAACTAGAGGCAAATCAAGATCAGGTCGCATAAAAGTGAAGTAAGGAATTTTCGTTACGAGTAAAAGTGAAGTAAGGAATTTTCGTTACGAGTGGTAGTGGTTTATGGACATTTTTTTAAATGTTTTTGAAATTATGTCCCTTTTAAAAATTCAAAAGCCCACACAAATATGAAGATTAACGAAAATATACGAAACTCTGAGGAAAAACAATTTTTAAATAAAAATTCTGCGATTTAATTTGTCGAAAGCTTAATTATTTCAAACTAGAATTGAACTTAGTTACACCCTTCAAAACAAATATAGAAATTAGTAAATTCAAATGCATATGTAAGTATATTTCTTCTTTCGTAAATCCGTACTGAAAGTAAAGAAAAATGGGGTTGCTGTGAAACAAATGTCGCTTCGGAGAGTTTAGCAATGCGACCACAATTTAGTAATAAGTTTATAATTAAAAAATTCATATTTGTTAGCCCTTATATCTCTTCTATTTCTAAACTTTGGTAGTTTTGAAATGTTTTTCTCATTCTATAACAAATTTTAAAGTTTGATTTAGTGTTTAGTTAATAAAGATTTAAATAAAACCGTGTCTATAAGTGGGCAGAAAGTATACTTGGATGTTAAATAAAAAATAATAATTTTGCCTCAAAAGTTATATTAATTATTATTATTATATATTTGTTTAATTCTAGCAATTTATTTCAATTCAGTATATGGTATACTCGTATAAAAAAATGTTGATAATTCTTGATACATGAAAGGTAATGTAATGGACAAGAAATAAAGCCAAGGGGTTTAAGAGAGGTTCAAAGGGTTATCAGAATTAGAGGGAAGTACCGTCTGTGACATCAGTCGAAGATAATCCTTTGGCGAAAACGTTTTGAATGACACGCAATAGGAATAATTTGGATATTGCGTTCTGTCAGCCACTTTAATTGATTTTAATTATTTGATTGCTTTACTGCGAACGAAATATCACGAATAAACAAATTATTATATAAAAAAAAATTTAGTTTAGAATTTAGCTGCGTGCTTGAATAATAAAATCGTTAGAGTACGAAACGAAAAGAATAAGTCTTAGAGCTACACATATTTAAGTCAAATTTTTGTTACAATTATCATACCATTTTGTTTGAATTTTTATAAAATTTTTACAAATTTATTTTAATTTTGATAGCATTAATTAAATGAACAATTAGTTTATTTTGAAAATAAATTTTGATACGACTAATTTTTTAGTAAAATTTTGCACATTTATGAATGGTTTTGCAAAATAATCGTTTAAACTTTTTAAATCCGATTCAGGAACCCTTGACAAAAAGATAATTTGAAGATATATAACAAAGTTTAACCCTAAATAATGAATTTCAAAGCACTCCGTACCTTCTTAAATGTCTTTTCAATACCTTCAAAAAGGTAGTAATTTTATCTGCAAAACCAAGTGTCGCGTGACATTGACAGAAGTTCATATCGTGTAAAAATCCATTTTTTTTAAAAAAGCATATTTAACACCATATGCAGATATCATTGAAATTGATTTTGTCTCCTCTACCGCCTACAAGATTTCTTAGAATTCAAACCTGAGTACTTTTATCGATTATCACTTATGTGTCCGCACCAATATGACTCCTTTGATAGGTCTCCAAATATACTAATAATAATCAATTCACTTTCTATGCCCTACATAAACGCGTCTGGTTTATTTCCATGCCGGTAAAATATCGATAGAGCTTTAATGAAAAATTCATTCCCTTTGTCGATTGTTCGAGTACTTACAATTAGAATTTTCAGGCATTTATTGCTTAGTGTAACACAGTAAGTGAAACAATCGTGAGCTCTATAAAATTTGTGATTTATCCCAATTTTCTAAGTAAAAGATCTGGATAACTTGATATCAGACTTAAGTTAGTATTATATCGAAAATTTAAACACAATCGTTATGTGCATTACTTTTCAAAATTAAATTTTACAAAAGATGTGTAATTTATCCATAATTTAGTGAAGTCTTTAAAATATATGAATAATAATAACAAAGAGAAATTGTGGTTTCTTATCTACATCATCATCTCACATCTATAATGAATTTATATATTTAGTATTTTGAACCGAAGATTGTATTTATATAACTGAAATAAGTAATACAAAACTTTTGAAAGACTACGAATTGTTAATTAAAGATAAATTGGATTTTAAGTATCTGCTACATCAAAAACGAATTTTTTATTAGAAGACCTCTGAAGACCTTGATGTTTGTTTTGTCAATGTATAATACTAACAGCCAATTAAACATTACAAATCAATTGCTTTTATCCAATTCGTTCTTTTTTCCCATAATTAACCTTAAGGCTATTAGCTTAGTCAAATAAGCTGGGTTTGTTCTTTGTTGGACAAATTAAGTACCAAGCTAGAAAATCGAATATTTAAAAATTTTATGATATTGATCTTAAACCTTACATGCTTTTTTCCCTATGTCTGTGTCCTACTACACTTTACAACAGTTGCGGTTTATTCAAAAGTAAAGAATTCTTAGAGTGAATTTAATTTCTAAAAGGGGCGTTTCTTGAAAATTACAAGTATACTTTTATCTTTTTAGTTATATATGTATGGCTAAATTTGAGAACAAAAATGAAAAATTGTGAATAGTTTCGTTGGTGTTAGACTTATTCCGTGAAACAACTTTCTTTATTATCGCTTTCTCAGTAATTATTCTTCTGCAAAGAAAAATGTTTGCAAAGTTCCGTATATAAACCAATAAAGGGTATTCATGCTTGCATAATTAAATCGAAATTAATAATTAAAATAGAAGCAGTTAAAACTAAACACTAACACAAAATTCATACGGTATGCTGTAGAAATTAAAAAAAAAATTATATGGGCAACATATTTTATATGTAATTAATTGAACACCTTATTTAATGCAATTTCAGTATATTCTTAACACATTTGGTAAAAGTGTCACAAATGATAGTTCTCTTTCATCAAATACCTTTTCTTAAATATTCTGCCCTAGTGTTAGGTATTAAATTATTGTCATTTTAAACAATTACCCTAGTTGAAAAGAGTGGAAGGTCTACTATAAAATAAAATGAAGGTCTACTATAAAATGATTCCAAAAACATTTCAGTTTAGATATTGTAATTAAAACACTACTATATATTTACAATAATAAATATCAACAACCTATAATGAAGCGAATAATTGATTTGTAAATGCAATATTTAACATATTAGTACCCGTTTATAATTCTTGTCCCTTGAAAATAATTATGAAATTCACAATTAGACAGACTTACTTTTAAAATATAAATTTTTTTTCAGTTCTACAAATGAACGGAAACTCAAACGAGATTAGTGGCCGTGGTGAAAAGCCGAAAGATGGTAAGGAATCTTTAATAACTACCCCAAAATAGCTCAAAAAACACATACGGAAAATCAATATGATATTAATCAATACATTTGAGTGTGCTATGTTTATTTTTGTCATACTTTGTGTACTTTGTAATAATTTCCTCTTGATATAATAAAATTGGTATGTAATTTTTATGTAGGTATGTTGATATGATTCGAGTTCGTTAAAATATTAAATTGTGATGGAAACTCTTCTCCAAAGAGGTTAAAAATATTTAATATTTATTTAATTATAGATTATTAAACAGAAACACTGGACATAGAGGTAGCCGTTAATATAATTAATATTTAAAACAGAAAAAGGATATTTTTCATCGACGATATTGGCTTGAATTCAATGACTAATAAAGAATAAATTTTCGTTACAGCTTTCGTAGTAAAGGGTTCAAATATAAGAATTTGGATTCATGATAGAGATGTTGCAAAATTGACAAAAGTATTGTGGGCTGGTCAAGGTAACCGTCTTCGAGCAGAAGCGAGCAATAACCCAAGAGTGAGAAGATTCCTGGACACAGTGCCGAACGTTTTGGTATATCATTTAAATTGTTATTACTAACTCATATTTATGCATTTTGTTCTTACAGAATTCAATTAGAGAACTTCATAAAGCAGTGGTTGAGAATGATTTAGAAATTTTGCAATTATTAATGGAGCCGAGATCTGTACCAAGGAGTCTTATAACAAGCAAAGATCAAAATGGATTGACTGTGATGCATAAGGCCGCAGGGCTCGCCCACACCATGATTATTGAATATTTGGTTCAAAATTGGCCTGACGGTGTGAATGACTGTGATGCAACTGGAAAAACGCCCTTGCATTGGGCTGCTAGTATTAAAAATAATACTCGCTGCTACAATTTACTAGTGCAAGCTGGCGCTGACGAGGCAGCATTTGATTATGTAAGTTATAATGCGAATTTCGTTGATAAAACTTTTCGTAAAAAACATTAGCACAAAACGAAGAAGGTATTTACAAAATGGAATACTTTTCAAAGTGGTAGCGAAAATTCAAGATCTGTAACGACAAAAACTAAAAATTCTGTATCCTAAAAATTTGGCCTTATAAAAAGATTTTGAATGAAAAACTGTTTGCGTGTTCGAACAAAATCGGATCATTTATTTGATATTTACTACAATTTTTTTCTGTTAAATGTAGTGTCCGCAATTAAATAATTTTATCTTTCTTTCAGAGAATGAAAGTTCCAAATTACTACAGACAAAAGCCCGGAGAAGTCGATAGATCTCTTTTGACAGTTTTGCCTGATGCACCTCGTGTTGCCCAAGATAGTTACCCAGAATGGTCAGCTTTAATTGATGAACCGGACTTTGTATACGTACGTACATTTATATAAATTTACATTAATTATATATGATAAAAAAAATTGTTTTCCTTTGATTATTTATAGAAACCTGAAAATAGGTGGGAAAGTCACAGATCTGATATTATGGGTGATCGTTTTTCACGATCTAGAGAAATTAGTTTTGATAATACATCAGAGCCAGATATGGACGATCGGTAATTTCATTTTAATTTATCTAGTACCAATGAAAATAAATTAATGAAGGCACATGTTGAAGTAAATTTAATAGTTGGTTAAACAGGTTTGATATTGTAGTATTGAAAATTGGTTCCTTAATAGGTTCATAAACAAACTTTGGATTATTGAATCGAAATTTGTTTGCACATATTAATATCTATGCATTTAAGTATTTTACATATATGATACAAAACGTCTTATTAGGAAAATCAATACAAAGGAAGGGGCAAGGAAGTTATTAAAGTTCCAAAAATAAGTTTTAATTTCAATAAATCGTCTGAAAGCATAATACGAGTACACAAAATAACTTGAGAAATTCTTTCATTCATTATATTAAAAATCCTTAATCTTTTAGTGTATATTAATAGTGTTGGTAAGGTGTAAAAAGACGTACTTATGTTATATTGTGGTACTACTGATATATAATTTTCAATTAAGTCTTAAACCGCGTAAATAAAGCCAAAGACTATGAAGAAATGTCGGTTTTGTGATTTCATACAAAACATTTTGTATTGATGAAACAAAATTCATTTATTAAAATTACATAAACTTCAATTTCGAATATTCCACTGCATATGAAAGAAACAATGTTAAAACTAGTGTGATACGTGATCAGGACAACTCTTCAGCTACATACAATTGTTCTTTTCCAAACTGACACATTTTATTTATTTAAAAATCCTGCAAATGATAAAATGAGATCAACATGATATCTCATATTGTTTGGATTTGCTCGTATAATTTTTCTTTCAATGCTTAGTCTTAAACAAATTTTTTAAGTACTATAGGATCTTTTCTTAAATCGACTTATTTTAAACATATATTTAATCTGTAAACACTCAAACGCGTGTAATTTCATCAGTGTTCTCCACTCTTAGCATGTCACATGAACGATTGACGGATCCTATCTTGAAAGTTGGTTTAGATCTTTTAAATGTTTGTTTCTCAATCACGCCTAACTGCTAACTTAAAACATAGACTACTTTTTATGCGCATAAAATATAGAGTTTCAAAATGGCGGCCAACAATTGTATATTTCAAGGAATTGCCACGAAAATTTGATTGGAGGTTTTTAGAGAAGCTGATTGCGCATCCTCTTTCGAAATTTAGATACAATATAATATGATAAATAAATTTTGAAAATTCAACGAATTTAAATGCAAATTACTAAGCACTAATATTTAGGCAGACAATAATTTCTATCAAAAATAGGCAATTAAAGGTAAAACACACTTCAGAAAAATGAGTTTTGTAGTATAGTTCTATATCAAATTTACATGTTTTAGTACAATTCCCAAACTGGGTTAAGTATTAAACTTAAAACTTTGAGAAGTATAGAGTGCCAGACAAAAAACAGAAAAAATCAAATTGTTTAAAATCGTTCTATTATTAAATTCATAAAACAAGTAAGAAAATATTTAAACAGCAGGAAACAAATTTCGATTGTAATAATTATGTATACATATATGTATGGTAAAAATTCAATGTATATTAAAAAGCCTAATAAAGGCAATTTAGAGTAGCGAAGTTATTATTTGACACTATATTAAAAATGAAACTAGACTTACTGTAGGCGAAAAAAAGTATAAGTTGGGACCTAAAGTTGATTCCTCACCAGTATGAACACGAGGCCAATTATCACATAAAATTGTAAATAACACTAACGAAAGTTAAAG
Source organism: Philonicus albiceps (assembly GCA_963969385.1). Classification (NCBI taxonomy): domain Eukaryota; kingdom Metazoa; phylum Arthropoda; class Insecta; order Diptera; family Asilidae; genus Philonicus; species Philonicus albiceps. The sequence continues at coordinate 35,819,975 of OZ017773.1, forward strand.
CAATTCACTACCTTTGGAAACTAGGCAAGGTAAGCAGATTGCGGAAGAAGCCCTAAAGGCCGCCTTGGACACTGAAAATAACAACGAGGATGAAAACATGGAGCCAGATAGTGAAAGTAATGAAAATGAAGTAGCAGCAAGTGAAATCGAAGAAATTAAGGACGAAAAGGAGGTCGAAGGCGACGGCGAAGGCGAAGGCGAAGGTGAAGGCGAAGACGAAGGCGAAGACGAAGGCGAAAACGGCAACGACATTTTTTCTAGAGAAGCTAGTCCAATTGTGGAAGAACCCGCAGAAGATAAAAACTCAGAAGAGCCCGAAGCAGCTGAAATTGAAGATGGTGAAAATTCAGGAAATGAAAACGCTTCAGAGGAAAATGAAATTGTAAATTCGACTGAACCGGAGAAGGTAATTTAATTATAGAAAATAGCTTTAACTGTTTGAATTGACAAATTCCATGAATTATGCACTATTTAATAAAAATCTGGCCGTTTTGCATGAAAATTCACCTCATATTCGCACAATTATTTCTATTAGTTTTTTTTTTTGTTGTACAAAAGTAAGCTATTGTCGGCGAGGGCTAAATATTTATAATATTGCAAATTCCTTGCTGGGTTTAAAATTGAGCTTTAAATTCGCTTTGTAGATCTGTCATGCACTTGGGCGTTTTTAAAGTTTTGGTCATCTGGTTTGTGAGAATTGAATTTCCGAAGAAAAGTTAAAAAGACAAAGTTAGTCAGTCGACAATTGTTTACTGTTTCAGACGGTGGATGAGGATATGAGTGTTAGCAAAGTTGGAACTGAAGAAGACCAACAAAATCAAAGTGGAGATGAGGGCGACTGTGACAAGGGGGAAAATGAAAAGACTGAATTACCAAATATGCATGAAAATCCCGAACGACAGCAAAATGAAGAACAAACAATATCAGATAAAAATACTGAATCACCTGATAATAATGAGACTACAGGAGGACAAATTGAAAATAAAAATCAAGCCGTTAACGAAAATAACACAAATTTAAGTGATGATGGAGATGAAACGCATGGAAAAACTTCTGAAGAGAATGAGGAAAAATCTGAAAGAGAAGAGCAAAATCTTGAAAAGGAAAAGGAAGTAAGTGACCTCGAAGAAGAAACACATGAGAACGAAAAAGAAGAGCATGAAAAGGATGAGGAAAACTCCCAAACGGATGAGTGCAAAGGGGAAGAAACGGAGGAAATAGATGAAAATAAGAATAAAGGAAATGAAGAAGAGCATTCAGAAGAAGAAAAACTTGGAAATGACGAAGAAAAACATGAAGGAGAAGAAGTAAAACAAGATGAAGAAGAAGGTGAAAATACAAACCATATGAAAGAAAACTCAGGAAAAGAAATTGTAGTTCCAGAATATGAGAAATTGATTTCCAAAGAGGATTACAATGAAAAAGATAGAGAAATGAATAATTACGAAAATCTTCAGAATGAAGATGATCATTCTAAAGGTACTAAAATAATAGAAAATGGACACGATGCAACTGAAGAACATCGTGAAAGCTCGCCTTTTATTTCTGAAAATGGGAATGAAAGTAATGAAGAACCTGATGAGAGCAGTACCCACCAAATATCTAACGATGGTAACTCTATGAAAGAATCGATTGGTGAAATTAATGATCATATTAACGAAACTAATCCCACAGAAATTAGAAATTGGGTTAATCAAAGTATCCAAAATGATGGAGAAAGAACACCCATTACTAGGGAGAAAACTTTCATTAATAACCTTGAAGATGAGAAAAATATGACTAATAGTCAAAATTATGCCACAGACGAAGAAGACGATGACGACCAGGTACACGTGGGAACTCTTTAAAGCTTTATAATCACAATTTACTTAGATTTACCAATGCTGTGCAAGGTTGTTTCTTAAAAATTGCTACTTTTACACCTTTAAATCTACATGTTGCGAACAAATTTGAATCAATAAAAATTTAAAAGTTTACACCAGCTTTTTGGTTTTATATATACAGTATTTTTTTTGTTCCATGGTAGTTGATTTTATTTTCGGTGTTTTTCAAAAATCTCTAATTTGTTGCATTTGAATAATGTAATTCTATTTATTTTATACTTTTATGATTTCTCCATTATATGAACAAAAGATTACCAAAAAACTGCAACAATACAACGACTTAGAATAAGACTGCGACAATTTGATAAATTACTACTGTTCCCGCTTTTTTTACTCATTACACATTCACATTTAAATTTAATCCCTTTAAATTATGACTTACTAATAAACTTTTGTGAAATAATATGAAACTGAAATCAAAGGTGATGAAAAATATTTTTATAATATCAAGAAACTTGTCAGGTAGATTTTTTGTTTGTCTCAATTAGTCACAACTTGATCGGCTAGCCTAAATCGATGGATGAGCTTACGAAGGATAAATAAAGAAATTCAAAAATTCAAAAATGTGTAGACTCTATAAGTACAAAAAACCAACAAAATATTTTCTAATAGCAAGTAAATAGAATCATTCGTAAACAAATAGTTCAAAACTCAAATAATGAAAGAACTAAAATCTCTTTAGTGTGATAAGAAACAGAAATTACATGATTAATACTCGATGGTAATACCATTAACTAAAAAGGATATATACCATACAAGGGTACCAGGACTCAATCTTTGCCTCTGGACAACATAAAACTGGGACAAGTAATAGTAAGGGAAATCTTCTCAGCATTACAAAATATGTAAGTCGCATATATAAAATAATCTTAAATTTATTATTCCAAATTTACACCATTACACAAAATTTAAATTGTTGTAGAAAAAACTCCACTGCACATACATACACACATCTCAAAATATTACAGAAAAATAATTTGCATAATGTTGTAGATCGTTTGAATATTACATTTTGTTACAACTTATATTTATCCAAAGACTGCATACTTTAATACATCTTGAATGACTATTGAACCCGCATATCCTGTAACTCTTCATGTTGGTTAAATTAAATCAGAAACATAAAAAATGTAGAAATGTCGAATTTAGAACCTCCTTTTTTAAAAATCGATTAAATAGTTATAACAGAAAAAGTTATAAAATGTATAAAATAAAAATAATCTTATATACAGTGCCGAGAATAATTTTTCATACAAGCACAAATTTTGAAGAAAATGCTTGCATGGAAAAGGAAAAACTGTTTTTTTTTCTAGTTTTTGCTTCATGACTAAATTAAACATATCAATAATAATCATAAATTAAATATTAAAGAACATATTGCAAATTCAATTCATTTCTTATCTAAAAATTGTGAAATTTTTATATAATCCCAATGATTTGTTTTTGTTTCAACAAATTCCCTAGTCCATGATATGCCATTGCACCCCACGTTCCGTACTTAACCGTTGAACTTATATTCTTTGAGTTTAAAGTCTCGTTCTTCTTTGTCGAACTTACTCTCATCCACAAATAGAACACAGAACTCACATTTATATTTATATATTACTTTGCGAATTTTAGCGTCTCCTTAATATTAATTACATTTAGAAAAGGTTTTCTTCTAGCCACACAATTCTTAAATCCCAGGGAATTCAGTTTTTTTTCAAATAGCTGAGTCTATAACAATTGCTCCACTAAAAGCTTTCAATTTTCTGTTTAATTCAACCGCTGTTAATTTGGGATTTAATTTTATTTCACGTTTTAAAAATTTCTCATCAGAATTTTATTTTTTTGTCCAGCACCAGATTTATGTTCAATTCTTCCTTCTAGAAAATATCTATTGTATGTATATGCCCTAAATAGTGGCATGTATTAAATTTAATATTTGCCCGATTTCCTGCAAAGTTTTTTCTTTTTACCGATGGTAAATCACTAATGATCGAACATTTAGCGAAGTACTAACAACCTGCGCGAACATGCTGTAACCAATTTGATAAAGGTACAAGTAAAATTAATCCCAACAAATACGGATTTATCAACTTGTATGAAAAGTTATTCTCATATACATTTTTGATAGATATGTAATTATCTATTTGATATAATTTTTGTATTGCCAGTTATTTTTTTATTCTTTTTTAAAAAGGTCAATTTTTATATTTAAAAGGATTACCATTTTGAAAATAAGCACATTATATGAAAAATTATTCTCGTCGCTGTATCAACTTTATTACACTGAAGTCTTTAAAATAAAATTCATTTGCCAGTTTGTTTAATAACATTATAACACTTGCTAAAACATTTTCATGTGCACAATAACGTTTTAGTTATTGAAACGCTATTAATTTCACGGAACTTTTAACGTTATTTCGAAACAAAATAGTCTATAATATAATACTGTTTCAAATGTTATTTAAGGTTTTTTAAAACAAATTAATGATCGCTTGTATTTTGCTTAGTGATGTAAGTACTGTCAAAAAAGTTCTTTAATTTAAAGCATAATTAGTACTCGAATTTTGGGTGTCTTTTAAGAATTTTCTAGAACATGTAGGTTTGTACTTTTATAACGAAAGAACGTAGAAGTATAGAGGTTTAACAAATACTTGTAGGAATTATTAAAAAGCACCGGAACAGAAACAAACAGATATCGAATTTCCGAATTTCGAATTTGCGCTACAATGTCCTGACTATGGAGCTGCCGTAGCCAGTTACCAAGGCTGAAATTAGATGAGAAGTGAAAACCATTCTACATATGTACGTACATATGAGTGTAATGGGCGTAATTTTTAAAACCCAAAAATATGAAATTATTTAAAATGCTAAACATTTTTTTAAATAGCTCAAAAATTAAAGTCTGTTTGTTTTTTTCATTGCTCTATAATACGAGTATATGGAATTTGATTTATTTATTTTACAATTATTATTTCATTCTTTTGAACGTGGATTTAGTACTAATTGACTTCGAAATTCATCCCCACGTCCAAGTCTTAGACAATTTAACTACTTTTTAGAAGTTCATAAAGTGGTATATATAAGACCACATGTATCTTATATTCCAAATTATAAAAATATATGTTTAACTCTTCGAGGACTAGATGGGATATTACAGACCCTATTTTTCCTACATTCTAACATAAACATTTTTAACATCGAAAACATCGTCGAAAATTATGGATACCAACAGCAATTCTGGCTAAAATTAAAAATATGAATCGCTAACTTACTTAGGAGAATAATCGGCAAAATTTTGTTATGCATATATGAATTTTTTGCTTTTGGCTTTGATTAATGTTATACCTTCGTTTAAGCCTATGCTGGTAAGTCGAATACTTTTCCTCAATAAAAAAACTCAACTTTAAATTATAACTTCTAACAGTTTTACTTTTCCTCTTTTCTTTTATTTTATATTGCGTTAAAAAGCACACACTCTCATTGCAAAATTACCTCATCTTATAACCTTTTGAAGTGTGACTATTTCCGCATTCATATGAAAATAAAGAGAATCTTTAAAATTACACGTGTATAAATTACTGATTTTTAATGCGTACATCTATGTTTTTAAAAGCTTAAAAAAACTCTCATTTATCGATTCCATCTTATCCTATCACAATTTTCCTGGTGGAGGAGCAATAAATGTAAAATTAATTTTTTTCAAACTGCACCAATATTTATTTCGCCAAAACCAACTACATCATTTTGAATTTTTAGAAGTACGTAGATAAAATGCTTATGAATATTAATTAACAGGATAATGAAGACGAACCAAATTATGATGCTGCAACCGAGGCTCCAGATGAAATTATTGTAGATCACCGGCCTGCAGATTCTCCGACAGCTGCTTTGGAGATCCAAGGGATTGTTCAAGGGGAACCGGATGATAACCAAGTGCAGTCTGAAGGAGGGCTTATTCAAGATAATGTAAAATTTATTTGCAAATGTTTATGACATTTTTGTCTTTTATATTTGAACAGCCTTCGTGACTCATTTCAAAAATTTATTGCATTACCCGCAATTTATTTCAGTGTATGTAAAAGAAAACACCTTTGGAAGATAGCTTTGTCGTTGACTCCTCACTCCTTCTGCAACTAAAATATTTTTTTATTATTTTACATACATAATTTTATTATTCTAATTACATAGTTAGAAATTTTTCTATCAGACGCATACTTTAAAATCGCAACATCGACAAAAAGTCAACATTATGCGTTCGAACGTTTTTAAAAATAAATGATTAAATTTTCATTTTATTGTAATTTCATTATAATTTCATTGTAATGCTCCCCACCACCATATGTACTGCTAATTTAGATTGTATATATTGCTTAACAAAATGTATATACATATGTACATACCTATATAGTGCTCATTTACATTTTTTTGAAAGTGTTTTTAAATAATTTTTGCAAAGGAAAAAATTCAATCATCGTTAATAAAAAAATTATTAAAAATATTTTAATGTTAAGGCATTAGCAATTCTTTATTTTCCAAATTTCTACTATTCACAAACAAATCCTTGAATACAGCTAGAAGAAAATTGAGAATAACTCGTGAGGTTTTTCTAAAGATGAAAAAGAAAAAGGATAAGCAAAAACCAAACTACAAATAATATAGGAATACCCATTTTTAAACTTACATTACCAAACCACTAAATCATGCGAGTCAATTTCTTTTTTCCAATATAAAATTAACAATCAATTCGGAGTATTTTATCAATGTACTTCGAGCAAGTTTACTATCAGTTATAAGGAGCATGCTTATGAAAATATAAATATGATAAATATACAACTGATTGTATTTTTTTCGTTGTACAACTCATCTCAATATTCCCCGATTAAATTGGTAATTCTCAAAATAAAATTTGTTGCAGGAAGACAACATACAAGCAATTGTGGCATCGGGGGATATGGAGCAATTAGCAGCCCTCGTACTAAACGGAGATGGAAAAAAATTGTTGGGTACTCATTCGACACAACCTGAAATTCAAGCTTTTCTTGATAATGTTAAAGCATATATGGTTTGTATAAAACTCTATACCATTCATTTTTATAGTTTAACTCTTTACCTTTAGAATAAAATTCGTCGAGTTCACCAAGCTGCACGAACTGGAAGTCTAAGAGAATTGCAAGCAGCTCTGGATAGGAGAAAATTTGCAATAGCAAAAGACGAAATATCACCAAATGGAGCATCACCTTTACATGTCGCTACCGTTTTTGGTCATACAGGTAAAAAGTTCAAAAAGTATTTATGTATGAGTTTACAATTAAGTCATGTGAATAACATGAGTTTTTCATGTGATAATATGTTTATTTAATGGAATTAACTTAATTTAAAAAATTGGACTCTGAGGCATGTAGCTTTTATGAATAGCGTGATTAAAAAACTCCATAATTCATTATAAATTAATATGATATTCTTATATAATATCTGTTGTGTGCGCTCTCTCACGTATGCGCGTTTAGAGCTTTAGATCTAAATAGGTTTTTTATTTTTGCCCCGACAGGAACAGTTAGATATCTAGCAGGTCGTTTCCCTGAAACTACAAGCACTGTCGATGACAACGGACGGACAGCCCTTCATTATGCAGCAACAATTAATGATAATGGACACTTTTACAACCTTTTAACTCACCTCGGCTCAAATCCGAAGGCAACGGACAAAGTAGGTCAATTTTCTGTGCACGTTACAATAAAATCAATATTGCGTGAACTTTATCCATAATCCTATTAATATTTAATAATACTAGTTGGGAAACACCGCTGAGTTCTACAGGAATCAAGAAGATTCTAACGGTCTCTTTAGTCATAAGCAACTACTTCAGGATTTCGGAGCAGACGAAAATCTCGAAGAACAAATGCTAAGTGATCAAGGTAACCAAGTCAAATATCTTTCTATTAGTGGTTTTGAGTGAACATACACTTTAATGGCTTTTTATATTAATTTAAAACTTTTTCGGGATTTCGAATATCTGTTTTGAAGTGTTTTATTGCAATAAAATTAAATTAAATCAAATTATTAAACTCGAGTTTCAAAGTTAACGCTAGCGTGTTTCCAGGATCTATGCGTCGTATATTCGACACATTCTTTTAAAGAAAATTTTAGTTATATGCAACGGGCAATTATAAAGTGCACAGGTTGCAAAAGTGTGAAATGTTGCATATTCTCATCTATTGTTTGGTTTAGAACTTAATAGTGTTAATTTTTAGGAAAATGTGCATATGTGAATAATTAGTTCAAATGAAATATGTAATTATTAGTTAGGAACACCTTTTTTTGTGATACTCGTACATTATAAAAGTATTGGAGTTTAATTTTTAAAATGATATGAGAATAGTATGAAGTATATACCATAAACAGAAATAGACAAAAGAACGCATAGTGAAAAAATTGTAAAAGGATATATTTAAAATTGTTTCTTTAATAAAATAGAAGCATCCGATAAGCATGACTAAATGTTATTATTAGTCCAATTTGTGAAAAATGTATTGCTTATACACTCCTCTCTAAAAAAATCTCTCTATCACTTACAATTAAATTCAAATATGACTTTGTCTTTCATACTTTCATAGCAAAAATGAAATTTTCTAAATTTTTCTCAAAACAAAAGTCGTTCCAAAATTAAATACATAAAACGATATACATTCGGAACAAAATATTTCAAGATATAAATTAATTTAGTACCTACTACATACTTTGCATTAAACTTGCACAAAAAAAAAATTTTGACCTTTATATTTCGCGCATTCCGATGTAGTTAGATTGTAGAGCGTTCTATACATTTTCTATTGGATTTAAATCAAGTAAATTCGTAGACAGAGAAATAAAATTTATCACGGGCAGGTTATCTTACATAAAAGTTTTAGAATTTAATTTCTATTATTCGGAAATTATTATTTATAAAATTTTGTATTTATTTTTCAATGACCAACAAACAATTTTAAAAGAAATAAGCATTGTAACTTTTTGCTATTCGTAACCTAATCTATACTATTTAGAAATTTTATTTTAGGATTCCAAATATAGGATTATATCATACTTTTTAGGATTGTTGTATTTTTTCAAGCAGTTAATTACTTTTAATACTCCTGGTTGTAGAAAAGTGTAGTTTTCTTACTTATCTAGGCTATTTGTTGACTTGAAAGCAAACACCATACAAAATTTATCATTCTATAAAGCCTATAAATATATAAACGATTTACAGATGCAAAAATTAAAAATTCTCAGTGACTACAAATATTTTTATTTATTCTCCATCTGACTATTATTACTTTTCGCTTTTTAATCCATCGGTCAAATGAAGATTTTACCATCTCGTATTATCAAAACTGTGATTAAAAACAAGAATCTAATAATTTAAGAGGATCTCCGTGATATTACAATAATATGCATAATCATACCTAGAAACATGATTTGAATAAAAACTTTGATGTACTATATGCATAAAAATCTTTAAGTTGCATAAAACACTTCAACAACGCTAAAATTGAGGCTATGTTTTCATACTTATTTTTGCAATTGCATAAAAATTTGATGTGACCTTTAGTACCAGACGATCTACACAGTGCAAGAAGATATCTAGATGATGCAGACACGTTATCAACATTAGAACGATGCTTTCGGCTAATTCATGATCAACCGAAAACCGCAGACTCAGTCCTTTCAACAACTCGCAGAAGTGCTTCGTCTGTTAGACTCACTGTGACCAGTTATTTGAACAAATTCTTAAAACGAAGTGTTTTTGATAAAATTAAGCACCGGCTTACAAGACTCGATCACAATTTATTTGACATTATTTGGCCAGCAATGAAAAAATCGAGCATGGAACGAAGCATTGATGAAGATTACAACGGTGGAGTTTTAGCACCCGATTTTGATGTATTTGTGGTATTTCAAGAATTTCTTGTTCCTTTGATTAAAGATATGCATTGCATGAATCTTAGCCAGGATTTTAAGCCACATCCGAGAATGTTTTATTTTCCATTAATTGATGGAAAACTAAAAACTGAAATACACTTTGAGATTGATGACTCAAGCAAATATATAATGCATTCGTTTGTAGAATGTTGCAGAAATTTAGATGATTTTGAGTTGCCCTTAAATTTAAATATAGGACAAATTGAACAGGTTGAAAGACTGATAATTGAGAAAATTCTCACACTCGCATTTGTTCATGCAATCCAAGAAAACGAGCCTGGAGTATATTATACTCTAAATGAGATAATGGAAAATGCGTCCGAAGTTCGAGCAATTCTGGCGACATCAAAACTTCTTATTCCGCTTTTGGACCATACAGATCCAAATCAAGAAGCTGAGTCTATTGCACTTAACGGTCTCCATTGGCCGTATGGAAGAGGTGTTTTTGTAAGTAGTAAAAGAGACTTCGCAGCTTGGATAAATGTTCAGGAGCATCTTCGGATCATTGTAAGTACTCCATCCGAAAATCCTGAAAATCTTGGATACGCCTATTCGAAAGTTGGACGGGCTATAATGTATCTAAACGAAAATCTCCATTTTCGCGAAAGCTATCTTTTAGGATATTTAACATCACGTCCATCATTTCTGGGAACAGCATTAAAAATGTCGACTATTATGGAGCTCCCACACCTGATTAAAGAAATAGAAAATTTGCGTCATCTTTGCTTAGTGAGAGGCTTACACATGATCCCGAATCGACAAGATGGCACTATCCGTCTAATAAATATGCAAAGTCTTGGCTCAACTGAATGGAGACTCTTTCAAGACTATTGCACAGCTGTTACAAATATCTTGCAATTAGAAAAAGATATGTCACTAACAAACTCTAAGCAAATAGCAGCAATGTTGGTGAAGATATTTAGAAGAAAAAAGAATAGTTTAGATGAAAATTAATACGTTGTAATACTTTACACAATAGCAAAACCACGACAGTATTTTAAATAAAATGTTTCTATAAATACGACTTAAAAATAAAATTATTCCTCTATAAAATTCTGTACTTATTTATTCTTATTAATTTTTCCTGCTTCTGAGAATGACTTTCTTAGTAGTTAATAGGTTAGTTAATCATTTTATCGATGTTTATCTTCATGTCTTCTTAAAATTAATACTCAAGTGGTTCAAGGTGTTATTTGTATTCATTTAATATTCTTTTTTTTATCAAGCATAAATGTTTTACGTAGCAGAGAACTTCTCTTTGAAAAGTGAAGTCATATGTTTGTTAAACTGAGCCTTATCAAATGATATGTAATACAATAAAAATTACCAAAATCAGAATAAAAATTTTTAAATTTATTAAGATAATTTTTTAAAGATGACAAATTCGATAGAGTTGAATATTATAACATATATATATATATATTATGCATTTTAGCCACAACGGCTTAAATTATTTAGTCTAATTCTAATACTATGACTATAGATTTTAAAAGTAATTTATATGCAATATTTGACTTAAATTTGAATATACACTATTTGTAGGTAGTGTGATTCATTATTTTATGATTATATCAATAAAATGAAACATAGCTTTGAGCTACTTGATTTACTTTATTTAATAATGCACGCTTTTAAATATTTGAATATCTCACTTTCACCTTAAATTTTATTTGTAATTTTAATTGTGCGTTTTTTCACTTTACACATTTAAACTAATTTGCCTGCTTTCTTTTACTTATCAAGCTTCATTTGTTATTTGTAGCTTAATATTGATTAAATAAGTTTATTTATTTTGTTGGTAATAAGTTCATGTATTAATATAATATGTTATAATAATATATAAGAGATATTTCCCAATCTACTAAAAGTTTTATTGGAACATAAAATTATTTTTCTTTACCTTAAGAATTAAAAATAGGATAATATGCGAGTTAGGCCAGAAAAGTATTGTGTCAATTTTAAATTTAAACTTATAACCTCTGAATTCAGTAATATCTATTGTTATCCTCAAAGGTTCCAACACAATATTTCCAATTTGCTAATAAATGTAATTATACCTTTCTCTTAAGTCCCAATACAACCACCGATGAATTTTTATTTTAACTACTCTTTCAGAGAACGAAGTACTTTAAAGATTGAATTAATAATTTCCTTATCGAAATTTAAAAATACTAAATGACAACAATAAAACAAAAATAAAGTGCACTAATTGGGTTTTTTAAAGTCACTGCAAAAATTAATCCTTGGTTTTTGTGGAAAGATTTTTCTTAAAGCAAAGGTAGTATGGAAATTTCAGATTTCTCAAAATATTTAATTTTCTGGGGAAAAATGAAGCATGATATATGTAGTATAATAATCGCATTGATATTAAAATCAAGTCAAGAAAATACAATTGGGAATTATCTCTTTTGCGATGAATAGAACAAGCTCAACAAAGCATATTATAAATTTCATAACTTTCAGGAAAAATGGAAAATCACCAATTAGAAATACCACTTTTTGAATCAGAACAAGGCCAATACTTAGCTAACAGTAAGTATAAAGTAATTTTGGTAACTATGCTTATTTTAATAGCTTGGCAAAAATTTATTTCAGAATCCTGATTAGTGATATATGCCTACAACTTTTAAGAAATTGTAAAATTTCAAAAAATTTTTGTAATTTTTTCCAATCTTCTCTGTGCCAATTAATTTGTGCTACTTTTTGCGGAAGTATTCATGATAATCTCTAATTTAAAATCGGATGTGTTTGGAACATTTTACGTAGAATCGAATAAATATGAAGCAAAGTTGTTGACTTTTGAAGAGTTATAACTAGTAGTTTCTGTAACATCATTGTTATCGTAAGTTCCGCAATTTAGATAAATTGTCTTACTCATTATTAGTTAGAAAGAATGCAGTAAGTGCACGCTGAGTTATTAAATTTGAGTACTTTGATAAAACCACTTTGGTCGGTTTTTTCAACTTGTTCTTTTTCGAGACTCAGCTGTCTCGGTAGATGAAAATATAGAAACGAAACCAAAGAAAACATTGTAAAAGTGAGGAAATCAACTCTCGAGAGGTTTCAAGATACGGTGGCATGTTAATCGATGTAATCATGTATTATTATATCTGATGCGATGAATTTATAGAATAGACGCGTATCAAGAGATGGAAAAATATTAAAATAACAAAATAGACATTATATATATTTCTGTTTGATTTTGTTTTTATTATTATTGGATAATCGAGTTTTGGTTGAAATGTTGTGCCAAATAAGTACATTTGATGATTTATAATAATTACAGATAAACATCGTTTGCTGATAACTAATAACCATTTCACCAAGTTCTGATGATGATTTTATTTTTAGCTCTAGGCGATCCTCTTATAAAAGGCCTTACAGAAATTGTGGAAAAAAGACCTTCAGATCCTGTTGCGTATTTAGCAGCATTTCTTCAAAATTACAAGAAATCTCGTCAGAGCAGAAATGAAAAACTTACACAAGATCGCTTTAATGTTCTTAACTTACTATCTCAAAAACCATCAATAGAAAACGATTACGATACTTCTAAAAGAGAGGAATCACCGATGCTCACTAGCATGGAAACAAATTCTGTCGAAGAAGATCGAGACGAGCACGGTCAGAGTCTACTCCACTTTGCATGTGCAAGATCACAAGGACGAAATGGCATTTTAAATTTAATCGAAGAGTCCGACTTAAAGATTACTTATCGCGATGAGCTATATCGAACGGCTAGAGATGTTTCTTTGCAAGCCAGTCAGCCAGGAAATGCAAAAGATATTGATCGTTACGTTTTAATGCTTGCTGCAAGAGGTAAAAATGCTGGTTAGATTATGAATTTGATGCATTCTTTGATATTTTTAGGAAATCTTGCTGCTTTTGAAAACTTTTTAATGGAGGGGTATGATCACATTGTTGATATCGTTGATGATCAAGCGAACTCAATAATCGAATTTGTTCGAACAAGGGGGTTTTATGACTTAGCATCTTTTCTCGAAGATGTTCAAAACTTTGAAGTATATCACTCAAATTTATTATTTAATAAATATTTAGAAATGTAACATATTTTGGAATTTTAAGGAGCGTCGAGAAGAATTGCATCTAGCTATACGAGGAGGGAATATGGAAAAAGTCCAAGAGATTTGCTCAGCCGGTGACGGTTTGCGCCTAGTAAAATCAAAAAATTACTATTGTAAGTTAACCAGCATTTGCATAGATATATAGAAAAAATTGAAATACATATAATAAAATTGCTATTTTTCAGCCCGAACAGCTTTACATATTGCTATACTTAAGGAGAGTGAAGAAATGGTAGAGTATTTCTGCAATTTATGTCCACCAGCTATAACAATTGGTGATAACGTACGTATCTTAAACATATTTTAATTTGCATTGCACTAACATATTATTTTCACACCAACATCAGCTTGAGCGCAAACCACTGCACTATGCCATGGGAGTTAATGTTGTGGAAACATTAAGCCGAATTTTAATAAAAAAGGGCGCTAAGCGCACTGTAAAAGATCTGAAGGGTCGTCAGCCAAGTTATTATTTTATGAATAAGGCAGACATTCTTAGATTACAGGAAGAAGAGGAGGATCGTTAAGTAAAAGATGATGAGAATACAAAAACCTTTTCAATTTTAAGTTATATTTCGAGTGTATTGAGGATTGTTCTTGTTACATCACATCTTGGTAAATTCAACTCAATAATAATGGTAAAAAGTGAAAAAGTAATGTGAAATTGCGTTTGTCATAATTTTTTTAATACAATGTTCAATAAATAGTTGAATGAATCAAATAAAAATAATTTCATTTCCATTCCACTGCCAAATCGGCTGTTTTCAAATACGGTGCCCAATTTTTGTAATTTAACTTTCAGGTCCATTAATTTCAAACTCTCAAACATCGAATGATGGTTTTACAGTCGATGGATCAGAACTTCTATAAACAACCTAATTTAACTGTGTTTCTTAAAAATGTATACATATGTATTAAAAATGCTACAAAAATTAATTAAGTCATAGTAATAGTTTTGTTATAATTCAATTTTTAAAATTGCTCTACTTTCAAAACCCTCATAGTAAATTATAATATAACCCCTTAATTAAACATCGTGCTAGGTAATTGTGGTGGCTCAGTATGCCTTTACTAGCCCCACGCTTTCATTACCAAAATTTAGTTGCCATTAACGTAGAAAAAAATAATTTTGATGAATGTTTTCAGGCGATTAAATTTTTATTATAAACTTATCTTTTTAATAAATTCTCATATCTATTAATGAATAATAATCAACATTTTTATTTGAAATATATTGAAGGATATCTTCACAGTAATCATCAAAGATCAGTTGATCAGTTTCATGCCAAACTCAAGCATGCAGTAAAATCTTAGAATGTTATAAAGCAAATTATATAAGTACCAAAATAATAAAAGTTTGTTGTGGCGTTTAAGTTTTTATAGCAACCTATTTTCTTCTTTTCAAACCAAAAAACAGAGCTAGTTTTAGTATCAAATTTGTTTATTCAGTTTTGTAAAAAAAAGTCTTAAAATAATTACATCTAAAATTGTGAGTAACATATTTAAAAACTAATAATAAGTTATGGTTTTTAAAAGATTTAAGCAGAAAATGGAGCTGCTTCTACAAACGCAGATGATCTCCTCTTATTTATTCTTGGAGGACGCTTTTTCTCTGAAAGATCATTCCAAGGTTGTTCAGATGCAGAACCAAATATGACAAAAATGAGATTTCCGACGAAGAAAACTCCTGCAGCCATAAAGAATATTATTCGCCATTGATATTGATTATGCTGGAATTTATATCAAAAATTAGTTTATGCAAATTCATTATTAAGTCATTAAATAAAAGTACCTCGTCTGAAACAATCTGCCCGACGAGAATTGGTGTGATAATATTAACAACACCGGCCATGCCGTTTGTTACGCCCATTAAAATTCCAGCGTGGTTTGGCGCTAAGTCGATGTGGTTTAAGGAACAACCAATTCCAGCAGCTGCGTTAAATCCAACAGCTACTACTAAAATTACCACAGCCAGTATTGTTTGATCTTTCGTTACAAAAGATAGACCTATTAAAGCCGCTGCCGGAACACATTCGCCGACCGTATTGAAAAATTTGCGATGTGTCTCAACGGTCATAAGTCCTTTTTCGTAAAAATAATCACCAATGAAAACGAATACATAACTCAATATCCACATAAAAAAGTAGGGAAGGGACGACATCAGTGCATTGTTGTTAATGTCTACTCCAAGGACAGCATGCGTATAGGTGGGTATTTCTGTTAAAAGCACTATGAATCCAAAAGCATTTGCCATAATGGCAATAAGCAGAGCAAAGCATGTCTTTGATGTCAACATATGTTTCCAAGGTGTAGGTATGTGTTTGGGTTCACTATCTTCATCATTTCCGAGAGATGATTCAATATATTGACGCTCTTTATCCGATATTGTTCTATTTTCTGATGGTCTACTACTACCCAAAATAAACCATACAATACACCAGAGAATTCCGCATGATCCTGATATATAAAATATTCCTGGCCAGCCTAATGCTGATGTAGAAATAGAACCACTTGCTACTAGCATAAGGGCAGTTCCCATAGTAACTCCCGAGTAGACGAACATTCCTAGTCGAGGTCTCTCGTCAACAGCTACCCATTGAGCCAAAAATGAATGAACTGAAGGAAATAAAACGCCCTGTGCGAACCCTTCACCCACACGTAGAGCAATAAGCGCTTTCCAATCTCCAAGAATAGTGAACAACGGCGTTAAAACAGTCAGTACGGATGATATTGAAATACCAAACATAAGAAGGTATTTGCAACCATATCTCTTCGATAACTGCCCTCCTGGGACTTGATTCACAATATATCCCCAGTAAAAACTACTGAGAACCAATGATTTGGTTGATTGATCCCACGCAAAGGTCTACAAAAATTAATGATTAAGTTATGTAACATTATTGCAGTAGACATAAGTAAAAATTAGTACCTTAAAATTACCATTATTATTTGTGGTGCTTGTCATTGCGACAACACCAATGGATAAATTTACTCTCATTGCATAAGCGATTGCAACTCCAATGAATAATAGAAGACATTGAAAATGCCTCGTACCATAGCCATATTCTAAAAACAAAAATAAAATAAGTAACTCATATTTTATAAAGAAAAGTTTATATTCATTTTGTTTTTTAAGTGAAGGGCTAACTGATTTTTTTAGATTTATGTACACATTTCCAATCTACATGATATGTACTCTTATAAATCTATTTTGAACCTCGTTATATAGAGCGGCCTGAAATCATTGTGTACGCTTTATACTTTAAGCAAAATTTTCTTGAAATAGTATATTTACTGAAATATGAACATAGCGATAGTAAAATATGTCGTATTCTTATTTTTCTTAATAAATTCACTTACAGTTATTAAGTTGTTCTTTTTTTCTACGTAGATCTAGATAATAATCTAATAATGCTGCAAACACGCCAATCATTATAATGAGTTAAGTTTCATAAAGAATAAATATATAGTACCTAAGTACCCATAGGAAAAAACCAATCACGTGAAATTTTGGAAAGCAAGCAAATGTCGCATTTTTTTCTGATTAATTAAGTAGCTAAATAATCTTGATTAGTTAATGAATGCTCTATCCTACAAAGATTACTGATCTTTTACTAATCTGTGAACGACTTGTACTCGTTATTATCTCGTTAATTTATTTCTCATAGAGAAGTATGTGAGATAAATAGTAAACGACGGAATTAATATATGTAATAGCAGAAATATAGTTTGACCCTTTCATAAGATTTACATTTTGGAAGTAGCAGAGCAATTCATAATTATATTATTTACAATTAATAGAGTACAATCACATATTTCAAAAAT
The DNA here is from genome assembly GCA_963969385.1 of Philonicus albiceps. Classification (NCBI taxonomy): domain Eukaryota; kingdom Metazoa; phylum Arthropoda; class Insecta; order Diptera; family Asilidae; genus Philonicus; species Philonicus albiceps. The sequence continues at coordinate 35,837,712 of OZ017773.1, forward strand.
GTTCTATCATTACTTAAAAACACTCGTAATTTCCAAAGATAGCGATGAAAACGAATTTTCAGATTTTATGATAATAATTAAATTGCAGCAAGAAATCAGGCTAAATGAGTTATTAGGAATTGATTATTAAAGATTGGAGGTTCCACAATAAAATATTATTCAAGATATTCCGCAGGGTTCTTATCTCATTAACAACAAGTTAATTCATAATATGTACATCACTATATATCATTAAACAAAGAAAGAAGCTAGACTTGTATACTCTGATATTTTCAGATTATTATCGATAAATTTACTATCAATCACTCTGTATAAAATACTTGTATTACTACATGAAGAAGTTACCTACATTCTTTGATTTCAAATACAAGTTATTAATATTTGTTTGGCGCAATACAACATGATGTGATTTTATATTTTTATAATTACGTTTATTTTACAAGAAATCTGTTGTTAACTTTTACCACTTTAATCATTAGTGATACATTTCTAAAAAGTCCTTAATCGAGATTACTTCAAATTCTTAAAAATGTTATAAAACATAATTATGCTCGCTCTATTTAAATCCATTAGATATAAAAGAATTTACTGTAGTAATTGAAAGGCAATTTTTCATTTAAACACTCCACATAAATGAATCCCACTGCACTTATAAAAGTTACTCCGTATAAAATTAATAAATATAATTATGTATTTTTTTCTAATTCACTGTTACTCTTAAGAGCAGGATATTTTCTTGCACCAAGCAAACTTCACTTGCAAAATAAATTAATTCACAGATATTAATAAAAGAACCATTTTTTTACATACTCTTATTTTCATCCTGAGCTTTATCATCGACGAATTGAATTTCTTTTTTGGACATATCTTTTATATTTTAGCTGTTCTTATGTGAGATTTTATAAAATTATTTGAATTATACAGGTTATTCCGTTTAGTGTGCTGAAATCACAGCGATTGAATATTAAAAACCTACTAAAAGTGCTTTTATAGGCGAGGAGGTAAAAGATAAATTGCAAGCATTGTTCAATATTTAATGATATAGACTCTCAAATGTGTTTCGCGAGATAGTAAAAGAAAGTTTTCAATATTTTCCGTTAAGCTGAAAATCCGCAATATGACTTCTGTCGTCAGAGCAACGCATCAATCTGAATTTATCAAATCAGCAAGAGCTCCCAGATAAACAGTCCCCCACTGCCACTTCAACTTAACAGCACGTTGGCTCGCATTATCTTTTGGGCAGTATGTACTCAATATCTCTGACAGACTAGTTTTCAATTATCTCATAAGTGAATTGAATTAAAACCAGATTTAATTATTATAAAATAAGCGTGGTAGAAAATTGCGTTCACAAAAACGTTATCACAAGACTCTTGCGAAATAGAAGCCAATGAAACGAAATGCCGACTTGTTACTAAATTTAACAAGGGCATTTATCATACGTAAATCTAAGCAAATTTTTGGATTACAGAACACACAAAACATTTTTTAACAGATTAAGGTTTTTGACCCAATGTTCGATAAAAATGTTCAAAACAAAAATTCCTGAGAAAACTTGGAATCAACAGTCGTTATTTTTATAAAAATTTTCAAAACCATCAAATAGTTAATTCAAATATTGTAAATATCATCATTTGATTCCGATAATCTAAATACCTAATATGGTACATAATTATAAAAATGTACCTTAAATTTTAAGAAATGTATGTCATACACACATATGCGCATTGCACACTAGAATTTAATGATAAATAGTGAAATTGAAAACTATCTGAGATTGAAAACCCGAAAACTATTTTGGAATACTTTCGGAATAAGAAATAAATAGCATTAGGATCATAATAACAATTCAAAAGTATCACAAAGTATGATAAGCATAAATGACCTTAAAATCCTTGTTTCTGTTTGAGATGAAACCGGGATTCACTTTAAAATTAAGTTTTTTTTAGAAAGAGTAAAGAATTTGTAGTGAAAAAAGTTAAGGTTTCTGCATATAAAAACAAAATTTTATTTAATTCGTCAAAGGCATCTTAAAAATTTTGATTAGTTGACTTGTGCTATCCCCGAAATCATCCTTTGTGCAAAAAGACTATCAACGTTTAGCAACTTAGCACGATAAGCCACGCACAATCAATTAAAAGCTTAGTACTTTAAGCTAAATACTAATTATAGATATTGTTAAGCACGTTTTAAACTACAGTGAATTGTTCACAGTATGACCCATAAAATAGTTTATTCGAACAATTTTAAATTTCGTTCTGCATATCGTCTCCATCGAATTTATTTAAATATTTAATTTAATTAATTTCTTCTATAGACTAAAATTAATTTCAAATCGTAATTTTAAGACTAATTTAAAATAAATCAAAGTAAATCCAATCATAAAGATATACCAACTTTAAAGAAACATCTGTGATCGAATAAAACTTTTGAGAAGTATAGTGCAAAAAAATAAAGTATTTGAGCTTTGCTCCGACATTAGGGCTTAAGGCTTAAACCTTCATTTTTGTGATTCTATAAAATAGTGATATTTCTTAAGAAAATACCTACTGCGTATAAAAGGAATACTAATCTTACAAACGTTTTGAGCATACAGAAGACTGCTAACGAGTCTGTTGAATAAACAAAATTTTTAGTATGAATACGGAAATTTTAAAGACGGTTTTTATGCTTTATCAATTCACATTCCACTTTTAAAATTGTTAACGTTAATCTAAGATATTACGTCCGATGGCAAATAAATTTTATTTGTTAAAAAGTATATGTATCTCGTATTTTATATAAATCATTTTTTAACTTTTTGTAAATATTCTTTGTTAATTTGATTCTTTATTACCTTAATTTTCATTCAGGTAATTTAAGTGTTATATTTTTCGTCATAATTAACGACGAAACTGGGCTATTCATCATTTTTGTACGTCACTGTAAGACATAAAAGTTCCATTTCAATTTTCGAACCTATGATTTTGACATTTCCTTGAAAAACGTCATTTAAAAGTTAGATACTGGGACAATGAGTGCTTTAAAAGTTGTTACGAGTTTTAAGCGAATTGTAAGTGCTAAACGGTTTAATTTTTATAGTGCATCAATGAGTACAATGCAAGTAAAGCAGCGACTATGTATCGTTGGGTCTGGTCCTGCCGGATTTTATGCTGCTCAGTATTTACTGAAGAATTTGCCTGATTGCCAAGTAGATATGATTGAGAAACTGCCCGTGCCTTTTGGGCTAGTCAGGTAAAATACTCATTTACATACTTTTTAAAGAGGTCACTTAAATTTCATATCAATTATGTTTATCTAAAAATTCATACAAAAGCCATGAAGATAAAGGAGAGCAAAGGTCCACACAAAACCACTCTGTTTATGAACAGCTGATGGCAATCAGTTGACTGTTGATATTCTGTTTGGCGCAATGATTTCAAATTGAATTTAAAATTTTATTTGCGTATTATTATTATAAAATAGAATACAAAAAAAAAAACGATTTATACCGTATTAATTTTCATCGTATTAATTTTTTCTAATATCGTCTCGATATAAAAAATTGTTACACACAATTATGTTTTACAACTCATTACAACTTGTTTAAAGGTGAAAATAACGCAGAGAAATGAAAATAGGTCTAAGCAATCAAAATCTGGGAACTTTTCTTTCAATTCTGTACTCATTAAGTTTACCAACAACTTTTGTTCAGCTCCAAGATAAATCCCTGACAACGAAGAAATATTGCAAATGATTTAGTTAATTTGCTGTTAAAAACCGAATGTTTGTACTTTAGTATGAATACGAATACCAAGTATTCAGATGTTTTGTGTTTACAGTTTTTACCGCGACTTCCTTGCAAATATTTAAATAATTCAACGGAATTTTGGTATGTTAAAATTAGCCGATAACCCAATTTTTTGATAATACGTTTTTCACATTTCCTAGAGAGAAGTAGAAGGCTCGAAATCCAGAACATCCCTCCATCCCTATAAGACACATGTAATACTCAAAATTCCCAGGACTATTGAGATGCGTTCATTTTACTTTATTTTAAAATTATGACTAAAAACAAGATATATTACCTATTGTTCAATTTTCACGTATTTTAGTATTACAATTGAATAAAGAGATTTTTTTATATTTGAATTAAATATTTTTTTTTTTGGAATATTTGATGTTCTGATTAGTGTTAAAATCTTGCAGCTCAGCCTTTTGAATCATATTCAGAATTTTGTGGAAAAAAATAAAGGGTTTTTTACAGAAATTCAAAAAAAGATTGAACATTTCAGCATGATCCATTTTAATGTAAAACTAAAAAGACCCTACATACGATTTGTATTACATGTGTCTATTTTCAGATATGGTGTAGCTCCAGACCATCCAGAAGTAAAAAACGTTATTAATACTTTTACAAAAACTGCAGAGAATCCAAGATTCCGGTTTTTAGGAAACTTGACTTTAGGAAAAGATTTTAATTTGTCAGAGCTACGAGAAAAATACCATGCTGTTTTACTTACATATGGAGCGGAAAAAGATCGAAAACTTAACATTCCAAACGAAAATTCGGATAATGTAATATCGGCTAGAAAATTTGTTGCTTGGTACAATGGTTTACCGGGAGCTGACACATTAAATCCTAAGTTAAACTGTGAAGCTGTAACACTTATTGGACAAGGAAATGTAGCCATCGATGTTGCTAGAATTCTTTTATCTTCAATTGATTCACTTAAGGTATTTTTGAAATTCATTTCACAGTTTTCTTATTTTATAACATTTTAGAAAACTGATATTACTAACTATGCCTTAGAAAAACTTTCTCAAAGTAAAGTGAAAAAGGTTTATTTAGTGGGACGGCGCGGACCTTTACAAGCAGCATTTACTATTAAAGAATTGCGAGAAATGCTCAAACTACCCGGAGTAGCTACAATTTGGAAACCGGAAGATTTTGAAAGTAACTTTAAAACTAATAGTTAATGGCAACATTTGGAAGAAAATATGCTGTTCTAGGTATTCGCGGTATTCTTCCAAGCTTACAGCGTCCGCGGAAAAGGCTTACGGAATTAATGATAAGCAGCATTGACGCTCAATCTAAAGGAAACTCATCTTCCGGGAAAGAGTTTGTTCCCATATTTTTCAGATCTCCAAAGTCGATAAGCGGGAATACAATAGAGCTTACAATTAATAAACTTGATAAGGATGTTGCAATTCCAACCGAGCACAGTGATAAATTAGAAAGCGGTTTAATTTTACGAAGTATAGGATATAAATCAGTTTGTCCCGATGAAACAATTAACTTTGACTATGACAGAGGATATATAAAGAATATGGCAGGTAAGCTTAAATGCGTTTAAAGCAGACAAAGTTGTAAATTGGGTTTTAAAACCTCATATTCAACATCAATATGTTTAGGTCGAGTTTTGCAAAAACAATCTAAAGACGCTGTAGAGGCTGGACTTTATGCTGCAGGTTGGGTAGCAACTGGACCAACTGGAGTCATTTTAACTACTATGAATGGAGCTTTTAATATCGCAAAAAATATCTGTGATGATATAAATAAGGGTACTGTTGACTGTACATCTCAGAAAACTGGTTTACAAATTAAAGACAAAAGAGTAGTAACTTGGGAAGACTGGCAAAAAATTGATAAAGTTGAAATCGAGCTAGGCAAAAAGGTAGAAAAGCCGAGGGAAAAAATTGTAGATATTGAAAAACTATTAAAAGCCGCTGGACTTTAGACAATTTGTTTTACAAAATAAGCTTAAAGCGAAAGTTGTGTATTAAAATTTGCATATATTTGATGAGGCAATAAAATTTTATAACAATTTTTAACTTTTTATAGATTTTCCCTCAACCATCGTTTAGCATCAATTGTATCATTTCCGAAAGTTTTTCCAAATCTGCAAAATATTGTAAAGGTTATTAATTTAAAATTAACAATACTTTTAAATATTAATTACCGAAATTGAACTCCAGGAACAAATCCCGCATAATTCGGGATCAAACCGGTATTCTTTAAATATATCTCATTAATTGGTCTGCTTGGTTTTGAAGTTCCCGTGTTAGCATTCGTTATAGGAGCCCACTCTGTGCTTCGCTTGTGCTGATAATTATTTGTAAAATCACAGAGCGCACTATTCGTGAGTGGCTTGTTGCCTTGTCCGAATAATGGCCAAGCAAACGGGGTATGCCCAGTAAACCCTGTAAAATAACATTCAATTTTAGAATGAGAAACCAATGAAAAGCACAATACTTTTTGCATAAGACATTTCCAATTTCCCCTACGCTCAGGAAATTATTTGATCGATAATTTTTGTCGGATTGAAATTTAACTTTTCACTACCCTTGACATGAGATTCTTATGCCCGTCATATATAAGACGTTCGTTATTCGCTACGACTACTGGTTTTTTAAACTACCGAATGGTTCTATATTCATCGCATATATATTTTAATTTTAAGAATGATAATTTCATAAAGCTATGCAGGGGTTTGTGGGTTTCATCGATACTTAATTCGGATCTCAATTGTTATGGAACCCTCGTAAGACTAAATCTTATACATGGGATTTTTTGTGTGCGGGTTTTAAAGCCAGTACTGTATTTCGAAAATTCAAAAATCATAAATAAATATATGTAATTTCTAAGATCATTAATTCCAAATTTCAGTTTACGTTTTCGAAATGAGTTTCTACCCTTAATGTAGTTTCGGCTTTTGCAGATTAGAAATATGAAAATAAGATTGGGATTTTTTAAAAATGGGATTTACGATGAAGTGTGAAAGAACGATTGTGGTCATTTAATAAGAGTAATTTTAAAAATAATAAAGTGGTCATTATACCCTCCCACACAGCCGAATACAGAGAAGTTTTAATATTAGCCGTTTCGTAGAATGCTTATTTGATAAATAATTAAAAAAATCATACCAGTAATAGGAGCAGTAGGTAGGTCTGCAAGGTTAAATGGTTTTATTTCCAGAGTAGTATATAACACTAACGTATTGAGTCACATAAAGTCTGTAAAGATCTGGTCACAAACGCCTCAGTACAATTTCGGACGTGCTATTAAATTATTGTATCGTTTTATCTTAACTTAATCTTAACAATCTTAACAACAAGAGAGAATTTATAAGAATGGATAAGACGAGAACGGAAAGGAATCGTACAGGACTCATCAACAGCTTCCGGAAGAAGTAAAAAGGATAGGAGATCTAAACAAATTAGCCAGAACCATAATTTACATATTTCATTTTTTTTTGCGGAAACCATTATATGTTCAAACTACTCTTATACCAGTGCCAAGCTGACTGAGCGATTTTGATGATAAAACTTTTTTTTTTAATTGATGTATAATTTTAGGAAAGGATCCACACAGCCAAAATTCTAATGCTGGTAAAGAAATTCTGTGGATGTTTCCAGCAACATGCTGAGAAGTGCGTTATAAAAGCTATTACTATTATAAAAAAAAAATAAATAAATAAATAAATAAATAAAATGTTTCTTACCTGATTTTATATACTTTTCTGGATCAGCATTTTCCATGAAATGTGGGGGCTTTTCTTTGGAGTAAGGTAAAGGTGGTGGAGGTGGCAATTCTTGCTTTTCTCTTATGACGCCTTCAACTTCCGGCCTAACTGCCGATAGCGGAAGTCTATAGTCTTGCGTTTGAAACTAAAAATTTCAAATTAATTAGGGTAATGAATAAAAACAAATATAATTATTACAGATCTCTCCCCAATACTTCGTGTAAAAGCATTATGATCTGCGAAAGCGGTTCGATGTTTTAAATTTTTTTGCTTGCATTTCAATTTTTGCAAGTGTTTCTCAAATTCTGCTATACTTTCCGTAGCAGCAATTGAATACCTTTCTCCAACAGTGCGATTTAAATTAGGAATAAATCCCTCATAACCTGGGACGGTTGGATGTTTGTAAACTGCATCGCAATCTCTTTCATGAGCTTTTATCAAATCGATTTCACGCATTGTCGGACGAATAATTTCATAGTCATCCTGTACTCTATTCGAAAGAATTAATTTTTCTGCATGTGAAACGCAAGGATCAATAAGAAGTTTGTGCGTAACACTTCCATAAGTATCCCCTATTCGATAAATATACTGTGGACAGTATCCCGTATATCTGAGGGAATTAACAATAATATTAAAAGGAAAATGGATCTAACATTATGTATTAGTTACCCTGGGATAAAATGCGGCTCTGCTGTTGATACAAGTTCCATTTTGCTGGAGCTATTTTGGAATTTCTAAAATTTGAACTAAAACCAAACAACAAAACACGCCTGAAAATCGTCCGAAATATGAATAGAATTATCAATGAAACTTCAAATTTTTGTATTTACATTTTAGTATGCCTCGATGCTTCCCGTATTATTGAACCGAAATTCTTAAGGTAAAATATCAATACCTACAATAAAATTTTAAAGAGAGTTTTAAAATCATTTTTCATGATGCCAATCTGTAATTGATCAGTTTCGAACCGAATTCGAGTAGTAGCAGGGGTCTCTCCTAAAGCAAACGGAACCTTTCATAACGGCCCTACTTTTCAATCCCCAGAAAGATCAAGATCTTTGTATCCTAAAAGTCTAATTTCTTTAAAACAAAATGAGAAAGTTTTTTCGATACTGCCGCATAACTGCTATTGATTGAAATGTTGGTGCATCCGAAAAATTGTAAAGTAGAGTTTCCTTTTAGGCGTATCATGCCATTTTTAAATTTATTATTTTTTCTAAAAAATTTTAAAAAAGAATAGTTCAACACACGATAGATAAAAATATTCTGGAATTTTTTAAATAAACATTATTAAAAATATAAAAAACTTTTATTCATAGAAAATGTAAAAAGCCTCTCAAATCATTCATTTTTTAACGAATGACTGCGGTTTCCGCAAATTACTCGAGTTTTTGATTCATTCCCTCTGAAGTTAGTTTAAATTGGCAGGGTTTAAGAACCATTCCTTTTTCTGCATAAACGAAATTCCAATCCATCAGCTCTCTCTCCCACGGCGGCCATGTAAAGAAGCTGTGGAGTGTATACACAATTGAACCCAAGTGTGGAACTATCGCGAAGGCCCAATGGATTAAACTAGGAAGTTTTCGGGAGGAAGCGGTTTTCCTAATCGGATTAATCGTGCAGTAATTGTCGGAACGAGAACTCTACGCAACTGGCGTCAATTTAAGTGGAAATTCAAAGTTGTGGGTGCCGTGAATTTCCCGCACTTTGCTTCTGTGTTTACATTAAAAAGTGTGCAGTGAAATAGAATTTAGATGACCTAAAATGTCGCCGCTCTCATTTCAGCTTGCACTTGTTTACGTGTGTTTATCTTTGCTGGTGTGCAATTAGATGACGGTGGTCTCGCTCTCGTAAATTGTTGCTAGTGGAAAATTGGTGAACAAAAATTTTGTATTTATCTGTTCTGTGTTGCGCGAGTACCGTGCATCAGGCATTAAATCAAAATAAAATTGGGCGCTGGACCAGGATTACTCAAAATAATCGAGTGCGGTGATGTTTCTGGACCTAGATCCCTGCGAGCGTATCAGGGCAAAACAGACGGGACATTTTCGGCGGCAACTGTGTGGTCGCTGCGTGTACACTGTCAAAGTGGAAGAGAGAAGTGGACGTTACATCAATTAATTTTCTGTTTACAATTTATGACATTTGAGAAAGAGATGAAAGCAATTTTGTACAGGTGAGCGCATGAGTTTATGTTTATTTTGATAAAATTGATGGTGCGCCTGTGCAGTCGGAATGTATACATCTTTCCGTTCTATGTACACACTTTCCAAACTATGGTTTCTCGGCTTTTGTTTTCTTGCTTTTAGTGATCCGTCTGCCTTTTTATGCCGATTTGTTGATTACTGCCATCAGAAAGAGCTCGGACTTCAATGGCCAAATGTTGGGCACGCGTGTACAACATTTTGGGCATTGACTTCCAAAATTGAAAATAGGGAAATTGACCAACGAATTAACTTAAGCGACTAACAAAAATATTTGTTACCATTATGTACTACATAAGTATAATTATAAGACATAAATAGTTAAAAATTGTTTTTTCTCCTTACCATCAGTTGATATGATGATAGTATTCCGAGTCGCACTAACTAAAGCTATATTGTCCCTTATTATATATAATAATAATTTATTGAATATTTGACCCTTTACATTTTCCTTTAAATCAACTACACAATCTCCAGAATTTAATAATGTGTTTAAGATCGAAATGTCTAAAAACAAGTGCAGTTTAGCAAAACAGATTTTGAAATACCATTAAATTTGATGTAAGATTAATGCAAGAGATTTAAAATAGCGGGCACGTTACATATCCTACGCGATTTACGAAAGGAAGAAACATTTAATATATATATTAAAAGTAAGGTGAAGCAGCAAAATTTCTCACGATTTCAAACGCACAGAAATTTTTAGTTAAATTAACAGAGATATTTAAAGTGTGTAGTTCGAAAGTCGATTTTTATTGGATGGATATTATGACAGGTATAAAAATAAGGGGATAACTACCTAGGTAGTTTACATTTTATTAGGGCAGCGTTCAGCATTGAATTGATATTTATCAAGAGGTATATTTTTATTTATCTGAAAAATATGCATATCAACTTACTTCCCACACAAGACTGAATTTTAAGAATCAAAGACCTGCTTCTTTGATCCTTAAAATAATAAAATAGGAAACAATTATAAAACAAGCAAATGAAATACCAAAGATATTCTATTAAATAATCATTATTATTAGTATTTTAACAATTAATGAAATTCAAACCGTAGGGGGTAGAATGGGGTGTTGTCATAAATATTTAATTAATCTATGAAGAGAATTTATATAGGCGGTCGAACTATAAGTAAATTTGTTTGCACGTTTGGCCCTATATGGGCGTTACTAAAAAATTTCATCAAAATACTTGAGAAGATCTAAAATTAAACCTGTTCCGAGCTTCTTAACTTTTACTAAGAATTGGGGGTGATTTTAGTATTGGAGGCTTAATATTATCAAATTTACGTAAAAGTACATTTTTTCAATGTTGTCACTCAACCGCTGATCATGTAAAAGTACATTTTTAATATTTTATTTAAATTCAAATATTTTTAATTTCTAGTTAAATCGTAAGGTGGCAGCGCTCAAGCAATTGTTCTACATTAAATTATACGTATAACGGTATTTCAATTGCGAATTTCAAATACTTAAGAATTATAGTCGGCATTCAACAAGCCCTATAGGTGGCAGAGGTGGCGCAAAATTCGTTAATATAAGCTGTACTCTGAGAGGATATTTTTGTTTTAAGAAAGTTAAATGAAGTGGTAGTAATGGAAAATTTGAACAAATTTCAAATCGGATAATTTGGTAGTCGCTGAGAACTCTCACAAACTAGAAAGAAGAAATTTAAATAAGCGACAGTTGGCAATTTTATGCATATTATTGAATTGATTTTGTAATTTTCCTGAGAACCACTGATTTGATTTAAGTGCAACAGCACGCGCTATAAACTGAAATTGGTGCCAGACACCAAAATTGGTGAAATTAAAAAGAGAAGAGAAAAAATAAACACTTTTCATTAAAATAAATCGACTTAAAAAGCTTGAGTTAAAAGTAGTAATTTATGAATTTGAAAATAGGCTAAAATATGGTTATACAAATGTTGTAAACTTTTGTCTGGAAAAGGTGATGTGATAGATTTGATAGAACCAGAATAATTTTATATTATTAAATACGATGAATATTAATTGTAATTTTCTAATACTTTTCATTTGAGATTTATACTGCACATTCACAGAAATTTCTCTTGAATAGAAGCAACAGATTCCCCGAATAAGGGTTTGAAGTTTGCATGAAATTGCTATGGTTCATGCAAAACTTGAAATCTTAAATTGTACTTTTTTCAGAATAGCTTTTGATTTTAAAGTGTATAAAAGTCATTGCAACTTGATGCTATTTTTAAAGAATTTCAAATCTTTCCAGTGAGTTATTCGCGATAAATTTCAAATGTAAGCAATAAATTAAAAGAGTGCAGTTATTGATAGTGAAAATAATGTTAAAGACTAAAAGTGTTCAAGAGTATTTGAGAACTTTAATTCCGTAATTTTCGCAATCACGATGTTGACTTATAAACATATTTAGGGAAAAATATTTAATCTTAGTATCATTTTTAGAATGATGTCGATTTGTTACTACTATAAATCCTTAAGAGTTCAACCGATTCTATTTTGCATATTTATTTCAAGCATGAAAGGCCCCAGACTTCAGGTACCAAAATATTCTATTATCTCACTTTTACAAATAGAAAATAATAACAGATCGTATTTACTTAAAGGTTTCTTGCTTTTTACAGACACATTAAAAAACCGTTAAGGATGTAACTACATTTGATCACCTTAAATTGGAATTAATAAATTAAGATAAGATGGACACAAAGGAAAAATCCCAGGAGTGTGTAATTGACACCAGCAATGTATATTTAGATGTAAATGCAAAAAAAGAACAAAAGTTACAGAAAGATGCTGAATGTGATTCGAAAATGAAAGATAATCGCAGTACTGCAGATAAAGAGAGTCGAATAACGCCAGTTAACGACAATGAATCAACTGAAGAGAAGCTCTCAGAGCGCATTACATCGGAAACAGAAAATGTTTCTCAGGAATCTTCACTGGTTGAAGATATTCTGTCTCCCCCCAAATCGGAGGTTCAAACGGACGGAACAAGCACGTCTTCACCCCCATCCGAATCTCAATCATCACCAGTTCATAATCGCGTGCCGAACTTATCTCCCACGCTGAATCCCTCAGTGGTTATTCAGCCAATCAGCGGTGTTGCCAATGGCTCGATACCGAAGTCTGGAAAACCTCTCTCAGCCGCAATAAACAAAAAGCACAACAAACCGCGAGGTCGTCCAAAAAGGAGCAAGGGCCTTGTAGCGATGTACCAAAGTGAGGTAAGGAAAGTCACAAATATATCAAAGAAAAAATTATACAGAAACCTATTATAATTTACTGGAATTAAAAACAAACATTATTCTTTCACATTTATATTTTTGAAATATAATTAAGGTCAAGGTAAAAGTACTGAACCTATTTAAATCGACCAAAGAAGAAACATGCTAACAGAACTTATTTGAATGTTCGACGTTTTCCTCTTAAAATGGGTTTTTACCAATTAGACACTACAATCAGTAACATAAAAATTTGATAATATTTGATATACATATAGAATAGTTCACTTAAATATGTTGCGTATGAGAAAGGTCAGTCAATCTATTGTTTCTTAAGCTTAACTTTTCTTTGGTGGTATTTATTTTTTTATATCCATCAACAATTAAATTTTAAATTGAATGCACAACTGACCAGTGTTTTAATTATAGATAAGTGATAACAAAGTTGGTATTAAACTTTGTATAAAAAAATCCGATGCTTTACAAGCAAAGAGCAAGCCGAGCAGAAAACGATCGAGAAAATCCAAACATAAGCATATCTCTGATTCTGACGATTCGGAATATGAATCGAAACGGCGGAAGGAAAAAGCAAATAATAACACGGACAAGCAGAGAAAAGGAGATACCGATTACAAGGAGCCAGAAGAACAAAGCGTTTGGGGAGAGTCAATATCTGAAGATGTTTTGTATAAAGTAAAGCATATTATTTTATATTTACCTCTTTAATTCAAATTTCGTTTTTCTTTTTGAAGATATTTCAATATGCTGTGCAACAGGAAGGGTGTCTTCCAACGTTGGTTCGGCTGGGGCGAGTGTGCAAATTATGGCGGCGAGTCTCACTATCGCCTGCATTGTGGCGAAGTCTGGACTTAAGTACATGGATGAAGGAAAAACATCGCACAGAATTAAAACTAAAATGGTTAATAGAGCACCGCTTAGGCGGGTGTGCTGAACTTAATATTTGTAAGCTATCCATTTTTCGGTGATTAAATTATTTTCTTCTAAAAATAAATTTACAGCAAATTGGAAAATTTCGGACATACAGTGCGTGCTGAGCATGTTGGCAGACAACTGTCCAAGATTAATTGGGCTTACTCTGTCTGGGTGGAAGGGTTTTACTCCAGAACACCTAACTTTTCTTGCAGAAAAGTTCCCAAATCTTGAGAGAATAGATTTGAGTTCCATTAACGTAATAAACAAAGGGTAATGCAAATTTGTAATAAATTAATTCTAATTACTTACATATATAGGTGGAAATGAATCCCAACAAAAGTGCCGTTGCCCTGCAATCATTGTGTAATGCTCTTCAGATGATAAATGGTCGTCTGACGCATCTTAATCTCGCACATAACCGTTTGGCTGGAATACCGCAGATAGTGACGACTTTAGCGGTAAATTAATCAGCTATTCCTTGTAATGGGATATTAAATTTTTTAAATTATTACTTTCTTGCAGACGTACTGCTCGAATTTAGTAGTTCTAGACTTATCGAATGTACGAACAATTGCAATATCTCATGGAATTCTGCACGTTGAGAAACTCCAGCATGGTTGTCAAAAGTTAAAAGTTCTCCGAATTACAAATTCACACATAACACTAAGTTCAGCTACTTTGCAAGAACAGGTAATTTATTACGATAAGTTATAAACTACATCTGATGACTATAACTGTTTTTCTATTTTCTTCAAAAGATGGATTCACCGGGTTTTCCCGATCTGGAAGAGCTCTCAGTAGCTTCTTTGGCGGACGAGTCACGTTTGATTAATGACGATTTCCTTCAACGCATATTAAAGAAAAGTACAAAGTTAAGACTTTTAGATGTTCGAGGTTGTGCGAGGTTAACACATGATAGCTTAATTCGTTTACCGGCTTGGGATTTGAGGCACTTATTTCTATCGGGCTGTTCGGTAACGCGTGATATTGGGTAAGTTCTTTTTGCTTTTACAATATGAAAGGAGGGCTTAAATTAAAATAATTTTCTCAGATCTGGACTGGAATTAATTGCTTCAAAGTGGGCACACAGTCTTATAGAGTTCGATTTAGCTTGGGCCAATGTGCAAGAGCCTTTAGATAATGCCATAAGGGCATTAGCTGAAAAGGGATCAGAGTCACCATTAACGTAATATTTAGTTATAAATATGAACTATTTATTTATTAACATCAAATATTTGCAGGCATTTAAATTTGTGTGGATCATCGGTTTCAGAAGCTGCCGTCAAAGAGATTTTAGGAAATTGTCCCCTTCTTAATTCAATAAATCTTTCATCATGCCGTGGGCTTCCAAGGGGGGTAAAACGGTTGATAAATGGACCAACTGAGATCCAGGAATTAAGAGATGTACTCAAAGTAAAACTTAAGGTTGGTTCCACTCCGAAAGATGAAAAGAATTAGAGTGGGACAACAATGTAACAATTAACACCCTCTAGAAATATTTTGGCGGTGTGATTTAGCTCGCCCTTTTGTCTTATTCTCAATAAAAAAAAATTACTAGCTTCAAGTTAGAATAATTTACATACCGCACGAATATAAGTTAATTGTTCAGTTAATCAAATTAACTTTTACTTCACTTCAAATTCGTAGGCCTTTCATTTTCTGTCTAACATGGACGATAAATGAGAAACGATATTACAAAAGACCAGTTTTGTGATATATTACTTCTTCATTGTTAATTTCAGTTAATATTCAAAGTTATTTAGAATTATTTTATATTAAGCTCTGTATCAGCGGAAATTGCTATTTTTTAGATTTATATCTGTAGTACGATAGATTTTTTTTAAAGGATAAGATCAGCGTTATGCATTTTATTCATTTATATAAAATTTTTGGAGAGCATTTCATTTATTTTAAGGTAGGTTTACGAGTCTTTTGTAAATATTATTGGTGTTCTGTTTATATTTGTATTTACAATTTGATTGAACTGAACTAGCTTCTCTGTAACTCTGTATACCTTTTTTAATTTAAATTAAATTTTTAACCAATTGAACGCAACGAAATTAAATTAAACCTATAATGAACAAAATCGAGGTCCGAGAACAAACATTATTACACTATGAAATGCAGATGTCTGAAGACAAAGGGCTTAAATGTAAGAAATATGTCAGGAAGTATTACAAAACTACTCACATTATGTAAAAACGATGCTGTTTATTAATTTTTATAGAAAGTTGCACTGTAAGTGGTTTCCTTCTAAAATTATAACATTTTAGTTACAAAATTTACCTTTTTTTTATTCGCTTCATGTCTTAAGAGAACGCTGTGAAATAATATTTTACAAAATCAGGTAGTATTTTTGTAATATATATCCTATTACATGGCACACTTTAATTTTGATCCCTTTCCGATTTAAGTTGTTAGTAAATCATTTAATATAACCAAGGATTTTTTGGATATACGATAGTTTTATACATTTTTGCACTTTTGATGTATAATACTTTTTTTATGTGTCAACCATTCTAACTCAGTATAAATTAAAATTGAGACACTTCTATCGTATAGCAAAATTTAAAATGGTAACGATATTTTTTTATAGGGAACAACATTTTAAAAAATCTTGGCCCCTAAAACATTTATTAGAATTCTACGTTATTATCGACAGTGTTGGTGGTGGATTTTTATATTTTCTTTACCTTTCGGGTGCGTAAGGTAAGTGATATGCATTATATAGCGTTCCTCTTTTGATCTTGTAAATTGGGAGCACAGCAAAACATAAAGGAAAACTCTATTTCTGATTAGTTAATTGCTTTTTTTCATTTAATTTAATATGAATTTTTTTTTTAACTTGCCTACAGTTCCTTAACATCTCAGAAACCGTCGAAGGTCACTTAAAAAGTTATTCTTAATTTATGGGATTTTTATACTTTAGACTTTAATAAGATTTTTAAATAAAATTTTGCGATAACTACTATATTATAAATCGAATTCTTTAACGTACCATTTTAATTTTGAACATATCTGATTTTACTTTCTCATTTCGGAAGGAAGCGAACGTAAGCAGTATGGGGGTATATTAATTATTTAAATCTGTAACAAAAGAATTTTTTGAAAAGAAAAAATTGTTTCCTTTTCAAAAACGGATCGTGTCGACAAAGTTTATTAGTCGGACTTTGATGGTTATTTAATATTTATGTGAAATCAAGAAATTGTTCAACGTTTCCGCTACCTGTTTGAATGAAGGGCAAATGTAAAAAAATTTCCGTAAAACAAAATAGGTACGGTACACCAAACTCAAATAGAAGTTGTGCAAAAAATGTAATTTTAGTAAGTTCAAATACAGCTCGAAATGTGCAAGGTTTTAAAATATTTTCAACTGAGTCTTTAAAATGATATTCTACCAGCTTTAATTCGTATATATGGGTGAAATATTAGTCAAAGTTTGATGGGTTTTTGGAGACGATCATTGTAAGTGATGGTGATGTTCATTATAAGATTTCATAAAAATGAGAATATGATGTTTTCCTTAAACGTTAAATTCAAATTTGTTATCAAAATTTCATAAAAGTAAATACGTTCGTTTTTTCGCAATCGTTAATTTCAATGTCAGAATGAGTACATTATTACGACGTGGGCGTGATAAGTATACTGATTTTTATAATTATTTGCATGTATCTCGAAAGCTATACTCAAGAGTACACCAGTCCATCTGATTAATCATTTTCTAGTCGTTGGGTCAACTGAAAATCTTAATAACATCTTAACGTTCTGTGAAATTGTCCCCACATATTGTTTTATTTAGAACAAAAACCTATTTTATAAAAAATTTTTGAAAATATTGTATGTATTTTGATAAAATTATGGCGCTTACAAAAAAATCAATTTTTTCTAAAGATTATTTAAAATCTGCTTTAACTCGAAAGTTTTTAAGTTTTAATTGCTAACTAACAAAAAACGAAAACACTATTTCGAAAAAAATGTCTTTTAAGATTTTGAATGCAGCAAGCATTTTTCTACGTAAAATTTTATCGCAGTAAAATCACTTCATTTTGGAGACCCTCGAATACATAATTCCTTCAAAATTTCATGAACTAAAGATAATGCATTAACACGTAAAACGCTACACCAATTTTACTATACTTTCGGTTTAGGCGACAGCATATATATTATTTTTAATTTTATACCGCAGGTTCCCGGCATCGCCTAAATTGGAAGATTGGTGCCGGGCCCTAAGACAAATTAAAAAATACTTGAAATACATATATTATACCTACATCGTATTATTTAAAATCAAAATCCCCAAATAACACATTTTACCAATATACCGAGTGTGCTATAATGAAATTTTCATAGAAATAATAATAATAAATGAAAGTTGGGTATGCGTGTTATCTCAAGTCTTTATTGTATTCTTTGTCGGGCTTTCTGAATTTTCCTTGAATAAATATTCGAGGGACGTCGATGCCTTCCTTGGCATTTACTGTGCGTCTGTAGATAAAGCGATTTGTTATTACTTTTAGTCCACATTCCAACATAAGACCTGCGACTTCTGTCTCTGAAAAATAATAGCTCCTCGTACCATCCTGGCGCATGTAAAAATTTTCAGCGATTTTGTGACCTGGCTTAAAGCGTAACTGCGCCATGTCGTGCAGCCCGTAATCCCTGAAAAGCAGGACCCCTCCCGGTTTTAGCAAGGAGGCCAAGTTGCCCAGCACTACCCTGAACTTGTCTGGATGAATTGCAGACAGGACGAAGACAACTGTGATTATATCCAGGGAGTTCCTCTGCACGTGCTGAAAAATTGTGTCCGTGGTCACATCACAGCAGAAGGCACTCATTCGCTCGGGCTCATACAGCACATTTTGCCTGACGAGTTCAATTGCTCGGGGGGAGAAGTCGCACGCGTAGTAGAAATAGTCGTTTCGGTTTTCTTGTATGAGTGGAAAAATAAAGTTGCCCACACCGCAACCGACTTCTAAAAGCAGCTTTCTTTTATCACCAGGCTGCGACAAGAGCTCCTCAAATTCCCGCGTGGTCCATCGACGATCCTTGAAAAACCGGGTCTCGTTCCGCTTGTAAAAAAGGTCCCAGTGCCGTTGAGCGTTTTTTTCGAGCTGCTTCGCCTGGAGTTCGGGTACTAGGCGCCTATTCTGGTCTTTCAATTTCGCTTCTTCTGCCAGCGATAGCTCCCTTATACCTTCAACACTTTCCAGGTGTTCATACAAGTCGTTGTCCATCTTTAAGCTAGCCACGCAGAGCTTCTAAAAATTACCCCCAATTTCACGCAAATGAAACGAAGAATCAGCTCAGAAACGTCATTTATTGTTTTTGTTACGTTTGCATGAGAGAGAAGGTGTTCATATAAACTGCCTTTTTTAAATTAGAATGACAATTCTTTTCTTTACTGATTTAGAATGAGAACGAAATAGTTTGAAATACAAATTCGTTAAGTAATGTTATTACGTTTTTTTCAAATGGCTGAGAAATAACCTATACCTGGAAACTTTGTTCACAAAAAATGTTATATACAAAAATAGAAACGACATTGCCGAATGAAAAAATTTAATTTTGATCCCGACTGTAAAAAGAAAGTATTGAGAAACGTTCTTTTCCCAGTCGTTTCCTGGACAAAAACGTCAAAATCTTGTTTTGCCATTATCAGACTACGTGGATTCGGAAGGATTTATATCAAATAATGGAAATAAACGTAATCTTAAACATTCGCAAGATTCAGTTTTGGCTTCATAACATCTCTTACATTTTTAGGAAGCAGATATTCCAATTGACATTCACACTGGGAAACTTTTAGAATGGCTCATAAGCAGGAGGATCATACCCAAAAACTTTCAAGTGCAAATTCGAGATATTCGAAACAAAATAAGCAATGCCCTCAAAGATATGCCAGAAGATGAGGAATTAGTAAAACTCCTTTCGGGAGCACGTAATTTTATCTTTGCTTTTCTGTAAGAAGAAATTACCTCAATTTATTCCAGACATCAATTACTTCCACTGCCAGAAAATCATAGAAATTCTTAAGCAGACTGAGAAGGACTCAAAGAGCGTTTTTGGGATCTATGGCAGTAAACGAATGAAGGACTGGCAAGAAATAATCAAGCTGTACGAAAGAGAAAACATTTATTTGGGTGAAGCTGCACAAATCCTCGTCAGAAATTTGAATTATGAAATTCCGGGTGTTAAGAAGCAGATGGCTAAGTTCGAACAACAGCGGGAGGAAGCTCTGAAGCGAATTCAAGACCTTGGCAAAAGTAAATCGGTCCTTCTTGTACAACATAACGCCTTATGTAGCCAACTTGGCATCAAAGGCGAGAATGTGGCAAATGAACTCAAAAAAAAGCTGGAGGAACTGCCACAAATGTACACTAACTCAATTTCTGGCATTCAAAACCTCAAGGATGCAGTTGAGCTTTACTCTGATTTCAGCAAAGCAGAAAACCATTTGCCTATCCTTAAACATGTAATAAAGTTCGGAAACACCACAGTTTACGAGTACATTCATAAGGAGGCTCCTCTTCGTATTGAGGAAAATCAAATTAAATTGAATTGCTTTACTTCAAATAGCTCTGGAAACGATTCTCTTTCGGCGGAAATTATTGATTTTGGGGATAATAGCAACTCTGGAGTATTTGTAGAAAATATCGACTTTGGTGATGAAACCGTTGCGGACGAAATAGAATTTGATGTTCCTTTGGAAGAGTACGGGATTGTTGTTGAAGGTAAAATGATATTCCTTTTAATATTTTATGTTTTTAACTTACAAATAAATTTCGAAAGAAGAGAAGTAAAAACTTGAAAAAACAATCAGGCACTGCAATTAAAAAAATGAAATAAATTAGCTTATCCGAAAAATATTTAAATATTAATCTCAACATTACTTTGTTTCAGGTGTAGGTATGGATGGTGGAGTCGCTAAAGGCGAACAGGCATTTACAATTTTGGATTCACCCCAATATCGTGACAAATTTATAGACGAACTTTATGAGCTAGAATCATTTTGGAAGCTTCGCAATTATGAACTTAATATACTTGAAACGTCGAGTAACATTCTTTTTTCAATGATGGACAACCTTTCTATGCAAGATCGCAAAGGTATTGGTAAAATATTGGGCGACATAGATTCAATTATGAAGAAAGTTCTAAAGGAGGAGACTAGACATTTATTCCAGTTGAAACATTCTGCAAAGTATGCTGAAATTTTGGCATCTAAATTGGAAGAAAAACTTAAAGCTACTGAAAAACTTCAAGCAACAAGTGAAGTGCTCAAAGAAAAAGCGGCTGATTTAAACAAACAAAAATTAGATCAAATTCCAATCTTAAATGATTTAATTGCACAAACGAAAGTTTTACAACAGCAAATTGAGAAGGACATTTCCAAGCGGTATAAAAACAGAATTGTTAATTTGATGGGTGGCATAAATTCTTTGTAATATTTATTTATTGTTTTAATTTTGAATAAAAGCAAATTAAAAATAATCATAACCTACTGCAGGAACTTACCATTTTTACCTATTACAAATTTCAGAATCATGTTCAAGTTATAGTTGATCAGAAATTTAAGCTACGTCCCTGGAAGTGGTATCTATCTATACTAGAGGAATAATTAAGTAGTATAGCACTGTTGTGCAGATAATTTAGTTATGATAAAAGTAGAGCAAATAAAACTTCCATTATAGACACATAAAAGCATACACTTTATCATTTTTGTAACATTCCACTTATATAGAACTACACTAGACAAGTCGATGTGATGTGATTTTTACATTACTCTATTCAGCTTTTACTCGGTTATTACTAGTTTCCCGTCGTAATTTCTCTTTTAACTGAGCCGTCTTCAATTTAGCCATTAATTGCGTGGAATTGTACAGCCAAGCTCCCTACAGCGAGAAAACGTTGTTTTTTTCTTCACTTTCATAAAATTTATACTTACAATTAAAAGCATGCAGTTGAGGAGAATCGGTATAGAGAAAACCGTTGATATAAATAATCCGTTACTGTCGAAATATTGTTGCTTTGAAAATAAGCTCCAATTCATCGCCGCATATTCATTAATGCTCTCCGAAAAGTACGCTAATAATACTGGGAAAATGAAATACAATTTTAAATATGTATAATTTATGTCATTTAATTATGTGCGATTTTTTATAACCTGCAATGGAGTCATTCGGATTTTCAATCATTTTAGAAATTTATTACAAAAAATATTGGAACACCGGTTTGGTGAAATTTTTTAAAATGTTAGGGATATTTTAAGGATCGTTTTGCAGTAGCATCGAAAGCTAAAATAGTAAAATGAATTGTTTCAAACAAAAGGATAATTAGCATTAAACAATTGGAATTTTTCAATTCTTAAATATTTTTAAACTAGACCTTCTGCAGAATTTCAAGATAATAGCTTTATAGTGTGTAAGAGGAACATAATAATTCAACTACAAGCTTGAGAATAAATACAGGTCTTAAAGAAAAAACTATAGAGAATAGAATGCTTTTTTGATTACAAAACTGACATATTTCATATTTCATAACAAATAAAAGTGCACTAGTATGTTACGCAATTTGATGTAGTTAGAATTGGTCAGATCTGTTGCCACTGCGAGGGTTAAGATAACAATCTTTATGTTTCAAAAACTATATATTTTTATTTGAATTATTGTGAAACTCAAAACGAATGAGTTAGTTTTGGCTGTTAGCGACTGAATGAAGCAATAATTCTTATTAATTTTGTATGCAATTTAATTATAATTGACGGAATTATTTGAGGGATTTCTTTAATTTTTCAGAATAGTGTTCTTTTTTTATTAATTTTGATTTTCTATATATATAACCATAATCATTTAAAAGTTATACAAGTAATTAAGAAAAAAATAGTGCTTCCGGTGAGTGTTAAAAAACGTGTAAAATCCGCAGGTCTTCCTTTTTATTGCACAACCTTTGCGATTTTTCCCTTGAAAAAAGTGTTAAGTGGATAATCCTATGAAGGATTTTTTACAAAATTCATATTTGCATATTTTTTGTAATATCTGAGCACGAAACATTTAATAGTTTTAATAAAAAAAAATTGGGTGATCCTTGAAAGCCTGTAAATTGTGTCAAAGAGCAAAGTAGTCAATAAAATTGAGTGGTACTTACACAGGAATAGGAACAAGAATATTTGAAAGTTAGCGTAGTTCTTTGTGATCAATGCAGTTACAGTTATTAATAAATGAAACATAATCAAGCCAATTAGCCACGGGTCTTTCCAATCGATCTGGGGAGAGGACAATTTAAAAAATAAATTTTTTTCGGACTACTGCACACTTACACTAAGCAAAAAAGTCCAATATCCTGTGATTTCATTAACTTCGATTAAGTTCGGATCCCGCATAGTGTGTTTAAAGTATTTCAACAGAGACTTTAATAAATTCTAATTTAAATCTGCTCGATTATTTACAAATAATCCTTCTGATTCCGTTTAACCCTTGCGATTTTTGACTTTGACACTTGCTCTGACAACTGCCGATTGTTGTTTTTGTGTGGAAAGCATTACATTTTGAGAAGTTTTGAAAGTTGCTTTCATATGTAATTTCAATGGACGTCAGGAAAAGTACTTTTTACTTTAAAATTAATTTATTTAACTAAATTTACAATAATATCCATACTTTTGTAAAAAAAAAACTCTGTTGCCGTTTAGTTAGAATTAAAAAAACTGCGACATTTGACTGAACCAACGCATTAACACATGTGGCAGTACTTGTAGCAAATGACACTAACTTAATACCTGTTTTGTGAAGTTGACAGGCTTTGGATTGCGTATAGTTTGCGGCCAAATTTGTTTAATTCGCGTGGGTTGAGTCTCATCGCAGATAAAAGTAAAACATGAGTTCTGGGGGTATGCTCTACGGCGGGGACGAAATTGGAGCCCTCGTTTTTGATCCCGGACATCACTCGATTCGCATAGGCTACGCTCAGGAGGACACCCCAAAAGCGGAGATTCCTGCTGTTGTTGGCGTAGGCCCAGAGCAGCCGGAAACCTCAACGGACCTGGAGACCAAAACAGACAGCAATATATCGCAAAGTAGAGCGTAGTGACTGGGAAAAAGCCGCCAACTAACGAATATATCTTGTTTTAGCTTCAGGTCGGAAGTATTACATCGACACTACGTACGTAAATGTCCCCAGATCGAACATGGAAATCCAGACGTACATGAAAGAGGGCATGATCGACAACTGGGACCTGTTCGAGAAAGCCCTGGACTACATCTACGCCAAGGTGATCCAGTCGGAGTCGGAGTATCACCCTGTGCTATTTTCAGAAGCCTCCTGGAATGTGCGGAATAACCGCGAAAAACTTACGGAGCTGATGTTCGAGAAATACAACGTTCCAGCGTTCTTTTTGGTCAAGAACGCAGTTTTAGCGGCCTTTGCAAGTGGGAGGGCAACTGCCTTAGTCGTCGACAGCGGGGCCACCCATACGTCGGCTGTGCCCGTTCACGAGGGCTATGTGCTTCAGCAGGCAGTTGTTAAATCGCCCCTTGGGGGAGATTACCTCTCTCTTCAATGCAGACAGTACCTTGAATCGCAGGGGATTGACCTGACCCCCGCCTACAAGATAGCTTCAAAGGATGTTGTAAAGGAGCGCGACAATCCAAGATTTGTGCAAAGAAAGCTTCCAGAAAATTTGACACAATCCTGGCAAAATTACATGCTCAAGGGAGTTCTGCAAGATTTTCAGATGTCGATATTGCAAGTGCTGGAGACTCCCTACGATGAGCGAACTGCATCACAAATTCCGTCGGTACACTACGAGTTCCCAAATGGCTACCACCAGGAATTTGGCTCGGAGCGCTTCAAACTCGCAGAGAGCCTGTTTGATCACAATCTGCTGGGTGCTGGTCAATTGGCTTCAACCAGCGTAGGAATGTGCGACGCAGATGTGAGGATGTCCTTGTTTGGATCTGTGGTTATTACAGGTTAGTTTATGGCGTAATGTTAAACATAGGAAGTGCTTATCTTTTGGCTATTTTACTCCACCCTGAGGCTCAAATAATTTGGCCTCTTTTTTAATAATTCAAAGGTCTGCTGATTAAAATTTCTTAAACTGATTTTTGTCGCGTCTTTTGCATTTTTCTATTTAATTGAATTAAAACAAGTTATGTATTAATTTGTTTTGACAAATACTATAATTTTATCTTAATCTTAAAATTTAAAGTAAACTCATAAAATTGGAAATTATTGTTTTGTGATGTCTGTTGGCAAAAGCATTGGGTCTGAAAGCGTTCATTCGCTACAAGGATGTACATATCTAACAGTTTAGATTTTGAGAAACCGTAAAAGAAATATAGTTTAACACTTTCGTGATATAAAAATTGTAGCATAATGAATCTAACCAAGTAAAATGTTGGGCATTCGGTATATTAAATTAAAAATTTAGGTAGAAATTTTGTTTGCAGGTGTAATGTTTTCGTAAAAGTAATAAAACGTTGTAAGTTTGACATATTTCTCTTCTACAGGAGGAAACACTCTTTTACAAGGTTTTCCGGAAAGATTAAATAGGGACTTACAGCACAGAGCTCCCTCCAACACTAGACTCAAAATGATATCTGCGAATGGTAGCGTCGAAAGACGTTTCGGAGCATGGATCGGTGGTTCAATTTTGGCAAGTATAGGGACTTTTCAACAGATGTGGATATCTTCCCAGGAATACGAAGAGTCCGGCAAGGGGCAGGTTGAAAGAAAATGCCCCTAAATCTCCATTCTGTATAGAATCTTTAGAAGCAGTCTTGTATTGGTTTATTTTTTTTTTTATTGTGTGATTAATGAAAATGTTTTTGTAATTCATTTTGAAAGACAAAATATAAAGTACATATAAACTATTTGTCGTGTGGTAGCATAACGTTCTCCTGCACCATTCGCTAAAAGGTTATTGGAAAATAAGTATTAATATGGCATTTGGAGATATTTGATTCTATTGTAAATTACCTTCATGTCCAAAATATCCTGTGTCCAGTCCTCTTTAGTAATATTTGCTACTGCCGTTATCAAAATATCTTTAACTTTGGCGACATTCTGACCAAAAATTTTTAGTACATCCGCAACGCATACCCCTGCATCTCTTTCCATCCAGCAGTCATAATCAGTTGCAATTGCAACAGCTGCATAGTGGAGGCCAGCTTCTTTTGCAAGAACTACTTCAGGACAAGTGGTCATGTTGATCAGATCAGCACCCCAACTTCTGAACATGTGGCTTTCAGCACGACTAGAAAATCTTGGACCCTCAATCGTCACTATTGTGGCTTTTGGATGTACAGGATAGCCTAATTCTTTTGCAGTATTAATGAGAATCTCACGGGTCTTCGGGCAAAAAGATGGGAACATTGGTAAGTGACAAACTCCTTTCGGGGATTTTTCATTTCCGTCATAAAATGTTTGCGCACGTTTTGTTGTTCTATCTATGAAATCGTTTGGTACTACCAGATCACCTGGTTTAAAGTCTTCACGAAGGGAGCCTGTATAAATTGTTAAAAAATACTAGCTTGAAAGAATATCGATTTGAAAACAATTAATAAATAAAAATTTAGAATCGTTCAGTTATCCTGAAGTTTTAAGAGCTTAATTTATAATAAAGGATGAATAATGTTATAATGATTTTAATGTGTTGATTAATTGACAATAGTAACGTCGATTGCAGTTGCTCTTCTTAATTTTACATTTTCTTTCTCAAAGAGCATAATTTTTTGTTAAACTCTTAATTTTAATTATTAAAACTACTTTGCATAAAGTTTTTAATATTATTACGTGTAAGTAGGGTTTATCGATAATTTAATAAGTTTAATAACATAATAAAATTGCCTTTTTTTGTTGGAAAATATGTTTTTTTCCAATAATTGGAACAGTTTACAATGTTTGTAGATTTTTGCGAATATATAAGAGTCAATGAGAAATGACAGCGGGGGTTAGAAAACAAAATATTAAGAACTATCGAAAAGCGTAAACAAATTCGCTAGGTTAATGCCTGAATTGCAATTTGCTTTAATATTGATTTTGAGTATCATATCACTACAAATTCAGGAATATGATCGAGTCGAATGTGAAACCACACGCACAATAAAACCAATTTTATAATTTAAGACAGAAAGGAAACCTCTAATACATTTTAGTATATGTTTTCTGGTTAAGATGAACTATACAATTCTAAAGGCTGTTACTTATATTTAAAATGAATTAAAAAAAAAATCCGGTTGAGATATACTGGATTAAGAAATTACATACGCCACAATCTTCACCAAATTTGCTTATACCACTGATATGGTATCATTCCATGATACGATATCAGTGAACTAAATTGGGAACAAGTCTCAAGATAAATTTAAATACCTGTAGCAGTAGATACAATTAGATGAGTGCACCCAATGGATTTAAGGGCCCAAACGTTGGCTCGGTAGTTAACATTGCTTGGCATGATCGAATGGTTCCGGCCATGACGAGCCAAAAGAGCACATGGAACTCCTTTGATATCTCCTTCAATAACAACGTCAGACGGTGAACCAAATGGAGTATCTATAGATGTCTCCTTTCTATTTTGTAGAATGTCTGGATCATCCAATCCAGATCCTCCAATAATCCCTATCTAATGGTTAAAGGAAGGTTATTTAGTTAGGAAGATTCAAAAGTGTGTCCGCAAAATACCTTAACGTGCTGGCTCATTATGTTTTGTTCTTAGAAACTGTTGAAAAACTCCGTACTAGACTTTTGAACTATTTTAAGAGTTGATTACTAAATTAACACTTTCAGTTGGTAAATTAACTCTCAAAGTTGCCGGGCAGCTGGGAACCATCTGAACATTGCTGACATCTGAAACGTATCAAACGAGTTGCTCTCTGACATATTCACTGATATCGCTGACTTTTTTATCAATCCAGCAGCAAGTTGTCTTGCCAAATCAATAAAACAGCGACGGAATTTGTGGATAATTTTGAGTCTTGGATTTTTTTTTAAATCATGCTAAAAAATCATGTAAATATCTCGTAAAAACATTACTCGTATGCATCTGTAAATTAATGAAATGTAATAGTTTAGTACGAGATTTCACGGTTGACCCAATTTTTCGTTTTCATACTTATTAGAATCTCGCTGCTCATTAAACCATTTAATCAGGAAAATATAAAACCTCATAATTCTGCAGTGAATAGATTTTTGAATTCGTTCTATTATTGGTTTTCTAGTATGTAGTTAAAAATGTAATCTTAAAACATAAAAAAATTATTGCTAATGATTTTTTTTAATAGATCCATATTTTAATATATACTTATGCTAAAATTAGATCGTTAGTAAATTTTTAAATAGTAAACCTTCGTTAAAAATCGATTTTTTTACTTTAAAGAGTTAAAACGAAAAGAAAAATATACTTTAGGTTAAATTTCGCCTCATAGTGTTTGGCTAGCCATCAAAATGTCGAGTTATGTCACAAACGGCTAAACTTTGCAGTAAAAAGCTGTGAACTTATTATGACCTAAACAAGGTTAGAACTCAGGGTACAGAAAATAAATTGGCTAGAAATCCTTACTAAAAATTATACTGTAGCTGTTTTTGTTTGTTCCGCCGTAACTCCTTAGCGTTTCAAAAGATTTCATTGAAAATTTCTACACTATCTACATGTACAGGGAATACTGGTTAAAGTATGGGACATATATTTTCTAACTTAAGTCTAGCTTCAGTCGAACTTAATTCGACTTAAGTCCAAATTAGTTCAGTTCGAGTCAGGCTTAAGTCTAGCGCACAAATTAATAAAGTATAAAAATTTTAAAAGATTATTAGGAATGGTTTTTTGAAAATTATTAACTTAAAAATGTAAATATCTTACTTGAGGATGAATTCCTAAATTACTATTATAGTAATTTTAACAAAAGTTTTAAAAATTGTAAAAGATAAATTTAAGTTGAGTTGCTGGATTCGTCAGAGAAGTTCAAATTAAACATGTTTTCCCCGAAACAATGTTTTTGCAACTGGTATCCACGATCTCTTTAAAACGGTTTTTAAAGGTTTTAATTTTTTTTGTCTTGGGATGAATTCTAATCCACCCGACAACGAAAGGTATCCTAGTTATAATAAATTTTAGTTTTGTTTTGTTATTTAGACGATTAGATGCTTGGTATCATGATGTAGCCTTAGACCGTAATATCTTTTACACTTTTTAATTTTGTTTAAAGAAATTTTGATTACTTCCAGTTTGAATTTATATAAAAACTATCAACATTTTAAACATTTTTGAATCTCAATATTAAAACAGCTAATAATGTTTAATTTTGGGTATAAATTATTTTAATAATTTGAAGTAACAACCTTTCATAAAGTTGATTTTAATTCTTAATCTAAACGGAGTTTATAAATCAAAGGTATGTAATTTCTCTCTACTTTTTGTTGGTTGAGGTAATCGATTTGGCCTATGAACAGGTCAAATATTAGCACACTACTATAAGTGAATTCAAAATTTTTTAAATGGGAGTAATCATAATTTAATTAATCAAACAATTTGACGAGGGCTTACAGTTTACGAAAATTGAAGTCCGTCAGGATTTTCCAGTTTAAATAAAATGGAAGATGATGAGGAAGGCGGAGAAGAGCTAGGCGAGGAGGAAGAAATCCGTCCAGAAGAGCCCGTGCTTGATTTGTCAGCAGTCGTGTCGGAGAAGAATTTAGCTTCACAAGCTGTAGATGTCGAATTAGACAATCGAAAACCATTTTCGGAAAGCATTCTAGATATTGCGTGTAAACTGAATAAGCCAAGAGACAATGTCATCATCCCTATTTTTAACTGCTACTATCCCTCAAGACAAATCCACAAGTTATCGAGCGAACGTTACAGATTAACATTTGCTGAAGCGTTTTGCGATGATGAAACGAGGAAAGGTGAAGATAAAGACAGAAAGAACATAGCTCCAAAACTCGTTAGCATATGTTTGGATAAGCTGGCATCACTCTATAAAAAAGGGAACTTTAATGCATTAAAAGAACCAACCCTTCGAGAGCAATTTGGAAAAAGACTTAGCACTAAATTGCCCTTAGTTGACGTCATTAACTTAGATATAACTACTTTTTGGCAAAACGTCTTCTTTGAAATGTGTCCTGATAAGTTATTAATTTGCCAAAAGAAGATGAGTACCAATGAGGACTGGAAGAGTCTGGGTATTCAAGAAAAGTTTAGAGATCTTCTTGAAAGTTCAAAACTTGAAGAATGGCATGAGATGGAAATGAAAAAATTAGCAAAAACTGTTAGTAAATACATTACAACGTTAATAATAAGACATTTGCAGCCTCTTGAGGAATTTAGGCTTGACCGAGATCCTTATTTAGTTAATTATAAAATACGTAAAACACCCTTTGAAGACTGCCACCACATAAACCTTGATATTTTGGGGGAATTAAAAAATTTAACCCAATTGCACATTGAGTTTCAGGGGCCACCTGTCGAATATCAGTACGACGGACGTTTCTTTAAATTTTCTTATCGTGATGTGGAGAATTTAGCAAGGTCAGTAAACTCATAGGTTTGCATTCATTTTTTAAAATGTTCGCTCTTAAAATAGTCTAAATGTTTCAAACGTTTCTTTTTCACTTTTTTTCAAAATATGTACTCTAGTTCGATTTTTGGGAACACACAACTTAAAACATTTTTGAGAAAAAAAAATTTTTTTCTTTTTGTTACTAGTCTAAAAAATACAAATATGAGAAAAAATAGTGTAGAAGTTTTTATGTAGAGAATTTTATGCATATGTTCTACATATTTCTTTTTCAATCGAGTGTTAACGAAGCTACTTCAAATATTTTCTAAATGGTACATTTTCTTAAATGTAATTCTTAACAATGGAGAAAGCCAGTAAAAATATTGTGCCTGAAATTGAAAATGGAAAACATTATTATTATCGTATTATTCGTAGTTAAGATTTTAAATTAATCCAATTTTAGAATTTTTCAGAAAAATTGGATAAAAAAGAAATTATTTGATCTATAATATGAAAAGAGATCGATTTGTTTGGCATATTTCGAAAATTGAATAATATGTTATAGTTTTCTAGACAGTTATCCTGTAACTTTTTAAATTTACGCAGTGGTCTTCAAGGAGTCTCACAACTGAAGAAATTTACATTGCGTCGAAGTCTAATGAACAATAAAAAGTTGATTATACTAACAAAAGCTATGTATACCCTTGAAAATCTGGAATCAGTGGATTTTTCTTATTGCGACTTAAAAGACGAAACTGGATGGACCTTAGCCCAATATCTGGAAGTTCACATCAAGCTCAAGTCACTGGAGCTCGAGGGGAATCACCTCGGAGCATTGGGAATGTATTCGCTTATGTATGGTGTACAAAACTATCGGGGATTTTTGGAATATCTTGGCTTAGCACGGAACCCAATTACAGATGAAGGCGTTTCGGCGTTAGCACGAGCCCTAAATAATTCGAAACAAGTTACGCAGCTAAATATAACTGGTGTCATTGTGTCTGCATTTGGGGCAGGATTGGTTGCAGAATTTATAAAATATGCAACTATTTTGGTTAAACTTGATATGTGTGCATTGCCCTTGGGAGAAGAAGGGGGTAATCGCCTTGTGAAGAGTTTAATAAAAAATGAAACTTTACTCGAATTAGACTGTCGTGGTTGTGATATTACCTATCATCAGCAGGTTAGCATCAATCTGTTGCTAAAGAGAAATAATTATATTAAAACGACAGCACCAATTACATCAGTTATTGCTAAAACTCCTGAGGAAAGGCAAAAATTAAAAAAAGAGATAGATGAATGGGTTAACACTCCTAAGTATTTCACTTTAAATAATTCAATCACCCAAAATAACTGATTATTTTTCATTTTTAGGCATCCCGTTTTTATCGCAGCACAAAAGAATTTCAAAAAAGCAAAAGACTGTATCAAAAAAGAAATTGCAGAAGAGGAAGCTGTGCTACCTGCAAATATACCAATTTTTATTCCAAAATACGCTTGGATACAAAAATCAAACAAAGAGCTTTTGCAAGGGGAGTACTATGATGAGAGCGAAAGGTATTTTTCTATTAATTTGCATACATTTTCAATTACGTATTCTAATTTGCCATATATCCTCGTATGTATAAGCATTATTTTCATAGTTCTTAAAAATATACAACAAACTCTCAAAACGCACGACACAAAATGTACGGTGTTTTTTAAGTAAATGGAAGGCTAATTGCAGACGTAAAACCACTATGAATAACTAAACTTTACTCTCAGTTGTAGATTAATAATTATTTTTAGAATAATTTCCATCCATCCTTCATTACTTTAAAAATTAACCTTTTAATATTTGCGTAACGACAACTATCATTGCATAACAATTCGACATTTATAAAATTATTAGTTTGAGTAGCAATGCAATTTTTTCATATTTTTTTAATTAGGGCATTTTTGGATTAATGAAACAATTTTAAAATTAAATAAATCTATTATCGAATATAATAAAATTATTTTCAAACTTGAGATAAAATTATGTTAATTATTTTATTAATTTTAGTTGTTAAACGAACATTTTGTGCGACTGCAGGAATATCAAAAAATTAAAAATGATCCACATATGGATAGTATTCTAAAAGTAAACGATAAAAACATTATTTTACTTTTAATAGCTGCTGATTTTGTGTTATTGAAAATAATGTTTCATCATAACTGGTTAGCAAGAAAAATATTGTCAAAAAGTAAAAATAATGCATATTTTGGTTATTTATTAAATTATTTACGGGAGCTCAGGAGTACAGGTAGATTAAACAGAAACACTAAGCTTTCGTTATAAAGAATAATTTATTTATTATTGATATTTTTGGGGAAGCCGATTGTTACAATTGTTTGCCAGTAATGATCTTAATTGACTATTTGTTGTATGAATAACACGTTTATATAAGAAAGATAAAAACTCTTTAAACTTTGCCAAGTAATAAGATCTTATAATATTCCGACAGATTTTAACAATTTTCAAAAACATGATTTATTTCACTTTTAAGCAAGATTTTTCTCAAAATCCATGTTTTGCACACTTGTGCTTTGTGTTATTGGTATAATGGATATAGTTTTGTTAATTTCACATGCTGCAAATCGCCAACCTTTAGTATGTAATGCAAATGAAATCAATTCTTTTGAGGACAGTAATTTGTAGAAATATTATACATTATTTGAAACATTTTGAAAATGGTTTCATTTAATTTCAAAATAGCTTCATTTCCAAATAAATCCAAAAATGATTTCATAAATTTTTAAATTATATAAGAAAATGTAAAAATAAAACAAATCTGAGCGCTTCTAATTATATAAAGAAATTGAATATTTATCCCTCCTTGCGAGGCTTTTAAAACTTTCATTTCCTCTATAAAATTGTTTAAATCTATATACCAAAAATCCTGCCATAAAAACTAAAAAAATCTATATTAGAGTGGAAAAATGTTGCCCTATATCAATCCGTAAATCCTTTTAATGAGAAACTGGTTTAGGTACTCAAACCCGAATGTAATGTGCACACAAAATAAAATAACTGAATTGAATTTATTATTTATTCAAATATCCTTCCAAATAATTGTAGTATTTTTCCAGAGAATCTATTCGGTTCGATCCAAACAATTTCACTGAAGAAGAGATTTTTGAATATTTTGATACTGGATGGTAAGATATATAGGGTTCTGCGCTGGACATCACAAATATGGTATGAGCTCGTTATTACCAAGAAACCCGAAATCAATATCCATCGATAAAATTTGAAATCGCTATAGCAACCCAATGAGTTTTAATATGTATATTTTGACAGATTTCAGTACGCGATATTTATTTCTCCTATGCTGTATTTAATTGTAGAGTGTAATTTACAAAATCCAATGGTTTATCGTCTTCCTGGAACAGTGTAATAAATGAGTACCGATTATTTATTGAATTCTTTGCAGTTTTTTGAACGTCCTTTAAACTTAAACTTGTGATTAGAGAAGTGAAGCATTTTGTAAGACTACCAATATGCCAAATAAGCCAAAAACAGACACCACCAAAAGGCAATATGGTTCGGTAAGTAGGTCTGGATAAAAGCTTATAACCCCAGTTAGAAATACGTGGATAATTAATCAATTACTATTTTAAAAAATACAATTTATGCGATCTACATACAACTTAAACTCTTTAAGAAGAATTTTGGTATATTTGCATAAAGTACATAACAAGATATAAGAAATTTACAAAAGATAATATGTACTTAAATGCAAATTCTTTTCATAAATCTGAGAGTGAAAGAAAAGGCAGAAACGTTCAACTGCAGATGTCCTTGAAAGTTTGACGAAACTTACTTGGGATGTGCAATTGTCATAGATGAAATATTGATTTATTTAGGGTGGAAAACATATGCAATATGCAATATGCAATATGCATATGTAAATTCGGCGTAGTTTAAAAAATTGTTATTGCAGTATCCCTACAGGGTAACCAAAAAGTTTGTTAACTGAATTTTGTAACGTTTAAATGAAGGAAACTAGCTTTTTGAAAACTATGTAAGAATATATCCACAAATCAATATTCTGAGTTGAAAAATTTTCAAGAAAACAACAATTCTTGTAATGCCTTTTACGAGTAAGTTGAATTCGGCTATGAATGAATACAAACTATTACTTAACAATATATTTAAAATAAATTATCCAGTTAAAAGTATCGTCCTTTGTAACGTAAAACAGCAATGAAAAATTATTGTTTTTTAACATTCTTTTAAGAGGTTATCAATATCTTAAATAGGGTAGCTTTGAGAATCTATTTTAAAATAAATTATGCAAAATATTGAAAATATAATTAAAAGACTTTATTGCGCACGTCTTAATTAAGCCAAATATTAAAAACATATTAGAGTGCCTTTTTTTAGCGGGCTCAAGAGGCACAACAAATTTGTGAGAATTTTGGATGTCTTAGCTGTGGAGTCGACCGAAAAATTATACTCCCAAAGGCATTTGTATTTAAAAACTTAATTTCCAATATATAAAATGGAATTCTTCGAGTTTTGCATACATTAACATGGGAGACAAATTTTTATATGCTGAATATATCATACAAATATATACGAAAATACATTAGAGCTTATTTTAAAAACAAATTGAGTTAAAACTTCCTAAAAAAACGGTGATGAACCTATTTATTAGTTTTTATTAAATGTGATTTTTACTCCTTACAATTAATACCTAATTCTTAATCTCAACTAAGGATCTTAATCATTCTTGATTTATGGTAATTATTCTTTCTTTGTGATATTATTTTTAAAGGCAAAATAGATATAGTTGATTTATTAAATTTGAGTTCATATTTTATGTTCTTTCTAGGATTAGTAACACAGGTTCAGTTTATAAAGATTTTTATAGACGTAACATTAGAGAAATAGCAAAGGAAATAGGAAAATATTCATTAAACATTTTAGGTATACCAAACTTAACTTATACTGCTTAGAAAATGAACATTTTAACTTTTAATTTGCTACTCATAAACGTTGTCCTTGTACATATATACAACGTTGTTTTGGTTTTAATAAAAATAATAATTTAATATTTAATTGAAGTAGTTTTTGTTATCTTAAATTCATATTTCTTTTTGAAACGTACAAATTTACTTACAAAATGGAATTTATACATACTGGAGCGAACATTTAAATTACAAAACTTGAACAGATTTTTACTAAAAGGAATAAAAGCAAATTCAGTTTTGCATGTAAAATGTTTTTTTGTAGACTTTCTAAAATATATTCTTTTTTAAACTAAAATATCTGCTTTTTATATACATATATCAGAGTGATTATCCGAAAAACAAACATATTATTTTCTTTTCAAAGTAACCAATATATTTCATATTTTATGTATTTGCTTTAACTGTTTAAAGATTAAAAATTTTTAAAATTAATTATTCGAACAGTTCACATTCTGGAGAAGAGAAGTAATTTTTTGAGTAATAATCAAATCATAAAACTCTTAAACACCTTGTTACTTTTATTCAAGTGTACCATGCGAATTGGTCAAATTATTGATTTAATTAAGTTTTTTAATTACAACCGAGATTTAAGAGGAACAGGGGTCAAATAGATTTCTTTTAGAAATTTTTGAACCAAGTTTCTCGCTTAAAAAAGTGAAGTCTTTTGCTCGCAAAGATGATTTTACTATGTAAATTTATGAAAAGGTATACTATAATACTTTTTTTTTTATCTGAAATAATACCTAAGCGCGACATGGTACTATTTAAAATCAGTATTGCTTAGAAGTTGCATAGAAAGCGAAGAGATATAAAGTACTGAAGTTTTGTGCTTTTCAATGTAGAATTTATTTACACCACAAATTTTGCATCTAATTTCAAAATGACCTGATTTCGATCGATGTTGTTTTATTAATAGTAGGATTTAACAAATCGCACGTTTCACATCCATTTTTATATAAGTAATAGTGTTGTTTAAAAATTCTGATACTTCCAGTTACCAGATAACATTTGTAGGTAGTGAAAGCAAATGCTACTGCAGTAATAAATAAAATTCATACAAGTAGGTTCTTCATTTAAAGGTTGTAGACCAAAATAGGTAAAATTTAAATTTTTTAAGTAAATAATTTTATTGTCGTATCGAGATGAAATTCACCAAATTCCATCAGTTTCTAATTAACGAACAGTGCTATATTTTCTACTATATTGAACATCGATGCTTTGGATGCTAAAAAAACTAAATCTTCAAAAACGGTCGTTCGATATTAAAATATGGTCAGTGAGTTATATTCCTAGACTAGTCATAAACATACATATGTAGGTAAATTGTTATAAAACGGTTAAATAATAATTTGATATTAAATATCGTCAACAAACAGTTTATGAAATACTGATTCAACAGATTGTTTGAAATTCGTAGTGATGTTTAAGGAGAACAGAACTTCAGTCTCTGAACTTAAAAGGCCAAATGTGAAGGCAAGACACTGAATACGAAAACCCCTACTAAAAATTTTATTACTTAAATTACAATAATTAATTGTTTGCGTTATCATTTTTATGTTGTCGTGAACACATCGTGCCTTTGTACTGGCACAGGTAAATGAATTTTGAAGTTCTCTTTAGTAATGTGTTTAACTTACCTTCTTTGTAATGAAGTTTGGAAAGCATAAAAAGACAACGGCACGTTCGTGTCAAATGCCATTAAGAAACTCCATAAATTTAAATAAAACTCGGGAAAGTATGAAAACAATCATGAATCCATCAACCAAAACATGTGAGGTGAACCTGTGGGCGATATTTTTAAAAGTTACTCCTTCTTTTCTGCAGCGAAGAAGTTCTTCTTTTTTATACTCAAGGCAAGGAAGGTAAAGCGGATTGTCTTAAATTTTTATGTTAATTTTGCACTGAAAAGCTCTTGTGTTGATGCCTGTATGTTCCATACATAAGCTTTGTGGAATGCCATGCGAAGTTCAATTTAGGTATTTGATATCCTCAAAGATAAATATACCAATTATTCGTTTCTGTACTGTTTCGTGTTTCTTAATACAGGATCTGTTGCTGACATACAGCAAGTTGCCACAGAAAGCTGCTAAATTTGCGGTATGTAACTTTTGAAATTTTTATCGCATGCTAGGGTTATTGATGGCCTTTCGTTTACTTCATTGTACATAGTTTTGGTGTCGCATGTTAAATACAAAATAAAACGTGAAAATGGATGTGCAGGATACAGTTTTCCTCACATCTAAAATATAAACCACAACCGACTGTGGGCTTAGTCGTTTTTCAGCTGGATAGTAGTCGAGATGTGGAACATAGTGACCTCGGTATTGAAGAGTTGTAGAAAAAGCACGGTTAATTAGATCTGGCTGAATTAAAATGTAGAATAAATTCGATCACCGTCACGTATTTAGCCTAAATTTTACCATGAGTAGGGTAACTAGTGCACCTAGTGAATGTGAATATACGAGTATAAATGATAGAGAAAATATTGTTGGTTATTGTGAAGACGAACATGATTCCGGCAAGGTTAGAAATTTCTTCAATAGTATCAAGGTTTATGGATGAAGCGTCATGTTTATTTAATATCAG
This sequence comes from Philonicus albiceps, assembly GCA_963969385.1. Lineage (NCBI taxonomy): Eukaryota > Metazoa > Arthropoda > Insecta > Diptera > Asilidae > Philonicus > Philonicus albiceps. The sequence goes on from OZ017773.1 coordinate 35,875,647, forward strand.
TTAAACGGTTAATTAATAAATTTTCTAACAAATATTTGCTAGTAGGGCAGATATGTAAGTTCTTTGAGAATGTTATTTTTAAATAAACCTTTAACATCAATTAAAGAGGTCTTGACCTAGCGAATATTTTGAAAAAGTGAATCTGGAAACCTCCGAATTTTCGCTATCTTGAAGTAAATAAAGTTTAAAATGAGTAATCCCAAAAATGTCGAAATATGAATTGTCAATTCACTGAATGCATTTTATTCTTTTCGTCGCGTTGAGATGCCATAAAAATAAATCACTTTATCATGTCATAAAAAGCTTCATTTGCATAAAACATTCGTTATATAAAATGTTTGCTAGTTTTTATACTATTAACTTTGAAAAATGAATGAAATAAATAGCGACAATATTGGAAAAGTCGCTTTATATTATTCCAAAGAAAGAATGTGTTTTTATGGATTTTGTGGTATTTAAAATGTTTCATGAGTTAATTTTACAGCTCAGAAGTTGCTCTTTATTGTAATAGTTTAGTTACTGTATTCATTATTTTTTCTTTAAACTAGAGTTTCAGTAGGAATTTTTGTATTATCAACTATTTTGTGGCATATAAAGTAGATATTAAATAAAACGTGTTTTGTGTTTCTTATTCCTTTTTGTTCAAATACAATTTCCTGAAGGTAAGGCCACCCTTTGAGTTAATTAAGCTTTAATGTTTTATTTCAAACTATTTCTTTATTATGGTTGGATCCTTGAAATAATAAAATCTAATATGTATTTAATTGATTATAGCGCATAGTCGCAAGTCGCTTTTATAAATTAATAAAACTAATTACTCTAATTTTAAAAAGAAATCGTTTCGCTGTATTACGTTCCTAAATGATAACTGTATACTCAATTATAGAGAATATAGTATTTTCACTATATCTATTATAAAATCTTTAGATAATTCAAAGCAAATGTGCATAGTAACAGTTTTAGTGGGGAAGAGAAAAAGCAAGGTAAGCTTAAGTAAAATTATAAATTGTGGTATAATTTAAACGATATCGTAATACTACAAGCATCATATGTATATATTTGATAGTCAGTTCGTACAAAACTGTAAATAGTAAAACTATAATAAGCCGAATTCATAAAAATAAATTAAAATTCTGCCAAATGCTTCTTCACTCAATGCGTGTAAAAACTTCGATTATCATTTGCACATTGCCTTAAACACAAACATTAACACTCGATTTAACAAGGAGTCATTTTGATCATTTTCAGTTTATTTTAATTTTATTCTAACCAGAAATATGTCTGCCTTATTTTAGGAAAATATCTTTATTTATGCTTATTTATATATGTTTTAAAAATTTATATAAAGATATTTTAAGAAAATTTGGAATGGACATTTTCTTGGAGGAAACAAGTTTGAAATAAATTGAGAGGAGACCAAAAGACCTCCTTAAAATGCTTAGTGTTAAAGTTTGTCAAGACTAAATTAATTTACTATTTATTGCAAAATATTTCGTAATTCGTATATATGTAATGTACATAAATAAAGTGCACATTCTGCACGCCTAATTAACTTATACATATGTACATACAAATTATAACTGAATATTAGTTAATTAGTTACTAATCACCAGTTTTTTTTTATTATAACAATATCATTTTAATTTTAAGGGAATACTTTAATGAGATGCTTATTAAAATTAATAATATTAGTTAACCTCAAGCAGTAAAGTAGCTCAAGCGGGGGATGCTGGAGGAGCCGACGATTTTGAGGCATGGATGAAATCCAGGCAATTGGTCAAACCGGATGACCAGTTGGAGTTAACAGACGCTGAACTGGCCGAGGAAATATCAAAGGTTCTTACTCCAGACAACACAAATTTTCTCACGAATTTGGTTGTCTACAATTTTGCGGAGAGCGCCTATACATTGGTAGGCTGGACATGGTGACATAACTTTGATTTTATGATTAGAAATGCTTTTATTTTAGCTTCCACCTCCAGACAATGTCGTTACTCTATTTGAATTTGAGGGGACGGCGCTCCACATCGATTCACCCGAAGCTAAAGCCCAGATCAAGGAGTATGGAGAAGAAGGTCGGTGGAAAATTTATTTAAAATAATAGGGTGACTTTTTACTGCATATACATGGAATTCAAAATCGGTTTTTGCACAGCTTTTGCTTTGTTTGTCTCACCTCTTTTACTTAATTTTTAAAATTTTGCATGTGCAACAATTTCGTTGAAAAGGTTTTATAATGGCATCAAAAGTGCTAAAGACCAAGGAAATAAAACAAGCAAGTAAGACACCTGGTGAAGAAGATGAGGAGCCTGAGGAAGAAATGGGAGGTGAAGAACAGGAAAAGACTGAGGGTGCTAAGGATGAACCTGTGGGGGAGGAAGAGGCACAACCGGAGGCCGAAGGAGAGGAGGCTGAAGCTGGTGACGAAGGTGAAGGTGAAGGTGAAGCTGAAGTGCAAATCGGTAATTTTGCTCCTATTTGGTTTAAGTTTTATTTATTTTTTGACTAGGCCTTTTCTGTGCTTATGCTGAATGACCAATTTTATGTGATTTATATAACCAGTTGCTGCATGGCAAACTTTCTCTGGCCCTTTCAAAACCTTAAAACTTAGTTTTAAGCTATTATTTATGAAAATCCAAGTAAAGTATGTGATACATTAAAATTTGAAAGTGCTTACCTCAAGAGAAATTGATCGCTTTTTATACTTCCCGGTATATTTAAATTCTACTTGTCGCAATTTTCGTGAAAATAAACTTTCGATTTCTTTGATTTGTCTTTTTACACGACGAATGCGTGCATGTCGCTATCGAATAGTTCAAAAATTGCACAAGTATATTTTAAGATAAGATGGAAATCTTTTTAAACTATAGTTTTGACACAGTTTCTAACAATTTTATTAGAAATATGATGAGAATTGTGGCGGAGAATTTTCAATAAATATTTTAGAAAGTATAAGCTATTGACATATATTTGTAAAAATCAGACCTGAAGCTCAATTTGTTCCTATTTGACTTTATTTCAAATGACTTGAAAAAATTCGTATTCTACATTATTTTATTTATATATTTATTATAAATATTATACAGGGTGAATTTCTGTTGGTGTTAAATAAGTAAAATAAAAAGAGAGTATGAAAGACTGCATTACATTTTCTATTAAAAATAACAACACCAAAGACTTTACTGACTTAATGTACGTGAGGAAATATGTAGCACAAAGTTTCACAAAGCAAAAAAATAATATTTACCTATGGAGTATTGGGTGAACAAAAATACCTGTCTTAAAATAATAAAAGTTTGGTGATATGGGATTTTGCCGATATACTCTTATGATGAAATTGAAACGTCTAGGGTGACCTTGAATATAGTGAGGATATTTTGAAATTAGAAAGTATAGTTTTAGATCTATAGATAGCACTAGGTGGTAGGTACTACTTTTTATATTATCTTAAGTCTAACAATTTTCCAGATATCCGCCAATCCGGGTAGAAAAACCAAAATTATTTATTGAGCATACATAAATACATTGATATTTAATAAAAGTTGTATTTTGATCATTCAACTAAAGTAATAATAAGCATAATTTTTTGGTTTTTAAGTTTACGGGATATAAACTGAAATATAACAAAAGTGAAAATTCTAAGAGTGAATTAAGTAAAGAAGTGTTTAAAAAGTAAATCATTTTTATAAAAGCAGAATATATTGAAATTCGTTGGGTTTGAAAAAATGTGACCTATTAGTATTTCACACCATATTTTCTTCGAAATATCAAAACTGTTAGTTTGGAAGGTGATCAAGAATTGTAGATAGGATCTTTATAAAATTAATAATGGGTTCCATCGTTCTGTATTCAAAACTCGTAGCAAAATCCAACTAACGTCACCAGACGCACCCTGTAGTTTTCCTTCTCATACTCAACAAATGGAAGCGTTTCAAATTAATCTGAAAGTAATTTAATTGATAATAATTTATTACATCCTAAAATCTTTTCTTACATACTATTTTGCATTTTTTAGAGGAAGAAGTCGCTGCTCCTGTTGCTGCGCCAGCTCCAGGAGGACGAAAGCGAAAGCTTATAAACCAGTTCAATTTTTGCGAGAGGGCGGCCTTAACTTTTAATAATCCATACAGGGTGCAAAATTTGTGGTTTATGCTTAAATATATTTTAAATTAACGATATTTTTAGACTGTGGAAACACAAACTATTCCACCTCCCAGATCAACTTATGGGGCGACAGTTTTACAGTGGGTAATATACGACTCTTACATCGAAGATTTTGAGCGGCAAACTAGAGAAAAGGAAAAAGAGAAGAAGGTAAGTTTAATTCTTTTGAAAAAATAATGTCCTTTAACTTTCATTAACAAACTTTTTTTTTAATCCAGACGAGTTGCATTAAATTGATTTTCTTCTGACTTTAAATCCACAAGAGAATAACTTTTTTAAATATCCTTATACTTATAATAAAATATGCTTAGAAATGTTACAGCTAGATGATCTATTTTTTTTGGTTTCCCGTATGGAATTGCGAAATTCATTCAATCTTTCAGTCATTCTATCAACTATTTTGGGGGTTTTCTGAAGCTACTTTTATCTAGAATAGAAAAGATGAAAATGAAATAACTTGGAGGAGCAAATAAAACTTAACACTATGGAGATTCTACATAAATTACACCAATTTTACGTCCGTTTTAGAAGAGTTCAGGAGCTAGTCAGAATTTGTAAACTCTAAGATCTCCAGGCTCAGATTTCAATTCAAATAAAATCTGTTAAAGGGTATAATTCAGCGACCGACTGAAATCAAAAACAAATCATGGTCTTTTAGCTTTAAACAGAACTAAAATTTCTACTTCGGAAGGGCCCAGTTTTATTGAAAATGATAACAGCAGATTTATATCATTGCACATCTTTCTAGGAACACTGAATTCATATTTTGGGGACTTTAATACCCAAGGATCATAAGATAATAAACGAAGAGTTGAATTGTAGAAAAGTAAAGAAAATATGTGAAACGATGCGCAGATTTGTATTTTCCACCGTTTTAGGAAAACTACCCCTATCTATTTGAACTCTTTCAACCTAGATAAAACAATATTCATCGATGGATTAGTTTGGAGTTTTAGTTAGTTTTAAGCTGAAAGCTATGTATAAGAGATTAGTTCATATATTTAAATTATTTTAACAATATTCCTAATTTTTCCATGCAGGCAGCCCATTCTGCTTTCGGTAAAAAGGATGATTCCCGAAAGAAAGGAGAAAAACCTGCTGCCGATGAGTTAAACAGAAAATATTTGAAATGTTGGCAAATGCTAGAGAGGATGATTAACCAAAATATTTATGATGATATTGCACAAGATTATCGTTACTGGGAGGATCCCGCTGATGAATTTCGGGATGGAGAAGGAACCCTTCTACCACTTTGGAAATTTTCCTATGAAAAAACAAAAAAGGCCAATGTGACTGAATTGGTTTTTAATCCTCATTATTATGACCTGTATGCAGCATGTTTTGGATCATGTAACTTATTTTTAAATTGAATTTGTATATAGAGTCAAGTCTTCAAATAATTATAGATGATTTTATGAAGCAGTCTTCAGAGGGAGCGGTCTGCTTATTTACAATTAAAAACCCTTCTTTTCCTGATTATAGAAGTGGGTGACATTTTTATTTTTATGCTAAGAATTTGTATTTTTTAAACTAATTTTTATTTTATTATTATAAATAGTTACCACAGAAAGCGGAGTTATGTGCTGCGATATACATCCAAAGTACCCATTTCTCCTTGCTATAGGTAACAAATCTAGGGAAATAAGTATTCATATTCAATCTGCCTGCTTGCAGGAATGTACGACGGCAATGTTGCTATTTATAATTTAAAAGAAAACTATAAGGACCCTGTTTATATGTCACAAGGGTTAAACACTAAACATGCTGAATCTGTTAGTGAGGTAAGAGAATTCTAACGAATTTTGAGAATGTTAAATATAAAATTCATAATGTGGTTTATACCCAAAACCACATGTAGATTAAATGGGGCCCCGACATGCCCGATGGTGAAATTAATTTTTATTCAGTATCAACGGATGGCAGAGTTTTTAACTGGGTTTTAATGCAAAACAAATTATCGATAACTACAATCATCACGCTGTTCTTGGAAGAAGATCCAATCGAAGGTCCTGATGGCACTGAAATAAAACTTAAGGGTTGCGGAACTTGCCTGACCTTTCATCCAACCCAACCTGAAATATTTCTTGTGGGTACTGAGGAGGGTCTGGTGTACAAATGCAGCATTGCTTTCAGCTCGAGGTATTTGATGACGTACGAAGCCCACTACATTTCAGTATATAGGATAGATTTCAACAAGTTCAATTCAAATATTTTTGCGACTTGTGGTGCCGATTGGAGAGTTAAGGTGTGGGAGGACATGCGACCAGAACCCTTATTTATTTTTGATTTAGGCTCAAGCGTTGGTGACGTTAAATGGGCACCTTACTCTAGTACTGTTCTTGCCGCTGTAACTACAGAGGGAAAAGTCTTTGTTTTTGACCTTAATGTGGATAAATACAAAGCAATATGTGTTCAAGCAGTTGTTTCCCGTCGAAAAAATAAACTCTTGCGATTGGCATTTAATCAAAAACTCCCATTTATAATTGTTGGTGATGATAAGTAAGAGATCTATTTCTTCAGATTAACTATTTTTGATTTTTGGTTTATCTTCTAGGGGCACAACTAGCTCACTTAAACTGTCTCCAAATCTGAGATTGATGTGCAAACCACCGAAAAAGCAACCAAATATGGAACAACATGTTCTACAATTACAAAAGTTGGACAAGCTTTTATCTTTGGTACGAGAACTTCCTGAGGGAGACGAAGATGAGGATTCAGCTAGTACTGCTGGGTCTTAAAAATGACTAATATATTTACTATAAAATGTAAACCTATAAAGGAAAATATAAAGCATCTAAAATTTTATTATTGTTGATGGTGGTGTGGTTTGTTGACTATCATGTCCGTTAAGCGATTAAAAGCATATTAATTCACAGCAAACTACTCATATGTATACACACATACATATACATATATCACTATATTAACAAGTAAAATTAAAAAATTGAAGATAAATTAGAATCACCTCCAAATATGACAAGTCCTAAAAAGTACAAAATACCTTTAAAACTTTCTTTCCAGTTCAAGATCTGTATTTGGGTCACAGAAATTTAAACCAGGGGATTGAAAAGCACCTAAAAATCTACTTTTATAAGATTTCAAATAATGTTGCTCAATTTCAAATCAGCAACACCCTAGCCATTTTTAGTTTATTGTGTTTTTATGTGTGTACTGCATATTGGTAGAATTAGATTTCTAGGCGTTTATACATAGGTACGATAAAATGCAAAAATTTTTTACAACACAAATAGTTTTATTCTTTATTTTTGCGAAAGATTTTCTCACAAAAGAGTCCTTCAATTAGAGATCGATTAACTTCTAACGCTTAACTACACATAGAAATTAAACGTATATATAAATCTTTTTCAAAGGCATACGCTTCAAGCCGTAAATAAAAAAATTCTTTAAGTTTATGGTAATGCTCGGGACTTCAATAGTATCACATAATGATTCGCTTGGGCTTATAAGAACGAAGTATCCTACAAATTCCATTCATTTGATATTCTTGAAATCCAAAAATTCCCTTACATTATTGGGACACATAACATTTTTTCCGAGGAACAAAACAGTCGACATTGGATGAAGAAATTCTGATGAAAATTCTTTTGCCTTCCACCCGAAAAATCCATTGGGCTTAACTCGATTTCCGTCAATTTCAAAAGGAAGTAAATTAACTCCTATCTGATTCACCTTCGAGAATTGAATTCTGAAGTACTGGCCATCGGTTGCTTTTATCCAGTAGAACCCTTCTGAATCGGTGAATGGTCGCGTTTGTGATTTTTTCAAGTAGGACGATCGCTCCAGGTCGAAAGAGTTGAAACTGATATCAATCTCGTACGCATCTGGAGAAAGCTGATTTGTTTCGATGGCTGTTTTCAGCGCCAAATTGTCCAGCCAGTATCGAATCCCAACATTTTGAAATTCTTCCAGAATATGAAAGAAAACCGCTTTCAGCTTATCCAAGCAGCACGGAGGGGTGTGCTTATTTAGATAAGTGTAAAATGGTTTCATGTTGTAAACAGGACCAATGCAAGACTTCGTGGTCCGCTCGCAACCAATTAGATCAATCTCAGTGAGTAGGGGAAGCGAAAAATTTGAGGACGAAAATTGCGTGTCCAACACCAAATTATGCTGTGATCCCGCGGGGTCCTTGGTTTCAGTCTTTGTTTTGATTTTGTGCGACTTCTTAATAATGCGTTTCACTTGAAGTTTTTTGTACATGTCCTTGAACTGTTTTCGACGAATTTCAGCACGACGCTGCTTAGTATGATAAGAGGTAAAAAGTCGTTTTCCATCTTGAAAAGAGTAGTGAAATATTCTTTTCTGCAAAAGAAATTTATTATTAAAAACAATGTGTTAAGGTCATTCCATATGATTCTATAAAATATAAGAAAATCAACAAAATTTGGTATCCGCTATTTTTATTATTTTTCAAACGCATCTCATCGATCCACATCTACCAAAATATTAAAAAAAATGTTTTAAAATATACAATTCAATTGCAAACCACCCGAAAATGGCATGAAGGCAATTTTTTTGGAAGGATCTCATAACACTGAGACCTAACCGCAGAAAAAAAACTGTTCTTCCAGAATTTATGTTAAAAGGTTTTTTAAATCGAAAAGGATGTATTTTTCGGTAGAATCACTCTTGGTTCGATAAGACTCATTTTTAACGTCACCTTAAAATGTTTGTTTTCTACATGAGTGAACAAAACTTAGAATATACCTGCAAGAGTATCTTAATGAGGTATTCTATTAAAAATTATTACATTCGAAAAAATGTTTAAGCAAATAAAAATGTTAAGTCTTGTAGGGGACGCTGGAGGCATTGTATTATAGAATAGTGCCTTGCTTACAAAATGCTAACCCTGGATTATCATCTTTCTTCGTAATCGAAATACTTTTCAAAGTTCTATTTAATTTCTAAAATCCATCAATCCTATAAATGGATGAAGTGAGAATAAAATAAAATAAAAGCTACAAAAATACGTGCATATAGCAATAACAATTTGGAAAGAAACGATATTTTATTTCCTATTCATTTAGTAATATCCTTTTAGTCTTATTCAAAGATGAATTTATCAAGAGCTCCACCAAAATTAAATAATTCTAAATCGAATGCTTAATTCATTAAACTGAGATGAAAACTTTAAAAAATATTCTGACAACACGATTTACATAAATAACACTTATTTTTCCGTCACACTGTTTTGATTAAAGACATCTCTTTAAATTCAGATCAGAGACGGAGGATGAAATGTAAGGAGAGGGTTTCTCAATTTTCATAATTAAAATTAAAATGTTGGTCAAAGTGTACTCGTATTAGCGGTATAATTCCGTTTAAAAAATATCGCTCCATCTACTATTCAAAAATTCATAATTCTTTACAAACAAAAGTTGTTTAAAATTCTACTTTTTGTTTAAATTTGATGTTTATTTATTTATTTATTTATTGAATTTCGCTTAATACAAGCTACTAGAAAAGACTTTAAAAGATATTAGAGATGAATGGGATTCCAATTAACTTCATATGGAATGATATTTTGATTTGCAAAAGGACAATTTTTTACCTTAATCCCAGCAATTTTCGCTTGAATGTAAAACATCTCTGGAAAGGGAGCAGCCAAAGCATCGGGCAGGTCTCTTAGAACGGATACATCGGCAATAATTCCATGCTTTTGCAAATACTTAAATTGTAAAAGTTATTTGGCATATCCAAGGAGAGGTGAAAGTATTTACCAAATCACATTTATCACTAGAGTTGACCGCAACGTACTCGATCGTCCAGTTGGGAAGGTCAAGGTTTATTTCACAACAATTGCTGAAGGACTTCATGTTCCCCGCGAAGGGGATAATTAGGAATTCTTCAGTTCGGTCCACGCTTAATTTTTCGTTCCTTCCAAAATTACTAATTTCTTTTAATAACTTTTGCAGCAAATTCTTGTTGCTTAGCCGAATACTGTCTGGCATAAAAAGGACGTATCTCGTTTTGATCGCCAGAAGAGGCGACAAGTCCCTCGCGGTTTTTCTTATATCAAATCCAAGGCTCATAAACTTTACACTGTTTTCAGCGGTCGAATTGTTTTCGTACGTTATCGGTGGATAGGGCACGCTATCTTGCACAACCAAAATTTGCATATTGGGGACGACTTCAAGGATGCTATCTAAGGACCCCTTCAGGTCATTTTCGAAGTGATAAAAATTCCTAAATACTATCGTTATAGATTTCCTGATGTGCTTGTTCGTCGTCTTCGATTTGTCCTTGCCGCCGCTAGGCTTCTCCGTAACCGGATTGATGCTTTCATGCTGGGCATCGTGCAAAGGCTTCCAGAGAAGGTTTACGAGGGAATACAAAAGAATAATATTAGCCAAAACAACTGCAACGATAATTAGCTTGGCGTGTCTTAAACGCATCTTCGTTTCTCTAGAGTTGTTTCATCGAAATCCATCTTTTTAGAAGACCGAAAAATGGTAACAGCGGCAAGTTTCGGATGTCAGCCGTCGGAATTCCACGAAATGTCCTTTTTCCATGCAATTTACAAAATCAATTCACATTTTCAGGAATAGACGTTTTCCGTTCTCTGACACAAGGAACTGCGTAAGGAGCAAAGAGCCACCCCAACTTGCGAAGCTGCGAATGGGGAAAATAAAATCAATAGTGCCAACTTCTGCCTTAAAATCCTTACAAAAGGATACCCGGCTCCCAGTTTAGGTGCAACCGAAGGATTCTGTAGTTTTCACTTCGGCTGGAAGTAGGTCAAAGGACGAAATTGTATCCTTTTTTGGCTCACAGTCGATAGTCTTTCTTTTTTAGTAGAAAATTTAGCAAGCGCTTACTTTAAGGAGGATTAATATAACTATCCGGCTAGAAATGTTTCTGGGCCGAATCCGGCTTTCCCTAGAACCTGATCAAGATTAGGGATATAACGCCCCAAACGATCAAAACGAAAAATGTAAGCTTTTGCCGTATAAAATGTTACTATGACATCTAAAGAATAACAAAAGGAAATCTTCTCTTTGAGATTTCTGGTAGGTCAGTTGTTTGCGCGCTGGTCTACCGTCCCAGATGCTGTAGATTCAAATCCCACGTATAACCATGGTCTCCTGCGCTACGTGATAATACAATGGGCAAAAAAATGGCCTAAGTGTGCCTTTCTAGGCAACAACACCAACCTAACCCAACGTTCTTGAATAGTGTAAAAACAATGCCTTTTCACTAAATACTTATAAATGTAAATTATGTCCTTTTACCAAAAGGTATTTCCTATAGATTTTGATTATAAAATTGATAGTGTTTCTATTGCTAAAGTACTGATAATTAAGGATTTAGCTGTAACGTTACTATGTTATCCTTCACACATCACATCGAGTACATAGGTTTTACTTCTTTAGGTTTTATAAAACACAACACAATTTACACTAATCACATTATATCGCACAATGGTTACCTCTATTTTTGCCTACTCCATTGTTGTGTGGTGCCCTGAGTATTAATTGACCGCATTGCAAAATTATAAAAATCATTTACAAGATTTGTTCTTGCCAGAAATTCATATTGGCTTAAAAATATGCCTACATACAAAGTTCGTTCTACACTTAATTTTAGAAGAAAGGTTGGGTGTACTATGCTTATAAGAGACGTTTTATGCCATAGCGCTAATTCCTTAAAATTACTACCTACAATTTGAATTTATGTACCGGAAAGAGTAATAACGCCTCGGCCGCTACTTAAGGTGCCATCACACCGAACTAACTAGGGCTATCATGAAGCCAATCATGAATTGCATTATTAAATTTAATTTTTCTCGATTTGCTAATAATGTGCCTTGGGAAATCTTTAGAAATGCAATAAATGAGAGAGAGAAGAAATATAATTAATAATAATAAGAATGTAATGTCTGTAGATTTATATGGTAGTATATTTTATCCAAGTTGAAATTCTAAAAATTTTCCGCTAGAATCACCCGCAAAACATCAGAAGAACTAAAATGCATAATATAAAACATAAATATGGATTTTTCCGTTGTTCTTCACAAATAATCATAGATTTTGTTAAAAGTCATTAATTAACAAAACGAAATTCGTTAATATTTCCACTAGAGCTAAAATTTTTGCATAAAATAATGTACTTTAATTGCATAAATTAGACAAATTTAAAAAAACCGCGCTTTTGAACGATTTTTTACTGTACGTCGTCCGGCTATTCATTATTCAATTTTTACACTAATTCAATTTTTCAATTATTCAATTTTTACACTAATTTATTGGCTTAATAACACCTCTTTCTGTACGGAAAATGGTATAAATAACTTAAAAGGCAAATAAAAAAGCGAAATTTCTCAGCTTGGAATTTGGAAAACCACAGGATTTTTTTTATGTAATTATTTTCTAACTTTGTTCGGGGAATGTACAAAAAATATTTAAAAACAATTGTTTTGTGGTCAACAGCGTATTTCGCCAAATCCATTTAAAATTTTGTTAATCAAGTTTTTTGTTGAGATCAGTTTCCGAAAGTAAAAAGTACCATAATTTAACATTTACACATAATTTATTTTATTTTATTTATTTTCCAATTGCTGGAAATAAGATTGGGAAAGGTGGTTCATTATCCATGTGATGCGCTTTATGTGGTGTAGGTGGTCTAGGGTCTGGTTCGGTGCAACCAATCAGCCAAAATGCCGTTACAACTCCCTTTCCCTTTAGTTCCACATTCCCTCGCAATTCTAAGTGGAAAGTTCCAAAATTATCTAAAATCTGTTTGGCTGCATCAGACACATGAATTTTTAAAGCTGGAAATTGGACAGAGTTTAGATCGCACAATAAAAATAAATAGAGGTCAAAATATTTACGGCTGCCACTTGATTCCATTCGTGATGCTGTATTAACTGTGTCCCCAAATAAACAATAGTGTGGCATTTTTTGTCCGACAACACCTGCACAAACTGGTCCAGAATGAATGCCAATCCGTATTTTTAGCTGATATTCTGGTTGATGCTTAATTTTGAATGAGTTTACAGCGTCCAGAATTGCCAGGGACATTAGTCCTATTTCTCTTGCGTGATCGTGCCCGTTTCGTTCTGGTAAACCAGACACCACCATGTAGGCGTCCCCAATTGTTTCTACCTAAAATTAAGATTTTATAATTTATATACACATGTAAGTTATTACATAAGGAAAATAATTTACCTTATACACGTCATAGAATCCTATAATGCGATCGAAAGTGCTGTAGAGGTCATTCAAGAAGTCCACTACTTCCATAGGTCTGCTTTGAGCACAAAGGGCCGTAAATCCGACGATGTCGCTGAAGTAAATAGTGACGCATTCAAATTGCTCAGGTTGCACCATTTCACCTGCTAATAATTGAGTTGCTACCGGTCGTGGAAGAACTTGATAAAGCAATTCTTCTGTTCGTCGCTTCTCCATACTTAATTGCTCCGTTTTCTCTTCTACAAGACTTTCTAAATTGTTCGCGTATTGTTCCATGCGCCTTAATAAATCATCCATTAAATTCTCACAAAATTCTCTGAAAATAAAAAATATTGTTTTATGACCACACTGCTTACTTATCACAAATGCTTTTAAAAATAATCCTTCGTCGAATACATTACGATAATTCTATGTATGTATCTTTCACTAAAGCATTTTTAAAAATTCTGGCAATGAACGTATTAAAGTTGGGTATTTTTTTTTATAAGTTACGAAAATATCAACTGTAATTAAAATAATTATAGAGCTTAAATTTGGTTTTAAGAATGTAACTTTTTACAAGAAGAGACAATACAATAATTAGCAGATTTAAGCTAGAAATTAGAGCTTCGCAATACCAAACTCAACATCATGACTAACGAATTTAAACTTCAAGATATTGCCATAAAATATCATATTTTGGTTTTTCCAAATACACTGTTTTCATATGCGCTTTCAAAATTGATAAATTCTAAGCGGATCCAATATAGCTATCAAAACTGATAAAATTCAACGAATGCGCGTGAAAACTTCTAGTAAAGGTAATTTTTTATTAACTGTTATCATGTTAAAGTAACAAATTCTTTTTTAACCTCCACAATTTGCTTAAAAATTTTGATGTATTTAAACTAATTTCCAATTTATCAAGTTTGCATTTATAATAAATTTTTAAGGACTTTTATTTTAAACATTTATTGCACTTATGCTGTGTGCTGTGTATGCTGTGCTTGTTTTAAATAAGCAGAAAATTTGTTTATTATAGCTGTGTTTTTTTTTCATTCTCCTGTCTGCTTCAATTTAGATAAGAAATTTTTCATTGACTTAAATTTTTGAAAACATTACGTGTATCAAGATTTTAAATTTTGGGGGAATTTATCAAATTACCATGATATTTACTCATCTGAACCCCAAATTGTAATATTTTATTCCAGTTTGAATAATTTTAATTTAAACGTAAATATATCTAGCATACTCACTTCATTATGCAACGGACAGTTGATCGAATAGCCACAAATACTGGCCGATCGTCTGGGTTATCTGCCCAACATTTTTCCATTAGATCTAATACTTCTGGTGGGCAGTCTCTTTGACCAATTGAAGGTCGAAAAGGTGGCGATTCGTGCGTTTCAACTCTCCGCACAATGGTTTGAACATCTAAAAATTGACGAGCAGTTTCATAGGGTCCTCCACGAACCACAATTTCTTCAAGAATAATTGCAAATGAGTACACATCTCCCTTTTGTGTTGCCGGGGTCCCTGGTATTACTGTAAGCGGAAGAAGTTCTGGAGCTATCCATAAAAATTCTGTAAAATAAAATACTTAGTTAATAGATGAATCTATTTATGATTGCAACGTAACAACTTACTGTTAAAATAATTTTGATCTTTAGGGAATTCGGAGGGCGTTGTGAGTGTTCTTAGACCAAAGTCTGATATTTTCAAGACAAATCTACCATCAATCAAGCAGTTACATGACCTCAATTTTCCATGTACTGAAACATCGCTGTTATGAAGGTAAGCCATGCCCTTAAATATTTATTATTTAATTATTAACACTATGGTAATTTATAGAAAAACAAAGAATTTACTTTTCCTACCTTTACTATGTCGTGAATTAAAGACATACGAAAATTCCAATCGAGCTGAATTGCATCGTTTTCCAAAACATCTTTAAGACTTCCTTTAGGACAATACTCCGTTAAAATGAGAATTGTTGGCCGGGGGAGATCTATGCAGGCCCCAACAAATCTCACAGTATTTTCATGGTTTACATCCCTCGCCTGCTTAATCTCCCACAGCAATGTAGAAATGATATCAACTTTTCTTTTTGCAATTTTTTTAATTGCCACCCTTTCTCCCTTATAAATGCCAATTGTGGTAAAAACTTGAGTTGGTGGCAAGGAGGTGCAACTAGTTATAGAAGCTCTGTCTGAACTAAAACCGTACTGTTGTAAAGAGAAATTCTAGAAATCACAAGAATTATTTCCTTTACTATTTACATATACATACTATTTTTACTTCAGCATTTAATTTCTGTAATCCGACTTTACTACCAAACATTCGGCCGACTTCGAGAAGGACTTCATCTGGACGAATTCTCCAGGACATGTTGTTTAACTCGTTATTTAATCGCATTTGCCTAAAAGAATTTCATTCTTAATTAAAATTAGTAACTCCGTTAACAAAGACATTTCAGTTCATACTTGCAAATAAGATAAACCACTAAAAATGAAAACGATACAAAAATTCCAAACGCGAGTGTTGAATAAAAGATAACAACTTCTAAAAAATTAAAACGTTTAAAATTGAATTGTAAAACGAAATATTTTTTCGTTCACCATTTCCATGGCATTCAGGTGAATTTCCAAGGAATCCGCATTTAGGTTCGTCAGGAGGTGGACCCTCTCGACCACCAGGCCAGTGAATTTTTTTACCATCTACAGATGTGTAATTTCTACAAATAAACGTTAGTTTTTAATTTTTTTTTACATATTTATTTATTATAAGCATTAAAGGGTTTACCGGTGCAAGCCATAGTAATGGGCTACAACTTCAAATCGTCCGGTTATCGGATCAAGGTCTAAAATCGAATAGTCTGCATCCCGATCTCCATTGTCATCTATTCGAACGTGCCCTGTAATACCTACAACAAAATTGAATGATTGAATCTGAAAATGTAAACTTTAAAACCTCAATTGAATGAAATGTTAGAAAAATAAGTCTCTTTGCGAACTGTAATGCTATAAGAGATTGAAAGAGCTAATACCATAAATAATTATTTAATTATTATCATTTTATATATGGCTCAAATCGCTAAAAATAAAGGGCCCTAATCACATAAAGCTTCAGATCAGTAAATATTTACATTTAGAATATGCATTATAAAATTACTAAACAATGGACAAACCATGAAAATTACGATTCCACATCCTCTTTGTTATAACATTACCATCCCGGATATTTTCATCTTCAGTGAGGGTCTCATTGAGAGCCATTCCCAACAGATAAACTCCATCATAAAAGGCTCCGATAAAGAAATTCACCTTGATAATATAAAGACTAAAGTATTTCTTATTTGGAGATAATTTATTGCATTTTACCTCTTCTCCGTCGCTGAAGGTGTAATTGTAGTCCCTTAGAGCGCGTTCTCTAACTTGATCTGCAAAATCATGGAATTTTGGACTGGTTGGCTGCAAAAGCGACACTCTCAATAGAGCCTCATAGGCTTTACGCGCCTTTGCGTCGTCATCGTCACCCACTTCCCAATCGTGGTCGCCCCAATAAGAGCTCTTTTATAACAAATATTATTTTTATAAATTTTTGTTTTGTCTAAGAAGGTTTTCTTATACATGTAGTAAAATTAGTTGTAACATATTTTGGATTCAACTTCTTTGATCTAGTACGATTTGCATTTTTAATGGTTAATCGCTTCTATTCACAATTTAAGAAATTCAGAAGATCATAAACATTTAAGGGAATGTTACGTGAAATTATCAAAATCCTCTATTAAAATCAATTATTTTTTCAACAGATACTTTGTCATCATAAAAAACTTTTGTTTATGAATCTTGTAAAAATATAGTTGTAATGGATATTTAATATGACATATTTTCAAGAGTTATGTATATCTTAATTCAATATTTGTTAGTAAAACATATTTTTTAAGTTAAAGTACCTGAAATATTTCAACGTCTAAGAAGGTCCAATCTCCTTTCGTCATTCCAAGTTCATGTGCAGCCAACATAAATTTTCTTACTAAAACACCTCGCACAGAAAGAATAACAACTAAATTTTGTAAATTATTTTAGAAAATAGAATCCCATATTTTAAAGTAGTAAATTACCCCTGGCATACATGGAAGCATCCTTAAGATAGCTATCGTAATGTTCCTCCTCGTTTCCATTAAGTTCTCTTATAAAGCTAAGTAATCCTTCCTGCTTAAGTCCATATTCTAAATTTTTGCCTGTTATTTGAAGAGTTTGATTAATTTACAAGTTGTATTATCTTGTTATTAAGTTACCAACTGTCAGCGAAAAGAGATCTGACCGATCTAATAACAAGGCCACATGCTTCCAATTAAATTGACGAAAGACACTAGCAAAGACTAGTTTGAGTCGGCACTGGCAATATGACATCCGCGTTAAGGTTGGATACTTTGTTTTATCTTTAAACATTCCCTTTAAATATTTGAAAATAGAAATGTAATTGCATTTCTATAATTCCATAATAATTACAAACTATATTTATTTTACCGTGCTTTCATTTTTCCACTTGTGTATTTTTCCCAGTATTCCTGAAGAAACAGACAGTTCCCCTTCAGAAGGAGGCTGAAGGTAAATAAATTTATTGAAGTGTAATTAATACAACGAATATAAACAAATTAACAATTAAATATTTTCCATATGAACATATGCCTCTTTTTTTATGTAACACAATTAGAATCACTTAAATAAATTGCAAAGAATCGATTTTCCATCATTTAAGCATTTTGGAGTTATCGTCCATTAAAAACAATTAAAGCCATAAAATTAAGTATTACCCTAACGTTAAATGAGCTTCTCGTTGCAATTAAATTACAAATATCATTGAAACTATCACCTGCAGCGATTTATCTTTAATTAATTTAATTTGCATTTGCCTGCGATACCACGAAGCTGCTGCATTCGAAGTAAAAAGCTTTAATTTACTTTAAATGTCCTTTTTGATTCAGAAATCCTTGAAACTGTTGATTACGCTCACACGTTAACTTAGACGGTCGTTTAAGAATTAATGTAGAAAGTGTTCAAAGTGACCCCCATTTTGACCAATGCACAATGCTCGCTCTTCGTCTTAAGGGCCTTAGAATTCTGTTGCCTAAATTCGATCTAATTCTCACTGTTTCGTAGCCGAAATTATTTTTTCCAACAGCTGTGAGGTTT
This sequence comes from Philonicus albiceps, assembly GCA_963969385.1. NCBI lineage: Eukaryota > Metazoa > Arthropoda > Insecta > Diptera > Asilidae > Philonicus > Philonicus albiceps. Next base: position 35,894,199 of record OZ017773.1, read on the forward strand.
AAGTTTAATGGCAGACATTTTTTTCTAGTTCTATTTCTAGTGACTCCACAAAAGTGTTATTAACTTTTGACGGACTAAAGGTATTGACATGGTTCTTTTTTTATTTAAAAGATATCTATATTGGAACAGTTCTTTACGAATCACCCTGTACATTAAAAATTGTATCAGATTAAATATTTTCGAATCATCATAATCTGTCCTTCTATACTTGGGCGCGCCAGGACTAAATTCGATATAATGGAATTATTTTTTTACAAATCAATTTCAAATTTTCAATGATATTCGCAAAAAGTAGAGTAGAGAGTGTAGAGTTTTTTAATGAAAAGTAGACTAATTTGAAAACAAATTAAAATTTGCATAAAATTCAACAATAACTTTGAAAAATAATCGAATGGATTTTAACAATCTTGGCAAATCCTATGCATTTTCATGTTCACGAATGTTTTAACTAAAAAACAAATATCGATATAATTTTCAATTTAATTATCACCAAACAAACAATTGTGTTTCCATTCCAGTTACCGTGATCTCTAATTCAGTTAGTTGGTCATGATAATGCTCAGTATTAAAACTAATTTTAGATGAGCCATTGCAGCGCAAGCCTTTGTTGCCCTTCAGTTAGACAGACACGAAGAGCACGTGCCAATAGTGGGTTAATTGCACACTCTTATGCAAATGAACTCACCTGGTCGCCCATTCCCGTTATTATGGGTGTATTCCAATACGCTGCTAATCTTGCGACAGGTTCAAGTGCAAAGGCACATGCAGGTCCAATAAAAGCAATTACATCATCTCTGAAGTGCATATCTGCAGCTAATCCAGGGGCCATGGCACCCGAGCATGAGGGATAACTAAAAGAATTAAATTAAAATAATAAGTTTTTCAAAAAATGTAATATGTTATGATTTTTTTTACAGAATTTTAAAACTTGTCTTTACAAAAGCTAACGATATGTCTTAAGTGCATAGTATTTCAGATGAAATTCGGCACATCGAGCCGTAGTAGCTGCTTGAGAATGTTACAAAAAATTGTATTAAATTTTGTTGACCGAAGTAGTTAGTTAGTTTCCAATAAAAAGGATTTAAAATTCGAAGCAGTGCTTTGGAAAAGCAAAAATACTGCAGGCAAACGACATGAACCATTATGATAAAAGATACCTTGGTTCATGATAAGTCGGTACAAATTAAAATTAAAAACGAAAGCTAATGGTAAAATTGAATTACATACATTATTGGCCTCCAATGTTAATTTTTATATCTGCGTTGAACGTAGGTGAGTTCTAGATATTTTTAAAATATGTAATAAAACGTTTGTTTAATATCTTTTAAATAAGAAGGAATGTGCGAATTATATATACCGATATACCGAGTTTTGAATACAAGGTTATTTTTTAAAATGTGTATTAAATATTGAAATGTAACCGACATTTTTAGGGACAGTTTAGTTGAAGAAAGTATATTACCTAAATATTCGAAATTGGTCGTACATTTCTGAAATTCTTCAGAAATTCTACCTACGAATTTTGATATTTTGTGATTCTGGATTTTTCCAAGTATTATTCCTCTTATCAAAAGTAATTAAAAATATTTTAAATATTTCTTAGATTTCGCAATTTAAATTAATTTTTAAATCAACCCATTAATTAATTTATATTTGATTAATTTCTGATTAGATTTTGAAAACATTTACTTTTTGCTTCTGATTTCTGTCAGTTACAAAATTCTTGTTGTAATATCAAAACCGAAGCTATAACCGAAAATGTATCTACCGAAAATCCTTAATTTGCATTTCAATAAAACGAATTAGGCTTAGTCTTAGTTCGAGAAAGTCACGTGTTGAATTTGCAATTGTTCTATTAATTAAACAGGGCATAAGCAGGCTTTGTAGCATGTCTTCTCCCGAGCGTAAATAACTTAATGCAAATGGTTAAACCAATTAATTCCAAGTAATTAAACCCGTATAAATGGTGATCTTGAGCGTCGTCAAGAAAAGAATGTTTAATGATCAAATGGACCATTACGAGGGCACCAAAGGCCCCTCTACACGAATGCACCTTACCTCGCCTGGACCTTTTTCAAGCGAATCCTGTGAGATTTTAAAAATTCCTCGTTGACACGCTGCAGGGCAAGGTCAACGGCAGGTCCGCACCGCTCCAGGTCGAACGGGGAGTCTGTCGGAATTGAATTGAAGCGGCAGGACAATGAATTTTCTCATTATCGTCAGCAATTTGTGTCCTTACCTAAATGGGACGCCATCAAGACCCCGACGTTGAAGAAGCGGAAGCCCATTTCATCGTACTCAAGTTCACGCTTGGGGTGCTTCCAGTTGTTCAGGGTCTCTGGAGCGCCTGCGGGGGTCGTTGAGTTACCGTCGGAGTTTCCATAAGTCTCCCAAAAATCATTGCCGGGGGTGGTGCGTCTGTGCTCATGTAGAACTGAGTAAACGTGGACAGAAATAAGAAACCGAAACCAAATGACCAGGAAGAGATTAATTTGCATCTTAAGGCGGCGTATGTCTTTTCATTTATCTAATGGATGTTGCTTTTCCTACAAACGCAGGCGAGCCAGCACCGTGACTTTCTGCATTCCCATCATCTAGAGGGATTTCATTGGTAAATTTCTGCAAATAGAGATTTTAAAAATATTATACATAAATTTCAAAAACACATATTTACTATAGGGGTTTTGAGAGCCAAAAGAAAGCATATTTTCTACATATAATTTTTTTTTAAACCCAGTGGTATAAAGTTGTTCTGGACGAAGTGAAGGAAATGAGGCTTTCAAACCATCTAGTGGGTATTAGACAGATTTTTGATAAAATCATCAGCATGCATCTTATGCATCAGTCCAGCATAATTTGATCGACATTTTGGACATGAAACACGTCGCAGCTCAACTCATCCCAGATTTATGGGAAGACAACTCATGGATTTTTCACCATGATAACGCTTTGCCGCATCCATCCCTTATTGCCGTATGGCCCGTTTGACTTGGTTTTTTTTCTATGATTCAAATTGCGGCCCCGGAAAAAACGTTTTCAGTCCGTAGAAACAATAAAACAAAATTTGGTGAAGGCCCTCAAAGTCATCTCTTTAGTCGCTTATGAGAAGGGTACGAAAGTTTAGCAAATACGTTGGCGAATGTTTCGGATCATATGGACAAATGTGTGATTTTTTTTATCATCATCAAAGTAGTAGGATTAGAAATGTTAAAAAAGGAGTACTTTTCGGATTTCTCTTGGAGATTGCTAGAGTAATTAGATTGAAGTTTCCTTTAACTGAAACATAAAAATTTGCATTTCGAGAAACTTTCCTTATTTTGTTTTATTTTAAAACACTGATTCATAGCTGTTATATAGCGTCAAAAAAAAAAAATAACAAATCGTAGTAAATCTGGTTTCGGTCGAAATATATCGAAAGAATGGTAGGTATTAAAGTATTTAACAAAAATAGCTTCAAGCGTTTTAAAAGAATAAATTTTTGACAAAGTAATCGAAGTGTGAATTGAAAACAAAAAAATTGGCAATTTTAGATTTATTGATTTCAACATATTGTTGGTACTACACTTCAAGAAATTCAGTAATTCCTAATACTCGATAAATTAAATGTCTGCCAGATATTCTTGATATTAAAAACTTTGAAAAAATGTAAAAGAAGTCACTTTTTGTCTTTGCTAGGTGTAAGAATTAAGCAAGTGTCCTTTTTTAAAAAAAATTGTGACTATTAACACTTTCACGTTCGTTTATTCTACAAATGTTTTGTTCCCTACCATCGTTATTTTAAGTCTCGGTTCGTGTATGAAACGTATGTTATACTATTGGGTATTTAACCGACGTTATCACACGTTCGTAAAGTAAAATAGTTCAGCATTTTAATTTTTACATATAGTAATTGCTTTTGAATTTGTCGACTTAGAAACTTTATTCAACATAAACTTTATGAAAGAATAATTTTAAAATTATATTTTCTGTAGATTATCAAAGCGCATGCGAAAGTTTTTTATTACAACCAAAAACGGCACAACTCTAATATACATTCAGCGCTAATTAAATGTAAAAATTTACCAATAATGAAATAATAAAAGCCTGCCAAAAATTAGTCACACAAATGAGGACTCTCCTTGATAAACCTAAATAGGATTTTCTACGAAAAATCTCTTTGAATATAGTTAATGATCACATTATTTAAAAATGTTATACTTTTAAATATTTCCCTTTTTTCCTATTTTTAAAAACTATTTTTTTCACAATTTTGTGTGAAATATTATTGGAAGTATGTATACGTTACTCATATTATCGTTGAAACTAAATATATAGGAAATCTAGTAATGATATTAAGTTTTTACTTTTTAAAAAAATTACAATTTAGAAAAAGAAATTTGTATTAAATTTTTCTCGATCGTTTCATATTTAAGGGCAATTAATGAAATATTCTAAAATAATTTATGTTGCAGGTAAGAAGACCATTTACAACGAATATTAAGCAATTCACAAACTATAGTCCTTAATCTTTTAAAACTCACGTGCCCGCAATTAGCCTCTACAGGCACTAATTATTAAAAAGGGGAAACTGATTTCATGTTATGTATTGATTTAATTTATATCGACAGTATTTCAGTAAACAACAAAATGTTGGAAACATAATAATTAAGCTCTAGAAAAACCTGTGATGGATAAATATAACTTTTCCAAATTTCAAAGTTAAACATCTCGAAAAGTACAAACAACCGACCAATATTGTTCTTATATTTGTCACATTTGACGACAAATGAACATTTGTTCACGATTTTACTAAAATCCGTGAGGAAACCTCAAACTCAAACTGTTCCTTTACAAAAAAAGGAAATAATACTACATATTTGACCCTAACTTAACACATTTTAATTTGATTCAGTTCAAATAATTTTAATTTAGTACATTTCTAAGTTAAGAGGTTTTGGTCTAGAGGGGTTAAGATGTGGAAATATTAAAATTGTTCTAAGTGTACACTTTGTGTAATGCTTCAGTTTCAGAATTATTTTTCAAAATGTGTAATTTTTATTGTTTCAGTTAGAAAATAATTACACCATCTACTTATTTTTCAATTATGTTATCGCACATATGTATAAAACTGGTCACATTGAAACAGAGCTCAATATTTATTGAAAATTATAGGTGCATAAACACCATATGTACAAATGAAAAAGCAAATACCCAAAAGGGGTTGATTTTAAATTTTTCTTTTAGGCGCAAATCAATCAAAAATCACAACATATTATAAAACAAAGTCCCCCGTCGCGTCTGCTGCCTGTATATTCGCGATTGAACGCGGATAAACGGATTTTGCTCCGATTTTTACAATTAGAGGCGATTGAATCACGAGGAAAGTTTAGATGTATAATTGATGAATGTTTTGTGTAAATTAACCGACGGCGATGAAATCCGTAAGGGGTTCGCAGAGTTTTAATCATGAATATTTAATTGATATTGGAAGAGAGTTTAATTAGCTGCAGACAAAGTCGCGGGGAATAAAACTAGTTAAAAACAAGTAAATGGGGAACAGTTCTTTACACTTTTCTCAATAGGAAATATCGATCTTTTCTTTCATTTTTCTATGGAGCTATTTGAAAACACAATTTTTTATTTTCGTTTTTATTTCATTTACTTATTAATTTTTTATTCATTATTGCTTAGTTAAAATCTGGTACTAAAAATCAATTTAATTCATTATAATAAAAAAAACTGTTTTCATGTTAAATTTTTTTATAGCGATATATCTTTTTGATGTTCAATTAATTTACAACAAAAAATTTTGATATTTTTATTCATAGCACAAAATGCTCGCAACTAATTTTGTTCGATAACAATATACAAAAAGAGCACATTTAATATTTAGTTTAGTACTGTTCGAAAAACTTTTCTTCATTATTTTGGTTATTTTGATAGTACTTTTTATATAGATCCGAAAACTAAAAGAGTTTAATTTTGAAATTCCCTTTGAAAATTAAGGAATCGTTATTGAAGATTATAAGGGATTAGAAATAGAAACGTAAACTAAAGAAATAATAAATAGCAAAATAAAGCAAACCGGGAATTTCGTAATTTTAAATAAATTCAAAAATTTTAAAAGCATAATTTTTGTTTTTCAAAAAATGAACTTCCTGGAAAATTTGGTTTTTTTAATATGCACCATAATCTACGAAAACTAAACAAATAACAACAGTTTTGCTCAGTGTTATCTAAAAGTTAAATTTTGATACTTAAACTTATGTACATATGTTACGAATATATCTTTATTTTAATTTAGTCGTTAGAGTATAAGATGGTAAAATATACTTACCATTTCGAATTAAACATTCTCAAAACATTCTCCTTAAAAATCTGAACAAATTTCTTTGTTAACTGAACGCTTGGAATTCAAAACACTATAACTTAATTTAACGAACTTTCTACAGTTGCTATATTCGCACACTTGAGGAAAGTGGAACTTGAACTTGCACTTTGCACAGTCCCTTTCTAATCTGCTAGCACTTCGGAGGGCAGAACCTCTCTAGGACAACTGCTGGTGAAACTCGGGCTCAGAATAAAGCCGGGCTGCTGATTGAAGAATGACATTGCTCCTGGGCGGTCGGAGCCTTTTAAATCTCTGGCAGAGGGCCTGGCTAAGTGGCGCAGGAATTGGAGTGGGTCTCATCACAATCGCCCTTTATCTCCGCCATGGCATCCGTAGCTGAGTACCCCTGGTTTGCATGTTCAAATTGCCATCGGGGCCGGTGGGGATCTCATCACGGAATGTATTTGCAGCGATTACGGGCTACTGGGCACACTAATAGGCGACACTAGGCGAAGGCGACGTCTTTGCCTGGGCTGCACTCGTCCTGAGCAATCTGCGGATGTGAACGGGAGGGCTACCGCGGTACTCTCGCGTGACGCAAGGAAGGGTATGCGCAGGACTCGGGGCTCGGGAATGAGGGAATCCCCGGGATAGAGGATATGTGAAACCTTTTTGCAGGGCAGCTGGGTTGCGCCCACTTGTTGATTGCTCCTTTCCTTTAAGAAACATCCCTAAACCTGCTTACCTCTTACGAGTTAATGGTTCATGGTTTAACTTTAAAGCAAATCAAGGGTAATTCATTCAGAATCACAAAATTAGTTTTGATTTGGCTTCCATTTAAATTCGATGTGTTAAACATAATTTGAGTTTTTCATTACAATATTTTTAATTTTAAATAATTTAATTACAAGTACTTGGCAGACCGAGCTTGATCGGAAATAAAAAGCGCACGAACATAAAAAGTAAGTATAGTTTTACTAAAATCTGAAAAAAGAACCGGCGAGCGTTTTATTCTTTCTCCACCCAGCGATTCGCGCTTTTCCATCACCTCAGTCACACTTTTATGTTTATATAAAGCTTTAAGATTCCCATTTTTCATAACAGAGTACTAGAAAAAGTTTGATTTTTACTGTCCGCTGCAATTTATAATTTATGACAACGTCTTTATAAGCTCCTAGCTCGAAAAATCCCATTTATTAATTATTATGACAATCTATTGAAGTATAAAATTTGATGAAATACCATCTTGAATTCCAAATTTTCCCAGAAATGAGACCTATCTAAATCGATTTATTATCTCCAAAAACCCCTGTATACCAAATTTCATCGAAATCCATTGAAGATAACATTTTAGAAATATTTAAATTGGAGTTCTCTCAAATATAAGACCTAACTAGGTCGATTTTTTGCCTCCGAAAAGCCTTCTATTGTAAATTTGATCTAAATCGTTCTAGTCGTTTTCGAGAACGCGATTATACCATAAATATACAAATAATGCACGTTTTATAGTAGAAGATAAATATAAACATTTTGTCGTATTCTAAAAGACTATAACTTATATTTTATTTGAATTTGAATACTTTTTTCACCAATTGCTGTGTTTATTGAAAACATAAATTTTGTTAATTTCAAATTCAACTCAAATCATACCTAAACAATAGTAAAATTTAGTTCCCGCGCTTCATATTTCTGTTCTCTGTTCTGTTAGTCAACTTTTGTTAAAACCGATATGTTTTCACGAACTTTAAAAAGGTCATACTAAGATTTCAAAGTCTTTTGGAATTCGCTAGTATTTGATTGATCTACCAAAATACCTAAATATAAAATTTTATTATAGTACTTTTGTCTATTATTAACAATTTTCTGTGTAATTTTATAAAAGTGATGATTGTAGACTAACATTTGTAACTAAAGTGTTCCAAGATTAAATATTAATTTCTAACATGTATGTTCTTTTAAAATTACTTAGTTAAATTGTTTATTTAAATTTAACGTTTTTTAAACTAAGTTTCTATCTATTCCCATGGCTGTAAAGATTGTTTAAATTATATCTGAGAAGCTCATGACCCTATTTTGAGCAGGGAGTGGTTTACCTTAAAGTGGTCGGGTAGTTTAGAGTAAAAATAAAACATTTTTAAGAACGTTTCTGAAAGCGACCGTTGGATAGAGAATAATTTGTCGATTACATATCGTCAGGGAATAACTCCGTATGGTTTACAGATGGCCCGCTGGCAAGCAGTCTAACCAGTGTACCGATCCACGGAATACCTGCACATATCCATTTCTATAGGAAGATTTACGACACACATGTGCCTATATTGCCTATATTATACAGGAAAAAGACATTCGGGAGAAGAACTTATTAATTTTCTCAGATAGTCAGCCCTTGACTCGATCCTCAAGAATCGTTAGCGAATGCAAAAATTTACTAAATCAAATCGCCGTTGCAAATAACGTAGCAATCATATGGGTCCCTGGCCACAGCAATACCTTTGGAAACGATACTGCAGACCTTCTGGCCAAAGAGGAGTCAAGCAAACCCATGATAGCTCAAGGTTCCTTTAACCCCTAACCTCCAGCGTATATAAAGTAAAACATCACAACAAATAACTCTAAATTTTCTTTTGAAGACATCGTTAAGTTTTAGGGCTGTTATACAATTTCATCCCTTTATATGTATATTAAAAGAATTTTGTTTTGTATTTTACTCTTAGCGTTTTTATATTGAAGATTTCCACTGCGAGAACCTTTAAGAGAGGATTTATCACCAAAATTGCTTTTAATTTTAATAAGGTGACCTAAACATCCATATTTTTCGCCTATTTAATAAAAATCGCTTCTGGGACCTAATTATGAGAATAAAATGAATCGAATCGCTTCGTTTCGTCTGTTTATAGCTGAAATGCATGCATAATTTTTGATCAGGAAATTTTAGCTATTCAGCTGCTGCATGGAAACGAAGTGATTCGTTTCGCACAATGGGGTCTCTGATTTAATACTTCTAATCAGCATGAAAAATAAATTTTCATATTCAGAAACTTATTTTTATTGTTTTTTCTAATCTTTTTATACTCGTAGAAGACGTTAATTTGCATTCGACGGCTTATACTGAGCTCACGATTAAAATGGTTCCTTCCGATAAGATCGTAGAATACTTTTTTCCAAAAATTTGTAACTCGTTGTTTAGTTTTTTTAGCAATATACAATAATAATAAATTGTTTGGACTCTACGTTTAAGATTTAGGCATTGATCTTTAACCCTTTGCGGACGCAGTCACCTGAAGAGCGACCGTGGCTATGGACGAAAGTAATTAGTGAACGCAATTAAGAAAATATACTCTTTAAACATTAGCATTATAAAAACTTAAATTTTATTTAACACTAAAATTATCGGCGCGCAAGCTGCACATTTAATTTACTTTCAAATTTGAATAAATAATTATTAATGGAAAAAGGTTTTTGAATATGTCGTAATTCTCAATTATTAATTATTAATATTATTAAACTTAAATCAGAAGAGAATTACAAAAATACACAATTAAATGAAGGTAGGAATTGAGTACCAGTCAAATTGAGTGGTTCTGGTTGTTCTAGTGTTAAATACAACAAAATTTGGTGAATTTCACCATTTCATTTCAGTAGTTCAATTTACAACCTTACGACTAAATTCTGTCCGCAACTCTGACTAAAATTGGGCGGCTATTTACCGACACTGATCCGCAAAGGGTTAATGCCTAAATTGCTATAACATAGGATTTTGAACAGGTCAATTTTGGGGTTCAAAATGGCCGAATCAAGAAACTTAAACTTCAAGGATTGCTATGAAATTTGGTACTATTCAATATACGACTATAATTCAATGCTCATAGTTTTTATGTAGGTCACCGCTGTTAATTTAGTTTTAGTAAGTTTAGTAGTTTTTCTGCTTACTGTTGCCTAAATTACTTTAAACTTTACCCTATAACTATAATTTGTTCGAAGTTAAACAAATAAAATATGCAGTTGTATTTTCGATATGGTACTCGTATAATATTAAATTATCCAAAAAAGAATATATTTCTCAATAGCTCACAAGTAAGTAAGTTTGTTTTTATTTCCCTTTTGTTTGCATGACTCTTTTTTTACCTAGTCTAGCTAGTTTCTAGTTTTATTTTAGTGTCAATTTAAATACCATTATGGCTTGTATTAAGCGAAAATAAATAAATTAGAATTATACTTTAAATTACTCTTACCCCAAGGTATGAAGCATAACAGGATAAAGCAGGTATTTTGTTTTGCTTACATAACTTCATAATTTGGCAATTATTTTGGAATAGTTTTATTGGAAACAACATTATGAGCAAAGCCTCCGAGAAGCGATCTTTAAATAACATATAAAAATTTTGGAAGCTGCTTACTTTAGTTACGGTTTGGGTAGTTCAATTGGTGGCACGCCTATAAAGAAATAATTTTAATAATTTATTAATCATTCATCTGAAATGAAAAAACCCTCGTTTCACCAACAAAACAAAAATTGAAAAATAATAAAGATTAAAATACCAGAATCATTGTATTTATCTTTATTTATGTAATGCATAATTATCCAGTTTTCAAATATACAACCGCAAACTGAACGATTAAATCACAAGATAAATTACTGAAAAAAAAATCCAATAAAATATTGCTAAATGTAAATATATTAATAAAAAATATAGTGGTATAATGGCCTTTTTCCTTTTCAATTGGACAATTCAATAATTACATCAATTCGAATTGTACATAATATAAAAATGTTACCAAATGTGATGCTTAATTAAATCGAATATTTTTAAGCATTGCACTCGCATATGCGCTTTGGATGTTATCCTGCATTAAACATAACTTCGCAGGATTTTTATTTCTAGAGTGTACAAAAGCTTTGGTATCAGCTAGGAGGTAAAAAAATTACAGACATATCGCTTACCTAATTTAATTCAAATAGCTTTGTTAAGTTGGTCGTAATCTATTGCTTAAAGCATACCGGAGTTTGTGTGCAGCTACTATTGCTTTAATAATTGTTTTCTTCTTTTTGTTTTAACTATCTTAAAATCACTACCATAAATTGAAGGCGCTTTTTCAGGATTGTTTTACATTATACGTGTTATTTTTTCCAGTTTTCTGCATGTGACTCTGCTTAATTTTACTCTCACCCGATTACGGTTACATCAACAATGCGTATGCGTCGGCATATGTATGTGACCATGTCAGCGCGTTAGATTATAAAATTTTAACGACTGAACAAGTTTTGAAAAATGCACTAAAAATGCATATAAATCGTGCAAATCGTACAGTGTATTAAAATTGTTTGAAGACCGATAATAATGGAATAAACTTAAATATTATACGTACTGTAAAGTATTAAATCAAATAATAATAAGACTTTGGTAAGCATACTTAATGTAACATCAAATTTAAATTTAAGCGTACAAACATAAATTAATTGCAATTTCCTTTTGTAATCGGATGCTGTTTTCTTGCTGTTATGGCTTAGTAACTTTCAAGAAGAAATGGTTCGTTGATTTAATGTTGAATAACCTTAATTTAGAGTACATTTGCACAATTTCACATATATATTATATTTCTGTGTCGTTTTATGAAACCAAATGTGCTATTTTAATTTTTTACACATGCTATTTTTATACCTATTATTGGCTTATTTAAACTTTTTTTAATGAAGCAATTTTTATTACGTTTTCATACACGAAAAAATCATTTGAAAAGAAACAAGGAAGTAAAAATAAACTGCTTTTTTGCATAGATATTTTTTCTGAGCATTATTTATTATAATTTTAATTAGAAAACTAGCTCCAGGGAGGTTTTCCAAAGAAATTTCGTTAATTTTTATGGCAATATGTACTCTTAAAGCCGATTCACTAAATAGCAAAAATATTTTAATTTTATTTTTTTTAAATAGCTTAAATTTAGAGCACTGCGAAAATCAAATCCAATTAACCTGTGGTTAAGCAAAGGATGTGGCTAATTGGAACTTATAAAACCGGCTCATAGGCATTTTAAAATTACAGTGCTTGATTTTTAAAGGTTGAATTTGAAGATGTAAAACTATTTTCGGAACAAACTACAAAGAAATCAGGTTGTTTTAAGTCAGTTTTATTCGCAAAAATATGATCCTAGTTTCACGCGTGATGTTAATCAATTTCTAGATTAACGTTAGATAACTAAACATTCGTATGATAGACTACCGAACCCTGCCAGTTTTGCAAATCCGATTTGTTCTCACACACTTTTAACATCCACCAATATTGCAAATGCCACTTTTCAATGTTTTAATTCAAATTTTATAATCTTAATTCTTAATTTAGACTAATTTGGTTGAAATAAAGAAAGGAAATATAAAAATATTCATGTTTTTAATTTGTAGTCTATGAAACGATTGCTTAGTTACAAAGCAACACTGATTTAAATTTAGTTAGTCTAGAGTTAAAGTGTAAATAGCCCGCTGATATTTCCTGTTCAGAAGAACATTAATTCGAAGAATAAAGGAAAACTTTGGAAAAAGAAAAAAGAAATTAAATTATACCAAGTAAACAGTGGTGGAAATATGTAATTCAATTCGAATTAAGCCGAAACGAATTCCAATGGCTAAATGTTGAATTGGGCCCTTCAGCTATTATACGAGTATTCAAAACCAGTTAAATGATTTCAGCTCAGTTTCGCTTCACCCTGTATGTTTATACGAACCGGGCTTTTATGAGTTTCTTCTTGTGCGTTTTTAATTAAAAGTGCTGTTTGTTACACACTTTTTATGTAAATGATTACCCCGAAAACGTGCACTACTTTAACTTGTTTTTTTAAAATAAATTCAAGAAAATTTATTATTTTTTTAAATTGTATCAGTGGTTAACCCATTTAGAAATTAATCGAAAAAAATTAATGAGTTTTCCTTGCTCTACTGAAGTACATATTTGGATTTGTGCGTTTACAATGTTCAGCATTTAAAATGAATAGGTACTTAGAATTTAAAAATCCTATCCTTTGCGAGATATTTAATTTTAAAAGTTCAAAACAAACAGTTTTTACAGCCTTTCGTTATACATAATTCTAAAATAATCATGATATTTTTCAGTCAGAATAGTTACCAACGTAAAACTGATAAAAATATGATATAATTTTATTAAAATAAAATTTAAAACAAATATTTTCTTAATTGTTATTCATATTTTCCTTTCAGAAGTTCTTCTTATATTTCTCAGCATTGAATAGAAAGCAAATTTTCTAAATATTTGTCGTGAGAAAAAGAATTGCATTTTTAAGAAATCTTAAGTGCGTAAATCACTTTATTGCCTAGATTCAGAAACCATGCTTTGTAAATCAAAGTGAATCCGCATCCTTCAGCTTATTTTAAAAAATGTTAACATAAAGTTCATAGTAATTTCCTTTATCACAGACAAAGTCTCTCAGTATGTTGAGCTTTGATAGCTAGTAATTTTTTGTTGGTTTTCATATATATTCATGATCTCAAATTTTAAATTTTTTTTTAACGGAGTATGTATTTCAATATTTCTTAAGGTCTATTAGAGTTTTAATTTTTTAATCGGATTTTCTATCCTGACTTCTCTTGGTATATAATTTACAATGTTTGTGTTATTTTAATAACTGACAAAGGAACTTAAGCAAACTTTTCTTTAAGATTAAAAAAAACTAAATGTTTACAAAGTATAATTGAACTGCCAAGACATGAATTTTGATTTCCTACTTTTCTACATTTTCGCAAATTGTTTAATGATTTACCTCAAGGATCATGGAACCGTGCTTGATTACGAAAATTTTAAATGTGTAAAAAAAGCAATATTTACTTATTTATTAATAAAATTAAAGAATGCCACTATATCTTAAAATCCGATACAAATTTCAAACCTTATAAAACATAAACAAAAATTAAAAAAACTAACGACCAGACCAAGCCATCTTTTCTTGAAAGTTAAAAAATTGATGTTACTTTAAGGAAATAACAAAAACTGTTTGAAATAGAACAAAATTGTAGTTAAACTAAACTATATAAAATAAAATAAAATAAAATACATTAGCATGTAAAAAAAACCGACAAGCTGGTCCAAATAAATTCGATAACACTGAGCGTTTATATCAATGCTCGAAAATAAACAACTCAGAGATTCGTAGCAACCATAGACGATAATAAAATAATTAAAAATCATACTTACGATTACAGGTTACATAACACTAACCTTACATCCTAAGCTAGTGGCTAACAATTTTCAGTAATAAATTCAACCAATAAAAAATAACAGCCTTTCACTTCCACACGTCTGACGGTCACCTCCTAAGAACTAGTGTGGTCTTTGGACATTCCCCAAAAACTCTCCAAATGTGTTTCCCCTAGGATGATAATTGCAGACTACCAGCACCTTGCCCCGCTTGGTCTTCGCCATGCCCACCCCCAATTCCTGAGTTGATTTCCACACCATTTGAGTGAAATGACCGGCCTTGAAGAGGCCCCTAGGCTCCACGTGATAGTTGTGCTCCTTATTTTCCTCGTACCACGATCGACAAACGTCTCTGGGACTTGCTTTTGCGTTGCGATCGGAGGACCATAAGCAGTAAATATTTTCCCCATAAGTGCAATTTGGACGGTATGCAAATCGGTCTTCTCGAGCCAAAGTCTCAGCCCAGTCCTGAGATAAATTGCAGAGCTCAAGGCTTAATCTGAAAAAAGTCACCTATTTTTATTAATACCTAATGTGAAAATCGGTCATTCCATAAACAACTTCATGTTTTCTGGTTTTGTTTACGATTTTGTATTTACTCTAACATACCATTTATGTTTATTTTACAATCATTTTTAAACCTTTACTTACAGTTCGAAGCAACTGTTTTGAACAAAAAATTAAAAACTTTCAATGCAAGATACAACATTTTTGTAAACCAAAATATATTGAAAAATATAAAAGTTGAGTGTAAAACTGCTAGTTATTAATTTTATGCAGAAATGCCCAAAAAAAAAAAATCGGGAACATTAACTTTGTTGTTTATATATTCCCAGCCCAATATGGCTTTTGTTAATATCGTAAACCGTAATACCTTAAAGCTGCAGTTTTCGAGATACTCGTACATACGAAAAACTTCATTTTATCCCCTTTATACTAGCAGCGCAACAAAGTTTCCAGGTTTTTTCGATCAATGAGAAATGAAAAATTTCAAGAGAAATACAAAAAAGTAGCGTCCCTCGCTATCTACACATTTTTGGCATCTCTCTGGAGAATACCACAATGATAAAACGATATGTCCTTGGGCCGAAACCATTCATCCAACCAGTTTTGAACTTCTTCGAAATTGAGAAAGTGTAGCCCTGCTAAGCCATGCGCCATAGACTGGAACAAGTGATAATTTAAGGGGTCAGGTCTGGCGGTGTTCTGGACAATGGAAGTGCAATGGCATGGAGCGTCGTCGTACATATTGCAATAATGCTCGTTTGCGTCTTGTGTCCCATTCTTGCCGTTTTTCGAGCAATACATGTTTCAGATTGATGTTTTACTGTCGGTAGCGATACCCATTGACAGTTTCGCCCAGTTTCAGCAGCTCATAGTGCACGATTCCTTTCTTGTCCCACTAAACGGAGAGCACTGTCTTCTTTCCGAAGAGATTTGGCCGTAACATCGATGTTGATGCTTCCCCAGATGAAAATCACAATTTTTTGCGTTTGAAATTCTCAAAAAAATATCCACTTCTCTTCTCCAATAACAATTCGATGCAGAAAGCTCTTTCTTTCATGCCGTAAAAGGAAAATTTCGGAAGTAGCTCTTCGATTTTCCATTTAAATTTTTACCATAGTGTGTAAACGTTTGGAAATAGTTTCAATGTTTTTTAGGCTTCCGGAGCGCTTTTTCTTGATGCATGTTCGCCGTAAGCCTCCTCAAGCAAATGACGTGCTCTAATTGCATTTTTGTTCAAGTTACAGAAGAAAAGTAAAGCTTCCCGCAAATGCTGTTTATTTGGTACAAACAACTGTCCACGCTATAAACAAAACAGAACTTTCGACATATATGTCGACTACATGTATCGTTATTACCATATTACCATCCATGTGTGAAACCCAGAAACTTAGTTGCGCACCTCGTACATATTTTTTGTAAAACATTATTTATACCGTGGAAGTTATTTCCTAAAGGGATTCATTATGTCCTAATTCAATGTTTTGATTTTGAATTCGGACTGTAAAAATGATGATAGACTCGTCCCGATTTTTCTCGTTTTACCTTTGAATTTTTCTAAAACTTGGTCTAATAATTGCTTTTTTTGGGATGCTAATTACAAAATTGATATTTATTAATTACATAATGGCGTCCTCAGAGTCACTATTTACAAATTTGCTACAAGATTGAGAAGTGGAATTTTGCGCCGCTTTAAATCTATTATTTCGAATTTCAGAAAACTAGCTTTTAATCAGCGATCAACGAGACGAGAAGATTCGTTTTATAATGCTATATGTATGTATATAATCTCAAATTGTTCAGATGGCCGGCTTTGTAATCAGTGACCTTAAAAACCTCTGGATATTAAATTTCAAGTAATAATATTGTATTACCAAAAAATTTGGCTATTTTATATGTTCTGTGGCTTAGGAAAACACCGAAGAAAATGTTCACTTTTCCCCTATTTATGGAATAACCGATATGTTTAACATACCTAATTTCTGGCACTCCATGTTTTTTTCGGTAAAAATTGTGAAATTTGAGAACTTTGCATGCGAATTCACTGAATTCCTCACTGAATCCGTTAGAAGACACAGAGGTATCAGCCGAATCAGGTACTTTATCTATTATAATTTTGGGAGCAGAAGGGAAGCCACCTAAGGGCGGAACATTAGAAGCAAAGCTACCAATGAAATTTCCTGGCGGGTCATAGTTTGCCACAACCACCACCTGTCCGGATTTGCTCCTCGCCATTCCAACCCCAAGTTCGCGACTGTCTTTCCAGACAACCTGCGTAAAGTGACCAGATCTTAAAGTTGTGGGCTCTTTTCCAAAAACGTGATTGTCCACTTCACTGTACCTAAAATAAGAAAGAATAATTTAAATAAAAATCTTTATCCGCTTTAAAATTTGAATACCAATGCTCCACAGGTTCGCGCCCATCGATCGTAATGCCATGGGGTGAAGAGGTCCAAGTGCAGAATATGTTTTCCCCATAAGGTGAATTACTTCTGTGAATGGGATTTCCTCGATTTGCTAAATTCGTAGCCCATTCTTCGGCGAATTTACAAAGTTTGTAGCTTAATTTCAGAGGGGGAACTCCATGCTTTCTGCGATAATCATTGTGACCTCTGAGGCATTCTAATTCGAAATCGCCGAAAATAGATCGCTTACTGTTAGCCGGGGAGGGCGATTTTTGTCTTAAGGTCAATTGGGTGCCCGATTTACTTGTGTTGCTGCTAAACGATGTCGCCCTGCGTTCCCGAAAACTTACATCATTCGTTGAAATCCCTAGGGATTGACCCTCACTGTGCGGAGTTGTGCTCCTTCTTATCAAGCGTACTACACTGGGTGATTTCCTTACATCTGTAGTTGAATAATCGCGACGCTCCTTCGTCACCACTGTACGATCAGGTTTGTGACCTTTGTATGTTTGAATTGTTTCGAAAGTAACAACTTCGCATTCATCCTGTAATTTAAAAAAAAAATAAAGTCAAAAAGATAAATATTTTATAAATTATGGCTTTATTTTGAACCTCGTTTTAAACGTTTTTATATTAGGGGTATCGGAGAGTAATGTCGTTTCTGCGTATGTCGATATTCGTTTGTCTTATATTAGCTCATTGTATACTTCAAAATCGTGCCAAAGATATTTTAAGGTTTACTCGTAAATAATTAAATCTTAAATTTTATTTTTGCAATTTATGATGAGATTGCCAGCCAAACACTAGAAGAGGTACATATCCGGCATTGTATGCTTTTTGAGTTTCACAAGGGTAGTAACGCAACGGTTGCTACCACAAACATTTGCGATGTTTATCTAAATGCATTAGACGTTCGTAAATGTTAAAGATGGTTTTCTAAGTTCAAATTCAGTAATTTCAATGTTTCCGACTCGTACCGATCAGGAAGAAAAAATGTCCTATTAAGGACGGAAATGGAAGAAATCCGTGTAAGACAATCAAGGAACTGATCAAACACTCTTAACTAACCTTGATCGACCATCCAAGAGCATTTCCAGCAGATTGGTAAAGTAAGTTGTTTGAATTTAATGTAGAAAAACGACATTACTTTCCGGTACCCCTAATATTTTGTATAAAAAATCAATTTACAGAAATGTTTTGCTCCTTGACGGGGAAAAGACGTTGCTGACAGTTACTTACTTTCAAATTGAATTATATGAAAATGGGTAATCAGGGACAAGAAGGGTTTTTAAATAGTTTATTAGATAGTAGAAAAAATATTAAAGAACTGATAAAGCAATATTAAAGCTATTTTATACTTTAGGCTTCTAATTTTTGAAAGGTGATTTTATACCTTTTAAGTTTTTCAATTCAGCCACCGAATTTGAAATTAATAATAAAAATTCCTATGTAGCCATTTGGTGCACAAACCGCATAACAACTTATTCAAATCAGTTTACGAATTTTAAAATTTATATACGAGTTAATCTCTAAAATTTTGATGAATTTCACATTTCATTTAATGTTAGCGTTAAATTAGTAAAATAGCGTGACCGAAAAAAATTCGCAGTTCATAAACATTTAAGTATTACAATGTGTTTGTCACTGCTCGTGTTAAAAAACAAATCGTTTTTGTTTTTTTTTGCTTTATGGAGCTTTAAATTAATAATTCTGTGGTATTGTTATGGCTTCTTTTATTATTTAAACATGTGAGAGATGTGACACATTTTTAATAATAAAAGTCAGCGAGATTGAACTGGTTATCGAATTCTTCACAGATGTGAAGCGGTAATCGATTAAAAAGGAATTTTTACTACGACGTTTTGGTTCATATTTAAAAATATTTTAAAGGTTATCGTTATTATTTGTTTGTATTTTAAATTGAAGATAAGAAAAATGCTGCTTTATTGTTATGCGTTTTGCGAAATATTCTAAAAATAAACCAGAACATTATCACGAAATTAGAGCCAATTTGCACCCTGTTTTAGTTTAGTCTCTTGTTAATTTTTGTAAATCGTGCAAAGTTATTTAAAAGCAAAAAACGGCAGAATTGTGAATAGCATCTAAAATTTGTATCAATTTCCCAAGAACTATTCAATTGCGCAAGAACAAAATGTTATGTAATTGGAGTTCCCAAGCTATTGCGCATTAACTACCTAAAGTTGGTCGCGTTTTTAATGAAGATAATTCCTTTGATTTAAATTGGGCGCTTTTGATGAGATTAACCATTTAAACACAATAGAAGCCAGTGGCCGGCTTACGCGAATGTGAGAAGTATGCTTTTCGAAAATTGCGTCATCGAGAGCAGAGGATGACTGAATTTGAGCCTACGATGAAACTACAAAATGCTCCGAGCCCAACATGAAACTCGGAAATCGTTAGCCAGCTGCGCTGTGTTAGTCATTTTAGATGCAATTAACACCAACTCTACGGATTATGCAATTAGCACTAACTAAGAATTGCTGTAGCCGATCGATACCGGAGGGGTAGTTAGAGCGCGTTCAACAGCAACAAGTTGTGCTTCTGGTCAATTAATGGTGTCGACTCAAGTGGATAATTAACCCTCATGGACCTATGTCTTTTGGAGCTTGCCTATAAAGCTTAATCCACATCTGTTCGAGGCTTCAGATATTAGAAAAAGTTTAGCCAGCGATAAATGCAGTGCTTGCGTGGCTTTGTAATTACCATTCGTGCCAACTTTTCAGCATCCCGATAACGAGTTCTAACCGCCAGAATTGCGTAAGCGGCGATAGCTCGTGACATTGCTAGGGCATGAATTGTTCCGTGTCGGTTGTTGTGGATATTTCTAGCCAATTGCGCGTCGTGCTGATAGTGCATTTCCTATGAATTAAATGCCAAGTTGTTTCAATAATTATAGGATCGTCAATGCACAATGCATGTATGAGATAATCACAATGACCATTTTTATACGTTATTTTAACGAGATTATCATTCTCATTCAAGCAAATGAAATTGACATTTTTGAATAGTAGACTTAGCTAGAGATCAGATCATATTAGATCCGAAAAGAGTAGACGTCTAAAATAACAAATTATTTAAATAAGCCAATTAACACTTTGCTATACGACACGCCGGTTGTTGTTCGTGTTTTAAACAGATTGATCCAGCTGTCGTAAACATGCAATGTTCTCTATATCAACCTAAATTAATTTTTAATGTTTTAATGACCGGGAACGCCATTTATCGTCTTAACTTCATTGCTGAATAAAACTCCCGGTCAATAAAGTGTTAATACAACTGATCATCGCAAAGGTATATTTTACAAATTCGAATTTGTGCGAACGTGTATAAACTACAACTAGCTAATCCGTATCTGTTGTTGATTGCAATAGTCATTATATAATTAATATACATATAACAACATAGAAGCCATGTAGATATTTTAAAAAGATCGTCCATTCCCTCTCCTTTCTCCTTGTACTATTAAAAAAGCCTCATATAAGGGTATTTTTATATTTTTGCAGAAGAATATTTTGTTTGAATACCGGGAATACCGGAATAATACGAGTACATGTATTTATATGTAAATAAACCTCAATTTTCAAGCTTTGTATTTGAATTTTGAAAGAAAAAATTTTAGGAACGTATGTATGACTTAAATTTCAATGCAATTCGATCCTTTCATAAAACGCAATTATTTTCTAAATGTCGAAATTTGATTTGGGATTATTTCAATCATTGGTCGTGGGACTAAAAGTCACAATTTACGACGGCGAAGATTGTACAGTTTATTTTGAATAAAATAGACTTTATATCTCTTCGGTATATTACAAATTATTGTTGCTTCACGACTTTTATACTTATATTTCTCCCTAATTTTGTTAACTAAGTCAGTTTATAAAAACTGGCTTTTAATCCTTGAGCAAAAAAACCAAGCGATGAGATCGGCTTGGCTTCTCTATTCGCAGAACTTATAAATGTTTTTGAAATTCGTTTATTTTATTTGATATATTAGACAAACATAATAGAGCAAGTGTCTTTTCCTTAATACTCATTTCACTTCCACCAAGTGTTTTGCCTTTGAAATCGTACATATATTTAAAACAGTGAAAGTTGATAAAATTATCTAAAACTACTCTCTAACGGTTACATCCACAAAAATATCGATCAGTCAAAATTGATCAAGCTAAACGAATGCGAAGCAGATCAGTTTATATCAGAAATGAGCAATGACCTCTCTCAATGAACGCAGATCTCTTGATCTGTTTTAATCTGAATCGATCTAGATCAGCGGGACTGTGTATAAAATGCATCACTCATTTTCAAACTCAAGCTTTTTTCATATTTTTGTATACACCCTAATTATATTTATGAAGAAAATTGACGTTGTTAGAATAAACAAAAACTATAGTTTGGTCGATTACTGTACTACAATTAAACCAGAAATTATTAATTAAATAATAAAATCAACATATTCACCATTCATATTGTAGTAAAATAATAAAAACAAAAATCCAAGAATTTTTATATACGAGTATGGTTTTTAGATATTTCTGAAAAAAGAATAGCTAGAACTAAGCGTTGCTTATTTTCTTAAAAAATACTTTTATTTATCGCAGTTTTGTGTAAAGAAAGGATTTTACAAGAAATTATGAAGGAGTTGCTAAAATTTTTATTTTCTTAAAAACTGAAAATGTAAACAGTGAGACATGATTTTGTTATGCCCTCGCCTTTATCTTTCCGTCGTCTTACCATCGAGATAAACTTATCCAACTACTCAAAATAAACAAGTTCATGTTTTCTTATTTGCAACTTTATTTACCCATTCCAATATAAAATTAATCACTGATTGATTGAATGAACAAATTTGATACCTAATCTGTACCGGGTAGGAAAATGAAAAAATACAGCTAACATTATATAAATTGTTACATTTCAAAATCTCAAGTTGGATTAATTTTTCTCCGAGCGCAGGATCAGACTAAAGATCACCCTCCGAAATCACAAAGTCGCATGAACGCAAATTTATTATTATTCATATAAAACTCATAGGTCTAATTGCGTTACGTTTGTTTAGTTTTAATGGCTATACTTTCCAAGAAGAAAAATAAGAAAATAGTCATTTTGAGGTAGATGTTTTAAATCATAAAACCTTTGTTTGAACGTTTTTCTCTAAAGTAAGCTCAAATAGTCAAATACTACATTTCATTCATATTGCAACACAATCAAATTATAATTTATCACAATATCTTACAAAAGTATCCAAAGTTTGTCCAGTTTTTAAAATAGTAAAACCATGATTCATATTCGTCTTTTGTCTTTTAATATTAAAAATGTTTTTTGTCTTGAAAATTAAAAGGAGGATTATTAAAGAGAAATCATTGGGACAATTAAAATCACATTTTACCTCTTTTTAAATATATTATAAATATTTATGATCGGAAAAAAAATATTGTGATGATTAAAGTCAATTTACAACATTTTATTGCGATTTAACTTTTCATCGTTTTCCTATCGGAAACTATTTATCGTAGGTGAAATGTAGAAAAAAACGACCGGACGTTTTTTTAATTAAAACATTTCTAATGGTTGTTTTTATGCGACTTTTTTTAGTGAAGCTAAAGCAAAAAAAGAAGCAGATATTGATGTTTATTTATTTTATTTTAAACTACTTAATTTTCAAACATATCACAAAATTATATGCATATAGTAGGAATTCCGAAAATTTTCATTTTTTTTGTCATGTTAGTAGTCAATTTTTAATAAATGCCGCAATATTCTCTGCATACACGTGTACGCAAATATACCTACTATTTAAATTTTTTGAAACGTTTCGTGTGCAATGAAGACCTTCGATTTTGACCTCATTGATTGATATTAAAATAGGCATTAAGTCGCTTAAAAAGACATCCATAAAAGCACTCGATTATGTACATAGACAATGTTGACGCTCCGTCAAGAAATTAAAATCAGTCAGAGTTAAAAGGGGGATAATGTAAAATCCCCAAAACACTTTTGTGAATAGCCGGAGCCGAGTATTCTGCGTGGTTAATCAATCAAGCGTAAATTAAACTTTAAACGCACCGACTGCTGCCTGGGAAGTAAGTAAAAATGCGCACAGCAAAAACCTGGAATTTGTTCTGTTTTGATCGCTAATCTAATCATACCAAACGTGTAAAACGAGAAAAATCAAATTCATTTTACTTACACCCTGAGGTTTCTTGTGGTTGATTAAGCGCTGATCAGTTTTCCGGACCATCACGACGCGTGACAAGGAGCCGCAATCATGCGATGAGCTGACCGCTGGTATTCGCGTTACATCCATGAGAACAGGCCGGACAGGTCTGAAAATAAAAAGAAAGAGATATTAAAAATAAAATTTAATTTATAATAGTCACACTGCTGAAAATTTCATTGATCTTAATATGGAAGTAAGGCAAAATTTCATATCCGTCTTTCGGCCAGTAGCAATCTATTAGTGCAAGTAACATTCGCCTCAATAAATAATAAGTCGCGAAATTCGATCACGGGCATTGGATTACGTGATTCAAATACCAATCGTATTGTATTTGCAGTGAATTAAATTTACACTTGATATCTGATTGCTACTTTTGAATTCAGGGAATTTTATATGCGCCCATGACAGGGAAAAGAAAGTTATCAATTTGATGTTCAAATATTTACACTCGCATTTTGTAAGATGCGTCACGTCGTGCGACTTATTCTTTACGAGGTGCTCTAGTTTAACGAATGATAAATAAAGGTTAATCTTTCGAAATTCTTTAAGGAGTGTTTCTAGTGTAGGTCACTCGGAATTGGGTCATTTTTAGAATTGTCTTACTAAAGAATACGAGTTAAAAAAAAAAGATAATTGCATGAAGCTTTTACCATTTCATTAATCATTCTCTTTACTTATCCTCAAAACAGTGTGAACCTAAAAAAAAATACTACTCACAATAGGGCTCTAGACCTTCTTAATTAAATTAAATTATCAAAACCTTCACATTATGAAAGAGCATGCCAGACATATTAAATAATTTATAAAATAAAAATTATCCAAAAGGCCATTACTTTTCGACACTCTCGTAACCACCAGAAATATTTTGCATAGATACTCTTCACTTTTGACCGCAAATGAACGTTTTTAAAAAGTTTCATCAAATTCCGTGTCAAGAAGTCCAATTTAACTTATTCGAAAAAAGTAAGAGTGATGCAATTCTGAAAGCCGTTGAAGAAAAGTGTTATGTACTATATATCGGAAATCTCATAAATAAGAGACTTGAACAGTTGCACAGATCGAATCAGCGACTTACAAATTTGCTCTCCTATGCTCTGACCGCGTGGCTAGTTCCCAATTCCTTCTTGAAATTTTCTCATTAACATATTGAACTAATACATAAATGGTAAATAAAATATAATAGCAAGATAACGAACATTCTCAACAAAAGAAATACACATAGATTTCAGTTTCATCCCGTCTTAAAAAAAGAAATAGCCGAAACTTTTCGTTACATAAAACTTCTTATTGTTTTGCATATTTGAATATATTTTTTTCGTAATTTTAAAATTAAAACTGTAACAGTCCGTCAAAAAATTTTTCCAGTTTTGTCCTTTCATACTTATAATTCTTTTATTAGTAAAGCTATATGAAATAGTTTATAAGAAAAATTACCAAGGATTCTTCGAAAAAATGCTCTTTACATAATTTTTGTTGGATTCGCGCAATTACAAAGTTATAGTAAAAAATACTGGATGCAACCTTTCTCTTGAAAATGAAACCGAATATGTGAGACTAAAACCCCGAAAACTGAGTTCTAAACTCAGTACTAATACCTCCACGCAGTGCAAAAACAAAAATTAATTGCTGTCTATCAAAAATGTTCTGTTGGTCTCTTTTTCAGACTATTTGATAGAACTAAAGTTAAATTTTAAGGGTCTCACATAGTTTTCTTCCACCAGTTCTTTTGAAATTGGATTTCTTCAGGCTGTTCGACGTAGAAATTTGAAATTCGGTGCAAATTAATCTATATTTAGGTACTTTCACCTGCATAAAAGACAGGTTAAAAATGTTTAAGAATAGTTTGTCTGCTATTTATTGCTGTTTTCTTATTTTAACTTAAATTTTGGGCTCGGTAATACCTAGAGATCAACAGAGTTTGTTAATGAAGACGATCCATGATAGTGGATAATTCTATAACTTTCTGGTTTCTGCACGTGAGCCATTGCGTTGCAGCGCGTCCTTTCACTGAAGAGAAAAGATAAATACAAATAGCCAAACGCTTTACCAACGCAGATCCAGCAAATGAAATGCAGCATTCATAGGCTCATAAGAAAACGACGATCGTATTCAGAGAATTGTGCGATTAGAAGGAAAACACAGAATAAAACGCTTTTCAGTTATTTTCCTCTGTTTGCATATCTTTTTCTACGATCGTTTCCATTCAGTTTTTTATTTAAACGGTTTATGTAATTTGTAGAGAAGATATTTCGTAATTTCGACGCAAACTCACTTCACGGCGATCAATTGTGGATTGTTCACTTCTTGATCTTTCGTTCGCAACTCCTTAAAGGTCGGCTTGTTCTTGGATAAATACTTCTCCTCTACATATTTAAATGTTTTTTTCTTAAAATAGGTCAAGCAATTCATAAGAATGAGGCTGATTTCCCAATGATAGAATATTAACTGATTTTATTACATGAAGATCAACTCTCCTTTTATTACGCAACCAATAAAACTATTTATAACAAATATAAAAAGTTATATGATTATGAAAAACGACGCGAATTGATTCCAACAAAAGCAATTTAAACGTTTATTAAAACATCATCAGTTACATTCAATTAAAAATAATTTTATCGTTTTTATTGCAAAAATAATGACGCTGCTTAGGTCCGAGCAAATCGTTTAAAGATCATTTATTAGCAACTTTAAGTGATTTCAGAATCTCGAAAATTTATGTATTATATTACAAATTCTAATTACTAGAAGAATTCTCGTACGTAGACAATAAATCAAGACTAATGCCTTAGCCGGAAGAATTTTAAACTAAACTTCAAGCAATGACCTTTAGGGTAAACCTTACTTTTCTGCTTAAGGGCTTAATTTACTGTTCTACTTAAGGTTCGAAATTTACGCTTCAAGTGTCGTTTCACTTTACGGAAGTGAACTAAAAATTATTCTTCACGCGTTATTCTCATTCGACGTTGAATTGCATGAACATGTCCGAAAGCAATAAATACAACCGACACAAAATGTTTTTTAATAGTGCGTTTAAAATTTTTTAATCAAGTAATTACTTCCAACGTAACTAACGTTGTTTGTTGTAATGTTTGTGACTTTTTATCTTTTGAGTTCAGAAGTAGAAACTGGTTTTGATAGGACTTTTATCGGTGAAAAGTTAATTTATCTTTGGGCCCCGTAGCCTCTACCTAAATAAAACTACGTTATCTTATCACCAAACAGGCGCAGTAGGTGCAAAACGTATGTAGAATGGAGTTGCAAGCACACATTACATCTATTTTAGAATTCTCGAGTTTACTTTATTTTATTGCTCCATGAGAAGTTTGTTTAGTCTCGTTTTTATCTTTTTAAATTGTTAGTTTGTTGAGATATAACTGCTTTGTTAATTGTTAGACGCCTTATAAATTTTAGTTTAGACAAAAAGAGATACGTGGAATAAGTAGCGCATTTTTCATTTTCACAACGACAATAGAGAAATGTGTTTTATTAAAACTTCAACATGACCTTTTAGGTTCACAACTTTATGAAAATCTCCAGAAATACGGAATTTATTTATTTTTTTAAGGGTCTACATACATTAAAATTGGGAAGCTGAGTTTATTTTCAACTCCTGTTATCTTTGAATAAAATAGTCTAAATTTTGAAAAAACACTACCTGCTCTGAAGTGTCACTATATTTTTATTTCATATAGATAACCATTATAAAATGCTAACTATCAATTTAATTGCTGAAATTATATTTATATCCTTTATTTTGCATCAGCTCTTACAACAGTTGGCTCAGAACTTATAGCTCGACTATGTATACATTGATTTCAAATTCAATTCAATTTCCTATCTTACAAATTTAGTACTCCTCACTTTTTCAGTATTAATATTCTTCTATATGATATATGAAATAGAATCATAATTGGATAAGCTGTTTTCAAATAGACGATTAAAAATTCATAAATTCATGGTTCTATTAAACCAATGAGGCATCGTTTGATGCGTCTTGATATTCCGCTTGTCACAGAATATTTAACATCATCCTTAGGGTTTGGGAAATTTCGATAGCCTCCAAAGTCGTGAGACATCCTGAAACTTCGAGACTTCTCAGAATAAGATTAGAATCGAGTTCATTTTTAGCGAGATGAATCAATAAAATAGCAATTTTATTTTTATAACGTTTAATTAAAGTCTAAAAAATTTGTATGTTTAATTCTCATAATCAGAGATTCATTTGTTTGGTAATACAATTTTCTAATTATATAACAGACTTACTTACATTCATTAGTCATTTAAATAATATAATGAACTAGCAATTACACTTCCTTCCTTTTAAAAACAATAGAGCGGGAAGCTAATAAAGCTCATTATGACCTTTTGAAAATAAAATTATTACAATACGATTTCGACAAGCGTGTCTCAAGTCTTGAGACCCACCTATCAGTACAAATTTGAATTTAAAATAAATTAATGTTGTTTGGTATCAAATGAAAGGTCCTGATAAGCACATTGCAAAGAATACATAATGTATTTATGTATATGAATGTATTTAAAATTCTCCTCATTTAAATAAAAAATCAGTCAAATTAAAAATTATTATTATTAAACATTATAAAGCCGAAAAATTTATGAGCTTATAGGAGGTATTCTCAAAAATTATTGAACCAATTTGAAAACTTTGTTCACTGTTCAGTAAATGATTCTTTCCTTTAGGACATGCCGTACTTACCAATTTTTTTAAAAATATTTTGAATGATTTGTATAGAAAGGTTTGCCATTTAATCAAGGATAGTTTCACGTTGCGTCAGCGTTTGGAAATTGCCCAAATATTCCATCAAAATTCAAAGAGTTTTACTCAAAGAGCATTTCGTGAAAAATCATCTCAAATGAGGCTCATTTTGGTTTAACGGCTACGTCAATAAAAACAAAATTGCTGTTGGTGTGAGTCAAACCCTCAAATGATTCATGATTCCATTACATCTTAAAAATCAGTGTTTAGTTATTCGGTCGGTTATTTCACGAAAAGACTCTACTAAGATCTTGTGATTTAACACCATTAGACTACTTTCTTTGGGGGTGTTTTAAATCACAGGTTTACACCAGCGAACCAAAGACTCTTGGTAAACTCGATCCAACTTTCGTAATAGCTGCCTTACAACAGAAATGCTACTTAGAGTCACCGAAAATCGGCGCTTTCGGATCAATCAGTGCAAAAAGAGCCGAAGTAGAATTCAATTTTAAGTCCTATCGGTATATATTCGATGTATAAACCCCTTTAGATTATTTAGATTATTATTTAGATTATTGTTGTTTGCTTATTTTTCATCAACTCCCGAACGGCTAGATTAATATTTTAGTTTTTTTGCCCAAAGGTATTTAATATTCCACCATGAAACATAGACATTATTATTTTAAAACAGACAGTTTCAACTATCAAATATAAACGATTTCCTTGAAAACTGGTACACATGTTATGTTATTGTTATTGTTAACTACTATAAGCAGTCTGAATAAAATGGTCACTTGTGGTTTTTCACGGGGATTGTTTTCAATATGTTGTGTTCAGGAATATCTGACAAATATTCGTCAAACAATCGAAATATTCAAGATTAAATATGTCGTCTAAAACATTTCGACTTTAGGTGATTTGAAAAGAAAAAGAAAAGGGGAATGGGTAGTTTGTGTGTTTTTTTATTCTTAAGCTTGCTTATTTCGATTTTTAAATTTTACTCAATTTTCAGGCTTCTATTTTCTGAATTAGCAATTAGTTTCTTGTTTGGTAGTTGTCATAGCGAAATACGGATATCCGGCTATTGCAGTCTAATAATACTAATAAAATTATCATATTTGGCATCAATTGCCATCTTTTTTGTTTTTCAAATGATGCCTTTAGTCGTATTCTGATTTTAGTTTGAAATCTTTGATTGTTGGATGTTTAATATGATTAACCCCAAATGTTGGGAAGGTATAATTATTAAGTAAAATGTTAAAATTATGACCAATTACTTAATGACTCTAAATTTAACTCCAATTAGCACCTTAAAATGGAATCAGTATCAAACCCACTTAGATTTGTTGTCATTTTATTAAAGAATGCACAACATTTGTACATTTTTAAATAAAGCACTTGAAATAAAAAACATAAAACAATGCCATAATTGAGTCGAGCGAGCAGCATCCACAATGGGGCTCCCTTTCCTCCTTTGAGTTGCGAGTCCTCATGCATTCATTTCTGCAAACGCGGCAGCTCCTCTCTGCCAGTGTTCGCCTTCAATTGGACGTGAGGCATTCTTTCCACGTGTTAAGGACTCCCTGCCACTCGGGAACACCCAGACTACTCCTGGATTATTTTTCACAACTTGTTTGGTCTCTCTGACGCCGAACTGTTTTCGGGATGTCACAGTTGTAGAGACTGCTCCAGACTCGGATGGAGGGATACTTTAGGGGTTTTCGACCCCGTCCCAGATTATGTGATAGAAAACGCCGTCCACGGATGCATCCAGGCAAGCATTAAGCTTTTAAGCTCTGCGAAACGCGCCAGGCCCTCCTTTGCTCCACTTTAATTTTTCAAGATTTAAACTCGATAATCTTTCGCCTGGTATCGATCACACTCAACTTGACAAGAAAAGAAAACATTTCACACAAGCAAGATTTTCTGTTGACACAGCTTGGGCTCAATCAATAGTCAGACTCGGGATTTTAGCCCGATTTTTTTTACTCTCATAAACTTTAAGGGGGAATGAACAGAAATGGTCCAAATAGCGTCCAAACAAGTTTCATCTGAAAGGCTAGATTTATTTCGTAATTTTCAAATGAGGATAAATTTAAAAGTACGCAAACCGGCCTTTTTACTAATAACACAGCTCTGGGAAATTTGGCTGATGAAATGCTCTTTTAGTTTTAGTAATTGTTTTATGTATCTTTTCATGATGCTGAACTTTACCGAAATTAGATAATAGAAAACGTTGGCAACTAATAACTTTTTGAAAAATTCATCTGATTTTAAATTTTCAAAAATTAGTTTGCTCGTTCTTCAGAAATCTAGTGGCTAAATGTTTTTATTTGGCCCTGTAAAAATAGGCTCGCTTAAATGTTTCTATAAGAATTTTCGTTTCTTTACTTATTCATGAATAGAAACAAATTATAATAAGTAGAGATAAGTTCTCAGTATAATTTAGTTAGTAATTATCAATTTATTCAAGTTGTATTGATTTTATCGACAAATTCTGTTTTACTTTTTATCAACGTTGAAATAACAAATTTCTCACTAAACACTAAACGCCACTTGATTTCTTAAAAACGAACAAATTAGTTTTTGAAAATTTATAATCGGATGATTTTTACAAAAGTTATGAATTTTCAAAGATTTCTATTATTTGGCTGCCGCAAAGTCAAATCATATCTTTTAGGAAGCTAAATACGAAGTCGAAAAAAAACTTAAAATATAGGTAGATGATGATACTTTATTTTTCTCGAAAACGTAACATTATAGACCATTTTAAATTTTTGATTTTCAATCCATAATACACTCACTATACATATTATGGAAAAATTAAAATCCTTTAAATATTTTGGTATCAGATAATTTAAATTTAGAGTTATTAGCATGTCATCGAAAAAAAGTTATGTGTATAAGATTTATAAATCCTAAATTGAGCGATATCTAGCAATATTACATTAAATAAAAGGAAATAAAGCGACAAATTTGGCGTTATTTTAACCGCGAGTCTATTGTATTAAGTACTGTTTTTAAAACATATATATTTAAATTGTAACGGTTAAGGTATAACACAGTCTAGATTTAGATGATCAATACGTTAAATTAAAATTTTTAATAAATTTTATTTCATTTGTTCACGAATTAGCAAATGATTCTATTTGTAAAGTTTGATTTTATTTCGAAAGAAACCAACCACAAATTTTGTGATTTCGAGAATTAAATTTTGACGATTAGTGAGCGCGTTTCATTCCGCGTTTTTGAATAAATTCACAAATTGTATCGCATATAGATTTTTCCTTAATTTTGTTTACATTAAAAGTGGCAAACATGAAAAAACTTTTATTTATTTTTCGAAATGTGCTACGTACGAATATACGCTGATGTATTTCTGGAAATATCAAATCGACCGGATAATTATAACATTAGAAATCAATGCATTTAGATCAAAGAACATAATTTGAAGAAAACCTCATTTAAAGTTTCCGAATATCATACGATCAGATTCCAAATTGCTCCGTCAAAACAGATGTACCGCGGATGTTTTTGAAAACTTCTCGATTGAAGGTCTCGATAAAGAAAATTAACAAAAGGCACTTCTCTTTTAGGCATAGAACTTGCCTGGCCGGCATGGTCCAACAGTCAAAATTGAACTATATGTTATTATTTTATATTAATAAAAGGACTCATTCAATTTTGAAATTAATTCAGAAATTCTAATTTCAAAATGATTAAAAATTACTGGAAAATAAAACAAACTCTTCAAATATTATAGTTTTTGATAAATTAAAAAATCTACTTGAATTCTTCGAAGGTGCACTGTGGCGAAATTTGCTTCAGAAAATAAAATTCAACAAAACAGGCTTCCAAACTGATTGATTGGAATATAATTTTCATTTTGTTTAAGCTAAGAATTTTTTTAAAAGCTAGTATACATCTATATCTGTACCTATGTAGGTCCCGTGTACCTAACTACACAACGAATATAATATTTTTTGTGTTTCTAAAATTTACAAATTGATGGTAGTTTTTAAGTTTAGTTAGGGTATCGAATTTCGTTACGTTTTAGAAAAATCTTCTCTTTTTTACTCTATATACATAAATAAAATGAAATATATAGTATACTCGTATATTTAAACAATAAACACTTTTATTGTTATATTTGTAATCTGTGGAACAAACCCCGCAATGAGCATAAAATATTATAATAAGCATATAAAATCAATAGCTTTATCTGAAATTTAAATAACGAAGCGTTACGTCGCATCGAATCGTTAGTTGTTGTAATTAGGAGTGTACAATTCAAATTTTACATAGAATTTAAAATAACGAATCAATTTTAAACTCTTTTACTTACGTATGGAGTGTAAAAAATTAGCAATTATTTAGCTGCCGATTGATGATGTAATCCTTCAATTCTGCTATAGTAATGCATACATTTTTACTCTTTTATTGAATAAAATTGTATTATCTGCATTTGGTTTAGCTGAAAGTTGAAAATTAAAGGTAACCACCTATGATTTTGCATTTCCCGGATTTCTTTTATGCGGCAGTTGTGGCAAATGAGCACTGACAATAATTATCCACTTTTCGTTCCCAATTTAGCGTCTCGAAATGACTATATATCGTTTCTCAAGGTATTTTATCACCCCATCGTTTCTTGTTTATTTCCGTTTGTGTACAAACAGACAGAAGTTGGTGTACGGTATACGGCGGGGCAGTTATAGTTCAAGGTTAAATCCAGCACGTGAGGGGGACGTGCTTGTTACGGGCCTAGCACGAATTAAAAGCGATAACAATCGCACAACTGGAAAATTATCTCCGGTGGATTATTCAATAGCAATAGGATGTCGATTTTCTCTTTACACTTGCCACCATTCACCGCATATTCTTCTTATATACGCCACAGAGCTACGTATGCTGCTCTTTTTCAGTGAAATTTTGTAATTAAAGGCAAATTAGCGGCGGCGGCAGCTTGACGTGTTCAGAACCTTTTATAAATTACGTAAGCACCTTTTAGGCGAAATTCAACCCCTTACCTAGGCACAAAATTGAAGTGGCAGACGGAAACTTCTCAACGTACGTAAGACAGACTTCGGGGCCAACTGTGTTTGCGGTTTGGTTCTGGATTCCATGCCACGTTACGAGCTTTGGGGCCGGCATGGCATGGCATGCGGACCCGCGCACTTCTCCTCAGCTTTTCTGTGGCGAGGAGAAATTGGAAAGAATTATGCTCGTCATCGGCACACACATAATGTATTTTCATTTCGAACTATCGTCCACATAAATACATGTTATATGCTACGTCTTTTGTAATACATACATACATTAAAAAAGAATGGGCAACTTCAAGAAATGTTTGGTACCTATTACGAAATTTTGCAAAAAGGTACATGAATGAAACATCCAGAACTTTATAAGATGATTTTATATGAATTAAAGTTACTATTAAAACAAGGTTGAGTTTTCAATATATGCACGTCGGTATTTGTTAATTGAAAAATACATGTAGCACCGTGTCGAAATCTCTTTAATAATGTGTAACGTCCTTTGTTTTTGATGACTTCAACATATTTCTAGAATCTACTAACTAAACTCACTATCCTCGAGCAACAGTATGAAATCCTCTGCATATGACTTCACATTGAAATACGTTATTTTGAGACTAAACTATCCAAACTTAAAAATTTGTTGTTATCCGAAAAAATCGCTTAACTCTCATATGCAATAGCAAATTTAATTAATTCTAATAATCTTTGTGTAAATAAGTTTCCAATCTGCATGTAGAATTTCAAAATTGAAACTTATATAAATAAATTGATATAATTTTGGAATGTTATCATAAAGTTCCTTAAAAATGAATAAAGTTTCTTTGTCTCATTTCAATCTATGTGGAGAATTTTAATTTCAGAGTATAAATACACAAAAGAAAACTCCAACAGTTAAATGAAGAATTCGTATACAACGTTCCTGACATTGACCATTAAATTGAGCACAACTTCTTTTATAACTTTTTTATTTAATCCTGAATTCATAAACATTCGCATGCCATACGACACATTCGCTACAAAATTCTTTCGTGCAGACAATTTATGAGTGAAAAGAATCGTTGTGAGTTATGCGTGGCGTGCATATCGTACTTCTTTAAATAAGTTTTATAAACAAATAATTATTGCACTTTGATTATGACTTATGTGTTAATTCCAATTAATATAATCTAAACAGAAGTGTTCGCCTGAGACACAATGCAAATCCAAATAAAAATCGTCGAAAGAAATGTGAAAACTGTCTGCACCGACGGGAATATGTGCATAATGCAACAGGGGCGACGGATAGCATCACTTCGAGCAATCGTCGAAAGCATCTTTCAGCAGTGAAGACAATTTGCAGAATGACGAAAAACGACCTCCTTCAACAAAAGCAGATTAAACGATTTCCGTGTGCAGTACTTATATAGAATTTTAAACCGTACTTTTATGTTCCCTTACGATTTTTGTACATTAACCTTTTGTTTCCCAATAAAACGATGTACCCAATTAACTTCAATTACCTTATTCTATAGAAAGCACTGCAAACTTTTCAATCTAATTTTGTAATTTTGCCCTACAATAAAAGAAAATTTGCAGCATTGGGTTTTAAATTTCAAAATAATTAACATGTACATTAGTTGTTTAATATTTTGCATTAACACTACCTATGTTTATTATATTTTAGAAATATAAACAAAAAAGTAAATAAATTTATTGTTGGTCAAATGAAAAAAACAACAGTAAAACGCGAAGACTATTTCAAAACCTTGTCCGTTATAAGATGTTCTGAAAATGAATTAAAATCTCACGCTTTCCTTTCCTGGTATCTTCCAGGTTTCTTTACCGATGATTTAAGTTGTTGTAACATAAAGTGAAAGAATTTTTTCGCTGCAGCT
This sequence comes from Philonicus albiceps, assembly GCA_963969385.1. NCBI lineage: Eukaryota > Metazoa > Arthropoda > Insecta > Diptera > Asilidae > Philonicus > Philonicus albiceps. The sequence continues at coordinate 35,929,490 of OZ017773.1, forward strand.
TTGCCTTCATAAGAGCCCACACATTTTCAATTGGATTAGAATTAAGACTTTTGTGAGGGCCACTCCATGGCATTGATATCCTCTTGATCTTTCCATTCGGTACAAATATGACTTCTGTTTTTTGGATCGTTGTCTTCTTGCACGGCCCGCGATCGGTTTCCTATTCCAAACCAAAAATCTGTAGACTTTAATAACGCGTTTCTTTAAATTTCCAAATCCTTGCGAATAGAAGCATCTCCACACATGAACTTTTATTGAGTGTTTTACAGTACGTATGATATAATGCCGTCCTTTTTTTTAACTATACTCGTTTAGGTCTTTGATATGCACAAAATGAATTAGACAGTGAACATGACCTTTGTCTAATCGCGGTTCAAATTTTCATTAGCCCATTTCAAACGGTTTTCGATGTGCTTTTCGGATAAAAGCGGATTGATTGTAGTATTGCAGTGTTTGATGGAATTTTCTCTTATTCGTTGGCGTATGGTATAGAAAAACACGCTGATACCTTTTTCCGCTAATTTGCTTCTAGTTCGCCTCAGCGTCACTTGTGGGTCCTTTTCAAAAAGCTTCAAAATAAAGATGTCTTTTTTTTATTGATATTTTTCTTGTTTTACCCCTTCCTGGCAAGTTTACAAAAACGCATCCTTTTTCGATCGATCTTAATCGTAGGCATATATAGGTAATACTCATCCCCTTCACTTCAAATATTTGTCTTTTTCTCTTTTTTTCTGAGGAATCGTCGATACGCTCTTACCAAACAAACTCTACATATTATATATAAAATAGAAACACTTTATTACAAATGTAGATATTTGCCAAGCAAGCTGTTAGACAAAAGCTTAAATAATGGATCTATGAGCTCGTAAATCGGTGATTTCGAAATTTGTACAACTTAAAAAAAAAAACCGTGTTGAAAAAATCTTTTTCTAGATAATTGCTTTTAAGATTTTTCAAGCATTTGGGACTTGAATGGCTTATAATTTAAACCATTGAAAATTTCTTCTTCAATTATATTGCTGTATTAAGGGGTTGTATTCAAAACGATCTAGTAAAATCGATGGGATTTTATATAATACCGCCGACGTATTATTTCGGATTCAATTCAAGAAAATTATACCATAATAGTTTTATCACGTTTAGGTCCTTAATCGCAGAATTTGTTACAATTTCCATTTTTTTTTTCAACATTTTTCGAAACATTCAAATTTCAGTATTTTGAATAAGCGAAATCAAAAATTCCTTTGAAATCGTTCGCAATTAATTCCTTTGAAATCGTTCGCATTAATAGTTTTCGTGTTATCAGAACCACGAGAAGGGTTATTATTTTATCAGTCTGTGTATGTGGGTGCATTTTCATTTGTTCTCTCATAGCTCCTAAACTACTTATTGTATTTTGGTTAAAAAGATGTCATTTGACGCGTCTTAATACTCAACGTGTCATAGGATATACGACAACTCACTAAATCCAATAGAGCGGATTTTAAAAATAAATTTCACAACTTAAAAAAAAATAATAATAAAATTAAGCTTGAATAACCCCTTAAAATGAACTAATTTTCTCAAGTTACGCTAATTAATTAATAATCGATGCTTACTTTATCTAGGGTTAATAAAAACATACGCAAAAAATTTTACACAATTATTTTGAATAGTGTGCGTCAAATTCAAAAATTATTCAAGCATATCAACATGAGGAATCAAAATGGGGACATGGATGCAAAATTTGGAAATCCCACTCCACAGCCGGCTAAAATACCTCCCTTCCCGGTGGATAAGCGATTTTATTTCGCTTAAAAGCAATGACAATCAAAACGAAATGACCTTGAATGAATGTTTTTCGTACTACGTACGTCAGGAATCACAAACAAAAACAACTCTTTGCGTTTACGTACAAAAAACCTGCAGCAGCACAGAGTGATAAATTGCAGCCATTCTACTTAATTCCAGCTGAAATATCTTGAGGGATTTCATCAAAGTTCAGCATGAGCCCGATGAAATTCCTCAGCTCGGAGGGATGAGGATTTCTGCACGCTCAAGGCTGCAATCGATTCCTGTTCTCTCTGGCAACACCAAGGAAACCCTTCGAGTGTACCCCGCTTAGCTCACTCGCCCCGAAAGGATAATGGCGGCCCTGCTCTAGCGTAGCGGCAAATAGCAAGCTTCTGGGTGTGCTGCGATTTATGATTATTTTGTACCCTTTTCTGCCAAAGACCGCACGCTGCGGGCGTAATGGTCAGATGTTAAAGTTTCCGGTGCGGACCGGATCTTACTTAATTGCTGGCAATCACCAAAAAATTGAGACAAGTCTTTCTCTGCGCACTCAGGAGTTCGAGCGACGGCTGATTGGGCATTTCCCGGTCATCGTGCGACCGGAGCCGATCGCCGGTTGTAACGAAAGGTACCAAGGCGCGCGCGGTCGTGCCTCTCAACTTCTTTACTTACTTGCACCGGGATGCCATCTTCAAGCAGCACACTTCCATGTCTCGGCCGCGTCTTCCTTCCTGAACAAAGGCGGTTCCTCCAACTCACTTCACTTTCTTTAATCTTCACAGCCACAGAACAGCACTCACTGCCGGCGGAGCGGCTTCTTCATAGGGGCGAGTCGTGCCAAGTGCGAAGTGTGAATCTCAAAAATCATCGCACGCCCGGATCAAGACAAGGCCAAGATTCAGTTCGGCGGACACTCGCAGAATGTGCAGCGCTCTTCCCGGAGGCCAGTTCCAATCCAGCGCTGGGGTACGCGGCACGGTACGTCGTCTGCGTCTCAGCTGTTTGCACCAAACTGAGCGGCTGGGCGCTGCGCTGCGTGGTGTGCCGGGACTCGCTGGTACCATCCGACGGCGTGGGACCACGGCGAAATGCGGCTTGGGGCTCGGGGAAAGCAAACTCACCTCTTCGTTCCAGCAAAAGCTCCTGCTTCCAAGGCACGGAAAATGCATTACCTTGCGCCATCCCCGCCCCAATAAGCTATGCCGTAGTGCTGAATAAGCTCTCACTCATTCAGCGGTAAGAGTCCACGGCGAGAGTAGCTTTCTTCATGTTGGCCACTTTTCCGCTGTACTTTTCAGTTTAGAGTTACCACCCGCACTTCATTTCTCTTAGATTTAATTGACTACGATTTAAAGCTAAAGGCTGAAAAGCTATTTTACATATTTACATATTTACATATTTTATAATTGTGGTGTTGCCAAGAACTACGTAGTATCCTTTGGTCCAGATGGACGGGTACTTTAAAAACACTTCATATTTAATTCACTTAATTACTTACTAAAATCATATAGTTTTATATTGATATCATTTCGGATTTATCTGCACAGGCGCTTAAATTAATTCGACCGTCCCGTTTCAATACTCACAATCAACTCGGCCCCTTGGGATAATTCGTGAACTTATAGGTGTTATTTCCCCGTCCCAATGGCATGCGTCCACCTGGATCATGTTTTTACTTCGCTTCGGAGCATGAGAACCTTTTTCGGGTGACTTTTATAAGTCGTGCACCTGTGAACAGCTCGATTAAGTACAGCTTGTACAAATAAAAAAATATTTTCTTTAATTTTTCTCAAATATTAAACCATAAAAATAAAGACGAGGAGAGGAGTAACATATCTTGAAATAAGTGAACTTGAACGTGATTATGCAATTAGAGAAATAAACCCTAAAGAGGAATTTTGTATAAGAAAAAATAAGAATGTATTATAATAAAAGAAAAATATGCAATCAATGAAAATTTATTACCGAACACCGATAACTGGAAAACTAACTAACTTTTACCACTCACATATTGATTGACATGTTGGGAGACGCTTTTTCTGAACGCCAACTCAATTAATTGTGTAAATCCATATTCCAAAATGATTAAATCCGAATTTCCTATGTTTAGCAAGCTTTTACTGCATAAGTTAATCATTAAGCCTGCATGGATGGACCTATGGCATCCAACTCAGGGTACGTACCAAAAACAGTAATGTGGATATCATTCAAACGTGATTATGACAATAACAATACCCAGGGTTACGACAAGCTAAGGTGCTTATTACACCCTACTCCTTTACAAACACACGGGTGGGTTGCACAAGGCTATAATTAATCCATACTGCTTCCAATGGCGAGTGGAAAATAATCGCGACGTTCTATTTGAACAATTGGGGGAATAACAAAATCCGGCCCCAGGTCATATGTTTGAAATGTTTAGAGAATTTACTCCTATATATTAAAGCAGAAAGAATAACAATTCTAAACAATTCAAGGCATTGATGCGTGAGTTTAATTCGCACTTGACCGGCTTTTTATTACTAATTAAATGCAAGAGCAGTCTCTATCCCATATTAAATGTTTTACAGAAAGGCGGCAACCCTGGTTGCGCTATACAAAAGTACGGCTGCTGTGGAACAAGCTACACCCAGGAAGCCCGCGGGGGCCAGGTCGGAGGCACAGGGCAATTCCCGTCACCGGGGCCCATTATCAATTGTTTACGGTTGCGTAAGCGCTTGGTCTCCGCATGTAAGCAAAGCTTCCATTCATGCGGGAATTTAATTCAGCCCGCAGAGCACCGGCGGCGCTATGCAACGAGGGTTTAGGGTCACGGGAAATTATTTGTTATCACCTGCACGTCCACGTCCACTCGCCCGAACCGTAAATCGCGGTGCATTGTGCCCGTGGAATCGCACTGAGGCCTGCCTCAAGCCGCACTTGGACAAAGTAGGCCAAGTTTGATCAAATCAGATCGCAGGAAGCTAACTACGGAGAATCATTGCAATTCTCGGCAAAGGTAAATTATTCAGCAATTTTTGACGAATTTAGAGTTCGCAGATGAATTGGGTCAAGAATGAATCACTTCTAATATTTGGTGTGGATTAGTACTTCAGATAATGATACCAATCACCGAATTCAGTAAAATAACTGGTTTATTGGAAAAACATAAAAGACGGCATACGTAGATTACAATTCATCTTTTCGAAACCTTTTAGGGCTGTTTCTTATTAAAATTCGAATTTTGATATGATTTGAAGGAAAGCGCTTTTTTCCTGTGTTTTGTTTTACTATAAAGTGTAAAAAAAATAATAACCTTGTCTTAAGAAAAAGAGAGTTGTGAAGAGGTTTCTTTTTAAATAATGGGAATACTGGCGGTCAACATAACTCTTTGAATAATTATTCTTAATCGGTAGGCCTGCAACTATCGCCCAAACTATGATTTTTATTTCGAATTTTTTAAATAGTATGGATGTAAAGTTAAAAGAAATGTGTAACTTGTTTTTTATCTGATCCGCGAATTACCAAAGATATCGGGCCTAACCTGATTATTTCGAAGTTGTTTACGGTTTATCCCAAAAAGGATTTAATAGTAGGGTCCAACATTTCGAGAAAAACGCATTTAAAGTTTCACAAAGATATTTGAAGCCACCGCGTCGCTCTACATGAAAATTATCATAACTAGCTAACTCGTCAGTAAAATTTCTACTGCATATTCTTTAAAGCATATGTATACTTTCAAAAAATTGAAAATTAATAATTTTTTTCTTTCTCAAAATTAGCGAACTATGTAGACTTGTGACGAGAGATCAGTTTTTAATTTTTTAATACTCTTTAAAAATGTATCACTAATCCTAAAGCCTTTGCGTTTACATAAATTATTATAAAAAAATAAAGCCAGGGTAGATATAGTTAACTCCATATTCCACAAATATCACGACGTATCTAAAACTCATGTCTTTGTAGAAAGTGATACAAATAGATATGCACCCATTATTCCATTATTATAATAAATACAAAAGAAAAGTAAAATGTCTTCGTGAATGACCAAATGTTAAATGTACATATAAGGCAGAATTATTCACTTCAATGCCGTCACCTGAAATTGCATTTTATTTTCGATGGCTTCTACATGTATGAGAACTCATAATCCTCACTTCTCCATCATTTACAATTACTAAAATTGATTATGATCCTAATAAGGTTTAATATAATGAATTTTTCGCATATCATACAATACATTCATAAACAATTTAAAAATATCTGGGGCAATAGAACTAAAAAACATTCTCATGTAACGCAATATTCTTTTAAAATGATCCATTGGTGAAAGCTTAAGTGGCCGAACATTATTTTCGAACTGTCCGAAGATATTTCCGATGGGATGATAGAGAGCGACAACGAAATTCATATTATTTGCCTTATACACTGATATACCCAGTAGAGTACTATTCGTCCATACAAGTTGAGTAAAAGATCTTGATCTTAAAGTCAACGTCGGCTGATTAAAATGGTAAAAGTAGTAACCACGATACCAAGCATCGACTACTTCAAAACCACTCAATGAATTTTTCGTACTCTTGTATAGATTTTGTCCATATATGCTATTTTCTTGAAATTTCAGTAAGCCCTCTATAGAAATAAACTTTCAAAGACGATCTGAAATGTCAAATTAGAAATTGTAAAAGTATTAAATACCTTTGCCCAATCAAGCGCTTCCTCACACATGTCTTTAGACAGAGAAAGTGGAGGGCTACCGTGGTATTTTCGATAGTTGTTATGAGCTTTTAGGCATTCAAGAGCAAATTGCTCATTAAAAGTCATGTTTTGAAACGTTCCATTGCAAAAATTGCACTTAAAAATAAAAACGTTAAATAATACTAAGCCTTCTACCGTAAGCGAACTTTTCATGATCAAATAAAATTGCACAAGGTGCATTCGGCGTAAATAAATATGATATAAATATTGTGCTCATTTTTAATAGTATTCCAGAAAAGATAAATTAATATATTTGAAAAATTACCAGTTTTAATTCAAATTATTTAATTTTACATACGAGTATATCCGAAAATAACAGTTGTATTTCAATTTAGAAAATTGTTATATTTCAGAAAGAGGCGCCAATAAAAACTCATCCTTTTCACATGTTTTCGTCCCTAATTTACACCCCCTTAAGAATAAAATTAGACCAGAAATGAGTTTAATCTAAGTGTATGTAATAGCCCTGCCAAGTTTTAAAAGAATTAAAATTCAGCTATTATCCATAAACCGACTTTTTTACCATGAACTAACTTAGACTTGTCTTTCAGAACATTTAAATTGTACTTTGTAAGAATAAATGCTATCAGCAATTTCAATGCTTTTGTTAGAGTTTATATTGACTATATAAGAAAAGAATTGAAATTTATCAATTTATTATTCCCTATAAAAGATAATTTCCAAATATAGATTTTAAAATCTACGTTAAATGATAAAGCAATAAAAATGACTAAATAATTAATAATTAATCCGTTTGCTGATTGAATTTCTTAATCAATCGTAAATTCAACATTGAATTTATATTAACAAGCAAAAATTGTATGACTCAAAGTGAAGTAGATAAAAATACGTTTGCTCGGTGCCTTAAATTAAGCAGATCATAGACTTATGTTTGCTTAGGGATAAAATACTCGTGTGCACCTCCAATAAATTGCATAAACATAAAGATTAGGAGTCACCTTCCCATGGCAATAAAATCAGTTTAAACTTTATTTTATCTTTCTGCGAAAACAATGCATTTAACGCTTTAATTTTATCATTAGTCAGCATTTATCTTTCGCAGAACTGAGACTTTAAAGTGGCTGATCGAAAATGATAAGTGGGACTCTTATCTACAGTCTCCATGTAAACTTCGTCACTCCCATGCATTTATAAAATAAAAACGAAAACTTTGAAGACATGCCATAAATAGAAATTTCCTAATTGATAAGGGATTTTTCCTTTCTTCTATTAAAAATTAATTTTCTATAATTTTTTGCAATTTTCTTAATTTAAAAAATTCTTAGTCAATTTTCTTACTAAGAGGAGGAGACTGATGTGTAATATTTAAGGCAAAATGTTTAAATCCTTTTAAATTGGTAATTAGATCCATCCCCTTGCGTATCAGCTTTAATGTGCGCTTTATTTTCTAATGACTCATATGCACTCAAAATTCAATAAAATTAAAGTTACATGGTTAAAAACACAATTATATTATTTATCTACTCTATCAAAATGTTTATTTAATTTCTGATAACATTACTTTCACTCTCGAGTAAAGCCTATTTTTTGATGAAATTTTGTATGATCTTTATACGGGGATTTTGTTACGCGACCGGAAACAAATTTGACCTTGTCGCTGTTCGCCCTGGTGTTTGTTTAATACCTTTCCCCGCGAGAGAGGGAAGAACATAGTTGAAAAATATCTTTTAGTTTTTGTAAATCTAAGAACTTTCAACTTGACCTATGTATGTATTCCCACAAAATGTTGTCGACAATTTTAAAAAATCCTTATATAAAAAATCCAATATACAAATTTAAAAGAAATTTACATTTGTCTTTTACATAATAGTTACAATTTTTTCTATAAGATTACTTTTGAATGGAAATTACTTTTATATTTTTCAAAATGTTGTCAAGCGATTTTATGCCTCGTCTCAACCTCAAATTTTCAGTTATAAGTACGAAATTGGAAAGCAAAAACAAGACCCACAATATTCTCTAATATTTGTGCATGATTTAACAGAGTTATACAATATATAAAGAGTAAAGGGGTTGTATAATTGCGGCGATATGTTTTAAAATAACTTCAAATATCCCAAGTTCCAGTGAAGATGATTATATTATTATAAGATATTTACTAAATTATTTATAAAATGTAATATGTGTATAAAAGTAGTTGAATAATATAGGTATATAAAAGTATAAAATATCTCAATTTCATTTTTTATGTATGTATAGCTTAGCTAGTAGGTGGTAGAACGTTGGACGAAAATTGCCCTTGGTAATTGCCTGGAGGATTATAATTGGCCACAACATAAGAAGAATTTCCGCTATATAAAAAAAACATATTTTTTTCAATTAGTCAATAAATAATGCAATGAATTAAAATATTATTTTCTCACCGGCGACCAATAGCAATTCCCAACTCCTTAGATCCTTTCCAAACTACCTGTGTGAAATGTCCAGTACTAGAAGAAAATCCAGATCCATAGCGATACATTCTGATTTCATCGTACCAAGAACGAACTGCTGTACGACCATCAATTTGCATACCACTCGACATGTACAGATTTTCACCGTAGGAATTATTAGACCTATGTTGGAATGAACCGGTACTAGCAAGGTGCTATAAAGGAAAGATGAATTTTTATACAATAACATAGCTAAGCTAGACATTTCTGTACATACATTTGCCCATTCTTGAGCGTAGTTGCATAAGCTACGACTCAACGTTAAAGGTGGAACGCCATGCTTTGCTCTAAATTTATTGTGTTCATCTAAACATTCTGTCTCAAACTTCGAGAATCCATCAATTGGCTCTGTAGGCTCACTGGGAACACTCTGACTATTGCTAGTGGAATTGGAATTTGTGACCTGTTGAACGGCTTGTCCCTAAAGTAAATAAAATTTAAATATTTGCATAAAAATAGCATTTATAATTTGTTTAACTTCTTACCCCTTGATATGTAGTTGTTACTTGCCTACCGTCTGAAGTGTAAACAGTAACAGTTCTTGTGCATTGTTGTCTTCTATTAGGACAACTTGATCCACTTGACCACCACCAGCTGAAATCAATGAAAACAATTATAAAACTTATATTTTGGTATCCAGTTTTAATACAGTCTTATTTATATATTCTGATAGTAAAAAAACTCCTTTATTCGAAATTAATTTGAAACTCAAAACCTAGTTCAAATTAAAAAAGCTGTAATATACCAGTTACGGTATACTATACTATGTGGTATTAATTCTGTGAGGTTATGAAATATTCCATGTTCTACCCAAATCCTCACAACAAGTTCAACCATACCATGGCTACTTTGTAATTACCACCTGATTTCTATGTATTATTTATTGTCAATTTGTTATTAAAATAGGTCCAAAGTTTCAGTTAAAGTGATTTTGATTTGTGGAAAAATAATAGAAGGTAATATTTTTGTTTAAAACAAATACTTATGTGAGTGAATTACCAATAAAGTTAACATACCGAGAAATAGTTACATACTTTTGATAAGAATCATGGACGAGAAAAAGTAACACGGACAGAAACTGCACGAAATATGTTATTCAAAAATACAGCAAATTTCAAATCAACTAAATACGTAAGTATTCGAATAATAAAGCGAAAAGTAAACGAGATATCTCGCTTTTTATATTACACCGTTGACAAGATATCTCGTCTTTCATATTGCGTCGTTAGAGGCCGACGAGATATCTCGTCTTTCATACTGCGTCATTAGAGACTGTTGTCGAAATGTCTCTACATTTACAAATTTTGTGATGTTCCACTTTAGAAAGAGCATGATAATTTGAAAAATTTTATAGTTTGTAAAAAAAAAGTTTTTGTTGAAAATAAATATTTCACGTGACAATGATTTTTAACTACTAACAAATCATAACTAATTTAAAAATATTTGACGCAAAGACATAACCAACCATTGGGTATGGCTAGGAATAAAATTTCTGATCTGCAATGTGTTAAGTAGAATGATACTTTTACTTAACTTTTCATCTTGAGATAAAACTCATTCAAGCAGATACAACAAAATTACATCTTTCATTTTCGCTTTCTATAACTATACACAAATACTGTCACTTTCTTGTGATCTGCACAATAGAAGATCTACACAAGCTGTAAATGAGGTGCCAAAATTTAACAAAATCAAATCCACCTCATTTTGTAAGGGTTCTTTGGCTTATGAGGTTTGCCAGAGTAGGCATATTAAAATAAGTTCAGTTTTAATCAGCTAAGAATAAATCAATTTCAATCGTCATTGCTATTTTCCATAGTGTAAACAAATTGTTATATATATAAAGTAATTAATGACTACGAATCACTTCATTCCTTAGTTAAGATTTTTATTTGTTAATAAAACTAACGCTTATTTTACGATAAAATCACAAACTAATATAAAGAATCTTTAAAACCGATAAAATTTTTTTAAATATACATACATATTTTGCATTTTTGGATTTAAGACATTTTCTCAGTATGGTAACATCACTGTTTTTTGCAGCAGGATAAATAATACGTTTATTAAAATTTATTTGTTCAGGATATTTTGTTTCATCTTTCGCTAGTACCTTCTTTTTGAAATTTAATCAATACAGCAAATTTTTACATGTCATTGGTGCGTGTACGCATTTACTACGAGTAGGCAATTCATAAGGAAACAATTTCACAATAAATTGAAACAAGCTTGGTCCCAAGATGCTCCTTTAAATTCAATTAAAATAATTTCAGAGTTGTACATTACAATCGACCCACTTCAACATACACCCATAATACGTAATTTTAATCTATACGACTACGGCAGAAAAATCCTTTGTTGTTTAAAAATTTAATTTTAGATAAATATTATAACACTTAAAAGGTTATAGACCCAAAAAAGTCTTCAACGAACCTCATGATGAAATTATAATCCAATTACTATCACTTCGAAAAGAGCACTGAACAAACGCTGGACTGTCGAAAGGAGTGAAATGAACCAACAGAGAAACTGCACTGACCGACACTCTTGATGATACTAAATTTATACGCAGCCTTATCCTGATAGCTGTGATAAGGGCCTGCTTTAATTCTTTCTGTTCAACGCGACAAAGAACTTTTTTTTTTTGTTGATATCATCCACCGGATACATCAAAGACTTACAAAATTCGTTTAAGAAAATCGCAGATAAAAATTTTAAATGGAAATCTTTATTATCATAGGTTATTTTCAAATTAAATCTAATTGATTTTGCAGTAAATTCTTCGAACGGTAATACAATTAGACTTAATTTGATCGTTATAACTTTTTTATTTTATTAATTCATTCAAAATTCTAATCTTTATTAATGCATATTCTTAGAAGCATAAGTACATCGCTGGAAATATATCGCTATATTTCAAACCAGCAAAGCAAATCGATTTCAGAAGGTGATTGATCGATGCTACTTGAACTTCGTTTTTCGCTTTTTATGTAAATGTTAGCTTTATATTAAAAAAATAATAATAATTGCAAATAGTTTTGTAGATGCACCTTTTTTCCAGCTATGGTAAGTGTCAGTGAAGTAATGTACACTTAAAATTCCTAATCTTGTAGATAAGATAGTTTGCTGTACAATTGCCAATATGTTTAGAGTGATAACTCAGCAAATAATTATCCACTTAGCTAAATGTTCGTTGCATTAGATATTACTAAACAAGTCCTTCCGCATTATTGTGTGAGGTAATTTCAACGAAAGGTTGAGCAAAATGTTTAAATATTTGTGCACTTTCCAAAGAAACACTAAATACTATATCTCATCATCTCTTAGCAAATACGTAATATATCTTCTATAAATCTACAAATATTGTATACTCTGAAGTTTAGCCAAAATTAATCCAGGATTAGCATTCGAAATTTTGGATACAATGATATTTACCAAACTAATGGTATCAGTTTCTACCCAAGGTTTAGCCATCCAAAGTCGAATTTTAATATCAGACTTGGATCATATTTCCATACCAGCATTGGTACTACATAGTTTTAATATTAACCTTTAATCAAGTTTCAGAACCAGCCCTAGGTTAAGATTTAGTAAAGACGTTGAACCAATCTTCAATGCTAGGCAAAGCACAAAGTTATCAACCTAATAATTTCCTAGACTCGAGCTTTGGTTTGATGCCAGCCTCGGGTCAGAGTTAAGAAGGATTGGCACAAGCTTAGGCCAATCATGGATTTGTTGTTCCTATACGGGCGAATTTGAGAGAATTAGAGAAGGATAATGATTGCACTAATATCGATGAAACTTTCAGACAAGGATCTTCTAGGTAGAAATTAATAATAAGGTAAACATCATACCTATAACGAAACAGTGAGGTATATGAGTATAAAAATATTTAAGTCAAATAGCGCAAGAATTTAAGAGCATTTAAGAGAGAATACATTTCTTATTTTAAAGAGAGAAGAATTAGCTTTATGGGAGTGAAGAAGGAAATCCCGACCAGAACTCTTGAAAAAATTGATCGCCGTACTGGTTTCTATTAATTTTAAAAACACCCTCTAGTTATGTTGTCGGAATTTTGAAATCGTTTTTGATAAAAGGTTTCAAGTCGATTTACTTTAAATCTCAGTGTTTTATTTCAAAATGTTTAAAGTGTTTAATTTTGATGTCACCCATTTGGTTAACATTGTCGCAATTTTAAAACACCTTAAACGCTTTGAAATAAAACACAGATTTACAGTGAATAGACCTGATCTTTGGAAATATTCACAAAACCTTAAAAATAGACAAACCTAGATTGTGTCCAATTTTACAAGTGATTTGTTTAGCACTAAGTCATATTTCAAATCCAGTCAAGTTTTTAGGCTTTCCATTATTAAAAATTGAACTTTAAGTAGAACATCAGTGATCGATTTATATCCAGCATTTAAAATTTATAGTTAATAAAAAAAATGTTAAACATTAACTGAATTAATTACTATTTTTTTAAATTCTTCAAAATTCCAATAAGAACTAATGAAAACATCTCTTCTTTGAAACCCACTCAAATTTGCAACAGAGAGAAATTATGCAAATCATATATTCGTACTGTCCATACTGACGGAAATTTAAAAAGTTTCATAAAGTATTAATTTAACTTTCATTTAGTTTTCAGCTAATTTTTATATATATGAATTCCAAAAGTTCAAAATCACAAATATTTTCAAAAATACATCTAGCTGCAAAAGAATGAAATGTTTTAGTGTTCTAAAAGTTGAAAGTCAATGGAACTAATTCTTGGGTGGTAAAACATTTGCTGAAAACTGGCCTTGGACATTGCCTGGAGGACTGTAATTAGCAACAACATAAATTGAATTTCCTCTGAAACAGAAAATAAAACATAAAAATTCCGTCAAGAATAAAACGTCTTCTATACTTCTGAGCAAAGGCACATCCCAGCTCCTTAGTTCCTTTCCAAACTACTTGGGTAAAATGTCCAGTGGTTGGAGAGAACTCCGATCCATATTTGTAAAATTTTATTTCATCGTACCAATTTCTAACCGGCATCCGAGCATCAACTTTCAATCCACTCGACATGAAGAGGTTTTCTCCATATTTTCCTTCAGTCCTGTGCTCCATACCCCCAATTTGAACAAGATGCTATGATAAAAACAGAATTTTTTAAAACGAAACATAGTTAAAACATTTTCGTCATACATTGGCCCATTCTTGGGCATAGTTGCATAAATTACGGCTTAGTGTCAAAGGAAGTGCACCATGTGTTGCTCTAAATTTGTTATGTTCATCTAGACATTCTTTTTCAAACTGCGAAAATTCCGGTTTTGGTTGAGTTGATCCGTTAGGAGTAGGTTTCTTCACAGTACTCCCGACTTGTTGAACAGGTTGTTTTTTCATAGCTCCACTAGAGGAAGAAGGGCCATCAGTGGTCCCAACTTTTTGACCAGATTGTGCTTTCCTAGGTCCTTGAGAGTACGAAGTATCACCAGTAGTCCCAACAGTTTGAACAGGTGGTGGTTTTGTAGGTATTCTAGAAAAGGGTCTATCAACGGTCCCAGATTTTTGACTAGATCGTGTTTTTGTAGGTACTCTAGAAAAGGGACTATCAGTACTCCTAACTTTTTGGCCAAGTTGTGTTTTCGTAGGATCATTAGAGGTCGCAGGATCACCAGCGATGTCAACGTGCAGAGCAGGCTCTGCTTTTGTAGAATAACTAGTTTCTCTAGTGCTCCAAAGGTAAGGAGGTCGAAGTCTCAAAGATTTAATAGGAGAATAACCAGCTGAAGATTTTCTACTACTAGCACCAAATAAATTAGTTTTCGAAACATCCTTAACAATATTTGCCTGAGATAGTTTGTATTTCTGGGAAGGGCTACGATAGGAAAAGGATGTTCTAGACTTAAAATCAGAATACCAATTTTGATGATCTTGCTGCCTCTGTTTTGATCTAGCAGAGGAAACCTTTTCACTTGTCGCATTAGCTCTCTTAACTTTCTGTATGTGTATTCCCTACATGCAATTAATTGTTAATACTTTAAAAAGGATAGTATCTTATATGTTTAAAGTTTTACCTTCGGAGGAATGATTATTATTTCTCTACCACCGGAATATCCAGGCCAAGATTTCCAACTGAAATTACATGCCAAAAATTTCATTATATGAAAAAGGTTTATAAATAATTTGATTAAGTTAATTACCTTAATGCGACTGGTATAAGGACATGATTTTCCCAAACCACACCAATTACGTTCACATCTTGTAAATTCAATCCCATTGAATCTCAGTATTTTCGAAACGGACAATTTAGAGGAAGAATTGAACCAAATCTAAAACTAATGAGTACCACGTAAATAAGCAAAATAGTTAGAAAAATAATTAGAAACGACGGCAAAATTAGAACAACAACTCTCCATAAAATTAGTATATAAATCATCTGCTCCATTTATTAAAGAGTTTTATTGCAGTAATTTTGCTAATAATTTATATTTTCAATTACTTTTTTGTTTTTTTAACTACAAAATAATTTTTTAAGTTTTTAAATTAAAATTTTGACACATTTGACACATATGTATTTCGGCAGCTCTCTTTGTATATTTTAATTGCATAAGTTTTTTAAAGAGAATAATAAAATTTATTATGCTACATTTATCGGGTTTAAGAATAATAGAATGGTTCAATTCGTGTGAATGAACATACGCTGCATACATATATGAAGCATTAAAAATAGTACCAAGCCTCTTAAATGTGGTACTCAAAAGGTGCAGTATTATTTTGCCAAAATGTCGTTGTTTAGCAAACCATGTCTTATGAAATTATATAATACTATATACTATGCGTTCGTACATCCCTTGGCAATAATAGATTTACGAACATCAGTATAAATAAAAAAATATTCATATAACTCCTTACAATTTGTTCCCAAAGAAAAGCGTATGCAGACTATTTATTTACTTTTAGTGAAATAATGTATTAATATCATGATCATAACAGTAATAATATAATAATTTCATTGTTTACAAATTATATGAAATACTAATGGTTTTTAAAAAAATATTAATATACCATAAGGCCGCCATCGTCCGTGAAATTCGAGTTTGGAATAGAAAATGTATGCGGTGGAGACTCATTTCGGGGAAAACTCCGATCCATACGTGTAGTATTTTATTTTATCGTACCAAGCTTTAACCGGATTCCGAGCATCAACTTCCATTCCAAAAGACATGAATAGGTTCTCTCCATAGTTGGTGTTGGATCTGTGTTCCATTCTACCAGTATTAGCAAGATGCTGTTCGAAATAAAAGGTGTTGTTAACACAAAATTTAAAGAAGAATTGGCTGTCGTACATTAGCCCATTGTTGGGCATAATTGCATAAGTTTCTATTTAACGTTAAAGGTGGTGCGCCGTGTACTGCTCTTAGTCTGTTGTGTTCTTCTAAGCATTCTTTTTCAAACCCACCCGCAGGATCAACATCCAAATTAGCAGTCCCTACATTTGATGGACTCAGATGAAGCCTTCTGGTATTTTGAACAGGTTGCTCCTGTATACATTAAATTGTTAAAGTTAGAAAAGAAAAACGTTCAATATGCTCAAAATTTCATATGTTACTTGTCTGGAAAATGTTGATGATAATTCTGGCCACCACCAATAACTGAAATTGTAACAGTTTAATTTTAAATTTTTCTCAAGTATTTTTCCTAACACTAACAAGCCAATTTTTAACTTTATTCAATCATACTAAAGAAATATCTATAATTTGTTTTGGATTTCAAACAGACAAGTAGTCGTTATCAAAATGTACTATCTTTACTAAATATTGCTGGCTGTGCAATGTTAAATATTTTTTAGCAAAGCAGATTTTCTAATTTACCTGCTGTTCGTATTACTAAATGAAAGCAAAATCCGGAATTCTTATGTAAAAGTCATTAGGGTGATATCAGTAGATATGAAATTAAGATTGCTCGTTCTGCACTAGTACATATAATACCAAGATTAAAAAGAAACAGATAGCATAACACGCAACAATAAGAAGTCCGAATTTATTTTTTGACTCGGGGGCAAATCTATTGAATCTAGAAAATTATGTTCAAGGATTCTTAAGATGTGGCGAATTAACAGATAACCAAGTGGTTTTCTCCAACATCATCGGCGCGAAATCGATCATTACCAAATTAATCAGCTTCAAAACGTATCACATTTTTTTTTGACTTGTCAAAAAGTAAGTTTGAAATAACGTGTATTGGTTACTAGTGCAAATCTGCAATAGTAAACAAAGTTGACTTAGCTTGTAGCTGGAGTTGACTTGTTGTAAATATCACAAAAAACACCACTAACTTGTATTGTCACCGAAGTTATACATGTTCGCCAAATTTCATTGAGTTTGGTAAAGTCTAAGTATAAAAATTTTGCATTGCAAGATTTGACGACACGTAGTGTAAGTTAAAAAATAATTAAAAAAAAAAAAAAATTAAAAAGAAGGATTTGACAAGTTTTCCCATTGACAACACTATTGGCATACTTCCTATTTTTTTAATTTCAATAGAAAACCTTAGAAAAATGAACTTGTATAAAAGATCTTAAGTAATATATGGTGCTTCTTACAAAAAGAATTAATTGGCAAAATTTAATACGTTTCAATTTTCAGCTTAAGTAGATGATGGGACTCATTGGCACGAATAAAAGATACTACACTCTATTACATTTAGTTATATAAAATGTGTTCCAAAATTAATACATTTTTGGCGGTTATACTCTACACGTAAATATTGAAAGTTTTACATGCAATTGGTAAATATTGATTTATTTAGCAAATACTGAATAAAACAGAATAAAAAATTCGTTGACGAAAGTATAGAGAAACAATTACTACAAGAGTGCTCAATTAATCGTTCCTATTCATAATTTGTTAATAATAATTTAATAATGTTATAAACAAATGTAATAAAAAATTATTGATCGTATTTATTCATGTGTACCCTAAATTAATAAAATTACTGAAGACTCTGTGAGAACAAAAAGCCAATTTTAGTCTCGGCGAAGAAGCGCTCGAACAAAATGTACAAGGAAATGCAATGTGAATTTCTTCAATATCCAAATTTTATTTATTTTATTTATACTTTGTAATGTATTGTATAATAATAGCGTTTATATGTTAACTGCGTTTGATGTCCAAGTTCTCGAGCATTTGGCCATTGGGTTAAGTAATTTTATATTTTTTTAGATTTCGATGGCAGAGCGGCATCATAATTATTGTTGTTGGTATTCGGACTATAATAATTTTCATTTATTGCGCAATTAGATATTTGTTAAGTGAAATACCCTCAGATTGAATTTTTAACCCTTAATAGAAGGGAGAAGATTTTTCAATCGACTCGATAGTCCACCATATAACACTTTTTAGAAAATGTGCCTTGGCTGTCGAATTAACTGAAAACGGAATAAATTTCAGTAACTTCCCCTAAAAGATTACAATAACTTCGAGTGTTTTAAAGTTTTATTTATTTATTTTATTTACTCCAAAATTATTTAACATTATTTTCTCAGTGTTCGAGAAATCACCAAAGGGTTCCGACGAAAAAATTAGGTCAGTAAAAATATTCTATATATGTATTGGGATATTGCAAACTAATGTTTTTAATAGAACCGAATAAACAGCTAACAATTTAAATATTTCTCTTACAGTTGATTTAGATTTTGTAGCACAAAACGTTTCCATCGTTTTATTCAATTTTTATTTCTGTTTTAAGTGGCAAAACATTTTCTTCAAACTGACCCTCATAGTTTCCAGGAGGATTATAATTGGCTACATAATAAGCATATTCTGATCTGTAATAAAAAATAGTATAAAAATTCGAAAAATTAAAAAGCGTTCTTATTACGTTTTAGCAACTGAACATCCCAGAACTGTAGTAGCTTTCCAAACTACCTGGGTAAAATGTCCAGTGTAGTTGGAAGGACCGTTTTCGTATTTGTAGCCTTTTATTTCATTATACCAAGTATTAACCGCATTCTTAGCAGTAACTTTTAGATTGCACCTGTAGATGTTCTCTCCATAGGTGCCGTTCTCTCTGTATTTCATATCGTCCTCTTCAGCAAGGTGCTGTTGATGGAAAAGGTATTGTTAGCACGAAATCTAAGGAAGAAGTCGCCGTCGTACATCGGCCCATTTTTGTGCATATTCACATAATTCCGCATTTAACGTTAAAGGTGGTGCCCCATGTTTTGCTCTTAATAGGTTATGTTCATCTAAGCAGTCTTTTTGAAACTGCGTATATCCCGACACTGCTACAAACCACCATAAACTGAAAAATTAAATAATTAAAAAATATTAAATGCTTTTTGTTATATACCAACATTTAATTTTTGGGAATTTTAGTTTATAAAAGTCGTCGTTAATCACTAAATATTTTGATACTAATTAAATATAATAGGTAAGTATAAAAGTCTCGAATTAAATAACTGAACTAATACAAATTAGCAAACCTCATTTTGATTACAATGTTAGTGATTTTTAAATGCTTTCGAATTCAATTAACTACGGCAGAGATGGAATACGTTTACGAATTTAATGTTGGAAACAAAATTGCATATTTTTAAAAGCACATAGCAATCATAACTGGCTCTATATCAGCTTTAGATGTAAAGAATTAATTATTATCTAATTGTCACAACTTATTTTATAAAAAGGTAATATAAATATTTTAAAATCATGCACATAATAACTTTGTTCCTAAACAATTCATAAATTTGAGTAAAGTGAAAAACTACAGAAACTTTTTCAAAACTTTAACTTTTAATTAATGAAATTAATGATTGTTATAAGATAAATATTCTCACCAAGCTGAAAGCGAAAATATCACAGTTGAAAGAAGCGACATCGTTAGAACGGATTGCTGAAATTGCACTGTACCATATCTTAATTATACCTCTTTTTATATACAACTTTTCTTAATAATTAACTCAGTTTGAATTAACATCAAAATACTTCACACATTGAGCCCCACGAAAATTCTTAAAGAAATCCTCAGAAGGCCATGCGCGTTGCTTAGAATAAACGAACTCACTACTCAATACAGCTGCGTAAATATGTTAGGACCATTGTTTCTTATCGAAGTAGAAAACAATTACGTTTAAAATAAAATGCTTACAGACACATTCAACACATCACGCGCAAAGTCTGTTTTGTCTTGCTCCTTTTACGACCAAGAAATACAAACGTTTTAAAAATATTTCAAAAAACAATGTACATTTTTTTAGAGTTATATCATATTTCACACTAGCAGTTATCGGTGGTTGACGCGGTCTAAACGTGACGCTCAACGTGTTAAATGTTTCACGTTTTGAATAATGTTAAATTATTATTATTTAAATTATCCAGCATTTCATCAGTTATCACATCTCTCCTTGATGATAGAAAAATAGCTTTACCACAATAGCATACCATAAATATTGCGATTTACCCAAACTCGATGTTTTTTCTCATGCCCGCATTGAATATGAATACTCACCTGTAAGAATCCTTTAATATCAAAATTATTTAAAGTCATAAGCTTTGAAGAGCTCACGAGCCACAACTCATTACTCACAACAGTCACTACCAGCGAATATCGCTTCACATGATTTACCCCGAAAAATTCATTTCAAAATGACAAGATTAGGGTTTTATGAAGAAAACCTTAATCATCGATATACGCGCATGTAATTCCACTTACAAAATTCAAAATAGTTAAGGCGTTGTTGAAATACGAACAATGTTGTTGTATAATAACATTAATTGATTCTATCGAAAGACTTTAGAAAATAAAACAGTTGTCGTTAAAAAAATTTGGTAAAGGAAACTTTCGGAAATTAGAGAATATCTCGAACATTTTAGTTTAATCCTTGTTCGCAACTATTATAAGCTTTATTTGTCGATGTCTCGCCAGTTAACCCTTGGTTGGACGGTGGCGGTAGTAAATATATGATACATATTTACCACATTTTTCCAATTTATGTATGTATTTATGTCAGTCTTTTTTTTTATTAATATTATTTATATATTTTATATACTTAAAAAAGTTTTATAAATCAATAAAGTGGAAAAAATTACCACAAATATTAAGAAGTTTTGTATTTTTCATGAAATTTTATAAACATACCTACATCCTGGAATTATCTATTTTGGCTCCGGCGTTTTCAATTTTAACAGTATTAATTTCGCATTCACCGGTCTCAAAACTCCTGTACAAAAATTTTCATAAAAAGTCGATTGGCAATTAAACCTCTGTTCTTAAAAAGATAATTTAAAAGAAGTTAAGGCTGGAGCGCAATTAAGTTTCCGAGTTTTTGTGATCAATGAAAAATTGAAAATCTCAAAAGAAATATAAAAAATGGTTTAGCTTTAGTTTAGCGTCCATCGCTACCTACACGTTTTTGCCATCTCTCTGGCAATACATGAATATCGCGACCATTCATTCAATTAATTTTGCACTTCTTCGAAATTGGCAAAGTGTAGCCCTGCGCTATTGACCGGAACAATGGATAATCTGAGGGGGCCAGGACTGGCGAATATAGCGGGTGAGGTAACAGATCCCATTTCAGCGTTTTGATGATGTCCTGTCGATGGGAGTGCGTGGTGAGTGGCATGAAGCGTTGCCGTGATGCAATATCACTTGTGCGTGTCTCGTGTCCTATTCTGGCCGTTTTTCGAGCAATGCATATTTCAGATTGATGAGTTGTTGTCTGTAGCGATGCCCAGTTTCGCCCGGATTCAGCAGCTAATAGTACACTGTTCCTTTCTGATCCCATCACACGCAAAGCATTGTCTTCTTTCTGAAACGATTTGTCCGTGCCATCGATGTTGGTGTTTCGCCAGGTAAAAGCCACGATTTTTGCATTTTGGGGCTCTTAAAAAATATTCACATATTCCACATTTCCAGCAATAATTCGATCTCTTTCGGAAGTGGCTCTTCGAATTTCCATTTGTCTCTCAGTCCAACACATGCGGCAACCATTTTCCCTCATTTTGAATTTTTCCCATACCATTTAAACGATTAGAAATACCTTAGCGAGTTATGTTTAATGCCTCCGCAAATTTATCTTGTGTTTGCATATCATCTTCATCCAATAACACTTGCAGATCGGTGTCTTAAATTGTTTTTGGTCTTCCAGAGCGCTTTTTCTTGGTGCATGTTCGCCGTAGATCTCAAAAAACGCAGGTAGCAAATAACGTGCTTCGGCTGCATTTTTTTTTCAAGTTAAAGCAGGAAAGCAAAACTTCCCGCAAATGCTGTTGTTGTTAACAACTGTCCGCGCTCAATGTTTTAGAAATTTATTTTTATTTTATTTATTATTATTAGCTTAATAAATCCATTACATATAGTAGATAGCCTATTTTTAGAGTTCAGGATAATCTCCTATACAGCTATGATGACTATGTTAGCTAGCTGAAAGTTTGTTTGGTTTGATGTATTAGTTGAGGAAAATAGCTATTGAAAAAACCTCTATATTTCCTTAGTCTAGTCTATCCTACTTATCTAACTTACATCCTAGGAATTAATTTATGTGAAGTTGTTTTAGGTGTAAAATTTCAGAGTTACAACAAGCCTCATAAAACGTTTGAGATAATCTTAAGATTTTAATGATAACAAGGTCGATATTGAATTCGTGAAAAAGTGCAGCGGTTGAGTAGTGTCTCGGTACATTCAGTAAAAGTTTTAACGTTTTATTTTGACTAATTTGAAGTTTTCTAATGTGCGTATTTGCACATTTAAACCATACCGGAGCTGCATACAGTAATATTAGTTGAAAAATTTGTTTAAATATCAACAGTTTGTTTTCCTTGTTCAAGAATGATTTCCTATTTATGATTGGATACAATGCTTTAATCATTTTGTCTAATTTCTTGACAGTTTCATTAGTATGGGTACCAAAGGTTAGATGTTTGTCTAAAAGGAGACCTAGGTATTTAGCACTATTATTCCATTCGACGTGGGTGCTGTTTACGCAGAGTTCTCTGTCCGGTAGATAGCAAGAGTTTCTTCTTTTGGTGAAATATATTGCTTGCGTTTTGCTGGCATTTATTTTGATCTTCCATCTGTAGAAATATTGAGAAATTTTATTCAAAGCATTTTGTAAGTTGGTGCAGATATTGAAGCCATAAGTGTGTGAAGAGTATACCGCTGTATCATCGGCAAATTGGGCGATCTGGCAGTTAGGGGTTTGAGGAAAGTCTGATACGTATATATTGTATAATAAGGGACTTGTGGGACGCCCGATTTTTGGTGAAAACGTTCAGACTTCTCGGTCGATGAACTCGAAACGATCTGTTCTTTAAAGAGTTTTGGACTATTCGAATGATATATTTGGGGAAATTTAATTTAATCATCTTGTATATTAGCGCATCATGCCATACGCAGTCAAAAGCTTTTTCTATATCAAACAATACCATACCTGTAGACTCTTTGATTTGAAAGCTGTCTTTAATATTATTGGTTATACGCACTAGTTGGTGAATCGTAGAGTGACCTTTACGAAAACCAAATTGCTCTTTGGGAATTATGTTAAATTCTTCTACGTGGATTAACATAAGGATTTTTAAGGTTTTTTCCAATATTTTGCTGAGTGTGCAAAGTAAGCTAATTGGACGATAGGTACTAGGGTCGTTGGGTGATTTATGGGGTTTTGGTATCGCAATAACTTTTGCCTCTTTCCAGGTTTCTGGAAAATAACTTAGTTTAAGGCAGGCATTAATAATGTGTACGATGAGAATTAATGCTTTATTAGGCAGGTGTTTGATACAAGTGTTATTATTATTATTATTATTATTATTATTATTATTATTGTTATTATTATTATTATTATTATTGTTATTTGATCAGTACCGGGAGCTTTATTTGTTTGAAGTTGCTTAATAATCTTTCTGAGGATTTCAAGCCTATATATGGACAATTATTTTCCGTGGCGTTTTGGCTGAAGTTAGTTATACATGAGTTTACTTCGTCTATAGTAGACTGATCACTAAAATCTTGTGAAATCTCGTGATTAGCTTGGAAGGTTTTCCCAGTGGTGGATTTACCAGGAAGCAAAGGAAGCAATTGCTTGGGGCCCCGCTTGGACAGGGGCCCCAAAAATTGAAAAATGTTGAAAATACATTCGGAAATTAAAAAAAAAATAAATAAAAAATGCAAAATGAAAAAATCCATGTAAACAATATCGATTATTCATTGTCCTCAAACGAATTTAAATTAGTTCAAAACTGTATTTCGCGCGTATAGTTGGCGCTTCGGTCGCTCGTATTTCGTGTCTTTCGTTACTTTTTATCGAAAAAGACAAGCTTCAAAAACTTGACTTTGATGATGTCATTCATCAATTTGCGACTGCGAAAAGTAGGAAAAAGTTGTAATTTAGTTCGTAAATTATAAGTAAACTGTATAATATATTGATTTTGCAAAATTAACTGGTTATTTATTATTTTAAAATATTGGTGGGGGGGGGGGTTAATTTTAGAATGAGGGCCCCGAAAACCTGAGGTTGCTTGGGGCCCCGTCTTAGGTAAATCCGGCACTGGGTTTTCCCTAGAATCTTTGCCTTTTCTCCTCGAGTTATATGATTTTTCCCATCGCTTTTAAGAGTTGGCGTACTCATACTACCTTTCTTGAAGCATTTAGTGATATTCCAAAACGCTTTGGAGCCCTTATCTAATCTACCGAGGTGCTTATTCCATCGTTTGTTTTTAATTTCATGGATTTTGCCTATGATATATTTATTTAATTCCAGCCATGTCTTTTTGTACCAGGGTAGTCTATACCTCTGCCATTTACGTCTGGCCGTATATTTCTTTTTTTAATAAGTATTTTAAGGCTTTGTGGTATTTTTTCTGTTACTAGTGGTGTGGGGTGCTTTTTAGGGATTGATTGTTCAATGGCCGAGTTAATCGTCTTGGTAAGATGGTTGACCAAGCGATCAATATCGGCCGTATTTTTAATAGAATTAAGAGAGACTTTTACATTGACGTATTTGGTACAGTAATTTTTAAAGCTTTCCCAGTTGGCCATCTTGAAGTTATATGTATATGTAATAACCGTTTTTTTAGGCGTGGAACTGTATTGAAAGTTAACTGGAAGGTGGTCTGAAGATAGGTCATTGATCGTAACTGGATCGGTTGCCATATGAGTGAGCTCTGCTAGGACAAACGAGATCCGTAGCTTTATGTCTCCATTGCAGTTAGCACATTTGACGGTGTTCTCCGATGTGGGGTGGTGTCCAGCACAAATGGCACAAAACGATTTGACGTTGCAGTGTTGGGAGCCATGGCCGAACATCTAGCAATTATAGCATTGAGTTAGATATTTTGCGTTTTTCTTGTGATAGTCCCAATGTATTGTGTTGGATATCGTTTTAATTGTACGCAATTCATTTAGTTTAGTTGTTCCTTTTTTGAAGTAGATCAGGTAATTGGTGGTGCCGTTGCTTTTAGTGATTTTATAGTTAATCGCCTTAACTTCTTCGCATTGTAGTCCTAAGGAGATAAGTTCTTCTTTAAGTTCCTCAGTTTTCATGCTGTGGAGTCCTGATATGACTATTTTAATAGGTCGATCCTCTTTGTTTCTGTGAGTGAAGAATTCATGTTTATTCTCCTTAAGTTTTGCAATTACCGCATTATAGTGATCCATGCTTTCGGTGTTTACTTTAATTCCAACCGATATTAATTTTATATTATAGTTTTTGATTTCCAGTTTTGCCATAATATTACGTATCACATCACTGGTAGTTTTTAACACAGTTATAGGAGGTATTTTAACTTTATTTGTTGCTTCGACATTGCTTGTTTCTGAGTCAATGTTTTCCTCACTCAGATTAATACACTGTAACGGGGCAAAACGGTTTACCGATGCCTTTGAGGTGCCGGGTTTCTTGCCCATACTGGACCAGTTCGATTTTATTATGGGAATTATTTTGCGTTTACTATCTTGAGTAAAGGCGTTTGATGATGATAATTCATCAGAATAATTTTCGCGTAAGCGCTTGGTCACGATTAGTAAGTTTTAAGGTGCTAATTAGAATACAACCGTACTTTTTTATCTCAGACTTAAGTTCTCGCTTCCGAACAGCACGACTCGTAGCTAGAGACTGATGTTTTAGAAATCAAAAAGTGGATGGAGCAATTCACGAAAGTTAAAATTGTTGTTGTAAACTCCAAAAACCATCAATCTGACGGAAAAAATGGATCAGTGAAAATATTCAATATATTTGGACATTGTCCCAATGTGTCTTTAATTTTGTTTAATAGAATGGAATAAATACCTAAATAAATATTTCTTTTAAAGTTAATTTTAACACAAAAATGTTCCTAATGTTTACTTCGATTTGATTTCTTAGGTGGTAAAACATTTTCTGCAAACCGGCCACGATAGTTTCCAGGAGGATTATAATTGGCTACAACATAAATAGAATTTTCTCTGTAATAAAAAGTAATATAAAAATTCGTAAAATCAAAAAGTGGTATTATTACTTTTGAGCAAATGCACATCCCAGCTCTTTAGAATCTTTCCAAACTACCTGGGTAAAATGTCCAGTACTTGGGGAAAACTCCGATCCATACTTGTAGTATTTTATTTCATCGTACCAAGCTTTAACCGGATTCCGAGCATCAACTTCCATTCCAAAAGACATGAATAGGTTCTCTCCATAGTTGGTATTGGATCTGTGTTCCATTCTACCAGTATTAGCAAGATGCTGTTCGAAATAAAAGGTGTTGTTAACACAAAATTTAAAGAAGAATTGGCTGTCGTACATTAGCCCATTGTTGGGCATAATTGCATAAGTTTCTATTTAACGTTAAAGGTGGTGCGCCATGTACTGCTCTTAGTCTGTTGTGTTCTTCTAAGCATTCTTTTTCAAACCCACCCGCAGGATCAACATCCAAATTAGCAGTCCCTACATTTGATGGACTCAGATGAAGCCTTCTGGTATTTTGAACAGGTTGCTCCTGTATACATTAAATTGTTAAAGTTAGAAAAGAAAAACGTTCAATATGCTCAAAACTTCATATGTTACTTGTCTGGAAAATGTTGATGATAATTCTGGCCACCACCAATAACTGAAATTGTAACAGTTTAATTTTAAATTTTTCTCAAGTATTTTTCCTAACACTAATAAGCCAATTTTTAACTTTTTTCAATCATACTAGAGAAGTATCTATAATTTGTTTTGGATTTCAAACAGACAGGTAGTCGTTATCAAAATGTACTATCTTTACTAAATATTGCTGGCTGTGCAATGTTAAATATTTTTCAGCAAAGCAGATTTTCTAATTTACCTGCTGTTCGAATTACTAAATGAAAGCAAAACCCGGAATTCTTATGTAAAAGTCATTAGGGTGATATCAGTAGATATGAAATTAAGATTGCTCGTTCTGCACTAGAATAATACCAAGATTAAAAAGAAACAGATAGCATAACACGCAACAATAAGAAGTCCGAATTTATTTTTTCACTCGGGGGCAAATCTAGTGAATCTAGAAAATTATGTTCAAGGATTCTTGAGATGTGGCGAATTAACAGATAACCAAGTGGTTTTCTCCAGAAGCCCCTATCCTTCCTATATAATTTAAATTGTTAAATAATATAAAATATAGATTATGTAATAATTTATAGATATTGACTTTAAACTGAAGTTCTGAAAATATTCATTCACTTCAGCTTGATTCAATAAATTCAAGCCTTTGTCGAAGTCCTCAACAATTTAAAAACAGGAAAGTTTAATAATTTTAGAGCGGAAAAATTTACAAACTATTAACTCAAAAGTTAAAAGCAGCAAAATGTGAAATACTGAAATAAATGCTAAATATTTATGACTCCAACATTTTTAATTTATATGTTGGATTAAAATATTCAATTATATTTCAAAATGGAAATGCTTTTATTTAAAAGCTCTTATTTAATATAAATTAATAATATATATATAATTTTTCTTTATGAGCTAATCGCAATTAAAACAAAACTGATACTTTTAAATTAATTTCGAAAAACCTATATTTTAGAGATAATGTTGTACAACAGTTTTGAACCAAGATCAATTGAATAGTGAGTAGGTAGTATTCCCGTATTTTGATATGATTGGAAGAGAGGATAGCGATGATGAAGGAATTGGAATTTACCTATAGATACCCTTAACATAACTTTTTAATTTTGTGAAAAGAACGTTAAACAACATTGACTTGTGCTAACTTTGGTTCCAAATCTTAATCCAATCATTTTTAGTTCTCGATTTGAACTTTCCAAATTCCAAAAACTTATAGGGAAAGCTTAAAAAATTCAATTCGATGCTACATTTCAGATCAAATCATATTGAATATTTAAAAGTCTTCATTTAACTAGAAATATTCTTGAAATAAAAACGCCAATATTGAAATAACACCTCTAACACATCATTTTAAATATGTTTTTATCAAATCAAGCAGATTATTTTTGAATATATTTAAAAAAATATATTATTATAGTATTTGACACCATATCATATATATGCTTTTTTATAATTTTAATTGCTTCATTAATTTTTTTCTGGATGCAGGAATAGGTAGGCCTTCATGGTAAAATGTTTTGAACTTTGGCAACCGATGAGCTCTCTATGAAAGTGCCTATGTAATTGCAATATCCTGCATTGCTAATAAAATACATAAGAATTTCTTTTGAATCAAGAAAACACGGTTGATCACAATATTGTAAAGTTTTATAATACAAATTATTAGAGAATAGACTACCTTGCGGAGCATATGACACCCAAGCCACAAATCAGTAATGTAAGCAGCATTATGATTGCGATTAAAATCCAGTCTTTTCAAAACGAAGAAGATTTAAAGCAATGATTGCAGTCAACTTTGGTGCACATATCACCATTCTTTTATAGTTATTTGTTATTTGGAAAGACCGCCTTAACTTTTATTAATATTTTTGCAATTCATGTACATGTGATTTTAAAGGAAAAAAGAAGGATTTGACAAGTTTTCCCATTGACAACACTATTGGCATACTTCCTATTTTTTTAATTTCAATAGAAAACCTTAGAAAAATGAACTTGTATAAAAGATCTTAAGTAATATATGGTGCTTCTTACAAAAATAATTAATTGACAAAATTTAATACGTTTCAATTTTCAGCTTTAATTAGATGATGGGACTCATTGACACGAATAAAAAATACTACACTCTATTACATTTAGTTATATAAAATGTGTTCCAAAATTAATACATTTTTGGCGGTTATACTCTACACATAAATATTGAAAGTTTTATATGCAATTGGTAAATATTGATTTATTTAGCAAATACTGAATAAAACAGAATAAAAAATTCGTTGACGAAAGTATAGAGAAACAATTACTACAAGAGTGCTCAATTAATCGTTCCTATTCATAATTTGTTAATAATAATTTAATAATGTTATAAACAAATGCAATAAAAAATTATTTACCGTATTTATTCATATGTACCCTAGATTAATAAAATTACTTGAGACTCTGCGAGAACAAAAAGCCTATTTTAGACTCGGCGAAGAATCGCTTCAACGCAATGTGCAAGGAAAGAAAGAAACGCAATTTGAATTTCTTCAATATCCATATATTATTTATTTTATTTATATTTTGTAATTTATTGTATAATAATAGCATTTATATGTTACCTATTGTTATTTCCCTAATAACGACGAAAGAGCGGCATCATAATTATTGTTGTTGGTATTCGGACTAAAATAATTTTCATTTATTGCACAATTAGATATTTGTTAAGTGAAATACCCTCAGATTGAATTTTTAACCCTTAATAGAAGGGAGAAGATTTTTCAATCGACTCGATAGTCCACCATATAACACTTTTTAGAAAATGTGCCTTGGCTGTCGAATTAACTGAAAACGGAATAAATTTCAGTACCTTCCCCTAAAAGATTACAATAACTTCGAGTGTTTTAAATTTTTATTTATTTATTTTATTTACTCCAAAATTATTTAACATTATTTTCTCAGTGTTCGAGAAATCACCAAAGGGTTCCGACGAAAAAATTAGGTCAGTAAAAATATTCTATATATGTATTGGGATATTGCAAACTAATGTTTTTAATAGAACCGAATAAACAGCTAACAATTTAAATATTTCTCTTACAGTTGATTTAGATTTTGTAGCACAAAACGTTTCCATCGTTTTATTCAATTTTTATATCTGTTTTAAGTGGCAAAACATTTTCTTCAAACTGACCCTCATAGTTTCCAGTAGGATTATAATTGGCTACATAATATGCAAACACTGATCTGTAATAAAAAATAGTATAAAAATTCGAAAAATTAAAAAGCGTTCTTATTACTTTTTAGTAACTGCACATCCCAGCTCTTTAGAACCTTTCCAAACTACCTGGGTAAAATGTCCAGTACCTGGCAAAAACTTCGATCCATACTTGTAGTCTGTTATTTCACTGTACCAAGTATTAACCGCATTCTTAGCAGCAATTTCTAGATTGCACCTGTAGACGTTCTCTCCATATATGCCGTTCTCTCTGTGTTTCATTTCGTCCACTTCAGCAAGGTGCTGTTGATGGAAAAGGTATTGTTAGCACGAAATCTAAGGAAGAAGTCGCCGTCGTACATCGGCCCATTTTTGTGCATATTCACATAATTCCGCATTTAACGTTAAAGGTGGTGCCCCATGTTTTGCTCTTAATAGGTTATGTTCATCTAAGCAGTCTTTTTGAAACTGCGTATATCCCGACACTGCTACAAACCACCATAAACTGAAAAATTAAATAATTAAAAAATATTAAATGCTTTTTGTTATATACCAACATTTAATTTTTGGGAATTTTAGTTTATAAAAGTCGTCGTTAATCACTAAATATTTTGATACTAATTAAATATAATAGGTAAGTATAAAAGTCTCGAATTAAATAACTGAACTAATACAAATTAGCAAACCTCATTTTGATTACAATGTTAGTGATTTTTAAATGCTTTCGAATTCAATTAACTACGGCAGAGATGGAATACGTTTACGAATTTAATGTTGGAAACAAAATTGCATATTTTTAAAAGCACATAGCAATCATAACTGGCTCTATATCAGCTTTAGATGTAAAGAATTAATTATTATCTAATTGTCACAACTTATTTTATAAAAAGGTAATATAAATATTTTAAAATCATGCACATAATAACTTTGTTCCTAAACAATTCATAAATTTGAGTAAAGTGAAAAACTACAGAAACTTTTTCAAAACTTTAACTTTTAATTAATGAAATTAATGATTGTTATAAGATAAATATTCTCACCAAGCTGAAAGCGAAAATATCACAGTTGAAAGAAGTGACATCGTTAGAACGGATTGCTGAAATTGCACTGTACCATATCTTAATTATACCTCTTTTTATATACAACTTTTCTTAGTAATTAACTCAGTTTGAATTAACATCAAAATACTTCACACATTGAGCCCCACGAAAATCCTCAGAAGGCCATGCGCGTTGCGTAGAATAAACGAACTCACTACTCAATACAGCTGCGTAAATATGTTAGGACCATTGTTTCTTATCGAAGTAGAAAACAATTACGTTTAAAATAAAATGCTTACAGACACATTCAACACGTCACGCGCAAAGTCTGTTTTGTCTTGCTCCTTTTACGACCAAGAAATACAAACGTTTTAAAAATATTTCAAAAAACAATGTACATTTTTTTAGAGTTATATCATATTTCACACTAGCAGTTATCGGTGGTTGACGCGGTCTAAACGTGACGCTCAACGTGTTAAATGTTTCACGTTTTGAATAATGTTAAATTATTATTATTTAAATTATCCAGCATTTCATCAGTTATCACATCTCTCCTTGATGATAGAAAAATAGCTTTACCACAATAGCATACCATAAATATTGCGATTTACCCAAACTCGATGTTTTTTCTCATGCCCGCATTGAATATGAATACTCACCTGTAAGAATCCTTTAATATCAAAATTATTTAAAGTCATAAGCTTTGAAGAGCTCACGAGCCACAACTCATTACTCACAACAGTCACTACCAGCGAATATCGCTTCACATGATTTACCCCGAAAAATTCATTTCAAAATGACAAGATTAGGGTTTTATGAAGAAAACGTTAATCATCGATATACGCGCATGTAATTCCACTTACAAAATTCAAAATAGTTAAGGCGTTGTTGAAATACGAACAATGTTGTTGTATAATAACATTAATTAATTCTATCGAAAGACTTTAGAAAATAAAACAGTTGTCGTTAAAAAAATTTGGTAAAGGAAACTTTCGGAAATTAGAGAATATCTCGAACATTTTAGTTTAATCCTTGTTCGCAACTATTATAAGCTTTATTTGTCGATGTCTCGCCAGTTAACCCTTGGTTGGACGGTGGCGGTAGTAAATATATGATACATATTTACCACATTTTTCCAATTGATGTATGCTAATTGTTGTCAGTCTTTCTTTTTTATTAATATTATTACAAAATAAAATTAAAGTGCATATTTTATATACTTAAATAAGTTTTATAAATCAATAAAGTGGGAAAAATTACCACAAATATTAAGAAGTTTTGTATTTTTCATGAAATTTTATAAACATACCTACATCCTGGAATTATTTATTTTGGCTCCGGCGTTTTCAATTTTAACAGTATTAATTTCGCATTCACCGGTCTCAAAAACTCTTGCATAACAATTTTCATAAAAAGTCGATTTGCAATAATACCTCTGTTCTTGATAATTTAAAACAACTCAAGACTGGTTTATTTAAGAGTTATGGTACAATGAAAGCTTTTCAAAACTATTCTTGATTATAAAAATTTCCAGTTTTAGACAGATTACATCGATTGATTAATCACTTTCGAAAAAACTGAGGTGAGAGCGTTACTAAAGATTTGCACTATGCTTAACATTTATAAATAAGCAAGAAAGTTATTTTTACATAAAAACAATACATAGATATTTTATTATTTGCAAAACCATCGCTGGATGACCATTGAAAATGTCTTTATCTATAATATAAAAACAAATAAAGCAGTATTTGAAGATTATATTAGTTTTTGATTAGTTGGAAAAATATTGAAATTCTGTAATAATATTTCAATACATATTTACATACTTTATATCCTTAGTGGTGTTATGCTGTTTCCATAAAAATCAGTTTATCAATTTAACACACTTTGCTTTTTGAATTTTTATTGTATTTAAGTTGATACAATTTTGCATCATATGGCAAATTCCAAATAGTGCATTGTCTCTGATTTTTTTCTGAAAATAGGTACTTGAGTGTTTTGGGTTCGCAGTTCAAGAAATTCTAGATTTACTGCTTTTAATAACTTCAGTAATTCTTAAAATTTCAACCAACTACAAAAGTGAGCTTAGCAATCCTAGGACCTATACAGGAATTAGTCTCAAGGAACTATGCAAAAATCACAATGTGGTGGTATTTGTACAATAGCCTTGATCTTGATTATCTGAAAGGTGAAGAACAGTGTAATTTATTTATTACTTTTTAGAGCTCTACAGCTCTAGGAAAACCCGAAATCCTTATGCAATCACTCCTGCGTAACTACGATTGCAATTCCAATAATCTTGAAAAGCATTTCTTAGGAGCTAAAATTCCAAGCCAAGACTAGCACTAGGCCAAGGAAATCAACATATCAAGTACAATTTAGAGTTTGAAGAAATCCAGTTCTAAAGAAACGATTCCAGCTTATCTTTGATTAGGGTTAAAGTTCGACGTGTGCCCAATATTTAGAAATTAAGAAATACTCGTATATTAAATATTTCTTTCAAAATTGCTAAAAAAGTAGGTCACAAATACTTTTTTTTTGTTTATATATTTTTCTTCCTCAAAATTTAAATAATTTCCTAAAAACAATGGATGAAAAAGAAAACACCACTTCTTAATGCAAATGCTACTAATTTATTACTAATTTTATTTATAGAATTTATTGTTATTACTCATCTTTCAAAAGAATTTCCTTTCAACATAAAAACCTCAACAATAAATTTGATAAAACTGGACGAAGCGAATCAATTTTTTTATTTATCTCATACTAAAAGATAAAGAGCTTTTATTAAACCTACATATATCCGAAGTATAAAGGAGTTGTACTTATTTTTTATATTATTTATTTCTTTACTTCAATTTTTTATACTCTCATAAGAATACATGCAAGGTGGATTGCTACGTTATTTTTGTTTACCGGATTAACATTAAAAATGCATATATAAAATAATATAAAAGTAAAAGATTCATTTATTTACTCACTTTCGCTCTCGAGATCATTGTGAATTAATTTAATCAATTAAAATAAAATTCATTTTTACATCTTCCTCAATGATCAAGATTTACATATGTAGGTATATTATATAACTATATCTTTTTGTTTCCGTATTTACAACATCACATTGTAAATTATGCTTTATTATTATTTATTTTATTAAAATTATGTTGATAGACAACTTCTGAATTGGTCTAAATATGGTAGAATACAAGTAATATTGAAAGTAAAAGAGAATATATAGGAACCTTTCCAAGCTAATTATGTGAAAGGGCTGAAGGCCAATTTATATTAAATGGTGTAACAGGTTGCAAAAATCATCGCTTGCTTCTTTAAACCTACTAAAGAATATATCATCGTTATCATCATCCCAATCAGTGTTAAATTGTATAAGCGGTTGTGAAAGAGGTTGAAAACGTTATTGTCTGGTTGTTTAAATATTTTATTACCGTCATCCCGATCATTTTTGCTGTTTAGTGGTATAAACACACGATTCAATATTTTATCCTCTAATTGTTTAAATTCACTAGGGAATGCGACGTCTGTCGGCACATTTTGTTGCTTAATTAAACTCGAAAATATGTCATTACCATCATCGCGAATAGTGTTACTGATATGGGAATCAGCATTTGTAAATTCACCCTTTGTTTGTTTGATTCCACCAGGGAATAGCTTATCAGTATGAACCCAATTTTTGCTAATTTGTGGATTCGATTTCAAAACTGCATCCTTTACTTGGCTAATAACATTTGATAATAGTTGCCCAGTTTTCCATTTGTTATCTGCAATTTCTGGGAAAGGTTCCAATAGTTCTTCCTTTGCTCGTTTCATTTTATGATATACAGCAGGGGTAGGGAAAATGTTATCCCAAGCATTCCGAGGAGCATTGCTGTTTTGTGGAACAGAGGGTAAAAATGTATCACCTGATAGTTTATCATTTATATTGATAGTTTTTGTTTAAACAATAATACATTGTTTAAAGTGTATCCTTTAATCGATTAAATCAACCAAGTATTAGTTTATTACTACAATCCGAATTACTTTTACTCATTTGTGGAATAGGTGGGGTATAGGATAAAGCAAAGAAAATTGCATCCGATTTTACACTGGATAGTGGCTTTCATTAATTGGTCCGATCCACCAGTCCAACTGCTGGAATGTTGAATTGCTTTACACTACCACTATTTGGGCCACACGTGGTAAATGTATTCAACCTGCAACCGTGCCTTAGCACTTATCCACTAAAGAACATATAACTGAAATCGAAATAAAAATTTAAATCTTATTTTAGGCATATAAAGAATATCTAATAAATTTTCGTTAACTTGTTAGCTTAAAAACAAAAAAAATGTTGTATTTTAAGTAATTTTAAGTAGCACTATTTGCTATATATGGTCACATTCTAAAGAAAACTTCTAAGCGTAATCTGGTCTAATTTAAAGCGAATAAAAAAATGTTCGAGTAAATTAACATTTAGAACCGGTGAGCTACGAGTTGATTTTAATATTTGGAACCTCTTTTTTCTTACTTAGAACTCTAAATTAATTTTTTAATGAATGATAGCACTTTAGATTTTGCTGGCTATAAGGATTAGGAATTAACTTGGTTTCTCAAACTAAGGATATTAAAAATTTCACATTTATTTCAAATTCATACTAACCTAACGACACAAATAAGTGTAAACTTTAAAAGAGCAGACATGGTTGAATTTGATCGAAGGAGCTAAAACTGAACGTTGAGGCAAATTAACTCCAACTGCCAACTCTTCCAAACAACAATGAAGCATTTCTATTGACGACTTTATTACCCAGAACGAATTTAAGAAAGTTAAAGATAAGGGCTTAAGAAGGAAACGTATTGTATGAAACCAAATGAAATATTTCTTTTATGTAGGCTTTATAACATCGAAACTTAATTATTCGAAATCTGCATTTGTATAAAACTAAAATTCAAGAGATTTTGAAATAAAAATATAAATCCATAAATTAAACAAAAATAAAATTTAGTATAAGAATAATAAATAATAATTGTTATTTAATAGATATTATTTTATTTTATTATTAGTGCTACGCGAATTCTTAACGAAATTCCCGTCAGGCCACGCGCGTTGCTTAGAAGCACTGGTATTGCTGGTAATGTAAAACGCGCTAATGAAATTTACTCAATTCAGCTGCGTAAATAGTAGTTGTATTATGGCCATTGTTTCTTATCGAATTAAAAAATATTTACGTTTAAAATAACATACTGTACTGACATATTCAACACGTCATGCGCCGAGTCTGTTTTGCCTTATTCCTTTTACGAGAAAGCAAAACAAACGTTTTAAAAGTATATCACGAAAACAGTATGATATAACTCTAAAATATTTTACACTGTCAGTTATCGGTGGTTGACGCGGCCTAAACGGAAAGTTCAGTTTCAGGTACCGATGGCTGACGTAACGCTCAACGTGTTAAATGTTTCACGTTTTGAATAATGTTAAATTATTATTATTTAAATTATCCAGCATTTCATCAATAAAAAAAAAATAAATAAAAAATAGCTTTACCACAATAGCATAGCACAAATATTGCGAGTTTGGGTAACTCGATGTTTTTTCTCATGCCCGCATTGAATATGAATGCTCACCTGTAAGAATCCTTTAATATCAAAAGTATTTAAAGTCATAAGTTTTGCACAGCTCACGAGCCACAACTCATTACTCACAACAGTCACTACCAGCGAATATCGCTTCACATGATTTACCCCGAAAAATTCATTTCAAAATGACAAGATTAGGGTTTTATGAAGAAAACCTTAATCATCGATATACGCGCATGTAATTCCACTTACAAAATTCAAAATAGTTAAGGCATTGTTGAAATACGAACAATGTTGTTGTATAATAACATTAATTAATTCTATCGAAAGACTTTAGAAAATAAAACAGTTGTCGTTAAAAAAATTTGGTAAAGGAAACTTTCGGAAATTAGAGAATATCTCGAACATTTTAGTTTAATCCTTGTTCGCAACTATTATAAGCTTTATTTGCCGATGTCTCGCCAGTTAATCCTTGGTTGGACGGTGGCGGTAGTAAATATATGATACATATTTACCACATTTTTCCAATTGATGTATGCTGATTGTTGTCAGTCTTTTTTTTTTATTAATATTATTACAAAATAAAATTAAAGTGCATATTTTATATACTTAAAAAAGTTTTATAAATCAATAAAGTGGAAAAAATTACTACAAATATTAAGAAGTTTTGTATTTTTCATGAAATTTTATAAACATACCTACATCCTGGAATTATCTATTTTGGCTCCGGCGTTTTCAATTTTAACAGTATTAATTTCGCATTCACCGGTCTCAAAACTCCTGTACAACAATTTTCATAAAAAGTCGATTGGCAATTAAACCTCTGTTCTTAAAAAGATAATTTAAAAGAAGTTAAGGCTGGAGCGCAATTAAGTTTCCGAGTTTTTGTGATCAATGAAAAATTGAAAATCTCAAAAGAAATATAAAAAATGGTTTAGCTTTAGTTTAGCGTCCATCGCTACCTACACGTTTTTGCCATCTCTCTGGTAATACATGAATATCGCGACCATTCATTCAACTAATTTTGCACTTCTTCGAAATTGGCAAAGTTTAGCCCTGCCAAGCCATGCGCTATTGACCGGAACAATGGATAATCTGAGGGGGCCAGGACTGGCGAATATAGCGGGTGAGGTAACAGATCCCATTTCAGTGTTTTGATGATGTCCTGTCGATGGGAGTGCGTGGTGAGTGGCATGAAGCGTTGCCGTGATGCAATATCACTTGTGCGTGTCTCGTGTCCTATTCTGGCCGTTTTTCGAGCAATGCATATTTCAGATTGATGAGTTGTTGTCTGTAGCGATGCCCAGTTTCGCCCGGATTCAGCAGCTAATAGTACACTGTTCCTTTCTGATCCCACCACACGCAAAGCATTGCCTTCTTTCTGAAACGATTTGTCCGTGCCATCGATGTTGGTGTTTCGCCAGGTAAAAGCAACGATTTTTGCATTTTGGGGCCCTTAAAAAATATCCACTTATCATTTCCAGCAATAATTCGATCTCTTTCGGAAGTGGCTCTTCGAATTTCCATTTGTCTCTCAGTCCAACACATGCGGCACCCATTTTCCCTCATTTTGAATTTTTCCCATACCATTTAAACGATTGGAAATACCTTAGCGAGTTATGTTTAATGCCTCCGCAAATTTATCTTGTGTTTGCATATCATCTTCATCCAATAACACTTGCAGATCGGTGTCTTAAATTGTTTTTGGTCTTCCAGAGCGCTTTTTCTTGGTGCATGTTCGCCGTAGATCTCAAAAAACGTAGGTAGCAAATAACGTGCTTCGGCTGCATTTTTTTTCAAGTTAAAGCAGGAAAGCAAAACTTCCCGCAAATGCTGTTGTTGTTAACAACTGTCTGCGCTCAATGTTTTAGAAATCAAAAAGTGGATGGAGCAATTCACGAAATTTAAAATTGTTGTTGTAAACTCCAAAAATCATCAATCTGACGGAAAAATATGGATCAGTGAAAATATTCAATATATTTGGACATTGTCCCAATGTGTCTTTAATTTTGTTTAATAGAATGGAATAAATACCTAAATAAATATTTCTTTTAAAGTTAATTTTAACACAAAAATGTTCCTAATGTTTACTTCGATTTGATTTCTTAGGTGGTAAAACATTTTCTGCAAACCGGCCACGATAGTTTCCAGGAGGATTATAATTGGCTACAACATAAATAGAATTTTCTCTGTAATAAAAAGTAGTATAAAAATTCGTAAAATCAAAAAGTGTTCTTATTACTTTTGAGCAAATGCACATCCCAGCTCTTTAGAATCTTTCCAAACTACCTGGGTAAAATGTCCAGTACTTGGGGAAAACTCCGATCCATACTTGTAGTATTTTATTTCATCGTACCAAGCTTTAACCGGATTCCGAGCATCAACTTCCATTCCAAAAGACATGAATAGGTTCTCTCCATAGTTGGTGTTGGATCTGTGTTCCATTCTACCAGTATTAGCAAGATGCTGTTCGAAATAAAAGGTGTTGTTAACACAAAATTTAAAGAAGAATTGGCTGTCGTACATTAGCCCATTGTTGGGCATAATTGCATAAGTTTCTATTTAACGTTAAAGGTGGTGCGCCATGTACTGCTCTTAGTCTGTTGTGTTCTTCTAAGCATTCTTTTTCAAACCCACCCGCAGGATCAACATCCAAATTAGCAGTCCCTACATTTGATGGACTCAGATGAAGCCTTCTGGTATTTTGAACAGGTTGCTCCTGTATACATTAAATTGTTAAAGTTAGAAAAGAAAAACGTTCAATATGCTCAAAACTTCATATGTTACTTGTCTGGAAAATGTTGATGATAATTCTGGCCACCACCAATAACTGAAATTGTAACAGTTTAATTTGAAATTTTTTCAAGTATTTTTCCTAACACTAATAAGCCAATTTTTAACTTTTTTCAGTCATACTAGAGAAGTATCCATAATTTGTTTTGGATTTCAAACAAACAGGTAGTCGTTATCAAAATGTACTATCTTTACTAAATATTGCTGGCTGTGCAATGTTAAATATTTTTCAGCAAAGCAGATTTTCTAATTTACCTGCTGTTCGAATTACTAAATGAAAGCAAAATCCGGAATTCTTATGTAAAAGTCATTAGGGTGATATCAGTAGATATGAAATTAAGATTGCTCGTTCTGCACTAGTACATATAATACCAAGATTAAAAAGAAACAGATAGCATAAGACGCAACAATAAGAAGTCCGAATTTATTTTTTGACTCGGGGGCAAATCTAGTGAATCTAGAAAATTATGTTCAAGGATTCTTGAGATGTGGCGAATTAACAGATAACCAAGTGGTTTTCTCCAGAAGCCCCTATCCTTCTTATATAATTCCAATTGTTAAATAATATAAAATATAGATTATGTAATAATTTATAGATATTGACTTTAAACCGAAGTTCTGAAAATATTCATTCACTTTAGCTTGATTCAATAAATTCAAGCCTTTGTCGAAGTCCTCAACAATTTAAAAACAGGAAAGTTTAATAATTTTAGAGCGGAAAAATGTACAAACTACATATTAACTCAAAAGTTAAAAACAGCAAAATGTGAAATACTGAAATAAATGCTAAATATTTATGACTCCAACATTTTTAATTTATATATTGGATTAAAATATTCAATTATATTTCAAAATGGAAATGCATTAATATAAAAACTCTTATTTAATATAAATTAATAATATATATATAATTTTTCTTTATGGGCTAATCGCAATTAAAGCAAAACTGATACTTTTTAATTAATTCCGAAAAACCTATATTCTAGAGATAATGTTGTACAACAGTTTTGAACTAAGATCAATTGAATAGTGAGTAGGTAGTATTCCCGTATTTTGATGTGATTGGAAGAGAGGATAGCAATGATGAAGGAATTGGAATTTACCTATAGATACCCTTAACATAACTTTTTAATTTTGTGAAAAGAACGTTAAACAACATTGACTTGTGCTAACTTTGGTTCCAAATCTTAATCCAATCATTTTTAGTTCTCGATTTGAACTTTCCAAATTCCAAAAACTTATAGGGAAAGCTTAAAAAATTCAATTCGATGCTACATTTCAGATCAAATCATATTGAATATTTAAAAGTCTTCATTTAACTAGAAATATTCTTGAAATAAAAACGCCAATATTGAAATAACACCTCTAACACATCATTTTAAATATGTTTTTATCAAATCAAGCAGATTATTTTTGAATATATTTAAAAAAATATATTATTATAGTATTTGACACCATATCATATATATGCTTTTTTATAATTTTAATTGCTTCATTAATTTTTTTCTGGATGCAGGAATAGGTAGGCCTTCATGGTAAAATGTTTTGAACTTTGGCAACCGATGAGCTCTCTATGAAAGTGCCTATGTAATTGCAATATCCTGCATTGCTAATAAAATACATAAGAATTTCTTTTGAATCAAGAAAACACGGTTGATCACAATATTGTAAAGTTTTATAATACAAATTATTAGAGAATAGACTACCTTGCGGAGCATATGACACCCAAGCCACAAATCAGTAATGTAAGCAGCATTATGATTGCGATTAAAATCCAGTTTTTTCAAAACGAAGAAGATTTAAAGCAATGATTGCAGTCAACTTTGGTGCACATATCACCATTCTTTTATAGTTATTTGTTATTTGGAAAGACCGCCTTAACTTTTATTAATATTTTTGCAATTCATGTACATGTGATTTTAAAGGAAAAAAGAAGGATTTGACAAGTTTTCCCATTGACAACACTATTGGCATACTTCCTATTTTTTTAATTTCAATAGAAAACCTTAGAAAAATGAACTTGTATAAAAGATCTTAAGTAATATATGGTGCTTCTTACAAAAAGAATTAATTGACAAAATTTAATACGTTTCAATTTTCAGCTTTAATTAGATGATGGGACTCATTGACACGAATAAAAAATACTACACTCTATTACATTTAGTTATATAAAATGTGTTCCAAAATTAATACATTTTTGGCGGTTATACTCTACACGTAAATATTGAAAGTTTTACATGCAATTGGTAAATATTGATTTATTTAGCAAATACTGAATAAAACAGAATAAAAAATTCGTTGACGAAAGTATAGAGAAACAATTACTACAAGAGTGCTCAATTAATCGTTCCTATTCATAATTTGTTAATAATAATTTAATAATGTTATAAACAAATGCAATAAAAAATTATTTACCGTATTTATTCATATGTACCCTAGATTAATAAAATTACTTGAGACTCTGCGAGAACAAAAAGCCTATTTTAGACTCGGCGAAGAATCGCTTCAACGCAATGTGCAAGGAAAGAAAGAAACGCAATTT
Organism: Philonicus albiceps; assembly: GCA_963969385.1. NCBI lineage: Eukaryota > Metazoa > Arthropoda > Insecta > Diptera > Asilidae > Philonicus > Philonicus albiceps. The sequence goes on from OZ017773.1 coordinate 35,971,644, forward strand.
GAATTTCTTCAATATCCATATATTATTTATTTTATTTATATTTTGTAATTTATTGTATAATAATAGCATTTATATGTTACCTATTGTTATTTCCCTAATAACGACGAAAGAGCGGCATCATAATTATTGTTGTTGGTATTCGGACTAAAATAATTTTCATTTATTGCACAATTAGATATTTGTTAAGTAAAATACCCTCAGATTGAATTTTTAACCCTTAATAATTATTAATACTTTCGAAAATAACGTCCGCAAGAAGATTTATCAATCAACTCGATAGTCCAGCTTCTAGACTAAGACTAAGCATATAACACTTTAGCCTTGAAAATGTACCTTGGCTGTTGAGTTGACTGAAAAATGTAATAAATTTCACTAACTTTCCCTAAACGATTACAATAACCTCGAGTATTTAAAATTTTTACTTACTCCAAAATTATTTAACGTTATTTTCTCAATGTCCGAGAAATCACCAAAGGGTTTCGACATAAAAATTAGGTTAGTGAAAATATTCAATTTAATAATAGAACCGAATAATTAGCTAACAATTTAAATATTTCTCTTACAGTTGATTTAGATTTTATAGCACAAAATATTCCCAACGTTTTATTCAACTTTATTTCTTAGGTGGTAAAACATTTTCTGGAAACTGACCACGATAGTTTCCAGGAGGATGATAATTGGCTACAACATAAATAGAATTTCCTCTGTAATAAAAAGTAATATAAAATTTAGTAAAATCAAAAATTGTTCTTATTACTTTCGAGCAAAAGCACATCCCAGCTCTTTAGAATCTTTCCATACTACCTGGGTGAAATGCCCAGTACTTGAGGAAAAATCCGATCCGTATTTGTAGTCTTTTATTTCATTGTACCAAGCTTTAACCGCACTCCGAGCATCAACTTCCATTCCAAAGGACATGAAGAGATTCTCTCCATAGTTGCTTTTGGATCTGTGTTCCATTCTACCAGTATTAGCAAGGTGCTGTTGAAATAAAAAGTATTATTAGCACGAAATTTGAAAAAGGAGTCACCGTACATTGGCCCATTGTTGGGCATAATTGCATAAGTTTCTATTTAACGTTAAAGGTGGTACCCCATGTACTGCTCTTAATCGGTTGTGTTCATCTAAGCATTCTTTTTCAAACTGCGTATATCCAGACACTGCTACAAACCACCATAAACTGAAATAATAAATAATTAAAAAAAGTTAAATGCTTTTTATTAGATACCAACATTTCATTTTTGGACATTTTAATTTCTAAAAATCATCATTAATCAATATTTTGATCCTAAATAAATATAATAAGTATGTATTAAATAACTGAACTATACAAATTGGCAAACCTTATTTTTATTACAAATTAATATTTATTGATATTTTAAATGCTTAGCTTTTGATTTAACTACGACAGAGATGCAATACATTTACGAATTTGATTTTTAAAAGCACATGGCAATCATAACTGGCACTATATCAGTTTTAGATGTAAAGAATTAATTATTATCTAATTGTCACATGTTGACACTCAACAAAACTTATTTTTCAAAAAGATAAATTAAATCATAAAATAAATATTTTAAAATCATGCACATAACTTTGTTCCTAAAGTGTTTTAAAGTAAAACACTAGAGCGCAATTACACTATATTTTCACTTTATACTAATCAATCAGAAGACAATTCATAAATTTTAGTAAAGTGAAGAACTACAAAAACTTTTTACAAAACTTAAACTTTTAATTAATGAAATTAATGATTGTTATAGATAAATATTCTCACCAAGCTGAAAGCGAAAATATCACAGTTGAAAGAAGCGACATCGTTAAAACGGATTGCTGAAATTGCACTGTACCGTATCTTAATTATACCTCTCTTTATATACACCTTTACTTAATAATTAACTCAGTTTTAATTAACATCGAAATTATCCCGTGAATTCATACATTCGATACGGTTGTGAGTCGAAGGCAAAATCCTAAAGCTCTCAGCATATTCACTGCGGTCGTGAATTGTGAAAAAATATCCCTTTTGCTGTAAGTATACTTAAATGTTTCATTTAAATTATCTTCCATTTCATAAGTTATCATATTTCTCTTCGGAATTATTTAATTATGGCATCCGAAAAGTATCAAATCGAAAATAATTCAAAAATATTGTAACGGTTCTTCCCAAATTAATATTGCTAAATAAAACCTCCCAATAAATAAATCGATAATTTTGTGTTTAATAAAAAAGTTAAATTCGGAAACATTGATACAGTGCATTTGGGTGGGAGACCACATAAAACAACAGTGCAAACTGATAGACGAATTTGCGCCCATTTGTAACCTCACATGAAATTGTTCAAAGGCAAAATTTAAAAAGAAATAAATGTAAAAAGTTATAGACCAGCAAAAAGGCCAATAATTGCAAGAAAACATGTGCAGAAAAAATTAATTAATATAATAGGCTTTTATTTAACAATTGGATTTTGCAATAAAATTGTTAAATTGGTCTATAATTAAATGGAAAACGGTATAGTGTTCAGTGACGAGTCTAAATTTGATTAATTCCGATGGGATGACTACTGTGCGTAGGCGAAAAGGTGATCGATTCTTCCCTCAAAATTGCAAGATTTCAGCAAAGCACAGGAGCGGTTCGATAATGGGGTAAACCCTTTCTACGAAATAAAGAAAATAATGGATCGTTTCAAATATAAAGAGATTTTAGAAATGGTTATGTTGCCCCATACAGAGTGGGAAATGCCACTTCGATGGGTATTTAAACACAACATCGAAGGGATTCAAGTACTTTTTGGCCGGCCCAATCTTGGAATTTGAATCCCATTGAAAACGTTTTCGGTATTTTGAAACGACGAGTTGCGGTCAACGTTTTCGAAATAGTGCAAAATTATTGAAAACATTAGAAAATTAATTGTAAAGCATACCGCAGCACATACTTACCAATAAATCAATGTCACGAAGATGCTCTGAGATGATATAAAATAAAGGCTACTATACAAAATAATGAAGGTTATACACGGTTTCATCTGTATAACTGAAAAATTTCTTATGTTTTCCACACTTTAAAATGCTATCGAACCGGTTTTTTTTTAAATTTTTTACAATTGTTAACTTTTCTACTTGTCTCAAGTACACATAATTTTTGTTGTTTTATTAGTAGATAAGAATATTATATTATTTGAGTGGTACATTATTAATATTCCTGGAAAATTGTAAATTTACATTACAATCGAAATGGTTGCTTATGATTTGCACACCTCTGTATACTCACTGTATACTACCTTTAATATCAAAAGTATTTAAAGTCTAATAAGAATTTCACAACTCATTACTCACAACAGTTACTACCAGGGAACATCGTTTGACATGATTTACACGAAAGAATACATTTCAAAATGATAAAATTAGGGTTTTATGAAGATATACTCTCATGTAATTCCACTTACAAAATTAAAAATAGTTAAAACGTTGCATTAAATTACTCGAACTGCGAAGTAGTCACTAAGCGAACAATTTTGTTGTATAATAATTTTAATTAATTCTATCGAAAGACTATAGAAGATGAAACAGTTGTCGCTAAAATAATTTGGTAAAGAAAGCTTTCGGAAATTAGAGATTTTCTCCACAATTTTAATTTAATGTCTCGCCAGTTAATCCTTTTTTGAAGGGATCATTGAAAATATATCCTTTATCTATAATAAAAAACAAATAAAACAGTAATTGAGGATTTTATTAGTTTTTGATAAGTTGGCAAAATATTGAAATTCTGTAATAATATTTCAATCATATTTACATACTTTGTATGCTTAGTGGTGTTATGTCATTTCCATAAAAATCAGCTTGGAAATTACGTAACAAAACAAAACTTATCTGCTTAACTGAACTTAAAAATAATGTTTCAATGCTGATAGGTTTTTGTGATATAAATTTTTATTAAACCTTTCATGGTCAACTTTAAAAAATTATTTTTTAATTAGTTTTCTCTACATTCACTAGCCACTAATTTAAGTTAACACACTTTGCTTTTTGAATTTTTATTATATTTGAGTTGATACGATTTTGCATCATATAGCAAATTCCAAATAGTGCATTATCTCTGATTTTTTTCTGAAAATAGGTACTTGAATGTTTTGGGTTGACAGTTCAAGAAATTCTAGATTTACTGCTTTTAATAACTTTAGTAATTCTTAAAATTTCAACCAACTACAAAAATGATCTTAGCAATCCTAGGACATATACAAGAATTAGTCTTAAGGAACCATGCAAAAGTGACAATGTAGTGGTATTTGTACAATATCCTTTAGCCTTGATCTTGATTATCTGAAAGGTGAAGAACTGTAGAGCTCTACACCTCTATAAGGAAAAACCGAGAGCCTTATGCAATCATTCCTGCGTAACTACGAAAACTATTTTAAACAATTTTTTTTATATTTTTCTTCCTCGAAATTTAAATAATTTCATAAAAAGCTACGGACGAATAAATAATTTCCCCACTTTCAACATAAAATCCTCAGCAATAAAATCATATGATAAGTCTTGACGAAGCGAATCAATTTTTTTATTTATCTCTTATTAAAAGATAACGAGTTTTTATTAAATCTATATCCAAATTATAAAGGAGTTGGACTTATTTTTTATATTATTTATTTCTTTACTTCAATTTTTTGTACTCTCCTAAGAATACATGCAAGGTGGATTTTGCTACGTTATTTTTGTTTACCGGATCACACTTGTTAAAATAATTAAAAATACACATATAAGATAACATAAAAGTAAAAAATTCCTTTTATTGTACCCACTTTCGCTCTCGAGATCATTATAAACAAATTTAATCAATTAAAATAAAACTAATTTTTACATCTTCCTCAATGATCAAGATTTACATATGTAGATATATTATATAACTATATCTTTTTGTTTTCGTATTTACAACATCACATTGTAAATTATGCTTTATTATTATTTATTTTATTAAAATTATGTTGATAGACAACTTCTGAATTGGTCTAAATATGGTAGAATACAAGTAATATTGAAAGTAAAAGAGAATATATAGGAACCTTTAAAAACTAATTATGTGAAGGGTTCAAAGCCAATTAATATTAAATGGTGTAACAGGTTGCAAAAAATCATCGCTTGCTTCTTTAAACCTACTAAAGAATATATCATCGTTATCTTCATCCCAATCAGTGTTAAATTGTATAAGCGGTTGTGCTAGAGGTTGAAAAACGTTATTGTCTGGTTGTTTAAATATTTTATTACCATCATCCCGATCATTTTTGCTGTTTAGTGGAATAGACACACGATTCATAATTTTATCCTCTAATTGTTTAAATTCACTAGGGAATGCGACGTCTGTCGGCACATTTTGTTGCTTAATTAAACTCGAAAATATGTCATTACCATCATCGCGAATAGTGTTACTGATATGGGAATCAGCATTTGTAAATTCACCCTTTGTTTGTTTGATTCCACCAGGGAATAGCTTATCAGTATGAACCCAATTTTTGCTAATTTGTGGACTCGATTTCAAATCCTTTACTTGGCTAATAATACTTGACAATAGTTGCCCAGTTTTCCATTTGTTATCTGTAATTTCTGGAACAAGTTTTAACAGTTCTTCCCTTGCTTGTTTCAATTTATGATATCCAGCAGGGGTAGGGAAAATTTTATCCCAATCATTCCGAGGAGCATTGCTGTTTTGTGGAACAGAAGGTAAAATTTTGTCACCTGGTAATTTAAATTTATCATTTATATTTTTAGTTTTTCGATTAAATCCATCAGGGAATAGTTTATCAGTATGATCCCAATTACTTTTGTTCATTTGTGGAATAGGTGAAGCATAGGCTAAATTGGAGAAAATTGCATCCCATTGTACACTGGATAGTGGCTGCCCATTCATTAATTGGTCCGATCCAGTACCAGTCCAACTGTTGGAATGTTGAATTGTCCTTACGCTACCACCATTTGGGCCATACGTGGTAAATGTATTCAACCACTGTGACTGCGCACTTGATCCACTAAAAAATCGACAACTGAAATCGAAATAAAAATTTAAATCTTATTTTAGGCATATAAAGAATATCTAATAAATTTTCGTTAACTTGTTAGCTTAAAAACAAAAAAAAAGTTGTATTTTAAGTAACTCTACGTAGCACTACTTCCTATATATGGTCACATTCTAAAATTCATCACGAGAAAACTTCTAAGCGTAATCTGGTCTAATTTAAGCGAATAAAAAAATGTTCGAGTAAATTAACATTTAGAACCGGTGAGCTACGAGTTGATTTTAATATTTGGAACCTCTTTTTTCTTACTTAGAACTCTAAATTAATTTTTTAATGAATGATAGCACTTTAGATTTTTCTGGCTATAAGGATTAAGAATTAACTTGTTGAGGAACTAAGGATATTAAAAATTGCACATTTATTTCAAATTCATACTAACCTAACGACACAAATAAGTGTAAACTTTAAAAGAGCAGACATGGTTGAATTTGATCGAAGGAGCTAAAACTGAACGTTGAGGCAAATTAACTCCAACTGCCAACTCTTCCAAACAACAATGAAGCATTTCTATTGACGACTTTATTACCCAGAACGAATTTAAGAAAGTTAAAGATAAGGGCTTAAGAAGGAAACGTATTGTATGAAACCAAATGAAATATTTCTTTTATGTAGGCTTTATAACATCGAAATTTAATTATTCGAAATCTGCATTTGTATAAAAATTCAAAAGATTTTGAAATAAAAATATAAATCCATAAATTAAACAAAAATTTAGAATAATAAAAACGGCGCTGTAGTGAACTTCAAGCTAATGTGCACCCATGGCATCACATCGAAATGCCCAGAACAATTTATCGGAATCTTTAAATTGAAATGTCTATATGTTTTCATATCATTTTATGTATAATATTTTTGGAACTTCATACAGTAAACCCGAAATTGATGTAAAAATTCAATGTTTCTAAATATCCAAAAATGTATTTTTTTCATTTTTTAACTATCTCCATAATAATTGTTATTTAATAGATATTATTTTGTTGTATTATTGAAAACGCATTTGTGATAAGAAACTATTCATACAATTCAGCTTTAACAAGCGAAACCAAACAATTCGTTTCGTTTCTCATAATACCTCAGATTCGTTTGTCCTTATGTATATTTGTGCATATTGTCAAACTTTCATGTTAACAATAATTACTTCAACATATGCGTCAATAGTAAACTTAAAACATGCCTCTCCATATGCTTCTGTTAACAAAAAGTAATGAGAATGATTAAATAAAGCACACAGAAAATATTGTATTTATCCAAATTTGAAAAATTGGCGAATAATAACATTTCAACACGACGTTGTTTTTCAAAGAAATTCAATAATTTTGGAACAAGACGAGGAAACACACGAGACAATCCCAAACTGTCCTTTAAAACTATTTGTATTGATCCTTTTGATAAACCAGCAATGTCTACAAGTTCTTTTTTAGTCAATCGACGATTGAAAAGTACAAGCTTCTAGATTTTGTTGATGGTTTCATCAGTAATTAAGGTTGAAGGCCTTCCTGAAACAAGGTCCGTTTTCGAGTAATTCACGACCATCACACATGATTTGTACCATTTATGATCTTGATTAATACTGATCACCGTAAAATTTTTCTAACATTTTTAATGTTTCCGTACAAGAAATTTAATGCACATTTTTTGTTTAATAGATTTATCTCCATATTAAAAAAATCGCCGCAACAAATTGTTCACAATTACAAAAGACGCTATAATTTCTAACGTAACAAAGCAAATGCCATGACATAAATACACACATCGGTATTCATAGTGCGCGTACTTTTAACAAATACAGTCTCATTACTTTTTGTCCACAGTAGTTTTCTTAAATTCGATCAAAAAATATTTTTATAAAAGATGTTGAATTTTTCAAATAAAATTTGGCACAGGTAGGTGTAAAGAAATATTTACAGAAGCAAACAACAAATATTTAAAAACAGTAATAAACCTCTGCTTTATTCAAAATTAACATTTATTATAACAATGAAATTATTGAATTCTTTGTACTGTTTTGATGTACTGTTTTTTGACTTTGACTTTTTAATTCGCAAATATCACTAAATTTTGATAAGGTATCGATTTTGAGTCTCCCTCAGGATGAAACTTGGCACAAATATAGTTAAGAATAAAATTTAAATATCTAATTATTATTAAATACTACTTTTCGTCCATACACACATCACACATCATTTTCTTGTATGCTGCTCCAAAAATCACACATTAAAATTTTACATCGTATTTTAGTATCGATAGTTTTCTAACTAAACGTACTTTTTATATGGATGAATTCCTAAGAAAATTCGAAAACTCCTTATTATACTAAAGCTAAACGTTCGAGTTTTTTAAACTTAAACAATAATTAGAAATGTATATACATAGATATGAATAAAAAAGCTATCTATTTGATAGTATACTACATGAGAATTAGCTAGTCCACTAAAATATATACATATATCGTTTAAGAATATTTTTTTTCGTACCTGCGCGCAAAGGCACATGCCAGTTCCTGGGAACCTTTCCAAATTAATTGAGTGAAGTGTCCAGTATTTTGGGAAAGTCCCGATCCATATCTATATTTCCCGACTTCGTTGTACCAGCTTCGAACTGGTCTACGACCATTAACTTGTCCTCCAGTTGACATAAATAGGTTTTCACCATAAACACCATCGGATCTATGTTGGAAAGCCCCATTGTTGGCCAGATACTACAGAATAAATTTAAAAATTGTGTTAAAAAGAAAGATAAACAAAATATTTATCATACATTTGCCCACTCTTGGGCGTAGTTGTTCAGGTTACGATTTAGTCTTAAAGGCGGAGCGCCATGTTTTGCTCTAAAAATATTGTGTTCATCCAAACACTCTTGTTCAAATTGTGAAAATCCAAATGAAGATAATTGAGAAGAACCTGCGCTATTGAAATCTTCATCACTATCATCCCAATCAGTATTGATGAATTGTGGTTGTTGGAAAAATCCATTATCCATTGATTGTTCAAAACCAGTAGGTAATATGTCACTATCATTCCAGTCAATTCAAGAAGAATTGTGGAAAATTTTGAGGAAATCCACCTACGAGTGTTACTCGCCTAGATTCATCGTTATCATCCAACTTGGTGTTCCTGATAGATCCACTGTGGATCACTCCATTACTATTATCCCAATTAATGCTGCCAAACTGCAGGACAGATTGCCAAAAATTCTTTTCTTGATAATTTAGTTCCACTAGCAATTTCATCAGTGTCATCCAAATTGGTGTTAAAATTTAAAATTTTTGTTAATTTCTCACCATCAGAGTCATAAGTAGTAAACGTTTGGGACCAGCGGATTTTCGACCCATCAATATTTATCCCATTTGAAAACGAGCAATTGAAATCACAACATTTAAATTTATAATTCTACTTATTTAGATTTGGTATGCAAAATCATAAAATCTAAAAAACAAATTTTTACTAATCCATAAAAAAAATGAAACTTACTTTTACCGTAAAATCTTTGTTTTTAACTTACTAAATTGCACTTTTATTTTAGATTTATACTTACCTAACAATAAAAATAGGTGGCAACTTTAAAAGAACCATTACTGAAATAAACTGATTAACTAAGCACTGAAACTGCACTGCTTTCCACTTCTCGTAGCAATCAATTTATATACAATTTAATCCTGATAATCTTCTTTTCCAAATTCAACGAAGTTTTGCTACTAATAAATTTGTTGCATACAATTTAAAACAGCTCAAGATAACGAATTTAAGACGTATGCATTGATTATCACTTTTTTAAATTGAAAATAACATAGGTTTATAATTGCAACTGTTCACTAAGTTCACGCAATTCTGTACAATTCTGTAAAAATATTTATTTAATGCATAATTTCATGGCAGCTCAAATTGTTTGCAAATATGGAATAGAAATAGGCAACAATATGATGTTTCTGTGGGAAATTTTCTATAAACCAGAATTATATATATATAATAGATTACTCGAAAAATTTCACTAACTAACTAATTTTTAGTACTCATAATTTCCACACACAGTCAAGTTAGCTTTAGTGTATATTTTTAATTGAAATAAATGTTAGTTAAAACTGATAGAACGGTTATTTTGTATTTTCAAAAATACACTTTAAATTTAACGTTTTTTAATATTAGCTCCTCCCTTGTCAGGCTAATTTAATTTGTGTGATATGATCACTAAGAATTTTTATAATAAACTCGATCAAAAAGCAAGTGGAACCCTTATACCTAAACTTAACTCTAATATTATTTTTATTTTTACGATATAGCATTTATATGTATCGTAGATATATAATTTATATAGTAAAAAATGGGTACTTAATCCCCTCGACAATTTTAATGCGTCAGTAATAGGAACTAAAAACATTTCTACTATATTTTCTAGATTTTGAACCAAACAAAATTATATGCCTTTGTCTTTTCTAATTATAAAGTAAAGAGCGATTTCTAGAAATTTTTTATTATCCTAATGTGGTCTAGTGATTTTTGAAAACTAATTTATTATTCCAAAGTGCATATATTAAACAATTTACAATATTTCTTTAGTTAAGAGATAATGAAAAATAAACGGGTAAGTACTACTCTCCAATTTTTTGATTGCTACTGAACTTTTGAATAAGATGGATCAAAGAATTTGAATAAATGTAGCAACCATACAATCATTTTTAGTTTTTTAATATTTAATAATAGAATAAAATAAAAATTTATTAAGATAATATAAAAATCATACATATCATCATAACATATACGGAGATTAGGAATTATGTTCTTTTCAAACTGAGATGTTTTAACGGGCAATGAGAGAAGAGATAATTAATATAATCTTTAGTATGTGGATATGTAATGTATTTTTGTTATTATAATAATGCCGTCAATCAACTAAAGAGAGTTTTGTTATAATTTTATCATAATTAGTACGAGTATCAATTATTGTCTATTGCACATCAAAATCGAAATCCTCTGAGAATTTTCATGAATGCAAATTGTTAAAAATCCAGGGCATCAGAGGAGGAGGAGATTCCAGCTATCTCATTATTTTTATCAGCAATTCATAGTACATTTGCTTCAGAGAATTATGCAATTTTATTATGAGTTATGATTAATATTTAAATTTATCAGGAGATACGCTCCACACACATAGAATACAAAATCATTGTTCGAAATTTCGCGATTCAAACTCCACATTTAACAAATATTTTAAATTTCTAAAGTTTTCATTGCATACCTCATGATAATATGGTTGTACAAAAAGCATATTTTGATTCTATTTTAAGATATTTTCTAGACAAACAACTACAAACAACAGAAACAAACAACAAACACTTGTAAAAAAGAAACAACATTTTAGCTCAATCAAAAAAATTCGTATTTATTATAGCAATGTAAAGTTTACAATGTTTGGTATCTATTTAAATTTTTTAAAATGTGTACAAAAGTAAAAACATTTTGTTTTTTATTTTTATGTTCAGCGTACTTTCATTAAAATTAATTTTTGGGTGGTAAAACGTTGGATGAAAACTGACCCTGGACATTGCCTGAAGGACTATAATTGGCCACAACATAAACAGAATTTCCTCTGTAATAAAATAATTTTACAATAAATTAATAAATAAATTATACTACTTAAGAAATTGTTTCTCATACCTGCGTGCAAAGGCACATCCAAGTTCCTTGGACCCTTTCCAAACTACTTGAGTGAAATGTCCAGTATTTTTGGAGAATCCCTGTCCATATTTATACATTCTAATTTCATTGTACCAATCTCGAACTGCTGTACGACCATCAACTTGTCCTCCATAGGACAAGAAAAGGTTTTCGCCATAAACGCGACTAGATCTGTGATGAAATGCACCATTGTTAGCCAAATACTACAAGATAAAATTAAAAATATTTGTAAACGGAAATATAAACAAAACATTTGTCATACATTTGCCCACTCTTGGGCGTAATTGTTCAAATTACGACTTAGTCTTAAAGGCGGAGCGCTATGTTTTGCTCTCAACTTATTGTGCTCATTCAAACACTCTTGCTCAAATTGTGAAAATCCAGATGACGATTGAGAAGATTCTGCACTATTGAAACCTTCATTCGAATCAGCACTGCCGAATTGTGGAACATATTGTGAAAATTCATTATCTGATTGTTGTCCACTAGGAAAGATTTCATTACTGTGCATCCAATTCATGTAGTTGAATTGTGGCAAAGGCTTGAGAAATCCATCCGTTGATTGGTGCAATCCACTGGGAAGAATTGCATCGATATCATCCCTGGTACTGATAACTTTCGGAAAATAATAGAAAATGTTCTCCGTTGAATCGGTCAATCCACTAGGGAAATTGTTATTATTATCTGCTGTGTTAATGCCGCCGTATTGAGGAGCAGAGTGTAAAAAACCACTATCATCACCCCAATTACTGTTGCCGAAATTCGAAATAAGTTTTCTACCATCGGAGCCGTAAGTAGTAAAAGTTTTGGTCCATTGTCTATTCACCCGACCACTTGTCCCATTGGATAACCAGCAACTGAAATTACAATAAACAATTTGAAAAGTTACATGTAATGATAACAAATAAAGTTTCATTGATATATTCTTATGAATACAGAAAGAAAGGTATTTTTTTTTCAAAACGAAGAATTCCGTTTTTGGATGGTACTCGAAAAATTTTACATCGGAGAAAACTATCCCTTCTGGTATAATTGGTATAAAATTATAAGTTAATATTTGGAACCAGTACAGTGCGAGTTAATTTACTTATTTTTTTTATCCTTTTTGGAATAGCACTATTTCTTTGTCATTATACTGAAAGACTGAATTTCAAACTTTAAAACTGTTTTATAATTTTAAGTACAGCACATGTTCAAAACTGTTCCCAAAAACAAAGAATATTTTTAGAACACCAAATTTAAAATTTGTTTATACATCTACATGTAAAACGATTAACTACTACTTTTTGTTTTAAAATTTACTATTTTTGAAATTCATAAAAAGTTCTTGAGAAACCAAAGTCTAAGAAATTACAGATTTACTTTAAATTTATACTTACCCAATGATAAAAATAAGCAGTACCTTAGGAAGAGCCGACATTACTTAATTTTACCAATGACACTAACCATTAAATCACTAAAACTGCACTAAATTAGACTCCTCAGGGTAATCAATTTATATACAATTTTATTCTGATAACTTACTCTTTCAAGTTACAAGGAAGTCTTTCTATTAATAAATTTGTTTCTTGAAATGCATTTGAGAAAGTTGAAGATAAGATTTTCAAGAAAAACTCATTGATATTGCACGCAACTTTCAAATTACAAATTAAATATTTAATTATAAGCTGTAGTTTATTTTTAGAATTGCAATGAATGCGTGCACTGTACGGTGAATGTGGCGAAGTCTTGATACCATTGTAAATAATTTTTTTGAAGTATAGGATAAAGATAGGATTTCTCTGAATATTGCTTCTAATAATTCTATAACAAATAGATACTATAAGAATTTATTATACAAGCAATTGAAACACATATGAGTCAATTGAAAATTATTTATTCCGCGACATTTAACATTATCCTTGCACATTCTCTTTCCATGCTCAAAAGTAGTTATAATTAAATATTTTGTACAAAAAATATTCATAGGGCTGTTCTCAAGTTCGTCATATTCATAAGTAGCAACCAATGGACATGGAGGTTACTTGTCTCGTTCTCTCTTCAAAAAATCGGAATCTTTTTTACGAGCTATAAATTTTTACTAGAATAAATCGATAAGAGTTTTTTTAGTAATTCTGCAGTTGATATTGAATTCCATTCAAATTGAATTTTTAGGGTTACAATCGTTAAATGCATTTGCTATTTAAGACCTTAACTATCTAGAAGGAACTATAAAAATGAATCCCTAACTTTAATTTATGACTTAACAGAAAAAAATCACCTCTGACACAAGACGAACATAAAAAAAATTATATATATATATATATATATTAAAATTTCTACTGCAGTAATTAATTAACGAATATAAAAGCGGCTGTTAGGGCTAATTCAATGGATTCAGACCTTAATGTGTATGGTTGACTACGAATCTACGCAGGGGAATCTCTTACACAAATTATACTCTGTTCATATACTTTTAACAATAAATACAATATATATGAAGCTTTAAACAAACGAGTTGAGATAAAAATATAGCCTTTGTTTTTACACAATAAGATTTCAATTCTAAGTAGACATTTAGTACAATTATAACTTTATTGAATTCGGAAGAACTAACATAAACCGCCCTCCTCTATTTCGTTATCTATTGCCGAGCCTCCAGCAGAGTTGTCCTCTCCTCCTGGGGACAGCTATAAGAAAAATTTAAATCAATTACCCAGATATTTTTCAGCACTTTGCTATATTTTCTGTTGTGATATTGTAAAAGGTGTAAATAGGTTGTCATAGAAACAATTATAACACTATAAAATTGTACACTCCATACGTAAGACGATTGCCAGAGCAAAACAGTTAAGTTATTAAGTTAACAAAATATTAATTAACAAGTAAATTTAGTGAACCTCATAGTTTTGTAAAGAAAAACAAAAAGTATTTCACAATGTAATATTTCCAAATATAATAAGAGTTGTTCTCAAAACATGAAAAACTAGCTTATTTTTAGAATCACAAAATGTTTTAATAATAGGTCGTAATGAGCCCACTTAACGAATCATCGTTATTGTTTTATTCTTTTGCTCTGGTGAAGGCCTAACTGTTATACTAGAGAATACAAAAAGCGCAATCTCCGCGCGTTAATTAAAATTATCTTTAAAATATCAAGATCTCAAATTTCCCTAATTGAATCGCTGAAATTCGTAACACGTTCAAATTACTCACATTTCCCACGTTTGGTGACTTATAAGAAGCAGCTGCATTTTCTATAACACTAGCCTTTGGTGCAGTGGAAATCCCCTTCGGAAGAGGT
Source organism: Philonicus albiceps (assembly GCA_963969385.1). Lineage (NCBI taxonomy): Eukaryota > Metazoa > Arthropoda > Insecta > Diptera > Asilidae > Philonicus > Philonicus albiceps. The sequence goes on from OZ017773.1 coordinate 35,986,667, forward strand.
AAATCCCGCGCTAATCGGGCATATTCTACGTCCATATGCCTAATGAATGGCGATGCAAGAGCTTGTTTCGCCACCTCGGGGTCTTCGTCATCGAATGCTTGCAAGAGCATTTCGAGCGTCTGAACCTCTTGAGGATCACAGCAATTGCCCCATTCTTTGAAGGCTTTTTCAGCCGCAACATAATCTCCTCTTGCCAATTGTACTAAAACTAGAGCTACTGCAAGCCTTCCAATTGCTTGATACGATTCCGTTTGTTGATTTAAGCCAATCTCTCGTCTTAATGCGTCAGCAGCTTGATCAAACCTAAAACAAAATGTTCTTAAAAATTACAAAAAACTCGCATATAAAAAAAATTTACATTCCCAATTTAACCAATAGTCTTGATACTTTTGTAGCAAATTCTGCTGCTTGCCTCGTCGAGTCTTCAATCTACAAACAAACAAAAATTTTTTTAATCAAATTTTAGGATAAAAACATCTTAACTAACCATAACAACTTCCATAGCATGCTGATATAACCTAAGTGAAATTTCTGGATGTGGATTTTCCAAAAGTTTAGCAGCTTTATCCAACGCCGACGCTCCAGCTTCAGGAGACCCGTGCTGCTGATAAAGTTTGCATGCCCGATTTGCATATTCCTCAACCTCAAGCAGACTGTTCGTTTCTTTCAGCAGTAAAATTATCTAAATTTGGTATTCATTACTAAAATATCAATTTTCACGACAGAATTAAATCTTACCTGTTCATAGGATTTAGCAGCATGAAACCAAGAACGGTTTTGTTTGTGACAACCAGCGGCTTTTAGAAATGAGTCCTTAGCTTGATCAAAAGACTTCGCAATACGAAAACAAGTAGCTGCAAAAAGTTAATGTGTTGCATTCTAGAATTACCCACAATTCTTTATGATTATCTTTTACACTTATCGATCGATTTTAATGGAATCTTCTCAAAAGCTACCCAAAAAACCAACCAACCTACGCTAGAATCAGTACATACACGTTTTTGTTTTTATCGAGTTTAAAGAAAATACAAGTTTATTATAATTTACTTTTCTGTGTTTTTATTGGTTACCTTATGGATTTTCTTAAATCCTCAACAAAACTGAACTTAGCTTTTGTTAAAATTTGGCTCGTGCGATTTTATTGCATTATCAGATGTACATATTTTTTACCGAAAAAATCACGTTTTCCCTCCCTTTGGGGTTTGAATTAAAACATTCAACGCATTACCTCTGAACGGCATTACTTTCTAAAAGTCAGATAGTGTTTAGTTCTTAGTAAAATTTATTACTTTTAGATTAAGGGTTGAATCCTCTCTACGAATCAATATAATAAAATTAAAATATATATTATAATTTAGCGATAACTTATAATTGAACTTTTTCTTTTTGTTGTCGCGTTCAAAAACTAAATAAATAAATAAATTCGTAATCGGTTTTAATTAACCTCTAGTCCAGTGCATGCTAAAATATCTCACCATGATCCCTACGCTTATTTTAATTGTTTTTTTAATAAAATAATGCTGGAGAGCATAAAACCTTATTTTTCGCAAAACTAGAAAAACTACACATGCTGAATTTTAAAAACGCAGTGAGATAAAAATTTGTACACACAATTTAGATATAACAGATGGATCGAAGAAAATGGTTTCGTTTTTACAAGACAACAGGTCGACTTATACTTGCTGAAATTAAAAATGTTGACCCAATAATTTTTTACGCCTCCTTATGACATTTTTAAAACTTAATAAATCGCATCAATTAATAAAAAAAGAAACATTTACTTATTGCACAGAGCCTTATGATGTGGCTTCCAAAATGAATATTGTGAAAATCCATGCTATAGGTTTCAGATTTCAAAAACACGTTTTTAAATGTAGGAGTTATGGAGGTTCACAATAAAAAGAAAAGACGAACAAGTGCGAGTAAAATACGCACCTTGAAGGTTTATTTCCATTATATTACCTCACCCTACCTTAATAAGTTGTTACTATTTAAATTAAATCATTTATCAGGAAATAAGTCTATCATTTTGACTTATTTATATAAAAATATCTCTGCTATACATCGATATACGTCACGGTCAATTCTGCAACTGCAAATGTGAGTTTGTAATAGAAAAAAAAAATATTTTTTTATATAATATAACTACAAATTAACGATTTTCGGATTTTTTACTTTACTTGTGCTGTAAAAGCTTTTTGCCAAATTCCATGATTGTAGGTCAACGGGAAGTACCCTATAGTTTTTAATTTATTGGCGAATGTGAAAAAATGCGTCATAAATGGCGGTTGCCATAACTAAACACTTAGAAGCTTGATTTTTTTACAGCTCTAAGAGACCATAGACCTAAGTATTTGATATTAATTTAAACTTGAAACCTCCACGCGTTCCTGAGAAAAAAAATCTTGACAGACAGAGAGACAGACGGACAACGAAGTGGTTCTATGATTCCTTTTTTCCTTTTGAGGTACAGAACCCTAAAGAAGAATTTTTCATAGACGATTTATAAGAATCAGAAAAAAACAGCAACTTTTTAACGAATATTTCGATAAATTTTGAATTTGAACTCCTACATCTGAAAACAGATGCTAACAAGTGAGATATCGTTGGAAAGATACTCTTATGTCGGGGGCTCACGCTCGATGTCCTTACATGATCTTTAAGGACTTAAGTGGGTGCACTTCTTAAAAAATTTTGATGTCGGTTTTAATTTTGAAAGGGATGGAGTGATTTTAGAGGTAGAATTCGATTGATGTAGCGTTTCCTACGTAGAATCTGAATACCTTGTATATTTAATCGATTTTAATTTTTAAACTTTGCCAAACCATCGGACTAATATCTTAAGTTCGTAAATATTATATTTAAAAATCATTAAAAATGATATTTATATTTCTTAATCCCTTTTAATTAAACTTTGCCCATATGTTCACAGAACTGATGCAAATATTTATTATTCGGCCATAGCGGATCTTCTTTGTAATTTATATAATTTTGTAGAAATAATTTCTCTTGCGATTTCAGTCATACTTTATTAATTCGATTATTTCTGTAGTTAAGTTTAAAAAAGAGGCGATTGGTTAAAGGAGTTAAGTCTGCATTTTGTTAGGTACGGTTGTTTTCGATACGATAACCCTTCCAATTCTTAAAAAAATGTTGATCAAAATTTGTGTACGCTTTAGATTTGCAAAATAAAGTCTTGGTTAAAGAGTGGGAATTTTACTTCAACTATATTTAATTTAGATTGAACTGCAGCTCCCGTCGTTAATAACTTTCAGCCAAATTTAGGGTTTTGAAGTAACCAAGTCCTTTCAGAATCAAATACTTAGTTCAATAATTTCAGATAAACAGCGGTGTGAGATGTCTCGGTTCATTTGCACTCCGAAATAAGATAGTTATTTCTATGCTTTGTTAAGCGCTGAGGTTTAATTTACTGCGGAATCAGACTTCATGTAACTTAACATTTTGAGTCCGTGAGTAAAATGCTCGAATACGTGCCAGCAACTTGTAAGAATTTTTACAACCAGTGAAAACCAGTTAAAAACTGGGTATCTCCTCTATGAACTATGAGTTCATTGAGGAGGGTGTGCGGCATACTTGAAAAATGCTAAACTCAAGCTGATGACTACTTGACAGCAGTGAAGTTGACGAACTGAAATAATCAATGCACCGCCCCGTTGGGTCCCCGAAAGTTAGGCACGTTCCTAACCGAATACTAACCAGCTTTTGTGTAAATGTCCGCGGCTACATCGTAGTCGGGCCTCCACTTCAAAAGCGACGTCTTGAGGCTGCAAAGAAATTCGGAGGTGAATCGGCGCTGACGAAAAACACCCACAGGGACCTACCTTTTTTCAGCCTGTCGCAGGAGCTCCTGTCCCTCCTCAATTTTCTTTGCGGCTGACATCGTTGTGCACAATCTTCTTGTTTTTCGCTTCTGTTGACACTAACCGTAACTAAAATCTTTTATTCACCTGGAATCGTTCGTTACCAAAAATACTCAGAGCGATGGGTGCCCAGCCATTGAAAATTAAAACGTCAATAAACTGCAAAAAGTGACACTTGCATAAAACAAAACATTTCAATGTTGCCAGTGCGAGACAATTTGTTTATGTTTAACGCTGAAGTATTTCATATGGATTAGCGGTTTTTTACCTAAGAATGGAGCGAAACCTGCATTATGATGGAAAAAAACAACAAATTGACATTTTAGCAATTAAGTTTGATTAATATTCTAAATGAAAAAATAACTCTAGAATTTAATTTAATACTTGCATACGAAGTAGAATGGAATCTCTTTGAAATATACATAGGTAAGTTCTACCCATTTCCTGTCAAAATAAACTTTTTTATTCTATTTCAATTTTATTATGAAATTTTAATTGTCGCATTATTACTGTATTTATACAAATGATAAATTTCCTGTATATTAATTAGCAACAAATAATGGGTTAGCAATTCCCCGTAAGTACGAAAAGATTTGCAGTTTCAAGATGTCGGTTCGTTAGGCAAGAAGATGAAATTGTTTTGGCGTTTGCTTATTCGGGTATCTGAAGATTCACTTTTCGGGTCACAGGTTTCGGTTTCCGCTAGGTTCGTAATTCAAATTATTTTCATCTTTGCAAGTTATAAAACGTATTTAAGAGCGTAGAGAATATCGAAAAACTGTATCTTCTACTTGGAAGTGAGAGTGTTTAACTGATCTAAAAAAGTCTAGGAATTTCATAACTTTACCACTTTAAAGTCTAGCAGTAAGGTCATTTACAATTATTGAAATAAAATATTATAAAATGAGCAAACTGTATTTTTGGGGCCGGATTTCATATTGATAGGTATTAATGAAAATAACGCAACTTTCTCGTCCCATATAGTTATAAAATTCTTATCAATTAATCTTCAACTTTAGTCAGCCCTTTTTAAAATAAAAAACATATGGACGGTTTTTTTTAGTTTTCACTTTCTACTACTACAAAATCCTTTCGCAACCTCTATCATTGTGTTTCAAAATGGAGAGGTATACGCCATCAGAACACGGAATAAATGTTTCAATGTTTTTGCGGAATAATTTGTCAGTGATTTTAACTCAACGTGAATTTCGGAAGAAATATTCAAACCGTGTGGCCCCTACTGCTCCAATCAATTCGACGTCTGGCGGTTCGACTTGAACCGAGATCGGAAATCATCTGGACAGTCTCGAACAAGCCGGTCACTTGAAAGCATCCAAGCTGTGAGCGATAGTGTTAAAGAGGAGCCATCGACATCAACCCGAAAATGCGCAAGGCAATTGGCCATTTCCCGGCGGTCCCTCAACGATTGCGTCTACGCCTCGCAGTCGTAGATAAGAATTTTAGGGGAAATAACATGAGATATGCTTTTGATTAGGCTTTATAATAAGTCGCCTTTTCTGTTACTTATTTGTCGAATTAAATGGGGTTGTATAACTCAATTCTCAAATTAGTAATATATGTTTTATTTTTCAACATCATTAATTTGTATCCAGTATTGAAGAAGCGTACCATTTTAAACTTTCCTTCCAAAGTTAAGAGCTGCTTTTAGTCTTAAAATGCATGTTACAAATACATATATCCTACGTTAAGAACAATTTACATATTGTTTTTTTGTCTTAACCGACTATCATAATTATGAGAATCAATTTAAAAGCAGTTTCATTTTAGAATAAAAATAGGCCAGTGTTTGAATAGTAAAAATTCATAAAAAACTATCAATAATTAATTTTTTAATTTTATACACATGGTTACAGAATAATGAAACGCACCGCCAACGGGAAACAGAAAGACTCAAAAATTACTTCCTCTCTCAATAAGAAACCAAATGAAACAGAGAAGCAGCGTGAAGGGCCAGATTTTATAGAATTATTTGAACAAGAACGCAAAGAAGCAGCTGAATCTATTCTCCAATTCGACCTAAAAAAGAAGCGGGTTAAGATTCTCTCGGCGTCTTCTGAAGTCAGAGAAGATGCTAAAGGGGTGGTTTATTGGATGTCTAGAGATGCCCGCGTACAAGATAATTGGGCGTTTTTGTTTGCTCAAAAACTAGCTTTAAAAAATTCGCTACCACTAGAAGTCTGCTACTGTCTCATGCCTAAATTTTTAGGAGCAACAATTCGGCATTACAATTTTCTACTTAAGGGACTCCAAGAAGTCGAACAGGAGTGCAAAATCTTGAACATTAACTTCAACCTTCTTCTAGGACCGGCAGCTGAAAAAATCCCTGAATTTGTGCAAAATAATAAAATTGGAGCAGTTGTTTGCGATTTTAGTCCTTTGAGAGTCCCAATGAAATGGGTAACGGATGTAAAAGAAAAATTGCCAGAGGATGTTCCTCTTTGCCAGGTTGATGCACACAACATTGTACCAGTTTGGGAGGCTTCGGACAAACAGGAATATGCTGCTAGAACTATCCGAAATAAAATAAATGGAAAACTGAACATTTATTTAACCGAATTCCCTCCGCTTATAAAACACCCCCATAAAAACGACAGAAAAGCGAATTCTGTAGACTGGGACTCTGCATATAAATCACTACTTTGCGATAAAACTGTCGGAGATGTCCAATGGGCAAATCCTGGTTATAAGGCAGCCTGCAAAGAGCTTTACAATTTCTGTGAAAGACGGCTATCGAAATTTTCAGATAAAAGAAATGACCCTACGGAAAATGCTCTTTCGAACCTTTCTCCTTGGTTCCATTTTGGTAAGTGCCTATTGTTTGATTTGACTTTTACTGGAAATTTAAAGAAACCATAATTATCTGAATTTTATCTCTATTGAGAGTGGTATTAACTTTAGTAAAACTAAACAAACACTATAATATATTGAAAATTAATACTTTAAAACACTATTATAGTTTTATTGTTATCCTTAGGCCAGATTTCCATACAACGAAGTATCTTAGCTGTTAATAAATACAAGAAAAAACACGCTGCATCTGTAGCGGCATTTTGCGAAGAAGCTATAATTCGTAGAGAGCTATCGGATAATTTTTGCTTTTACAATAAAAATTACGATAATCTCGAAGGAATCGCAAGTTGGGCTCTTAAGACTCTCAATGACCATCGTAAAGATAAGCGGTCATTTGTATATACAAAAGAAGAATTTGAATCAGCAAAAACTCACGATGACCTCTGGAACTCAGCCCAAATTCAGCTTGTAAGAGAAGGCAAAATGCATGGATTTTTGAGGATGTATTGGGCAAAGAAAATTCTCGAATGGACCGAATCTCCTGAATTAGCATTAGAATATGCTATCTATCTCAATGATAAATATAGTCTCGATGGACGAGATCCCAATGGATACGTAGGTAAATTCTTAATTTTAAACTGTTTACGACAATTTTAAACACATTCTTTTAGGTTGCATGTGGTCTATTGGAGGAATCCATGATCAAGGCTGGGGTGAAAGAGAAGTGTTCGGAAAAATCCGATTTATGAATTATCAGGGATGCAAGCGTAAATTTGATGTTAACGCTTTTGTCACTAGATATGGAGGTAAGGTGTACACAAAAAAAATTAAGTGACAACTTACTAATTTTTTGTACAAAAACAAAAGTATTGAAATTAAATTATTTGGGAAAAAATACTCTTTTGACAAAAATGTGTCTTTTGTTTGAACCGCCTGCGATTCCTTTTTACATTTAAATTGCATTTATATACAGTATATTTTATTATTTGTTTTTTAAGTAGGTATCGTAACGAGAAATAATTTCATTGAGCAATAAACATTTCTCAAACAGAATTTCAGATTTTTCTTTTCAAGTATTTGTGCAGTCGGTGTTTTTGTACTTTAGTTTTCTTTCATAATTTACTTTTATTTCAAATTCAATTTTTAAGATGTTTTATTTTTATTAATAAGCGAATTGTTCAGTTCAGTTTAAGTATTTTAAGGTAGGCTTTTAGTAAATAAGCTGTATTTTTACGTTTAAGACAATTCATTAGGGAAAATCTAAATATCTGGTTAAGGTGAGTTTTTCGATCCAATTACGAATCATTTAATTTATTCGGCGTTCTTATTACTAGCAGCTGATAGAAGTTCAAAACAAAACTACCGATTATAATACATCTTCTGAAATACTTTCTGAGAGCAAACATACGAAGTACATTTCTTGAAATATCCTTTGTAAAATAATAAGTGGTATCGCCAGATTGTTTGCAATTATGCAAAGTACAATTAATATTAATCTCGTCAAACTTATTGTGGTATTTTTTAGGGAAAAGTGTTCAAAACTCACTATCAATTCCCTGAATATTCCAAGATGTTTAAGTATTAATACGTGGACCAATTTCAATAAGTCTTTTCTGGAAGATAGAGGGCTGGAGCTGGCTGATTAAGGACTAGACAAAAATATTTTGAAACTTAATACATCGGAGATAAAGAAAAGAATATACGGCGAAAGAAAATTCAAAATTTAACTTCAGTTCAATTTAAGGGACTAAACTACTTTTTGGAGTTAGAAATATGTGATTTTTGGGTTTTTCTTTATTGAAAAATGTTACTAATGTTATTTACAATACTCATTGATATTTAAACTACAATTTCCCAAGAAAAAAACATTTACTTATCAAAATCAGCCAAGCGGTGCTTGAGTAATCGCCTAAACGATTCGGAACACGATAAAAAAGACTTTCGAAAAGAACGCATTTTAAATTTTGTCGGCCTCCCGCACGACATAATGACTATTATTTTTAAACAGCTATAAAAACAAATTAAGAAGAATATAGGGATGACATTTTCACAGCATATTTTTAAAATTATATAGAGCTAAAATAAGTAAAAAAACGAACTTATTTTACAAGAATTTACTTATGTAGTCTGCAAGAAATTAAACAAATTAGTATGAAAGTGGCAATTTGTGTATTAAATCGAGGTAATTCAAAAGTCTGATAGCACGCACAAAGAATTTTCACGGTAACTCAATGGTTGAATTATATTTTTATAAAAGAATAATTTGAAAGTCTGCAATGTTAAATGTCTTTCCCAGAATAGGATTAAGGTTTTTTATGAAGAAATTTGATTAAAACGCTTTGATAGGAAACAGCAGCGAGTAGCTGAGTTAAAGGCAACATTTAACTTTCTCAAAGTGGAAGAATCAACGAAAATTATTCTAAGGTTGAAAATTCCACACTGAACGGTTTTTGCATAACTGATTTTAAACAAATTCGAATTTCTAAATGTCAGTGGCAATTTCCCATTGACCTTATTTCTCGTTGATTCTTCTTTCGCATATCCGCAAGAAGTTCGATAATTTTCATTTTCTTTAGATTGATTTTCGAATGTATCTTTTACCCCGATTTGTCAAGATGGAGATTAGTGTTTTTATCTTATTGCTTCGTAGTTGAATGTTTTTAGGAAAGCGGAATTTTAAGTAAATGTCGTATTTCGGATGTTCTCGTTAAAACTGCTTTAAGGAAAGGTGGCGCATGGCGAAATTAATTATGTGATATTAAAGGTTAAACTTGACAAATACTGGAGAAGGAGTTTTTGATGAAAGTTTTCGAGTCGCGGAGAAAAGAGCAAATAATTCCAGTTGATAAATAGCATTACAGCAGAAGATAATAGTGCAACATAAACAAGATAGTCAAATTTAATGTATGGGTTGCCGTTTATCAAAAGATGAAACAGTGGTTCTTCATTCAGAAGATATGTTCAGAGAAAATGATAAAATCGATTACAAATCGCGCTACGAGCGAAAAATGTGCCTGGTAAGAAAGTTTTCAAATTTAAGTCTGTAATATCTGCTCTCCGGCTATGTGTACTTATTCTGCAATCTGCATAATCATAATAAATAAAAAGCACCTTCTAAGTTTAGAAGACAAAATCTACGCAATTTGATAAAATCGTTTTCAGAAGGTGTGGAAGAAAAACCGCTGATTCACCCATAGTAATTTTGGTCTGATAAAAGTTAGGAATGTTCGTCGTAATCTGAGATTATAAAAAAAACAAATATCGCAATTAATCAATATTCAGATACGACAATAAAACGATTTTGATTGTTAAAATAATTTCAGGTGAAAACTAGGTTACTGCTGAAATCCAGCAGGTCGAAAATTTCCTGACAATGAGTTAAGTTCATTGACCGCCCGCTTAGTTTTCAGTTAAATTAAATTATTACACCTTTTCAATTTCAGAAAAATTAAGTAGAGGGTGTAATTTACACAATTGGATTTAAATTCCAAAGCACCAGTCAGTTGTATTTCAGTTTAGTTCTTATTTAAAACTGCATTGCAACTTTTGGGTAAAATAATCTTGATTAAAAATCTGGTCAAGAATTTTATATGATAGTAGAGATTTTTATCAAAAGTTACCATACAGTTTCAAGTAAATATTTGATATACTCTCAAAGTTCTGCTTGTAACTTTACTTAATTTATTCTAGGAATCCGATTCTGCTCTGTAATTTATTTAAAATGGTTTCCACTAACTTCTATAATTGTTCAATTGAACCATTAAAAAGTAAATCACAAATGCAGATTACAAGCAGTCGGTGATTTTACACAAATACATTTGAGATCTGCTGTTTGAGAAAAATCTCGTACAATTGGATAAAAGGAGAAATGTTATCAAGAGTTAAATTTTTCTCTTCCTTTTACTGAAACAACGCAGAGCATTGGGAGGATGCCAATATTTTTTTAATCATTATTAATTTTTAATCATTTTTGCTTTTTAGATTTTTTCTCCGTCAGCCGCATTGTTTTCGAAATAAAGCATTAAATATTTAAATGTTCCCCCAAATCTCTTACTATGCTTCACAACAATTCTCGAAATATATATTTTAAAGACTGTGCTTATAATATTTATATAAATCCTTTGAAAATTGGGTACAACATTCTTGATGGTTTCTTTTAGTTACCTGTGATACTCTTTCATACAATATATCTGATATTGCAAATATGTAAATGATAACTACGTTAATATTTTCTTTGAATAATTCAAGCACATCGGTGTTCATTATTTGTAACAGAAATCATGTCCAGGAAGAGCACTACTCCAATATAAAGCTAGGAAAGATTTATATAAAGAAAGTGGGATATTTTTCTTTATATTAACGCCTTTAAATCAAAATATATCCTGTTTTACTTAGCTTTTCAACTTTGTTTAGTAAATAAATAAACATTTTCCGCACTTCTTTCTGTACCAATATCTCATAATGCTATATAGAACCCTTTTGTTATTAATTGATTTGGTGCTTTTTTGATGAATTTGCTATCCTATGCTTTATATGCAGCATATAGATTTTGAGAAATATATTTTCTAAAACAAACAATTGTGTGAAATACTAATACTTTTTAAAATTGAATTTATTAATATTGGTTTCCATCAATAATTTACCAAATAAAACAGCAATATAATTAATACTTTCTGAAATACAGTGTGTTCTGATTTTCATTCACATTTTGTTATAGAACAATTTAACAACTTTTATATTATTTAATGTGTGATATATATTTAAAGGATAGCACAATAAAAAATTTGTATTGTATTTCACAGGCAAAAGAAACACCAGAGCCAGATTACGATTTGTCAGATTGTAATCTAAAGGAAGTTCCTTCAGGGGTTTTTGTTCTTTGCCGCGTATTACGTAAAGAAACGTTAAATCTGTGCAAAAACAAGTTGACTTCATTCGAGGGTGGTCAATATAGTGATCTATCCCTGCTACGAGTTCTCAATATAAGCTACAATAAAATAAAGAAACTGCCGGAAGACATTTTTCAACTAGAAAATCTCAGGGTAACCAGCCAAACTTAAATATTCCGAAAGTCTTGGACTAACAGAATTTTCTTTTCAATTTTCTAAAGATTTTGAATGATAAACATTTCTTTTTCCAACTATTTAACCCTCAGCAAGCGTACTGGACCTTGTAAAACCAATATCAGTATTAAATTATCCAGAGATTATAAATTTCTTAATTTTTTTTCCAATACCTAAAATAATTACAAGTAAATAATTTAAAATAGTGCACCCGTTGAGGGTTAATATGTGTTTAAAATTGTTATTCAATTTATTTTCTTTAGTCCTTTTCTTTTTGGTAAACTTTGTCGATTAAAAATTGCTTTAAATACTAAAAACTGTCCAATCCAGGAACTGAATATATCAAACAATCTAATTAATAAACTACCAAAAACAATAAATGGCCTCAAGTACCTTGAAATGCTCGATGTATCGTTTAATGATCTCAAGTCCATTGACGAAATAAACTGCATGTTTAGATTAAAGATTCTAAATCTTATGGGAAATCGACGATTAAAGACAATTCCGAATACGTTAGCGACATGTGACAATCTATACGACCTAGTATTAGATGTGGAAACAATTCAGTGGCCACCTCCAGATATTATAAGCAGTGGTACCTCAGCTGTTATACAATTCCTTACAACGTGCGAAGCAAGTGCCATTCCTCAAGACTCTGATAAAATTGATTTTGCTCAGGAAGCAATAAAAACACATATGCACAACAATAAGGTAAACATTTTATATACGTTCCAATTAGCTAAAACACAACAAAAATAATCTAGATCGACGAAGCAGACGTGCATGAGGAGAAACCCAAAAAGGCACAAGTTGTGGATACTTATGGTAATGAAAATGTAAGTAATGTGAGATTATTTAAAATCTCTGAAAAAATTTATTTATATAAGCATTTCGATTTAGGCACTTCTTGAAGAGTTACACTTGAGGCAAATGAAACAAAAACAACAGGTTGCTTTTATTTGTTAGTCTATATAAATAAAATTACATTTCCCCTCTTTAGATTCTTCACGCTGTGCTTCAAAGACAAAACGAGACAGAGACTTTAGTTACTAAAATTCAACAAGAAAAAGACACGGAGCGGAATAAGCTCATTTGTGACATTTTAGCAGGTATAGAAGTTTGCAATTGTATTGACAAATTAGGCTTATATATCTAGGCTATTATTTGCACTAAGCGCTTAAAAGAAGAATAGTAATCTGATCTGATATTAAAATTCTGTGCTGTATTAAAAATTTTGTACCAATTTTGACACCAAACTATGACTTAAATATTTAAAATAAAAAAAATAAAAATGAAAATGAATTTTTTCAGCTATCGCAAGTCAAATGAATTATTTATAAAATTGTATCTCATCTCCATGTATGCTAAATGAAAGTAAGGTAAACTCCTCTAATATTTGTTTTATTTTCATTTCAGCTCAAGAGAATTATAATTTAGTTATAGAAGGCCTTTTGGCGTTAAAGGTTAGTCCAGATCCAATACTTTTAGACAAGGAGCGAATGGAGGAAGAGAAGCTTCTTGAAAGCGTAAATAAAGTTTATTTGCAAACAAAAGATCAAAATTTATAAAATGTTTTCATCTTAGCTGCGATTAAATCATACCGAATTGAGAAAGCAAGAAATTTTGTCAACGATGCTCGAAATGCTAGAGTCAGAAGAGTCGAAGGTTCAACACTACCAACAGTGGAGAGATGCATCTTCTAAAAGCGTTTTAGAGAAAGAAAATGAAACTCTTGAACGACTTAGTCAATTTTTTATAGATTATGAAGCGAATCGAACAGGTATCGTTGAGAAGATTTGCTTTGATGAAGAGCTGCAAAAGGAAGCTGTTGCAGCACTCATTGCAAAAAATGATGCCAGGACATGGGGCCTTGTCGAACAATTGAAAATTGTCGAAGCACAACTAGCAAATATGACTGTTCTGGAAATAGAGAAAAAGAATTCAACAAACAGCGAACAAATGGTATGTAAATGACTTCAGTTAGAGGACTTATTTAATTAGTGTTTTTATTTTAGAACGACTTAGCTGATAAGCGTATTCGGCTAACAAATATTCTAATGGAATTGTTGCAGCAAAAAGAGAATCGTAATAAGGAGGTATTATTAATTAGTATAACTCTTTTGAAAATAGCAAGTAATGTTTGGGTTTTTTCAAGCTCTTAGATACTCTTTTATCTATGGAAGCTCAAAAACGGAATGAAGACGACTTCTGGTTATTGCAATATCAGCGATTGCTTGACTCTCGACCACTCGAGTTTTCGCTGAAAACAAATTCAATTGATCCACTCTTGGGTTACATTTTCCTTGTGAACGGTGTTATTCACTGTCTGCCTTTCCTGAAGAAATTATGGCAAGATCCAAATTTTTGCATGGACTCCCTGACGGATACTGATCTCGAGGCTACTGGGATCAAAGATCAAAGGAATCGAAGACTTATCTTAAGATCGATCGAAGAATTTCTTGGAACAAGCAATAAATGTGATGGCGAGAGGCCTACTGCACCTCCGATGCCTTTACCACAAGAGGAGGCTAGCAGTTCAACAGTGTCAATTGAAGATCAGAAACCTGTATTTTCTGAAAAGTTCACAGAGTGCATCATTTGCATGGAAGAAATTGTAAGTTCTGGGAATTGTTCAAAATCGAAAACTTTCTCCAATGTTGCTTATTTCCAGGTCAAAATAATATTTGTTCCATGTGGACATATGTGCTGTTGCCTTAATTGTCAGCAAAAGGTTGACATCTGCCCATTGTGCCGTGCAATTATCGATCGTAAAATTAAGGTCATTCAGCCTTAGATTTTTGCACTTTTTACTGTTGAGAATTTATTGCAATAAGGTTTTCAAAATTCATAAAACAAAATTATTAATACAGACTATAAAAAAAAAGCAACAAAGTGAAAAAATCTTTCTGAAGGATATTTGTGATACATTTGCCAAACATTTTTATTATTCCCTATCCTATTATACTTCGCAAGGAGGGAAGTCGTTTTCTGCTGCACCATTTTTGGTATCCTTTGATATTGATTGTTACAGTGTTTTGAAAAAGAAAAACTATTAAAAAATACTAAAATAATGTTAACAAGGAAAAATCTTTTATGATACATTCATATGCTTTCGCATTTGCCTTGAAATAAATTGTAAAATTTGCTTTCACATCAACTATTCAACTTTTATTGCAATCTTTTATTCTACAACACTTGTACAGTTCCTCGTTTTCGTTTATGCTAGGCTCAAACCTTTTTTACGGGGACCAACCATACTTTAAAAATGATTATTCACTATTTTAAAATTTATATTTTATTTTTGTTCATCTAAGCACTTTTAAGTACATTTTTACTATATTAATCATCCAGTTTGCGCTTAGAAGATTAAATTCATAAGGCGATAAATAAGTACAATTTATCAAACGACTTCAATAAGTTTTTACAAACCCTGTTTTAATTATAATCGTCGTTATAAACTTATAAATAGAAATTCTACCGTGGCTTCAAGTTACAGTGTAATTTGTACGACAGCTAATGTGTTATTACTTTATTTTTATCTGCTATATAATGTACAAAATTATTACCATTTTGCGTACAATTTCATTAATAATTTATTAATCCTAGTCCAAGTACAATGTCATTACCAACATATGTAATATTCTGACGGCAAAAGATTTTGTTGAGTATTCAGGTCTAACAATAGGAAATATTGAATGTGCCCAGACAGATTGAAAATTTGGATTGTTTTAATTAAGCCAAAGACGTTACGCACACTCTTACCGCATACTGAAGATGGCCAGTTATTTTTCAGTTCATATAATGGACTCCTTTTTTCATTTCTAGAACCTCTTAAGGCATTTGAACCAAAGCCAATATGTATGAGTTTATTCATTTTAATATTTTGCTTTCTTTATAACTTTAAGATAGTTTTATCAAACCTGCCCTATTAGTGATCCAACTATACATCTCAAAGTTTATCTGAGGCAGTGAATCAAAAAATCTAAAAACACTCCAACTTATTCCTAAGTAAGCGTCATTTTCTAAAAGTATTATTAGGTAGTACCATTATTACCACCAATTTGCAGATTTTTTTTTTTTAACTTCAGCATTTTATTTATATTTAGTAAAAATGAACACAACGAATTTTTATATTTTATTTAATTTTTGGGCTGTGTTGATGGTTCGCTTTTATTGCAATTATTAAATGTAATGTATACGACTGTTCAGAAGTGTTGTGGAGTAAAGGCATGTGGGTTAAAATTGTAACTTGGAATTGTAATTTCGCGTGTTAATCGTGCTATATTTCTTCTTATACCTTTGAGCGATTTTGTTAAATATATTGAATACTTGAACATTTTGAATTTATATAAGTCTTTATATTTATATTCACTGGAATTTACTGACTAATAAATATATTTGCAATTTGAAATCGTTCGTATTTCATTAGAAATTTAAACCCAACTAGATTCATTTTATTGGAGTATTTTTTTTAATAACAATTGATGCTGGATTCGACCTTATTTAAAAAAGAATCAAAAATATTTTCAATCAACTCTTAAATATTTTCGAAAAAGACAAATTTCATCAAATTAATTTCAGAGATAGAAATTTGTCAGATACTTCATACATATAGGACTATTTTATTTTTATACATTTATTTTTCTGTAGCTTGTATTAAGTGAAATAAATAAATACAAAATTATCAAAAAAATATGTATCAATTTGTATATTTTATTAGCTATTGTGTCTATCCAATAAGCTTTAAATTTAAATTCTTTAAAATTTAAAAATTTGACTCTTTAAGCACTTAGTGGTATAGAGTTTTGGAAAATATTATCTAAATTTAAATGTTTAAAATATTCCCTATATTTTAATGCTTTTACAATCAAATTCAAATTCGATCATTTGAACAATTTTAAAGCTTTCATAGGTCATAAAAGCATTCATCTTTTCCATGCATACACGCAGTTATTAAAACATTAAAAAGTATTGCACGCAGGCCTATTGCAGGTAGCCTTTACACAAAGTCGCACAGCGAGAAAACAAGAAATAGTAGATGCAGGTGGAGGGTACTTCTTTGAAGGCATGGGTGCATGAATCTTCACTGTGCACTGAATACCTTTTTCACCCTGTATATCTACAGGAGCTGCTAAACTGCTTCCACCTAGCTATTTTGGAATGCTTGTAGAAGAATCTTTCACCAAATCGTTATTCGCTGTAGGTCAAGGGAAGGAATTTAAGAATTTTTATTAAGGAAATTTTCTCAGTAGATACAAAAGTATCAAAATGCTAAACATTTTCTTTGCAAATTTACATTTCGTATTTTTATAACAGTATTTTTCTGGAGGTTATATATATGTTATTTATAAAAACTCTAATCTCTTGCAACTCCTTATTTCTTCTGATTATTTTTCATCTTTATCTTCATCAATTATCCCTACTATAGCCTATTAGAAAAAACATAACGTTGTTAAGAAAAATTATGACATATTTTACTAATAATAATAATAATAGGGGTATTCAGTTCATGTTATAAAGTTAATTTGGTATTTTAAATCTTGCAAACAAGAGGTCGTGAATGCACAAGCGCCATATAGACTGTGTTCCCGAGATCGTTAGGTTTTTTAAGTAGGGGTTTAATTGTATTGTTCTTCTATATTTATTTTAAATTAATAAGTGAATTCACACTTCAGCAATTCTCGTAAAAGCGCACATTGGCAACTTGATTTCTGACAAATATGTCTTGTATGGATTCGAAATAAAAGCAAAGATAATAAAAAACAAACATTGGTATAAAATTTTTGGTATGTTGACTTCTGCATTATTAAGAATTATAGCTAATTTTTATATATTTATTTAAAATGAAATATGCATAAATTGCTCTGATTGCCTTTAACTAAGTCCACAATTCTTTTGAGTAAATCGACTGTTTTTCTTTTACTCCATCGATGCGTTGCGACTTTACGTCTTTTCCTTTCCCGGCAACACAAACACTATTGAAACATCAATCAGATTCGAGCCTCATATTTTTTTCTTTCCACGCCTTTGCATAAGACTTTCTAATGGACTGCGTTTTACAATTTCCGACTAGGATTAAAAAAACAATTGAATTTTTAAAATAAGTTTGTTGCTGCGCAAGGGCTGTAATTGTGAATTTGTGAGTCGCAGTCACTGTGGCGATGGTTCCACCCCGCGTTAATTGGTGAAGTCTACGGTCCGGCGTTGCCTCATGATTAATTTTCCTGTCAACGATTTTTTGGTTGGCGAACTGCCAACTTTCTGACTTCGCTGGTTGCCGCGTGTACACGGCTGAATTTTGTATGATCGGCTCAATTTTAGCATTCTTCTCGTTATTCTCGGCGACGATGGCAGCAAACAAGGAGCGTACTTTTATCATGGTTAAGCCCGATGGCGTCCATCGCGGACTAGTCGGCAAAATCATCGACAGGTTCGAACAGAAGGGCTTCAAGTTGGTTGCGATGAAATTCATGTGGGTGAGTACAGTTTTCTTTAATTAATTAACCATTTTCTTTTCCATCGATCAAACCCCATTTGCGGTCGTACAGACTTTTTCTACTTTGAGTTTTGGTGTGCTTCACACTCATTACGTGAAGTGTCGTAAATTAAAATAATTTTGCGGCATATTCGCGAGGTGGAATAGTAAAAAACAGTGTTTAAAAATCATTTCCTTTTAATTTGTTTTACTATAATTATAATATTCTCTTTGCGTTATTCATGAAACCAAAACGTATTGCAGGGATTTTCATTTCTGTTTTATATTGAGCCAAAACAATGGGATAACTTAATTTAAAATCTGCCAGGCCTATATGTACATAACCTCATTTATTGCACGTTTTCTTGCGGCTTCTTTGCATGTTATAAATTTGTAAAAATTATAGCGATTGTAAAAGGTAATCTGCTTTTAAACCCATAAAAATGGTGGACACTTCTAATCTAATTTTCACAGCTCAGGGAAAGAAATTTTAATTACATTTTCAGTTCAAATTAACCTTTTATCCAAGAGTCTGCTGCTACTTTAAATGCATTTTTTTCGCCCTTTATAATTGGCTTTTTCCCTATGTAAAAAATTGTTGGGTTTTGCCTACTTGTCCCTTGATTAATTTTTGCAACAATGCATAAAATATTCCAGGAAGTGTAAAAAAATAATGAAAATAAAACTGTGGTTACATGCAATTGGTCAAAGTTCACACATTTCCAGATATTGTAAGATTTTGAGAAGTGATAACTAATATTATAACTGAAATTAAATATCTGCTGCACGCGTTTTACACTGAATATAATAAAAAAAAAACATTAAGCTTAAAAATCTTGTCTATGAAGGCATTTTGAGTTCTACTTTAGCTGTACTATTCTAGTTTAAAATCTTTGGTATTTCATAATGAGTAGTGCATTAACAGACTTTTACGTATTGTAGATTCGCACTTCAGTATTTAGCCCCACTTCGCTTTAAATCAAAGACAATCGATCAAATCACAGCCTCACTAAGTTTACCTATTAAATCATCGCATATCAGTCAACTCACTGTAAGAATAAAAAAGAAATTAGAATCTTGACTAGGTATTTATTTACGTAACGCCCTATTAGTCTCTGAATTAAAATATGTAAATAAATATTAATGTGTTGAAAGTTAAAGTAATAGGTAATATTAATTTTTTAGCAGTGTGTGCTTTAAGAAATATAAATAAAATTATTCGTGCAATAAAGTTTATCGAAGCAGTTGAGTGCTTCATTTTGCAAACAAAAATTCAAACTACTTTCTGCACGCAAGGAAGCTATTTAACTTAATTGTTTGACTTTTGTGATCCATCATAATAATTTGTTAATTTCTTTCGATTTCAGGCGGACAAAGCTTTGCTTGAGAAGCACTATGCCGACTTATCATCTCGTCCATTCTTTCCCGGACTTGTTCAGTACATGAGCTCCGGCCCCGTCGTCCCAATGGTTTGGGAAGGTCTTAATGTGGTTAAGACTGGCCGCCAAATGCTTGGAGCTACCAATCCAGCTGATTCTTTACCAGGAACCATTCGCGGAGATTTCTGCATCCAAGTTGGACGCAATATCATCCATGGATCAGACGCTGTTGAATCTGCTAACAAGGAGATTGGTTTGTGGTTTTCCGAAAAAGAACTCGTCACATGGTCACCAGCTGCCGAGAATTGGATTTATGAATAAACTATAGATACTAAGACTAAAAACATTTCCACTAAATAAATATTTGGTATTTAGTGTTTAATAATTTTGTTTTTTTCTAAACAATCCAAGAATTTCTATTTCCTTGTAAAGCAATCGACAAATTATCAAAAAGATTCACTTTTTATATTTTGTCTTCTAAGAATGACGGATATTTGAGTATTTAAGTGGTTTAAACCAAATTTAAGTCCCCGTGTATTTGAGAAGAATTACACGGGAAATTCAATAAGGGAATATTTGAGTTTTTAATTACAGAGTATTAGAGCGCTTTGATATATCACTCCTATGGCATACGTTTGTTCTTAATTTCTAGGTAATTTGGAGGACTTATAAGCTAAATTTCTAAAAAAAAACTGTCCGTCTAGAGTACATTCATATAGTAAAAACCCTAGTTTTTTTTATTTCGGCAATATTGCAAGTGAAACCTAAATTGTCTTATAAAACTCGAAAGGGATTTTTTCTTGTCAAAAACATTTTTTTACACACAAAATACTAGTTTCATTTCCAAGCTCTATGCCAACGTGTTGGAAATTTCTCATTTATTTCACTAGGTCTCTAAATTGAATAAATTGTTACAAAAATAATCGCCCTACAAATTTATTTGAGCATTACGATTGAGTCTATTCATACATCGATTTGTTTTAGCTTCCATAAAATATGTAGGATGACAAATTACCAGGCATGAAGAAGGTTTGTGCAAAAGTTGAAACCGCTAAAAATATCACTTGTAGCAGCAGAATTGTTTTGAATATCTATCAATTCGTGCCAGGCAGATTATCATGCCATTTTTTCTTAACTTTTGAACACAAAAACTATAACGAATAACGCACACTTTAAACAAAACTTATTCATATGTAATTTTTCATGCAAAATATGACCTAATAATTCTGTCGAGATTCTTATGGCATCAGCTATTTCAAGTACCTTTCATCTAATACTTGCTGAATGATTTCTGTTGTTGATACAGATTTTGGAGGTTCACTGCATGGACCATTTTAAAATTTTCTACAACCATCAATTCAACGGTGCGTTTTGATTCTGAAGACTTTTGTTTTTTTATTAATCAACAATAAATTTCTTTTACTTTTAAATCTTCCTTAACAAAGAATTTAATCACAGCAAGGCATTGACTTTTTTTGTATAACAAAAAATTCACTGAAACGTCGACACTACAAGACTACCCTCGTATTTTTATTCATTCAGTTGAAAGTCAGACTTTAAGGTAGAATAAACAAAAGGGTTATATTGGATTTTTGGTTATTTAAGAGTACAATTTAAAGTCAGTTATCAAGAGAGCTTAATAAATTGTAGGACCTTATTCGATAAAACTAAAAAGGATAGAGATAAAATGTTGGTTTAATAATTTTTGAGCCATACCAATAACGCGGAAGTGTTTTCTTCCTTTAGACGTTACACAAGAACGAAGAAATATTTATAAATAAGGAAAATCTAAAAACTGGTATATCCTTTGACGAATACCAACTTGGATTTCTGAACACTTTGAAGTGATCCATAGTAATTTCAGAATAAAAGAATCGCAAGTTCAATTTCTAAATGAATTTATGACAGCTGTCAGTTGTGCTCAAATGTTTATTGAGGAGATTTACGCGGCTCGAAGTAAATTGAAATTTAACGTAAATTAGCTGAAGTTAACAAATCCACAAACTCAAGGTACGTAGACCTTTTAAAAATTAACTATTAAGATTATTCAGTTTAAGTTTTTTTTCCGGAATTGATTCCATATTTTAACGAGGCCGATTTCGTCCAAGCAAATAAAAATTTTGGCGCTCTATGATTGCCAGACGCAACGTAACACAACACTTCTGAGTTTTTGATTAAATTTTATTATACGAGTGTATCTTTTTTTGGAATAGTTTTAATTGAAGTTATATTTAAACTGAAATTGTGGATCTACAGAATTAATTTGAATTAGAATAATTGCTCGTTTATTGTTTTGGTATTGTTGAACTAATCAGTTATTTTTATTGTGTCTACCCTCAATATTTTTATTTATAACTAGCCTATGCCAGCGATGTCACACGATCTCAAGGAAATCGTGGTTGGGTAAATGTAGCCTAAGTTTTAAATCGAGCTTCTAAACGATATTAATTACAATTTTCTATTCTGAATGCGCTATCCTTTAGATATTTTGGTAGATAGTAGATCCAAATAAACAGAAGATTCTAAGATTGTCTTTTCTACGCTTATTCGAAGGGACTATGAAGAGAGGTTGTAGGTAATCAAAACATTGGCATTAAAGTTAAAGGCTAACACTCAACAAAATTTTCGCGCAGAAGGTGCAGTGCTAATTATTACGGAGAACGAATTAAACCTCAAATTTTTGTTCATGTTAAAAGAACAATGTCGGATCTCTTCTAACCAAAACAACGAATCGGTAACAAATCGTTAGATCTTTCCCTATCTTTCGCTTTGGAAGTCATCGTATGGTATGGTATGCTGCGGATGGTTAACAACTCTACCACCTTCAATTTCCATCTTACCAAAACCTCGCTTAAGGTTGCCCTATATTTGCCATATAAAAATCTTCAATGATCCATTCAGCCTCCATGCCCCCCTGACCTAGTCATAGTAGGCTAATTTATTCATTTATTTATTTTTTTTTATTTACCTATGTAGCTTGTATAAAGCGAAATAAATAAATAAATAAACGAGACAATTGAAAGAATTGATAGTACTAAATATGTATGTAGGTACGATAGTAATCTCAAAGCCTGACTCAAGTGTCGAGATAGTCGGAAGGTTTGAAATGGCCAGAAGAGCCTTCAGAAACATGCAGAAGGTCTTCTGTTAGGGAGAAAAAAGCTAAACTCTCATACTCTTGAAATGCTACATACATATGTACTCGTATGGTCGATTCTTTATAGAAGAATATTGAAGTTATAATGTCATATTACGTTGGTTTATAAATATAATAATAAATAAAAAGAAATTCAGGACCAGGTACTAAGAGAAAGGTAGCAAAATTTGTGGTGGAGTCCTTTCCTGGGTGCATCTGAAATCACTCAAAATGTATATAAAAAGATAGTTATGAAGAAGTAAGACTAAATTTACGGAAAGTAATATTTTTTTGCTTTATTATACGCCAATAAATACTTCAATTGATGCCTTCGTCATTCTGGGATCCTATTTTCTGTTGTAATATTTTTAGCTCGAGCTGAATCGTATGAATCGTATCGCTGAATAAATGTTTAAACTCTACTTAGCGTAATATGAACGTTTCTTTCACAATACTTTTAATGGGGTTTATAATGTTTGAACTTCTGATCTACAATCTGAACTAAATTAAACTAAAAGAAATGTTCTATTCCAGAAATGTCCACAAATTAATTCAAAATCGCGCACAAAATGTTAGTAGATTTCATAATAAATAGAAAAATGTAACTGAAAATTAACTATTACGGTACCAACTTATAGACAAGAGGATTTGACCCAAAGTCGATTCATAGTAGACTCTCGCGATAAGGCCTCAAGAAAGAAGATACTTACAAACCTCGACCACCTAATGAGGAATATTATATACTTTCATGTATACCCTATATATTATATATACACATATATATATTCTACTACAAGGGAATATAATGGGAAAATCAGAGGCCCATAAATACGACGATAATGAACCCCTTGAAAGGAGAGATGTTAATACAAACAGTAACTTCGAAAAATCTTTTACTTTTTTTATTAACATTTTATGAAGGTAGACAGATTTTTGTTTAACAAGTTGAGTCTATTTTGAATTTGTAAATTTTTATAATGAGTTCGAAATGTTCTGTTTGAAACTAATGAAAAATCGCTTGGCTTCCCAAGTATATTCTTAAAATTTGTTATAGCGTTTTTTTATTTTTTTAAATATTTCTTTTTATTTTAATACTTACAAAGTCGATTTTTTTCAAAATAATTATGGTTGTTGTTCCGAAGCTCCTCTTAGCGGGAGTTCTTGCAGTGTATGTCCTAGATGTAGATTTGGGGCATCTCAAGAATACATTGAGTAGCTATGGTTAAAAAATAAAAAAATCCACCAAATAGAAAAGCTGTAAGCTGATTTCTTTAAATACATTTGAAAATACTTTGATTTGTTAATCAGAGAAATGAAATGAAATAATAATTTTAAAATTTATGTGAACACATTAAATCAAATCATAAATCAAGATTCACAATTTTTAGTTTAAATTAATGGCAACTTAATATAACTTAACATCTGCACTTATTTTAAAATAAATGAAAAATTTTGTTTCATTAAAAAAATTAAATTTAGTATTAATTGGTATTATAAAAGTGATCATTTTTAGATTTTCAGATAAATTTTTAAAATGGTTGAACGCATAGAGGATTTAAATCTCCCTACAGCGGTTATAGCACGTTTAATAAAAGATGCCCTTCCGCCACACGCGAGCGTTAGCAAAGAGGCGAAAGCAGCCATCGCGCGTGCAGCCTCAGTTTTCGTAATTTACCTCACAACATCCTCCACAACTTTAGCTCGCAAGGAAAGCCACAAAGTAATAACAGCAAAAAATATTCTAGATGCTTTGGAACTGCTCGAGTTCGAAAGTTTTCTGCCACCTTTGAAGGAAGATCTAGAGACATACAGGAAAATTGTCAAGGAAAAGAAGGAGGGAAAAATGAAGAAAGATAACGCAGATAGCGCTCCCATGGAGACGGGGGAAGTTACTAATAATACTGAGGAAAATGGAGAGAGTGCTAACAGTGGGGTGGCGGAAGAAGTTTTGTAAAATAAAAAGCATATTTTTTTAAAGAAAATAATTAAATTTTTATGTATTTATTATTTTGGCAAATGATAAACACCGCCCACAAACATCAATTGATGTTCTCGCACTTTCCGTTGTAAAAAGTTTTTCAATTCTTCTTGGGAAAATTCTACGCCAGGTCCATGGGAGGCGAACATTTTTAACATTTGATGAATTCTCTCAATTGGAAGCGAGTCTAGATTAGTTAACATTCCGACGATATACGACCAGAACACCTGAAATAAATCGTATTAAAAATTAAAATTTTCACCGCAAAGATCTTTGTAGGTTTTAAAATTTAGTTATCCAAACACAAAGGTCTAAACGTTTTGCTTTTCATTAAGCGATACAAGTATAAGTTTGCGTTGGAAATTTTTACAAATTTTAAATTATAGACTATATTGAAATAGAAATTGTATTCATTTCAAAACCTTTGTCCTATAATTATATAATATATTTCGTAAAATATAGTTTTTTCTATCTACCAATTATTTCATGCAAAGAAAATACCAATTGATGCGCACGCACGAAAAACTTGTTTCCTAAGATATTCTATTTGGGCCATTTATATCTTGAGATATATAACGTTAATGCTTTCATTTGAGCCATGCAATAACTTTCTTCTGCAATCTGTTTCTTCCTAATGATTTTTGCAAAAAGGTCTTTGAGCAAAAGTAGGTAAAATCTAATTTATTGATCCTATTCAGCGCCTGCTAGAGCAGCCTATATAGCTTTTATATTTCTCTGATTTCTTTAATTAATGTTTAAAAACCATATAAAAAGAAAAACTAAAATTTTCAAAGAAAAAAATAAACTCAAAATACCTGTAACTCTTCTTCTCTTTGATCACTAGCTGATGCCATTGCGCTTTCAGATTCATCATCTTCACAAATATCGTGCGATTGCATGTCTTCTATTTGCGTTTCTTGGCCTTCATTTATAAGCCGGTATACATCGGTGCTTATTTCTTTAATAAGACCTTGAGTTTGCCAGAAAACTATTCTTTTCCGAAGTATGGATGGAGGTGATTTAATTACTGAACTTAATTCCTCCAGTGTCCATTCAACTGAAAAGATTAAAATATTGAATTGTCTTGAAGGATTTTTTAAAACCTCCTACCTTTATTTTGAAAGTGATAAATAATTACAGCTTGTGTAGGAGTCACTGCCATGTCAATTGTTTTATTTCCAACTTGTATCTCAATATTAACTCTACCAGTAACATGACGCCAGCACAGAGTTCGATTTCCTTTGTAGGCTTCGTAGGATTTTGTGTATTTCTTAAACTCGTTGTGTATCTCCTCAGGAAGCTCCAATGTTTCTTTATTAAAGTTCGGCCAAAATTGTGATGATAAAATCAATGATGAAATATCAAACGCTTTATCTGAAATTTTTTTCAAATAGATTACTTTCAAAATGTTCAAAAATAATAATGTGACTTGCCACTGCTGTAATTGAGATCACTTTGTATATGAGTGTTAATACGTTTTGAGTCTCCTATATCCCGCAGCATAACTTCACAACTGTGCAACAGTGTCTCACCAAAACGGAGCTTCAACAATTCTAAATTACGAATTTCTTTTTCAGGATTAAAGTCAAGTTGAGTTAAAAGACGATCAGCCAATAGGTTGCGATATTCGTTAACGAAAAGCTCTTTACTTCCATAAATGTCCACAACCATAGAGATGATATCAGCAGATCTGCTGCTACTAACTGATTTTATAGCTGTAAAAAATTTTCATTGATTTATAAAACTCAAATTTTATAGTTAATTTATAAAATTTACATGGATTTGCATCGACGGGATCTGGCTGCCAAGTCACCCAGCTTACAATTTCATCTTTACCCGAAACATCGACGTTTTCTTTTAAAGTTTCACTTCGAGCAAGTTCTTCTGCCAAATCTGTGGGACCTTCTTCTGTTAAACCAGTTACAACTCTTCTAACTGTATCGTTCCTTTTCCTCAGATACTCTTTAACTGGCTCAGTCACCGTCTCAAGCAGCACTCCGCTGTTATCCAAGTGTCTAATAGCCTTAATAGCTGCCACGTACCCAATTAAGATATCCATCGTATTTACTCCAGGATGCAACAGTCTTGCTGCTAACGATTGCTTTAGCGTTTCTATTAAATGCTTGCGAAGGTCGAGTTTTCCCAAACAAATTTTTAAGTCATTTATAGCTGGTTGAGAATCTGGATAGTCTACAGTTGCAAAAAAAATATAATGTAGAAAATTTTATTATAGAAAGCATTTCTGAATCGATCACACCTATGATGATGTTGAAGAATTGTTCAATAATGATGTTGGCATAAGTTTCATAAAGATAGTACGTTAATTTAACCTTGAAGTCCTGGACAATTTCTCGAATTTTACTGGGACCTTCTTCAATTTTAAGGCTTCCTTGGTTGTATATTCTCGTTAGCCAGTTTAAAACCACTGTATCTAACCACTTTATAAAATTCTTTACTTATAATTTTATATTAAAAACTACAAAGCAATTAGTTTACCTTTTCCAATTTTTTTAAGTGAGAAACATCAAAAATGCCTTTACAAGTCTCGTGAACATAACTTATAATTCGCTCCTGAATTAATTTGGTAAAAGTAAAACCGGCTAGGCGATCTAATAATTTCATTTCCGACAAACATTGGTTTGTTTTATTAAAAGCACACACCAATTCTTGGCACCGACAAAAATCGGTGCCCTTTCCACAACCATTGCATTTAACATCGATGTCGTCCAAGTAATCCTCTTGCTCTACAAAAATGAAAGGCGAAAAAGGTATGGTTTATTCATGATTTTTTTCAGCAGAACAAATCTCAGTTAACTCGTTTAACCCAGCGCACTTTTTCGAAGTCGCTATATCGGCGTACTTGTTTACGTTATCATATTATATGTGAACCATCGGTGGTCCACGTTTCCAAACAGAGGAAACTAGATGTGGACCACCGGTGGTTCACGCCGCCAGATGAATGCAATGCCTGTGAACCACCGGTGGTCCACGCCGGGTTGAACGTGTTAAATATGGTACCATTTTAAATTGAGGTCGTAATCTTGTTTAGGAAATACAGGCGATAAAAACACATTAAACTGCTTCCTATTTACGTTCAAACTAAAAAAAAACTAAATGCAAAATAAGTTGTTATGCAATTTTGAGTATTTTCAAGGCATTTTAAATGTATACAAATTTATTCTTCTTTGTTTAACAATTGCTAATTTCATTAGAATCCACAAGATCATCTTGTCTATTCGATGAATCGAGTCGAGATATCAAATACCGCCCCAGGGCTAAGTATACAATGAAAGAGTTTATTATCGTGACGAGAGAAAGTATAGCCGCCGATTATGCAGCTGTTTAAGAAAGGATTATCTGTTAGAAGTAATAAACGCTGATTCCAGGCTTAAAAAAGAGTTAGGGGAAACAAATTGGGGAATTTTAGGCAGATAAGTAATCAAGGAACATGAACATGTTATATCAGAAAACTAAAGACACGAGCTGACAAGTTGAGCAACATTATGCACAGTCAGGGAATTCGGTTTCGAATTTGAAAGCGAAAAGAGGTAAATTGCCATCGGGCGGATCGCCAAATCGGTTCGTTGCACAATTCTGATAAAGATCCTTTCAATTTCTTTTTCGTTGCGCATTTATATGAGAAGTAATTATAGTTAGGCAAGGAGACTGAAAAATTTATAAAAAATTATATACCGACATCCTGATGTGTGTTTGCGAAAATCTTAAAAGAAGTGTTGTAGAAGGAGTAGACGATGTCATTGAAATTAGCCGGTAGTTGGGAAAGCAGAACACTTCCCAGTAATTCATCAAAGTACTGCTGATTCCTTGTTCTTAAATTAGTTCCTTTGGCGGCATTCAATTCCCTAAAATGGTGGAGTCTTTGGAGAAGTTGTTGACATTTTTGGAATGCTTGATGCAGTTCCACCACAGCCCATTGGTAATTATCGAAGCATTCTGCAGAGTCACTAGCCTTTCCGAAACGTTGCCAAAACACCGGCACCACCTCTTCCCGCAGATGAGAATT
Source organism: Philonicus albiceps (assembly GCA_963969385.1). NCBI lineage: Eukaryota > Metazoa > Arthropoda > Insecta > Diptera > Asilidae > Philonicus > Philonicus albiceps. Next base: position 36,015,414 of record OZ017773.1, read on the forward strand.
TATTTGTGCGAAAACGGTCTCGTACACATCCTCGGTGAGATTGTGTTTATGAAGCTCTTCCGCCACCAATTCGAACTCATTTGGGCTACAGTCCTCGAGATCTAACTGGGGGATTGCATACGTTTAATTATTAATTACCATATTGAAAAGGAAACCTACAGAATGCTTTAAAATCGGGAATATTAAGCAAGTCTTTTCCCAAATTAACTCAACACTTCCCATGGCTTTCAAAATGTAAACAAATCTGACAGCCGACGCAAAACTCTTCAGGAGTGTCCAGTTCCGAAAATAAAGTCGTTAGCGTTTTATAAAACGCCCAAATTTATGCACATTAGTTTACAGACGATTTTAGCATACATTTCTATAAACTATTGAATATATTTCAATATCAATGTCAGTGGTCAAAAAGAAAAAAATTGGAATATTCCAAAAACAGAAAATAACCAATAAGACTATAAGAATATTCGGAGTATTTTGATTGAAGACTTAAACAGAATGTGGCGCTAACTGCCAAAATTCATTTCTTTTTTCATATTCATGATTTTCTTTAGGAATTAATGCTTATTCTATTTATTATTTTTAATAATAGAAAAAAATATTTTTTCTAATTAATATATATAGCTATATCAGCTCCCATCCGTGGTTTACGAACAATCGAAAATGTTACAATTTTGGCGACAGTGTCAAAGTTAAAGAGATAAACAGATTGCGGCGCTGGCTTTGGTGCTGTTCCGTAGCTGTCAAAAGTTACAAGTACGGTAAGCACTTTGGGCAGAATGCAGCTTTGGCATCAAATTTGTGATCAAATTCTGATCGTTCGCAAACCTCGGGTCCGAGCTGTATTAAACTGAAACATAAAAATATATAATTAGGAAGAGTGTTCTTTCCTTTTTATAAAAAATAATGGAATGGGCGTTAATTATATAAAAATCATGGGTAGAAAAAAGAACTTCATATTCCAGCAGAACAGCAGCGTACAGAGCCAGCACCAGCGTCACATTCTGTTTAAGCCTTAAAAGTTTTCAAATTAAGGTACCAGCACCACATCCAGTTATGGAACAACGCTATTGCGAGGAGCCACCGTTACATTCTGCTTAGCACTTAAAAATTCGAAAGTAGTGGAAGGTGAGCAAATTCAGCTTTTAACTCCACAAACGTTTCGCAAAAATTGTTTATAGCACGCCACTGTGACTTGCCTTACTCAAGCGCGTGTGTGTGATCGTGACGACACTATAATCCAAAATGATTTCCTTTTCCTTTGCTCACTGGCGACCTCCCCTCCATTCGGGTAGCTGCACGAGCACACAGTTGCACTCGCGACTCAGCACAGAATAGAAACGTTCGACACGGCGCTGTAGTGAACGACGTGTGGTGTTTGTGGTGGCAATTAATAGAAGAGAACTTCTTAGCTCCAGCTCGAGATAAAAAGTACCGTGTGTTTCGTAATTTCTCGTGGAAAACTTTATAAATCAGAAATAATCAAGTGAAAATTAACGCAAAATGCAAGGGCAACAGCAAGTGGTCGCGCAGCAGGGGCAGCAGCAATCCCAACAGCAACAGCAGCTGGTCCCACAAGGAAACGTTGTAGTCAAAATGAACGACGTGCAGCCATTATCATCAGTCGGTGAGTTCGATTGAAATTTTTTTTAAAGGGAAAACCCCTGGATTAATTCGGACTGCGCCGTTAAATTCTTGGGAGAATGGTCTCCCAAATGAAAATTACGAAAATGGGTGCATCTCCGTATCTTCAGAATTTTCATGGCATTATTTGCCAGATCGATTAAGTTCAAGGACAGTCGCGAATCTTTGAAATTCAAGAGACAAATCTTTCAAGTCGCAGTTACCCACAGCAATGATACGTTTTTCAACTCAATTTATTAATTATTCGTGACTGGCATTTTCATTTTGGGGGAATTAACAAGGGCTCCTCGAATTTCAGGTCTCCTGGAGTTGGCGCATCGCGAGTATCAGGCGGTGGACTACGAAAATGCGGAACGGCATTGTATGCAGCTTTGGCGACAAGACAGCAACAACACAGGTGTTCTTTTGCTTCTTTCGTCAATTCACTTCCAATGCCGACGTTTGGAGAAATCAGCGCAATTCTCAACGATGGCCATCAAGCAAAACCCTCTCCTGGCAGAGGCCTACAGGTAAGGCGGATTATATGATATGGAAAAAGACTCGCAGACTAGTTATTCCTGATAAAGTGAATCGTCTGATGAGCATCTGAGGCATTCACAATACATAGGCAGGTTATAAATATTTCTGAAGATTGTAAGCCACAGGGTGTGCCAAAAACAAGCCTTATACATTTTAGAATTACAAGTAATTAGCGTATTATTACAAATATCAAAGCTGAGTGCAATTGGATTTGAGTGAGGAACTGGTTAAAATGGCTTCGTTTACTGAAACCAAGCAAACCTCAATAGCAAAAGAAAAACAACATAAAGCATTTGATTGCCACGTTTCTTTTATTAGGTGCTTAAGTACTTGACCAAAATAAATTGGGGTAACTTACAAGAAAACTTATATAAAAATATTAAAAATTGTGGAATGCACCAAATTCCGCTTAAAAAGATACTTAGTTTTACGTTGTAAATGTGAAAACTAGGGACAGATTTTTTATAAACTTGATTGCTTAAAACAAGGCTGGTTCGTTATTGATTTATTTTTTAATGTTCAAGTAAATTGAAAATTTATTTCTATGCAATTAATTAAAATAGTATTTAATTACGCGTTAAAATAATTTAAAAAATTACTTGAAACCGTGGTGTAGGTGTATATAACCAGCTGTGGCACAATATAAGAATATAATGTCCAGTGCTTTCATTATACATTGAAAATTTCGTTATGAGTTGGGACAACAATTTTGCAAAGTTTTTATTCCGACTGTGATTAATATTTATTAAAAAGAAAAAGAATAATAATAATTCGATTATTTATTTATTATGCTTATTTTCTATATTAGTTTACCATCCGGCTAGGACAAAAATGTTCTCTTGGTTCCGTCTATATTGATCCAAGAAGAAATTTAACGTCTACAAAAATTTTTATTGTATGTACGTTTATTGTATGTGTATACACTATATCGCGACTGTGTATTGAAATATCCGTCCGTGGAATGGATCTATGGATATCTATATTAGACGAACTTTGAATATTCTAAAACTTTTTATTACAATAAAAGTAAAAAGGGGCAAATAAATCCATATATAAAAAAATAAAATAAAAAAAAACCAACAGGTAATTGAACTAAACTCGAAAAATGCAATATACAAATATAAGGAAAAGATATTCATTGTATTAAACACACACGATTTTTTTCGTTTTTAGAGACATAAATGCGTTTGATCATTATAACTATTATTATTATAGAAGTATATAAGTGAAAAATGGTTTGATGGTTTCAGATAGCCTAAAAATGAAAAAAAATCCTGAAAAAAGACTGAATGGAATGCGAAATGATAATCTAAGTACGTTATGTGTGTACAATACAGTCGTTATGAATTCATAAAGCACTTTATTACTTTTTTGTTATTAATTTTTTTTAGCTTTAATATCAGATTGTGTTCAATCAAACGCCTGTTAATTTAAGGTTTCCGATACAACGTAGAATTTGGCGTATTGCTAAGCTTAGTTTCAAATATAGAGCATAATATTTCCCTTTTCGGAATTGTATGATTTCACTGTGCTTTCTTGAGGTTATCTTTTCGCCGTGGAACGAGTGAGTTACCACTAATTTACATACGCTATGAACTAAGTCGCTAGTTAGTTTACCTCAATTTTAAATATTTTTCATTTGGGAGAATAATCTGACTTATAAGGGAAAAAATCACATAATTCGATTTTAAAACGAATTATAACAAAGACTCAATTAACTGTGCTATACACTTTGTACTCATTCACTGCACGTTGAATATTGAAAAAATTACTTATAAATATATATATATATATATATAATTCACAGTAATTTGGGCAATGTTTATAAGGAGCGTGGTCAACTACAAGAAGCTCTTGAGAATTATCGTCATGCAGTGCGATTGAAGCCAGATTTCATCGATGGATACATTAATTTGGCTGCTGCATTGGTCGCTGCCCGAGATATGGAACAAGCAGTTCAAGCTTATGTGACGGCGCTCCAGTACAATCCAGTGAGATAAATATTTAGAAGAGATTTTGAAGGAACTAATCACGAATTTATCTTTTCAGGACTTGTATTGCGTGCGTAGTGATTTAGGAAATTTGCTAAAAGCCTTGGGTAGGCTCGAAGAAGCCAAGGTATGGCCAATTGTAAAGCTGTTTTTAAAACGAACATTTAGTTCATAATATTTTTGTTTTGTTTTAGTTCTTTTCGGTTTTTTTAATAGTATGAATGCAAGAAGAAGAAGCCATATCAAATTGACATTAATGTATTACAATTATTTTTTTTTACATATTCAAAGTCCTCCTTTGTGTGTTTTGTGATCCCTTATTTTTTTATGTAGTTTATTTAATTTTCCATTAAACATTAATTTCTCATTTGAAAATTATCATTATTTTTTAAGGTTTAAATTTTTTCAAAATTCAGGTTAAATTTCGGCTAACATATTTCAGGAGGACAACAAACCCATTCAACCATCATCTTTGGCGTAATTGCGTAAATTTAGATCGGCATTGCGCGTAGAATCATTTCAATCCCCTGTTAGGTTTTCTGTATTGCTTTGCAGAAATAGTTTTATCAAAAAAGTTAGTAAAATTCCAGAAGGTTTTAAAGTGACTATTGTTTAGAAATTTGGTTTTAGAATATAATTAATTCGTTTTCATTGTTTTTATATTTCTGGAATTTTACTGAGTTTCTTACAAAGGAGGATTTTAAAACGCAACTGATGAATGGATTAAAACTGTTATGAAATTTTCAATGTTGATGAATTGGGTAATTAATTTCATTTTGATTGTGTGTCAGCCTTTTATGTCTGTGCGCTTTGAGTTTTATTAAAGAATTGTATTAAATATCACATATTTTAAGAAATGAAAAAATCAATCTAAATATCTTATCTAATTAAAAATAATTGATTCTCACCTAAATGATTTCAGTGTAACCAGTTTTCGTCACATATTTTGCACACAGATTATCTGTGTTTAAAACTACATATAATTAGCTGAATACAAACTGAAAACATTATGTGTGAGTGCTCTAATTCTTCTTCCTTTATTTCATCAAGAAATACATAGACAAAATAAATATTTCAAAAAATATATAGCAAAAGTGGAGGACAAATTAGCGCCTGGTACGGCTGTTTCTGAGACAACAATGTGGTCACAAAATTTCGTGCCCCTGGTGGTATACCGTTAAAGAAAACTGATATGTAGCCAGGTAAAGTAAAGTGCTCTAGTCAACGTAACACATTTCCAATATCCCCCTTACTAACACTTTCCGAATTATCCTCAAGCATCTCCTCAATCCTTGTTCTTCAGAATCCACAGTGTGTATGACTAGACACAAATCACATTTTGAGAAAAGAAAACAAAAATATATATATTTTCAAAGCCTAAGGATAATTATTTTCTTTTTCTACTTCTATAAAATATTTGAACAAAATTTCAAAAGCATTGTGTTGCTTGTGTGTTCTTTAGGTTGATGACACCATTAGACGCACAACATATTGTTGAGGATTTCTTTTGTAGATTCGGTGTCTCTTGTTATTGGGCGTAATTTTTATTCTAGGATTATTGCGACATTTTTAGAACAATTATTCTGCATATATTTTACATTCTAAAAATACTGTTACAATTTTCATATAGCTTTTCGGTTCTTTGATTATTGGATGCTTTAAAAAATTTCAAATTATAGTAGAAGAAAGGACAAAGTTGTTCCTATTTTGTTAAATATGTTTTGCTTTTTAAATTAATAGAAACAATAGTTTGTTTTAAAGGTTTTTTTTTGGTAAAATTAATATATCTATCATTTTTCTATATTTCGGAACTTTGATTAATTACGCTTTGTTTCTTTATTCAAAATGTTTCAGTCTGACCACTCGACATGAGTTTCCGTTGTCCAAGCAATTAGTCTCTTGTGTAATCACTTCTCATCCTTTCCTGGAGTAAAATATACGATGTTCTTTAATATGCTAAAGAAAAATAAAAAAAGTTAGTAGGTTACATATCTTAATTAGGGCAAAGATTCTTGTTCTATTTAATTTAAGGGGTTAAGTATTTAAATTGGAACAAAGGGGTTTCTTAGAACACTTAAAATTAGATTGGCTTTTGTCTTGATGTATCTATTTTTATATTTCCAAAAGAAATAATTAAGTTTTTGTGAACTCATTTAACTATTCCATTTATGTTTGCTTGCAATGAAAAAACTTTTGTCTGATAACAGTTTTGCAAGGTGCTAAAAATGTCTGTTAACTTATTTTGAAAGTTATTGTAAAAAAAATTAATATAAGAAAAATGCTTGAAAACACTATAGATTTTGTAAATTAAAAATGGTGCAACTTCGTTCCTTTACAAAAAGTGGTTTATAATGTAAAACATATGCATGCGCAGGGCGTATTATTGCAATTTGGCGTAATCTTACTTTCGATTTTACAGGTGCTTATCCCGGATTTGGCGTAAATTTTTGTATGTATATATTAAGGCGTAATTTAATGCGTAAATAGAACCGGCGTAGATTCATTTAGATTGATCAACCAGATTTAATCTCTGCTGGGACTTCCTCAACAGAAAAATGAACGAGATTTGCATTTTCATTAGATTCATTCTAACAAATTATTTTGATAAAATCTAATGAAAATGAGGAAAAAAGTTAAGAAAATTGTTATATATTTTCTTACTTTTGAATAAAAGATTTTCCTTATTTAGTTTTTTAATTTGTTAACCGTTCGTTATTCTTATTCTCCAAATAATTAGTTCCTCATGTAACGATTAATCGTTTCTATTTATAATTAAAGGCTTGCTATTTAAAAGCTATCGAGACATGTCCAGGATTTGCAGTCGCATGGAGTAATTTAGGTTGCGTTTTTAATGCCCAAGGTGAAATCTGGTTGGCTATTCATCACTTTGAAAAAGCAGTTACCCTGGATCCAAATTTCTTGGATGCTTATATCAATCTTGGCAACGTATTAAAAGAGGCTCGTATTTTTGATCGGTAAGTTAATCTTGATATTTATTTATACATATCTTAAAAAATATATCATTTACGTACTTACATGGTACGCGGGCGTGAAATTGAATTGTATGTATAAACATTCTTTTAAAAAATTAGTTTATGGAAATTTTCTAAAGTAAAGGCTAAGATTTTCGAATGTTAGCGCATAATCGCCCTAGAGTCGTTGGGCATAAGGCATATGTTAATATAAATCTTTTCTTGAAAATAAATAGCAATAGTATCATCCTCCATAGTAATTCTGTTTTTTAAAGATATATTTGATTATTTAAAGAAGTGTAGGGACTACTTCTAATTTAGATTAAATTCCAAATAACAGAGGTCTACAATGCATTTGTTGCCTAAAATGTGGCAGATTATTGAATTTTGTCTGAATATTATGCATTTATTAAGAAAAATGCTCGATTAGCTCTCATTAAAAAAATGGAGTTTAAAAACCAAAGATCGTATTTCAATCATCTATGAAACAAACAAATTACGGATTATCCAAGAAGCTAGAAAAGCGGTTCAGGTGGAAGCTTGAACTACTTTTTTATAATTATCCACAAAATTTTAAGAGTTTTCGAAATATTCTGTGAAATTTACTTATTTTCCCGAACAATTTACTTACAATAGGTGATGAATGAACAATTTGTTCGCTAAAATGTAAAGAGATTGTATTTCAAATTTTCGGATTAGGATTCATGTTTTAATGCGATACAAGATTCTAAGACAAACCTTTATTTTTTACTTTTCTTTTAAATCTGTATAAAATTTTGTCTGCAAAACAAAATTAAGTGCGCGGACGTATTTCGAATGTTGACTGTGGCATATGGTGAAGCTACCTTGGCCTAAAACAGCTTTTATCGGTGGTATAAAATGTTCGAAATTCGTGCCAAAATTTCTCAATTTGAAGGAGGTGTTGGCCTCGGTCTGCGACGACCCAAATTTGCTCCAGAGGATTATAACTGATGACGAATCATGGGTTTATGGTTATGACGTGGAAACCAAAATTTGATACAGAGTTTTTGATCCATTTTTTGGGATAGGCAAAAATCGAAGACCAGCCACCAAGCAAAATAGCTGTCAAAAATTAACTGATCATTCAAAATAGCCGAGCTTGTTAGCATAAGTGAAGGACATGAGTACCAACATAACGCCACAATCGCCACATGAGTACCAACAAATCGAAAATCGAATATACGTAGACCGCGGAAATTCAAAATTCGCGATACTTTTTGAACACACCTCGTATGTACATATAAAATAAAAATTTATAAAAGGTGATTTAAAAATTAAATTACCACCATTATTATTCTTTTTGAAAATATGTTGTTTTTAAAACAGAGTAAATCTTATTAGCTTTGTTAGCTTTACTTTCCTCGTTTGAAAAACACATCTGACTAGTTTTATTATTTTTACTATTCATATTTCAAAGAAAGAAGAATTGCCCACATTTATGGTATATGCCGTAAAAATAGCAGGCAGAATTCATCTTCACTTTCAATAGCCTTATACTTCTGAAAATGGGGTTCGGAAATCGTTAAATTCATAAAAAATCTGTTAATATTTCTGAAGCGTCATTATTGAAAAAAAAATGCTGAATTTTTAAATTTCAATACGAAGAATTTTTGTTTTTAAAATTGAATAAGTATTTTGGAAAGATTTTAACATTGACAATTATAATTACTTTGTATAGTGTGCCACGAGCTCCACTAAAAATAACGCACGTTTTTCCGATTGCGTAAAATCGCATCCACATGTTTCTGCTTATATTGCTTGAGAAACTAGCAATACTACCAGATACAGGCAAATGCTAGGTAAAACTAGATAGCACTAGTTATTTATACGTGGCATTTAGCATGTGCGATTTTTTTTCCTTGACAACGTAATTATTTTCAAACCAATTCTTAAATTAGGTTTAGCTGGTATCTACTTGTTTTCATCCATATGACCCAATATTAAATAGATGAAAAAAGAACTATTTTAAAATGTTCCCTGTATATTTTGGGAGCTAAATAATTTATATTATTTATGTTAATTCGAATATACCTAAATCATTCAAGTGAGTTAAAAATTCCAAGTCTTCCCAGTGATTTATAAATTTCCAATAAAAAAATGCACAAATTCAGATCATGCATTGCTGAGCAATTTGCTAAGAGGCAGGAGATTCGACTTTGATACTATTTTTAGATTCATACACAGATTTTCCTTGGTCATATGTGCACGGGTGGGCAATCAGCTGAAAAGAGGGGAAACGCGATACACTCTTGAATTGGAATTAATAATGGTCCATAAATTTAGTTTCTTACTATTAAAAAGGGTCCGTTTAAGAATTTTTATCTTAGAAGAGGCTTTAGAGGAGTACTTTAGTGCGTTCTTTTGAGCTCTAATAAGTCTAGAAGAAGCTGTCTATACTGATGAAGGACATGCTTGGGTAGCATCAGTCACTGTTTAGTCCTCAAATTATCTGCTCGCATCACCAGTGCGCATGCTGAAATACCCCTTGATAAGCTTGTATGGAGGAAAACTCCCCCTTTTTGAACTTGCCCAATGTCACATTTAATTCCTTATAATTAATTGCGTGTCCACTACCTTATAAAAAAGAACCCATGTCAATTTTTATTCTAGTATTATCATGATTTTTGAATTATGAATTTTTATGCAGGAAATTGTCCGGAATGCGGAGACATATGATATATGTTTTATTTATTTCACTTTAGAAGCTGTCATAAAACATGAAATATGTTTTCCTTAATAAAAAAGTCGAAACATTTTGGAGAGCATATTGAATTCATATTGATAAGATGTGTTTTCATGAACGCTTTTATTTGAAATTGATTCGGCAACCTGTGGTTGGCAATGCTTCTTTTATTACATTGTTGGCTGCATGTGGTATCCCCTTAATTTCCCCCATTTGTGTCCCCCACAGTAGGAATTTCCTGGAGAATACACTAAAAAGTGAGAATGTATCGAATTGAAAAGGTTTGGTTTTGTGTTCGTACGTACGTTTTACGCTAGGCCTTTCAAAGTATTTTAACATTCCGTAAAATATATCTGGAAATGGTAGAAGTGTGTGGCTTCCTGGGTTTGGGTGGATTTGTTGATGGAAAGAAAAGGTACCAGCAGGATCGGTTAGCAACATTAAAATTGTAGTTGACGGGCGGACATAGTCGGAAAACAGCGTATTTTGCTTTCTTCAGGAACATTTATTTTATTTTTTATTTTAAATCTGTTGAAATTAGTGAAGTTTTGTTTAAAAAAGTGTAACAAATCTAAAATCATATAAAACACTTTTAAAATTATATCGAAATTAAATATTACTCAAATATAAACTCTTCTACACGAATGTGCTAAAAATTATTAAATTTGTGAAAAAAAAGTGTTACATGTGTTATTGTTGTTATTTATGTGTTTTGCTCAAATATGTGTCATTTTAATATAATAACGCTGTGTAAATATTGTGTCAATTTGTCTATAATTTCCTATTTGATGTGTTCGATTAGCATGATATTTTTTACTATTGTATAAAGATAACAAGTGTTTAGACTGCCCAGTTTTGAATAACTGAAGGGATCACTGCACAAACAAATTAATCTTTTCCGATCGGTAAAATACACGATAATTATGTTATTTTTAAATTTTGTTTTCCTCACAAGTTTTTTTTTGTTTTTTTAAACACTTGTTACACAGAGATATGAAATTAAATATTCACTTTAAAAGAATGCTTACTTTTTATTTTTCGTAAACGATATTCAAATACGACAAATATACTATAGTCATATAAAGTGTCTAAATCAAATGAATTAATATAACCAATAAAGCGTAAGGTAATTACAGTCTTGCACGCCCTTTATATAAATATACGTTTCAGTAGTCTAGGAGCTGGAGACGCTTGAAATACATTTATCTAAAAATAGAAAAATTGTAGGTGTTTAGAAAGTATACTTTGATTGTACATAAAGTCACTGGGCATGAAGAAGTAGTGTCTGATTAAATATTTCATCCCCATTACGACAAAAATAACTAAAGTCTGTTGTTATGCCCATAAATTGTGGGTGTCAAAATAAACAGAATTTATATCTTAACTTTCTTACTACCGTACCTTTAATCATTTTCCTGTAATAAAATAGAGCCCGTATGATGTATTTTTCTGAAGCTTAAGTTAAGTACAGAAAAATCTATATTACTTTCAAAATTCACGTTTTTCTGCGAAAGGTTCAAAAAATTTCTTAGAGGTATACCGAGTCGTCATTATGAGGGCTCTATATTTAGGAAGATAATATAAAAACATGGTAAATCTTAAAATGGATAAGTAAGAAGGAAGAATTTGGGTTAAGCGATTGAAAAATTTACAATAAAAATAATTTCTTCCAAAATGTTAAGAGCGAAAGACATTCCAATTGTCGTGAATAGTAATATTTTTGTCATTGAAAAATACAATTTGCTTATACAAAAAAGAAATCAATATGGACAAACTATTATTCTGCATATGTTTTAAAAAAGAAATTTATGATTCATGCACATGCTTAATATTTCGTAAAAGGTGCAATTAACTATACTTATGCTTTCATTTCACTAAATTATTGCTTTATATAGCATACATTTTATTAAACCATCTTTTTTTTTTTTTGTTTTTAAATATGTAGGACTTGATCGAAAATATTTTTCTGTACAAGCAATTGGTTCAGAAGTAAAATCGCTGTTCGAGTATGTGACAAAATGCACCGCTAGCTGTAAGAAATCAGTAACTGAAAATGTGACCATTAGCTTAACACAGGAGTCGTAAATATACCCCGCTCGAAGCAAAATCGTTGTTTCTTTCTCCGATGCTCATCCTTACCTTACAAATATAAAATAAAGATGTTTCTATGTAATGGAAAAATTATTATGGCCCTAATTTAATCCTCTTAATTATTACAAGTATTAAATGTGCGATAACAGCATAAATATCTTAAATATAAATTTATTTTACATACTAAACACAAGTGGCATATGAATGAAATATGAAAACGGTAATGTAAACTTTACGTCACGTTTCATCTAAATTAGCAACATGTGCAAAAATTAGTAATAATGCCAATGTCAATGAGCGCCAATCAAGGTAAAAGGAACGAAATTATTTTTAGAGATTCTCTATTTAAATTGCAGAGTTAACGCGCGCAAACCTCAAGATAAATTTCAAATAAACCAGCATCATTAAGAGCGCAACAAAATTATTCTCTTGAATTTCCAATCACTGCTCCTCATAAAACATCTGTCTTTTGCTAAGCACATGATAATAAGAATTTTTGATGATTTTATTTTATTAAAACGAACTTCACACACTCCGTTTTCGAGAATTTCTCTGACGCATGAGAACTGAAATTTCTTCTTGCATATATTTCACTTAGTGCTTTAAATAATACGCTGTGTGCCCGATGGCACTGCGATACTTTCAAAATTTGCAGCTCGTGGGGTTTGGCTAAATATATGGACAAGTAATTATTGGTTTTATTTGTTTATCGTTTAAATGTGCATACATACATTATTAAGAGATAATTTCGACCTTCCTTATAGTTCATTATTTTAAGTATATTATTTTATCGCGGCTAAGAAGCGAATCAAAACTAAAGATCCTGCTTTGCTGTGGATTATTTTTTTCTGTTTAAATTATTTATTGGTGCTGACAATTCCGGTCTATTTAAGGTTCTTTTTCGTTATGCTTGTTCCCAGTTATATGAATGTGTATTTATAAAGTTTAAATAAATTCCAAATTTTTTAGTTTTTGTATATTTAAACGATTCATAAATTAAATAGAGATCTTTTAAAGAGTTAACTTTATAAATATTTTCTCTTCTTTATGCCAAAAAATTATTAGCCGTCCAATTTTCTATTAAATCATAAAAAAACGAGATAACTTTGCGACTAATTTAGATAATAATTTTCAAAAAATTGCTGTGCTGTTGGTTGTGTTTGTAAAAATGTAATTGATGTTTATACAATAACAGACGAATTTGTTTATAAAAAAAATGTAGTTAAAACCGGATTTTTCTCAAAAATTAAAATTTTTATACATCGGTGTTAAATAGTTTTAAACGTGTTTTGAACCTTTTATAAAAAAAAAAATTATTATATGTGCTTTTGATAATTAATGAAATAAAAAAGACTACGTGAACAAAATTTTTGTGAATATTTTACATTGTGATTTTATTATAATAATATATACATGTACTAGTGAGAAATGGATTATCAATGTATTGTTGTGTATACCATTGTGAGAATCAGTCCGTTTTATACCCAAGCTCCCTATGAATTTATAACGACAAGACATGAGAGACAGAGAGGCTGCCTTGATTGGATCAAAAACCAGATTAAAAGGTTAGATGCTTTGCCTGTTCGTAAATTAAAAAAGAAAAAAAAAATAAAAATCTATATTTTTCGAGTTAATTTTTTGAGATGCATTTTATTTATTAAATATAAATATCAATGTGCACCGCAGAGGAAGATTTAAATATTTTAAACATTACTACATTTATATATTTTTTTATGATAGACATTAAAATTATTTTTACCTTTCTGTCCATGGCAGTTTTTATGTAACATTGAAGACGGCGTACATTAGAAAATCATCAGAAGGTTTTTAGTGGGTAATCTGAAATAACAACCTTTTTTGAGTTGTTGTGAATTTGCTTTTATTGCTACTATTAATTTTCTAATTACATTTCCGCATACAAAAAGTAAAAATTACTCTGACATTTTCCTAATTTTTGCGCAAGGCATCCAAATTTCGTCTTTTGGTAGTTAGGAGAAAAAGTCCTAGAATCAAATTAAAAATTAAAAATTGTGAAGTTCTGTATTTTTTACAATTGACAAAAATTAAAAAAATAATAATTTAGGTGTTGTTCTCCGTCTGACTATAACGCTGATGTTAAATTTTGAAATTTTGGTTAAACGAAACTTGCGCTAGGTAGAAAATAAGATTTTCTTTTTTTCAGGATTTATGAATATTAATTTAATTTTATTGACGAATTTTAACTGCTTTATTTTAGATTTTTATTGTTGTGCTGCTTATTATATGATGTGTGATTATATGCGATGATGGTATTAAGTTTGAGGAAACTCGGTCAAGCAATTTGAGTTAAATAAAATTTAGGGAAATTCTCCCCATGATTGATGCGCGAAAAGAAAGTTTCATGTGCATTTAATTAATGCTTTCGCTATTAACGTTATAGCGTCACATCATATCATATACATACATTTCTCTAGAATCCCCTGTACATCCTGCAAAAATTAATAAGAATTGGTGTCATATTAAATTTATGGTTCTGGGCTATGGCGATCGATTTCCTTTCTGAGATTCTGGTAGCGATCGAGTTAAAAACTGCACATGGGATGTCATACAGAAATTATAAATCTATGTTTTCTAGAGATAGGAATGTACTTTTTATTTTGATTGCTCTTAGTTTATAGAATTTTTATTCTGTTCGAGCGAAATCGTAAAACTTAAAGAAGGCATTCTTTTATGAAACACTCGGAATTAGGTATTTTAATAATTATTTTTTTAAGGAATTAAATAATAAAATGGAAAGAACAAAATCGCTTTTTTAAAATTGGAATGATATATTTAAGGAGTGCTTTGAACGTATTTATTTTTCCAAATGGTTGAAATTTATTATTCTTGAAAATACGACATAAATTGGAGAAGAGGTACATTACGTCGCACATTTGTGTCTAAATGATTTAAAACTGGAATGCTTTTATAAAATTGCAAATCATTAAACGGATTTTGTTTCGTCATTGATTCAGGGTAAAGTTTCGACACTTGGGTATTAAGCAATGTTGCGTAAATTTTTCGTTTATTCAACATCTTTGTTCTGATGCAGCACTTTTCTTTAGAACTTTATTAATATTTCCTCCATCTCTTTAAATACAAAATTTATTTGTACAGTGACCTTTCATAAGATAAAGTGATTTTAATTTCAATTTAAATAGGTCTGAAGTGAAAATTTCGAGAAGAAAATTCTTTTGGTGTTTAAAAATTCTGTGTAACAAAAGTATAATTATTTTTCAAAGAATTAAAAGAAATGCAATAATAAAATGTAAAACCTTTTGCGGAACGGGCAGCATTAAAAAAAGGTTAATTCGATCCGTATTTATTTTTTTTCTCTTTGAAATAATTAGAAAGTTGGATTAAAGTGAAGGGTAATCTTTGATCTTACCAAAAAACGTTTGGGTTATATTCTGTTGGACTTATAATATATAAGTATATATGCATGTAGATTTGCACTCTAAATTAAATTATTTTTATAGGTATTATAAAATACCGCAATAAATTTTATTGTTATCAAAAGTTAAGCTCAATTTTCCAAATTTTTCCACACACCTACGGACGAGAGGTGTACCTAATAAAATATATTAAAAGTTTAGTTAATCGGATCAAAAATCTCATTTATAATATTTATTATATTTTTTTTAATTACAGGGCAGTTGCAGCTTATCTTCGAGCATTGAATTTATCACCAAATAATGCAGTTGTTCATGGAAACCTAGCTTGTGTGTACTATGAACAAGGACTTATCGATTTAGCTATTGATACTTACCGTCGGGCTATTGAGCTTCAACCAAATTTCCCTGATGCATACTGTAATTTAGCAAATGCCCTTAAGGAAAAGGGACAGGTAAGATTATTTGTTTTGAATATCTATAGACAAATAAAGGAAATCCCGGTCCGGTTCGATGTAGCATAAATTTTCTAATATTTACAATCTTATTGAACCCTGGAGCTTTGGGAGTCAATAAATTAAAAGTTGATGTGCTTAAAAATAATGCAAAAATATACTGTCGTTTGAAAAAAATCTGGAAAGGTTAAAAGGCAAGAATTAAAATAAAAATCGATTTTTTCCAAAATCTGATCAAATTTTTTAAAGTGAAATTACATAACATAACATGTATATAAAATTTTAAATAATTTATAGATTTTGAAACAGCCTTATATAACATTCTCTTGTTGAGTCCGGCAAAGGTAATGCCTCATTTTTCAGAGGCTCTCGATGGGGGACAAACTAAATTATTATGATGGTCAGTCATATCCATTATCCTCGTACTTTTACTTACTTCTGCCGAATGTGTTGTCTTGTTCGTAGAAATGCAAAATAGACTTCCCCTTTGGGAAAAATTTATGCACACATGGCCGGAAACCGCATTTATCATATTTGTGTGTGGGGTTGGAATCATGTTTTTCCTCACAGCCAAACAATTTTCATACTTTAATATAGTTATGCCGTCGCAAATTATATTGCTTCTGACTCCGTGTGGGCACAAGGGAATATATTAAAATAAAAACTTAAAATTAGGTATATAACTTTTTATCTAAGAAAATCACGATCTAATATCAAATGGAGAAGGAATTTTGCTTACATGCAGGATTCATCAGACTTAATTACTTTTAGCCCGCTGCTAGTAGTCCACGTTTCATATTTTTTGGCCAATGTCAATTTGTTTTTTTTTTTATTATTATTATGGGCTTTTAGCGCTTTACGTCATCCTACTTCTCTAAATCGATTGCTCGTAGCACGTGATGAGTAACTATCACTAGCCATTCCATGGCGCAAAATGGGCAGCTCTTCAGACTTTTTTCAGTAGATTTTTGCAGAGACATACGTATTAATTTTGTCAGACTTGGCGCGCTGAAATTACATGTTTTTGCCCACTTCTGCTTCTATTTTCCCGCTTTGTGGAATCTTTTAACAATTGTTTATACATCATATGGGCGCTTCTGCGGTTTTTATTTACCGCATGTTTTGTGATGGAAGTCAAACTTGTGCTTCTCAGTTTTTCCACCCCATCCAAATAAAATCCCTTTCAACATAAGCGTTATTGCTTTTTATCGTCTGAAATAGAGTAACTCAACTTTTGAATAATTGTTATAATTTCATCTGCAACAAATAAAGAAACATTTTTTTATCAATGATAAACATATACAAGAAATTTAGATGTAAACACAGGTTTCTGAAACTGTTTTGCCCGAGGCTTAGTTAAGAAATTAGACACGTGCAGAAACATACTTTTTTTAAAACAAACTTCAGTTTTAAATATCTTTTGTTAATTGTTTGTTTCATTCAGTTATAATTGATCAAAATTGAAGGGTCTGTTTACTTGCTTCTGAATGCTTTGTAGATTTTCCCTATGGGGTTTCTTGAAATTGCTGCTTCTATTGATTATAGTTGTCGAGCTCTTCCTTCAATTCTTGGTAATTAATCTTTCTAAGGATCTCTTTTTATGGCTAACTACACTAATTGAAATCCTACTTCTGACACCATAAAGCATAATACTGTACTATGCGTTTAATTGAAGTTGCCCGTTTGTTTAAAACAAGTATTGCTTTATAATTCTTGAATTAAATGAATTCTGTGCAAATTGT
The DNA here is from genome assembly GCA_963969385.1 of Philonicus albiceps. NCBI lineage: Eukaryota > Metazoa > Arthropoda > Insecta > Diptera > Asilidae > Philonicus > Philonicus albiceps. The sequence goes on from OZ017773.1 coordinate 36,032,939, forward strand.
AGAAATGCGGACAATCAATGAAACTTGTTAAAAATTCAGGCAAAAAAGGTAAACCCTGAAATGGAATTTAAAATGGGTTGATTACTTCTTTCTTATTTTTTTTGTCATGGCTTGCCGTGTTTACATTATCATGTTTATTATTTATTTACTATGAATTTGTAGAAAGTGGAAAATATTATGTGTGTATTTAAATATTGTAAATATTTATTTACAGGTAAAGGAGGCTGAAGAATGCTACAATACAGCATTGCGATTATGTCCAAATCATGCAGATTCACTAAACAATTTGGCTAATATTAAACGTGAGCAGGGTTACATTGAAGAGGCAACAAGACTTTACTTAAAAGCATTAGAAGTTTTTCCTGAATTTGCTGCTGCACATTCCAATCTTGCTTCCGTTTTGCAACAACAGGGAAAATTAAATGAGGCCCTTATGCATTATAAGGAGGCGATTCGCATCCAGCCAACATTCGCGGATGCATATTCGAATATGGGAAATACACTGAAAGAACTTCAAGACGTAGCAGGAGCTTTGCAATGTTACACGAGAGCAATTCAAATAAATCCAGCCTTTGCCGATGCTCACAGCAATTTAGCCAGCATACACAAAGATTCTGGTAATATTCCTGAAGCGATTCAGTCTTATCGCACAGCTCTTAAGCTTAAACCCGATTTTCCGGATGCGTATTGCAATCTTGCTCACTGTCTTCAAATTGTATGTGATTGGACTGATTATGAGGCTAGAATGAAAAAATTAGTTAGCATTGTGGCGGAACAACTTGAAAAAAATCGCCTTCCTTCCGTTCATCCGCATCACTCAATGCTGTATCCATTATCTCATGAATTTCGTAAGGCGATTGCAGCCCGACATGCTAATTTGTGCCTTGAAAAGATTCATGTGCTACATAAACCACCATTTAAATTTAATAGAGATGCAAATGGTCGATTGAGAGTTGGTTACGTTAGCAGCGATTTTGGCAATCATCCTACGTCCCATTTAATGCAATCGATTCCTGGCCTTCATGATCGTTCAAATGTTGAGATTTTCTGTTATGCCTTAAGTCCAGATGATGGCACAACATTCCGATCAAAAATTGCTCGCGAATCGGAACATTTCATTGATCTCTCCCAAATTGCGTGCAATGGAAAAGCTGCAGATAGGATTTACTCTGACGGAATTCATATTTTGGTCAATATGAATGGATACACAAAGGGAGCCAGAAATGAGATATTTGCATTGAGACCAGCTCCCGTCCAGGTAATGTGGCTGGGATATCCAGGAACAAGCGGTGCTAGTTTTATGGACTATATAATAACTGATGCTGTAACAAGCCCCATGGCTTTGGCTTCCCAATACAGTGAAAAACTTGCCTACATGCCGTACACATATTTTATTGGTGATCATAAGCAAATGTTTCCACATCTGAAAGAAAGGATTATTGTAAGTGATAAAACTCTTGGTGCCAATTCAAATCTAGCAGACAACGTTGCGGTTATCAATGCGGCGGATCTTTCACCTTTAGTTGAAAGTACTGACGTAAAAGAAATTCGAGAAGTCGTTATTGCACAGAAACCTGTTGAAATATCATTAAAAGTAGCTGAATTACCTACAACCACGCAAATTGAAACCATGATTGCATCCGGACAAGTTCAGACATCCGTTAATGGTGTTGTTGTACAAAATGGCCTAGCTACAACACAAACCAATAACAAAGCAGCAACTGGAGAAGAAGTCCCACAAAATATTGTTATTACAACCAGACAGCAATACTTCTTACCTGACGAAGCAATTGTGTATTGCAATTTTAATCAGTTGTACAAAATTGATCCTCTTACTCTTCAATCTTGGGTCTGCATTCTCAAACATGTACCCAATTCAGTATTGTGGCTTTTACGTTTCCCAGCTGTGGGAGAACAGAATATTAAGAAAACTGCAGAGGAACTTGGTAAGTAAAGATTTTGTTTGTTAAAAGATATCTTACGAAATTTGATAATAAAATCGAAATATAAAAATAAGATTAAGCAAGCAAGCGAAATTATACACATCCAGGTAGGTTAATTTTCAATCGATGGAACCAGAGTCTTCAAAACAAACCTTGCCTCTTATTTTAGATTCAATTTGTTCCAGAATGTTGAAGCAACGAACAAATTAAAAAGTATAGGCAAAATCTGACTTCGACCAGACAATTTTAATGATTAACAAATCAAATAAAAATTTATTATCATTATACAATTTCTAGGAAAAATAAGACAATTCTAGACTTTTCTAAACAAAGATTTAGAAATTTAATTTATTAATGGGATTTTAATTTTTCTTTTAATATAATACAATAAAACAATGTATTATTGTATTATTTATCTACATAAATTAAGTAGAAGATATGTTTACTATTTATAAATTATATGAACTGAGCGAATTTTTATCTAACTTTCTCAGTAGACTGCTATAGAGCTCTGAGACTAGATTTTTCTTTGAATCATTTCATTATAAAATCAGGAAGATAGACAAAAAATGCTATTTTTAAGCGTTTCTCTCTACCCTGCTGTGATCACGTCCATGTCGCTACCAAAAATATATTGTTTTTCTACTTACTCTTTAAAATTTTGAATAAGTACTTTTTTGTCGATGAAGTATGAATTTTTTATTACGAGAAGAAATGCAAAGGCAATATTCAATTGGCAAAACTGAGGAATTTTGTGGGTTATTCGCTTAGTTGTAATTTTCGTAGGTAGCACATTGATAAAAATTTATTTACATCCATCGCAGAGCTCGTCCTCCATTAATATATAATATGAATTTTTTCTTTGAAGGTATTTCTGGAAACCGGATTATTTTTTCAAATGTCGCTGCTAAAGAAGAGCACGTACGACGAGGACAACTGGCGGATGTTTGTTTGGATACTCCTCTTTGCAACGGACACACAACCTCAATGGACGTCTTATGGACTGGCACGCCTGTAGTCACTCTCCCTGGTGAAACTCTAGCTTCAAGGTATGAATTACAGTAAAATTGGAAAATTTATAGAATTGTTTATGGAACAAATTTTGTTAAATTTAATTAACAGAGTCGCAGCGTCACAGCTCGCCACATTGGGTTGTCCGGAATTGATAGCCAGTACGAGGCAAGAATACCAGGATATAGCAATTCGATTAGGCACAGATAGAGAATATTTAAAAGCAATGCGGGCAAAAGTTTGGAAAGCCCGCGTTGAGAGTCCACTTTTTGACTGTTCACAATATGCCCGTGGACTTGAAAAGCTCTTTAATCGAATGTGGGAACGATATGCCAAAGGTGACCAGGCAGACCACATTACAGCAAATGAAAAGTAATTTCTGTTAGGGTAGATCTTACAATTATTTATGATATAGTTTTATATAACAAGTATAATTGTACTATTTTTAGTTTAAGTTTTATCGCATATAAAAGAATGTCCTTCAATTCACTTCTTTCCCTCCCGAGAAGAAGATGGACGATTTTGTGAAAGAACCACATTAAAAAAATGATAATAAATAAAAAAATTTATTAGGAACAACAGGCATTATGATTTTGTTACTCATGTTCCACTTTTATTCGTTTAGCTCTGCTCTATTACGCAGCTATCACATATATTTTCGTGTATTTTTGCTTATTTTCAAAATATATATATTTTCTTTTTTGTGAAGCTCACAAAAGGCAAATTTACTTATAGCGCACACAACTGAGTCCAAAATTTGTGTTTTTCATATGTTTGAATGGTAACAAATTGTACGATAAACATTAAAACAGGACTATAACAAATGAACAACTTTTGCTATTTGTTACATGGTAATAACCTCGACAGAGTATGTACTGCAAATAAACTATAAGTGTTAAAAATTGTCTACTTGTTATTTTAATATTTTGTAAACAATTTCAGAGGCTCTTTTTCGAACTCGTACAGTTGTGTACATAATTTTGGATTTTTTTATTAGGTAAGATTAAAACATTACCTAGTCGTCAGCTAAAAAATTCGTAATAAAATGCAAATTTCGTTTTATCCACTTCCACATAATTCAGTAGCAGTCCAAATAATCGTAATGAAAATTTGAAAAAATAGGTTAGAATGGTACAATGGTTGGAAAAATGAACATAATCGTTATTATTTATTTTTTAAAAACTGCATCAATTTCTTTTTAGAACTACGTATTTAAAGTTTTGTATGTTTTATTATTAATTTGGAAATTATAAAAATTTAATCTCTTATTTTGTTTTAATTGGGGTGTTTTAAAATCTAAGTAAATTCGTTTCAAGTCGATTTAAAAAGAGGCTATTAAGGGGGTATTATCAAAATAAATTCATATCTTTTTCGTTTAATTTCCATATTTTAACTTAATGTACTTTTAAATTCCAAGCAGAAGAAAGTGTTTATTAAAAATTAAAAAATTGGCATGGGTTTGAAGTCAAAGTAACGAAACGTTTGCTCTCTTGTAATAGTTTTTTTCTAAAAGATCAAAATAACTATGGATGTGTAGATACGATTCTTCCAAGAACTTGTTAATATTAATGGGAGACTCTGGGACTTAGATCAAAGAGTAGAAAATAGAACATACCTTGTAAAAGCATACATGAATGAAGCGAAATCTTATCCTGTACTCTATAAACTAACTAAGCCACAGAACTAAACAAAAGAGTGATTTCTCAGCAATTCGGTAATTGGTAGGCAAGAACATTTCCTAAATTATTGAGAGACGATTGAATTCGGCGCAAGAATTTGATGTATTGTAAATTCCATCCAGAAAAGCACCGACAATCAGTTTTGACTGTGGGCTTATTTAAAATATTTGGTACAATAACATCTTATTGTAAGTAATAATGGAGCAAAATGATTATCATATTACTTAGACCTGTTATTTTGAATTTGATTTAAAACGATTTATTTAATATTTTTGAAATTTTATTTATTGTTTATTAATACTTTAAGCTATTGCTTTGTACCTTGTACATGAGCATAGTAAAAATGTGGGTGCGTATATAAAGAGGAAATGGTTTTAATAAACAAACTGAAAAAAGCAAAACTGCACTGGGGGGAGAGAGTGTATTTTATTCTTACCTCCACTGATGATTAACAAAGAAATTGTCTGCACTAACACAGATTGGATTTTATTACACTCGAAGTCCCAGCAATCATTTCAATTAAAAATCGTCAGAGTGAAATATTGATGATAGCAAGCGAAAAGATTGAAATGGTTTCTTCCTTGATTAGCGAAGGCGAACAAGAGAATCATAAAAAACTCTTCGTTTGTTTTAAAATGCGGAAGGAAAGAAGACAATATGCAAAACGCATCTTCTTCGTATCGCAGGAAGAACACGGATTCGTTTCATCAAGATATATCTCCTTCGAAGACGGCAGCTTTTTCCGGCGGAAATTATGAATGTGATACAAACGTGATTATCATCTGCGAAAAATTCTGTCTGCTCTGTGCTAATGGATTAGTTGTTGATTTGGTGCCGGGAAGAGTGCATGAATGTACCTCTAATTCTCTTTAAGGATCCTCGCCTGAGCTAATTACACTTTGTGCTGTGGCACGATTGTTTAATATTGCGCAGCTCAGAAGAGCAACAGATGTTTTACAACTCTTTGTCTGCAAGGGTTCTTATATGAGTAAGGCATAGATAATTTTAATAACTACTTGTTTAGTTTGTCCTGAAAACCCATTTCATGGTGCATGTATTTGCATGAAATTATTAGTCTTTAGGTTCCTTGAAAATCATAAAAAGTATAAATGGGTAGCACTTGAGCTGTAAGAATCAATCTACCGTCGGGAACGGGTTAACGCGTTTTTTGTAAAATTTTAAGAGCAGAGTTTTTTACTATGTCTGTGGTGACATAGGGAGTCACGTTCATAGTCAACAGAAGTATTTTGAATTTAGTTTTAAATTTTCTTAAGACTACCTGGTATGCCTCGGATAACACGGTTAATTGGTCTATGGTATGCGATCCTGTGTTCCGTGTTATTCAAGGACTGTCGCAAATTTTAAACCTTCGTGAAATTCAAGTACCGTGCTATTCGAATTATGCTTGTACATCTCAAAATTGTATTTTTCTTAAATCTCCCAATACATTCGTTTCGATTTTCATTAATCGAAAATCTACTTTCCTAAAAATCAAAAGGTTTCTTCTTCGTTCGTTTAAATAAAAGCCAACATCTTTAAAAGTATCGATTTATGGCGATACTTTTTATTCGAAACTACTTTTGAGTAAATTATCGATACTTTCGATTCGATATTTTATCTCTATCCTTATCATTTAGCTCTGAACAAGCAATCGAAAACAATTTCTTGTAATCAGCTTAATACAATTTAATATCTTTGAAGTAACAAATATAAAAAGTATAGAACTACAGGTCGACTTTTGTACTTTAAATCTGAAGATAGCGCAGAAATATAAGTTTAGCTTATCTTTCTATGGATTGGCATGAAATTTGACTCAAATTCTGAACAGATTTTGTTTCAGTTGAGGGCGCTAATTTTGGGCGACGACCGCTTCAAAACAAGGGCGCTGCCAGCGACTTGTGGCCAGGAGCACCGGGCAGCCGCATTTGAGAGCCCCTTGTCAAGACGTATGCTATTTTGTTCGTCGTTGTTGTTATCCAACAGGCGAAAAAGGATGGGTGCTGGATGCAACGAGCTCATCGTCCACTTTTCCCGTCATATGATCAATACCACAGAACTGGTGAGTTTTAACAAACGTTTCGGTATGCGATGCCCCTTGAGCGGCAACAACTGAGAAATCCCATAAAATTCGGGCAATTTGTTTCTAAATGCTTTCGAGTTGTTCGAGCGACAACTAAGCCCTGTCAATTGGTTTCCTGTGCGCGCTAGTTTTATTTATTTCCTTTTCTCGGGAGTGAAGGAAAATCGATGTTTCTGCGGGTGAAGTGAATTGTTTAGTGTCATGTCTTTAGAAGATCCATTTTTTGTTGTCAAAGAGTGCGTCTTTTCTCATAATTGCGTTTTGATTGCTTTAATGGTATTTTTCTATGCACAGCGAAGTATTTAAAGCGCTAAACAAAACAAGGGGGCTTTATCTGCGTTGGAGAGAACTCGGGGAAGCCAGCGGAGCGGAGGCCGAGTGGACCACCACGGAGCTAAGGAATTCGCTAAGGAGCATTGAGTGGGATCTTGAAGACTTGGAAGATACAATCTATATCCTTTTGAAATTACCATTAATTTAATCAATTATTGCTTCCTCTGTTCGAACGCGAAGAAAAGCAAATTAAATCCCCTATCCATTGCCACTCCGATTCCAATGCAACAATAGGCTAATATCGAAATTTAAGTATGCAGTAGCTAACTTCTCAATGGGGAAACTCAGTCACATTTTTATTATTTTAGCTCTTTTTGCTTTCTCCTCAAGCTACTTACACGAAGGTTACCTCTAAAAAACCAGAACACAGAAAGAAATAACTTTTGATTCAAACAAATAGGGAAAAAATCTACTAATTATATCAAGATTGTCAATTGGCGTTTAATCTTTCTCGTAATATTTCAAAAGGTCAGACAAACTAAACCTAAAGCAATTTACAGACTTAAGGAAGGCTAAGACCACCTAGAACTTTTAATCAAGTTATTATTGGGAGCTAAGATACTCGAATATATACATACATATATGTGTATATACGATAAGAAATTCTATTCTATTAGAACTAAGGACATACTGTCTAAAATATGACGTGGCTGCTTTAGTATCACAAATAAGAAATGCTTGCAATATTTTAGAATTTATTAAAACTCGTATTGAAAGGCAAATTTAAAGCTAAAAAAGGATAAGTAATAATAAGACTTATACGAGCCCATATACCAAATATTTCTGGAGAGTGAATAGTTAAAGTAATTCCTCATTATATTTAAACAAATTATTTGGGGTATATATAGAAGTTTAAAAATGAACCCGTAACAAATCTATTCAAAAACTTCAATTCCAGAACCTAAGCTGTTAAATTATACTAGGAAACTTGTGTATGAAAATTCAAAATAAACTTTGTTTTTTAATGATGTTTTAGATTTAAGGTGAATGTAAATTTAAATCTAAATCATACTTTCTGATAAAAATGTCTTATTACAAATACTCCAGATAACATAACAATTACTTTTGGGATTTTCTTATGACTATACTATAGAACTACTACATGGCTTACGCTGTGAGTTGCTAAAGTGAAATTTAAAAGTATAAAATTTGGGATACGTTGATGCTTGGAGGTTCTTGGAGTCGATGGTTATGAACATGAAATTTAAATTAATTTTAAAATGTCCACAATTCAAGTTATTTCCACTATAATACAAGTTTTGGGAGTTTAATGATGATTATTACAAAACTTATGGTGTGAAGGATTGCGAATAAGGTTTTGAGTTATATATTTTTACGAATTTACCAACTATAGATAATTTTATCTTCCCCTATCACACCCACAAATTTAAGTAACAAATTTGTAAACAACTTGAAACAGTTTTAGCTCGGCACAAGATAACATAAACTGCTAGCTAAATTAATCAACCAATATTATGTGAAGACGAATTTTGTGTTGAATAAAAAATTGAATCTAAATATGCTTGTCTGGGCGACTAATGAAGCGCTTGGCGGGTTTGCTCTATATTCATGTAATGAGTCTATTTATCAGGTTATTTAGCTAGATTTTTTCGATTCCCTTTGACCATCCTTACAATCAAGAAAGCAAAAATGTCAGTTTGAAACACGGTCGTGTTTTCGATTAAGTCCGTACTAGTTGAGGTTTTTGATCCATCTGTATAAAAAAGATATTGCTAATTCAATTCCATAATTTATCTAGATCTTCCTATTTTGGAAAGTTAATTTGCTAATTAAGATCCGTACCTGAAGTCAATGCAAAAGGCCAATACGCTTTTGAATTTTAAATAACTACAATAATTTGAAAAAAATATATTAGAAAAAGTTTCCTTAATTCTTCAACACCTATCGTAGAAAAGAATCCGAATAAATTTAAAATCGACAACAAAGAGTTATCCAGTAGAAGGCATTTTATTGACGCCACAAGGGATGAGGTCAAGTCGATGAAGGAGAAAATGAGCCTGAACCGAAACAGGGACAGAGACATAACTGTGCGACAACCACTTTTGGACAATCAAACAGAAACAAACAACAACGTGAATAACACGTCAGGCATTGGCGTGGGAAGCAACATAGCGAGTACCTTAGCAGGAAGCATGGCGTCGAGGCATAGTGGCACTAAATATTCTAAATTGGAAAATACGATGGACAGTCCAGGGCACTACGCCACCTTGGATAGTCCATCACACAAATTTATAGGGGAGAGTGTCTCCGTTCAGCAGAGAATGCTGCAGGGGCAAGACGAGCAATTAGATGTTATAAGTGACTCGATTGGAACCCTAAAGACAGTATCAAGACAGATTGGAGTTGAGTTGGACGAGCAAGCAGTGTAAGTTAATTTTGCATTTTTGTATTTAGCGTAAGCAAACAACAGAAATGATTCATATCCAGAATGCTCGATGATTTTGGGAACGAGTTAGACGGCACCGAGTCAAAGTTAGACACAACAATGAAAAAAGTGGCCAAAGTTCTTCACATGAACAATGGTAAGGTTGCGAGGAGTAGTAACAATTGAAAAGTTTAATTAATTTCTTTGCAGATAAGCGGCAATGGGCGGCAATAATTATATTATCAATTCTTTTATTAATTGTGATACTTTTGTTCATACTTCTGTAATTCTAAAGCGCATGAATTGTGTGCACTTTGTGTATGTATATTTTATCTTTTTCTTTCTATACGCAAATTTTGGTACAACCCTCGTAATCTGGATAGTAAATTAAATAAACGCCATGCGTTTTATTATTTTGAAATCTGATTTATCCGAAAATCATAACTTTAATTAAATGAATGTATTCTCTAAAAAGTAGAAACAACATTTTAAAGATTTTCAGCTTTATTTCTTACCGTGTAATATCTTCTTTTTTTTTTAATATGTTCTATTCTAAGCTTCCCAGATATTTTTATTTACAATAATTAGGTTTCAAAATTCTAATGTTTATCATATGGAAGCAATGTATTTGTGACTGATTCGATATATTGTGGCATTTGTTTGATTTAAACCTTTCACTACGAAAGGCGTATATATACGCTCTCAGAAGTCTCACTTCTTCACAATTTCTTCAGAACTCTCATTGAAATTTATGTCATTTTTCTTTTTTCCACTGTATAATAACGGCATAAATATGCGCTCTATGCACTTTTGCAGTATAATACCCCCTCCCCCTGATTTATCAATCTGTTGATACTGCAGTTATGTCACTAGTGCGCATAACGCGCCGTACTTGCTGATGGATTTCTCCGAAATTGCGTCACAGTAAAGAGGTTTAGTTCTAGCATTGCATTATCTATCCTAAATTAAAATTAAAAATTTAACTCAGATTAGAGGGCTTGTACTGTATTTAAGTTTAGTGATCGCGTTCTATGATTTGAAAATATTTATAATGATGTCATTCCGAGGAAATGTTGTGCTTCTACACTGAACACAGTAAAAAAAAATATTTTAATCATATTCCGTTAGGTTCTTCTTTTAGATATAGGTTTAAATTGTATATATATGTTTAAAATATTTTTGACAATGATGTCAAGATCCACATTTAATGAAAGTCTAGCATATTATCTTTTGAACTAAAAATATATATTTGGATGCATCCAAATAGAATATTCCTGAACTTAACTATTTGTTACATATATAGAAATATAATTGATCTGCACGGATATATGGGATTTGATTAGAATTTTATTATTGGGAGGTAATAATTGAAAATATTCTGCTAACGTAATATTATATTTATTAACTGTGCCCCAGGTTTTGCATTGATTTGAGTATGCTTAATAAATTAAAAAAGATAATGATAACGATTCACCGCGAATATTTTGAACACCTAATTTAAGGGGAGATTCTTTATATTATGCCTTTATTAATATAAATCTCATTTGAGGTGATCATACACCATTAGTTTTGTTTTCACATCAACTTCACACGTCAAGTAAATTTTGTGGATGTAATTTATTATTATTATTATTAACAAATACATACACATATTCTAAATTATTATTGCATAATTTTTAGCACCGTGTAAATGTGTTTGTAGTCATGAGAAGAAATGAGTAATATATTAGGATAGGATAGGATAGGATAGGATAGAATACAAACAGCCAAACAAGTTCAAATTTGTGAGTAATTATTGGAACATTGAAGCTACTGTATAATTTCCTTTCGTTTATTAAATAAGTACTTTTTAAAATTTAACAAGACTTTGATATCACTAGGCCTCTTCTTTAAAGCATTTAAAGTTTTTTCACTCAAAGCATTAGTAAATCTTACTCTAAGTTTTGTAGTTTGACCAAAAGTGCTTTCAATTACTCCTTCCTCAGCTTCTTCGGTTTCTAAGTAAATCTTCTTTCCAATGTACAATTCCTTCTTAGCCTCCTTTTGAAAAATATTTTGTATAATCAATTCATTCTCATTTAAAACTCTTTGAACAGTCCCGTGTTTGGTTTTTAGTTTATAAATTTTCAAGCTGGGCAAAACCTGTTCTCCGTATGCGCTCGTGGAGGTTGACCAAACAAATTTACCCCAAAACGCAATACGGCAGGCATTTGTGTTAACATTCATATCAAGTTTTGAAAAAATTACTAATGCATTATTTGTTGCTAGTACGGGTGATTCAAATTCGACGAGGGCAAACAAATTCTTTACAGATTTTACGGCGTCCACCTCAACTTCATCAATGAATACAAACTCCCTCGAAGTATAGAACTCATCGAAATCTGAGCTTCCAAAGAGCGTTATTTTTCCCATAACTGTCTCATGGCCAACGCTAACGTGAAATTTCTCGTTGGACTTTATAGGATTTTTGTAGTACCTTATTCTTCGTAGGGGCACGACTGCAGCAAAGATGTGGGATACAAGGCCTGGCTGAGCGATAATACCCCTTTCCATTAGACTCGCATTGAATTGTGTTATGCAGAGACCAATGCGGTCGCCCTGTTGGGCGTTCTGCACAGGTTTTCTGAACATCTGGATAGACTTTACCCTTTTGCATTCTTTCGTTATAGGAATTTCTACGGTATCGTTAACAGCGACCTTACCTTGGAGAATCGTTCCAGTGCATACTGTACCTTGACCTTTTATTGAAAAGCAGTGATCTACGCTGAAGATGAGGGGCTCATCTGAGCGCCTTTCGGGAACAGAAACGTGTTCCAACAAACCTTGAATAAATTCGGAAATATTTGTTCCTTTGTATGCTGAAATTGCATACATCGGTACGTTGCCTTGGTACGACGTGAATCGCAAAACCTTCGCAATCTTTTTTTTAATCTCGTTAATAGCGGTAGCAGCTATCTTTTCCTCCAACATGTCAATTTTATTGATAGCGATGATGAGTTTCTTGCATGTTATTTCCCCGACTACAAGGCATTCCGCAGTTTGTGTCTGAATGCCCTTCTGGACGTCGATGACCAAAATCATGAGGTCTATAATTTGCGCCCCACCGATTATTGTCCGAATTAAGCTGGCATGGCCAGGGCAATCTACGAATGTGAATTGAATCCTCCCGCCGGGGAATTGCTCTTGGAAATGATCGGGAGCATCTACCTGAAGAGCACTGAATCCGAGGTCGACGGTTATTCCGCGCTCCTGAGACTGTGGGTGTTTATCGAAAGCTGCCGTGCTGGAAACACTGCTCAACGCTCGGGCAAGCGTTGTTTTCCCCGAATCGACATGGCCCAGAAGACCAATGTTCAAATTTATAATCATTTCCTGATTCTAAACAAACGTACAGCTGTGATTAAGCGCTGTCAAACTAAATACAGTACTGATCAAAACTTTACAAGAAACGGTTTTATAACTAATCCGGTTTTTAACATGCGCAAAATATAACCAAAACGACTTCCAACTGCAATAAAGAACAAGCATCTGTCATTTCTGTTGATGTTTTGGTAGTTTGCAATTTCCATAATCTAGCAAGGTTTTGACCGTTTTAATAACAAGATGTGTTATGGCTTGTTTTTTTATATATTATTATTATTAAATCTTGTTGATCAATGTTTCCTGGTCGAGGTTGACTGCTCCAGCCTGCATATAGGACAGTATCTCTGTCCAGATCCCAGTAGAAATCATGTAGACCCAAAAACTCAACAGTTGATTGGATGCACCCCCGAAAATAAAGCTCGAGGTAAGAACAGTTTTAGTATTGGTCTTCTAAGCAGAAGCAGGTTAAATTAAATAACATTCAGTAACAAAGTAGGGCTTATATGCGTCCCATGTCACTGCAACCTTGCTGGTAATGAAAGTGGATGCTCTGGTCAGGAAGCGGTCAGTACTCGATTGGTTAGAACCCTATGCGGGCTTACCTTCCTCTTTTAACACTCTGATTTTTGGAGAGTGGGCCGGTGATGAGCACAATAAAAGATGTGACGCAAAATCAGATTGTAAGCAGTCCAAGTTTATCCTAAAACATTCCGACATCGTCTTAAGTAAATGGTTGGTCAACTACAGCTGCAGACGCATCAGTTTAGCAATGAGGGTCATTACGAGCATTATAAACATCTTTATACCATGCGTATAGTTGACTCGTCACCATGCAGATGTGAGCTGGATGTGGAATTCATGATGCACTTTCAATGTTCATGTCCCTTCGATTTCAACACAAGCACCCATAGCCTCGGCAATCATATTAGTAACCTCAGAGCAATACAAATTAATGCTGCCTAAATTGCTAGTTTTGTTAGGCTACCTAAATATCTAGCGGCTCTTAAAAGACAAGATGAAATTGGAGGGAACTCTTCCTCTGAGGTATATACAATGGACCACATTCTCTAAGTGCGGAACACTTCTGCTCGCCTAACGATATCTATACCTTCTTCTATTATTTACTCTGTTTTACCTATATCCAATTTATCTCTAATTACTTATGTCAGGAGCTGGAGAATATAAAAGAACCAGGTCTCAACAAGTTTTGAGTTGCCAAGTCTATCATTTAGAATAGAATATCCATTGAATAGTTTTCTACACCTTAATACTAATTAAGGCGATGGAAAGGCTTGCAATTTGTTAGAGCCCTTTTAATTTATTGAATAAATCGCTGAAAATTTTAAATTCTGATATGATACCGCTTTGATCCTTCATGTTTCGAGATCGACATGAAAATGTCTTGTTCAAACATATACCTGATCAGTTTTCTACAATCTTAAAACAAAATTTGACGTGCACCATGTAAAGTTTTCTAGCTAATTGATGAATGACGCGCCGGGTATACAGATATTTAGAAATTTTTCAAATGCAATTATTAGAAATTGATTAATTTTATTTAAAGTGAATTTATATATTTTTCCATTAATATCTTTGAAGTAAATTAAAATTATTAAATACTAATTTTTCAGTTTGGTGTATTGCTGTGGATGGTTTAAACTGCACAGAAACAAAAAATTCGACTTTTACCAAGGAAATGCCTTGCAAGTGGACGTAAGGGATATCCATTAATTGATAGGTAAAAGAAAAAATTGAATAATATTTTGTTTTACAGAAATGGCTACCATTTTGATACAGCCCTTTTATTGTCTGTATTCTTGGGAATGTTTGGGGTAGATCGATTTTATCTTGGCTATCCTGCCGTTGGGTTAATGAAATTTTGCACGTTAGGATTTATGTTTTTAGGACAACTTGTCGATATAATTTTAATAGCAACACAGATAGTGGGTCCTGCAGACAAGTCCTCATACATAATTCCTTATTATGGTGCCGGGATTACAGTGGTCCGAAGCAATAACTGTACGTATCGGTTACCACAGGATGACTGGTAAAAATGTCTAGTCTATTGTGATTTTAAAAGCTAATGTTATTCCTTATTTTAAAAAGACCGCCTGTAATTATACTTAATACTCTTAATAAACTCTTGTCATGTTTATTTTAATTATTTTTTGCAACGTAATTTTTGTGCCAATTTTCAGATATTGTATACAGCTATGCATATATATTTTTGTATTACGATTTTATAGTTTTAATACAACGGGTAAGGTCTCTAAAGTTAGTTCCCTGTATTTAGGTAGTTGGAGAAATTTGTTGTATTCCACTGTTTTTCATTAACCCACACTAAACGGACTTAAAAAATATCGTGCAAATTGGTACCGCGTATGGAATATACCGCATAAATAGAGTAAAAAATATCGCATAAATGGAGGAATTAGTGTATATGAAGTAGGCTAAAAAAGTAAAATTTATCAAGAACTATTTTATCCATATATATTATACTATTGTACACTTTATAAATTGAAAAGTCTCTTAGATTACTTAGCTAATGACTTATTTATTTTAAAACATAAAACTTTTGTATTTCTTATTGCATTGCTTAAGAACTTATACGTAACAAAACAACTGGTTTTAGCTTTTGTAGTTTATGATTATAGATTGGAAAGGAAATTAGATGTATTTTTATGTAAGCTGCATTTTGTAGGAAAATTCGAAAATTTATTCTATTATGTATATTATATTTTTACTGCAAATCTGAACCTGTTCTTGAATAAGATTGTATTAAAAACATTTATTTTTTTGTTTTATTTTGTAGAAATTGCATTAATGCAATATTTTGCACTCGGGCGCTTGACCCATATGGCGCGTATTAACATTTTTACATGTGCAATAATACAAAGATAACAATTATTTAAAATTTTAGCATAAATATGCTTTTAAAGAAAATTTTAACATTTAAATATACCTATATACTTTATAAAATTTGTTTAGACTTGATGTCCATATTTATCTAATTTTTTGATGAACTTTTAAAATTGTTAAGTATGCATAGTAACTCGAACTTTTTAAGATATAACGCAGTTGCTGTTTTCCTCTACCTTTTTGATGGAATGCTCAATAAAATCTTTTATCGGTTGGATATTTACTTGACTTATTGATTGTATAACAACATCCTCATTCAGTGGTCTGTTCGTTTGGTTACCTTTATTTGGTTGTGCATTCAATTTTTTGGCCGGTTGTGCATTTACTGCTTTATTTGGTTCATTCACTTTTTTAACCGGTTGCACATTTGTATTCACTTTTTTAGCTGGTTGTTGTGTTTGTTTGACCGGTTGCCCATTCATTTGTTTAATAGGTTGAATACTAACTTGTTTAGAATCCTTTTTCGACTGCTCATTAACTTTTTTAACCAGTTTGTTCAGATGTTGCACTTCGTCATTGGTTACTGTAATTAATAAATAAGTTTCCGGTTAATGTTTGAAAAAAGAAAAAATTAATAAAAGTCCGTATTTTTTAAATTATGAGTGAAATAAGCAGATTACGTTTAATTATAATTAATAAATTTTGTACCGAAAATTTAAAAAATTGTAAAACTTCTTTAAAATTAGAATTCGAAGTTCATTGAAAACATGGTGTGTCACACAAAGCGGAAAAATTTATATAAAATGGCAAAAATAGATAGATACTTACAAAACAACATAAAAACTTGTGTCGGTTCACTGTCCTTAAATTTTAAACACTTCTGGTAAGCTGCATTCCATTGCCCATGCATTGCATCTAATTGAGATTTTGTGAAACTTGAGAACATGTTGCAGGATTTGTCCCAAAAGAATGGCAATTTTTGCGACTCGAATGCACCTACTATTTTTTGGAACATCTGCATGATAGAAGAAAAAATGCAAATCAATTTTGTCTTATCGTATTTTTTTTATTGCGGTTTACAGCGTGGAATAAAAGTACAGCTTTTTGAAATTTAGTTTGAAGTGTTTTGAAGCCAGGAGAAAGAATTCAGTTTTCGCTTTTCTTAAGCGGAATTAATCAGTCGTCTGCAGAAAAAATTCTACGTTGCTGCTAAATATTGATAGCTCAGTAAATTTTATTTGTTGGTCCATTATATTATACATATGACCCTTAGCTCTATACTTTAATTTTAATGTTGAAAGAAAAGAAAAAAAGGATGAGACGTGCAATATCTGCTAGCAGTTTAAAGAAATAAATAAAAATTATTCAATCGAAGGGTAAAAATGAAAATATATCGGAATAAAAAATTCAATGAGAATTTAGTAATTCACGTTCTTTGATAGCATAACTAGTAATTAGTCGGTTTTTCAAATGCAGGCAAGGTAAGTTATTTAAAATCAATAATTTTGTGGGGCAATGATAAAATATCTTTAATATTCGATTGATTAACCCAGAGCAATCGATATCATAAAGAGAGCAGTTTTACACAGTCGCAGTCAGAGATCAAAACCTGAAAATGGCTTCATTAATAGTTCTCAGTGAATTCCTTCTGATATCCTTCCTTGTTGTGGATAGGTTTTTAAAAATTGTTTTGGAAAGATAAAGAATTAGTAAATGGTAAATTTGGAACACTTCCTATACAGAAAAAGTAAAAACGGCGTTTATTTGTAAAATATTGAATTTTTAGCGATATCTAGTCCGACTATAAAAAATTGTTTAAGGGGAGTTAGTTTAAAGTGTTATAGCTTAAAAATGCGTCTAATGGATCATTAAAAGTAACGAATGCCAATTTTTGATTTAATGTTTTGATAAACTAGTTTTAAATGAAAATAGTTGTCATTTTTATCAAGTATTTAAATACCAATGCTTTGAAATTTTGCAGTTAAGAGGTACAGGGTGAAGCAATTTATAAAATCATTACTTTTACACAGAAAATATGATAAGAGAAAAAAATCGGTATAAAATGGAGAAAAGGCATAAAGATTTTGATGACCTTGGATTTCGAATTATACACTCAATTCGGAACGAAATTTTCAAACAATATCTTATTTGATTATTTTTGCAGTTTTGTTACTTGGCCAAATCAAAATCCATCAATTCTTTAAAATCTATAATTTTGTGCATACTTCAATTTCGCTTGCTTCTCTTTTCTATTCTCATGATCCATTCTGGGTTTTTTAGAGTCGTTCTTTTTTGTAATTTTTTTTTTCAAATATTAATTTTTTAAAATTAATTTCAGTTTTCCTCAATTTTCAACTTAGAATGTAAGCTTTAATTGGCAATTATAAAAAACAAATTATCTTTTCGCCTCTTACTATCAATAAGTTTAAATAAAATAAATTAAAATATTTACTTACGTGCAGAAAAATAAACGTTAAAGAGTTTTGACTCCAAAATGTTTCCGGTTGAACATCATTTTCCCAAAGGAAAACGGTTTTGATGTAATAACTTTTCATATTTTGGGTATTTTGTTTATCACGCAACTTCTTAAATATTCTTATACAGTTTTTCAAGTTCTGCTTATTTTGTATTATTTCGCGTTCGGTGTCAACGAACGAAGACTGAAATGATATATTATCGGGCCTTCCCTTTACAGGTTTAGGAACTGCAATCCACTTTGTGTATTTTGCGTTAACTGGGCATTTTCTTTTGCCAGGCCATTTCTCTTTATCAAATATAAGCCCCGGAACAAAATCAATTGAAAAGTTTCTGCTGCCTTGACTCACATATATCGTATGTGCTGGTCCTGTTTTTGCGTAGTCTATCTCGTATATCTCAGTCTTGAATTTATAAATTTTAGAACACTTTTGTAAAACCTTTGTCACAATACTTTCAATCCATGACTGAAATTTATTTTGAAGCAAGTATCCGTCTTCATTCACAAGCTTGCATAGTTGGGTATGTAAGGATTTGTTTTGTTGTTCGGTTTCTATTTTTCTTAGTAAAGGTTTCATATTAATCAAAACATTTCCAGGTCGTTGAGGATCTTTACGAACATCAATCAATTGTTGGTCAGGCCCTTTAATGTGAAATACTAAATCAAACTCGTCGGGTTTGGAAACTTTCAGGTTGTCAGCATAGCTTCCTAAGGAGTTATTCTATCACTACAGTTTTATATCTCTTTTTAAAATTTTACCTGCTAAGCAAGGACCATTGCACAATTTCTTGAAATTTACGTCAACTTCCGCCATCTCGTGCAATAGGAAATCTCGTACTCTATTAAAATCCTCGGTGTATGCATTTCTGTCTTCTTTTTTTAGAGTTATAAAATTATTTACTTTTTGTAGTACGGACTCGAGATTTGGGCAGTAATCCATTGCTTATAATCTGAAATAAGAGTCCTAAATAATTTGAAATAAGAAACATATGTTTATTTAAGTTTATTATATTTAATAGTTTGACTCCCATGTCATTCACATATGGAATAGCTGAATACTTGTCTGACCAAAATCTCACAACTAACGTGTTAATGTGTTTACAAAAACAAAAAAAGGAAACTTGAATTAATTTTTTTTGAACAGAACGGAATCAGAGTCACACAAAAATAAAAAATTAAATTTTTATTTTTCGTATTATTTATTTATTTTTTTTATTCCATTGCATATATCTGAAAATGATGCTAGCGTTATAATCGCTCAATTCCATGTTCAAATATTTGTACAATATGATTCCGGTTGTCGCACCACTTGCAGTCCTTTTTAATTTATAGCGAAATCACCTATAATTTAATTTTTAAAAAAGATTACTTTCTCAAATCCTAGTTTTGAGATATGTACCACCAGATGTATCGAATTTCATATATTTTTAATTCTATTGTACTGTACCCAGTAATTTGTAGCCTATGCACCTAAATAATACACGTAATATTTATAGACTAGATAAGGGGATTAAGAATTTAGTTATCAAGTTTTAATACACTTCTACTTACAATATCAACTTTGATAACACTATCATGTGATAATCTTACAATATCAATCAATAACATGGTTCATATTTGAGAAATTCTAAAAAAATACTAAAATAAAGAAAATGGTCCAGAAGCAGTCTGTTTTAGAAGCATACAGCATTCATTTGATAATTATTGCATTTCTCAAACAAGTTATTTCTAAGGGTTGAAAAATAAAAATTCTTATCTGCGAGTTACGCCGTATTTGGCACAGATAGTTTATTTGGGCAATCGTTTAGCAGATCAGCTTTACATACGTACATAATGCAAATTCTTTTTACTTACAGTGAGATATTTCCTCGTTATAATCTAAGTTTTCACAAAGCCAATGTCAAGATAACGCTTCTTTTAAATATTTTTCTAT
Organism: Philonicus albiceps; assembly: GCA_963969385.1. Taxonomy (NCBI): domain Eukaryota; kingdom Metazoa; phylum Arthropoda; class Insecta; order Diptera; family Asilidae; genus Philonicus; species Philonicus albiceps. The sequence continues at coordinate 36,053,002 of OZ017773.1, forward strand.
AATAATAATGTAATAATGTAAATCGCTGAACGTACGCACCCACACCGCAGTGTATCGCTCTCTAAACACCTTTCATAAACACGGGCTGAATATGGTGATCTTGTCAAATGTACAGTCTCTCATAAAATCATAACATCGACTTCCAGTCCACGGGAATAGATCCAAACGGTTTTGTTTATTTGAGCCCACGCAGTAAAGATCATCAAGTACAAGATGTGACACTCTTTATACAAGCCCAAAAAGCTCTAACCCATATACAATTTCTAAAACAGTCTGGGGAAAATTTTCACATTAGATAAAGCAGCAAAGAACTATTGCTTCCCATGCCTTATCTAAATTCCAATAATAACGAAAGACATAAGAATAGGCAGCCAAATATTCTCATCTACAACACTTATAGTGTAGGCAATAATCTGCAGCGTTTTTTTATCACGCATTTTTAAATGCGGGACAAAGTCTCTGCTGTGTGCTTCTGCATGCATGGTGTTAGTGCCGTCCCCACACAATGTTCAGGCATAGGAAAATCCTGAATCGAAAATGGGGAAGGGGCAGACAGCACACACAGAGCATATATAAACGGATGCGGGTTGTTTACATTTTTTCACTTTGAATTTTTAAAGGCGGGATAAAATGTTTGAGCGTGTGCGCTGCTTTGGGCGGTGACACGTGGTTTTAATTTTCTCACACGTGAGCTCTTTATTAATAACTACTTTTAGCAAAATCTGCAAGGCCGGTGGGCTAACGGGACCAGGGTCGAAAAAAGGAAATACTCAGAAGTGTCACATCTTGTATTTGATGATCTTTGCCATGCAGTAGAGGCGGTTCAGCTTGAAATTCAATCAGAAGAAAAAAAAATTCGAGTTATAATTACCTATTATTTTATTTTTGCATTTAACCTATAAGGGGTCTATTTTTAAGATCACTTTAATACTTTGACTTTGTGGCATATGGGTGAAATTCATAGCTGAATACGTGGCTGAATAAAATCTGGTAGTCAAGTGCTGCATAACTTGTGCCTTGTCTCTAGGAAGATAAACCAACCACGAACCAATTTACTAAACTGACTGAATCACGTCGCAACCAATGCAGAAGTTAACCAAAATCACTCTCGGTGGCTTTTATTGTCCGTTACATCAGTATCGGTCGTGTTTTGGACAATTTGATTTACTTTTATATGTGTACGTTTTAACAAAAAGGTATAGTCATTCATCTAGTACCATATGTACATAATTAAATAATAATTTTTTATAAGCAAAGTTGGCCCTCAAAAAGTTGTAAAAAATTTTTTGTGATTAAACATTTCTCAATGTTTTAACAACCGGCTAGCAAGGACTTATTAGCTGAATTTAAAGCGAATTAACCTTACTCAGCTATATAACTCACCTGAAGCTGCTATGATACCTACATATGTAGGTATGTAGGTTTATTTGTTGGTTTTATTTTGAAAACACACTTTTGTTTAGTTTATAAATGATGATAACTCAAATGAAAAAATGAGTTAAGATCAAAAATTCGACATGACTCATAGTAACTTTGAATTAACGATTATTACTACTATTATTATTATTTTGGTAGTAGTATTTTGCATTTCGTATTTGATGATAGGACAATAATATTCATAGGGAGATAGGTAATAAATTGTACCATTATTAGACATTTATTTAAAGAAGAAACCTTAATTAATTACATTTATATATTTAAAAAAAAAAGACACATATGCATCAAACAGACGTTTGTCAATTATTTTTTCACTATCATAAATTGGTAAATCAGTAAAAATATGAAAGATTTTAATTTTCTCATCTAAAGGATAGTACAGCTCCAATTTTCTTCAATTGGCGCTATTTGCAAACGTTTCTGTTCTTCGGCAGTTACTGTAAATAATAAATTTAAGGATTAATTTGATTCAGTCTAAATTTTACGCGTTATATATAATAATAAGTTCGCACAATAAATTGAAACGGTGCGGCGCGTCAGTTAAGTACTTTGTCAGGTTAGATATTGTGGACGAAAGCCTTTTGAATATTCCGAAAATTTTCTTTTTCAATAAATGTAAAATGTAAATGAATACAGCATAAATTTAAGTAAAGAGTTGTATATATGTAAATGAAAAAAACAATTTGAGTTATTTTAGACAAGTCTTCACAATTGGTGATTGTTTTCTATGGAGTCAATGTTTATTATTTAAGGTCGAATAATTTTTCATTCAACAAGATTTTTAAATGATACGGAGATGAAAATTACTTTAGACTTACAAAATAATTCCAATATACGCCTCGGTTCAGTATCTTTATATTTTAAACAGTATCGGTAAGCTGCATTCCATTGACCATGCATGGTATTCCATTGTTGGTAGGTTAAATTTGCAAACATATTGCAATCTTTGTTCCAATAAAAGGGCAAATTGCCCGATTCTAATACATCTCTTATTTTTTCGAACATCTGAAAAGTGATAAAATAATGTAAAATTATTTAAATGTGATTTATACATAAGTGTTCAATCGAAAATGAGAAAAACCACACTTTTTTGGCGTTATAAATAATAAGTTATAAATTTGTAATTTAAGTTATTTTCTGGCTTAACGATGAAGGGGAGGAAAATTAAAAAAGTGTGCTTTTCAGTTAGTTAATATTGAAATACAGTAGATTAAAATCGGTACAATTCATATTTTGAAAGTGTTTAAACGAGAAAATAGAAGAAAACTTCTTTTCACAATGTTTATATGATATTTTTGGTGTAAATGAGAATATAGTTATAAAGATAATAAGAAAACTAAATATGTGAAAGGTAAAGATTGAAGGACAATTTGAGAATTACTCAAAAATCCATGTCCGTTCAGCATTGGCGACGAAGCGCATCCTACGCTGGAGTTAAGAGAAAAGCTCACTTTAGAATTGCGAGTCCTGCTTTATACATAAAATGTTTGTTAAAAAAACCTAAAATATATTTTAAAAGCATACTAATTTTCTTGGTATTATCTGTAAAAAAAAATCAAATTATGTGACCTCTCCATAATTTTAATTAATTTAATTATCATCTGATTTAAAAGGTTTTTAGATGAATCTAAATTTTCTTGCTACTATCTAATCCCGTACTTAACTAAAAATTTCTTTGTTGATTTAAGCGTTCCTTATTTTTCTATCTACTTTATTACGCACTGCTTGAATTTATTAACTAAAATAGTATTGCCTTTGCTTATTGTTCTGTGAAATAAATGCTATAACTATTACTTACGTGCAAAAAAGTATAAGATAAAGTGTTGCATTGCCAAAATTCAGTGGGTAGCTTATCATTTTCCCAAAGGAAAATGGTTTTGATGTAATAACTTTTTAAATTTTGAATGTTTAATTTATCACGGATTTTCTTAAACATTCTTAAAGAATTCTTTAGGTCATATTTTCCGCGTATTATTTCACGTTCCGTGTCTACGAAGGAAGACTGAAATGATAAGTTATATTGACATTCACCGATAGGTTTCGCGACTGCAATCCAGTTAGTATATTTTGCGTAGGGCGGAAATTTTCTTTGACCAGGCCATTTGCTTGCATTAAACAAAAGTCCTGGAACGAAATCAATTGAAATGAGCCTGCTGCCCTGAGTTACTTTTATAGTGTGAGCCGGTCCTGTTTTAACGTAATACATCTCGTATACCTCACCACTCCAGTGTTTATGTATGTTTGAACACTGTTTTAAAACTCTTGTAAAAAGGCTTTCAATCCATGACTGCAATTTTGCTGGAATTAAGAATCCGTCTTCATTTATTAACTTGCACAGATGATAAAATAATTGTTTGTTTTGCTGTTCTTTTTCAATCTTTTTAAGCATAGGGATCATATTAATTAATACATTTCCTGGTCTTTCAAGATCATTATAAATATCGATTAATCGATTGTCGGGTGTTTTCAAATGAAATACTAAGTCAAATTCGTCGGGTTTGGAAATTTTTAAGTTGTCGGCATAGCTTCCTAAAGCAGTTTTTACTTTGGTAATATATCATATGAATATTTTTGTTAAATTATTGTACCTGCCAAGATAGGACCATTGAACAATTTACGAAAGTTTTCGTCCATATTCATCATTTCGTGAAGTAGGAAATTTCGAACGTTATTAAAATCCTCAGTATAAATATGCCTGTCGCTCTTTTGTAGAGTTACAAAATCGTTAACCTTGTGAAGTACAGATTCCAAATTGGAGTACTCATTCATTAGTTCGAAATTCATTTTTTATAAGTTAGGTCTGAAAGAAATGACCACATTATTGTTACGAGTATATACCTAAAATATATATATATAAATATACTAAACATAAATTTTCAATAGGGTCATAACAACTTCGTATATATTTTAATACGAACGCACCTTTGAAAGTTTTTCATGATTTGTGAATGTTAAAAGGTCAGTTAAGGTTAACAATTTTCATAGTAAAGTTCACGAACGAGCAACGTTTGGAAATTATAAAAAATTACTACCGCAATTATGAGTCGGTGGTTGCAACTTTCATCATACCACCCACAAGACAGGCAGTGGCTGTGGGTGTTATATTCACTATTGGATGTTCCTGTTCCAGTGAGACAACACATTAGTCGAAGTACCGAAAATACTGTAGTAGTAAGTGCTTAAATTCCAAATAAGCCAAATTAGTCAACTCCACGCCCTTCACAAAAATTGGGAATCTCTCGAACCATATTGTGGCGAATTTTACGTAAAGATCTTGGCTTACACCCCTACAAGATCAAATTAACTCAAGAACTGAAGCCTTTTGATCATTAGAAGCGCCGAAACTTCCTGTACCTGTAATTATTTAGACAAAAAGCTAGTGTAGAATTAAAATAAAATAAATATATGTATCATGTTATGTTAAAATAGTTTCATTTTTATATGTTTAAAACGTTGCAACTGATACATGAAGTTTATCATTCGTGCAAATTGTAAAGTATAATGCTTTAAAAATGCCATTTATAGGCACTTGTTAACTTCTTATTAAATAAATTGGCAAAAAAAGGTAAATAAATATCTACCAGTAGTGCAGAAAGTGCTTTTTTTACACTAAATGCATTGAAATAACACTGAATTGAAGGCTTATTAAATTAATGTAAACTTAACACGCCAGCAGTATTTTGACAGGTTTGATAAACATAAGCTGAATAAGGTGATCTGGTTCATTTTACAGTCTTGAATAAAATCTCCTTTCCACTGGAAGAGCGAGTGTTGGGTTCTATTCATTGCTCATTTGCTGAATATGAAAGCTTTATTTGGTAAGATCACTTTAACCCATTCGCTGCCGAGATCATATTCAGCCATACATTCAGCTACAGGCAACTACGAGATACATATCTCGTCGTAATATGCTTTCATATTTATAAGCTGAATTGTATACAAAATTTGTTATTAGAATTATTGCAATGTATTTGTTCATTTTGATGTACGAAAATAAATAATATGCAGTACTTTTATATGAAAATTTTATTATACTGCCTACTCCTTTTCTCTCTTTTTTATTTTTACAAGATGAGTGAGCTTTACAAGTTGCATAAGTTGAATTGTCCTACCTTACTTTATTTAACGCCTTTAGTTTTTATGATTCGTATATACTTATGTATATCAGAGATTTATAGATTTGATATAAAAATTGCTGGTGGTGGTTTTCTTGAACTGTTTGCAGCACTATCTTCTCAAAGTATCCAACTATTTCTTGCCTTATTTGTGGTCAAAGTTGAGATAGCAGATATCTTGCAATTGAAGTTTAATTTTTGTAAAATTTTTGATTATTTTCCTGGTAAAATAATTAGGAACTATTTTTGTTTTCTTTAATTATTACTTAAAGAAAATATAACGAATGTTTTTAGTAAACAAAAAATACGCTTGCGAATCTACTACTACCGCTTGTCTTCGTCATCGCTTTAAATGTGTAAATAAATGTAAATGCCTAAATAAAATCAGCTAATCCTGTTTGCATCATATTAAAGAACTTATAACGAAATCTCAAATTAAAATTTTGTATACTATATCGCATCTAGGGCTAGTTTTTGGTGTTAAATGAAATATTTAAATTCTTAAAACCGCGATTCAAACGGATGAAATTGGTTTAAATTTAAATAAATATTATTCTAAGTAAATAAAATAGATTTTTTCTTATAAAGCTATCAAAGGGTACTACACCCACTAACGAGCACCCTTAAGAAAACATTTGACTTTAAACATTTATAATAAGAAATAGAATCGACTTAAAATATTTACAGAATTTATATTCTTAGTTGTGTATCAAACTGGAGAAAATAATATTGTACTTAATTATTAATTATTTATAAATAACAACTTAGCGGTAACCCATATTACCTCTTGCGTGGATCAAGATGGGTTGATGTGCTATGCTCAAAATTTCAGTTATTTGTTTTGAAACTACTTAAAATATTTTCCTACTATAACAATAATAAGAAGACTGATAAATAATCAAAGTTTTGATCAATAAGGCATAGTTTCCTATATACTAAACAACGCAGTTCTTATTAACCATGAAACCTTGCACCACCTTCCCCTATGCACGTGAATTGTATAAGTGCCCATAACTTTTTCGAGTTAATCGATTTGGAAAATGAGTAGCTCAAATCACGTATTTTTGGTCCTCTAAACCAAGTTTCCTTCTTAAATAATTAGGAAGATAACTAATTGAGAAATACATAATTAATAATTTAAATGAAATTTGGTATATGTGCTGATTCTAAATACATATGCTAATTATTAGTGTGAAATTTTGAAAATGCTCTTCAAATACGATTGATTTCTTACATGATATGCAAACAATTTTAAAAAAATTTAATATATAACTCGCCATAAAGTAATTCATTAGGTCTAATTGCGTGCGATTCCTTTAGCATAAATTTGAAAAATAGCAGTTACAAAACATCAAGTGGTCGATAAAGTTAATTTAATTTTTATATCAAAACCTATTAGATAGTCACATGCAAAAAGAACCTTGACTTTTATTTAAAAGAAATATTTAAGTAGATTGCATTGTAACAAAATGTTTATTTCATTTCATTGCCATCGGAAATGACGAAACTGCTTACAGACTGGTACAAAACCCTTCTCCAAATAAGCGCCGAATTAATTTTGTAAGAAAACCAATATTACCCTGCCTGTATTAAATGAGTAGAAATCAATCTTTCATTTTATTTACTTATTTGCATATTAAATACCTATTAACCTTGTTAAGATTCGATAGATTTTACATTTGACGAATTACGGATATTACTTACCTCGATTATTGTCTTTTTCAGAATTAAGATTTCAACTGGAACAGAATGTGTTTTATGAGTGCACGTACGAGTTCAAAGGCAAGGAAGAAGGCTGTAAAGGTGGATGAACATCCGAAAGACACGCAAGAAGAACTCCAATTAAGTCTTCAAGAGACATCAATCGGTAGCCAGGGGATGGTCGAAATTTAGGGATTTACAATTCGAAGACTAGTTCAAGGCTGCGAGTGCTCTACCCTCGGGCTGTTGTTTTTCTGTTTTTCACCCCTTTGTACAGATGAGCCTTTTCGTCCTTTAACAAGGAAGTCGGGAATTCAACGATGATCGATACGAGAGGCTTGCCTATCCTCCTTCGCCTCAATACATTTAGAAAAACTCACCCTCGCATTTCGCCCCGCAGGGTATAAAATTATAATTTCTATTAGTTGGGAACCAGGACAGAGAATTGGGGAATATGCTTCAAAAGAAGGCATATCTGAGAATTTGGCTCGAAACTAACGTGCTCCGACATGGCAGCTCGCAATGAATATTGCTTCTGGAGGCTCCTTTCGCTAGGAGCCCCTTTCGCCCGCTCCGGCAATTGCCCTGGCAGGTTAAATTTTTCGTCGAGTTTTTTCCAACAAACCGGGAGGCATGCGAGGCATGCTCGCGAATGAATAGAGCTTTATTTTAGTATGCTTCATCAATTTATCCGCCCAGTGGAGAAACCACCAACACTCCTCCGGGAGCTCCATTCTCCAGTTTATTAGTCGGGTAAACGGCACGTGAGGGCATTGAATTTAGCATTAGGAGAGCGCGCCTATGATTTGTGATTTTCCTTGAGGTGTTAGTCCATTTGTCTTCGAATAATCTCGCCGTATTCGCGAGGGTGGGAGGATTTCGCTTAAATCATCCACCAGCGTGTCATTCGTTTCGATTTTCGGTGCTATTGAAAGATCCGCACCCGCCCAAAATTATTGCGTGGCGTGCTCGATTGAGTTTGAATCAAGGATTCCCAATATCTACGTATTTACAGCGGTCGCGATATCTATTTTTTTGCGTTCAAATTCCAAATATGTCTCTAAGTTCGCTCAGTGCTCGTCGTCAGATTTGGTCAAACCAGCATCCACTCAGGAGGCAGCGGTCACTTTTCGACGCCGGACTAACGTCTTACAGCGTGGGCCACTTGGGACGTTCCGACCGCGGCAAGTTCGAGGGCAAGCAATTTTCTGTTGATCACGTGTACGCAAAGGGCATCCGGTCAGCGGGATTCAGCGGCCCCGGCGGGAAGCAAAGTGCTGTGATTAAGGGCGGTGGTGGGGGCAGTCAGTGGTCCGTGGATAACGTCTCCTCAGAATTTGGCGTCGGTGGCTTTTTGACTGCTAAGAAGAAATACCAAATTCGAGGATATGGGGAAACTAAAAAGGAGTGAGTGTCCTCTTTTACGTTATGCTACAAGCTTATAAAATTACGTGCAAATGTCTGTTATAATTTAAGAAATTTAAAACCGTATTATTTAAAAGCTTTAACCCTTGACGGGTACTTATGGGGTACTTTTGGCCCAGACTAGCTTCCAATAAGCTAATTTCAATTGTGAGACAATTGTCTGTAAATGGTATGCACTCGTTTTATGTAGTCAACTAGGTTTTATTATTATTCTTTTACTAAATTATCTTCGACAAAAGAGATGACTCTTTGGAGCCGACCATCCACCAGTAAAGGGTTCAATTTCATTTTTACAGCAGACGGAGAGATGCATGCTATAATAATAACGTATTTATATATGTAAGTAAGGCACTCTTAGGGCAAAGCGACATGCAACCACGACTATGCTTTGAACATCACCGTACCTATGCATCGATTTGATTTCAGAAATCATATAATTTGGCGAAATATTATAAATAGTTTTTCAAAATACTAAATTTCATTTTCTTGTTTTATATTTTTCCGTTGTCGTTGTCTCTACTATGTTAATAAGTGAATAAGTTTTTTACCCACGATTTCACATTATAACGTCTACCCACCGCTATATTAATTTTACTGTGACGTTATATAGCCTAGATCTAAGTTCTAAGAAGAATTCAACTACACCTCATTTGTTGAAATAGGTCCAGTGGTTTAGGTTCTAAGAATTAACAAACTCTCTCAAATATACGGTATATGGTATAGCCAGTGAGATTCAGAATATTTCCTTTTGGCTTCTCCATAGTCGAATTAGTCTTATTTTGCCGCATAGCACTTTGATGATCTCTCTGAAACCCAAATCAAATGATATTTCTTTCTATAATAGAACATTGCAAATGTATTTTAAAATAAAATCTCTATTAGTTTATATAGCAAAACGTTATTTCGTGTTACTATATTTATTTTGGTTGGTATAAAAATTTTTGGTATTTCGAGAACATTTTTAAAACTGGTTATAGTTATTTTGACGACTTAAAAAAACGTTATAAAAATAATTTAATATGTTCTGTTAAGTCAAAATCCATTTAGTAGCCAATTGTGTTAATTCCACGTTTTAAGGTTTCTAAAAAGACCTGCTGAAGTCAATGATGCAAATCTTTTTATTACAGCAGCCTTTAATAACGAATATTAGGGAAAATTAAACAAAGTTTCGAGAAGTTAAAAGACTATTTTAAGACATTCTTCAACAATATATGGAAATATGCGGAGTTTTAAAGATTTTGGAAAAGTAATGGTAAGGACGTTTCTAATAAAAGTTTATGTAAGACTAGAAAGCATTAAGAAAACTTTGAACAATTTTGGCAATAAAATATCTGGTAACTGAATTCGTGAAAATTAAATGTAAATATCTAACTAAAACTAATCTTCATTTTTTAATATGAATGAATTTTAAAACGCTCGAAAAGTACAGATATTTTAGTGTTTTAATATCAGGATTTTTTTAAACACAGACTCATCATCTGACTGAATTTTTCTCATGCTATTATTTGAAAATATGTGGGATTATTTTCCAGATTTACTGCCCTCGTTATTCTAATGTTGAAATAGAATTGTCAAAGTAGCCTACTATTTTATGCTCTGTATGCTTCTACCCACATGACTTATATGGTGTATGAAAATTAGGTTGTGTAAAAGAAACTAGGACATCGCAATCTATATTGTGCTGGTTACGAATGAATTTTTCAATTTCGGCAGTTGTTACGTGAGCACTCGATGCTTCAATGAGGATAACGTGCGTGATCGAGGCCTTTTCAAAACTCCAACGAACCATATAAGATAGGATTGACACTAAGCATACAATGCGAATTTATGGCTAAGTGTGGTGGGCCAATTGATACATTTTTTTTCCTCTATGGTGGGGCAATAATTCATTCCCGTTCAAGTATGAGACATTTCGAATGGGGCTCTGGATCAGTTATGCTTCCATAAATCCATTCTACCTGGCGCCAAATATAGTCGCCCTCCTTAAAATCAATTTAGTAATTTTTTGGCACCGAACACTGTGTACGCCGCACAGCATTTTATATATTATTCTTTAATAATATTCTTAAGATATCCGCCTATCGTCTTTAAGGTAATCTTTTAAATGCTAGCGACTTGTGTGCTCAAAAAGAAATTAAGCTGATAGAAAAAATGAACTGGAGTAGTTTTGGGCGGTGGAAAGAGGTCGAGTTTAAAAATATCCTATGCTACTTATATTACTTCAGAGTACTTCAGGTGACTATTTAAGGGAGTACAAGAAATTCGTGGAGGTGCCTCAGTTGCGAATTGTGACTGAATTGAAAGCCTCAAAAGAATTGGGTAGTGAAATACTTACATATGGGTAGGGTTTCAAAACTGAATTGCATGTGCTCTGCGGAAGGTGCGATTTCATGTTTTTCGTGTCCATGTCTTATTATAAGAAAGTGCTTACGGCTCGGTGTTGGCTTGTTAATTTTCAACTGAATGAATGACTGCCTTCAAGTAGATTCCTCCAGAGTACAATTACAATGAATTTTGAGTGTTTAAGGTCTAAGTCAAGGATTTGCACTTGGTAGTGCTTGGAACAGGCATTTCTATACTATTGATACTTTGGACATATATACATTATGTGCACATTATACAGTGAATGGTAAAAGTGAATTAACACCTCCTTCATAAGAGTACGAAAAATTAGAGGAAATTAAAAAGTATCAAGGACTAAATACGTCCTTAGTTAAATTTCTCTGGAAGGCAAATAAGTTCGTTATCGAAGGTTACGCAGGGAAAAGAATTCAATTCGTTAGAAGTCATGCAAATTATAATTAGTGTTAGAAGTATTTACGAGAAGTATGAATTCACGTAATTGAGCAAAACGCTGACTATCAACAAACATAATAGATGTTCTGCTATACTTAAAAGATTTTTATTATTTGTTTGTTTACTGCTGTTGTTCAAGTATAAAAAGTACATATTTGGACTCAGAAATCATCCTATTTACATTTGCTATATTTTTCCTATATGTATAAATATCAAATCACTGGATACCGTTTTATTATCACATAATATTATTATATTAATCTACAGATTTATCAAAAAATATTTGAACATTCGGTTTTAATTTAAAAGACAAAAACTGTACGGAGAAATAGTGATTTTTATAATTTTGAATAATCTTCAATAAAATATTTTCAAAATTAAAGTTACTACAATTATTATAAAGTGGCCTTTTTAAGGCTTTTGCTCTCTTTAACCCTTTTAGTGCCAACGACGATATATTGTTGCGGATGCATTGCAAGAAAGCTCTATCGCAAAATAAATCCATTCATTAGTAACCAATGTAATGTTAAATAAATTGCTTCTGTAAGTAAAAATAAATAAATATTACATATTTTTAGTAGACAGATAACTAAATATAAATATTTATAATAATAACTAAATTTACTACACGATCCACTTCTTTCGTAGTAGAACTCGTGCATCATTGAGTTATCAGTTTGTTCTCAGGATTGATATTAATTAATTCGTTTAAAAATCATTGAAAATCAACTACGTAACCTATATAAAACTGTGATCAAACGCTAATTATTTTTATGTGCAAATACTATTTTTAGAAGAGAAACTTGCTTCTATGTTTTTAATCACATTTTATATTTATGTTATTCATATGATTTCCAATTAATTGTGCATTACAATTGACATTACATTATTTTCTCCTTTTTCCGTAATACGCTGCATTTTTAATATTTTAAATATAATTCTTAGTTTAGTTTTTATGAGCTTTTTCCCAAACCCTTATAAATTCATCAAATTCATCTGGTTATTTTCGCATAGGCACCCGTCCCTCGGTTAGCACTAAAAGGATTAAGCCATGTAAAAAGGATATCACATTTTGGTTAATAATTGCCTTCAGTTACAATATAGCAATTGTAGTACTTTTTTATATCTGATTGCACATAATTGCAATCATCTAAGGATATTGCGTCCAAATTTTAAATAGATTTATGGATTGGTTCTTAGGTATAGTGACTTTGAGAGCTACGTTTCGAGGAAATATAGCGTTTGAAGTCTGGGAAGAGATTTTCCGTAGCATTGATTATGTTTCTATAATTTGAAATTTTTTTCCAATGCGGCGTTGAGATTAATTTTTTTCTATATGCATATATATAGGTCTCAGATGGATCATACTGAATAATTGCTAAAGATAAATAACAAAATAATCATTTAAACTTATATTTTTGGAAAATGTGAATGTAAAGTGTTCATTCATTTTAAATGTTAACTGTATATAAATAAATTTTCTCCACATATTTAATATTTGTTTAATTGCAGTCAAACACCCTCTGATTGCCTGAGGAAGACAAAAGGTAACAAAGATCGAGTGAATTTAAACATATTTTTGGCGCACACAGCATCAAATGAGGGTAATGATGGAACATTCAGTAGCTTAGAAAGTCTATCGGAGATTGATGATAACGCGGTAAGTATAAAATAATGTTTTTGAGCTGATATTAAGTGTTCTAAATGTCCCGGAATTGCTGTTCTTTTTTTTCGGAAAATATACTAAGATAAAAATATATTCGGTAAACAATTTTGTTCTCTCAGTCCTCATTTATTATATGCATTTCTTTATTTCAAGTGAGAACCCCATTTTTTATTGCGATTGCGATTATCGGTCCAAAGTTAAGAAATATTTGTCTAGAGTATTTTATAGAGGTATTAAATTTTTTTTTTGTCGGAAAATATGTTTGGAAGAAAAACGTTTTTTACCAGCCAGTGTAGATTTAAGTCTTGCAGGAAACCTGATGATTAAATGAACGCGATTTAATGGTTGAGCCGCTAAATTTTGGCGCTTAAGTAATAAATTTTACATTTTCACTATAAGTTTTTGGACTTTTGCTAAGGTGATCAGGTAGGTAATCATTTTGGCCACAATAATTTTGCAGAATATTTGCTTACATGATTATTTCTATGATTTTATAAATTTTTGAATATAAATAATTTTTGAATCGTTAATTACATATCTAAAGATTTTCAAAATCCAAAAGGCGGAAATGTTAAATTTGAGTTTGATTAGTTTAAGAAGGCACATAAAAACTGAAGAAAAATTCGTTAGGGTTATATTAAAAAATAGTGAAATCGGATGGAATTATCACTGCTTAAGCTATTTTCTTTACCGAACAATAGTCAGTTAAGAAATCGAAACCTCCATGTCTTTCGGTAAATGTATTTACCCGAGAAAAACAAGAGTCTCGGGGCATTCGGAACACATGAAATAAATATTATTTCTGAATTTAAACCCTAATTCTATCGTCAGAATTGAATCAATGCAAACTAAAGTTGTATGTACATTAGTTCTTAATGGACACCAGTATTATTTGAGTGCATACGAATCACAGTTTTTCTTCTTTTTATATTTTTATCACAGATTTAGCGAGGTCAATTCAAATCTAAATTTGTGCTTATTTTTACTTCATTTAAATCTGAGTATAAAAATTATTTGTATCTTGTTTGTAAGCAAAATTTTAAGTAATTGTTTAACAAAAATCGTAGATTTCAACGAAAAATTCGCCAGAGAAATTTTCGTCAACTGTATTGGTTAAGCCAAATACAATAAATCCGAAACGTTCGCCGTCTGGCAGCATCCGTAAAGGTCCTTTGCAAGGTAACAAAGGGTTTGACCAATCGGCCGCAGTAGGGTCCAGTGCTCTATTGAAAGCCTTGCCGTCGTCGTTGACTATCGAGCGCCGTCCTCCTTTAGTCCGGGCTATGTCAGCTCCCGTCCGCACTCTGGACGAGAACTCAAAAAATATAATCGGAAATAAGCGAAAGTCGCGCCGAAGGAAACTCCTAACTCGAAGTCCATCTTGCGATAAGTCAACAATTATCGAGACCAGTTTTGAGGAAAACGATGAAAATAATATCGATAGAGGACGAGGAAAAAATGGAAAAAAGACTTTAGGACGACCAAAATCTGCTCTAGGCTGTGATATTGTTACTTTAGTTTCCCTAATCAGCTCCGAAGGGAGTGATTCGGAAAGGGAGGATTCACTGATACCCCCAATTGAAGCTCCTTCGAGAAGAGCACCACTACTCCGCAAGACTGGAAAATCTGGTACCAATTAATGTTGAATAGGGGAAATCACTGTCGAACCTACTCTTAAGTTTCATTTCAGGAAAATGAGCCATCAAATTTTACTGGTCAAAACAAAGAATTCCCACACATTTTGCGCCGTGGGTCAATTGCGCCTTTAGCAGCTAAATTACGAGCAAATCGGCCACCAACCGCTCCACCAGGCTCTATTTTCGCTCAAAGCCCGGACAACAGGTAAAAATAAATGCATTTACTTTTTTTTTTTTTAAATATTAAAAATTCCTTTTGTGATTCAAGTGAAATAAAAATGTCGGAGAATTGCAAAAATTCAGAAAGCAACGAAAGTAATTCTTTGGTTAACACACCAGGAAAATCGGACAATAAGGAAAATGATTGTGATAGCAGGAAAAATTCTGAAGAAGGCCAATTCCCAGAATATGTGAAAACTATGAAGGAACGCGAGTGTTGGAAATTATTTCAAAAGATGCTCACTAAAGGAGTCACAGTTTCTTACGATACTGTCTTGAGAGGAATGTTAACTCCTACCGAATTAAGGCTCCTACAAAAACAGAGAGATCTCGATGAGTCAAAGAAAAGAGCTGAAGCTGAAAAAGCAGCAGCAGAAAGTAATGAAAATCAAAACGCTTAGTTACTTCAATTAACTCCGACGCTTTAAAAAAGGAAAAGGACGTTTTTTCCGAATAGTTTGCTAGTTAATCGCTGAATAGACTGGATATCCTGCACAGCGCCGCTAATTGCTAATTATCCTCGTGAACGGAATTAAATAGATTTAACGGATGTTACTGGTTATAAAGTTGAAAAATAATTAAATAAAAAAACAGGCGAAAATCCAAAGGATTTTTCTTTCCTTTGCATAATAAGGAAATTATTATTTAAAATTTCGAAAATTACAACATTATAATTTGGTAAGTTGTCTATCTATTAAATGTATATATAAAGATGCGTGAATTCCAAAAAAGAGAAATTACTTTTGAAGAAATTGCTTTATTTTCTACTTATAAACTTATATTACATTTCTTCCATTAAAACATTAACAATCACTGTTTAAGAGTTTCAGTTCGTCGTCTTAATTAAGCGTCCAAGATTCCGTGCAAATAATTTAAAAAAAAAAGAAGCAAAAAGGTATAAAAATAAACAAAAATAACAAGACGAAACGGCTGTAAAAATGAATGGCTCTAAGCGAGAAAATATAAACAACGTTCAGCAAAAGTTAATCGCTTTTAAGGTATGATTCTAGAGGGTTTGGACCTTTTAACTTCGACTGTGCAGAAGGTTTTGATTCGCCTGACAAATAAATAATGAAAAATAAAATAATTAAAATAGGGGATTTAAAATTACTTGAAGGCGGTTTGGGTTCCTCGACAGTTATTCGCGGTGTTTGCAGGCAGTTGAGCCATTCAGAGAGGGTTATCTTTTTGTCACTGTTGACATCACAATATCTAGGCATTTTTTTGCCACATTTCCTAAGTGGTCTAAATGTAAAAGAAATTTTAAAATTCAACAATTACTACAGAATTATTCGAATTACTTTGATGCTGTCACCAAATCTCTAAACGTTTTCCACTCTTTTCTTTCCCACACCTTGTTTTTATTTTTGTCTAGAAAAACAAAACTAAGAGTTGCAATCTTTTCATCTTCACTAGTCCATTTTGTTGCGTTTACTCTGAAATAATTAAAGAATTTAATACACGATTTACGTTTGAATTCGACTTCAGAAAGTACCCTATGTTTGCACTCGATGCAACCTCCACTTTTAAATACCCTTTCAAGTCTCGCAGGAACTTAGCTTTTTTCGGTTCCGGGCAGCCTCGCATAGGTCTGGACGTGGGGTAAATGGAGTCGCAAAGAGGGCGTTTGTCTTTCACAGAGGTCCCGGGGATATTTTTGCCAGTGTCCTCGTGGACGCACCAGCAGTAACCTGTCGAGCGGTAGCATTGAACCCTTTGATATCTTCCATCAGCCGTACATTCGGGGATATAAATGGCTGTTGCGCCGTGCTAAAAACCCAAAATTTTATGTACTGCATTATAAAACTTAAGTAATATTTTCACTGTTTGTTCGTCGAAAGCTGCCGCTCTATCTGCCAGACAATCAGATTCACCTTCAGATTCTCGTAGAACTGGATCAGAGTCTACAACTGTCTTTGGGCGAAGTACTGTTTGAAAAGTATTATGGATTAAGAAATAATAATAATAAAATTTAATTAAGGTTTAATTGCATAGGTTCTAGTGAAAATGTTGAATTCTGGTATTATCATTATGATAGTTAAATTATGCAAGTAAAGGGAATTCTTATTATAACAGTTTTGAATTACTTTATTAGAACTATCAATTATGATAAAAATTCCCTATAAGAACTATATTCACATATATTGGACTCTATTGCATAAAGCTAGTAACTGTAATATAAACGCCAATAAGTTTTGGTTAATAATAAAACATTCTGTTGTATTGTTTCGATTTAGACTTCGATTTTAATCAGTTACTGGACTATTAGTTGCATATTTGCAATGGTTCGTTAAAGGATTTTGTAGTAAACAACTTTTATAGCTTTACATCCACTTTTTCATATTATATCAAAGTTCATATGTGTTGTAAAAATACTTGTTTGTAGTGCAAAAAAGAAATACGCCCTTCAAAATCACTATCGTCCTTGCAAGTAACTTCGAAATTGGAGTGGATTAAATAATAAAAATGTGAATTGTATATAAATTGCAAGGTTGGAAACAGCTCCTTTAGAAATTTAAATTATTTACTTTTGGATTTTATTCAAAACTCTAAATAAATATGTTTTAAAAATAATAATAAAACTTCGATATTTGGTAGACAATTATGCCGTACGATCATTCAATTAATTTCTCTCACTTCGGTAAATAAAAGATATGTACTGAATTATTTTTTAATCCATTCAGATATCTATGAAAAACATAAAAATATAATTTTGTAAATTGAAAAGTGTAAAATTGAAAAATCCTTCAGGAGCGAAGCCACATATATTTACATAGTATTGTCGATAGTTAAGTACACATTTAAATGAAAAAGCGAATTTTTACGATAGGTATACTACAAAATTGCGCGGGGGTTTCCGATAACTTATTTTGTAAAGTACATAAATAATGGGAAGGGCTAATATTTTAAAATTCTAAAAAGTTTGATAAATTACATTTAAATGACGTTAAATACATACAATACACGGGTGGATACTGTGTGACTGGTGAATTCGAATTTCGTCCTGGTATTATAGTCCCTAATATTTTGAGACTTTGATCGTCTTCGTTAATATCGTCCTCATAATTATCTGATTCGTCGTAGTCTTCACCCTGTTGGTCACTGGCATCATCGTCATCGTCTTCCATGTCGTCTTCAACGAGGGGGAAGTGGTGCATTCCATTATTTGTTGTCGGGAAAACATTATCATTCTCTATATCACTATTTATACTTTGTTCTCCTATAAATTGCAATTGTTTTAATTTGGTTATAAGTAAAATAGAATAGAATTAATGAAACTGCAATCCGAGGTAGTAGCGAATGGTTTTGAGAAAGCATAAAACATATGTAGTTAATTAATTCATACATCATTTGTACAGGGTGGTTACGAAAAAACAGGTATTCACTTGAAACATTTTAAATCGGGATTCTATTAATAAAATAAATTATTTATCATTCGATAAATGTATGCTCACTTATTACTCGATCGATTTCATTTATACATAGATAAAATATTATACATATGTAATATGTATTGCGTTTCGTTAATCATATATACTTACGGTTAACACCATCACTGGTTAAACAATTGCTCCATTCGATACGAGAGAGTCTCTCGTCATGGTCAATATCACAGAATTTTCCAAAAGTTCTAGCACACCGTTTTGGTTTTATCACCTGAAGTTAAAGTTAAATCCAACATTTATCTTAGTTAAGAATTTTTAAAAATAAAGATAAAATTCTCTTGCCTTTTTAACCAATCGTTTTAATTCCCTGTACTCTCCTTTATCGAGCATTTGATTTGTATTTGAATCCAAAGTAGAAAATTTCCAATCCAATACAGTTTTATCGGAAACTGTTTGGGGATTTGAATGAAGATACCTTTTGTATTCACTTTGAAATACTTTGACGAGGTTCGAGTTGAAGAGTGCCTGATCAACAAGTGTGCAAGCGCGTTTGCTTCTACTATTAAGATTTCTAGGCGGCGAACGCCGAATATTCGTTTTACCATTTTTACTGCACAGAGGCTTTCCGTTTCTAGTTGTAGTATTTGGAATGGGTTTTCCGCTGTTGTCTGAACACCAACAGCCAGAGCCTTCCATACATTGCACGGACGCATAAGTTCCATCTGCTCGGCAACGTGGCACGAATTTTGAAGGTGACGATAATCTGTGAGCAAGGGCATATGCTCGTGTCTCGATGCATTCTGTAAGCAGTCAAATTTGCCGGATCATTTTTCACTTTGGTATAAGTAAACGTGCTGCACTCACCTCGACAAGGTCCTCGGTGTTTCAAACTGACCTGGTGGCCACTGCATTGAGCTCGGATAAGATGGCACCGTGATGGATAGGTTTGCTGATCAGTTCCGCAGACAGGCCGGCCCTTTGTTTCGTCACATTCTCCTCCTTTTGCCGCACATTCTGATATCTGAAAAATAATTATTTTTAAAATTTTTAAAATCCGTAAGAAAAATGCACAGATTGCAAATAGTACACTGATAACAGTGTACGTTATGACAGAAAACTTGCATCAAGCAAGCACTTTTTGGAGAAAAGCAAAAGGGAAATTCTTCCAATTCAAAGCAATTTTGCCTTATCTCTCTCTTCTCTTATATTTGTACTATCCCAATTGTATTAATATTTAGAAAAATTCGGTTAGCCTTAGGTACCGAGCTTGGGTCTTCTGGTTTAATGTATCATGCTCTTCGTTCGGCCACAGAGATACACTAGAGTAGATTTTACTAATTTGTTTCATTATTAGAACATTTCATTTTTACGTATATTTCTTATCAATTTTATATCCAAATGCCATTTTTTTATTTGCGGGCATCAAAATGGCGGATCCAAGATGGTGGTCAAGAATTGAAAATTTCCAAGATCTGCCAAGGGTTTTCGGAGATAAAGAGATAAAGCGACTAAAATTATTTATTATTTAATCAATTACCAAAGGTATTTTGAAAGTTCTGTTTTCGAATATTTTATCATATTATAATTTCAAAATTCAAGATGGCGAACTCAATATTGTCAACCAATATGGCACATAACGGCAGATGTAATCCTATAATGCAACAATAGTAAATTAAAAACAAAACGTAAATGTTTTTTTAATATTTAACAATAAAAACGCAAAAGTAAAGAAACGGAAAAAACCTTTCACTTCTGCACCGTGGTAGCGAAATTAATTTTGGACTATTGTTTGTATCTTAATATCCATAGATTTTCTGACTGCGTGAAGTATCGAACTTGGGCATTTGAAAAATCTTTAACTAAATAGTATTTCAGATACACCATGTGAAGCTGGGTTACTCAACTTAATAAAGACGCATTTTGGATGGATTATTGTTGATATTGTTATTGGTTCATTGAAAATATTTAGGCTTTAAGCTAGAGCATTACTCATCGCCCCTCCGATATTCTGGAGACATAAAAATATAGGTTTGTTAGATTGAATGGTTACATTGTTTTGTAATTTTCCTATTTATTTACGATTTTTGGAATTGATACTATTTAGGTTGCGTTTAAAATTTTGTTTTTGTCGGCAAATATACAAATTCAATAAGTAAAATCGAATTTTCTGTATATTTCACTTCCGCTTAAAAGCTTAGATACATAAGTTCATAATCCTTTATTATTAAATCGCAGAGAATACAATAAATTCGTTTTCTTTGGAAAATTATTTAGGTTATAATAAAGTTTATATTTCCATATAAAGGCCATTCAACTGTTGTAAACCTCTTTTTCATAAACATTCAATAGAATTTAGCAAAATGTATTGGATCTTCACTATATCGAAGGGGGCATATCAAGTTCATTGCTCGATGAAAAAGGAAATGACAAATTCGAGTAATTATTTTTAATAATTATAATCATAAAGTAACTTTAAAGACTACGGGTAATCGTTCGTCTTTGTTAGGAAAAAGTATGACAAAGTTCAGCGATCAGAAGAGTTTTGAACTTTAAAGAAATTCACATTGCAGTTCCTTGAATACAATTATAAGTAGCTAGAAATAATTACTTTTATGAGTTCCTGAAATATTTTTGAATCTTTAATGTCCCTTTAGAATTAGCCGTCATTTTGTTATCCACTTTTCTTGATCGATTTCATCCCTCTTAATTAACATTAACGGTTTTAGCTTTATGGAAAACGTCGCTTAATACTAAGAAATTTGTTTACTAGAACAATAAAATTAAAAAAGTGATGATGATCGCGTTAATAACTGCACTAATAAAAATTACTATACAATTGTAATATGTACAATATAAAAACTTATATTGTTTTCTAAGAATCGAAATTTTACTTTGATAATCTAATTTTCCGAAATGATACCGATTTTGTGTCTTCATTAAAAAAAACAAAAATTGTTTGATAAATATTTATTATGTTATAAGTTCAAATAATAATTAACATTTCCTTTGCGCTTCTAACTCTTCTGAATCTCATATCACCCAATATCAAATCTGCTTTTACACACATTCTATATTCAAAATTTCACTAACCTGATAAAAATTCATCAATTTTGGTATATTTTTGAATTTGTATCTCGCCACCGTGTAAAGATAATACGAGTATAATGTCTTGATATCCAATAAAATTCCGTCCAACCACTACCGCCGCCTTTCATCGTTAAATCAGGTATGACCCTAAAAAGTAAATTAAATTTTATGTCGTTACAACAAATCCTTACAAAAGCTAATCTAGCACATGGACACTCAAACTTTATTAAAGCCTATGTTTTTAAATCACCCAAAATTATATTATTGAAGAAATCATCGTATATTTCTGCGCAGTTCTATGAGACCTAGTCATAACCGAGAAGTTGTAGATAGCGGATACATGCATTTGAGAGATAAGCGATTAAGTAATATTAATCAAATAGTTTATTAAAAGAAGAATGCTATTTTTAGCTATGTTTTTACAATCGCTGCTAAAATAATCAAAATTTTCAAATTTTAAAGTTTTTTTTTTTGTATCTCCGTTCAGAAAATGATGACGCTTTCTTTCAAATCACTTTTCAGACGTGTGCTGGTAACAAAAAATTTGATCAAAGGCGAGAAACAGATGTTGAGCATCCAACAATTAAATTAATTTTAGTACTCCCACTCTTCCGTTCCATAGTATGGACGGTTGGCGATCTTCAAATGAATTCTTTTGTTGTTTTCCCTCGGACGAGACGTGATGAATGAAGTGATGACGTTACCGCAAATGCGGCATATTTTATTAATTTATGGATTCGTCTGTGTACAATTTCCGGGGATACATTTAAGCGGTGTTTCCTAGTACTCTGATTCATAAAAGTAATACGCCGAATCGCGAGACCGTTCTATGGAACTGGAAATTTCCTTTATAAGTTTGAATTCCGACTAATAATTCCAGACAAAGAAAATATGTGTTTCTAAAGATTTTTTGAAAATTTCAATTTTCTTTTATTTCTCTTTAACCGATTAAATGGGCTTTAGGCATTTATGTGACTATTTCATACACGAGTTGACTAACTAGTTAACAAACAATTAAAGTACCTACCTACCTACCTAAGTAAATAAACTTAGGTATAACTAT
The DNA here is from genome assembly GCA_963969385.1 of Philonicus albiceps. Taxonomy (NCBI): domain Eukaryota; kingdom Metazoa; phylum Arthropoda; class Insecta; order Diptera; family Asilidae; genus Philonicus; species Philonicus albiceps. Next base: position 36,075,534 of record OZ017773.1, read on the forward strand.
AAAAGTTCTAAAAACTAACTAATTTGATTGCTTTACGAACTTTATACTAAAGCCAACGCATATTTATGGCCATTATTATTACTATCTTATTTCACTAAAATTACTTGAGAAATGCATTCTCAAATTTGCCTAACAATTTTGTAAATCCCGCATCGTATTTAAATTATAGGTCCAAGCGTTGTATATGTATAAGCAGTACATCTACTTTTTTATAATCACGATGATAAAACTTTTAATAACTTTCGTTTTTCTTTCACTGTGCTACATTTTATTAAGGACCTTCCAAAGAACTTCTGCAATAGTAAGAACAGGAAAAAGAAGTGATTGGGAGACAAACACCTTCCTGCTTTTCATTTTCGTTAGTCTGCTCTTCTAAGTCCTTAGATGCACCTGGCATAATTTAAATCAACTGTCCGGTTCTCTCTGGGCTGATAAATCAGTATTATTCTAGTCCACCACTATGCATCTAAAGAATCATAGCATTTTAAAGATAAACTTCCAAAAAATTGTTACCGGCTAATTCTTTCCAAATATTTCCAAAATGTTTTATTGTTTCTATTTCTCTGACCATAATGCTAAATTATTAAAATTTAAATGGTTAAATAAGAACAAATAAATAACTTAAGTCTAAATTGTTTTAGTTAGAATTTGCACAAGCTGTAATGCCTTAATAACTACGTAAAGTTTACGTTTTAAGGGTTATTATTTATTGCTATAATTAGATTAATTTTTATAACTTTCTGAATTCATTTTACTAGAAAATTAAATTTAAAATCGGATTTTTCGAAATCCCATCGCATTTATATTATGTTTTTATATTCATAACCATTATTAATTATAATAAGTATATAAAATTTATTTTGTGTCATAAGACAAAAGAAAATTCAAAAATAAATGTACCCATGGACCTATAAAAACTTAACATAAAAATAGTTTGACATTAATTTTATGGGCATTAAATGTGACCAAATATTTGTTTTCAAAATATAGTTGAACCATTAAATTTAGTTAGTGCCGTTTAAGTGGTCATTGACTAAATTAATAGCACCACTAAAAATTTTTATTTGTAAAGGCCTATAAGTAGCAGGTGTTGCTATCACTAAATTGTAAAAAATTGTGTCGAACTTCAAATTTGAGAGTTAAATAATCGCTCAATTGCAAATAGATTTTGACATTTTTGGTTGAGGGATGGATGCATACTCTTTTCATCCATGTTCAGTACTTTTACGGTAGGATTTACTTCTGGATATAAATAACCGATCGATTAGTAATGAAACTTTCTTTATGATTGCTAGACAGACGTATGATGCTAACAAGAAAATTGCCCAAGAAGCGAGAAGCAGATGTCCAGCATCCAACAATTAAATTAACTTCGGTACACCCACTCTTCTGGTCTGTAGTACTCGTACATGAACGCTGGAGATACTCAGATGAATTCTTTGGTTATTCCCTCCCGTCCCCGACGTAATGCATGAAGTAATGACCTTACCACAAATGTGGCATATTTTATTAATTTATGGATATGCCTCCGTACAGTATCCGGGGAAGCATGTAAATGGTGCTTCCACAGTGTTTCTACTCTGACCATTGCATTCGTTATTTTTTAGCAATAAACACCCCCATTTCAGCGGAATTGTAAATTCTAATAATAGAACAAACAAGGAATTTTCTTCCCTATGATTTATTCAAGTAGGAATTGTGATTCATACGAAATTTCAATTTTTTATTCTCATTCGTTCAAGAAAATGGACATAGTTAAGAGATTATTTAAAAAAAGGTATATACGAGTATAAATTTAATATAGTGGTTTAAGTAATTTATTTTAAATATTTGGAAATGCGGAAAGTGACATGAAGCTATTCTTAGTATACTGTGACACTACAATTAGAAAGAGAAATAATAAAATTTAGTTTTATTAAATAAGGGCTTTCCAATTAATACCCGATACCCTCTTTCAATGCATAATTGCATTCTTTCAACTCTACGAGATCGAATTTTTGCAAAAATAATGTTTTTGTAGCTTATTGTAGAAATTAAGTTGAATTGTATTTAAACCTAAGTATCGATCAACTTGATTAATAACACATCTAAAGAGAGAGCAATTATTTGAAGGATTAAGTAAAATAATAGAAAAGTAATCGAGAAAGAAAATAAAAACTTACCGTGGGCTCTGTTCGTGGCTTCTTTGATGTTGTTGTTAAACCAATACTGGAAAATAACAACAACAATATGCAGTTCCTAATGATCATATTGAATTGTTTTCTTAGTTCCGTACATATATACATAAATGACGCGGAATACTTGTAGTATAACTAAAAATGAATTTATTGAACGGAAATCACTTTCGATCACACGCAGTTTCCATTATAATGGTGAATATATCACTTTATAATACTGAAGAGTTGCGGTGTAGGTATCTGAAACAAGAAAAAAATCACTTTGTTATACAAATGCAAATCACATTTAAAATAGCAAAAAGCAAAGAATAACCATAAAATAAATAATAGAGTATCTTTTAAAGTCCGATGCAAAATATTGTTTGGAACTTTTTCCCCACTTGTCCCCCACTACGTGAATCTGAAAAATTTTAGGAATATAGCTTAAATACCTAAGTAAAGTAATAGACTTTCATTTAGTTATTGAAGATTCGGTTTATTGAATTGAACTAATTGGGATTGCCCAGTATAACCTAATCCCCAAGATGCTTGAATCGCATTTCTATTTTTGAATTTGAACATGATATTTTAATTTTTTCATTTGTTTAGCCAAACTATTTCTAAAAGCATCCCCGCCGCTCTTATGTCTAATTATGCTTAATTTTTTAGGGACACATTTTATATATTTTTAAGTAATATTTAAAAAGAGTCTGGCGATGTTATCTCTCTTTTGCTGTTTTTAAAATTCCATGCAAGCGAAATTTTCCAGATATGTACTTCTCTCGAGAATGATTAATAATTCTACATGGATGTATATTCAGGTCCCTTTCTATAAAATTTAACATAACTTGTTTTTTTTTTCACCCGACCCGATTCATTTAGTACTTTTTAACTGTTTATTTTAGTTGTTATCATGGTCATCTGTTTTACTTTCTAGTTATATAATTTTTGTAAATTAAGATAATTATTAATTTACCATAGAATTCCGCATCAAATGTTGTCAAACGTTCATTTGTCATACAGAGCCTTTTTTATCAAGCCATGCAACATAGAAAGTTAAATGATAACAGATTAATATATAATTAATTTAGATTTAAAGTAGAACTATTTTAATTTGTACATACTTTAAAGGTTAAATGGCCATTAAGTCGGTCATCAAATTGTTTGTTTTGTTTGCAACGTGTTGCATGTGATTATACCCACAAGCTGATAAAATAGACACTTTAAAAATATGGACTTTTCTTGTTTTATAAAAAAAAAAAATATTTGGAATAATAACACTAGAACTACCAAGATCAGTTAAATTGACTGGAATTCAATTTCTCCCATCATTTAATTATATTTATTTAAAATTCCTTTCAAAGTGCCAAAGTGAAATTAAAGTACGGAAATCTTGGTATATAACTTCTAATTTAACATTTTTGTTTTGTTTACATTACTTTTATTAGCTTATTTTTATTATATATAATTGTAGTGTAAGGGTGAAATTTAAAAATGATCTGCATAAAACCGCAAGTCTGTAAATAATGAGCGAAAATTCCAAAACAAAGCGAAATAATGGTGTTAATGATTTAAGTAATTGTGCAATGCACTGTAATATTTGTATATAACATTATATTTAACGCACCATCTACTAAATGAGATGCTAAATTTTTAAATTAAGAAATAATTTAAGCTGCAGGAAAGTTGTTCGTTTTTATCATCGGGTAACAAAACTTGATCCGCTAAATGCCAAGAAGGTGCTAAATAGGATAATTGATCAAAACATAGCATCGCCATCAGGAATAATTTTGCGTTTCAGTTTCGTGTTTATATACCTTTTTTGTATGAACATTTTTTATCTTAAAGTAATAACCTGATTGCAGACATGAATGTTATTCTTTAAAAAAATACATTTTTAATTTATGAATCGTTACTTTAATAAATTACTTTGGTATCGGCAAATTACATAAAATATTCAGATATTTGCTGTTCGTTGTATCTAGGGATCAGGAATGAGGTCAAACGTGTGTAGTGGTATACGTGGCAATGACTGTGTTTTACGACAAGTATTCGTTTTCTGCGCGCTAATGCGTTAAATTTCTTAATAAATGCCTCGAGCAGAAAGTGCGTTAATGGTATCAGATTTCATGAGGGTCTCTTCGCATACCCCATTGCTCCATGAGACGTCTATCAATTAAACAAAATGATAACAAACATTATATCAATTACAAGAACTTGTGCAAATTAATCGAAAATTTTAATTTTAGCGTCGCACGTCGTCTGGCTGTCTGTGGTTTTTCTTCCATTCCATCTCGCGGCACTGTATGTACGTATATAAGATAGACGATATATCTAATTAAGAGCTGATTTAAAAACATCGCGGCTTTTGTTTTGCTACTGGCGCTTGAACATTGTCTTTGAAATTGGCACATGTAAAAAGCTTACTTTTTATTACAAACGATGTTTGGTCGGAGCGCTCGACTTCATCGCAGAAATGATGATTTAGTTACATATGCACATACCTACATAAACTGGAAGATGTTGCCGGTTCATTTAGAGCTTCTTTAAAGATTCATCTGGGCGAAACAAACCGAGGTTGGTACGAAAATTCTTTGGTTTGGCGTTAGTTATACCTAAGTGCTGAGGAGGCACCAATTGAACAAATGGAATTACATCTTTTATGCAATAAGTTTATTAAATGTACCTATCACCTATTACGCGCAGGTAATTGAATCAGTTATTTTGTGATCTCTATTAAAATGCCTCTAATTTAAAAACAACACTTTTGATAATCGTATATACGAATGTAAATATGACTGGATACTTTACAGTCCCACTTAGAAAATATTAAAGTTATGAGAGTACATTTCTTTAATCTAAAGCCTAAGATAATATGCATGCTATGAACATTTTAAAAAATCGAGGTAAGATTTCAACATAAAAAACATATGGTACTTACTGAATTATTAATTTGCAAAATAAAGTCAAACGCTACTTAAGAAATTTTATTGTATTTGTCGGTTAAATGCTGAATTTGTCTATACACGGATACGCAATTTATTTAGTTTGGAGAAAATCACGTTAAAGTTCAATAGTTTTTCAAGCAGAAATGGGCCGATAGACAACTTTTAAACTACACTATCTTTTAGTAAATTTAAGGCATTACTTATTATTTTAACTATAACAAAAATTAAAAAGCTTAATTTTGTTTGATACAATGCACAATATAAGGTATAATACATAATTAAATACATATATTAGTTTATCCAGTCGCATTAGTTACATCATTTTAAAAGCGCATATTTACTCAATGCATTTACAAAATGTTGAGATTAAAATTTTAAAAAATAACCAAGTTGTAGTCTTCTATATGGAAAAATGTAAAAATACAAAATGCATATTGGAAAGTCGATAAAATCCTCTAATGTTTTTCAATTATTAAACTTAAAAATACATGCTCTCTATAATTCTCTTTGAGTACTCGATACGATTCGATTTCTTCCAGAAACCTATTTATCTAAAAATATTCAAATCTCAATTGTTTGAGAAAATATTACACAAATATTTAAAGTTGAAGTCGCGTAGGTTATTCAAGTTTGTGCTCATAAAATCTTGTTTTTCAAGATTTGGGTTTAAGTACTCGAAGATTCAAAAGGCGATTTAAAACGTCGCATCCTTAAGAAATGGAAAATAATAAACGATGACCACTTGCATGCACTTTACAAATATCGGTGGACGGTGGTGTGTGCTGTCGATTGTTTGATTTATGTCAACGGCTCTGATATTTAATATTCGATTCTAAAAAATAAGCCAAAGCGAAACGTTACAAATTGAAAAATGATAAAAGCGTAAAACTTGCGATATTTAAATAACTTCAGGTTAAACAAGATTTAGCATAAAATGCAGAATGCAGTGGTCTTCGTGGACAAGCGATCGCCGCGGCCGGCAAATGTGTAAATTAAGAAGAGGCAATGCAGAAATTACCAAAACTGAATCCCGCCGCAAAGCCTCCATCGAAAATATGTAACAAAATAAATTTCACACCTTTAAACTCCGTTTTCTAGTCTTGCTTTTCATCCTACCAGTTTATTGCATAAAACATAAAAACCGAATCAAATGTTCAAAGAGACTTTTTTATTTATTATTTACCCGAAACAAGTTGAATGCCTAAGTGAAAAAGTCAAAAAGATAAGCAAGTGTGCAGTAAAAAACTGGACACCGTTGGGCATTTATGCGGTGCAGGGTGTGTGTGAAGATCCAGCGGCACGCACACAGGCGCTCCTTGAAATAATAAACGTACCTGAGCGGTGGGAAAAAAAAGCCCGTCGTCATGGACCTAATTCGCCCGCTCACATGAAAATCGAACAACCACAGAAGCACAGTTTTACCTACTTTGGTCCGTGTCTGGAAGATTTGAGAACGTTTCCTCAAGTGGATTACCAGCGATCTTCGAGTGGATAACCGGATGAGTCATGACGAGCCTATTCGAAAAGGTTGAGCACGCAGCGGCTCCGGAGCCTCCAGCGAACAAGAAAGGGATCACAAAAGAGCCCAAAAACCTGCCAGACACTCTGACGCCGAAAGAGCCGGCACAGAAAACTTGTTCTGCCATTCCTTTTTCGGATTTAGGTACCTCGGCTGGAATAAAAGACACTGGCAGCTTTTTTCGCTTTCCAAATAATTTACTTATATTAGGGGAATTTGATAGGTTCCTTGTATTTGCTGGTGATTACCCCTCTTTACTTAATTATTAATATTTATACAATATAATCGCAGAATGTGGAAAACCAGTTTTCGAATGCATTCTATGCTCCGAGACAGGATGTTATGGATGATTGGAGTTATGACATCACACCGTTGCAATTTCTAAAGATCGCAGCACAGATCCTCCGTACACATTTTTAGCTCTTTCGATTTCAGACATCTGAATTTTTGGGAAATATAATTCATTACAAAATAAAAAAGTAGTTGCCCTTTTAAGGTTTTCTTTTTTAACAAATTAAGGCAGCTTTTTGTTCTCCAATTCTAAGTCCTAACTGCGGATGAATATTGTTTGAAATTAACTACCTATAACTTTTTTAATATTCAGGATTATTTACTCAGAAATCAATAATAGGTCTGCTATTATTTTTACAGATATCACCTCCCATACGATATTGAACTGTAAGTACCGCAGGAATTTATTTTGGTTCCTCTTTTTTTATTTGTATATAGATGAAATATAACTTTACATGCCATTTCAGTGGATTTAAATGGAGTCAGTTCTTGATGAAGAATTCAAATATAAATGAAGAAAGTTATGCTTTATAAAAGATGTTATAACTTACATAATGATGTAGAACAGTTTGTATAACGCATTTTTATTACTGGTTCTTTTATAATTTATTGAGTGTATATAACGACTTCAAAATATTCATAACAGAGGGATAATGATATAAAAAACAAAAAACCTAGTAATATATTTATGAAGGTATAAAGCAAGATATTCCAATATTTTAAGCTAATTAAATTCAAAGCGATATAAAATCTATGAAGGTATAGTCGTCATTTATGATAAATTCAAATTCAACAACTCTTATAAAGTATGTTGTTATAAAAATTATTATTATGAATGTTTCAATATCACAGCGCTCCTAAACAAATTTCAATATTGGTGAGAAGTTAGATTAGGTATAGTGGAATAAGAGTTTTAAAGTGGGCAGCAAAGTTCCCCGATTCCCATTCAATTGAGCATTTGTAAGAGATTGTAGTATAACCTTCGCAAGCATAATTTCACTAATAATTTGGAACTTTTTTCCCCTTAGATTTTTTTAAGGGAGAGTAGAAGATAACTTCAAAACAATTTGTTGACAATTAGTTTTTCCCATACCCAGAATATATGTACAAGTATTAAAAAGATAGGGCGATTCAATTAAGTATTAAAAAATGTTTTGTCCAGCTGAAATTGTGAATCGAATATAATTTTATTTTTTATTATTTTGTGGGAATTGAAAATATCCATTTGTTATTATTTTTGTTCTTAACTATAAGACCTTAAAATAAAATAAATAAAGTATATTAAATAAAATACTTCGTATGTGAGCGACAAATATTTTGTCCAGCGCTGTAAAGGATTACATTTTGGGTTCGTCATCCTTTTTTAATTTCAAACGATGCAATATGGTCGTATTTTTCAATATGTTTCCTTTAGCTTACTTATTAAAATCGCATTCTTAAAATTAGTATTGCTACTAAATAAAGAGTTCAAATTACAAAAATTGCCATTTGCAATAATTGTTTGCATATAACCAGAAATCGTTTGTAATTTGCGACCGTTTAACGACCATAAACCCACATATGGTCATAAATGCCCATAACCGAGTAAGTCGCCAGTAATCGCCAATGGCAGCGATTAGCATAAGCACCCACAAATTAAGGAGATGTCTAGTGTCTGGTGTCTGGTATGCATCGCCTTGAAATTTGAACATCACCTTCTTGCACATCTGGTTCTTGGAAAATACGGATGAAGTTTACATTTCATTACTTTCATTTATTAGAACTCTTAGTAATGTCCAATGTGTTTACATCTGTTTCTTAGATTATGATTCTGATTTATTACAAAGTCTTATTTTAAATCATATTACTCAAGCGACGAGGTGTAATGTTCTTTTGCATAAGGCTCTTTACTATTTAAGCTTAGTTTCCGTACCAAACTACTTGCAATTAAAAATTTCAAAATTTCCTATACGTGGTCGGATCTTAGCAATAATTCTTACAATTAGACTATACTCATGTAATAAATTTCTTGGATTGATATAAGAAGTACGTCTACTTTAAGCTACAAGAGGTTTATCTTATGATTAATTTGTCTACTTCTGTTGCAAGCAAAAGTCTTTTATTAACTTGCTTTGCTGATCAAAACTCTGTAGTTTGAATTTTGGGCTTCATGTGAAAATATTTTTTATTGCAATTATATTTATAATTTATTTCTGAGTTTCTTTGTTTTTAATGTTTAGAAAAAAAAATTAATCGGAAACTAAGACACCAGGAGAAAAACTAATCTAAAAATAAGATACCAAGAGGAGAGATATTTATTATAAAATAACGTATTTTGAATAATGCGTTCATTGTTTGAAAAGAGACTATATATTTTTATCTATTTTACTATATTCGAACGAAAGTACCTATACCTAGTTTTCGATTTTGAAGCCAGGATGTTCAAATGTAAAAACATCTTATAAACTTTCATTTCATGCACTATTTTGAAGACATTTTATACAAAAAATTTATTTTCATAAACAATAAAAATATAGGTATCATGTTAATTATCAAATATCATTGAGAGTTATATTATAAACCATAGGTAATTAAAATCTTAAGAATAATTGTATGATATGAAATTGTTTGCGTATTCCTAAAATTAGGTACATAAAACGAATCCCATTATTTAAATCCTATCAAAAAACATTTTGCTGTAGAGTGAAGAAGTTTGATTATTAACGCATAAATACTGCAAGACATTTTTTATTTATTTTTCTTTAACTAAAAATACATTATCTCTTAAAATGTTTTTTTATCGCCTTTGAAAATGTCCGGTGCCGTTTAACTTTGTTTAAAAAAAAACTTGAATACACGGACGATATTTACTTTATACGTTTTAAGGCATTTACTACTTTTTGGATATTTATAGTCTACCGATCGACTTGATATTTCGCAACTGTTCCTGTGTCCAGGTGTTGTAGACACATTTTTAGACATACTTTAACACCGATCGCCTACAGGCCCGATCGCAAAGTTCATCATTCGTTCTCGAATTACTCTTTATTGAGTAAACATTTTGTCATTTTGTTGCCGTAAGCTTAATCATCCTTTTGATCAAATATACAAAAATAAAGCCTAAGGTTAAATACATGTGTTATTATAACCACATTCAAGTCCAAAAGAAATGGAATTCAAGCGAACTAAATACAATGGTGGGGTTAAAAGTGATTATATGTTTGGAGGTGAAGAATCTAAACACACCTTGCGGTAGGAGCTGAAGTAAGGTAACAAATCGCTATAAATAAATTTAATTTAATTAGAATCAATGGGAAAAAGGTTTGAATTATCAGTTCCTTTTATGCGGGACGAATAATTGATCTAATTTAAAATTTTCCAGAAAAAGCTGCATCTGTTCGCGAAAAGATAGCACTAAAAATAGTTGCACAATTTATTAACTAATTGAAGGCAATCTACAGCGCCTCAAGCAGTTTATTGACTTGAGGAGCAAAAAGTCCGGTAAAAGCGATGGCTTATCTGTGGTCCAGATAGCTGCCTTCGCTTTAAAGGATTTTTAGTATAGTTTATTATAAATTTAACATTTACCTTCTCTTTCATGTGGTCCTCCTATGTCGTACACTTTTGATAGGCGCAATGTTATTATTTTCTTTATATTTAGTTTCGCGATTAAGTCACTGCAGTTTCTTTGATATCAATCTTATTCGTTCTAATAAAACTCCTTTGAAATTCTACCGCGATCCACTTAGATAAAAAATGCGTGCCACTAATCAATCATGCGAAAAGCAAAAAATTTATGTAAATTATCTTTTTCACTATATCTATTTATTAAAGAGTTGAAACGATGCCGATTCTCAAAAAAATACAAATGAATTCAAATTGAAAGCTTTACTAAATATTTAAGTCCCGTTTGTAGCCACCGCTCAATAATTTATGTTTCTATTAAAACTTAATAACATTTAGTTACGCAGATTGATTGACTGAGGTAATTTAGCGATTGCATGCCGCACAAAGGAGCTGCATCCATTTGAAACACATAAGCTTCCAAAACATCAGTCCAAGTCCAATCCCAAGGAAATCCACGAACTAGCCTGCACGCTCTTCACAAAAATTGCGCGTATGTCTTAACCCCGTGACCGTATCTGAAGATAGCAAGTTGCGAACTGTCTTCACTGAGCGCGATAGAGCTAGAGACGGAGTCCCAAGACCGGAGACAAGTTCGCCTCACCAAGACGCCGGTGCTGGACTTATCTCCAATTGCCGAGATCGAGCTACTAAGCCGGAGCAGCCACCAGGCCAGTGGCCAGTGCAGCAGTCCGATCGCGGCTGAAACGGCCATCCAGACGGAGAACATTTCTCAGAGTCCTTATCCTAAATTGAATGATCGGTATTTCCAAAAGGATAGAAGAACTTCCTTTGTAACTACACATCTATGTGAAGTTTTATCAACACGATCAACATGCAACTCTTTGGTTTTTGCGTATATTCGACAAGAGAGGATCATCTGCCTAATCAATACATCTATGTATCTATCCCTCGATTTACACAATTTCGCTTTTACACAGTTTTCAAAAATAACAAATTAAAAGAAAAAACTAGCCAAAATTAACATTTTCGTTGCATGCATGTTTACGGATTACTTTAGTAAGTTCTGCCGATCATAAATTGTTGTCCAATTTATCAACCATCAAACAACAATTGCATCCTATCGAGTGGTGAAAGGAAAGAGAAAATGAAAGTTGGAAACATTTTTTACAGATTTTATATTTCTCGTATGTATAAAATAAATTGTATACCTTATTTTTATTTTATTTTACGACAACATAGAAGACTGGATTATGTACAATTTAATTTATTTTCGATTTGCACTGTTTTACGTATAATAGTCCTCGGTTTACGCGGAACCGATCGTCAGTAAAAATCGGAGGATAGGTGTACTAACTTTAACTTCGAATTAAGGAAAACAAAATATGTATCACAACGATGTTTTACAATTTATTTTCTTATTGTAAGTATATTAAAAAATCATTTGATCGCTTTGTGGTCTTGACGACCAAGTCTTTTTAATTTGGTGCTTTCTCAAAATAGGATTTAGAATGTCTATTTTCGTAATTTGGAAAAAAATGTCTTTATTTTTGTACATATAGTTTCCAATAGTATTACCTTTTAGGGTAAAGTCCTTGCAGATTTTTACTTTGATCCGACAAAAATCAGTAAAGTTATGCGTCCAGCAGAAGTATAATGACCAATGAAACTTTAAACGCGTTTTTCTCAGAAGTACATTTCCAAAATTGGTGACTAAATTATCTGTAATATTATATGTACATGTAGGGGATCGGTCAATCCCTTTTCATCAGAACAAAAATTGCTTGAAAAGCTTTACCGGCCGCGGGTAGTTCATTTGGTTAGAGCAGCAAAGAGCCCGTTCTAAGGTTGCAGGTTCGAGCCCTATGCTCTAGTTAAAGTCTCTGCTTTTTCGAGCAATTCCCAACATATACATACATATATATATATATATATATATATATATACTATATGTATTATATAGGTATTACAATACTGTGCAATATGCTTCAATTACTGTGCAATTACTTCAATTTAAAAAAAACGCAAAAGTTTAATAACTACCTCGTTAATCAAACCTTGGTTCACTTTTATATTATAACTAGTGGTCCCGGGCAAAGGTTGTCCTGCCACAGACCACCTTCTATGTAGACAGCATTTAAATCAGCATTGAAAACTTTGAATGCCTATTTTGTCGATATATTTCACATTATTTTCATTAAATTCATGAAAACCAAAGATACAAATGTTCAAAATGAATTTACGTGCTGTGTACTTAGTATTGTCGTATAATCTCTCTATTAATTTAAAATTATATTTAATTATTAAAGTGAAGTGAAGAAGAAAGTGAACAAATAAACATATAATCCAGAAAATGTGAAATATTTTGAAATGCTTTGACCGACTTTTTTGAAATATTTTAATATGATTATAAAATGAGCTATATTGTCAGTTATGCGAATACCTTGCCGCATCGTAGATTACCAAATTGGTATAAAATACATATGGACTCCATTAAATTTGAACAAACAAATATGCCAAAAGGAACATATTCTATGGGAATATTTGAACGAACATTGAAACTCTGAATACACAAATTTCTAAGATAGGATTTTTGTTTGTACTGTTTTTACTAACTGAAAATGGGCACTTGCTTTAGACGAAAAAGTGTGCTTTTTATTCAAACAGTCGTTATTTTGTTTTAATTTCGTTCCTCTGTATAACATTGAGATTGAATTTAACAGTTTTCAGGTAAACGTTAATATCATCCTGCAGTTCAATGAGTGTGTACCTTAAGAAAACATTTTCTATTAGATTTGTTGCAACTTAATTAATTATCAAAACAGAAAAGTGGAGTTTCTTAAACGTTGTTTTTTTTAAGTACGATCTTTAAAAACGAGAATTTTTAAGAAATACTGTGGAATTACTTCTGATTTGGACAAAACGGTAAGTTATCAAGCATACATAAGGGTAATTTTCTTTAAGTGTAGCTCTTTTTCTTAAAATTTGATTGATTTTAATGTTATTAATGACGTTATAAGAGGCGTTTTGTTTTTATATAAATTAGTAAATTGGTTTTTTTTCTGATAAACTTTAAGAAACACGCTTTTTTTTCCTATCTTAGACTTCGTGTTCACATTTTTGGTAATCAAGGATAGCGAAATTCCATAAATATTATACTTAATTTTAAAAAACTGATCCGAATTAATAAAGTCGGAAATATTAAAAATACATCTTTCAAGAACAAAAGGATTTCGCAAGAAACTGATCGACATAGTGTTTCCTATCCCAACACCCTGTATATCTAGCTAATGTTTAGTCATTTGTACAAACAGAAAAACAGATAGACAAAATTTTTAAAAATGGTATTTTTAGCCTTTTTACATTACCCCCAATCAGTTTTCGGTAAATATTTTCTATATAGAGAAACGTCGTTTCTACAGTTTTATTTTTATTGATTTATTAAAGTGGAAATTGCTTATTTTGGGTTTATAGCTTTTAATTTTTTAAATGTCTTTTAATTGTCTCTGCATTTTATGTCATAATTTGAGAAACTTTTTTTTTTCTTTTTTGTTGTGGAAACACCTTTGAAATTATAAAAAGTATAAATTTTAATTTGGTTCGTTTGTAAATCCGTTTAAAAAATAAAAACTGTTTCAAGCAGCATTCAATCTATCCATATAATTACCACCAGTGAAAATAATAACTGCTTAGAAAAGACCCCGCATTTAGCCCAGAAGTATGCAAGTGTGACGTAAACCAGCATCTCTCCAGAAATCACAGATGATTGAAAAACGTCAACCAGTTGTCAGAGTTCTCTGCACGTAGAAATGCTGATAAATTTATTCGCGACTCAGCGATGGTTTTTAATAGTGCAAGTGAGTTGATTGCGTGTCGACGGATCTGCTGCGCGGTGACACCTGTAAATAATAATCCACCTCATCTCGTGTGAGTGATCGATAGATGTGGACCAAGAACTTTTCAACTAAAAATTTCAAGTGCGGGCTATGTCGCAAAGGGTTTTTTTTGAAAATTCCGAGATTGTTTTGCGCTGGCTATTCTAATTAAATCATGAAAATTCCCTACCTGTCTGTGCTAATTTTAATTATTTTCTTAACGTCGAGTCATTCGGGTGTTCCACTCAGCAGATACGAGCAGATCAAGTACAAAAATGCTGCAGAGTCCCAGGACATGGGGCTGTACGACGCTAATGACAAAGTGATTTCTCTCACTTATCAAAACCTGAAGAGCCGCGTCTACAATCAGAATTATGCCACGCTTTTGGAGTTCTACAACTCCTTCTGCGGGCACTGTAGACGTTTCGCCCCCCGGTATAAACAACTGGCGGAAAACTTGTGGCCCTGGCGAGACGTTTTGAAGGTGATGGCAATCGACTGTGCTACCGACGAAAACAACGATATTTGCAGGGAGTACGAAATTATGGGCTACCCTACGGTTCGTTACTATGGTCCCAGGCAAAAGGAAAGCAAAGAAAACTTGGGGCTGGCTATCACAACCCAAGATATTGACCAGATCAAGAATACTCTGATCGGACTCTTGATGAACGATTCGAGCACGGTAACCGTGGCCAACGCCGCTGAAATAAAACCCATCTTCCAACAACTACCTGATGTTGAGTTTATCGTGCTTATCTACGAGCCAGAAAACCTGACCCTCGTTGAGGAGCTGAAGCTCGATTTTAATCGGTTCCACCAAGTAGAAATCCGTCGGGCATCCCCAGAATTTGCACACGAGATTCAGATGGGAAATCAGCTCCCCATGGTGGCGATAGACGCAAACCGAAATCATATAAACTTCCCGAATATAAGCACAACATACGTTGGCTATAAGAACGAAATTAACAAATTTATTAAAGAGAAGGGCTTCCAACAAAAGGGTGAACCTGTAGATAAATTAGATACTCTGGATACCCACAACAAGGCCATTGAGGAGCAAGGAAAAATAATTCTAGAAGTTGTAGCAAGGAACATTCCAACTATTTACCAAGCGGACCTGGAAAATGCGCTCCGCTTTAGTATCTTCACAGAACTACCCAAATTTACTGAATTGACTGGCGAACGATTGCTAGCCTTGCAGAAGTATATCGGAGTGGTGCGAAGATACAATCCTCTGGGGGAGAGAGGACAACATCTACTGGATAAGATCGAGGAGTATGTCCTGGTGCACAATCAGAGCATCTCGGGCAAGGCCATCGAAAACAAACTGAAGGAACTCAAGGAAATGTACACGCCAATGTTTTCCTCCGACCACTGGGTCGGTTGTCTTCCATCGAAGCCGGGTCTGCGGGGCTACACTTGCGGTCTCTGGCAACTCTTCCATTATATGACTGTTCAGGCAGCTGAGACGGACAAGTCTACTAACCCACTGGAAGTCCTCCAGGCAATGTATGGATACGTGAAATACTTTTTCGGATGCTCTGAATGTGCTAATCATTTTGTGGTAAGCTTAATCACTTATACATTATATAATTAAAAAACTTCGAATAGTAAAAAATTGCGCAATATTGGAAATAGGTTCAGATGTTGAAAATTAGACATACCAAGAATTATTTTTCCATGAGCGCGCTCATTTATGCTGATTTTCTTAAGAAAGCTAAGTTTCGGCGAATGGAAATTTCCCAAATTGCACTCAGAACGATCATCGTTTATAATCTTATTGTAATATGGGGTATAATCTTATTACTATATTTTTTCAACTCCTGCTCTCCCCGTCTAGCCATAACAAACGAAAAATGCATATGTTATTGGATATTTTTCACACTCGATAAATTAGTAGTTCATTTCGAGTTGCTTGGAATTTTCGACAATCTTCCCGCCTGGGCTTTGCCGGACTGAGCTAATCAAAAATTTATAATTTCTGAGTGTACCAATAAAATTATCAAAGTAAGTGATAGGCCACTGTAGAAAACTATCTGTCGTGTATAAGTTTTGCATTCATGGGAAAAAACTCAATTGTAACCGCGTTATCTTTCATTATCTCAAACTGATTTTCTCCATCTCCTTTCAAGTTTAAACAGCTGTGGCTACGACATGGGATTTAAAAGAAATGCAGCTAGACGAAACGGTTGCTAAATTTTTAAAGTTTCAGTTTTAAGTAAAAAAATAATGAGGAATTTAATAAACAAAGTATACTGACTCAATTTTGCAATAAGTAAGCATTTTCACATTTGCAATTCATTTATTTTGGGGCTTAAAGTTAGTTCAAGATCCGATGTTGTTGGAACAATACGAACATTTTCAATAGTTGTACCTTCTTTGTCGAACATTTGTGGTCACCCTCACAATTGTTAGTACAGTTTGTTGACGTAAACTGGGTTTTTACTTTTAGGTTTCAGGCGTGTCATAAGTAGTCTTTAAAACCCCCTTTGTACTGCTTTTTAAAAAATACTTATAACTTTAAATTTTCAATCTATTATAGCAGTTTAGAAATCAGTGAACCTAAAAATTCCTTAGTTCCTATAGTCATGGAAATGCCTTGGAAATTGAAATTTTCATGTGCAATATTGAGTCCGTCACTTTTATTAGATATATGGGTCAATATTTGATAATTGGCCAAAACAGGTCCCCATAACTATTTTGTAATTTTAATGTAATATTTAAACTTAATAGTATTTTCATAATGTAGTGCAATACTTTGTTTACATATCCAAACACTTTGGTGAGTATATGTTTGGTTTTCATATAGTAAAAATAAACAAAAAGTGCTAGATGTCATATTTCCTGTCGGTGGAATTTTCCTTTTTGGTGACATTTTTTAATAATAACATGGAGAATTAAAAATAAATTATAAAAGCTTGATTACATTCACATTGTATGCACATTAATCTAAAACTGTTCAATATTTTATTTAAGATAATATGATATTAAACTAAAAAAAAATCATAAAAAATCTAAGCGAATGGTCACGGCGTCATTAGGCTGCCGAAATTTAAATTTGAATTTACCGCGTTTTATAATGTCGCGGACAACGAATGAGCGCATTCCAAATGGACGCGGTGTCCATGTTTGTGATTGGTGAGAAGAGAGACGCGGTGTCGGCCGTTGCTTCGGCGTTGCAAACTGATTATGGCATGTGCGTGCGTATAGTTGATACACTTTGTCATTTACCTGTGAGGCAATTAGGAGGTGAATCGTAAGTAAATTATTCTGCTTTTTGTAATAAACTTTCACGAATTAAGATATAATTCGTATCACCTGATGATTTTGCTGTTATATTAGTTATTAGAATGTATGAGAAATATAATGTGCATTTTTGTCATTTTCCTGTGGTCATTCTCCTGTTATTTTCTTGACAGGAAAATGACTCCGTGGCAGGAAAATGACAACACAAGGTAAGTAATGTTATTAATTTATTGTAATTTTGTTTCAGTGTGCAATAATTATGGCTCCAAAGAAAAAAACCCGAGAAGAAGTGTTAGAAAGAAAGCGAGAATTGGAGAAAATGAGATACCAACGAATTAAGAACGATAATGAAGAAAGAAACGCATTGAAACAAAAGAAGAAAGAATACTATTTAAAAAGAAAAGCGGAGGGTAAAATTAAAAACATTGCTGAATTAACTCCTCGGTGTAAAAGAGCCAAAAGAAAAGAGTGGCGAAAAAATACAGCAAAATATAGGGAAAAGAAAAAAAATCTTTGCTCAAAAATCCCTAAAATCGAATAAAGTGTATCGATTTGATAGTTATTATATAGATTTAACTTGGCTCTATTACTTAGACATCAATTATGTATAAAATACGACAAAAAATATATTTTTTTTTTGTAGTCGTTTTCGACCGATTATCAAATATTGACCCATATATCTATTTTATACAAAGCAAGCTATATGTAAATTTTGAATATTATATGAAATATCTTCTGCCAGAAAGAAAGAAAGAATTGCATTGAGGGATAATTTTAAATAGACTGTATGTTTGCGAAAACTTGTTTGAAACGAATGATAGTTTTGAAGGTCGAACAGGTCGCATTCCTCTGAATAAAACGAGGCATTTAGGCTTTGCACTAAGGCGGCGATAGGTGAGGCAGGTGCTTTCACCTCCGAGAAAGCAAAGACCTTGTCAGAACAACTTGTAAAACTGCTGGTGACCGAGAAACATTTGTTTGTAAAAGAATACGTCACCTTCCTAGAGAATAAGATCAAAATTATATTTTCTGGTGCAGAATAAATTACCATTTTATCTTAAAATTTGTTATTACATTACGAAGTTGAACTGATTTTTGTAAAATTAATGAATGCTATAACCCTTTAAGATGTTCAGTGCAGCTAGGGCAAGTTCAAATACCTTTCTTTGTCTGGGGGTTTGTTTATTAAACACTAAAATTAACATAATTTTTGGATTGTTTTCTAATAAAGAAGAATGATCTTTCCTATAAAGCGAGTTTAAATGCAAAATTCTCTTTGGAAAAGATAAGAATTCTTTAAGGTTAAACCTTTTCATCGAACGTAGTTTATTATGTTAATTTATTCTCAATGTGATTTGTTAGACAGTTTATCATAAAAATGTTTAATACATTTTTATGAAGTTTGTTTCGTTTTATTGCCAACATTCTCCAAACGTTCTTAACTATGTAGTTATTAAAATCTATTGAAGAGGAATTATTTTCAAGCATTAATGAAATAATCTGATAGTGGCTCGCTTAACAGAATTCATATAGCAATTAGAAAATAAGTAGGAAGCAAAATCCAAACTACTGCTACCTGGGTAAATTATTAAAATCGGTTCAGTTATTTTTAAACTTAAACTTAAGCGAGTAATACTAGTTATTAAAATAGAATAATTGAAAATATATGCAACCAATTATTTAAAATGGCATAGGTATTTATCGGTTTTTCATGCAATCATTCGTCAATTACTGTAACAATTGGCGTTTAAAGAAACTCAGCATTTATTTTTGCACGTTAAAATTTCGCAAGGGGTGGTGGGAAATGCGAGCATGCAAACGCGTTTCATTAATTTCTCTGTTGTAGGAGATCTTTGCTTAACATTAACTTTAAATATTTTATTCTAAGCAATTTGTCATGCGTTGTGTCTTTTGGATTTATCTAGGATAAGCTAATTTTCACTTGCCATTCGTCAGAGTCTTATGAGCTCTTTAAGAAAGGCAAAATTGAAAATATTTATTGTTTTTCAATAAGTTATTATAATATCAGAGTTAGATCGAAGATCGCATCCTGTTGCATTCTTCAAAAATCTAGTCATCAACAAACATCCTAATTTTAAAAATAATGTAAACAAAAAATCAATTTCTCGCTTAATTCGCGAATAAATGAAACTAGTAATTCCCATTTTTTTTCTATTTTAAATCCCCGACTTTTAATTCCAGTTTAAACGCATACAAATTTAATGAAAACTAATATTAGAAGATTAGGTAAGAATTTTTTTATTATTTTTATATAATAATTTATGTTAAAACAAATGCAATGCCTGACAGGTTTTAATTAAAATTCAAGATGAAGATTTTATGTTATGTGTTTGAAATTATAGATATAAAAGACAGATCACGAATTTCTCGTTTAAGTAATTAGAAGAAAATTACTTTTTAAAGTTTGTAAGGTACATGTTTAACCTTTGTTACACAACTTCCATAAAAGAATTAACATTTTAGTTACGCTTGTTTGTTATATCTTGATACTCTCATTATAAATCCACCGGCTTTAGAGTAGAATTGAATATCACATTGTAAAAAAGGTTAATTTAAGATTAAAAATACTGATGCGCATCGAGCTAACTTAAAATCATTACGATTTACTCCTACTTATAATAATTTTTTACATTTTAATTTGTAGCTTTTAGGTTGGTTAATATTTTTGGAAAAAAATATTTTCTTTTCCTTATCTCAGTTAAATTTATTGTAAATCCCAAAAAACTGCAAACGTTCGTTCAAATTAAAGTTCCTGCAAAACTATCAAAATTATCATTAGAATTTAAAAAATAAACTAAATAACACCTAGGAAAGAGTAATTTAAGAAATTTTACATCTATATGAATTTATTCAAGTATATTTTATCACTAATTTTGATAATTTTTTTTTTTCAACATTGCGATCTCCTAATAATAAAATGATCTGATGAATTTCCGAAATAGCTAATTTCAAATTATGTTATTAATTGTAAAAGTTAAAATAGTTGGATTAAATGGTTAAAAACAATATTTAAAAGTCTAATAAAAATGGTACTGACGACTTCGATCAGCTTTTTAAATCCTTTAGGGGTCTTATATACTAGGTAGCAGCTGTGAGATTTCAAAGTTATTATTTCATAAGCCTTAAATAATGTTTTTTTTTCACTTTTTCGTGAACACTAGGGAATTTGAACCAATTTTCGAGTGAAATGCTTAAATTATTAATCATTAGAGTTCTAAGGTCTTAAACAATCCTTAGACTTTTAACGAAAAATTCAAGAAAATAATTAATTCGATAATAGTTAACTTTTTATATAGTACAGGAAGGTAAATAATTTTAAAATTTGATTTTTCCCATCAGTCTGATATGAGATATTAAAAAAGCGAAAACAGAAAAATTGTAAATTTTGCAACGTAACAACATGTTTAAGACCATTTTAAGTAGATAGCCCTACATTAAGCAGAGGTTTCGTCAAGGCGATGCACTCAATTTGCCAATTTAAGAGTTTTATATGACGCTGTTTTTTCGATCAGAATGGGTCTATAACCTTAATTGGAACTATATCCGGCTTTTCTATTCTGCTTACTTGTTCGCTGAACGATGCTGACAAAGTTTCTTAAGTTTTGCGTTGCAAAGATAATCTCCTAAAAATATGAATTTTGTAATCTCGAAATACTCCTGCTACAAAACAAAGTCATTTACTATAACAAAAAAATTAAAATTATTATCAACGATTAAATACATCTGTCAATAAATAGACTTCATTTGGAGGAAACAAAATTATTATCAGGCATCAATACAAATTTTATTTACTGCGTTACTTATTCAATTAGTGGGCGCATGCGTTTTCTTATTAAATTTTTATTCTCTTTTCTTTTTGGGATTCCTTACCTAAGTCATAAAAAGTTATTGAGTTTTCTAAGTTCTAAGTGGGAAAATATACCTATGTAAAGTAAGAATTTCCCAACCAAGCTTTTAAGCAAAACTGATTCTTTTTAAATTTTGTAAACGTGTTCAACGCCGCCAACTATAACAATTTTAAATAGAGGAATTTCCGTGAAAATAGGAGTTTTGAACATACTGTAGAAACTGTAGAATGGAATAAGTTTAAGTATATAATAAATCAATAAGCCTACAATTTTGTTTACGATTCCTCTTAAGAACATTTATTGTATTATTAAAAAATCATAAATTACAAATTTGCCATCGTAAGGAAGTTTTTTATGCAACATTTATTTTTATTTACTGATAAAAAAATAATAAAATATGTCTACACAATATAGAAAAGTTTTAGGAAAACATCCGTGAAAATGCGCGAGATTAAATTGTTGAAAGTAAATGTACTATGAACAATTGCCCATAGGAAAGTAAATGAAATTATGCTTAACAAATTTAATGGGCTCGAAATGAATTTTACGTGATTGCAGGTTTCATGTTATAAATTAGAAGAAAAAAATTAACTTATCTCTACACTTTTCGAACTTATCGCAGGGGTTACGATACTCCAGGCATTTTCTTCTCACCGACAAATTTGAATAATGACGAATCGATTGTAATAAATAACTGTGGTTTAGCTTTAGGTAGATGAACTGAATTATGGTCAGGGTTAATTTAAATAGGCCACAAATCTTAAAGTTTTCGCCTATTAGAGATGTTTAGAAATTATATGTGGCCTGTTACATTCATGACAATGTGCTAAAGTAAATCGAGTATTACCTGTTCTTAAAAAGTAAAGAGACTCTGAAACACACATAAACGTTGAAATCAGTAATTTCTTTGAGCGACTGTATACTCGCATATACATACTCTTTCCTTTTCATGGATGCCAGCCAGCGGCAATGAATATTTTAAACTGATTTTGGAAATGAATTTGCCGCTTTCTAGTTAGAATTTTTAGGGATTATTCAGATCGTAATATGAATATTACATGTAAAAAAATCGATATATCGCCGAAGAACATCGACTTTTCAACATATCTTTTAGCCAGAATTAGTTCCGAATTATAAAGGACTGTTTTAGTATTTTTATTAATTGTCTGTTTTTTGCAGGAAATGGCAGCTCGCAGAAAAATCTGGAGTACCCCTAGCAAAGATGAGGCTGTTTTATGGCTGTGGTCTGCACACAATGAAGTTAATAATCGCTTGGCGGGAGATGAAACAGAGGATCCAATGTTTCCTAAAGTTCAATTTCCTCCGAAAGAGGTTTGCAAGGACTGCTACCGTGAGACCCCAAATACGGCAATAACAATTAACGAAATTAATTGGGACAAAATTGAAGTGCTCACTTTCCTTAAGCGGATTTATAATTCGCACAATGTCAGTAGATATGGAGTAGAGAACGACGGAGCGCCACCGAGTAAAGAGAGCCTTCAGGACAGGCGAATCCTTGCGAACGTCTTCTCGGAGATGGACATGAGGATGGGAATTTTGCTGTACGTTTTTTGCATTGGGATGATGGTCATTGCTGTGAAACTATTTTTATACAAAGGCTATCGAAAAAAGATTTACACCCACGACTTCCTGGGGAAAGTGTAATTTACAATTTTTTTCTTTCTCTATTAACTTTATAAAGTCCCAGTAGGTAATGTAATATGATTTCAAAGTTGATTTTTGTATAGCTGTATAGTGCGTCTACATATTAAACATTCCTAAAATAAAGAATAAGTATGACTACAATTGAACTTTTACTCAAAGAACTACTTTATTTGTCTTTCCTCAATCTATATTTGTAATAATAAAAAAGAAAACAATTTTAAATTTGGAAAACCGAACTGATTCTGTATATTGGGTCCTAACGTCGCGAATATATGTATTATTTAAGGAGGTAAATTTTGAAATGCGAAATTTATTTATGTACTATATTTGCATTAAAATAACAATACTTACTTAAAACTGCCTTATTTTCGTTAAAATAAAATATTGAAAATGAGTATTATGAGAAGAAGACATGTAAATTGTTTTGGGGAGTCTTATGTAAAAAACGAAATGTTAAAATTTTAAAGTCCTGTGTCTTCGAAAGTAGATGCGCTCGACATATGGCATATTCGATCATTTTAAGTCGAAAAGAATGTTTCTACAAATTTTCGTAGAAATCGAAGAGGCTTCCGGATTCTTGATTTGTTCCGATTTGATTAACGTGCTACTCATCAGATGACGTTGATAGTCATCCGGGAAGCTGTTCGTCTTCTATGCTTTCTCTGACTTTTCTTATTTTTTGGACACAGTAGTAAATGGAACGAAACAAGAAATGTTCGCAGTTTTTTCTTCTTTAAAAAACATAATCCAATGGGGTAACTTCCCATTATTAAATCGAGAGCAGATTTTAATCTTTTTACCTCTTTATTATATTTTAGTTAAGGTTGACAAGATTTACCCCGATCTACACTGAAGATGGGTTCCGCAGAAAACCGTGTACATTTAAATCGAGGAGTATTATAGGTAAAACCGTGCAAATCGATAGCAAACTAAATTGTACATAATTCAGTAATTTATTTCAACGTATTCATTTTATAGATAAGAGAAATATAAAATCCTTAAAATATTTGACCAACATTTTAATTTTTGTAATCATTTTCAAAAATTGTTCCTTATTGGTATATCATTTTCATTACTCGAGAGTACTCAAATCGTTGCTTGATAGTTGGTAAAGAAATACGTAACTATGCATGCCACAAAAATGTTAATATGTACTAGTCTTTTTAACCCTTAACTGGTATCGTCGCGTTCAAATGGACCCCACGGTCCCAGAGTCTAACCGGAGTACCATTTTGTGTCTCTGATGAGCAAGCCTAAGTCCCGGATGCTAACCGAGCTCAGGACAGACAGTTCATCAAAGTGATTACTGCTGTAAACTGTGAGGACTAGGCAATGACACAGGAGGTGCTTGACACTCTCTTCCTCCTCCTCGTTATGGCAACTTCTCCAGAAGTCGTTAGATGGTAAACTGAGCCTTTCGCTATACTTACCTATCAAGAAGTAAGCGGTGATTATCGCTACTACTTCACTAATGGCTTTCCTCCCAAGTGAAATAATCTCGGTTGGCCTGTTTCGGTCAAAAGTTGGCCCAATCTGCTTGGTGGTCTCACACATACTCTCGCGTTTCCACTTCATATCGACCAAGAAATAGATCTGACTATTTTGAAAATTTTGTCGCTTAGAAAGTCTCTGATAAGAGCGTTAGTATTCTAGGCTATTGGGTATTTTACACAGGTTTTATAATAGGTATATCCTTAGTCTTGCGTTGTAATGTAAAATACTGCAATTTAAGGCATGTATTTATAGTGAAAGACAAATAATCCCACCTCTAGGAAGAGTTTTTAATTATATATTAAATATCAGGTAGAGAATTAATTAAATTAATAGTTTTAGGTCAATTGCCGAATATACCAAGAAAGTTTGATTTCAAATGGTAGAGAAGCGGACGTTGTAAGGACGAGTTTAGCAGATTAATTTCCGTTCGCTAAATGTACAGCGATGTTGATTTATATGTTTGATAAAGGAACTCAACTTTTTCAGCACATGAAGTATATTTGGAACTTCGTAGGAAGAGAAAACATTTTAACGCAAGGAAAGAATCGAACCTGCGACCTTCGAAATGATGCTCTGCTGGTCTAACAAACTGAGCTAGTCGTGGCCACTCCGATACTTTGCCGAAAAATGTTTGTTCTGATGAGAAGAGCGATTGACCAATGCCACATACATAGCATTTAATTCGTTTGGTATTGAAATAAGTATTTTTGCTTGTTCAAGTGAACATGTAATTGCAACGGCCGTTTTAGGAGAGATTTGCTCATCCCTGCACAAAATTCATTCTTTTGATGAATGCCCCTTCCCGTTTGCTTCTTCATCCAAGTGTGGTTTGACATCCGAATGTCATGCGTGTTGTTTAAATGTTCAACATTGGCGAGTTATGGAGTAGTTCGGTCGGTGCTGGGAGATATCGTTGGCATTTTATTTCGGTGTTTGCCTAGTGGCTTGTGCAGTTTTATTAACCAGACATAGTGCAATATATTAACTGACTTTATTATCGTGTCATCCATAAATCGTATCCACTGTTACTGAATTCCTGTTAAGGTAAAGCGACTAAATGACCTGGGGATTCGTAACCTGCGGCCCTAACGAGGCCCTCGTTGTGTCAGGTAGGTCAATAGCTCATATTTTGTAAGCAGTAGCACTAGGAGGCGAATGGTAAACAATTTAATCAAGCATTGGTCGCTTGTAATCGCGACCACGGCCTATCTGATATGGATTTCAGATAGGGATGCTTTGGGTGGGCTGGATGATGTCACTCGCCTGATAGGCGCCTCCGGAACATAATCAAGAAGGGGCCAGGGGCAGAAGGGTATAAACGTAGATTGCCCGTCCCATATCAGCTGCCTTGCCTACGGGAAAAAACCGGCGCGTTCTTCTTTCCTCTCTTTCTGCCACAGAAAGATGTGTTTTTGAAGCATTTTTCCATCATTCGGCAGATTTAAATAACTCACTCTCCTAAAGCTGGAAATCTGGTCTTTTACGAAGATTTGATTCAAGGAATAGATTCTTGAGTTGTTTTAATTTACCTCACTAGAAAGCTCTTTAAGCCAACAGAGTTTTCTGCTTGTCGTGTAACTTACAATTATTGTTGGAATTCCCTTGATTTATTTATCACATGATCGAATTTACTGAATTTTTATGCAATTTCATAGCTAAAGAATCCAGGAAAAATAACCACAATCTTTACGTATGAGGAGGTATTAAAGGAACTGCGAAAAATATTTTCCAATTAAAAGATTTTTGTAAAAAATGTATTAGAAATGGCACTCTGTTAAATATTAAAAAAGCATGTTACTGTGAACCTTTAAACTACACACTTTAAAATAATTACATACACCACACGGGAGGTTTGGACGTCCCAACCTTTATGAATGACTGCTGTAAGCCCATAATTGCTAGTTGTAACTTTAATGTTAATTCGAAAATTGGTGATATCCTTAAAGTTGGCCTGCGGTGTTTCACGCTAAGTGTGTAGTTTAAGGGTCTCTTTAAAAGTCTCTAAAAGTCGTCTTGCTAGACCCATCTAAGTTTTTAGAACCCTTTAAAATAAAAAAAACTAAATTTTTATATTATAATTCAATTTTATATATATATATATATATTTGAGTAAGAGTACACTAAATATGGCCAACATGTTAGAGCAAGAAAAGTTGTCACATCGTAATTTTTAGTCGAATCATCATGAAATTCAGGAATTATTATTATTATTATAACTAAGGTAGGATTGGATTGACCTGCGAATTTAATATTTTCAGATAGTGGATATTGAAGTACTTAATCTATGTGCTTATATTAAAAGCGTAACAAAATTTAGAAAGGTAATCGCTATGTTTAATTGTGGTATTTGTGGTTTACAAGGCAAATTTTAATGCAATATTGCAGTTCTACATTTAATCATAGTTTGCTTATCAGTCAGAATAAATAATAAGTTAGAAGGGTCTCTTAATAGATAATTGTGAACATGTAGTGGACAACAGCTGATTTGAATATATCTGCTATTTCTTAAGGTTAACATTAATATTACTACTTTATTTTCTTATTAATGTAAAATACTCAATCATCATTGGTGGAGGGTAACATAAAACTAAATCTTATTAATTAACTGCAGAAATAGTTTCTTTCATCTTCCTCCTTTTTTTGTGAATTAAACTCTTCAAATTAATGTTCATTTTCAAAAATATGTTCTTACTTTCAAGTTTAAATTCATCCTAATTCTCCCAAATTTCCAATTTATTTAGCGAAACGACAGTACCACATGTAACAGGATAAATTATTCAGCAAAAAATAGTATTTCATCTACTCAAACTATTTGTTACCATAGAGAGAATATAAAAATGTTTAATTTTAAAAAAGAACAATAAGTTAGGATTTCTGATTGATAATTATTAATTACACTATTTGTAAAAATCACTGTTTTATCAGTATACATCTGTTTTGATTCTAATCCAATAAATATATCACAAGTGTTTAAAACTCAATAATTTCTCTATAATATCAAGAATCAAGCGCTTTTTTAATGGGTTTAATGAAACTTTTTAAATATTAAAAAAATTTTGAAATAATAGTCGCCTTTATGGCATTTCCTTTGTGCAATTATAATCTAACCAAAAATTAAAAAAGAAGAAAACTTATATAATACCAATTCTTTGATTTAGAAGGAGGACATTTTCGACTGTTTTAAATTTATGCCAAAACGCAGTCTACTGCATTTGTGGACATTTAGTTAAGAAGCAGGTAAAAAAAGGAATATTTGGATTACTAAGCTATTAGATGTAGAGATGCGAGCATTAGTTTTCATCAGCTTGTCTTGCCGTAGGATTTAACATCATTAAATGTCATGGCCACAAAGTTTCAACGACAAACTTTTATTGCGATTAATTTTTTGAAGAGATGTGTAATTGGATTTCAATAGAATCGCCTTCATTTTTCTATTGTTTTTGTACTGAAAATGATTTTTTTTATATTTTTAAAGAATTCAGCTTCTTTTTAAATAAAAGTAACCATTTATTTTAAGGATGCTGCTACATGAAGCCACTGCTGGTACCGGGAGGTCGAGCATTTGTTTGGCCAACTATTCAACGCGTTCAAAGGTGAACAATTTCACTCTGCCTTTATCTTTACTTATTTAAATTTTTAATATTAAACAGAATATCTTTAAACACTATGACTCTCCAAGTCGAGAGTCCATGCGTTTATACGAGCCAAGGTGTTCCAATATCCGTTACTGGAATAGCTCAAGTAAAGATTCAGGGCCAAAATGAAGATATGCTCCTTACAGCTTGTGAACAATTTCTTGGGAAATCGCAGGGTGAAATTCAGCACATAGCTTTGGTAACGCTCGAAGGTCATCAACGAGCCATTATGGGTTCCATGACTGTAGAAGAAATTTACAAAGATCGCAAGAAGTTCAGCAAGCAAGTTTTCGAAGTTGCTTCATCCGATTTGGTTAACATGGGCATTACCGTCGTTTCGTACACCATCAAAGACATTCGTGACGAGGAGGTAAATTTTCACAATGCAACTGAAGTAAGCGATAAAATGAAAATTATTTTGTCCATTATAGCTAACTATTTATAGATATATATTTCTATTTTAATATTCATTCCAAATAGAATTAATTTATTTCTTTGTAAGTAGAAGTTTGTATTGAAGTTTTCTTTTGAATTTTCTCGCTACCTTAAACAAAAAGGGTGATTCCAAGGTACGTTTATTCAAAATTGTTTTATCAAAATTTATATTTTCCGTTCCGTTCAATTGTTTCTCATTGGACTAATTAAATTGCCTATCAGATCTTATTTTGCTTTGTAGAACATAACTTGCGTACAAATTTAACACGGTTTTAATGATAGACATACAAGAGTGGCGCTAATAACATAAAGGTTTTCAGCTTTTTGGGTGAACTGTAATAATTAATCGAATAAAAAAAAGTAGTTTTACATTTAACGAAGTGAGAAACATTGTTAATAGTGTAAATTAATATTTATAACAAAGAATTTTCATCCCATATATAGATATTAACAAGCAAGCGTGTCTGTGATATTTTATTATTGAGTGGAAAGGAGACTCTTTGGCTTTTGGTAGTTTTTCTTTATTTATAAAGAAATTAAAATTGTTTTTAATGTAGTTTCATTTTTGTTTTAAAGTTTATTAAGAAGATATTGCCTCTCTCTCTCTCTCTCTCTCTCTTTTTTTTTCCAATTTTATATATGTATGTGACGACATATTAGGGATGAAATAACAAATATATTTTTTTACTAAAATAAGTAATTTCCTTGGATGAAAATAGTGTCGTTTTATCCTGTGTATGGGGTGAAACTTTTTTAGATATTATTTCAATGACTATACGCTTAATTAAATTGGGACAAGGAACAGACATAATTCCCAATACACATATGGTAATAGTTTATAATTTTATTCCATATTTTCTTCACGATTTTAAACGAGAATAATGATTTTTTGAGTAGTGTTTTCTTCTACACATTTACACTAATTTCATATTATTCAGAATAATTCCATACAGACGTTTACAAGTTGAGTGTCCAGTATTTATTCATTTTCCTATTTTCACAATCTTTCAGATAATAAAATTAACTCATCCATCAGGAATGTCTATTAAACTAATATTTAGGTTTCACCCTTTGTGTGCATTCAATTATAACAAAAACACTTTTAAAAGTTCAATTTAATATTTTTTTATTAAGGGGTTATTCTGGTCTAGATGGGTATTACGCAATTTTTGGCAACTACAAAACAACATTTATTTTATATAATATTATATATATGTTTTGATAGAGTTTCAACTTTGGAGTATGAAGGAATTTTATTATTAACTACTTAAAGATTTTTTTAATATTATAGGAAGAGGCTGTTTTGACACAGAACGCCTCAATTTTCCTCAACCAAATGAAATCATTTGTGTCTTTACCATTCTAACAAATTCTTGTTTATATTTAAGGGCTTTATATTATTTTCAGTATTATATAAATTATAACATAGACTATTTGAAAAGTTACAAAAAATAGTCTTATATAATTTTAGTTGTTTGAATGTGGCTTACATAGAAAAAATCATTGCTTGATTAAGGAAAGCTATTTATTTAGCATTAATTCATTACAGCTTTGCATTACAAACAATTCAAAGGTTTAGATGCAATGGGAAAAGAAGGTTATATGTATATATATATAATTTTTTAAAAGATTTGTTGATGTTATTATACTACATCCAAAAAATTAAAATGTGTTTAATACTTAAAGCTTATTTTTAATATGAATGAGAAAATAAATTTTTTGAATTGTATGATTGAAATGTATATGTATTTAATAAGCTTCGTTTTAACTTGAAAAATTCGCAAGAAACATGCATACTTTTCAAGTTGCGGTAAAAGTCGAGTTAAGAAAATTTTACTTGAAATTCTGGTGCCGCTATTTTAGAATAAAAAGAAAAAAACAATATGTAGAATAAATATAAACTGATTTTATTTTACTACATTCTTGTAAATAATCGTAATTTCTGCGGCAGCGCCATTGTAGCGTTTTATCTAGATTCCCGTGGAAATTCAAAATTGGCGTTATTTTTTGAACACACCTCGTACATATCTCTTAGACCAGGCACTATTTTTAAGCTTTTGAATTTAGTAATATGAATTTATATTATAGGCTAAATACTTCTTCATATTTTAGCAATTGTACCTAAGAGAGCAAAATGTTGAAATATTTAAAATGTAAAAATTCAAAAATTATGGTTTCAAAAACTCTAAACGAGAATACCCCAAAGGTTTATAATAAGGATTAAGCATGTTGTTCTTTTTCTGTGTGTTATTTGCTTAAATTCTGGTGTGCACTTAATTTATCTTCAGGATCGTACAATTTCCAGGTGATGTGTTATTAGAAGTAAACTGTCGCTTGTAGAATTGACCAATTCGTGCCGCATGCAGTAGGCATAATTTCATATTAATGGTGGTAAATTAGAAAACAGTCCTTTTTATGATTTCTTTTTGTTAAAATTGATGGTAAAACTTCAGAATAAGGTATGGAAAATTCATAAAATTTTAAATTTTCTAGGGATATCTGAAATCGTTAGGAATGGCTAGGACTGCAGAAGTTAAACGTGACGCTAGAATTGGTGAGGCAGAAGCACGTGCAGATGCCCAGATTAAGGAGGCTATAGCCGAGGAGCAGCGCATGGCGTCTAGGTTCCTGAATGACACCGAGATTGCTAAAGCGCAACGAGATTTTGAATTGAAGAAAGCTGTGTACGATGTTGAGGTTCAAACTAAGAAGGCTGAAGCTGAGATGGCTTATGAATTGCAAGCTGCTAAAACTAAGCAGCGGATTAAGGAGGAACAAATGCAGGTTAAAGTTGTTGAAAGAACACAGGAAATCGCAGTTCAGGAACAAGAAATTGCCCGTCGCGAAAAAGAATTGGAGGCAACTGTTCGCCGTCCTGCGGAGGCGGAAAAGTTCCGTCTCGAAAAAATTGCTGAAGCCAATAAATTCCGTGTAGTTCTTGAAGCAGAAGCCGAAGCCGAATCGGTACGTTTCATATAAAATATAGTTAAAATTTTTAATTTATATCTTTTTAAATAGATTAAAATTCGTGGCGAAGCTGAAGCATTTGCAATTGCGGCTAAAGCAAAGGCGGAAGCTGAACAGATGTCGAAAAAAGCTGAAGCCTGGAGGGAGTACCGTGAGGCTGCTATGGTTGAAATGCTTTTAGATACTTTACCAAAGGTGAATTGAGAAACACAATATTGGGTTCTGTCATTTACATAAATATTTTTACTCACTTTTTTACAGGTTGCCGCTGAGGTAGCAGCACCGCTTTCACAAGCAAAGAAAATAACGATGGTATCTACAGGAAGCGGAGAAGTTGGTGCTGCTAAACTTACTGGAGAAGTTTTACAAATTGTTAATAAAGTACCCGAGCTTGTTAAGTCAATCACTGGCGTGGACATTTCAAGGGTAGGTCCCAATTCCAAGTATATATAAGCTGTATCTATTAAAGAAGTAAGCTACAAATATTCATTGACTATGCTGGACAGTCTTTTCTATTTTTTCAACATATAGCTCCACTAGCTTAGATTTTTCTACGGAAACATAAAAATTAGTGCATTTATTGTATAATTAAAATAGAGTTAGAAGCTAAACATGTAAGTTACAATAGTTTTCCAATATAAAAACAATTAGTTGCAATTACATTATGTTAAATTTTCGATTCCTATTATTAATTAATTAATTTTTTAACATAACTTCGTAAATAAAACAATTTTGCCTCCAACTTGTAATCGTCGCCGTTAACGTTCGATTTTATGTAGTTATACTAATATAAAAATTAGATTGATCGAAATTCATTCATTGTACTATCATTTTTTGTTCAAACGAATTAAAATATATTGCTTTGAGAATAGTCTTTAAGCGCATGTGCTTACAAATTAAAATTAGGGTATCTGAATATACTTTAAATATTTTATATACTTTCCGCGATAGTGTTATAGTTTTGTATAATTAGAATAACGCTTTAAATTTCGAATTCTAAGTATAATTGTCCTTGGTATCATTTCTAAATGTAGTGAATTTAGAGTTTACAACTTTAGTACTTTGTATCGTGTGTATTCCTTACAAAATGGCTCTTCTTAATAATCTTTATAATCTCGTTTAACACAATATTTATAAGTAACGGTTTTTAAGAAGGTTAAAACATTGTCTTTCTTAACTATAAATTTCGAAAACTGGGTTGTACCTGGGCAACCCATCGTTGGTCTTATTATTTACCAGGAATCCAGAAATCTTAAGAAGTCTTTGCGCTTCTATTGGTTAGTCGTTTCATGAGATTAGCTTTAACAAATTAAGTTGTAACATTTGGTTTCATTTATTATAATCGTAATGTTTACCTGGAAAATAAGTCAACTAATTTGATTTTAAAAATGGCGATTTCTAATGATAAATACGATAACAAGTTTTTGGTTGAATGAAGCGAATATTGTTTGGTTTACTTCCATAGGTTAACATTAAATATTTATTTTGATTTGTTTGAATGTTTGTACTACAAATTTTCTTTTTTCTGTTTTATTTCAGTCCGTTCATGCTGGCTAAGCCTTTTACAAGCAAAATTCTCCCACAAGAAATAAATCCAATTTCGTTTTATGTTTAATAGTTGAACTTGTTTAAATACGCATTGCTTGTTTTAAGTGTACGGTGTTATAGTAAAGTAAATTCAAAAATATTCCCTGTGTTTTATGGTGAAGTAAATTTAAAGCATTTATATACTCTTTCTGCTATTCTAAAAAAAATATTTCGATGAATCTTATAGGTATATTTACAAAAACCAAAAATGAAAGAACAAAAAGAAAACGTATACATAATATATTTACACAAGATGAGTTTGACAAATCTAAAAACATAAAATTGTATTCAAATATTGTGTGTTCAGAAATATACATTCTATTCTGCCGCTAAGTGTGCATTTTTAAATCTTTAGAGTGCGTGAGTTTTGTAACATTAAAATATTCTGAATAGAAATGATATTATGAAAATATTACATTTAGTTTTGTATCTTATCTCTTTTTGATGTTGTTACTTCAATTGTTTTCAAGTTTCTTTGTCAATAAAAGCCAAAAGAAATCCACAATTGTTTTAAATATACGTACATATAATTTTAATTCAGAAAAACCCTAAGGTAGAAGTTATATGCAATCTTAAATAGTTCGGGTTTTAACACGGCCATAATATTATGCATGTTCTCTTTAAGCGCAGATTTTTATATAGACGCAACCAAGATCCTTTACCGCAGTCCCATAAAATAAAATTGAATGCACTTGGTGGCCAATTGAAGTCGCTTAATTTAGAAATTTAACTGTAATTGAACTTTTCACATAAGCTATTGCTTCATGATGAGCAGTGTGATCCATGTCCTGGTGAAACCACATGCCTATTAAATGAGTCTTTCCACACTAGTTCTAAAATGTCCGTTATAATGTATCCATAACTTCAATATTCTTGGAGCCGACATTCCTGGGTTTTTTATCACACTTTTGCATTCAGTAATGTGTAAACGGGCTGGACGAAGGATTCAGGCAATCCAAAGAGCTGCTAGTCTCTTAATATTTATTAATTCAGCTTGGAAAACAGTCTCTTCTGTGATTATTTCTTCCAAGTTCTAGCATTAATTTTCACAGAATGGTCGTCCCAGGATATTTACTATTTGATTCGAATAAAATATTCTTCACTTATAAATATAATTTTTATATATACTCGTAGAGGTAAGTAAAGACAAAAAATACCTTTCATAGACTTCAAAGTCTACAGATTTCAATAACATCAATGTATTCCTTCTTATATTTTATAAAGTGATTCTTTTGCAGACTTTTATACTGCTCAGTTATTAGTCTTGTTGTTCATATTGTACATTTTTCGTTTGATATATTTTTATAAAACTTAAGGGTAGGGGTAGAGATCTTTTTTTACCACAATGATACTAGACTGTTTGTTTTTTAATTTTCTTAAATTCAATTATATATTTTTAAAATCTTATAGAAATACGTAGAGTATGCTTAATGGAATGCATAAAAACTGCACTTACATTTTGTAACAACTACAATTACAAGGTAATTTTTTTGGTTAATTGTGCCTAAGGCAATTAACAAATTGAGCACATTTGTTCGGACGATTATCCACTTATCTGAAATATCCTCCATCTCCACCGTATCCTCCTCCGTTTCCAAAACCATATCCAACTGAACTGGCTGCTGCTCGGGAGTGGCTGAAGCTAGCGCCTAGACCGTTTCCGTAACCACCGCCATATCCGCCCTCGTAGGGATATCCGCCGCCATATCCTCCGTATCCACCGTGTCCTCTAAGAGCTCCAAGTCCTAGGGCACCACCTCCCAGAACTCCAGCGCCGAGGGCTCCGGCCCCAAGGGCACCAGCGCCTAGGGCTCCAATTCCCAGAAGTCCAAGTCCCTTGAGGGCGGCAAGCTTAAGTAAAGCGCGTGATTTCCTAGCGGATGTATTTTCGTGTCCTTGAACCTCATCTACAGGATAAATGCCTGCGTCCGTTTCCCCTTCCACGTACACATCAATTGGGCTCGCGAAACTAAGTGCCAGCACACTTAGAGCTACCAAAACTACTACCGAGATCTTCATTCTTAGAGTTCGTACTAAAATTTTCGCAATACCGTTTTAAGACTGATACTAATCCTAATTCATTTCCCTTTATATATCTCTCGCGAAATCTTGGAAGTTCTAAAATTAACTCTTTGCAACGGCCGCTCAAACATTTCTACTGATGGAGGTTCCGGCTTTGCTTCTCCCTGCTGTAGGCCAAAAAATTTGCACAAAAAATTTACAGTCAACACATGAAGCATAAAAGACGCACCACTTAGCAACAGCGTACATAAGCACCGGCTCCATGTACCAAAATTTTTCAGCCATAAACATGATAATTTATAACATGTATTCAGACAACAGCCCATCGGTCATCTTAAAGCCTAAAGTTCTTGCAGGGAGTAAATGCAAAAATTTCGGCAATTTCTGTTAAGTTCTTGTAAATCCAAAAATACTTCATTCTATCAGTTCTATTTAACTATTAAACAGGTTTAACAAATTTCCTTAGCATGCAAATTATCAAATGTCTTTCCTTTTCTTGTTATATCTTGGCGCGTAGAAACTATAGTTATGCTTTCTTTCGGGAACTATTAATTATTCATTACTTGGCTGAATCAACCCAATTTCGTATTTTTAAAAAAGGTATGTAGGTAAACAAGTATCATGGATACATTTTTTATGTTTTTATATGCTTATAAATGTTCATTCCATCATAAAGTGAACAATCAAAGGAATCCACTTATTCTCCAACTTATGCTAATATATTTTTCTTATATACAATTCTTTACCAATATTACATTTGAAAAAATCGGCCAAGAACTTGTACCTCGCACATGAGACGATTCCGTGCTTGAGTTAATTTTAAAGTTTTCATATTTTGCCACAGCATTTGTTATTTATTAAACGTATTAACTAATGGTTTGATTCAGGCAATTTTTTCAGATATTTTAGATAGTTTAGAAATTAGAGGAGACAAGTAAATACAAGCATCCCTCGAATAGTACGTTTAATTGGTTCTGTGTTATGCGATACTGCGTTTAGTGTTATTCGAGGACTGTCGCAATTTTTAGTCGTGCTTTTTTCCGATTTTCGTTTATTTCAAGTACCATGCTATTTGAAGAATGCCTGTACATATCTCGTTACTGAAAGGTTAAAATTAAAAGGCTTTGAAACATACATATTTTAGTTGCACAGTTTAACTTTCGAGATGTCACACAGGATAAAGGGCTGAATTTAATCAGTTTTATTTAATATTGATAAACATAGACGTAAAATAAAAAATTTTAATTTGTAACCTATTGGAGAAATATTAAAAAAGTGTTTTTATTTTTACTGTTTAATTTTTAATGCCAAATCCTCAATAGTTCATAAATTATGGTCTTTTTAATAGAACTGTAGTTATTGTATAGAGGACACCGAAAATTTAAAGGTATTTTTTCTTAAAACTATAATTTTTTAGCTGACATCGTTGTAATTTAGTTAATGCTTTGTTAAATCGATAAACTGTGTTAGGAATCATAGTCTTAATCAAATATACCAAGATTTTGTTCAGATGACAAATCACTTAAATAAGCAAGAACTTTTTAAAAAATTTTTAAATA
The DNA here is from genome assembly GCA_963969385.1 of Philonicus albiceps. Lineage (NCBI taxonomy): Eukaryota > Metazoa > Arthropoda > Insecta > Diptera > Asilidae > Philonicus > Philonicus albiceps. Next base: position 36,112,366 of record OZ017773.1, read on the forward strand.
TTAACTAGTTCTAATCCATTGGTTTCGAATAATATAGCTGAAATTATCTTATGTATTGTGGTGGACTATTTCTAGTAGGATAGTTGCACCAGTTTGTATTCATATGCAAGATAGTTCAAGTTCCAACATTACCAATCGATTTTGAAATTTCCTTATCATCATTTTGCTCCGGAAACTTCTACTCCTTGTTGGAACACGTCTTTTTGATTCACCCTGTATAGTAATTACAAACAGTTAAGTTAACTGGCAAAATGATATGTATATTGGGTCTTGGGTCTCTTGTCTTTATTCATTTTATGGAAGGAATAGAACCAATGGAAACCAATGGAATGAATGAAGGAAAGATTCGTAAGGAATATAATTCCGTCTAATATTTACAGATCATAATCTAAAAGGCAGTTTATATTGCTGGGAATCCATTTCAGTGTTATCTCAACTATAGTTGTAAGGTAATCAATCATTCTTTTCGAAAATAATTCCTGCATAATTCCATTCTTCCATGTGATGAGGTGTGGAATGATAATATGTTATACAGTAGAATTTAAAAGGAATTAAGACACGATTTTCATTCCCTAATTCATTTTTAATTCTTTTCACAGAAATCGTGTTAAAATGTTGAAAGCAATGCAAAATAGTTCGCACATCCCCTTGTGAAAAAAATAAAAAAGTATTGTCTCTTCTGGGATAAGGAAGAATAACATATTATACTTAATTTTAAACTTATTATACATACTTTATAACAATTAATAGAAAACAACAATTTATAACAAAATTCGTTAAAAACTAAAAATACAAACGAAGCAAAATAGTTCGCCCATATTTGAAATTAAGTTGTCACCACTTCGAAGCGTAACCTTTAGTTCGTTTACCGCTTTAATTCGGGCATATTACTTACTAACTGTTTGGCAATTTTCCGGCTCTATGGAGTTCCATTTTGCATTTGTGAGCACAATTCTTCCATCTTCATGATAGGTTGTTGGTATATCCTTCTCTTCATTTTTTCCCATAAGGACTGAATAGAGCTGGTAGATCTAGAATAGTTGAAGGTCATTTCAGAAGATGAATATTATTTGGAGTTAACCACGCCTTTGTTAGTTCAGCAGAATGGCATGGTGCGCCGTCTTGCTAGAAAATATATTGATCTTCAGGAGATTCCAAAAGAAGAATCGAAGGTAAAAGTTCTTCCTGTAGGATATTTTGATACCACGCAGAGTTGATAATATCGTCAATAAAGTGAAGATGACCATCTACCTGCTACATATCCCTAAGCCACAAATGCAGCCGAGAACATGATAGTTCTTCTTAAATAATATGGTTGAATGGATTGCTTTGGTTTTTGTATGGCCCTTTTGCTTCTGTGACCAAAACACAAATCAAATCTGCACTCGTCACTCCAAATTATGGACTGCAATTGCCTTATTGTCAAATTTTCATGGCTTTACACTGAAGAAGTTTATTTATTAGCATTCTTTTATGTTATTTATATCATATTTTATAGGAGCTATATGCTTTTTTTTTTAAATACTTACAAGTATCGTTAGAATTCTTACCAATCAATTGATTACAAGTTCCGATAATTTATTTTCCACCGATTGCCATTGTTGCTTCACATTTTTTTGATATACGAACATTTAAAGGAAACGCTATAGGATGTCGTCCCGTGTTTACTTTCCTTTTCAATCGCCTTTTATTCTAAATATTTTTATTATATCTCAAATCGTAATCTGCGATATGCTTAAACTTTCGTGTTTATGTGATTTAAAGAATTTTGTTTTAAATGATCAATTATTGTTATTTTTTTATTAATCATTAAAAAGTACATATAACAAGGTTAAAACTGAATATAATATTTCTTCACTATTCTAAATAAGGCAACATTTTATTGTTTTTTCTTACAAGTGCTCATTAAAAGCGAACTATTTTGCATTGAAGTAGTATTGTATGCTTTTATTGACTTTATTGACTATAATGACTACTTCATCATTTATTTGATTTATTTAAATAATAATATCCTTATAATTTTCAAAATATAGCTGTCTTCTGGAACTATTTACTATTACTGGGACAACAAAACAATCTTTTTACAGGACTGAAAGAAAGAAGTGTTGCATTTCCATGACAATGGTTTTTTCCCCAAAAATTAATGGTGTTAAATATTTAAAAATGATTCTAAATGGAAAGGAATGAGTGAATTAAAATCCTGTCTTATATCCTTTTTGATTACTTTCAAATTCCACTCCTTTATTCCAGTTGAACACATGAAGAATTATAATTTTAAACCTCATTATATACAATTACAATTGCATGTAATGCCCATTACAGAAATTAGAATCGGAATGATTAATGCAGTTTACAACTCTGATCTCAACTAAAAAATCTCAATTAAGCCATTAAAATGAACGACTGTATCACAAATTTACATTTAATTGGTTCTATTGTTGTTTTGCTATAGGTTATATCAGAAGTGCTTGAATTGAACACGGAAGAGAATGTCCGGATCACTTAAAAGTTTCACTAAAAATATTTTAAACATTCGGAATTAAAAAAATAACGAATCCATTAAGAAGATACTCCCCGTACTCTATCTCCGCTCTCAAGTATAGTTACACAATCTTCTAGAACAATTTTTGGAGCATTTTTATATGTTTGTAATTTTTTATTGCAGTGAAGTAGATTAATAAAGTGTTCTTGAAGTCTTATGTTCTAGTGTACTTGAAGTATTTAGTAGTCGTGGTTTTCTTTTTAAAATCAAAAGGTTGATACATGTGTTTCGCACAACATTTTTATATAATCGTTGCATAAATAAAACAAGTTTTTATGTTTCGGAATATGCCGCAAAAATATATTAGGAAAATGGGAATTTAACTACATGGGAACTGGACCAACAACGGAAATGATAAGGCTGACAAATTTTTCCTATAGTATGTATAAGAAAGTGCTATTAAATTTAGTCGTAATGTAGTTTTTTTCGCAGATGTCTGAACAGTTCACCTCCGACTACGTTTTATCATTTTTAGCATGAATTTTAGAATACCCAGGATATTTTCTATCATCTTCGAATTGTTTCCTTAAGGCTGAGAAAATGCGACCATTCTCAACCCGGGGGTAAGGAATTTCTATATCATCTTATTTCTATTTTTTTAGTATACTTTTCTGGTAAAGAAGTAGATTTTTTTTTATTTTTCTTATTTATACTCGTACATTTTTAATGCGAATATTTACCATAGAACACACAAAATATTTTTATACATACAACACATACACATAAACTATTTATATCTGAACGCTTTTCAAAAAAACCTTTAATTTGATACCTATATACATGTGTGATATTTTGAGCATGTGTAAAAACAATATACGGAATGAACTGAACCGCCCCCAAGTTTGGTTTTTTGCCATTTTGTATATTCTATGTTACTCTCAGAATTAAAACGAGCATAATGAAACATCATTTGTTAAAATACAATAATTAGTTTAGGAGATTTAAGTGGACACAGAAACGTGCAGGTCAATTACATTAACCTCCCTTTGAAAGCGTCGCAATGGGGTGAAAATACATGTGAAACAACATGACAACATTCAGATTAAAGTGCTTTTAAAAAGTTGCATTTACGAACAGAAGAGCCCTCCTTAAAACCTGTTTCAAAGTCATAAGAAGACCGATTTTTTCCGCAGTCTGGGACCTGTGGTCTAAATAACTCCTCTTCTTATTAGGAGGAAGAACGAACTTAAAAAAACCACAAACAATTCATAGTTTTTAATAAATTAATTTATTTTTATGATTTACTGGTCATCGCAATGTTTATTAATGAAAATTAAGATCAATTTATCCATAGTAGTCGAGACCACCGCCGCCGGCTCCTTGACCACCTCCCTGACCACTTCCGAAACCTGCTCCTTGAGAAAATGACGAAGCTGAGGCCTGAGCAGAAGATCCAGAGATGGCGCCACCGCCACCACCACCGCCACCACCGCCACCGCCACCGCCGCCACCTCCTGGCCGATAGAAGCCTCCAGGGAAGCCGCCGCCACCATGGAACCCACCCCTACGTGGCGATCGCTCTACTCGAATAACGTCGGGTCCTTCGTTCTCAAAATCCACAAAGTCGAAGGAGGCCGGAATCCCATAGGCTGCTGCAGCTAGCGCCACAACGGCGAAACTTAGTAACAATAAACGCATTTTTGCACTCGTGCTAAAATGCTCCGATCAATAGAAATTTGAATTTGTGACTGCACAAAAGTATTCGAGCGTGTTTCTTTTATACTAGATAACATGTTTTCGTATTTTAGATTTTAACGTAACGATTACGTAGACCTGTCCATTCCAGTAAAGCAAATTTTCGAAAAGAAAAAGTAAGAGGCAAGTAGCTGGGGAGGTAGACTATAAGCGCGGGGATTTTTTGGTTACATTAAAATATTTTAAACTAGTTTTCTATAACTCTTTAGTATCTTAAGTTCTGTATTGCTTCTTTAATTAATTATAGTAATTGGTCGGAAGCAATTTCCCGGTGGGGTTTTGTTTTGATTTTTATTTGTTTTGAACGTTTTGTAAACAACGAAAATGCAGGAAAAACCCATAGTTCTTTTTGATTCTTTGATTTTTTTTTCTAATAAATTATAAATTATTGTAGTTTATACTGATTTAACACACATAAACATACATACACACATAATACTTAATTGACAAAAGGTGAAATAAATGATTAGTTCTTTATTATTACCATATAATAAAAATTTAACTTTGCTGATTGGAAGAATAATTTTTTAGTGAATCTGTAAAATGCTTGTCTTTAAAAATTAACAGATAAATTTAAAATCACAGTTAAGTTAAAACATTCATTCATATTTTCGGTTTCATTCAAACATTTATCGAAGGTTAAAAAAATTATATAATAAAAATTTGCAATATTTCTTGAATTACTTTCATTTTTTTAATAGTTTTAGGTATTACTACTATGAAGTATCACTTTAGATGAAATAAATATTTGGAATTATAGAATCGTTTAGAATTAAAAAAAAACACATCTACATGTTTTGTAAAACGAAAAATGAAATCAACATTTTTAATATTGCCACATTTAAAACGTCTGAATGTATTCTTTTTAATATCGTAACCTGGCCAAATTTGAGATTGATTTACTATTTTACAGGAATATGAGAAACGGAACAAATTGTAGAAAGTGAGGTACTTCTTAGCACACGTTAAATAAAACAATAAATTATAAATATGTGTGTAAGCTAAAAATATCATAATAATATTATTATTTTACTTTATTTGTTTATTTCGCTTAATTCAAGCTAAAAAAAAACAAAACGTAATAGAATTAACCTGCACTTTGAGTCTAAGTCTGAATCAGTTTAAGGCATTTCATTTTAATGAGTATTATACGAGGGACAACTGAAAAGTTTTGAGCTTGAATATCTTTATGTGTCACTAATGTCTCGCGCTGCATGTCACTAATTGCGAATACCCTCAAGTAGTATAAAGACCGAGTTTCATGTCATTAGCATCCTTACATTGTTATTTATTAATATAATATAATTACATCACCATACCTGAGTTATCCGCGAATTCTACGAAAGAAGTGCTGTTTTTGCAGGACAATGCGACCGTGCACACTGCAAGAGTTGCAATGTGTGCCTTGGGCGAGCCAGGATTTGAGGGAATCAAACACCCACTATACAGTCCTACAAACCTAGCTCCTAGCTATTATTTCCTATTTTACAATTAAAAAAAAACAACCTCCGAGGCGAAGATTTTCGAGTGACGAAGAAATGAAGCCGGCAGTAGACGAGCAATTATTTGATCACTATGTTAAAAGACCTTTGTCACAAATGTAAGAAGTGCATTGAAGTAGAGGGAGATTACATAGAAAAATAAATTTCTTATACATTTCTATCAGCATTTTTAATATCCTTGGTTCAAACTTTTCAAGCCCCCCCGCTAGTATTTAGCTATTTGATAATTCTGTTTTGTTTTCAGTTCCAGCGCACGGTGCATTGATATATGGCACATTTTGTTCTGGTACGTGATTGTTTTGCTAAAACTATAATTTAATCGTTGGTACTATGTGACAACAATGCAGCCTAATCAAAGAAATTATGAATTGGATATTTTAGGTATATGTTATATGCCACTTTCTAATTGTATTAACTATATGAGCTGTTAATTGGCCGAATCGATTAACTCGACGAGCGAAAAGCAGAGAACCCTAATAATACTACACACGCTTAATTTAAAAACTCACAAAGTATATAACTTTTACGTAAAATTATTAAAATAATTCATTTTCAAAATTAAACGTGTTAAGCACGTATAAAGTCTTTTATTATTACGATTCAGAAATTTTCAAAACTGGAGTTAATCGATTAGACCTGTGAACGGCTCATATATCAATTTTTTAATTCATCAGTATATAGTATATGAACAAAAATGTAAGGCATTGAATCCATTTAATGCACTGTAATCGGTTACAAATATCATGTGCTTTATTTATCGGAAAAATATTCTATCTGTCTGAGTGAAAGCTTAGAACCATCGATAGCGAATTGGTTCCCATGGGTAGCTTTTTATCATTGATCATATGAACCATAACACAATATTTTTTATAGCAAGTAGCTGCTGATCACGCTGATCGCTTTCTATCCATATTTTGTCTAAACTCAGAATTCTAATAGGTTTCGTTTACTGTCCACGTACTACAGATTATTACGTTAAAGAGCAAAATATAGGGGTTGAAAAATACTCCTTTTAACGAAACAAGCATTTAAAACCTTAGGTTTTGGTTTTGATGGTTTTCCGTATAATAATAATAATAATAATAATAATAATAATAATAATAATAATAATAATAATAATAATAATAATAATAATGAAAGTTTTTATTTTGATGCGTTTTACCATATTTAGCACGTGCACATTTTTAACAAAAGGAAGCGGATTTAATGTGCGTGAAGTGAAAATATCGATTAGTTCCAACAATTGCACATAAAGTCAATTTTACAAGACGTAGTAAATGAAAGAACAAAGTAAAGCATTTGTGTAATTCTTCATTCTTTAATATTACTCATATGTTCCGTGAAAGTTCTTTCAAAAAAATTAAAAATGGAAAAGGCATTAGGAGGCTCCACTTTCGGTTTATACAAAAAATTTTTAAATTTCTGTCTTTCCACAAAAACTAAAAACCATTAAATGGAGTCTAAGCCAAATTAACGACTATTTCTTGTTATGATGCAAATTTTTTAAAATCCCCTTTCTCTTGCAGTCGAAGTTTCAGTGTATTACCCTAACTATGTTCCAAGGGTATTCGGACACAAAATAGTGAGAGTGTTTTGTGCTTATAAGGAAGACAGCTTCTAAATTTTTGAACAGTTTGCAAACTGAATATCGCTTTTGTTAGTTAAAAGTCTGAACTTAATATTGAAAAAGGGTAGTAAATAAATAATAGATTTATAATCAGACTGCTTTTCTACGGAATAAACAAATTTCCCCATATGATTTGGTCATGAAAAGTTTTTTTATTTAACAATAACTTACCAGTTCAATAGGGCCAAGTCGTGTTTCGTAATTAATTCTCACATAAATTAAAAAAGATAAAATTCCCCTGTCTGTGAACTGGTTCGAAAAATTGAAGCGTCACGTGATGTTTATAATTCGCTCATGTTTTATTTAAATTGCTAATCGAACTGCTGAACATATAGTTTTTTTTTTTTTTTTTTGCAAAACTGGAATATTTGCGCCGTCTTTCTGATATCACAAATTTTAAAGCAAAAGCATTTATAATTTGTATTAATTCAGAAACTTTTCAAACGATCGTTTTATCATTTAATTCTTAAATTTACAAGAAAAAAAGAATGTTTTGAATTGGCTCAAACGAAAATTGAAGCTATTCCAAATCCAAAGTGAAGATTAGTTAAAGTGATTTAGTAATTAAAAATTAAAGTGCTTTGTTAGTGCAAAGATGTACAAATTGAAACCGTTGTCAATTATGAAATATTTAACAGGGTTGATGAAGCAAAATTCAGTCACTTAAGTAAGTATAACATTTGGTTTTTATTTTTAATAAAACTACAATCACAAGTCGGTTTCCCAAAATTCTTGTTGATTAAGTTTTCTTCAAATTCCCACTTTATTTGAATAGTTTAGAAAAAAATGAACGATACTGTTTTCGCTTTTGTTGTTTCATTTTTATGTTATGTTATATCCCAGGTATGAGTCACATCGTCAGAGAAAGCTCGGTAGTAAATAACGAAAAAAATTATGTTATTGTACATGGTTTTATGTGAAGGGGTGTCGATTTGATTGCTAAGATGAAAAACTCAATCAGACATAGTACAATAAACGTTTTTATAGCGCTACACTTTCAGATTAAGTCGATTTCCGGTTTTGAATACTTATTTTTTACCGCCTAATATTTACTACAATTCTTCATTAACTAAGCGCGCTAAATAATTTATGAATCAAACCCCTTGGGAAAGGAACAGAAAATCGAAATGAAATTTTTCATAACTTAATTTCAGTCCTATTTGATCGGAAGTGTTTGGCACTTCTGAAAGGTGGGTCTGTCTTAAAGTGTTCTTGTACGAAACAGATCATCGTAATGTGTTACGGCTGGACACTCAAATTCTGCCCCTATATTACAGGAGCGAAATTGCACTTTTTCACCCGATTACGGGTGCAAAGTAGGACATTCCAGCCCGCGTGTTTACCACTGTAATTTTTGTGACGGTAATCTTAGACACCAGTTGGACTATCCTACTTTGTTCTCTAGATCGCGTAAAAAAGGGGCCAATTTGATTCCGTAAAACAGAAACAGAATTTCAACTTTTGGCGGTGGTATAGTACAAATTTTTATGTGAAATGTGGGAGCTAAGATAGGACTTCCCAACCAACGTGTTTAATCTTCACACGCGCGTTGAAATGTCTTACTTTTCTCCATAGATGCACAGTGATTCACATCGATTAATTTTAAAGAAACAAGGAAATTAGATGATTACTTTTATAACTGGTTTAGTCCAAGAACTTTATCATTTTGGTCTATTTTTGTAGCTGAAAGTCATTTACTCGTTTTACTTATAAAATTTACAAAATACGAGCAAATAAATTATCCAAAATATTTGAGCCTTGCAGACGAAACCAAGACTTCACAGACGACCAAGACGAATACCAAGACTAAGTCCATTGATGCAAGACCAAGGCCAAGATCAAGTATGCTGGAACCAAGACCAATACCAAGCTATCATAATTTTGATTTTAGTTTTGTTTTGCTGATCATTAGCCTTGGTCTTGCTATCGCAGGTATAGTGTTGGTCTCGATCTCAGTCTTGAATTTTCTGTAAGACTGAAACCAAGACCGATTCTGGTCATCTCTTATTTCTAGTTTTCTGGCTATAGAAAATATACTAAAATAAAATGTTTTTGTTTTCTTTGGATTGTTTTTATAATCTAGGAAAAAAAACTATTTTAAAATAAATTTATTCACGCCCAAAATTTTTTAGCCAGTAGTAAATACTACCAAAAGGCTTGTTTTTTTAACAAGTGCTTGAAACAGTGGCAGTTTATCGTTCACACTTTCATTTGAATCTCTTTAGAAGTTCCTTTGTTGTTTCAGTTACTTTTTAAATAAAATCAATTAATTTAAGATGATGTTAAAATGTAAATCGAATATGCAACTTCATTCGTATTTGTTTTGAAAATTTCAAATTACTCTTCTAACTAGTTAAAACCGCAAGGTAATTAAAATTGTTGCATGAATATCAAAATATTTGATATCTAACACTTCAAAGTTTGCATTTAATTCAGATTGTTATCATTCATAGTTAGGGTAATTAAATCGTAAAATTGTTGGCATTTTATTGTTTTAAGACAAAGGTAGCAATATTTTCTTCCTACTGCAAGAATTCCCAATTAAGATATTGATAAAATACTATAAATTTAAAATGTTATCAAGCAGTCGGAATTGTAATTGAAATAAATTTGTCCCTTTGAAATTTAAGTTTAATTTTTCACCGTTTCAATTCATTTAAGCTATAGAACCAATGGGTAATACACAAAATTAAAATAGAGCCAATGGGAAACGCACAAAAGTAATTGTGCACAGTTTTATATTTAATTAAAAGCCATTTTTGCCAGTATTAATTGTTATTATACTTGTAAAATATGACAGCTGTATTTAGTGATCCATTAACAGAACTCAAAGGTGAAGTTTCGTTTTTCGCTTTAATAAAAAATATCCTCTCAGTTAAAAGTTAAAGTTAAAGTTAAGTATCACAGGGTGTGGTTCGGTGTTTACATGGGAAATGTGTAGTTATTTTGAATAAAAAAAGGTGTTTGTTTTAATGACTCACTTAATCGAATTACAAACTACCTGAGATAGTAGGGACTTGAAAACCTCGGTGTACCTTTAAAATGTTAATTTTAAATAACTATACCTTTTATTTTGGGACTTTAGGTTTTCAATTCTGAAAGGCTAGATTTTATAAACCGACATCTTTGTCAATATTTAACTCTAGAACTACTGGCGCGTAAGCCTATAATTTTGAAAATTTTCTGAACCTTTAATATAAGACGCTTTCAAATTTAAATTAATAATTATTAATGGAAAAAGGTTTTCAATATATCGCAATTCTCAATTTTATCAAATGTTGGCATTAATATAAAAATACAATTAAATGAAGGAAACAGTGTTAAAAAAGACTTTGTTAAAGTCAAACATTTTGCAGATTTATATACCTTTAATTTTGAGAGTTAACATATATCGAACATTCACTTGAATGTTTGACATGTTTTCAAAAATTGAATAATTCATTTAATCAAATTATAAATTGCGTATTTTGTGTGTGAAAAAGTATTATACAAAACCTTGTAAACAATTTATTAAAGCTACTTTATTTCATTAATGAATTAATTTTAAAGTTGAAATAATGTGGTATTAAGTTTAGATTTAACAAAAATGTTAGAAAAATTACGTTTTTAAACGCTGGAATATGTAAAAATAAATATATACCTAGATAAACTTAAATTATCATAATAAAATAACTCTCTACAAAAACCATAAATTATCTACTAGCCTGTGGGAAAATCACAAATAGGGGTTTCTGATTAAAGCGTTATAATCTCAGAAGCATTAGGCGATAAGAGAGTATTAAAAGTAAGTAATTATTTTATTAAATATATATTTTTTACGTAATCGTAATTTAATCCGGTTTGTCTTTCAAGACAGCGTTATTTTAATTTAAAGATTTTAAGTTTGATTTATAATAATATCAATTTTTGATTGGATTATCTACTGTAATAATTGTTTAATTTGATCTATACCATAGTGTATTTAATATTATTTAAATTAAGCCTGTACACTTTCAAATTATGTACGTCATTAGATAAGACTAAATTTTGAAAGTGGATTAAGGAGTTCTTAAAATAACTAACTATTAACAGCGGAAATGTCTGATTAGATTATTTCACCCATACTTTTATATTTATATTTATAGCACCAACATAGTGCAAATATCAACATTTTTCAAGCGCGTAATAATTCGTGGTAATGCATTGCACAATTTAATAGCACTGATAGAAAATTTACGCTCATTGTTAAGGCCACCTGTAATTTTGAAGCACGAGTTTGCGATAAAATTTTTGAATTAACCGTCTATAAATATGTCTTACTGGTAGATACAGTATAATGTTAAAAAGAAAAAAATATTTTAATATTTTCGTAATATCAGTGTACGTGTATATCATGCAAAATGAATATCTACACTTTTACCGAATTATTATTATTTATTTATTTGCCTTTTTATAAAATAATTGTTCATACTACTAAATCAGATTAGTTCACATTTATATATATTTATATATATATATAACTATAATTCAATATTTTCAGGCCCTGGAATAGGTCTACGTCATGGACAGAGTTTGTTATTATTTCTTTGCGGCGTTGTAACCTATTGGACAAGGATAAACGTGTCGGTGGCAATTGTTGCCATGACAAATGACGATTCAAATATTGCAGGATTTCAGGTAGGACTATAACAAATTGAAATTCTTAAATACATATTTAGTTATATTAATGGAAAAAACACACCCACCATTCTGATTTTTTCTTAAATTAAAATTATATAGCATAAATGTCTGGCAAACGTGTGGCACGTGGTTTTGCGTATTAACTTAAATAAGAAGTACTAAATACAACCTTGCGAGTACACCTTTTCAAATGTTTTTTATAATGTAAAATTTGCTTCAAAGAAACTAATTTTAAAGTAAAGATTAAGACGTTCCCTGTCATTAATAAAGCTTTCATGAGAGACTTACATATATGTATGTAAAAATGCATTTGGTAAAAAGAGCTTTCATTTGTGTACCGCTTTCGGTACACGTGGCAGGGAATAAAACAGCCAGTTTTATTCTCGATTGCTCTTTTTTTTTCCTTGTGCACACTTGAAATTTTATTCCCCTTTGGATATATTTGCTTAGTAGCGGTAATAGAAATTGGGTCTTCTAATTTCACCATAGAAATCGATTAGGGAGCCTTTTTATAACTTTTCTTAATCGATAAATCGTTACAATCGTAAAAGTATTAATAAATCTAAAAATGTTTTACCTCCGCTTTTGTTTGTCGATTTTCTACCCAATTAGATTTGATTTGAAGAAGATTTTAATTATCGCTGGATAAAATTTACGATAACTATACTATTTTATTATTTTCGCGTAAAATCGATTATAAGTATTAAAAAATATGCCTTTTTCGTTGAAAAAGCTGGAGAAGTTTCATAAGTGAACCTTGCTTTTTTATCTTTCAGATATTTGATTGGAATGAGCAGAAAAAGTCGTTTATCCTTAGTACATTTTTTTGGGGATATGTAATAACTCAATTACCAGCAGGGCATCTTGGCCAGAAATTTGGTACAAAAATTATACTTCTTATTGCGATTTTATTCCCATCAATTTTGAGCATCCTGACACCAGTGTGCGTTAGCTACGGAGGATGGAAAATGTTTTGCGTAATAAGGATGCTGCAGGGACTTCTTGCCGGAGCGACCTTTCCATTAATGCACATTCATTTGTCCCGGTGGGCCCCACTGGAAGAACGCAATCGCTTGGGAGGATTCGCTTATTCGGGGGTCCAGCTGGGAACGATCTTGGCCTTCCTCCTCAGCGGCCTAATAGCATCTACTAGCTTAGGATGGCCTGGTATCTTTTATGTACCCGGAGTTTTCGGCGTTTTGTGGTCTATCGGGTGGCTGATCTTTGGTGCGAACAGTCCGGCTGATGCAAGATCAATAAGCGAAGCCGAGAGGAAGTACATCGAGTCAATGTGCGAATGCTCCAATCAATTCTCGAAAATTCCTATACCTTGGACTAGCATTATCACATCAGTACCGTTTATTGCGCTCATATTCACCAGAATGTCGAATGCTTGGGGAGGATCAACCCTCTTAACAGAGATCCCTACTTACATGAACAGCGTCTTGAAAGTCGATATGAAGAGTAACGCGTTTTTCACGGCCCTACCTTTTACGGTGATGTTCGGCTTAAACTTTGTTTTTCTGTTCCTGGCAGATGTTCTTACACGAAAAAAATTGCTATCTCTCACGATAGTTCGAAAATCCTTGAACACAATCGCAGAATGGGGCCCTGCTCTCGCGCTCATAGGATTTGCTTTCGTCACCTCAAGCAACCTTCCTTTGGCGGTTACTTTACTTACCGTAGCAGTTACACTAAAATCGGCCGCTGTTTTGGGAAGCAGTTTAAACCACATTGATTTATCACCAAACCATGCCGGCATTTTAATGGGCATCGCGAACTCCATTTCAAATGTAATCTCAATTGTAGTGCCTTTAGTAATTGGGCAAATTGTCACCGATGAGGTTCGTATTTTAGTACTTACTTTGCGAGCAAACATAAAATTATTTTCATATTTTACAGACAAATCAATCTCAGTGGCAATACGTATTCTTTATTGCTGCAGCAAGTTATTTCATCGGAAATTCAATTTATTTAATTTTCGGCCGAATGGAAAGACAGCGATGGGATAATGTCGAGTCGACGGAAAAACCTCAGCAGCCACCTGTATTTATAAAGGAAACATCGAATCTAAAGCCATAAAATACTCATTTTAAATATTCAATTTACTGAATACACATTACTAAAACATACTAATGGATTTTGTATTTATAAGGTGGAAATTTTACAATAAATAGCATAGGTAGACACTACTTGTTTTTAAATTAACATCTAAAGGTAATTAATAATTATCTAATTATTGGAAGATGGCAAACGCGGACAAGTGTCCTACCACTTTAAATTACGTTCGGGTTGCTCAGTAAGTAGTATTGAATTTTTCTATTATGGGAATCATACTGCAAAAATGCAGCTATTATGCAGTGACAGAAAGAAAAATAACACAAATTTCAATGGGAAGTTCACAAGAAATTGTGAAGAAGTGAAAGACTGGTAAGAGTCTCACCAGTCTTTCAATTAATCAACTATAGCAGTGCAATAGAACGGAACACAAATCGTTAAAAATTTACCAACTTATCAGAGAGCCACCATAATGAAGAATCTCAAAAAAGATTTTTTAAATTCAATCCTCCGTTGGAATTTTTTATTTGAGTTGGCTTTACAAATGAATTAAAGATATTGGGAAATTTAATACTATGACGGAACTTTTTCAATTTTAGTTTTTGAACATTTAAATTTTGATGATTTTTACAAAAGTTATGAGTTGCTAAAGTTGTCTATGATTTGATTTTCGTAAGGTTCAGCATCTGTGCCTTAAATTGCTGTTGAAATTACCCATTTACGAATATATACATATAGTTTAGTAATTTTTCAAGATTGTATATAAAAAACCAAAAAACGAAGACACCTGTGATTTATTGTCTTTCCAATAGTTATTTCGAAGAAGGCCATTAGTTGGCAATTTTACTTAATATGAGATTAAGTCTTTTCTTTACCGCGAGTGCCTACTTCAAGTGGTTTAAACAGAACGATGCCACTTCAACATATCACTGAAATTATTTGTAGTGCGCCTAAAGAGCGCAAATTGTTTGATAGTTCTAATTGCGCATTATTTCGCTTAATCTCGAAAATCGCAAGGACAATTCTTCATTAGTTATTACGCTGTAATCAATATTCAATATTTTCTTAATCCTCAATTTCCCAAAACTGATTTGATCGCTTTTGTGTGGGTGATAAATGCTTAATGTATCTTTGGAAATACCACTTTCCTTTAAAAAGATTCAATTAGAATATCTGAGTGTTAAAAAGAAAATCCATCCACTCTTACAATTCAAATCCATTGATTTTATCTCGTTCAACGGAATTTATATGTTAAAGCAGTAAGTCTATTAGTCGGTTTTCAAGTGTGTTAAATCCATTTTGTCCGCTTATTTCAAGAGTCGTTGATAACATATATATATATATATATATTTTTTTAATTTGTACTAACAAAGCTTTTATCATACTGAGCATCTGTTGTTTTCAGGCAGTATCGTAAAATCATAAAATTGTATCAGAAGTGATTGATGCAGCTTACCAGGCACGAGAACCACTGTTTTATTAAGTCTTAAGAAACCCCAGACAATGCTAGTCATGGTGAAAAATTGGACTATACTCGTATATAAATATAAAAAATAAAACGTAAAATAATTCTTTTTAATATTACTGTTCGTATAAAACTTATACTTGAAATTATGACTGAATGTAAAGATAAAAAGTGTGAAAAAGATGTTAAAATTAATGCTGGTACGTGTTCAAGTGAGCTGGTTTTTTAATATTTATGTAATATATATATAAAATGCAGAATATAGTTTTGAGTGACTAATAATAAATTGTGAATAGCATTTTATTTTACATATTACTAACTGATTTACCCGGTCTCACACGGTGCTTCAATATTGCGGTCTAGATTGTATTAAGTAATTTTTGTAGATGTTAAAACAGAAATGTGTTGCAATTGTGTTGTTGGATTTCTTGAAATTTAAAATGTTTTATACTCATTTTGAATTAAAGATTTAAATTCCATACCCCCGAAATCGTTTTGATAATTGCTTAATGTAAAAACATTTTGGTTGCCATAATAGACATGTCTTTTTGAATTTGGGAATTTTAGTAGGAGAATCGAAAGCAACATATACCAAAACCCCTTAGTATTGAATTTCATGTCAATCCTTTGAAATTAAACTTTTTTTTTTAATTTATTGAATTTTGGTAGATTTGAATTCTATAGCTCAAAAAACTCCCAAATATTAATTTTCATTAAAATTGCTTCAAATTGAGGAACCTCGTTCGCCGTATTGGATCCGCTATTTGAAATTTAGAAAGCCTGATGGCAGATCCGAAATTAGCATCCCCAAAAACCCCCTAATGTTAATTTTCACGACAATCTTGAATGGTTTTTATATACGAGTATATATACATAGATTTAAAATCAATGGTTCCTTAAAAAAATTTCGCTTAAATTCCATCTCGGTCCGCCATTTTTAAACCCACGAATAAAAAGTTGCTTATATGTTAGGCCGAAATATGCAATGTCTTTACTCAAAAAATGAAAAATATCGGGCCAAGCCTTTAAGCGTGATTAAGCCACAAACAATCGAAGTTTTTATTTTATATACAAAATTTCGACAACTTACGCTGCAAAATTGGTCTCTACGAAAAACCTTTTTATTTTAACGGAATAATATACAGCCTATGTCTACCCTGAAGGTCCATTCTAAATATCGATAAAAGAATATTTGAAATCGGATGAGTAGTTTCGGAGATTACCTCCTACATCCAAACTAACAAACTTTACCTCTTTATAATATTAGTGTAGAAGCGAAGATATAAATATCACTAATTTGAGTTAAGGAATTTAGTGTAAAAAAAGTATATTTTAAAATTAACATATTAACTGAAAAATTAATTCGCAATATTCAATCAAATCAAACTCTTTTGATACGTTGTGGTAATATTAGACAACCACTTGAAGTTAGAAAATTAATAGGATAGGAAAAGGAAGAGTACTTTTTATAAAATAGATGTAAATAGTTCTATACTCAGATAAATATGAGTAGCTTGAGCAACGATGGAATAATAATCAGTAGCAGTATTTATGTTTAAAAGTTCTTATAATTTAAAAGATAATTTCAAAGTCTTCTTAAAATTTTCTTATGTACTTTTGAGCATTGTTAACACGTTCCCTGTCACATGTACCGAAAACGGTACACAAATGAAAGATTTTCCCTACCAAATTTTTGCATGTAAGTCTCTCACGAAAGCTTTGTTGAAAATATTGGCAGACAACTTTCCCATGCACATATTTGTGCATTTCGTTGAACTTTATCCCGTGCGCATAAATTAGTGCGGTTCATTAAAAAAGCTTTGGTGACTGAGACTAGCTCCATTCCACCGCAAAGGATTAAAGTACCAAATTTTGATGTCTAATATAAAATTAAGAGAAAATAGCAGTTAATTTTCATTTCATTTAATTTTTTAGAAACAATGCCGGTACGTAATGTGTTAAAATTGGAAATAATCCAAAATTTAATTATGCTGTAATTTTGTTTGCCATAAAATAAATAAATTCGACTGGTTATAAGGCAAAAAATAATTTGCCTAAATTATTCGAATTTTCTTTTTATTTATTGCCTTTAGGTCCAAAATTTGGTATGCGTCATGTACAAATATTGCTCCTATTTTTGGCTGGCTCAGTGAGTTTTTGGACACGTATTAGCGTTTCTATGGCTGTCGTTGCGATGACAAATAATGAAGACCCGAATTTTCAGGTATTTATACAAAATTTTATATTAATAATAAAAATAATTAATACTTCTATTCTTTAAAAATGCTAATATTATTTACATATTTCTTTAGTCACTAGATAGATCACGCAACTGAAATGAATAAAATATTCAAGTTTATTATTTTAGTTAACCCCAGCCCTTTACCCACGAATGTTTGCCTACATGTAGGCAATTTAAAATTTTTTCGTTTTGATTCATTATTTAAAAAGTTTTTAATTTTTGCTTAACATAATTGTGTGCTTTATAAAAATGGAAAACTCAGCTTCTCCTACCAAATTAACGAGTCGATTGAAAATTCGCGCCAAAAATCAAACCAGCATGTTTCAAAGTTCAGAGTTTTATAACATTTATTGCCCTTAAAATAAAAACAATCAATCATAATTTGTTCACAATTTAAAAAACTATTGCTTTTACCTTGTTTATCTTCCCTTGGAACGCTTCGATTAGCCACCTACAAAGCAATAAAAGATGCACACATGAATACAACTACTCAATGTTCTGTCCAACAACATGCAGAAGCTAGTGGGATATTATCCAGGATAGTGTGATCCCGCGGATAAATATGCTTGGATATTCCAAAGAGAACAATTATTAAGATTCTACACGAACATACCAATGTAGGGCACGAACATACCAGTGCCAGGCACGGATATATCAATGCCTGATCGTAGAAACAGCTACCCCCAATACGGACATATCAGTACAGGTCGACCCTTGGGGAACCCGGACATACCAGTGGCAAAATGTCATTCGTAAATAGAAACATAATATCATGCCACAATAAAATAAATACAAATACAATAGAAGCATAAAATATCCATGAAGTATTACTTGGATCAACACTATGTATACTAAATTATATTTCTTTATTCTCGTGCACTTTCTAATTTTACCAATGAGCTATTACTCTCTACAATGAGTTACACTACCCCACCTGTGAGTTAATGTCACACAAAACAAAACTGCACTTCACCGCTTTCAGTAAGTGAACGCAGGAATCAATCAAATTATCTCCCAAGTACAAGATGTAACATCAGCTACCTGATATTTATTTTATAGCTACATATGTATGTTGTGAAATATTTCTGTCGCCATAGACGAGGGTTGGATTTATTATCCTTCCTGCACTGCCAGGGTTTTCGGATTAGATAGCATTTTCAAACTATTCTAACTAATTTAATATTTTTCATGCGCTCACATTTATCCCTCTGAAAAGTACACATTTATTTTAGAATTGCTAAACTCTTTTTTGAAACAGATTGAGTTTGAGGCCTCCTCATGGATTTTGATGAAAGTCTTATTAAATTTAGGTCAAAAGTGACCACGTATGCAAAATACATTTTTCGGTTGCTTGTAATTCCTACGATATTTAAATTTGAAATATCCAAAAGTGAAATTTTTCCTTTAATATTGTTTGCATATTCCAGAAAAGTTTCGATGCAAATTACGTAAATAGCATAAATTAAAAATGTTTCCAGTTTTTATTCTTTATAATCTTTTTTCGGTGCATCAGCGGTGACAAGCACGCATTTATAAAATGGCAAATCGAGATAAATTAAAATTTTTCTTATTCTTATTATTCAGCAGTCGTACCAAATAATTCCCAAAAAACAGATGTAATCGTCTTTAACACTAGGTTTGCGGAATGCGTTGTTTTAATACATTTCGAATTTCATATACCGGCTACCCGGGTGAAAAGGAGAGGCCGGAAAATATAATAAGATAACTTCGGTGCTGTTTCGGCTTATACATATGTTAAATAATAAGAACGGCTGAGAATGCGCTGAGAATTAACTGAGGTAGTGAACGCAAGGTCGAAAAAACATCGATAAATGAATGTACGTCGATATTTAAAAAATAACGAACCGAAACGAGGTCGTCATTGCGTCGAAATACGGACTGAAAGCATGCCAAATGCACGCTGATATATCCCAAATACGTCTGAGTGTTAAATTAAATAAGGCTCTAAACTGAAATATTCGAATCTATTATATCTAAGCCCTAAGCCGCCTATCAGCATTTCTTCGTCTTTTTTTCAATTTTTAATAACTTTAAGGTGTCTATTCGTCCTCAAATGAACTTTTAGGCTAGTTTTTAGCTTCTTTTCGGCCTAGCTACTCGCAAAATACCACATGTAGACATTTTAGATATCAATACATATCCATTATTTTTATATTTTTATTAAAGAACAACATATATTAACAGAAATATTATTATAGGTATGCATTAATATCTAAAATGTATATATACAAAACAATGTTGGGTATTTTATAGGTCTTTTGGTCTTAGGAGAAAGTAAGGTAAAGGTAAAAGATGTCTTGCGAAAATCGATGTTTGTAAAAATGACACGCTCCATAAAACTAAATTTAATTAAATATGTACTCATAATTTGAACCAAAACATTATAGAAACCAGGAAAAGTTGCGGCGGAAAAGATTAATGAATAATTTTTCAAATTTTTAAACTTGTATATTTCAGGAAATACGTATAAGCAACCGAAAAAATTTTGTCACAAAATGAAAAGTTCATGTAAAGTTGCATCAAATCTGTGTAGAAGCCTCAAACTCAATTTATATGTGTAATTTGCACCGAATTTCGAACAAATAAATTTTATTATTTTTAAAATTATAAAAGCTTAATATAGAAAACGGTTACAATTCGTCTAAATTCAACTTCTTCTTTCTTTACAGACATTTGATTGGACTGAAGGAGAAAAATCATATATTTATAGCAGTTTTTCAGTGGGAAATGTCCTGACACAAATCCTTGCCGGGCATTTCGGTAAGCGGTATGGCACCCGCTTTATACTGCTATTCTCCGTGGCAGTGCCATCGTTTCTAACTCTTCTCACTCCACCTTGCGTAGTACTCGGAGGATGGAAGGCCTTTTGTGCTATACGAGCAATTCAGGGATTCAGTTCTTCAGGAATCTTTCCACTTTTCCACATACACCTTACGAAGTGGTCTCCGGTTAGAGAACGAAATCGTCTGGGGACAGTGACTTACTCTGGACTTACATGTGGCATTATTCTCGCATTTCTTCTGAGTGGACTGTTGGCAGCCTCTCCTTTGGGATGGCCAGGAATCTTCTACGTCCCAGGAAGCATTGGTCTAATTTGGACACTATGCTGGTTTTTTTATGGAACGAATTCACCAGAAGACTGCAAGTCTATATCTGAGGGCGAAAAGGATTACATTAAATCTTCAATGGAGACATCGGAAGACACTTACAAAGTACCAACGCCTTGGAAGGCCATTTTTACATCGCCTCCATTTTTATCCCTAATTTTTGTAAGAGTTTCTACGGCCTGGTCGGCGAACGTGCTACTTTTCCAGATACCGTCATATGTCTATAGCGTTTTGGAACTGAATATGAAAGATAGTGCGATTTTCACGTCCCTTCCCTTCATAGTTACCTTCTTCGTAGGCTTCCTGTTCCTTTTCATAGCAGATCTGCTCGCGCACAAGTACCGAGTGTCTTTAGTCGTTATCAGAAAGTCGTTTAGCACTCTAGCAGAATGGGGGGCGGCTCTGACGATCGCTGGGTTCGCTTTTATAAAAGCGGATAACTCTATCTGGGCAGTGGTGTTGCTGACTGTCTCCGTGGCATGCTCCGCAGGTGGGACATTGGGCAGTGGACTGAATCATATTGATTTAGCTCCAAACCACGCTGGAGTTTTGATGGGAATCTTGAACACGATCATGGACTTAATCAGTATTTTTGCACCCATCGCAATAGGAGCAATTGTTACAAATGCAGTAAGGATAATCTCTTTTTATTGGAATTGTTTTAAGTATTCTTTATTCCAGAAAAATCAGGCAGAATGGCAAATTGTGTTTTTTATTACTGCAATACTTCACGGCTTTGCGAATCTAACTTACCTGATTTTTGGTAAAGCTGAAAAACAATGGTGGAATGAACCTGATGTGAAGGAAAGGCACTTGCAGAGCACTTCATGTTAGTGTTTAAAATTTACCGAATATATCAAACAGTATTTATATATTGTATTTTTTAGTTATATTTAAGTTTCTGTTTCTATTTTGCATTAAATTATGACCTGCACGATTTTAATCCTATTCATATCTGATTATTTTTAAGAATTACAAAATCACATTTCATCACACGATTCTTTTTTTCACATAGAGTTTAAGTAATAGCAAATTAATGATTCTGAATGAATCTTGATTCAAACTATCATCTCTATAAGAATTGGGATTAAAATCAATTCTGTGCTGACAAAAATTAAAATGTATGCGTTACAATTCAATGAACTTTAATTAACAGACAATCTTAGAGAATCTACGCTGAAATTAATTTATATGAATATTCCATAATAATTAATAAGTAAAACATGCTGAAGGTGGACTGATGGTTTAGAGATGCATGTCGGCTACGGGGACAGAGAATTTTGTTGTCATTGAGTCTACAAAAGCACTGCTTACCTAAAAATTATAAAAGGAAATTTAAAGCCAAGCGTGCAGAAATTAGGTCTGTTATCTCCTTGGGTCTTTCAGCAAGATAATGACCCAAAGCATGCAGCAAGGTTAGTGAGAGAATGGTTACTGTACAACACCCCCAAATAGCTTCATTCACCTCTACAATCACCAGACCTTAATCCCATAGCACATCCATGAGAAGTTTTGGACAGAAATATTCGAAAACCAACAATAACATTCAAAAAAGATTTCCAAACCGCGTTAGCGAAAGAATAGGAGAAAATCTCATTAGATATTACCCGGAATCTCATCAAGTCCATTCCACGAAGATTAGATGCCATCATAAAAGCACAAGGAGGTTCCACAAAATACTAAATGCCTTTTTTCAAATGTAAGTAGAACAATAATTGCTTATTTTCTGTTTATATACTACCTTTTGACAACATTTTTCAGGAGGTTTCTTATTTTTCCATCCACAACACTTCATGTCGTTACTTTGCATTATATATTATAATAAATAATAAAACACTTGACTATAAAGTTCACTTTTAGTTCAAAATATTTCAGTTTATATTAATTACACATCAGAAATAGTAAGTACTAAGTGTAACATATAAAATCTTTTGACTCCCACTGTATATGCAGTTCAGTAAACACAATGCTACTATTTAATCTTAGTAGTCAAAGTACAATATAAAATTGAAAATGTATTAAATGCATACTAGTATATTGTCAGTAGATATGTACAGGATACAGATGAATTAAATCGTTTTGCTCTGAGGCTATATGTTTTCCAACTTTAATTCACAGAACTCTTTTATACTTGTATGTTGGGGACGGTCAAATATATGAGACATGCACATTCAATTGAAAACAAAATAAACGTGTTTATTGCTTTTCAAAAATCTATGCAATGACACCAACTAGGAAGACAGTTCCATTCCCCGAGGACGGGGCGGGGACAACTTTGAAATCTTAAATGGAAACCCTTATTTTTTATTGCAGATTCGAATGCTACGGAACAAAATACATGACTTTTTTTTAAACATATTTTTCCATTCGCAAAAGATAACACTGTTATCGGAAAAATAAGTGTTATCCAGATTTCGGAAAGAGGTATGCTCTAATATCTCGAGACATACTCATCCAATTGAAAAACAAAATAGACATGTTTGGAGCTTTTCAAAAATCTATCCGATAACTCCATACAACACCCCCTCCCCCCTTCAAAGTTGATGAATATAGTCGACTAAAGGATGCTGAGGTAATTTCATAGAGGGTATTTTTTAAAAACTACACCTCTGTACCATTTATAGCACATTCTTTTTATCATATTATGTTGTTAAATCTTTACATTTTGTTGTTTTACATATTTTTAAAATTAAATTTACTTCTACCATATGTGCCAGAGATATAAACATTCAAATTAGAAATATAACAATGCAATTTAAAGTTGAATTAGGAAAACAAAACTTAGAAACCAATATTCAAAGTACACATTTATTAAATTTAGTTTATTATGTCTCAAATTAATGTTTAAACTGTTTAGGCTGTTACATCTAAATATAGGGGATTTAAACTATTTTCGAAATATTGCTTGGAACTCAATTTGTTTTTTAATACATAAATAATAATAATAATAATAAATGAATAACATACGTTGCTCCTGGAAAACTTTTTCCTAAAGATACACTGTTTGCATTATTGATTAGTAATAGTTATGGCTTTCTTTTTAACCCTAAGAGGTCTGTTCAAAAAGTATCGCGAATTTTGAATTTCCACGGGCTACGTATATTCGATTTTCGAATTTATGGGGCATTATGTTGGTACTCATGTCCCCCACTTATGCTGACAAGCTCGGCTTATTTCAATGTTGAGTTAATTTTTGACAGCTAATATTTTGCTTGGACGTGTTTTGGCTCGTCTTCGATTTTTGCCTATTCCAAAAAATGGATCAAAGAATCTGTATTAAATTTTGCTTTTCACGTCATAACCATAAACCAATGACTGGTCATCAGTTATGACCTATGTGTCGTCGCGGACAGAGCCCAACAGCTCAACAGCCCAACAGCAATGTTAATGCGACGCTGTTGTTGGTCGAAATTGAGCAATTTTGGCACAAATTTCACGGCAACCCGTCTCATGTCCAAATCGGAGGTAAGAATCGAATGGTAGCCAATCGGTATGTTTAGGTCCTCAGCAAATTCTGTCAAAAGCCCAAACCTAATCGAAACTGAAAAAGAAAAATAATAAATTTTAAAGAGAGTGCAATTTATATGTATATATTTTTATCAATCTACCAAGAATTTATTTACGATATCAAATCATTTGAAATTTTAATCCTGGATTTGAGGGTACTCTAAACTTACTATTCTTAATCACAATATTTTTCTCACAAGTATATACAAATTTGGATTGTGCTTCTGCTCTTACGAGTTTTCAATAAGTTTCAATAACTGCATACTTTCTTTAAACTTGGAGTACCCTTAAAGTACTTGTAGTATCACTTTATGGTAGTCTAATTAATTAATTAAATCTAGGTCTATAAATCATATGATTTTATCAGAAATTGCAGATTAGATTCCATTGCTAATATTTCTGTACGAAATTTTCAGTAAGGTAAATGCAATTCAACTATTCGCTTTTGGTCTACAATAATATAGGGCTACGATTTTTAAATAACAAGGAATAGTTCAATCAATTTGAAATGACGTTTTGCAAGGAAGATGGTGTATTTAGTTGCAGTGAAAAAGGTGATTGATTTCAAGCCGAAACAATATAAATTAGTGTTTTTAGTTGTATTGATTTGATTAAGTTTAACCTTAAAGACAATAGTTGTATTTATTATAATATCTTCGCCTGATAAAATACACTTTTATCAAATTAAGCCAAGGGCATATCTGTGTCTTTAATATAAATTTGCCAAAATTTACTGTATAAAATTCTTCAGTAAGATAGATGCCATTTAACTGTTCGCTTTTCGTCCACCCAAAAGGGCTGAATTAAAAAATATATGGGACTAGAATTTTTATTCAATAAAGAACAGTAGTGAATTAAGTTCGTAATGACCTTTTGTAAAACGGACGTTGCTATTAGTTTTAGTGGAAAAGGTGGCATATTTCATATATTCAGATTTACCAGATGATTCGTGTTTTGAGTTGTTGTGATTTGATTTAGCTTAACCTTACAGATAGGATCTTTTCGTGATAGCAATAGACTTTTATCAAATTAAGTCAAGGGCATAATTCTTACTTTAATATCAATAATTTTATTGACGTCAAAAATGTATATGTTCATAGTGCAATTTTTAATATGATACATTTTCTAGATAACTTATCAATTCTTGTCGTTATTATCGTGTTTAAATAAAAACAACAAAATTTCCAATTGTCTGTTATTATACTCGTATGTGTGTTAAATTCTTAGCCAAATTTAGACTATTATTTTATATTAATTTATATTCAAATCAGTGAAATTTTTACCCTCCTGATAAATTAATTTGATGTGTATTCTAAAAACGAAAACTAAATGATTTAATTCAATATGTCCTAAATTGCAATGCATGCTGTAAAATTTCGTAGAATGGAAAGTTAAACAAGAAAGTTCTTTAATTATAATATCGAAAATTGGTTTGAAAATCAATTTCTTAGAAGGAAAACGGGTTTAAATTTCTTATATTACATATATCTTTAATTGAAAATACTTATAATATTCTAAAAATTTGATTACAGAATTCCATACTAATTTACAAAATAAGTGAAATAAATAAATCTATCATAGGTCCATTTTTCGGAATTCGGCATTTGCAGACCTTACTCCTATTTCTTTGTGGCTTGATCGCCTATTGGACTAGAGTGAATCTTTCAGTGGCGATCGTGGCAATGACCAACCCGGTCAACCCAGATTTCGAGGTATGTATTATGTTATTATACTATAAATTCAGTAGAAACTATTATCGTAGTATTTATATATTTTGTGCTCTAAAAAACTAATAATATAACACATTAAACTTTATAATAGAATCTTTAGACTCGAAAATAATTTATTATTATTTTGTACATACATTGCACATATTGTTAAATTAAAATTAATTTTAGCAAATCTTTTTCAAATAATATTATCAATAAAAGAACTGCTTTTAAATTTTATAAGTATAGAGAGAGAATATTATTGTAAAAGCAAAGAGCAAACGATGGTTTCCTCACTAAAACATCGCAGAAACCGAATTTGAAAGTCGTAAAGAAATGGAAAAAAACTGAAATAAACCTAATTTTTATTCAAAAAACATCTCATTTCAATTAGTCCTGGAGAATTAATTTAGGTATTTAACAAAATTTTATTAGATTTGAATGTTAATTAAGTAAAGCAAACTTTGTCGGTTATTGTATTATTTTAAATTCTTGTTTTGGATTAGCCGAAAAATTCTACAATATATGGTGGCTTCAAAAGCGATCAATTGACCCTTTTTTTAAGTTAATCTGAATTCAAAAATATACTTAATTAATTTGAATAACAACTGAGATATTTTTAATTATATTTAACTAAGCATCTTAAGCCCTTAAATGCAACTGATGTTTTCAAAAATAAAATTCAGCAATCTCATACATCAGGGCTAGGGCAATTTTGAAATGATCGATTCAATTATTAGGCAAAAATAAAGTAAAATTCGGGGAATACCCGCATTACATCAAATTGATATTGTTTTATAATTAAGGCTTGCATAAAACTCCATATTATTTAAATTTTTTTTAATTTTTCTATTGGAGATTTTTATTTGTATGTACTTGAGAGCCTTACAACATTTTCAGAAAACGCATCGTCATATTTTCTACTGCCTCCCAGTCTCCTATATCACGGCTTCCCACAACACGGCATTTTCTAGGAATCTGTGTACCGTGTTATAGGAGGGTTCCCTATATTTTAAAACTTAACTCTGTTTGGCCCGAAAAACTAACAAGAAGTTATTTGAAAACATACAGTGAGTCACGAAGGTTTTGGGACTATTCAATATTCAAAGCACTTTTCTTTTCGTTACATATATTATACATATTATAAATTATTACAGTCTCACAAACTTAAACCTGAATTACTGAAAGAAAGTTATATATTTAGAGATGGAAGCAAATTTAACCTTTTTGTGTTTGATGGTCGATTATTGGTTTGGAGAGAATCAAACAAAGCATTAGATCCAAAACATCTGAACTCCAAGGTTAAACACGGGGGTGGGTCAGTGATGGTATGGGGGTGTATATATAGTATATGCTGAAATTGGAAATTTACAATTCATCGATAATAAAATGTATCACCATTATTATATCGATATAGTGAAAAATAACATAAAGACCAGCGTGGAGAAAATTGGAATTAATAAGTATTATTTCCAATAGGATAACGTTCCAAAACATGAGGCTGTGAATACAAAATTCTCGTTGCTATATAATACACAATATCGACTGTAAACACCCTTGTAGTCATCTGATCTTAACCCTATAGAGCATTCATAGTCAATTTTGGGAAGAAAATTGAGAAAAGTGAATCCGTTTAATATTTCTCAAGGAAAAATACGGGAAGAATGGTGTAACATCGGGTCTTCTGAAACAACAAAATTGGTAGAATCCATGCAAAGAAGACTTAAAGCTGTGATTTAAGCTAAGGCAAATACTGCAAAATATTACTGTACGTATGTTGAATAAACAAAAATGTTTTCCTTTCTAATCATAATTTTATTTCTGGTGTAAATGTTTCAATATTTTTGTTAGGAGGAATTCGGATACTACAGAGGTATAAGATAAGTATTTACTTTTTATTTGATAATTCATTTACTAAGAGTTACGAGTGTGAGGATATACAAATAACTTGTGATAGAATAAAAAAGAAAAGTATTTTAATAATTGACAAATCTCAAAACTTTCGTTAGTCATTGTAGATCTTTTCATTAGAGCAAATATGTTACTTATAAATGCATATCGTGGTAAATATGCCAATTGAATAAAAAGTTATATGTGCAATAATTTTTATGTCTTTCAGATCTTTGACTGGGATGAGAAGTTCAAATCGTTCATTCTTAGTAGCTTTTATTGGGGCTATATTCTAACACAACTTCCATCAGGACATTTGAGCCATCGCATTGGAACGAAAGTGATGTTGTTTATAACAATTGCAATTCCATCAGCACTTACGATTCTCACGCCCGTATGTGTTTCGTACGGTGGATGGGGGGCGTTTTGTGCCCTAAGAGTGCTGGAGGGCTTCTTCTCAGGAGGAATTTTCCCTTTATTTCACAACCACTTGGCGCACTGGTGCCCTGTGAATGAACGCAACCTCCTGGGTGCAATCACTTACTCAGGCGTCGAAATCGGAACCGTATTAGCGTTTTTATTTAGTGGACTACTTGCTGCTTCGAACATTGGCTGGCCAGGTGTATTTTACGTCCCAGGTGTACTTGGCCTTTTATGGTGCATCCTCTGGTATTTCTATGGAGCCAATACGCCAAGTGATTACAAGTCGATTTCGAAAATCGAACAAGTTTATATTGAATCATCGTTGAAGGACTGCAAAACTCAAGAACCAGGAGTCATCCCATGGAAGCATATCCTTACATCCGTGCCATTTATAGCTCTAATTGTCGCAAGAATATCTCATTCTTGGGGATTTCAAACTTTATTAACGGAGACTCCAACATTTGTCCACAGCATTCTCAAGTTGGACATTAAAAGTAACGCTGTATACTCAGCTTTGCCATACCTCGTCATGTGGATTTTGGGATACGTTTTTCTATTTTTGGCAGAAATACTAATGAAGAAGCCCAGCATATCTCTAACACTAATACGAAAATCGTTTAATAGCATTTCGCAGTGGGGCCCAGCTTTAGCTTTGATTGGATTAGCCCTTGCGTCGCCAGAAGACTTGCCATTAGCGCTAAGTTTTCTTATTTTTGCCATTTCCTTGGGATCAGCCAGCACAATTGGTAGTGTTCTTAATCACATCGATCTGTCGCCAAATTACGCTGGTGTCCTAATGGGAATTGCTAATACTGTTGCCAACTTTATTTCAATTATTGTGCCACTAATTATAGGATTAATAGTGTCCAACGAGGTAAATTATAAGAGTAATATAAAAATAAAAGCTAAACTGAATTTACTTTATATTTAAGGAAAACCGTTTCCAGTGGCAAATTGTGTTTTATATAGCAGCTGCCATGTACTTTGTGGGAAACACCGTATACGTTATTTTTGGTCAGATGGTTCAACAACCTTGGAATGTTTTACAAACCTAATAGTAAAATACTCGACCGTATTAAATTTAATACACGTAACTATTTTATTAATATATTTAGACAAATAGACAAATATTTAGACAAATGGATGTGAATCTATCCATTTTATTTTTGGCAAGAATGGAATGTAAAATTTTTTTTTAATTTCACATTTTAATTTTGGTGTTGTTGCACAATTCTGTTACAATGTCGATTTGCCAATTTAAAAAACTAGGGATCTTTTCGTAAAATCTTTAAGATCTACTTTTTAATCTTAGACAAACAAACTACATGCAACAAAATATACATAAATACAGTCTACCGTAAAATATTGGGCATTTTTTATACTTACAAATTACAAAAACTTGATAAAAAGACAAAGAAACAGTAAAAATTAATCAGAATGACCCTAATATCCATTTTGATAAAAACAAAAAACACTATTGAAAACTAAAACAAATAATAAAATACTGGGCGTCAAATAGGAACACTACTTTTAGTTTCAAAATTCCTATGCGCGTAAGGGTATTAAATATGAAAGTTTAAATTAGATGAGAATATTTGACACATTAAACAAATCATGGAAATTTTTTAACTTTTATGATTTTAATCAGATTAGTTTTCTTCATAATTTTCAAAATTGTTTCAGTTAATTTAATAGGTGAATA
Source organism: Philonicus albiceps (assembly GCA_963969385.1). Classification (NCBI taxonomy): domain Eukaryota; kingdom Metazoa; phylum Arthropoda; class Insecta; order Diptera; family Asilidae; genus Philonicus; species Philonicus albiceps. The sequence goes on from OZ017773.1 coordinate 36,142,515, forward strand.
AACTGAAATTTCCAGAGCTAACGTTTTGTACTATTAATAAAATTATTATTTTCCAGTTTATGTTTATTTTTTATTAATTTTAAGCAATATAAAATCAAATTAATTGTCAATGATAACTATAATGGTAATGACAGTCCAGAGTCAAAAACTTGTAATTATAAATTGAGCTTTCATTATCATGGAAATTGTAATGAAATAGGTGTGATTTTATTACAAAATTCTATCTTCCATGATTATCTGACCCTATGGTTAATTTACTGGAGTTTAAATAAAAGTAAGACAGATTATTATGTGCACATATTATACATACATATGTATATTAAATTCAAATCTCTCTTTAACTAATATGAATTTATATTTTCATGAGAAAAAATGTTTTAAACCATCAGAAAAAAATAATGGCAATATTAAATAAATTGTCTTAGCTTTCTATGGGATATTATAAGAACCCAATATTCATTATAATTGTAATTACTTATTATAATTTTAATTATAGTAAACTTGAAAAATTTGACTAGTCTGCTATCTTTAGATATTAAGTCCACGTGCCGCGACCGACGATTAAAGGGGACAAGCAGTGACGGCGTCAGAGGCGTTCGAATCTTCCAACTGCTCGAAACTCCGTGGATAGAACAACGTGCCAAGAACATACATTTTATTACTTTATTATCTTATAAACCTCGATTAATAAAATTTCCCGCCAAATTAATGTAACATAGTTGATGCACACATGTAGGAACTTGTATATCAATACTTTTCATATGATGTATTGTTAATTCTAATTCAAGCCTTCAGAATTCACACCCTTATTTAAAATTATATTTAATAGTAAAACAATGAATTTCATCAGTGATTTTGATAATTCTGGGCCTCTCACAACTACCAAATACAGCAGTGATATTGACAACAATTTCGTTTATTAGTTCTAGTTTTAGTAATATATTTAAAATAATAAAAATATATAGTACACTCAAATATTGCTCAATTTCTCTTTGGTAAAATCTTCTGTCGTGAACCCTACAATTGTTAACAAGGCCCTTGAGTATAAAAGAGTTATTAAGACTGCAAATGAACAAAACGCTAAATATAGTATAATGAAAATAACTTAAAATCCAATCACTCCAAGAGTCGAAGCAGCGCTTTATCACGCATTAGTATCGTAAATTAAATACTAATACGTACTAAAAGAAAATTAAAAGATGATGTGATGATGATGATACGAGGTAAGTAATCAAATATTATCCTTTGTTTGATGGATTATCAATCTAATTACTACAAATAACTCGTGGCACTCGCGACTGTTGATATCTGTTGATATCTTACGAAACATCAACCTACAAATGCTCAATGCGAAAATCTGGTCCGATGATAATCACCAGACACTAATTTAAATTTAAACAAAAATGATATTCTTAACAAGTTTGAAAAATTGGAGTTGCATTTACGAGTATGAACACTTAAATTATCAATAATAACAATATCATAACTAAAGAAATTAAAATTCAAATCATATAAAAATTGTACTTTATTCAACTTAGAATTGGCCTTTTTCAAATTTGTTTCATAGAGAAATATTACTCTATTGGTATTCTTTTGCAAAATGCTACATCAAGTTTAATTGATAAATCTAGAAGAAAAAATTTAAAAATATTCTATCTAACTTTTTTTTTGCTTCAGTATTGGCCACGGCGAACACAATACTGAATAATGATTCATAACAGATGTTATTTTGAAATTTCCTAGGTAATGTTTATTGAATATTAATTTTCGAACAATTTCTTCAATTCTAAAATCTCAAATTTCGTTGGCGCAAGCATTTGACTCTACGAGTATTTGAGAAAAATCAGATTGTATAAAATGTGTTTCATGTTTTAATTTTAGAAATTTGAAGTTGTGTGTTTTATACTACTAAAATGGTAGAGTGACTCCGAAATTACAATTTTGTTTAATTGTCTGCAGACAGATGCAGATTAGAGTGTTTTTTTGAAATGTTCATATACAAATATTTTGTATCTTGAGACTCTTTATTTAATTTTACTTAATGTTTGGTTGTTGTTTAAATTTTTACTGGGTGTTAAACAAATTGATGATATTAGTACATACAAGTTTTATGAGTGTATCTAACTACGGAAAATTTCATTTGAGCAATCATTTAATTGATAAGAATATTTATTTATTTTTAAGTAGTCGTCCTTCAAAATATCTATTTCCTTTGATTGGATATTTTATTTAATATTAACTGATTTACACGGTTGCGCACAGTGCACGTAAAGTTCTGTAATTGGGTCTAGCTAGTATTAAGTCAGTTTTACAAACAGACAAGAAGAAAAATAATATTTTTAAAAATGGCCTCTTAAATAAATGTGTTGTGCCCGCGACTCCGTCCGCGTGGACTTTAGGTAATGGCTTAGTAAATAAATTATGTGTTATTCTTCTCTTAGCCGCTCTAGTAAATTGTGAAACATTTGACCATTTTCTAGGCATTGTTACTGTGATTAAACCTAAAAGTATATGTTGAAATAAATAATAAATTAAAATACTAATCACAAACCAAACTCAAGAATCATATATGGTTAAACTTATCGAAAAAAAGCAAAAATCCAAATAACGAAGCAAATTCAGCAAATCCTTATACCCTACCCAAATGAATCTATTTTAAAAATAGGTTTCGCAACGTCATTATATTATACTATAGTCGTAATCATATGATTTCGCTGCTTAATCGAGTCACTGAGGTATACTTCTCAAAAATATCCTTAGCACGTTTTAAAAGTGCAAAATAACCTTTTCGGCGAGCTACACCATAATAAAAAATACTTCTTAAACTTTAAATTGATATATCTTTTTTTCCCGTGACTTTGATGAAATAAAGCCTCTATGTTGTTATCAGTTGTTGAGCCAAGTTACCCGTAAAAACCCCATGGAAATCCGTCCAGTAGTTTCGGAGACTACCATGTTCGAACAGACAAAATTTTTAAAAATACTACCCCCAATCAGTTTTTGGTAATTTTCGTAAATATTTTCCATGTACAGACACGGCGTTTCTACAGTTTTATTATTATATATAGACAATTAAAAGGTTTTATTATAAGCATAGTAAAGTTTATTTATTTATTTACGAGATCTTCAGATGAATTTATAACTCCTTACAACTCTCAATTAATATTATTTAAAGCCTTTAACTCCGCTTAAAATTTATATAATTATAATTATAAGTTTAATTCAGAAATTATTAAATTAAAAATTAAAAACAAATAAAAGACACGTGTGAAAGTTTACAACCAAGCTCGGAAAAAACTCAAGCTTTATCTTTCAGTTTGTAAATGATAGGATATAGTACTACATACCTAATATATATTTTATCATTGTTGTTTCTTTTTTTTTAATATGTCTTTGCAACAACAATCTAATTATCGTTTTTATTACAAAGAGAATAACGGACACATGTAGGCTTTTCAAATATACCAAAGAAGTTATCTTTAAAGATAATCGGTCGTCTACAATACACGAAAAAGATTTTAGTAAATATTTGTTCGTCAAGAGCACTAAATTCATCTCCGACATTTTTATTTGCTTGCGGTTCCTGGGTTGTAAAAGCACAAAATCTTAAATGGACTGAAATTAAATGTTTAAAAAAAATTAAGAGAAAAGGTGGTGGTGTTTGGGGTCGTTACATGCCTTGTTGAGAAGGTTAGGTATCATAAAACCCAGACAGCATTAAAACTCATCCAGGTTTAAAAACGAATACAAGTCCATAAAATATTATCAATGCTGAATGTGTTCTTAGAGTACTAATTGAAATGAAAACAGCGTGACTTTTACTTTTTAAACTAAAACCTACCTACTCATTGCTGGTTAACAGAATCCAGCAGAATTCAATGCAAGACAAGTGTATCTCGAAGATTGCAACAAGTTAAATTGAGTTAAAGTTAAATTGAGACTAGCAAAGTGTGTACGGAAGAGGAACTGTAAGTGAATGGACGTGCCCCTGCATTTTCAATAGAATATTGAAATAGAAAGACCTTTCCCGTGTAACAACCGGAAGTTGGAAGTTATTGAGGAAAACAGTGGACAAAATCAACAAGAATGATAATTCCTACAAAACTTGGACCGAACCCATTCATGTGTATGTATGTAACAACTATAAAACTTAGTTCGATATATTTACAAAGGAGCAACTACAGCAAATAATATTTAAAAAATAATTTATTCGGGCTGCAATTCTACTATACAACAACGTAAAATCAAGTTGATATTTTTTAATTGCAGTAAAAGTTTTAATTTTTTGAAAATAAAAAGACTTTCCTCAAATATTTCTACTGATTTATTTTCAAATATCTATTTTTCAGAAATTATCAATTTTTAGAGTTATGTACGTCCGAATGAAAAAATTGAACCCTTATAGGATCACTCGTATGTCTGTCTGTCTGTCCATCTGTCAGAGCCAATTTCCTCCGAATTTACAGAACCGATTAAGTACACATTTAAATTTTTGCGACCCAAACACGGGCGTGTTTAACGTAAATAAATGAATTTTAGATATGGGGTTCATTTTTGGTGACAAATAAGAAAGTTAAAAAAAGTACTGTACCGTGATCAAATATATATATATAATATCAAATATCAAATGAGAGAGGTTGTTGTGCGGGTCTCAAATACATTTTTATTATAATTTTAAAATAAATAGTTTTAAAGTTTTGAGTATTCTTCTCATCCCCCTCTCGCTTCCTCCCTTGTGTCCTACTGAGCCTAAAATTTTGAAAAAAAATACAGAAAATAGTTCTTGTAGATTACAGGAAAGCCTATAAGAAATCTATAACATATTCATCGTACGAAATCCTCTCCACGTGAGTTAATCTCCCGTTTTATTATAGTAGAAATTCACAAAATCGATTAAATTCTGAAATTCCGAACCCTTTGCCTGAAAACCCGATTCAGGTTGTTAGCTCTGAATTATACTTAATTTCAAGTTTGTTCTAATTTAAAAACTCCATACTTCTATTTCTGTTTGTATTGTCTATTCTATTAAAATAAAACTTAAAATTTAACTAAAAATAACGAGTAGTAGCAGTAAAAATCCTATAAAATTATATGTTCGAAATAAAAGTTTGGCACAACAATGCAATCATTAAGTTTTAAATACAATTTTGTCTATTGTTGATCACCTCATCGATGACGCATTTGTTGTAATTTATAGCCAAAATCCCTCCTTAATAGGGCCATTTACCTACAGTAAAAATGATAAGACATTCCAAAATTAAAAGACAACAAATGCATAAATAAACCATCGCACCGCACCTTCATATTCCATACCATACAAAAAAAAAAAATCAGGATTTAAATAAATTAATGAAAAGTTTATTTATCACTTCATATTAATTTCAGTTTTTTTTTTTTTCAATTCCTGCACTCATAGACTAAACTGCAAAATACATTAACATACCAAGTTCGGTTCCCTCTATTTGATTTGCATTTCTAAATTTACTATCTCGTTTTAGTACCCATAAACTTATATTATACAACAAATATCAGATATAAATTAAAAGATATTGTTTTAATTTATATCGTTTGTGAAAGGCTAAGTTTTTGTGGAACCGCAAAAGTTATATGCACTAATATTAGTTACCAATATGACATAGTGGCCAAATAATAAGGCTAATCAATAAAACGCGCTTAAAAGACCCAGTGATCTTGACCTTCGGTGTATACAAATAATTACGCAATTAAATTAAATGCATATTAACATTCAATTTGTCACGTGAAACTCGTGCTTACAACGAGTTTATCATAACAAAAATTAAATTTGATCCCATAACACATGCACATCACGCACTTTACTTTCATCGATGATTAACATTATTTGAGTCTTGAATGAAATAATGTGACAGGAATTTAATTAAGGCTAAAATAAATTTGTTTAAAATCTTAGCATATGTTTAAATTAAAATACATTAGCTTAATGTACGGAAGGAAATTTATTATTAATATTGAAGAAAAACCAGGTAATTAAGGTGTATAACTAATGTCAGCATGAAAATAAAATTCAAATTTAAATTGAAAATAACAAAAACTTCCTTAAATCTACTAAGCCTTGAACTTTACTACTTAGTTTTAGGTGCCATAATTAAATACGATAATATCGAACTTAAGTTTTTGATCATTTCTTAGGATTTAGGATTTTTGTGTATACGCAATACTACTAATACTAAATATAACTACTTAATAGCACTAAAAGTAAAATTAGTAAAAAGCTACTGACTTTGTTAATTGGAAGTTAAAGTTATAATAAAGCAAACAAATAGGATCAAACTTTAATCATTTTCATCTTATATACTACCTCCGAGAATTAAACCAAACAACAGGTTTAATGCCACCAGTTGTACTACGCATATCCCCCATATACGTAGAATATTTAGTCCCATAAAACATTATTTTTTTATAATATGTAAAACTTTGGGTGAATTGTGTAAGCCACTGTGAAACCAGGTAATCAATGTTGAGATTGCATGAGCGCAAAATTTCAATTTTGCTACACCTTTCAGTTACAACGAATTTATCTAGCGACCTTCCGTCACTATCAACACGGTGAAGAATTTTTTCCTTTTTCAAGAAAGTGCATTAAGAGAAATTAACAGGGTTGTAAAAACTCAAATATCGCTCAATTCAATTTTTGTTAATAATAAAATGTTATCTGTATATATACCTATATGATATAGGAGGTGCTATTATATCGTGCTAGCATCTAATAAAATAGTTGTTTGTCTGCTGCTGCTGCGTTTTTGTATTTACACAAATCCAAAACGATTGCATCAAATATATCGATGATAATGAAACGAATTTTTAATTTCAATAATTTCGTCTCTTCCCAAAAGATCACTGATTGTTTTTAGTTTTTAGTTTTTAAGCGTATAATATAAGAATTTAAAAAAAAAAGGAAGGACAAGTGCGCGTAGAAGTCGCGCCTTAAAGGTTCCGTGCCATTATATTACCTTACCCTACCTAGTTACTATTTAAATTGAATCATTTATCACGTAATAAGTAAGTAATTTTGACTTATTTAATATACGAAAGGTTCTTTCATACATCAATACGAGTATACGTCACGGTCAATTCTTCAATTGCAAATGTAAGTTTGTAATAGCTCTCCTATATATTCCAACTGCAAATAAAAGTTTGTACGAACAATATTGAGAGATTTATTTTATTTTAAAACCCTAGATTTTCCTGTAATTTATAAGTAAAGAACTATTTTTTTTATTTTTGTTTTCACAATTTGAAGCTCAGTAGTTTTGGAAATAAGAGGGTGGGAATGGTCAGTTTTCATCTATTTTATTAAATAACTATAATACTATTTGTTTTAAAATTATAAAAAAATATATATTTGGGATCCTTTCATGTCACACGGTACAGTAATTTTTTTTTACTTCCTAATTTGTCCCCCAAAAGTACTTAAAATTCAGACGTCCGTGTTTGGGTCCCAGCAATTCAAATGTGTACCAAATTTCAACTTAATCCGTCCGGTAGATTTGAAGCAAATTGACTGTGACAGACGGACAGACAGAAACACGAGTGACCCTATAAGAGTCCCGTTTTTTCATTCGGACGTACGGAACCCTAAGAAAAACCGTACGATTCTGCGGAAAAGTGAAAACTTTGCATCTTTGCAGTCTGTAACCAAAAATAATGTACTCGACATTTTTGAAAGTTAAAGAAACTCAGGGTAAAATTTTAGTCTGTTAACACAAAACTAGAGTTAATGCAGCTAAATAAACAGCTTAAAAAGGGGTAGTTTTAAAAGGCTTCAATACTATTAAAATCTCAGAATTTTAAGAAATAGTGTTTAATAATTTGATCGATTTTGATGACAATTTACTGAGGATTATCTGAATATTTTCGGACTTTTTCGGAACTTTTTTCTGACAATTTGCTAACGATTTTCTGATTTTTTGTTGAAAATATTAAAGTAAATAATAAAATATCGATCGTGAATTATATTCTAACAAAAACTTTAAACTCTAAACATTAAATGTCTTTTAAAATTTAAAAAACCGCTTTACCAATTTTCCTCAAAGTTAAATGCAGGCTAGTAATCCAAAACGCAACGCATCGATTGCGATGGATGCCAAAAAGTTCAACGCTCTCAAGAAACTTGTTTACATAAATGTACATTTCATATATTAACAAGCTTTGATGAGGCCGTAAGTCTATTTACTTAAAACGTTGAGGAAACTTTTAAAAAAATGCTGTAAAGTTAAACCGAGATGAAACAAAGATAAACAATAGACATAAAACCTACATGTATATTGCTATAAAATTAAAATTTAATTAATTAACGAAAGCACAATACTCACCAAGCAATGAAAATGTAAGGTCCACTGCACTGCACCAATGTATAAATATTGAAAATATTTCAGCTGTGACGGTGACATCACCAAACTCCCAACCATTAGGTCATTTTTCTGCGTTCTTTCCGTTTTGCACGAGCAAAGATAGCCCTTCAAAAGATACTGAAGCATTTTTCTCTTTTTTGAATTTCCGACTACAAAAGCTAAGTACATATCTACTTTACATTTTTCATAGGTTTTTCTAAAATTATAATTCTAGTTACGATAAATAAAGTAAATTTTAGAAATGGACATTAGATTATTAATAAAAATATTCCGTACACATATGATACTATGTATTTTTTTTTTTAGTAAGTTAAATGAATGAATGAAGTTTGAACCGAGCAGACTAAAAAATGCTATTCAATTCATAAAATTGTTAATTTAGGTATGTAACATACATCGAATGTTAGATTTATTTATTCTAGAGTTATCATTTACTTTTTAAGTGGCCACTCGTCTCACCTACATCGAACTAAGATCAGTGACACTACAGATTGCAATTTATGGCTGTATGTTGAATTGATCAACGAATCACGTTAATTCAACATATTTTGAGTTATTGAAAATGTACAAAAACATTTCATTTTGATTTGGACTCAATGGCAGATTAAATTAAATGATAATCTTCTATAATGGGACCAGTTAAGATATCCCAAACAAACTCGCAATATCCAGGTCAATGACTAAAATGTTATACCTCAAGAAATAAATTTTAACAAGAATCAAGTTGGAAGAAATGACTTTATATATATAGGTATAATTTACATAAAACTGGTTCTTCGAAAAGCTCTGTTTCCAAAGAGATGCACAAACAGAAATAGATTAACCCGACAGCCCGCCAGTTCCTTTTGAAGTAAATTTGTTTTATTTTGAACTGAAATTAATTTCACGTACATTTTAAAAATACGCGGTAAAGAATGTGTTGATGCATTTTGTTTAATTGTGGTTGTTATGCACCTTAATCGCCACCTGTGGTGTGCTATCGTATCGGTTCAAATTTTTTTAAATCGCGTGCACGAAATGCTTTTATATCGTTTTCTGGTTATCTATTTCGAAATGATTCGTTAATCTCTTCAACGGAAAACAATACGATGGGTAATCTATTCGAGGTTCTTTTAGATAAACGTAAAAAATCAAATCAGTGAAGTATAACAACCATGACCATTTTGTGAAGATAACGGTCACTAAACGAGAAGGATTTGTTCGCTATGATAAATCTAAAATCAATTAGATATGACGATTTTGCTTACTATCGTTAATTTCTTTTGAAGCAAAACACAACGCGGCGTATAGATAAAGCGAAGCGACGCGACACCGCACGAGGTAGGCATTGTCCGGCTGAGGTGTGGGACTGACTTTTAATTGTGACCATTAAAAGTACGCAAAATTGTTCTAATTATCATTAGTCCAGTACTTACCTATATAATTGATCGATATGTATATATGCTAGCCAGTGTTACTGAGACGTTTGCGCCGGTTGAAAGCGAAACGTGAAGCCGTTTTAGTTTTTAAGCTTTGAGGGATATGGCGTGTCGAAGCTTCGCATTAATGAGCTCTTGAAGCCACAACAAGATCAGACAACATTTTAAGAAGCGGAAAAGAAGAAAGAATATAAAGAAATTTTACGTTGCTAGTTGTTAAAGTGCATAAAAGTGATAAAAATGAATAGTAAAAATAAATATGTAAATACAGTTCCGCAGAGTTCATGCTCCTCGAGCTCATCAAACTCTGAAAAAACGGACCCCGACCATGAAGTTATTAAGCCGAGTGAGTAGAATTTTAAACTAGTTAAATTGCATGCTGTGCTACCACTTTCTAGTGTTATAAGTTCATATAAAACGAAAAAAAAAGTGATAACCACACAATACCATCCAACCCACAGTATACGAGTGTATCAACTGAAATGCTATTCATTCCGTTTTATCAAATCGCGAACTGCGTTTTATTTTGGAATACGCAAACAGAATGAAAAGGCATTGAATTGGAAATTTTGGGATTACCAGTTATAAAAAAATGTTAGTTGAAACTTTCCCACAAAAAGGCAATTTGCACTATTAAAAAAGAAAAATGAACAATAAAACAGTTTTCTCCGGAATTGAATTCTTAAAACTATCAAACATGTTTCAGTTAAATAATCACGGAAAACCTTGAACGCTATAAACGAAGCAAAATGTTAATAGCAGTAAAAACATAATGATGGTCGAGTAGTTTTATAATTAAAATAAAAAAAAAATAATTTAAATAGAGGTACCAAAACACAAGCATCTACCTATAATAAATAATTTCATGAACACTTACACACTTTTGTGTTATAAGAATTTCAACGACAATAGAATTTATTTGATTATTTTTAATCAGTCGATTCCCAAGAGTTAAAATAGTACTCATAAAATTGTCGACGTTTGCCTTCATTGAAGCCTTGAATTGACCCCTCGTAAATTGTATAAGAAGCATCGCTTGACAAAGTTCGTTCCCGCGCCGGTAAAAGATGTATTCGGTGAATCACAGCCGTGGTATCTTCGGAGGAAATTATACTTTCTAACATGAAGCATAATTTGCCGTTCAACAGCTTCAGGTCAGGGCTTCTAGAGGGCCAGTCTTTCCATCTATCGAAGCCGGTTTTCGATTTTGAACCGTACCTATCACAACTATGCTTTGGCAAATTTTGTAGTCTAGTTTACTTTATTATGTAATCCCGAATGTATTTCTTAACTTCTTATTTCTAACAACGTTTTATTATATGTTATATGAAGGGACTATATTTTTAAGAGAAATTTTAATTTATCCTCATTAATTTCAAAAATGAACGAAGTTTTTCACGTGTTTTGTTGTAAATAAAATCCAATATTTCATGCATCCGATAGAGAAGAATGCATTTTACGATAACAGAGCGAAAATTTAATTAACCAATAGAAAAACTTAGCAAAACAATATTTTCTATTTTCGTATTTTATCTTCATAAATTTTTGACGACTTTTGGTTAAATGTCTAAGAAAATTAGAATAATAAATTTTTATCTACTACAGTTTTTTCGCTTTTATTGTAAACAGTGTAAATAAATTAAATACTAATTATTATTATTTATTATGAAAAGGTTTACCTACATTAAAAAACTATTACAATTAAAATATTGAAAATTTACTTCAACTCTCAGCCTAATGCATTATACTCTTTTCAGATAACAATAAAACAAAACTTTAGTTATGTTAGTTATGCAATTTAACAAAGATTTCCACAAACAGAGTTACTCGTTCTCATTAGAACAACAACATCCTAGCAGACCTTTTAGGATAACGTTTGATTTGACATCACTGCCTTATAAATCATTGATCAAAGCCAATCAAACCCCTGCCCTCGGATTTTTCTTAGGTTGAGAAAAAGGTGTTTCCGCCAACCGATAGTAACTGAAATTACGCAGAAGGTTTACTATAAAATTGCTCCCAATGTTACACTTTGCTAACGTTATTTCTTCGTCGATTTTTGAAATTACTTCTTCCGAGACGACAATAATTAATCGGTGAAATAAAACAATCTTCTCGTTTACAAGATGCAACCAGAGAAGCCACTGATGTGTTAGCTTCCCGCAGCATCTTAAAAGCGTGAAGCAGTGCAATTATGGCTTGAGTTTCACGGTATCTTATGAGCGGGAAGCAAACGCACTTTTACTGCCTTGCAGGTTCGGTACTTTCTCAATATGGTTTCAACCTTAGAAAACGTTACGATTTGCGGCCCGGTGAAAGGTTAGTGTCCACAAAATTCTCATAAAAGCGTAAATCAAATAGATCCAATTTGGTGTGAACTCCTTGTAAAGATTGAAACTTTTAACCCAATTTAAAGTTGTATAAAGTTATCTCAATTAAAACGAACAAACTCACTCCACTCTTATGGCGTTCATCCGTGCGGTATGTTTTTGTGGAAGCAGCGATGACCATCTTAATTAAAACTGCACAAGAGTCTGGTGTCTGGAAGTGAATCTGGAAAATAAAGAATAGCATACATTTACCCAGCTCGGCTTGCTATTCAATTATCTCAATTATCACACGGATAAATCCACTTAGCAAGCATTTATACTGTCCGGATCCGCTGGTCGTCACTTGCCTAATTATTAAAACTGAACTGTTGCCGATGACGGTGGTGTCCCTTTTTTTTAAAGTAGTTTTTTTTAATTAAGCCATATGCTGCCAGATGCTATTTAGCAATCCATATATGTATGGCGTTTAAATGTTAAAAGTATTACTTATAAGGAAATTACAAAGTTAATTTTATAGCTTTTACTCCAGAGCAACAGAGTTCAATACCTTTTCATAGAATTTCAAGCAATACAAAACACTTGTGTTTAAAACCTTTACCTAAAACAGTTGCTAAAAATGTAAGATAAGATTCTTCGTAAAATACTTTGATTTAAAAATTTGCAAGAATGGCGCCATGGCACAACTGTTGTAAAATAATTCCAGCTACTTGCTGATTTCTGGTAAACATTTAAATTTCTCTGCTTCTTCTGAAATATAAAACCCTATTTGTTTTCCAAACACAATGCAAGGTTTACATTGGCGATATCCGATGAAAGTACACTATTGTAAGTATAACTTTTCAACCGAATCGAAAGCCAGACACTGCCGTGCAATTTAACTTCAAAAATGTGTCCTCGGTTTCGATTCGAATAAAAAACGATATTCGCAATAAGTCCCAAATTTACTGACTAATTTTTCAAGTCTATTTTTCTAGTCTTTATTCTGGCTTAAACCCAGCTGAAGCATAGTTTAAGCATGGATAAAGCTGGCATAAACTTTACTCAATATTGGTTTGAATTTAACTTAACTGTACTTTGGATCAAACTTGACTATAATATATAATATAATTATTTCTAAAACAGTGTTTTTTAGAGTGAACTTCCGATAGGAATAAACCGGCAAAGCGGCTTTTAGTTGCGAACGTTGGTTAACCATTTTTACTCATTATAGTTTGCCATTTCAACATGGAAAGACTGACGCCTTAAGAACGCTTCCAAATTATTAAAATTTACTTCGAAAATCAGTATTCAATTCGTAAAAAAATTACATGAATTTTATGATTGACATAATTGCTCATCTGAGCAAACATTTCGTGTTACAGTTGATAAATTTCCTGATGTTAAGCTAGGTTTTGAATTGAGTTTAATCCAGAACAGGTAGTAGAAACACCATATCCACCAGAAAGAGTAACTACTTAGTGTAGTTTGCATGATAGCAGTAACATCGGCCATTACTTGAAATGAATGCTGCAAGAGGCAATATTACAATCAATGGCCTACGTTATCGAACTATGATCAACGAGTTTTCGTTTTAAAACATGGAGACCATTGATCCACACGAAATGTAGTTTCAACAGGATAACGCTACTGCCCATACATTTCGTGAATCCATCAATTTTTTGAAAACAAAGTTTAATGAAAACATTATTTCACTATTTGCCTCTAAGATCGTATGATTTAACACCGCATGTTTATTTTTTTTTTTTTTTGCGGGTACATTAAGTCATTGGTATACGCCAACAAACCAGCAATAATTGGCAATCTGAAAGCCAACATTGAACGGCGAAGCCAATATACCACTAGATTTGCTCAAAAAAGTTACACAAATTTGAATAGATAGATTGCAGCACGTTTTGGATAGCCGAAGTGGCCATATTTCAGAAATAATATTTAAACATTACTGGCATAAAATAAGCTTTTATACAAAACTAATGTTTTGAATAAAATTCATTTTGTATTTTTTCAGTTTTTAAGTTTTCACCCTCTTAAAGAACACCCTATAGCTATCGCGATATGATAAGCTTGGGAAAAACTTTTGGTTCGATCATAATGTCTCAAATTAACATGCCTAATCCAAATAACAAACTAAAGCATTTGAGATATTTTCAATTAACTTTTGATACTCGGATAGGTAAACACCGTAGATAATTAAAATTAGAAAATTTCTGTAAAAATGACCTTTGCGTCTTTTAGCACACAGGTGACCGGTTCATTTACTTTTTGTTTACACTGCGGAATATCTTTATTATAATGTTGATAAATAAAACTCTGGCCAGAAATCTACTTTTCATGACTGTGTTTAACATGGGGCTACATCGATAATTGTAAAAAAAATTGACTGTGGATTGTTTTATTTGTTCAACAAAACATACTAATTATATTTGCAATATGTATCAACATAGTGCCATAAAAGAGTCTTAACGCAAATTATATGAAATATTTTCTACGTATATTTCAATGTAGACGTGTTTATACTTTTCATGCGTGTAGGTACCCAATAAAATGTATGTCGTCAAAACTCGCCGAGCCTCTTCGAAAAGCTGCTGATGCTGTGAATGAATTGATGACGTTTAAAATTTAAGTGAGAGAATTTTTATCTCTACCAAAGTATTTATCACTTAAATTTTCGATTAATCGCTTTTTTTTTATTTAACATTTTTATCACAGAATGTTTGTTAGTCGTGTGATAGCGTCAAGGCAAATGCTAACGCATCTTTGGGGTCTGTATGTACAACTTAACTAGTCACCCAACTCTCTTATCCCATTTCGTTGGCGTTACTTAAACAAACAGTTCGGACATACAGTCTTCTTACATTCAAAAATAAATAGCGCATGCTCTCATAAATTTCCGATATCTTGAAAAGCAAACAGTTAATAAGTCGTCAGAGATGTTTCAGATCTTACGGGTACTGTCTACTCCAATTCAGATTCAAATATTCAGTGAAAATTCAACTTTTAATTAAACAAGTGCTTTTCCTCGACGATCGAATTGAGTGTTTTTAAAAAAAAAATGGTTAAGAATCGTAAAGAAGACGAAGGTAAAACTCTTACGTTTTAAGTTATCTTGTAATAAATATCAAGTGTTCAATAGCAAAAAATTAGTAAATTATTAAATGATAATTCTGTAGTGAATTTAACAATAAATTATGATATAATTGTCAATTCTTAGACAAAAAACAAAGAATTGTTGGATATACAACTTCTTTTCACTTCAATAAACAATTGAACTATGAACTACTTCATTTGGCTACTTTATCAAAAATTTTATTAGTAACTTTAATTTATCGATAATCATTAGTGCATTTCAGATAAGAAAACTGCAGTTTGGCAGTTATAGAGTACGTGAAAAGTAATAAATAATACTATACTAAAACCCATTTGAACGTCCAGAACACATCTAAGAGCGGCGGCTTATAAAACACGCTCCACTCGTTTATATTCGTACATCAAACCGATTTTAAAGGGTTTAAAAACTACCATAGTTTAGAGAAAACATAGTTCTAATTTTTAGAAATTTAAAATAAGTGCATTAGGTTGTCATAAAGTTGATTTTTTGAAAGCTCAAAATTCTCATTTCGAACAACGTGATTTCATAGTAACAAGCCACCTGCTTTGTATGTATGTGGTTTCTATGTGCTAAACGACCATCTGTTT
Organism: Philonicus albiceps; assembly: GCA_963969385.1. NCBI lineage: Eukaryota > Metazoa > Arthropoda > Insecta > Diptera > Asilidae > Philonicus > Philonicus albiceps. Next base: position 36,158,346 of record OZ017773.1, read on the forward strand.
TTTTAATACCATTTGAGCAAAGAAAATGGGCTCTTTATTTAATTATTACTTTTACCGGGCGTCAATATGCCCAGTATCCTCAAAGCAATATTAAAATATATTATATGTTATAACTTATAGTTGTTTATAAGGTGTCTATATTTTTATTATAAATATTAGAGCTCTCCCCTTTTTACTTTCTTTTCATTTCATTATCTAAAACTTAAATAAATAAAAACTTCATTGATTGTAGTGATCAAAATGTTGTCTATTATGGAGTTAATTTGTAATAAAGCTTCATTGGGGTTTTAAAATTTGAAATTTATGCTTTTTAAGATAGTAATAATTTTCATATGTATTATTAACTATCTACTTTACAAATCTTTCAATATAATGAGTATGTAAATCAAAATCAAAAAAGTTATACTCCCAAGGAGTAAAGGATATTTTACTGAAGAAAGAAACTTATTTAGCCAATTGGAAAAATGTGCAGATTTCTAATATGTATATAAATTATAAACATCTGCAAAATATAAATAAGATAATTCTTAACAGCTGCTTAAATACAGCAATCCTGCTTTGTTATTTGAAACGGATACAAGTTTTACATTTTCATTTAAGAAAAAGCGTTAACCAACTATGTAATTAGTAAACAATGTAAAAATTGCGGTCAATGGTAGAAATCTTCACCTAAATCCCTGACCCCTTTTGATTCATTCTTCATTTTAGAATCAGTAATGAAATATGGATGCATTAGTTGAATTTGATGGAAAATCCCTCAATATTTGCTTGATGTTCGTGCAAAGAGATTTGGAACTCCACGTGTAGTTAAATAAATGCCTTTTGTTCTTGATACGATCTCACTTTTCTGTTGCTATGTGTGTGGATCTTTTGAAATCAAACAATTGATATAATTTAAATGACTTTGATTGACTTTCTTTTGCCATAATAGTTACAACTACTGTCCCAATTCGGATAGAGTTTAGGATTTAGTTTTATAGGGATTAACTTGGAATAGCATTTATTTCTTATATATGCACATATAGTTGTATAGTAATACTTAGCTTTTATCCCAATCAGTATACTCAATCAGAAGATATGCAAGTTTAATATTTTTAACAATACACGTACATCAGATTAGTATACATTGAATATAATATTAGTAGCCAGTAGAGATGCAGGGCAACTATCATATTTAAGTCAAATAAGAGTTAGTCCGGATTTCTGTTTAGGAAAAATAGGTGCCTATGGTTTCCTTAATTTTTAGAAGCCCCTATAATTATAAATTATATTAATATACATGTATATTAATAAAGTTTCAAGTAAAAATTACAATAAATTTAAGAAAGAAGCAATTTATCTTCATAAAGCAAATATTCTATTTTACTCGTCGAAAAAAACCCAAATTAAAATTGCTCTCCAAATCTGAAAAGTTAAATCTGCGTATACCCTTGAAACCATTCGAAGAATAATCTGGTCTTTGAAACTAAGCTACATGAGCTACTAATGTCACTGTTATCTGCATTGTAAATATTGGAAGCCAAAATTTAGCTCAAGAAAAAGTATTTTATTTTTAACTTTTGAAAAGCATCAAATTAATAAATAGAGTCAATAACTATAAGTAAAAAATAAAAACAGCCCAAGAAACAATATTCAAACGATATGAAAAAATTCACGCTCAATTTCAATAAACGTTCACTGGACTAAGTAAAATTTAATAATTGTTTTTACTCCTCTCGTTTTTATTTATTAAATAAAAAAATATATTCAAAATTCATTAATAAATTGAAACAAACCCCTGGTACTAGTGCCATACTATGAACGCAATTTGGAATCTCGAGCACACCTATTCTACTACAACAACAACAACTACTACTAATTTTAAAATTATCATTTTGCATTGAAATTAAAGTGTGACATGATTACAACTTATTTTACAAATAAGTTAAAAGGATATAGAATAAGTGGAATTTTCGAAAATATAACTTCATATAACTCCATTAAATAAAAACATAATTCTGTATTATTTTTAAATAAATTAGAGTAGCATACTGGAAAAAATCCAAAATTTGATTGGAATTGGGAAGTTTGGCTCAGTTAAATGAGTTAAGCTTAGTCAAGCCTCGATTAAATCTAACTCAAGTCTAGCTTAAGTAATTTTGCTAGCAAATTTTCCCACTAGATCTGTTTCTCATCCTGAAACTCATACAGCTGATAGTTTCGAAAACGTTAGAGCTGTTGAGAAACAATTGCCATATATATAACTAAATAAATAAACAATTTTTACTCATTAATAGTACAAGATATGAGAGACTTGACCAGTAAACGGCCAACTGCATTGCCAAAAGAAATAAAATTGATTAGTGAATGGGCGACACAACGCCAGGGGAACTTATTAAACAAACGTACAAGTCTGACCATTCCCAAATTCGGATGATCAATAAAAGGCTCGAAATGAATCGCCACTACTAAATGATACCGAAAAAAGAAATCATCCCGAAGTTGGAATTACCTCTGCATTAGAGCAATTTACCAAAAATAAAATTGAGCAAATAAAAAAGAAATTGTATATGAAGGCAAGTCATGACATCATGATGTTTGAATTTTGTAAATCAGTAGCAATTTTTGCATGAAGGCTTACTTTAGGTATTTTTATATTTATTGTAAGGTGTCTAATTTGCTTTTAATAAACAGATAGTAAGTGTATTTTTCTTAATACTTAGCTTATTTAAATAAACTAAAATCAAAAAAAAAACATATAAATTAAAAAAATAAAAAAATGCTTACTTTAACTTTGTTATCTTGCTTGTCTATTTATATAACATAAACTATTAGTTTAAAGTCTGACTTAAATTGTATTGTTATTTTTGTTGTTGTGGTTCAAAATGTTTATAAAAATAAGAGTTCATTTCAAATTCTCTTTCAAGTTTTCCGATACCGGTAACCTGAGGCAAATATGTAAAAGTTGTTTACTTTATATGCAAAAGAAATTTTAGCTAGATCGGTCTGATCAAGAAATTGTATCTATCTTTAACAAAAAAATCTGGTTTAAGAAAAACCTGTTTGGTTGGTATGGTTACCGATTTTCCGATTCCTTCCCATGCGCCACCGGTTTCATAATATTTTTATGAATAAATTTAGGAAATCTACGAGTTTTTTCCTACTACTCTTAAAGAGCTCATTCTCATGACCTTAAACTTTTAAGTATGAGTATCCTCTAAAGTGGCTATGCCACATTGCAAACGATTATTTAAATCTAAATTATATGTAACATTTTAGCAACAAGAAATACGTATAACATAAATTAAACTAAGTAGGAATAAATATCGCATTGTTTACATTCAAGAAAACAGAAACCCCACCGATTGATGTGATAACGAGCAACAGAATAAAACGTGACAACTAATTTACAATTCTAAATGATTTGCAAACGCTTTACTATTTTTAAACTTTAATTTATTAAAATTATTTTCGAGTAAACTTTCCTGGTAATGCTGCGACAGATGCTTTTTACTTGTTGAATTGCGAGAATTGCATAATTCTAGAAAAGCTCTTTCGAGGCTCAAGGCACAGATATTCCCCACCAAAGCTGACGACCGCCTGTTGATTCTTGCGCCTTACACTCCATGAAGATTTTTTTAGTATTGGCTGGCAGTCAGCGGTGTCCCCTTTTTCTTTTTCCGTGCTACTTTTAGATAAGCATGTTACAATATTTTGGCAATGTTTTGTCTTGCTGCAGACGAAACGGCTACCAACATATTGGACGTGAACCCCAACGTAATCCATTGTTTTTTTTCGATTTGGCGCGCGAATGTATGGAAAATTGTAACAAGTTTTATTACCTTTCCAGGTGGCCTCTTCGGAGTTCGGCATCTACAAATCTTTATGCTGTTTTGTTGTCTGACAGTGGCGTACGCCCTCCGGGTGAATCTATCCGTGGCTATCGTAGCTATGACGAAGAGAAATGGAACAAATCCAGACTTTGAGGTGAGTTGGTTATCGCATTTAAACAAGTCGTATGGGAGTTTTTTTACTATCTCCATGTCCACAATTTGCCAACGAACAAAGGTAGTTAAATATGCATATTCGTGTACATATGCATTTAGTTTTTTATCAACAACTATCGTTTTTCTTAAAAAAACACTGGGTATTATGAAGATTTTGGCCAACTGTTATATTTTCTATAAAGTTGAGTATTCATTTATATCATGCAACATGCCCAAATGATCTTTATTCCCATGGGAAGAAAGACAAAATAGTAGCTAAGAGTTAATTAGTCCGAAAACTCAGGTTAAACATATTTTCTATTTTTAATTTGTAGCATCTTCTTACATTTTAATAAATATGGCATTATGAAGAGATTAACGTTCGATAGAGTCCTCTTTTAATTCAGGTTTATCACTTCAATGCCATACCTCAGAAATCAAAACAAAACAAAACCATGTCGCCTTATCTTAACAAAGCCTCAAATTTTGTTTAGCTACTTTTGGTTTTATATTTCCTCTTTACCTAAGTGCTAACACGCAGAAAGCTTGCTTAATAAAATGATAACGAAGCTCGGTAAAGTTCAGGGTTCTTAAAATGCAACACTTTCTAGTCTTAGTTCAAAAGAATTCAAAATTCAAATTAAATTTAATAACGTAGAAATATTTTGCATTGTTCTAAAATGCCTTACCATTATTTGAAAACATTTGAATTCAATTGTTCTTACTCACATTGACCTTAATTATCCAACACTTCTTATTCAGAAAATTAATTCTCATTCCATAAAAATAGCCGTTAATTATTAAAAATGGAATGTAATAAAAATTTAACAATGTCTGAGTTTAATTTGAATGCATATGAAAAAATACAAAGCAATAGCTACAATTATAAAAACATTATCTTTTAAAATTTAATTTTAATGGTAAAGTCAATGTAATATGCATCAAATAGATGCCTTCGGTAATTTCTGTTTTGAAATATTCAGATGTGATCACCCCCTTACTACAAATATGATAGTTTTAATAGTTTTTTCTGTGGCACCCCATTTGATTGCACCTTCTATAAAAAAAAGTATAGATAAAAATACAGCAAAGTACGAATACCCCTATAAAATTATTTAGAATTGTATATTATATCTTCTCATTTATGGCTTCTGAAGGCATTCAGGAATTTAGTCCTTCTTAAAAAAGTCCAACCCCTTTTTAAAAGTGCACTCGTAATTCTTTTTACACTTATACTTCAGTAAAATGTTGTTATAACGAAATCGGATAAGAAGGTCGTTTTAGATCTAAACAGTTTCTTAAATTCTACAAATTGCAAATAAAACTAGGCAAACCGGACTACTACATAACTAGCTTAAATAAGTTCGAATTCTACTTTGTATGCTCATCTTTGTAGATCAAGATGTAGGATCGATAAAAATTTTCCGAAACCATATAAATGTTAGATACTTCGCTATAGTTTTCGTGAAGTCGTTATAAAACTGTTCAACTTTTTTTATTCACAATCTTCGGCAATATAGAGCAAATGCCCAAAATCAAGAACTTCCAGATTTAAATTAAAAACTTTACTTAGCGCAGGAAAATAAATGTTTTAACATCCCGCTTCTAAAATAAAAATATATTTCTGATTTCTGTGCATTTATAACTTTTTAAATCCTTATTACCAAACAAACATGCATCTAAAAATGTACGTAAGATAATTTATTTTAGTAGTTTGAATTTAAACTATAAAAACACATACATTAGTTAATATTTAATAATGCAACTTTATATTTCAGGAGTACGATTGGGATGAAAAGCAAAAATCGCTGATTTTAAGCAGCTTTTTTTGGGGATACGTGATAACGCAAGTCCCAGCTGGATACTTTTCACAGATAATCGGATCTAAATTTCTTCTATTCTTCGGTATATTGATTTGCTCACTGCTCAACGTTTTGACACCACTCAGTGCTGGGTACGGAGGCTGGATCTTGGTATGCGTCAATCGAGTAGTCCAGGGCTTTTGCCAGGGCGTCATCTTCCCTTCGACACACAATTTACTTTCAAAATGGGCCCCCGTCGAGGAAAGAGGCCGATTGGGCACCTACTGCTACTCGGGTAGTCAGTTTGGTACAGTGGTAATGCTCGCGTCAAGTGGAGCAATCGCCTCATCCGCGCTAGGATGGCCTGGCATTTTCTATGTTTCTGGGGTAGCTGGAATAATCTGGTCGGCTGCCTGGTACATTTTTGGCGCTAACAATCCATCCGAACATAAGTCGATTTCGATCGAAGAGAAAAAGTTCATCGAGACATCTCTGGGACACTCAGAGGAAACGCACAAACAACCGATTTCAGTACCATGGACTAAAATATTCACATCGCTTCCATTCATCAGTCTGTTAATTGTCCATTGTGCGCACAATTGGGGATTCTGGACTCTTCTGACGGAAATACCATCATATATGGGCGGCGTTTTAGGTTTCCAAATCAAGGAAAACGCCCTACTTTCGGCTCTGCCGTACTTAGTGATGTGGTTGCTAAGCTACTTCTTTAGCTTCGTTGCCGACGTCCTCGCCAACAAGCAATGCATATCACTATCTGTTAGCAGAAAGCTGTTCAACTCAATTGGACATTGGATTCCAATGGTTGCGCTCATTGGTCTGGGATACGTGACCAAAGAAGAAACCAATTTGGCGATTGGTTTACTTACCATGGCAGTTGGTATTAACTCCGCAACTTATTTGGGCTTCCAAGTTAACCACATTGACCTTGCACCAAACTTTGCCGGAACTCTCATGGGCATCACGAACTGCGCGGCGAACGTTATGAGTATTATCGCACCATTAAGCGTTGGCTTCTTTGTATCTGATGAGGTAAGATTATTTTTAAACATGCCCTAACAATTTTTATTAACACTATACTTTAAATCCTTTTTCATAGACCGATCCGACTCAATGGCGAATAGTATTCTTCTTTTCTTCTGGAATGTACCTTTTAGGAAATTGCATGTTCCTAATTTGTGGCAAAACAGAAATCCAATCGTGGAATGGTTCCGATGAACTTCCTGAGCACAACAGTCGATCGAAGATACGAAGAGAATCCGCTATTATGGAAGCTGTTGAGTCTCATAACTAAGCATACTAAGCATACCTATGATACTTGAATATTTAAACGAATTTAAAATACTGCACAAAGTTGCTATTTTCATTTGTGTAAGCGTGTTAAAATGGCAAAAATGTTCACTTAAATGAATTTGTTATATTTTGATAAAAATATTGGTAAAGTTTGTTCTTGTTATAACTGTTGTACGAACAAACGGTAAGAAAAGTGATGAATTCATTGTAACATTACTTGACTAACATTCGAGAATTTCTATCATTTCGACTGCAAGATCACATTTTGCAGTAGATTTATACAAAATTACGGAAAAGTCACAATTTTCTATCTGTATTCATTTGTAATTTTTAAGTTAGATAGTTGCAAACATGAACTTTAATAGACTGTATATATAAAAGACACTAAAAGCGTTCTTCTACAGTTATAGCATCGCACAAACTCTATTTGTGATCTAGTCATTAATTCATTTTATGTATAAATCATATTAACTACGAGCCAAATAATAACACGGGTCAAATAAATTCATAACACCTTTTTGTCCAACTCTCAGATTTAGTTGAATTTTATTATATTTTATCACCTTATTGTATTTGACCACTAAGAAATCCAATTTTATTTTAAAACTGTGCGTTATTTATCGGTGAAATTTGATGTCTTATAAATCATAATTGAAAACGTTAAAACAAAAAATATTTATGTAAATTATTTTGCCTTACTTTAAAGTGGTCTATATTGAATCATTGCACTTTCTAATTGCATCTATTTTATAACTTGCTTGTTTTGCATAATAGCTAATGTTTCTTAATTAGACAAAGCTCAATCATTCAGAAATATCCAACGAAATCTGAGAATTAAAATTCTCTTGACCTGTATTATAATTATATTACATGTTATTTAATATTCAAATTAGTCTTTCTTGAAAGAGGATACGCCTGCTGTTAATATCATCTTTCTTTGAAATTGTTTTAAGTAAAAATTTTTAAATAAAATATTTTTATATTCAAATGCTTTACTTATTTATATATTTTTTGTATTAGACAAACTATTCAAATTTCAAATTTAATTATGAAAATTATACGAAAAAAATAAAATAAAATAGCTTATTACCTACTCGACTCTTACATAAATTAATTAGATTAAGAAACCCGTGTACCTTAACTTAGATAATTCAGCATAATGGAAAATTTATTTTTAAGCAAACAATCATATAGGATGACGAAGAAAATCATTATTTTTCTAAATTTTGCATCAAAATACATCTTTCATATTAAAAAGCTTATAATTTTGTAATGAAAGAAAGTGTAACCTGGACTTCATCCTAAATTAAAAAAGTGTTTATTACGTTCTACAAAGTTCAAATTTTTCATTTAACAAATAATGCATAAAAAATGTATTTTCTAGCATAATCCACCCATACAAGGTTGTGTTAAACATTTAATACAATTAAACCCTATACATTTTATCGGATAAAAATTTTTTTAAAATTTAAATTACAGACTATAATATAAATAATATGTGATCGTTTCATTTAAAATACTAACGCAAATGACAAATTCAGAATTTTTGGAAAAGTTCAGTCTTAAAAAGTGGCCCTTTTTGGCATTTATTTAATTTATTTTTTTAAATTAAAGCAATTTCAATTTCAAATTTCAAATATAAACTTGAATTACAGGTTAGTAATAAAATAAAGTAAGCCTTAGTTCTTTATTATAATATTGGAACAAATTAGGAAAGTTTATCCCTTAAACTTAAAAACATCTAAATGTAAAATTTCATAAAATTAATCCTGAAACTACACTACACTGAAAATACAAAAATTACAAGTTTAACATGCCAGCAACACCCTAGCAACATGTCATCGTATAAAGTGACTGGCGTAGTGAAAATGTTCTGGATAACGATTATAAATTTTATTTATGATATGATAGCTTTTTATTTATGGTGTATCAAAAGCTTCATGTTTTTTAACTTCGATAAATGTGTTATTGCAAATTATTCGCACATTGGTGACATAATTGTTTATTATTAGCATATGAATGACTTAGTGTACTCATAATTAAAATTTACTTTAATAGCATTTTTTACTTATAGACATATTAACATTTTGTATATTATTAAAATTAATTGTCTATTGTTCCTTTGCCTATATGAGATTATTCTGTATTCTCAAGAAGAATTACAGTATTTTCCAGAAATATGATTGTAGTATAAAAAGGAGCAATTTAAAAAGAAAGAAGCGTAGTAATATTATCATTTTTATATTTTATTGATTATTTCTAAAACATTTAACTTTAAATTTATAATGAAATTCATAAAAGCAGTGTTCCTATTGATCAAAACCCAATTCACGATTAATAAAATATCGGAAATTTAGGTAACTAATTATGCTTCATAAAAGTAACGATACCTCAGGACTGTTGTCTTAATTTATTTACCTGCACCCTTCTAAGTTATAAGCTATATTTGTTTTCGTACTTATATTTAAATTGTTTACTGATTTTAGTATATGTTCATTTATATAGATACAAAATTAGTACCCCTTGCATTGCCTTCTTTATCAGTCCCCTGAAATACAGCTGGATTATACCAATTCAGTCACGAATTGGAGGGTTAATGAACACCTGATATTGACGTAAATAAAAGAAATATTGCTGATATCGAGAAAAAGAATATATTGTCCCTAGTGCTCGTATCGAAAGGCACTAAGATCAGATTAAGAGCTTTGATTGAATATTTCTTATTCTTTACCTATCCACATTCAATACACTATTTGTTTACCTAAATAATTAGATAATATTTATCAATGCCCGTTCAAAATCTGTTAGTATCACTTTGATTATCAAGGAAGGAAGAAGATACTTTCCAATATGTAATATATAATATATAATTGAATATATAGTAAACAAAGAAAAAGTATCTCTTGTATTATAAAAATTATTATTCAACAGTTGGTACAATATTTAAAAAATTATGATCTTGATATACCTTAAATTACTTAATCGATCAGTTACATAACAGTATAAGAATGCTATGTATATTGATCTAGGATAGAACCTTTAAAAATACAAAAGATATTGCGTTTCAAAATCGTAAAACTCTTTGCGATGCGAATTTTTCATAAATCAACAAGTTTTATTAATCATAGCCAAAAGTAGAAATGTTATACAAGAGATATTAATAGAAGTATTTGAATCATTGTCCAAATATTTAAACACCCCAGCATTATCTTGCAATTTCTATAATCTTTTAATTTATGATAATGACCTTGACGAACAAATTCACACGAATTTTATTTATTTTTAAAGCCTTACTAAATACCCCCTTGTAAAAAATTATGTTAGAATCAAATCGAGTCAACGAATCAAGTTTTTTTCTGCATTTAAGGTAAAATGCTTAAATATTTTTAAGATCTAAAATATTGCAATACCTACTTTAACAATATATCATTTATTTATGTATATGATCACCAAAATCTATCAAAACACATAAAATCTTACCATCTAAGCAGTTATTTTTTCTTTTTCTCTATCTTACTACTCGTTTTATTGCACTTATATATTTCAAATAATCTTAAGAACTACAGCAAAGATTATGACGAGAATCTAACCTACGCATTTCCCACAATCTTGGAATGCTAGAGGATACTTATCAAAATCCTATCGTGACGGGGGGCTGAGCATTAGACAAACATCTAATGAACACCAGAGACAAAGCTGCCTCAAGTGCGTACTTCTTGAGATGTTCATTTATCTTTAAGAAAGATGTTAACACACTTAAAAATGTTCTCTGGAGTTAAGAAAATCGATACATATTGTCAGTTCTATGGATTGTTAATACAAAACCTTTAAAATTGAACCTTGATATATTTTTTATATTATAAAGAGAAATTAGTCATTTTTTTGCTAAAAGATAAATTTTTAGGACTTATAACATGGGTATGCTGTTACATAAAACCACTTTCAATTAATAATAAATAATTTTGATAAATTACTTATCGTTATATTAAATGAGCAGCTTTCAAGCTGTAAATTTCTAAACATTGTTCGATTTTCACAAAAATAAGCACATCAGATGGAAGAGGATAGATTTAAGATCGCTACCATCCTTCTGGTACAACAAATAGATTACTACATATGATATAAATTGCAACCCTTGTATTGTTATTAAAGAAAATTAAAATAACGCCCGGAAGGACTAACAAATTTTGTGCAAAATAAAAAAAAAATCTTTTGATTAATACGAAATGCTAGTTTGTCTGGTTTTACGCCACGTAAAAGACTTTAAAATTAAAAATAATTACTCATAAATTGTAACAAAAGTACTCACTAAAGAACTGAAATATTGGCCATCAGAACACCGTGTTCTTAAGGCACTAAGTACCGTCTAGAATGCCAAAATAACTCACATTTTTAAGAATTTATAACTCAGTTTCTTTATTCGATATCACAATAAACTTTTATTTAAAACATAAGGCTATTCTTATAGAATGTAAAATAAATATACATATGGCTTCAAATAGCGTTTTTCTTTTCTTATTTGTATCTTATTACCTCGAAAGAAAGGTTGGCCCATGGTGGACAATTAATCTCAGGATTGGCAAGTCTGAAATAAAAAAATTAAAATGATTTTTAAAGAGGAAGGTTTCTTACATGGTTACCATTGTTACTCAAAAATCGACAAAAAATGACGGATATTTGCAAAAAATCGCCTTATTTTTCATCTTTTTGGCATTAGAACAATTTTTGTTATTGAATATTTTGCCAAAATGTGGTAAATTACCACATAAGACACTTTAACAGAGAAAACGACTATTCATTAATTAAAATCGGTCAAGCGGATCCGGAGATGAACTGTCCGACATGTGAAAAAAAGCTATTTTGAGAAAACGCGTTTTATTTTATAAATTGTTACGCAAAATAGAATTTCCTTACTTCCTTACTGGTCAATCTGCTATCCTTGGACCATATAAAAGTACACCGAAGTCCAGATTATAGACAACAGTAAATATTATGTGTATAGACGAGACCAGTATTTTGGAGGAAGGAGATAATCAGTAGACGCGCGCCCTCAAGCTGCGGAGAGCCAAGAACGCGCGTAGACGGTAGTGAAAGTAGAGTCAGCCCAAAATGTTTTAAAGACGACTTTTCCATATTCTTTTAAAGTAAATTCGACCTAATGACATTTTGGACTTACACCACTTTCAAAATTTCAATATTTTCCAAATTTCTATACGGTACTAGTGTCTTAACAATAATCTCAAAATATACAACTCGCACTGTAGATTTCAACAATTTAAAAGATATGATCATTGTTATATGTATATGTAAAATAATGTCAACTCAATTCAAAATATTTTTTTCAAAAACGTTGCCTTACATTAATGAATTCAAAATGCCGAATTACCAAATTCTTACAAAATGATCTATAGTCTTCTTACAAAGTTATCTATAGTCCGATTAAATTTTTTACACAAATACAGCTTATTTTGTGAGGTAGTTTCATTTCAAATGTTAAAAAAGTGTAAATTTTCAAACTAAACAACAAATGGCCATGTTTAACATTACTCACAATCAGAGCCGGCACAAGGCAGATTTAGTGCGTTCGCCGGATATTCGAACTAAAAACCTTAAATCGTATAAATGTGTATAACTCCAGGCAATTTAATTTTATTTTTGCGAAATAAAAAGATGTTTGAAATGGGTAACTGCACATAAATTTCACTTACTAACCTGGATGGAAAATCGAAGTGAAAAAAACACAGCTATTGGCAAGATCTTCCACTTACATTTAGAAGGAGATTTCGACGGTAATTAAATGTTTGAAGAAATTAAGATGTTCCAGTCGATAACGTAAGCCAATTATTCGGCTCTAGATTCGATGATTGTAAAAAAAAAACAATTTTTCGGAAGCATATCAAAATCTATTAATTGCATTACAAATAAAGTTAACTACGCCTGTAACGCGGTTGAAACTAATAAAAACTTATTTGCGATCATCAATAAGCCAAGAACGATTTACATCCTATGGCTACTCTTTCAATAGTAAGCGAAATAACGAAATTTAATACATCCTTTGTCCTAAAATATAATAAATAATTTCTACATTACATCGGATTTGAGTGTGTATTCCGGCCCCGCAACATTTTTGAACTCGACACTGCCCTGGTCACAATGATTTGATTTTTGCAATCAGAATATTGCAATAATTTTTTATTCGCCTTACTGGTAGTAGAAAGCCAACATTTAAATTCGTTATAGTAAACGAACAAAATTTGTTGTCAATATGCCAACGACTGATAATTGTAGAGAGATTAACACTGTGTAAAGATAAACAAGTCATGAAACCGTAGAGTCTCCGTCTGGCACGTGTGGTACATCGCGCTTTAGACGGTTTTACGAATAATTTATCTAAAAAATTTACTGATAGAAACACTTGTCCTTCACTCTTTCTTTGAAAGCGAAACCCCATATTGATGTTTACTTACTTTTTACGTACGACTTAAATAAGATTAAACAACTATCGGCCACTTATAAATTTGAAGTGTATTCCGAAACTTGTTGAGTCTTTCATCTGCTCACGAAAATTGGGTATATTTTTCTTCAGGGTCAATTAATATATAAGGGTCGTTGTTGAAGTTATGAAACATTAGTTCTTTGACACTTCCCTTGCAAGGATCATAATTTAGCAACGTATTATTTGGGAAATACATGCAATACATTTAATGGCAAATTGCTTCATAATTTTCTTTACATCGACCATCTTTTAAGGGAGTATTACCCTAATTTTTGGAAGGCTCTGCGCACTTGTGTGGTGCAACCTCATGCGATTTGTTGTAGAATAGCTCTTTTATGGATAACAATTTTTTATATATTTCAATAGAGTATATAAAGCTAGTTTTTTAATTTAATAACAACTATACCCTAACACCCGCAACCCGACCGATCTTCGTATTACTTTTTATTTTGGTTTTTAAAAAAATGCGGTGGACAACAATTTCCAAAGTACAATGCACGTCAAGAAACTGCTTCGCGGTTATACATTTTATCAACATTTTATTATCACAGAAGGGCTAAAAGGTTAGTGTGGTTGATAAATAATGTTATTTTTGCCACATAAATTGAATTTACAGTTCATAGCTACCTCGGAAAGCATGTTGTCTTTGCGAAATCCATATAAAAATATAGATTAATGCTGAAAGGTTAGCGTTATAGCAAATAATTAAGGTACTAGTACCGTCTAGAAGATGTATAGACGTAACCGGTATTCGGATCGTGCCCGAGAGCTATGGAGAGCCGAAAACGCCCGTGGTCTTACAGTCATATGTATATACTGCCGTAATTTTTCTAGAAGGAATTTCTTCATAGGAGGTGATTTCTGATAGTACAAGAAATTGAAAAATAAAATAAAATTCTAAACGATACCAGCACCTTACATTCGGTAAAGGCAAATAGGCACCCGCAAGAATTTCAGCCTATAGAGGCCTATAGGTCGCTGATAAACTAACTATTTTCCTTCATAGGTTAAATTATGGTATCACTTATGGTATATAAAATGGGTTTGTTTAATGAGGCCGAATATTGTCTGCAGATATCAACTATAATCTAATAGTGCCCAAACCAATCTTTAAATATGATAACAAAAATAGGGTATTACTAGCATATTTTGCTTCTAAAACAACTTAAATTCTGTTTCGTAAAGAAGTGTTCCAACATGTGCCAATCGATTCCTTACAGTGTTGTGATCAGAATTCACGTTGATGATGTTCACGAAAAGAGACAAGAGTAAATTATTTCGTTCTATAAAATAATTATAAACTTGAGAAGACAGTAAGCATTGCAAAAAAAAAATTGATTTGATTAATTGGCATCGTGTTTTCACTATTCATGTACTTAACTTTTTTATTCAATATTCGATAGTATGTTGAATATAAACACGCGACCGAATTGGACTGGTATACTAGAAGATGGGACCGGCAAAGGTATATAGTAATTATTTATAACTGCATATAAAACACTCAATTATTGCCAAACAATTATATGTTAGTTAGTTAGAAGTTCAGTAATATTTCCAAAAATATCCAAAAATTAGATTGGATAGTGTAATAGCACAAGGCATCTAGATATTATCATCATTGTAACAAAAAATTGTTGAATTAAACAAAATCAGAATAATTCAAAATGTATGTGTGGGTTCTTTAATAACTTGACTTCTAAATGAATAAAATCAAAACGTTAATTTATATTTATATTCTTTCATATCGAAAACTAATGTTTGGCTATATTGGAAAGTAACTAAGTTTGGCAAGTCATATTTTTATGAATGAGCATTCAAAAAACTACAATATAAAATCTAAATAAATCTAAGGATTTAAAGTATTCTCCTTTCCACTTTTGTGTGAAATTTTGTAAGAAAGAACATATTTTTAAATAAATAAAGAGAATAGAGAAAATTTTGCATTACCTCACTAGAATTTGATATGCTAGACATGGTTTTTGTAAAATTTTACATTCTTATCATCTTTTAAAAGACTTTAAAGTTTTAATCAACGTTCTGCTTTGTACATGTGCATGTAATTTATTAAATTAATTTGAGAAGATATGATTATATAATATTATAAATATAAACTCTAGTGGATCGTTAAGGTATAAAAGACACTTTTAAAATGAGTAAATTTTTATCTTCCATGACATGGACATAGACATAAACCGGAACGGGTTTTTACTTTTGAAAATCTTACGAATTGCATATACGTTAGTAATCGTATAAAATCCCTATTTAAGTTAATATATATCTGGCGATAATAGGTAATTAAGATGTAATTACAAACTCGAACTAAAACAAAGTTAAGATCTTACATTGACATGAGGATTATGCCATGATACGAGCAAAGTTTTCTTATCTTAAGATTTTGAGTATATTACCACTTAATTGTAAGAGTTTTCGAGTGGGTGAGAACACACCTTCTACATCAAAGCGTTTTAGCAATTTTTTATCTAAAAAATCTTTTGTTGCTATCATTGGTTGTTCAGGAAGTCACAAAAGCCAGTGATTACCGTAAAATTTTATATGGATTAATTGTTGGGAAAAAAAAACATTTGTATTGAGATTAGATTTCGCTAAGAAAGATATCTGTGATACGAGGCGACAGCCTTCCACTTTTGCAGAGGAATCGAACTGATACAGACTTATAGGCTGCTCTAAGCCAGTCCGAAATAGTAAAAAAAATTAATAAATCTTCGCCATAATTGATAACCTTAGTGGTCTCTTCGCACTCTTAAAATTTATTAATTTCTAGAAGAGATAGATAATTATTAATCGCAAAAAATACATAAGACCGAAAAGTCGTTGGAAGTTAAGATGTCCGTGTTATTACAGGGTATTCCTGCGAAATATATCAACCAAACTAGTCGAATAGACTGATTTGCAGACAATTGAAGTTAATACTAAAATATAAAATTAACGACATCATACAAAATAAATTTATTTAAAAAGGCACTATAAAGCAAAACACTTGTGAAATGTTTGTGGTAAATTAATTTGGAAAGTTTCAGTTCTTTACTTAAACACCTATCGTATTTCAATCGTTCTAGATTGTGTAAAAAAAATACCAAAACAGTGAAAAATATGATTTCTAAACAAAGTGAAAATGAAGCGGGCGCAACTGAAGTTGTCCAATATGAGAAACGTGAGCACCTATTCGTCTTAATTATTATTTAATATTTCATTAGTAAAGCAAATCTTAAACAAAAGCAATAAAAATATTTATAATTACATACGCAAATAGTTTAAAAAGTTATTACAAGATAAGTCAGTGCGGTTTCGTTATATAAATATTTTGAGACTTATTTTGGAAGACACATATCTAGTTAATTTCACATTAGTTTCTGACATAGGGGTTGAACTAAATTAAACGCACTTTTACTCGGCTTAGTTTAAATGCGTCATATTGTGAAAAATTGTTTCATAAAGTCATCATTGGTTTCTCTTAACGAATATACAAAAAGAACTCTTTCCGTTGCACAATAGACATCACGAATAATGAACAATATTAACAAACCTTTTAAATTAATTGTAAAAGTAATATTTATTTGTTATATCCATACGACAATTAAGTAGTCTTGCAAACAGCTCATGGCACAATAATTTTCTAAAATAAATTGATATGATATGATGAGTGAATCCCACCTAAATCGGAATTAATCAAAGGCCCGATTTATAATTTAATAATGTATGGGTTAAATGATATAGATAAAATTCCATAATTAAATTTACCAAGTGATTTGGTGATTTTTAATGATAAAGTAAAACACAACAATGCTTAGCAAAATATTTTGAGTAAAAATAGAAAAACTGTTTTCCCAGCTTTCGTCTTAGAAAACGAAAGATTGAAGAAAGTGCACTTACGCAATAAAATCATCATTCTAATAACGTTTGAAAATATTGTACTAAATTAAAATTTCTCCTCAATTGCATTCAATATTTTTTGTATAAATAATTTGGCGAGATGTAAAAATTAAAATTAAGGCACCTAAAATTTGCAATAGTAACGCATTGTCGCATTGTATAATTTAGTAATCATTTCTGCAGAAATTATTTTCAATAAAAATATCAACAAAGTGGAGGGAAGTTCAGCGTTGTTTAATGTGTGTTTAACAAAATAACAAAATAAACAGAAATCATCACTTGATATCAGGCAACGATACCCTGCCTTCCAAGCTACAACTTTTATAGTCGTGATAATCGGTCAAGTCAGGTGGCATAAGGCAATTGGTAATAAATCATTTTTCTATCTATCTTTCACTATCAATAGATAGTGTGCGGGCGCCTCGTCTTGTCATTTTAATCACAAAAAATCAAGAATGACCACGCAAATAAAACAAGCGATTTAATAGTTTGAAAAGAAAGTACTTAGATATACTAATCAAATATTTGCTCATTCATTCGTATTGCCGTACTTGATTTTTTATTTGATCTAAACCCCAATAAAACTACTTCAACGTTACTATAGTGGCCCTTCCATTTTGTTTTTCTTTTGATATGTTTATACCTTTTTAAGTAATGAAATCACCTCCAAAGTTCATTTTCTAATAACATTGGTATTTGAGTTAATGCAGGTAATATATTACTAAATAATGAGAAATGCATTTCATTTTACATTAAGAAAATAAAAGTAGCAAAAATTTAACATATTCACAAATAAGAAGTTGTTT
Organism: Philonicus albiceps; assembly: GCA_963969385.1. Classification (NCBI taxonomy): domain Eukaryota; kingdom Metazoa; phylum Arthropoda; class Insecta; order Diptera; family Asilidae; genus Philonicus; species Philonicus albiceps. The sequence continues at coordinate 36,176,617 of OZ017773.1, forward strand.
TTAAACAAAATTTAACTCATATAATGGAAGTGATCGACTTTATAATAGGGTGATCACTTTTACAAATGTGTCTAACTTTTGCCAGTTTTTCATATTTAAGTTCTTTTCCCCGAAGGAAAATTTTTTGGGCTTGTTATGCTCAATAATTAAGTTGTATTCTAACCAAAAAGGCATAGCCATAGATATCGAGAACTTTGAAATAATAAGAATAGTGTTCGTTATCGTTTCTTTCTAGCAAGAAATGTTTTATTTTAAATAACCATTTAGTTAAAAAATAAATATAGGTACAAGAAACACTTCTCCCAGCAAATTAAATTTTAAAACTTTACTTTTTAAAAATAGCATTTGTTTTGAAACAACTATTTATTTTATAAAATATTTGATAGTTCAAACCTTTCACTAAGTACAAGTAAATAATTCTTATCGATCGTTTATCTTTTCTATTCAAGTCCTTTGCTTTAAACGAAATCTATGTAGGGGAGAGTGGAGTTTGATGGGGTAGTGAGGAAAGATGAGGTACCCCTAAAATTTCCTAAATCAAAAGAATTATATAGTTTTTGTGTCCAATCTGGCTTTATCAATGTTATGAATAACATTAGGAGGTCTGGTAGATCTATGAGTTAGAAAAAACATTTTTTGCTCTAATCTAATTTGATTTGATTTAAATGTAACTTTGAATTCATAATAAAAATTGTAAATTAAGGAGGATTTGTGACAACCTGTATTATGTTCGTAGACCGTACAAATAAGATATTAAAATAAGAATTCATTTTTATAGATAATATTAACAAAAAGTTTTTCTGGCATATGAACTTTCGTGTAGAATCGTCCGAAGAGCATAGACAAATAAAAGCGATATTCTACTACCCTATTTTGCCACTTCGGGTGTTTCTCCATGTAAATTTAATTTCCTATTCTATTTTATATTACTTTCGGTTTTAGAAATTGTGTTTTCGAAATTATTATACTAAATCGCATTTTGCCCTTATCCCTTAGCTAGGTTTATGTGCCATGTTCAATATTTTAGTTATTTGTTCTCACACTACTTAAAAAATATGTTCCTATTATAAAAATTAATAAGAAGACTGATAATTAAAGGTTTGATCATTAATGTATTAGTTTCCTATAAACTGCAACAAACCATGAAACCTTAAATACTCCGTTTTGACACACCTTCTCCTAGTTAAATTCTAGTTTATTCTCTTCCCTTCTATTCTCAACGCATCATTCCCAACACACATTTCATTTTAGAATATACCCCAGTTTATAGATGTATTTTAACAAAAGTTAATTTATATAATCAAATCATATCATGATATTCATCAGATTGTTTTAAAATAAAAGATAGGCTGTCAAAAAGCTCAAAAAAGCATTGTGCGATCAATCTTAAGAATGCATTGCACAATCGAACGATAGTCGTGTGCTTGGGTTCGATATCTTCGCATTTAAAACACAAATTTTATTTGGGAATTCTGAAAAGATAATTACATCAGACATTTGCTTTTGAACGATTATCTATAACTTTTAAATATTGTACATGCAGCACGAGATGCTTAAGCCCTCAATAAATGAATAGGCTATCAATTTCCTGTGATTTACCAAAAGTACACTTTAGTTGCAGCTTAAAAATTTGTTATAAAAATATAAAAATAGAAAAGTTCTATTATATCAAATTCTGATCAATAAAAATGTCGCATTTACATAAATCTATGCATTTGTAAAAATGGAAAAATTTAATATAAACTATTTTTCCCGCCATTTTTTTATAAACTTTTAAAATATTTGCCATAACCTTATGTTTTGGATTCAACTTTTAATTAAATGTTTTCTTTTTTAAAAATTTGATTATTCCTGCATCAAATATTCCACAATAGGAAATTCGCCCACATATATGTCCTCATAAATTCGGTTAACTTTAAAACAAATCAATAATTTTTTACCTTTTCAATTTTGAAAATCTAACGTCAAATTTATAATTACGTTGCTATCTCCCCAAAATCTTAAGATTTAGAACAAGTGATTTAAAAGTATTTCCATCTGGTCGCACGATTTCATTTATTGTTTCAAGTTTTAATCTAAGTAAACCCCCAATCGGACATAGTGAATAAATTTAAGTTTTACTGAATTCAATAATCACTAAATTAAATGATAAACTTAAATTTGTCAATGGTAAGGCCTGCTGAATAGTGTGAGAAAACTTTTAAGGATGCCAGAACGATTTGTTTGAGATTCTCTCAAAATCTCGGGATTTCAATATCGCTACTTGCTTGGGAAACCCAAGAGATTATCGTATGGATTTCGCAAAATATGAAGATTTTTGGGAAATGGAAACATGTTATTGCCAAAAAAATTATAATTTTTTCGTACCTAATTTATATTTATTTTAAATTTCATATATAGTCATAATTTTCAAATTTTAAATACCAATTTAACCAAAACGGGACGCACAAGGAAAGCATTATAATGCGGTATTATTAACTCATAACAGTTTTTGACGAATTTAAACTTTTAAAAAATACATAAAGCAAATTTTTGATTGTGTATTAACAACTAATAAAAATAAAATAAATACTTACTTGGTTTTCTTATGGTAAATAAATTAATTATTAAAAACAGTTGGTGAATCGACGAATGACCTCATAATGTTAGATTCTCATAGGTTACTCTTACATCGTTAGCCATCTGGTCAGAGTAGAAACGCCAAATTTTAAATTTGTGACTGTGAGAACTTTAAGATACATTGCCCAATTCGGCCCAAAGTAGCGCCGGTTTATGACTATTTTATTATAAATGTACTTACCAATATGGTCTAGTAAAAGTCCTTAATGCATAAGTTGAATCATTTCCAATGTGGAACAATGGTAACTAATGGATTAACTAGCCCATGCATGATTAAGTCACTTAACTTGGCCTTGAGCTTATAATTGCACCTGATTTCAAGAAATTATCTTCTTTGCTAGGGTAAATTTCCATTCATGAACAAGAGTGAACGACATCAAATATTGAAATTGATAAGCTAGCAAAATATGAAGATTATGTCGGCCGAGCAGCTCTTGCTGGCATGAAGTCTCGTGATAAAAGTAGCTTAGGATTAATTCAATTGCATTTTTCTGTTTTACTGACTCATTAACAGTCTTACCATTTAGTCAACAGTAATTTAAAATGAATGCCAGTGAAGAAACTCCACTTTTATCTCAATATATCGAGAAAATTTATAAAAGCACGTAATATTCTTCTGATTGTTGCAAATAATTGCATTTTTTTAGTTTTGTATTAAATATAGTTTTTGTTTTCTTTTTTACAGCAAATACAATTGGAGTTCGTCACTTGCAGGCAGCTCTTATATTTTGTGGACTTGTATTTGGGTACTTTTTGCGTGTAAATATGTCTGTAGCTATAGTTGCAATGCGCCATCCCATGGATATTAAAATGTGGGAACAACATCTGGACCACATCATACTTAGCAGCTTCTTCTGGGGCTACGTAATATCCCAATTACCTGCTGGATTATTGGCCCAAAGGGTTGGTGCTAAAGCAGTGCTTTCTATAAGTAGTGCACTTTGTGCACTTTTTACTGTGATAATTCCTGCTGCCACTAATTGGGGCTGGATAACAATTTGCTGCCTTCGACTCCTCATTGGCTTTACTCAAGGCGCCGTGTATCCTTGTGTTCACACTCTGCTGGCAAAATGGGCCCCAAGCACAGAAAGAGGAGTCTTATCAACGGTCGTCTATTCTGGTGCACAACTCGGCACCGTCATAATGATGGCAACCAGTGGAATACTTTCAGCATCTTGGATGGGTTGGCCTTCTATTTTTTATTTATCTGGAGTTATAACATTTGCATGGGCTGTATTATACTTCTTCGTGGGTGCTGATGAACCTGCAAATGTGAGCTACATTTCAAAAGCTGAAAAGGAATATATCGAAAACTTAACTGGAAGCTCTGATAATAAGGTAGAAAAGATATTAATTTGTCTATGATTGAGAATTCAGTTTTTGCAGCCAATTCAGCAAGCTAATTTTAACAAGCAAGTGCAAGATTTTAATCGGCATTCCGTTGCGACAATTTAACTTAACAAGAGAAATTGCTGAATTGCTGAATTCTTGAAAATAGTCGCTGTTCTGTTGAACTTGTTTTTCATTTTATATTTATTCCAGAATATGACCATACCTTGGACGGCAATGTTTACTTCAGTACCATTTATCGCATTAATTTTTGCACACTGCGGCTTCACTTGGGGCTTCTACACTCTCCTCTCAGAAATTCCAATGTTCTTATCTGATGTTTTCGCGATGGACATTAGCTCAAACGGAGTTTTCTCAGCTCTTCCTTACTTGACAATGTGGATTCTCGCATTAATTATAAGTCCACTTGCCGATTATCTAATAAACAGTGGAAAATTGTCAAGAGAAGCTAGTAGAAAAATATTTAATTCAATTGGTCAATGGGGCCCTATGGTCTGCCTCATAACTCTGGGATATATGCAAACACCGACGCTTGCTATATTCTTTTTAACAATGGGTGTTGGATTAAATTCGGCATCTTTAGTCGGATACTTGGTTAACCATATGGATTTAGCGCCAAACTTTGCTGGAACAATGATGGGCATTACAAATGGAATTTCGAATCTTCTCTCGATTTTCGCCCCTATTATCGTAGGAATAATCACATCATCTGTGGTAAGTTAAAATTAAGCAAAACGGTTTGTGTTGAATATTTAAAATATATTCTTTTTTTACAGGGAGGAGTCGCTGGTTGGAGAATAGTATTCTTTCTTACTGCTGGTTTTTACTTTGTCTGTAATTTAATATTTATAACGTTCGGCAAGGCTAGTGTGCAACCGTGGAATAATCCAGATTTACCAAAAGTTCCCAACATTATCAAACCGCAATATGACAGTTCAAGATTCTAAATAAAAATACTCTTTTCTGTTAAATGTTTGTTATTTAAAAATGCTTTACTCATATTTTTTTTAAAAATAAAATAATAAAATTAACAAATTTTTTTATTCTGCAATTTTGCTTGACTTATTAAATACGTATTTTCCGCAAACACCAATGTATAAACCAAACCAATCCATCCAATTATAAGTGTTATAAAGACTACCGGTTGATATAGCGCAACATTTCCTATCGGAATTTCGGTGGTAAGCGATGATTGAAGAGCAGTAGTTACACCGATTTGTGACCAATCGCAAGTTTGAGGCAATTTTTCTAAATCTTTTGCAATTCTCAATCTTGGAGTAGAGCTGCGTTCATCTACGCAGAGATTTGGCCCGCATCCGCATGCCACCGATGTATATTTACACTTGCCATACAAGCGAGGTAGTTCCAATTTTACATCTACATAGCTGAAAATGAAAATAAATTTGAAGCTAAATAAAATTCTGCACTACCCAAGTAATGGTGTTTTTCGTTTGATTATCACCAATATTTCAGCGAATCTCTACCAAATTGTTGATATAAAAATTTAGTGGCGATTATTTAGGAAAAGGAATATTTTGGGCTTAAGTTCGGAATGGGCTGATTCGAATAAAATTTTGCAGGGGCCTTCCGTTTGGTCTAAAACGGAATGATCTCAAAGAATTTTTTGTCGGTCGGCTACAGTTTCCGAAATATTCCACTACACTAATTTTGATATGAGATTGATTTGAGAAATGTAGTAGAAATAGTAGAATTATGCAGGATACCAAGAATTGCAGTGTAAGTATTCAACTTTTAATTTTGACGAAATGTCCATCACTGTCCCTCTTGAATTTCATAACATTCACAAGTCTTAGGCACCTTTCCCTTTCCTTAGCTTAGCATAATTTAAGTCAACCTTCCATTTTCTCTGTTCCCCTAGTTTCTTATAAGTTCAATTTATTCTTAAGTCTTACATTGTATTTAGCTTGTATTAAGCGAATTAATAAATAAATCACCTTTTTAAAGACCTTTTATTTCTTCCGACAAAAAATATATTGCGCTTTGGCATGAAAATTTTGAGAACATTTTATTTACCAAACTAAACAGAGCCTTAAAATACTCTATAAATTAAGCTCTTTTTTTTTGTATTTTTTCATATTTCTAAAGGATTTCTTTTTATTTCAACGCAATAAAATTAAAGGTTGATTGTGCCTTTTATTTTACATTCGAAAAATAAAATATTGAAAACAAAAAATGTCCTTTTTGGAAAAGCAGCAAGGTTTTTTTTTTTTTTTTGATTTTACCAATAAAAACAGTTTACCTAAATTAATATTTCAAAAAACACATTGTAATGATGTCTCAAGTTCAAAGATAATGCACTAGACTGGATCTACATTTTAACAAATAGATACGAAGCATTACTTTGCGTTATTTTGGTTAAGTCTATTTTGAATTACATAGACGTATTCTTATATAGGATAGCCTACTATTATAATTTATTTAACTGCTAAATGCCTCATTACTCTTAATTTACAACTACGGATTAGCTTCTCGTCAAATTGCATTAATACCTGAATTCCCCACTCATATCAGCTTTCCTTATTTTTGCTTTGCTTTGTTCAACTGAAAATTATTTAACCGATTTAGATATTTTTAATCAACTTTCCCATAATTTCTTTCTTCAAGGCTTTGTATTATTTAACCATTTATCAATACGAACAGTATGAAGAAGTATTTATAAATGGGAGTGGTTTGCACTGATTTAAAATTGATAGTGTAAAGTGCTTCACCCGGAGGACTTTTGAGTAAAATACACTATACCTTACTCTTGAGTCGAAATGGAAATCGAAAGTAAACACATACCGGCGCCCTGCCCCACTTCAAAGCGACCACTTGAATTTTGATTAAACTGATTGAGAATGTTGTCCCCAAAATGCCACTTTCCCCAGACTACCCTTGTCTTAATTCTTGAAGCACTCTTTCGTCTATAGAAACAAATAAAGTTGGACTCAAAGACAACATTGTGCAATTGCACTAAAAAGCGACGACCTATATAACTGGCAGAATGATAACACGAATGTTCCATCCAAACAAAGTTTAGCGATTTTTCCAGGGCTACTGATAGGTGTTCTTTACCGTTATTTATTAATAACAATATTTATCAATCATCAGATTGATTGAGCAAGTAAAAGCTTAACCACAGGCCATTTAACTAATTTTCATTCTTAGTCGGTCCTTCAAAAAAAGCCTTGATAAATTAAAATCAAAACAATTGCTGTACTAATTAAATAGGCGCGACAGCAAGGACTTTTTCAAGTGCGACAAGAAATTGAAACGTTAATTTAAAGGTAAGGGCTGGTAGTACATCGATTTCTTTTTTCCCCCCGAAATATCGTAAATTGAAATTAATTAGATTAGAATTTCTCCTGTTTATGTCTTTTAATTCCTTCATGTAACTTCTGAAATAATTTTACTTTAAGTTGTTATTTCTTTCTAACATTTTTTTTCTTTTTTTCTATGTATTTACTTTTCCTGCGCAAATTTATAACAATAACTTTTCTTAATTACATAAAGCCTCATATATTTAAATAAATAAATAAAATAATTATCAGTTATTTTGACTGATTGATGACTTTGACTATCAAATCATTTTAAAAAATCGTTACACCATTGAATGAAGAACCGACAATTGCCATGAACTCTTAGCAAAGTGGTTTTGCAAATGTTACTTAAGCACCCAGTATATGACTTTTTAAGCACTTCTTACAGATAATATTGAGTATTAATTAGGCGACAGAAACCAGATTTCATGCGTTTTTGCTTTTTGACAAGGACACACTTTTACCAGCTTTGTATAACAACCTCAAATTCTAAATATAAATGTATTTGTAATTAATAGTAGCAATTGTAATTGTATTGGGTATATATATACATATATATAAGCTTTGAGAAAGCCATCAGTAATATTTAAATTTTAGTCAAAGCATGTATGCCGTCTGAATCTACAACCTTTGCCCATTTTTCTGGCGGTAATCGTATTCCCCAAAGGAAGAAGTCTGGTTCTTTGAAGTAATTTATATCTTCATATGAACTAAACCATTCTCCAGAAAGTGTTGTCTGTATGGACCGGAATAAATAGAAATGTGATGGAGCAATATCAGGCAAATATCAAGAGTGGAATAGAACTTCCCAGTCTGATCTTTCTAAGTAATTTTTCACAGGCCGAGCAATACGTGGTCTTTTCGTTGTCGTGTTGTAAAATTACTTTTCTGTTTATTCACCCATTCTGGCAGTTTTTAATTAAGAGCTCTTATTAAACATCTTAATTGAGTTCGATAACGATCACCAATACTAATTTCTGCAGGTTGCAGCAATTTATACTAAATCACACCCTTCTGGTCTCACCAGATGCATAGGATTACTTTTGAATTATGCATATTGCGTTTTGACGTTGATGGATCTGGTTCACCTGGCTTCACCCATGCTTTGGGTCGTTCAGAATTATCCTAATAAATCGATTTCTCGTCACCAGTAATAATTTAATGTAAAAACCCCTTTGTTTTTTGCCTTTGAAAAGACATCGTCGGATACTGGTAGATAACGCATTAGACAGCTCAGTGAATGAACCGTCGGATTAGTGTGCGGCATTTTCTCTGAGAAAGATCACATGAGAGACACGCTTTATATCAGAAAAAATTTCGATCTTCTTATGCAAAAAAACGGGCAAAACAAAGGCCAAAGTCAAATTTTCGGTTTTAAAATTTCCATTTTCGAAGCTTGACGGGGAGGTCTCCATGCGGAATCGATTGGCATACCCCTGTTCAGACCTTAGCAAAACACCGTATATATGATAGTTGGAATCGAGTACAACAATAATGCAATGTTGCCTGATTTAAATAAGTGCAATCCATACTAAGTACAACACCAAATCAAAATCCCTCAAAACTTATTTATATACCCAATATAAAAAATAAAACAGTGAATTATGATTAATATGAAGAGCATTTGTTACTATTACAACCCATCCATAGAAATCTACATCTAGCCACAATTCTGGACATCACAAATTCCTGAAGAACTCTATTAACTAGATTTAAGTAAGTCGTCAAATTCATGAGTTTCATATATCGTGGTGAAATTTACAGCAGTCATATATATTAATTTTTAGTGAATAATGTTATTTTCAATTAATACAATAATACAAGAGTAAGTCTTTTGTGTATTTTTTACGTCTCGAGCTCCCCATTTTGAATAGAGATGTATTATAAACATACTTTCCAAAATCTCTATCAATCATACGAGAAATATCCGTAAATCGAGTGTTAAACAATAATAAAGAATGATACCTTAATGTAATTCACTGAGGCATTGTTACTTGTTGTGCGTTATTATTGCTAAAAATAACATATGATAATGCATTTTTAATTAAAACTTAATTTATGAAAGGTTCAAGTATCTATGTATTATGTGGCAATTTTTACCAACGTTAATGTTATTGAATAAAGTCGGCGAAACATTAAAATGTTGACACCTACTAAATCCTAGGTACCAAAATAAAAAACTTGGCTTAATTTTTGTCGTTGACTTAATCTTGCTGACACAGGCGATCTTACACTTACTGACAAAATATGAAAACTAATCTATTTATGCAATCGACCAAGTTCAAAGGAACTCTAAACGGACGGAATTGAGATAAGTCGTAATAGTAATAACTGTTTTTTAACATTTTTAAATCACACATAATTTAGTACTATCGATTTGTGGATTCAAATCGCCTATTTTCCTCTTATATCAGTTCAGCAAAATGCATTTAGTTGAATTGATTAATCAACTACAAAAAACTAATTCGTTGCAAGCAATAAAAATTTATCTCTTAACAGTGTCTTACAATCAATTAAGAGACATTGCACGTCAAATAAGAAAGTCCTAATCTTTTCGAGGTCAGATGAACTGTTTTATCTTAATGCACGGAACCATAAAAAAATAAAAATTGTATACACGAGTTGATTAAGATAGACAACTAAAATAAGTATATTCCACTTTTTCAATTCATAAAAAAATAACATAATTATCAAAAGAATTTCCATCTGCTTCAGTTGTTAAGTTGAAATGAATCATAACAAGTAAAATAAAACAGTATTTAGACTTAGTCATCAGTATTCACTGATATAAACAAACGTATTTTAATTCATTTTCGTTAAGATTAAATAATTAGGCTCAATAAATAGGAATATTTCAATTTGAGAATACAAAACACTCGTCTCTATCTAAGTAAGAATTAAAATTATCTACAAAGTGTGGGTCCGACACAATGTGCTGGTTCATTGAATGTTGCAGGCGAAGTTATTTATTATGAGACACATAATCATACATTAAAATTAAATTGTTATCGAAATATTTGTGAAATCTGCATAAGACGTAACGTTTCATGCCCTACTCCCTGAAATTTTTATTGTATAATTTCAGAGTAGCTCTTTTCACAATTTATAAAAATTAATTGTATTGTATTTACTTTTTTCTTATTTTCGTTATCTTAATAGTTCTTGTGCAAAGAAACATTTTTATCTTAGATTTGATTTGTAGATTCTGTTTTAATTTCCAGCTTTTTCTTTCTGTTTAAAATTTCTTCTTAATGTCCTTTTAATATTGTTTGCTTTTCATTCTGTTTGGTAGGATGCGTCATATAGACTGTGTTCTTTAGAGCGCCAGATATTCGAAAGTATGAGTTTCAATTGCATTGTACTTCTACTTTTGTTAAATAAATAAATAAATAATACGAATTTTTATTCAGTTTCCTTCGGATGAAGCATCTTAACCATTTCGCATATCCTCATGGTCACATATGAGGGATACATAAACAAAGCTGTGCAATCTCCACTTTTGCAAATTCTACAAGTGATAAAAACTCCAAAGATGCACAAATATGGTAATATACGTTTTAGATTTTCAGTAGATAGATTACTATTGGATATAAACGTATTTGGAAGAATTACTTTTTACTAGCTGGCATAGTATACAATTTCTTTTATACCATTTAAAACTAGAAACAATTCATAAAAGAAATAAAATCTAGTTTTTAAAGCGATCATATTATGAAATCTCAGCTCTTTTCCATCTGATCAGAATGGATTCAAGAATACGACGCAATAAAAAATAAATTTTTTAACTAATCAACCTAAGATGATTCAAAATTTAAAACAATACTTACTCCTCTGTCCCAGGATGGTGATATCGGTAATGAATAGGCAGCGTAATTGTCTGAAATTCTTCTGATGTCAAGTTGAAAAATACATAAAATGAACTGGCGTCCCTTTCTGTCAGTTCAACGTCAATAAAACTGGGATATATTGCTTTTAACTGAAATCAGATAATATTTAAATCCCTAATATAATAAAAGTAGTCAGTACCCAAGAGAAATTTTTAAAATAATCTTACCGTTTACAAATTGTTGGCAAGATTTTGTTAAACAGATATGCTTGAAGCAGAAAGATAAATACTTAAAGGGAGGAAAAACCGAAATCGTATTCAGAGTTGTGATAGGATTCAAGAATCTATAATTTTTTGCGTTTAAGCGAATGAAGTGGTTTATTCTGATATGATATCGTTAAATGCACTTCTTGCGTTTACGATTTTGATAAGCTGCCCTAATTATTACTTTTTTAACTGTTATCGGAAATTTCAATTGTTTTATTGTAATCCCCTTTCTCCTATAAATTTTTGCTTTTCTGTGGAAAATTTTAGGAGTCCTACAGAGCAAATAAGATTTTATTCACACACGTATTCAGCTATTACTTGTCACCCATATGTGGGTGTGACTGTCCCCCATATGTGAATTTAACTAGCAGCTAAATTACAAAAACATTTGTTACTAGCCAATTCAGCCATAAGCTGTCATGTATTTTAAACTAAACTAAAGTAAAAACTTAAATCAGGTGATATAGGGAACTCTTTTAATACTTAGACTGTTAGATTTTATTTGCTGAATACGTTGCTAAATAATTGTCACCCATATATGGTTTGCAAGACAAGGAAATTTTAAGTGTACTATTTTATCTTGTAAAAAGAGTAAACGCACAGAATCTAGAAAATAGATTTGTACAAAGAACAGCGTTATTAAACTCCAAACATTGAATTGAGTCGATTTCTCAAACTAAAATGAAGTACAAAAACCCGAAAAATGTGCATTTAAATAATTTCGAGTAACGTTTTTAGTTCTGAACTTTAAATAATTATTACAGAATAGCAAATAGTAAATATATGTATAATAATTATCTAGAGTTTGTATACAATTCTACTAAACGTATACATTTGCAGGAACAAGAAGACTCTCTGAACAATGAAATTCAAAAATTCAATGCTCACGGGAAAACCGCCTAAAATCCTCAAAGAGCAAATTATCAAAAACTCAAAATATGGAAATCTATTCTAGTGGCATATGCTCTGAAGTTTGTTGTTACCCAAATAGAAATATACCAACATACATTGATTCAAAAGAAAACAACTATTTGATAATTTACTCTCAGTAAACTTTATTTAAATTTTATATGTTTAAGGATATGTTCGCAGTTGTTAAAAGTAAACATCGACACTTTTGTACTGCAAACAATGAAGTGTTTCTAAATTACAGAAAATATGTACTTTCATAATAACTTCCTATTTTAATTAAACTACCCTTGTAAAACATCATCCGCATTCTTTGTTTAAATAAAAGTATTAAACTGCTGAGTCGCAAATTGCAGGGATACACCATTTCTATTTTTAACCGAACTCAAACCAGCAAACTAGCGAGAAAGCTTAAGATTTAGCAATTTTTAAAAAGTTACCTTGACTTGGCTAAATCGTTTCTAAAATTCCCTACTGACAAATATTTTTTTACATGCTTATGGAGAATTTTTGGCATTGATATGACATCAGAGGAAGGTTTCGAAACTTTCATTTATTTTTTCTTAAATTATATTAATTCAAATCCTTAAATTAGTTAGAGCTTTTCAAGAAAATCATTTATTAGAGAAGGATCATCTTCTGTCCTATTCGCCTCTGTTAGATTTCGGGCAACAGCTTATTGTTCTGTTATGTCCTGTTCTGTTTTACTTATATAATTGTGATATTGCTCTGTTTAAGACATTTTGGCAAAAATGTACTTACTTTTTTCAGACGAACTAGGTCATCAAGCTGATCGACATTCACATAAATGCCTTTGGGAAATTGCTGGCTCAATATAAACCTGCAACCAAACATCACCCAATCGTTCGACAACTTAATTTCGTAATGTAAGTTTCTAAAATTTAAATTTATGAAAGTAAGGATATTATTTACTGCAGCCTAAATTACTTGTGAAAGCCCCTATTGACCAATTCCACACTTATTTCAGGTCTTTCTATATTGTAAGGTTCTAACTGAACTTGAAAAATATTCAAGATAACCAGTAGCAGGGTGAAAACAACTATTTTAAAAGCCATCCTCAAAAAGGTTCACAGATGTAAACAAACCGGCAAGTGACAGCTGTTCTTCGTGGCTTCTTCTTTTTTATTGTAGACTATATCCAAATTAAGTTCTAAGTTAGTTTGTTGCTATCTCAACTGCCAAATATTTTTAATGCTAATAATAAAGTTTAAATTCCAATTTTAGAATCATTTAAAGCAAAATTGAGTGCTTAGCAGGCAACATATTTCTGAAACTATTTTTAGAAATTTAGTTTTAGTTCAAATACCGAATGACATCAAACCAACTGTCAAAATAAATGAGGTTTTTAGAACTGTTTAGTACCAGTGGCGATTTCAAGATTTTGGGAGGATTTTCAGCAAATTCTTGGTGACAACGGATTTGAGCCGTTGATTTAGAAATTTCAAACAACAAGCAATATATATCACCTTAATTTAAGCCTCTCGCAATTTAATCACATTTGTCGAATGTTTTAATAGTTACAATAATTTGCGGCGTTGTTTTGTTTTCCCTTGACTTAACCGGATTTTTTATTAATTTCACGTAATACATGCATAATTCGTGAAGAAATGGCTTTACGTGCTTCATACTTAGCAAAGAAAATTAGCGGAGTCCCCAAAAGGTAATTTTTATGATATATTTCTTATTGTGTATACCTCAAACGTCTTCCTGACGCAATTTCAGCTGCCTCCACTTCTCCAGAAGTTGTTCCTCAAAAGTAGCTTCAACAGTGCAAGGCGGCGAGGATGGTGGTCGTGCCAGCAAAGGAGGCTCAACGGTCAACGTACCATCGAAGGATGTTGTCACAAAATTGCCTCCACTCACGGAGCCTTTGAGGGATCTACCCGAGGCGGTCTACGCTAAACTGAGACCGGAGGACAACGTGACTCAAGTCACCACCCTGTCGAATGGCCTGAGGGTTGCATCTGAAAAGCGCTTCGGACAATTTTGCACAATTGGAGGTAAGAAATCGCTTTATTGCCGAATATCTGGAGGCGCAATCCAAATTCTATTTATCTCCAGTAACTTTAAGAACTTTCCCAGGATATAAACGCATATTTTTACCCATACATTCTTTCTATTAACGCCTTTAAAAGTGACGGTACGGACTTTGTTGTTTATTTTTAGAAGACATAAAAGTATAAAGTTCATCTTCCAATAATAATGGAGAGTTCAAATAAACAACCATATAAAGCTCATTCTCTTCAGTCTACTCTGTTAATAATTAGGGCTGGGAGAATTCCTTATGACTGAAGGATTTCAAAGTCTTATAGAAGTAGTAGTATCCAATCCTCCCTCAAAGGGAACCTTACACTAAAATTATTCTTGCGAACGGCGTAATCTGTTTGATGTGTTGTTAATTCCTAACTAACCTAATTGGGCAAAAAACAATAAAGACCTTCTGTGAAGGTCGATAACCGAAAGATACAACATTCATCAAACGTGCCAAGCTAACCTCTAGCGAACTGAAGACGCTAATTAATATTAATTGTGTTACTACGCAGTCAAGAAGACAGGCAGAATCTAAAACTACTCATTTTAGATGCTTACGTGTGGAGAAAATCAAGGTATATAAATCTTCAGTTTTCTGTTAAAAGCAGAATTTTGGAATTGGTATGATTTTTTCACGATGTGCCAAGGGATATTTTCTATCGTTATTCCACGATGTGTCAAGAGTCATCCAAATTATAGATCTGTCTTCCAAAATAAGATGATCAAATACTCGAAAGATTTCAAGAAATGCAGATCTGATTAATTTTGCTTAGATTTTTTAATTACCACTTATTTAAAATCTCGATGTCTATCTACATATTTATCTATGGCTTTTTACTTCACAGTTGTTATTGATTCTGGTCCAAGATACGAAGTCGCTTATCCCAGCGGAGTATCACATTTTTTAGAAAAACTAGCATTCAATGTAAGCTGTGTCTTAGTAGAATTCATATCGAAGGATATTAATTATTTGTAAAATTAAAGAGCACGGCTAATTTTCCTAACAAAGACCTAATCCTGAAGGAACTGGAAAAGCACGGAGGCATATGCGACTGCCAGAGTTCACGGGACACTTTCATTTATGCAGCCAGCATAGATAGTCGCGGCATAGAGTCAGTTACTAGACTGTTAGCCGATGTAACGTTGCGACCCCAACTGCAGGAAAGCGAAATAAATGCGGCTCGACAAACCGTGGAATTTGAATTGGAATCGCTTGGAATGAGGCCTGAACAAGAGCCAATTTTGATGGACATGATTCATGCAGTAAGCATCATTCATACTCTTTTCTATTTTAATAATTGACTGTTCTACACTTACTAATTGAATTTTTCAGGCAGCATATAGAGAGAACACATTGGGCCTACCAAAAATTTGTCCCGCCAAGAATCTAAATGATATTAATCGTAACGTACTCTTAAAGTATCTTAAAAATCATCACTCCCCGGAAAGAATGGTTGTGGCTGGAGTTGGTGTAAGAAATAATGAAATATTTTCATTTCATTCGAATAAAATATGAATTATTTATTATTACTCCACAGGTGGATCACGATATGCTTGTAAAACAAGTAGAGAAGTTTTTCGTTAGCAAACCGGCGATATGGGAAACAGAACAAATGCAAGTACAGGGAGGAGACGGTGTGGATAAATCTGTTGCGCAATATACCGGAGGGCTTGTTAAGGTATATCCACATTAAATAACATTCAAATATAATTTTTTAATTTGAAAAAATAGGAACAATGTAATATTCCAATATACGCTGCAGCAGGCCTACCAGAGCTAGCTCACGTTGTTGTCGGACTAGAGGGGTGCTCGCATCAAGATCCAGATTTTATAGCAGCTTGTGTACTGAATATTATGATGGGGGGAGGAGGCTCCTTTTCAGCCGGTGGGCCAGGAAAAGGAATGTATACGCGATTGTACACTAATGTTTTAAACAGATATCACTGGATGTACAGCGCGACTGCATATAATCACGCTTACGCTGATACTGGTCTGTTCTGCATTCACGCCAGTGCTCCTCCAAATCACGTCAGAGAAATGGTGGAAGTAATTACAAGAGAATTAGTCGGCATGGTCTCCAGTCCTGCTGGATCTCAAGAGCTTAGAAGAGCTAAAACACAACTTCAATCAATGTTACTTATGAATTTGGAAAGCAGACCCGTTGTTTTTGAGGACATCGGCAGGCAAGTGCTGGCTACAGGGCACCGAAAGAGGCCAGAACATTTTATTTATGCAATAGGTATACTTTCTTATATTTAAAAGTAGAGAGAACCTCATAAAAATATCAATTTTGTAGAAGCAATTTCATCTACTGACATAAAAAGGATAGCACATCGTATTCTAACAACACCACCGTCGCTGGCCGCACGTGGTGAGATTGACCGACTTCCGGATTTGAAAGAAGTGCAGGTAGGAATTGCAAATAGCGATGGTCGGTTGCCTGGAAATAAACGACTATCTTTATTTAGATAATAACTCGAAAGCAGAATAATTATATGGAATTATGAAAAAATTGAAGATCATGAATTACATGAAGATTTCTTTTAAAATGTATTCCATTAGGAGTTGTTTTATTTATGATTAACTCATTTACCCTATGTAAATTTTTGTGTGCACTAATCACATTTTAATCATTTATCTTTTCAAAAAATTCCTTTAGCCCAATCTGGTTGTCTATCATTTTCTTACCCGGGATTGATATCATTTGGATTGCCAAGCCGATTTCAAACAAAAGTTTAGGATGAAAATTTGTAGTGGCAATAGAATTAATATTTTCTCAAATTTTTTAAGCCTTCTGAATTTTTGTAGGCGATTTGATTTTTTTAAAAGCTTATTTACAAATTTTAAATCTTGGGATTTCAAATTCTCAATTCCTCTTACCCTCTTTTTGAGAATAAAATTTTAAATTAAAGTACTATAATTTTGAATTAATTCAAATTGCATATGCAACGAAAATAAAGCAAATTCCCAGTTCACTTCAATAGATGACTAGAAAGTGCTTCTAAATTTGCTTATTTTACTTTGTACCTATAAAAATAGCAATTTGATTTTCTTTGGATACTTTATTAATATTGTTTGCTCTTACAAAATTTCTCCCGATTCTACATCAGAAGAAAGTTCCTCAGCACCGTCAATTTTAAAATTTGAGATATCTTTTTCGAAAGTTCCACCGATACGATCACACGAGGTTTGTTCTTCCAATACCGCCTGATTATCGTTTTCCTGGTTCAAATCTTTCTGCTCATTTGACTCTCCATTAGAAGCTTCGTTTAAAATATCGGCTAATTCTTCTATAAAATCCACATCGTCATCCGATAAAGGACTTAGCTGGGTTTCAGAAATTCCAATAGCTTCTTCACAACGATGAGATTTTTTAGGCTTCGGTAGCTCGGAGCGTCTTCTCTTTTTCTTGTGTTTTTTATGTTTTTTCTTTTTTAATGGACTGCGATTTCTACGCCCCAACTCTTCTTCCTCAGAATCTGGTGGTAATTCGTCGCTGGAAATATCTTCACGCATTCGATACTGCTTTGGCAAATTAGATTCATCCAAATCGCTGTTGGCGCTTCTAAACCGTTTACTTGAATACGTGTTTGCAAACGAATCGGACTCATATTTCAGCTCAGCTGGAATATCTTTGCCTTTCTGGCGCTTAATACTTTGTGCTATTACTCGCTTTTGATGATCTAACTGGGGAAACAGTTCCCTAGAGTTTTCGAGGGCTTGTTTGGCCGCATTCATTTCAGCCTGCTGAATACTGTGACCAGTAGCACTTGCTAACCTTTTCCCCCGAAAATAAACAGCCACAGTGTAAACTCGGGTGTTTGTGGGGCCTTTGCATTCAATGACCTTATAAACTGGAATATCAGGTTCACCCCCATCCATCGTGCGTAAAGTGAGGCAACATTGTTGCAATTTTGATTTTGGATCATTCCAATCCTGATTCATAATGAAAATTTGAAGTCGTGGAAACAAACAAACCTGGCAGAATACCTCACAATAGTCGAGACCCATGTCGACATAAAGTGACCCAAGGAATGCCTCAAGCAGATCCGCTCGATCTTTTGTTTTTAATTCAGCTTTAGGGTTCGCATAAACTGCGTACTGAGTCATACCCAAATCATCACATACTACGGCCTGCGTTCGATTGTTAACCAACGAGGATCGAAGCAGCGATAAATGGCCTTCGTGATGCTCAGGAAAATGCCTATACAAATATTCGGAACTTATCAATTGTAAGACCGTATCGCCCAAAAATTCAAGACGTTGATTTGAGCCCAATGTTAAGTGGGTAAAGCCAATGCTACGGTCTGTAAATGCCCGTGCCAGAAGTCGAATATGTTTAAACTTTACGCCGATAGATTCTTCGAATTTTGTTAAGTCCTTGAGAAGTTGGTAAGATTCTATCCACTGACGATCTCCTAGAGGTTCTTGTTCCTGCAACGGATGTGGAGGGTAATTTTCCCAAATGTCCTTTAGAGTAGAATTTTCCATGAAGAGAGCATGCGCGAAAACTTTATCAGCTCCAGTAATACCCCCATCCAGAAGTAGGGCTCCCATCAGTGCTTCAAAACAGTTTGCCATCGCGTGCCGAAGTTCCAACTCATGGCACAAATCCGAGCCGTGCGCATACAACATAAATTCATCTAAATGAAGCTTCTTGGCCAGAACAGCCAAATGCTGATTTTGGACAATAGCTGCTCGATAAGTGGCTAAACCGCCTTCTTCCAGCTCAGGGAACATAAAGAAAAGGTGAATGGAGCTTAAAAATTCAACAACCGCATCCCCCAAGAACTCTAAGCGTTCATTGTGGGTAATGTTGCTGTCGGTCTCGTATTCTTTTCCAAATCGAGACATAATATTAATCAGGGTATTAATGCCCCTTTTTCGTGTATTCATGTAATGAATTTTTCTATCTCCGTATTCGGGTTGTCTTATTCCACAGTTGGTTAAACTATTCCTAGCATGATCCGGGTTTGTGCCAAAATTCTCTTTGTATGACGGATGGGTTAGCGCTAATTGCAATAGATATCGATTTTTGAATTTATAGTCGATGCTTTGCTCGAGTAAATCGAGCGACTGATGGAATCTCAAATGTCCAGTTAACACAGGTATTAACATAGCGTGCTGAACAATATCACACATAATCCCAGTTCTGTAAAAACCTTTTGAGCTAATTGCTACCGTAACGTTTCGCTTCATTCTTCCCTGGGTTCGCATCTCCTGCAGCTTAGCTTCTTTTGCTTCGAGTTTCCTCTTATCTTCATAGGATGGTTTCGACATATTCGCAACTAAATGCCGAAATTTCACGTACTCCTTCCAAGCTTTTTGATATTCAGGATTTCCAGCGTAGCTCAACTGAGGTGGTCGAATACCAAAATGAACGATAACAGGATGAATAATCCCCATATCGAAATTATCAATACATTCCGGCAAATCGGACACATTACGATCCAACTGGTCCACTCTTACCGAACATGGTTTCCTCCCAGGATTAGTTACCACCATCCCTTTAACATAATCCACGTAGTCTTGCCAGTCGTTTTGGTTCATATCCATCATACGCTGAAGTGTGTCAGGATCTACCAAAGGACCTGAGCTATCTAACAAATATTTGAGGACTTCGCACATCGATAGCACCTCCTTGCCATTGTCCTCCAAGTCTCGAACAAACCGTGGAAGAAAGTGAAAGCAAGGACAAACCTCAGAATTATTTGAAGGTAAAATTGTAAAATCAACAAGCTCCAACAATTCGTAAAATAAATACTTGACTGAAATAAAATATTTACATATTAAAATTAATAAACCATCACTTTTTTATATATCTTACAAAACAAGTCCAATTCACGAATTGTGAAATTCTCTGGTATTTTTTCTTCAATGTACAAAATCGTGTACTCAATGTTAAAACGAATTACCTGAAAAACAAAAATTATTAACAATTTCTAGGAGTTTTTGAATATTAGACATACCTTGCATGTGGGCAGTTCCTTAATTGGACTGTGGGACAGTAAGGAAAACCCTTCAAATAAAAATTCATGCTGATCATACTTGATAATCGTTGGAGTTTTCGTTAAAAAGTTTGTTGGAGGCGAAATTGTTATTCTGTAGTGGTACAATTTGCCTGCATTGTTAGAATTTTGTTTGCATACAGGAAAGCCCTTTTCTCCGGGATAAATTCCATGTCGAATTCCACTTCGTCGAGATTTAGCAGAACATCTGCATAATGGTCCGTCGTTCATTTCTCCGGCCTCATTGTGCCAAAGGTCTGGATGGAGCCTGTAGGGGTGTTGAATTTTCTTGGATAATTCTTCCATGGAACAGTCTTCCTCAGGTTCAAAGTCCTCTTCTGAAGAATCCGAAGATGAGCATTTCTCAGCTGTAAAAGATGTCTTCAGTATTCAATGCTCTTAATAGGTAGGTCATAAAATCCACCAAATCGCGAGACATAATAGGGAAATCAGGAATTCATATTTATCGTTGAATATATTGCAAAATTCCATGTTTTTATCTTCTTGCAACTGTTTTATTACCACTTTGTACAATGAAATAATGGCAAATAATTCAACATAAATACAACGGGAAACGTGCGCTTTCCCACTTTACCCTGGGTACCAAAAACATTGATTTTATTACACATGAATAAAATTTTAAAATATCAGAAGTTCTTTTTAATTTCATTCGTTTATAACAAACAAATTGCTCATGAGGACGATTAATTCGGTAGGTATAGGTAATGAAACGAAAATTACGATAATTTAATAATCTACTTACATTTATGCCTGCATAATCGCTTTTTCCTAGCTCTCAAAGGTGGGTTGTAAGGTTTTTGTTTAGTTCTGATTTTCTCAGCCCTCGTAACAAGTTCCTCTTCAAAAAGCTGACAAAGAGCGTCCAGGCGAGGAGTTGACTCGATTTCGGTAACATTCGTTCGAGTGTAGTAGAGCTCCGCTGGCGACGACCTTATCCAAACTTCCTTCTCCTCGCTGTTGGCCAACTCAGCCAACTTTCGATTAATATCCTCTGAGGTCTCACAGAATTGACTTCTCCAAGTCTTAAGCAAACGTTCCCGTTCACTTTCCTTTTTGGCTTGAGAGCGGGACGATTTCTGGCTCCGATCGTTGTCCTGTGAATGGCTCCGCATACGACTGGACGATGACATGGAATGTGAAGTCATAGTACGTTCGGACCTGTACGATTTCTGATTGAGATTCGGCACTGATGATGCCCTTTTCCCAATATCGGTCTGATCATAACTTGAGCTCCCGCTTCGGGAATAATGCGAGTTCCTGGGATTTTTGTTTAATTCAATTTGGATGAGAGCAGTGCTCCGAGATCCCGGCGGCTGGGGAGTCTTTTCCACCCTGGAGGACGATGTTGGGGCTCTATGTCTAGGAGCTATAATCGGCGGAGGAGGGTAGGCGTATGCTGGAGGCGCTGGAGGAGTGCTGTACACATTAACTGGCGGATACATGTAATTATAATAAGGGGCAGGGGGAGCGCAACTATAAGCAGTCGGATCATGAGGTGAAATGTACGGGCATTTCGAGTGAACCGCCTGAATTGATTCGGGCACGACGTGCGGCGGGGGAACTGAATGTGGAATCGGCGGCGGTTGCCCCAATGGAGGAGGCATCGGGGCGGGCATACTTGGCACATATTGCGGAAGCCCCTGTTGGGGGAACGGGTAAGGCTGTGGATAGGTGTATGATGAGTAGGGAATTTGACCATAGGGACTATACTCAGCTGGCGGCCGTTGTGCGTATCCAGTGCCCTTGCTATTTGGAACCGGGGGTGGCACACTTGGATTAAAATCCACAAGCGAATTTTTGTTAAGTGCTGAAGAATGGTCCATTTTTGTTAACTGAAATTTAAAGGAAGTAATTAAGCAGTGAATTCCCCATAAGAGCTTTATATTTACCGAGGCGGACGCCGCACAAATCACCCTCGCAAAATTTGTTTCTTCCTTTGACAACCAGCTGCGACTATTGACATATACAACTGACGATAAATTATGTGGATATCCTTATTTTGGCAGCTTTACACATATTTTGCTCCCTGCGATGGACATTTACAAATTGGTAAGAATGAAATCTAAACAATTCTCAAAAATTCATCTTGACAGCGAAGTACTGATCCTTTCAAAGTTTGCATGCTAATTTTGAAACTTAAATTTTCATCCTAATAGGGAATTAATTAAATGAATCGATGGTTACTGTTTTCAAAGGGCCTAAAATTACTATTTGAGCAGAGAATGTCTTTTTATGCCGTAGCGAAAGGTAGGAAGATAGGTGTCTTTCCAACTTGGTAAATCACAAGAAAGATATCCTTCAAAAGTCTCATATTTAACCAATTATTTAACATTTAGGGAAGAGTGCTCTGCGCAGGTGTTGAAGTTTCCAAACCCTATATTCAAAAAGTTTAAAACACTCACTGAAGCAGAGGGTTTTATTTCGACAAAGACTGGGACAACTTTTAAACAATTCAGCACCAAGCAAACGCACGACAGAGGTTCCGCCGATGAGAATTCAACAAATTTACCAAGTAGCGACTGGCCTGAAGATGATGAAAATGACGACAGTCTTTTGGTATGTTTTGTGGCAAAATAATCTTGTAAAGTATAATTAGGGCTGAGCTCAAAATTCTACCTTTAGGCTGGTCTTAGAAATTGAACGATCGTAGGGTACATTTCACGAAAAGTAAGACAGAAATCAACTTTCCTCTTAAACCTACATAATTCCAATTTTGAGTCCAATTTGCAAACTAATAAATAAATTCAAATCTTTATGCACAACTATTCATACGATTTAATTTAGAACACCTGGGACCGAGATCTGAACACTTTATCAATTATTATCAAATTGTGGTGTGAGATCTTTGAGAACTTTGAGGAAGCCAGGAGTTTGAGCTTTTATATATAGTATAAGAAATTTATTTTAGGTATTCAATTTTAATCTTCCATATCATCAGTACATGTTACGAAACAAAGCTCCCCGCACCGTTTGGCTATTTGCCTGCTTATCCGCTTATGCGCAGCGTAAACTAAATAATTGGTATCCTGGGCAACGCTTAAAGCAGGCAAGTTAGTATGTATACAAAAAGACATGTCATACAGACTCATCTACGTCTAGGGCCAAGATATCGATACTATGAAGAATCGATACTTTTTAAGGTTTTTTATCCATACATATCGATTATCGTAATATATCTCAAATATAAATTTCATTATAATATGCTTTAAATATTTTTATTTCAATATGTTCACTAAGAGGAAATGCACGACTTCCTCCCATATTTGTAATACATTTATTCACAAGTCAAAAAGTTTAAAAACTAAAATCTGACTACACAAATTTAAATTTTCACAATTGTTTAATCAAGATTTTCATATATTGTTTGAAATTCCTAGGCTTTCCTTTTTACATGCTAAAAATTCTGAACGTATTTTATATGACGAAACAAGCATAAAACCAGTAAACCTACAAGACAGTAAGAGTATAGAAAGAAAACCGACAAATGAAAATGTGAAAGTTTTCTTTCCTGCAAATAAAACTCGAAAAAACGACGAATTTGACGCATTTATTATTATTATTTATTTATTTACTTTTTAATGAAATTAATAATTAAGAATTGTGTGTTTTCTTATATATGTATTTAATAATATAATATAATGGTAGTATGACTACATTGTTCAATTTTTTCATGTGATACGTTTTTTGTTAACTATTTAAAAAAAATTTTTTTAGTTTCTCGAATAGAATTTTTTTTTTAGAGACGAAATGCATGCTAAAAACTTCCTGCGTACGATTACCAATCAACACAGCGTCGCAGATGATCTCTTACTGGAATTGTTTTTTAACTTTTAAATACGGATGTCCGTCCGTTAAAATCTACACTACATTTGAACAAATGAATTCTTAAAATTTTAAAACTACAAAATATTAAATTTTCCTTCGCTAACTCAAACCTAATTATATTATTACATAATATCTTCAATTAAGGAAGAAATAATTTTGAGATAATAAAACAAATCAGTTCTTAGATAGCAGCAGCTGATAGTGTGGGCGATGTTGCAAAAAGGACTCCAAAAAGAAAGCCTCCGGCCACAGCTGGGACCAGTAAACGCGCGAAATATGATTCAATAATTTGGAAAGCTGTCGGAATCAAAAAATTTGGAAAGTATGATTTCCCAGTTGATTCCGAGGACTATGTTATTGTGTACACGGACGGCTCATGCATTGGCAATGGAAAATCTTCAGCTATAGCAGGTTTCGGGGTGTATTTTTCCGAAGATCACCCTCTGTAAGTATACAGAATTACTCAAATTATTATAAATATATAAAAATTTCTTTGAATGTAGCAATACAGCAAAGCCTGTTAGTGGTCGAGCAACAAATAATTGTGGTGAAATTCAAGCATCATCTTATGCCATAAAATTAGCTAAAGAGAATGGGATTGCAAAATTATGCATTAGTACGGATTCACAGTTTTTAATTAACTCTATTACAAAATGGATTGGTTCATGGAAGCGTCAAGGTTGGCGGCTTAAATCTGGAGAGCCAGTTAAGAATAAAACTGATTTTATGGAGTTAGATAAATTGCTTAGTGATAAGACTATCAAAATTAAATGGGTAGATTGTATTGCTTTTAGAACATTGAATTTGATTGTTATTAATCCTTATAATTACAGAATTATGTAAAAGGACACGATGGAATTGAAGGTAACGAAAAAGCGGATAAGCTTGCAAGACAAGGTGCTGCAATTTATGGTAGCTTGCATAAAATATAGGTTCATTTTAATAAATTTTTTTTATAACAAAGAATCACACTGCTATATCTTTTATTGTAATTAAGTCTTATTGTATGCATTTTGTTATTAGGTCTATGCCAACTCATCAAATAAAATGTAATTTTAAATCAAATAACTGAATTGCACACAAAATTTATTAACCAACTCTGTAGACGACAGTTAGCTATTCAAGAAATGTCTAATCTATTTATCCAACGGTAGACTTTTAATATTTAATTTTCGCTTAACGTTGCTTTATTTGCAGTTTGATTTACAATTTTGTTCTCGACTGTGAGTTGCGACTTCTGAAAATGCTACATGTCGAGAGCTTTCACAATTTTTTTGGTGCTTGTCTCTGCTTTTGTCGTTGTTCTTAAACGAGTAGGCGTTAAAACAGATCTTTATGCGTTCTCCCATAACTTAAAGTAAATTACGATGCAATTTGAATTTAAATAATTTTTACTAAATTTATTATAATTATTTTGTGACCTATTTAAAAATTAATACTTATTTCTCTAACTGTATAAAATCAAATCTATCATTTAAATGACAGTATTTTACTAATTTAAATTTGTTTTACATCACAATTTCGTGATCATATAGTTTCCTTATTATTCTATTCAAAAAGTTTACAAGCATGCTCAAGCTATTTTCACACCATAAAACTCAACAAAGAAACCTTTTTTTACTGGAAAGTGGGTAGATTAAACTTGTTTAAATTAAAATGTGAGTAACTTTTGGAAGTCTTTACAAAATTGTCTACTTTTGTCAATAATTAAAAATGTTAGGACCCGCAATATTTAGATACGGATGCGATAACTTTTAGAGCGTCAGTTTTTTGAATAATATCAAAGTTAAATTTGAAATGCAGTTGCGACAGTAACCTTCAGTGCAGACAAATTAATCAAGCATATTATTACTTAATATTTTTAAGATATCCCTATCAAGGTAAATATTATTAAATTTATTTTTGGTAAAAATCGGCTTCCAGACTATTGGTAATCTAGAAAATGTTCAGGTATGTATGATCTAACATCAGCGTGTGTTCAAAATGCCGACAAATGCAAATTAATATTACAAGTTGAACGGTCTTTATCTAGTCGCCATAGTAACCCAGCATGCAGAGAATCTTTGGCTTGAGATAAAATTAATACGTGACTAGAGCAAACAACAAGTGCTAGTCTCAGATAAAATTTGCTGATTACGAGGCAATGGAGGCACCAAGAATTTGCAATCTAGACGAATGCTTTTTGTTCTTATCATCTTTGGACAGCAGAAAGCTATTCGTTTCGTATGGCAATAGTTATTTCTACTTGATCAACTTTTTTTCACTTCCTAATTTTCTTAATATATGCTCTAAGAATATATAAATTTTTTTTAAAAGGTAGATTTTGGCAACGGAAACGCAACTCTTAGAACAACCGGGTTATTCTCTACTGATTAGCATACAAATCATTATGACTCTTGTTTCATTTGAGCTCTTTTTATCTTAACGCTCCAACGACAACTTTTACGAACTCTGTTGGTGTTATAATAAAGCTAAGTTTATGGTAATTGTCTATTTTATATAATTAGTATTTTATATTTCTTATTAAAGTTATAAATACAAAATATATCTACTTATTTAAAGTTGTCCATCTAAATTTAATAACACAAGAAATTTGCGATAGGGACTATTATGACGGAAGCTTGACTTAAACTAAATTTGCAGATTTTGTTATAATGGACCACAACGTCTATAGTACTATTTTTCACAGTATTGTTTTTTTAAACCATTGAACATTTTATTAACTCATATGCGGCTCAAAATATTGTTGATAATCGTTCGTAATTTTTCATGACCATATAAAACCACTTCTATGTCCTGTTCAGAAATTTAATATGCGCTTTCGATTCGTACGAAAAGCGATATTCTCAATAAACTTCATAATTGTAATAATAAATTTTTATAGCTACAGGGTTTAAGTTTCCATTCGAGTCATATAATGCAATAGAAAAAGATTATTGTGATTAAAAACTTAAACAAGCTTGAAACGTTTTTTAAAGATTAACCGTTTGAGTCCCAGGGGTTATTGAAAAAACACTGTCGAAGGATCTCAAACAGTGCAACCGCGCTTTCTCTAAATGAGTACAAAAAGACTATTATTGCATTATTATAGTATTATTCTATCTATTTTAAAAGGAGCTGTGTGATGTATTTGTATATTTTAGGAGAAATTGATTGATTGATTGATTGAATTTGTAAAATTAGACTTCCAAGGGATTTACGAACAAAAAGACTACCATAAAATAATTAATTTTATTATCAATTGAATATTTAATTTAATTTAAAGTAGTGAGATTTATATACATATATTTTAATTATTATTGCAGTGCATACTTTAACCATATTTGCTCCAATAGAATACTTTTAGTAATTAAAAAAAAAAACCTTCTAAAAATACAGAGAGCCTCCTATAATGTAAATTATAAGCTTTGCAGTCTTACAAAATAGTTCTTTTAAAAAAATTCAAATAATGGCTACGAGACAGACAATAAGGAACTCATGTAAAGTAAAGGAAATATCCCTGATTTTTCATATTATTATATCACATTTGATTAGCACTACATCTTCCTATCGCATTTACGAAGAACAATAATAAATAATATTGATAACTTTATTTTAAAGAAGAAATAGTTACTACAGTAAATTCGAAATTGAACTAAAAGACGTCAGCATAAAGAGTGGCTCATAGTGTACAGTAATAAAATATAGTAAAATACATTTTTATATAAAACCAATATCCTAATTTTTGTGTGGTTTATGAAAAACGTTATTACAATTGAAAAATTTTCAGTTACCAAAGTTAGTTTCAGAAGAGACCGGTGGCCCCCTGCGTACGCCCATGAGAGCACTTATGCAATTTAGAGGCTATACAAATAAAACACAATTATTGATCGAATTAGAACAGCAGGTATTTGACGTTATACTTCTTTCTCCCCAAATATAAACCATAAACAAATTCTACTTTGTTTTAGATACGGCAAAACATCCAATACTCAAGTGTGATTTTAATAACTCCCCGAATAGGAATCGTTTGGATGAGCTTCTTGAGATTCTTGTTAAAAGGGCTTGAAGGGAAATGTTTTTTGTCATCCAATAAACTGTGTTTGGACGACAGGAATGGTTTGCCAGATGTCTTTGGCTATAATCCCACTTAACATCGGTGACCCATAAAATGCCCTCTTGTTTTATACACTTCGATTATTTTATTCTATTCTTTCCATAATATTAACTTTTCATCTTTTCATCCCCCTTCGTGCATTTTAATCATTCAGAGCTAGTGGTGGAGGATATTTCTTGCTTATACCGGAACTTTTTTCCTATTCTTTGGTCAAGAACACTAGTGGAATACTCCAGGAATAACTAATTACGAGGAAGGTAGGGTGTGGACTTTGCAGAGGATTTATTGATTGAACTACTAACCCACATTTTCTGGAGGACTCGGGCGATGGGGGAGAAACAAGGTTATGCACATAGGGAGGGTGACCCACTTTTCGACATTCGCAAATTGTTGGTGAAGGAAACTAGCATACATCTACCCTTTATTCCTTTTATTTTTTAGTCCTCGCTTTTACCAGCGCTAAAAATGACTGTGTGTCAGAAGAACTTAAAGCAATATGCCATTGTTCGATAAAAGTTCACTTCTGTAATTTAACTAAAAGTAAGTATTTTCCTAATGGAGAGGAGTTTTACTGAGGTTTTAACAAATTCCTTCCTTCGGGTTAGAATAGCTAACATTCTAAATTATAGATAGTCAATGTCTTTTGTTTCAAGATGTTATATACAAAGCGATTCTACTGTAACTTCGCGAATCACTCAATGGGTTTATGAAACCAAATTGTTTATATAACCCACTTTCTGACTACATGCGGAGATTCGAAAAATTTTATAATGGGAATTTAGGTCAAAGGCTTTCTTATGGGACAAGTGAATCCGCCAGGAGCCCTCTGCATATTTACGGTGTTCGTGTACACATCACTTCTCGAACTATCCAATTTTATTACAATAAGTAACATTTGAGAATTCAATCTCAAACATACATTCATGTACCACAAGTTTTAAAACCCATTTCACTTCTAGTAACTAGCTAAATTCAAGGCAAACATGGCATAACTTTATTCAATAATGACATTCTCAGCTACCTTCTTTGAGTCGCTTAACCGGTTATGTTCTAAAAGTAACGACATTTTTCAATTAGGATTATCAAAATTGTAAGAGTGGTGGTAAGAGAGGTGATCTTTTGAAAATTCTGGTTCTATTTCAAAAACTGAGAGTATTATGGACTCACTGCTTATTTTAACTGAATAAAGTCACTCGTACTTATATCATCGATTTTGGAACAATAATAATTTATAGTGGGATGAACCATAATATATAACACCCATGTTTATTGTCCGCAAAGCATGCAAGCCATGCAAATCAGGAAAAAATTTTAAAAGTGAATTTATATATCGTCAAATACTGTACAAATATCATCCCATAAACGAATTTGTCTAGATCAACTGCCCGCTTTATGCTTACGTCTGTTTTTATATATAAAATATACAAAAAAAGCAATAGCAAAATTATCTAAAATGAAAATCATGAAGATGAAGATGAAGTAATTGATTGTCTTTTACATGACAACCTTGAACAGCACAGATCAGCAACTTTTAAATAAATTTGACAAAATCATAATGGGAATTGTTAGGAATATTTAATAAAAATTTGGATGTAATAATGTGTTAATTTTCGTTTCGGAATCGAAAACTTTTCAAATAACTTTTTATGTAAATATAAGTGGGAATCGTAAAAAAAAGAGGAAATTCAAAATCTAAATATAAATTCTAGGAAGAGATAGTGCTTGAATCTAAAAAATTAGTTTCAGATACGCTATATAATTTATTTTATAATTAGTGTACACTATTAAGAAAATGACAATTGTTTTTTACAGAAAAAAAATTTCAATAAAATGCTTACACATATTACAACTTTTCTCCCCGCATTCATCTCCAAGTTTTACTAAATAAAATTTCAACTTCAAAGACTTCAATTTTAGTTTCGATAAAAACATCCTTGGTTAAAAGCTATAGCTAATTTTTATTTCACAATTATCTAAAACATTTTTATATTTATTGATATATTTCAAAAATAGTCAAACTACCAAGAATTAAATGTTAATAGCACTTCATAATGAAACAAAGTATAAAATAATAACTACGAGATATTTTACAACTTTTATTATATTTGCTACTTCACATGCGAGACACGTTTATCTTAAATAGCTAAAGTTATAGAATTTGTTATAGAAGTAAGCAAATAAATGAAATACATTGAAAGCAATTCTAAATTAAATTAATTAGGTTAATTAATATAGAAAACATAATAGACAACTGTGGCAATTCATAACTTTTGAAAACTCAAGCGACTTTAAATTTTCAAAAACTAATTTATTCGTTTTTAATAAATCTAGTAGCGCATTTTTTTCAATTTTTTTATTTCATCTTCTAAAACTAACTAAATATGAAGAAATAAACAATACTTAGAAAGCAGAAAATGATGTTATTAAACGACTAAATTTTCAACCATTATACGAAGAACAACTTACCTACTCTTTTTATTATTTCTTCTATCGGTGAAAATCCAAATCAAAATATTTAAGCGAGTTTATTTTGAGACACAATTAAAATAAAAACCTTAAAGAATGCGCCACTACGTTACTTTAAAACGAAACAATTAATTTTTGAAAATTTAAAATCGGTTCATTTTTATTAAAGATATGAGTTGCCAAAAATTATTTATTATTTGATTTCTGTAAAGTTTAGCATCATCAAAAATTACACAAACATTTTTAATTGTGCAAAATATTTCTTAAAACTCTTAAGGTCTTTAACTATTTATATATGGTTTAAGTAAATTCATTTAATATCGAGTATTCGTTATTAACAACAACACTTTTTCAAGAAGAACTTTAATACTGAATTGAACTATCAAATAAATCTTATTATAAAACACATGAGTGTCTCAGAAAAAAGTATTCGATGTTCAATTAATGTTAATATTATAATATATGTACGATTCTAAATTTTTATAAGAAATTTTCTTCGCTGGAGAGAAATGTTTGAAAAACATTCTCATATTTCATGAATCTTGAATACCGAAAAAAACGAGTAGTGCGTAGTGTAGAAAACGAATCCATAATCCAATGCATTAGTGAATTACAAAAACCCAAAACAGGGTCCATCTTACAAATTCGCAAGGAGGGCGAGCTGAGACCAAATACAGGTATTCAGATGTAAGTTATACCTACATTCAAATGGAACAATCAATCATCCAAAATTGGGCTTACTTGAGGTCAACCAGCTGCTAGTCAAATCCCCTTCGATTTATAGTTAGCATCTAGCTGAAAAATTAAAGATGAAAGGTAGCCAGAGCCATTGAGAGTCACAATCTCGAATTCTGCAACTTTGATTAAACCAGTTTCACTTTTGTGCGTATTTGAAACCAATAGAATTTCTGCTTTTGTAGCTAATCCGGTCGTGGGTATACCTGCAAAAGTTCAAGCAAAAATCCACGAAACGTTTCATGTTTGTCTTCTTGCTGGGAAGTGGAGGTACCCTTTTTTTCCTATGTTTGAAGATATTTTTTCATAGTCCAAGGTTACCACCAGCGACAACCTGGAAACCTTTTCAATTAATAGATTTCCGTTTTTTGAAGGAGGTAAGAATAAACGACTGATAGAAATGAAAATGAGGTATATCTTTTCAAGGTAACATAAATCGTTTAATCAAATAATATTTTTAGTGAAGCGTAAAATATTTTAGATTTTATGGATTTTTATCCTTTGAAGTATGTGTATATATAGTTTTTTCTTTTTTTATTAACTAGGTACATCAATAATGGTTTCGAAAAGCTTAGCTTTTTCATTTAGATCAGATTTTTTAGATTTACATATTTTATTTTCACCAAAGATGCGAAAAGGTCATTTATCTAATTGTAAAATTGTTTTTTGTTAAATTGCGGATCTCGAAACAAAATATGAACTTTTCTTTCTGAAAGAAAAAGATTATTAAGCAAATACGAAATCACTATTAGGAAAGCAAAAACCTACAAATAGAATTTTTGTAGTCGCAATCCAAATATACGAGTATATCAGAAATTCTACGAAAATAGTCACTTGTTCGAAAACAAAATCATTTCTGGTCAGTGTAATCTTTGGCAATATAAAAAAAAATAAAAAAGAAGCACAAATTAATATTTTGTTCTTCTAAAAGTAGTTAAAAATTAGCATTTTCTGCTATTTGAAGGAGAAAATTCTGAAAGTATTGACATTACATCATATTTTTCAAAAAATTCATCTTCAAATTCTATAAACATCGATTTTAACGGTCATTTGATATCAGCGTTAATTAAGATGCCACTTAAATCTGTAATTATGATAAAAATTCGTAACAATAATAATATAGTGCACTCCAAATCATAAACCCCGAAATCCTTATGTACTAATTTTCTATTAAGACCCTTGAATTTTAAAATCTTATAAGGCAAAGAGATAAAGTGTTAATCCAAAGCATAAGCTATTTACAATTTTTAAAAGACGTTTTTACATATTTTATTTCGTTATGTTATAACTGCTACCATCCATACCAAATAGTATTTTATGATAAGCAGTTTATTTGCAAGATGATCGAATATTTTCACTTCGTTTGGTTTTACGAATGCCGTATTACAACCTTTACAAACTTGGACATTAAGTGAAGCGTATCGATACAATGGTCACAGAAGTAATATACCAGCTCTGAATAAAAAAAAGGCACAAAAAAGCCAATCTACCACGTAATGTTCCTCCCACGCCTTCCCGTGCCGGAGGCATAAAGTGTGCAAAGTGGTGCCATCATCGCCTAGAAATAATTTGTCCTCGAGTCTACGATTCGATTGCCGGAACATATTCTGCCTCGGCAGGTCTTCTCCTACAGTCGTCAGCATTTACGTTTGCCATCCAATCAATAGAAATGGTAAAGCCATAGCCAAACTGCTGTTTAATCTTAATATAAATATATCCTAACGAAAATAACTAAATGCTGCCTTCACAAGCCCATAACTTTCCTGGTCCATTTTTACGTAGAAAGCAGTTGCATCTCAAGTAAGTGCTTACCTAGCAAAGAAGTTAGTTTAGGTTTTGGTGAAGCAACCGATGACATAGTGCTCGTTACGACAGCAAATGATCATCGATGATTGAATTCTCAGAAATTTTATTAACTATCACAATTCAAGGTAATTCGCTGGAGTCTTTGGCGACTAAACTTAAGTGCTCAATGATGGTTTCAATGTGTGTGCGGAAAAAGATTAATGGAAAATTATATTTTTACTTCCCCACTACAGTTTTCAAGTTAGATTTCCAACCCACAATAAAGGTTATTCCTATTAACCATTTGTTAAAAAAAATAACTATGGCTATAAATGCTAGGAATGCTATTTTATACTCTTAGAGAATTGAATTTATCATTATTTTACTATATATACCACTTTCCAAGAGTCTTTGTAAGAAATGATATAGAAAAAATGAATAAAGAAATATTAATTAAATTAAGAAAAAACTCCAAGTGGACATGTTCTAAAACTTAAATGCAACTGTTAAAAGGTACACTAACTTATTAACAAACTTTCCAAATAAAAGAAATTTTAAAGTAAGGTAAACGTTTCTTCGATGAATACAGAAATTTTTGAATTCAATTTAAGAAATACAAAGTAATTGAGTATTTTTAATTTAGTATACTGGAACTTGTAATAAGGGGTTATATTACTCATAAAAGTATTTTTTGACTTAAATGATGTATAAATTATTTATGATACCCCAATATAACAAGTGGGAAATATTTTTAAAAAGTTTTACAGCTTATTTTCCGAGATCCCTCCAAGCGCCTATAGTACGAGGGCAATTTGATAAGTGAGTGACTTTTTGAATTTCTCGCGCAGTAATTTTAAATGCAGCTCCCGTCAGCTGCCATCTTATATTATACTATTAAATTTTGAGCAACCTGCGTCATTTATTATATATACAACCAATGAAAGTAGACAACCTCGTGAATTTTAACGAAAATGGAAAATAATGAATTACGAATGCTGATTAAGCATTATGTGTAGTCATCATGGCAAAAATCTGTAAATTTTTCTACCAACTGCTACTCCATCCAGTATATTCTCTAAATTTATCCTTCTGCGACTAATTCCTGTTAAACCCCTATTTTTAGGGTCTCCAGAAAACCTATTATTTGGAAGGAATAAAAAATTGGAAAAATGCTATACTAAATGTACAGAGCTAAAAAGAGAATATGATGAAAAATAAAACGCTTATTTGCGGAAAAAATATCTGATATTCAAAAATTCACTGACTTATCAAACTGCCATCGTATATAGTAAATTTTTAAATCAATATTTTTTTTAAAAAGCCCGAGTAATTTCTAGACACAAAGTCATGTAGAAAATAAAAATTTTTGTTGTAGGTGTTTATCCTAATATATTTACTGCCATACCATTTTGTACTTTGCCTTAAAACATGTAAAATAAACCTTGTAAACTTCTTTTTGATTGTTATTAGTAGCGGAGAACAAATTCCTAAGTCTAATTTTTCAGAACGCCTGGGTAGTAAAACCCCCTGATTTCTAATTTATAACTAACTAAAAACAGCTAAAGCAACAAACTTAATAAAATAAATGAAGCTTTCAGAATTTTGTTTCCTCCGTAATTCTTGAATGGATGAATTAAGAAATCTTTCAAAATATAAATAGAGAACTTTGGACCATTTCCTAAATCTTAAAATCATTCTCCAAAAACTGAAATGCTCTCACAAAATACTCTTCATGTTGTTTTGCATGGTAATCAAATTCAAATTGTATCCCTTATCATCCCACGTCGGATAATAAGT
This sequence comes from Philonicus albiceps, assembly GCA_963969385.1. NCBI lineage: Eukaryota > Metazoa > Arthropoda > Insecta > Diptera > Asilidae > Philonicus > Philonicus albiceps. The sequence continues at coordinate 36,211,694 of OZ017773.1, forward strand.
ACAAAAACGTCTATCATTTACTGTTTTAAACATCGACGAACATCATCTCGAGTATGACCACATTCTCTCCGTTGTTGCCAACTTACGATTTGTTTTAGCTCTGTCGAAAGAAATGAGAAACAAAATGCGAATATATACAATAATATATGTATAATTGTATATATAATGTATAATTTGAAAAAAAATCTTGTTGATTGTTATGATTTTTTAAGCGAAATTGCACCTTTCTCTAAAATTTGGTCGGAACATTTGAGTTCTAAAAATATGAAATCGCCAATATTGATCTCACGAGGAGAATTCCTGAAGTACAGATCTGTAAAATCTCAAAAATGTTTTTGAATTAGGCTAAAAATCAAGAACCAAATTAGATTTAGGTTGTAAAAAACCGGACCCTGGAATTATATACGAAACTAGATTTCCTATGTACCATATCTGCGGCTGGAATTGGGACCGCGCTTTCTCGAACATCTTGAACATAACGCTGATTAAAAAGCACCAAGTTGAATTTATATTTGGTCCGATACTTCCAACGATATTCATTTTGAGTACCTTAATTTCCTGCAAAAAAGTTCTCAGCGATCGCCGATCAGACCAGAATCAGAGGTAGATGACTACGTCATAGGCATGTTGTGGGGATTTTGTTTATTTTTACCTGGGATTTCTTGGTTCTGGTTTGTTACGAAGCAGAACTTTCTTAAGATGCACGTTCTGGGAAGTTCGCGTCCACTGGTTCTTTCTGTGCCACTCTGCGCTTGCGTAAGCGGCTCTTACTCAATGCGATAACTTTAGCGCTGGTGACTGGCTGCGTTTCTCGCAATTTCTTATTCATCATCACCTCGACCGCGTAAAACTATTTATTTTCCATTTTTCATTTTTGCTTTCCTTCGCGGATACAGAGCCAGATGGATGCAATAAGTTTTCGCAATACGAAAGTCAGGTTGTTTTGACCTGACCGATGTTTTGTTACTGTTATGCTTTTTATTCACGGTCTTTTTCCCCACTTCAAGCTCAAAGGTCATCTTTTTGTAAAATGTTTTTTGTTTTTATCTCTTTTTATAAAGAAATGTGTGTGTTTTGTGAAAATCCCAAAGTCAAATTAAATTGGCATTGAATTCAAAATATCTACATACATACTTAAGAAATCGCACATTTTTTGTTAAATAATAACAATAATTTAAATTAGTTTTGGTGTAAGCAATTTTAACATATGCACCAAAATTTTGTCTATTTCTAATTTTCCTTGTTTATGCTAAGCTCGCTCTACAATAGAATTTTCACAGAAAACCATCTGACGAAGTTTGAGTTGTAATAATATGTATTTCTGTGAAGAATCTGTGATACACAATACATGACAGACGTACAATGAATTTCTTCATTTATTTCCGTTCATATCTAACCTGCAAATTTCTTAATACGAGGTCTAATCTTATTTAGCTAACATTTGGCACATATTGTAAATCATAGTGTGTATTTATGTACATGTGAGATGTTAAACCTTGGCTCAAGGTGTTATCAAAGTATGGGATAAAATGTTAGCCAATGGTCAACCCACACAGCAAGTATCTTCCATTGAACCTTATTAGGAAGCATCAGTTTTGATTCCACTGTTTAACGATCGGATTATGCTTAGACTTAAGACGTGTGGGAAAAGTTAACTTTGTCACGGCTTAAGATGCATATGAAGAGTGTCGAAATTTAGAAAAATAAGTAACTTAGCACATTTGTATGAATCAATTTCGTGTTTATTTGGGAGTTTTTAGGATGTTTTTTTCTGTTGGTGTCCAGTTCTTAATAATGGTTTTTCAAAACTGAATTTTTCTCTATCTTTCAAAAATGTCTAATTTTGATTCATTTGGAAAATACAATACTGTAGATTTTAAATTACACTTATTTATTCTTCTTCTTTAAAATTGGTCATATTCGTACCAGAAGATCCTGGCAAGTCGTACAGTAACTTTTCTTACAACAATATACAGTCTGTTCAATAAGAAAAGGACCGCATATTTTTTACTTACAGAGGAAATATCTATTTCTAATTTTTTTACATTCAAGAAAATTGAAAGTACTACGAGGCAACCAATTAATAAATTGTATAGTACCCGCCGCTATGGAGAATGGCCTAGGATCTTCTGAACATTCTTTCGATGAGTTTTTCCGCATATTAAATCGACAGCGAACGCCACATCTTCCGAATCAGAATTCTAGCAAGTTAAAAAAATTGGATAATTTTTTGTTTATTTAGTTATTTATAGTAACAGGAAAATATAAAAACAATAGTACATTTTAAAATCAAATTAAGCCCGTAAAGCACTATTAGTAATAAATTGCACTTAACTTAAACCAATTATAAAAACTGCCCATATTTTACATACATAGCTGGAAATTTATTTGTTGAGCATATCTAATATCTGTGAACCAAAAAGAAACGTGAATTTTAAGTAGAATAAAAGAAAGGATAAATCATAATTGTAGACGCAGCACCTTCAGGTAGCATTCTCTTTTAGAGTGATGAATAATACATTTTGAGCTTTCGGGTGGCATAGTTAGCTGAGCGGTTTGGTTGTGATGTACTAAGGGTTCGATTCCCATATAAAGACTCTGGTTAAAAATTAAAAAATAATACGGAAATTTGCCACATGGGGCCTAGTTCCCGAGTGCACAAAAAAAAAAATAGATTTATTTTTATAATTTGCCAAAGTGGAAGATAATGATTTTAGGACTCCACATAATGCTCCGCATGTCATAGGCTATATTGCAGCACAATGCATACAATATGACGGATATTATAAATACAAATCTCTTATGATTATAAATTTAAACTTAAAATATCGTGTTTGGAAATAAATAAAAGGACTTTATCAGCACATCCCATAAATATATAATTTATGTATATTCTTCTTTTTTTATAAACCTATATACTTAATTAACAGTATTCAGTAAAAATTGCATCACATTTTTTCACAAACACTTTCAACGACTTATTCCAGAAAAACTATAAATTAATAGCTAGCAAGTAGTAGATTATTTCTATAGGATTTTGTCCGTAGAATATAAATCTCAAAAATGCGCAATTAGCACCCGTTTTCGAGAAAAAAAAAGTTAAGAAGTACAAAAGAGCGTATTTTGGGAATTTTTAAATCATTAAAAAATAAAGGCTTATCATAGAAGTTCATAGAACATTATTGCCATCAAATGCTGTTTGTATTTTTATATAAAAGCTTAATATTCATTTGTGCGCTAGAATTGTTCTAATGAAGTTTTATTAGTCAATTATTTTATAGTATAATTTTAAATAAACTTAACTGAAAATACAGGGAAATTATTTCGCTATAACGCTAATTACAAGCGCATTGCCAAAACCCATGATGTTTTAGCAATTGTAAGTTGCAAAGGCCGCAATATACTTAACTAGTGATATCCGTACACCATCGCATTTCTAGTTGTACTATATATTGCTGAGATTCTATTCAGCAAGCCCAATAATTGACATTTTTTATGTGAAATTAGTTAGACTAGATAGAATAGATTGGAATTTGCGCACTCTTTTCTCTATACAACGTACTAGATCCTAATCTGCAGCTTAAAAGTGTGCCGTTTTTATTGTTCCCAATTCTTTACATCACCCAACCACCGTTCATCATTAATGCACCTCAAACCTTTTAATAGGTACTCTAAATAACCATCGATTTCTTTCTTCTTATTTTATTTTTAATTATTTTCTTAATCTCTTTAGATCCTAAAATTGTCCCAACTTTAAACGACAAAAATGCTGAAAATAGAAATAGGTGCTGGTTATGAGAAAAACTATTTGGATTAATTTTGTATACCCAATTAAGTTTTATTAAATAATCCTTTACATTTATTCTAAGCTAATTGCAGGTAAGTTCAGCTTTTAATTTTATTAAAAGATAACTAATCATTTATTTTTAATGTTCCTAGCGGTCAATCACTATCAAATGATCGGGTAATTACTATACTAACCCGGTCACCGGTTTTTCATCGTTGTGTTAAATATATTTTTAGTATTTCTGATCTATTTTAGAGCAATTTTTAGAGCTAAATCGATGGATTTCATTGGTTTTTTAAATTATATTTTATAAGATGCTTTCGTGTAAGTTCAACCACTGTACCACTGTACCATTGCTTACTTTTATCTACTTTTAAAAATCTGAGTGTTGCTTTTGTATTAAGGATAACAATTTGCGAATTTAGTTTTCTCTCTTATTATTTTAAATTCTAAAAATGTTATTCAAATCTTTGTCAAAGATGATATATGGAAATAGGCCAAAATTTTAATTGGGCTTACCTAAATGCATAAGTAGTATTTTATTTTTGTTGATCATGTTACTGTAACAACAGTTGTACGATGTAACATATTTTGGCAAAATTTACTGAATTTTTAGCAACCAGAATTAACTATAATACTAGAAATACTTCAGTACATTTTCCTAGATTTCTGATAAGCTTTACTAGAAAAACAGGCAAAAGCCTCCTGTCTTTCTAATTATACTCGTATTCCTTGAGAAGTCACTGAACCAAACTAGAAACGAGGGAAATCTTTGCAATAGAATTTTAGCAAACCACAAAACAAATTTAAAGTGGATTTCTCGCGAAAATGAGAATTGGATACGAATTCGTAATCTACGGGCAACATTCTATAGAAGAAACCTATGTTGACTAGTGTAATTGGTAAAAAAAAGTATAAGTAGCAAGAATTAGCAATACCAGACATACATTTACCTGCTAAAAGAAATGAAATTAATAAGAAAATGTTTTATGCACTGTTTGCATTTTGGAAATACTTGCATCTTCTAGACTAGACCTAGATAGAAATAAGTAAAGAAATTTTGGGACATTTGCATATCTACAGAGTTAAGCCAATCTACCGAAGCTTAATTGTACGGCTGCAAACAATTAAATGGCTGTTGGCGATGATGTCATAGCGCACTTTTAATCTCGAGAATCGCATCCCGGGTTCGGCCGGAGCGTTCAACGATTTTTATCAACTTGCTAACTAACATATGGCTCGGGCCGCGGAAATTATCCACATTTGTGAGGCGTTGTGAAATCTCCCGAAGTCACGCGAGCCAACAGTCGATCATGACACACCAGCCACATGCGATGGCTCGAAAACGTCGTCGTCGCCCCTGAAGCATCTAAGTAATCAGCTAAAACTCGTTGACCCTCTCAGCGACAACTAGAAGTTGTGGCGCTTTCCGCGCAAGTGGGGCTCAAGTCGGAGCTTACATAAAACCAAAACAATTAACGCAATCAATAGACACATTTACAGGCGTTAATTACGGCCTCGTTGTAGCCCGTTCCTTACATTTTCTGATTCTTGATAGTCGGAATAAAAAATTTGTTCTAGGACTGGAAGCAAAGAAAAGACTAGAGGCTAGAAAAGCCGCCGTCTTGGTTTCCTGTTCCATAATTTATTTAATCCTATCAAACACACCAGCGAGCTTTTGCTGATGACCTGCGCACGTTTTTACGCTTCAGCGGCACTAGCACAAATCCACAGAGCCTGGGTTTGGCCAAAGTCGCTTTTATTCCCGATTAAATTACAGGAAGTAATTAATCAACTGACGATCATTAAGTTCTACCTGTGCCTTTGCTTTGTGCTAGTGCCGTTTTTACTTTTCCTCAGTTTCTGCGGCCGTTGGTTTTGGCGACTTAACTTGAGGCTGGCTAGTCAATGCTCAGAAAACAATGGGGGACCATTTTTCACTTAGTTCGACCGAAGACGGTCATGGGCTCCTTCTCTAGGTCAATGGTTCTGTTTTTTTTTCGTAGAGAAATTTCAGCCGTGTGCACGGCCCATCGAAAAGATGAAATGCACTACTCGGTGAAAAATTGGGTCACTGCGGATAAAATGAGGCAGCCTATTTATTGGGGAAAACTTTCTTTTGCGTGCCAAAAAGTGCTTCAGTAACTACATTTACACTCCGAGCATATTTTCGTTGAAAACCTAATTAGACCTAAAGTTTCTTCGTTATCTTGATGCCAATTCGGATAATTTCGCCAAAATTTGAAGTAATTTTTGGCTACCATTTTCAGCCAGCAGCCACTCTCCATTCTGTTTGTTCCATCGCCGAACAAATAGTGAGAAAATCATAGTTACTTTCCTTAAATGTTTTATATCTAAGAAATTAATTTTAACTCTATTTTTAGAAAGGAAACTTTTCTGAACTGATCTTTTATTATCATATCCTAAAATAGTAAAATACGAAAACAACTTAGTATGCGAAATTCTAAAAAGAAAAAATTAGAGAATACAAAGAAGAACGATTTATAATTCCTATTTTAAAATAATATAAAATTTACTTACTTATTTAACCTTCAACAAAGCAACTTCAATCTTTACTGAGACTACTCTCACTTTGTAGTAAGCATAAAAGTAAAAATTTTGTAAAAGCAAAACAATGAATATAGAAAAAAATTAATTTAATAGAAAATTTGCTTTCCATTTAAGTATCTGGACTTTTACTTTAACTAATTTTATATATCTTTCAATTCTTACTTAATGTCTTGAAAGGGGTTAGAAACAAAAGTGATTGTTATTGTTATTTGTTTACGCTATTGTAACACATGTACATTAGTAACGTATCCTTGCTTTGATTTCAATAAAAATTAACTTCGAAAAGCCACCATTTTGAATTTTTAAAATTATGCGCCAAATTTTAAATAATTGATCCCAACCCTCATATAACTGATTTAGCGAGGTTTCAATGAATTAAGACGTTACTATTTTAGGTCCGATCAATAATTGACTTAGATTTAGAGTCTGTAAGCCTCCCAAAGTGAGCTTATTACGTGAAAATTTCCGAAAATGGATTATTTTTATTTTTCTCTCCCCCTGTACCAGGCTTTTTATATTTGTCATTATACTTTTAGATGATACAACTGCCCTCGATTCCAAAATGTATAAAAAATGTTCTATTTGTTTACGAAATTAATTTAACAAATGTTAACGATTTTTAAAATATACTCGTATATGTGATTCTAAGAACATAAGAAGCTTCTTTCTTGGAAAATACGCGTTATCTCCAACTTATAATTTTTATCTTTCAAGCTTATCAGTTTTATGCTTTTTATTCGCGGTAATTTGTGCGAAAACAAAAATTTTACCACCCTTTATCAGATCTTTATAATCTCTGCAGACAAACTCTTTAAAGCTAGTAACTAGATAATTTTATGAACATTTTAAATTAAATATAGGATAATATTTATATCACTATTAAGATCTATTTTATCTGTTTCTCTGCCTCCACAAATATGCGTTGCGTTATCAATGCAATTGCGGGTTATTAACAAAGTAATGATTATATGGAATAACTTAAGTAATTGCACCCTCCGATCACACAAAATGTAGCTTTAGTCTTACATGGATGAATATATGTAAATTATACTTTTGAGAGTGATTTAAAGGAAAGCAAATGCAAAAGTTAATCCAGTTACTGTTTTATGAAATTAATTAAGCTTTGAAATACTATTCATATGCAGAGATACAAGCGATATTTATATTTTTCTTGACTGTGCAATGGAATCTAATTTTAAAAAGTCCTCATTCCATCGTTCATTGGTTTCCGAAGACAATTGGTCATTTTTCAGAAAAAATGTGGGCGTGCACTTGGGCATCCCTTCTCGTTTGTGAAATGCTCTTGTGACTGTGTTTAGTTATGGAGGAGGTTTCGTGACAATCTAAAGATCGATCATCATCCTTATTGGCAATTATGTTCCGCCGGTGGAATGTCTTTTTTTATAGTTAGTTATCATAGTTACTGTCGTACTGGTGGTCTATGGTGGCGTTATTCTTTATACCAATTTAATCCTTGACTCTTTGCTCTATTTTGAGTAGAAGACTTCGCAACTAATCTAAACTGAGTTTTATCTTCATAACTAGGTTGAACTAGTCTGATCGAGTTTTATCTAATACATTTAACTAAGGTTAAACTGGCAGGTTAACAATATAACTGGTCAGTTAGTCCATGGATATCATTTATTTGATTGACAGTGAATTCCAAAGAGACTACGTGAAATAAGATTTCATTAATATATTACCTAAGGATATTTATTATCTCTTAAATAATAAACAAAAATTAAATGTTGTGTCTTAAAAAACAATAATTCATATTTAAAATAACTCGAATCTAGACTAAAACTAAATATGTACTTATTTAAAAATATTTTTACTCTTTTGAGTATTTTGTCCCCATGTTCATCTAGTCATAGAATGTAAAAATGTTATTTCGATACTGTTTCTAGTAAATTATTAATTAGAATACTTTGATAAATATTCAAACGATATCTAAGAATCAGCTATATTTAGCTATTTTGCATACTTGAAGGTAAAAGAGAACTTGTTTTTATAATATTTTGAGGAGGTTGAGGTCAGTGCAACATTTGAATTTTAATAGTTTACTACAATAAAAAATGAATGAAAATAATATTTAGATATCTATTTTTAACTGTATATAAATGATGCAGTAAATTTCATACATTTTTAGACAAGTATATATACTTTTTCTCTTTTAGTTTAAATTAAATATGCAGTTCGTTAGAGAGGCTGATGCTTAAATTTTAAAATTTTATTCTGCCATTTGTCCAAACCCACCTAATTGGTGAAAATTTATCACCTACAAAATTTACGAATGACCGAAAAATAATAGCGCGTGTCACCGAATAGTCAAAATGTTCATTACTAAAATACATTTCTTGGAATCGATTATTTAATTAATATTTCTTACTTAATTTGTAGCTAAAGAATTATTGTATTGTAAATTCATTAATAATTCAGCCATTATTTTTGAAAGCAGTACTAGCCCACTTTTGGAAATAATCGCACGTTAAAATTTACCAGAAGAATACCTGCGCAGTAATTTGAAATGCAACACTGCTCCCGTCAGCTTCCATCTACAAATAGGCTACTATCAAATTTTAAGCAATTTGCATTGAATTGAAATGAGACAAGCTCGTGAATTTGAACGAAAATGGGAAAAAAGGGAATTTCGTGTGCTGCTTAAGTATTATGTGTAGTCACCATGGCCAAAAACCTGTTATGCTTCTACTCCATCCAGCATATTCTCGAGATTTAGCCCCCTGCAACTATTTCCTGTTTCCAAACCTGAAAAAATGGCTGGGCGGTAAGAGATTTGGGTCGAATGAAGAGGTCATCACTGAAACGAACCCCTATTTTCAGGGGTTTCTCTATCGCTTATGCTGCCACAAAATAAACCTAAATAAATAAAAAAAAATTTCGAGCAGGTGGAGCATATAAGTTTTCCTTATATCGATTTATATACGAAACTTATCCTACTTCTGAATTTTTATATGATTTGTATTCATCCGATTATTAACTCCCATGACCTCAGAACTGGCTTTAGCAATACCTGGGGCAACCGGAGTTTTTCTACTCTGCAATTCACATGAAATAAAACGAAATAATAATACTATTATTTTTTTTAATTAAGAGGAGGAGAGAGGAGGCAAATACAACTTAAAGTTTCCGGAATGGTTTTCTGCTCAATGTGGAGAGCAAATTCCCTTTTTTTGATAACTACTACTAAGAAAATAGTGCATTGTGCATGAAACATAAAACACGAGGATTGAGATGTCCTATCTTTGCTACCGTGTTGCACATCCTATTTTTACTATACCACCTCTGAAAGCTGGAGTTCTGTTTTACAGGAGCAAAGGTAAAACATTCCAACGCCCATGTTCTATTGGGACAGAAACTTTCGATAGCATGTATAGCAAAAAAAAATTTTATTGGGTATCAGTAAAAGTTTAAGAATCGAAAGTTGCGAAAACACAATTTAATTCACATTTAACTATTTATATTTAATATGACCCTCATCATTCAGAAACTCTTTCATAATATAAACTAATGAAAATTAATTTTAAAGCGCAGAAAGTAGACTTCAGCCGTAATTAAGTAACGTTTAATCAAGAATTGTGAAAAATAAACCAAAAAAGCATTGATAAAAGAAGGGATTAATTCAATTGAACTGCATTCAACAATCTAGTTATGTACATCTATACTATAAAATGCACTTATACTGGCCGTATATTTTGAATTCAACTCCAAAAGACATGGGGTCGTACTCATAAAATTTAGAGCTTAAAATTGATCTGCATTTTTAAGACTGATTTCAATTTTGAATGATAGAAGCAAAATTTCAAAAAATGAGACTACTTAGAAATGAAATTGAAATTAAACTACAAATCTTCATCATATAGCGAAATTACTATAAACATATACAATTGTCTTTATTTACTAAGTAAATAGCTGAACTTTTTACTTGTTTTACTTTGATAATAGAAAAGTTTACACATTAACTGATGATAGGGATTAGCATCCTAAATACACGTTTCTCGTACTACATTGAAGTATAACATAAGAAATATGTTTGGGATTCGGCGCCCTGGGCGATCATCCCAGACCTGATGTACTCGATGTCCCTTTCGAACCGTGGAGCTGCAATATAACTAAAAAATTTATGCCAAGGAATAGTCAAAAGGGGATAAACTAACCATATGACACATATATCATATTTCCTTTTGATTAATCGATTTTTTTGGTTCATCATCCGTTAAAAACACCCCGCCCCATCAAGAAAAGTATGTTAAAAGTACCCAAAACATGCACGCGAAGGAATTGAAACTTTTCAGTTTCATAGTTGCATATTAGCTTTATAGTACATCATTACTAAAATTTACATGCTACGACACCACGTAGTCGTTTACTTTAAGCAGGTGAATCCATTAGAAAATAACTAGCTACCGTGAAGTTTACCACACAGGAAAAATGTGGGAAATCTCTGAAATCTCCCCGTAACCTGGATAGAAACCTCGATAAAACCTGGATTTTCGGATTTGTGTGGGCAAGAACTATATTAAAAACATTAAAACTACGCAACGCAAATTATCAAACGTCTAGATTTTTTCAGATATATCCGAATTTTTAGGTACTTGTCCGGATTTTGATGTACAAAAAAATATTATCAGAATAATAAAACAATTACTGATTATACATAAAATTTTATTTGAAGAACGAACAAAAGTGAATTTAATAAAATAATTGACTATTTAACTCAGTTGCATATCATTTTTGACGAATTGTACTGAACCAAATATCAAGCTTTTGATTAATTTAATTAATGTCAGGACTTAGGAAAACTAGACTTTTCGTTAAGTTTCTCGTATGGTAACCCTACTCTCACACCAGTGAGTGCCGCTGACAATTACTCATACAATATTAAGGGGGTATTCTCATTGCGTGGATCGAAAAATCGATAACTGCTAGGAATTATTTTTCTGTGAAATGATAATCTCTTTTTGGAGTATATTAGAAATATAATCTAGCAATGTTTTTTTTTCAAAATATTTTCAAAAGCATATTCTTTTCTTTCCATATTTAACTTTTCCGCTAATTGATCGACTGCAGGTGCAATGACCTTATTACTTACCGATATAATTGCGGTACTATTCTAAATTAGAGCCATCTCTAAGTATCATCTATGTGAGTTTTTGACCTGGCAACCCTATCCTGAAGTGTTTTTCAAATGCTTTCTCTAATAAAATTTTCAGCCCCGTATCTGAACTATTCAAAATAATGATAGAATACTTTTATTTACCTTAGTTTGGAGCCTCGGACGAGGCAAATGGTATTATTTCCGAAAAATAATGAATCTTCAAGGACATCACAAAGGCGCGTCATACACCGCGGCATTCCCCTCAGCAGGGAAAAAAACACTTGACCTACTTACCCACCAGAGGGATATCCCGAACACGAAGTAAGCGCACATCGTGGCATCAGCGGCGACGACAGTCACCCCGAAGTCAGGGCACCCCCTGCTTTCTGGGCGATAAAATTTCCGTGGCCGCCGCCCCTGCCTCCCAAAAAAGTTCTAATTTAGAACGAGTCCACCAGCGCGCGGGGTCTTGCGCAATTCTTCTCAGCTTGCCAGAGCCACCAAAAAAAAAAAAGAAAAAAGTCCAGTACTCGCTACCACCGCTGCCGCGCGGGGCAAAGTCGAAGCACATAAGCCGCGAATGGCTCGCCCGTGGGCTGTTGCGATGGTCGGCGGCGGAGCGCGGAGCAGTGCACGGGAGCACACAAGCACAGCTTTTTGTTACGAACAGCTCGGGGAGCAGCAGAATTCGTTCCGTAAAGCGGAAAAACGAAACAAAAAAGTTGAAAAACCAAGAAACCCACTTTCACGGACGACAACTGTGTTGGTGGGTACCCCATCTTTGGCCTAAATACAAATAAGCGCTGTATATATTTACACCTCGCCATCGATCGTGCTGCTGGCTCTCGGCCACTGTGAAGTAATCACCTTATATACCATCTTATGTGCACACACGCTTTATTTACCGCGCTTCTTGTGTGTATGTATGCGCCAACCTACCAAGCAGTTGGGCTGCTTTTCGTTGTCGTTTTTTCACTTCCGAACCGCGCTGGTGTGCTTTGTTGCTATGCAAAAATTTCGAGGGAAATTCTCAGCCGGCCGAAATCGAAACACACTCAAATAAGTGGACACAGGGCGTACGGAAAGCGCCCATGCCCAGGTTCAAAGTTGGCAACGCTTCCCCGAGCAGAGTCCGGAGGAGCGAGCGAGTGCTGATTCACGTCGCATCGCATCCGCCGCACCGCGCCGCTCGCTATTTCATTTTGTTGCCCGTTGGGCTGTTGCTGATGCCGTGCAGCAGCGCGTCTTGGATGGTGGGGACGTACGCTCGGACGCGGGGGTTTCTTTGTTGTTTTATTATTCAAAAAAGCTTTACTTAAAGCTTTTGCGGTGACTCAGTTCAACCGAAAATTGGAGCCGAGAGGATTTCCCAATTGATTGACACAATTCCTCCGACTGAGCCAAAAGTAGCTAAGCGACACAAAAGTGCTAATTATTTGGAGCTTTAACGGTAACTATGAATTCATTTTAAAAATTGTATGACGAAAAATGATCATTTGGAGAAGGGTAGGGGGGTGTTAATGGAGCCTTTAATAATGAGTGGTTCAAGAAAACGATAAACAAAAAGAAGAATGGTCATTTCCGACGTATTTTTCTATTCTATATCCGAGTCCGACCGCAGAATTACTCTACACGTCAGAATTTCGAGATATCCTAAACTAAAAGTGCAAAAATTACAGCTTTTTATTATTTTTGAGGTTATATAACAAGACAAGGAAATTTTTAGAAATAAAGCCTAATGGCAGTTTACATTGAATTGTATCGATATTTTTTTTCTTCAAAATGTCGTAAATCGAAATTTTTTAGTATGGCATATTCTTTTGGATGTGTAATAAAATAGCGTAGGCTCGGGTAATAAATTTTAGTTTACAATATTTTGGAAAAAACAATATATCTCAAAGTGCGTTTTGAAGGAGAATACTACTTTCAACTACTATATTAAGTTTTTGGTTTCAAAATTACCTTATTCTGTTATATAATCTTAAAAATAAAGAAAAATCGTGCTTTTTTACACTTTTAGGTAAGGATTTCTCGAAATCCTTCGTGTACAGCAAATCTGCGATTCGGATTCGAATTCAGCATCGAAAAATTCGTCGGAAATTACTATTGCAGGTTTTGTTCGATGACGCTTGTTGGCCTATGTAATCCTGTAGATTGCAAAATCTCCATTTTTGAATTCTGTCCTATAATTCTATGAAATCTCGTTCCATTGCAATACATGGAATTTATAAGATTCAAAAGGAATTTTAAAAAACAATTACGCAGTAATTAGTAAAATCATTAATACATTTCACGTATACGAGTTTATCCATCATTTATAAAAAATAGAATATTTCGTTCAGTCAATAAAAAATAAACTTGCAGGTATCACTTTTAGGTTTAACTCCAAATTAAATGTTGAAAAAACTTCGAACTTGTTTTTCTTGAAATGAGGTTTTTGAAATCACTTACCACTAACTTCCCGAGGAAAGCACTGCTCCGATTTACGTCGCACTGGGCATAAAATCCCTAGAAATGTGTTTTTTCTATTTTTTATAATTTAGCTTTCCTACTCTCTTAACCCACTGTTTTTTTAAGCATAAAAGAGAAAAACAGCTATTCTTTAAACTTGTTTTTTTTTCAAAATCACGCTAATTTTATTCTCGCAAGGTGTTTTAACTTTACTCACTTACTTTATTGGGCAGAAGACTGACTCATTTCGTGGCACTTGTTCAATATAAAAAAAAAGATTGGAATGAGAACAAAAATATTAGCTGAATACCTAATTAAAAAGGACAGATAAAATAATAAAAAATCTTTAACTTTTTAAAAATATTGTTAAAGTTTCATAGTAGTCCGAATAAAATTCTTATTATTTTTATTAGCACAGTTAAACAGTTGAGGTTAGAGCATTTACTTATCTTGTGATCAGTGCACATGTAATATGTAATATAATATGTAATAATATGTTGAATTTAACCAAAACATAGCCCTTTTTTCAAAGGAAATTGCTTTCATTTATTAATGTAGCTGATAACTAAGTAATTAAAAAACTATGCTTAGATTCATGCATTTCTTATGCAATAATTTACCCGTCCCAATATTTTAAGCTTCTCAAAAAATATTGATATTAATTTTTCACTTATCTCATTTTAAGTAACAATTAGCGTACTAAAATAAAATTAGGGCTTTGAATGGCCCCTTGCTCTGAGTTTCAATGCCAAGTATAAGTATCTGAAAAAAGAAGGGTAATTCGTGGCCCACCTGTCACATACATATGTATTAAATCTGTGTAAACAAATTCACATTTTTTACTTGACCATTAATCATTTCATAAGTACAGTTTGTTATGATCTTTATTTGCATACCTTGAAATATTTGAATGTTTGTCAAAAATGTGCAAAAATGTCCCACGCAACACCATTAGGTAATCCATAAAAACAAATTTCCAATTTAATATTTAATAAAATTTGTTATAAGTTATTTGTCTCAACTAATTAATTAAATCAAATAAACTTTTCGCCTTAGCTGACATATGACATTATAACTGTGTATGTAGGTATTAAATGTAACGGATTAATTAATATTTGCTCCTTGTAGTGAAATCAAGAGCACAAATATTCGTTTAATTTTCAGGAACAAATACTTCATTGATACGTCATCCAGAATATCGGAAATCATCTTAATAGCGCAATATACAAACGTTTCTCAGTCGTTATTTACATATTGATAATGTAAACCACTTTTGCACACAAGATTATTGAGACGGTAATCAAAGAGACTAAACTTGCAGCATTTCGCCACAAGATAGAATTAGATTAGAGCTTTTGATTGCGGACATATACTAGAAACTGTTTAAATATTGATCTGATGATGAATGTATCTATGAAGAATTACAATTTCTTGTTTTATTCCTTGAGTAATTACATTAGGAAAAGCTAACACAATTAGAGAGATTTTTAATTCTAAGAAATGAAATTAGTATAAGAATTGGTTATGTGAATTTGAAATTTGACTAGAAAACGGAAATTTAGTCCCAGTCGCAAAATGAATGGATTTCATAATTGATATAAAATGGGGGAGTTGGGGGGATAGTTGAATATTAGACAGTATCTGAATAACCGAGGTAAACTTGGGAGAATTAAATTAAAAACTTATAAGCCAACTCGAGTAAACTGCAACATCTAAAACATGTTTTGATTTAAAATTTCCATTTTTGAAATCGAAATATTCAAAATGGCTCGATTTGATCGCCATCTACAACTTCACAGCGAATTTTAAATCAGTGACCCCGAAATCTTCCTTGGAAGAATTATCATTCAGCATTCATTGAATTATTGCATTTAGAAGATTATTGAAATTAATCAAAATCGTTAGTTACTTTATGTGAAAATGTTTGTGCTCAATTCCTTTAAAATAAAGAGGAAAGCGCATAGAACCATCAGAAATTTAAATAGTCATTAAAATATATGTTCTAGTAGTCAAGTAGGTGCCTATTTTTATTCATGCTATATGAGAAATGAGAAGGATGTATTACGGTTAAAGGTGATTATACGAGAAACATGCCATTTTATTAGTTTAGTACATATAAAATCTAAGCACTTTATAAGATTAGTTTAGGTATTATTGAGACGAAGAAATGTTTGTTGTTAATCTATTTATTTACTTGAAAGTTAAAACTTCGGATTATATCGTTCGTTTCCAAAATTTAGAAGCGCAATATTTCGCATTCCATGTTTTTGTTAATCCCTTTGTGTGAAAAATCATAAGCAGTGTAGGTGGAAAGATTTATAGGCATTAAATATTCATAGCACTAGGGTGTTCGCATGACGACCAAGCTTTAATACAAAAATATTACCATCATCTTTGTCATATATCGTTCCAGAATCCTATAAAGCAATGTGCGCACATACTGAACTCAAAAGAGAGTATTCTGGTTCAAAGAATTGAAAAACTCGAAAGTGTATTACTTTTATTCAAAAAAGATCAAAAGTCGTCAGCTTTAAATTTCTTCCCACGATGGACCTGGGTGCTCCTCAAATGAAATTTTATTTATTTTATTTCGTTTTCTTAGCGCTTCAATACTTTCTTGTGCAAATTCAGGCTTCGGGATAATGGAAGGAGTTGTAGGAGCTTCAGCCGGTCGCTCATAAATATCCGTATTTTCTGTTAATTTGTTTAAGAGTCCTCTTTTCAAAACCTCATTTACTAATGATTCTGCATGTAAAGCTTGAGTGGGATCCATTCTTTGAAGCTTTTTAGAAACACTTATTCCAACGCCTTCGTATTCCATCATATCTGTGGATTTTTGCAATGCATTTTTACATACCTCCATAAGTTCTTCAATGCATGCTAGCTTCTTTTTTTTCCTTTTCTTAGAAATATTTGAAACCATATCTTTTGAAACACTTTGTCTAGTTTCTTCGCTTCTCTGTAAATGGATAGAATTTTTTAGCCCGATGTGAATAATACAACAAGACAATAAATAAAATAAATGAACAATTATGTTTGAAACATTTGCTTCTAAGAAATAAAGCTAGAAACTACGACTTTACATATGCCAATATTCAAAATCTAATTAGAAACTAAAAGGACCTTAATATAAACTCACCTCCTGAACTTCAATGTCTTCATTTTCACACATCATCCTCATTTCAGCATCACCAGAATAAGTCACGCTTTCAAGATGACTGTCCTCATCCGAATGTAAGGAGTTTACCCTCAGCTCCTCTTGTTCAGTTGTGAATTTTAAAAGATCGTAATACCATAAACTAGGTTTGTAGACCTCCGCAATTCCCGCTCCACTTCTTTTTGAATTTGAAATTTTATGAAATTCCTTACGAAATGATCCGCGAATACTTTGAATCTTTTTCGTTACAAAATCCCGATTTGCCTCCGGAAATATTTTTCTACAATGAACAACTAAAGCATCGTAGGCTTTGCATTTCGCATTTTTATTTGTGTACTCCTTACTTTTAATTTTCCAAAGGCAGGGCTGATTTTTATAAATCTCTATGAACTCAGACAAGAATTCCTTGGACCAGTAGCGCGTGTCTGTCATTTCTTCCCGCTATCGCGCACGATTGTCGCTTCACTGAAACGTAAGAAAGCGCTGCAAGTGTTCTCGTCGTGCTGTACCGAGACGGGGCGCGCGGGCATACCCTCCGCGACTCTCACATTTCAGTGTTATACCGCACGATTGGCGTGCCCCATACCAAGCTTATCAGGAATCGTGTCCGTCGTTTGGCCATGCCTTGCATACATATGTAGGTCGTTCGAAGCTTTTCAGTAACGCCGAAATAAATTCTAAGTGTTAATTTCTTTAAAAATATATAATTATAAAGTTTTATGATTAGTTCTATAATAACTAAAAATTATGCTTTTGTTAGTGGTTATAAAAAATAGAAAAAATTGCAACATAATCCAAAATTATCTTTCCAAATAAATGTACAGGGTTTAGGGCTATTTGGGACGAAGTATTCCTTGTTCGAAATTATCTTTTTCAAAATTAACTATAAAATAAAACAATCCACAATAAATTAACTTTTATTTATAAAGATTTTGCATTAATATTACTAGTTCGGGCATTAATGGTGCCTGTAATTATATAGGATCAATATTTAACAATATTTCTTAAACATTAAAATAAAAGATAAAAAATTTGTTTACAAAGAAAGACTGGTTTACATATAAATTTTGTCTGCCTTTTTTGCTCTTTTATGAGTTAAGTGCCGAGTTAAAGTCAAAAGAGTTTTCAAATCAGCACCGAATACCCTATGTTTTGTAAATAAAGCACTCATTTTTAAAACCACTGAGATCCGTATGAATGAAGGACGTTATATCGAAAAAGTAATTTCTCAAATATTTATCTAAATAGACTTCGCATACATCCGGCGCAAAATAACCTCAAAATGTTCCCTATTACGTTTTATATTAAATGAAGTGCTACCAGAAGTAGATATTTGTTTTATATTTATATTACCGGCGAAGATAATAAACACAGAATGCTATAATCCAAAGTGCCCCAAATAGCTTAATAGGTTACGGTTAATAAAATATTCACACAACTATGAAAGATTAAGCAGAATCAAGAAAATTTAATAAACTACATAATGTATGTCTGTTAATTACTGTACATAAAAATGTCCCTAAGGGCTGCTCCACTTACATTCTTCGAATTTATTACGTAAATATTTCTTAGAGGTATAATAAATAGCTAAATTTGGTAGTTGGGGTCGACATTCTTGATTTCACTTTGAATAAAATTCAGAGGGCGGATACACTAATACGTTTATGAATTTCTATTTGAAAGATAAAAAAGTCAATCTCTAAAAAATGATAACCATACCCGAAATTATATGAATAATACAGGGGCCGAACCTGAACAGCGACTGTATTAAAATTTTTCTATTACCTAAACTTCCGTTTTACTTTTACATAATAAGGTACTTTTTAATTATAAATAACATTTTTTTTTTAAATAGTCCGCATTATCATTAATTTAATACTACAGCTTGATTTTGTACCCTATTAAATAAAATATCGATTTAAATCTGTTAAAAGGGAATGGTAATTTTCAGGGGGAAAATGAAAGTCAAATTGTTTGAATACGTATGAAAAATTATTTTAAAACAGAAAAAATTCGATACTACCTTAAAAGCGGGAAAGTTAAAATTAATGTTTCAATAATTTGTATTTACTACAATATTTAATTATTCCGGAAATGACACTCATAGTTTTTGTGTTGGTAATAAAGTTTGATAATTTGGATCTGGATAACTGCTCGGTAGCAGATTGTTTTATTTATAACCAAGTTAAATTGAGTTTAGCTTAGGTTTGACAATTACATTTATTTCTACCAAATATCTTTTTCAGTAGATTGTCATCTGTATATAGATAGTTGGTATAAATAAGTGCAATATTCATTATTGAGATTCTTGCCTTTACCTTATTTCTAAAAATATCGTAAAGTGGGCCATTACGTATTCATGTTGCACTTCTTTTATTCTATAATTTATAAACTGATTAATCTTAACTCTTCTTCTTTCCATATTCAAAATGTTTATATTATTATAATTTTAGTCAGTAATATATTTGATTCTAATTTTCTAGTTTTTAAATGTCTACCGGTTTGAGCATATCTCAACATTTCTGTAGTTTGTCTATGGTTTCTTCTTGACTGCGAATCAAATTTTTAATGTTATTTTTTTCAGTTTCTTAATCTTGGAATATTTATTAACACTTACATCATCTATCAGGTCTACTGCAATGTTATTTTGTGGTATTATTATATCGGCTAAATTACATGAATCGGCAGTTAAATAAATAAACACGAATGCGTGCTGGTCTGCACGGAAAATATTTTAGAAGCACGCATAATATAAGATACAGAATTTATTTAACTAAATAAATCCCGTACGTCGACTATTTTACTATCCTCTATTGGATTTCACACATTCAAGTAATTAGTGAATTATCAACAAATAAATTTATATAAAATAAATTCCAAAATTTCTGTCTAAAAATTGTCATAGATTTTTTTTTAAAGTTATTAAGATAGACAAAGATTGGGAGAGGATTTTATATTTTAATCTTAAATGAAGAAAAAACTATTTATACACAAATTATTGACAGGAAACAATTTTTATTACATAATAGAAAATTAGAAAACGAGGTTTTCCGTAAAATAATTTTCTGCTAATTATTCTTGCAGCAATAACTTGAAACTGTTGCAAATCAAGGTGACTAAGCATCAATTAAAATTAAAATTATCGTGAGCTAGTCCGCAGCAGAACAAAGGCGTTACAGGAAAGGGGAAGGAAATTATACCATTCAGCGGAAAAATAACTCCAACTTAACGCGAACTGTTGACATTTCTTGAGACTGCATAAGAACTGTAGAACTTAGAAATCGCCTGGCCAGCCCGCTCCCCGCCCAAAATGTCGCACCGTACCGTGGAATACATGCGGAGCACACTCCTGAGCAAAGTAATGGGATTTTTGTCGAGAACTAAAGCTAAACCCCCACGGGTCTATGTATCACTTTCGCTTTCAAACCTTGTCCTAGATACAGGCGATGCAGTGTGGAGGTACGGTAATACAGTCCCCTACTTTCGGAATGGGTGACTGATTAAGCAGCTTTGGCCGCTTTCAAATGTACCTATGTATAAGAGCTAATATATATGTAAAAGTATATAACCGCCATCCTTGTGTTCCCAGTCCTTTATGGAATATGGCACACACTCCTGCAGTAAATTGCGCATTTATTCCAAGCGAACTTCCAACACGTGTCGCGCGCGCGGACACACTCGAGCACCGCTGTTGAACTGGACTGGAACGCAGCGCCGCGAATTGCGGCTGGCAACGAACAGAACCGAAAGGAAGATATTTTTCTAGCAGTAACTTGGAAAAACTGTTACAGCTTGAATGCATAGTGGAAGTTGCCCGGTTAATTAAGCGGAAAGTTCAATTTTCCGGTGACCTCCAACAAGCTAAGTAACATTTTTACTATTCACTGCCTTTTTATGTAAGTTTTTTATTTTTTTTTAAATTTTTTTGAAAAATGTGTATAATTAGCAAAGAGCGCCGATGAAAAACGAACAAAGCGATTGATATTTTGTCTCTAAGCTCGATAGTGTTGAAAAACACATGCGCGTCCCCTTCGCTGGCTTAGAAAAGGCCTTGGAAATTCTTTCTACATATTTTCTGCAATATACACTGTTGCCGTTGTACATCCGCAATTTCTATAGGAGAGAGAAAAAGACTGACTAGATTAATAAAAACAGTAAGCCTCCATCTCGCTCCCACATAAACTTGCAGCATATTGGAAGAACGTTTTCTAAGAAAAACACACGATAAAAAAAAAAAAAGTAATAACTTTACCAAACGTTTGAATACATACACTCGATGAATTACACTGCACACATGTGAGCTTTGGCCGTACAATGTGTAATACATAACATCTTACGTGTCCGAAATGATGTCATCTGGCACTGAATAAGTCGATTTTTTCTTCCCTCCCCGTTCCCCGAAAAGAAAAATCTACGGAAAAATTTGCAACTATAAAAAGGCGCGCCACTCATCATCGAAAACTGATACTCGACTTAAATCCGCACTGAAAACAGGGCCTTAATTTTTTATTATTATTAAAGCTTGCTTTTCTTTCTTTTTCTCTGGGAACGTCTTCCCATACAAGTCTCAACTTACCAGAAAGCACATCGCAAGTGGCAATTTTCCCCTCGAAAATATATTTTCTACGAAAGTGAACGAAAGAATTAAAAAAAAAAATTTTTTTTTTCAAAATGGCGGATAGTTGAACGATTACATACACTATCATGCGATATGTGTACACACATACATCATACGGAAGTGGGAAATTAGGTCGCGCGAACGAAACTAGTTTCAAGAAAATCAAATCGCAAGTGGGAGGGTATGTACATATGTGCCGTTGCGTAATCGAATTATCTTCTTATTGGAATTTTCCATCGATTAAGAAAAAAAAAGAAATACCGCCCTTTGCGATCCCATGCAGCCGATACATGGGATTAATTAATTTTATGTGATTTCACAGTGCTGTAAATATAGCCTCAAATGAGACCTCAAAAACGAAACACCCGCCCGTCACCTGTACTGTAATCGCACTATTTTTTTTTTTAAACCGTTAGAGACGACATTTTGCTTTGTAGAAATAAAATATAACACCAAAATTAGGCGCAACAAAGGAAAAAAAGATGCATCACAATTTTCACATCCACTTCATAAAACCCTTTTTTTCCCACTGTAGTTAAATTAAGTAGTAATTAAAAAAATATATATATATATTTAAAAAAAAAAAAAAAAAAAGAGACCCCATCACGAAACTCAACGACGCTCAACCGAACACCAGAAAGAGTGAAAAGCGAATGAACCCAGGAACTAAAATAATCACCGAACCTATGGAAGAGGAGGAAAAGCTCAACTTTGGGAGGGGAAGTGGAAGAAAAAAGCCCCAAAATGTATTGGGCAGCAGCACCTCAGCTAACTCTCCTCTCTTACTCTCGCCCTACTTCATAGATGTCATATACAGTCGCACGAGCAACGCTTAACGTAGAGAAAATCTCCCAGGGAACCCAAGCGACAAAACTTTCAACTGCGCAGGCAAAAAACAAAGCGAACAGCACGTCCCCTCCAACTTCCAATTCTAGCGCCGTTTTCCACGCAGGAGGGTGGGCAGTTTTTCACTCACGTGACGTGATTTTTAGTTTTGGTGCGCTCCACTCAACCCCTTTCAATGCGCGGGAAAATCAAACACTACATTCGGAGACGGAAAAATGGCGCGTGGTGGAAAGCACGTGTGGTGTGCGGTGTCTCTCATCTTTCAAAATTTTATACGAAAGCTCTCCACTATTCGCCCATTTACGCTTCATAACTGTACAGAAAGGTGTGTTTTCAGTTTTAGTTGGCAGTGCAAATGTGTCGCATAACGAATTAATTTCTCTACGCACATACAAAGGCATGAATTAATTATCTGAATTAAAAAAAAAAAATTATCAAAATCGATATTCGTCGGAAATTAAGCTCCACGACCCCACCTAATTTAACGATGAGCTTCTCTTCCCCCACTCTTCACTACGTCACATTCCAAGCTCATGCTTAGCACATCGCTCCTCAACGAGAGAAACTGAGGTTCACAATGAATTTTATTTTAATGTTGCACTGTAAATCGATTGGAAAACGATTTTCATTATTATGATAGCAGAGAATAGTTCTTTTTATATGATTTAACTACTCGCGTACAAAACGAACTATGCTGCAGAATGGAAGAAAGAAAACTACGGTTTTACAGAAGAAAGCTGAAAAAGTAAAGCCATAAATGAGATGTAGAGAAAAGAGCTTTTTCGCTCACAAAAAACGCGAAATTCTAGCAATTCTCTCATTAGACAAGAATTCAGCATTCATCCCAACGGACTACCACCATGAAAGCTCTGCGCAGGCTTGGAGTGACATCATCGTGATTGACATTTGTTGCGCAATTGACATGCTCTACTGCTTTTATATATATATATATATATATTTGTATATATATGTATGCTCTTTGCTTACCGAGTTTTGCGATTTGTGGACCACTGTGAAGGTATGCAGTTGCCATTGCTCTCCTGGAGCAGGGCGCTGCAGATCCAAATGATTTCACCTTCGTGCGAGTGATAAACATAAACCGCATACACCTTCCACAATCACCGTCCTCAAGTCATAACTGTGCCATCTAGAAATCGAAGAGGGTGAAATGGGGAAATATCTATACAAATTATTTTGGTTTTTAAACGGACACGAAGCTTTCAGTCAGTGGCGTGGAAACATTTTTAACTTTTAACTCATTTTAATTTTACTTTTTTTCATAGAGTATGTATTTTTTCAGATATTTTCCTCAAAGGAAGAAGATATGCTTGAAAGGAGAAAATGTAAGAAATATCTTTTGCTGTTCTCATCTATTCATACTTTTTTAGAATTGCATTATTGTCAAAAATATCGGAATATATTCTCTTGGGAGCGAATTTTCTAAGGTATATGTACATATTTTTTTATGAAACTCGTTTGTTTTTGGGAACGAGTAATATCCTTAGGAATTTCATTCTTCAAAATGATATTCTTAACGATCTTCTTAGTTTTGTGCATTGTGAACATTTTGGCGATTTCGTTTAATTAAATGTGATAGTTAAATATATATATATGTGTTGTAAAGTTTTGTGGAACTGCATGTCAGTTCAACTTTAGTAAATGAAAAGAACGCAGCACTTTTCTGAACAATTATGTTCTTGCATATTGGAAAACCGCAATAACTTCAAAATAAAAAAATACTAATAATATTGCTATGTAGAAGACTCACACACGATGTTTACACTCGACTTTGCAAAGTGTACAACAGAGGTTAAAGATGAATGTAATTTTATTTACTCTTAAATTAAGGAACCAGATATTATCTATGTGGATTATTCAGAAACAACCAGAATTTTTGACTGCCAAGATGAAAAAGTAAAACATGACAAAATTTGTAATTTGAATCTACAAATGACAGAAGTATATGCAATGGTTATAAGTGGATTTTTAACCCTTGTTAACTAAAAGATATTTAAATCATAATAATTAAAGGAATTACTCCAAAAGCAATGACTTTGACAAGCGGACAGGACTCGAAGCTTGTGTCCTTCGAATTGGTACTTTAATTATATCTAATCAACAGAGCTTTGCATCAGTCTTCTTGAGCAATTTTTGTTCGGATGAGAAATACGATCGACCGACCCCACATGTATAGAATCCTCTTTAAGACCACTTTTAAAATGCAAAGGGCATTTGGAATTTAAATATTTAAAGTGCAATACTATTTTGGACAATGACCTGTAGTGTTATTTTTTTTATACAAATTAAATTGTTTTTAAGAAGTATCACATTTTGTTAGCAAATAAAACAGGAGCAGTACTTTTTCATACGAATTTATGCATCCTAGCCTTGCAGTGGCAACTTTTAGCTTAGATCATAAATCTTTTTGCCAACCATTGTATGAAATCATTTAGAAATATCTTTCAGAAAAGCTTTTATTGGAAAAACAATTGTGGGAAGTTGGAGCTCGAAATATAAACACTTGAGGAACTATTTATAAAATTCTATCTACTGCAGTTATACCTCTAGATTTCCCAAGACAAAGTTAAAACATTAAAATGCACTAACGTGCATCGAATAATCCTCGTGACTACAATACTTTTTACATGTACAAATGTGAATGCATTTGCATAATTATTCATTATATATCACTGAGACATGATTAAGAAATTTTCAGTAGTAACTTTAATAGACCTAATAAAAGTTTTTACCGTGCTTTCTTGTGTTTCTTACTGGAAAACCATTTATAAATGTACATTAAAGAAAATTTTTTATATTCTAATCAATTTAATAGAATTTCTTTTAAAACTAAAATATTGTTAAAATTTTAACCACCCAAAAAAAAATAATAGTAGAGATATAAATAGATTTCTTAACAATGTCGTTCTAGTAATTGTCTACATTGTTATGAAAACACATATTCAAAATAGATGCCATGACCGTAAGCGCTGGTTAAAACGACATAATACATACCTCAATATTGGTACGTAATCTTTAAAATTGTTTTTTCATAACAAAATAACTAACTAGTTATTTCGTCATTTCGAAATTAAAAATGGCGTGAGATAAAAAGAAAATATCACTGTGCTTGAAATGATTGACTGTGAATGTTACAAGAAATGGCTGGACTGCGCTCTGTATAAAATTGTGCTTTTATTTTTAAGCTCGTTAAAATGAAACAATGCATGATGATTGAATTTGAAATGCAGTTTACATCTGGGCTTTTTATTGTTATAGAGGCACACTTTTTAAAAGTTTCTTTAAAATTATCGAATGAATTAAAGTAAAATGATTGTATGAATGAGAGATCATACTTCTTACTGCTGATTTAATCTGTTACCAATACATATGCATTCAATCTGTTAACCTAATAATTGCAGTTTACATAATTGTGATTGAAGCGTAATAAATGCAATCATGTCGGTTATTTATGCTGTTTTCAGATTTAATTCAAGGTTGAGTTTGCAGACTTCAACGTATTGAGTTTAACATTCATTCTCCCACCATCTTCTACACATTGTATTTGTTAGCTTGTATAAAAGTGCATAACAATTTGTTAAATTTCAACATCTTTCATCTTAAAAACTTGAATATCTTAGTCTATATTTAAAATAATACGATTTATGCTTTTTATTTTTTTTTTTTCAGATACGTTTATGTGCTAGTCTTCTAACTCAAAATGATATTTTTTTAAATCGGTAATTCGTTACAAAGTTTAATTTATATACACATGAATCTCAAACAAAAAAAGCATATAGCATAAAACCTAACATGAGTAGACAAAAGCAGATAAGTGGAGGGGTCGACCTCCAAAGTACAACTATTTATATAGCCTCTATGAAATTCCAGTACAATGAAGAAGGCAGCTGTATATCAAGATCTCTCTTACTTTCGCTCGAAAATATATTACAAAATCACCTGAAAACCGAAATAAAATACACGCTGCTGACCGAAAAATTACATCAACAAAAATGTAGGTCATAATGTATTGCTCAACTGTAGAAATTTTATTTCATATTTTTTTTTTCCTTTTGCTGTCCGCTGGCGTTGCCGCTTTTTATTTTACTTAACATTTTATTTATTCTTTTATACAAACTTTAAAACGAACAAATAGCAAAGCACAAATGAAGGAGAAAACACGTTTTACAGCAGCTGATGTAGCAATTCAAAGTAGAAAACCTTGAGGTTTAATTGCCATTTGTAGGCAGTTTTCAAATGTCTAAACGGCGGGAGCGGGACAGAAGGTTCATAATTAAGTACTGCAAACAGCTATAAATTAAAGCGAGACAATGCGCTGCCAGTAACTTGGCAGAGTTTTTATGCAAGCCATCGTTTGAGGTGTGACGCCGAATGGAACCTAATGAGAAGAAAACGCGATGATATCACATGATGAGCGTGCTTCACAAAAATTCTGTCTTTAAAAATTATCTGTGTCATGACAGAAGCAGCGAATCTGTTCAACCTTTCACTTATTAGATTACCACAAGGTTTGAGGTGCTTTTTGAGTCGGTTATGAGCGTAACAATATGAATAAAATTGGAATTAGAAAAAATAAGTATTTTAGGAAAAAACCACAACTCGTTTTCACTCACATTCCCTTTGTTAAGTGACTGTTGATAGTGTGAATCACTTGAGTGATGATTAAACGTTACTCTTCTAGAGACTTTTTTTTTGGTCTCGCAGCGTTCACTATTAAAAGTAGGTCAGTTAATAAAGAATGCGTTTTTAATTTCTCTTTGTAGCACTTGATCACTTGATCATCACTGAAATTGTGTCCAACTTCACAACAAATATCTTCTGCATAAATCTCAAATCGAGGGACTATGTTAACGATCTCTACATCTTTACTGTTTATTTTTAGTTCAGTTCTGGATCACTTCAGCCAACAAATGGCATAGCACAGCAGCTAAATCCACTTTAAGCACACCAAGCCCAAGTGAGAACCAGGCCTGCACTGAAGCCAACTTTGCTTCAACCGCCATAACTGACGACAACCAAACAGACACTGCAGTCCCAAAAGCTTTTCACGATAACTTTATTTTAACAAACAGCAAAACTGATTTTCTTTAACGCACGCCAGCCCCACAGCGCTTTCTAGTGTAGAGGCTACATACAGCTTGGCTTCGTTTTCAGCACGAGTGTCTTCTTCTAGCCATATAAAACATAGCTAGAGAAAAAGTTAGGCCAAAGATTAAAGGGGTGCCCTCCGTAGTGTTAGACTAGAGCCCGCGCGGAGCCTGAACGATACCGCCTCAATTCAAAATCATGCCTTTACATACATTTTAGACTGTCATGGAATCTGGTGGTGCTCTTGGGCAGCGGAGGCATTTCAACTTATCTTCCACGGATCGAATTTGCTGGTGCGCATGGCCATTACCTTGAGTTTGTCTTCGTGCCTTAAACATAAATTTTCCACGAGCTTTCATAAAATTTTATGACTGTAACCCCATGTGCTTTTACAGCGAAAAGTTCACACGCCGCCGCCGTCTTGGCCTATTTTGAGAACGCTAAATGTATGTACGAATGCGAAACGAAGCAAAAAAATTGGCTTCGTTAAATATTTTACAAAACCATCTGGATTGTGGTACTTTTGCGAATGCTTTAATAAAATGACCTATAAAGAACGGGAACATAGACCCACAAATTGCAAATAGTCCGCCAGATCAATTAACGAAATTGCAATTATTCCAAATTACGTTGATTTGTGAAATATGTTTTTTTTTCTCAAATATTTCCAATCTGTCTATTGCAAAAGTACGTCTGAAACGTCGTACTCTTCATATACAGCCACAAAAACAAACATTTTTAAAAATTATATTAATATGATTTGTCATCAAATTTTATAATATCTCAATTCATTTAAATTGTTGACTGTAGTTCAAATAATTAATTTCAAGGTTATTCAAAGTCGCAATGTAATGGTTTAGAGCGATTCCTAAAATTGTACGAAATAAAACGTTGGAGGTTTTATCAAAATTAAATCAATGATTCTTAAATTGTGTAACGACACTTTTGTCTGCTTTACTAGTTTCGAAAGGAATACAAGACAAATACATAAACGTGTGAATACTTTTTTAAGATAGAATAGAAGTATATTTCAAAATATGATATGCGTATAAGGATTTTATATAATAAGGGACTTATGATTAAAACTGGTATCTAAGTTCATTCACCTATAGAGCGTTTTTTGTAGTCTAGAAGAAATAATTTTCGGTTGATAATATTGAAAATTTGAAAAAATTAGAGTGTGAATAAAACCTAATGAATTTCTTAAATAAGAAATAAAACCTAAATCCACTACTAGTGCTGCAATCCATCATTCTGATGCAGATTCTTAAAACTAAAGAATTGTAGGAGAAAGTAAATTTTACTTCTTTATAAATTTAAATATTACATTAAATACCAAATTTTATTGAGCTGCGTATACAGCTATTGTATATCCGAATACCATGAAAAAATATTGCCTCTTTAAACCAAACGAATGTACACAATAAAATTGAAATATCGTTCAAAAATTTTGAAAATTTTACTTTAATAAAGGGGATAAATTATTATAGTTATTGAAACTAAGTGTATAATATTGTTTTAAATTATAAAGGTTTCACATTGTTCCTTGTCTTCCTGTTCTTCGGCACGCGAGTTTTTACCACAAGTGAAATCGATTTAATTACCAAACAGGATTTTGTTTTTTTAAAAGTAATTATCCTCGAAATACGGCTCATATGCGTGACTTTGATTCAGCCTATCCTGTTGGTGGTTTTTCGATTTAGTATGAAAATTATTTTGGTGTTTTATATTTTACTTTTTTTTTCAAATACTTCTAATAGTTATATGTTATTTCTAATGAATAAAAACTCAATATAAAGAAATAGACTCTAAGGTTTTAACCACACCTTTTAGTTCAAAATGGAAGTTATTTAAAATTGATCAATACGTAGCAAAGTCATAACGAAAGATCGTTTTATTTTAATAATCACTTTGTAAAGTTTAATTCTTATTAATTATCTACTCCAGCATTTGAAGAAGAGAATACTGTGCTACCTAAACTTTAGTTAAGCGCTATGCTTTCAGCTATTGAATTGCTATATAACAATATAATAAATACTACTGAAATATATATGCATATACTATAACAATGCAATCTGCTATAGTGTCAAGGAGAATGAAAGCCCGCTTCATAGTGCGATGCCAATTTTTCGTCTATTTCTAAACTGCACAACTTAAATTTATCGCATTATTCACATGTAGGGAGGAAGTTAACTCAGTTACATTTTAATATGCAAAACGTAAGCGTACGATAAACTTTTAATGTTTGTTCATATGAAAAATCGCGCAACATCATGAATAGTTTAAACGTAAAAAAAATATTCGAAACGAGTGAAGAAAGCCGTTTTTTTTTTCTTTGCAATGGTCAGTCCATTAAAAGTTTAAGCGGAACAATTTTCTCTTTCTTTTCTTAGTTTTGATTTGACTCGTTTCGATCGGTCAGCAGACACGGACCAACGGGTTCGAACCAGTGCCAATAAAAAAGGCACTAAAAAGGAGAAAATGGACTCACATTTCTTAGCGACGTGAGCGACATTTCAACCAGAAAGTGTCAGCCAAAATTAAAAATAAGTGCAAAACGGCAAAGAAACGATGTAATTTGTTCTACTTAGACACTGGCGCTGAAAATCTCCCGTCTTAACCCAATCCTTTCTGCATATCGTCCGTGCACTTAATCAAGTAAAGTTCTTTTGAAATTTCTCAAGTACTGAAACATTTTGACTATAACTATTAGAGAAATTAAAGTAATCTAAACAAATCGCCCACCACAATGCACAATATTTAGTTCTTCTTAGGAGTAAGTGTTATAGTGTGTATAATTTATTGAACCATGAGAGTCATCGACTGGCTTAACCGCGGGGAGAAATGCCTAATTCACTGGCTATTTCCACTTGTGATGTCATCGCTTTTCCGGCTAACTACCTTAAAATAAGAAAACTGACACCTCTCTGCGAGGAGAAACGAATTAAAAACATGCACTGGAGTGGAACACTTCCCAGAGGGACTTTAATTAAAATTCCGACTTAAGTAGGCCTCTTGTTTACAGAGTATCATAAACAGGTCCGTTGTTAGCACTCGCTGGACTTATCAAATTCGGAGTCTGTTGTTGACGCGACTTAAAAATAATACTTGTGGTTTTAACAGTCACTCTGGACAGAGGGCTTAACACAATGAAACGTTTACATAAAAGCTAAAACTGAAAACTCATAAAAATGTTGGCTCCAGTGCCCTTCTGGCAATAATAAATCATTAATTCTGCATACGTAAAAAGAATTTAAGTTGAGCTTAAGTCTTCAGGCGTCTAAATGCTCAAAATTACTATAGGTACTCGGATATTTAATAGTGTTACAGAAAAATATTAAATTGTTCTTAAACATTTGAAGAGTCCTGAAAATTTCATATTTTAGTAACATTACGAGTTATTTAATTGAAAGCTAATGCTTTGATATTTCTAAAATATCAATCTATAAAGATAACTCAATAGCTCCTTGAAAATAATGATTATTTTCAGATTTATAAAATTTTAAGGTTTATAACTATGGTATGCAATGGATGTTCTGCCCTCGTTTAAGCAATCAACAAACTCGAAGTTCTCAACATAAAATACCTTTAACAATTTATGGTACTTAGACCAAAATGTATGGTAAATGTAATGTTGAAATTGTGAAATTCAAATTAATATTTTCAATTCCTCGAAAACAAGGTGTTCTGTCTCCGAGATAAAAGAATCTATATTTAATATTTTAAATGTTTTTATTTTATATTTTTTTCAGAACCATATTTAGTTTGTATTTTCTAATCAAAATTATCGAGTCACTGGCTGGTCAATACCGAATATTTTAACTGATTTTTTTTCTATAGAAAAACATTGGTATCAAAATGATTGCATAAAAATCTCTATGAACTAAGAAAAGGAGGTTTTACTCCGAATATCGTTAGAAGGTCTCAAAGGTACTAAATTTTTACAGAAATAAACAAAAATTGAAAATTTTCAACGGAATATTGGATTGATTTCGAAATTTTCTCAAGAGCCACTATTTCGACTTAGATAAATATTTTGCGAAAGAACCTTATTAAACTAATTTTAGCGGAGATTCCCATAGCATGAAGAAGCGAACTAAAATTATTTAGAGCAAAATTTTAGTAATTTTTAGGAATTTTTAAAACAATTCAACGACATGTTATAGGAGCTCGTTACTCGAGTAACACCAATCTAGGATACTTTTCAAACTTTAAACGTATTTTCTCGAAACCGCTTTTTTCATATTGAAAGGACAGACCGGAACACCGTTGCATAGATCAATTTAAAATTGTTACAGTAGTAACACATTTTCTATAGAAGTACGTTAAAATTAATTCCTTTTTTTCAAAAATGCGCCATTTCTATCAAATTTGATTTAAAAAAAAGCCTTACGTACTTCCATAACCGATAATATATAGATAATAAAATTTTTTCTTTTTTTTTCCAGACCTTACACTTTACGGGAAATCCTTCGTCCCGTGAAGGAGTTTTAAAAAAAGGCAATTTCAAAGATTGGTTCTGTCGCCACTATTTTGTATCAAAATGAAAATAATTAAATTTGTCTATCATACTTCAACATGTGTTAAATAAAACCTCGGCAATTAAGCATTTTATTTCTCAGCATAGCCTCCTTTTAGCTCTAACGGTTTTCAAGTATTTTTTTATTCCTTCCAAAAAATAGGTTTTTTCGAAACCCTCAAAATAAGCTCACCGCCCAGCCATTTCTTCAGGTTTGGAAACAGGAAATAGTAGCAGGGGACTAAATCTGGAGAATATGCTGGATGGAGTAGCAGTTCATAGCCCAATTTATGGATTTTTGCCATGGTGACTACACATAATGCTTAATTAGCAAACGAAATTCACTTCTTTCCATTTTCGTTAAAATTCACGATATTGTCTGTTTTCAATGGCTATCAAACGCACCTTGCGCAAAATTTGACGGTAATCTATAAATAGATGGTAGCTGACGGGAGCAGTGTTTCATTTAAAATTACTGTGCGGGAAATTCCAAAAATCACTGATTTATCAAACTGTAATTTTTCTTATATAACAAAAAATTAATTAACGCAAGAACTAACGGGTCTCACACAAAATTTACTATGACTTATATAGGTGAAATACTTTAATTGCATTACATTTGCACATAATTAATAGAATATACATATGTAGATATTTTAGGAGTAACGAGAATATATTTATGCAGAAAATATATAAATTTAAGATATGAATTTTAAAAATTGGTGTTGTACTCCAAATTTGACGGCACGGTTGTTAAGATGTTTTGAACGGGTTGCGCTAAATCAAGAGAAAGAAATGTTTTTTAGTTACAACAACATTAGTATTTATAAATTCATGCATTAAAGGGTACAAAGTACATTTTGTGGAAATATTCTCCAATAGTCTTTTGCTCTGGCTACGTGTCATGTTAGATATAATTTTAAAGGCGTAGGTTTGAAATCGTTTTTCCATCTGGCCCCTTTTTGGGTATTATAAGAGTGCAATTATATAATACAGGGTGTTCGGATTCTACGTACGAATCAGTCGACCTTGAGTTGTCCTTAGCAAACATTTGTTTTTGACCGCCCGTTCTAAAAAAACTTCTTTCTCTGTCAAAATCACCCTCAATGTTTTTTAGGAGGTGTGCTCATTTAAGTCCTTATAGATAATTGCAAAGACAAAAGGAGGATAAAAGTAGTTTTTCAACGACACCTCAATTATTAGGATCCGTTTCCAAATGTAGAAGTTGTAGGGGTTCAAATTAAGAACAAAGTTATCTTTTCTATAGACAATTTTCGTCAGTTTTCAATGAAAATGTCGATAAATTTTGACTTCATGAACAAAAGTTTGTTCAGAAAACCCTAAGGAATCGATTGATATGGCGTTTCTTACGTAGAAACCGAACACCCTGTATATATAGTAGAATTGTATACAAAATCTAGATTCTAAGATAAATACTCGTATCAGTCTCTATATGTGTATTATGGAGGGTACTGATTTTTTATTTAGTGTAATCTTCGATATCGTGTACTCGAAACAAATAGTCAGGTGCGGACTCGGCTGCGAAACTTCACAGCGGACGTAGCATGAAGGTCACAGGCAATGGGGTTAAATCCGATAGCCAAGGTAATTTCATTAGCACAAAGCCGAATGCCTCTTCAATTTCTGGCTTTCGTACAAAGTTTTGCCCCGAAAAATTTATGGTGAGCATTTGGCGGAGACCCGGCAGGTATCTTTTTCCATCAACGCCCAATAAATTTATAAGATTCCCTGTTTGTACAATAAATAATAGAAAGAGGAAAACCCCGTAGAAGCCGAAGCTTCCGCGAAAGCTCCGTGGAATCCTGTGGCCTGAGTCATGTTTAAATACCCCCAAAAGATCAGGCAGAAGCCGGGGTGAGGTATCGACGTATCGATTAAATGCGCGCGCAAGCCCCGATGCGGTCACACCCCCCGCTTGCAGCACCCTGGGAGCAGGGCGTCCCTTGTGCGTCCCATCGCACCGCCAACCCCCCACGCGCCCCACAGGAGCGCTGCTTAATATCGTTGGGCTGGTTCGTGTGATGCTCCATGAAACTGGGTCACAACGAACTGTGGAAGCCGAGCACATAACAGGGCGCTCCGATTGTTGGAGCGATATGAACAAGTTGATACGAATTGCCAACCAAAGAACTGGAAAAACTAATTTCGAATAATGGAATGCGGCACGAACACGTGACTGTTCCTGCGAGAGAACTGACAAGAAAATTTGGCTTTTGGTTGCAGACTTCTCTTTTTCGGCCTTTGAGAAATCCCCATTACGTCTAAAGTACATAGATCCAACTAATTAAAATATTAAAAAACCCAAATCCAATTCAAGTAGTGATTTTCGCTCAATGCAAATAACTAACGAAACGTCCATCACAACCCATTGGAACTTAACCGCTTTTTTTTGGTAATCTATACCAAGTGTGAGTATTGCCAAAATATTGAACCAAACAGTTTTTGGATAAGGGTTGAAGCGCTTTTTCAGTCTACATTTTTTTCTCCAAAACTTATTCCGTTCAAAGTTAGTACATTTTTATTAATATATTTAAATAATTATGTATGTTTACAAAATTACCTCTCTTATGACACCCCCAACAGACCCAATGATATACCAACAAACAATTATGTTTTGTCCCCAATTTTTGATCATCCAAAAAGAGGAAAACCCAAGACACCAAGACCAGGTGCAATAAGAAAGCTTTTTAGCCATCCCAAATTTCAAGTCGCCGCTGACATGCGTACTTTCTGAATAAAATAAATAATACATACAGAGATAAAACACAAAAAGTCTCACCTTAAGCGTTCCATTTTCACTCACAACAATAAGGAGCAAGTTTGCGTTTAGGACGAGGTCATTTGTACCCTCCAAGTTTTTGTTACCTCATAGAACGTTTTTGAAAATGATTAGGGTTAGTAGAATGGTT
Organism: Philonicus albiceps; assembly: GCA_963969385.1. Classification (NCBI taxonomy): domain Eukaryota; kingdom Metazoa; phylum Arthropoda; class Insecta; order Diptera; family Asilidae; genus Philonicus; species Philonicus albiceps. Next base: position 36,246,795 of record OZ017773.1, read on the forward strand.
AGGTCTATAGTAGAAGAATTAATTTGTTCTTTCATTCAGTGCTTTCAATTTGGTTCTATTATTTCTCTAAATATTTTGGTTCGCGACACAAAAACAACAACTGTTAAACAAAATTTAATAATTAATTTTAACATGAAAAAGTTATATGTATATCATTTCTACAGGATATTTCTGTATATTATGAATTTACCTACGTTTTTTAAGAAAAATTAATAATCATATTTTGGACATTTTTGAAAATTGTTAAGAAAATTGTTCGAAAGCCAAAAGCTTTATGTAGAGAAATAAATATTCATTCATTATTCAATATTCATTTTATTATTCTGTCTATCTTAGGGGAAAGTGGGATGGAATGAAGTACCATCTTATTTAGTAAAATATCACAAGGATAAAAAAGGATATAGAAATATACAAAAATTATTCAATATCCCTTATCCCTTTTATTTAGATAATTAGAAACATTATAATAACAACAAATAAAAATAATCGCAATGATGAGGCAGAACGGTGGGTCTATTGAATTTGCAAATTAATAATGACTCTTCATCATCGCTGTCTAAAACCAGAACATGTATCATGTACCCACTTTTTCCACCTGACACAAGAGCATCAGTCATTTGACTAGGAATATAATCCTCTACTGTATGTATATTTTTTATGACATTAATCCCCTTATATCCTCCATTCGTTTTTTTTTATTGATAGAACAACATAAAATCGTAATAAAAACCTATTGTACCTCAATAACTCTCAAAGGTGAATTTTAAGTTAATTTTAATCAGTAATTCTATGATAATACACCGTAATAAATTCAAAAGACTACATGACGAATGCACTTGATAATCATCATTATAATAAAAGTTAAAAATAACATGACTTACCTTGTTTCAATTATAACTACATTGGGAAAATTTCACGATATTCCTTTAAATAATTACGTGGTCGTTAAATGAACCGCGAAATACATTCCGCATAGTAGGGAAATAGTTAAAATATTGGGGAAGAAGTTTTTCAAAAGTATACGTCAAGTATGGCAAAGACTCAAACATTTTCGAAAAGCCCGTAATTCACCAAATAATTTTCAAAAAGTTCAAATACAATAGTGCCTTGAAGTACGCTTTAAACATATTTTGCTCGAAAGCGTAACTTTATGGGACATTTTCGTTTGTGAATTCCAGATTTCCATAATGTAATTTACGACTTTGTACTTTAACACATTAAAGTCGTTCTTAAAGCGAAGAAATAAAATCGTTGTTTTCAGTGTATTTAAAATCATTTTTCGATTTGTATTATGATCTGATTAAAAAATACCTATGTAAAATTTTAAAAAAATCTTCATTTTCCACTATTTCAAGACTAAATATCTTTCGTATTTGTTATTTTTCTAGGTTTGTATATTTCTTGAATAATAGAACCCTTCATATTTTCAAAGACAAGTTTTCGTCTGTCCGCAGTTTCTCGGAAAACAGTGGCACGAAGTTGCATGCAAATCTGCCACAGGCAGGACTAGGAAACAGGGCAAGAATTGCACGGCCCCAACTAGGTCAATTGTCATTTTTCCCTATTTTCTTTTCTCATTTTTCTAATTAGTTTCTTGAATTTTCTCTCCGCAGCCCAGGGCGTTAGATTCTTGCAGAAAATTTTTAAAGTGGGTAGTGTTGGTAGAAAATCGTATCACAGATTCTCAGAGATTTTTTTTTCTAATTAAACGTATACTTGGAAAAGTATTGAAGCTTAAATATAGAAATATCCAACATTGAAAAAGTCACAAATTTTGCAGGGAAAGCCCCTTGACTTGATGATAAATCTTTCTACCTCACATCAGATAAATAAAATTAATACACGCCCAAACAGACTTTAAGGCACGGATGGGAGTGATGGCAATGAAAAGGTATCAATATTTTTATTGATGGATGTAATTTTTTTGTTAAATTTAGGTCGGCATCAGAGGTTTCAAATTCTATAAATAGTATGGCTTAAAAATTAACAACCACAAGAAAAGGTTTTTTTATTTGTACATTGTGAAGTAATGCGAAAAATCTCTCAAAAATATGATACTATTTTTGTATCATTTTCATAGCATGTGGGAAAATATTTTATTCCACCTCTTTTAAGATAATCTTATCTGAAAGACTTAGAAGATAACGTCTTCTGTAGCATTTCAAAAGTGGACAAGTTTTATTCTTCCACTTTCTTTACAATAATTCAAATAAAATTATATTTTCACAAATTCCGATGCTTACCAAATTTTCCAAATACTGTTTATGCGATTTTCATAATTTTGCATTTTCGGTGTACCTAAATCGTTTTTTGATAGTCCATAATGTAAAATCTTTTTACGAGAATAAGTGTTAATAAATTTGTACAAATTTTACAAAGGTAGATTTCCAATCGACTCAAAGACCATGTAACTGAAAAGTATATTTGCCTGTATAGTTGACTAAGATTTGATTTGTAGCAGACCCTCTAATCGGCAAATAATTTTACACATACATATGTATGTAAATTGTTCGTTCCCTCTAACAATGGTTTTTATTTTTTACTAGTAGAAAAAATATGTGATGAGATATTTTTTTAAATCAGAAAATAACACTAAGGTCCACGAATAAACTGCACGTGTATACATATGAATTAAAAGTTTAAAAATGCTATATCTACTATAATGCAATACTTACCGTAAAGAACTTACTAAAATCTGGCTTATCTGACTTGACTTACTCTGCACTTTGTTTTCACACCATCACTTTTTCTACTTACCCTACCATCACATGTTTTATAATACTATTACAGTGTAATTACCATTTAAATTACAATAATTGCAAAATTAGATACCCCTGAGCGTTTAGAGGAAGTAAAATAAACTATTAAAAAATTACTGACTTCAACGATTCGTCCACACTGCTACAAGCAAAGAATCGATTTGCTTTCCTAAATAAAGCATTTTTATGCCTATCTAAAAGCTACAAAATAAAATTAATAATGTTGCATTAAGCTGCGATAAGTTGAATGTGTTTGTTTTACTTTATGATGTGTAGGGAGGTTTACCATTCGCTCCTCTTGAATCTTGATCAATGTGGCACGCATATTGATGGCGATAAGCGGCAACTCCAAAATATGCGTAAAATAAAGTGGTTATAAAATAGGAATGCGAATCGAAACGGCAAACAGCTGTGGTGTTTACACTGTCGATTGCAATCCGCGCCGCCGAGCACAGTTGGAGTGGAGTATAAATACTACGCCAAAGTTTTGGACCTGCTGCAGACCGATGCGCTCTTGGCTATTCGCAGGAAAGCACCGGTCCGGGAGTCATAGTTACTCCATCCGCATAGTCAAAGGGTTGATTTGGCAGCGGTTTTTATTATAATTACAGCTGTAAAAGCGGAAATGAAATAAAATTCCCAAACTACAGCCAGTCATGGTTTGGTCCATTGATTTTCGATTTTTCGCCATTGCAGTAAAAGTTTTCTATACGACCTGTACGCTACTGAAACCATAGAAACTGCCATAGCGCCGACGTCGGCAGTCAGCCATGTTTAATACCCACTCACACAAAATACGCCGCCCCATTCCTACGTAATAATCCTAACGAAAATCCCAAATACACCGCCTCAAAAAGTGGCTGGTAACGTTATCTCAACGAAAAATGAATTGGGAGCAAGCACGCTTTTACGTATGAAAAATTCATCCGAAAAAAGGTCCGCTGGAACAGGCCAAGATTAGAGAGTTAGGCATTCTCTAGCCGCAACGCCAACGGTCCGGGGTGCTAAGGGCGCCCCCTGTGTGCGTTGCGTGCTGAATCGGGCAAAAAGGAAAAAAAAAGTACGGCCCTGTGCGTTTGTGTAGAGGATGGCTCTATTGCGTCGAAAGTAGGTCAACTGCACGTGCGGCAATCTTCCTGCCCCCCGCCCTCGAGCCTCCCCTGTGACCAAATGATGTATGTACACATGGGCCACGGACGGGCTTGGATTTTTCTTTGACCGTTTTTCGTCGCTTTTGTCGGCAGCGCTGCGGCGGCTCGGCTCGGCTATGGAATTCTCCAGTGTTGCGTAACTTCTCCGACGATAGGCAGCGCCGTTCTCTTCGCTTGCAGGGCTGCCAATTAATTTTTGGCCCAACCGAGATTTCTCTAGAAAACTTCGCGCCGAACTAGTTCAGTGGGTCAGACACCGTTAGAAGGGTCTTCAGCTTGAATTTGAATGGGCCTTCCAAATGGCTTTTTATTTATCGCCTTTAAGGCCGCAATCATAGGCTTTGGCCTTTGTTCAAAATGTAATTGCTAGCAGCAATTTATACCTAAGAAAAGTCAAGAAAATTCCAAAGTTGTTCTAATGCCTAACTGTAAGTTGGTTCGGCACTCGTTGCTCCGAACCGCGGCAGGTGATTTTAAACTTGTTGCTTTATGGAGAATTTTACTTTTCAACTAACTTGAGAGCTAATTCCGTTAATTCGCTGAAAAAGATTATTTTCGATTTTAAGAATTTCACTTTAGTTTGATTACGTACAGGTTTTTTTCCCCGTACTTCGCCTGTGGCTAATTAGACTCTCTTCTAAGATCACTTAAATATTTATGATTAAAACTCTGTGAATTCTTTACGGATTTGATCATTGTAGGTCGGTTAATTTGCACAAAACATTCATCAATTTTACATCCTTGTGAATCAATCTCTCTAGTTGTGAAAACCGAAATAAAATCCACTCAGTAGTTTTGGAGGAAATTGCGTACATACCGACAGACAGCGTTTTATAATGTACTACCTTGAAATATCATCTTTTGTAGATTATAAATCTGAAAATGAAAATATTCCATTATATTACGTTTGTAAGAAACATAGGATTGAAAAGAAAAAATAAAATAAATAAATATAAAAATAAATCTTAAATATTTCACTGCATTTATATATTATATCAGCTATTTGTAAAGTGAGGGAAGGACCAATGGTAGTTTAGTTGTTAGCCCGCTGATCTACTGTACTAGAAGCTATTCGAATCCCACGCGTGGGATCAAAAAATTACCTAAGTGCACTTTTCTAGGCAACCACACTAACCTAGCCTAACCTAATCTAGGCTAAGGCAATCCTGTTCCTATGTCCCTGCTTTCTTCAATTCGCAGTCCTTAGGGAAAGGATAATGAACAACATATTCCGTAAGCAAATTTTAATGTTTACCAACAATAATTTTATATAGGATAGTTACGGATGTAATACTTTATAAATAGTTTATAAAGTTACATTTCAAACTTCTTCTCTTCATTCATTGACTTTTGAAGCCCATGCTTCTCGAAAACTTTATGTTATAGAACTTTTTCATTTTCGGAATCATAATCTAAAAAAAACACTATAGACTAGCGTATAGTAAGGAAGAACCATTAATAGTCGGTAAGACAAAAGGTTAAATGTTTCGAAAAAAAAACTTAAAAAGATACGAGTATATATAGAACTACTACCAAAATTTTAAAAAAAATGAATGAATGAATGAAAACCAACTTCCTTGAATGGAATTAATATGTCCACGTTTTGAATTTTCGAAATTGGGCATCAAAGTCCAAGTTGGAATGCTTACAATTATTTTAAATTTATTTATCTAAATCTAGAAATTATTATACATAACGTGCAAACATTTACCATATATGCTTAAAAACACCATAAAAAATGAACCATATTTAAAAATTATAAGAATAAAAATTGCTTTTTTAAAACTGCAAAACTTCTTCATTGACCTTAAAAATGCCAACATTTTTTCCCAAGTGCTGTGCATTTTAAATATTTCTTAAGGTTTAAGTTAAGTACACATTATTTTTTGCTCTTATGATTTTTTTTTTATTGTAATCTGTAAATTTGTGAGTCATTTACAAACAATAACAAACGTATAATAAACATTTTATATCATCGTAAAATTTAGCAATGTAGCCTTTAAAACTAACCGGTATTTCCGAAAGTTGGTGCAAAACATTTCAATTATGCTCATCTGCAAAATAGGGCTTAATTCTAAAATTTAAACCTTTTCAAAATATTATGTTAGTGAAATAGAGGATTTTATCAATTTTACAACTTCATAAATTATAAACTATTTATTAAAGCTATTTAGAAATGTCTACTTTTGATTCTAAACCCAGTGACGCTGAAATATCTCGGTTCAATTTTAAAACCATCTAAAAAATACCAGAGTAGCAAAAGGTACTTTAAAAGTAAAGGTTTATTAATGAACTAAGTCATGAACTGAACTTTTAATGATATGCATATTATACACTAATGGGTTGGCTTACTGATTGAAAATCTATCTATCTAAGGTAGAGTTTAAGATACCTACCTACATAAGTATTGAGTTCTCCTTTAAAACTACAATTCATTCGAACGTAAAACTCTTGAGAACCTACGAGCACACTCTGGTAATAAAGCACAGTTTATATAATTTTTCGGCTTTAAAATCCTCAAAATTTTTTAGGTTCTCATCCTTCATGACTGTCATAGCTCCCCTATATTGTTCCCCTTTCTCCGCTTGTTTGTTCAGAAGTAATCTCAAAGGCTTACAAATAAGAAAAATAGGAGATTTATTTTAAGGGCCGTAACATATAATACGTCGCATTTCTTTCACTGAATGTTGCGAAAACTTTCACAAACTTGAAACTTTTCTCACTGCCTGTCTAACAACGAATTTATGAGATGAAAAGTATAATGTAAGTAGATATGTTGCGATCCGGAGGTTTCTTAAGAATTTTCAGGATAATAAAAGAAAATGTTGTTCCAGGATCATTAGCACACTATATGAAGTCTGATATGCACATATAAAATATCCTTTTTTTAAATATTCAGGAAATTACTTAAATTGATAAAAATCTTCAATATGAAAATAGAGAAATGGCACTATTATATTAATTAATAAAACTACCAATTGGATTGTTCGGAATATAAATTTACAAGTAAAGAGCTTTAAAGTAATTCTAGATTTTTAAAATCATCATTTTGAAACTCAAGTGTTATTAGATTATTTTATTGTATTATTTATTTTAATTATGCTGGTATAACATCTCATGTTTGTTATTTTGAAAATGTATGGTACTATTAAAACAAGTACGTTTTGAAGTATAAACAGCATAATATACCATTTCATAAAATATTTTACAGTTGGGCATATTTAAACAAATTTTAAAATATGCAATACATATAAATACGGTCAATTTCACATATTATTTCTTATGATCTTAATATTCTTATTCTTATTATCGATTATTTTAAATATAATTGAAAGTCCACAGGACAGCTTAAATGGAATATAAGGTCTCATCAAGGATCTCGAACGATCATTTAAGGTTACAAGCAACGAATATGCAAACAAATTCGATCGTCTTTATTTTCTATGATACTTATATCCAATAAACCTATTCCCAACATTTCTTAATAACAAAATCTCTTAATATGCATGGTATAATAATTTCGCAGACTTTGACTTTTGGCACCGTTTTTGATATCAACATTTTGGAAAGCCAGAATCAATTTAAAATGTAAGCAGACATATGTATTTTACTAACTAAGCTTAAGAGAAAATTATTTGAAAATTAAACATTTATAATAAAATTTAACACTGAAAAATCTTTTTCGATTACGGAAAAAAATTAATTTGAGGAAAATAAGTAACATAAGTAATAGGCAGCTAGTTTCTATTAAGAGAACAATAAAACATTTTTATAGGGATAATAAAATAAATTACAACAATGAAATAGTTAATTATTGTAAGAAATACCATTGTACAATGTTAATTATGTTGTGCAAATAAAAAAATTATATCATTGTTTCAAAGAAATTCAACCAAATTATAGCAATTATAACAATGAAATGATAAAGTGATATGTGCTTTTTTGTCGGGAAGAAATCGAGATTTAATAGTTTATTTTCATTAGATTTAAAATAACTGTTATTCACATTATAACATTTAATTCCTTATAATGAATATTTTTATCGCCGTTAGTCCTTTGATCCAAACCATTCATCGAGCCATTTTTCGACTTCTTCAAAATTTGCAAAGTGCTGCTCAGCAAAATGTTTACTGTCTTTCAAATCAAAATCACCACTTTTAAATTTTCAAAACTACGTCACATGTTTCTTGGAGCATTCTCTCCGTAAGTTTCTACTAGCAAACGATGATTTTTGATGAAATAAGAAAGCAATGCATTCCGGAATTGGTGCAAATGAAGTGTAATAAAATAGCATATATGTGAAATCATTTTATTCTATACTTAGGGCTAGCGACATTTGTTAGAAAAACCGGTAAGAACTTTCCGGTACACCTCTAGATAAATAATTTAAAAAAATAGGTAACATTTTAAGGAAGTACATATATTTACAAATGAATAACTTTTGAGAAAAAATCAATTTTTTGATGAAAACTTGTGTCAAAACGATCTCAACAAGATCTCGTAAAAATAATATGGCCAGTAAAAAGCACACTAAAACGGTACATTGAGAGGCCACACATTCATTACACTAATAATGGAATAGTGTAAATGTTTTACGACACGGACACCCTGTAACTCAAAGGGTCTTGAGAATCAACGCCTCTCACTCCTCCCTCAACATTCATTTATTTACATTTTTAGGACGTTTGTTCTTCTTTGCACTTCCTGGAGCCAGTATGACCACCGGTACGGGAACACCCTGTATATGAGCCGTTATTTTTGAAAGTGGTATAAATCCACTTTTGGAAATATTCACATAAAGGCTATTTATGCGTTAAAACTTAATTAGAGAAATTGTTGAGACGTTATGTTAAAAAAGTGTACTTATAATACTTTCAAAAATAACGTCTCGTATATCTGAAAAGGTGAAAATTATATGATTTATTTTTCCTTCCATAACACTTTTCAAATTTGTGGTTTTTATACTAATTCCTCAGAGCAGTAATTAATCCAATACAACTAAATTGCATCATATAGGATAATTTAAAAACATCCATAGAAAATCTAAATGCAAAACTGGGCAAGAAGAAGTTCAAGCGATTTTCCCGCATAACAACACACAGGCAGCTGGAGAAGAAATTTATTTTACATAAACTGGGTCACATAGATGCGATTTCGATTAAATACAGGGGAACTAGGAAGATTCTACGGAAATACCTCGCGGTTTAGAATTGTTGGCATCTAAAATCAGGTCATCAACGTTTTGCGAATTTTATGCAGCCCCTTTGCAGTATCTGTCCTACTGGAGTCGATCTGTGGGCCATGGGGAGCGAAAGAGAGTTTGCCATTTATCGGAGGAACAGTGACAATGTCCCGTTTTTCCTCTTATGTACCCTACACGTTGCTGTACATAGACACCCCCGTTTCATTTAAATGCGAATCCTTCCGCCACCAGCAGCATCCCTTTCTTGTTTGTACCGAAAATGGGTCAATCGATCGTTGGGCTGTGGCTCACCGTCCTCATTATGCTCTATGTTCATATGCTCGGCGCCAGAGCTTCTCTCAAGCAAAAGCTGAAGGGCTTTTTACACTTTTCAGTTATGTGTTTCAGGTGTAGATGGCTGGGAAAAGTTTATCTGCCGGTTGCTTTCAAGTTCGTCAGCTAATCTAAAAATTGGTACATGCCATTCAAAAAGTGAGCAGTATTAAGACAAGAAAAAAGGAGACCTGCTACTTTCAAAGTTTGAAAAACTCGAAACATCTACCAGGCTTAAAAAATTGAGGCTGCAAGAGGAGTATGAGCAGGATGAAGGCCTTATGTATGATTCAGGAATCGCAGATTGGTACGTAGCTTTTTTGTTTTTTTAAAAAATATTCTTTAAAAAATTTTAAACGTGACTTTCTCAAAACCATGTTTTTTAGGTTTTTTAGAGTCGTCGCCACGATTTAAATAAAAAAGCCTACACATCTATTTCTATTGCATGAACCACGACCAGAAAGATCTGTGAAAAATGTTTCGATTTTCAAAAATCGTTCAATTAATCGTTTGGAATAAAATTATGACTACCTGTGTAACCCAGTCTCAGCTGGCGTACGTAAAGTCTTCGCAAATACCCAAGTTTCATACTTTTGCCTGTTGAGGAATGCTACCAAAATCCCTGCAGGGTTTTTTACCGTTCCTTTGCTTATGCTTGTTGCAAGTTCACAAATATTAACCAATAATCTAATCAAGTTATAGAACGTTTTTCTTAACAAATCTAGAAAGACCGCATTTCTAATATATGTATATAATCAGCATATTTTCTTTTAAACATATAAGTTACCTGTACTGTGCTATACTGATAAATTCCTTACCTGCATAAAACAAGAGTAGAACTAATAAACTTATATGACATTATCGATTATTGAAATATCAATTACTTATGTTTAGCCTTTGAATTCCAAACTAGGTCTGTAGAGCAAGGTGGAGCAAGATGGGGTATTTAAGGTTTCATGATTAATGAAACTTCACCGTTTATTATATAGGAAACTAATACTTTATTGATTCAACCTTTCATTATCAGTGTTATTAATTGCTATAATAGGAACATATTTTAAGTAATTTCAGAACAAATACCTGAAATATTGAACATCGCACATCAACTCATCTTGCCTCGCCCAAGAGGTAAAGTGGATTACTCCTAAAGGTAAGGTGCGGCTTAGTATTGTAAATATGTAAACACAATTTCTCACTACTTGAAAATTGAAAGAAGTACAAAATATAATAAAAATTAAGTATTCTTTCCATAAATACATATGTTGAACAAGTTTTTAGTTAAAGGTTTTCCCCAAAAAATTAAGAACAATTTTTGTCAACCCTCTAAAATATTTAAAATTTTATAAGGTTTTTAGATCAAAAATTTTCAACTGTAGAGATGCCGTTTTTTCGTTTTAAATTTTGCCTTTATGCGTATTCAGAAAATATTAAGGATTTCATAATGTTTGTTAATTTATGATTTCTTTCAACAAATTTCACAAGATTTTAGAATTATATATTAACTATTTGGGCAAAAGTTCGCGTTATTCTATTTTTTTACTGATAGTTAGTGATTTTAATTAATTAATTTTACAGGGCGTTTGGCAACCCTACTTATATTGCAAAGGTACAAAAGTTGGATACGAAATTTAAATTACCTTCAGTACTATAAACGATTCCATTTATTTTATTTTTAATAGCTAGTTTCTCTCTTTATTGCCGATAATTTAAATTCGCAAAGCGGTGGTTTTTGAATCAAAATGTTAAATAACACATAGCTATGCACATATTTGTAAAAATTCGATTTTTCTTTAACACTGTTACGACACCAATCACCTCTATAAGCAGTCCCCAGAGCTTACAAGAACCTGCAATTTCAAAGCGTGCGTCGTTAGAATTTTAATTAATTTTTTTAATTTTTTTATAGATTTTCCAGAAGAATTTATAGTCATATGACATTATTGCTTATGCATCAATTAAAATAATTTAGCAAGCACAAATATGTATATTTATTTATCAATTAATATAGTGAATGTGCTCACATATATAGTTGCTTTTAAACGATACTTTTCTCAAAAACAGCAGGTGATGAAACATGCACTTTTGCACATTCGTAGCCTATGAAGAAAAGATATGGATATTATTATAACTATTACTAGCATAAAAAACCTTGATGATATACACTTTTTATGCATTTTGTCTATATGCATCTTTAAAGAAAAATCCAATAAGTAGGTAATAGTGATGTTAATAAAAAAAAGTTCACACCAGTAATAGAAGCAATAGGTAGATCTGCTAAGTTAAATATTTTGTTGTCAGGCTCGTATAGGTATAACACTCAGCTTCTGGTGCATATCAAACACCTAATAAGCATTTGGTCTCAATCGCCAATAAATAAAAAGAAAAACAAAATCATATATTGCTCTTACAAGAAACAAGGAAGTGCATAACTGCACACAACCCAAGAGAAAAGGCATTTTTAAAATTGCAGAAAGCAAACACGAAAAGGAGTCGTACAGGACTTATTAGCAACGCAAGTGACCTCTATAATAAACTCCCAGGAGAAATAAGGAGGATAGGATATTCGTATTTAGGCAGATTCACAACTGCCATAATGGATCATGTTAGGCAGGGAGCGTATGTAAATAAAATAATGTAAAATATCCAGTTTTAATTTTAGAAATTCCTTACGTTGCTCCCATACCAGAGGCTATCTGTGTGAACGGTTTTAGGGTAGATTAAGTTTGTACTTTTATTGTGATATAGGGTAAATGATTGAACCCACAGAACCTAACTTATCTGTCAGGTATAGGGTTAGGTTTCTAGCTTTATACTGAGAAGCGCGACGCAAAAATAACTATGTATTATTATTATATATTTGCCTATGTCTTTCCCAGTGTTCTAACATACATTTTAGTAGTTAAATACCATTCTATAAAGTGTAAAATAAGAAAAAATTTTCTTTTATGCAATCACAGGGAACGATCAACTAAATTTATAAAAAAAAACTGGGCCTCCACTATACATAGGTATGTATAAATATGGTTCAATAGTATAGTAGTTAGTTATTGTATTTTCTTAATATTCCCCTAATATACACAATTGTGGTCTTATCTGATAATAAAAAATATACTCTTGACATTTTTATACATTTTGATCTGGATCAGATCAATTTGCAAACGACCAACCGATCCATTTTTACCTTTAACGAAAATGTGTAAGTGAAAATTCAAATAAAGACGAGGGATCTCATTGAATTTTTCAAAATTGTATTATAGTATGAAGTAAAACTGCTTAAGCTACTTTAAATAAATAAATATACTTTTATTTTAAAAGCACTATCAAAAATCAAATACGAAATCTGAAATAGCATGAGTCGTTTCACAAGAGAATCGTACAAAACCTAAACGAATATTGAGTTCATGAAACCCACAAATCAGTATAAATCAACTCAAGTTCTGATCAAATTGCAATCCCTTTTGCACTAGATCAGATCACTGGTTAATCTTGCCTTACCAATAATTTAATTCAAACTAAACTTTTTTAGGTCAGAAATATTATTCTTTTAGAGATCATACCAACTTTGTTTTATAATAATTTTTAACGATTTGGAGTATATACGTTGTAGGTATAGGAATGAAAACTATTTTAAATTTGTTTTTTATTTAAAAAACCTAGTTTGGGTACAATCCTTTTTTTTAACCTCAGTTCGTGTTGTCTATTTATATGTTATATTGTTGTTATCATGATAATAAGTACAATAACATATCCAATAAATTACCGGGAGTATCCAGGATTACGTTCTTAGAGCTATATAATCGTAATAAATTGAAGTCTTTTTGCGTTGTATTCTAAAGTGCAGTCTACTTACTTATTTCTTATTTTTTTACGTTACATACAACTGAGAGCTCTAAAATATAATAATTAATTAAATTATTAATGTATATCTCGACTATCGGAATGGTGTTGGTAAAGATTACAGCATTTCGGTAGTCGTTAAACAACTCTCACATCGAATTGTAGAAGTTAAACATTGCATAGTACAGAGCTCATAATCAGTATACGTTTTCTCACATGAGCAGTTGGCAGATTTATACATAATATTTGAAGAACATTATCAATCTTATCACTAAGCAATATTATCACGATTTCACGGTGAAATAGCTGCCTCTAGCTCATTAGCCGCAAAAATAATGTTTCCGTCCTGGTCCTACTCTCCTTTGTGTACTCCAATAAAGGTTCCACAAATTGGGCAATAATGATTGGCGTTTTGGCAACTATCAATGCAATAGGGGAGGCAGGCACACGGGAAACACCTGAAACCAGAACAAAATTAAAATATGCTTTTGCGATGAAAACCTGGAAAAATTATACCCAAATAGAAGAAGCAGAATAGCAAAGATGTGTGTTGTCGTTCCTGGAACATACTCGACTCTTGTGATAACGTTATTCTGGCACTGTGGACACGTAACTCTCGTTGATTTCGATCCTAATTCGGCCGAGGACAAGATTATGACTACGAAGAGACCAATACAATAAAATATTTTTAATGTCCCACTAAATGTTGACAAGGTCGTTATTAATACCTGAAGTCGGCTGGATGGGGGGCAAAACGTAGGGTTGGGGTCCTGGTGGAGCTGGATGTTGTCCCATGGCAGCTTCGTACGAGGGAGGTGGCACGGGCGGACCCTCCACATGGCCAGTTTGTTCCGGGTAAATCGGCTTTCGGTGCATTTTCTCAAAAGAATATCGCTAGATCTGCACTAGGCGCTGCTGTCTGAAGCCAGCAAGATACTAATTATCAAATACTTTCATTTCACTTTTCCGCGGTGTAGACGACTTGAGAAGCTTTTTTCTGTGGCGTTGTTAACGTAAAACGATCATGAGTCATGTTTCAACACAAGCTTTTTGGTTTGCATGAGCGGTAAACAGTGCTCAGAAAACGAGACACCATCGTGCGTCACCAATAAGCAATCATGAAAAATATATCAGCGATCGCGGAGAGCTTCTCCTTCTGTAGGCTTAGCCTGATTTTCATAAAGAAAAGAAAACAGCTGTAATAATTTGATTGTATTCAGGTAAAAAATCATTTCGCAACATTTGCTCGAATGATAGTTGTAACTTCCGATCTGCATGAAGTGGGGTTCCGGTTTTGCACTTTTGAGCTAAAATTACACAATCACTTTTTGCATTGCAGCGATTAGGTGTGTATTTGCAACTAAACACCTACAGTACATTGCGAAATATTTCAATATGTTATTCAATTCTTTGTTAAATTTAGTAAGAGTATCTTATCAAGGCATTAAAAACTCTATGTGGGATCTGGGAACTTTGAATCATTTTGATAAGATCATTCCATGATAATTTGCCCAAAATTATGAATGGAAGCATACGAATTTTGGAAGAAAACAGAAATGAAAATAATTAAAAATTCATAGTAGTAAAGTTGTTAAATTAAAAATCAAAATACGAACAATATAACACAAAACAACTTTATCGAGAATATATTTTATCTTTTATATCTCACGATCTTCTTTTTTGTATTTTATCAAACTCTGTCTTATAATAATAATAATAATAATAATAATAAACTTCTCAGCATATTCCTGGAAGCATTCATCTAATTCTAGGCTGCCTAAACATAGAATTTAGGCTCTGTGGATCCATTTTTTGTAACATATAGTCTAAAGAATTAAAAAAGAAAAACCAATTTTAATAAATATTAAAAATACAATTCAATTTTGTGCTCCTCAGTCAAACAAGGTTTGGTATAAGGGGTCACACATATTTAAGTAACATTACTAATTCTCCCTTTTTTAATTTTATTATTTTCCCTAATTTTTCAACTTAACGAAAGTTTTAATAAGTCTTTTAAGTTCTAGAATACTACGAATATTTCTTAATTCTTCTGGCAGACTATTGTAATAATTAACTTAAAAATAAATTGGATCACTTTTCAATCGAATGGTCCTGGGTGCAGGTAGATTATAACATCCCATCATTGCTCCCCTTGTATTAATATATCCGTGAATCTGTGTTCACAATACTAAGTTGATAGACCATTTTGTATGTCTTTTTGTGGTGTTGTAGATGACTTTAACCTTTTCAATCTCTGTTGATTGCTTCAGGTTAAATTTGCCTGAACTTTTATATAGAATTGCAGTTGGAGTATACCGAGGAAGATTAGATAACTAAATATTCGTATGATAGACTACCGGAGCCTGCCAGCTTTCAAATTCGAGATGTTCCCGTACACTTTTAACATATGCAAAATTTGCCAAGGTTAATCTTTTCCACATTTCTTTCTTTTTTTAATTAAAATTTTATAATCTTAATTCTTAAATTAGGTTAATTTGATTGAAATAAAGAAAAGAAATAAAAAAATACACATGTTTTTAATTTATTTAGTCTATGAGTCGAATGATTAATTACAGAGTAACACTGATTTAAGTTTACTAGGTGCGCAAATAATTTTCCGGATTTTACACATGGATGGTGCTAACGACACATGTAGTCGACATATATGTCAGACTTTTACTATCTGTAAAGATTTATTTAAACGCTTCAGAAGTGACGATTTCGATACTGAGGACAAGAAACGCTTCAGAAGACCAAAAACAATTGAAGATAATGACGTGCAAGCGTTATTAGATGAAGATTATACGCAAACACAAGATCAACTTGCGGAAGCATTAAATATGGCTCGCCAAGGTATTTCCAAACGTTTACATCCTATGGGAAAAATTCAAAGAAGGAAAAATGGGTGCCACATAAGTTGACTGAGAGCCAGATGGAAAATCGAAGACACTTCCGAAATTTTTGCCTTTACGGCATGAAAGAAAGACCTTCTTGCATGGAATTATTACTGGAGATGAGAGTGGATATTTTTTGAGATTCCCAAATGCAAAAACCGTGGCTCTCACCTGGCGAAGCATCAACATCGATGGCACGATCAAAAAGGAATCGTGCACTATGAGCTGCTGAAATTGGGCGAAATTGTTTATGGGCATCACTACCGACAACAACTCATCAATCTGAACCATGCATTGCTCGAAAAACGGCCAGAATGGGACACGAGACACCAACGAGCGATATTGCGACCACGACAACGTTCCATGCCATCGCACTTCCATCGTCCAGGACACTATCAAAACGCTGAAATAGGATCTGCTACCGCACCCGCCATATTCGCCAGGCCGGTATTCATATATTGCCAGAGAGGTGGGGAAAAATGTGTAGCTAAAGAGGGACGATACTTTGATTAAACCATTTTTTATATTTTTTCTTGAAATTTTCTACTTTTCATTGATAAAAAAAAACCCGGAAACTTATTTGCGCACTTAGAAGTTATTTAGGGTTAAGCACTTTTTTGATGGCTCTATTTTAATAATCTCGATATAATTTGTAGGTTCTTAATTGTGGTGTGATTCCAAATTATTATGCTGTAAGTTACCAACGGAAATGTACATATTAACGATATAAATTAGATTTTTAATGTTTGGCAGTATATAGCTGTTCCTTTTCATGACTCCATTCTCCTCCTAATTAATTGATCATCTATTATCATTCCTAGATTTTTATATTCCCATATTCTGATGTCGTTTTTATTCTTTTATTTCAAAATCATATAGGTTGATTTCTGCATGCTTATTGATAATTTGTAGCCTTGTAGCCAGTGATCATATTTTTTGAGTACTTCGTACTCAGGTTTTGAAATTGAATATTATTTATAGATCTATTATGTTAGAAGCAATTGTTGTTTGACTGAATCGTATGGACATCGAAACTACTGGGCCGTTTGAGCTCAAATTTTGCCAGTATATGTTTCGAGTACGAGATGGTTTACAGTTAATAAAATATATATATATACTCGTAAAACATTTCCGATAGTGGCAAATTCAATCTCCCTGCAAACAATTAATAAGGCACTGAGCCCCAAATTCTCATTTTCCGAAGCTTGTACTGTATTTTTTTTTAAATTTTTTTATATACGTATAAGACAGAATTAGGATATTTTCATAAAAATTGCCCCTCAATGGATCTTATAGTTTTAAATAGCAATGACATAGAATCCACAATTCCAGAGTTGAACACGTTTATAATTTTAAACCAGACATGGAAGGCTTACTGCTGTTACGTTAAATGAAATGAATAAAAGGCAGAGATTTCGAAAATGCATAGTATTATATATTTGTTTACAAGTACTTCTACAATTATTATTTATATAACGTTTTCATTATACAGGGAACTTAAACGGTTTTTAAGTTCCGTTCAATTCCTAACAAAATGTATAGTTAATTTATAAAGACTAAGAAATTGATTTTAAAATGATATTTACATGAATTTCAATGAACATAAAAATATCGAATACAACTTCAGAAGTTCGATCTAATTTCTATCAGTACGATAGATATTTTTATTCAAATAAGGAGCTTATAATCACGCACAAAAAGTCGTTAAGAAACACTTTTCTCGTTAATATATCATCTAATCTTAAACGCCATTCTGCTTTTCTTCTTACAAAGCTCACATAATAATTAAGTTGCACTAAACACTGAAGTCCAATTTTTACTCAAAATAATAGCTCCTTGCAATTCTTTTGTTATCCTTTTAAAATAAATTCAAATAAATTATTCTTGTCGCCAACGCAAAGAATATCCGGAAGAATGTCTTTATCACCAACGGTTTCCAAGTTCACAAATTGGTTTAAAAACATAAGTAGTCAAGATTCGATATTTTTCAATAAAACCTCCTTTGCTCATCAGTTATATGTAGCTTTTCTAAAAATTATAAAGTAGTCACCATCTTATAAATCCAAATAGTTCGCCTCGCGTTAGTTACATTCTTGCAGCTCAGCTTCAACATTAGCGGCGATTTGTTGTTGGTGGTTTGCTTTTACCATACAAGATCTTGCGACCGATTCGAAAAGCCTGCAATAAAAAAAAACTGTTTAGTACGATTTTTTATACACTTACCACAAAAAAACAAACTTTTCAATTTCGGGAGCGCAATGGACAAAATCATGCTCCCAAAATTTATAGATTGGATTCTTAATCAACTCGATGAAAGTGATTAGCAGTCCCCAAGGATGTGGTCGATTTACAATGAGGCGCTCGAGAAGAACTCGAGTTATTTGCTCCTGAATAGCTTCCGAATTCGCCTCAACAAATAGATATAATACAGCGCAACTGAAGTAATGGGTGTGACTGTTCGGATATCTCAGTTGATTTGCAATCGCGTTTAAAAATAGATAGCGTCCTTCGTTATCTAAATCAACAGCGAGATTCTGGAATATATCCATATGTGCACTGTGTACAATCGTTGTCATGTTTGGAACCAAATTTTTGCTTCTGTAATAAAAAGAAGATCCTTAGACCCAATGCAGCTATGGTAAAACGTAACTTCTATTTACCTTATATGTGTAATAGCTTGGGTTCCAACGTACAAAACAAGTGCATTCATTAGTTGTATATTATAGCGAGATCCCGGCTCATTAGAGACTTGTAAATGACTTCTAAGCTCTGAAAGAAAGGTTACAGGTGCTCTAGCCTTCAGGTATGAGTCCAAATCCTTTTTAAAGCTTAACGGTTGAATATTTAAGACATAATTGGTATAAATCCTTGGAGCAGTTGCTGTCTCCGGAAGCATATCCACTTTGAGATTAGGAGTAAATGGATCAGGTAGTCTCATGTTCCTCGGAAATGCAGCCAAAATTATGTTTCGCATTTGAATACAATTTGGCGGGATGACATCACAGAATCCAAAATGATAGTCACACAAGAATTCTGGGAAATCATGAAGCAAAACCAGAAGAACTCGAAGAGTGCCCTTATACAAAAGCTGGACCGGTTTTGCTAATTCCGCATTTCTTAAAAATGGCGCCAAATATTTAAACAGATCCATCAACAGTTGAGAGTACATTGACCATCCCTTTTGCTGTGGTATTTGTGCCAAGATACGACCCAGAAAGACGCGATGTGATATGAGCTCCAGCCATGAATAACAAAATCCTGGGGCAATTGAAGGATTCAGAAGGTGGTACGTGTGGCAAAACGCGGTCACTACATTAAGCATTAAATTCTCAAGCACAGGATCTGAAGAGCTCAGTTCCAAGAACAGCATTATGAAGAAACGATGATACCCAAGCTGTTGGAAAGACGTACCATGCATATCTTGATCTTGCAGAAGTACTCCCAAGACAATCCCGAGGACTTTATTCAACAAATTAATCTTTGTATTTGGATTCCCTGCATCGCCCGAATGGCGAACTAACAGAGCTATCAACCGTACAAAGGCATCAATCCAGTGAAATATCTTCGACTTGGCATGGGATTGATTTGTGCCTAGATCATTAAGACTCCTGTAGACGAAATCGATGCAAAATTGTGTCGCTTGTCGGAAAAATCTCGTTATGAGATCATCGGTTTTTAAAATTCCATATAAATTCATTTTGTTAACAAACATGCCGAAAGTCTTCACAGAATCCCTTCCGTTCAACTGATTGTAGTATGTCTGAACCCAGTCCTTTAACAGGAACTCTGTTTTCTCTTGAAGACCAGGTGGGTCGTCGCACTCGTTAGACTGAAAATTGTAAAACAAAAAATACAATAAGCATAATTTAGCTCTACTTATGCCCAGTTAGCTCACTCTGACATGATGGAGTCCTGAATGGATGTATTGCGTCGGACCAGTTGGAGTACGTTCCATAACAAAGGAGTTCGGATCGTGGTTCAATCTTAGCAGCTCAATTAAATGAGCAAGACCTTCTGGACCTCGGTGGTGTGCAGCCAATCGTGCAAGTAAGTCAACAGCATTATAAAATTCGTGTTCGGTAACGTGCCCATTGGCACGTTCGTCAATCAAAAAATATTGTACAAGCTGCATTCCAAACGAAACAGCAAGGTAATTATTTCCATTATCCATTGCTTGACTGAGAAGCAGATCGAATTGTTGCATATTTATAAAGTGCGATGTAATGAGAAGTTTTATCGCTTCCAAATTATAGCGAACTTCTTCGCGACATTCGAATATACATTTTGTTATTGCCCTTTCTGTTGAAGTTGCGCCAAATGCATTGTGAAGTAGATTTAAAATTCTCAAATGAATTTCTCGGTAGAGTTTCATCTGCTCAATGTGGTCGGGCATGTTGACTAAGCCCTCAATCAATCCTTCTACTACACGCGTTAAGAGATTAATCGCATTATCATTATCACGATGACGACGCACTGCCATTAGTGTATTTAGCAATGCATGCATTTTAGTTGCTTGCGGCTGAAGGGCTGATATATTGACCGTGCTGTTTAAGAACGCCTCCATCTTGTTAGCCAGTTCTGCGTACATTATTCCCAACTCATCCGTGCCAAATGTTTGGATTGGTTCCTGATATATAAATTTATTTGTTAATATAAATTTCCATATTAAAAAACGAATCACAAAAAAAATAATAATAATAATAATAATAATAAAATAAAAAATTTTATTTCGAATTGTCGAAGTGATATCCTAAATTTAAATTTTAGGAGGCAGCGTTACAAATCAACCTCCTTTATAAAGCCTTAACCAGAATAGAAATATTAAGAGACGTAATATAACGTAAGCATTTAGCGAAACTGGCCTTACAGTCGTCAAAAATAACCAAACTAAAAACGTAAATTAAAAAAGAAGACAAGATGAGTTGGATTGAAGATCTTGAAGATTTGTATAACTGGTCGGTATGCACTCCGGTATTCGTTATTTAAACTTTTCGTTCACTTACAATTCAAATATCACGTTTTGAGCTACCACTACGACAAAAGTGGCATTTCTAGATTTTTTTCGACTAGGTTAATCCCATATAATTTTTACATGTTTGCACTTTACGTTACGTTGTGTTACGTCTCATTTTAGTTAGGGCTTAACTAATGGGCTCTGGTCTAATAAAGCCATCTCAATTTCATAATTAAAGTTATGTATCATTCCGGCGTTGGAAAATTTTCATATTTATTTCATAAGGAACTATTATAATATTAAGTCGAAATGAAAATGTAAATCGATTTAACAAAATTATATATAACTCATTCTCATTTAATTAACCTTTAAATATGGACGTTATTATTTATCAGCACTTCCCTTGACATGGAGTTCTACAGAACTTCTAAATTCAAATTAAACTTTTTCTCAGAAATCGAATACTGTTTCAGTTTTTGCCGATTTTAAATTATAAGTTTTTTCTAATAAACAAACCCTGGTAGTTTTGTAACAACTAAAACTGGAGCTACTAACCCAGGTAATGGGAAGCGAGGCAAAGTAGTTTAACTAAGAAAGTGATAAGTTTGTCTGTGACTCCTCGTCCATATTTAAAAGGTTAATTATTATTTTTTAAATTTGTTGAGTTAAGTTTATGAGTGTGAATATGATATTTGGGCACAGTCCATCCTAATATCGTTTTTATATAAATATTTTTTTTTTTTTTTAGTGAACTTACACAAAATGTATAAATTAAATTTGTATAGCGGCCGTTTGGTTATATTTGCTATTGTATCGTAAACGGAGTAAACCATCGATTGTCATAAAAACAATTATCAAATATACAATCTTGCATTCAGAAGAACGATACATTAGGAAAAATAAATCTCTCCACTATATTTTCAAAACTAAATGTTTATATATCTTAATATTTTCATTCAAAAATCTATCAAAATTTTTTAAACTGGCTCGTCATTCTTTTAAATTTGTTTAATTTGTAGTTATATCTCAGTCTTAAACTGCTTTTGAGAGTTCAATGATTATCCCTTTGCGGTCGAACTAGAAGCAAAAATCATTACGTAAAAACACAAGTATTGCCAAATACAATCTATTCGTATGATGCATATTAAGAAATTACTATTTTTGCTTAGTCGACTTTCGACTTTCGGCTATTACAATTCCATTTAAATGTCACATATGAGGTGACATTCGACCGTAAAGGGTTAATTCAATCGAAATCAAACACTTTAAAATTGTGAATTTATTGTTGAATTTAGAAACATTTTTATGAAAGGGACATTGGTTTTAAGCACTTAAGCTCTAAACGTTCTCAAAAATAGAAATGTACAACCTCTGTGCCCCAATATCACGTATACATTAATATAGTATGGTACTACCAAACGAGTAACCATGTGGATATGAGGCGGTGACAGTCCCAAAATCTATTTGTAAACCGAATTACATTAGCTTTTTTAGATTACACAATCACAAAAACTTACTGGGATGTTTGCCTTCGGTAGGAAAAGTGCCGCATCCATTTCTGTGAGTAATTTAAATCCAGGTATATTCCTTGCGAATTCTTCATACACAGCAAACTGTGTGGTGGGAATTCCGCCAACTTTGAGACGCACTTG
Source organism: Philonicus albiceps (assembly GCA_963969385.1). NCBI lineage: Eukaryota > Metazoa > Arthropoda > Insecta > Diptera > Asilidae > Philonicus > Philonicus albiceps. The sequence continues at coordinate 36,269,557 of OZ017773.1, forward strand.
TTCAGGCATTCTTTCAGCTTGATATGCCAGGGCATCAGAGTCACAATACCGTCTTTAAAAATTTAAAAACACTGATAAAAATAATTTGATTAACATTTAATTCTCTACTTACCTCCCTTCTTCCCTAGCTAATTTTCTCATTTCATAATCTGTAGCCAGACGTCTATCAATTTCTGGAATTGCTTTTTCTGCTGCTGTTTTTTGAATGAAACAGCAAGCCAATTCGGCATTGTCTGCAGCTAATTGTAACGCAGCAGCATCAGCATCTTGATACTGATGTGGAGGTGTTAAAGAAGATAGGAAAGCCTTCTTTATATTCGCTGACAGGGTTTGTGTTAACTGATCTTTGCACGTAATCATCGCCATTCCTGCGGCTAAGTTTCTTGCCATGTAATGTGCAGCCGTTCGAATTCGAGTTTCATCGGGATCTAATGCGAAATCTTTTCTGATGATTTGTTCGCATGTTGTGACTCCAATCCGAACGCTACGATCGACAACTGGTTGCAACCATTCTGTGATGGTCCGTTCTATAGCACTTAGGACAATATGCTTTAAAGTTGGATTGGCATGAAGAATTGTGATACTTGGAGATAAGACAACATGTTGAGCAATAATGGAATAATTAGCTATATTTATGTCAATATATCCAAATCGAGGCTCCGGAGGATTAATGACTACTTGACCAGCACTTTCGCTATTTGCACTTGGCGAAGGATTTGCAACTGCGTTGGCATTCATTGAAATAGCTTGCTCATCGGCTAAGGGTGTTACCTCCTTTTGCTTGTTAATGTTGGGCTGCGACAGTTGGCATTCCAAATTTAAATGCCTATCTGGATCCTTCAGATAAACTGCGGGCTTTAGCTCGGTTATGTCAATGCTTAAGGTTTTGCAAAGAACTTCAATTTCAAATTTCAAATTTAATTTAAGATCTGGTTCTTGATGAAGTTCAGCCAAGACATTCATGATTGCCATTGTCCAAGGATTTGGTGGTTTAAATACTTTACTCTTTGCACATGATTCCAAGACTTTTGCAACAAAGGGGACTACATAAAGCAGCTCCTGTTGGCCCTTAAGATAGGCTTCAACTAGAAGTGATTTCAAATCTAGGTCAATTTGAAGAATTGGTCGGTTCCGAGCTAGCGTCATCATTCCAAGCCAATGGCCTAAATTCTTCAACAAGCTTCGGTCTGAAAAATTTGCTATACCTTTATCAGAACGCAAAAGTACTTTAATATTTCGAAAAGTTTCCTTCGTCACCATACGAATTATGTCTGCGATTTTAAGAGCATCAAGAAAATTAGAATACAACGAATGGAAATTCAATTCAATAGAAGCGCGTTTTAATACCAAATATTGTGATAACCATGGCCAGTAATCCTTAGACATAATTTCCTTTATTTCCTCACATTTTTGGGGCAAATTAAGTTGACTCAAATTGTTGAAAATGAATGCAGTCTTATCCTGAACTGAGTCTGGAGGAATAGTAATTTTTTCTTCCCGGTCAGCGTTAGCAACCAGTAGAGTATCAATGTTCGTTGCAGTAGCAATGGACTTAACTACACGTGACGGATGAAGGGGCTGAGCTGAAATAGCCGATTTAGAAGTCTGGGTGGGGGTAGTTATGATGTTACCAGTCACAGAACTGCTGCGATATAGCTGATTATTATCAGGCTGAGATTGTTGTCCAGGTGGTTGCGGAGGTGGCATAATATGCGTCATTGATGGTGGTAAAACTGATCCCTGTGGTTTATTTGGTGGCTCTAAACTTTGGTACCCGTACTCCACATATTGAATCAAATGAGGTGGAAAATCTTGGAAATGTGGTATAGATCTCACGTATTCACAATATTTGTTATACTGATGCAATCTTGTTTTGAAGCGGTCTAAAGCAGTAATACCGAAGTAATACATTTTTGATCCTTCTGGCTTACGAAGAGCATCGAGGACGCATCTCAGTGCAAGTCCTAATGCAACACAAGTCGGTACTAGATTCCTTTCAATTATCCCCCCAAATAACTGCGCTGTGATTTGCAGCTCCTTGTCAGGGTATTGAGGGAAAAATCGATATTCTTCAAATAAGTTGCGCAACATACATTGATACACTTCCTGTTCTCTACGGATATTTGAATCTTTAAATCGCTGCAACATATCCAAAACTTCATCGATAGATAGCGTTTGGTGCGGTGGATGATTATAAATTCGCTGAAAATATCCGTTTGCCTCATCCTCAACTTCTTTAGATACGGCTTGTGCTAAGTCTGGTATAACAGGTGTAGACGGCATATGGACTTTATCACCTGATGGTGGGGTCGGTTGAATTCTAGCCAAGCTATTAACATTCGGCGGTGCTGGCTGTATCGACATAATCGGGAATGGACTGTTAGAAGGCGCCGTAAGCAACCTAGACGGAGATGCCGGTGTTGATACTAAGTTACCAAGGACGTTGCCGAAGTTAAAACCACTATTTGGTCCCCCTAAATTTAATCCAGCCATGTTCGTGTTTAAAGCAGACATAGTATCAACCCCTGGCCCAAACATTTGTTGCGCATTTAGATTAGTACTAAACGGGGTAGCTTCTAAACCCCTGTGCGTTCTTAAAACTCCTGGCGGAGGTGGTTGTCTGGCCTTATGAACAATAATGTTACAATTCGCCGTCATTTGGATAATCGTGTCCCCGAGCTCTTGTTGAACATTCCCTACGCAAGCTTGAAGACAAGTTAGCATTGTTGTCAACGTTTCATGCGGCAGTTGTGCCGCCTTAGGTATTTGATCATCGGGAATTTTCGCACCAGTTATTTGAGGACATCTGCGTTGTAAAAATTTTACAATCGCTTGGACAAACGGTTCTCCATGCTCGCGAATTTTGTCACTTAGCCACTTTTCAAGCTTAAGATATTCTCTTCTAGAGGCTAAACAGGCCAAATCAATCACAAACATAAAAGAGCGAGCATTTAGTAAATTTGATAATGCTTTTAAATCTTGCGCAACATCTAAAATTCTAGATAATTTGGACTGGTCATTTTCTCCGCGTAGATACCATTCAGACATTGAGTGCATGATAATTGGTCGCAAGGTGTGATTAAAATTTGTAGAATTCCAAGCATGATGCAAAATGACACCAGAATTTGGGTGATTCCCGAGAAAAGTTGGTATAAGATTTGAAAAAAGCTCTTGCCGCAATACCGTCAATGGAGGGCTGATTTGTAAAAGTGCCATAAACAACACATCAGGACAATGCTGAGCTGGAAACTTAAATATTTCGTGAACCTGAGCAAAATATCCATTTTCTGCAATATACAGTAAAACTTCAACTAAGTGCATAGATTTCCATGCAGCTATTTCCTTGTTATCTGTTTCTGGTGGAGTTTTAAGCAGCTCCACAGGGACCGGCGTATAAATGTAATCGGCAAAAGAAAATAAATCTGGATTTTTTAGCATCATAGATATCAGCGAAAATTGTCCATCAATGTTACTCCAATGGCGGTATAAACATTCAGCCGGAAAACTCGAGCCCACACCACTTGACTGAGCTCCCAGTCGAAAAACGGTTAACAATAGATTTAGACCAGTCCTCTCTTTGATCACAAATTCCGGATGGTCGAGGCCCATACAAACTTCTTTCCAGTTTATAGTAGGCATCACTTCCTTCAAAGATTGCACAAAGACATCTGGCTTCCATGTCGCCGTGCTATCGGTTGTCCCTTTAACTAAATCCTTTTTATCACTTGCTGCATCGATTCCTGCTTGAACTGGCCAAAAATTCGCAGGCCCTGGCAAATTAACATTACAGTCCGATAAGTTCGTATGTGTCCGGCACATGAGACCAACAATTTTAGCCACATCCTGAGATTGTATTTCGCGGCTACATACTTTCATTAAATGATTTTTGCATTCTTCAACGGACGATGTAAAGGAATATCCAATTTCCATAACCAAATTCGCCCAAGATGTGTCCATAATACTTGAATTTGTTACAAAAAATTCGTTCACACCCTCCAGCAGAACGCGAACGTTTATTTCTTCAGTATCGTTGTAAAGATACGGCAACAGTATCAATGGAACTCGATTTCTTGGAAATTCTTCACGTAATTTTTTTATAAATTTTTTAAATACTTCTGTTGCAAGACCGAAACTAATGTATTGATTATTACAAATATGTGACAATATCAATTGCAGGAGGTCCGGTGAAATATCGTTAAGACTTCGTTCTGAATTTGATTCGTTTTCAGTATAAGATTCAATAAGTGCAGGTAAACACCTGTTTAGATGATCAGTTGCGTATTTGATGAATTCAATACTTGAATTGGTTAATGCCAATGCAATTACGACTTCTAGAAGTCTTGAGCTTCCAACTGCTTTGCAAATTTGTGTTATGATAATTGATGAAGGTTTTAAGGTCTACGAAAATTTACAAATTATTTTGTTGTAAATGCGTGATTTTAATTTTAAATTTACCTTTTGATTATTAAAACAGTTTTCCACAGCAAAACATAAGTTCGATATGAGCGATGGCTTATTTAGCTGACCGTTTAACTCTGATTTAAGTAGTTTACAGTGCAGTGGTGTTGCGGTCGGATCCGTAAAATCAATTGCAGAGAATAAACAACGCAGATAATGACGATCCGCTTCTAAGCCGAAATCTTCAACGTACTAAAAATAATTTGAAATTACAATTACGTTTGATAAATCAGAATATCTAAACTAAAAGACAACAGCTCGATTTATCTTCCCACAAAATTCGATCGATCACGTGGTTTGGCAGGAGGAAAACCAACCTAAATTGAAAACATGGTAATCGAAACTGGTTGTACAGGCACGAAATAATTGTAAATATCTAAAATTTTATTTTAGGATTTGAATGAACAAAGGATATGACAATATTCTAAAATACCGAAATCCAATTATTAGCGCCTGAAAAGTGGTTTTAAAAAAATCGTTTATCTAAATATTGCGAATGCGCTCATCAATTTAACGTAAACATATCTTAGGAGAAAAATAGACTTGAAGTATAAAGGATTAAAAAGGATCTACTAAAAAGTCAATTAGGTTAATAAAACTTCAAGGCAATAGACTCCTTCATCCTAACATGACGGCAAGCGCTCTCAAGCGTTTCATAAACAAATCCGAGCGCCTGACTACGTTCTGGACAGAGCATAATCGGCGAGAAAAGAAAAACGTCTTATTACGCACGGCAAAAATCCAAATAAAAAAAACATTCTTTTTAAATCATTGCCTTTGCAAATGCAAAAACTTAAAAATCCGCCTAGTATAAAATAGAAAATCGGCAGTCCATTTATAAAATTTTTCGTAACTATTTGTCCAAAATATACCAATTTTTTGATTATAATTTGTGACAAAACTTGTTTCTAAATTAACCCTTTCGCCATCAAAATAACAGTTGAGAAGAATATGAATGGAGGCACACGCTCATAGAAACAGCTACAATACTTTTCCCAAGAAAATAAGGATAACATAAGCGGATGACTCTGTGCTTATTGCGAAAGCTGTAAGAGAATTAACCATAATGCTGAAAATGGTAAATCCTAGTAGCAATGACTATTAAAGATCAACATCTTGAAGAGCAAATGATCAAATGAGCATCAAAAAGAGACGAAGCTTAAGGACGACAGTACAGGAATAATATATAACTTTAAATATTTATACACAATACCAACCCTCTATCGGAAATAAGGTACAGCACACCTATACAGACAGAGAAGCCTTCTGCAAAATGAAGAAAATCTTATGGAAGTGAAATTAGACTGACTGTGCACAGTCGTTTTATGTATGAGATCAGTTCTGCTGTACGAAGTAGAACCATTGACTCTGCACAAAACTACGTTAAAGAAAATCCGAGTCTTTGAAATATAAACTTGTCGAAAGATGAGTAGACAGGATGTCAAACATGGCAGTGATAAACAAAATAAGGAAGAAACAAAACTGACGAAGATGATTAAAATCCGAGAGCTGTAGTATCTTGGCACGTTTGAAGAAATGACAAATACCATTTCCTGGAATTAATTCTACAAGGAAGAGTACAGAAGAAAAGCAATTATACAAATGCAAACCACATTAACGATTGATACAACTGGAACTATTCAGATCATTTGTAAGCAAAAAGTAATCATGATTTCATAACTTCTCTCTAAAAAGTGAATGGAAATTAGTTTTGATTATTAATTGTTTAATTTTACAACAGTTAAATAAAGTAGCAATATCTCATATATCTAAAGAAAATAGCTTAAACAGCTTAAAAAAAAAAAATTTTTACTAGATGTTTAAAGTCAGCACAAAAGTAAACTGATTGTGGTTGATGTTCTAACTTATTTTTCAAATCAAAATGCGCACGACCCATAGCTTTGAAGTAACCTCGTCTTGATGTAGCCTATAAATAGGATTCTTTTAAAAGTCTCGTTTCCTAGTATATATCAGTGGCACGAAATTCAATTGTTTTAAAAAATAACATATATAAAAACATTGCGGGCGTAGGATATGCACAATTAAAATTACATGTTTCATAAAAGTAGATGTAGTTCAAATATCAAATCGATCTTTTACGCATTCCTGGAAATAAGGAATAAATTAAGCGTGGGCGAATTAACACGTAAAACGCAGCCAATGCATAAAATGCTGTTCCCATATGGAAAGCCGCTTTTTAAGAATTTTTTTTGTTATTTTCCATCATTTATCTCCATATTTCCATTTGAGAAATTTTAATTGTATAGCCATTTTTCGAGAAATGTCCTTAGGATATGATGATACGTACAGACAATGCACTCGGTGTAGGATTGGTTTAAAATATGAAATAATCGCTTTAGGCTCTTTTTCCCTTCAAATCTTTACCTACCTAAATACAGGTTCGGAGCCTTTTATGAGAACCGTAGTTTGCGCTAGCTGTTGAGCCACCACCAGACATATGACTGTCTTTTTACCGAAACTCGACATGAGGAAGTGTTTCATCCAATATCAAACTTCCTCAAACCCTTTTATGGGGAAATTTGGCAGAGACCCTGAATAAAACAAGATATTCCTTCTGCTTTGAAACTTGGGGAACTGAATTTACTTTAAACCAAAAAATTACACACAAAACCTCGCACTGACACGAAAAATGTCAAAAGTCGCAAAATGTCACCATATTTCCGCATTATTCTAACTTTATTTGTAGCCAAATAATTTGAAAAATTTCCGAAAAATTATCCCTTCGTAATTTCACTCATAGTGAATAGTTTTTAGTGCGAACAAACCTACGGAGCCCAAGAAAATAGCTCTTCGACCATCATGGCGTCCACAAAACCTTCGCACACAACAGCTGTAAACGACTCAACCTTTTTTACTGAACACTCAATTTGTACTAGCGCAGTGAAAGGTTCTAGTCCAAAACACCTCATGGCACTTTGGATAAAGTTTTATACAAAACCACACACACACTCACCTGTGCCAACAGACGGCAATTCTGGGCAAAGTTCTTCTTGGTCAAGTTATTCACCAAATAACTGATCTCCGTTAGAGTTATATTTTGGGGCTCCTGGTTCATAATTCTCCCATCAATTAGGCACTGTGGGCTTCAAGCAAAGTTGAAGCTCCCACTGGCGCTCTAACAAAAGTAAACCAAAAGAAAACTGTTCGAAAGTTATACGAGAATATCCGACACAGCTTTGGCCCCACATTGGGGCCAGATTTTCTTGCACGTATTCCTTCCAAATACACTTTTTGCACTATAAAACACGGTACTTGCGGATGCTCCAATCTCAGGGTATCAACAGTTAATTGTGAGTCCCCTTTTACCTGAGGTGGAGCGAACAACTCCGCGAAGTAAAGTCAACAAAATTTTCCACTCCGCTTTCACAGTCAAATCACATACACATCCATGCGACGCAATTAAACGTACGATGATGACGATCCCATCTGACATTGAGCCGTTTTTTATATGGATAGGCAAAAGCTCCCTTGAAGTTGGTGGTAGTTGCACTCATGTTTTCGAAATGAATGGGCTGTGGGAGTCAAATTACTTTACTTATTTAGTAAATTTAATAATTTACGTTTAAAACTGAAATAAAAAGTGTTGTTTTTGGAGTGATAAACTGTTGATAGAGATAAACAGTTAAAGCAGCTGTCAGTTGCGAAATTTAGGTAGTAATTTTTATGCATTATTATTTGACATTTCATAATGGGAATATTCACGCCGCAATAACGCTTTCAAATTATTTAAATTTAAAGCAATAATGCTCGAAATAATCTTCAAACATTAATGGCATAAAATAAACTTTTAAATAAAACTAATTTTTTGAGTAAAATTTATCATTTCATATATTTTTCATTTTTAAAGTTCTCATACTCTTAAAAAAACTCCTCATATTACGCAAAAAATAAAAATGAGCGAGACAGACTACCAGAAGAAATCAGAACGGTGACAACTCTAGATGTTTTTACTCCGAAAATTAAAAAGCAGTTTCTGGACTAGCTTCCAAATATCATAACCATAATAAAAAAATGCAAATAAAATCAAAAATTGGAGACTACGTGTTTCTTCCAACTCAATTAATTTTCTTGTTTCTTATATTCAAAATGTAGGCTAGTAACGGTCTAATTTATAAACCATAATGAAAATATTAGAATTTGGTACATTTGTAGCAGCTAAGTCGTTTTTTTTTTGTAAGTTAAAATCTGTGAGGCAGCATATTTACTTTTGCAGCCAACTGAAATGGAGTTGGTCTAATTGCTAGCGGAGTTAAATCGACTGAAAAATAAAATTTGAATAAGAACGATCACAACACAATTTTATTAATGACTTATTGCCTTCTGATTATACTAATTTAATTTTTTATGCTTCGAAAGTAGAACCTAAGTCGCTGAATTAATTACTTTGCAGTTTGTTTTAATGCCTCTATATGGTAGGAATTGATTTCATTTAAACAAAACAAATTTATAAACGTCTTTTATTTTCAACATATACCACTTTTTTCATGCATTTAACAAAACAAATAACTTCATTGTTTAATAACAAAACGTACGAATTGAAAAAGCGCCTGTAGAATTGTTGTGCAGATTCACAAATGCCAAAGCTCTTTATGAAGTAGAAATGTACTTGTTAACATAATTTTTGAAAATGTTTTGCATTTTATCTGATAAAATTTCAAAAGAACTTTGGATTTTTTCTAAATCGTATTTTGGTTTAAAGCCAGGAGGCCAACCTGTTCTGCATGCAAGCAAATCCAAATAATATATCGAGGCTCTTATAAATTCCATACTGCGAATACCGTATTTCTCCTCAATCAACCGCAACAAATCGTTGGCTACATCTAGCAAATAGGAGTTGATGTTGGTGTTAGCATAGAAATCTAATAAATAGTGTTTTTAATATAAAAACAACAAGATATTTTAATGCAAATACCTTTCCATTTAAGCAACATTAGCCAGCACATTTTCTCTTTAAGATTATGTGGTCCTTCCACGTATAAATGAGCGGTTTTATATATATTATAGGCTTCCACCAAGTTTTGTTTTTCAACCACAAAACCCACAAAAATGTGAAACCATCGAGAGTAAAAATCCTGTTTGCAATGAGGACACTTTAAGATAAACTCTTTCTCCTCTATCCTTTCAAGCAACGTTTCCCAAAGCATTAGCTGTATGTTCGGATTGAACAATCTTTTGCAATCGGCGTTTGTACAGCGGTAAATATGATACTTGTTCTAACAAAAATAATCAGTTAAAATATTCATTCAATTTAGGCAAAGAAAAATCGTACAAACTCCTTGTCGTCCCCTTTGCAGTGCTTACAATCGCAGTCAAAGCAATATTGAGCTCTTAAAGCATCTCTTCTCAATTCCTCCGGCTTCTGTTTAAAATGATTACCGTAGCAGTTAAAAATTTCATCTTCTTCATGAATATCTTTCTCGGCTATAATAGTCAAGACACTTTTGTTGAACCTATTTGAAAAGCTTGGTTCACAGGAATGATTGTATAAGCTAGCGCGAGGATAAATCGCACTAAATATCGCTTTGTCCACCAACAAATTAAGTAATCCACGATCAGGAAGATTCGCATATTTCCAAAAGTGCTTACAAGTATCTACTGTCAATCCAGTCATCGAATGGGCGTTGTTTATCATCTGTGCGATATGCCTTAATAAAAGGCTGGAGACAACTATTTCCCAATTTGTGTAGTTGGGATATTTTCTTTCATTTTTAATATTACCAAAAAATGGTGAATACTCTTGTAAGTAAACTGTTAGAAATGACGCCGCAACCGCATATTGTAAATAGTCCTCCACATCCATTTTATCAAAATTAGTTAAAAGTCGTATTACTTCGCAATATTTATTATGGTCTTTATCCGAAAAAGCCATAATTTCATCCCAAATTTTTTCGGGAGCCTGAGTTTCTTTGCTTAGATGTTGAAGCATATCGGGAAAACCCACAAGCAACGTACGAAGAGCCAGATACGATACACCAATTGCCGAGAAAATACCTTTATTGTATCCCTTGCATTCAAAACTATGGATAACAGCATGCTCTTGCCGGCATTTTATAGAACAATAAGAAACGTTTCGACAATCATAACATGGGAAGGGAATAATATCAGTTTCTGCACATCCTTGGCAGATATAATGAATATCAAAAGAGGAAATATAATGGTAAAAAACCGGGACGAAAGCAAATGCTTTCTCGTTCATGATTATTTCGTTCTTCTTTATGGATTCTCCTGCAACTATATATCTTCCTTTTTGTGGTACAACACATCTTTAAAAAAAATTGTTAGTTTAATTTGCAAAGAATGTTTTAGTTCTTACATAGTTTGCTTTTTGTCCTTACATTCTTTGGGCAACTCCGCTTTAACTGTATCCTTCACAGTTTGAAGTTTATTTTTTAACTTAACAATCAATGTAAGCTCTGCAGGAGTTAAATGTTTTATTTTTTTTTTCTCGAACTTGCCGAGGCAGTGATTTATTTTTTCAGTATCGTCCAAATTAATAGCACATTCGGCCTGCCGAAAAATGATTTTGCTTATTTTTGATTGAGGGTAACCCTCAATTAAACAGCATTCACAGTCATCATAGGCCTCCTAAAAAGAGTTAGATGTTATTTAATTTTTACAAAGTATTTTATAATCATAAGTTTAAGATGCAAAGAATTTTAGGTAAAGGGTTAAAACACATTCAAAAACTTTTTTTTTTAAATTTTTCCCGCAAAATTCATACCCTTTCCTTTAAGCATCCTTTATTGTGTTCATGAAAGAAAAGCGGTATATTGCATGAATCTCGCGTTTTTATATTAACCTTTAGCTAGTCACGTTGTAATAATTACACTATTAGTCGCGTGGAGTCCACAGAGACCCTATATTTGATTGGTAAGAATGAAATATAATAAAGACAAATGCTTATATTTATTAGAAACTTAAAGTGCAGCATTTCAACTTAACTGAGGAGGAGCGGTTAAGCAAGGAAGCTACTAGAAGGTACAGTCGCTTATGTCGAGTATTTATCCAATTATGGAGAAAAAAAAGTTGCTTTGGGTGTAATGGGCCCCCCTCGACTAAAGGTTAAAAATTTGCTTAAAAAAACTAAAATACTGACGACCAATTATTTTAATTTCTAAATAAGATTTTATTTTTAATTTCTTACATTTTAATAAGAAGCACTAAATTCAATTTAAAATTAATCCTAGTCTTTAGTAAGTAGGTAGCAGGTAGGATATTTTTTTATTGCGGCAAAAAAAAGTTCCTACGAGGTCATCAAAAAACTCTATCTCCGGAAGGGCTTAAAATTAAATCCGAACGAAATTAAACCATGTTTCTATTACACATCAATAATTATAACTTTTTTCTTATTCTAAACTTGGCTGCTTTCGTCAATCTGGCTTTCAAATTCTAAAACGCCACGCGAATGAAATCAGAACATGGCTAATATGTGTTATAAATTTTTAAATCTTCAAAGTTGAAAATTCGTAAGATTTACTAAAATTTCTCACTTGAAACAAGTTGAAATCGTGCCGGATATAAAAGCATATAAATAATAAAATATAATATACCACTCTTGAATTTATAAATTGTTTATCAAATTAAATTTTTAATATGTGTGTTCAACAATTACAGGGTTCCAGGTAGTACTATAATTTTTGTTCCACAATTTTAGACCTGATATCTTTGAAATTGATAGGATCGAATTTATGTATTTATATAAATAAAAATTTAGGACAAGATATGGGAGGACTGCAACACTGCAAATATAAACAGAATTTTGCGCTATAAGCGATTTTGATTTAACTTAAACTGAAATTATATGTAAATATATTAAAATTTTAAGCCTGATATCTTTGAAATTAATAGGGTCTAAGTTATTTATTTATATAAACAAAAATGCAGGCACAGATATGGTTCGGATGCAACAGTAAACATAAACAAAAATTCTACGACATATGTGATTTCAATTTGATTAACCTTGTTAATCTGAAAATTTGTGAATCACGGATTTAAAATTTTATAACTTTGCTTAGTTTAAATTTTAAAATCAACTTTTTTTAATTAAATCCAAAAGAATTACAGAATTTAGTCTAGTTGTTACGCCACTACATAAAAATTACGTTTCTCGGGTATAAACTAACCCTTAACATGACTATGAATCAAGAGTCCTTAGGGATTTTGTGATTTTTTTATTTAAGGGTGGTTTCTATTATTTTGCTAAATCAAAATGTTCGTTAGTTAATAATCACAAAGTCAAATGGCATAATGTGAGATGCCGGCCAGATGCTTTAGTTAGGACAATTTTGAATCGGTACACCCAAATATCGAAAGAGATTAAAAGAAAAATCTTACTTGGAACATTCCCATCTGCATGAGGACATAGGCCCGATTAGCATGAGATAGAGCAGTCTCCTCAGAGTTTTCGCAAGCCGCAAAGAGAGCTTCAGTGTAGATCTTTAAACATAAAAAGTAATCTTTCCTGTCGCGCAATAGCAAATTTCCTTTTTCTCTGAGATCCTTGGCATTGCGGCAATCGTCGGTTTTCCTTTTCCTTTCGCGAAGACCATTGGAGAAAGTTTTCCTTTAAGATTTTAATTAAGGAGTTGAACTTTCATTCAAATTATTAATTAGATTTACCTTATTGAAAATGTGCTCCCGAGAAGATATTTCATTGTTCTAATCTCACACTGCTCGGAAGATTTACAGGAATTAATAATTTGTCTGTCGATGACCTTTCCCCGGCGATTACTTGTAATAAGGTGCATCAATTTACTGTACCAGGAATTTAATTCCAGTCCGCTCTCATCATTTTGAAATTCGTTCATTTTCGATTACTTTTTCTTGTTGTCTGTTTGTACTTGAAGACAATTAAATCAAACCGAATTTCTTAATGGAAGACAATAAACTTTTCAAACAAAACTGTTGAACAACGTCACGAGCCCACAAACTACCGTTAAGTGACGCTTCCTTTTCCTGTGCTGGGTGCCGGGTTCGAATAATCAGTTGACAGCCGTCAATTTGTTGGTTTTTTTTCGTTTTCTTTCGTTATTCTAACTTCGCGGAATAGCTCTTCAGGGCCGTATTAGTGCTAAAGTTTAGTTTGTACATCGCTTAACGAACGCAGCCGATGAATAGTTGTTAGCTGTCATCTCTCTGATTGACACAGCTGATTTATTTTGTGATTTCTTGAAGGTGTTTTGCTTACTGCAGACGATGGAACTGCAAAGTCTTGAAGAGGAAGCGCGTTTGGCTGCCATCAAGGACGTTAAAAACATGCTACAGCGGCCGGGACAACTAGAAAAGGTTGATCAGTACAGGCATAGGGTCGCCAGAAAAAAGGCCTCTGTGGAAGCCCTGCTAAAAACTGGAATGCAAAACCAGCTAGACGGAGTAAGAGTGGGTCTCAAGCAGTTGGAAACATGTCTAGTTGAGATAAAGGATATTGTCGTAAGGATGAAAGATGTTAACAACGCCCTAAGTAATGTTCCCGAGATATACGACGCTTTAGAGGTGGTGCGGGAGGAAAATACAAAGCACTCTCAATACGCAACAGCCATGGAGAATTTGAAGCACATCTTCAACGTGCAGTCGAGTGTGGCTAAAACGATGCAGCTGATTGAAGAAGATAAGCTTCTACACGCCCACCAGTGCTTGGCAGATCTTGAAAATTCCAGGGATGACCTCCTATACGAGCTCCATAAGCAGCCCAAACAATATGCCACCGATAAGATTGCCCTAAAGCGGCACTTTGAGAAAGTTGAAACTGTGTCCCAGGCCCTAGAGAGGAAGATTAAGCTCATCTTGAGCAGGACCTTGAATACCGTGCGGAAGGAGCCGACGGTGATTGTAACAGCTTTGCGGATCATCGAAAGGGAGGAGAAAAGCGACCAATTTGCCCTGCAACAGCAGAAGATTACTGGATTCCTGCCTCCGGGCCGTCCGAAGCAGTGGAGGCAGATGGCCATGAAGGTGCTCAACGATGCTGTAATGGTGAAAATCGAGGGCTCTAAATTGGAAGAGCGGACGGACAATAAGCTGTGGCTAGTCAGAAATCTTGAAATTACTAGACAATTTATTCTGGAGGATCTGCGTGTGGTTAAGTCACTCTGTGTGCCCTGCTTTCCACCGCATTACAATATTTTTCACGAATATGTTAAAATGTATCACAAGGCTCTTTCAACTTACGTGAGTATTTTTATTTTTAGTCTATCACGTAGGCGTCCTTTCTCTGGAATCGCCACAAATAAGAAATTCCGATCTTGTTTAATTGAAGGCTATTCTTTAAAGCTAAGGCAAAATATTATTCAAGCTATAAGATTAATTTTAAATAAGTAAGCTCATATGTTAACCAAATACTCAGTGTACCCTATGAGTGCAAGAGGAACAAAAAAAAGGAACAGTCTCTGTACTCAAAGCTTGAACTTTCTTTAAAGTTTTTGTTATCAGATCATTGTTAAGCCCTAAAATATCTTTCCTTAATAGTAATAATTCATAATTAAAAGTGATTTGGCAACATATCCCTTACTTAAAATAAGGTTTTTACCCGGCTGCAAAATGCAGAGTTATATAGGAAAGGAAAAAAGGGTTTTTATTTTATTCAACAACAATTCAAATATGTAACGTAATTTTGTTAATTTGGTAATTTTTTGTCTATTATGATCTTCTTAAATCGCTGCGGGCATGAGTTTAATTTTAATTTTCTTTTTCGCGAAGTTCGGGACTCAAATTGTTTCAAATTTGTAATAGTTGAAGACGAAAACTCATAATATGATTTTTTGCTGAAACTCAATATTTGGAAGATACACAGAAATCGATTCAATTCAGTTCGCCAAACCATGAAGTAAATAATTCCAAAAAAATAATATATTTCTTAAATAGTCCTTTCAGTTTTTAAGATTGAAACTTAAATTTTATTTCTTATTAGTTATCAACTTCTTTAAGTACGTAAGAAATAAATTACTATCCGAATTTTAAGGATTTTGTTATAATTAACAGTTGGAGGACATCGCTCAAAGTGGTCTTGAAGGAAACGAATATGTATCTCTACTGTCTTGGGTTATGAACACCTACCCAGGAGGCGAATTAATGGGCCATCCCGACCTACGTGTGGATATTTCTTCGCTTGTTGGGCAACTAATTCGTCCAGAGTTATTGAAGTCACTGGAATCAGAATATCTTAAAAATATGGAGACCAATTATCAGGAATGGATGACAAAAGCTTTAGAGACTGAAAAACAAGATTGGTTGAACGAATCTCCTCCAGACCAAGAGGATCAATACTATCAAACTTCAGCTCCAGTAATTATTTTCCAAATGATTGACCAGCATCTTCAAGTTACGAACACCATCCATTCAGAGTTGACCTTCAATGCATTGGTGTTGAGCATTCAGCAGGTGGAAATTTTCGGGCAAAAATATAGACTAGGAGCGGCTGAAATAAAAGAAAGGCACTTCAAAAACCGAGATCAAATTAAATATTTCACTCACTATATTATTACCATTGTTAACAACTCCCAACAAATGATCGAGTTGGCTCAGCAAATGAAGCAACTCTACTGGCCTAAATCGCGAACAGAGCACTATGAAGACTTTGAACGCATGACCAAAACATTCCAAACTCTTCGTGAAGAGGCAGCGTCTTATTTGCTTGAAGAGGCTTTCCTAGACTTGGAAGGACATTTCAACGACCTATTCACTGTAAAATGGCTATCAAGTACAGTTCCTGTCGAAACGATCTGTGTTACGTTAGAAGATTATTTTCTTGATTACAATCATCTTCGTCCTAACAATTTCGAATTAGTAATTAACGAAGCCCAGAGAATGGTCGCAAGGCGTTATATTAAAGCGATGCTATCTAAAAGAATATCGAAACCTCGAAATGAATGCGAAGCGATTACTAAAAAAATTAATAAAGAAGCTCGTCAGATAAAGTGGTTTTTTGAGAAAATCGCACCGAATTTATCTATGAGCGATTCACCAATAGATATAATACCAACCCTATCGAATTTACTTATTTGTGACATTGAAATGCTCGTTTTGGATCTTCATACTCTTCTTGGAAATTATCCGTCTCTTAGTGAAGATCAGCTTGTTCGCTTGTTTTATATAAGAAACGATATTAAAGCTAATGAGGTCAGAGAAAAAGTACAGGATGCTATGAAATCAAAGAAGTCTCTAGTTAGCACTGCTAAGCAGGACTACATCTTTAAACAAATTGTCTTCAATGAAAAATTGTGGTAGTTAAGAAAAGTAATTATAATATGTTGTTCCAATAAAGTGATAGATTTAATTTATGCAAATTTAAAATATTTTCGCAAATTTAATTTCGATTTTCCGCGTTTATAACGTAAGAAAATATTCAAGCATAGTATCCTTAGGACCAGAGATGTCTTCATATGATTTTTAAATATATATTTAGGGTTAAGCATTCCTTTGGAGTAATGTTTTTTAAGAACCGAGTCGGAATTTTATAAGTTCTTCAGTAGAAACCAAAAAGGCAAGTTTTTACAGTTTCGTTTTTTTGATATATACCCTTTGTTTTGAAAGTCTACTATTTAATTCAGCAATTGCTCTTCTAAAGCTGAATTATGCTGTTAAATGGCTGAATGTTATGTCTAGGATTTTTATAAGTATTTTATTTGCAATTTAGTTACTAAATGCCCAACTCTAGAAATTGAATTTTTCTACAGAGGAATATACATTTATTATATATAGGTAGAATGCAAATATAGAAATAAATGTTAAAATAAACGAAAAATCTCATAAAAAGTACTTATTCAAATAAAAAATCAATCATAGAAATCCTCTGTGAAAAAAATAATTATTCATTTATTATTTTCTTTTCTTTTATCTGCGTAAATCAATTTTGTTCAATTTAACCCATATCTCTGAAACCTTTTTTATGCCTATATATAATATTTTCATAAGGTACCATTTAGACCGTAAATCAATAACGACACACTAATTTTGAAGTCAGTCTTTTAAATTCTGAAAAAAACAACGTTTTAAACTTGGTAATAAGATATGATTTATTTATTTTTATGAAAATGAACTTGCATAAAAATTTAATCAAATAAATTTCTTATTTCTTTTCATATCATTAAAGGTTATTCAGATAGCAATTTCATTTTATGGGTATGATTTAAACTCGCATAATCGGTCTTAAAAAATAACAATGCAATAAAATGATAACAATATATGAACAGTTCTTGCTGACTACAGGGAGAATTTTGATAACGAAATTTGCACTGTTGTTCGTTTTCAGAAATTACATCAAGTTGCTCAAATCGAGCAACAGTTGATCGATGGGCTTTTGAGATCACAGTCCTTAGTAGAGAACGATCAGTGGAGAACGCGTTTAAGATTTGTGGTGCATTTTCCATGTTCCATTGACCTTCTGATTCTAAATAACTCAAGGTAAAATTTAGTGATGGAAGATAAACAGTTGTAAAAGTTGGAATTACCTGTTATACACCTCGACGTCAAAGACATGCTGTTATTTATTATAAATAAAGTTGCTTTAGATAAGATTTATAAGTTCACACTATTTTTGTTGTATTGCATGATGACGCTAAAAGTTAGTGGCGCACGAGCAGAGTGCATGCACGTAAAATGCAGCATAATTCTGTTTTGTGGTAGTGTTGTTACTTCGAGTGAAATAACCAAAAGAAAACTTAATTCCATAAATAGGTAGACTAGAAAGCTTTCTGTTAAGATAGAAGAGAGCAACTACATTCTATCTCCGGCCCGTAGTCACTATTCCTGACTTAATTCAATTATATTTTAAATTATCATTCTTGTAACAATCAGTTGTTGACCGGCTAATTGCAGTTCAAAAACATGATTTTACAAATATGTATTTTAATTAGAAATATACTTTATAGTTTAGTTAAAAGAACACATTTAAATAAGTTTCAATACAAAACAAGATTAAGTTTATTCTAAAATATAAAAAATAGTTCATATTTCATTCCCTTTCGTTGCAATAACAAAGCGTATCTTAGAAACGTTGTATTTTTTTTTTTAAATTAATTTAAAATATGAACATGAAATTAAAAATATTTACTACATTTTCATAATGTCGAAAGTAAAACAACAGACTTAAGGTGCAAAACGAAAATATTTGTAGTATATGTGCGTAATTTTTATTTTAGGTTTTTGAATATAATCTTCGGATAAAAAAATATAATCTCAAAGAATATAATTCTGCTGTAACTACGCTAAAATACTCAAGGACCACACTTGGAATGTAAATGTAAATTGGATGTAAGAAAAGTTACATAATTATCTTTCTGCCTGTCTATAATTTTGAGCAACTTTGTCTCAAAGACCCTAAATGAGTTTAGCATAATTATATTTAATATTAGAGTACATATAAACGCAAAGAAGAGTATTCTCATTTACAATTTAAGGGGTCAGACGATTTTCTTTTCTCAACCTCATCATCGTCATATGGGATATGAAAAGAAATGTTGAAGAATATATCGTTCACTGTTGTAAATAAATTTTCAGAAAAGCACAGTAAAAATCGGTGTGCAGAGGAAATAAAGTAAGGAGAGCTTATTGCTTGATTTTAATTCACACTTGTCCGGTTTTTTTTTTATTGGTAGCTTTTCAAATGTACGCATATTATTAAATATGCATATTTGCAAACATTTTTAAAAATAAAATATATTTACTGAAGCAATTTATTTTTAGATTTTTTTGCACTATGGCCGCTTTCAATTTCAAAAGTTTAGAGGAATGTCTCGAAACACATATACCTGCGAATGATTTATGTGAGGTAAAGCGCATTCTTCTAGGACGTTACGAAGAGTAAGATAATTAAAATTGTTCTTTATATATTTTGTTTTTAAGTTATTTGTATTTACATTTGCAGTGCATACTTATGGATCCCCCATACTGCAAAAGACATAGCTGCTGCTCATCATTTTGAGCTTAAAGCATATACTTTTTCTGCACAGAAGGAGGAGCTCCGAAAGCCACGAAACGTTCGGATTGCTGCGGTTCAGAATTCAATTGTCCTTCCAACCACTGATCCCATCGACAAGCAGAGGGATGCGATATTTAAGAAAATCACCAATATAATAAAGGCAGCAGCGGCTGCAGGCGTCAACGTCTTATGTTTGCAGGAAGCTTGGAGTATGATAGTCAATTATAAAACTTACTTAAAGAAAATTTATGATACATTCTATGCTTTAAATTAGCTATGCCGTTTGCTTTTTGCACTCGCGAAAAATTTCCATGGTGTGAATTCGCTGAAGATGCCCAAACTGGTCCAACAACCAAACTCCTTCAAGACTTAGCTAAACAAAATAACATGGTGATAATATCTCCCATTTTGGAGCGAGACTCTGACCATGGAGAAACTATCTGGAATACCGCGGTGGTTATATCGAACACAGGAAATTTCATGGGAAAACATCGAAAGAATCACATACCTCGAGTGGGGGACTTCAATGAGTCCACGTATTACTACGAAGGGAACACGGGTCATCCCGTCTTTGAAACCCAATTTGGAAAGATTGCAATTAATATTTGCTATGGGAGACATCATCCACAAAATTGGATGATGTTCGGTTTAAATGGGGCTGAAATCGTATTCAATCCCTCAGCTACAGTTGGGGCATTGAGTGAACCTCTTTGGGGCATCGAAGCGAGAAATGCAGCAATTGCTAACAGCTATTTTACAGTGGCTATAAATCGAGTCGGTACTGAAGTCTTTCCAAACGAATTTTATTCAGGAGATGGTAAGCCACCTCATAAAGATTTTGGTCCTTTCTATGGATCAAGTTACATCGCCGCTCCCGATGGATCTAGAACTCCAGTAAGAGATTTTCCATTAAAATTAATATAACAATACCTTACCTTTTTTACATTACCAGGGGCTTTCTCGCACATCAGATGGATTATTGATAGCTGAAATCGATTTAAATATGTGTCGCCAAGTGAAGGACTTTTGGGGCTTCAGAATGACTCAGAGACTGCCACTTTATGCTGAGTCTCTTGCTAAAGTCGCAGGATCAGATTTTAAGCCACAATTAATTAAGGATAATTAAATAAATTTATTAAGTTAAGCTAATTAAATGTCTGCGGTGTATTAACAATTATATCTACTTTTTTTATTCAATTAATTTATATTGAGACTGTTTTTAAAAATGCAGTCTCTACAGCTGACTTTCAATTGAGCTATTTCTCTTGCTAAGCTGAATTCCTATTATGAAATAAAAATTTCACCTTGTGGTTGTACTTGTTGTTCTAGATAATACCTAAATCTTGTCAAAATAGCAGATTTTTTCATATTTTTCTAGAATCAAATATGAACTACTTGCTTTAGCACAGAAAGGCTTTACTTACGTTTCTTTGTAATCCGACTATGTACGACAGTACTAAAATTAGGCTTGTTTTATCATATTCACAAATATTCACAGAAAGGTGTGCGCCCTAAAACTAACAATCCTGGTGCTAAATACGAATGTAGGAACGAAATAATTTGCCATCGTATAGGGCGTATAGGTAAATTTAAAAAATCCAAATTGCCATAATTTGCAATTTGAAAAATAAATAAGTAAATAAAAATATTGTGATGTGCTACAAGCTTTAACGTAGTTTAGATGTAAACTCTTAAGGTAATATATTTGTAAAATTACAAATTTCGTGCAAAAAATAACCCAAAAGTAATATTACAGGTGTCTTCATTTAAAAACACATTATTAACATTTATAATAATTCGTTACATTTCATAGTTGCAACTATTTTTATGTTGAATTAAATATTCTACCTTGGTCGGTCTATATTTTTAAAGTACTCGTACGTTAAAAATCGGTAGGTGCTATTGTAATAGCTTACTTTGATTATACGCTATTAATTGCCAATTTGCGTAATCTGGAAAAAATTCTGGTTTTGAGTATTTGTGGTATATATCATAGAAAGATAAAATCGTAAAGGGGAAAGTGAAAACGTAGGCATAAAATGATAAAATTGACCTCATCTTAAACCCCGTTCGGAACTGACTCACCTTCATAAAAAGTTTTGAATCTTTACATCCCCATCGCTTCGTGAGATCTTGAGTAGTGGACATTTCGTATCCACTTAGCTTATATCCACTTCCTCCCCCGCACTCAAATCCCTTCCACCTAAAGATTATCTTTAGTATCCGGCCTGAAGTTCTAAATTTAGATAAAGCTGTTTATGTAGAGCATACACTCTCCCACGGTATTCGACTATCAGTGACGATGCAATACAATTTCGTGTGTAGTAAGCCCTAAATAAAAATTAAAGCGAAAGATTATTTTTTTTTAGCTTAAATTTCCGCTCATATTCCAAGATAAACAAAAAATAATAACTCTAATTTGAGGAAATTTTTTTTTTCAATACTTTTTCTTCATTCTTTCGCTCATTGTAGTTTTGGGGGTATGTCGTGTAGACACGAATGTGTATGGCCTAGTCGGCTTTAAAATAATCGATTTTTGCCTCTTGTGTACGCAAAATTCATCTCAGTGTTGTCTAAACATTTGCCGCTGGTAGGAATTTCGGTCTATATAGTCTCGACCTTTGCTGTTGTATTTTTCGGTTTATCTAAAAGTAAATCTATTATTTTCATCGTCTAATATCAAATTTTCTTTAATGAAAAGTGAATTCATTGAACAGTTTAAAGAATATTAATCAGAAAGCTCTTGTTATCATTTTTGTATGCGAACTGAAGTAGTGCCGAGAAGCTATTCACCAAATATCCAAAATATTAGAGTTTCAATCCAAGAAAAACAATGTGCGGAATTTTTGCATATTTAAATTATTTAACACCAAAAACACGACGAGAGATTCTTGATTTGCTCGTGAACGGTTTAAAGCGTCTTGAATATCGTGGATACGACTCAACTGGAGTGGCAATTGATTCATATGATGGAAAAGACATGGTTTTGGTGAGACGTTCTGGAAAGGTCAAAATCCTGGAGGATGCCATATCTGAAAAATTTACTAATACCGAAAATGAACAACCTGTTGAAATTCACGTGGGAATAGCTCATACACGTTGGGCGACACACGGTGTACCATCTGAAACTAATTCCCATCCCCAGCGTTCAGACAATAATCACTCGTTTGTTGTTGTCCACAATGGAATTATAACTAATTATAAAGATGTTAAAATTTTCTTAGAGAAGCGCGGATATGACTTTGAATCTGACACAGATACTGAAGTTATTGCGAAATTGATACATCATCTCTATCTTCAGCATCCTCAGTACTCATTCCGGGAACTGGTTGGGCAAGTTATTCAACAATTAGAAGGAGCATTTGCACTTGTATTTAAATCAAAACATTTTTCTGGTGAATGTGTTGCAGCTAGACGTGGCTCACCACTTTTGGTTGGTATTAAAACAAAAACACGCCTAGCGACTGATCACATACCCATTTTATATGGAAAAGAACATCGTCCACATGGTCGTGATGTCGTCTTATTGCCGCGAACTGAAACCACCTCAGAGTTTATGCCTCTTGAGGATAAGGAGGTTGAATATTTTTTCGCATCAGATGCATCAGCGATAATCGAACATACGAACAGGGTAATTTATCTTGAGGACGACGATGTTGCAGCTGTGAAAAATGGTGCTCTTAATATACATAGACTGAAAAGGTGCCTTGATGATCCTCATGCCCGCGAAATCACAACCCTTAAAATGGAAATTCAGCAGATCATGAAGGGCAACTATGACTATTTCATGCAAAAGGAAATTTTTGAACAACCAGAGTCTGTTATTAACACTATGCGAGGTCGAGTCAATTTTGAAAATAAGACCGTCACTCTTGGAGGTATTAAGGAGTACATTCCCGAGATCAAAAGATGCCGCCGTTTAATGTTAATTGGTTGTGGAACATCATATCACAGCGCGGTAGCGACCAGGCAGCTGTTAGAAGAGCTAACCGAGCTACCTGTTATGGTAGAGTTATCCTCAGATTTTCTAGATAGAAACACTCCAATTTTTAGAGATGATGTGGTATTCTTTATATCTCAGTCTGGTGAAACGGCCGACACTCTCATGGCACTTCGATACTGCAAACAGCGAGGAGCGCTTATTGTTGGTATTACGAATACCGTTGGTAGCTCAATTTGTCGCGAATCTCACTGTGGTGTGCATATTAATGCTGGTCCTGAAATTGGTGTTGCATCCACAAAAGCATACACCTCGCAATTCATATCTTTAGTCATGTTCGGATTGGTCATGAGCGAAGATCGAATATCACTTCAGCAAAGGCGGCAAGAGATAATTCAGGGACTGTTTGATTTGGATAAACAGATCCGGAAAGTTCTCACACTAGACGATAAGGTATCGGACCTCGCCAAGGACCTCTACCAGCATAAGTCCCTTTTGATAATGGGCAGAGGATACAACTTCGCAACATGCTTAGAAGGAGCTTTGAAATTAAAAGAACTAACTTACATGCACAGTGAAGGCATAATGGCCGGGGAACTAAAGCACGGACCACTTGCTCTCGTAGACGATTCGATGCCTGTTCTTATGATCGTAGTCCGTGACCCCGTTTACGTGAAGTGCATGAACGCCTTGCAACAGGTCACAGCTCGGGACTGCAGACCAATTCTTCTTTGCGAGGAGGGCGACGAGGAGACAAAATCGTTTGCATCTCGAGTCCTGGAGATTCCAAAAACTGTCGACTGCCTCCAAGGGGTACTCACTGTGATCCCAATGCAACTTCTATCTTTTCACATTGCCGTCCTCCGTGGCTGCGATGTTGACTGCCCCAGAAATTTAGCGAAATCGGTGACTGTTGAGTGATTTCTTTTTTTTTATTGTAATACCATTCCATTTTGTAAAATAATGAATAAATTTATTGAAATATAATCCTTTATCGAGTAACATTTTAATCTTTTGAATGAAAAATTAAAAATTTTGATTAAAAATATTTTCTGAAAATGTACTCGTATGTAACAATGAAATATGTTTAATAAAAATGTTTTCTATATATGTTTGACTGATTTATAAATCTTCGTATATTCACATATTATCTATGAACGTTAGTAGTTATCTTTTATCGATTCTCCAGAAGACTCAATTTTAGATTTCGACATTTTAAAAAATTAGATTTGTTCAAATAAACCCAAAAAATCTGAAACAAATTCTTGATTAAGTTCTAAATGTTTTGTTCAATTTGGTAAATCCACAATTTTGAATGTTAGATTTTTCCAGCTCTCCTCTAAACGTGATTCAAATCAAGTAACCTTCTATGAATGTTCACAAAATGTTCCTGAAATCAGAGGGTAAGGATTCCTTGAAATTTTCAGAAATGTTAAAGGGAAACAGTTTGACTTCGAATAATGTCTACTTTAAAATTAAATTAAATGCAATCTGGAATTAACTATGCCAACTATTTTTAAAATAAATACACTTCTTACAGGAATTATTTCTAAAAAACCTTCGCTAATGTCGTGTGTAGTTGAAATGACTAAATATATTCGAAACTTATTTTAGATTAAAACCAACAGACTTAGACAAATTTAACTAACTAACTTTTAACTTTATATAGACCGATGAAATGAAAACCAAAGACATCTTTATTTTAATCTCATTTTAAAACTGGTGTGCTGATATATGAGGAATAATGTTGTAAGACATTTTTAACGTACATACTTCTAAAGGGGAGGTGTATATTCGTCATGAAGGTGTTTTATTTTTGTAACCTAGAAATCGAAATTGTGGGAGAAAAATTGAACAAAGATTGGTATGAGGGGGTTTTTGAGGTCACTGATTTGTGTGCGGCCTTTTAAAATTTTAATATTTAAAAATGTTAATTCTAAAAAGAAGTAATTTTCAGAATTTTTGAATGAAATAATGAACTTCGGAATCCTAGTTAGCGGGATAAACTGAATGCAGTAAAACTTCTGCCCAAGCCAATGAAATCATAGCCATGGCTTTTATGATTATAGAAAGTTACCATAAACTTGATTATGAGTGTTATTTTGTAATCTTTAGCAGTTTCGAAGAAATGTGAAATTCTGGTCATCCATTATAGTCACAACATTTTTCCCTTATGGTTTAAAACCGCCTGGAACTTCCGTTATCAGAAATTTATAATAAGTAAAAGTTAAAGAATAAAGATGTATCTGAAATAAACCAAATTATAATCTTCAATGATCCCTTGTAATAGGGAGAAATACAAAACAGAATATTTTAATAAGTGTAATATTGAAAAGCTCTGGTTTGCACTTGGAAATATATTTGAGTTTAGCAACAGTTATTGTCTTTTGTATATTTTGTAATAAAGTTCATGTTTTATATTATTTTCAATTTTATTTGTTTAAATTGTGGTGTAATATTGTGCATCTTTTTTGTTTTTTAATGTTTTAACAGTTTCACTATTTTATTATAAAAAATTCAAGATGTTGATAAGTTACTGTAAAAAAAACTCGATCCAATGAATCAAAATAAGTTTTAACTCTCAAACACTGACCAACCACTACATCTTATAATTTTTGTCGATTATCATCAATAAACAATTTTATTTTCTTCGGTTCTTAAATCAAAATAATTAATTCAGATCTTAATTTTGTCTTCTCGTTTAGCAATGCACGTAAATTTACTACTTTTGCGGGTTATTATTTGAATTTATGCATAATACTTAAAAGAACGAAATTCTATACATCATTAACTTCAATTTTTTATATAATAGTTATGGGAGAATTCAATTTAGAAGTGTTGAGAATGTTATGTATGAAAAGACAAGTAATTTAACTGAATAAAAAATATATAGGAGTCTTTAGGGGTGAAAATATAAAGTTCAGAATTGCTAATTTTAACAGCAATTGTTTAGTTTTATTTATTTTTAATGTGCAACTTGGATTTGTTTAAATATTATAAGGCGAGGGTTAAAGCATGCTTTTATAATATTACACGTACGATCAAAAAATATTTATTTGTGAACCTTTTTACTTTATAATTTACGCCATAAGAAGATCTATCTGATAATTTTTACTAAATGAATTAAAAACATTAATTGTAAATATAAACTAGAACCAAAGTCAAGCAAACTGCGCTGAATGTTACGAATTAGCGTTCGTAGAAAAGGTAGTGAGAGTATTTTATAATGTTTTCCGTAACTGTTAAGTTCTTTCTCATAAAAAGTTAAAATTGTAAATGTAGATACCCGAGAAAAATATGCGACAATGTACAAACCACGACCATACAACGGTTTTCGCTTAATAATTTGGTTAAAACAGACTGCTTTTCTTATAAGTTCGGTGGTAGTAATTATCGCTAAGTACAGATAGTAATGAAAACCTAGGTGTCGCGAATAACCGCTCAGTACCTTTTAACAATTCGGCGTAATATTGCCTGTTTTACCACCGATTCAAAATAACATAGAAAAAGAAAGTTGAAAAAAATATATAATAAATAAGAGAATATTTTTGTTAAATGAAAATAATTGTATATTTACAATTTGTAACAAAATTAAACTCCCGCTAGTTATCGGGCAACAATAAACAAATTAATTTAGGGTAGATGGCGATCAGCCTTGGAACAATACGCTAAGTAATGAATTAATGAGAGAGCAACCTTTCCACTTAATAAAAGGGAGGGAAAGTATTTTATGGAGGATTTCAATTTCAGTTTGTTAGTTACTAGAAGTTGTTCCATAGTTGTTTTATATCTAGACTTTTTCCATCGTTTGTAGCTTTTATTGTAACTTTTTCGGGAAGTGGCGTTTCATTGCACCCACGATGCTGGAGCCCAGAGAGGTTCTGTCTCAGCACGTTGAGCGCAGTTTACAAGTTTCTCAAATACAGTTGCTAAATCATCATTTACAATTTCTTCATCGAAAAAGTGACCATAAAGAAAATCAATTCGCTCCGCTGATTTGATCATATCCTGGAATTCTTCATCCTGTAAAAGTATGAAAGAAATATATATTTAGTAAAAAAATTAAATAAATCCTTTCTCACACTCACCGTAAAACCTCTTGAATTAGTTTCATCAAATGTTGATTTTGCTCGAGCTGCTGTTCTTGTTTCCTTAAGTACATCAAAGTTTGGCGGTTTTATATGTATAATAAATGGCTTCAATTGTGCTGTTCGGAGGGCTTTGATTGCTTGATAATGTGGACTCAAAATGCATACACAGCCAGCATTAACAATTGACTTGACACTTTCCCCAGAAGTCCCATAGAGGTGCCCCTTATATTCCCCGTATTCAATAAATTTACCAGCAGCTATATCTGCCTCCATTTTATCGCGAGATACAAAAATGTATTCGCGACCAGGAACTTCACCAGTTCGCATGGGTCTAGTGGTATCTAAAATTGTATTAAACTAGTTTCAATAAATTTAATTAAAAATTAATAGTAGTTACAAGGGACGGGACTACGAAACTTCTCAGGATCACGTGCTGTCAGCCTTCTTTTGAGCTCATTCCGACCAACGCCTGGGGCACCAATAAGAACCATTGGACGATATACACCTGGCCGCGGATAAAGCTTTGCGACTTCCTCATAAGTAGCGATCATCTCACGATCAAAATCATCATTTTCAGCTAGATCATACATGATCTTTTTAGTTTTTGGTCCGCGACATGATGATGTTTTACTATTGCTATTTAAGAGAGGGGAACCAGGTGGGGTCGTGCAAATGGACGCACAAGAACCTTCTAACATGATGAAGAGCACAATTTCGATTCGATGATTGTGTGCATATTTAATTTGTTAGAGCAAACGAATTTTGGTAGCCAATAATGAGGCAAATGAAAGACAGCAGCATTTTTAACAAAGAGGTGTGCATGCAATTTTTTGATATATGAAATGAAAATCAATAAAAGAATGTTAGTAAAAGGTGATGATGGAAAAGCATCCAAATGAGTGTCACATACTTTTAGAATCGGTGTTCGATTCTTTTTGCGTTCGTTCATGAATTATCCTCCGTTCTTGAAGCGCTCTGCTAGGAATTAGTCCAGCTCTGGCAGTTCTTTCAGACTCTTTACGTGCTTGCCACCAGTATGCATCATCCTAAAAAGTAAAATTTGTTGTGAGTAAAATGTTATTAAACAAATGACTAGACTACCTGTGAAACTATATGAAGAATGTCCCCCCTTCGAAATGCAAGTCCAGCTTCTTTACAAGGTATATAAGGATCATTTTCAGGGCTATAATCAAAATGTGCCCTTACTCTCACTTTACTTTCACGCTGACCCGTTTTTCCGTCTGATGGAACAAGTGCGAATGTTATTGTACCTTCAGAGTTTTGCTAGAATATAATAAACGTTAGGAATTATTTGCTGTCCACTCAAATCATTGCTTATTTATTATTCACAAATTTTTAAAATAGCCTGAATTGCATTTATGTAGGAGTTACTTTTAATGATAATTTCGCTGTATTAATCCTATCTAATGTTTTTGAGAAGTTATAGATGACGACAGTTGGTCAGGAGCACTTAGATTTAATAGATCAGACTATTGAAGATGAGATAGGTTTAAGGCCATTAATTAGCCTATTTTAATGAACCCTAAAAGATCTTCAAAAATAGATGAATCTTAAAATATCGTTTAAGAAATCATAAAAGCTTTGGATAGAATTTGCATCAAATAAGAACTAAATTGATATCGAGTGAAAGATTTTTTCAAGGTATGTTTGGCAGGACTGAAATGAATAATGAGCGGTTGATTTCTTTTACAAAATAGGTTAGGGTTAATGCAGTAAATAATAATTGAGTCTACCTTAACTATTTTGCGTTAAAGAAATGCAAAAGGTATGAAACCTGGAATTGTATGTTTAGTAGAGTGTAGTAGTGAAATTACACAATTTTTGTTTATATGTCGATCTTTTCTAATATATGTAATTTCTTTTCAAAGTCTAATTAAACATTTTATATCATAAATTAAAACTTACCAAAATTGCAAGAACATCCCCAGGTGTTTTCCCCTCGACGTTAATTCCATTAACTTCTATGACTTCGTCCCCAACATGGATTAAGCCAGATCGGTCAGCAGCTCCACCATGCATTATCCTAGCTATAACAATTTTCCCTGTTTCTTCATCTGTCTTAATAGTAGCACCCTGGAAATGTTAAAAATTTTGTTTTAAATCTGATCCAGAAAGAAAAGGTGGGTGAACATTTCTTTATAGACACATTTAAATGAACCAAAATTACACATAACATTTACACCATTTACGTATATCATACTAGATCTAATTGATTTAAATGAAACACTAATTTGTCAATTAACAGAAAAGAACATTTAGTTCGCTAGAGCGACTGCTCAGTAAACACTTAGTATAACGTTGGCAGTTTGGCCTTGCTGTACAACGATTGTAACTACTTACTACTATTGGTTCCGCACTTTGTGCTCCTGTCTTTTATAGTCATAGTAGCAGCAAGTAATTCAATGAAATAGATTTCTTTTATAAATTTTGAAAACATAGGAGGTTTACATCATGTTAGATATTCTGTGAAATGAGATGGTGGATATGTGAATTGAGATGAAACGATGCCAAAATCGACTTAGCTTTACCAAGACTTTCAAGTGATGAATTAAACGAACATTTAAAAAAATTTAAAAGTCTTCTAAAAATGATCTATCTAAGCGCACATGGTTTACACGGGACAAAATTCACTTTTGACGCAAAACTTTGAAAGCATTGATTAAGCTAAATATAGAAAAGCAAGAGCAACGGACAATTGCCAGAATTGACAATTTTGACCAGCATAGGTGCATTTTGATGACTTAAAGAAATCAATAAAAAGCTTTAAGATTTAGATACGTTTTACACTTACCAATGGTTCATTACTCTTAACTAGTGTAACAATTTTAATCGTATCTTCGTCTTCGTCCATTTCCATAGGAATATCGGGAAGATGAGGATAGAAGTCTTTCTGTGCAATGGCATCATGAGCACAAAGCAGACTCTAGATAAAACACAATTTAAAAATTAAATTAAACAATTAAATTCCAAATTTCAATAAAAACCTGTAAATGCGGGTTATGAAGTAAATAAAATGCTTCTTTACATAACGGAGATATGTGACAACGTGGTGCTAACTGTTCAAGAACTTCCCACAGCACCTTTAGGAAAACAATAGAAGTTATGTTTCAATTTTAAATTCAATAATTATATTCTACCTGCATTGATGAAGACAACAATGGTGCAAGACGATCATCTTTACAAACTTTAGCTACCTTGCTATGTACATTAACTAATGCGTTTAGTTCCTTTGATTCAAGGAGATTTTTAAGAAAGTCTATTTCTTGTTCAGTTGATAAACTCTCCGCTTCTTGAAGGGATGTAACGAGTTTGGAGAGAGCTAGAAAATACAATATAATATATATAACATTTTACACCAAATAAATAAAATATTGTATACAATAATAATATACAAAAGGTTGCATTCAATAATTTTACTGCTTTTGTGAAAATATTATAGAAGTTATCTTATTTTAGATACTCGTTTCGGTTTAGATTTTTAATGCCTTATTTATTGGAAGATTTAATTCTAATCCTTCTAAGGGAAGGTAGCGCTTTAAAAAGCTCGCTCTCTATAGCGCTGAGAAACAGAATTAATAGGTATGGGTTTTATTTAGTTCTACTTTTTTTCTGTTAAGATAAAGTAAATTAATTTAAAATTAAATATGCATGATTTCAACGGGCAAGCAAAAAATATATTCGATGCAGAAATTATAGCTGTTCATTTTTACACTTCCAGAATAAGCTAGGAAATAATATTCCAACGCATTAATATAGCTGAGGATTGAATTGTCTTGATCTTTATCGCGAAATAGTTGCGTAACGAAAGGGTTTTCTCTCATATAATAGATGTCAATAGAATAATTCTGCGTGAAATGTGTCTTAAAACTTATATACCTCCCTCATTTATAGCAATTTTAGATGCATATAATGTGCGATTCGTGCTCGCATAGCTTTTAAATTTAAATGCGGAAATACTATTCTTCCTAAGAATGAAATTTTATCTCCAAAACAATCGTGATATTTTGCACAGTATGGGTTTCAAACTTAAATCCAATTAACTGCTGACGAGTCTTCCTCCCACCGTAGCATTTATTATCAGCAGCCATTCGCTGCATTTTCTTTATTTATTTACCCAAACATAAAATATTTGTGCCTCTGTATTAGTATGCATACCAATTTTCCTTCTTCGGAAGCGAATTGCTGATTTACCAAATACCCACTAAGAAAATATCAAGTGTCTGAGGAATAATTTATGAAACGAAATCATGCTTTTCATATATGGGTCGGCATAGTCGGCAAAGGGCCAAATTTATTATGTGGTTGTTAACTTTTGCGTGTTCTACTCATCCTTTTATTAATTGATTATTCTGTTAACATAACTTCGTGATGAAAATAGATTAAATATGTGTTAGATTTCTTGAACCCGTAGCTAGTTGGGCTTGGAGCGTTATATACATACCTCAAGAATTCTCGACTTTAATGAAATAATAAAAATAATTAAATGTAATGATCATCATAAAAATAATTGAATCAATAACAAAAATAAGTAAGCAAAATAAATTTTTAAAAAAACTTTAAATAAAAGACTAGGATGTTTAACAATAAATCTTTTCTCAGCATAAATATTGTATGTTTTGGAAAATAAACCTAAAAACATGCAAGTGGAATGTATATTTGCGATACATTTTATCATCCGAATAGAAATAAAATAAAAATATTTATACACTCACCTGGATCCCAATTTGAGTCTGCAGCCATCACTGTAGCGGTCATCATTTATTTAATCTAACTCCTTCAGCACTAAAATCAAATTGAGAGTATTAGCACTATTATCTTAAACTGTTGAAGATTAATTGGTTTTCGCGTAAACAATTATTAACAAAACATACTTAGTGTGTTGAAAGCTCTAAACATATAAAAGCAACCACCAAGGGAGCCCTGCATATATTCTTTGATATATTTATTATTCTTAAAATAGTAAACATGAGTAGGTTGGGAATTTTAAATTGCCCATTGCGTGTAACAAATCTTAAATTAGGCTACTTAATTTCAGTTTTTATTGTAAATTTGGGGTTTCAATAAACGCTTCAGGATGCTTGATAAATCAGTTTTCCTTCTAATATTATGTATTAGACGGAATTAATAAAATCATTATTATTAAAAGATTTATTGTAAGAAAGCAGGCTAAATTATTTAGCCGCCATTCAAATTTATCTTATCATTAAAAAAATCAGTTTATTTTAGGTTTGAAATTGAAGCATTCAGATCATAGAACTGAAATTGGCCTACATTTGAAAAAAGAAGGGACTGAAGTACAGGCATTTAAAGTAAAATATCGGCCAAGTACAAACTCCGTGTATATAAAAGTCATAAACTTCATTGTAATTATTATAAAATCTATGAGCTATACTTATAAAATTGCTCATGCATCACATTTATCGTTGCTTGTGGGCGGAAAAAATAATTAATTACCTACTGCTGTGAGAGTCATGCAAAGAGATGCCATTTAAATGCTTCTATCTATTAAACGTCACCCTCAAGGCTCCATTTAATTTAAATCCGCAAACCTTTCCATGGAAAAATGTAATTACCAAGTCTTAGGTATTTCTTGAAAATATTTTTATTTTCATTTTCAGTGATTTATCATCAAATAATAAAAAATGCTTGTTTTTCGAATTATTAAAAACCTTTTATTTGAATGTGTTTACTAAATACATATACATAAACATGTTTTTCAGGAAACCTTTCTGGTTTTGAATAAGTTAAAAAACACAAAAGACAATATATTTTAGGCCGGTAAATGTACTTAATGTTTTTTGGCTATTCAACGCCAAAATCTCAAATATCATAAAAGTTCGAAATCTTGGAGAGTTTAATTCTTTACCTACGTACTTTACCAGGTTCAAGGATCATTCCAATTCTCTTGCAATTCATTTTCTCTAGTTCAATTAGATTTTTTATTCCTGATTCATGTAAACAAAAGGACACAAAAAAGATTAAAAATTATTTGTTAGGCCTATCAATAGCTTAAGCTGCCAGAGAAGAGATGAAATATTCAATTTCACCATAATAATTTAATAATTAAGTAAATTAAATGCCGTATCAGTGGAAACGCCACAATCTTATATTCTTAAAAATCGATATGAACATTAATATAAAAAACAAAAAAAAAAAAGTATTACGTTTTTAGATAGATATACAAAAGTAAAATATAGTGATAATTACATCTTTCGTTTTTGTCCTCATTCATTTTTTCATCACTACAAGCTGATGAAACTCTGTTTTTATACAAATGTGTTTTAACTTTTGTTATTTAATTAAAAAGCCAACTTATCAGGATCATGTAAGTGGCATGAAATGTTATGTAGCCACTAACATAAATTCCCTCTGGACTGCTTAACATAAAATGTATAGCCCGATGTGGTTAACTCATGACAAAAACAAATGTTTATATTGGCACAGTTCACCAGCCAAGAAATGTGCCAAGAGGCCACTACTTAAATAAATCTTTAGAAAATAAATGTCCTGTCGACTAAATTTTTAAAGTAGGGCAAATGTGCAACACAGGTAAAATTTATTCGGAATTGTATGCTGCAGAAGTTTTGTTAACTCAAATAAGTGATTACTAACGGCGCTTTGTGTTATATGCAAGATGCAAGGTTCAATAAATTCTTTAACTTTTTAATGTTAACAGTTTTGAATCTTAAGCAAATTTAAAAAGTTATATCTAAATACAAATCTAAAAATCCATATAATACTAGTACGAGTATATTAAATATTCAAACAATATAAGTGTAGTCTATATAACTATTTTACTTTAATTTATAATTAATTTAGGGTAATTCTCTGTATGGAATGAGAGAGAGAATTTCAATGAAAGCAACTAACGTTCTGTTAAAAAATATTCTTAAAAGGTCAATTTAGCTAGAATATAAAAAAAAACATGTACAGCAATAATAATAGTTTTATTTGTACAAGTTTAAAAAAATTCATATGGTTTTTAACCCTTAGAGCGCAAACCGTCGATGGATCGACTCTCTGTTAATGCGTATAAAGTGCGGTGCGTCGGAATAGTAAAAAATATGTTTCATTTGAGTGGTTTGATATGTCCCTTACACATAACAGAAAGAATTACGAAAATCCATCTACATTTGAGAAAAATAATTAAGATTCTGTGCACACTTAATTAATAAGGTACTTTTTTCAGAAATCCTTTAGCAATTTATGCAAAATATGTGAAAATAAGCTCAGCACATCCTTTAGCAATTTATGCAAAATATGTGAAAATAAGCTCAGCACATTGCATATGAAGTAATGTACTGAGTTCGAGAATCATCTCAAAATAATATTGCTTAAAAAACACAAGCCTAACTTACAAAATTATCAGTTGTACTGATGTTCTTCTAATATGACTAGAGAGGAATTCCCGAATTTTACGATGCAACATCGTTAAAAGAACAAACCATTAGATACATATTTTTGCTTTTAAAAAAGGGGCCCGTTATTCGAAACCCCTCTGGCAAACTTAGCCCAAATATTGGCATAGAGGATATTTCAGCCAAGTTTGATCAAAATTGATTACGAAATATACGTTCTGTATGGCAACAAACCATAAGGCGCATATAGTGATATCGCTTCCCTAAACCCAGACATACATACGATCGCTAGCATGAATTTTGATTTTATTAATTTCTTGGAATTATTTTATCAGGTACGCTGAAATATTTCATATAAAATCTACCTAAAAAGGAATATATTAAAAATTACTACGATCCTTCACTCAAAATGTGTGCGTGAAATGATCTATATCTATCTATCTATCTATATATTTCTGATTATTTAGAATTGAACACATAAACATGTGTGTCTAAAATTCAGCAATTTAATAACAAACAGTTTACAATACTTTATCACTTTTAGAACAAGTTGACGAAAAATCTCAATTTTATTGAAACACTTATTTTTGAAGAGTTATTGTGTAAAAATTTTGCATGAAGATAAAGGGTGCTTTTGACATGTCTAAAAAAAAGATACACAAATATAGTTTTTTTTATCATACAAACGATTTATTTAAAAATAGCCAAAGTGGGAAATTGCATATTCAGCTAAAGTAGACACTTTTCGCCCTTCATATTTTACCCTTTTTTGGTTCTTCCAGATGGTTGGGGTTGGGACGGTTGGCCCGCATCAGTGCACCTTTTAAAGCCGAACAGTTCAACTTTCGATTATCAAATTTGATCGGAAAATATTTCGGTGGCAACTATACAAGTTCTCCTTTTCAATTGGAATATTGTGGGAAAGCGAAACAAAACACTGATATAGCGATAATGAGGTGGTGCAGGATGGAATGCTCGGGCAGACACCGTACGAAAACTTATTTTTAGTCACTGAGAACCTTAGACTGGCCATGTGTATTGTCACTGGCTGGCGAGGGCTGTGAATTTTGTGTATATGCCGTGTAATAACTTTGGCTGGCGCTGGGTGACGACGATGCGACCAAACGAGCGTGTGTTCGTTTTCGTATCGTAACTGCGTGGAAGAAGGAGAGCCTTGAACTAGTTTTCCTCTCTTTGACCACCGGGCTCAGCTCCAGGTTGCGAAAATCGCCTAAGGAAAGCCATTTAGAGGCATTATCTATCTAAGGAACCCCCGACTGTGGTAATCTTTAGCTTTCTAGTCCCAACGGTAGCACTGCTCCCTTGGTGGTTCCTCCCTGCTAAATCTGGCTCAAGTAGAGACACCACTGTCAACTATCGGAAAATCAATTCCATTGCACTTTGCTAAACAACTTTTGCACACACTATTTCCAATTTGGAGCACCTTGGAGGCATCTATACCTATTTCTTATTAGCACATTTTCTACTATTAGCAATTACACCATTTGAGTCGGCGGAAGTGGATTTAAATTAAGAATTTCTGGCTGGGCACTATACCGTCAAACTGTCACCTAAAGCGACCACCTATCACGGACTATTGAGTTGAACAACTGATTCAATTTTCGCCACAAATCTCCCTCCTGCATCAATTCGCCGCGGTGTGGTGCTTCCTCGGTTTTCTTGCTTACAAAAGCACCCCTTTATATGTCGGATCGGAAAATAAGAGAAATTTCTCTTATATTTCAGCCTTGTGTCAAGGGAATTCACACAGGGTGCAAATAGAGACAAGAGGTTTACCTTCCAAACACTTTTTATTTTAGCAATCCTTTTTCCTTTATTCAAAATGTTTCAAAGCTGTTTTTTCAAGTGTTTTCAAAAATTGTCGACACCTATGCTTAAAAAATATTCTTGTTCAAACCACTTATTTGGATGCTTCATTCAAGAATTATTACAAAATTCTAAAAAAATATGAACTTTTATTATTTAAACTGCAAATCTGGTTTACACAAAAACACACACAAGAATATTAACTATTATGAATTTGACCATAAAATGTATTCTTCTGATATTTGACTGTTTTAAGTATATTAAAGCAAGATTATTTATTTAAACTAGTATAGTCTTGCAGAATTCAATTCTACAATCCTTTTGTATTTTAAACGATAAACCATTGATCAGATGCAACCCGAACAATCAGTTTTCTTAACGTACGTGCTGCATAAAACGTATCAATACCCTAACCGCTGATCGACACCAGTTTGCGAAAAGGTATTATTCCCGCAAAATGTTCTTGATTTTAGACTGTCTTCAATTGTTAGAAAGTATGAATAACGACTCATATTGTATTTAAAACATCAAGCTCTTAAATAGAGCTAACCGTACTCAAAATTGTTAATATATACAATACAATAATCTTGAATAAAAAAGAAAAAGACCTTATTTATTATTATTTTATATTCAAGAAAATCCAAAGCTTCCATTGATATTAAATTTTTAATTAAACATTATTTTAATCCTTACCAAAGCTATCTAACCTTTTAGAAATAAACCGTAAAAATTGGTAAGCTTCTACAAATTTTTGTGTGAAGGTCAAAAGTACTCCCTTAATGTTTGCCAGACGCATGCCGCAACACAACCGATCAACAAGGTTCAAAGACTTTGAAGAATTGAAATACCCACTGAACAAGCAAATACAATATTTACCTTTTTCATCGATTTCTGTGAGTCTTCTGATTTACACTTTCCTTTTTTCCCGGTTACACAATTTTGGGCAAGTCCCAAAAAAATATT
Organism: Philonicus albiceps; assembly: GCA_963969385.1. Lineage (NCBI taxonomy): Eukaryota > Metazoa > Arthropoda > Insecta > Diptera > Asilidae > Philonicus > Philonicus albiceps. Next base: position 36,307,150 of record OZ017773.1, read on the forward strand.
TGCTCCATCTTCACATTTAGCTTAAAAGGGTGATAGAGGTGCCACTAAGTTCAGGTTTCTCTAATTATTTCAACAGAAAATACGTGTTACTGATTCCTTCTGTAAAATATTGAGAAAAACTACTTATTCTATTTAAAATGAATTTGTTTTTGTGCAGTGCAAGTTGTTTTCTTATATTTATAATTTTAATAACTGACTCAGTTTCTGATCAAGTGGACGAAAAAGTTCCAGAGTCCGAAATGCGAAGAAAGGAGCTTTTTTCGGCATCGGAACAAGGACACGAAAACGAAGGCAGGCGTGTATCACGTGTTGCTGGATTCGGCCCCGGAGGTTTCGGCGGAGGTGGTTTTGGCGGTGGTGGTTTCGGTGGAGGTGGTTTCGGTGGAGGTGGATTTGGTTTCGGTGGTGGTGGAATAAAATATAAAGAGCAATTTCAAGTTCGATATAAAAAAAAATTTGGCGGGTTTGGGGCTGGTGGCTTTGGCGGTTTAGGCGGTGTCGGAGGATTTTACGGTTGATCTACGCAGTTCAAGTCTACGTGGACGTAAAAGAAATACGATGCAATGTGAAAGTTCTAAATGAATCTAGAAGATATTTGTTTTAAGTCTAATTATTATATAAAATTGCGAGTTTTCACTCAAGTGTATGTATACGTAAAAGATAATTGAATAAATGAATTAAACAAAAAAAATGTCATTTCAATATTAATGTAAAATTTTTGAAAGTACAAATCTACCACTTACGCGCAAAGTAAAGAGATATTCATTACAGCTACTCCTACATGCTTGTATTTTGTCTAACATTAAGTGAGAATTAAAGCTTTTGCCTCTAAAAGAAATTTCCGAAATTAAACATTTTAAACTATAGGAAAAAGAACATGAAGATCTTATTATTATTCATATCCGGTCGGGGGATACCCGCCAATATTTATACTACTTTTAAGTATCCGGTTTACCCAAATTTCCCAAGCAACATCGCAAAATTACATAATGTCATTGATAACTACCACTTATTTTAAAAATCGATTAGAATTAAAAAGCCTTAATATAAACACGCGTGAAAATTAATTGTAATATGCGAAAGCCTTCACAAAAACAGAAATTGCGATCGTTTCACCGATTACATTGTACACAAAGATCATTCTCACATATGCTCGATTAATGAAGGCTTGACAAGTTCTATTGATAACTGTGGGGATTTTTCTTGGCAATAGTGGTTGATGTTCTATAGTTCAATGATACCTATAATTATGTTATTAAAATTAATACTATATCATTAGAAATAATTGCTATGCTTGCTCATGCGGATAAGCAATGTTTAATGACAATTGCATTTTTATATATAGAATAAAAAAAAATAGATTTACGAGTATATGTCGTGCATAAGAGGATACCACCTAAATTTGCATGAGTGCAAATCACCTAAGAATAAAATAGGTTTTATCAGCAAATTATCACAAATTTATGCAATAATATATACATTTAAAAAAATAATAATTTTATAGTGGGTACCGCCGGTGCTTTCTTCTTTATTTATATTTTGTTTGGTACCTCTTCACTAGCCAATTGTAACTATTAGAACTGATCCTGAAGCACTATCCAGAATAAAAAAATTCAACTTAATTTTGCTATGTTTGTTTAGATACGTTTTTCACCGTTAAAAACAACGCGAATTAATCACGTCATGCTAAATTGCTAAAAAAATAAGTGTTAATTAAAAGAAGATTGAGTTACCTCAGATATTAGTTCCCATGGAGATCCGCTTAAGTTTATTTGCTTTTCACTAGATGGTTTCGCTGAGTAATTGAAAAACTTAGGTAAAAAGAAAAAACACAAATACAATATGAACGACCGTGATCTTCAGTGAGGTAATAACAATTGATAATTGATCTGATGGTAAAAACAACCACCATATTAAGTAAGGGTAAAAACCAAATGTGATGAGCAATAAAGAGATTAATGATATTTGAGCTGAGACACACCTTTCCAAGCGCAAGATATAAAAGCACCATTTCCACTCTGCCACTAAAGCAGAAGTTCAGAATTTGGAATTTGCAACAATCGTTCACTTCTTAAGGCCGAGAACATAACAAATATTTAAAATGGCTAACTTTCGGTTATGGATTTTACTGGGAATTATTGTCACGCTTGTTCAAGCTTATCCATCGAGTGATCCTGAGCCACCTACGCCTGCTGCAGAGGTTAATAACGCAAAGGATCTCTTGGAGGTAGCGGAGCAACAAGGTCATGAAAATGAGGCCGAAAGAAAAGCTCGTAGTGGGTATGGTGGTGGACTGGGTGGCGGCTACGGGGGAGGATTCGGAGGAGGGTATGGTGGAGGATATGGAGGTGGCTTTGGGGGAGGATATGGAGGTGGGTATGGCGGTGGGTACGGAGGTGGCTATGGAGGTGGATACGGCGGAGGACATGGAAAAGGAGGCTATGGTGGTCATCGGGGAGGATTCGGTCACGGCCACGGTCACGGTCATGGTCACAGGGGTCATGGTTATTATGGTGGTTATGGACATAAAAAATGCTGCTATGGCAAAAAGTGATTTGTTTCTAAACTGTGTTAAATTTTGCAATAAAATGAAACTAATTTTATAATAGTTGTTGCTATTTGGAAATTTAAGGGGTCTTTCATCAAAAATACGAATTAATGTGATTAGTGGAAATAGTGTGCATGTAAAGTCAACGTTTTTAAAACCATGTTTTGCGAATATTTTTTAGTAGCTCAAATATGAACTTTTTAATATTTTAAAGATTTTGTTAATTTAAGAGATAGTCAGTGACATACCAAAATAGTGCGTTAAAGTTTTAGACTGATTAACTGGAAATCATTAAACATTTGTCTTGTTTGATCTTACAATGGAGAGCCATATAAGTAAACATAGAATAAAAGAAATATTTAAATTTGTTAAAACTTTCGATAACAAAAGATAATTTTACATCATCTTTATAAATTGTCAAATAAAAAATAATTCTGTACCCGAACCTGAAACGAATTCTGTTAACGTTTGGCACGATTTTCGTAGACAAAAACGATTTTTTTAAATTATTCACCGCCGTGTATACGGAAATTGAATAGCTCTATAAACAATATTAAAACAATTCGCCAGCTTAGAGTGTAAATCTGCTAAATTCAGTTGTTGTTTTTTATATAATAAGTACATAGGTATTTTTTCGAAAGGAAAACGGAGGGCACATCGTCTAGGAAAACAGATTCAGCCCACTCTTTCCCATAACGTGCAATGCGTAAAACAGCTAACTCCATGAATTTTAAACATTGCTCCAGAGTTTTACGCTAAGCGCTATATGGTTATATATTTCTCAAACTGAGATCCTTGATGAATTGAAAATAATGCAAAAAAAAAAAAAGTGGAAAAACAGTGGAGCTTTGCCGTTAAGTAACGTTAAAAATTTCCAGTAATATATAAAGAAAATCACTGCAAGCAATTTGAGGATCTGTAATATTTAAAAAGGACCTAAAAACCTTACCTTTAAATGTTATTATTGCTATTAAAACAAAGGAAAATATAGAAAACAACTTTTTTTTCTTAGATATGCCTAGCTGAGTTTAAAAGGAAAACTAAAAGAATTTAGTTCGTGTTTAGTTTATTTGTTTTAATGATAATAATCAATTTTTGACAAATGTATTTAAGATGGCATAAAATGTAATTGAACTTACTTACAAATGTAATTGAACTTTCACGCTTCCAAGTGTTGCGCGGAGGAGTGTACCTCCAAAAAACAAAAACGATTTTTACATTACTCGCATTTTTACTGGCTGTACTTGGCCGTTTTTTACTAAGTTATAATTAAAATAAATTCGTTTTGCACCAAACACCATTGCTTTTACTTTGACCGTTCTAACATTAAATACTCTAAAAAAAATAAAATTATGAATTTTTCAACCTTACCACTCAATACTCAAATGTGTCCGCTGTCGGTTTAATTGAATATCCGGCCAGTAAAATTTGAAAAGCAGAAAAATGCAGTTTATGAGAAGCCATCCTAACTTCCACAGGCCCAAGACGATAGAAATAAAAATAATATCACAGCAGTCAAGCTGTCCAGAGTAGCAAATTAAGTTACTATTAAATGTGCTTGTACTCCTTCTTCACATTGAACAGTTCTTACAAAACATTTTATTAAGCTGAGACTCTCCCCAGCAATGAAAGTCAGAACAATTGTGTAAAATGTGGTAAAACAGTAATGCGATCACCCCTGCCGAGACCACGGAAAGCTGGACAGGGATAGTAAAATTATGGAATTACACATACACTCAGGTGGAAAAGTACTGCGTTGGCCGCGTTTACAGCAAACTTGATTGACAAACAGAGAGGCAGCCTCATAACCTCTAGTTTATCGCTGAGACTTGAGTTGAGTGATTGAAACGCAACAGAGAAGTGGGTTGATGTAGATTTTTCGTTAGTTGCACATCTTCCTAATGTTTAAATCGAAACTTTTCCAATCAATTAAAGGTACTAAGTGCGTAGAAAATAAATTACTGAAATAGGCGGCTCTCCATCCGCTGTAGTTCCCATTCAAAATTATTATGTGAATTCAAGAATGGAAATCTTCGCTGATTGAATCCTTATCAGAATTTCTTTAAATAACCTCCTGGGTGGCGATAAGGTTTGATAATTTTATATAAATCTCGTGTTACATGGGAAAGTCATGAAATTTATGGCAAATCAGAAGTGTGTCAAGTTTGATTGCCGTTTAATTGAGACTGCGGCTGCAGGAAAAAATTGTCGAGCACTATTTTATTTGGTCGATCATAGAAAGTGCCTTTGATTTGGAAGCACAAAAAAAGAGTAGCTTCGCCTATTCTAAATTTAATGCGAATTTAATTCTTATCAGTCAAAAAATTGTTGAATAAATACGGGGTGCATTGGACGTAGTTAAAGTGCGCATCCAACATTCAAAATAACAACAGAAACAAACATAATAAAAGTAGTAAACACGAAATTTTATTCAGCTAAGCTGGGGGCATAAATAGGCTGAATGGTAGTATCTAGGTTCTAATAAGGGTGCTGTTCATGGGGTTTTTATTCTGAATAGCCCTGATTTAAATATTGCTTGTCCGTAGGATATTTATATCTGAGCCATAATAACAGGGCCTTACCAATAAATAGCAATGAGTCGATTTTAAGAACAGATACATTTCAAATAATTTTACTAATAGTTCAGGCTTAAAAATTATATACAATTAAAACGTTATGCCTAGTTGTTAATTTGAAAAAGGTTAATTCGCGTATTTTTTCCCATTTTAATACATAAGTACTAACTAGATTTTTTTCCTAACATAATTTAAATAAGAACTACAAAATTTACATTAGAGTGGTAAGATATGCACTATTATCATGCTAAGTAACTTAATTGACATTTACTTGATAGTACTGTATAAAAGATGTAAATCCAGACGATTGATCTTTTTGAAAGTTACAATTTGGCAATATTATTAATAATAATTTGAATAAAACACAAATTAACAGTTACTAGGATAATTTTATTGCCATGCGGAATTTATATAAATAATGTATAAAAATATATATAATATATATATGTATTAAATGTAAAAATTGTGCAATCATGTCATCATATGAAAATCATATATTACATAAATTTTAATATGATCGTACTTTGAACTGAACATTTTTATTTAATTTTTATTGAATATGAGACAAGTATTTTAATTGCAATCTATAATCGAGTTTTTTTTTTATCTTTGACGCTCAACATGTCAGATCAACAGCATCGTTCGAAAAACACTTGAATTTTTAAAATTGTTATAAACTTCACAGGTGTTACTTTGTTGAGGAAATATGGATTCGAACATAAACCTATAGAGAATTTCGAATTAAAGAGAGCCTTACTTGTAACAAAATTATCAAGGTATGAATCAGAGAAGCAAAAATATCCCCATCTCAGTGATAACCAGCTGGAAGAGTTTATTAGAAATCGGGGTACGGACTACGATGCCCTCCTACATTCCCATAATATGCAAAAGGAATTTGAAAAAAAGATAGCGAAAAGTTTCAAAAAGGTTGGCGTAGAAATAAGGATTACGAACAGGTATATTAATCTTTTTGTTTTTAATATTTATTGCAATGAATGTTTTAGAGTTGAATTTAGAACGTCCCCGAGTAAGGACATTCTTAGGTGGGCTAATTTACTAGTTCCAGTTGGCGGAGATGGGACATTTTTGCTGACTGCGGGTAGGGCAAGTCCATTAGTTGCTTCTAATCAGCATAGAATACCAATTGTGGGATTCAATTCAGATCCAGCGCGGTCCGAAGGACGTTTAATGTTGCCTAAGGAATATTCAGAAAATCCTGATGATGCCGTTCAAAGAATTGTTTCTGTATGATTTAATTGATGTAAAAGAAAAGGGTTTTTATAATAATTGTTTAGGGTAATTTTCGGTGGATGCATCGCACGAGAATAAGGACAAGCTTGCTGACTAACAACGGTAAAACGCCAGAATCAATAGACCTTCATGGGCATACAATTTCTCGCATGGAGCAAGAACAAACTGCTCCGGAAATGTTAAACGACAAATATACTAAGAAATACAAGGCAGTGATGAAAAGAGTACTACCGTACTTAGCCCTTAATGAAGTAGGTTCCCATTGTGAAGCGTGTTTGTGCATAATGTATTTATGTTTTCCAAGGTTTTTATAGGAGAGACCCTATCTGCTCGAGTGTCCCTTCTACAACTGATGGTGGATGATCTTGATACAGTTAACAAAACGAAGTGTTCAGGCTTATGTGTTAGCACTGGAACTGGTTCAACATCGTGGCATCACAGGTAGACTATGCTGCCTATTTAAAAATTATAGTTATAATGTTATTAAATGTGTAGTATAAATCGATTATCTACTCAACATGTCGAGGATCTCTTAAAGATTTTGAGGGAAAAACAACAAAATTTAGCTGATGCCAATGCGGATCTAGTAGCAGAACAATATAATCAGAATTTACTATTTCCACCAGGTATGATAATAATAAATAAATAAGCAAAAGCCAAATTCAAACAATTTTTCAGATGATTCTCGTTTGTGCTATTCGATAAGAGAACAAATCTGTGTAGGAGTTTGGCCCATTCCAAAAGGATTTCCTTCAAGGAATTTTGTAAAAAATCTTTATGTCAAGTCCAAATGCATTGACGCGAGTAAGTAAAATATTCAATATGTTTAAATTTAATTTAATTCTCGCTAAAAAATTAGTTTACCCGTGATTTAAAAGTGGAAACGATTATTCAAAAAGCATCTCCACCTTCCGAAGGTCCACGCTGCACATCATCAAATTTGGTCTCCGGCTTAAAATTGAAATTAGTATTTCGAAAATGTTCCTCGATTTCCCAAATTGTAAAATCCGCACTGTTTTTTGGCACGTAGTTAAGACGATCATAAAATATAATAGTTTCTATCAAAAGTAACATGTGCACTGAGATAGTGAATGTGCCCGTAAAAAATAAATTGCAAGCCACTGAGGGATGTCCTGATAATTTGAAGAGATCATAAGTCAATTCTAAAATATTGTTGAAATGAGCAGTCACTGTATATACATTCCAAATTATACTAGGAAGTAAATAGTTTCGAAATTTAGGCCTCTATAAAGTAAAAATATAAATTATAGGCTTTTGAAATGGAATTACATACTTACAGGAACAATGACTGTCATTACGGTGCAAACGCTAAACACAAAATTCAGAGACCCCGAAAAAATATTGAATTTAGATGTAAATGTAGGCACTGTTAATTCGATTCCAATTTGGCTAGCATAATGACTTCCTGCATTACAAATTAAAAACCAGTAATAGGAACAAATTTTTCTATTGAATTGCTATACCGGCTAAAGAATATTCGAAGCTCAAATCGTCGTAGACCAAAGAAGTATAGGTAATTAATAAATTGTATAAACAAAAAGTCGCCACTTGTATTCTAAGATCATTAATCTTTGTGTCCTGAAATAAAGTAGTATTAAAGAGGATTGTAATGCTGTCCTGACCTAAATTAGTTAAACGCTTACATATGCTTTTGAAGTCTCAAGAAAATCCTGAAGCATTTTTAGTTTCGGCGACTGGTTTTTATAAAATATCAGGTCACACCTTTTAAACTATTCCTAGAAAGCCGTATCACTTAAATAAGGAGAATTATAAATTAATATTTTCAAATAATTACTGAAACTTGTCATTATTTAAATATAGCAAAATGTCACACACTACGATATCTAATTCAAGGTTGATTATTTTTTTTAAATTTATTAATTGATTTGATTTGATTTTTCTGGTTAGAAGAGGAAGAAGAGAAGGAGAAGGATTTAATATACTAGGAGTTAGCGAAGAACTATATGATTTTAGGGATATTTTTTGGCATATACGCTCTTCAAAAAACCACGAGTTTGGCTGTAGACCTCGTTTACATTTGAGAACTATAGCGTGTAAACGGCTTAACAAATATCTCATATCTATAGATTGAATGACAAAAGCGACATAATTATCTAATTTGAAAATCAGATAATGCTCTTATTTAGATGAATTACAAAAAAGAAAATCTATATTATAAATAAATAATTTTTCCATAACTTTTGTAGGTCTAGTAATAGATGGCAGTATCGCTTATCCGTTTAATGATGGAGCGAAGGTTTTGCTGGAGGTATACCCCGAGGATGCCTTAGTTACGATTGCACTGGATTAATTATAGGCTTCCTTATGCGTCGAAATGAACACATTTTGTGGAAAATCTTTTTTAAAACATGAACATGAAATTGTTTTCCTTCCGACGATACCGCTGAATATTTAGCTTTATATTTTAGAAATTCTAGCCTAACTTAAGTGTAAAGTACTTTTATATAAAATGTGGAAATAGCTTTATTTATTAATAAAACAATTTTTACACCTCTACTTCATTTTGAATATTTTATATTGCTCCGGTATATCTTTTTATAATGTTTTCTGTTTTTCTTGAGTTGATTTAAATTTTTTTAAAGGGAGAGTTTTCGGCGGTTCTATCCCTTTAAAACGGTCATCTTTTAGTAAAACATGTTCTTCCTTTTCCCTTTCTCGTTCTCTTTGCTTACGAGCACGTTGTCTTTCCTTGAACTTCTCTTTTTGATCTTGTTTAAATCTTTAATAATTTTCTTAAATATTATTTTATTCAAAATATTCTCAATAAATTGACCTACTTTTCTTCCATTTCATCTGGATCCAGGCCTTGCAAAATCCACTTCTTTCGTCGGTAATTGCGGGTACGTTCGTCGAAATCTTTGTCATCTAACAATAACTCAGATTCTCTGCGGGCTACATTAACTTGCAAAAATATACGTTCGACCATGCGCTCTATGAAAAAAATAAAGTTCAATATAATTCGATCAGTTAATATAGTACATATAATTACGATCAATGAGATGCTCTGTAAGTTTAGTATTTATAGCTGTCTCGATTTCTGCCAGAAACTCTAGATCTCGTGGGAAACGGAATATTGAGATGGCTAGTCCTTTCCGCCCCGCTCGAGCTGTTCTTCCAACTCTAAGTATATATTTTAAACACGAATATTGTGAAAATATGAGAAATTTACCTGTGAATATATTCCTTGGGGCTTCTTGGTAATCTGTGGTTAATAACAAGCTGTACACTGGGAATATCCAATCCTCTTGCAGCAACATCGGTGGCAATAAGAATCTTGATATGCTTCGACTTGAATTTATTTAAAGCCATAACTCTCTCCTTATTCCTCATAAATCCATGCAGGCACACATTTTCAAATTCAATAGAATTAAGAGTCAAAGAGAGAAGTTGGCAATATCTAGAATATTAATATGTGAATTATGAATATTAATAATTTAAATATACTTCCTACTTTTTTGTATTTGTGAAAATCATTATGTTTGCATTTTCATTTTCCTCTCGATATTTTCGAACAGCCTCAATTAAAACCATATCTCGGTCGTAGTCCGCACAGAGAATATACCTTTGATCTAGAGTTTCCACGGTCGCTACTTCAGCTTCCTCGCACCATTCAAATACCTTTGGAAAAGTGCATTAATATAATTTTTCTTAAATTTTATGATAACCTACATTATCCGATATTGGAAAGACGCTCGTATTTTTCAAATCTTCTTTCATTGTCGCAGAAAAGAGTAAAGTTTGTCGCTCTTTAGGAAGACAGCTTTGGATTACTGCAAGGTCTTCATGGAAATCTCCATTTAGCATTCTTGAAACAAAGATTTTTATTTTAGACTATAGTTTATAAAACTGGTGTGTGAAGAATGTACACAAAGATATGTAGTAAATCAAAAATTCGGTTAAAACTGAAGATTTTGAGAATGGATCAACGAACCACTAAGCTTGCTAATTGTGGAAAATGGTGCAGTTTCTAATATTGACCACGTTTATACCTATATCCCCTAACAACAACGTTAACAACTAACATTTTTTTAAATATATTTTGTTACATATTAATTGGGATCTCCATATAAGGCATTTAACATATATTAACACTTTAATGCACAATTTTACAATTGCGGGCTCTAACAATTAAACTCGATTTTTCTTAAGCAGTGTATATGAAGTAGAACACAATGTTAGTGTTAACAAATTCTTACCTATCCGCTTCATCGACAACAAGGAATTTTAGAGTGTCGAACGAAAATGTATCGCATCCTGTGAGATGACTAGCCAAACGTCCAGGCAGGGCTATAACAATGTGAGGCCTCTTTTGTAAATTCTGACTCTCGATCATTTGGTCTGTTCCTCCAGCAACAACACACACCCGCACCCCTAAAGGTTGACCGGCCACTAAAAATTGTTCAGAGATCTTCAGGAATAAAAACATCATTCTTAAAGCTCAAGTACCTGATAGGCTAGTTCATGAGTAGGTGTTAAAATCAGGGCAAAGTAACTGACGGGCTCCTCGCTCAGTTTCTGAAGTATTGGCAGGGCAAAGGCAAACGTCTTCCCAGACCCAGTCTTTGCAGTTCCAATGCAATCTCGGCCATTGAGGATTTCACCAATGCAACTCTTCTGAATTTCGGTCGGCTGCTTCAGACCTAAAAGTAGCTGCTTCATAAATTATTCAGATTTTATTACATTCCTTACCAAGTTGGCTGACTTGTTTCAATATCCATGGTGCTAGATTTAAAGACTTAAAATGCGTATTTGACATTTTAACGAATAAAAACCTACTTTAAAACCCTTAAAAACAAATCAACCCCATCTGCACACAATTTACCATTCCTCAGGGGGAACACATGGAGATGACATTGACATATGTCAGGCCAATGTAAACTTGCTTATTTTGCGCCTTCATGTAGGCAAAAAGGAGCAGTAACTGAAATTTAAATTCATTTTGATCAGAAACTTAGCAGCAACTGCGAAATGTTTTAGTAATTTTTGAATTACAATAAAAATGTGTACCTTAGAATAGAGAAACTTTTAAAAATGAAAAGTTCAAATGTTATGCTAGCTAGTGACAAGTGTCAAAGTCAGCTGGGACTATCAATTGAGGTATATTTACAAAACTACTCGCGACTAGTGGTGCGCTGCGTCCGTTTTGCATTCTCTTGGCTTGTGCACCGCACTGCTAGTTACTGATCCAAGTGCAGTGTGTGACGTCATAATTCGCTGCACGAAGGACGATTGTCCTGCCTGGGCGAAAAGGGGTGTGCTTCCACTGTTTTGGAACTCTTTCACTGAAATTCCCAGTTGCACTCACATACACCAACGGCAGCTAGGTGCAAGTTTCAATGATACACATTCAGTGCACACAAAACAGCGCGCGAGTAAGTTGTTCTTTAGCTTTATCATCTTTGTAAACTAATTTTCCTTCATATCATCTTTCTAAACAGATTTTCCTACCAATCATTTTTATAAATAATGTAATTTTCCTACTTAGACCTTTTGACGAGGTTCTTCAGTGAAGTGGTCTTCCGGAGAAAGACGTTAGTGGAGCTGAAAGGACTCTTTTTTAGCTAGTTTCAGTTACAATGGAAATAGACGGCAGTGTTTTAGAAGGGGTAAGTTAAAGATAAACTAAGAAAAACCAAGTGGTTTCTAAACTAAACTTATTTATTTTAGGGCGGTCAAATTCTCAGAATTGCCCTAAGTTTGAGTTGCATTCTCCAGGTACCAGTGCGAATTTTTAATATCCGGGCAGGAAGACAAAAGCCAGGCTTAGCAGCACAACACTTGAAGGGTATGGCTTTTTCGTTATTACTAATGCAATATCTAAAGTTGGGATTGGAATTGCCGAAGTGAAAATGTTGCCTCCTTGTAGCAAAACTGTACCAAATACGCAAATATTCCTGCACATGCTCTATGCATTTGTTTGTACCAAACTGACATATTGCTTTTTTTCCAAACGGCAAGAATAAAGGATTATAAGACTAAATTTGGGCCTATGATACAATCCATATATGTATATATTATAGACTAAAATACTAAATAAAACTAATAACGACAAACTAACTAACTAACGAATTAACCTTTGGCATGCAAGACTTTTTTTCCACAACATAAATAATAACTGGGGTGATCCATCACCTCAACACCTTTAAATTCAAATAAAACAACAAATGAAAGTTATTTATTTTCTACCGCTTTTAAAATTAAAAATATGAATAAAAAAAGCATTTCAAGAATAACTATTACTTGGTATTATTAATTTTTTGCATTGCAAATGTCTCTTCGGTGTTCAGAGCTTGCCTTCCTAGGGTTAAAGAAAACTAAACGCGTAGTACAATTATTGGTTTTCTGCAAATGGCACGCATTAGAATAGAAAAATTAAATTTCATGAACCTCTTTTTCAAATCCAATGAAACAAGGTTAGAATCCGTTCATGCGGAGTGATTCGACCTTGGTTGGTTTAAATAGCAATCCAACAATTTAATCGGAGTCCAATTATCCCTAAGAGGCGCACCGTTTTGATATCACACAATCCCACAATTTCAGAGCCAACCCGTGTGGTTCAGAAAATGAGAAATTTCTCCGATCCTTGTTCTGAATACCTCTTTCAAGTCGCTAGTGAAATACGGGCGGGAGTGTTTAAAACTTAGAAAAGTACTTACGTTAGCTCTTCTTAACACATTCCGTGCCGGACCGATTTTTGAAGACTTTCCGGTCAGGCCGCGTGGGTCGTATACGACCCACACTTTTACGATTAATGCGATTAAATAAATTTGTTTTTGACGTACGCCTTATTATTTTTCAATAGTACAAAACTATAATTAGCAACAAAATGCACCACGTTATAATGAAAGCAGTATACATGCTATTCATACAAGGTTCTCCTTTTATGTAGCATAATAAATTTGTTTTTACCTCTCCTTATAGTTAGATGGGGATGAAAATTGTCCCTGCTGGGATATCGTATGCTCTTAAAAATTGGAAGATTACATTTACTTCCCCGTTTCCGAAATATTAAATTATTTAAGTAACGTCTTTTGCTCAGTTCGACCCCTAAAGGAATGAACGCACTAAATATAGTGAGGAATTTGTCGTTGTATCTAAAATAGATTTTAATGAAAAATCATTGATAATATGGTAATTCCTATGTAAGTTATTTCGAATAATCCCACTTGGAATTATAAAAAAAAGTTTAAGTATATGGTCTTGAAATTATTCTTATTCAAAATTTAAGTTGAGTACATGCAAGGGAAGATATTAGGATTTTGGGGAAGTGTACGCTAGTTTATTTCGAAGATTTGATTAAATAAGAGAACTATCGATATCACAAATCCATAAAAGCAATATTTTTCTGTATACACGAAACGTGTAGAAAAAACCATGATAGCAACCATTAATAATATAAGTAATATCTGGATTAAAACAGCGCAGGGTTGGGGTCAATTAGTCAGGAAGAAAAGGTTCATGTAGAACTAATTCTTCAAATTTAGGTGTGGAACTACTGAAGGATATGACGAGAGCTAAAGTGAAAGGAGCTGCATTTGGATCAACTGTGATTGAATTCCAACCCGGCCCCATTAAAGGCGGAAAATATTTTGCTGACACTGAGACTGCGGGGTGAGAAAAATACTGAATAGCCATAATTGTCTTACTTTAAATCAAATAATATATATTTCTTTCACAGGAGTATCGCATTACTGCTTCAAGTATCCCTTCCAGTAGCACACTTTAGTAATTCTTCAACTGTTCTTGATCTCAAAGGAGGAACCAATGCAGCAATGGCTCCGCAGGTAAATATTTTGAAATTTGCAATAAGATGCAGAGTGTGAAACTTACAGTGTAGAACTGTATTATTGTAACCACTAGTAAATATTGACGTTTTTTAAAGTCGATTAAACATTTAATGCATAAAACCATTATTTTTTAGAAGGTGTAATTATGGAATATTAATTTATAAAATATTTAGAATGTCGATTGTCATAAAAACCTTTGTTTCCATATAATGGAATTGATACAATTTTTATACAAGATTTATTTTTGCAATTAATTTCTCTGGTTATGCATTTAAAATTGTGGTTGACTTTAAAGAACATCGAATTTTACTAGTGTTATAAATTTAAGTCTCATACTTCATCATTGTGCAAATAATAAGCTTTAGAAATTTAAGTCGAACTTTATATAATTTTTATTATTTTATATATAAATATGGGATTTTTTACAGGTAGACTTTCTAACAGAAATATTCCGTCCAAATCTTGAAAAATTCGGGCCTTCATTTGATTTTAATTTGTTTAAAAGAGGATACTACCCTAAAGGCGGTGGTCACTGCGAAGTGCACATTACGCCGGTGAAACAAATTCAAGCTTGCACCCTTACGGAATTTGGAGAGATTAAAAAATTCTTCGGATGGAGTTTTGTTGCTGGAATTTTGCCAATGAAAGTAAGTAACAGTTTTTATTGTTACGCTTATTATTGGAATATTATTGACATAAATATTCCCTAGCTTGCCTATGAAATTTCTGAAGGAGCAAAGTCCTGCTTGAATACGTTCTATTCTGCAATTGACATTGAGGTTTATAAGGAGAGTCCAGATGTAGCTACTTCCAACTGCTCTGGCATAATGTAATCTAGTTCATTTTATTGTATTTTGCTTTGTTCCTAGTTATTATATTTTTGTTCAGCCTTGGATGTGAGACTTCAACTGGTTGTATCGTCGGTGGTTCTGCTTTAGGAAATAGACAAGAAAGAGCTCAAGAAACTGGCAAAAAAGCGGCTGCGGAGGTTGCTGAATGTGTGCGGCAAAGGGCGTGTATAGACAACTTTGTGCAGGACCAACTCATTATTTATATGGCTTTGGCTAATGGTATTAGTCGAATTAGAACTACTCATATAACACTTCATACTAAAACTGCCATTCACGTTGTGCAACTGATGACTCAGGTAGATATCTAGAAAGGTTGTAACTCTCTGATTTTGTTATTTTTCCAAAACTTTTAACAAAAATGCTGTATATCTCAGTTTGAACATCTTTTACAATAGTTTCTGTGCTTGAATAGGTTTTTTACAAAACTTAATCCAGTTGTAATTTAATCCCGATGCTCCAAAAAGAGGAAAACTTACTATTATACTTAAAAAAAGTTTATTAATTGATCCAAGAAATTGAAATCTTAAATGCACAGAAACTAGAGCCCTAGATTATCTTTTAGGAACATAATTACACAAACATTTTTAGTTCAACAAAATTTGAGTTACTATACTTTTCTATTATCCTAAATATTTATAAGAATGGTTTTAAACTTTTGTTTTACAGGCGAGATTTAATATAACTGAAAGCAGAACTGATGGTTCCACAATAATAGATTGCCAGGGTATTGGTTTTACGAACAAAGCAGTGTAGCTCACTTTTCATATAATGAAAAGATTTCTATTAAATCGGCATGTTTAACAATGTAAACAATTTTTCCACTCATAAATACTTGAGTGTATATTAAAACTGGTCTAAATATTGTGAAACTTGTGATTTTGGTTAGTATTTTTAGAAATTTTTAGTATAATTGTAAATTATTCATATTTTAAAATAGTAGTTGGAAACAAAAGTCTGTTCCTAAACAGTGGAGTGCCAAGGAAACAGTTTGAGAAATAAATCAGTGTAAAATATTTATTTATTTTTCATACGATGGAGAAACTTCTTCACTATTAAATCTGCATCTCAGTGTACAAAATTGTTATTTCTTTCTTCACCCATTTGAACTTAAATTTATTCATCAATGAAATCCGACGGTTTGAAGTGGTTGACGACGTTTATAGTCCAATCCGAGTCACAGCCTTGTGTAAACTCCTTGATGAAACGGTAATTGCAAATTGATATTCTGTTTCGGTACTCGGGGAGCATTCTACAATATAGGAAAAGATATTCTCTGATTCTTGCATTCTTTATTTTTTCGCTTACCCCATATTAACTGGTGGCACTGTTCCTTTCTCTTGCAATTCCTTAATGCCTCGAAGGACGTGGAAAACCATTGTAATTTCTACCCAACGTTTTTGAACCTTTTCGTTGGATTCATCAAACATAACTCCAATCTGCAAGGTTTTTTAAATATGTCTGGATTTTATTATGCACTAGCTTGCTCGCAAATTATTTAGTTTACACAGCGCACACAAAAATTACATTTTTGACGATTGCTTTTTTGCCGTTCTCACCGATATTCACTATTTATACATCTGAAACTTTTCTCGTAAATCAATTTAACAGTGAACACAGGAACAAAATCCGTTTAATAATTACGGAGAAAATCGCGGACAGACAGACGTGTATTTTGTTTTATAATATATTCTGATTATCTAGTTAAAATAATGTTACAAAGTCTGTTGCAATACAATCGAACAAAATTTTGGTAATTGGATATTCAAGGAATGCATTTATTTTGCTACCAAGATATAATAAAAAATATAGAATTTGCATGATTATCGTCGACCGATTTCATTTTCAACATTTTCAAATCTAGTACCATATTTAGCAGACCATGCCTGTAAATAACAATGTTGAATAAATTTGTATTCAGAGGTTTGTTCTAAGTAGATTTAGTTTGCATCTAAGTTCAAGATGATAATTTTAAATATATTATTGGTTAGCAAAATAAATGGCAGAATTATAATAGGAAATCAAAACAAATGTTTATTGAATTTCAGTCTACGTCGTACGATCTGTGTGTAATTTGTTATTACTTCTTTATTTATACATTATAAGATAGTAGGGAAATGCTCATAAGAGAGACCCATATGTTTAAAGAGAGAATGTGTTCCCTATGTCCGGGTGATACGCACTTATTCAGAGCCGATTAGTTGTACGTATAAAAGTATGAAGACTTTTTTTCGTAGATTTCATTTAAATAAAATAACGAGTTTATAAATCGCATAATGGGAACGTTTCGATTTCTGTGGCTGCTTGACTTGAAAATCGTTACCGATATATAACAAAAATACATTTTTGCGACAGACTAGATTATAAATATATTACCTGATATGGGAAACTGAAGTAAATGTCGTCTTTAAGCACCCTCAACTCAGTCCTTTGTGCAACAGACATTTTCGTAATGGCGTTCTTAATCTCGGTAATTGTTTCAGACGCAACGAGACCGGAGAGCGAAGCCAAATCACCTTCTGAAAGTTTGGTCGACACTACCTGCAAAAGTTAAATCCGTAAGGACGTCAATATCTAATTAAATAGTTACCTGAAGGGCTTGCTTGCTTCCCATGACGAAGTCGGGTAAATTAAAATCATTGTCAAAATAGGGCCTGATTATGAAATTGACTAAGATCCAGTTCTTCATAGATTTTAGAATTGAGGGCCACACCAACTCCGGGAACTGCATCAGCTGCGGCAAGGTCCTTTTTGGGGCATTCGAGACATTCTCTTCGTCATTCGAGCCGCTCGAGAAAGGCCTACATTTGTTTATTTGTGCCGCATTATAGGTTATATTATTCGTTTTTCTGCTACATCCAAAATAACTAGCAATTTCCAAAAAAGATCGTTTTCTCACTGTACCTCCATTTAGATGTGAGAAATTACGGGTTAAAATTACAATTTTGGTCGTGTTCCTCACGGCATTTACACCCCGCAGGCCCTGACAGATTGATGACAGCGCCATGACTGCGTTCAATCGGCAGGATTTTTAAATTGGTGCCGACCATCTGCGTTTTAATTGAACACTCAGTTTTGTGATGCACCATTGTTACTGTTTGCAGTTAGAAATTGGAAAATTCGTTGTGTTTTCAGGTTATGACTCCACGAAGTATTGCTTTTAAAAATTATGGTTGCTGCCGTGATTCGATGGCAATTTAGCCTGGAGAACATCTTCAGGAGAATCGATATCACCAACCAAAAAACAAACTATTCGACAAGATGTTAAAGGACGAGCTAGAAAAGGTACTTTTAAATTATTGGAAAGTACGTAAGGCGAAAATACTCCGATGATTTCTCATATATTCAATATTTGTTTGTTTTTCAGAATATTTGGGCTTCTAATATAAAAACAATCGATGGTGGAAAACTTGCATTGATGGCATTGCAGAATTTTTTAAATGGAAAAAATGTCGTTTTGAATATTTAATTTCAATTGGTAGCCTAAATATAAGGGAGTTTTGGGAATTCTATGTTTTTCGAGGTTTTATGGTTTGAGTAATCAATTTTATGTACACTTGGCGTCAACATTTTAAAGCAATTATCCGGTTTAATGTTTCAAGTTTAGATGGGTAAATATCATGTCTATGTTTTATAATTCACATTTCTTAAATGTTAAAATCTTGATATATTTATGGTTTTGGTTTAAATCATTTAAATGGTAAATTTTCTGTCTAAACCAAATAGGAAAAAAATAGTAGTTCTCTATGATAAAAATAGTACAACTTTCTCGTCCCATACATAACACTAAACGCACAAACCAAATGTTATTTAAACTAAGATTTTCCTTATTTCCGAAATTTATCCTTTGATTTTTTAATATTATAAGGAATTAAATATCTCCACTTTTATGTGGATTCGTTGTAGAATTTAGGCACAAACAGAAAAAATTTCACAAAATTTAAATTGCTATAACATTCAGCAGGGAAACCTATATGTTTTTTTTTGTTTTCATTGAAAAAGTAAAGCTTGATTGTTAATAATCTTATATGTAATTTTTGAAAATGAAATGAAATTATTATTTCTAATATTCAAAATGTAATATGTCATGCCCTTTTTTATTAAGTTTTCTAAAGCTGTGGAGATAGAGCCAAAAACAATGTCATTTCTCGAATTGGTTTTTATACTAAATAAAATATAATTTGAGAAAATAGATATGTACAGTCTGTTTGGTAAGAGCGTATCGGTCAGAATACAATAATGCCATAAAAAATTAACAAAATATTATTTTTTTATTTTTACTTTTTATTTACTTTATTGTTTTTATGCAATACATTTAATATTTGGTGAAGTCACCGTTATTTTATATTATAGCTGTACATCCATTGTTCATATTTTCAATTAATTTTTCAGCACATTATAGTGGTAGATCCTTCAAGGATTTCTTTACCAATAATTTAAGTTATTGCAAAGTGAATTCATTTTTTCGCTGCATCTTTGGGGCCAAATTGGAAAGTATAATGAAATATATGCCGGTCCTTAAAAAAACTCTCCAAATGGTGTTCAATCGGGAAAATGAAATTCAAAGATTTTTAGAATGCATAAAAGTTAGTTTTCGTTAAGCGTGTAAATTAATTGTAAGCCTTGTAAATTAATTTTTTGCAAAATCTGGCTATTAAAAACTATTCCTTGTAATAGTTTTCGTTTATTGACGGGACTGAAAAAAACAGGAAATAATAGGATGTTCCAAAATTAAACAACTAACAATACTTAACGATATTCACTTTGATTACGTAACCGTTTATAAGGAAATCTATATTTTTTAATCTGTCTATCCTTAAAGGAATGCAATTTTTAATTTCTCTGGAAGTTAATTTTACTAGATAGGTTATTTTCACCACGCTTCACATATGTTGAAACTAGTGAACACTCGTAT
This sequence comes from Philonicus albiceps, assembly GCA_963969385.1. Lineage (NCBI taxonomy): Eukaryota > Metazoa > Arthropoda > Insecta > Diptera > Asilidae > Philonicus > Philonicus albiceps. Next base: position 36,327,117 of record OZ017773.1, read on the forward strand.
AGGTATGTAGTGACATAGGATTTCAAAATGTTCTGGTGCTTTTGTTTTGAAACTCTTCTTTCACGAAATATTTTCTTTAAAAGGAGTTATTAAAGTTATATTAAAAAGGAGGTTATGTTTATAGTTTTCTTGGAAATCGTTAAATTTTGTGTGTGCTTTTTCATGACCATGTCCTAACATGGTCAGAGGTCAATAGCTTATTTATGATGAATATCACATACATATATAATAAATAATCGGAATGCCTTGTCATTTTAAAAAGATTATCCGGGCTAAACACTCAAACATGAGAAATTGATTTCATGAAAACACCTTTAGGCTTTTTGTGGGTTATATAACTTTTTTGCTTTTTTTTCATAATTCTATGTTAACTTATAAAAAGTTTTGGTGCACTACTACAAAAATCTCATATTTGTCATTTGTAATGAAAATATAAAATAATAGGACTACTTATCTTCTTTCAGTTTGTGGATGAAAAATATACTTGAGGTGATTCTAATAATACTCGTATACGAGGGAGTTAATCTGGTCCTAACCTTGGAAAAGTTTTATTTACGGATAAAGTTACTAAATTAATTTTTTTTCTACATCTGCAACTGAACGATGATACCTATTGAAGTTTGCTTCGATTATGTAAGAAAACAACTGTACTTTAGATACTTACATCACCTTTCGCTATTTACCAATATAAACAAAAAAGCTACCTTATAAAAATATTTGCATTATTTTGCAGATTTGGGCTAAAATAAGACTCATTATTATGATAAATATATTATTATATATTTTTTTGTTTTTAATTACGAGTGTATGTTAAAGCTTACATCCATTATTCTTGCTTAAAAGTTAAACAAAGAAATTACTTAGAGTACATTGGTTCTCAAATTGATTTCGTAATTTCAAAGGTTGCTCCTTAACAAAGGGAATCACAACTGCAAGAAACAGAAGGGCGGGGTCATTTTATTCGGTAGCTGAACAGTATAGAGCTCATCAAATGATTTTGACACTCAGCACGTGTCAATTAAGATTTGTTTGCAAACTGTTCGGTATTGCTCAATAATTTCAAACAATTAAAGCATGAAATCATTTTGACGTAAGATAAATTCAATAAGGTGTGTTTTCGACATTCGGTAACATATCAACATCTTTTTACATAGCTTCTTGCATATGCAAACATATGTACTTGTGCGTAATATACAATGAAAAGTTTAGGGAAATATATAATAAATAAATTTCCACATTTTATATATTTTGATTATGCACATACATTTTTAATAACTTAAACCTTCGTAGAATGTTGTATGTTATCGCATGATAAATTAAATCTATTGCCCATTGCGTTTTCACCATAATTTCGAATTTATATTCAAGAAAACGTATATTATAAGTTTCACTTTTGCATAAAAAAATTAAGATTATCCTAATTTTGTATATTACATACAAATGGCGCGCTTTTAAAATATCATTTATTTTTAATCAAGGCTCTGTACTCTTCGGTTCTTCTATAAACATTCAAAACCGGAAAAATATCTTCGGGGTTTAAATGCCCAAACCAATAAAGCTATATCAAATTATTATAATTATTTTAAATATTTCATTTATAACAACAATTATGTGCCTCCCATCTATTCCCAAATGTGTGCCACCTCATTTATTTCTTAATATATACTTAAGTTTTAAATAAGTTGTCTTTGAACACTTTGTACACGTAAAATTAATATGTAATAATTAATTTATCAAAATGTGAATTTTTATTTTAAAACGAGTCTGAAAACCAATATGTATACACCATTTTTTCAATATATAGAATACTCCACTTTTTGATTTTAGACGGTCGAAATCATTATTGTAATCAATCATCTTTGTAACGCTATTATTTCTCTCTAAAATTTGGTTACAATCGCGGATATTACATATGGTATATGTACCCTCCTCATTTAAGCCGCTTGATCAGGCCTTTAAATTCTTTGAGAGGCCTAAAGCTTCGGGGCCCAATTTCCGTTCAGACTGAACTATTTGAATAATATCATCATATTCTCACTGCCCAGAACTGTGAGCACTGATTTTTACTTATTTTCTTTTGATTTACCCAATGAATTGTAGTTTCCAATGTTTAAATTAGTACTTTCTGTATGCCTTATCAAAGTAACTATAGGAATTGTTAAGAGATTGTAATAAATGCAGTATCCTGAACCAGTTATATAAGAATGACTGAATGAGTCAATTAAACTTCATTAAGGGAAGTTATTCAACTCATTTGAAGTAAACTTCTGGTTGCAAATAAGATCATATTCTTTTATTTAGCAACAACAACAGCAAGTTTATTCTGATTCACGAATGATTTGGCCACTTTCTAGAAAACTGGTAAAAGTCAGGGAATTTAAATCGCCAAGTCTAATTATTTCCACATGAAATCTCATAGTATAAAAACGAAGACGAACTTTACTCCCATTACTTCGAAATTTTCAGTGCATATTGTATGGTTTTGAAACTACTTGTCAGACTATGGATATGCATAGTAAAAACTATTGGGCAAAACTATCTTTATGTGTAATACAGTCAGTACGAGAAAATGTTAGGGAATTTTAATTGTAATCAGGGAATTTTTTCATTCATAATATTCAAATTATTTTCCCATACCGTATTTGAAAGAAGCGATAAAGGATCATTATTTTTATGCTTATCGGTTAGTTAATTATCGCCAAAATCTAACTTATTATTACCACCTAATCATTAATATTATACATTATAATTGCACTCATATATTTATTTGATAGTTGGTCCAATATCATCCAATATCGTCTTTTGTGAATTGCGTTGTTAATGAGTCCTGTACGGCTCCTTTCTTTTCTCGCCTTATCCATTCTTATAAATTCTCTATCTCTCGTGTTATAGTTGTGCAACTCATTAATTTTTGTAAGCTCAATATTGCCTTTCATCTTTCTTGCCTTGCAACCACTTACTGATTGGGTTGTGGGAAAAAAATGTCACTCTGCAATAACGTAAGACAATAATTAACAATATTATTATGATGCTATTATTATTGGCTTCTTGAATAAAACCCTTTTTGTGTTTTGCATTAATTATTCATTGCTCTTAATTCTTAATTATCAGCTGCGTTTTCTTAAGGAACTATATAGTTCTTGCCCATACAAATCTGAAAACCCAGGTTTTATATGGGTTCCTATCCAAGTTTCAGAAATGTCCCACTATTTAGAATGTGTCAAACTTCATGTAAGTTGAAGAAACTTTATAGCATTTAATTTTACATGAATCATTTGAATTGCATTTATTTTTAAACCAATTATTTCCTAATGGATTTATCTGCAGGATCTGAAGGATACCCGGTTCAAAGTAAACGACTAGTGGAGATCGTAGCGGGTAAATTTAAGCAATCATATACTATGAAACTATAAGTTTCAATTCCTAGCTAGCATGTTATTTTTATTTATTTATTTTTTATTTTTATTTTTATGGTTTACTTTGGCCTAACATGATATTTAGCAATAACCTTTTAAAAACATTTATTGTTGTTGTTGACGCTTTTAAGCTCTGAAAATAAATCCGGTTACGTTTTATAAAATTTCTGTTGTCCAGTTCAACACGGTTGTCAAAACGATAATCTGAAAATGCCATAAGTCTAAGATTCCTAAAAAAACATAGAGTAGAATTTATAGGAGAATACATGTAGAGTCCCTTGACTGCAAGAGCTAGAATAAGTGAGTAACATTTTATTTATCTATAATAATAAAACTGCAGAAACATCGTGTCTAGATATAGAAATTATTTACCAAAAAATGATTAATGAAAGATTGATTAATACTAGCAAGCTAATCAGCCAGTATCCTTACAAATTTTAAAAGGTAATTTTACAATTATTTTTATGTGGCTATTTAAATCATCGTAAAATTTTGCCTACAAAAAACTATTTAAAAAGCTGTTATTAAAAGTAATAAAAGCATTTATTTCATCTATAAGCAATTTTATTATCCTAAGCAACTGTAATTTAATTGTTTAAGAATATTATTAGTTTTAAATATAAAATTATACTAAAAATGTGTTTACTGAGATTTGAGCTTCTTGAATTTTTCCTTGTATGATTCGTTCTCAAATTAAAATAGCTCCATTATGCTAAAACCAAATATATAAAAGACTGAATTTCCTGTGCGTGTCTTCTTCCCGCTAAATGGCAAAAGTAAACTTTGCTTGCCGCAGCCTCGCCTTTATTCGTGCTTTCTCATATCCAAAAGACCCTGTTAGTCCCGTTCGACATCTTAAATATACATATATCGATTTTATAGAAGACAAAATACCGCGGAAGCTGTTTATTCCTCTTCTACTGAACATACACACAAATGCAACTCAAACATCACAGGGAGCCCTCCAAATGTGATACATACATACATATTTCCTTACAAGGATTCGAATCGATGCGAACTCCCGAGTCCCGCACTATTGGGAGACATACACCCACACAGGAACAAAGGAACACTTGACTCAGTCACGGATGTCATAGAGTAATCCGATTGGTGCATCATCTGTTATAAAATCTTTATCGTGTAAGCGAACAAGGGCATGTCCTGACGTTCCGGGGAAGATTCTGTAAGGGTGTGTAGGGAGCGCCAATTTTCTATCATACAACGATAAGCCAGAAAGTTTTGCAAGTGGTTTTACCGAATTAGTTGGTTATTATTTTAGGCAAACAACAGCTCCCACGGATCGATGAAGTGATAAACATCGTCTTGGTTTTATCTATCCTTGTACCTAAAATAAGTTTGATGATTCCTTTCTTGAGAAGTTAAAGAAATTAATTTATCGGAAAGCTTTAAGTTATGATAAGTTGCACTTATAATTAGTATAGCCAGCGTTTACCTATCTACCCTATTATTTTTTCCAGATCATTATTATTTTATGTCTATTTGACATCGTTTACTTTCCTTTAATTAAACGTGATGGCTTTGTATTATTTTGTCTAATGGAGGATCATGCAATTATGGAAGGCAAAGAGCCCTAAATTTTAAATCACATAGATCATACTTTCTTCAATGACGAATAATAAAATAAGAATAATTTCAGACCCGCGAGGATTAGAACAAATATATTGTGGATGAGCGCACGAAACAAAAAAATAAACCTGGGTAGACTTGTAGTCCTAGTTTTTAAATTCAGTTATATTAAAATAGTAATGTCCATCCTTACTTAATTTGGTTCCATTGATGGATTTGTTTTCATTAAAGCTTTGATCTTGTAGTATCTATGCTAATTATTATTTGTTTCAAAAGTAACGGTTCGTGACTGCCCTACTACCATTCTTGTATTTTAAAACTATGAGGAAGCGTTTAATAACTACGAAACGTCAGGAAAAAGCTAAATTTGGTTTTTAGTACAATTTCTCTTAAGCATGCATAACACAAAGTATACAATTTGGCTATAAAGACACGACGAAGGTTATACTAAAGGGTATTTTAAAATTATAAGATATATTCTAAGAGTGTTTGATATTAATAACCTTTCACAGGGGATCAATTTGTTTTTCTTCAAAGTTTTGTGTCGTTTATATGTAGTAAATCTTTTAAATCCTGAAATTTTGATTTGACATTGCTTTTTGATTTTTTTATGACAACATCTACCGTGAGGTCTACGAACAAAATTTTATAGAAGTTATCTATGTTATTTATAAGCAAAAATCATTATTATCATTAAATATCGCTAATCATAGCAGAAACATTCATATCACATAACACTCGTAAACCTGATTCAAAACGGAAACGAATAAATTTCCTGTTAAGGTTTTCATAAAAATAATTTCAACTGGTTGGTACCGTTTCGATTCAAACAACAAAAGTCTAATATTCAATTTCAAAATTTCAATATTTAACATGTAAAATTACAGCAATAAACACAAAATAAAAGGAATTGAGTTTATGGTGATTGCTATTATTTTCTTAAACGACATATTAGTGATGTATAAAAATTGTTAACATTAATTTTTAAATATTTTAAAATATAAACAAAAAGCCTTATTTTTAGTTGAATAATTTGCTTGGTAATATTTTTACTATTCAAATTATGCAATATTTATAAATTACTATTACAAATACACCCCTCGATATAAAATAGATATTTGCCAATAGTATAATTAATCTTCTTCATAATGATATACTACTCGAAATCAATTAATATAAAAACGAACGAAAAACAGGGACGAAATATGGGTCCACGTGATTACCATTAAAATAACTTAAAAGGATACATTGAATTCATTACCCCCAAAACATCGTGTCTCTTAAACTTATAAAATGAAGAAAAGCTTCAGAGCTTTAATGTAACCTTTGTCGCTCGTCTGACGTTCTCTGGCTGGGTGCAAATCCAGCCTCTGCTTTAAATTAATGGCTACAGATTAAATGCGGATCGTCTTCATTAACTCGTGAATGAATAGCAACGGACGCAGAAAGTCAATGACGGGAAGAGAGGGGGATTTTAAAGCCCACCATTGCACGCCCTGCCCAGCCCCAGAAGCGGTGCGGCGGTGGTGCCAACAAGCACAACACAGCAACGGCCATCATCCCAAATACCCTCGTGAACAAGCGTAAAAGGTCAAACCCTATTTGACGTAACTAAAAATAAACTGCACAACGTTTGGCCACGCCCTGAAGGGCGGAGCCATGGAAATCCCTAAAATCAAGTGTTCTTGACTGAGCGGGGGTATCAGAGTTCATGTGTTCCATTTGGAAATGTTAAATAAATATGACCTGCACGTACACTGATAAAGCGAATATTAGAATATTTCTAAATCGCATAAAACATAAAATTGATTTCATGTAGGTAATAAAATCACATTTTCGAAATTACACTTTAACTATAAAAAGTTACATGTATGATATTATTTAAATTTCACCAAATATAGGGCTATTTTAACAGTGTTTTTTTCCTTCTTGTATTGGTTTAAGTGTACATAAACAATACAAGAGCGTGTAAATTTTTACGATCATCTCTCATCTCGTGTTTCACGTTCTGATGGGTGTTTATTGGAGGCTGCGGCTTAGAGCAAAAAGTAAAAACGCAAAGCTTCAAGTCAAGTAGAACGAATCATAGTGCAGGACGGCGGAGTAGGGGCACACTCAGTGGTGCGGTGACAGTGCTGCCGTGCCTTCCTGCAGAGATCCTGACTGGATGTGCTGGGTTCTAAGGTTCTAAGGTTCTAGACTCTGGGTTTCCTGGCGCTGGTGCCTCTGCTCCGGTCACTAGCGCATGGTTTGACGCCAAATCGCCATTTGAACATTGAACTAGTGAGATGAAGTGTTTTTCTAATCACGACAGCTAGGGACTCCACTGTTTTTAATTGATTCATCACTTGTGGTTCGTTCTGGTTGCGAGACAAAATTCCAGACTTAGGTCAAATAAATAGTATACACCTCTTCTGTGAAGTGATGCTTTATAAGTAATTTATAAGTTTTCTAAATTTGTTTCTTACTCTGCGCTGTGAAACTTAAGGTGAATGGTGAAACCGACTAGTGACGATTTTTCCGCCGTAAGACTGAAAGTTTAGAATGAATTCGGATGCGACTTCGACAATGATTTCGGATATTTCAGGTGGGTTCCTTTCAACAAATTATTCATTAACGCTGGATAAACCCACACTGCATCGTTCGCTACAAATTTGTTTTTCCAGTGCGCTCAAAAAGTCTTCGTACACTTGTCCATTTATGCGCAAACAGTAAAAGAAACTCTTTTATATTTTTAGTTGTGTAGTCTAACTGTGGGATTACAAAATTCATATTTTCGAATAGAGTGGATTTTCTGTTAAGGCCTTTTAACGATAATATGCAATACAAGAGGTCCTTTTTTGTCGGAATAGAGTGTCCGTAGACTTGATTTAAAACACTAGAGTCCCTAGTATCATATGATATTAAGATGTCGGGTGTAGTAATTTGTTTAACTGATTTCTTTATGAATACTTGGACTGATGAAACCGTTTTATGCTCTATAGTGTGGTTGTAGGCTTACAAACCTAGGCAGAGTTAATGTGCGTTGAAATGTATTTAAACAAATGTGATAATTTGAAAAATGCAATTCACGACGTAAAGTGTTCAAACTATTTATATGATGCTCTAATATTCTTGTTGACTTTGAAAATATTACTACAATATGAAGAAGGGACTTTAACATAAAAGCTAAGAAACTAATTTGAGATTTTAACGTTAAAGCTAAGAAACCAATTTGAGTTTTTTATTTATAAATTACATAGGTGCATATTGCCAATCTCTTGAACCGATAGTCTATAGGAATATTACATTTCTTCCTCAAAAATATATCTCGGTTTTCGATTTTATTGAGGAACAATATCCTGCACGGCCTTTATTGTTTTTATTTTTCAATTTATATTTATGAATTTTAAACAGTATATTTATGATTGAACTATTTTATGCCATATCTAGGAACTTAACTCGAAAATTTTATACTTTTGAATTTACAATTTGTAGTATTGTCTAATTAGTTGTTATTACAATTGAAACTGAAGGTATTTGAATTACACAGAATCTACTAAGGGGTTACACCTAATCGTGAAATCCAAGAAATTCTATTCTTTTAATTATAATAAATAGCTAATAGTTCGACTATAAATATAATATTAAACATATAATTTTATACTGATGTGAGCAAAATTGGTAAAGACGCTTTCCCCAATCGGTAATTACGATCACTTTCAAACTAGTAAGATTAATTTCCAAAAAAAGGAATGATGAAGAGGTTAGAGTTGATCAAATATGCATTATACATATGTTGTATGATGAAAGAAAAAAGATGTAACATATACAAAGATCATAATTTATTATCTAAGTTTTTTTATAGTGGCAATTGGAAAATTCCAGGCGGCAAAGTAAATTTCATGAAACATCTACACTTAATTTTAAATTTCCCCCTGCATACATCTAGCATAATTATGTGGAGACTGATACAATTTTTCCTTTCATAATTAATTTTTTTTTAATAATCAACAAAAAAAATAAACTTTTGTTCAAACTGCATTTGTTTGTGTAATTGTATGTAATTTATTTATCAATGTTTTACGATATTTAATTAAATCACAACAAACCTTCCGTCAATCAGGGTCAAAATTTGCAATATTTTGAAAGCAGTGATTTTTAAGTATGTAGAATAAAATATTATCCGTGCTATCAAATTACGACGCTTATATTTTTATTGTTAATGTAATTAATAGTTACTTAGTAGATTTGGATTTTGTCCTATTAGAATAATTTTGATTTATAAAAAACTAAGCGTACAACACAAACATATATGCAAGTATCCCTGAAGAAATTGAATTAAGTTTTTAAAAAATAGCTACGAGAATTCGTTTTTTAAATAGTTCTTTTTATTGTGTAAAAAAAATTAGAATACAAATAAAAGAATATTATGGATTCAATAATAATCACAAATTTAAAAAATTTATTTAAATTTTCGCTTGAATTTTTCATTTTTGCAATGTTTTTATGTAAATACAACTTTTATTGTTTAAACAAATTTCGTTCTATTGTTAAAAGCGCATAAAGAAAAAAGTTTGTTTACTTCCGAATTCAATTACAATTTTGTCGGAGTTGAAAGTATAACATTATATCTGTTATATAAGGTTACTTAAGTGCAGTGCTCTCAAACGCGGATTATTTGCAGTACAATTGGTAAATACGTACTTTTACTAAAATAATAAAATGCAAACATTCGAATCGCAATAACTCTAGAGGGCATTTAAATATTTTCTAATCAATTTTCTTTAGAATTAAAAAACACTTTACTGTTCAATTCATCTACAATAGGAGCTATTAATCTTAAAATTTTATTTTTCCCATAAAGCATTATATAAGATACATCTACTTTAGTCTTAACTTTGTTTTTGCGAGTTTGAACAACTGTAGCGAAAAATAAAAAAGGTCACAAATGCGCAATTAAGACTGAGAACAATCGAATACAGACCAAAAATCTTGGAATGAAAAGACAATATATCATTTTAGATAAACAGAAGAGTTTAAGAAAATTTGATTCTGAACAATGTGTTTCATCTATAAGCTTTCATACCTTACACATTTATAAAACATGTTTTTAGAAATGCAGAAAAAATTATCTAAGATTGGGTCGAAGCAAAAAGTAGGAAAGTTTTCGTAACACAAATTTCTGTAGATTTTAGCATTAACAAATTCAGTTAATAAGTCATACAATTTATTTAAGCTTTTTAGAGACTCAGTAAAAAGATATATAAAATATATGGAAGTTGTGAAATCGAAATTTGTGAACGTATTTTTACAATAAATACAATGGCTCATATTCTAAAAAACTCGATTTTTGTGTAGAACGCCGAATTTTAATTTGAGATCGGATTCGATTTTTCTGTGGAAAAAGAAGACTAAGCTTTGACTTGCTTTTTTAGCATATGACCGTAGTTTTATGACTGAAACAGGTTCACTATACGAATTAAGTTGCAGACAACAGTTACTTTACAGTAAAAATATAAAAGTTGTTTATTCCAAAAATAGAGATAGAATTAGCTTTTTTACCCTTTACTTTAAAATATCGTCTGGTATACGTGATTCCCTTTCTGTGCCTAAAGTGAGAACCTCGTATCAAACTCATGATTGTTTCTGCACGATAATGTTTATTGTTATTGTTTGTTACATGTACGATATAAAAATGTGGTTTTAGTAAATAGTAAATATCCACTGGTTTGTGCACAATTTGGCCTTTGATGAAACTGCTTCTGGTCACGACGAATGAAAAGCTTCCATCGAAAGTGGCATTCACAATCGTCGCTCAATTCATAAGGCAAAGGGTTAATATTTGTGGATTGAAATTTCATTTCGCTGTTACTATCTTTATTTTAATGTTCAATCTTTAGACACTTATAAATTAAATTACTTCAGGAATAACATTTCATTTAAATATGGCACGCAGAAAAGAGCGTTAGCACATAATATTTTTGCAATTTAAAATACAACTCACTTTCCTACTTCGAAGGTATCCGTCCCTTACGCGATTATGGCGAATAAAAAAACTGATGGGGTCCGCAGCATTAGTATTCCATGCAAGTCCGCCAGAGATTTGCCAAATAAATTGTCCGAAAATATAAAAAAATATGTTAATCGACTGCTACCAAGTGTGTAAAAATGTAAAAAATTGTATTTAGATTTACTTCATTGTTTTAAGACATCCATTTGACTTGGGTATGCTCCTTTATAGGGTTATTTTAAATGGATTGTGAAAATCTCATGTTTTGAAAGTGATTTACCGAATTTTTTGTGCTTAGTACATATATAGCAAACGAATGTGTTTGTTTTATTCTTTTCTATATGAACTAATATTTTTTCTTAGCCGAATAAGTGGCAGTTTATTTCTATTTGTTTTTCTGTAGATTGTGATTTTATAAATAAAAATGCAGAATTACGTCGAGAAAAATAGAAAAATATTTTGGTAATTTTTGAAAAATAAATAAAAACTAAAAGTTTATCTTAGAAGCTTGTAAAATGTCTTATTTGGAAGTATAAAATTTGAAACACTACTTATCTATTTAACCCTTTATATTATAAATATCTTAGCGGACAAGTTTTCCATGAGAACCAGCATGCTATGATCGCCACCACCTAGGTACTGTATGAAATAATTGGTCTATAAAAAGAAGACAATTTTACATTTTCGAATAGCTAAACATTCAATCTATGATTTGAATCACTTTACCAGTTCTTTGGATAGACTGAAACTTTTTTATTATTTTTTATAAATGGTCAAAATATCGTCTTTTTATTATCTATTTATCTCGAAAACAGAATTTAGAATTGATCGTGATATTGTCCGGCAAAAGCTCTAAGAAAAAAAAACGATTCTCTTGAAATCCCACCAAAGAGACAGCACCACCTTTTTTAATGAATATCGGCTTTTGAAGTGCTTTGAGTTTGTTTATTTTTTTTACTCCACACAGACGTCAATGAAACGGATCAAATTTCTTTCTGTAAAAACATATGGTATGGTTTCCACAAGTCAAATTTAGAAATTGAATCAAAGCGATTCATGTGATCATGAACGGTCGAATTCAATAAATTTAATTTCTCAGCGATTTCAAGAGTTGTTATTCAGTGATTTAGTAAAAAATTAAAATATGCCGAAAATGCTACTTTTGACTTACCTTATTTGATAGGTCGCCAAACAAAAACTATTGCGCAGAATGAAACAAACTTTTTTACAAACAAGCCTATGTCAGCTGTTAAAATATATAATGAAAATGCGGCTTAGCTGCGAAAAAAAACAACTAAGTCCTCTGTTTGGAGAAACGAAATTACTTTCTGAAAAATCGAATATTCTTAATAAAATAAAATATTACCAAATAACAAGACGTTATTTCTATTTTTCCCTTTCGTCGATTCTACCAATTTCTTCAGTAGTACTTCGTGTAGTATCTCCAGCGTATATCTCCCTTACCAGAATTCTCCAAATATTTTCTACTGGGTTGCTGTTGAGAGAACATAATGTCGAATTCATTACTTTCGCGCAACCCATTGTTTCGCCACTGGCATAACTTCTGATATTGCCTTGGTAAAAGTCCCACAAGGTCAAACTACTCGTATTTTGGAGTAATTGAATATTGTCAGTGATTTTCATTATTGGCGAAGTAAATTAAATGTTTAAACATTGTGCAGAAGAAAATGTCCCCCAAAGCAAATATACGTAGCCCGCGAAACTCGTATACTTTCGTTACATTTATACATCTTCAGATATTTTTATGCTTAATAAAATTAGTTAACTGATTTTATTGAGACTTATGTTTTTTTTTAATTACTAAAACAAAACAGAAGAACTGTAGCATGTCAGTTATCTTACCATCTTGTAAATAACTCATTAAGCATTCTACTTAAGTAACTAATTTGATGTCGTTAATTTGTAAGAATTTATTTATGGTAGGGCGGTAATTTTGTTTTTATTCGCATTTTCTGAAGTGGAAAATTCGGGGTGCGCTATTTGGACCTTGGCGCATCCAAGCAAGACTGCAGTGGGTTTAAGTCGTATTAGCTGAGTGCGGCACTTAATGTTATCATTATTGTCGCACGAATTGCCGGGACGTGCAAACAAATCAGATTCGACCCGTCTGTAAGTACCAAAATCAATTTGTGAAATTAAATTAAACCGAATTAAGTTAAATATGCAGTTATTAATGCATTGATATGGTCGTCCGCATGCATAAACCGGACCATATGATTATAATCCCTTCTGTAAAATGGCATTTGGTCCCCTCGGTGGGCTTAAGTGCATCAAAATATCACCAGCCGAAATTAGGGTGTGATGGGCAAACAATAGTCCCAGGGGGAGAATTTAGGGCCTAACGGCGAAATAATTTCTAGTTTTTTTTTCCCCTGACTTGTTGATGCATACATTACATCACTAATCTTTTACTTTGGACCTTCCAGATCCGCGAAATTCGCCGGTATCATGCTTTTCGCCCCAAAATCGGATGGTGCCGTGGAGCCACCACAATTTGCCGGCGAACACAGGTGACGGTGGTATGATTTCTTGTACAAATCGAAAAGGACAAAATCTCGGCCTCATTTGCGTCGTCTGTGGAGACACGAGCTCTGGGAAGCACTACGGAATCCTCGCTTGCAACGGATGCTCGGGGTTCTTCAAAAGAAGTGTTAGACGGAAACTAATTTACAGGTTTGTAAATCCCTCCAAATGGAGCAAATTCAATTTTAGTAATTGTGTCATGCAAATTCAGACGCTGTACACAGACTGCGAAGGGGAGGGTGAATCACCCCTTGGTCCAGACTCCTTGGGGAGGAAGGATTAAGGGCCTTATACAAGTGTACAATATCAAACAATTATTTAAAGCCCTCTGATATGAAGAAGGATAAAAATCTGAATTTCATTACGGACTGAAGAGGGGACTGCTGGCAAGTCATTTACTCTTAGTAGCATCAGATGTATCTGAATCTTGAATTTAAAATTGACTTTTGGCTACTTGGTAAAATTCATTCTAGTGTCTTGCCGCAAATGTGGCTCTATTTGATTTATTTAACTTATTACCACCATCCTTTTAGTCTGTGCTTAGTGGAGGATTATTATTTTATTACAGATATTTATTAATTTCATAATCCATTATTATTATTAAGTTTTTGCTTATTTTATGCTTATTTTTAGTGCATCTGGAGTATTTTTTGTTCCAGGAATAGCTATAGAGCTTACAAATTTATGCGTATTTTATCAAATGGATAAATGTACAAAAAGGGGTCAGAAACAAATGAAAATATGCCATATAAATATATAATATAAGTAAAATTTGCCTACTATAAAATCGATTAGTTCTGATTAAGACAAGTTTTTTTTTGAGATTCCTTCTAATAGGCGTTAGAGAAAGGTTCATCAAAAACTTAATCCGTATGAAAATTTCTAATAAAGTTTACAAATAACTGATATTATTTGAGTTAAGTTCAAGTTCGTTATATATGTAAATTATTATGTTCTTATAATACATTTAAAAATGATCAAAACATTGTTTTTGTTTTTTAATTTTCCAAACTCATGCTTCTCAAAACAGTGATTGGAACATTTTCAATTTCGGAATAGCTATTTGCAGACAAATTCTAAAAAATTTGCCTAAAATTAGTTGTCCGGGGCAAAAATTGTGCAGACCATTGATATCGGAAGACATTAAATATGAGAAAAATCTTTAATAAAAACAAACAAACACTTCACAACTAATGAGGGAATTTAGGGAGAATACTCTCGGCGAAATCGGAAAAAATCCCAAACTCCAAGAAAATTCATATCAGCAAATTCTGTGCGAACCATAACGTAATATCGGAATGTTAAGGGCCTAGAAATGTCACATCGCTTTATCTGCGTGTCCCTAAGGATCGATAAGGATTTAAGTGGGATATACTTGGCCAAATGTGACCGCATTAAATTTAGTGAATCACGTCAGTCGAGTAGATACAGGCGAATGAAAAAGGAGTGGAAGATTCTCCAGCTCCAACACCCATTTTCAAACACCCTCCGTGATTGAGCATTCGCCAGAATCCTGTCGAGTACGTGACCTTATGTGCCTTTGTGTTAGATAAAGTGATTTCCCATTTCGTAGCATCCAGCATCTAACTTGCTCCGTTGTGTGGTAGTACTCTTGATATATTTTTGGGGCGTGTGTATTCTTGACATCCTCTCTCGGGCTGGGCTCACCACCAAATTCCTGACAGTGCCATGGTGGAATTAACTTCGCTCGACATAATTCCAATCGTTATTCGATTAAATATCAAGTGTGGAGAGATTCTGCCATGCTCCGTGGAAAGGATGATCCGCATTAAGGGCAAATTGAATGTTCGCTGTACTCCTTTGAATCGAACCTCATGAATGAGAACAATGAGTCCTACTTGAATGTTTCCTCTGCACAAATGTTATGATTTTCACTGCAACTTTCTGTATCTACTTCTTTTGGGTATGATTTAATTATTTTTGCTTACCCATTTGTTTTTGCAGATGTCAGGCGGGTACAGGCCGGTGCATTGTCGATAAAGCTCATAGAAATCAATGCCAAGCCTGCAGGTTGAAGAAATGCCTACAGATGGGAATGAATAAAGATGGTAAGTGAAATTTCTATAATTTTTGCGCCATAGGCCGAAGCTTAATAATATAGTAAAATAAAAAGTTGATACCATTCCATAATATGCAATGCAATGAAAAAACCTCTGGGTTGTTCCTTAACAGACATAAAATGCAGTGGCAGTCAAAAGTAAGTAAACATACATCAATTTGATAATAATAAGCTAATTGTAAACTCAATCCGGGATATTTAGATTACAAAAAAATAAAATTATCTGAAATTAGGTATTTATTAAAAAAAGGTTATTTTAGAATTATAAATGTTGTCTTTCGAAAATAATCAAAATGATTAGAATCTAGCTGATATGCATTTATATATATATTATTGAGTTAAAAAGTCTGAAATTAATGAAATTTCGAATATTTGGCTTGACGAGTATATAAAATTCGGGGATGATGTGGAAAAAATTTTTAGACTTTTGACTTTATAGACAGCAATGCTTACCCTAGCTTTTCTAAATTTTTCTTTTAGTCAAACCGATACAATTTTAACGTGTAAAGAAGTCATGGCTGTATGGTGGCCTAAGCAGAATATACTTTTTCCAAAAGCGCAAATAGGTACGTATTCATGAATAGCGGCATTGTCTGTTGGATTTAAATTACATCCAATAAGATATTGATTTTCAAAAACTTATTGCTGGACCTTGTCTACAAAATCTTTAGATATATTCAATCAATTTAATAATTGTTTTTAGTATTTTCGTTTCATACAATGAGTTTAATATTTCACGGAAATCGCCTTTGACTTTCATTATATTTTGTCTAATTACCTTTTTACTTTACTCTAAATTAAAATATTTTTCAATACATCATATTTCAAGCATTCAGTTCAATATTGAACTTCCTATCGGACATTAAAAGTTAAGAGGAATTGTCACTATCGTCGTATTTTATTATTGCATATTCCTATAATTTAGTATATGTCGTTATCTTTTTAAAAAATAAATTATTAGAAGCAATGTAAAGTACAGCTTAAGTTCATAGGTTTAACATTAATATCTGCTTTAGTTGGGGCAATTACATTTTAAAATAATATAAAAACCCCAAATTCCAACGAAATTCTTAAAACCAACCAACATCATGGAGATGATGTTTAATTACTTTTAACTGCCACTTTATTCATAGGATAATATATAAAGTTGCTTCCTCTTTATAACAACGTTAAATATACCAACTGTAATAATAATAATAAGACATTTACAAAATAGTTTTTCGAAAAACGTGCAAGAAAAATTTAAAAATAATATTAATATTTATCCTTCTTATTTAAAACACAACAGTATAATCGGCTATTTCTGGATAGTAATAACCATATTCGTTTTATTTTTCAATATTATACTAGTATATTTTCTATGTCTAATTAATTTTTCTTTCAAGATCTGTTTTATAGTAAATTCATGAGTAATACTCTGGGAAGAATTTCTATAATTTATAAAATGGTGTGTTTGGTTATTTGTTAAGTCGAATGTTTATGGTACCTTTAAGATTTATAACCTCGTTTTATAATTGTTTCCCACTCAATTTTCAACACCCTATTTAACCCCCTGGGAGTTGAATTTCAAAAAATCTCTTCTTAGCGAGTCGATTCGTGATTATAGCTTCATCAATTTCGGTTTGGCGGTGATGAATCAGTTAATTAGACATGTTTTCTTTACACGATTATATTACTCTCAATGTTATAAGTTCCTAAAACACGTATTTCTGCAGCCTAATTATTTGAACGTGGTTTTGTCTATTCTATTTTCTATTTCTATTTGTCATTCTATTTTCACTACCAGAACTAGGTGGATCAAAGGCCTTAGACAAGAAAGGTTAAAATAGCAAATACGCAATATGTAGGTATTTTACAATCGCTCGTGGAAAGGAAAAAACATAATTGTAATATTAAAATTTTTTTTTAAAAAATCAGCTTGTAAAAATGCTTTCCTCTCCAATTGCAAAGAAAATTAAAAAAATTCAATGATAAATTAAAATAGAAATTTCACATTTATTTCTGCTTTTTATGGTTTAAGGAGCTAATTTTACTTACAAAATTAATTAAGAAAACCATATAGCAATTTTCCAATTAAAAGACCATTTGAATATTTCATAATGAGCATTTCGTTAGATCGTTTTAATATTGCACAATGCTTGTAATTATATTTTTGACATTTTAAGGACTGATTGCCATTTATGTCCATTTATGAGCACATATGTATTTTAATCGTTTTCTTAAAAAAGGGTGTCTTATATTTTAAAAGAATAATAAGTAAGAAAAAATTGTATATTACGATTTGAAAAATAAAGGATGAATTTCTAGAGGTACACAATCACATTTTAGGCTTATTGTTTATTGTACCGTATTACGACGCTTTGGTAGTTTTCACATAGGTAGTGATTTTAACATTGACAAACCAGCTTAGGAACTTTTAACAATTTGTTCGTCGGTCGTAATTTATAAATTCATTAAAAAAGACAACTGTTGCTAAAAATATACACAGTATACACAAAAAAGTAAATATATTTTTTAAGTCTTTAATATATAGACATAAATAATTTTACCTATTATATTAATACTAATCCAAAATTCATAGGATTTTTCTTGTGATATTAAGTTCCGTCCCCTCTCGATTCATAGAATTAATTCATCCATATTTGGAGTCGGCGTTAAATAACTTGCAAATCTTTATTTTTGGTATTTCCACGAATACTCTCTAGGGGATTGTGGAGGCAAGTTTAAGGGTTCAATTCCTTGCGGCTGTTTTTAATCATAATGGTTCTTAAGACGTTCTCCAGATTTTTCTCACTCACATTGTCCTGTATTAGAGCAAAATCTATGATATTGTAATTTTAATCTCATTTCAGTATAAACCTCTATACCAATCCACTTTAGTGTAATTATTATAATTCTTGCCAATTCCTAGAGAAGATTTTAGCAGTGGGTCTCTTATTTTAGCCAACCAGCTTTTCTTAAGGTTCATCTAATAGTTTCTAAACTTACTTTTACGTCATAATGCCAAAGCGACTGATGAATTCCGACTTTCATTTCCTTACCAGTTGTGATATTATGAACAAGTTTTCTCTTTAATGATTTCGATCCGGTTTAAGTTAAAAGTGCTAAGTCAAAAGTTGTCCTGTTATTGTTTACGATACCAATAGAAATATGAAAATTGTCGAAATTTCTCGTATATTTTTCGATTCTTGGATTTATACCTATAATGGAAAAGTTAATAAAATCGTTGGAAATAAAATAAAAGGTCAATAGTAAACAGTATTAAATAAATTGCAAAAATGTACTTACAATATTAGAAGTGTCATCATAAATAAATAACTCACATAACTCATCAAATAAGTTTTGTTATTTTTTTCCAAATTTCTAAAAACTAACTTGTCTTGCTTTATGTATCCTTGTATAAAATGAGAGTTACTTAAAAAGTGTTAGTAAAATCGTTACTGAGCCAAATTTCTTCCATATTCGGTTACTGTATGTCCATCCTACCCTGAACAGTTTGTGAATTATATTATTAAATACCATTATAACTATTTCATCCCATTATTTACATTAATTTTCAGTACCTACTTACAGAAAAGGGCAGCAATGTTGAAGCTGTGTGTCATAAGCCATATAATTAAATATAATTTGGTATTTTCGATTGGTTCGCTGAAATGTAGCTCACATGGTAGCTACTTCCTTCAAGCAAAACAATGTTTACGCAATAAACTTTTACCATCTATTGGTGTTTGCGTGTGACAAACGAGAAAGTTTTGTACTTCTTTGCAAGCACCATTGCAGTCAGTATTATCATTTCCCTACTTAACGTTAGAACAGAATCTCCTTATATTGAAATTCTCGCTTACACTTCAAGAACAACGAATTCATTCCAAAGAAATCTTGGATTCAACGAATTTAAAGTGAAATGGAAAAACTTTTCCATCAAGACGTATAAAAGTTCGCCTCATCAAATATAGCTTTGCCAATGGAAACTAGACTGCGGTAAGGGACGATGTTGTGCACTCATTCCTCTACGTTCTTTTTGCTACTTGAGTGAACCGCCCTATTCAAGCATCCCTTCATGGACGAAGAAACGAACTTAAACATAGAATAAAGATCACTCGGGGAAATTGCGCCCGGCGACGGTTTTTCCAGAGTTTTGGCAAACCTTTAAATATATTTCTATCCGACTTGTTATTGTTTATGCATGACAGGTTAAAAGCCCGTTTGAAATTACACCTTTTGTGCTCAATTATCGATGATAAAACGTAAACGATTCATTTTACTGCAAATGAGCACGGGTACGGAGACTACCCTTTGCTTTGTTGCGGCGTTGTGTACATTTACCCTTAACTTTGTCGAAGAAGATCTCGTTCCAACAGCGCATTATTGTTTCCTAAAAGGGGGCGAAACGATAACGTTGGTCTTACCAAAATGACACGTGACTCACCACAGAGAGGTAAATCTGGTGTTAATTATCCACTCCACGTCAATTGCTCTCAAGCATAATTTACATATGCCTTTTCTGCGATAATTGTAGCTATATATGTTTACTTGCCACATAAGTTTCCGTATGGATGAACTTACGTCTGCTTCTTGGTAACCATAACGTTGCAAAAAATATTATGTACTATTTGTAGATTTATTTCGGCCCGTAATTTTCAAGTCTAGTTTTGTCGTACATAGGAAATCTTTATTACAAGTACTTGGAAAGATAAAAAGTATTTTGTTATCTCAAAAATTAATTTAAATACATGAAACCTTCTGATTAATTCTAAAAAAGTAAACATAAATAAATATATTTTCTATCTCCTACGCACATAACAATATAATTACCTCAATTCGAACTTATCGTCAAAGGAACCATTATTAACTCTTCATATACATGAGGTTTTTCGGCAATTTTAAACCCAAAACATCTGTTGTGATTTTGCGTGTATTTCATTTTATTATTATAGCGAATTTTTGAACTTTTGCGAAAATTCCCGTTTGCTAGTTTTTATTATTTATTTATTTATGTGCCCGAAAGATATGGCCAAATAAAACTTGCGCCAAAGGTTCCATCGCACATCATTTTATTTTTCTACAATATTTTTTCGATTAACGCAAATCACTTTCCACATCCTTTTGAAATAAAATTTGGAGCAAAGAGAAATTAAAATTAATATATTTTTTCTAACATGTCTAAAATTTAAAAGCAGGTTAAGATCTCTAAGAAAAAATTGAGAATATTTATTAATAAGTAAAAATGGTATTCTTGCCTTATAAAGGGAAATCCTACAATATTTCAATTTCTAAAGAAATTATGCTGATATTACAGCACAGTGAGATTAATAGATCTAGTTTTTCCTTTATTTTAAGAAAACTGTCTTGTAGAAAAATTCAAAAGAAAACTGTTTTCTTTCAACTTGGAAAGAATTTCTCACATATCTAGGTACGTATCGAAAAAAATACCGACAGTTCGTATATAAGAATTTTTTTGTTTATATGTAAATGAAAATTGACCCGAATGTCTATTTCTACGGAAGTTTATTTTTCGTCGGGTAAAAGTAAGTCTTTTAATGAGCTAAATGTATTTGAATTGTCTAAACCCTTTTTCTGCCCATAATGAGATAAACTGAGCGGAAACCATAGGTGCACGCGCCAATTAAATATTTTCACGCATTTACTGCCGGATTTACACACTTTTGCATACTTCAAACGAATTAAACCAGGGAACGAAACTCATCTGCATTTTGCCACGTGCTCGAAAATAGAAAAAAATCATTAACACGACAACCAAAGGCGTTGTATCTTTTAGTTATTGCATATTTAGCTCTTGGCTATTTTCTCATTCGAAGGATTTTACTTTTGCAGCTGTACAGAATGAAAGACAGCCCAGAAACACAGCCACCATCCGACCAGAAGCTCTGCGGGATATGGAACACGGTCGTGCCCTGCGAGAGGCCGCCGTGGCCGTTGGCGTTTTTGGGTAAATGACGTACACCTCCTTCTAATATATAATTTTGTAGCTTTTCAAATTTTATTTAAGACCTCCTGTGCTCCTGTCTCCGTCTAGATATGGTCCTGGCATCTTGTCACCGCCTTGTAAGATATAAATTTTGGTTGATTAACATTAAAAGACATAAAGTTGCCTCCTTACAGCTCTTAATACTCTGCCATCGAGTGGACTCCTCCATCACAGTCAGATTGCAACCTCAATGCAGCTGACATCGAACCTGTCTCACCATACTTCGACTTTTGCATTTAATAACAACACGTTACATTCAAGCAATAACCAAAATGATTTAGGCATCAAGACAGTGTCTACTTCGGCGAATTCCAGTAATGCCTCATTACCACCCACTTCCCCTGTCAATAATGAACAAAGTTCAGGTATGTTTTGAATTTCTGTATGCCAATAATTTTACCAAACACATTATAGTAAACGGAATTGATCCAAAGGCGAACCAGGGAAGCATTTCTTCCATCGGGTCTGCAAGTCCAATACCTGCTAATGACAACGATGGTAAGTTAGCAATAAAATTAATTTTGGTTTTGTTTTTAAAAAAAACTGGTCAAGTCGGACTTGCGTAATTAGAGCCAACCCAAGCGCTTTTGTAAATCGGGAAAATACGTATTATTTGTTTTGTATACAGTTCTTTATATTACTATTATAGGCTCGTTTTGTATGTGCTTTCCAAACAATCTTTTAACCTCTTAGTAGTTTGAAAAGTACCCACCCCACCCACTGGTGTCTATGTCATAAAAGGCAGCTACTGTCCAAATTTCATAGTTCTAGTTTCCACGTTTTAGACTGAGCTAGACTCTAGTCCGTTTTGTTTTGTTTTCTGCAATACCTGCAAATTGTAAAAACATGAAATATTTAAAGCAAATGCATTTAAGTTGCTATGCTAAATTAATTTTCAAGGTTTTGTTATCATCTGAAAATATATATTTCAGAAACATTAACTAATTAAATTAGCAACATTGATTTTTGAATGAATTTATTTACATTTCATTTGAATAATCACCCATAAACCTTGAAAATGTATACAAAGTACACTGTGTGGTGATCCATGTGCTCTAAAAAAAAATCATCCAACTGAATTGCCCCATGGGACTGAAAAAATCGGATGTCTCAACATTTCCCCTCGAGTAATTCAATGATTCCGAAATTTAAAATGAAAAATAAAAATTCAATCAGCGAAGAGCTTTTCTGGATTTCGAATCAGAAATATGAATTGCTGTTTACAAACGGTTTTTCAGCATTACCACAGCCCCTGCCGGGCAATAAAATTTGAATAAAATGATTGAACCTTTCCTAGGCTATTTAATATATAAGAGAGGGGGGCAGAATACTTTTTGTTTAGAAGAATCGCAGTATTACAATCGAAAATAGAATAATAAAAATGACGAATCGTTTCTTAGATGACTCTATTGATGTCACCAATGACGAAGAGCCCGAACGCAGCACTGTTAACCCGCTATCGGTTCCTCATTTTATGTCTAACTCTATTTATGGGCATCCTCAGGAGACTGTTTATGAAACCAGTGCTCGCTTACTATTCATGGCTGTGAAGTGGGCAAAAAATTTACCTAGTTTTGCTAGTTTGGCGTTCCGTGATCAAGTAAGTAGCCATACAAAAACCACCTCATTTTTACAAAAAGTTCGATGTGTTATATTTTTGGAAAGTACATTCGCCCTATGTCGAAATAATTACCAGAAAAATTAATAGCTTTTCTTTAAAAAAAAGCGGGAAAACTTAGTGCGGCAATACTTGCTTTCTAAGACCAATACAACATAAATTTTAAATAACTCAACAACGAAGTATTTGTAACGAAATGAGGCGGCTTTGTAAGATTGGTGAAATGCAATCAACAAAATATTTGTTTAATGTTTTGCCTTTTAAAGGTAATTCTACTGGAAGAGTCATGGGCAGAGTTATTCCTTTTAAATGCAATACAGTGGTGTATGCCATTAGATCCTGCGAGTTGTGCACTTTTCTCGGTAACTGAGCACTGCAATAATATTAATAATAACTGCGTGCCCAAAAATGAGGTATAAAAGTTTTTTTAAAGTTAAGTTATTTTGTAAATTATTTTAAATTTTACAGGTAGCAGCAGACGTTCGCACATTGTATGACACTCTTTGCAAATTCAAAGCGGTTTTAGTTGATCCCGCCGAATTTGCTTGTCTCAAAGCCATAGTTCTTTTCCGGCCAGAGACAAGGGGTTTAAAAGACCCAGCCCAAATAGAAAATTTACAAGACCAGGCTCATGTAAGATAAGCATATTTATAGTTTATTTTGATTAAAGTTTATACTTTCAGGTCATGCTGTCACAGCATACTCGCGCCCAATTCCCAGCTCAAATAGCACGCTTTGGACGACTGCTTCTGATGCTTCCATTGCTGCGCACTGTCAATTCCCATAGAATCGAGTCAATATACTTTCAGAGAACCATCGGAAACACACCAATGGAAAAAGTACTCTGCGATATGTACAAAAATTAGTAGTGCGCCCCACGAAGGACTTATTGTTTTTCTGGTATTCGATTTTTTAATGTCGTTTTAGTCATTAATTTCATACGGTCTACTATTCCAACCAAAGACGAATGATGCAATGGGAAAAGTGAACTTTGTATATTTTAAACTATTACATAAATACTCAATGTGCTTTAATTATTTATATTTAGTTGTCGCGTAATGTTGTTCATATTTGTGTGTATTAAAAGAAAACTGTTTTAATATGTAAAATTTATTGAATAAAACTGAAACATTTTAAAAAACACTGAACTTTCATACCACATAATTATACCTTTTTTTATTTATAAAATGAACAGTTTAATTCGACGAAGTTCAATATAAAAAGTTTAAGTAGCATGAGTCTAAGGAAATGAAAAATTGTTGTAGATATGCTCATGATAAGCGTGTAAAATGGTATACGATTTTGTTCAAAAACTGAGTTTTGAAATTGAAACATTATTTTGATAAAATGTTCAAGCACATACATTTGTTATGTAAGTATTTTATTAAAACGTAAAAACATTAACAATTGAGTCGTTATTTTTATAAGTGGTGTAAGTCCGCTTTTTTAATAACTTCCTTAGTTAAATTGTAGTGTGTTAATAGTCCTCATATAATTGTGCCTTGTTTTTATTCAATCCATAAGAAGATAGATGAAAACAATATACACATAAATTAACAAATTTCCATTACAAACGACACACTAGGGACGAAATTTAGAATTGCGAGCGTACTTAATTTCAAAATTTACTTTAAAATTAAAGAATCCATAATTCTAAGTGGCTGTTATAGATGAATTTGCCTTGCATTTTACTTTTATCTGTTTATAACCCTGGACAAAAACATTAACGTGGATCAGATAAAAGGAATAAAAGTTGCATTAAAGTTTATTTGAAGTTGGTGTATACCAGTCAAAAAAAGGTAAAATTGAACTGGGCCAATATTTGTTTTGGAAAATAAAAACAGTTTCGTTACTTCTGCATTTACATTCTTTAAATAATGTTAAGCATATATATTTTAAACAACTAATCAACTTGAAAAAATTATCGCTAACTAATTTCTCATTAAATTCAAAAAATTCGTGAAAAACAGATTTTTGGTGAAATGAAAGTGGGTACGTAAATCCGGTTAACGCCATCTAGGTTCTGAAAGGAGTGACACGGAGGTACTGCAGTTTTGCAGTGCTCATAGTAATTGCCTCTCTCCATTCTACTCAAAAGAGAAACTTGGGGAGAGAGTGTCAAGAAAAGAACTGTCAGTGTTTTGGTTGTTTGCCTTGCCACGGCCACTTCTGTCTTTTTTGTTGTCACTGCCGTTTGGTTTTATTTTTACTGTGGCAGTAAGTGAAATCGGTTTAAAATTCCCAGTTAAATATATTTAGTGAAGTTTACTCTAACATTTTATTGTATTTTAGCGCTTCATCTCTAATTTTTTAAGAGTTTTATTTTGAAAGTTTCGTATTTATGCCATAAGAGATTAAAGTCCAAAGTATTTTTCTGTAGAAGGAGCAGTTACAGTTCGGCATTTGATTAAACATGTTTAGAATATTTCATCCCACCAGAGGTAAGGCTTCAAATCTATTTATAAAAGTCCTTCCTTCCAGCTTATTGCCATTATCCCTATTTGCTATAATATTTTTTTATTAATCATCTAATTTCATTCATTATGTAATGTTATCGTCTTCTGGCAAGTGCCCTTCATCAATTTGATGAGCTTATCATATAAAGCCTGTTGCTCAGCTGAAGATTTCGGTTGTATAATCTTGTCTTGTTAATTAGAGAAATTTGAGGCAGCCATCAAAACCGGGACGAACTGAATCAGATCATATTTTAAATAAAACCCCGCTCCAACACTTGCTTACGTGATATTTAATAATTTAAAGTAGGAACCACACCACAGTCGATTGCTTGTTAATTATTAACTGGGGTGATTCCACTCGAAAAATCTTAAAACTGTTTTAACCTGTTTTTGAATTTCTTATCACTTACACGTTCATTTTGCAAACTTAAGCATGCAATAGATTTTTCCTTAATTAAAACAAGACTTGCAGCTGTTTTTAATATTTGTTAAACACTTTTTATAAAACTTTAAATAAAGTAATCGTATGGCAATAGAGTGCCATCAGTATTAAGATGTACGCACATATCCTGATTTAAAAAATACTGTTAAGATTAATTAAAATCCTATCAACATCGGAATTTAAATATACAAACCAAGAATTGAGTTACACCAGAAATCAAATATACTAAAAATGCCTTAATAAGTGAAATAAGTTTTCTTTTTAATTTATAACGGTTGATAAGAAGATTTAAAAAACTATTTGGCTTTATTACATTTTAATAAAATATATAATTTATCACAAAGCCTATTATGAATTTGGAATTTTTATAGCTTTCGTTCTGAGCTAACGTAACATTAAAAAATTATTAATTTAAAATTAGTGTGGCAATCAATAACTCTAAATCAAATTACTATGATCATGAGCGGTTTTTCAGGGTCGCCAATTTCAAATTTGTTATAGAAATTAGAAAATTGCAACGGCGGAAAATGTAATGTAGCGACTAAACTTTACAGGAAGGTGTTTTTTTTTTCTAATTTGCCCAATGGTTTAACTCAAGATCTAACACAAATTGTTCCGAAATTTCAGATTTCAAATTCAAACCTACGAATGACACAAACAGAGTTTAAATGCCCATTTAATTGACCTAGGAATAGATGGCTCTTTTACATGAACGTAAATAGGATTTTAAAAGAATTAAAAAGCTTTCTTAACGGTTACAATATTTTCTGGGTTTATTGTTAAAGAAGTCTAAGTTTTAAATATATTTTGTCCTATGTATTAGGCTTTCTTAATTTCAAAAAACTCTGCTTTATTTAAGATTTCTCCTCCTTCTATGTTATGTAATAATTTAACACTATTTCAGTTTATACTATGTTTATTTTCTTTTAAATGTTTAAAAATTGCAAATGGCATCATATTTCAATCTTGTCTATAAATTTCTTTTAGTTTTTCCGACATGTTATTGTTTGTTAATATTGATAAAAGAAATAAGAGATTTTCAGACTAATTATGGCTGTGAGACCTTTCTATGAAAGCCAATTAACGCTATACAGAGTAAATATAGTGGGATTGCTAAATTTTTGTCTTGCTATTATATTACCTATTATTATTTAGATCTGGAATTTGAAAAAGCAGAGTAGGTAGATAAAACTGATTGCCTGTTAATTTTCATCACCGCTTTAAACCAGGTTGCTATAAATGGTTTTGTAGCAATTCACTTATTCCATATTTAAAGGTAATTATCACATTTTTTTTCCTAGCATGGTCATAATCCTTCTCCTTCATAATCCAATTAACTCCCAGCAAGAACTAAATATCGTTATGAAAAGCTATAAGCATTTTATTTGGGTACCAATATTTATTTCACAGTTGTAAACGCAATAAAAAATGTGCGCTTATATTCGGATGCCACTAAATACCCCAAAATTACAACTCATTACACAATCTTCCCTCGAGAAAATGATGAGAGGTGGAAAGGTAAATTAAATTACATTAAAATAAAAGTTGAAACATATCCAGTAAAATTCCATTCATTTAAAGGAGTTGAAATGGAGAGGTTTGTTGACGAAGTTGATATAGTGATAGTAGGTGGTGGTCCTGCCGGGATGTCTGCTGCAATTAGAGCTAAGCAATTAGCCGCCGAGGCCGAAAAAGTATTGAATCCATTTCACTATACACCAAAGAGCGTGTGAAAGAAGTACATACTATTTTTGGCAGGAAATTCGAGTTTGTGTAGTTGAAAAAGCCTCTGAGATTGGAGGTCATATTTTGTCGGGTGCAGTTATTGATCCTGTGTCCATAAACGAACTGATACCAGATTGGAAGGAGAAGGGTGCTCCACTGAATACTCCAGTTAAACACGACAAATTTTCTTTATTAACGGAAACTGGTAAAATTGGTATCCCTATCTTCCCCGGATGGCCCATGGACAATCGTGGAAATTACATTGTCCGGTTGGGACATGTTGTCCAATGGCTGGGCGAACAGGCGGAAGCTCTAGGCGTAGAAATATATCCCGGATGTGCTGCATCCGAGATCTTATTTCACGAAGATGGTAGTGTAAAGGGTGTTGCTACAAATGATGTTGGAATTGCAAAGGACGGATCTGCAAAAGATAATTTCGCCAGAGGAATGGAACTTCATGCTAAAACAACGATATTTGCTGAAGGCTGCCGAGGCCACTTATCAAAACAAGTAATGAAGAAATTTGGACTGAATGAGAGCAATGAACCGCAAAGTTACGGAATCGGATTAAAAGAAATCTGGGAAATTGATCCGGATAAACACAGGTTAATTGAATGATTTTCAACAATTACATTTTTAACTTACTAAGCTTACAGCCCTGGGTTAGTGGAGCACTCAATTGGTTGGCCTTTGGATCCAAAAACCTATGGCGGCTCTTTTCTATATCATTTAAATGAAAGTTCACCTCTTATCGCAGTAGGGTTTGTTGTTGGGCTCGATTACAGCAATCCTTGGCTTAGTCCTTTCCAAGAGTTCCAAAGATTTAAAACTCATCCTAAAGTAAAACCAATTTTTGAAAATGGCACTAGAATCGCATATGGGGCTAGAGCTCTAAACGAAGGCGGTTTCCAGTCCATTCCAAAGCTAACTTTTCCTGGTGGATGCTTGGTAGGTTGCAGTGCAGGCTTTTTAAATGTACCACGAATTAAAGGAACCCATTATGCAATGAAAAGCGGTATTGAATTCATGGATTTCATTTTATAATTTTGTTAAATTATCATTTCAAAAAATGTTAGGAATGTTGGCAGCCGAGAGCGCTTTGGATAGCATTTTTAGTGAAGAAACACAAGAAACTAAAGGATATACACCAAAAAGCTATCCAGATAGGTAAATGCATTCTTTTGTTTAATGAAAAATACGGTCACTTAATAATTACAGAATTAAGGAGTCCTTTGTGTGGAAGGATCTCTATAAGGTCCGGAATGTTCGACCCAGTTTCCACAATGGACTTTACGCAGGTATGCTACTGAGTGGATTCTCCATATTCATGGGGGGAATTGAGCCATGGACGTTATCACATGGTGGAGCCGATAATACAAAATTAAAACCAGCAAAAGACTGCAACCCTATCGAATACCCGAAGCCAGATGGGAAAGTTACATTCGATTTGCTTTCTTCCGTAGCATTAACAGGCACAAATCATGAAGCCGATCAGCCAGCTCATTTAACTTTAATGGATGATACAGTTCCAGTGAAGCATAACTATGAAATATATCAGGGCCCGGAATCGAGATTTTGTCCAGCCGGCGTTTATGAATTTGTGCCAAACGATGAAGGCGGCAATATGAAACTTCAAATTAACGCACAAAATTGTATCCACTGCAAGACCTGTGATATCAAAGATCCCTCACAAAATATTAATTGGGTAGTTCCCGAGGGGGGCGGTGGCCCTGCTTACAACGGAATGTAATTACTAATTATTGTTGCCGACTTTTATAATAAGCTAAAAATTCTTTTCATATCATGTTTAATATTTTCAATAAATTTTAATTTTACATGCTTATATAATAAGCACTTTTATTTTATACAATGAGAATAATTTTATAGAATAAAAATTCTATAATTTTTTTTTAACAGTTGACAAAATCAGAAAGAAAATACACTAACGAGGTTTTAAAAATATTTTATGTATATTCCACGGAAAGCTGGGAGTTTATTCTTAGATACGATGCTATTAATATCGTACTGTAAATAGAGTAAATTCTAAATTCTCAGTTGAGTGGCATTCAAGTCAAAACAACGAATTTAGAAGTTAATAAATTAAGCAATTGCAATTGTACTTACTACACGGATTCAATCTAATCGTAGGTCATATGTTGTCAGGAAAATATTTATAAAATAGCATAAAGCATTTTGAGAAGCGATAATTACCCCCAGCTACAGCACTGCTTTACGATAAGCGGAACAAATCGTAAAAACAATATTTTTCTCATAAAGTGCTTTCTTTGGCGTATATAGTGGTTGAGGTTTAAATTAAAATCTCTTGAACCATTTTATGAATCTTAAGAATCATGGCGTTTGAATATTATATATAATTGAATGCGATAACTTATCAAGGGCCTTGCAAAATCGGTGTGCCTATAAAAACCAATGAAAAGATTTACAATTTTGATCAGTTACCAATTGACCCAGTTTCACGTATCGTAATCAATGCGTTAGTAGATCATAAAATTTACTCATCCAGTGTTAATTTATCTATTAAAATCGGTTCAGCGATTTTCGTGGAACCGAGCAATAAGGCAAATTATTCAATTTAATGTCCATAAATAACGTGTTGGAATTACCTGGCAATTACTTGTTATCAAAGTCAACGATTACCATACTTGTTTGTTTCTAGATTACATAAAATAAAGTGGTTACGAGGCAATTTAAGAAATTGTAAGTGGTTGCTAATATTTTGCTAAAAACATTTATTTATTTCTAATAAATAACTTATATCTATTCATTAATATAAATATTTGCAGTACTGCAGTTATAGGGTAACGTTAAACAATGTTTTTAGCACGGGAAGTATTAAGTCGATTTATGTGTTACTTTTAAGATATCATAGCACAACAGCACAAGAACACATTTTCACTTATCACTTGTGTTAAGATTTTTATTCCTGATAAGATGAAGTTTAGCTCTTGTCCATTATCTTTGCTTTGATATTTTGTACAGACTCCTCAATAGGAGCAAGAACAATGATAACAATAAAAGCCACCACAAATAGGATGGCAATCACAATGTAGACAGCGAGCAAACTTTTCCTTATCCCAGCAAACTGAAATTTTTAAAAGAAATAATATTAATTCATGATTTACATATTCTCAAGATTTTACAAACCGAAGCATCCTGTTTTCGGTCCACCTTCCAGCCGGTGTTACTTCTGTCCCCGGTCATGTCTCCCATTGGAAATGAATTTACACGTTGCGCTGAGCGTCTATCAGAAACGCAACCGGATATCTGAGCCCATAAAAATATCTAATTAATTTCTTAGTGTAATCACTGCTCTAATAAATATCCTATTGATTAGTATAGGAAAAGAATTTTAAAAGGTATTTACAAGTGCAATGCTAAGACGCAGTAGGAGTAAAAGTATTAATTAAATATCATCACACGTTAAAAACAGAATTACAATCTTTGAAGATTTCTTCTCTGCTTTTATGAGAATTACATCAGAAAAATAGTAGTTTTGTTTAGTTTTAATATTTTTCTGGTTAGTGTGACAGCATATCCTCTTTTATGATGGCAATATGAAATGCCAATATAACTTTTCTCCAAATCAAAATTAATGTGCAGAAAAATATGTAAATAAAATTATATAAAGTTTAAAATTACCGAAAATATCAGATGCACGATAACATGAAAAGCAACGAAAGCCACCAAGATCCAATCCATCCAGTCAGGAAGTTCAGCTTTAGTTAGTTTAACAGCAAAGAAAATAGTGACGACTATATAAAGGAAAATTTAAAATCTTCTGTTTCTGTTCAAGTTGCTGATAAGTTACTTACTGGCTAAAATGTGGGCAAGATTTCCTCCCAGCCAATGCACCCAATTAAATATAGGGCGGTTCTTTGCATTTGGCCCTGGTCGAAACAGGGCTCCGATTGGCTGAAGGAAGCATATAATTGTTGTTACAACTCCTAGAATGGCATGTGGATTCCTCTCACTGCTCCACGTCCCAATTTCCACGAATATGATCACAAATGCAGCCATTGTCAAGGACCAAGTCGTTACCATGCAAATTCTGTGCCACTAAGAAAATTTGAATATTAATTCCAATTATGTTTAATTTGCGTGGATTAAAATTATATTACATGTAAAATATGTTATTGCTTAGGATGATTGCAGAACTATTGTATTTTATGTGCAGTGATGTTTTTAAATGGAAATGATAAGTTTTTTATATTTGATTATCATATTTCTACTAAAACTACCTGCAATGAACCGAATGAACCGCCTACTTTAGAGGCTTTATATTTAACTTGACTTATTTCATTTTATTCGTCCAACTTTTATGAGGATGTTATTAGATAGAAAAACCTGTATAGGCCAACCAACATTCTATACAATATCTTAAGAACCAGTAGACAAATTCTAATTGGAAATACCTACACATATTATCTAATGAAGTCATTGAATTGTGCCGCTTATATTAAAATTACTTCGTTCTTTGGACTATTATATTTTCGGAAACTTAAGCTAAAAGGTAAATTCAATAAGTTAAAAGTTTGCCAATTCAAATTTGATTTTCAGATTATGGGGAAAGCCTTCTTCTATTAAACAAAGCATCAAAGCAAACAGCCTGAAAATGTACGAACTAAATAACTTACAGCAAACCATTGATCTTTTCCACATAACTGGCTTCCCACCCATGTCTGCTTGAAATATCTCGCAAGAATTATTCCAACTGAGGTAGTTCCAATCCAGGCAGCAATCATAAAAGCACCATGGAGCCGAAGAAGTAACGTGGAGGCTCCAGCGATAGATTCTACAACTGCTAAATTTAAAGCTTTGCCTGACTGCAAACGACCGAGATTGTGGTAGCCAACTCCTCTTTCTAAAATTGAGAAATATGAAGACGCAACAAAACGACGTAATAATTTAAATTACCTTTTAATGAACCACCTGCCGCTAACAGCAGGTAATATTTGTTGTTAACTAAATCGAAATTTTTTCCTTTCATTGAACTGTTTGGATCCCTTTCAATTTTGCAGTAAATAGTTCCATTGATGTATGATGCCGACAGTAGACGGGCAATATTTTGAGGCTTAAATTATTAAAGTGATTTAATTTGTTTAACAATCAAAAATAAAAAACTTTAAAACTTACAACTCCGTCCCTTGTTGTTCCCAGAGTGGGTCTTGGTGTTGTCCAAGATAAATGAAGAGCTATTCTACCGTTTTCTGGAATACATTCCATAACAGAATCATCACCCATTTTATCATCTTCGGACAGCCCTATGGCAACGTAGGCAGGCTGATCTGGAGAGATTTTTAAGTTTTTTTTTACCAATTATCGCAAAAAATTATGTTTTTAATATACTCACTATATCCTGACTGAATTTCGAACTGATATCGATCTCCTTTAACCGACACAGCCGATATAGATCTACAAGTTTTACTCGGAATGCAACCATCTGGAAAACCGAAGCAGGTTTTATCTAATCCGCACCCATCGTAGAATGGATCGATTTGTGCGACCTGTGGAACAATTTATTAAGTTTTATATTTTCCATTCACCATAATAAAATATATCTTTGCACCTTTGGACTTAGCTCTGGTATAAAC
Organism: Philonicus albiceps; assembly: GCA_963969385.1. Taxonomy (NCBI): domain Eukaryota; kingdom Metazoa; phylum Arthropoda; class Insecta; order Diptera; family Asilidae; genus Philonicus; species Philonicus albiceps. Next base: position 36,360,578 of record OZ017773.1, read on the forward strand.
ACTGGCACTGTAGATGTAAGGGGGGTACGAGTTGTAGATATTCCCGGGGGAGGTGCTGCCTCTCTCCTGACTACATTCACTTCATTGGATGGTATACCAACCCAGAATTTATCGTATTGTTGAGCTATTGTGGCACTGTAAAGGAAGAGATAGTTTATAACAACCAAAGTTTAAGAAAAGTATTTCCATTACAATACCACTACCATTATTAAAAATAGGAATATAAAAAAATTGAATTATCATTACCAAAAATGAGACTAGTAGTCTTGGAAGCATTACCTTTACCATTACTAGGTGTTGTTGTAATGGTGAGTAATGCAAGCAATGGTAAATAATGCTTGTATGATCTCAGATTATGGAGATGTACCAGTATTATAATTGGTAATAATAACTGAAGTTTTTCAATTTATCATTACAAGTAAATGGTAATGGTAATTCTTGATGCTCTGTACTTTAATAGCAGTAATTTCCAGTTCTATATACAACTTATTTTTAGCAGACTCACTTGAATATTATTCTGCCAAGAAAATCCACAGGCGCCTGCCATTCCAAAGTGATTCCCGGCTTGGGACTAGAACTGCTGTGAGTAATTGAAGTCTGAGGGCCATTGCAGTTCATGTGTTTTGAAAGCCCTAGCGCATGTGGCGCGAACTGACCCACCTGCAATTAAATAAGCCCATAAAAAAATCTGTTGGTACTGCAATTAATGTGAAAGTTTACCACTTGATAAGGTGGATCTATGCTTCGTGCTTGCAACATAAAACCACCAAAGGTTAATGCGGACGGAGTTCCTAAAATTTCAACTCGCAGAGGTTCTCCTTGCCCTATAACAGAAGTAGACGGTTCCACTCGGAAGGGCGATGGAGAAGACATCGGAGGTATTCCACCTCCATGGAAGGGTAGCATCGTTTCACATACTGATTCTGGAGCACCCGAAGGATAAGTTTCTGTGAGTTGCCAAATGTTTAGCACTGTTACAATTAACAGGAGGAGTCTACTCCGTAAAATCATGTTTGAGCTATAGAAATAATATTAAAAAACTTAATTAAAAATAAATTCCACCCTAGTTTAAAATAAAGTGATTTTTCTTTTAATCTATAACTAGGGCTAAAAATAATTTTGTCTTATAAAATTTAGGATAACAAAACGGATTGAAATTCCGGAAAGAATTGTTCCACCTTTTGAATCTAGAATATTTGTTAACAAACTTTTCATTTTACGAATTTTATCATTTTACTAGATTATGACTAAATAATTTGATTGTAGGTCACAGGACAACATTCCTTTTTTGAAACCCAACATCCTTAACTTAATTGAAGGAGTCTAGAAATATATTTTTAAAGCCAAAAAGTTAAAGAAAATCCTATATAATAAACATATCTGCACATTCTACCAATTATAAAACTGAAATAAATTTAATAAGAATTAAATTTTCGTGTAGAAAGCCCAAGATGGGGTAGTTGAATCTCGTCTTTATTTACCTACTCCATCTTCCATCTTTCCTCTTTAAACGATTCTACACGAAAGTTGGCATATCGAAAAAACTGTGTGTAAATTTTATAATAATTAATTCTTATTTTAATATCTTATTTATATGGCCTATGAAAATAATACAGCTCTTACAAAAACTCCTTATTTTATAAAATAATCGCGCTACGAATTCAAATTTAGATCAAATTCAATTAGATCAGAGCAAAAAAAAATTTTTTCTAACTCACGAATCTACGAGACCTATTCCTTCGATGTTATTTATAACATTGATAGAGGCGGATGGGCCACTTTAATAAATTTACTATCGATCTCGTAATTATTTTGGTTTAAGAAATTTTAATTGTACGCCATCTAACCCCACTCTCCTCTAATTGTAACGATTTCTGAGATCGAAATAAATCAACATGATGATTAATGCATATTGAAGGTATCTGCGTTAATAGCAGTAATAAATTCTCAATAGCCTCAATTAGGAGGAATTAAACCTCTATTTTTACCTTCCGCATATATCTAATGAAAGTTCATAATCAATCTAAGTATCTGCTAAATAAATCTAAACAAGAGAAATTTCTTCCTTTTATCATTAACCTGGAATTCCTACTTTAACTTCAATTAGCGTGAATGATATAGGAAAATAAATAGCAGTTAAATAAACGAATCACGAGTCCTTTTCACAAAATCGTGCTCATATTTACACAAAATATTCGTTAAATGTGGCACAACATGTTACAATCAAAGGTTTATTGACCCGTAACACTTTCGTCGCTCCAAGACCGAGTTTATCTTTCACATAGAGTTAATTATGCATAAGACGACTATTGATTATTCAATTAAGGTTGCCGAATTTTTTTTTATATTATGACTCATTGCTAGTGTTCGGTATATTTTTGTGTTCTCAATTGGAAGAATTCTAACTGAGTTCGTGACAAACTTAACGTGAACAGATTTTAATATCTTTTAATAAATATAATGCCCTGTAAGCGTAGTCTTTAAAAAAATTGTAAGGTATCGTGATTGATTAAGATTTATATTTTTAGAGGCATTCAATTAATAAACGGTTCGTAATGTATGAATGAATGAATCGAAGAAACAGTTACATGGTGGTTCCCGTATCATGATCAAAAGTTATTCACGTCGCTTTTTCGCTATCTATCATAGCTAAGTTTTCGAGTGTGTATTCTATAAAAAAACTAAAATTGATGAAATGATTAGCTGAACATTTGATGCGAGAGCCTAGACTTAGTGTGAGATGGTCGTTTTATTTTTTTTATAAACTATAAAAGACTCTTGAATGAAACTTCTTTTTTTTAAAAATTAAAGCTCATGTCTTTAATGTAGTAGAATTTAAAGAAAGTATTGAATTAGGCTGCACAAAATTCCATTCCGGCAGTTGACATGATTTCCCTAGTTCAGAGCATATGATCCCAATAATTAAATTGGATATGTGTGTATTACAGACCCTTACCGGAACACAGCAATAAGACATTAATTTATGCCGTTATTGATTTATTGATTGAATAGACTCATTATGGTCTAATATTTAAAACATTCCACTTTGTGACTCATGCATTGCCTTGCATTTTGAAGAGACATTGGAAAATTGACCAACTTTTCATATTCTGCGTTATAATCTGCAATTCTATTTTGAAATATTAGAAATTTATAGTGTGCTCCTTTGTTCACTATAAAACTGCAAAACAAATGATAATTGTACGTGCTAAGCTAATTTTTAGGAAGATAAATTGAGCAATGGTTCAAGTCCTAAAATATTTGAAAATCATCCAAAAATGCCAGTTTTGTGTATTTTTTGTCTCGTATATTTGTTTATGGTTCGGACGAAAAAGAACTCGATTGACTTTGGTTATGAAAATTGCGAAGCCGAATTGAACACTTTTAGCTGATTCAGAGAAATTATGGTTTAATTTTGTTCATTATACACGCTAAAATAATTACGGTTGCATACGCTTTCCTTATCCAAACCACAAAAATAAAGAGATGATATAAGAAAAATGGTACATCATACTTCCGTAGCGATTTAACGTACTGAGTCTAATTTTTCAATATATTTTTAATTAGAGAACTCTATTCTTCGATTTTTGAGAACTCCGCAATGAAATCGCAGACACAAATAATGAAAATGTGAATATTTTGAAAATGGTTCTTTTAAAAGCAAAGCTTTAAATTATTTGGCAATATTAAAGTAAAAATAAGAATATGCAATTAACATTTCAAAAGGTCAAGAAGTAGAGGAACATCGTACTTAGTATAATTAAAACAATTAAAATTTTACTTTTTAACCCTTTGCACTTGATTTATTTTCATAGTTGGTCCAACAACTTGTCAACTTTTATTTCTTTTTATCTAAGTAAATTAAAGTGTGGTACTTTTTAAAACAATTTCCAACGTGCAGAAAAGGACGTCTTTCACAAGTTTCACAAAAATAAACAGTTGTCTTCCTTTCCCCCTTAGTATTTCTGTTTGAAGACAGGAGATCTCGAATGCCGCAAACTGATATACGAGTTTTAGAGCAAATTAGTAGTAGTCACCTCCAGCGTGACATACGAGTGCAAAGGTTTAACTTTAACTACTAAATAACTTTATTACATAAATAAATATAAGTAAAATCGGGAATATTTATATAAAAATGTTGAAACGAAAATACGTCCGATTCAATATGCCGAACTATTCAAATAATCACTATAAAACAGTTTATTTTTATTTAGTGGTGCTATACCACACACTTTTTCTAATTTCCCAATATTTTAATATTACAACTAAAATTATCACAAAATAATTATAAAATTACAAGCATAAATAAAAGAAAAACTTTCTCATTTGTTTCTATCACTTTTCACGGTAAATCTCAAATTTATCGACGTTTATAAAACTAAAAACACAACTTGGCTAAAAACTTACATTTTGATGGAACTTTAAAAAGGATACGTTTTAAAAAATGTCAAAAAACGCGATTAATCTATTTTTATAGGACATATTTAGAATTTAAACTTAACACCATTTTCCACGTCTCCGATAATTGAGCAGACTTTAAAAAAAACTAAAATACGAATGCATAAGTTAAGTTGCATACTTCATCTAAAGGAATTCGAAAATCAGCACGTATTTATTAAAGTTAAGCACCTTCTTCAGATACAATACAACATGAAGTACATATTTATTTTGTATATCAATGAGTGCCCCTAATTTTTTCAAATCAAAATTAAAGATTAAATGCACAAAAAAATGTCCAAAAGTTTAAGTGAACACAAGGACTTGGACTCACTCGTCAATCTTAAATCGTTTTCGATATTTTCATTTTATCAGCTCTTTGAGAGTTGAATGTGTATTTATAAAACTAAACAAAAGAGAGAACAGTTTTTGTAGGAGTGTAAACACAAAGTACATTGTTTCACTATTCAAGGAAATGATTATTTGATTAAAAGCTATATTTTGAAATTAAATTCAATAAAAGTTACTATGTAATAATTGTTATTCGACAACATTGTATTTTTCGTGTGAATATTTCCTTACTTTAGTTATTAATATGAAACAAAACACAAACATTTAAATTTACCAGTTGTCTGTACGTAATGCCAACAAATCTCGTATATTTTTCTTACAACTTTACAAAAGAGAAATACGAACGATCACATACCGTGTCAGCACTGATTAAGTAAAAATGGCAAAAAGTATAAAAGACGAATCTCTGACGCATAGTGCAACTAAATTGACCTTCAGCTGCGGGAAGGAATACGTTTTTGTCGGAAGTCAACCGAAGGTAAATGAAAAATCTTATGTATGGCTCCGGCAACTTACCGCAGGCATTCTTTATAGTTTATATTCTCCAGATAAAGATAACGCTTTGCTATTTAGACAATGTGCGAATTCGAACAATGCGAAATGGGAATTGCTCCACTATTCAGTGACTGGCGGCAATTTCATGAATCACTCGGCGCGAACTTAGTTGGAAATACCCAAATTATTTTATTATCTGGAGTAGACAAGGAAATCAAGTAAAATCTAGTGAAAGTTATCTAACGATATGGGGAAATTTCACACTTTATGGATCTACGAGTGCATGTTTAATTATACGACTACAAAATTAGACTGTTGCACTCTCAAGATATCTTTCACGTGCACGGTGATATGCACGAGACAATAGGTAAACACCTAGACTGATTGGCTTGATTTTTGATTCTTATTGTTGATAAGAGCAACAAAAAATTGCTAATTCTGCTAATTGTACTTTAAATGGGAACACGCTAAGAAAATAAAAAAAAATATTCATTCTTGGAGAGATAAATATAATCGAACGCGAATTCCAAAAAAAAGAGCCGGCGAGGAAGTGCTGATTGACCTGGCACGAGCAATGGGTTTTTACGGGCAATTTAATTAATCGTCTGCTGATAAAAACTCAAAATAAACATAATAAAAACGATAAAATTCATACCCACCCCTTAATAAAACTAAAATCATGATGATTTATTTCGTTAAGGCAAAGGTAAGCTCATGGGTATTTAAATTTATTTGGTTAAGAAACCAAGCAAGATTTTGTTATAGACGTACGCGTATACTCGTAAAAGAAATTCAAGATATTTAAGATAGTTGCCTGTTATGCCTTAACCTGAGTCACGAGATATTTATTTTTCGTTTTGTTTTTATATTTAAGCGGTTTAATGTGATAGAATTTTGGTTATTCCCATAAAAAAAATAGTGTTATACTTTTTTGGGAATAACCAAAAAGCAGCTTAAAATAAAAACCAAATGGAAAAATTATCATTTAAAATGTACACTGGGACTTCTGCTACAACTTATTTATTGTATTTTTTTTTTTAAATATATTAACTCTGTTACAAAATTATAAATCTTCTCTTGAAAGCAATAAAAAAGGTTTTAATTTTATTTTATAAAATGATCATTTAACTTTCTTTACACTAAAACTTATATTTTATTTTTAGTACAATCATCGAATAAATGAACGTCAATGTTATGTTTGATCTCTTCAATTATGTTGCTTTGGCGATGGTCAACATAAACTCTCCGAATCAAAATTCTCAAATAATTCCTATAGGATTTAGATCTGAAGAACATGCTGACCGTCTCAAAACTTTCATTGTATTGGCTTAAAATCATATTTAACTTTTTGTAATCATACCCTCTCAGAATTGATCTTGCACCAAACTCAGTCAAGCTTTGCAAATTGATGAAAAATATTATTTTACACATCTGAAAAGAATACACCGAATGATGGATTGTTCAACAGTTCGCAAAAACATTCTTTTTCGGTATACATTTTTATTTTGCAACAAAGCGCAGATACAAATCACACTATTCGTAATTTAATAAAAAACGAAATGGCCATTCGATGCTGAAGCTTAACAAATAATCATAAATCTACGGTTTATTAAAATATTTTATTATATTAATTACATGCATATGTAGTTATGCCATAAGTCCAAAAAAATACTGCCTAGGTATTTTACTTCCTGCACAGGTTTTTCAGTTAAATTAAAACTGAATAAAATAAATAATATAATTATTAAACACGATGAACTTGAGTTAAAAAGGGTTACTTTCGATTATTTCAAGTTAACTTGCCACACACAATTCGGTCTGATGTAAGAGGCTAATACTGCATTTTTTCAGTTTTTCTTGCTTCACGATTACTATGCCTCGTTTTGTTACTTTACTTTACCAATGTGACAACGTGATTGGAATGAGAAACGATGCTACTCTTGATCTTTTCTTAAAACTTGCACATATTCCGTATCTACAGGTCAGAGCGTTGATGTGATTCCCCGCTTTTAAGTATCGAATTAATTATATGCAAATTTTGATAATAATTGTTCTGTTTTTATGCACATCACTATATTTTATTTCTGTAAATTACATTTCACTTCCACAATCAACTCTCGTGTTTATAGTTTGAAACAATTCCAAAGAGTTGAGTAATAAACTCAAAAATCACCTCATTTCTAGAATTTACCAGTAAATTAATTTTAGGCTTGAATTGCAGTATGTATGTAAAAAAATTCCCTTTTTGGAACATTGCATAATTAAGGTGTAATCAAAGCCGGCTTTTCCATATGGCCATATGAGCATCGAATGCACACTTTTTTAACTCAACTGCGTTGCTGTAAAATGCAGGCGCCAATAGTTCAAATTGTTATTTTGTTTGTTGACTGCATATTTATTAGATGAATAAAGTTATATGTGGCGCGAAAGTAAATATAAAAAATATAGAATAAATATGAAATATATTTTTACGCTACTACTTTCAATTTTAAGGAGATTTTACAAAAATTTCAATTTTAAACTACTTATGTTTGAATGTTCTTTGCCTCTTTTACAATTTCCTCGGATATTAAAAAAACAAACTGTAATATACCATAATCGCATTCATTGCTTTTAAAACACAACATTTTTTTAGCTCCTTATAGTTTAATTTGTTTAAAATATCAAAAAATATAGTCGCTTTTCGTGAGAAAAGCATACGTATACCTAGTAATTTCTACTTTTATTTCATTCTTAACTCCATCGTATGCATGGAATATTTCTATTATATTTTGGGTTCGACAGCTTAGTTCGTAAAAACTCAAGATTAAAATCAACATCGTCCAAATACATTTTAAATTGCATTACTATCTAAAATACTGAAAGTTGATTAATCTCTATGCCAAAAAACGTTATCTCTTACCGGGGTCTCGCAAGGAAAAACGTTCACCACAGCCCAAAACTCTTTTCGAATTATATGGCTCCAATTCGAATAGACTTTACGGATGTATATTTATTTAAAAAAAAGGTAATAAACATTTTTTTAAACTGGTGCACATTCTTCATATATTTCACAGTTTAGCAATTCTGTTCAAAACACAACGCCTTTTAAATTATCTTTATAAATTGACCAAAAACGTTTGTCACATATGAGTGATGACGGGTTCTGGCTGATTAATATTTTTCTATATTATAGAAAAGCTCTGGAAAATAGAAGACCAAAGCAATTATAAAAAAATTTCAAACGCATTGGAATTTCGTAAGTGAATCATTTTTTAAATGATTTTTAACTTAATTTGTCATCCAAGTAGCAACACAAAATTTATTTATTATTAAAACGAATTGTAAGACATGATGCGTATTCATTTAAATGTTTTTGATAAAGCAATGAAAACGGAAAGTTTATAAATATTCATTTTTCAATTCAAAAATAATTATATCCTTTATCTCAAATAATCTAACATCAAATTTTATTTAAAAGGACACCAATTCTTTGTTCAGTAAACTTCACTTCACTTATGTATTTTATCAATCCCGAGAAAAAAATGGGGCACTAGACCACAACTCTTATCTCCTTGATACTATGCGTGCTGCATAAATATGCATTAATTAACTATACAGCTGCAATAGAGTAATTTCCGTAGTAATTTCCGTTAAAAGTGAATTACTTCTAGGTATTGAGAATTATTTTTCAGTAGCTTAGAAAGCCTCGATATGTAGCATTAAACGATCGAGCTGAGTCATTCGCGCCAATTCTCTGAAAAATATAATTAAATCGAAAGAGATTATTTGATGAGAAATTACATCCCAACAGTTCTTAGTATCAGTAAAGAGTATGATTTATGATCTATTTAGTGGGAAAATATAATTTAATTCTTTCCTTTTATTTAAATTTAAAATTATTGTTACTTATTTAACAACATTCATATCATGCAATATCTAAGGCATCATTTGTAATATATTAAAATATGATTCGTGTTGCTATACTGTTAGAAGATTTATTTTTAAAGTATATCTTTAACAAATTTTAATGTTATTAATGAGTAAGAATAACTTTAATTTAAAAGAAAAAACAACCATTCGAATTTTTAATGCAAAATTGTTGGAATATTTCACTATTAAACGAGAATAGTCAATTATTAATTAATTAATATTTTCTTCTCCTCAAACTATTACTTAAACTATGTATCCATGAACTTTTATTAGTACACTCAAGCTTGCTGTGGTTAAATGAATTCTTTAACCTTAAATCATTAATCGTTGCACATGATCTAAACGTGTTCACAAAACTTGACCTCGGTTAACCGTCGCATTTGGCGCGTCTTGTTCTTAATTGTACTATTATTTCCAATTACTAAATTAATGATTTTTTGTCCCCAAAGACGGAAAACGAAATATTGCTTCTTTCTGGTTTCATTTCTTCAAAATAACGAGCATTTTCAAGGTTGCTGATAGTATAGACCTCCAGTTTTTCAACACTGATCCAAATCAGTTCATCTTAAACCAACGTACATTGTTAATTGAATTTACAAAAAAATAAAAATAAAAAAAAATAATATATGCTCTAACGTAAGAAGCAGTTAAGTCGGCTTTGCGGCTGCTATTGAAGTAGGTAACTTAACGGTTGCAGCAAAATGAGCATCTGAATTTTCACTTTCACCATGTACCTCAATATAATTGCAATTTTGCAGTATCTCGGTTTCTGCGAGCGTGGCCCATGTTTTCTTCAGTCAGCGTACTGTGACCTTAGAGTTTGTTTAGACTCTTAGACGAAAGTGAAGTAAGTAAGCGAAGCATGACAGCCTCTTTTCACTTCTTCATTAACTAGGAATCTCAATATTGTTGAGCAAAATCATGTTTGCGTTTACGTTTAGCGTTGTCGTGTCGTCGTCAGCTTGCGATTTCATTTTCCACAATCCACAGGACTGGTATTCAAGTAAAAGTTTAGAGCATAAACAAGAATAAAGTCTATGGCGCGCAACTGAAACGCAAACCGGTTTAATTAAATGAATCAGAGTTTTTGGGACGGAATTCCGACATCAGCACTGGGGAATTCCACGTCAAGAATCACGACAATTGAATGGTTTGCATTGCGATCATGATGTGATCGTAAAAACCTGTTTACATTCTTATTTGTGGCCTTCATTTCAACTTTTCGCAAAAGGACGCCCAATCGCTTATACGCTAGACAGACACAAGCCTATCTTTTATACGTTCCACATAAAATTTTCCAATTATGTAGGTCAATTAACCACAGGCATTTTTCACTATTTAAAACGTTTTATTAATATTTCTTCGAGTCTAACTACTAAAGTAGATCTTTTCTAACCTTGGAGGATTTAAGGCGAGGAAGGTAGTCCTCTAGTTTAAATAAACGCAAAATTAACGGTCAGGACTGCTTTACTTTCTTTAGAAGTTAGCTAAAACTTCTAGAGCACTAGCACCAGAGGCACAGTCTACTGAAAGTTTTTTTTTTCACCAGGTACGGGCGCGGACCGTCCACATTCTTTCTGGGTCGACGAGACGCACTTTACTACTTTATTGATGCCTCCGAAAGCTAAACTTGGTCACTCCATCTTCGCCAGCACGCCAACTTTTGTGACCACAGCGAACAACTGGCGAGTTGCATGAGCAAAGTGAGTTTTATTGAGTGGGGCGCCGTACCTTTTTTCACCTGTTCGATTAGTATGTATTTTTATATGCGATAGAGCTGAATTAAATTCCTCCCCGCTTGCAGCGTCAGGTGTATTTAGCGGAAATGATTTGCTTTTAAAGTGCCTCCTCCACTTTGTTTGGCGGTTTCAGTTGCTACGTTACTCAAAATTATTGTCTCATGAATGAATTGAAGTTAACGAAAATAACAAATTATGCAATAAAAATCGTGTTAATTTCACTGCAAATATGCACGAGTTGCACAGAAGATAAGAGCAATTCTTGGGCCTTTGCTCCTCTTATAATGAGCCTTCTTTGGCGCGATACCTACATACATAGTTTGTTTATTCCAAAGAAGTGTTTACTTTTTTGAGTCAAAATAATCTAATTTGTTGCTTTTTCTCTTGTTGAAGATTATGGAGTTAAAGTTTACAAGTATGTGGTTGAAAATTTAAACCGAAATTCATATCATTGGCGAATGTTTTTATCTCTTGCAAAGTATGCAGCGAAATAAAGAAATATTAACTCTTCAAAATAATAAATTTTTATTTTTAATAATGTTTCATTTTAAAATCTTCTTTGCGTTGATAAAATCTATACGAGTTTTTGGAGTCGAATTCGAATTCGCAATAAAGGGTAGATTTATTTATTACATTTATAATTTTCTAACCCACATCATAGTTAGACAAATCACGAAATCAGCGCTCATAAATAGGTTAAATATTATTTTTCTTAAATTGATTATTATTTAGATGTTCCAAAAACACTCCAAAGAGAGTACAGTTCCTGGCCAAATTATTAGACGCACCTTGAATTGTAATTATGGCCAGTTGTCTTGCGCTTACTGATAATTATGTTTTAGTTGGGAAATCGATATTAGGAACCATTTCCTAAGAAAATCAACCCTTTTTTTAAAGATGCATCACCATCATTAGGTAAGATTGATCTGGAAAAAGAGAACCAAATACAATTCGTGCAATTGTCTTTTGCGTGTGCGGATGTTTTCTTCGAAGCTAAGCATATGACGAAATTGTTATGAGATAAATAAATTTGAATATAAAAAATGTTTTAAGACTATTGAGACCCGTTTCGTGAAGAATTGGATAAAATTGTAAAGTGTTAGTATGGGTAAAAAGAGTGGTTGGATTCCCCGGAAAAATGGAGAAATAAAAGCTTTAATAGACACAAAATTATATTCCAATTGGGAGATAGCACGCAAGCTAAGAGTATTCATATAAACTGGAGACAACAAACCTTGCTGTGTCTGAAAGAACGTTAAAAAGAAAATTGTCGGAGATGAACTTCGCAGAACTAAAAGACGCTATGAAAACAAACGGCTCTAAGGACCGGCATAAGGACCGCGAGATTTGGACTTTTAGAGATCAGTGAGTAGTTAAAGCTTTTGTTGTTGTTCCTTCCTAGTTATATCCTTGCAAATATCGTGTTTTTTGTTTTTATTTTTGCAGGTTTGTTTTAGTCATGAAAAGTACCTTCGAAATCTTGACAAATAAAGCACAATTTGTAAGGCGACGGACCAGGTGAAAAATTCAGATCAGATTGCATTGTGCAAACAGTGAAACACCCAACAAAGGTTATGACTTAATCTGTCATATGAGGAAAGGGTGCCGGATTTCTGTACGTGGTGGAAAATACAATGCGACAAGATCAATACCGAGAAGTTCTAAAAAACAAGCTTCTTTCAACTGCAGTTGCTAGTTTGATTTCCAATCGGAGAACCATTTGTTTTTATGCACGATGATGCCTCCTGTCACACTACCAGATCTGTTAAAGACTATTTAGCAAAACAAAATATTTCCTTATTAAGCTGGCCGGGATATGAAGGCCATTGTAAATTGTTGGGAGCTAAATTAGACAAAATTATTCAAACTTCGAGCTTAGAACATAATCGCCGATAAAAGTCGTTTAATGCATCCGACCTTACTGCTCTATCTGTGAATACTCGTAAACCCCGACCGCATCTTATCGTGTAATAACATCTATTTCAAATATTTTTTGTCCATTTTAAGATTTATATACGAGTAATGTTCATAAATACATATGTACAAGCTGTGCCCCCGACTTTGTTCGAGTCGAGTTTTGGATTTTGGCTAGTTTTACCAAAAAATTTAATTAAAAAATTGGTAAGTAACAGAAACATGATGAGGTTTTGCTACACATAAAAATAAATTCAACAATAACTATGCATCTTGGTAGTCTAAGTTCTTCTATGTAATTCAACTTAAAAATCAAAAACAAGAAAACAAAACGATTGTTTTACGTTATAGAAATAGAATTTAAATAAATGCCATTTAAATTTTTTTATACTGAAGAATTTAAAATCAAAGAGTAAATGGAATACTTACGACTATAATGAGAATAATATTCATTCATACTTACATATATTAACTGAAGCTTTTGTAACGTGTTGTTATGGTGCGCTTTAGGTAAATTAACACTTTATCGACTAACCATTGCAATTTGCCGCTTTAACTGAAACGAACGTTATCTGCCTGTAAAATTTGTAATTACATTGCGATTACACAGAGATTTTGTTGTCGATTCTGTCATGCTTTGGGAGATATGTCGCCACGTAATAAATTATTACATTACCCTGGTAAACAGAACTTGCCGATAAAACTACAAAAATGCATTAGCATGAGCTCAAAAGTGTAATCTTTAAAGATAAATGGAAAAAAAACAATATTATTATAAATACCTACCTTCAAACCCTTTTTCTGACTAGGTCAGGACAATTTTTTCCTTAAACGAAGTACCTTATCTTATTTAACTATTTTAGAATTGCTATATATCGCTACTATAGATACACGAATTACGTCCTACATTTTGCGATTTTTTGAATTTTAAGAATCATCATCATCAATATTTTTCGTAATTTATTCACCAAATTGCACGTTCGGAAACAATATGTAAATGCCTCGAGCCTTATTCATAATCCGTTCGAATCGAATCAAAAAGAGTTTGTAAAAGCACCCTTTATATTGAATAAAATTCCATAACAAAATCTTCAAACTTGGAACGAATTCATTTTAGTTATCTTTGATCTTAATCAATATTTTTTTATTATCATTCAAGTAAATATGAAAAATATTAGTAATTTATCTCAATTATTCTGGCCACTATAACCAAAAGTGTTTCGGAACTCGTAGTTTGGTGAAAAGTTATGAAATATAATTTTAATTCGTAAACTAAGAACAAAGAATCGCGGAATACACATTAGGGTTATTCGAAAAATTACATTAAAAAACATTATTTTACGTGGCACGTTTGCAAAGCAATAGCAAATAAATTTAATATGCCCACCTGAATATGAAGTCATTTATTAAAATCGCAATCGTGTTTCTGGTTTCAAGGTTTCTTTTAACGATAGTTAGTATTTTCACAGTTAAAGCCTTTTTAAAGGCTGCTAACTGATATGATATCCGAAATAAACAATCCTAAATCCAATGCTTGTAATACTATAAATTTTAATCCACAATTTTGGATGCTAGACCTAGCTCAAACTTGTCCTTAGACTGGATTCAAAACAAACTAATTGTAAGATTGTTAACCTCAAGTCGATCTGAGCTAGGAGCAACCTGAGCCGGATAACATGTATGTAGTCTATCCTTGGTCCCAGTAGACTCTTATGCTTATGTTTATTAAATTTATTAAAATTTGGTTTAAAAGTTATGACAGAATAGAATGACCAGCTCTTTTATTTTTAGATTCATATTATTAATTTAGAGAAACTCAATTTTTTTCTAGCATACATCAATTGGAAAATCTACTATTCTTGGAAACTTTCCCATCGTTACATTTATTCCAATATTCTAAAAGCTGTCAATCTTTCTTTTAATTGGGTTTCCTAATTGCACTTGTCTAAACTTAAGCTTAACACATTTTTTATATCTACATTTTTAGTAAAAAAAGTTCTTTATTTATTAAAATGAATTGATTATACAAAAGAGAAATGTTTATAAATAAATACAAAAAGTTTCAAGGAGTTTAGGTAATATAGGAAAAAAATAAATGCTGATAACGCAAACAACTCCTCTTCAAAATACAGATGACCACTTTATTTCTAATTAAATACATATCTTTAGGATCTTATGCCTATTAAAAAGGAAATGCTAATTGTTGTTAACTTTAATGTGCCAATTAAATTTGTAATTTAAAGCATGTGTGTTCTAATAAATACGAGAATTGTTCCGAAAAGACAAAATTAGAATAAATCACAATTTCGAAATTACTACTATTTATTATAACTTCGCAATATTTAATTTACGTACAAAGAAAACAATTCATGTGTAGGTTGCAGGAAAAAATAGATTAGTTAGTCAACAATTTTCATTGAGCATGTAAAGAAATCACAGTAAGCAAAGTTTAATTTTTGGGAATCGTCCACTTACCTTAGTCGTAGTAAATGTAATACAAAGTAGCAACAGCGAAGAAATTGGGAGTGTCGTAGACATGAGAAACGAATCCGTCTTTCTCGGGGTCCCACAGGTACGTCGTCCGCGAATTATATCCTTGCATGAATTTTTCTCCAATGGTCACAACACACACGTACTTGTACCTTAGAAATTGAATTTCTCATCTGAATTCGCACCGCTTTTTATACCAACAAAATACCTGTCGAAATTTCTAAACTTTACTCGGAATTTTATTTCTTCACTTATATTTTTACAAAGGGTCTGTGCCTTTTTTGAGGTAAAAGTGAAATCTCCAAGGACTTGATCCATAATATTCTTTATAATACCCTCAGCAATTTCGCGGTTAAAGGGGTTTTTCGCCTCTAACCGATAAGTGGGCATGTAACGAGCTGCCGCGACCTGCATATTTAAAACAACTGAACCATATTTTTTGATAGTCACAATGCACAGACTTACCCTCCTTTCAGCACTGCCCCGCTGGCTCATCAACTTGCTGTAATTAGTAACATTGGATATCTGTTTTCGACATGCAAACGTAATTGTTATTAACTGGTATTCATTGACTAAATGGAAGCTAATTTTAAAATACTATGGGAACGAATGTTTTCTTTTCTACTGTAAATACATTTCGTGGGATTTTTAATGCTTGTAGGGTTGTTTAATCAATATACAAACAAGGTATCCTTGGATAGCACTTTAAAACTAAGCAAATTCAATGATTCAAGTAATTTATAAAACCTTTCGTGTGCCTATTTTTCTATCTACGCACCTAACCGACCAAAATTTGTTTACTTTTTCCTGAAACTTGAAGTTCAGCAGAAAATTAATTTATGGACATCACAAAATAAGAGTAAATGAAATATTATGAAAAAACCATTTTTATTTTCATTATATTAAATTGAACACTAAACTAGAATTTTAAAATATCAATTACTTCATTCAAGTACATTTCCGTACTCCCATCATAATCCAATATTTTCTTTATCAAATTACTACTACTCTTTTCTTTTCTACTTTTTAGTAGAAGCCAGGTTTTTTGGAAAATGTAACGTGATGGAAAATTTATCTTTCAATATGCAGACAAAATACTTTTCAGACTTATGTTATTGTTCTACAAAATATCGAAGACAAACATACATTCACTATCCCTCGACTTCTAAAGGGAAATTCTAAAAGAACGTTTTATAAAAACAATAAAATTCGAAATAACGCTGAAACTAGCAGCATAAAATAACAAATTTTTTTTAACTCGGCATGAAACATCATTTGTTTATTGCTGATGCAATGAACAAATAATTGTGACGGAAAAAAATTGTCTTTTCTAATTTTTATTAATAATTCAAAATTATAGACATACAAAATTTTCGTTTTATATTCTTAAAAGACCGTCACAATTTGATGTCTTAGATGTCTTCGAATAAAAATTCTTGATGGCCTTTAATAAATTTGGGAAAAACTGCAACTGCCGGAATTCCCGAAAAGGAAGATTTAGGACAACCCTTGGTAGTAAATCTTCGCATATTTAAATAAGCTTCCCAGATAAATGGAAGAACAAATCAAGTAATGATAAAGACAAAGGTCGACCCGTCAGTGAGATAGAAATCATGCAAACGCTGAGAAAAACCACTCAATAGTGACTTATTGCTAACAATAAGATTCTCTAACTAGAAAACAAGCTTTCTTGGTAAAGATGATAAAACAACATGAATTTAAAAGTCCAATTACTAACTGTTGATAATAATGAAACACTGGGGCACTGAAAAATATTATTAAAGGTTATTTTAATTACCTTTGAAAGAACACTCATTCGTTTTTGTCTAGACATGTTTGATATATTTCTATAAAATATATCGGATATGTAGGAATTTAACAAAAAAAAAAGGGAAATAAACAGTGACAATTAATAAATCAATGATTAATCATACTTAGCTTGCTTTTTTTCAAAAAAAAGATTCAAATTACCAATTGTTTACATAGATTTGATGGTGGATTTAAGGTCAACTGGTATACCTTACGGCTTTGATCTGTCTGTCTGGCTGTATGTCACATCCCTCCCATCCTCTCATTTACATACCTATTATGATGCCATTGGATATACCGACGCAGATTGATGGCCCGAAAACTGAAATGGCAGATTTAAAAAAAAAACAAAAAAAAAGTAATAATATTTTTGGATCCCAACCCAACCAGTGAGAAGTGTATTCAAATATTGTTATTTTCCATTTATCCCATAGAGTAAAGTATATTTAGATAGATAAATGATGCTCATAAAGACTTTGTAATGGAACTTTCAGTGGCACTTCAAATTCGTCAAGTGGCGTTTTTGGTGCCTATAATAAGAGAATTGGTTGAATAATAACACGTATACATTCCCACATAAATTCCTATTTGGAAAATCATAGCTATTTGGATGGAAGCTCAATAAAACTCAACTGTTGGCTTATTTAGTTTATGAGTAAAATGCGTAATAGAACTTCATCAATTCATTTACCCCTATACTAAGTTGTTCTCGTTGTGGGGAAAATAAACTTGTGAATTTAAGAACTTCGATTTTGTTTTAAATCCTGTACATTTTAAAATATTCGAAGAATTATGTTAATTTGCGGTCTTTCGATTTATTTTGGCAAGGACAATTTATAAATTTTAAAATAAGCGTTTAATGTAATTTTTCGTAACAAATATGGGAAAAAACATGAACTGCTTTCTATAAATCTTCTTGAGTTATTTTTACTTCCTGTAGGCTCACATTTTATTAAATCAAAACTTATTTCGATTTATAAAGAAAACAAATGTTTTGCAACATTTAGACTGATTCTATTCAGGGTTTATTGGCATAATTTCCAATACAGTTTTCTAAAAATGTTTAGTGTCATTAGGCAAAATTAAAATTACATTGAAATATTACAAAAATACAAAACGAGCAACATAAGAACAAAATAACAAGTTACAAAGAGTAAAAAGCCGTGCGTATGACTTCTTTTAATGACGAATATTTTCATAGTGTTCAGACTTTTGTCCAACAGACTTAAAGTTTTACATTTAAACAATTCTTTCTAAGAACAGTTATTACGACACAAAACACATACGACATTTACTATAGATTACTGGTTATGCAAATTGTGTGTATAGTGCCCTCAAAATCCAACTAATCCTCGCTAAAGAATAATTGGAATGCGATTTTTAATACATAATTTCTTAAACACAACTTCCTAGAGTGTTTGATTACTACAATCAGGAATACATTATTATATATCATTATCCAATTAGTAGTAGTAGAAAATTGTGTGGTGATTTTGTTTTTCTCACTTGCAATTATTTAGAAGTGATGCTGCACATTCATACGCACTAAACACGATTTGTAATTTGGTCCAATTTCTGTTAAATTTTTATTTTTATGTTGTGAAGCAAGGCGGATTTCAGTCGTTGGATCGTACTTTCCGCAGTGAGCCCCGATTGAATCTGCAAATAGATTCAAGGAGTGCAGATCTGCTTTCATCTGGTTCGTCTGTAGATACAGAAATTCCCGACGACCCCGGAAGTGTTGCCGGAAACTGAAGTGGCGGCAATGGAGAAGCTAATGGACAATTTTTTAGTTATTTTCTCATAGAGAAATTTATAATTTACTTACAGCTATTGTTGGACGACACTGGCGGAGTTGGAATTGTCTCGTGGGAAGCATTAACACTTATTACGCTGTCCGATCTATTTAGTGGCGAAGTTGGTGCAGCAGGACCATTCTGCATTTGCAGTGAATTCTGCTGCTTCAGCTTAGATTGCTTGTGTTCTAGTTTCTGGTTAAAAAACATTTACTTATATTATAAAAATAGTACGCTTTCAACCCAAAATAACACTAATTTTTTTAAAGGGTTACAAACTAATACATCTGTTTCAAATCTTTAAAGTGCTTTTCTTTCGAGCACAAAATTTTAAACCGAGGATATATTACACACACTCCATGTTAATTTTAATTATTAATAAATAAAGAAAATAATTTTAACTCAGATTCCATAATTTCGGAACAGAGCTTTGAATCTTACAAGCATTTTTCTTGTGATTATAAATTTGTAATTGTCTTAATAAATATACTAACTGTTGTTATAAAAATACAAAATATCAGTTATAGTTATAATTATTGAAGATTCATCTATATATTCTTAAGTTTAAGATGTAATCCTTTAAGTGTGTGTTTAAAAATTACTATACTAAAAATGAAGTAATACTTACTGCTTTCTGCTTGAATTTTCTCTTTTCTTCCTCCGAGCTCATCAATTCTTGTACTCTAACCAGTCGCTTTTGATTTTTTACCTAAATTTATTACAATTAGAATTTTTCCCGCATTAAATTGAAACCATTTTACAGATTTTTGTTCGTCTCGCAATCTCGTTTCATTCTTTTGAACCGCAACTTTTATTTGTTCTTTGGCATTTGTCGATAATTTAAAATGAGCTTTATTTAGCATTTCATTTAATCCTTGACCTTCCTGAGGACTAGAATGTGTCGCAAAAAATCTATGCTCAGCAAGTTGATCCAAGGTTGGTAAACCAGCTCTGCAAGCCTCTTTAGACAGTATCGACTCTAATAAATTTTCTAAAAATTTTATAATCATTAATATTCCTTTTATAATAAAAAAAAATATATATATATATACTTAAATCTTCAGGACAATCTGTTATTTGACGAGCCACGGATTCTTGCATAGGATAGCCCATACTCATTTCGAATAAAACATGTCCAAAGCAATAGACATCAATGGTCTCAGCTGTATGAATCTTACTATGCTGCACAAAAAATGGCCTGTAAAATGCGGGCACACCTAACACAAAGTTTTCAATATCCAGCAAGCGGACGACATCGTCTACAATCACGATGTTTCCGGAATGAAGATGGCCTTTAAATTGCAAATGTTTAAAAAACAAAAATTTAAAGTATATTTCTAAAAATATTACCATACGGCATCCCCTTGGAATGCAGGAATCTTAAAGCCTCCAATATTTGTCGACCGTAACTTGCAACCTGCTTTAGTGAGAGAGCCGTTCTACCTTTTGGGTTCCCATATTTACTAAGAAAAGGGTTCTTTGGCGTTGACATGCACAGAATATCTTTTAGACTACCATTCTTATAAAATCTAAACAAAAAAATTAATTAAAATCCAAAGCAAACCGAATTTTTAAGTGCATATACTTCCTAATTACAAGAGCACCACTTTCATTTGTCGCAATGTACTGTATTGGTTCTATGTAAGGGTGCTGCATTGCAGCCAAACTTTTGAAAATACCCGTGATCTCCTTGTCATCAATAAATTTATCGGGTCCATATTCAGTCCATGCCAAAACAAACTCATTTGCGGTATTACTACTTTCAGTAGATATGTTACCATTATTCGAAAGCTTGCTTTGATGCGACTGTGAGCCCGATTTAACAAGATGTTTGCTTCCTGACTGTCCCGGTGTTTTCGGTAAAACTTTGAAGTAGTGTTTTCTAAGCCTCCATCCAATGGCGCCCAACGATTGCCCAACTACATATAGTCCCTCAGTTCGGAGACATAGTGACGCATTCTGGAGGGCCTGATCTGTTTCAAGTATAAGGACAATTTGGATTAAAGTAATACAAGAAAACTGGGCATAATAACAAAATCCAGTAAAATAAAATTTTGTAATTTGCATTAGAGTAGAAAAAAACGTTTTTCTATCATTGTGAACATTTATCAATGTTTAGAAACTTTAAACTTTAGAAGGTTAATTTTAAATTTTTTTTTATCTAATAGTCTCCTTGCTCCTGTTTTAAATTGTCGAACTACAATGGCATTTTATACTATGAAATTCTTCAAAAGAATAGCACAACAGATAAACTAGAAATTTAGAGTCCGGGGAGCAAAGAGGGAGGATATCTTTATTAAAGAATTCTTTAACAATAAGAAGTAGCACTGTAATACGACCTCAAAATTGTAAACCAAAACCTAAATCGAAACAATTTTTCTTAAAATAAGCAGCAAAGAACTACTGCTTAACATCATTCTTTAATTACTTAAAATTTTTTACTGTGCATTTTTAAAAGCGAAATATAACATCAATCAAACAGTGACTCTTATGAAAAAGTGCAGACTTGTCTTGATTTTATTCGAAAAGTTTTACAATTTGAGAAATTCTTTCTTAAATAAGAACGTGAAATAAAATTTAGTTTGTTTCAATAAATACACATTTTTTGCTTTTATATGAGTTCGATATACCAGTGGAAGCTGGGCCTGCACCACAGCATACAAAATTAAAGGATATGCCAGCAAATACAAAAAATGTTTTAAAAACAGTTTAGGTATCATAAATGTTTTTATCTTTAATTAAAAAGTGTGCAAAATTTCTGTCCAAGCAATAAATATAGTATTTTTTATATCTTTTCTTATAGGTGTAACCCAAATGTGAATTTTATCTTTTAAATAAAACTTAGTTGCGCATCCAATTTAAAAATATGAAAAAAATATAATTTAGTTTGATTTTGAATCGAAATATATTGTTATTTCGATTTGGAATAATTGTACTAAATTCGTGGCCTTAAACTTTTTAACGACCGCTCTGTCAGGGCATACCAGATTTGCGTATGATTATCGTGGACTACTTGGTTAATTGCAAATTACAAATTTTTTATATGTTTTAAAAGTGTCTTCTTCGCACATTGCCCCTCAATTTTCTCCGGCAAAGATGCTTCCAATCACACAAGCACTGTATGTTTACCATATATATTTACTGCATAATCAAAGCAAAGCACAAAAACACTGGGTTTTTACCTTTATTACATTATTCTTGTTGTTTATATTCTTTAACTCATAATATTTTTAATTTATATTTCTTAAGGCTGACAAATTTTCACCTAAATTTCCGTGACGCTTATGTCTGAATTGCGTACTTTAAGTTTCATACGAGAATTGGTTCTGGCTTCCGTTATGAATTGTCACCTCAAGAAAAGTAAACTCTTCATTTTGTGCCACCTCCTTTAAAGTAAATCAATTTGCTTACACCATACATATGTATGTGATTATTATACGCATTTATACATCTCCTGCTATATACGATTTGAGTGCCAACCCAAGCATTATTATTTAGCGGCTGTTCAATTCATATTTTTATTTAATGTTTACAACATTTATTCGTTTTATTATAAACACTGGAGGTCTTAGTAGTTCAAATGTCGATACGTGTCAAGCAAGCAAATTCTTATCTCTAGTCTAGCAGATAAAAGTTCAAGTCAAATTCCAAAATATATTTAAAATAATTTTCCAAAATTACTTTTTGCTAGTCTTACTTGCTATTAGATAAAATTTAGTACATTAAATATTTGAAAATAAGAACTAATTGATGAATTTAACTCAATCTTTGCGTTTTTATCCTCCCTTCAAATTAAATGTTTATTTTACTTATCTTTAGACAAACAAACTTACCATGAAAGGGCGATGAGTAACTGTCTGGATCGACAAATTTCTTGGTCGGCAGCGACGAAGCTAATATGGGATTCATTAGGACTGCGTTTATATACTTCTGGAGAGCTTGTCGCCTTTCAGCTATAAAATCTGGACGCATGTTACCAATAACTTTTTTTCCAGGCATAGGCAACGATACCCCTGAAATTTGCAACTTTTTGTTGAGCTCAGCGAAGTCATTGTAGCGACGTAAAATCCTCCAGCAATTATCTTTAGATGGTCCTCGTTGAATTCTTAGTACATATTCCTGGATAATAATGATTAAATTAGGCATAAAACAAATTTCCTTGTCAGAATTTCTTACCGTATGATCATTAACTTTCTGCGCTGTTTCTACAACGCAACTAATTTGTTGTGTGTCATCTAAAGTAACTTTACGTTCTACTTTCTTTTCAAATATTGCCATTTGTTAGATATTCCGAACGAAAACATTTTTACGCGACTTGTGCCGTAAGCACAATTATCGGGCGTTTAATGTAACTACGTAAAAATCTGCTTATCCGGCTCGATTATTGGGCAAGTTCATTACTAATTTACGTCAAGAATGACACAACCTCATTATCTTGTCAATCTGACATTATTTTATTGGTGATTTATTTTTCCACTATTGGTAGCAATGAACCGCCAAACTTAAAAAAATATGTAAGGCTAGGACCACTTAAATATAGAGTTTCGTAATTAATCGTTTTTCCCTTATTGAGTATTTCAGGGGCGGATTTACGCATAGACAAAGTAGGCCTAATCTTGCAAGATTTTGCCGCCCTATTTTTTTCAATCATGTTTCAATTATTCAAAAACTTTTTGATTAATAAAAATGTAAAGATACACATTTTTTTTAATTTCATTTAATTTTGCGTTAAACAATCATTTCAAAAAGACGTCACTTTAATGAAAATTACATATTTTTCAATTTTTAAAATTACAAAACAGATTTTTATTAAGAAATCACTTAGTCCCGCAGACGCCCCTCTCCTTCCCCTAAAGTTTATCGGCTATCTGATGAATCTATCCCCTTCGTATCCTCTCTTCGCGATCTAGGCGTTATTTGTGACAGCAAACTTAACTTTCGTGTACACATTGACAGCGTGATTGCTAGAGCCAATTCCGTGCTTGGCTTTGTGAAGCGTTGGTTCAAGGAGTTCCTTGATCCAAATCCCTCTTTGTTACCTTCGTTAGACCTCTCCTTGAATATGCTTGCCAATCGAATCTATAGGATTGAGGCTGTCCAGCATAGGTTCCTTCACTTCACTTTACGTGACCTTCCCTGATCTGACCATCAAAACCTTCCTCCCTACGAAAACTGCCTCTTCCTGATCAACTTGCAGCCCCTGTAGAAGCGGCGGGACCTTGCTGATATTACCTTTATTCATCAGCTGCTTACCGGTGAGATTGACTGTCCTCCTACTCCAGCGGATCTCCTTCTACACCAATCCTCGTAACCTCTGTTCGGCCTGCTTATCACCGTACCAACTGTGAACTTTCTGAGCCTCTCACCCGAATGCATCGAAAAGTCAAAGGGGTTGGCCCTTTTTTGACTTCCACCTGAGCAAATCTTCTCTCAGCAATGCCCTTAATTGTCTCTCCTAACGTTGCCTGCTCTTTTTATTTTTCTTAGTTTGTTATTGTTTTCTAATTTATTATATTATTTAAGTAAACTTTTTGTTTTATTAGTAGCTTGTATTAAGCGATTAATAAATAAATAAAGCCAAAATATATTTCCCTTAATTCTATACCAGTTATGTCTTTCTTAGTGATAAATTCTCATTTATCAGAACCACACTATTACTCTATTTATCCGCTCTTAGTTTTACGTGTCCATAAAAAATAAATAGCTCTTTCCATAAGACGTAAATAATAATCCAAGCTCGAACCAATTCCAACCGAAAACGATACTCTGTGTTTGGTGGGACTAAATTATCTATTATGAGCTGTTATAGCCTGGTGAAACGGTTAATACAACACGCTACTAACAGCAATTGATCTATTTGATCCGTTCGCTATTCGCAAAACGACCAGAATATCAAAAAAGGCAACATAAAGCGCTGTTTCTCCGTGACAATGCTTCTTCACGTACCACAAAACCGATTCGTGACACGTTGAAAACACTCAACGGGGAAATGCTATCCCACCCATGCGGCTTACTTACCAGACTTGGCTCCTTCCGATTGTTACTTGTTTGCATCGATGAGCCATGCACTTACTGAGCAGCTCTTTGGTTCGTTCGAAGATGCGAAAAAATGGATCGATGAATGGTTCGCAGCAAAAGGGGAGGATTTTTACTGGTTATTATTAGCCGAAAGATGGGAAAAATGTGTAAATATTTTGAATAAACCACTTTTTCTCATTCTTCCGAATTTAACGTTTTTTCTTAGAAAAAAAATCCGCATTTCACTTGGTAAATGTTGTATTTGGGTTTTTATATCCTTTAAAAACAACTGCTGACTTTAGTTATCCCAAAATAAAATAAAAACAGTTTTGATATGTGTATTATATGACAATGTATAAAAATTAATCACATAATCATAAGAATAAAAATTAATTGTTTTTTAGTAGACTTTGATTGAAGTGAAGAAAATTTATAATTGCATTAGCAAAACATGGTTCTTTGCTGTTTTACTAACTTTAAGAAATTAGTTAATTTTTATAAAAGTTTCATCATCAACAATTCTAAAAACATCTTTACGAAAGTTAGTAAGATCATCCAAGAAGCGTTTACTGCTTTCATTGTGCAATTTTGTCATAACCGGCTTCAAGTTTTCAATTTCTGCAGTTTCCGATAGATCACGATAGTACTTTTCCTGGATATAATTAAATAAAACTCATTGTTCAAGTTTCGCGTTATAAATTGTATGCTTAAATTACCTGATCAGGTCCCATCATATGTGCTTGGCGCCTCTTATATCCCTTTTTCCATCTTTCTTCCATTTCTTTGTCTGTATCTCTTAACATTTCTTCTGTTGAGGGTAACTTTTTCTGCCCCGAAAAATACTTCATTACAAATCGAACCTGTAGATCCATCATTTGAGACGCACAAACATAAAATGGTAAGCCAATAAGGGCCATTGTAGGATTATTTATGTTTATGCAATGTTTAAATAGGGGACGAACAAAATTATCCTCAACATGTAACCCACAATCTACACTAAGAAAAGGAAAAGAGTATTTGTAGCCGGTACAATAGAAAATTAATGAATAATCCTGCTGCGTGTCGTCAGCAAAAATAACTCCATTTTCGGTTATTTTACGAATATCAGGCTTTTGGTTTACATTCGGTGGAAAAGAGGTTCTTGGTTTTTGAGTCATATGATGGCTCAATGTAACTCTTTTAGCGTGCTTAGATATTTCTACAGCTAAATCCATCCCACTAGGCCCAGCTCCCACTACTAAAACAGTTTCATCTGTGAATTGAAAATTAATATTTTAATCTTTACAATTAATCTCCTAATTTATTATAATTATCGAATATATTTACTTACCTTTAAAAGCTTGCGGACATCTGTAGTCATGACTGTGAATTATTCGACCCTTAAAGATATCTTGACCCGGATAAGTTGGAATGTGTGGGGTATGATAATGCCCGTTGCAAACCATTACATAATCAAAAACGTACGTTTTCACTTTATCATTAGGAAGATCCTTTACAATGATCTAAACAAAATATTATTTGTATAGAAATAATAAGGATATGTTTTGTTTTCTTTTACCTCCCACTGAGTTCCCCTTGGCCTGATTCGTATTACATAGTGTTGAAATAATATTTTTTCTTTTACTTGAAACTCCTCTGCATATAGATTCAAAAACCTCAGCATATCTTCAGACGGAATGTAGGACTTTTCTTGATCAGGAATTGGAAAATCTGGATAGCCCATAATTTCTTTTGGTAGATTTGTACTAAAATGAATAAATTTATATAAAGCATGTGATTAAGTGCATCAAATTGATAAGAGTCCGCCAAAACACAAATAGAATTGCTAGGCAGTATAAGATGAAAAGATAAGTTCTACAAGGAGATAATAAAATATGCTTGCTAAAATGAAAGTCACGTAAAATGAAATATTGATCTAGGTAAATAACTGATATAAAATATTTAAATCTACTAATAGCTCAGCTATGTACACATGTTTTTTCAAAGTAGATGGAGAGAAAACAAAATCGTAGACTTGGAACCATTCGAATATTCCTGACTTTTAGATATATTTAGGCATTCTAGCAATAAATAAAATTAATGAGTGGTATCTGATTTTTATACAAAACTAAATTTGTTCTAGTAGATCTTAAAATAATATAATATAATTTATTAAGTCTACCGTAATAAATAAGAAATTTAGAGCTCATATTTTGTACAAAACAAAGGTGATGAGTTATTTTGAAAAATGTTCAAAGTCAAAAACTGAAATTTATTATTAAGACCCCTAAAACATTTACATCAAAACTTTATTTGACAAAGCTAGCATTACTTCGCTGTTGAAATAATCCTATAAAAATAAGTTGGATTATGCAAAATGAGATATAATATACTACTTATTAACATTCGACCAAAGAAAGTAATGCACCAGTGAATACCGTGATATAATATACTAAATTGTATAGTTGTATATAAATATATAAGTATATAAATTTATTTTTATTTATTTTAAACTTACTGTAGACCCTTGTACATGCTTGTGTGGACGTCAATTCCAAATTCATCTTTTCCAATTTGATCTGTGTACACCCAAGTGCCACCGATTTCTTTGGATTGTTCAAAAACGGTCGGTTCCATGCCATTTTGTAACAAATGTTTAGCAGCACAAAGTCCAGCAGTTCCAGCACCAACAACGGCAACAAGTACTCCCATTTCGAATTCCTGAGCTATAAAAATTATATAAAGCAATATGGAATCAAAAAAATACTTAATAGGATTATGAGCACTTTTGAAAAAATGAAAATATATATTTGCTTAGGAAGTTAACCTTCGTATCTTTAGAACAAATCCTTTATTTTAATGAGCGCACGTTTGAATAAGACTTATATGGTATTATGCGTATTAGAAGTAGACGGTTCGTCTTCAGGCAGACAGATCATGATAAGGATAAGAGAAAGAAGTATTTGATAAGCCCTTGTCTCTGCAAGATTCGTGAGGTCTACTATAGCAAATTTGATAATTCGTTGATAAAATTCAGAAGTGCTCCATCATTACATCACGTTATTGTCTATCTTATGATAATATAGTTTCATTAATTCATTAATCTGTCTCTTTAATTTTTAATTATTTCAGCAGCAAAGCCGCATTCAAATCTAAAAACCAAAACCCAGGCCTCAATGACTAGTTCCATTCAAGATCAAATTGGCCTTGTACTTTGCACAAATCATATTCTGACTTATCAAACAGTGTGCCTATCATTGATTATAATAAATTTATTATTTTCTTTTTTTTTAAGCAAGTGCAAAAATAAAATGTTTACCCTTTCACTATGTATAATACTTTTATCTTATACTTAAAATTTTTTATCACCACAAATATGATAAATTTTTAAATTATATAAGACAAATTAGCTTTTAAATTTATGATAACTCTGGTTTCTTTTAGCCAAATTTGAAAAATTGTGTGAAATCAACGATACAACAGCCCTAGACGAAGGAGATCTAAATTATCAAAATGTTATAATGCATAAATATTTGTGTGAAGTAATATTCAAATTAAAAGAATAGGAGTAATAATGCTGGTATTTAAGTGTTGCTTAACTTAAACATTATCGAACAAGTTTTAAAATCAATTAAGCAATCGAGGTCGAGTAGGAAGTGACAATCGTTATCGGTCTTGTCAATAATTTAAATAACTGGAAGCGATTAAAGCATGAGATCAATGATTATACTTGATTCAAAAGTTACTACAGTTTGTACTCTAAAGAATAGATTTGAATTTTATTATAATTATAAAATGTAGCATTTACACTTTTAATTCAAATTATATGTTTTTTGCTTTTGTTTAGTGCTAATTTATTTTAAGTGGAAAGTAAAACTGACAAAAATGCCTTGCAATGTTTTTATAAGTAAATTCTTAAAGTATGGAATATCATGGAAATGTCTTTTGTCTGGTATTTATAGCGATTTATAGCGATGGAGGAAAAAAATGGACTATCATTCTACAAATCCCTGTTTTAAAGACTTAAATCGGTGAATACTATGTCAACTAGGAGTTATATAAATTATATAATAGATTTTGAATAGAAATGTAATATCTGTTCTATTGTGAAATTTATACAATGTTTCAAAAATATACGACATTCCTACGTTACATTAGGAATAGTCTTACGTAGCAAAACAGAACAGAAATAAAAAAAAATGTCGTTATGAAAATTTGAATAATTGGTATCTCTCTACTTTTCACGCATTATTACATATCGACTATACCTATTATTGTGATACTACTGCCAAATGGTCTTGAACTTATCAATTTCTAACCCTCAGTTCAAAAGTCCACCTTGCATTTTTGAAATATTGTCTTACGCATGTTTACATTCTGATAATCTTTAAGAATCATAGAATCCCAGACAGTAAATTCATTTTATACATATTTCGTTTAAGTAAGTGAATAAAACTCCGTCAATTCATTCAAAAGGTAGATGAATTTTCTAGGAGATTCGACAATTTTGTAATAATTAATTTTAAAAATTTTATTTATTAATAAAACTTTATAAATTCCTTAATTTTATTAATTATTCAAATTCAAACATTTTCTAGATCCCTGCTCATGTCTTTCAACTATAAATTGATTGTCATAGAGGTCAATATACTTTCAATCTGCGCTCATTCAAGTCATATGATAGGAGAGATATCAATTCAAAATAACTTCAACTTCCGTAATACATAACTCATATTAGACAGAATTATCTTAAAACTTTATAATTTAATCTTTAAAAAAGGGAATAAAAATGTATTGTAATAATGTTATCATCATCCATACAGTGCGACAACTGAACTTTTAGCCCTACGAAAGTTATTCCTTTTGATATTCAAACACTCTATTCTTATTACATCGTTTTTGGTTTTGTTTTTCTTTCTTTTTGTGCAAATTTAACATACTTCGGATTCACATAAATTAATTAAAAGAAGTTTCTTTCACAGTGAACATTGAAAACTGCCAATGCACCCGGTTTTTTATTGGTTTCTCTTAAGCATTTTGAAATAATAAATACATCGAATTTAATTAAACAAAGATCACTTTTAATTCTTTTACCTCTCGTTCGCTTGACAGAAAACTCTGGCAGATGATCTTCGCACTACGCGAGGACAAAAATAAATGCACTCAGTAATTCTAGAAATGCTGCCTGTCTGGCTAAAGAATCTTAACTGTTGCCTCTACGTCTCTTAGCTTTGCCTATATTATCGCTGGAGATAGTAATTAGGTATGTAAAGCCATTGTTATCACTTGGTAATTAATATAAGTTAAGAGAAATAAATTACGTAGATCTTCTAGCATATAGCTAAGAGTCGACAATCAGATTCGCTATTATTGAAGAGCAATGCGTCTTAAGACAAAATGTAGTATCGTCTATTGGAAGCTTTATATTGAACGTTTTGTTTTTTCGAAAATCTTTGAAAACAAGAAATCCGCCGAATGGGCTACGCTATCTTCATCTGAAAGTTATTTTCCATTTTAATTTTATCACCTAATCGAATTCAAAATATTCCCCTTCACGTGGTAACAAAATTTTATGATATCATAATTTTCTAATAATGTGAAAAGATAAATGAATGAAATTCAATGTTTTTTGAAATCACAAAATCACATTTAACTTATTCACAAAAGCTTTGCTGAAATGTACTGTTGGACTGGTTACGTTTACTCGATTTTTAGCTTTAAGAAGAACGAGTAAAATAAAACTGCGGTTATCGAAACAGACTAGAATTAATGCAATAAGATATGCAAAATAAGGAATATATGTAAATTAACAAGATTTCTCGTTTACGTTTATGCCAAAGCATATTATATGCAAAACGAGATTTCGTTGTACCGTTCCGTGTGTTGTTTTTGTAGATGTGTAGTAAACGCTGTTTATTTAATTAGGCAACCGATAATTTAATCAAGCTTTGTGTCTTTGTATATCAATGGAATTTTTCTGTAAATAAAATATTAATTGGGTCTTACTAATATTGCATTAACAAATATTTCTAGTCTCGTCTCAAAATAAACTGGCACGAGTAAAAAAATCAAATATGTATCTAAAAGCGCGGTATAAGTTTAATTTGCGGTTAGTTACGAAATATCAGACTTTATGCTCATTATGGCTTTAATTAACATTTTTCGTTAATCATATTATCGGACTCATTTTAAACTCTTTCTTATATTGTATTGCAGAAAATGATAACGCTGCATATTCTCAACTATGACAAAGTCACACTGTTCAACATGATATAGTAAATTAAAATAACAGTAGAATTTTATTAAGAAATTTCAAGTGACTACCAACTGCTATAGGTATTTTACAAGTACTTAATATTGTATGAATGTAGGAACCACAATTTTTCATTATGTAGGATATATGAGGAAAATAGTGCTAAAAGACATTTTATAGCCACTTTTAGTCATTTAAAAAAATACTAATAGAATGTTAGAGGAGCTTTTAGCCACTTTTAGTAATTTAAAAAGAAATACTAATAGAATGCTAGAGGAGCTTGCTACTTAACTTAAATTTATAGTTTGAACATTGAGCTATTCAATCAAACAACTAAAAAACCCTCGAAATTCATTCATAGCATAGTTTTGAACTGGTGGGAAATTATCGAAAACTTATACTCTAGTAGGTGCTTTACAAAATATTAACACTTGTGTGTACACGCTCAAAGATGTTAATTAATTTCTGGATTCTGTGATACGTTAAGACGAACAAATTTGGAGATAACTAAGCAATTAAACCTACCTGAATTAAATTGATGAATCACTTTGTAACTCCCTTCGAATCCTGATCGGTACTTTATCCTTTTAATGCATCTTCTCATTATCACGCTGGAGAATACCCCAAATCAAATAGTGCACTAACTGGAGAGGAAGAAATTAATTGAAGTCCTGTCGATAAATTATTAATAATACGAAATGGGCACATTTTGGGAAATGTTAATTAATGCATATATACATCTGTTATTAAAAATATTGTATATTCTTTTAAGTATATTTATTAATGGGACTCTTTTTTTATTAACATTTTAAGAATTATAGCAATTAGCTATAAGTTGATCTCATATAAACGAATCAAGTTAAATGAACGAGTTTATTCGAGTGTTGATTTTTAAGTAAATTGTTTCAGCTCAAAATTATACATCTGGACTTAAGCCAAAACATAGATTGATAAAATTCAAAATCATGATATGATTATAAATAAATTGAATTTGATAGTGTAATCCCCCTTATACATATCTATGCAATTTTTCTTTAGAATTAATTAGAAATATTGTGAAACTTGAAAGAATAAATAATTGCACTCTATTATTAATAAATATGCTTCACAGTATTTAATTAAAATAATATCGTTATGCTGGACAAATTTAATTAACCGATAAATTTCAGAGAGCAAATTTCGCATAAATGGAGTTATTTTTTTAAGGTTTAAATTTAATCTAAAATATAGTTGCCTAAAATTTATAGTCACGATATCAAGATTTTAAAATTCATGTTTTATATGGGAAACTTTGCATACATTTTAATTCGTTATAAACTTTCCTGTTTAACCTGTCTCGAAAACCGATGTGAAAAGAAAACACAGCTAATGATTTTATTTTTAAAAACTCAACAAAATTTCAATATTGTATTTTTCCATCGCCTGTACATGTTAAAATAAATCAAAATAACAAATGCGTCCCAATATAGGCATATTGTAAAATTACATCAACCATAATTGCTATTTGTTGTCCACCCAATATCCGCATTTCCGGAGCTACTCTACTGACTGATAAATTTTAGACTGAAGAACAATACTTTATCCATTGCGGATATGCTTAAGTTTAAGGTCTGCTGTTTAACTCTTTAAGAGGTTTCTGACCAAATTAGAATTTTTCACCTATAATATCAATTCTTATAAAGTGGAAGGATTTATTTAGTACTTTGAAAACGTTAGTTGTTTCACAAACTTTTGGTTTTTTCTTCCGAATTTACCAAAATTGCAGAAGAGTGAATGTAAAATTATGCTGTAATTTATTATCAATTACTTTTTAACAACTTCTCACCTGGTGAAAAATTACCAGCCGTGGTGCTCTAAAATACGATAAACTGTTTTCAAATAAAACCCATCCGATTGTATTTCTGAAAACTATAATCATCAATATTTATTTGCCAGCAAAGCACACATTCATGTCATTTTTATATTTGTTGAAAAAACAAACAATATTTTAGTTTGAGATTTCTAAAAATTAGGTCCCGGTGGGTAATTTTGCGATCGAAAATTGGGCTGCTGCTGTTGTTGCATTATAAAATCTTGGAGAATTTGATGTGTTTGTTGGAAATTTTGAGATGGTTTTTGCTGAGCTGAGAAATTTACAAAAGGGTTACAGCTTTTAAAATTGTTTCCCTGCTGAAGTTGAGAACTAAAATTCAAATTCGGTATATTCATTCCAAAATTAGTATTCCTGGATTGTTGTTGTTGATGGTGTTGTTGTTGTTGGTGGTGCTGTTGTTGTTGTGGTTGTTGTTGTTGTTGCTGTTGTTGATGTTGCTGCTGCTGCTGTTGGGAGGAGAAGGTCTGTGTATCGCTCAATTGTTGACTTGCTTGTTGGAAAAATTGCATCGCAAAATTTGGATTTGTGAAATTGCTAAGGTTGCTCAAACTGCTTGTTGTATTAACGTTTTTAGTATCACTGATACTGGTTACCATACTTGGTATCTTCTTTACATTAGGTGTTGTATCAGTTGTATTTGGATTGCTAGGATTGATATAGTTTGCATTATTTTTCTGCAGAGATCCCATTAAGTTTGCAATCAGATTTTGTGTATCCGATATCGAACTTAAATTAGCACCAGATGCACTACTACCTCGTGACATATTCGATATTTCTTCATCGCGATCCCTAGATGAATAATCTGCTCGATTATTTTCCTCTTCATATTTTCCACCTTTCACATTATTCGAGGCAATTTTCATCACTTCTTCAAAGTTGTAATCATCATCATCTGAATCTACTAACTTGTGCGAGTTGTGTGGGGGTTCTTCCTTATTCCCACCAGCGTGACGCGATTCAATCCTCTTTCCATATAAATAGTCTTTCGCTGTTGATACTTTAGATATTGGTATTTCCAACTCTGTATCCTCTTTAAGATTTTGGATATCGACAAATTTCCGTAGTTTTTCAACTCGAATGGGATCAGTTGATTCAAGCTTTTTTAAATGTGCAATTAAATGATGCTGTTCATCACTTGATAAATGTTTAAAATTTTGTAATAATGTTTGCAAGTCTGAATCGGTAAGACTTTCCAAAGAAGAACCAGTAGCAGTCGGCGGTGGTGGCTCGTCAGGCTCTTCGTTAATTTCGAACAAGCTTTCTACATCTTTTTTTAGCAACTCCTCATCAACTTCATCATCTACATATTCCTCTGTTATAATGCCTAATTCCAACAGCATGTCCTTAACATAAACAGTTTCCCCTTTATCTTTCGATACTTTAACCATTAAAATAAA
Organism: Philonicus albiceps; assembly: GCA_963969385.1. NCBI lineage: Eukaryota > Metazoa > Arthropoda > Insecta > Diptera > Asilidae > Philonicus > Philonicus albiceps. Next base: position 36,395,041 of record OZ017773.1, read on the forward strand.
GGCATGTATTAATCGGTCCATATTTTCTGTTGATATATCAGTGCGCTCTTCCATAACTAAGGCTGCCGCGAGCTTAGAAGCTATTAATTGCCTATCAAAAGGCAATTGTTTGCCACCTGTCTGAGGCTTTTTTGCATCTCTAGAGTCATCCTCATTCTTATCCGCAGCTTTCAATTTTTCCGTTGCTGCTTCATTAACTTGATGTATTAGTGCAGCTATATTTCGTATCGCTTTTTTTACTGCTTTGATTTTGTGAGAATCAAGAACATCTGCTATCAGCTGTCCTTTTAACTTCTCCTTTGCGGTTTCAAAAAATACACAATTGTCTTCATTTAATAGCATTTCATCCGCAGAATTGGCCTTCACCTGTTATTTTTAGAATGTTTATAAATAATTGCATATTGTATAAAGCACAAATTACATAAGGAGAAATTAAGCTTAGCACTTGAATTTCGAATCAATTAAAGTTTTCTTTTAAGCTATAATTTCAAAAGAAATTGTTTTGCAAGTGTTACAATTTTCTCCTTAAGTAATATAACGACAAATAATGAAAATTTCAAGAATTGAAAAATTACCTTCTCTAAGGCAAGTGCCTTTGCAAGCAAGTCTACCACTTTGGGGCCAAGGCTCCCTAGATGGTCTTCAAGTGCGGTCAAAAGACGTAATACAGCTACAACAGTTAAAGGCCCTTCTTCAGACTTTTCTTCTTCTTCTTTTTTTGGTGGTTCATATTGTGGATAGTTATAAGGATCCAAAGTCCTGTAGCCGAAATGAGGAACAGCTGACCCATAAAAACCCCTTCCATAGTCTCTACTTGTATGGCGATAATACTCCTGTGCATATCTGTCTCGAGACTCCCGAGAACTACCCGAATAATACTTCTTTGCCCTCTTTTCCATGTCATCATCACTAAAAGGACTTAGCGAACGACTTTTTGAGCGAACAGTTTTCTTGGGTTTAGGATGTGATGAAAGGGACTCATCATCACTAATATCAATCACTGTAAGCTTTTCGGTTTTAACCACAGGTGGTTTGATTTTATACTGCTGTTTTAATTGATCAGTTTTTTCTTCACCATCTTCAGGTAATCCCAATTTATTCTTTATTTCAATTTTTTTTAACCCCACCTGTTCGTCATGCAACTCCTTCATGCGTTTCGTCCAAAATACAATCCATTCTGGTTTGAAATCATGTTTGTTCGGATCCTTTTTTTCTGAATAACGGTAAAGATAAAAACAACTCTCAGTAAGAATAGCTAAAATAACAATTCAATTTGAAAGCTTATCGTTTCATACACTTTGCAATATTTACTATCACGAAATCACTCATGGACCACTTTTAACCAAAAACATAAACCGCGGAAACTTAAAACATATTTTGGTAACAATGACCAAAACTGTTTTAATACATTTTTAATACTTAAACTCCAATAAAAGTGGACAATGCTCTAAAACGGTTTACTCTCTTTATTTGCCATTTTAGGTTTGCTAAGTTAATTAAATTTTTGCATATTTACCTGCTTGAAGTTCCTTGTAACGTCGATTCCAAAACTTTTTCCATTCATCTGGATACAAAGGGTGCTTCTCAGGGTTTTTTTCATGCTCTTGAAGAACCTTTTCGAGGTCTTTAATGGCAATTTCCACCAGACATCTACAAATTGTGAGAATTTATATACTTTAATCCTACTTCTTCCATATATATAAATAATGTAAATTTGTTTCTCCTGAAAATAACCTAATTACAAACGCATTACAAATAAATTTATCACAGTGTAATATTTACTTACTTCATAGTTAATTATATTAACTAACTTCAGACTTCATATATTCATTAAACAGGAGCACCAAAATTTAATTTTTCGGATCGTTTCACAAAACATTTTTTATAGAACTGTTCTTAAATTTATACAGGATGGTGAAGAATGAATTACACTTTAATAAATAAAGTTTTCTCAAATCGGAAAAAACTTCTGAGTTTATCCCTTTCAGATAAAACAATTCCAGCCAGGAAAATAAAATTTCGCAATTGTACTTCTTTATATATAAAGCGCATTTGTTTTACACAAAAACCAAACGATGAAAACTCTATCTGTACTCAGCCATAAGCACTTAATACGCCATCCGATCAAGGCTTAGGACCATTATTTCATTGTCATACAAAGCAATGCAATCACATATTACTTCATTTGATCATAAAACCTGTTCCACCATTACAGTAAGCCACCAGGTAACGTACAATAACTAAGTGCAGACACTAAATTTGCCCTAGCCTACTCTATAATGCTTGTTTGATTTTCATCCAGGAAGGAAACTTGAACTGTTACATAGAAAATATTGTCATAAATGATTTAACTCAAACTGTTTTATTGTATTTAGGGTACATATTATAATCATGTGCTATGTATCGGATAAATAGCCCGTAATCCAACTGAAACTTAATTTAAAACTCCAACATATTGGCTTTTTGCTAATATACGCAAACTGGTTACTAGCTGTGTCCTATCACTTACTGATCACAACTTTTCAATTCACTTCAACGAAACAGAGTAATTTCTCACATAAAGAATGCATGCAATTCTTTTATGAATATTATACAATTCTCCCAACTTACCTGTACTTCTCCCATTTATATCTTTCCTGTGATATTTCCGAAGCTTGCTTTGATAACTCCTTGGGTGTGGGCAATGTTGGTTTTTTTTCCTTCGGTGCGCGATACCTTAGATAAAAATTTTAATAATAATGAAAATAAAATTAGGACAAATATTTTACTCATCAAACGGTGGGGACCGTTGCACTCTTGGATTGATTCGAACGTTAGACAAAGCAGGTTCCGTTTTCCGTTTCCTCTTCAAATAACGTTCTTCACTTGAGGTTTCCGAAGGACGATTACGTGAAACAACGGTTGAAAACTCAGTATCAGAATCACTAGATATGGAATCTAAACTATCACGTGCTTTACGAGCAGTTAAAAGACTTTCCGATTTTATACGCTTGGGGGCTTTTACTTGCGGCGGTGACGGATCACGTTTTTTTTGTGAATCAATATTAATTGCAATTGAACCTTTACCTTGGAAAAAATAAAACAAAATATTATCAAATTTATTTTATTATTCGAAGACATACTGTTCTTGATAAGGTCGTCAATGATTCTTCGATCGATTACATTTAAAAAGTTGGGACCACTTTTTTCATCAAAATGTCTATCTGCAATTATTTCTTGCAAAACTTTATTTCGATTTCTCTTAAATTCCGAATTTTCACAAACTGTTGGACTTAAGCGACCATGATGATCCTCTATTGCTTCAGTTATCATTTGCACAATTCGAGGCATTACATTTCGTGCTTCTGGGTTATATCTGTAGGGAACTAGTTCCTTTATAACAGCTGGAAAATGCTTTTCCTAATTGAGTAAAAATAACACAAATTTATTAATATCAAAATAAAAATTATTCGCCCACATTTATTGAAATATATGAAAAATATATTACAAAAATCAGTTTTACGAAATATTCGTAAGCACATCACTCTATAAAAACCAACAAGTAAAAAGGATCTACGCCAAAGTTGAACATCACGAATATTCTACACTTTCCCAACTTAAATCACTCCATCATACGATTACTTTAAACTTTACTGCACTTTAGTTTAATGCTTGCTTACTGGACTTAAAAGCCAGGCGACAGCGAAACGTCCCCACTATTAAAGAAATTGAGTGCAAAACTAATAGTGTGCGTTTGCATTAGAATAGCATTCTAAGTATAGTCTCACGTGAGATTAATATTCCGTCGCGTCATCGCTCCCTAGGTATTACTTGAGCGCCTTGGAGAAATTTCACATAGCCAGAAACAGAAAATAATTTTTTCGCTTGCTTAAAATTTAAGTCATTTAAAAAGTGGAACGAATGTTAAGTAATGTGTTGGACACTTATTTTTCCGTTTACTTGCCCTGCAAAGAAGTCGGCAAAATTATCAATTAAAAAGAAAATACTTCTTCCCACTCTGAGAAATTTGACTTCAAAGTCAAGACATAAGAACCAAAGGATAACAAAAAAATTTACATATTTCATTTTCGGTAAGTACTTCTTTTGTTTATTTAAACACTGTTGCAAAATGTTTCTCATTTTATAGGCAGTAAGTTAACTTATTAAACAAAATTCGATATGTGCATATATGCAAATTAAATTTAAAAGTTTTAAAATTTTTCAAAAAGTCGTCGACTGTTACGCGATTGTTTAAACCTTATTTTTATTTTCATTTTATTATTAATTCAATCCATATCCGTAGAGCCAAACTATTTAGATTTAAATTTATGCGTAAGGAATAAAACAAAATTACCAAATACTTTAAACGATGATTAAAACTCGTCCAATGTGCAAATATAGTTCTAGGATCACCTCTTTTGTCGCAAAGGATGCATAAATAAGTGGCTTCCCTTTCCTCCTTTGAAACGAGCTCAATAGCATATTCTATTCCAATTAGCGCTCCCTCTTTATAGTTATCAATAAATGGCTTAATTTCAGGCAAAGGTTTTACTTCATTTTCAAACCCGGGTGGTACGGGTTCCCCGGGTGCAATATTCATTTGAACTGTAAAATAGAAAACATATTTATTTGAATTTGATTTTATTAAAACAGATAATACTTTTTGCCTTCTGAATTAATGAAGCACGGAATGTTTCGGCGTCAATGACTTGTTGTTGCAACTTAGACTGATGTTTTCTACCGGCTATATGGGTTTGTAAACACCTTTCTCCAGGTAAATTGGGAACGGCGCAGAGATGACAATTATAAAGAAAATAATTTGATTCGTTTTTTGGTCCTCTGGAGAAGACTAAACCTTCGGTTCCATCTGAAAGTCGGACAGTTGTACCTAAAAAATGTCGTTCCGCGTCTATTTCGTCCTGAGATTTGTAATAAAAGAAATAACAAAATTATCTAAACATAAACAAATCATACAATAAAAGTAACAGTTAATTAAGTTCTTGTGAGCCCAATATTATCATTAACTTGAAATCATTTGTATAGTAACGGCATTAGAATCCATATTCTCAGGTGCAGATGCAGCTTAAGATTTTGAGTGAAAATGAATTCTCTTATAAAAGACATACAAATTCTTAGTGGATTACTTGGTCCTTATATATTTCAAAACTACTGCATAATAGGCGTACAATGTTATAAAACGTTTGTATGAGAACAGGTCCTCTTACACAGCATAAACAAAAAGAAACACTTATCAAATTCACAATTAATATGTGCAAAATATTGGTGTCAGAGAGGATATTTATTTAAAAATTGAAATAAAAGTGTTGTGTAACAATAGAATAGTATAAATCTAAGTTTTTATAAAGAAATTTCATTTCGAACCACATTGGTTTGAAAACGTGATAATTTTGAAATCAATGTACAAGATATTAATTATACCCTACGAAGAAGATAAAAGCGTCTAGCACAACAAAGAATCATAGATCAAGTTTGACTTACGAATAAAAGATGAACACACTGTTATTTTGGATAATGCAAAAAATAAATGTTGGAAACGAGAATTTTTTAACGAGGAAGACAAACAAACAGTTATGAAATTAATACCACACCTAGACTTCTTAAAAGTTCGGTATATACAAAAAATAAATTTATTTAATATCTTCTCTTTAACAAACTCGATTAAATTTAATCAATCATAGATTTCTTTACACGGCATTATTCCTGTGCACCTTTAACAATATTTCTAAAGCCGATACAGTTTCTTAATGCAGACAAAAGAAATAATGCACGTTTTTTTAATTCATCAAGAATAGTTATGTTGGAAATAACTACACTGGGCAGAATATAGTAAAACTTTCAAAAAACCCCGCAGAGTCGTTTCGAATGGAGGAATCGATCCTTTCAACAATTTCTCATGCAAAAGTAGCAAATTCAACTAATAAAATAAGCACAGTTGTACATTTCAACTTCAATTTACTGGATCTTAATTTGCGAGTGACAATTTATTTGAATACTGGGAGGAAATACTATTCGTATACGCTAAGTAGCAAATTTTTACCCAAAAGTCATGGAACAAACTTCAGGAGCTACGGTGGGAAAGGTTCACTTCAATTGAATAAGTAGTTTTTGTGTGAGAATAAATAAACAAGTAATTTTAAATAAAATCGTGCACGACAAATAAAATCCTTAGCAATATCAAAATCACATAAGGACACTGGGCAAAAAATGAATCATTTCTTCGAGACCGATCTGTACTTTCTTTTTTGGATCTCTACCTCAGTAGCGGAGTGCTAATCTCTAAATAAAGGAAACTAAACAATTTAAAATCTTTACTTTTCAGTCACAATAGATTTAACAGAAAGAATAGCGGCCTTTATGGGATGGGATATGGCGATTCTTCTGAACGAAATATCTGATGAGGTGGTCAACATTAGTCCATATGTGTATTAAAAGTAAAGTCGAATCTATATGCTCGCAGATTGGTTAGGAGAAATAAACGATGCTTATCTGAGCCTAACCAGTCCCAAGACCGATATCGAACTGAATAAAATGAAGGGAACAACCGTCAATGAATTCGAAGCTTATTTCATTAGCTTAACAGAAAGTTATCGATCAGCATTAATTTATTTACCTTTGTTCGTGCTATTTCCTCTTCGAATTCTCTGGCACTCATTCTACAATCCACTATACCTTGAAATTTAAAACGTCCTGCATTAAAACGATTTGTAACACAACGCTGAGCCGCAAGTCTACAGCCCGTTCACTAAATTGTAAACATTTTTGCACAAATTTTTCTTTCTAGGCAAATTCTCTCTCCAGGAAAAACAAAATTATATATTAACTCACCTAAATAATTTCTTGCTTTTATCTTGCTCAACGATAATATACATGGGATTATTTTCTTATTTGCAAAACGTAAAGGCTCGATCTGCCAAAATGTGATGCCGAAAAACAATCCTCATTTATTTGGTTGCAATTGGCAACAGTGACGTAAATACATTGATGTAAAATTACAGCGGCTAAATTTCCAAGTCCTCAACAATTTCTTTTCCCAATGAACTTTTCAACAAAGTCACAAACGGACAGGAGAAATAAAATTATGGAACAAATACGAATAAATCTATAGAATAATTCATTAATTAGTTTACCAATTTTAATTCTTCAACATTTTCAAAGAAACAAATAAAATCTGAATTTTAGTAGATTGTGTAGCCATCTGCTAGAATTTTTCTGAAATTTTCGTAATTGTCGCCATTTTTTTATCTATGTTGACAAATGTAAGTGAAAATTTGAGTGAAGTGGAGTGGACTGTGAGTGACATTTATTTTTAAATAAATTAAAATATTGTTACTGTGCAGTATAAAGCAAGCTAAGCTTAAAAGCATTTCTCATCAAAAATGGTAAATTTTCAATTTTTTATTTACATAATCTATTAAATGTGTTATTATAGGACAAAAAAATGTTTGAAGTGTGGAAAGAAACATTAGGAAAAATGACATTCCTTCAGCTTTTGCGTACCGAATGTAAAATAAATCCGGATATTCAGTGGAAGAAAATGTTTGTGGCTGTAGGAGATGTAAAAATGGAAGCAATAAAATGTGCGCTGTGTGAAACAGCTGTGATATCAAAAATACTTTGTATCCGACAACATATTTTGGGCAAAAAGCATGTCCGCAAAATGGAACTGAGCGTGACAGCAATTCGGCATTCCAACATTAATCCGTTCAAAGCGGCTACCAGTGGAGCAGGTATGAATTTGGTTTATTGTAACATAAACTAAACAACTCATTGTGTTTACTTTGCGGCAAGCCCATAAAGAGATGCTTATGAGCTGATTTAAATATAAGGGCGAAGTCATTCACTTTTATTACTAACGGCTTCCGAATAATTCAAAGGAAATCTGAAAATGTTTACAAATTATAGCTTAAGAGTGGCAACAAAAACACTACTAAAATCATTTATATTAATCTTTTGAGAGAAATTAGGAGAAAACGGGAAAAATCGATGGACCCGTTTTCATTTTTAGTCAGCCTCCAAAATTGGAGACTATAAACAAAACAAAACTTTCAAATTTCGGTCTCCACATTTTTGATAAAATGGGGTTTTATACAAAATATTTTAACTATATATTACCTAACCTGACAAGATAAAATCGTTTCTCAAGATTGAAACCAATTTCTGACAGAAGATTCACAATTTCGTTTCGCCTTCCGTTGCCTAGATAAAAGCGTGTGTAAGACAAGGATCAATATATTTTTATATATTTTACTCTTGAGCCCTTCCATGCATTTTTCGTCAATATTAAACTATTTTTTTTTTATAACTATAGATGCTACAAGACCTGCTAATACAAACAAAAATAATAAAGAACAGACTAACGTTCCCTTAAAATCTGCTCAAGATAATAATAAGCAACCTAGTACAGCACCGAAGCCTGCTAATCCAGCCAATCCTAAACCTGGAATTGCACCAAAACTTGCAAATCCAAGTAACCAAAACGCTGGTACTGCGCCCAAGCCTGCAAATCAAAACAATACAAAGCCTGCAACTGTACCGAAGCCTGCAACTGTACCGAAGCTTGAAACTGTGCCGAAGCCTGCAACTGTACCGAAGCCTGCAACTGTACCGAAGCCTACAAATCCAAACAACCAAAATGCTGGAAATGCAAAGTCCACAAATCAAAGCAACCAAAAACCAGATGTTTCTCCCAAGAAGGCAGATTCAAGTAATCAAAACCCTGGTATTGCACCGAAGTCTGCAAATCAAAACATCCAGAAACCGGGTATTGCGCCAAAGCCCGCAAATCAAATCAATTCAAAGCCTGCTACTGTGTCAAAGCCTGCTACTGTGTCAAAGCCTGTTACTGTTTCAAAGCCTGCAAATTCTAGCACGCAAAATACCGGTACTGCGCCGAAGCCCGCAAATAAAAACAACCAAAAACCAGGTATTGCAACCAAGCCTGTGGGAAATACAGCCAAGTCCGTAAACCAAAACAGCCCAAAACCAGATATAGTACCCAAGCCGGCAGATCCAAGCAATCAAAACCCTGGTACTGCACCAAATCCTGCAAATCAAAACAACCAGAAACCGGGCCCTTCACCCAAACCTATAACCAAGAATAACGAAACACAAAACGTTACAAATGATACTACAAAAACAGTGAGTAACACGAATCCAGACTCCGAGGAAGTTAAACAATTAACAGATACTATTTCAAATTCTGAGCATTCAACAGAAATTAAACAAGGGCTGAAAATTAGTCTTCTAAATAAAAATAGCACCGCCTCCGAAGCTAGTACTTCTAAGTCTGTAAATGAAAACATCAATACACTGAATGTTAATCCCCTGGCTCTTGGAATGGTATCTCGGGAAAATATTGAGAAAGGAATGAAATCATTTCTAGATCCAACGGATCAAGCAAAGCAGAATGACACAAATGTTACGGATGTTAATAATTCTAAAAATGATAATGCTAATAAAGCATCAAATTTAGTTATAAATCCAGCAAGCTTATTGACACAGAAAGAATTAGTAAAGAGTGGAAAGCATTTAAAAGACATCATGAAAAATTTTGAATTAAAAGATTTAATGGTGATAGAATTCCGTTATACCGGATTTCAATGGAGACCAATGTTTAAAAAACTTCCTGATGGGGCATTCAAATGCTTACTTTGTGGAACATATATCTTGAAAAATTTGGATGATTTACGACAGCACAATGAATCAATAAGACATGCAACATCTATAAATGCAGTTGAGAAACTTTTTCATCCTAATCTCGCTCCTACTAAGGATAAAAATGGTATTTTAATAGTTTCATGAACCTTTATAACATTCACTCAATATCCATACTATTCCCAGATCAAGGACCTGTAAAATATAAAAAAATGGAAGAGCCGGTAAGTTTACGTATAAAATAAATGAATAAATGTCTAAAAATCAATCATTATATTTAAGAAAAGTTAAGTTAAAAAATAATTGATTATTTTTAGGAATTCCGAATTCATTTGCCCGACTTATCTTTAGGTGAGATAAAGAAAGTGGAATATTACTTCGGTGAAAAGTGGACGCCTTTGATAAATGAAACGGCAAATATAATAAAGTGTAACTTGTGTAATGCAACTAGCATTCTTACTTACACTGCTTTAGTTGACCATTTGATGAGTCGAACTCATTTGGGCAATCTCTCCCATGTCGATAAGTTGTTTCATCCGACTCTTACTTACGACAAACCTTCTTTAGAAAATAAAATTAAAAACAAGAACCCATCACAATTTGTAAATAATCCAGAAACTCCAAGTATTATTTGCATAGAAGATTCTCCTGAAAGAGAAATTAAAGGTTTGAGTAGTGGTGACAAAAATGAAGATTTAACGAATAATCCTACTATTTTGAATGAAGAATGCAAAGAGCCTACTACTGTAGATGAGCCAGGTGAAGAACCGAAGAAACTCGTAAATCCACTGGCTGTTTTGGCTCAATCAAATAAGAAAATAACTGTTATACAAAATCAAGAAAGAATTATGCCCAGGCCTCAATTCCATCCTCCGACGCCTGTGCAAACTTTCAACATGATGCACCCACCATTTGCATCAGCACCTGTTATGCCGCCAATGCAGCCACAAATGCAACAACAAATTTGTGGTTTAAATCAAGGCGAGGTCATGCTTGCTCCAACAGGTGTAGTAGTACCTCCAACACGAGAACGCCATGATCCAAAATTTTCGAGTAAAAATTTGACTAGTACTAAAATGGAAGAAATTGAAGGGTTTATTGGAATAGAATATGTTGTTAAAGTTGTCCGCAATGCTAATGATAATATGCCAAGGTATGAATGCTGTCTCTGTGAGATTGAATCTGATGGTCTTGGAATGCAACTACATTTAAAAGGACTGCTGCACCGAAGGAAATTTTTGGTAATTCTCTAATGATAAATAAAAAATTAAATAAATAAATAATATAATTTAATTTAATAGGAACGGCATTTTCCTACTGCCATGAGACAATTTTCAAAATACAGGGATAAATACGCACCAGCTATGACACAAGTTTGTGAAAAACTTGCTATTGCCATTGAAAGGTATCATGGTCGGGATTTACCTTATGAGTGCTTGGACGACGAATTCCGTGCAAACAGGGATCGAGTTATGTCAAAAGTATTTTCTTTTCGACACGCTTCAGAACATTCTGGACCTTCATTTACAAATGTTATTGATAAGAAGATGCTAGATGAATATATCTCTAAAAGTAAATTGTTAAAGAAGATTTTTATAATAGTTATAAATATATGTGTTTAATTAAGATAACTACAAGATGCCAGACGCAGACACAAACCGAATTATAACATTTGATCCACGACATGTTTCGGCACATAAAAGACAACGGGAAGCAAGCCCACCACCGTTAGATGTAGAGCAACACAAAAGATTAGTAGAAAAGTTTTTAGAAAACACAACTTTGTCGCACTCAAAACGGCGTTCATCATACGGTCGATCGCCTACAAGATCATCTCATCATCACAGAAGGAGTTCTCCACGAAAATCATCGTCCAAAAAATCTTCATTCGGTTCGACTGATGAATGGGATAGTTATATGTATGAATACTCCTTATAAATATCTCCATTTGTGTAAATTCTTTTGCTAACTAAATTTGAGTTTTTAGGCGTATGTTTGATCATGCTGTAAAAGATCTCGATACCGACTATGATGAATACAAGAAAGATCCAGAAAAACATCCTATGTACGATGATGAATGGAAAAAGTACTGGGTTCGAAAGAGCAAATCGCTGAGAAATGGTGAGTTGATTTCCTATTTCTTTTTACTGCTTAGGAATTTGAGTTCCTACTACGTATTTTTCTATATATATAAATATATTAACTCTTATCTAAAAGTGAAAAATGAATTCGTGTTTGCAACAAAAATGTTATATTAAGTTTTAAAATTGTCAAGTCTCAGTGTTAAAAAGAGTTTTAGTATTTAAATATTGGGTTGTCCGGAAAGTTCGTATCGATTTTTAATGATACCGAAAATCGGCACGAATTTTCTAGGCGTCCCAATTCATATATTTATCAAGTAAATTCAAAAACATGGTAATATTTCACCAACTATTTTAGATATGCATTACTTTATTTAAAAAGGCATTATGTACTAGGCATTTTTATATAATTCCCAAGAAAAAGTATTAACCCTTTATACTTCTTATACTCTGATTTGGTTCTAGTTAAGCTATTCTAATTTTTTGATGCTTTTCTCGTAAATATTTTTAAAACAAAACTAATCAATAAATATATATTTAGCCACAATCGTAATAAACTTAGTTTTATTTTAAGAATTAAATAATTTTGACAAATTTTAAACACGTAATAATACTACATAATCGGTGAATTCTTAGGTATTTATTGCGTTCCAAATAAATAAGAAGTATAAAACGTAAAAGTGTCGCGAACATAGGTGCTTAAACTAATCACTTTATGTGGTCTGTAGGAGAGGAACCCAATATTTTACTTGTAATATAGGAATATAATTAAATTTTAAGATAAGCACGTTTTTTCTGGTTAAGAAATCTTACGATCGATCGACGCTTGGGAGTGTTTCATAACACTGATTAACAAATTTAAGAATTTTCTTTCCAAAAAAGTAGCAGTTTATTTTTATAGGAGTTTTCTGATAGATTATGAATTAAAAAATAGAAATATTCTATCAGCTTACGCTTTCGAGAAAGGAGCTAAAAAGTACGAACGACCGTATTTTAGCCATTTTTGGCAAATTATTAAAAAAAATATATGTATCGCAGAATTTTGTAACGTGGCTTAAATAAAAGCCTAATTTCTAATCTAAGAATATCAAATACAACTTATCTCTGTTGCCCTTTTAACACATCTTGGTGAATAAGGATTTTCTGAGTATGCGTCATGTTCTTTATTCGCAAATGCAAAAAAAAAAAATTGGTTTATAAAAAATTTAAATTCGCTAAATATTGCGAAATGATTTGAGACTTTTGTATTTTTATTATTACATTTCTCATAAATGATTGAAATATAGTATTTTTAATTTTATTTTTCTCAAGGGAACTAATAGAAAATTTTCATTTACGAATTCACAATCAGCATTTTATAGAAATGATTTGCAAAATCTTCAGAAAAAATTGGTATCAACTAGTGCAATTCCCAGGGTACAAAATTCCCACACAAAGAAAACGGGAATCATAGAAAATCCGACTGGAAATACATTTTCGTTTTGAGCACTGCGATCGTAATATCGATGACTTTTAGATAATAGTGCAAAAACAATTAGCTCGAAAATGTCGTGGTTTCAACCTGAATTACGTTTATATCAAAAGCGTTGAGCAAATTGATCTACGTTGAAGCTATGATTCTTTTTCCACACTGCAGCGTAGTAATCTCTCTTCGCCCTTTCCAGTCGTCTCCGTGTTTCAAAAGAGGGAATTTAAAGGATAACTCATATCTTTACAATTAAAGGACAAAAAGTGGTATTTATGGACTCAATAAACTGTGCTTTTGAATAGTTAATTGCATTATATTATTATAACAAGTATGCATATATTGATTATGTACATTTGATTATTTATACTGATAGAACTTATTTGATATAGAGTTTTACAAATAATAGTTAATAACTGTTAAAATTTGAACAATTTAAGAATACTAGAAATGTAATACAAAACTGTTGAAACTAGTTACTAGTTACTTTCAGAACCAACACGTGAGCCAAATAATCTGGCAAAATCAGTGGAATTATACTGTACCGATGATTTTACATATATCAAGCATTTTGTGACTGCACCTTATTATTTTTATATTTTAATGTTAGCAATATTTATAAATATACATCTAAAAATCAATTTAAGTTTAGCGTGTAAATTATTATTCGTTATAACAGCCTTTGAAGCATTGATGATTTGGAACGCAAACGCGGAATAATTATGTTTTTAAAAAGCTGTAGCAATACATTTAGAAAATTCTTAATTATAAATTAATTGAATATTCCGTTAACTCTTTGAGGTACATGATTTTAAAGAAAACTAGGAACCCGAATTGCTCAAATTTGTTTTGTAGTTTCATTATTTAAAAAAAAAAACATTAAACTGTATGAGCATAACTAATTTGAACTTCTCGGGGCGGGTTAAAACTTGGTGGGACAAAAGCACGTAAAAAGGTGAGATCGTTTTTAACCCACTTAATAATTGATTTCTACAGTGCTCTGCTGGAACCGCTGCTGAAGTTATTATCTATACGGAATTTTCGTGACAATCAATTTAATTTATTAAAATGAGGAAATAGACTCCAATAACAAATAAACAGAGACATGTTGATATTCAATTATAATTGAAATCCAAATATCGTTTTTGTTTGCCTACTGATATGTGAATTTTCACCGCTGTATTTAATATTAATGTACATTCGTTATTCGTAAAATATTATTTATTTTATTTTACGTAATTATTAGCCTAATTAATGTGATCTAACAATATTTGGAATGCTTTCCCAAAGGCAAGTTTTACGGTAATATTTCAGCAGAAAAAACCATGTTGGGATGTTTCTTTACAGTGATATCATTCGTAATGGCATTAAAATCGTAAAGTTAGTTTTGCATAGGTTAAGATGCTTTGGGCATACTTTAATGTAAAACCTGTTGTACTCTAATCTGGAAAACTGCGAATTTGTTTAACATACTAGCTCAAATAGGCACAAATATTATATCTTGGGCTATATTCGTACTTTTTCTGGACGGACAATAGATTTAAGTATGGCACCAAAGCAATTGCATTTGTAGTTCTTTATGTAAGCTTTATTTATTGTAACTCTATTTTAGCTATAGTATTTTATAAAAAAAGAAGGGTATTTACAAATATCCCTTTCAATGTGAAGCGCTTATATAACAACATTTCTAAAAATGATGTGTAATTACTCAGTGGGAATCGACACGTCAACATACAACTTTCAACCGGGATGGGTGCGCTTCTTTTCACGTCGAGTTCACCAGATGTATGACAACGCGGTCGAGGATATTCGCAGAAGTCTGAGGGAACGTCTTGGGTTACCACATCACAACGAGAACCTTTCTGATATTAAATATCATATTGGTGTCCATTGCGTTGATCCGATTAATGATGAAGACGATTTACTTGAAAAGGAAGATTTGGAACTGGCAAGGGAGCAAAATGAAGTGGGGGATTACTCAATGGAATTACCTTTTGAGTCATTTGATGAAAACAAAAGTGAAGACATCACACAAATGGACACTGATCAAAGAGAGGAGGACGCTGATCAAAGTGGAGACTATGTGGAAAGTGAAACGTATAACATAGTTCCAGTATTGCGATTACTAACTGCACTGGAAGATCAGCTTGGGAGTCTGGGTCCGAAGGTTAATGATCTTTTGTCAAAAGCTTTAACCCTTGAAAAGGTAATTGATAAAGTTTTATATTAGATTATTATTATGAATATTTTACATTGTATTGATGCATTACCTCAGACAAACCAAATTCGTTTGCTGAAAGTAGTGTGTCATCCTTACTTTTGTATCGTCTTAAAAAAGACAATTTTTTGAATTTATTATTAACGGTTCTATGGCGTAACCATAAAGCCAAGCCCGGTGGTGTTGTTTTCTTTTAAAAGAATTTCATATTCTTTGATAAACAGAAAGCAGTGATAAAACAATATCTAAAAAAGTGGTTCTAATTGATCTGTGTTTGTGATATATGTCGTATGTGTTAGCTACAAATATGTGTTAATTATATTAATTTTTTATTACAAATAACGGATTATACGAACGAAAACTGCTTATAATTGACTAATTTCGCAGTACAATTTAAATTAATGTCATTTTAGAGCTATACATATGACAATATATGCAAAATTGGTTTTCGTTTTTATGTTTTCTAATCTTCAGTGAAATATAAGCTTGCTGTGTAATACAGCTATAAGTTTATACGCTAAAGAAAAGGAGGCGAATCAGAGCCAGGGTTTATTTTCCTATTCACACGAACTTTTCCTACTTTCGTGGGACAGTTACGTGACTGAATATTACTGAAATAAGTCACTTTTAATACATTATTAACCAGAGACGCCATATGACGTCTTTTAATAAACATACGTTCTTGATCGGGCACGTCATATGCCGTCGTCCGATAACCCAACGTAAATAATGGGTATTACACAATTTGATTGTGGTAATAGTACATGCACTTTTTGCGACAGTTCTAACGGCAGTCAAGCGGTCAAATAATAGAACATGTCTTAGAGGAAATAATACCGTCAATTTCTATAAAAATACCCTGTTTAATAATGTGTAGCATACAATCTGTAATAAGTTGCACCCGTTTCCTAAAACAAAGATGGGATACATTTTACTAAACACCCAAGTCTGGAAACTTAATAGTTAGTTTGTTTTAGACTTTAAGATTTCAAATCTCATTTCCGTTTTATTTATTATGTGTCGTGTCATTAAGAAATTAGATTTGTTTTTCAATACACATACAGTTACGTCCAAAGTGAATGAATGATGGTACTTAAGGTTTTTTGCAAAAAACTCATTAACTTCAGGCGGTATCATAAAAATGGTTATGAGTAATGTAGAGGAGTTTTATATAGAAAATTGCTTCCTCTACATTGCTCATGTGAAGTCATAATAGCAGGGGTTAACTTGGCACCTTTTTTTGGAGATCAAGTTAGCTTGATTTTTCTAAAAGGAGGCAATTTTTGTTTGTTTAGTTCAGTTGATTCACATCTCGCAAAAGTATCTGTATTGAATAGTCCATTTTTACGATGTTTTTAACAGTTAATGCATTATTTGCAAAAAACAAGATAATTCTTTGTTCACTTTTGCATATAATTGCATTTTATAAAATAAAACTTTTCCTAGCTTTTATTTAAGATCTGTTCGTTGTCACCAAAAGGTGATGGGTAATATTCAAGGCAAAATATGTGAAAATAGCTGCTATTTCAAACAAAATACCAATTGATTTTTTTAAACCTTTTACACCTCCTGTAATCTACAACCGAGGACCGTAGCTAGAGTCATGCGCATTTGAAGATAGTGGCCCTGTTTTGAAATCCACAAGGAACGAATTGAAAAGAGCTTAAAGCTCCCTTTGAATTGAAATTCCTTGTTAAAATACCTAAATTTTTAAGAAATTAATTTTAGTTCCATCTTTAACTTCAATCCATTTTTTCAAAGTGGTTCAAATGTGGATTTTTTGTAGCTAAATCTTAACGTTCTTAACGATTACTTGTACAAAATATGAATAAAAAGAGCTCGCCATTCTTGAGCTATTGAAATATTATACAGTCAGCCAACTTAGCTTTTGAAAATTTGTACGCAGACTCGTATAATAACCTAACAAATTATGTTAGATAGGACTATTGCCTGGAGGAAAGAGAGAATAATGACTAAATCCGGAGTACAGGTTGCATAATGTTTTTATTTAGATTTAATGAAAACTTACTTTAAAATTTCGTCTCGCTATTTCAAGAAACGTTTGTATAATGGCGTATAGTGTTGTTGGTCCCCACGCGATTTTTTTTAGTAAACGTGTAATAATTCTGTGTCGTGGAAAATTTTTATCATAATAAATATTCTCAATTTATATATTGTGTGGAGTGATGTAGATGTACCGATTTCTTTATAAAGTGATTCTAATTGTAAATACATTTAGTAACCCATCTTTCAATGAAGAGATAATACAAAGCATTTAATATTTATTACTACTTTTATTTACTTTAAATAATTAAAAACAAAGTTATTCAAAAAATAGTTTATCAAAAACTGTTTTTTTCTATAAGTTCTAGTGCATACGTTAAAAGCTTAAACAAATCTGTTGAATTTGTTTTATATAGATAAACCTGCCTATTCTGTGGTTATATACGGCTAACTTCTACGATTATCATTTTCGTCTGTTGTCGCATTTGAGTAATGAAAGTGGTTATCAAAAGTGACTGTAGCGAGATTATTAATCGTGCTGCTTACATAATAACTGTTAAAACACTCTTGCTCTAAATATTTACTAAACGTTAAAGTAATGGATAATAAATAAATTCATCATTTGTTTGTGAAAAATGTTTCACTGATTCAAGAAATGATTACTACTAACTTTAATTGTTTGAGTCCGTGAACAATAAATGTGAAATGTACCATATTTTAGCTATATTTGAAAATTGTCGAAGAAAATAAAGGAAAGTTATATAAGTTTGATGCTTAGGTTACACGTTGACTGCCACCCGCATTTATAAGGAAATTTTTGTCAGACATGTGCTTGTGTTGTGGTATAGCAACGCCAAGCGAACTTCTAAGATTGAAACTTTATCCAGGTGTACAAACGTATTAGAGTGGTTGTTGCTTATCATAGTAGAAAATTGCGTTTAGAATGAAATGCTTATGGATAATCATTCAACACGTAAAGTGCCAAATCTTTCGTATTATATTTTATCATTCAGTCACCGATGACTACGTGGCTTGAACGGAAAGGTCAGTGTCAATCACTGGTAACTGACATGGCAGTCAACGTATTAAACATTGCGCAAAATTCATTTTATCCCCTATATAGTTTTGATTATCGTATACAACACAATTAAGATCATTATTGACGTAAGGTCATGAAAACCCTATTTTCCCAAAAATATAAAACTAAACAGTTCCGGTAAATTACACTTACAGTGATGAACAAAATAAACCTTTCAGGTTACTGAATTTGAATCTGCAACTTTTTTATTTTAAAATTAAACAAGTTCATATATACAGAAAATTTAAAATATTTTTAAGTAATTCAGTGACAAGTGGTAAAGTAGTAAAAATCCTTATTATATATTTATTTTAAACACTCACAATTCCTTTTAAACACTTTTACTTTAAAAATGAACTTACTTCGCGGCAGCTCTACTTTTCTTCTTTTTTAATCTTTTAGAAGCATTTGATGAGATATCAAAACTCAAGGCGCCCTAGGTTTTTTTGACAAGTCTTCCTCGAGTATGTGGTGCCACAGGTATTCTCAACATCATTATTTATCACCGAACAGACCTAATGATTAGTATTTAGTGTTGTTACCTTTAACTTTTAATATCGCTTCTAGTCCCACAGATTCTCATTGAATTGAGATCTTTATCTTACTAGAAGTATAAAGTTGTCTTCCAAACCCCATTTAAATAACGGCTCCTCCAGATTCTAGCTCAGGACGACAATATATCGCTCTGCCGTCATGGTATCTTCAATTCGAGCCAAATTACCAACACCCAGTCAACCAAAATACTTCCGCACCATAACGTTACATCCTCCATGTTTAACTGCCTTCTCAATGTTACCTTCCTTCAGACCCTCTCCACGTTTTCGCCACACTCTAAAATGACCGTTCTGCCTGAGCAATTCAAACTTCCTCTCATCAGTCCAAAAAACTTTTTCTTCCAAAAGTCTAAGGACATTGTCATAAACTTTTTGGCGAGCTCAACTCTTTTGTTTTTATTTGCTTTGCTAATAGAGACGTAGCTCGTTTTCGAACCTTTACAGACAGATTCCCCACTACTCCTTGTGATTCGAATTTCTTCAAATGTGCTACACTGCTCCAATGAAAATCGAGTATTTCTGCGATTTTGCGAGAGGATACTTCTGGGGATCACCATCAAAACATCCTCAAATTGTTTACTTTGAATATAAAAAAGTTCCAGAAGAAAATCCAATAATATGTGTATGATTTATTTCGTCCAACACTGTAGTTGCATTCAATTTAATTATTAACTTAATATTTTTTCAAAAATTACAATACAATTAAATAACATCAACGTACTTTTGTTACTACTTGAGTGCTTCTAAGTTTTATTATTTCAGAAAAGAGTTCTCGAGTTTAGAGTATGCGAGTACTTGCGTACTTACCAGAAAAATAGAATTAGCCGAGTTCGCAACTCGGTAGTTTTCGAGAATTTGATTTTGGAAGTATAGAAGTATTTGAGCAGTGTAGAATGAAAATAAGCACTCATTGTATTTACGCTGCTTTTAACGAAACATACAGAAATGTTTGCAGCAAAATGTAACTTTTCAAAATTTTCGAATTAAATAGCTTCAGAAGTAAAAATGAGTGATAAAACAATTTTTATTATTCTTTACGGAATGGAACAATCCCAATTGAATAATTAGTATATTTTAATTAAGAATGCGAAAATGAGTTTTAAGTTTATTATATTAATCGGCTTATTCGGATAATTTTTCTCGGTATAAGCCTCAACCAGAAACTTTAAATCGACTTATCCGACTTACTCTTTGAGCCTTAGCATTCGTGATATTCCAGTCAAAAAAACAGTAAACCACTTCTTTTTTTTAAGAGGAAGTGGATGTATTATCTTTTCCCTTTTAAATGAAATTAATGGTACTATATTCAAAAGAAGCTTATCAAGTATCCTGAAATTTTCTTTGGTGGCTAGGAGGTCCACAGTATTACATTATAATGTTGTCTATTGTTTTTTAAACTGTTTTTATTTATTATAGTATGTCGCGGCCTGTAATTTGAATTAAGATTGTAACAAAGCCGAATAATTCGAATAGGTAATCGTGTAGCCATAACCAAAAGAGAGATGAATTTTCTGTCTACAAAAACCTTTCTCTAATAATTAAATTTATTTAAACAGCTTATTTATAGATGAAACTTACACATAACATTTAAATCATTTGTTTCTCTCTTTCACAGGCTAAGCCTAATTCATCCGATGAAAATTTGATAACATCAGAAAACTGTGTATTTTTGGAAACAGTAAGCGAGAAATTAAAAGGGCAAGTACTTGCTGGAATGATTGTCGGAAATAAATTAAAAGCTGTTAAGCAAGCTATACGAGACCTTGGGTACCTTTTGGAAATGGCTAATAAAATTATTAGTACCAGGCCAAAAGTGCCAGAACCGCCACCAAAGGAAGTAAAAGTATCAACTGCTCAAAAACGTCCTGTTAGAGCAACTGGATATTCTGAACAACCTTCTAAGAAACAATGTCTAGATAAGGAAGAAATTGCTTCAAAATTGGCAGCTGCACTCGCTGCACAAGGCAAAACAGATTTCTCATCAGAGCAATTAGAGCAGCTTGTCGTTGTGTATACTCTCATAGAGAAAAAGCGACGCGAGACAGTTGCTAATAAAAAATCAGATTTTTTAACCGAGCAACAGGAGAAGAGTCTTTCAGAAACATTGCTTGACTTTCTTAAGCCAAATGCTGAAGAGGAGCCTACAAAACAAGATGACAAAACTTCACAACAATCGCAATCCTTTTATTCTAGCAAGCATATTCCTCAAAGTACAACCGCATCGGGCTTCAATGCAAAATTGGCGAATAGCAATAGAAGTGCAACCGCATCGGGCTTCAATGCAAATTTGGCGAATAGCAATAGAAGTGCAACCGCATCGGGCTTCAATACAAATAGAATGGACAGTATTCCGTCTAGTAGTTTTACCCCAAATATTCAAGACAGGTTCCAACGATCATCTAATCCTTTAACTAATAACTTCAGTCAACTTAGGCAATTTGACACTTCTCTTAACATTTCCAATTTAAATCGAAATTCTTCAGTTAGCCAGAGTTGGGGAAATAACACAAACTCAATGCAACAACTTTCTAACATGAATACTAAACAGGGATCTTTTTATCAAGGTTCAGCTTCTATGAACCCTAATCAAAATCAATTAAGATTAGATCGCCCAATGAACAGTAACCCTCAAAGTAATCCCTTTAATTATTATCAAAATCAGAATAACCGAAGTTTTAATACAAACGAGATGTCTGTTTCAAGGAATCAAGGCTCGAATCAATCGTTCGTGCAAGAATTCAACCAGAGACAATTATCGAGCAATGTCCCTGTTATGACCTCTAACAGCATGATGCGTGGCGGTGGAAATAGAAATGCCAACAACCCTCCGATGGTTTCGTATCCGCAAGCCAATGTACGACCAAATCAACGGAGTAGCAATTTTTCTCCAAATATGATGCAGAATAATCAAGTCAAACCACCGATGGGTTGGCAACGAAATAACCCTGGACGACGGTAAATTTCTCACATTAAAATGAAATTATGAATTTTATGAATAGATTAAATATTATACTAAAAAAAGATTCTTATTAATTGATTTAATAAATGCACTGAATTTTATTTTTCTATAGTTCTTTTTTAGGAAGGGGTCAGGATTATAATCAATAAATTTTTAGTCTCTATAAAGTAAAGTCGCTCCAGTAATTACTATTTCTTAACAGCTATTTATTTATGTACTACATTTAAACAAAATGGGAAAGAAAAGAAATCGTAATCTTAGAAATTCATATAATTTCAAATTATTAATATCTTACAAACGTATAAATTAACTCTATATCCAAGCTTCGAGTGGCACATATTTACAAAAACTGTATAATCAACACTAATGCATTTTAATCCTTTTCTAAATATTTATCTATCCGTGCTCCGCCGGTAGAGGGAATTTTTTTAAGCTTGCCATTTTTTAATCTATTACTAATGGACTTAGATTTATCAGCTTTATCCAGCCTGAGTGAAGAGAAAGTAAAATCCTCTCCATTATCTGAACCTCCCATGCCGTTAAAAACCAAATTTGAACTAGTCGCAGTATTATTTGATATATGCAGACGAGGTTTTTTAAAAATTGAATACTGAAAAAAAGGGAATTATTTATAGACCAAAAATAGTATGCAATAAAATTGTGTTGAACGTTACCTTATCGCTTAAATCACTAGAAGACTTCGACAACATGCATGCACCACCTTCTTCTATCTCCGCCTTTCGTTGTTTGCTGCCTAGCTTAAGTAGAGGCGCTAATCCAACGCAACTTTGCTTTATACTTAAATAGGGGGAGTTGGATTCTTCTATTCTCTTAACTTTTTCCGACTAAAATGTTCACCAAAAAAAAAAGGTACAAATAAAACAAAGCATCGTAATGAAACTTTATGATGCGTTAATTTTTATTTGGGGAAATTATTAATAAAATTATGAATGTTATCGACAAAATATTACTAACAGGAAAATAGCCGCGGGGTATTGGAATGTGAAAATGCAATATAAAAATGGAATGATATAAATTAATTTGAATAATGCACATACGAGTGATGGCGACGGAGTATTTGTGCTATCTACTAGTCGGATTTTCTTAATTTGCTGTTGTAGTGGGCAATTTTGGCTTAAATCCTCAACACTTCTCGATTTTGGATTCTCTTTTTGTTGCTCAAAGGCTTTTACCTATAATAAATAAATACATAAATTAACTTTTTTATCGGGAAAATATACAATACAATTATTGAATTATCGTAGAGAATAATTAGATTTAAATATCTGAACCTTGATTATACTACCCATGCATTCAGTAACAAACGGTTCTTTGTTAGGTAATCTAAGAGTGAAATTTTAAGAAATTAAAATTTTCGGTAAACACCAAATCCGTTTTATTTATCAACAAAAAACAAACTATTTTCAAAAAATTTCGATTTCTTTTGCAAGTGCACTATCGATCGAACATTACAATACATACATAAAAATAATTTGTATGATTTTTATGCATTCATTTTATTAACACTATACCGTCCGGTGACACCACTGTGCTTTTGCTCTGTTTACGTAATGCTCGAAATTATATAAAAATAGAGGGACAGGATTGAAAACTCATGAAAACTGACGATGAGATTAGTAAAACAACAATTTATGATCATCCGAAAACCTCGAAAAACCGCCGGCGACATGCGAAATAATCTCAACCGGTCTCAAAGGCGCCAAACAACAAAATCCCGATGAGACATGCGGACGGCATAGTGTTAATATTATGTTCGCATAGAACATAGAGTTCAATATCTTTTAATTTATTTTTATATTACTATATAAGGGACAAAAACGTGAAGCTACGTTTTAACTTAAAGCGCATCATAGTATAATTCTAAACTAGTTATCAGCGTTTCGAAAAAACCTTGAAGCACTATCATTTTATAATATATAAATGTAAGTTCATTTAAAATACTGAATATAGGTTAGTAACAAATAAATACCCTGGCCACAAAACAAATAGTTCATAAATAAATAGTGTTACACGTACTTGCTCACTTAGACTATAGTTTTCGCTTTCTAATTGAATGATTCTTTCCTCCAATTTTCTAGAATATAAGAAAACCGTTAAAAGAAAAAAAAGCACTTTCTATTAAAACCACTTACGTTTTGGCCTCCCGCTCCTTTCGTAAATCATGCTGAACCACTTTTAGGGCATTTCGCATGTCTGTCTTTTTGCTCTCACTTATTCTAAGTTCCCTGCAAAATTATCAAATGATCAACAATCAAAAAGGGTTGAATCCTCTCACAGCATGCAACATTTACAACTCAACAACTCAACAAAATTTAAATGTTTACCGTTTTCGTGATAGAAAGTACATAAATAAAATTCTTCATTATTACAAGTAATACTATGGCATAGTTTTACAGGCCTTTAAAATAGAAGCATTGAGTTAAGTTAATATTATTATTTTTTTTCGGATAAAGTAAAGAGTTTAAAAATAGAGAACTCAAGAAAATTGTATGGGATTGTCATGAAAATTGGCATTTTCTTTTATGTCGAACATGTAAACATTTTAAAATTTATAAGATGAGCACCGTTTTTCAAAGCCAAAGGAAGCCACATTATCGCAAACACCAATCGTGAAAAATAAATAAATAACTTAGAATTAGACGCAATTCCCATATGTTAGAATCTACAAGCTAAAGTCCACTAGCAGGAGGTTCAGCTTAGAGATTTTCGACTGAGATTCTGTTTCGAAATTTTTGTTTAAAAATATGGAGAAATTAATTTGTACCTTTTTAATGCCACTACCCACACACAAAGGGTTTTCTTATTGTTATCCTCCTGAAGCATTTTCTCCACATCCGAAGTGGTTGAAGTGAGGACTGCTTCCACGGACCCCATCAGTTCTATTTGGCTCTTAAGGTCCTTGTTTTCTTTTCTAAGTTGATCCACGAGTTTGTTTTCACACTTGAGTATGTTCATCTATGAATGAAAAGTGGACTAGAAGTAACTTTCGACTGTTTTTATATTACGCGGGAAATAGTACCTGCTCATTGAAAGACAGGATCAGAAAATTCTTTTGCTCCACCTTTTTTTCCAGAGCGGAAATAGTCTTCCTTTAAGAAAAATAGATTCTTACAACGAATTAATTACATAATGCAACCATACATTGTCTTTTTCTGAATGTTCTTCAGCTCCTGTATTTCTTCACGGGCTTTTTCAAGCTCCTTATCAGACATTTTATTTTTGAGTTCGACATTTTCCAACTTTTCCTGGAGGGTCCCCACATCGATGCGGCTCGTATCCAAATTAGCTATATTAAAATAAATCCTATGCACGTTCTTGTCGTAGCATTTATGCCGGCATTGCGGGCACGTTTTTGACCTGAAAATTGGTTCGTTTTCTTTGTTCTGGGATTACATTTTCGAGTACTTGAACAAATTACCGTTCGAGCCATTGTCGCAGGCAGGGATAATGAAACATATGCCCGCACGGCGTCACGTACACTTCATCAGACTGAGAGAACAGTTCTGCACAGATTACACAGTTTAAATTCATTGCTTTTTGTTATGTTAGTCACTGTTTAGGTAAATTATGTTTTATTCATTTAAAATTTGTATACACAATTCGTCCCGCCAATTCCGTTGTCATTTCGTAACACTACAAAGTGCAATGTGCTCGTATCAGTGAAGTGCATTATATGGAGTGTAAATAGGTAGCAATTTGCTACAGGCGAAATTACTGATTCAATGGTGACAGAATTCAACATAAGTACTCCATTAGTTTAGTTAAAAAATCTTCTTTATTGATTCAAAATTAATAAAAATATTAATTTTTTCGATTGTGCAATAAACCTTAATTTCAACCCATAAACCTTTCGAGTCTCGAGTTTTCAACTGATCCAGTAATAAGTAACAGACAGCTGTCAACTCTCTTTTCCGGTAGACTGTCAAAACGAACTTGACAAGTTTTTGGAGGTAAGTAAAAATCGAGAAAAATCGGCTTTTGTGCGCGGAATTTCGATTGAAATTTATCCAAAATTTGTAAGATACATTATGCTTTATTACAATTATTTGAAATTAGTTTCGAATCTAATCAATTATTTATTTTGTTTTCAGGTAAACAATGGCCAAGTCCAAGAATCATACAAATCACAACCAAAACCGTAAGGCCCACAGAAATGGTATCAAAAGGCCCAGGCGTAACAGGCACGAATCAACTCTAGGCGTAAGTGTTTTCATATCAATAAAAGTGATTCGTGAATTTATAAACAGATCGGCTTAACCATCAAAGCTAACCTACAAGAGTCATAATCTTAATTTGGTTTATCTTGCCGTGGCCCTTATTCAATTCGTAAATAAAAATTGGAAATTTTAGTCTAACAATCGCAATTCTTGTGGTAAATTTTGAAGGAAGCAGTATCTCTGCCGAGAAGAACAAAACCACTAGAATAATTATTGAAATCTCGTCTTAAGCTTCTAATAACTCAAATAGTTCAACTTGGGAAGAAACAATTTTATTAATCCCGAAGTCCTAGGGCTAAGGCAGCATTTTCCAATCCTTTTTTGTCAAAATTAAAATCATTAAACCTTCACGATTTCCTAATTTTTTATTCTATTGCAAATTACTTATCAACTGTAGCACATTTTTAAATATTCTATCGATTTTTAATACTCTGTCCAAACCAATATAGAGCATGTTTTTTAACCCTTAAAAGGTATCCAAATAAATTACGTTAAGGGTATCATGGGTGAATTTCACCCCAGTATATGCTTATACATTTTTTAAATATAATAATCTTATCTGGGCAGCAACAATGAATTTTAGTCTTTTGTAAAAACAGTGGGTTGGATAATACTTAACTCGGCAGCTATTACTCAAGAAAAGCTTAACTGAGAAAATAGAAAAATATCTTCCTAGTTTTACTTCATATTTAGATTACAAAATTTCTATAAGTTTTTCTTTGTTAATTATTATATACTTTTCTTTTGCTTTTAGATGGACGCAAAATTCTTGCGAAACCAACGGTTTGCCCGAAGGGGTAATGTGTCTGGTGCTGAATCCAAAAAACGATATGAAGAAAGCATTGCTAAACGTGCTGAAAGACCACAGCCAATCAAGCTATAAAACAATAAACGCTTTTTAACCTATTCCATTTATTTTCATTTCCATCGTCATCGTCACTTTTACTTGCTTGAGATTCTACCACAAGAGATTAAATAGAGACCCCCCGCTTATGTTTAATAATGCTATACAATTCCTTGAAATTCCGCTTATTTTATCTTTGAAGAAACTTAAATGGTTGTTTTTATGGAAGCGTTTATTAGAGACAAGACAACCTCCATCAAGAATAAAATTTCATTAATCAATGCAATTTAGAAAACTTGGGAAAATGACTCAATTTTACATAAATGGTTAACTCGATTTATGAATAAATCTTATTTTTAAGGCAAAATTCATAACTGATCTGTTTATAATCTTTAGTTCCATGCTCTCTAAACCTTAATATTAAAGACTAGGCAATTCGTTTCTTATTTCTTTATTTCTTAAATTGGCTTTGTACTAACAAAGCAAAGTGATTTGAGGGAACTATCATTAAATTTAATGAAGAACATAAGTATTGGTAGCGAGATTTATTAATAATAAATACAGACAACTTTATGGAATGGAACATATCTCAATTCATTGGAAAATCGTCTCCTATAATCCCATAAGAAATGGTCCAGGAGGATGGAATTGATATTCTCTGGGAGTACATCTAACAAATTATTGTTTTCAATTTCCTTCCGGACGGCCTTTTTCAGCTCTTCCACGATGTAAATGGAAGCTCCTCGTATTTCGACTTCTCTCTCGTCGCCGTTGGGCATAATCGTGTTACTTTTGAGAGTTTTCCAGAGATCTGCTGAATATTTCAAGGCCTTAAAGTGGACCAGCACTTGTGGAACGCGATAGTCTGCAAACATCGTGATTTTCTCAATGTCCTCGAAATAGCCGATACCTTTGCCCCTAAAACATGCCCACAAATCGCCTATAAGGATTTGGGCCCTTTTGTAGAATGAGACTGTCTGCCCTGCGTATTCCGCTTCGTCCTTGAAACTTGGAAACTCTGTTACAACTAGTTGCAACAGTTTCTCTGCGGAATTGTTGCATTTCTTCACGCAGTTCTCGAATTTGCCTTCATATTTATTGATGAGCTTCTTGCCAGCTTGATGTAGGTGATCTAGGCGCTCCTCAAGAAGTGGTACCGTCTTGTGACCTGCGTCTGGACGGAGGATATTCTCCAGTTGGTCCTTGGTTATGTTAGCGTAGAAATTCGGGTCCGTGATTTCGTACCCTTCACGCTTAGCCCGGTTTATAGCATTACACAGAGCAAAGTAGCCACCCTTTTTGTCAACTTTCCAAGATTTGTTTCCTGCAAGAAATTAAAACAGTTGAACATATAGAAAATCCCCAAAGTAGAAAGCGACAAATAGCCAAGCTTTCACTTTTAAAATTACTTGAAATATTTACAATCCTCAATTAACCCAACGTGCATGTAGTAATAAAAATATCATTAGAAATGTGGCTGGCTATTACCTACCCAGACTAACTTTAAAATTATTTATTTTTAATTTTTCGTTTATTATAATAAAACATTTTTAATGAAATTAAAACAGCAAACAAAGTTTTCATTTATATTTAAAAAAGAACAACGATTACACAAATATAGTACAAACTTATCAGGGTATGTCGTTAAGAGATCAGAAAATAACAGCGAAAAATAATCGGAGGGCTCATTTCAAAGCAAAAAAACAGTCCATTTTTATCCTGTTCCGGAAAAATAAACAATCACTTCATTTTTTGAGAAATTTAACGATTTCTATTTTATGGGCGTAAAAAAATTTTGAAGTAAATCCGATTGGAGCATTTTTAAATGTTCTACGGTTTTGACTGTTGAAGTTAAAACAAGATTTTCAATTTTGAACAACCATTACTCTCCTAAAGCTGATCGGCACAGGAATTGGCCAGGCAATTTTAAAAAAACTGAAACTGTTTTCTTTAAAATGTTTTTAACCTTAGGCCGCAATGATGCAACGAACATAGAAGAGACATTTTTGCATTTTATTTTGAACTCAAAAACTTATGGTACCTGACTAAAATATATTAATATTATTTTTTGAGTTTTTTATCATCAAAATTGTTGTCTTCGTCAAATCGAATGGTTAGTTTATTGGGAACATTTTTTAATGTCTTAGTCTAGAGTTGAAAAATTAATGAAAAGCAGCATTTTTTAAATGTAAATATGCAACTACGGTTTTTATTCTTTATCGTCAATTGTGGGACTAATTTTCAAACAAAATGTTAACGTTGAACCTGGGAAGTCTTCAAATTAGTAGACGGATTGGACTATGGGGTGTTGTTAGAGACCTCAGAAATTGTACTTTCAATTCCTGCAATTTCCTTAACAGGACTCAGGGCGGTTTAAACTTAAAAAAAAGGGTGAGGGAGTGATTTTAGGACGATTGCCGGGATTAACGTTGATCAGAACACTTCAGAGAAACGATTGGTTGAAACCTTTCTTACTACCCTGTATAATGAATTTGGTTTCTTTTAACGAGTACTTTAAAATACTTCACTTCTAACGGGTGGTCGCAGCAAATGAAAATGTCGCCACTTTTAGCCAATTCCCTGATCAGCGTTATTTTATAATTGGATTCTCAGTTACTACTAATAACAATTTATATTCTAAGATTTCACTAATCTGAGATATTTGAACTCGTTGGAAAGTTTTGCCTTCCGATAGAACCTAGATATGCAGAATTAACTTCCAAAACTCTCGAGATGCCGGGAAACATTAAAGGAGACAAATTTACCTACCTAGAGACCAGAAACAAAAGTTTAAGCAGTCCACAACGAAAATCCACTCAACAGCCCAACTATCAGTGCTTTTAGGATGGTAATCATTTTGTGAAAAGTTCGCGGCATCAATTATTTTGTCGTGAAGCGCTTCAATCACAGCATTTTTGAGATTCGCGATGCCGGCATCATGCACCGTAACATGTTTCGCCCTCTTGACAATAAATTCACCAGATTCAGCCGGTGATAGTGCCATGTTTGTGAATTTTGCAATTACGCAGCTGCTTCCCCAGTAGTCGATGGATTTTAATTTGAGAACCTTTTGTTTATCGCCAAGCAAACCTCTCGTAGAACACCGAAAGCCCCGTCTCGACTTTCCAAAATGATGAAGCGTTGTTGGGGAGGCATTCACAGTGGTAAGTCTAGTCATATGATTTTTGATAAGTTCAACTTTACATTGTTCACATTACCTTGCCTTGGTGGCGCTCAAGTCGGTTAAAGAACGTCTGACTGGGCAGAAAATAGTTTGTGCTACAACCGCAAAGGTGGAAAACTGTCAAAACTCTCCATTTATTTGACAGTAGGGCGCACAATCGCATCACGTGAATTCGTCTTCTTGTGTTGGAGGGTGGTGATTGATTTTGAGCAGAGAATTTGCCTTGCTTATCCTTTTCCCGTAGGAAATTTTAAGGAGCTCTAAAGTTGGCCAATAAACACATATTGTGAAAGTCTTATTTTCACCTTAAGTAAGTTACCGGAGTGAGTGGTGAAGATCTTCTGAATATCTTGAAAATCGAGTGTTAAGTGATACGTCGAGCAAATCTTTCTTAATTTGTTCTTAAATGAACTATCCTTTTAATTGCTTAATCATGTCCTTTATGACTAGACTTGTTTGGATTTATTATCTAGGGTAAAAGGTACTTGATATGGATGTGGCGGTACTGTGGCGATTTTTGCAGACCTTGAATCTTCAAGAGAATTAGAGCTGCACCCCTGGAAAAGAGTTCGAATTGTAGGCAATTTCATGAATCTTCAATATCTCCCAATATATTTATTCCAAATATGCAATATATTAAAATACATCAAATTGCAAGTTTTTCGTACCAGTTTCATCTGTCATGTGACTGTCAAGAAAACAGCTGACAACCTAAAATGTCAGTGATTGGTCTGTCAAATTGAAATATTGGCCACAAAACTGTTTTGGCATAAATAAGCGGAATTTACTTTGACCCAAGAGAAGGTTTGCGAATAATCCTGAATTACTCACACTATAAACCTATCTCCCTAATTGATTTGCTCGGTTATTTGAACAGCTTCATTGATTGCAGCTTAACTAATAATACCAGTACCTCGCCCAAATCAGTTACCTAAAAAATGAGTAAAATAACATTGGGGACCCTAAAAATGTTGGTTCTTAGAAGACATTGAGTCAAGGATTGTAAACAAAATATCGAACTTTATAAAAACTTCTCCACCCGGCGAAGAACAGACAGAGCTAACGTTTTAGAAGTTGTGCGATACATAAGGCCATTAATTCATTATGAATGAAGCCAAATCGGTAGTATCTGGGCTTTCCCGCACTATATGAAATGGGGCTTCTAAATATAAACGATTTTCACAAACTACGAATGAACTAAAAGCTCCAGCCTTTAAGCAATCGTGCGGTGCGGTGCGTTTGTTTTAATACAGAAATGGTTGCTTTAACAGCAGTAGCTAAATTGTAAATTAAATCGAATATTAGAAAGATTTCAAAACGTGAAAATACTCATAAGGATCTTGAAATATTTCCAATATATAGAGCATTATGGATAGGACGAAGATGAAATAAGAAAACGCGTTGTTTTCACAACATTCCCGTATTAAGTTCTGTGTGTAAAGTGAGAAATCGGGACTAGTTTGCAAAATTTTGGAAAACTAAAGGGAAAATGCTTCTAATAATACTTCTTTGAAGATAGCATTAATAGGGAAGCAAATTATTCCAGAAGAAACTTACTGAAATGTAATTAAAATATCGGAAAAGTTTTTCCAAAGTATTGTAATTTTAGAATTATGGTACTTAATAATGTGCATATTATGGGTCATATCGATTAGCTGCGGCTTGTAGGACACCGTACCAAAAGCAAAAGTTGTCCACCCAATGAATTGCTAAAATCAAGAATAAAAAGATCAATATACTCGTTTTTTTATGAGGACATTTTGTGTTTTTTTTAACTCTTTCTTTTCTAATATGAATTTGCCGAATGCTGGTACCTTTACTCTAAAAGATCAAAAGTGTTGAAGATGTAAAATTGTTATAAAGCGACCATCCTCGTAATTCCATGTAAAAGGATAATCTTCCGAAATCCTTGGAACATGACCGTTTTTAAAAATATTTATTCCATACGACATATCACCAAAAACAGTGTCGCCAAGAGGCTTATCCATAGACAAATTTGTAAATATATAAAAAACAAATCTAATATATTCATTTATTATTACTTATTCCGAACAAATAATTTCCCATTAAAAAATATTGTGTGTCCGATAATTTGTTAAAAATCTGAAATAGTATTAAGAGAATGGCATGGCTGCTACCAGAATCGAACAGGATTCAGGGGCGTATATAAACTATTTAATTTGTTTACTATTTAAAACACATAATAAAGAGTATTTTACTTGCACCGTTTAAAAATAGAAAACACAAGGTAAAGTATTATGTACCTAGTGGTCTCACAATAATTTTTCATTCGTCAAATAAAATCAATTTGGTTTTCAATAAAATAGTTAAGAATAATATTTAAATAGAAATTTCTGACAAATAAATTAAACAATATTTAATTCTTGTAAGGGAGACATAAAAGATAAAAAAGCAAACGTAAACCCACTTGTGTTTTAGTAACGAAGTAGTGCCATTAGCTCTACAAAATCTAGAAACTGCCCTTATATCAAAATCAGACTATCGACCCTTAAGGTTTGATCAATAAAAGTAATTTTTAGTACGAATTTATCGAAAATCGTTTAACGTGGAATGTTTGATTGATTTTTGAATAATTATATACTCTTTAAATTAATCACAATGCCGCAGCGAAGCGCTCACATTGAAAAATTATTTAATTCGTTGTTCAGGATGATTGAGACGTGCGCAGTAATTATAATTATTCTATCCATTTTAGCATTATGTCTTATGAAAAATAACTTTCTTAATTACTTTGTAACTTAAATAAACGTATGCTGGAATCGTAAATTGCTTAGTTTTATGTAGACGCATACGACATAAACAAACTGTTCCAGTACTTCAAAAAAGAAATAAATTTGTTTAATCTTTAGTATTCCATATTTTTAATCTTTAAGTTCATATCTAACATTCTTTTAACGTATTACTGACAGTGAGACAAAATTTAATACCCCAATATTTTAATATTATTTTAGTCAAACCACCTGTAGTAATGTCTGAGTATTGGTTAATTTCTGCTCCAGGAGATAAGACATGTCAACAAACCTGGGAGACAATGAATAATGTTACGCACAAGCAAAATAGTTTATGCGTTAACTATAAATTCCATATTCCGGATTTGAAGGTACATTTAAAATTTTAAAATGAGTTTATAGTAGTTAATAATAACTATAATTACTTTAATACAGGTTGGCACACTAGATCAACTTGTTGGACTGTCCGATGATTTAGGAAAACTTGATAACTATGTTGATCAAGTAACACGAAAGGTCGCTGCCTATTTGGGCGAAGTATTAGAAGATCAGCGAGATAAACTCCACGAAAATTTGCTTGCAAATAACAGTAAGTGATTAGTTTTTATAATTTTTTAGTCAAAACAATTAAATATCGATCCAACGAATATTAAAGACATTTTTCGTTTGGAATAAAATTTAATAAGATGTATTGTGCAAAAGTTCCACTTCATATTTTGAGTAGATTGGAATGCTGCTAGCTATTTCCTAGATTTACTTAATATTTAAAAAGTATGCACAGTTTTTGAATGATTTTGAATTAACAAGAAGGATTATCTTTTATTATATGTGTTTAAAAAGAGCGTGATATATTTGGCTTAATTTTTATTTTAATAAAATTAAAATTTTCAAATCAAATCAGTTCAAGTTTTGGTTGTTGTAACTAAGAGGGAAAGAAAAAAAATTAAATCAAACGAGTTGACCGCATAAAAAGTACTTTTTGGTAGTCCTGAAACTAATTTGTTTATATTGTCCAATGCATTCTTAACTTCTACTTTTCTAAAATGTTGTAAATGGTAAAATGAACAAAAATTATTTACAATGCACCAAATAATATACTTCTTTCACACCAATTTGTTTAAATTTATAAAGACAAAAGTGAAAAAAATTGTGCATACCTCTGTGTAACAGATTTAAAAACTAAAGCTAAATTTTCGCTTTTTATTAATAATGTTTATATTTTCAGAGACGATTTAATATACAGTAAATATGTTAAATAAGAGATTGAAATTTAATAATGAGACACAGCCATTCAATCTTTCTGTATTAATTTTTTTTCGTTTGATTTTACTGTAACTGATTCTTTTATTACTATTCGTTGTTATAATTTTACTTTGTTTCAATCACCAGCACTCATTAATCTGCTTATTTTGCGGATTAAAAGCTTTTTAATTCTAGTTTTGTCTCTTCTTTCTCTCTTCATCCCTATTGTGGCTTTAAGCCTTTAAACATCAAAAAGAAAAAAAATATATTTAGTTTTCGAGGTTTTTAATTTATTATAACTCTCATTTCTTTTAAATGAGATGAAAAATTAGTTTTTAAATCTACTGAATATTTAAATATTTACCAGTCAGTGGTATAAACTAATTTATTAAACGTTTTACTTATTTGCTACATTGTTATTTTAATTGCGGCTTTGAGTGTTGTCTTTTATGTCGTTTAAATATGTTGACTTAGAAATTTTGATAAGGTAATAAATTGGCAGAATCTAGGAGCAGTTTAGAATTATTTTGTTCAGAGTGTTTTCCGTTAATGCAGGGAAAGAGTCAATAAAATCTGGAAAATCAAAATAGAAATATTATTTAAATAAGTAGTTAGCCGATGAGTTAATTATTGTAATCCTTTAATTTTTTGCATGTTGTGTGCATATTTATTTTTAATAATGTATAATACCTGCAAAACCTGTCTAAGCTTCTTACCGCTTAACTCATCCCTTTGGTTATCGTTATCTTATTGTTTTACTTTAGTTTACATTACTTTTATCTGGTTTATACATATTACTTACAATGTCATTCAATATATGAGGAAAACATTATTTAAAAATATGTAGTTCAACTTGTCGGAACGATTATAAATAAGTTGAAATAATTCAACATTTTCAAGAAGGTCCGGGACCGCCTGATGAAAATATTTCCTTGGATATGATGACTCAATCAGCAAGTTTACCAAATGGCCAGGATACATGTTCTCCATATCAAAGGAGTCTTTCAAATTCCACTGGTTCTGATCAAGATCTAAATACATCGTGTGCTTGCAATAGTGAAAATCTAAGTGATGAATGTAGTGGCACATTTGATTGGTGGTTACCAAGGCATAGAATCTCTAATAAAAGCAGGTATTAAGGCGCTAGATTATTTTGAGCAATTCCTCTTGAAATATATTTTCATAAATTCGGAGATTTTGCTTTGAGTTTCCTAAAAGAGTATAATAAAATGTTCTTAGTAATTAAAGCTCGCAGCTTTTAAAAACAGAAATCTAAGATATAAGGGAAACAGTTATGAAATTGGCACGAGTTCAAAGCGGACAGTCTTAATAAAATCAAATTTTAAGGCGATTTTATTTTCCTGCTACAGTTTTTAACTGCTGGTAGTTATTGCCTGAAAGAACTGAATGAATGGAATTGGTCGGATTTGTTCAAAAAATATATCAACATTTTTATCCCCTGACATCAACTGGAAATTCTAAAAAATCTGAATTTGTTACAAATTGTTTGCTTCTCTAAAATTAAATGAATATCAAACTTTTGAACAATTACATTATTTATTTCCATATTCATGTTTTAATTCATTGTTGAATTGTATTGTTCATAAAATTTAAAATGAAAAAAATGTTTAACTAAATAATAGATTTAATTCTTCAAGGGCTTGTTATTTCTTTTCTACAGATTTGGGCCCGATTTTTTCCGACAGGAACAATCCAAAATTAATTTATGAATTGGAAATTTAGTCACGTAAGAATATTTTGTGATTACCGTCGCCACTTCAATGAGCTTGACTGTAGAAAAACAAATTTTTACAACAACTCTTTCAAATAAAAAGTAATGGTCCCAAATGAAATTGCAGTATTGAGTATATGTACATGAATTGTTGGAAATAATAAGAAAAACATCTGCGACAAGGTGTGATAATCTTCAAATTAAGATCCTCAATGTTCAGGTTCACTTAAGTTGATATCATTTACCTCTCAAGAAACTTTTGTGTAGGAAATTAACCTGTAATTACATAATTTTCTTTCAAAAAGATCAGATTTAGTGAATAAAAGTTATAATTATATAAAAAATTATATTTCAAAGTATTTCAAGGAGGATTTGCCTCCCGGATTATAATCCAATCAAATGTGTCACTCGCACTGAAGCTATTTTTAATAACCAAAAATATAAATTTGTGTATAAATATAGTAGAAGTCGTTCATCAAGCCAAACAAATATGATTGGTGCAGTTACTGCAACACAAAGGTCGTCTCCAGTGAGTAGTTGTTGTGGCAGTAGTCAAGGCAGGTCAAGTCCCGATGTTGATCTAAATGGGAATGGAGTCGGCGAGCCTCCATCAATGCCTCTTAGTCCAGGTTAGATCCTGGTTTAGATTAATTTTATTGATGGCAAACAGTGTACTTTGGAATTTTGTTCACTTTTTTAATTTTGTTTTTAATTTGATTCAAATGTATTTCTTATTTGATTTGTCGGGTGTTATTTGTATTATGTTAATATGGGTATATATTAATTTGAATTTTGTCACATGCTTTTCTACAATATGCAAGCAATTCTTTGGTGTCTCCTCACATTGTTCTCTGTTGAGATTTGATGTTGGTTACGTCAAGTGCCGGCTCTTCGGTAATATTGTAAGCGATTTATTTAAGATAATCTTATTTGGTTATATTTTTGTACAAAATAATGTAATTTTCGTTTTTCAATTTTCGTTGCACTTTATTTTTTATTATTCTCATTCAAATTGTTACAGAGCTTGTTAATTTATAATGGATACATCGTAAATAATCAAATTGCATGGGAATATTTATGTACACACTTTCAGCAGGTCTATCATTTAACAGAACATCGATCATTAAGATTATTATTTATTTACAAAATTAATGACTATGTACTTACGATTATTTTGTGTAAATTGCTGTTGATTTTATTTATACATAAGAAATAATGTTGAATTTATTAATTATTTTCATAATCTTTTATGTGTAATAGTCTAGTAATATAAGGTTTAATTTTCTCAAAAAATTCCAGTTGATTAGATTGCGGTAAACCCCCCCTCGTTATGGTATTTTAAAAAATATGTTAAAAATCGACAACAACATCGCGTCGACATTGTGAGACATTCAAGGTCGAAGATTTTCAGAATCACGCTTGCGTTCCCGAAAATCTTGCTTTCTTTTGCTCGGACGTCAAAAGATAATATTAGAAAAATTATAGATCTTAAATTGTCTGCAATTTTCTACATTTTTTATCGAGCGACCAAAGTTTATTGTTTACAAATGTTCAACTTCGGCTTTGCATTTTTTAGGAACCACCTCGGCACTCTTCGACGAAATCGGTTCGTTTTACAAAAAAATTTATAAAACTTTTTCGTAGAAAATTTTAAGATCTCTCTTTTATAATAACTCCCTCAAGGTCCGAACAATAGAAAGCCGGATTTTCGTAACCTATGAATTTGAATATTTCACATTCGTCGATAACGAATCGCTGTTAATCTTTTAGACATAATTTAAAACACCACAAAAGTGTGTACATCAAAATGCAGTTCATTGATTTTTTTTAGAATTTTGAGAATTTTACCTTTGTATCTTGAATTACTTGGCTAGTATAAGTATTTAATTATAGTTTTCCTTGCATTGTGTTGTACGGGTATGATTTTAATACATATGCTTTAGAATTATGTTCGAGATTTTTGAGGAGGAAGATGTCTTAATTAGAAATTAAAGCAAAATTATTAAATTATATGTGGAATCGGTGAATCACACTTTTCATTAGAACATAGGTACATAGGCACCAGCGACAGCATCGAAGGTCCCAAGTTCGAGCCCTGTCCCCTGGTCAAAGTCATTTCTTTTCCCATATACCTATATATTTTTTTGGAAGTGATAAAAGGGAAAATAATACAATAAAAAGGCTGTGACGAATCAAACTAAGAAAAATTCCAAAAATTAAATTTATTAAATTGAAATTCAATTCCATTAGGCGTAGAAACAATAACACTGACTATTGCTACAGAAAATTTCGAATAAAACTTTATGATCCATTAATAATTATGATGCTAAATATTGGAACTAAGAAAAACAATTTCTCATACAAAGATAATAAACATTGAATGATTTGGTAGTAAACGGAAGATCACAGTGTAAGTTGTATTTCTTACGCTGAATGAAGTATTTAAATATATTTGGTAATTAAATTCTTAATGGTTCTCTCTATCAGACCCGGTAACATTTCCGTATGAAGAATTAAGCATACTCTTACTGTTTTTACGATAAGATAAATCCGTATTTTATTCTTTCGTGCGCATCACATTTTTTAATTTGTAGATCTTGTAAAGAGATATTAAGTCATAGTGCCTAAATCTTTTTTTATACCAAATTTTATGGAGAATGCAAATTTTTATCCTTTAAATGATTTAGTGCCCTTGTTATATGCTATTATGTTGTTACTGCATTACAGAGAGAAATTTGCAAAAATATTGGTAGTTCGAATGAAACTTTTATGGTAGTTGGCTTACTTCTTTTGATTCTACTTCTTAAAAATTTTGAGATTTAATTTAACGCATTTTTCAGCAATAATTTGAGCACACAACAAAGTAATAGAAAAAGGATTTTGTATGGCCTCGAAGCTTCACTTTTTCTTTAAATGATTAATCAAATAGCGGGCTTAATTTTACCTTTTTCTTAAAAGAGAGAGAATCAAATTCTTCAGTCACAAAATAGGCATAAAAGCGTTCTGAGATTAATTTACTCTACACGGTCAAGTGTACTTAAGAGGTTTAATATCTTCCTCTTGAAGACGAAACGAAAAATATTAGAAAACTTAAGCTATTGTAAATTTGATGTAACCTTAATTTCACGACGGCTGTATCAAAAGAGTATGAAACGTATTAGTACCACTTGTTTTTTCTATTGGCAAATGTTTTTAGATAGATAACAGCCCACTCCACATATTTTATAAAGATTGAGTTTAAGGTCTTCTCACAGCAGCAATGTATTTTTTAGCGGTCACTAGTACTTACCTTTAAGATTTCGAAAAGTGGTATTGTTTCCTTGGAATTTTCAACAAGTTTCACTATAAACTGTTTACTGGTATATACCACAAGTTTTATTTGTAATTTAGATAATAATAATATTTGACTGATATAAATATAAATAAATAATGAAGCAGCAAGGTTAGGAGCGTTTGCCTTTTTTATTTTTCCGATTTCACTAAATTTAGAAAAATAAAATATATTTCTATGTTCGTTGTTTACAACTCCATTTGTAAGTTTATGATATTTTAGTATTCTATGATTTGGAAAATGTCTACCAGAATTATTCCAATAGTACCTATTCTAATCAAAGTCATATTTTTTATTTACGACTTTAAATTAATGAATGCTAGTGA
The DNA here is from genome assembly GCA_963969385.1 of Philonicus albiceps. Lineage (NCBI taxonomy): Eukaryota > Metazoa > Arthropoda > Insecta > Diptera > Asilidae > Philonicus > Philonicus albiceps. The sequence continues at coordinate 36,434,701 of OZ017773.1, forward strand.
TTTTTATTTATGAAACATATCATTGCCTTTCAATAGCTTCACCGAATAAAAAGATTTATACATAGTTGAATAGTTTATAGATTTAAATAGTTCATATAATAGAATCGCATAAATTGTATTGGATGGTGCGCTTCTGTTACTTTTTCCTTATTAAATTTAGTGCAAGTTTTGCTTGACTCGTAGATAATTAAAATTATAAAAAATTCATAATGTATTTATTTATGGAACAATTTTTTAAAAATTATAGCTGATCTTCCATCGTACATCACTCGTTTTCAGTGGGACATGGCAAAATATCCGATCAAGCAGTCCCTGAGAAATATTGCTGATATTATTTCAAAACAAGTTACTCAAATAGAGTTGGATCTGAAAACGAAGTCGAACGCCTACAATAGTTTGAAAGGAACACTGCACAACTTAGAAAAGAAGCAGACGTAAGAAGATTTTTGTTGTAAGTTATTCAAGTTTTCAAAACCTATTTGCCTTAGGGGAAGTTTGCAGAGTCGCAGCTTGGTCGATTTGGTAAAAAAGGAGCATTTCATTCTTGATTCCGAGTATTTAACGACTTTACTAGTCGTTGTGCCAAAGTAAGTCTTCTTGGTCTGAGAACAAATGATTTAATCTATTTAATTGTCTAGGAGCTTGGCACATGATTGGCTCAATGGGTACGAGAAACTTACGGACATGGTTGTACCACGCTCATCAACTTTAATTTTCCAAGACCCCGAACATGTGCTATTTAATGTGACTTTATTCAAAAAGGTTGTTGACGAATTTAAATTGCATGCCCGAGAAAAGAAGTTCCTTGTAAGGGATTTTGTATACAACGAAGAGGAATTGGCAGCTGGGAAAAATGAAATCACTAAATTGGTGACTGATAAAAAGAAGCAATTTGTAAGTAATCTTATTTAATCATCTTTAATTTGTATGTTTCTATCTTATTCTAAAATGTTACAGGGTCCGCTGGTTCGGTGGCTTAAAGTTAACTTCAGTGAATGTTTCTGTGCTTGGATTCACGTTAAAGCCCTGAGGGTGTTTGTCGAATCTGTGCTCAGGTAAGAACTTTCTAGATTCCTAAATCATCCTTAAAACAATTTACATTTGACTGCAGGTACGGTCTACCAGTCAATTTCCAAGCTATTTTGATACACCCAAATAAGAAGAGCATGAAGCGGCTTCGAGATGTTCTTAATCAACTTTATGGTCACCTAGACGGGTCCGCTTCTTCTTCAACATCTGCTCATGCAGATGTAAGTCAAAATTAATAAAAAAGTAAATTTCAGTGTGTACTAATTTGTTTTAAATTTTTTTAGCCAAATATGGAAATCAACTTGGGATTTGGACAGACAGAGTATTATCCTTATGTCTACTATAAGATCAACATCGACATGGTCGAATCGAAGGCTTAAGTTGTAACCACACTTAACTTAAGATAAATTCAATGGTCATTTTATCATTCTACATCTATTGTGTAGTTTAGTCATGTTTTGTTCTTGCTAATTATGTTTTGACCACCTAGTTTAGTTCTTATATACAGAAAAATTGAAACGTCCTAAAGTGCTGAAGGCTTTCTGTTAAATTTTATTAAAAATGTTGCAGTATTTCACGTTGTTTAATTAATTTAAGACACAAATGAAGTGTTCGGTTTGTTACATAAGATTTACATTTCCTTTTTTGTTTTTTTTTTTGTAAATAAACGCATTCAGCCAAACTGAAAAATTCAAATTCAACTTATTATAAAGTAGTATATCCACAGAGAATGTACTTTATTGGCCAACGTAAATTTTCCAATGGATGTTGTTACTGTTTACGACTCATTTAGTTTATAGTATAGCTAATATATCCAACCTGCTCAAATTGCACAATTTGCTTAGAATGTAAAAAGTTGTAGTTCGTGTTAGTTCAATACTATCATATTATGAGCAAATTGGAAATATTAGGTTGTTAAAGTTCATGTGGAAGAACAATAATAATTATGTGAAAAAAAAATTATTATGATTTAAAACGGATATTGTGTACAAAGCCTTTCGTGTAAATATTAAAACAGAAAACATTCCAAGATCATTAATTATTGCCTTTCATATTTCTCCAATCTATTTGCTTTCAGTTGTGGGGGAATTTATTCAACAAAGATACTATCAAAATATTTTGTAACGGTGTAAAAACTTACATTGGGGATCAACAATTTAAATAGTAATAAATTCGATGTATCGAATGCGTGGTGAAAAAGACTACAAATACTAAAAGCAAAAGGTATCAAATAAAAATAAATCACGCCAACCTTGCTGCTGCAACACCTTAAAGCCGCAACTATTGTGCATGGATGAGAGAAATACTTAATAATTGTATTATTAATAATAAAACACGATGTATCGTGGATAGAAATTAGTAGAATTATGCCCATTCAATTCAAATGTATAAAATGGAATATATTCTGGAAGGGATAAAATTAATTAAAGGTTTGTTACTAAAGATTTGTTTCGTAGCCATAAAGACTACATTTTATGCAGTTATCCTGTATTGCATAAATCTCCAAATAAAGAATTTTATGTTCCTCAGGGCCTTGCATAATTATAAACATTTTCAATTACAATCTAACGCGTACGTTTTGTATATTTATAAATCTATACAAATATACAAGGTGGCTCAGCTTACGTAGATTTGCGTAACACCATAAAATTCCTTGTAAAGTTTTAGATTTGGCGAACTCTATTCGAAGTATTTGGTTCAACATTTGTAGGTATATTTTTGTCAATTACCAACAGCCAACCAAAACAGTCAGGCACAGTTTAGGTCTTATTCAGTAGTAGATAAGTATTCCTGGTTTTCCTTTGATCGCCCTGCTTTTTTAGAAAATTACAAGTCTAAAAATGTGATTTTAGGTTTTGTTGTTTTTTGATAATAACGATTTTTTAAAAGAAGAACCACTGCTATGGTGTATTTTTATGATAGATATTTCGGAAACCTTAAGGGAGTTAAGATTTGTGTTAACCATAAATGCAACCAATAATTAATCATCCTAAATAAAAAAGGGATAAAAGTTGAATAAATTAAAAATTGTGGAAGTCTCTCATCATGGCTGTAATGAAAAATAGGAAAAGTGCATCACGGTTTAATTTATCTTTTCAATAATAATTGAGTTCATTTCATTTACATATAAAAATAAAGAAACTAATGATTGAAATGCAAATGTTGGGAATTGGCACAAGTCAGGTAATTGAAATGTCTCTCGAATTGTGGAATGATTGAAAGTGTATTTTAAAAATATCGAGTATTAATTAATATCTAAACATTCATAGACTAAGGATCCGCGAAGCAGAAGTAATAGAATTTGTAGATCGTGGACCGAAAGAATATTTAATCTCCGAAGTCATGTAGATGGAATAAGAGAACAATTGATTTTACGAGTTGTTTAGAAATTATGAATAAAACCAAACTAAACAAGCTTGGCTGAGCTCAAGTAGACCGAATCATCTCTCAACTCTGTTGCTAAAGTTTGAATTAAGTCAATTTGATCAATAGTCCTTATGTCTAGTCTAGACGACCCGATTTTTAACAATAGAAGCGCATAGCCTCTTTTACTATTTTAAGTAAAACCAAGGCTATTCATTTTAAAAGTAAAATTAGGTAATTTCTCTTGATAGCCTTGCCGATATGTCTAAAATAGACAAAGAAGTTATCGTGCAAAGGCCTTGAATTGAAGATATGCATTTTGGAGTTCAAGGATCCTCTTTTCCTGATTATATTTTTAGTTAAAGTTATGCAATACATTTAAAAGGGAAGAGTTTTGAACACTTGTGGAAATCAAAATAATTACGATTGAAGCATAGATGTAGCATTACATTAGGTACATAACAATTGGCTTCCTTTTGATAAAACTGGTTCTAAATTATCAGCAAGTTCCTTGATTGAACTAGAGTACCAGATATATGTATATCATAAATCGCAATCAAAATTTTTGATTGTGCACTGATCGACCTAATTATCTATTTTATAAACAACAATAAAATTAATCTTTTGCGATTTACACAAGCTCTTCGAAAAATTTTATCAATTGAAAAAGACACATAAAAGCCCTCACTCACTGATACCGCAATTGAATTTTGAAAAAAAAGATATCTAAGCGCCCAACAGTGTTTTAATTTGAATGAAGCGCCAAATTGATTTAAAGTAAGATAACTATCGTTAAACTTAAAACAACTTAAGGGGGTCAATGATACACACGCTTTATTTAAGTACTTAAGAAAGCCTTTATTAAGGGGTTCGGGCAATTTAATTGTTTTATTACTTATCGGAAGTTAGAAGACAAAATATAGTACCGTGTTGCATTTAGAAAAACATTATTTTTGATCAAAATGAAAGTGCTTTGGGTGGGTCTTGCCTTAATGTGCAGTGTCCTTTCGAAAGTCAACGCCTTAGACAATGGTTTAGCCCTAACACCGCCTATGGGATGGATGCACTGGCAACGATTTCGGTGCATCACGGACTGCGAAAATTATCCCGACGAATGCATCAGGTGATGTTTTTAAACTCAATCGATAAGATACAAAAATAACGTTCGATGTTAGTGAGAAATTATTTAAGAGAACCGCGGATCTCATGGTATCAGAAGGATATGCGGCTGCTGGGTATGAATATGTAATCATCGACGATTGTTGGATGGAAATGAAAAGAGATAAGAATGAACGGCTTGTGGCCGATCGAAAACGTTTCCCAAACGGAATGAATGCTGTTTCTGATCACGTAAGTTTTAAATCAAAATCCAGTCTAGAGGTGCAGAGCCTACTCATTTCATCGTCATGTAGATTCACTCGAAAGGACTTAAATTTGGATTATACGAGGATTATGGCACACATACATGTGCTGGATATCCAGGTGTTATTAATCACATGGAAATTGATGCACAATCATTTGCCGATTGGGAAGTTGATTATGTGAAACTGGACGGATGCTATGCAGATATCAACGACATGGACAAAGGATACCCCGAATTTGGTAGATTGTTGAACAAAACTGGACGCCCAATGGTATATTCGTGCAGCTGGCCTGTCTACCAAGAGTGGCAAGGAAAAATGGTAAATAGTAAAATTTATACAGCGTACCATTATTATGTCGAGTCGTTTAAATTTAGAATCTAGATGTTACCAGTGATGCTACAATATCGCGTAACAATTTTAAAATTGAATTGAAAATTATTCACTGTAATAAACAATGTAAAATTAACTTATTTACAAATTATCGTCAAGAGTTTTCGAGATATCCAAGACTTAAAAGTTATTAAATATCCTACACTTTAAGATTTTATTGGACTGTATTTAATTATCTCGAAGACAGTAAAAAAAGACAATACCATTTAAATTATCCAAAAAATACATAAATTTTTTATCATAATATATTTTTCTGAGAAATGTTTTTAACAAATATCGAAAATCCGATTTTCTACAGATTTTAAGACTGACTCAATAAAAAAGGAAAGGAAACAGTCTGAGTGCTGATTAATGTGCTTAATGCTTAAAAATCTCTTATTTGATTAGTTACAGAGTAATAATAAATAAAAACATACCTAATCACCTACAGTAAGACCTGTTTGCCCGAAAATAATTATACTTGCATAGATCTTTTTTCAGAATTTTGTTACTTATTTTGATTTATTTAATTTTTCCAATTAGCCCAATTACGAGGCACTTAAAGAGCATTGCAATTTATGGCGCAACTGGGGAGATATTGACGACTCTTGGGAATCTATAAGATCAATTACCGATTATTTTGCTGAAAATCAAGATCGCATTCAACCGCATGGAGGCCCTGGACACTGGAACGATCCTGATATGGTAAAATAAATATTATATTATATCAAAAATTAACTCTCATGAAATTTATTTAGCTTCTCCTTGGAAACTTCGGTCTAAGTTTTGATCAAAGTCAATCTCAAATGGCAATATGGGCTGTATTGGCGGCTCCACTCTTAATGTCTGCTGATTTAGCAACCATCCGCCCTGAAATTAAGGAAATTCTTCAAAATAGGTAGATCTGCCAAAAGAGTTTTCAATTTAATCTAAGTAAATGTGAAAATGTATTACATTTTTAATTTTTTACAGAGAAGTTATTGCCATAAATCAGGATCGCTTGGGCATTCAAGGTCGACGGGTGTACTTCAAAGATGACATTGAGGTAGGTGATTAAGGTTAAGCTAAATTAAAACAATGCAATTGTTGGCTTTTTATAAATTCAAAACAAAGAGCTGCATGTGCCAATAATGAATTTGTAAAGAGTACGAGTATTATGTATGTCTGTAATTTTTGGGGGTTTGAATAAACTTCCGCCGTTCAAAAGCAGTGTAAATAGGTTTTTAAAAAAATTCCGCATGAGGATTATTTATACAGTTATATTTAACTGGAGGTGTTATTAAAATGATATGGGATGAAAGTGGATTTAGACCACATTCGATAACAACAGGTCATTGCTTTATTCACGTTTTCTATTAGATACTATTTAGAAGAAAACACTTTTTGAAAATGTTTTTGCTATCTTGAAACATCTAGATCCATCTAAAACCGTAATTTTGAATTTATGAAAGAAGCAAACGGATCAATTTGGTAACTTTCTCCTTTTGAAGTGAGCTAAAAAGCAGGTATTTCTTTTTATTGATAAAATGTAGCCATATGTCTCCTCTCAATAAATAGCACTCCCACCTTTCAAGTGGGTATTGTTTTGATAATGAAAAGTTCATACATTTATTTTTACAATTTCAAGAGGGTTGATTAACGACTTTTAATTGTTATTATTTTCGTTTTTCTTTTTTAAATCCATCTTGCATTCTTTTAGTATGCTTAATATCTATGAATTTACTTATTTTGATCAGATCACGTTAGATTACAAATCACGCCAAAACCATCACTTTTCGGTGAGGGCTTTTGCTACTCGAAAATTTTACTTGAATTTTTAAAAAGATTATCAATTTGATTCATATCAAATTTGTTTATGCCTGTTTGCGCAAAACTTTGTACCGTATGAACCGATTTCGATGATTCTTTTTTACTGAAAAGCTTGAGTTCATCAAAAGGTTCAAATATAAGCATACTCTTAGTTTTGTTATTTTTAAATTGAGTACGTTTTGTTCTTTGTAGCTTGTATTAAGCGAAATAAATAAATATACAAGTTAAATTGTACTAAAAGCTTAAAAAATCGGTAAGACTGTTCTTTTGGTCTCGCTGATTTAATACTTCGCACTGAATATAAAAACGCTTAACGGGCAACGAGGACGTAGCAGTTATGAAAACGAAAGACCCCAATTCGGGGAGATGAAAATAATTATGATTATTAAATTTATATCTAAATAAATCACTTTGAATGTTTAATTTAACTTTTCATCATTATAAACGTTTTTGAATTTCACCTAATTTTCCGTTGTCTTATGGCGAGTATTACAAAGCAAGCTCTCGGCGGTTAAAGGTTAGAAAAGTGTGTATTGTTATATTATATATATATATATTATAATATTATTATATTTGTTTGGTATTTTGAATACGGTCTTTTAAGAAACATTTTTATTCAATCCTTAAATGCAGTTGTTTTGCTTGTTTTCAAATCTTTAGATGTTGGGGGTATAAATGCATTGGATTAAAACTTAAAACTTAAATATCATTGTATACTAGATGTTCACAAAACATAAACAATGAGCCAACCAACTAACGACTTTTATTTTTAATTAATTTGTTTTCAAATAATTCTTTAAAATCAGAAAATCTGTTTCAATTGTGCGTAGAAAGTATGTCTTGAAAAATTTTAGCGAAGACTTAAGGTAGATTGTAAAAATCTTTGCACACTTCAACCCCAATGCGTTTTGTTTGGATGAAAAATATATTTACGACTGAAAATTCTTTACGTAAACATAAAGATGCGCATCAGCAGTTTTAAGTTGCTTTTCTCATTTAGATTTGGGCTCGACCTATAACTCCGGTCGCGGGTGATTCTCATTCATACGCGATCGCTTTTGTGAGCCGCCGAACTGATGGAGCACCGTACGCAGTCGAAAAGGTTCTAAAAGAAATTGGTCTTACAAGCAGACGGGGCTACGAGGTCAAGGTAAAATTCTTTTCCCGAAATAATCTCTTATGAAATCTCATGGAAACTAAAAATTTCAGGAATTATTCGGAAGTAACACGTCCACCTGGAAAGTTAAAGCGAGCAACACATTCAGGACACGAATAAACCCAACAGGTCTAATGAGAATTTGTTTGCCCTTGATCATTTTAATTATTTTTGTTTTCTTGCAGGTGTAAGATTTTACAAATTCACGGCTCTGTAAGAAGTTGCTTATACAAGTTTTGTACAAATTAAACAAATTCATTTAAATAAACAAGATTGCTTTTTTTTTCTTGGCCTGTTTTCTTCAAGTTTTTATACTCGTTCTCTTTGACGTCAATAATCACTTCTTAAATATATTCTTACCAAAATTTTTGCACCTCTCGGCTCACGTGAATTATCTGAATTTTGTTGTTACATAAGTGCTAAGCTGTTGTAACCCTTGCACTTTAGTTAGATACACGGAAGACTGTCTTGTAGCGTATACATAAAATAATAATGCAGCGTTTTGGGATTATGTACGTATAATTGTGCTGTTTCGACTACTTTTAGCACTGCTACATTTTTTACATTTTTGCATTCTGAAAAAAAGCGTTTAAATGTTAAAAAAGGCGTTATTCAAACTTTTTATATTTGAATATTGTGCAATTTTAAGCTACACTTTAACTGTAGAGTTAGAGCATTCAATTATATTACGTTAATAAATAGGATTATATGAAATCAAAAAATCATTAAAAAGTAATAAAAGGCATTGAAATTCAAATTTATGTCGAAATCTATGCTTGATGTAATACGAGTATTCGTATTTTTGAGTTTCTATGTAGGTATGTACCCAAACTCCTGGGTATCTTCGTTGCCGTGAACTTAGAGTCCTTAGTTCCAGGCGGATTGGAATATTTAGAAATGCTGTGCACTATAATGAGCTTTATTAACTTCGCTAATTGTACATAAATGACGGCCCCAGACTATTTAAATACTTCATTAATCTTTGTTATTCAATCCGTGCGTAACTTGTAACCGTTTCCTTTTGAATAGCTACAATCAACTCCTTTTAACCATCATGTTTGAATAGTTAGGGTCAATTCGATCTCAACCGTCGCGTTTAGTAACAATCAACGCTCTATCAACTGTACTGAATGGATCAAATCAACCCGGCTCCTTGAGATCATTCGGGAACTTATATCAATTAGCATATTCCTAATTCTAGTATCCAAAAATTACTGTTTGTACATAAAAATCTCTTGAAATTTATTAAATTCATTCGCCATATCGAATACATTTTGCACTGTACATTTCAAAAGAATATTCGAATAGTTTCAAGTATACTCGTTTTCATAAAAACCCCTTCAAATTGAAGAGTGGACATTTTCTAAGTGTGTGGTATGAAATGAAAAGAAAATGGAAATTAATTTATTTTTCCAAGAAATTTAGAGTTAAAGAAAGAGCCGAACATATTTAATATACGTTTACAAGTTTATATCAATTTTTTGTAAAACTAAATTGAGAAAAAGCTATTGGTTTTGATCATATAAAGAAGCAATATTTTTGCTGTAAATGTTTTACAGAAATAATTAATGGAATTTAAAACATTTTAGAGAACATCTGCATTGCTTACTCAGTCACCTTCACTTAAACCTTGAAAAGTTTTATATTTGCGTAAACATAATTGTTTTAATTTAAAATATTAGAGTCACTGTAGGTAATACGTCTTCTAATTAAATTATGAAAATCTTAACAAATCACTAAAATCTTTAGCGATGAGTGCGGTAAACAAGAAAAATTACGTGTTCAAGGAGAATTTGTTTATCCAAATTAAGCTATTTTTAAAATCGACCAAAATGATTGCACCATTGCATTTCAAAACCAATTTTATAAAGAAAACAAAACGTATACAAAGCATTTCAGACATTGATTTATCATATCAGACTATTTTATGGTTTTAATCATATAAGACCTTAAATAATAATTTTGTGATAATTAAATAATTCATTATTGTAAACGTATTCTTTCTTCTGCTCCCGCATTTTTTTCCGTTCTGACGTCAATAAAATATAACAACTTTTTGACCAAGTTTTTTTCCAAAAATTAAATATGCGTATAAAAGATTCAATGTTAATATCTAATAAAACCTTTGCACTATGGCAAATAAAAGAAGTTAACTCTCGTTTTTCCTGTTTTTAATGGTTTGACGTTATAAGAAATGTACTTTACGTATATTCGTTATTTCTTTTTATTTATTTCCCTAAACATTTTTAAGCGGAATGATATTTGCAAAATATTCAAGTTTATTTATTTTAAAATGCCAATCGTGCACAGTACATTTTGCTTTATTTTGTAGTACAATTTCAAGAAAGATCAGAAAGTTTAAACTATTTTTACAAAAATCTGCTAATGAGGCATAAACAACATCTTTAGACCAATCATAGATTTAATGAACTCGAAGAGTGAAGACATTTTTATATTTTAATAATTTTATCTTATTACATATTTTATATTGTGTATATCGAAAACACGTGTTAAACATTTTTAGCACGGCATCCAATGCGTTTTCGTTTTACAGAAATTAGCTTTAATTAGACAATTTTCAATTTAAGTAAGTAATAACTAAGCTTGTTCGATATGCGAGTTAATAGTATTCAATTTATAAAATAAAGAGGTGTGGAAGTAGAAGATCGCATTGCCTAATTTTTAGTTTGTCGTAACTAACTAGTGTTTTTTGGCCAGATAATTGATGTCCGGGCTACCCTATTTTCTGACATAATACATAAATATAATAGTTCTAATAATCTATATCTATTTCTTTATAGGTAGGGGCCTAAGTTTAGCTCAAGTCAACCTAAGTTCAGCTTAAGGCGGATAATATTTCCTATCCTTTGACTACAATTACTTAAGAAAAAAGTACTCAGCTCCAATATATATTTACTTCCCTCCTTAACAAAAAAACACTAATTATAAGGTAAAAAAGCGCTAATGGTAGTCTTGCGAACAACATTACAAAATAATTTTGAAGTAAAATACTCTGGGGCACGGAAAACGAATGAAGAATTTCTGAATGGTAAATTTTGTTTAAATCAAAGGTGAGGTAATGCGGAGGCTCCACTAATTCTAAGTTATGCATTGTTAATTAACCTTTCTTAAAATTATGCCATACTGAGCACTGAATAGAACTGCAGTATTATAAAAGTGAAAAGTGAAGAACCTGATTAACCAATGTTCCAAGAAATTTTGCAAGCGATTAGCATTTTTGAGGCATTTTTTTTATGTAAAACATTTTCAGAAGTTTTTCATTAATTAAAAATCCATTTACTAAAAACACAAATAAACAATTACTCAAAAGGAGGCAAAAAATTGGAATTTCTAGAGAAGTGGGAATGAAAACTCAAGATGTAAGACTACATGCAATTAAAGAGAAGGTGACCGAATAGTGTGATATTGAAAAAAATTTATCAAGAGGGTAGTTTTTGTAAGGACAAATGAAATTTTTCTGTCATTTTTCAGTGGTAGCTGAAAATTATTATTGCTATGCTATTTCTGCGTTAAAAAACTAAATGAACATATCAATTTTAATCGAGATTTTGATTTAAGCTTTGAAGGCCTTTTCAATCTACATTACCATGATCATTACAGCTTCCACTTATTTAGATTTAAACTTCGTACGAAAGTTTGGTTTAATTGACCATCAATCTTTGAATATTTCGTTCAAAGTTTCGCTAGTTTTTTCTATTGCAACTCCAATCGTTTTACAAATTGGGTTGACTAATTTTACAAATATACCTACCTTAGGTACGAGAATTCAATTTTTGCAGTTGATTCTTCAATTCAGCGATTTCAGCTGCACAAACTGAATTCTCAAATACGAAGATATTTACCTTAAAAACTTTTGCTTGCTGATTGAATTCGCGTAGTATAATCTGAAAATATTCTGCAGCTGATTGCACAATTCAGTAATGGTTTTAAATTTAATTTGCATTATTCGGCAGTTCCTAAATTCTTGAAAACAGTAAACAAATATAAATAAAATGCGGATGTAACTTGGTCTTGTCGTTTTTGAACGACTTTATTAAAATTTTACAGAAGCAAAACTAAAGAATTAACAAAGCTACGTAGTGTGTTTTCCTCCAATAAGTAAATAGCCCAACCGTGCAAGCAAAATGCATTTATACCCTTGATCACCGTACGCCGCGAGTACATGAATTTTACAATAACATAATTCATAAATAGCCCTACATCGCAATCGCCTATTTGATTTTTCTTAAAAATAGTAACGTATTTTATACTGGTTTGCTTTCTATTTGGCATTGCTTTCCGATTGTGCCCTTAATCGCTGTGTCACGAAAATGAATTGCGGTTTAGGGGTTGCTTGTACAAATGCTAATTAATCTTAAGTAGGTGGCGACTAGAGCTGAATGCTTTTGTCTACAGGCACTCGTTCGTACGTCCTCCGGTGCATTTCGTCTATACTTTTGAGATAGTATGTCCCGGGGAAAAGTACATCGATGCTGCCTGTGGGCTTATAGGGCGCTGAATGGTTATTCTTCTCTCGAATGTCCATCAATTTGGAAAATTCATTTGGTGGCACCTCCAGACGCTTGGCCAGGAGCGGCTTAACGTAAGCCAGACTAGAGACGAACTTTTCTACTTTGTTAATTTCCCTTGCGATTGAGATTGAGTACATAGAAGCTGCTAGCCCAGAGCCGTAGGAGAAGAGGGCTATCCGCTTTCCGACGAGATTTGAAATATCCTCATTTACCAGAAGGGACACAAGGCCAGAGTACACCGATGGGGTGTACATGTTGCCCACTTGGTTAGCTAGCAATAGCGACCTTTTCGTCTTTTGTTCGAATACATTGTTGAAGGTTGTCATGAACGCCTTTTCCACGTCTCGGTCGAAGTATGTGTCCTCAAGTTTCAGGTTGTTGAACCGTTCCAAGCCGGGGTACCGGATAGCGCGCTTTTCCTCACTAGCAAGTAGAAAGTCGTTTAATCCTATTCGGGCCAGCGATTTTTGGACGAGCTTACAGAAAGGCGTGTGAAACACAATTGCATCCAAGGCGTCTAATCCTACCTTGGTGCTGTCGGGGTATTTACTTTCAAATTTTTTCCTGTATAACTGATAGCAGTGGTCTAGTGCACCAAGATAGCATTGGATAGATAGTTTGCCGTCCACAGTTGGATATTCTGAGCTCAAATTCGGTTTGTAGAAGTCGTAAGCATGCTTCATGTAAGTTGATCTTAAGCCTCGGTCCAGGACGAGTGGGGCATTGGGTCCGACCAGCATTGCTACGGCTCCTGCTCCTCCAGTAGGCCTAGCTGCTCCCTTTGCATAGACAGCAATATCCCCACAAACGACAAGAGCGTGCCGCCCATCCCAGCTGGAAGACTCGATCCAGTTGACAGCATTGAAGAGAGCTGCAGTCCCACCGTAGCATGCATTTGTGGTGTCAATTCCCTCCAAATCCGTAACACCTTCCGGCTCAAACAGTTGCATCAGCACACTTTTCACGCTCTTAGATTTGTCGATAATCGTTTCCGTGCCGACTTCCAGACGCCCAATTTGACTGGGCTTTATCTGATGGCGCTCCATCAGCCTACTAACAACTGTCAGGCAAAGGGAATTGATATCCTCACTGTCGGAGCAGAATCCCATCTTGCCCTGGCCCAGACCTACCGTGTACTTCCCTGCAGAAACCCCATCAAACTTTTCCAGCTCCGTCTGGTCAACGTATTGCGAGGGGAATATGAGCTCTATGGCAAGTATGCCCACATTGTCAGGCCACATTGTTTTCATTAAAATTCCTTTAGAGCGTACACTGATCGCTTTTGAAATTCAAATTGACTGGACAACTATCCAACTGTTAGGTAATAAGCTTAGCACAGCGTGGACTCCTCCTCGTCGACAATTGAAGACAACCGCGCACTTTCTCCCGAAAAATATACCACCAGTATAGTTAACGCAGCGGCTCAACTACTGAGTAAACACGCAACCGAAGACTTTCTCCTTTCCAAACTTTCTTTTCGGCCTTGAAGCTTCTTCTCCAGGTCAAATTCCAAACTGTGAGGAACTTTGTTCTGAATATGTCGCAAACCGCTGTCAATTTGCACCAGAGTTTGCTCTTAAAAATTGAAAACTCTACTCCGCTCGGCGGATTTGTTTCGAATCCTCGCTGGGTCTCGTTGCTGTTTGCTGTTATATCACGGCTAAAGCCTCTTCTTTACTCGTCTGACTCATACGCGACCACCTTAGCGAACGTTTAATTAGGAACTGCCGAAAACGAGCGCTTGAACTTCTTCCACTTCCTGGCCGAACTGCCTAAACAGACTTCCCCCACTTTGGCGGTCGCCCCACGCCTGCGACGGCTGCTAATGTTAGCTCCTTGGAGCGCGACCGCTACGCTGAAGATGCCCCCCAGGCCCCACGAAAACATACGACGGCTGGAAGTGGGGACCACGTTTGAATAATCAAAAAGTATTTGACGTTTCATTTCATTTGTGTACCCAACTTCCCGGTGCACTTCGATCTCCACGGTTGACGAACATTGGACCTATGGCTCTCAAACTCTTAAGAACAACTAAAACTATGCCCGCTAAATAAAAGAGATGGCGCTGTGTGGTTTGTTAGGAATTATATCCGTAAATGAAATTCCTTATTTGATGCGGTGCAAACCATTTTAAATATAATGCAATTCTTTTATTTACACATATAAAGAAAAAAAATAGTTTCATTGGCTTAAAATGCTTTGCTTTGTTAATTCCTTTCAAAATAATAAGAATTTATCCTAGAAACCAATCTAGTTACAGTTTTTCAATTAGAAACTAAAGACTTGATTTTCAAAATTAATCCTATCTATTCTACACGTTTCTCGACCTAAAAATGTTTTAGTGTTTTCAGTTTTCGTATTCCTTTACAGTACCTGAAGAAGAAGAATTTTAATCTGTCACTTCCAAGTAATCACCTTGTTTACTTCTTGCATGGACTTGTCGCGGTAAGAGAGTTTCTATTCCTAAACTAATTTTCAAGTCATAAAAGAAGCAAGTGACAATCTCTCAATGTCGGGACAATATCCTAGTGGGTACAGTAGTCCCGTCGGCGGGCACCGAAATAACTTCGGCAATCAATTGGTGAACATGAACATGGTTCAAAATCCCATGGGAATGATGGGCTACAATCAAGGCGGGATGCTTACACAGCAGCAGGCACAAATGCAAAATCCTGGCCTTGGCATATCTGGACAGAATATGGGCCATGGAGCTGGTGGCATACAGAGCCCCTCACACGTTCAGCAGTCTCCGAATCAGCAGACCTTGGCGCAACAACAAATTCAGCAACAACAATTGCAACAGCAACAGCAACTTCAACAACAGCAGTTACAGCAACAACAACAGATGCAACAGCAACAAATGCAGCAGCAGCAGCAGCAGGCTCCACAGTTGACCCTACAGACACCTTCAACTCCAACACCTAACAATCCGATGATGTCCCAGCAAGCGTTGCCCCAGCAGCAACAGCCGCCCGGAATGATGTCGACCACCCAACAAATTCCCCAAGCACAAAAGGAAATAAACACAGTGAGTCTGACTCGGCTCGGACAGGAAACTGTGCAGGACATAACATCTCGCTTTCAAGAGATCTTCCTTTCTCTGAAGACAATCCAACCGAACAGGGAAAACAACACGGAAAAGAAAGTCCAGGAGCACTTCCGAACCATCCGTCTATTGTTCAAAAGACTGAGAATCATATACGAGAAGAGCAGCGATGGGTGCTCCCAAGGTAATTATAACGAATACTTAACTGATACTTAGCATGTTTTATGAAGACTTTATTCAAGGCATGGAATTTACGCACGTGGAGAGCTTAATTCCATATAAGGACGAGCCAGATCACCGCTCCGAATCTGCCCAGACTGAGGAGTATAAGAAGGCTCTACAGGAAAATCGAGATTTAATTGACACAGTCATGCTGAAGAATAAGCAGCTCAGGGAGATTATTGATCGTACTAGGATCATTATTTGGGAGATTAACACTATGCTAAGCATGAGGAGGTCCTAAGGAAGTAACAATCATATAACATTCTTGTCGCTTATTATTACATTATTTTACGAAGAAAGCTATGTATTTTTCGGACGTGATTACTGGAAATAAATTTAGGTTTTGCTCTTGAAAAACACATTTTTTGAATTAGATAACACCTAAATACAAATTATCTTGAGGAAGAATGTAGGAGAGGTATTTAAAATTAGTGAAATTATCCCAAGGAAACACGCACGCGACCTAACATTCGCGGACGTAAATGCTTTAGCATTATTCATTTTTACAATGAAGCTATATGACGTACCCTTTCAGCAACGTGTTAAAAGTTCCAGCTTCCAGATCTGACATAAACATAAATGATTGCAACTTTTCTTTGTATTTAAAAAGAGATTAAAACTTTATCTTCAGCTGGGTATCCTGGGTATAATAAAGAAATTAACCATATGAAAAAAAAAAAAATAATCCGTTGTAGAACTATTTAAATATTCGCTAGTAAGTTCGCTGGACTTTCATCAAATCTATTCGTTAATTCAGAAGAAGCAAAAGACAACATATTACAATTTTAAATAATATTTACCATCTTAATTTACAACAAATTAAATTTAGTTTTGATCGTAACAATGTCTTCCTCACTGTCCTTTCTTTCTTTCATATATTCAAGCAGTTTTTTTAACGCTGAAAATTAATTGATAGTAGAAGTATTTAAAAATAACAGAACATTTTTCGTTACCTGATTTATCATCAGAAGAAAGCAACAGCGACAATATTATTACTTCATGGTGGTTACTAAGCTCGTATAGAACCTTATTAACATTCAGTTGATTTTTAATATAAAATTCACTCAAAGTAAAAATTATATCTGATAACGTATCCGAATCTAGACCAGCTCCCAATATTTTGTTAATTCCAGCAGGATCAATACTCTGAAAATACAAAAGTTAAAAAATCACCTTCAGCTATTTTATTCTTTAATTTTCACTCCATTTACCCTTAAATAAAGATATCTATTTTCGTCCGAGAGCTCTTTCCAAGTTGCGTAAAATTGGCCCGTAGTTTGAGGTGGTCCAGGTAAAGGTAGATTTACCTGCAAGAAAATCAATTAATGCAATTCCCACAGTTTGGAGATTGTTAAACCTTTTCTTCTACGGATATTGCATTTTTTCGAGCAGATATCTTTTCTTCTGCACATTGTTTGGAAGATATCTTATCTTCTGGGGGTATTGTTTTTTGTTTGGGTGCTACCTTTTCTTCTACAAGTAATGTTTTTTGTTTGGGAGATATCTTTTCTTCTACAGATGTCATTTTCACTTTGTTTGATGATGCCTTTTCATTTACTATAGCTGGAGGTTTCTTTTTGTAGACTTGCTTATAATTGGCGTATTCGTTGCTGTTGAAAAGCTTATCAATAATTTCATCTGGTATTGGGGCATTGGCGCTTGATGCAATGGTAGAATTTTCATAATTTTTACTCTCTTTATCGTCACCAAATGTTTCTTCGATCGGTATTCTCTTTAATGGCTTCTAAAAGGTATAATACAATTATTTTATAATAGTAAAACACACTTATATTTACCTTAGAACGTAAATGAGCAGGTTTGTTTACCGGAGTAATTATTTTCATGTTATTTTTTAACTGAATGAATGTGGGTTGCTTGTAAAGAACGTGATTGTTTTCGTTCATTGCCTTTTCTTAATAAGGAATTGTTTTAAATAATATTTTAATTCTTGTTGAAGGAAAAATTTACCTCTTTCTTTGATTCTTTTTTGTATTCTTTCTAAACTTCTTTTTGCTTCACCATTTTTGGGTTCAATATTTAACACACTCTGGCAATCTTCCATTGCTTTTTGATTCTCTCCCATACTTTCATAAGCCTGCATTCGCCTGTAGAACGCCTTCACTGCAGTTGAACTGATCTGCAACGCCCTATTGCAGTCTTGAATGCAGTCTGCATATCTAGGTAATAGGTAAATTGGATAAAATTAAACTTTAGCTCGGATTAAACGACATACTTCTCCAGTTTCAGATAACACAATGCCCTGTTTGTGTAATATATCGGATCACTGTTAAAAATGTTTATGGCATCTGTGTAAAGATGTATGGCACTCTCATATGCTGCTGATTTTACGTATAGGTTACCCTTCTCCTTGCATTCATCTGCTTTTTTTTTAAGCTTTTCACTTTCATCAACTTTAACCTTTTTTGCGGTTTTTTCAATTGGTTGTACACCTAAAATTTCGAAATAAATAATTCTAAATGAAGGCTGTCTAGAAAAGTACACTTAGCCCATTATGAGACCACGTAGTGCAGGGGACCATTGTTATACGTGTAATCGAATCTCAATTCGAATTGACTTATTTAAGCAATAATCTAGGGGTTTAAATAATACCTTTAAATTTTAAAATTATAAGGAGTCATTCTACCTTGCATGTCTAACCTGACGCGAATGGGTATCATATACTCATACAATTATTTTAAAATTATACATATTATACATGTGGGAATTATTCGAAAAAGGTACGACTTTGATCACGAAACAGTACTCGTACCTGTGTCCTTCGAATTGGCACTTCTGTGCTCTATAGCCAATTGAGCTATTCGCGGCCTTGCTGCCGATGCCTATTCGAGGAATTTTTGTTCTGATGAGAAATCTGATCGACCGATCCCACACACATATTAAATTCCCTGAACTTGCCAACATAATAAAATATCAGTTTTATATTTGAGCATTATTTATTTTTTAGTTCCGAGAACACCAAATCAGTAAACAAAAATTTCTCTCTCAAAATGTCGATATGATATATTGGGGACCTCATTCACCCACATATACAGCTATGGAAATGTAATTAAGAGCATCTACATATTACTAAAATTGAGAATCTAAAAACGTTTGTAACTACAAAAACTAAACCTGAAAAAGCTAAAGATATAGAGGACAGCTATCTACAACATGTGTACTTTTGCGGTAGATGTGCTTTCGCTTTCATGTTATGCTCAAAAGTCGGAAGATTTGAAATTAGTACCCTACTGAAATTTAATTTTGGGACCGATTTCAAACTGGCTTTTTGCTGTTTCATACTTTTTTCTTCTAGAGATTAAATTAGATCCAGCGTGGAACTTAGTGAACGAACGATTCTCAAAAATTCCGGGGCTAGAACCAGAGACTTACCTTGTTCCTTGGGTTCAATCTTTACTTTCTTTTTTTCTTCCTGGCCAGAACTTCGAACGGGGGGCACCTTCTGGAAATCGAAAATTAGTAAATTTATTTTGATCTCGAGATTTTCTTCTAACCTCATTCTTGGTCTCGACAAGGCCCTTTTCCAGCTCCTTCATTTCTTTTTCCCATTTATAAATATCGCTGAATGCACTCCGCAGTTCCTCGCAATTATCTCGAACATCTTTCTGGAATTTAAGTGCTTCCATCGCAGTAAAAACTTGTTAGAACAAAAACACAACTTCAGTGATATTTCTTTTTTTTTAACATCTAAACAAATCAATGCGTAGTGCTTCCATATCAAATGAATAAGCATAAGACGTCAAAAGAAATCAAAATTCTTTTTATATAATTTAATTGAAATTACATGTTTTTCATTTGATTAGAATTTTATTTAACTATAAATTAACAATAATTTAAAAATTTATGTGTTTTCACATTTGAAAACCTTTAATTCAATCAAATAAATATAAAAATATAAAGAAAAGGTTTGCCGCCCCTAAAATTGCCATAGAAAAAGTTCAGTGTAGGATACAAAGATGGCGGATCAAAACATTGTGATTAGTGCTCCGCAAGATTGTAATATAGAAATAGTGAAATGGCGAGTGCGAGAAGGCTTCCCAGTAAGCAACTCTCAAGTTATTCTACTTTACATAGCCGCTGATCATGAAGATAAAGAAGTGAAGCGATTAAAATGCACGAAAAGCGGTGTTGTCAAAAAACGTCTGTATAAAGATGGCGCCACTGTTAAAATGGGGTTTGTTTACAACTAGTCATATGAAGTGCTCGAAATCTAGAAATTTTGAATTTTTAGGGCAGCCTTGCTAGAGCTCTCGGAATGCATCCACGGGACGGTTATCAAGGATATGTGCGCCGATTGTGGCGCTGATTTGCGACAAAATGAAAATGTCAGTTTAATTTCATCCAACTTAAACATTTTTTCATATAAATTATTTTAGGGAACATCTTCAGAAGCCTCAGTGCCTATGGTTCACTCGGTTCCCGAGCTCAAAGTCACCCAGAAGCTGGCGCAACAATTGGGTCAAGCGGACACAAAACGTCTTCTCGAAGACCGAAAACTAGTCCTTCTCGTAGACTTAGATCAGACACTGATCCACACAACAAACGATAACGTGCCAAATAACATCAAAGGCATTTATCACTTTCAGTTGTATGGCGCGCACTCTCCATGGTACCACACGAGACTTAGGCCTGGCACGATAAATTTTCTAAATCTTATGTCACAGTTTTACGAGCTCCACATATGCACATTTGGAGCACGTAACTACGCCCACATGATAGCACAATTTTTGGACCCAGACGGAAAATTCTTTTCGCACCGAATTCTCTCCCGCGACGAATGTTTCAACGTAACTAGCAAAACAGACAATTTAAAGTAAGGGTGTTATGATAACATGAATAAAAACTCTCAACTTCCTCTAAATTTAGGGCACTGTTTCCCTGCGGAGACGCAATGGTTTGCATTATAGACGATAGAGAGGACGTTTGGAATATGGCTTCAAATTTGATTCAGGTGAAGCCGTACCACTTCTTTCAGCATACGGGCGATATAAATGCTCCTCCTGAGCTGTCAAAACATGAATTGGATGGCAAAGGCGTCGATTTCAAAGGTTAGTATCGAGAATTAAACTAAACGACGAAATAAAAAGTATGGGCCCTCCACACAGGTGCATAAGTGCTATACTAAATAAGTCATGTTGGGTGCGGTGCTAATTTAAACTACATTGTATAGATTCAAACATAGACAAATCATAATCGATGAGTGAAAAGCAAAGAATGAACGGTTTTAATATAATTAATTGAATGAGTGCGTGCGGGGTGTGACCAGTGGTAAGTAATGTTATGTTATGATTTTCAAATTAATTTTACTGATTGGCGGTAACTAGGTATCACGGAATCTATTGTAAAACCAGTAGATAGCTTATATTCTTCAAAATGTTGATCACTACATCGAGAGTAGCTAGAAATTTCCCAGTGCGCTACAATTAGAATCTTTTTTGTTAGCTTGTCTAGTATATGAGCATATACTGGCTAATAAATTTAATTAAAAAATTGCATTGCAGATGAAATAATCTCTAGAAAACCTATCACAATTTCAAAGTCGGTTCTAATTTTTTTTGTTGTGATATCGATTGTGATTCAAGTCGAAATGCTCCCATATTTTACTTTTCGTATCTCTCCGTATATAATTTAAATTCTGCATCTGGAAAAATTATCTGTTATGGCAACAAAGCAATTGTCATGCCTCCATTAAACATTTTATCGATAGAAAGTCTTGTAAGTTGGAAAACTTTACTAGTGCAGACGTGGGGTTAATCTACTTAAGTATCGATATAAATGGCTGATCTGAACTTAATATTGTTCTACAACAGTTTTGCACATAAGTTTTAAAAATTGATGCCCCGCGAGCATAAAAAAGGAATTAAAATTCCGAAGTATCAAATGAACTGAATATATGAAATTTCATATACTTATTTAGTGGGATAATTTCTTGTTTTTATGCTTGCACAACACACTTGGTTGGTTAGTTGATACTATAATTATGAACTCTAAACAAAATTTCCAACATGAACATAATCTTGCGATGAGTGAAACGTTCCTTTAGAGGCAGAGTACTCAAAAATACTAAATAAAATAATTATTGATCGTAGAGTTTAAAAAGCTGCATATTAGCTTAATGAACAATTTTGAAAGGAAATACTGGGTGGAACGGTTAACTGTGTACAAAATTAAATTTGAATTTTTTGCTGCATCTGAATTTATTAATAAATTATATGATTGTTGGCGATCACGAACCACGTTACTCGTATTTTCACGAAAAGATTTTACAATAATATGATGAAAATGTGCACGGGGAGAAATGTGAGTTAAAAAACTAGATACTCCAGCATCATACACCTTGAAGCAGCTCTTATAGCCGTAGAATTCATGAATGCAAACAATTGACCAGTTTAGAAGGTGTGCACCCTGCGTATTGTATTAAATTTAAAAAAAAAACTATATCCATAGAGGTTAAAATTTGAAAACCCAAAAATTTATTATTTGCCTGCAATATCGTAATAGATTGATTTGACGATTTTGAAATGTTAGGCAGTATCTCTAACGGATCAGTTTCCAGTCGATTGGAAATTTAATCGGAAAAGAGCTGGATTCTTTGGATAAAATTTAAGTAATATATTTTGGCAGATTTCCAGAGCCCACCCTCAGAGGAAAATAAGAACTCAGAAGATAAACCGTCAGACAGTGAGGACTTAGCGGACAACAAAGCTGAAGAACCAGAAGATGCGCCTACAGCCAAGGAAGAGACGGAAAAGATTGAAGAGCCTGAAGATCCCAAAGAAAATAAAGAGGACAAAGAAGAGCCTGAAATTCAAAAAACTGAGGAAGAAAACAGCAAAACCGAAGATACAGAAGAGATTGCAATTAAACCAAATCCCAAAGAGAAAATTGACGAAAATGGCATGATAGAGATAGACGACATAGACGATTATCTCCTCTATTTGGAAACTATTCTCAAAACAATTCACCACTCTTTTTATGAAGTATACGATGAAACAAAGGAGATACCCGATTTAAAGGTTCTTATACCGAAGATTAGATCAGAAGTACTTCGGGGATGTAACCTTGTTTTCTCAGGCTTAGTACCAACCCAAATGAAATTGGAGCAGAGCAGGGCATATCTAATAGCTCGAAGTTTAGGAGCGAGCGTTTGTCAACACATCTCAGACGATACGACTCATTTGGTTGCAGCTACTGCTGGTACCTTTAAAGTAAATGCGGCGAGAAAAAAGAAAGATATTCACATAGTCACTCCTGATTGGTTGTGGTGCTGTGCGGAACGATGGGAGCAAGTAAGCGAACAACTTTTTCCACTTGATCCAAATAAGCCCAGCAAAATGCGACAACCACCGCCTCACTGCCACAGTCCAGAACATGTGGTTAACTACAATGAAAAACCAGACACTATACCTTCTAAAC
This sequence comes from Philonicus albiceps, assembly GCA_963969385.1. Lineage (NCBI taxonomy): Eukaryota > Metazoa > Arthropoda > Insecta > Diptera > Asilidae > Philonicus > Philonicus albiceps. Next base: position 36,458,026 of record OZ017773.1, read on the forward strand.
CAGAACCGAAATTCGTGGATACGATAAATCCATTGCTGAGTTTCTCAAATGCAGACTTGGATGAAATGAACGAAGAGTTCGAACAGTTCTTTGAATCAGACTCTTCCAGTGAAGAGGAGCATGTTAATATTGGTATCATTTACACATTTTTTTACTTTGCTCTTCGTCACTAATAAACTCCTTTTAGAAAATCCTCCAATAGAAAAAAATTTGCGGAAAAGAAAACGCCAAGAGGAGAAGGAAGAACGACAAAGACAGTTTTTTTCTAAAGGTTCATCGCAAGAATCTTTTAAGGTAGACGACGAAAGTCAAGAAAAAGAAGAAAACGGCGAAGAAGATGATGATGACGACATACCCAGTGCAAAATTTAGAAGAGGTTTAATTAGAGTCGTGTAAAATTTTACTTACTTAATTACAATATAAATATTTAGGAGAGGACTTACCCTCGGACTTAGACATAGGCTCTGGTTCCGAAGGAAGTGCAGATCCCATTGATGAAGAAGACGATGGCGACTGGAATATGATGGGGGCGGCACTCGAGAGAGAATTTCTCGGTTTAGATTAATATTATAAGCATAATTTAATTGTAAATGAGCTGTAAATTTCACTTACCTACACGTAACTACTTTAAGCGGAGAGTGATATACACAAGTGCGTTGCAATTATAATTGTTTTAGCCATAATTGTCCAATACTTTTGTATACAACCAGCGCCGAAGATTTTAAAATAAAACGTTCTAAAATAGTTAACCTACTATTTCTATTTCTCAAAATTTACATGTATTACACAGCGAAGGGATTATTTGAGCCATCTTCATGGTATTTGATAAATGTTTCACCATGTGTAAAGTCTCTGGTACCCTCCAATTTTCCTCTTGGTGGTGCTTTGGCGTAGTCAAATCCTTTCTCCGACTTTCCGAACATATTGTTGGCCTCTTCAATTTCGTCTCTGTACTTTCCAACGACAACCTTTTTGCCAGTTATAGGATCAGTAACATCACCCAATGGATAAACAATCTGTTCCACAGAATGAGTAATTAATCTTGTTAGACGTTGCGGCAGTTCCTTTACCAGGACGATATCTCCTGTTTTGCATTTTTTTTCGGGGTCATGAGCAAAAACGAATGAATCTTTTTTGAAGTACTGAAAAATTATGTAATTTGATTTTAAAATGTAGACTTTTATATTTAGAACTTTATCGAAAATAAAAAAACTTGAACTTAGTGCATAACACGAAAAAATCAGAACTATACACATATTTAATTTCACAGGTATTTATTGTTCTGTTTTTTAAATTAATAAACGTAAGTTTAGAATTCAATTCAATTATTTGAAATGAAATCTCAGATTAACTATAAAATTAAGCCGAATTTATATTATACAATTTTGCACACCTTTTGAGAGTTGAAAATCCTATCGTATATCGAAACCACTTAATGCATGTGAAGAGCCGAATAATTTCAATATTTGCATTTCTGTACATGACAATAGTGTCGCATTTGAAATTAAGTAAACTGCAATTTGCTTGCTGCTAAATAAGACCTTAATGCAGATTACCTAAGATTTTAAAAGTTGTTTTGATATAGTGACTGATTTAAGTAAATGTACAATCGGTTTAGTGCTTCACTTCTCTATTAAGATAATTACTCATATATATTGTTTTTTCCATTTAAATGGAAATTTGAAAATTAAGAAAATTGGTGCAAAGCATAATGAATGCAGTAAGTTTTAATCAAAATACATAAAAATGCTACTAGATGAATGTAGATAGTCAAACAAAGAATACATCTAACTAATTAAGAATTATCTATGTAATATTATTACACCCGAAATGAATGAACCAGCGTTTTTAAGACCCACTGTATATATACACACTTGTCATAACATACGCGACCCTATCCCCTCCGCATAAGCAGTGGTTTAATATTGTAATGTTTTTTAATTATTATGTATAACTTAAATAATGTTTGGATAATTAATTTAAATATTAGATAACAATTATTAAAAATTAAATGCAATAAAATCAAAAGCAGGATAAAATACACGCTGGTTTATTGATGATGTAATCGAAAATAGATTCATTTACGCCGGGTTAAGCAACTAATTTTACTACCCCTTCCTACTAAGAGCATGCTCTTTAAGACAAAGCAGAACTATTTATTTTTATCTCGTTCCTTAACCCCAGCCTTCTTGGATGTTTATTTTTCAAATAATGTTAACATGTGCTCATTTCCACGAGACTTTCTATTAAATAATAAAAGCGTCAGATTTCAATTTCAGGGATTCAACAAGCCTAAATCCAGCGAGGCAGAAATTCTCGTTGAGATGATAGAAACTTAAAAAATCTGGTGTAAGGAACTTAGTGTGCTTGACATAAATTAGTCTTCAGCGGATTTTGAAGTAAAAATACTTTGAATTTGTTTTTTTGAACTTATCTAAACTATTCCTTTATCCTAAAGCTTGATAGGTTAGGTAGAGATTTTAAATTTACCATTAACAAATTTGTATCCAATTCCATTTTCCTTATGCGAATCTTTGAAGCATTCTGTTTTACACAGGGCACACATTGTCCTAAAAGAATCGTCTTTTTCGCAAGTGCTCTAGCCATTTATATTTCTGATAGATAGGTAGGTTATGTTATGAAAAAGTTAACACAATACTCTTCTTCTTATTTTGAACGAAACCAACTATTGTGGTGGTTTAAATCATTTCCCGTTATTCGTTCACAAGAAATACAAAAAATATAAAGAACATTCGATTTTTTCTGTAGTAATATGGTTATAAATATTTTTGGTTTAATTTATTCATAATTATTATTTGGTATTTCCCAATTTGTAATTGTTTTAAGACGTTTTTCCTTAAAAGTCAGAACTTTGCAACATGTTAAAGAGTTATTCGTGAAGGAGAGGGGAAATTGAAGAAGTGGCGATAAGCTGGTGTCAGTTGGCAATTTCTATCGTTTCGTTGTTTTCTAGTGGTATAATTCTTGAGTTTTAAAGTTGCCGGTTTAAATCAAAGAACATCCATTTCAGTTATAAGAACAATACGAGAAGTGATAAACCACTGAATGCATTGAATAGGGTCCGAACAATATCACAAAGTTATTTTTATTAGTGAAATAATCGTCCAATTCCGCAAGTCTTCGTTGGCATTTTCCGGTCGTCCATTTTGCGCGTGGGACTTTTTTTTTCTGTTTTATTTTGCCAAAGCACCGACGCGGAAAACTCTTGAAGGGGAAACAATGGCAGATGAAGAAATTACTTTGAACGAAGACCAGCTTTTGGATAACTTCGACGCTAATGGCGAGTCGGAGCTTTTAAACGAAGTAAGTGATAAATTTTCATTAAATTAGTCGAAAAATTGCAGAAATTATGTGAAATAAATAATTTTAGGACGAGGCCAACATGCAGATAGATCCAGAACTGGAAGCTATTAAAGCCCGTGTAAAAGAAATGGAAGAAGAAGCCGAAAAAATCAAGCAAATGCAAACTGAGGTGGACAAACAAATGACTCTTGGAACTACAGCCGGCATAACGCCTATTCCGCTTTCGCTTGAAGAAAAGCAAGAAATCGATAGCCGTTCTGTCTACGTCGGCAATGTGGATTATGGGGCGTCGGCAGAAGAGCTCGAAGCTCACTTTCATGGCTGCGGAACAATCAATAGAGTAACAATATTGTGTAACAAAGCCGATGGACATCCCAAAGGATTTGCCTATATTGAATTCGGGTCAAAGGAATTTGTAGACACCGCGTTGGCGATGAACGAAACTTTATTTAAAGGCCGTCAAATAAAGGTAAGTTTTACTCAAAAAATTCTTTAAAATGTATATAACTAAATATTGAAATTTAGGTGATGGCCAAAAGAACTAATCGGCCGGGTATTTCCACCACAAATCGGTTCCCTCGCGGCTACAGAGGAAGAGTAGCAAGAATATCGCGAGCGTGCTGCCACACGAGCTACCGGGGCAGCCGCAGGCCAATGTGAGTATGAAATTATGCTCCCTCATTTGTTAGTTTATAGATAAATTTTTGCTGCGTTTAGGTAGAGCACCAGTGCGACTCCTTTGTTTAAAATGTAATATCTATCCAAGTGTTAGCTTATTGCAAGGTTTACATTAAAACATTTTCGCTCAAAACCGAATTTCAATTAAAGAGGCGTATCTTTTCATTTTCAGCCGGGGTTACCGCGGAAGAGCAAATTATTACGCACCATACTGATACGTATTTATAAATTTACGTTAAGGTAAGATGATCGCATGCATTTAATCTCCATCCCCATACAATTCATATATTTGGCTGCGATAATATCGGGATCTTTGATACCCGTATATATCAAAGCACAGAAACAAGAAACTAGAACATACTCACGGGATGTAAAGTAAAACAATTTGAAAGGTTTGTTAACACTTGGTTAACTTTAGTCTGGGTTTAACATTGATGTTCGGGTCCTAAACTATTTTCTGCGCACAAAAAATCTTATATAATTGTAAAATTGCATTGAGACTTTAAACTACGATATTTCATACAAGATATGCCTCAAAGCAGTCTTGCAACTCGTTTCGTAATTTTCAGGAAAAGGTTCGACGACAGAAGGTCATTTGTAAATCGAAGCCGATTTTTAGGATTTACATTCCTGGAACCGGTTCCAGACTACTTGTGGGACTTGGTCGCAGCAGTTATGTTTCTAAGAGCAGTTATTTCTTGCGTTAAGTTTTACAAAAAAATGGGTCGAAAAAGTTAATAATCGGTAAGAATTCTTAGGCGAGCGTTTTTCTGTTTTGTAAATATACCCTAGTCAGTATTCCTCATAAAAAGGGAGAATGTGGCAAATACAGCAGAAAAAAAATATGAAGTCAGAATAATAATATTCGAAGTCTTCTATTGTCGTTATGTTTTCTTTGATTAAGATGGTATATATGTACATATATATTAACTCTGTTTTTCATCGGGTTCTAAGTCTAGTTTGGCTTTAAACATGGAAATACATAAATCACGGTCGAAAAAAGTTTATTTAAAAGATTCCTAAAATAAATAAATAAATAAATAATCAAAAAAACGAGGGAGCCTCCAATTAACACAGATAAAACCTTTTAACAGAAGACAAAATTTCGTGGTATGTAACCTCCATATTTTTTTCTCTATCTTCACACTTATTTTCAATCAGCGTCACATTTCATTTCGCGGTCTATTCATTTTCATTTCAGTGTCCAGAAAGTCTTTTGTGTTTTACTCTTTATTCAGTAGTCTTCTATCTTAAGCCATGTACTTGCCAAAAAAGCGAGCAAAAACAAATATCAGTTAGCGAGCAAATGCTCGATGTTTGGTCGCTTTCGTGGTGAATATAGTCCTTCGTATTAATCGAAATGATTTTCCCAGTATTTTAGGCGTTTTCATGCCGAAATTATTTTATTTATCATTTATTTTTATATAATTTTACAACGATGGTAACTGCTGGGTCATCATATAGGCTCTAAGCTTGTCGATCTGAGATTATTTTGTTGGACACAGCATTTTTTCCGCTCGAATTATTATGAAGTGCATCTGGGCTTTAGTTTCACATATATATAAAACAAAAGTTCTTTAGATTGTTTTATAAATGTCAATTCCATTTTTATTCTCCATTTTGGAAGTTTCGATATTCAGAAGTAAGAACTAAGTTTTCCATTATATTTGACGTAATTTATTTCTATTTTTAACTATATATGGCTCCCTAACCCGTTGGTGCCGACAGTGACTTATTTAAAAGCAACGCAGCTCAAGATCCTCGATTAAATTTATTTTGGATCTCACAGACTCGACATTAACAGCCATGGTTTGAAATAACTTCATAGAATAATGAAAAAGGGATTTGCTATTTCAGGAAATTAAAAAAATGGTTCAATCAGTTTAGTTTATTTGGATTCAAATAATTCTCAGAATTTATTTTACCTATATCCCTCAATGTTTTGAATGAAGGATCATCACTTAGCCGTCACTGTTATAAAAAAAGGAGGGTCAGCACTTTAATACATGCCTTTTTTTACGTATAACTGTAATACTGGACATTGTTAAATATTGGATCGCGTATTTAGTAATGGATGTCACTCACATCTGTGTGACGTGGCTATCAAATCGTTAAATAGAGAAAACATGCAGCTTATGTTAGCATTCATTCTATTGAACAAGCTTATTAATTTTTTTGTGTAGTCCTAAATTCTTAATTGATGCAAGATAATTCGTATGAAAACGAATCGAAAAAATGAATTTTTTTCATATATTTGTTATCTGACATTTTCCTATAATAAACACCTATTCGTTTAACGCGGTTACCTTTTTAAAGTATAAAACAGCGATGGAATGAACAAAAGGTTACAAAGATAAGCTGTAAAAGGTTCTGACATTTTTGGAGACTGGTTATTGATCTGCTTTTACCGCTATTTTTATTGCGTTTATGGTACATTAAAGTTATATTCTAGCTTTATCGGAACATTATCTGCAATACAATTACAGTATCTAGAAATTATTTGTATTGTAGTTGAAGCGCAGATGAAGTTTCCGAATAGGTTGTTTTCTACAAAGAATTAAACTAATAAGAATTTTACGAGTATACAAACATGCGACATCCTTAATGTAAAACTGAAGCCAGTGTTTTGAATTTCATCTTAATTACAGCTGATGGAGAGGGAGCAGAAGTACTTTAATCACCTCAATTCCTTATTTTACTGAAAGAAATTTAAGGCCCTGGTTTATGTTTTTCATTAAGGCTGTTGGATTTAAGAGGAAGTTTTATTTATCCGTTGCCTTGACACAATATCCCTTATCGCTTCCCATTGATATATAAAATTAAAATAACTTGCATGCTCTTTAAAATCGAAATACATATTTTAATCAAGCAATTATTGTTTCAGATTGATTATAAATTAAGAATTTCAAAAAACATTATTTGTCTTCTTAGAAAAAGAAAAAAAAAATGAATGAAAAAAATCTTAAAAAGAAAAGAGAAAAGCATATATAAAAAAAAAATAAAAAAAAAACAGTACGAAGAGGTGGAAATAAAACAGCAACAACACAAAATCAATAATGTTTTTTGAACAGCCAGTAGGATGAAAAAAGTAAACAAAAGAAAAAAGACAATACAAAAGAAGTTAAAAGAAAATGGAAAAGGAAAAAGAACAAAACAAAAGAAAATTTGAAAAGAAGACAAAGTTTTTTGAAAAAGAACATTTTAAAAAATATACAAAAAATAAAAACATACAGATATATGTGAGAAGAAAAAAGAATATAAAGAAATATAAGCAAAAATTAACAAAAGCAACATGGAGAAAAGATCTTTGAGAAAATAAATATCGTATACTGAAGAAACTGTCTTTTATTACCCTTCTATTTTTGCTTTTTTAGTTTTTTGAGTTTTTTTCATTTTTGCTTTTATTTTAGTTTTAGATAGCGCCATATCCATCTGTTTATATAATTGTCATTAAAAGCTTCAAATGCATTAGTATCTTAAATGTTGATCAGCTTGGATGAAGATATTCAGAACGCTTCTTAATATAAAAAAAAAGAATAACATAAAACATTGTAAAATGCTATGTAAAACTTGAATAAAATATTCATTTTGAAATTAACTATTTTTCATTCATAATTATATTCACCTTTAATTTAATTCATTTAATGAGAATTGGTAAGTGTTTGCTTTCCGTCAGAAACTATAAATTTATTACGATTGATTAATTTATCTGGAATAAAATGGAATTATAATTAAATTTGATTTATATCCGTGTAAAGTGTAAAATTAAAGTTCAAATTGAAAATGTAAGCAAATAAGCAATTTATTGAATTCTCGTCACTCGTCTCTTCTGATCTCTTTTCGATTAAAAAAACGACGAAAAGTTACTCTTTTGTAAAAATGACCCCACGAAACGAAATAGTCAAATAATTTTACATTTATGGGCCTTGGAGAATCGGATACTGAGTCACCTCAATGCTATTATTTTTGTAACAGTTCCGAGTAGCACTGTTATTACTAATAATTTGTTGAAGGTGCCTTAATATTCGCTGCTTCGTCCGATTCGAATTGGAGCTAAAATATGAAGACACTGGGGTCTTGACATATTTTCTACGAAATTGCTATACGTAAAGATGAAAACGAAAGAAAATTAAATAATATGAAATAGCCTTTCATATTTTCGTAAATTATAATTTTATATATATGTACCCTAGTAATAAATTTCTGTCAAGGTTTAGTTTTTCACGTTGATGTACTCGTTTATACTTATCCAAGAGAAACCCTCGTCAATCGCGATAGGCAAGGGATTACTGTACCAAAGAATGATCCAAATATGCTAATAATTTTAATTTTTAAATTACCTGAATAATTTTGAAATCTTGTTCTGATTTTTACAATGAAGTTATAAATCAGACATTTGGTAGACTCTTTTAGTTTGAAAAGAAATTGTCTCAGGAGTTGCAAAATTACCAAAATATTAAAATTAAAAATAAATATGCAAAATATTGTGACAAATATTTTACTAATGATTATCAAAAGTTGCTTCAACCGTTCCGGATTTATTATGCATACGTTAGTTCTTCAATTCACTTCAAATAATTGGATTTCGAGATAATCACGTTCAAAATTTTACAAGATGCTGGTAAGATGCATTTTAAGCACCTACAAAACTGTTTATTGTTACAATCTAAAAATGTAATAAAGAAACAGAGAAAAGTAATATTTTAAAACAAAACATGAAGAGATTGGAAATTTTAAAGTCAATTTTCCCATTTTTTTCGCTGCTTCGCAATTTTTTGCTGCTGCTCAGCGAATTGCAATTGTTTTCCAACTTACGGTAACACTAAATGAAAGCAGCAAAATCCCGCTGACAACAGCGCTGCTGGTTTTGCTGCTGTCAATTAGTGTTGGTTACTGTTTTTGCTGCCTGCTGGTAGTATTTTTATCAAAAGACTGCGTTTATTAGAAATGGAAGAAAAACTTGTCGAATTGGTTAAAATTAATCCACTACTATACGACAAATCACACAAATTTGCAAAAAGAACTGATTTAAGAGAGGAGGCATGGATACGAATAGCTAAAGAGCTTGGTTTAGCAAGTAATTCTGCAGTAGATTTCGTATTAGATAGATAAATTTAATTTTGTTGTCGCAGGGACAGAAGTGCAAAAAAGGTGGAAAACACTGCGCGACAGATTTTACCGAGAACGAAAAGCTATGTGCGCACGCTCAGAAATAATGACTCCAATAGCGAAGAAGAAATGGAAACATTACGATATCATGCTCTTTTTACTGAATATACCCACAGTCGAGAATCCTCCCCTAAGAGAAGTACAAGAAGAATCCGCGGCTTCCTTTTTAAAAGAATTTTCCACCAAACTGGAAATAGATGACGAAGGAAATTTGTTGTTTGAAGAGAAGTTTGATTGCAATCAGAACAATAATGAAGTGAACGTACCCTGCGATGTTCCTGTCCCTGGACCATCAAGCACTCCTAATCCTGTTCCACTAGCAAGAAGACAACAAAGGCGCAAGAGGGTCCATGATCATGTTTTACTTAATAAAACACATGAACAAATGAACAAGCTATTGCAATCTGCAAAGAAAATAATTGATGAAGTTACGCCAGTTAGTGCCTTTTTTAATAGTATGGCTCTTTTAGTCGAAGCCAATAATTTAAATTTTGAGCGTTTTAGCTCTTTGCAAATTAGGGTAACTAGTATTGTACATGAGGAGATACGGAAGCAACGAGAAGAAGACACTGGAGTACAGGGAGTATAATGTAATAAATATTATTAATATATATTTCTATCAATATCTTCAAGTTTTATTTATGTAATCCCTTAACGTATCTCTTTGGGTAAATGTATATCGAGGAGCTTTAAATCCAGTAAACAACTTACTTTGGGGTAAATTTCTATTTTTTCGCCACATTCCTTCTACCAGTTTACCTTCATTGTAGTGGTCAACGTAATTGTGAGGGCAATAATCGCTATCATGCATTTTAGCAAAATTATGCAGGATAATTACAGCTTTTACAATAATTTCAGCATTCTTTGGAAAGCAATTGAGTGAATTCAAAAGAACTCTCCACCTAGAGGTCATAACTCCGAAAGTGTTTTCGATGTTGCGACGGGCTTTTAATAGTATTTTATTAAATTCTTTTTTGTCGTTTGAAATTATTCGTCCTGGATATGGTCGCATTATATGTTTCCGGAGCGGGAAAGTGGTACCGGCAACAAAGTAGTAGGGAAAATTTACGGTGGAATTCGGTAATTTCTCACTTCTCGGTAAATCTATGTTTCCATTGAGAATTTCACTCGCAAATTTATTGATATCCAGCGTCTGACCAACGGCAACGATATCTACGGCTGTAATCCGATGATCGCCGTCGCTAGCGGCTATAATAATTATGTTGTATCTCTTGAAGCTGCTGTAAGAGGAGCCCGCGCTGGGAGGACATTTGAGCATTATGCACTTTCCATCAATTGGTCCCACGCAATGGGGTAAACCTGTCTTATGATAAAAATCTATAGAAATGCTTCTCCATTCTTCAGCACTGAGTTTCGCTAAGTAGACCGAATGTAATTCTTCCCAAATAACCTGGCAGGTTTCAAGAATTATTTCTCGAACTGTGGAAACCCCCATCCGGAATGCCCAAGCTAAAGTTTGCCAAGATTGGCCCTGTGAAAGATACCTGAGAATCGCATTAAAAAAATTCATTTTATTTACTAAAATTACCCTTACACTAAAGTTAATAAGAGGCGACATTCAGTTTCAATAGGTTTCCGCGGAGAGTTTTTTGTTAAGCGTGATTCTAACAAATTTAGAAGAATTTTAAAATGCTGAATTCCTATACATGCTGCTTTCCGGAAATGTTCATTATCCTGTTCAGTTATTATTTGCAATATTTTCGCGTAAAGGCCGTGCATTTCTCTTTCATTTTCTTTAAATAATTGAGGCTCCCTTATTCCAGGACGGTGTATGGTAAATAATCGCACATATTGACAATAAACTAAATACACATTTATAACCATTAAAAGTTTTTCCATAAACTGATATTCGATTAACATCTTTCTGCTTTATTTATCATATTTGAATTTTTCAAATGGCTTGTCAAATAATTGTCACAACAAGACTAGACATCCGTTGTCGTTGTAATACTAAAACGGAAAAAGGTGTGCCAGCCTCACAAGTTAATCAGGGAAAATCGAGAATTAACAATTATCGGAAAGTATTCAAATAAATTTATGTAAGTGCACCCTTTTCTGTATTTAAACCTAAAAATAATAAGCTATGCAAGTTTGTTGCAAAACAGTCATTCCTTTTGCTTAAAAAATCCGTTTGCTCTATTTTTAAGAGTATACGCGCTTTCTTTTTTTAACAGAACGATTGCTCTCTCACGTTTGCATTCTGTTTGGCTTAGGTTCGGAATAGCAGAAATGGGCCGATTGGAATAAAATTTTTCGAAAAATAAAAATTGGATCTGGGCAATGCGAAAGTAACGTATTTGTGATTTCTGCATAAACGTACCAACTGTTCTAGTACAATGCAATATTGCAAAAAAGTCTTCGGTGGAATTGCAATGCATCGTCTATTACGCTTTAACGTCACTCAGATGCCATATGTTTACGCGCGCTTACATTGAATTCCTTTGGTCAGGTAACTTTTACCAAGATGTGCTGTGAAGTCTGCAATTAGATTTCTGAGGAAATTTTTAATAATTTTGATTTAAAGGAGCAAAATTGAAGTTGTTCGCATTGTCCTGATTTAGATAAGTTTACATTGAGTTAAGTGAGGAGTTTGCCGACTAAAAAGAGGGCAGCGGTTGCAGGTAAGCTTCTTGAACTAGAACTCAGCTGGGAAATTGATGACGTCCCTGGGTAATTGGTCTTATGCATTTCGATGTTGCGAATTGGATGATGGCCATCTATCTATTATTTATCGATCTATTTGCCTTTTTAAAAAGTAATTCAAACCGTCTTTCTTTGGACTAATTCCAGTTTGATACATTAAAGGTATAATGGGTAAAATTTACGGATTATATAAAATTAACTAAGTAGAATTATAACTACAAAACAAAAATTTGTCTCACAAAGGTTCTATGAACCTTCGAGTAATCAAGGAATCTTAAAATATAACTTGTATGCAAAAGTTTTAATCTCTTCCCATAATCTTCGTATCCGGTTTGAGGTTTATTCTGTGATTGCTGATTGCGGGTTTGGGGAACATTTCATTCTTAACAGGGGAATAGCTAATATGTAATTAGTATCTAAATTCTTTTGCCGGATGATTCCTGAATCGGTTAGAGTCAGTTGCATTCAGTATATTCTTTATATAAAGCATTTTTAGCAAAATTTAGAGGTTCATTGTGATCTCATAGTGAAAATCATTTGAAAACACTTGAAAGGTAATAAAAATCGTTGATTTGTCAGCGGGGTTATTTCGAAAATGGGTTCTTAGAGAACTATTAAAAATTAATTTCCTTTAAACCTGATTTGTCAATAGACTAATGACTTTACTCCTTAAGTATTAAGTCAATTTAGCTGTGAGGAAGTTTTTTAACTGTATTTATCGAGGTTGTTGTTCAAATATTAACAGTTGCACTACACAACTATTTTAGATTACAGCCAAATTGATTTTTGAACGATTTTGTTTGAAGATTAAGTTTATCCGACATTAAAAAAATAAGCTCCTAGGTAGCAATATTGAAAAATAAGTTTCCCATATTAAGCTTTCTTTTCGATAGAATGTTTCTTAAATTAAATATTAATAATAATTTTTCGTAGGTATGGATTCGTAAAATGTTTGATTAAAAGTTTCGGAAAAAACAAAATTTATCTAGAGTTTTTGATGAAATGTGCCGATTAACTTTAATAAATTTGTATTTTTTTCTAAGGAAATTTATTGGATAGACGCTGGATAATTTTGGAATATCACAATTTGGCAATTAAAAAAAAAAACTACACGGAGAAATTTTTTTTTCATTTGAAGGAAATATTGTCAAGCATATTTTATTCGAAAATTGAAACTGGCGGAAGCTTATTATGAAAGGAAATCAAACAAAAATCAACAGTAGCTACGAATCTGACCTTTCTTCCTGCAGCGGGGTGAGTCATTTAGATTTCCTATTTTAGTTATCTTACTAATTACATGAATTTGATAATAGTTGTCTTCTGTTGAAGAAAACGTAAATGAATACCGAAGTTTTAATGAAGCTTTTCCAAAATTGCAAGAAATGTTAAAACCACGCCTTGGGGTTGTGGAGAGTTGTATTCAAGAAAATGTACTTTGTAAAGGCAAAATTTGTGGAGAGTTGAAAATGGTCAATCATAAGACATCATCTAAAGAATATGATTCGCGTGAGCTTAGCGTGAATGATAAGAGCATACTTAATTCTGATAGGAGTTCTTGTAATTTAATTCAAAGAAATCATGTCCTTACTTCAAGCCAGGAATCAGATTTTATCGGATTCAACGTGGATGAAATTAGCAACAATAATTTAAAAACTGATTGTATAATATCATCAAGTCAGGAATCGGATTTTGCTGGTTTTTCTAATGATAGTTCTGAGATTAATAATGGCACACCAACAAATTTACCAATAAAAATAAAAGTGACATGCACAGCTCAACAATTAGAGGGTTTAACAGTAAAATTGCCAATGCCATCTCCAGAGAAGTTGTTTAGTAAAGCGCCTAAAAACGGCACCGAAATTTTTGAAATTATCACAGAAAATAGCTGTAATGCTGTTGATATGAAAGTGTCTAATAAAATTGTGGAAACTGGTGAATCAGGTAGAATTTCTTTCAACGGAACTGTAGGCAATGGTTCTAAGCAAACTCCAATAAAAGGAATTGGTATTAAATTGGAGAACACAGCACAAACTGCTGCATTTAGTTTTGGAGATGGGCAGACCAATGAAATGTCTAAGTATGCTAATGAGCATTCGCCCGATTTATTTGATGACGATGATGAAGATACCTCGACCATTGCTGAACCACCTTCTGCATTCCTTCAGGATCAAATGAACGATTCCATCGATGAATCCATGCCCTCGTATGATTTATTGAGAAAAGATAGGGAGTTGTTGCGGCGAATCCAAAACTCTCTTGCTGGTATACCACCTCCTCCATCAGTAACAATTATGCAAATCGATATGTTCAAGTCGGTTGAGAATAATAAAGAAAATATTTTGAATTTTTATAATAACTTGGTTAAAAAATCTGATGAGACAAAGACCGAATTTAAAGGTCTTTTCAAACCGTCGCATTCCTTTGAAGAGGTGCAGGATATGCAATGGCCCAATATTCTGAATGTTCGTCATCATGGATTATGGTAAAATAATTTAGCATTTTTTGACTTTTCAATTTAAATATGTACTGGAACATTCTTTTATCTCAGCTACAATTTATCAACATATACAGAAAAAATTGAATATCTGAGTCTATCGGTTGTGGAGAGGTATGTGGGTGCAGAAACCGGTTCTTCTTTTCAATGTTCGCCATCGAGTGCGAAGAAGCGCAATGCGCGAATTAAGTAATTATTGAATTGTGATAAAAAAGGTAACACTAATAAATATTATTTTAGAATGCTTACTCAGTCTCCGGGTAATCGATTGAGTCATTTAGCCCGAAGAAGAGCGATATTTTCATCTGCTAATTTACAATGTAACTCGCAAAGAGATAGACTTGGAAATAAACAAATTTTGTTAGATAATAAGTATGAAATTGTTTTTTCGCATATGTACTTATTAGTAGACAATATTATCCAACTAGGAAATCGGACAATAGGAGGAAGCAAAAAATTATCACACCTAAGAGACGAACTCCTGGGAAGCGAAAATTAAGTAAGTTGATATTAAAGTTTTACCATTGTAATTAGCGTAAAAGATGAAGCTAAAAAATGATAATATTGATAACAATATTAAATAGATAAACATCGAAATAAAATATTTACATATTTCTATCTTATTAACGCGCAAATAATTTTTATCAGCTCGAAACACACCAACATCTTCGGCAAAGAAAAGATTACTATTTCGACCCGTACATGCAAATCCTGCACCGTCCAGAGAAACTTCCAAGCGCGCCCTTTTTCAAAGCCCTCAGAAAGCACCAAAAGTTATTATTAAACCGGTTATAAAGCCTGAAATTGCTAATCGTGTTGAGAAGTCAAAACGTGCTTTATTTTCACCTGAAAAACCAAGTACTTCTCAACAACCAGAGTCTCCCTCAAGCCTAATAAGTAATGCTGGGAAAAGACGACGCCTTGACAGTGATATTTTAGAGAATAGCAGTAAGATACTGCGGTTAAATTCAATTCCTGCCTACGAAGGGCTGACTCCAAGGTCGTTAAAATTAAAAAGCCAGAGCTTCTGTGTTGGATCTAGTGCGAACGTTGCTAATGATATGATCACAGGAAAATCGCTGTTTCGGAATAGTTCTGATACATTTTGTTCTAGTCAGCTTTCAGAGAGTCACAAAAAGGTATATTCTATTTTAATAAGATTAAATTTACTAATTTAACTTAATTTATAGAAATTGCTATGGGCCGTTTCTCAGGCTTTGCAAGGGAAACAGGTCGGTGTGAAGCATCCGAGCTTCAAACAATATGCATCAGTTCTTGCTCGGGTTGTGAAACGATTGTTCATGGAAAGCTTTAATAAATCTGGTAGCGCAAGTGATACTTTATTAAGGTAAGAATATTAATTTTTTATTGACAATTCAAAAATTTTTAATAATATTTTTTCAATTTTAGACTGGCTAAAAAATACGTTTTTTGGGTTATGCAGGGTAAGTCGGCTGATGATATTTATCTGCAGGAAAGAGCAAAGCTGGAACAAGAAAAGACGTACCCAAAGCTTGCAGGTTACATTGCACCCGCGGACTATGAGAACCGTAAAGCGGCATTGGTACGAAAGTGCTCCAACAATACGTTCTTTTCAGAGAATTCGGTAGATTCATTCAGCCTTAGTCAGTCTTTCGGCTGTGCAAATATAACTCAAAATTCCCAAAGCACAGAGTTCCTAAGTCAAATGTCTCAAGATAGTAAAACTGGAAGTGCAATAAAATTGACGATTCCTAGTTTGCAAAGCAGCTCATCGAAGAGCAATTTGAATGGTATTGCATTACGGGAGAATATTGATGGCGAATTGCGTCGTTCCGCTCAGAAAAATTTTACCGGAAAGGATCAAAGCAATCTGAGTCCTTACAGTGATAAGGTTAGCTCTAGTGCTAAGAAACATGTTTCCAGTATTTATGATGCAAATTGTTTGAAAGTAAAGCGGCAAATATCTTTCGATAGTTAGTTGGGTAAGCTCTTTAAAAGACATAAAGTAAATTGCTTTTACTGTTTATAGCTATTTTAGATATTTATTAGGAATTTAAAAAAAAATTATTCTTTTCATTATTGAAAACTGATTTTTGACTCCTATTGTACTTTGAATTGCGTGAAATAAAGTTTGAGTTCATAATTTAGTTGCATTCTGTGTACCTTAAATGATTTACTCTTTTACACATGGTTATCGATAAAAATACAATTTCGAATTTCAGCATTCATTTAATTCTTACTTGCATTTTCGAAAGCTACAAATATTCTGTTGAAAAGTAAGTACATAATTAAGATTTATATAAATTATTATTATTTTAGGCATACACATTTCTCTGTTATTATAATTCTTATTTTGGTTTATTAGAAATTTAACAATTACAAAAATAACATTGTTTTGTAATAAATTAACTTATTTCATAAAGAATATGGCTCATAGTGGATTAGATTCAGGCTCACTATACAGTGGATTAATAATTATAATATTTTTTTTTATATATATATGCATTATTTGAGTTCTTTTATTTTGATATTCTTGTCATCTTTGATCAATAACAGCATCGCAAGTTCTGTATTCTATATTTTTTAAATGTTGATTTCAGATGTTATATTTAAAAACTGATCTAAACTTAAATAATTATAGTTTTATAGGCTAACATTTTAAATCGATTTTGCAATACATTTTGAAGTAACACCCTCTTAAGAAAGGGACCACTTTCGACCATTTTTCCGTATTTAACTATTATCCAAAATACGTTCGATCGTTGAAACACACCTGCAAAAGAACAATTTTTGAAATATAGAAAAAAAAATTATCTTTTTATACACACGATATCAAAATGAAGCAAATGTAGTAGATGCCAGCACTTATAAAGTGAACTGTTCCTGGATAGAAATTTAAAGTTTTCTTGTAAACAAACGTGTACAGTGGTGCTGATCCAATTGGTAAAGAAGCTTGTAACGCGTTAACCAATGAAAATATTTTCCCTGAAGAAAAAATTATATTTATTGCTTTAATTCTAAACATTAGATGGCATTTAAAATACCTGTTTCATTCGAAGGAATGACTATAGTCAAAAGGGCAAAACTCATTGGTGAAACCATTCCTTTAATCATACCTACGCCAATAGCTAAATACAAGTGCCAAGGTTTTGAGGCAGCTGCCTTAACCACAACATCTAGCAGGGAGCTGGCGCATGCAACTAGTACAAGTGACGAAGCTTTAAGTTTCATCATCTAAGTCATAAGTACTGTTTATAATGTAATGTAATGACAATAAAATAACATTAGAAATATTCACTTTTCGTAAGAGAATAACTGCTAAGGTAGTGGAGGTGACCTGTACACCAATTGCTACTGCTTCATACGTTGTGAACTGCCTCACAGTCCATGCAAATTTTTCACGAATGAAAAGATAAAATACAGTACCAGAACCTCCTGTAAAAATAAAGAATTTATATGGAAAATACCAAAATTCTACTATTGAATTAAATAAAAAATGTATCGTTACTCTATTATAGTAGAAAACAAATACATTTTGTATTAAATTTGGTTATAGCTCCAAAGTATTAGGTGCATAGTACTTAATACGAAGTCATGAAGTCCAAGAGTAGCTAGTGTTAGCAATAAAATAGCTCTATCACAATTAGGGCGTCTTTTTACACAAGTTTTTATACAATCGACCACGTGAGAGAACCGGAAGAGCTGTTTTAATTTTGACTGAAATTACACTATTAAATCATTTGAATTAATCAACTATTACTACTTTTTACCTCTGAGTGCGTTTCTGGGCTTATTTCCATGCGTTCTTTAAGGAAGATAGTAAGGTAAATAAGTAAAAATAAAACTAAGCTTCCAGTTATCGCTAGCACAGTTGCAGAACTGGTTGCGTGTAAAACATAGCTACTAGAAAGCGATCCAATTGCCAGACCAGCATAAAGGCATCCCTCATAAGCCATTATCCTGAACAAGTATATATATATATATAAATCTTTTCATAACTATTTTTGATGTACTTACCGAAATGCCCGTTCTTGTTTTGTTGAAATATCACGAATGTAACTAATACAACCTATCGAAAAAGAGCTATTGCCACCAAGAAGGATTTCCGGTATTACTCCAATTATGTAGAACCAGGGATTGATTGTGTATGTTCTTGATAAAAAGCATATTAAAGCGAATGAAATGTATTTAATCGCGAATCCTGACAATAAGACATAAATTAACTATATTATTTTCTATTAAGTTCTATTTCTTAAGTACCTAAATAAGCTGCTATTATTACAGGCTTTCTTCCAAACTTATCCGACCAAGGACCAATTAAAAGTATGCCTAGAGCAGGTACAATATTTTCAAGAAGAATTTGTACCATAAAAATATTGGCGACGTAAGGTTGGACCACGGCTTCAATTATCTGCGAAATTTAAGGTATAGGTAATAGGCATTTAAATTTTTGTTATATATATAGCTTTTATTTATTAAGAATCGATGGTTTTTATTTTCAAAACTTATCTATTATATTCCATTCGAAACTTCCTCGAGAAAATTTTACAATCAATCAATTTATTTTGCATGAAATCCTCACCATTGGTTCATTCATTCAAAAATTTACTACCTTAAGTGACGGTCTAAAACTTTCCTCAATTTGCAGAGATTCTTACACAAAAAGTTTTATGTCTGGTTCCTAGTTCCTAGTGAACAGTTCCCGAGAAAAACGTTATCATACATACATACATACAATACAAACAGAATATCCGATTTTTAAAATCGTTCTAAAAATAATTTTATAGCTCCAGATCAGAAGAACCGATTTCAATATCTTCTGTTTAGTTTGAAAGCTGGTTTTTAAGTGCTTCTTTACGGAAATGGTTTTGTCGCTTTCATTACAGCTTGTGTAGGTATCTCGGACACCTTGGTACTCAAATGTTATAGAACAGTTTTTATGCTCACACAAGGGATAGGAGTAAGTCCACAAAAAGGTAAATATAAAAAGTTTAATTAGAAAATTAAAAAATCCTCGATGTAAAAAAAGAAACACCGGAAAATATGTAATCTGACCCGAAGTACAATTTGTTTCACTTTTTAAGATATTTTTTGTTGCATCGCGCATTAATAATTTATTGGTTACATTATTTTTGTTGAAACATTTAATTCGAAAATGTGTCAGGGATGTTGTAGTCGATTTATCGTCTGTATTTGTCCGGCACACTCTTCTAGGGATAAATTCTGTGAGATATATCTCTGATAACACAACATAACTTATGGGGTTATTTTCCAGATATTAAATGGGTAAGTAGGTTTGAGACTTGTTGAATACGTTAATAAAGAAACCCAAAATTTTTAACAATCAATTTTCACATTTATCACTAAACTTACTTTTGATTCATCCGTTGCGTTCGTTGTTCCCAATAAAGCGCATTCTTTCTGAGAAAACTGATAAACGGCAGTACAAACTTGGAACACAACTTGATTTTTATACACCGTTTCTATAAAATACAATTTTCATCTAAAAGTGCTTAAAGCATCTTTTACTAGCAACACATACCAGACATTTCTAGTGCAAATAAAAGAACAAGAACAGTCGGTTCGAGAATTGGAAAAGATCTCCAGGATCTTTTATTAACCTCCAGTGAATCATTCCGCGGGAGTAAAGGTTCGCGTTCTGTTGCATTTTCCATTAATTCGTACTCTACAGTCAATATATCGGAAATCACGTTCTACTTCTAAAATTTACAAATAAACTGAAATGACTCAAGTGCAATAGCTAATTTTTAAATTTCAAAAGGGGTTCCCAGCGATTTTTATAAAAAGAATTCAAAGCGACACGTTACCTAAAACTACACTGCGAATTTATTTCGATATGCCGACTGGGAATAAATTTCAGGAAATGATCATAAATGTTTTATCACATAATGTTTACCGAATGAGATTTGCAAGTGAACCTTTTTGAAAAGTCTGCTTATCAAAGAAGGATAAGCTCGTTATTTACTCCAGTTTTTAGTGATCGCAGAAGTGAAAGGAAATTTGGATGAAAGAAATCGCTTTTTATTGCAATTTTTTGTGTTGAGATAAGATATTCGATTGCACATCGGTTTAGGTAAAATATGTATGGAAATTAAGTAAGTTTAAAAAAATAATTTGATAAAACGCAATTTGAGTCATTTCAATTTAGTATTTTATATATGTATATTATTTAATACAGTATCGTTTAAAAGCAATCGCATTTTAAAAGAAGATCCTCAGTTTATTTCGGATTTTGCCCCTTTTATAGTAAAAATACATTTTTTATTACGATACATAAGCTTTTTATTTGATCCCATTATAGGGGCTTCCATTACGAAGAAAAGGAAACGGTTTTTTTAACGTTCACGTAGCTAAAAAAAATTGGTAGAAAAATCTTAGGCTTGACCATCATCAATAATGCATGATTTTGTTCTTTAATGAATCATTAATAAATACTATGCCACTGCCATGCAAGCTACTAACAATTTGTTTTTTTTAAATTCAAAAGTCATCACAGTTTTTAAAATATATTTAAAATTTATATATAAAATGTTTAACAATAAAAAAAAACAAGTATTTCCTGTACCTCCTTATTATATTATTCTTTTTTAAAGTAATAATTTAGCTACGTTCCTATAGCTCCATAAGTTGAACTGGGATACGATTTTTGAATGCCGAAAACAATCCTGTAAAAAGGAAATCAAAAATCTTAAAAACTGTTTACTAAAATTTATTTAATTTGTTATACGTACGCTACAAACAAATAGCAGGTAAAGAAGGCCCCAGCAGATATAAAATTAAATGCTCCCGGGTACGTCGTTAGAGTTGAACTGTACACGAATG
This sequence comes from Philonicus albiceps, assembly GCA_963969385.1. Lineage (NCBI taxonomy): Eukaryota > Metazoa > Arthropoda > Insecta > Diptera > Asilidae > Philonicus > Philonicus albiceps. Next base: position 36,479,180 of record OZ017773.1, read on the forward strand.
TATAAAGCGGAGCAGAGCCGAGAGGCGACAGAGATTCAATTGACGTCGTTAAGGAGAAAATTTTCCCTAAAAATTTATTTATAGAATTATGATAAATGTGAATATTTTATGCTCTTACCAACATCACTTCCAGAGACTACATGTGACAGAATCGCTCTGCACATCGGTCCACCCACAGCTTTTAATAAACTTACTGCGATAGCCAGATACAAGTGCCAGGAATAAATAGCAGTTGCTTTTATTGCAGAATCGACAACGCAGCTCCCAAAAGCAAATAAGGCAATTGATACAATCGATAATTTTAAAACCTGTATAAAATTATAATTTAAGAAATGAACTGAGGATGAATTTATGAATTTAACCTTTTGAAGAAAATATACAACTATTACGTTTCCAAACATTTGCACCAGTATACTTGCTGCATCGTAAAAAGTATAGTCCCTAATTGTCCATTCAAACTTCTCTCTTACAAATAAGTAAAATACTGTCACATTTCCTTCTACGTTGAAAAATTCCTTTAGGATTTAGGATATGAAATTATTAAAATCGTTTAAGTTACGTACCCATAGTGAAGATGGACAATCCTAAAGTTAACATAGTTAGCCAAATTATCATTCTATCGTAGTTTGGCCGTTTCTCGAGACAAGTCTTTAGCATATCTTTGACTAATTCCCATCTAAATAAACCTCGAATTCTCGACTGCGAGGGTTAAATATTTTGTAAATTACCAAACCACGACTGAAGTAGTAACAAAACTTACTCCTCTGTCCATTTGGTCAATGCTTAAGCTTTCTTCAATGAAAAAGATTGTGTACAGAATACCGATTAACACAAGTACTGCCGACGTTATGAAAACTGTAAGACAATTCGTTAATGATAAGATGTAGCTGCTTAAAAGCGATCCAGCCATAAGGCCAATATAAATGGCTGCTTCGATTAGCACCATTCTGAGCATTAAAAAGAAATTATTCAAAATAAATGCTTCAAAAAATGCTTAAGTTTACCTGTAAGCCCGTTCCTTTGCAGCAGCGACGTCGGTTATGTAACATAAAACCCCGGTTATCAGAGAGCAGTTTCCACCGCATATTGAAACCGGAATAATTGCAAGAACATACAGCCAGGGATTAATACTGAAACTTGTGGACAAAAAGGCTATAACAGCCGATAAAACGTAAATAGAACAATAACCTAAAGGAAGCAATTTTAGAAAATTAATATTATAATGAAATCTTATACCTATAAGTGCAGCTAATATCACAGGTTTCCTGCCGAATTTATCTGACCAGGGTCCAATGAAAAGACTCCCAACGGCAGGGATTATGCTTTCGAGTAAGGAACGTGCCATAAAAATATTTGCAACATACGGTTGAACTTCAGTCTCAATAGCCTGAAAATATGTTTGGATGCTCAAATTCCACTATCAGTAATAATTATAATATTATTACAGCCACACATCTCATGCTAATAGAACAAATTAGTCAACATTATTTTTGAAAATTACCATAGAGTTTTTAATCTCTAAACTAAATATATTTTGTAATTACTAAATATTGAAATATCAAAAGTTTCCTACCTACCTACTTCTTGTGATACATATTAGAAAACAAAAATTGTCTAAATAATAAATAAAACAATTGACACTGATAACCCTCTTCTTTCTAATCGGTTTTCGTTTTTAATTTTGCGCGAAAATTCTGAATTCTGTTAGGAAGTGCTTGAATTACCATCAGTGCTCTGTTTATTTACATATTTAAAAGATTTTATCTTTTAAGAAGTAAAATTATTTCTATGCCTTATGTATGAAGATTTTATATTTAGTATTATTTATTCAGTTCACTTAATACAAGCTGCAACTACAGGGCTTTAATTAAATATAATATTAATAATAAGTTTAAATAAAAAGAGAAAACAAAAACAGGTAAAGGGTATGGAATTGATTAGGGCTTGTCGGCATGGGGATCGAATGCGGCAGAGTTATTGGCTGTACGTAACATTTTGTTGAAGGATTCAAAGTACAGACTGCAATTAGTAAGATTACTAACGAAGCACAACTTGGAGAAATATCTAAAATTGCGAAGGTCTGTGTTAAAGGATATGCTGTGCAGGAACACGCGAAGCTAGTTAGGATTTGGTGGGCGAAGACGATGTCGGCGGCATCACGACGTAAGGCAAGAAGCTGAAGATTAATTAATTTTGGATGATTTTCATAAGTAGGATCCTTAAGCCACCGTTTGGCAAAGACTAGAGCAGTGTTGAAACTGATGATGATCTGGTCAATATGGGAACTGAAGTTAAACTCACTGTCGCAGATAACGGCCAAGATCGCGAAGGAAATTTACCGAGGGTATGGGTTCACTTGAAAGTGTGCATAATCTAGGAGAAAAGGGGCAAAGCGGATATATACTTAATTAAATCGGAACAAATTACAGATCTAGCGCCAGAGTTCTTTAGGATTTTTTTTGAAATTATTTAAACGAGAGTAGATTTTACCTTCAAATTAGATATATTTTTAACAAAGAACGATATAAATCGTTCGTCCTCTGCGATTACACCAACTCTTTTGGAAATGTCCACAGACATTTTATTAGCATATATTTGTTTATTATTAGATAACGCCCATTAACTGTGTCAACCATTGTGATAATTGAAATATTATAATGCCATGCTCGTGTATCAGCGATAAGTGAGTTAATCACAATTGGCTTTTTATTAAAAGCACGCAGTTTTACTTTTTCTTCGTACTTACTAATGATAGCTGCAATCACTATGTTTTAACTCTTAAAAAGCAGCATTAATGGCACCTAACTAATAGTGCGCAGAAGGTAAATAGGCATGGTTACTAAGTTTAATAATGATGTTAAGGTGATTCATATTAGACATTAGTAGGTATCTAATTTCAGATAAATATTACTAAAGTTGGGGTTAAATTGTATTCTAATGATTTCCAAAGTACTCACTTCGGTCTCGGGGCTTGGGTTTGGATTTCCTAGTTTAGAGCACTGGAGTTCATCATAATGATAGACCGATTTGCATGCCTGGTAAATGACTTGATTCTGGAAAACAGCCCCTGGAACAATAGCTACTTATCGAAACCAATAACTTAAAACTATTTTCTAATGTTTACCAGATAAGTTGAGTGCAAAGAACAGAAGAAACACGGCTGGCTCTAAAATCAGAGTTCGACGATGTCGCCTATTTTCTTCGGGGACAAGAGTTACCTCACTTTCGTATTCCATTGCGGACACAGATTCCGGAAGAAAGAATTGTACGGTTCTTGTCACTAATTCGCAAAATCACTCGCGCTCGTGTGACTTTGCGCTTTACAGATCATAAACAAAGGAAAGAAGCGAAAGGCAGCTTGCCAATCAGCTCATTAAATTCACACTAACAGAGCTAGTAAGCAGTCTGCTAGCGCTGCAAGCGAATTCTGATTCTAGTCCGCAGTGTTTACTTTTTAGTCAGTAAGTACGTCATTTACCAGCTGACGAGATAGACGCGGGTTGGTGGCTTGCAGCTGTCTCAAGCTCTAAAGTCAGCCTCAGGAAATTGCTTGTCTTGAATGAGAAAAAATTAATTATGTATTTATTTACTATCTCCCATGGTGTCTGTTTGACTGTTTACTACGGCAGGTAAAAATTATTAGCTTTTGCAAAGACAACAGAATTTGCTGGCAATTTGAAACAATTTCAATTATAAAACATTTATATGGATTGATGGGACTTAAACCAAGAAAGGCTTTTGGAAAACTTTATTTTTTTTTTTTATAAAATATGACCTATTTCAAGGAAAATTCATTGTAATCTACTACTAAAGCAATTGAAAGAAAGACACGATGCTAAGTTAAGAAATACTGTCTTATTATCATGGTCAACAAAATTAAATGAATAAAAAATAAAGAGCGAATTCACATACCTAAAAATATGGTGTCCCAAAAGAATCAATTTTGGGTCTTTTATATTTACCTTACTTAAACAACAATCACAGAATAAATTTTAAAAAGCCGCTTTAGGAAGCCTGGGAATGAACCTAAAGATACGGAAAATCAATTTTAGTTTTCGTTAGGGAAATAGGTTCCTTTATGAATTGCCTCAAAAATACTAATTATGTAGAACGATATTCTGAAAAGTGCCTTTATTTTTAAACTATTCCTTTTATTTATTTATTTATTAACGCTTAATACAAGCTACGTACATTAAATAAACTTAAGACTAGTGCTAACTAGTCTTTAACTTTTAAATGATACCCCGCCTAATTGAAAAATATTTTCAGTTACTTAAAGAGGAAGATCCAGTTTAGCAGCAATATATGACGATTTCTATTTCTTTAAATATCAAAATATATAAATTAAAAACAATTAACTTAATTATTAAATAAAAAATATCAACAAATTATATAATAAAAAAAGCTAGAATGAAACTATGAATGGGATCTGCTTCGATCAATAATAATACTTATAACTACGAATCAATTACTTTGATATTTTGCTTTTTCTAAATATTTATTGGACAGACAGAAAGAGTTCAAAAACGAATAGTGTGCAAGCAGTCAAAAACGTCTGTTTTGTTCTTTTTATGTGGAAGTAAGATCACTGGCCATTTATGAGACTGCAGGTAAAAGAGTAATGAATTTAGAGGATTTATTATTAGATTACTAAGTAGCAAAATTCCTATTTCATCTCCAATTTCGAAAAAGCAGCTAGCGGAAAATGTTTTTACAAAGCAAAGATTAAAGTTCTCAATACGAACTGAATTAAATTACATTGGAAACAACTCCTGATGGACCTGAATTCAGTTTGAAATAAATTAAGTCTTTTTTAGCCTTAGTTTGTACAATTGTGCGCAACATTGTGCAAATATGTTAAAACTTACAAATGCGTATATTAAGTAATGCGAATTTTTAAAGTATAAATTGTAAATATGTAATATACGAAAAAGAGATGGAATGTAGAAATCAAAAAACACGACATTTTACATTGGTATTTTATTAATAAAAAAATATTTCAATATCTTTTTCTGTCTCTTTCTCTTTCCTTGTCTCGTCTCCTGTCCTTCTCCCAATCTGAATATCGATCGTCTGTGTATCGATCGGAGTATCGATCATTTTTGTAGTCACGATCATATCTCTTACGCTCTCTATCCCTCATCTCGCGCTCTCTTTCTCTCTCTCGATCGCGTTCTTTCTCTCTTTCCCGTTCTTTTTCCCTTTCTCTCTCCCGTTCTCGTTCTTTTCGTAGCCTTTCTCGCTCTCGATCTCTTTCAAATTCCTCATGTTCCCGGTCCATTCGCTTCTTTTCATGCCGCTTCTCTCGATCCCTCGATCGCGATCTTTCCCTGTTCTGTTTCTTGTGCTTTTTCTTCGTTGCTTCTTCTTCCAACTTCTCCAAATTCTCATCCTCGCTGGGCATGTCTTCGTCGAGATCTTCGTCCAGTGCAGAGACTTTTGGCTCTAATTCGTTGTTTTCCTCGAGAACAGCCCGCTTTTGGATCCTCGGTAGGATGATGTCGCAGACTCGATCGTTCCGGAGCAATTCATCAATAAAATCGTCCATGTAGACGATTTCGAAATGACCCAGTCTATTCTGTCGCCGAAGCTTTCTGTTGTCATTGTACAGTGGCTCAAGATATTTGTAGCAGTCCAGTGAAGTGCCCGTGAGCCGCAAGTAGAAGGCGCCCAGGGCTCGTACGTATTTAAACTCCTCGTTTTTAATGAACTCGACGACAATATCCTTTTCGGGCTGAATTTGTAGCATTTTAAGGGTCAAGCAGAGAAACTGCGTTGGCTTGATATTACCGCCGAAAACACCGCCAACGTAGCGCAGCTCCATGGCTTTATCCACCAGGAGCTCCGCTGTAAGAGCAAAGCACTGCTCCTTCCAGTATTTCGAGTCGTAGATACGTGATCTTATGATTTTCTCTATTAAATACTGCGGATTAGTTCCATGTATATTTTTAGCTTCTTTTACTGTCCGATTTGCCATTTTTCGTAGATTTTATTAGTTTTTATTATATATAAACAAAACCACAACACGCCACTGTCATTTCTTCTGACAGTTTGGTTGATAAATGTCATATGGGATTTTGTCATATTTCCCAGTATAAGGACTTTATATTCGCAAAGTCAAATAGTCATGTAACCTAGGTATAATTAAGTGACTTACTCCACTGCTATCAATCTTATGTTTTAGGTCCGGCAATTTTATAGCCAGCAAAAATAAAGATTGATATGTAACTTAGGCTTAATTTCTCTTAATGTAAAATCGATGTACAGAACAAAGACTCAATAAATACAAATTCCAACCAAAATGTGTAAATATGAATGTACATTTTCGAACCTCAATAAAATAAATACAAATACAAAAGATTTTTCTATTTAATTTTCTTTTAATTTATTACCGGGCGTTGTTTAAATTTCTTAGAAATTTATACAAATTATATTGGTGCTCTTAAATAGATAACAAATTAATTTAACCAAGCGTACATTTCGAATTTGGTTTAATCATAAACTTCATATAAACAAAGTTATTCCTAGTCCTACAATAGGAAATCCCTTTACAAATTTCCTACTATTTCATAGTTAACTGTCAATTGAAGAAATTTTTAAAGAAGAATGACGCATAGTGTCAAAATTCTCGTCATTACGCAGATTTAGGTTCGTTTTTCCAGACTATCGCATTAATCGGGTGAATAAGACGATAAAAAGTCTCCGTACAAGATGAGTTTTTTTAGTAAAATGTTCGGGGGTAAAAAAGATGAAGCCCCAACTGCCGGGGAGGCTATACAAAAACTCCGCGAAACGGAAAATATGCTAATAAAAAAGCAAGAATTCCTCGAGACCAAAATTCAATCAGAACTGGAATTGGCTAGGAAACATGGCACCAAAAATAAGAGAGGTGAGTTCACCTATAGTCTGGTCGGTTGGTCTTGTAAGAGTCCTTTTGTGTATCCCACATCCTAGCCGCTATCCAAGCTCTTAAGCGAAAAAAGAGGTACGAGAAGCAGCTACAGCAAATTGATGGCACACTCTCGACGATCGAGATGCAAAGGGAGGCTTTGGAGGGTGCCAACACGAACACTTCGGTCCTTAACACGATGAGAGAAGCCGCCAAAGCCCTTAAGTCAGCTCATCAGAACATGTAAGTACCCCCTTTTTAAATAGTTCCACAGGCTGTACTACGATATCTCCTCAAAAACTTATACAGTTAACAACAAAGATAACAATTCGACTTCTTCGTTAGCGTTTGTTAGCATTCACCTTTCAACATTGGCTTCAGACAGTATGGTCTTTAGGAATTGTGCACTCCCTGGTACAATTTGTCGGAGAAAACAAAGATATTTTACTACCTAAACTTACACTCACTGTTATGCTGCCTGGTTTTAAAGTATTAATTATTTCTATGTCCCACCTCACATGAGTCATGTTGGAAGTCCGGGTAATTTTGTTTTTTAGAACAGCGCATTCACTTTATGTTCTGCATTATATTTGTTTCTGTTGAACGTTGATCACGATTTTCTTGCTTCCTGTTGGACTAGATAGGCCCTTGTTTGATTGCCTTATCAATTTGAAAAATTAAATTTTCAAATCTAAAATACACCGAGAATTAATTCTAAATTGTTAGAAAAGCCAAAAAAAGTTGGCTAGATTTCCGTATACTTCTTATTTCTGACTTTCTATTCTATTTTGAGTTGAGGTGTAGTTTTTAATACCTATAAAACATGCAAACAAAATAATTTCGAATTATTTGAAACAACATATAAATACAGTGAATTGTAAAAAAAGTGCATGTTTTGTGTGTACAATTACCCTAGAAACAACTTATTCCTTTCGGAAACTATCAATAAACTGATCCAAGCAGCGTGCTTATTTTTGCATAGTTAGTTTTCTTCGGACCTATGTCATAATTTTAAAATTTCAAATGAGGGCTAAAAGAAAATTATATTACAAATATTTTTTCTATTATTTCAAAAACTCGCGACTGTGAGTATAATATAGTAAAAAATAATTTTCGTATATAAGAATGCTTACGTAACTATGGCTAAAGTAATTTACTTTGGCGCTATCTAAAATTTTAAATTGCTTGCTAATTGGGGAATAGATCATTTTTAGCCCCGTAAGACCAAAGAAGTCAGTATGAAATTTTAGTCTTCACCAGATAGTAAACTAAATAGTGTTTAATATTTATGCTCTTCTGTCTATGTCTCTTCCCTTATAAATTTACATTCCTTTCTTCTATTTGGAGTTTAAAAGTGCAATTAAAAAATATTTGTACATTTCTATATTTTAGGGATGTTGATCAAGTACATGATATGATGGATGATATTGCGGAGCAACAAGATGTTGCGCGTGAAATTTCAGATGCTATTTCAAATCCAGTGGCCTTTGGTAATTGAATCATTAATTTAATTATAATTTGTATCTAAAATGCTATTTTTGATTCCAGGACAAGACATGGATGATGATGAATTAGAGAAGGAATTAGAAGAACTTGAACAAGAGGAATTAGACAAAGAATTGCTTGGTGTGGGAGGACCAAGTGCTGAGTTACCAGAAGTGCCCGCAGATGAAATACCAGAAAAAGTTAAACAGAAGGCAAAAGAGAAGAAACCTCGTAAGTTTGATTGAAAGTTAAATTATGCGAAATAAAGTACAATAAATTTTAAATTGCAGAAGAGGATGATATGGATCCAGCAATGAAAGAACTCATGGCATGGGCTGAGTAACAAGTCATAAATTACTCTTCCGAGATCCTCAAGCCGTATAAGCTCGAAGCTTTATAACAACACAGCAAGGAAACTATAAAGTTTCATATTTTAATCAATTTCCGTTGTATTTATTTAAGAGGAAAAAGAACATTATTTCGAAAAAAGACACCAAATTAAAACTTTCGCTACTGGAAATACAAACACTTTCGAATAGAGTTTTGTTCATGTGTATTGTGATTATTTCTTCTATTACAACTAATATGTTTAATAATCTGCTAGAATATACGAAACCGCTTTATACAATTTTAACAAATTTAATATTTTTGCTTTAAGAACTCAGCGTTAAGAGCATAACGGTGGATATTTCGGATATACTTCCTGAGTGACTAACTTCGGCGAAAAAAACTTATCTAATTTTTGAAATGCTGGCTGGAAAAAGAATTAAAACGGTGCAGCTTCTTGTGTACTAAATTAATGATTATTAGTGCACTAATCCAAAATTTAAGTCCTCTTGTATAACATATACGTTGTTACTTGATATATAGATAATTTAGAAGTAAAAATTAAAAAGGTATCAGGAACATAATTTTCGGATAAAAATAAAATTAGTTTATTAATATTGAACTTTATTTTGAAACTCGAGTATCTTTATACACTTAGCTGAATAACAGTTATAGTGTGTATAGTACGTAATTCAAAAAATCAAATATATTCATTTTCAAACAAGCTCTGTAATAAGAGTATACAGCAATCATTCATTTTAAAAATTATTAGTGCTCAAGAAATATATTGGTTTTAGGTGGAATTTCTATAGACGTCGTCCTGTTTTTAAAACAGTGGTGCTCTGGAAATAAGGTGAGATTTCCAAGACAAACTTGGGTTTAAAACCGAGAAATTTTACTGAAATTGATTACACATCTGCTGGATTTTGCTTTTCGTAAAACTAAGATCATCATTCTTATAGAAGAAACCATATAAAAAAAGATGGTCTTAGTTTTAATTAGTACTTCAATGAGGTGTGGAAAATCCCGAAAGCATTAATTTTTTTTAAACTGACCGAAGTTTTTCTAAAGCTTTAATTTAACTGTGTTCAGTTCGGTATCGAGTGCCAAACACATTGCAATATGTTTATCTACTGAATATCAATTAAGTTCATAACATCATTATCTGGCCTCTTAATTGCTTTTATTAAGTTATTAGGAAACAGAAGCATGAAAGTGAAGAATTAAGAATTTAGAGTATGACCTCTGTCTTCTGTTTTAGTGATTATGTGTGAGGGGATAACTATCGGACATATAAAAGATGTTTTTTCATATTATATTAGGAATAGAGAAAGAGTACAAACTAATTTTTAGAGATACAAAAATAAAAAGCACCATCTTTTGAACTTATTTTTAATTTTGCCAAATGATCGAATTAAAAACAGGAAAACGGTATTTTCCGGTCTTTCTGCATCATAAAATTATGTATTCAAGAGCAAACTCTGTCGTGCTGCGAAGTTACATAAAAAATTTCCAAACAAAAATAAGCACGGCCGGTCGGCAGCCACTGCGTTATTTCAACGCAGCAAATTTTACTTTCTTTCGATTGAATTTGAACCCATGACTCGAATTCTAATGAAGGGTGCAATGCGGGGGTATCGCTCACTGGCGGATCCCTTTAAAATGTATCCGATTGCGATTGAATTGCTTATTTGAAGCCGTGCGGCTGCTGGTAATTGTCTTCTTAATCCGGAATGAAGTATTTTTCCTATCTGGTATGTTTGTAGAAATTGATCGACTATCATATTTTTAACGCATTTCATTTTTAGTGTGTGTTTTTCGTGTTTATGGTTCTATATTCACAATGTAGTGCGACGATAGATCTCTCAAATGTGGATTTACTCAACTTCAAATACTTCAAGAATTTGCCCGATCTTGCAATTTCGAAGGAATCACTCCTGCATCCCATTGCCAGTAAAGTCCAGAAGGCGAAAGCGGTGGTGGGCTATTTTAAGAATGTGTTATTAGGAAATCCTGCGCACGAAGATGTTAAAATCATTGAATTTGATCCCCACTTTGGCGATGCCTGGCATCCCCATTTCGAACATCACTACGGACATAAGGGAGAGCACTTGGTCGAGGCACTGGGGAAAGGTCTCTATCACGGCCACTATCATCAAGAGCATATTCCTGAGGTGCACGATCATGGACATTACCATGAGCACCTAGCAGAGGTCCATGATCACGGACATTTCCACGATCATGTACATGAAATTCATGACCATGGACATTACCACGACCACGTTCATGAAATCCATGATCACGGTCATTATGATTCGTGGGACCATCCCCATTAATAATTTTGAATTTGTTCGTAGTACTGTTGTAAATATGTTTTGTTTTTACTTTTCTAATAAACTGAATTGCGGTCGTCAAAAAAATTTTAATTTATTATTTTCAGTTCGCATTTTGATTGGTTTTTAATTGTTGCTTGCTTTCTATTATTTACTTTAAGAACACAATGAAATATATGTTGTTATTTTTATAGATTCTACCTTAAACTTTGAGTGATTAATAAATTAATAATAGTTTTTATTCAAAACAAATATCCTTTACTTACTATTTTGCTAAATAATTTTTAGAGCACTGAACTCCCCATCCCTCCGTCAGATTCTGTAGAAGACTGATAAAACAGCACTATTGATAATTCGACATAAAATTTAAACTCATCCACAAAAAGATGAAAGGAATAGGAATAGAATTACATAGTAATAATTGCGCATGGGTTAATTTAAGAAAAATTATATTCTCCGTTTCTGCGTTGAGATGTACAAAACATTATTGCCCCGGATGAAGGCATCCCCGTACTTGTTTTTGAGTTGTCCGTTCACGTACTCCTCCGTTTGGTCCAGGGCGATGTTCATGTAGCCGTCCAAACAGGCGAGAACTCCTACAAATTATATAAATCTCAGTAAATGAGTTGCTTGGTTGAAATATTTCAGTTTGTTTACATACCTCTGTAATCCACCCCGCTGTTGAGCTTGACCACAACCGGCCTGCCATGGATTTGGTTAATAAACTGCGATAAAGCTTCCTTCCTCGACATTTTTTAATCCTCCAATTATATTAGAACTCCTTAGAATTTTTGGAATTTATAAATTCCGCCAAATAACTAACCTCTAAAACTCCTCGTATTGAATGGACAGACTGAACAATTTTTGACAAATGACAATTATCAAATTAACTCAACTTTGTTGCTAGCAACAAATTTAATTTAGTAGTGCCATACTGAATTTTATTTAAAACTTCTTGTTTCTAGGATCTGGTGGGAGGATATTCAAAACGCGGTGAATTTAAAAATTATTTTAACACTTTAACGGCCGCAACTTTTACAGAAAGTTTTGCATTTGTCGCTTACAAGTTTTGTTTAAAACAAAACCTAAAGCCTGTGTGCATTATTAAAGAAGAAAATGCGTTCTTACTAAAATTATAAGATAACAATTTTATTATTCAAGAAACGTTTGTTAAGTTTAATGTTTCTTTTTTGTATGATAATTTTCAACATAATTTGCAATATGCAACAAAACGCTGCACGAAGAGTACATGAATGCTGTTGAGCTTTTTTTCTTCGCAGCAGGGATTTTTTATAAACACAGTGGAACTAGGTTCAACAAAGGACAATGTGGATAAATATTTTTCGAAAAAAACCCATAATAATAAGTATCATAACAGTTAATCAAGCGAAGTCACATATAATAAAGAAATGCAATTTCAAGCTTAACGAATTTTCATGTAAATCTCCACAACGGAGTTTCATGTTTTATCTCAAATCGAATTTATAGCCGCAAAAATTATTAAAATTGTAGGAAAGTCTTTTCAAAAATATTCTTGGATTTAAGTAGTGTTGGCTTTTAGTAGATGCATTATTAATTTTTAGAATATTTTAGTAATTAGGTACATCGTTTGCATTTAAATTTAAAAACATTAATATATAAAAATAGTAAATTTTAAATTTATTTTTATCGACACCGCAATTTTCTCCACGATCGGCATGCTCCTTTGACACAATTTTAATAATTCTACATAATTTGATGTAAATTTTTATTTGAATTAAAAAACAACTAATGAATGTATTTTATATGCAATTTATTATGCATTTATTTTAATTCACCTTCGCAATTAATTTGCCTCTTGTATATTTTTTGTATGAGCTTTTAACGATTTTTTATCCGGTTTTATTTTGTAATATATTACTCATATTAATTATTTAGCGAGTCATTTAGAACATAATGTTTTTTTATTTAAGGAAAAACACGAAATATTTGTAGCCTGAAGTTTTTTGTAACATAAAACTTTATTGACCTTAGAACTATAACCTCTGATGAGGGTACATGATTTATATAATTATAAATACTATATTATGAAATAAAATGAGGTGTTGCTCTAATGTATGCCTTCTAAAGGTGTGTAGGATTTGTATTGATAGAGCTCTGGCCCTCCGTATCCGTATAAAAGTTTTCCTTTGCCATTCTCGTCATAGTATGGATATCGGTATTTTGGCCTGTATAAAATGTAAAAAATAAAAATAAAATGTTTTGGTGCATTCAGTTCATAATTTAAGGTGGGTTTCACCTTTCAAAGTACTGGAAGTTTGGGGCTTTCGGCTGCACGGTGGCATTGGTGAAACAAACTAAGGATGCCACTAGGAGACACACCTGTAAAATCAAAACAATGTGTTTATTTTAAAATTTAAATATTTTTAAAGGTAAATCGAGGCGATTGTAATTTATTAATTAAGAACATACAAACTATATACGTTTAATTTTATTTACAACAAATATTATGGTAAAATTAATTAGACAAAAGTTAATATTTGAATATCCAAATAAAACAATTTCACGAGCTGCATTGTGTTTATTTTTGTAAACATTTTAACACATTTATTGAAATAATTAATTTGATGGATATTGGATGCCCCCAGGGTGGGGACAGTGAATGTAGTTTTGCGGCAGAACAAATTAGAACATCGGCAATTGATTAAGGCCTTACGCGACTAATATTTCTTTAAATTTATTTAAATCAATACAAATAAAATAGTAAAATTGTTTTCTCTGATTTTATCGTTATCCATGCAACATATCAAGATCTTGTGGTGGAAAACATTTCAATACGCAAATTAGACTCTACAAAAATTATTGAGCAGTATACGCTAAGTTAAGATAGAATTCAAATTTCGCGATATTGTGTGTAGTGTGTGAATAGAGCCAGTGCTCGTACAATTAGTTAGTTCTTTTTATGATACTGTAGTAAAATTTTCTAGGCTTTTTAAAATAAAATAAATAAATATAAAATAAAAATAATTCTTCTTGTTGTGGTCTGATTAAAAGAAACCTACTAAAAGCTTTTCTTCAGTATTCTGAATTTCAATATTGTATACATGTTTATTTTGTTTTATCGCAGTCAAAATTAAAAGACATATACAAAACAAAATATTTATGAAAAAAAGTGAATACGATTTAAAATAATACCTAGTTGGAAATTATGATATTTCTGCGCCTATACGTTCGATTTGTTTTAAAACTTTATGAAACTTTCCTTCTTTAATTACAAATATTTGTCTTTGCCCTTTTGAATAGAAGAAAAAGTTCTCCATTTAAAAATATGTAAAAGTTTAATAATTTATAATTTCTTCCTTTTACAGAAAAGAACATTGCCTTAGGACAAAAATTATTAATAATTGGATACCTGCGAATTTTTATTTAGGACGGATCATCCATTGCAAGATGTTAGAGGATTAGAGCGTATACCAAAATCTATATATTAGGAGCTTTTTTGATTTAGGCTCCGGTTTTGTTCATAAATTTCAGTATTCTGGCTAAATGAATACAAGCGATCTCGTCATTGATTTCAGATTATTTAAATAATATCCCTTTTAGACTGAATTAACTCTCATATTTGCTGAATTGGCTAAGGTTGGAAATGTTATCCTGGAAATGTATAAACATTTATTTTGACTAGCGATATGACACTAACTAATTTTATAACTTTTTATTAATATAATCACTGTGATTCAAATCACATTTTAAAAATAAAATTAAAAAACCGAGAAAGAAATTTTGAGTTACCTGACCTCAAATTTAAAGTAACTCTTTAAACAATCACATAATTTTCAAGACACCGATTGCATTGCCTTGAGCAATGCACACAATTACAGCGACACAGAATCATTACTTCGAAAGTCTTCAAAAGAAATCGGTAAAGTTGCCAATGAAAAACTAGAACGAAAATTGTGCGACAAACTTACAGAAATCAGCCTTCTTAGCTGCATGTTGACGGAGCCTTAAAGTCGGTGCTGCTCGCGATCAAAGATCTATTCGATTATTATATCGGAATTATGAAGAATTGTTTGATTATTTAATTCCGGTTACCGTTAAAATAGGGTGCGCAACCGTAACTTCTTCACAACTAAAGTGGTACTGAGACGTGCGATATTTCGAGGTGATCGCATCGACAACGGCCTCCCTACTTACCGACACCTGGCCAAGTGCGAGTAACTGGTTATCGCATGTGCTTAATGCCTCAGGTAAAAGTGAAAGTCTTCTGGGATGGGAATTTCACCGGGGATTATTACTTAAGATTTCGATATAATACCGAATTTACTCGAAGGTTCCTCATGGTCATGGATAAAATCTAGTTTTCTTTTAGATATTATAAAAGAATGAAGATTTACTGTTGAAGTTTAGAAAAATTGCACGCTTCTCTTGAGGTAGTTTTTATAAAAGGAAATTCATAATACGGAAAATGAATGATGTAAAAATTTATGTTATGAGTCCTAGCCTTAAAAAGTAGTCTTATCCAATTATTTATATAAGGGAATCTTGCAAACACGATAAAAGCCGAATTTCTTTATCGATTTTGATCAGACTTTGTCTTTAAATTTATTGGGCTAATATCTTAGTAGGTGGAAGTGGTAAGGGTCTCTAGACCATATTCTTTGAACAAGCTTTGTTTATGCATTAATGGAACTTGCATCTTAGTTGAGTTTGTAAATAGAGTCGTTAGTCTAAAAAGCTGAGGAGCTACATTAATTAATTTGAATGAAATTGGAGGTATACCATACTTCGTTGTCACGACAGCCCCCATATTTTTTAATAGTTTTCAATCAAAATTAAGCACTTCAAAATCTACCAGAAGAAATAGTTCTGGTACCGCCGAAAGATATTTTTTACTCCCCTTGTTTTCTTTCTTAAAAGCAAAATAATCTGTCGCATAAACCATCATATTCAGTACGAACAATTTTACTGCAATTCTAGAAGGTTGAAAACCATTCTTTGAGAAATCTTAATTTATAACTATGTAAAGCAAGGTGAATTCGGGCTAAAAATGAAAAATACTATCAAACTTCTATCCGAAATTTTGAGAATTACGGCAAAAAGGTTAGCCCTCCTGACGCTACAGGTAACTTTGATAGTTTTTGGGGCTACTTTAAAAAAGAAAATTATAAGACTCTTTATGTACTTATAATAGTGCCTTAAGTATGTGATATCTTAATGTAAGATGTTTCCTTAATAAAAATTAAAATTGATAAAAAAAATCCTTTTACTTTTATTAAATCCATGTGTAATGCATAAAACATTATAATTGTTTTAGCTAAATGATGTCAAAGTAAGCTTAACGTTTTGGATTTTTGTTATAAGTTGCATTCTCAAAGAAGCTCCACACTCGAGGTTACTCTGGTACTTTTGGGTGGGGTGTTATTTTGATATTATTTAGTTATATACATATTTGTCGGCCGAAGGACACATTATTCTATTGGAGCAAACAAAAATTTAAATTATGGGCGTTAAAAAAGTTACCAACAAAAAACTACCAAACTTGTATAAAGTGACCCTGTTTTATGGTAATATTATAGTGGAAGTGCATCACCTTTTAAACAGTTCGAACCATGCGTTTTAATTGTTGTACCTATATACAAAAATAAAATTAAGTTCAAAGCATATTTCCTGTATTAATATGTTATGAAGTCCAATTCTCCGCTATGGAAATAGATGTTGAAACAATATTTGATATATTTTTTTGTATGCATTTGGACGGAAATGTTTTAGTTATATATTATAAATGTACATTTGAAGAACCTAGGTATTTTATAGAGGTCGTTTCCAGAGTCAGTCATAAGATAGGTTAAATCAAAAATGAAATTGAAAAGATTTGAAGTTGAATCGAAATGAAAAGCAAAATAATAACAAATAGTAGTTTATGGTAGACATTATTAAAATGTTATGAGCTATACCATCTATGTAAATGTAGTCTAGATATATTAGGTATATTTAAAAATTTATTTCATTATATAAAATATAAAAAGGAAAAAAACCTTCCTTAATACCGTCAGCAGTAAGTAAATTCTTGTTGTTGTGGTTGTTAAAGAGTTATCAGTTTAGTTTGAATAAAGTTAAGTAAAATTATGCGATATGGTGGTAATGGTATGCTGTAAATAAAATTGGCTTTTTGAACTTTCAAACTTTCTTTATAAGTAGTGCTTGAAAAATTCATATAAGAACAAACATATGAAAGTAATTCCTTGAGGTTCAAAACCTTGTTTCTAACATCACTTGTACTTGCTAGCAGCTTATAGACAAAATTAAACAAAAAAAAAGCAGTCAACATAAGATTACCGCTTTTTGGAAGAGTGAGTGCAACTTGTAAGTCTGCTTTAAGTTTTACTCCTCTTACATATTTCGATCTTGTAAGCCGAGCTTGGGACGCCACTTTAAAACGAAAACTAAAAGAGAACGGTCATTTCACCTGCGATGTGGTGCCTATGTCTGCATGCAGCAGAAGTCAAAAAACAAGATGAATTTCATTCGATTAGTGCATTTTACGGTATGATAATCGTAATCTATTTATTTAATAAAAATCGTAGCTTAGTGCTCTAACTTGATCATAAACAATTCAAAGAAAGTGAAATTGGAAGATTTGGTAGCAAAGCGTGTGATGCAAGAGATTAAAAAACTTAACGTTTATTGGCTTTGTGATGCAAGAAGTTATGTAAAAGTAGAAGATATGTGTGTGTTTTGTGTTTTGGCATAATCATTAATTTTATACTTCCTTCTGAGATAGAAATTACCTATTTTATTTAAAATTTTGTGTGATAAACTCAGAGATCATATTACATATTGTCTAAGTATAGTTTTTAATTAATTAGTGCCAAGTATGTCATTGCCACTTTTTTGTAAAATTCGTAAGTAATGAAAATCGGGGAACGGATAAGTTATACAATTTTTGTTTCATTTATTTGATTTTTCGCTTAGTAGTAAGTGAAGAACTTTTTAGTTCAGTCGTGAGGTTATTTAACATAGGTTTACTTATTATTTTTTTTTACAAATGTATTTATAAACATAAAACATAAGAAAGGTTTAATGGCAAATATACAATATTTTACCTAATTTCGCGGTGTTTCTTGGTGATATACCGATGATATATTAGAAATAGAAAACCCTGAAATCTCTTTTGTAATAATTATTAATTTTTTTGTTTGCGATCATTAAAATTTGGATGATTTAACTAATGGTAAAATTAATTTTTAACGAGATAAACAATTGTAATATATTGCAGGTAAATATTATTTTTTTTGGATAATATCTAAGTAGCTACGCAAACTAATTTTCTTTAATTTCTTAGTGTGTACCTAACATCAAACTTTTCTTCAAATACATTCATTAGGCGAATAGTGAATGAAATTGAATTTAGAAGCTAAAAATATTGTTTTTAAATTGCTTTCAGCTTTTAATACTTGCCCTTACGATATTTTCTCCCGTAAATTGTGGAGTTGTCCAAACGATAAGAGAACTCTTACAAAATAATGTGGCTGGTGAACCAATAACTCACGAGGAGACGGTGTGGGATTTTGATCCAGATATTGCTCAGAAAAGACGAAAATTATACTATGAGGTAAAATTTAATGCTATTGCTGTATTTTTTAAATTATTTTTTATGTTTTAACATTTAATAGCAATATGGATTTCGAGGTGCTAAATTCATAGAGCAGATTGGAGTTGGTATTGATGGAAAAGAAGATGAAAGACGCGCTTTTCAACAGCAACGTGATATTGGCAGGTTAAATGGAGAACATTTTAGAAATTTTCCTTAACTTCTTAACGTATATTATCGAATCTTTTTCTACGTATTTATTATTTATATAACAAACAAAAGGTGAAGCTTGTAGATCTCTTTTAATTTTTACGTTGACTGGTAGAATGTAATAAATATAATATAGATATTATCTTACATGCATGTTTTGAGGGAATTTTGTAATCGGTGTTGTAAGTATGTTTTCATTTGACTAAGATATACAATCTAATTAAAGAAAAGTCTAAATAATCTATGGTAATGCGTTTGGTGTAAATTTAAAATAATTTGTTTATGTTGTCACCCTAAAAGGATCAATTATTCAGTCCTTTAAGCATACATGTTTTGCCAAAATAGAATTGGAATTGTCCTATACACCATTTGTTTAATATTATTATTATTGTATTGCGTATAATTTCCACTCAACCCTGTTATTCTCAAATATCAAGTTTCTATGATTCGATATTTGAAGTTTCGGTTGATGTTTGTTAATATTCAATCCCAAACCAACATTTCATGGACTTCTTACTAACTTCGAAGTTAAACGGATGAAAATCCCCTGAAATGTTCAACCCTAAGAGTTGGCGTGACCAGTGTCCACACCCACGAATCTTTAAACATTTTTATTTTATACTTCGCAAAAAACCCCTTGTGAAAACCCAATGAAATATTGTCTTAATAAACTGTAATTTTGGATTCGCCATCCTGAAATCGCAAAACTGCATACCGTACTCGAAATTAACTATTTCAGCAGCTATTTTGCAAAACTTGCAACAAATTATAGAAGACTTCTTTTTTACTTATACTTTTTAAATTATTTCATTTTCTATAATATCCGAACAAGTGCATCCCTTTGCCTCTGCCCTCGAGAAGTTGACCAAAATGAGAGTTTTACCTAATTATTTTTTTGTTGCAATTAAAAGTCTGAAAGGCATTAAGAAATTGTTCCTTCGTAGGAGGTACTTGCAAAATGAATGGAAGGTCCAAATCTAGCCCTGCCTACCTCCACTAGGTACTATGGAAGTAAACGACGTAGTCTTCAGGAGTAATTTAAGTATTCGCTTAGTATCCTTCACGTTATTTAAACGCTTTTAACCGAATTGTAATTGTTACAGGAAGTGATTAACTGTACTTTTGCCTCTAATTGTCCACCATCAAACAGCCCTTCTCAACTAAATGTTTTCCACCTCGAAAATTTTGTCATTATCTGCATT
Organism: Philonicus albiceps; assembly: GCA_963969385.1. Lineage (NCBI taxonomy): Eukaryota > Metazoa > Arthropoda > Insecta > Diptera > Asilidae > Philonicus > Philonicus albiceps. The sequence continues at coordinate 36,499,199 of OZ017773.1, forward strand.
TTGCTGTCGGGCGGACCATTTTTCCTTCCATCTGGGTATGCCTTTGCGTATTGCTAATTATGGGAAATATTTTACTTAATTATGGCAATTTCATATCATTTTCTTTTTCATTAATTGTTATCATATTTCTATTACTGCTGGAGCGTGGATCTGAGAACAAAGTACGAGGCATGCACAATTAGATAACATTGTCATCAACGTGTCCTCCCTCTATCCCGGTCCCCTACCCCTCCCATCTACCTGCTCTCGAGAGCCATTTCCCAGCGCTGCACCACAATGAAATTTTCTCTAATTTCTCCAACTTACTCGAATGTCTCGCAGCCACCCACTCACTCAGCCCTTAATCTCCGCCCAACAAGTGCAATTAAAACAAGTAGAGAAAAATTTGCACTGAATTTCTCGCGCGGCCCTTGGCGAAGGGCGTGTGGGGGCACTTGGGCGCAAGGGGCGGGAGAGTGCGGGTGGCTCCATCCCAGCCCTCAATTGGAGCTGGTATTTTAATATAAAGGCTGTGTCAACACTTTACTGGAATAAAATTAATTATTGCGCAGGGGAAAAAATTATCCGAAATGTTTTTACATCGCTGCCGACCGAGTTGGTACAAACTGAAACTACCCTCGAGGAAAAGTCCTCTCTGTGGCTTTCTACTACTGGAGGGCTGTGACTTTCACACCCCGACCTGCCGCAGAGGCTGCCCTTTCACCGCGCTCTAACCCTGGCGCACGACCCGACCCTTAAGGTTCTGTTCACTCGAGCTGCTCTGTTTAGCGGAGGGTCAGGCGGGGATGGGTCTGGGTCTCTTGATACCTCGGGCTCCGCGTTGGAGTTGGAAAAATCCAACAGAGAGGCTTCGAGCGAGCGCCACCAGGTTTCGCCCCGGCATTAAGAACCTGAACCAATGGAGGTTTGACTTTAGTAAATTTTTAATAAAATACGACACTGGAGTAGAATTTCATTAAAGCGCCTCTGTATGGGTGCCCGGGCAGCTAGGACTAGGGCTAGGGCCTCGTTGGATGCTATCTGTGTTCCGGAGCACCCGGCAATCCGGCTCCCGCTGTATTGTACGAAATTCGTGGGTTCAGCCAATGTAAACAGAGCCAAATTCAATAAAGTTCGCTTTTTCAAGTTTGGTTTAAACAAGAAGTGAATTTCTCTCCTCTTCTTTATTCGGCAGAGGAAGAGGATTTCGGTGCAATTTGTTTTGAATGAACCCGATGGAGTCGAGGAGAGGCTGGCAGCAGCGCCGGGGGAAGTTAATATTGGCGAAAATTGAACAATTGAGGACAGGTTGAAAGGAGAATAGCAAATTGAGAGGATTTTTTTTTATATTATTGCTTTTGTGCACGTCAGGGCTTTTAATACTGGAAACAAATAGCGATTTCCTGACGTCAGATCAATGGGCCTCGCCTTGTGTACAACCGGTCCTCAGATAGAATTCGAAAATAATTTCGGAAGGTTTTCAATTCAACATTCCATCAATAATCTTCGCATTCTGTTAATGAATTTCTCATGCCGTATAAGCGGTCGTCACTCAATCCACGATTGCCCATTTTATACGTTCTCAAACACTTAGAATATCTATCGTATTGTAAATTCAAAAATTTTTAAAGACGTGAAATTCAACATGCAGATTTCATCAATGTAAGTTGAAGACTATCGGTATCTTATGATTTAGTATTAATTTTCAAGATGCAAATCACATTTCTGAATTATTTAAAATTAAAGTTAGTTATAAAATATAAATTTGTATGGCGATTACGTCGTCAAAAGTTACACTAAAACTGTGCAATCGGCTTGGTTGGTAGTGTACGTAGTTTTAGTGTATGATTATCTGATAAGATAAAAGATTTATAAGACGAACTCCAATTTTAATTTGATAAACAACGTTCCTTCAGTGAATAATTTTTGTCAGCATAGCGAGTACCTAAAGCGTTCAGTTTCTTACAGAAAATATAATGATAATGAAATGCTCTGCGTGTTTCCGAAGATATATTACTAACTTCTATATAACTTTCAATACCTTTTTATATATTTCAATGAGCGTATTAGTTTTTTTTTAAATTTTATTCATTTCGATTAGAACCTCAGTAAAGTTTTTTTTATGGTACTAATTTTTTTTCAGTAAGCAAATTATAATGGTTTTTAACATTGCTAAGACCACAATGAAAACGTGGTACGAAGTTTTGAAGAACGTGAAAACGAATGACCTAACAAGGTTCATTTTGTGCATAAATTATAGACAGAGTACCTCTGGTATGGGGACGGTTGTAATAATAGCACATATTCTTTTAAAACACTTCCGATCTATGTTGTAACTACGTAATTTGAATAACTCATTCTAATATTTATTAAAGACAGGAGTCCACTCTTTCACTTTATGTATTTTGTTCGTAGTTTAGTAACATGACTGCAGTAAGCGGTAAGGTCGATTAAAGATAAATTGTTACTACCGTATAACCAGTTTCCTCTGCTTATACTCTGCACATTTTTTTCCCGATGAAAATTGGTATTTGGAGTTTTTTGGAGATGTTGATTGGGAAATTTAAAAATTCAAGATGTCGGATCAGCTATTGACAACCTATAATTTTCCAAATTAAATGAAATATAATACTGAAGGGATTTTGAGGACACTAATTTTGAATCTAACATCATAATATGTAAATTAACAACGATCATTTTTCGAATTTGATGATTTTAAGTGAATATAAATTCTAAAGGTATTTTATGGGAATTATTAATAAATTATATGGAGAATTTTTATATTTGAAATTAAAACTTGAAAACGAAAGTTTGCAAATTCAATATATCGAACTAAACCTTCACGATTCAAAATAAATTAATGAGAGAATATATTGGAATAGGGTTGTTGAAATAATACCTAATAGGATATCATGAAGTGGCCTTGGGAACTCTTCGCAGCCAAAAGCGCCTAATTTATCCAAGGCTGAATGTCTTTTCTGTTCGTCATTCGTTTTTGGTAAATTATGGTTAGTGAAGGGCTCTGCTTGAGGGTTTCTCGGATCGTGCGACCCTGGATGCTAGTCCAGTCAAGCCCGCTCTGAGGGTATATTTAATATGCTGCAGAGAGCGTAGTAACGCGCTTCCAATATCATGATAGCTTCAGATAACTTCAATTTGGTGAGGCAAAGAATGTGCGTTCTTTGACCTCGAATGACTCTATAATATAGCAAATGTATGGAGATGAATTTTACTTTATTTTCATAAGGGTTGAAATTTTAATGTTAATTTTATGTATCTTGTACTGCTTTTTTTATAGTGTTACAAGTTTACTTACGAGTTTTGGCTACTTTGTTTGAAGGTTAGTTATGATTCGTTATATCGATAACAAAGAGTAGTAGAAAATAAACTATACTTTTCCGTATTGTTTTTTTCTTTATTTTAATGGCGGCCATTTTGTCTATGAAATTAGTGCGTGGACCTGACTAACACCAGAACGGTGCGGCAGGGCGTTACTTGCAGATCGTGAAGTTCATTACGCCACTCGTCGGCGAGTTTGACTCGGCGAAGTTTTAATTTCATTGTACTTGACTAAAACTGCATGCAGCCGGCCGCTCACCCCTTCTCCGGGCTTTCAAAATTTCATATACACTTCAAGTTGGAAAGCTCACATTCGCGAGAAAATGCATTCATTTACGGTTTATGGTGCTATATGCCCAACAAATCAGACAGCGCCGAGGGTCCTTTTTTTTGGGTTCGTCGAACAACAATGAAACCATTTTAATGAAATTTTTGAACAACCTTCAAATGCACACCACGCCGCATCCGCCTGCACTCGTGTGTAGTTTCATACGCGGATGGCGTGCGGGTGTACGTTTGAGTTTGTCTTTTTTTCGGTTTTTTTCGTCGGTTTTTTTGTTTCCCTTTTTTTTTCATTTTGGCGGATCTCATCTCGAATGAAATGAGCAACTCTCCAATCCTCCGGCAAAAGTGGAAGAATTGAGGCAAATTTCGCTTAATTAAAGTTTTCGTCTGAAACACGCTCCGTACCCGGCGTATTGGCGATGCTAAATGAAAAATGATTTCCTCGAAATTGCCAAATTGTAACGGAAAATTGTGAAATTTGCAGCTACGATTGCTCTTGTGTAGGACGTTTATGAACTTTTTCTAGAACAGCTGCACACAACCCTTTGATATATTTGCAGCCGGGTTTTCACTTATGCTGCACTTAGGTGCCAGCAAATCGCAATGAGACAGACCCCGCAGAGCTGTTTTGCAGTGTGAACAGCGTCGCGGTTCTTTGTTATTAAAAGGAACGCATTCAGGAGCGGGAGACTTTTCAGGATGGGTCGCGAATAGCAACACTGATCAACAAGATTTTTGTTACTGGTCATGTTATAGCCTATTTTGATAGTATTGGTTACTTACATTGCCAATCTGGATATGAAAATGCCCCAACACAATCGGTTTATGAAAAATTTTAATCAAAAATTCGATTTTTGAAATTCATTTAAAAACGACTGAAACGTAAAAATGTTTAGCGTATCGTAAATGGAAACTTAAATTTAATCTGTAAAGCCAAAAGAAAAAAAGAATCTATAAAACTTGATTGTATGTTTTCTTAAAACAAATGTTTTATTTTACACAGTAATTCAGAATCAGATTTCCACAAATGTTCAAGATGTGTAAGGCCCTCATCCAATTTTAAATAATTTCGTATTTTATGGAAATAATTAAAGGCTCAAGGTTTTATTTCAGCCACTTTATTGTGGGATCGGTCGATCACACTCATCAGAACAAAAACTGCTCGAGAAGGGATTGACAATAAGGGCCACAGGTAGTTCAATTGGTTAGAGGGCATCGAAGCTCCAATTCGAAGCACACAGCTTCGAGCCCTGTCCCGTGGTCAAAGTCGTAGCTTTTTCTGAGTAACTCCCACATTATCATTTCTAATAATCCATTGCCTTTTTCGTAAAATTAAAACTACTTTCCTTTCAGTCTTATTGAAAAATTATGGGAAAGGGTATAATTTCGTAAATCATTCTAATGGATTCGAAATACCTAAAAAAATGCATATGTAAAACTATTCACCAATACACTAACAAATAAAAGAGCTATAGCAATTTAAAAGGACTTCTGCCTTGTAAATTTCTTATAATAATAAATAATTGAGAAATGAAAATATATTATTTTGGTACATATACCATAATAAAGTTTTTGATTATTAGGTGTAATCTTTAGAATATTTTATAGATACTTATATAGGTATATAAAATGGCATGAATCAAGACGCATTGATCATAAATATCTCTTCAGAAATGAGGTTTTATAATTTACGACAGAGTTAGTTTAAGTTTTGTTTAATTTGTTTCCTCTTTAGTGAACGAATTGAAACAAAAGTTTGTTAAACAATTAAGGACAGATAGATTTGAGATATATCCCCATGTAATCATCTCTTTTCTCGGTCTCAACAAATATTTGACTTTGGAAGAGAATATAATATAATAATTTTTTTATTACCTATTGATATGAACTTAAATCACCTGACGTTAAAGAATCATCAAAAGTTATTGTTTTCTATCTCGGCGAAAATTAGAAAACCCTTAAACAGTCTCATTTTGGATGAAGAACTGTTCAATATTGGGAAATGAGGACACATTTGTACTCACTTAATGTAGGGGTAGTTTTATTTCATTTGGTGTTATATTAAACATGGATATATTCATAAATTCATTTATCTGTAATACTTTTTCTTTGGCCTAACCATAGAAGTAAATATTAATTATGAGAATTTAAATCGTTTACTATTTCTATGGTTAGGCCAAACTAATAGTATTATAGATGAATAAATCTTAAATTCTATGACTTAATCAATAGATAAATTGTATTTATTTACATTTATATATTAAATATGTATATTGGTCTTATTCATGTAAAATTTAAACTGTGTACCTTATTGACCTCAGCCATTTTAAACGAGTAGTCTAAGCCTTATATTTTCATTTAAGTATCATTTTTAATCCCTAAAAAATATTTGAATATTGCATTTTCTTTTCTCGCAAACATAACGTGGTGCAAAATTTTAATACGTATCTTAAATTGTTTTATTTTGACGTCACTTTAAAGCAGATTAAAATCGGAACAATGTTAACCAAATGGGCGACGTCATAGCGAAAAAATTGTATTCTGCGAAAATAATTAAAATTAAATAACAATTTTAAATGTTTTAAAGCATTTGTAACTTAATAGTGGTTTTATTGTTTGGAGGCTAAACATAGGTTTGCATATTCTTTGGGTAATTAATAAAAATTAATCTTATAATGGTGTTTTTGTAATAGGTATGCTACAAATTGTTATATAGATAGAATATAAAGTGGCGATTTAAACTATGTTTTTACATAATTTATACGAGGTCATTTTCGACGTTCACCTCTATAACCTTCAATCCAACCACCTTAATATTTGAGCTCATACTCCGCACTCACTCTCGGTTTACTGAGATAACGCAAATCCATCCAAAAGCTTTCATTTCAAAATATATTAAAAAAATTTCAATCAAATAAACTTCTGGGGAGGACTTCTCAGCACTACATCAAATAAAATCGGGCACCCTGATTGAATGCAGGAGGTCGCAAACTCGGAACAGCGCCAGCGATGAGCCGCTCCTGGGATATGAGGAACCTGAGTTAATCCTTTGGGTACATGTCTTCCAATCCATTGAAGACATGTCCTCAGTGTCTCAATATTGAATTTATTCCATCTCGCATTTTAGTAATAAAATCAGTGGGTCTGCCTGCTCCAACAAAAGACCGGGCCTACTTATGAGATCCTGCGCTGTTGTGCAACTCTGGAAAGGTTGTGAACTTGTGAATGTGTGCTAAAGTCAAGTCGATTCAATTTAGTAAGAGAATCACGCAACAAGCCAATCCCGAAAGGCAATTTTCAAATAATACAGCCTCTGATATCGTTCGCTTTCTATCTCAGTAGCCAGCAAGAAATTCTTTAGAAAATAGCAATGTGATGTGGCCTTAGAGTTCATCAATTGAAACCGATCTAATGGGGATGGAAAAGAATTAATTAATGAGTTTAATCCCTTTATATCGCTTAATCTACTTTATTTTCATTTGTCACTTTTAAATTGTGACGTATTTCCCATATTATGTGGGTTTTACATAATTTAAGAAAAACTGAACACTACATGTTGTGTGGCGTATATTCAGTTCATTTTATCTAGTCGGCTAAAATAAAGCACCTATTTAAATCTGATTGGAAATGAGCATTTTTTGTTTGCAGTTTAGAAAATTCTTTTTCTTCAACGTATTCCGTTACGTTGTTAGACCAAATTTCATATTATTCTTTATTACTGAAGGTAACAATGTCGATTTTGATATAGCGACAAAACATTTGAGGGAATGTCATGAAAATTGCCATACGGACAGATTTTAAGTTCAAATAAACTTTAAGGAAGTTGTAAATAGTGCATATGCATGTAAGTATATATGGATATATATATATATATGTTGTCCCTATTCTATAATACTGATTTTGATGAAACTTCAGATAAAGATCTTTTAGGAAAAGAACGAGCTAAAAACAAAAAAACAAATAATACTAACTACTTTGTACACAATTAACTTTTTTGCTGTATTCATACTAAATGAAAACTGAGTGTTACGTTTTTTTCAGTTTATGCTTTTTAATATTTTATATGTACTGTATGAAAATTTCAATAAATATTAATATAAATTTATAAAGAAAATTTGCTAATTCCTCCACTTATAAAATTACATACTTACATTACCGCATTTAAAGACATTTTATTTCTTCAACAAAAATGTAGCTCCATTTCTCATTATAATTGACGTTTTTTATAAGCTACTTTTCGAAACAAATTGGTTCAGCATAAGTCGCTTATAAGGAAAATTCACTGTACCTCACCGTGTAAAAAAATACAACAAACACCAAGTAAAATTGATCACAACTAGGAAAAATAATTTGCATAGAAAGTTAATGTAACAAACTTTGTAACTTTTTCTTGGAATAGGATCAAAAGCAAATTACAGGATTCTTTTGAAAATTTACGGTTTTTCATTTGAATCGCTATTTTGATGAAGTACGTAGGATAGATATTATGGCGCCAGCCTTATAAATTTAAATTTATTGTACGCCGTTTTTAAGACTCGAGACAATACGAACTTGTAACAATATCTTCTAAAGAAACCTGATTCATCATTCATAGGAAAATGATTCAGTTTTCGCTTCAAAATTTGAAAGCAAAGTGGAATTACTTTTTACTTCATTTTGAACTGTCTGTACTACGAGTATTACATTTTATAACATAAGGCATACCATACATGTTAACTTTTAAGGTATATCGAGCTATCTTGTTACAGACATCAAAAAGCTACCCAATCTGCTTGTGGCTTTAGCATAATTGTTGGGCTTATGGCGGGCATTTGCTTTTGAGATTTATTGTAGAAAATGCCCTACCTTCCCGAAATACATTTTATTTACACTTCTACGAGGAGCCCTTGTTTAGAGTGGCATTAAGGAAAAAGGGTGCTCGAGGAGAACATTAAATGGCTACAAGGGTCACAGAAATAAAGAAGAATGATTATCGCAAACCGATTAAGGGCATATTAAGGCGGCGGAAGTGCATTAAATCGAACGAATACTTGACATTTGCTGCATAGATTGAAAGAAAGCCTCCAGAAAGCAGTTTCATTCAGAAAACAAGTGCAAATCTCCATTTCTGAAATTTCATAAAATCCTGTACACAATGCCGGAGGCTGCCGGGAGCAAGGAACAATTGAGATTTTATGATTTAATGGAAGTGTCTTGCGGAGCCCTGGGCCTAAAAGGGTGGCTGTATGGTCGTTACAAAACATGTTTGCATTATTCCCAAGCAATTTGTGCTTAATGCAGGATCGATTCGCTAAAGGTCCACATTCATGTATGTCGGCTCTCCGATTGCAAATTCGGCGAAAAAAAAAATTTAAGCTAGCACACCAGCACATGCATATAATATGGGTTCATGCAAATGCACTTTAAATATGTTTCGCAAGTGCTCAAAAGCTAGTTTTGAATCGCGAGCACAATGCATTCGCCCGCATGGCAGGCAGTCATCAGCAGCAATCCAAGGAAACTTGGCTTCTGTTCCACAAGACAAAATTAACCCCTAAGTGATCTCATTATGTAACAATATAATTACCCCAATTCGGAGCCAGTTTGTGACATGATACCCCCTTTTATTAAATCCAATCTTCCTCTGTAAAGCTGAAAATTTCTTTTGTTGGTTATACGCTAACAATATGCCTTGTTCGTACATCACCGGCAGATAGACATCCCACTGGGAAATTTAATTGCAATTCGGTCCACGGATGAAAAATGAGACTTTTATAATATTCTTAACTGGAAGTGAAAAATACGATATGGGAAATTTGTGGAGTCCATTAAGTCGTTATGCGATGAACCCTCATTATTTTTCCGACTCCCCCGGATGCATGGGAAGCTTTTGGCAAGGATATCTAAAAAATACTGAAGGATGTATGGAGCAGGAATATTTTATATTTTAAACTTTAGGAGAGATACTTTCTCTTAGAAGGATGTCGTACAAATTGAAAAGCAAGTACAACTATTAGAGTACATGTAAACATAATACGTATATATAAATTACTATAAGTAAATTTCTATACCACGAAATGAGCTCTGATAAAAATTTATTTAAGCTCTGCCAATTATTTTTGAACAACTTCAAAATAACATGACGATGGTATGTTTCAAAAGAAACTTAGAAACACTCGGGAATCTTTGTACCAATATTCCTGTAACTTATTTCAGTAACGCGTCAACATTGCGCAAAAAAACTTATAAAGTTATTGCTATAACTAGTCACGTGGATTTAATTTATAAGCAAGGGCGGCTCAAAACTTCTGAGCCAAGTATAGGTATTAAAAGTTAAAATAAAAATCCCAAAAATCCAACACACTTTTCACAAACGTCGCTTCCATAAGTACTTTAAAATTAATAGAAAGGTAGATGGGCGATAAATTTCTCCGAAACCAGTCTCTTCTAAAGACGCCTTGTCTTTCAAAAGAAAATTTCCTTTTATTCAAAATATATTGAAGCTGTAATGTAAAATGTTCTTTTTATAATAAATAAATATCTCTGAACTGGTGGCCTATTGGACTAGTAATTGGTGTGACTAAAAGTACCTTAGGATCATAATTTTTTAGCCGGCTTTAGTAACTTGATAACTTTAGCTTCAAATCACAACATTTCCATTTCAACCTTAATTGAAATAGCCAAAAATACCGTGATAATTTTAAGAGATAGTAAGAATAATAGTAAAAAGTTAGTTATGTATATGCTTAAAAATAATAAATGTCTATTTGTATGTTACCTTAGATCACTTTCCAACTGGATACGTGTTTGAAAGCACCAGAATTTGATAATCTTGTATTTTGTCTAAAAGCAATAGCATTTTAACAGTGCGAAGTTGAATAATACTAAAATCAATTTAAAAACTCAACTCATAGGCGATAATAAAATAATGTACCGAAAAATTAATTGGTTTCATATTTGAAATAGAAATATTTTCAATTTAAAAAAACTGCCGCATATCTTCTAACGTCCAATATCGTTACAAACGGTTTCAAATTTAAATAAGGTTTTCCAATAAAAGTGATATTAATTTCAATTCTAAATTGATTACAACTAATTTTAAAAAGCGATTATTCACTGAGTATACCTATAATGCAAAATATTTATAAAAGTTGTTTAATAATGAACATAATGAACATTTTTGACCAACATATATAAAATACACAATATATACATATAATACATACATAGTATAATAGAGAGAAACCCTATAATTTCAGTAAGTTTACAGTGACACCAGAAAAACACGAAAATATTATGTAGTTGTTATAAATATTTAACTAATAATGAAATAAACTTTACTTAATTGCGTGCGAAATTCTAAGAAATAATTAATTAATAAACATCCCTCTAAACATGAAAAGTAAGTAATTTTCTGCTTCGATGATTATATCTCCCATTTGAACTCATTAGCACTTCACTCCACTGATGAAGGGTCATAAATTCAAGGGATTAAGTTAATACAATCGCCAAATTCCAAATTAACTCCGTAAGCCAATAAACGCGCTCTTGTATAGAATTTCACCAAAGTGAGCATGAAATTGAAAGTTTATTTCGTTCTATTGCTAAATTGGCAGACTTAAAGAGGGCGGAACGGTAGCACGTGTCGCCATTTAAATTCATTTCGTAACGCAGACAATATCTCTTGTGGATGAATGCTCCACTTCAAATGTTTAAGAGATAATTATGAAATTGACTCCGAAGACTCGTAGCATTTTGCCCCTTTATATGCCCGAATTTATAAAGGTGCTCGTTTTGCATTTGTGAGCTAATGAATTTAATTTGAGAAATATGGGTTTACGCAGTTTCTTATATTGTATTTTTAGAATCGTTTGAGTCCTTCAAGCCATGGTTTCGCCGGAGATGTAATTATATATAAAGATTTCGGTTGACTGAGCTATTCATTGGTCCCAATGCGAGCCTTAATTAATATAAGATAAAGAATAAAAAGTTTGGCAAACAGTCGAGTAATTGCCGCAAAGATTACGCTTCCTTGCTAATCAGTCCCCGAGGCATACCATTTAATGGCAGTTTAATATAATATAAACTCATTCCATGTCTGCAAGAAATGTTTTATTTGCAGTCTGCAAACAGTATAAATCCAACTTATTTATCAATATCCCGTCCAGAGGGTCCTCGGGGCTTAATAACAGTTTTATGAAACCGAAATCAAGTTGCAAACAGCCACAAACTTCTAGCAGAAGGACGATTTGCGAAAATTTCCTCGGAATATTAATTCCACATAAGGATATTATCTGATCGGAAGTGCTCGTATGCTGCTGCGGTCTGAGTGCATAGAGGGTCCCATCACGACGTCGGCGGGGTGCTCCTCCTTAGTCCTTGGAGAACTTTTCACAATATGATGAAAATCGGATGGAAACTGACTCCCAAAGTGGACGCTGTTGGTCGCCTAATCTCCTGGGACCCTGGCGCAGGTCATATTTCTGCGAACTCGTCCACAAAAGAATTTGCAAACAAGGTTATTGTGGCCGCTGGTGCACCTTGAGGCACTTTGCCTTTTATTCAAATGTCCCAGTTCTGTCCTCGGGCGCATTTCACCGCATTCAGGAGCGGATTAGCAGAGGCCGAATTTTGTGTAACCCGGACTTGGTCAATGGGCTGGAGCTGCTCACTTGCATGGAAAGGTGATAGAATTCCTGTGGGATATGTGCGAATACGGTTACGCCTATCGACGCTCCTGAATGATGATTCTTGTTATTAAAACTGATTTAGGCTACTTAGTGGCATTTTAACACTGTTTTCCTCTTTTGTGCACTTTTTTGATGGAAACCTGAAAACCAAACGCCCGATTTGCTGTGGGTATTTGCGTATTTATGGATGCTTTTCAATCTGGACAATAGAAGTCCTCTTGTTCATTTTATATTCAAGGATAGTACAGAAAATCCCTTTGGAAAAATTACGGTTAAATTATGTTAATGGATAGCAACAGTAGGTGCTATAGTGAACGCTACAGGGCCATGTAATAAACGACTTCTTACTACTGGAATTGGAGGAGCGGGGCTTGGAGAACACGTGGTTTCAACAAGACGGTGTAACTGCACACACAGCAAGAGGCACAATGGATATTGATATCGTTTCCTGGTCGCGTAATCTGCCATTTTGGCGATTTGGCATGGCCAGCCAGATCGGCCGATTTAACCGCCCCAGACTTCTTTCTTTGGGACTACTTGAAGTCGCGGGTTTATGCCAACAAGCCTCAGACAATCGCAGCCCTTAAAGAGAATATTCGGCAGGAATGCGAACAGTTATCACAGGAAATTTTGCGGAAAGTCATGGAAAATGCGATAAAACGGGCACAAATGTGTATCAATACTGGCGGCAGCCACTTGACGGATATCATCATTTCCACTTAACAGAAAGAATTGTAAAGGTCCAAAGATAAAAATTTCATTCACTCAAAATATTTTTTTTATTTAGTTAAAAAATTATACTAAAACAAAATTGAATGATTAATTTTGCGCCACCTTGCATTTACGAGTTTACCTACGGCAATTATAATTTAAACTGAAAAAATTGATGAAACTGCATTAATTTTTTTGATTTTAAATTGACTTAAAAGAATGTTTAATTAAATTTATTTTGTTAATTATAACTACATTGCTACGCTTTCGAACATTGCTTTTTTAATTAGGTAAGTTTTAGTTTAGCTGAGACGTTAAAAAGCTATACAAACTCAAGCTTTCATTTATTTATAGCATTTTCAAATAAAATGAAACCATTTTCAAATTCAATGAAACTATTTTCAAATAAAACAAAACCTCAGAAAACTAAATGACAAATTGTTTTATATTTTTATTTTTGAAATAATTTGAAAATACAACAAAATATTCATGTAAACGTTATCCTTACTATGTTACTAGTGAAGACGTTGACTTTCTGCTGCATGTGGGATTTGCAAAACCATAACAATTACATATTTGGTGTAAGCATTTTGGTTTATTGAATTGTTGAACACTTTGGGCAATTACCTTGATAATGTTATTGTGCTATTTATTTATTTTAGAGAACGTTTTCTCAATGGGATTTCGCATTGGCGAGTAAGGCAGTAAAAATTTCAAATAACATCCACTGTTACTATCTCTTGATTTTCTCGCGTTTTATGAATACGGGCATTTTCCATAACGATTAAAAATTTCTTCCCAAAATTAAATAAATCAAAACCACTTTTAAACCACATTTAATTAATGTTTATATTTTGCAAATTGGGGTACCTATATGGAAGCTTACTCCCCAGAGCGCTTGAATTTTGCAATAGCTTATTACTATTATAAATAAATAAATAAATAAATAAATAAATAAATAAATAAATTTTTGCAAACGGCTTCATTTAATCTGAAAATGGTTTCATTTAATCCCAAAATTCTATATAAAAAAAGAGCCCTTGTTGCAAATAATAAAGAATAATTGATATAAAAAAACATTTTTGCAGTCTATTTGCACACACTAACTTTTAAATTCCAAATATTCATGATTACATCAAGTTTTTAAGGCCCAGTTTTTAGATTTAAGTTTAATTTAATCTCTTAATGGATTACTATAGCTGGTCATTTAATCATAAATAATTCAGTAAATTTATTGAATCATTTTTTCAATTCTGATTTAAACTAAAATGTCATAACTTTGTACAGATTTTACTATCAATACCAATTTTAATATCAATTCTTTTCATAATTTATAGACAAACTGTTTGAATATTTTAACAAACATTTTATAAAATGCTTTCCAATAAAATTTGAAATGGCTCAATGGGGAAAAATCGCAGCGAATAAACACGATTATAGTAATTTTTCTGACCACAAAGGATCCACGAGCGCCCTTATCAAATAATAGCGAAACCCTTTTAATGGAAGTGTAAAATCCTAAATTGAGTCAACCAAGCTGATTGCTTGTCTGGGTGTAATTCACTTGACGTCTCGCAAGCAAAAGAAGTAGCGCTGTGTCGACGTCCCCCGTCCGCGCCAGGACATGCGCCGCAACGCTGAGTTCCCATTGGACGAATACATAGGCACTTTCCGGATAGGTCACCGATGCCGCAACGAGACTGTGGTCGTCCTGTGCACCCGGCACTGGAACGGGAGCGGGCGTCCTCCCGGGTGTCGTGTCCTGAAGCTCCGCATAGCTGCACATGGAGGAGAAGCGCCTTCTTGTACATAAGATCCCTGGCCCTTTGTTTTCATTGAAGCAGCACGCTCAAACGAAAATTTGATATATTAGGAATGATTGTCCCAACGAAAAGGGCGAATTCGATTTTATTGCTTCGACTTTCTACGGGTTCAGGTAATCACCGAGAGCTGGTAGCGGGCTCAAAGGATGCGGCCTGCCCTTTGCACCCGTCGGAGTCCTGAAGAGCGTCTCCTCGGCGCGGCAGTGCTATCGGAATAAATATGGTAAACACGGACGAGTCTAGAGAGCGAGCGGTGGGCGGAGGGCGGAGGGCGGAGGGACGGACTCCAGTTTCCGAGGGAGGGTAGGTAAATTTTTCATCGCATTATCATGAGCTCGCTGCCCCGGCGTGATTTTGAGGGAACCCAGCGAAAATGTTGGAACGATGTGATAGGATGGGTTAAGAGGAGAGTGTGTGCAGGGCTTTGGATTTTCCGAAATTACTTGGGAGTATGTGCTTTGTATTTGATGAACTAATTGCCAGTTTGACGGTAGTGTGAATCACGTTTAATGTTTTCTTATTATCTTAAGACCTAGGTCAACCAAATTGTAAAAGTAATTAAAATGCTATTTAGAAAATTTGATGAATCGAAGAAATTAGATATTAATTTTAATTAAAACATTTTTGAAAAATGTTATGTAGACGTTTATTTTGAAAGTAGTGTAAGTCCAAAATTTCGACGTTAGGTCGATTTTACTTTAAAAGACTATGGAAAAGTCATCTTTACAACAATTTGGACTTACACAACTTTCAAAATAAACGGCCCATGGAAAGATATTGGGTTAACTTTTAACATATTGTTTCAATTTCGCCAACCTAATGAATTAGTCTATAATTTGGGGTCTGGGACTTATTTCCAAGCAAAACCCTAAAGTGGTCGATCTGGGGTATTGACCCTCATCAGTATGGCTACTGCATCGTGCTCCAGCTACAGACGTACGGATCGAATGCCAGGTCCAATGCCTACTTGGTGTAAAGACCAAGTGTAAATTATAAGCAAGGTAAATTTTATAACAATAATGAGGGTTCTATGAAAATTTATTTAATCCTGAAACAGTAGGTGAATAGGAATTAATGCCTATTTAACTCTTCATTAAGATTATTTTGGTTATAATTCAAATAAAATACTCGTAGATAATGAGCAAAATAATAAAGGGTGGTTTTTTCAGTGATAGGACTTTCCCGATAGGGGATCAGGTGTGAAATTTGAATCAAGTTGTATTTGTCTTTTATTTTTAAGTTCTTACCTTCTTAAAAAACATTTTATATTATGTAGGTATTTCTGAATAGAAAAATAACTGTTTTAAAAAAATATTAATAAAAGTCAATATCAACTACTTGTAATCCCAGATTTGGGCGATATATTGCAAATATTGTGTCAATTGACCCCCATTGGATTCAAGAATGGACTACAATAGAATTAAAATTAACTTTAAAATTGAAATTTCAGTTGGATTTTTGTTCATTAGAATTGAAAAGAAAAGTAATAAACTTTTATTTAAAAAAAAATCAATTTCAAGATCTTGTCCACTAAGCAAATTATTCAAATTGAGAGGTAGAACAGATCAATTTTTTTTGAAAATCTCATTTTCTCTTTGTTTTCCGCAAATTTTAGTTAGTAAAATTGTTTATAAGAAAATTGTGTTGCTAAAACTTAAAATTTTAAATGGGAAATTTTGCTATAGTTTTATTTAATATATCTATTCAATTAAAACAGAAATTGTAAAAATTCTACATACATGTAATACATATTGTATTAAATATATAACCTTTGATGCAAAGCAAACCACTAAGTGTAATTTTTCATGGTAGTCCGCTGAAACTTGTCTTCTTTTCCATTGGGTTCGCTACTTTGGCACTCAATATGCATATCATTGGCATATAAAATACCTTGTATGCGTACATTTGGGTAAAATATGAGAACAGTGAGCCAAACAAATAAAGTAATAAATAAAAAAAAAAAAACAAACGAATGAACGAAAGAAATGTTAAACACTTTGTATTTAAAGTAAGCGAAAAACGTTTGATTATAATTCAATAAAACAAAAGAAATTAATTCATGCTTAAAATAAAAACTTATTACTTTTCTATGAAATATTTTATAGCTGGGTCTGTCCTTTCCATGCTCTTTGCACCTGCAAGCGTTTAGGGTTTTAAGGATTGCAGTATTAACGCAGGTAATCACTGGTTAAATTTAGGATCATTTGTGGTACCTTAAAACTAACAATTTTTATTAGTAACCCTTGACTTCTTAAGGTATTGTATAATAAGGTACTGTAGGTATATGGTGTTAAAAGTGGTATATACCATATGCTTTTTGGGAGAATACAAGGGAGAGAAAAGGGGAGATTCTGAAAATATTTACATTCCTGGATTTAAATGATGACTATTAAATTAGATTGAATTTATTATGTTGTACTAGATTGGGGGTTTATACTGTAATGGTAGCTGGGTGGTCTTCTAATTCAAATTATTAATTACAGCCCTCAGACTATTTCGTATGAGGTTAGTTCGAGTCTTGTATTATTATCTTTTATTTTTATAGTAGGGGGATATATAATAAAATTTATATATATATATACATATATACAGTGCCTTACTGATAAAATAAAGAGAATTTTCGAAAAAAATCATTCAACATTTCTTTGAATATCAATTATGAAGTTTCAAATGTGATTTCGTGGTTAGTAAATCAGGAATTTCATCTTTTAGACTGGCTGCGGAGTTTCTTGATTTTAACCCGATCGAACATTTAGGGGCTGAGGTCAAGATATCTACTGCTTTAATGCCAGAAGAAATTTAGTTCTTAAATGTATTTTGGAGCCGTGCCCTGGACTCCTGATATAATATTCTGGTCTCGGTCTGTGAAAATTAAATATTAAATTCAGGTCGTCATAAAAGACAACAGATGTCACACAAAATATTTAATGGTAATTAAAATTTGTTTTAGTAAAATAGAAGCAATCAATCAAATGCCTTTTAAATATAAAAATAAAATAAGATAAATATTAATTTCGCATCATATGATCAATATGTGGAGTCACTATATATTTATGTATGCACGTGTCCTAAAAAATAATATTGTAAGTTGTTTTAATAAATTTAATTACTATTATTTGATATGTTGGGATCTTCCATCAAATAGCATATTTTTATTTTATTAATAGTAAATATGCATTAAAACTAAAATCATAGCTATAGTCGACAGTAAAAGAATAACTGAGCATACTACTAATCGGTTTATTGTTGGAAAATCCGAACAAAACTTAGATTAAGGGATACCCTCTTCGACAGTAGAGCAATAGTTCATTACTTAATCCTTCTAATGGTAAGAAAGCCGATGAAATCACTTTTGTCTTAAAATTACCCTAAAGGCGTCTAAGTACCAGAAAGTACCTCCTTAAATCTGCCGGCTGAGGTGTCTGGATTTGAAAATGACTGGAATTCATTAGTGAAAATAGTTCACAATGTCGCCAAGGAAGCTTCTCAACGCTACTAAGTAAGGAAATCTCCCAAGGTCTACCTGCTTGTGGTTTCCTTCACATAATCTTTCATTTTAATCCATAGCTGCGGTCGGATTTATTTTCAAATTGGACAGCTTGCTTTATTTATTCCTTTTATACTACAACCATTTTCATTTTAATGCATACAATGGTTTTATAGGAATTAAATTTCCATTTTAGCAACGTGTAAAATAATACAAAAAAAAAATAATTAACGGTATTTTGTAGTGTAATTTAATTTATTTAGCAATAGTTTACAGTTTTTATACCTAAAAATACCTAGCGTACTTTCCACAAAAATTATTAACAATTTTTTTATTTGATTAAGTCAATTTTGCAATTATTTCAGTATACCGAGCTATACGTATAAATTGTAGGTAATTAATTATCTTATGAAATTAGTCAGTTCGAGCAAGGAATATTGAATACTATGAGAGGATGGAAGCGGAGGAGGTTCTCAGAAGATAAAACTGTGCTTTTTCGATTTAAAATATATAATTTTTCAAAATTAAGACTGAGTAACATTCCATCAACTGTTTCCAAAATGTTAAATATTAAATTGTAGTATTACAATGTATTATTTGATATACATTTCATCCTTTATTTTATTTATATTCATAAAATAAAAATATATATTTAATAATAAAGAGATTATTACGGACTCATTTAAAGTAATTCAAATTTCTGTATCAAATAACAATAGAGCTTCATAGGAACTAAAATTAATGTAACTATTTAAGTTAATAAAACTATGTACGGTTAAAGTATAATAAATTGTAAAAAATAGATTTATGTATGTATCTAAGTATCTAACTGATTTTTAAATAAAGGAATAAAATATGTAGAATAATTTCCCATTCAGCAGTAACAATAAATAAGCAAAAGAAGTCCTTCAGATAGACATTACAACCTGGCCATTGTTTTCCACAAAGTAGATACAAAAGCCGAATTTCCGTGCAAGAAAAGAAAGTAAATGGCCGATTTAGCCAATAATTACCAAAATTTCGTCTTAATTCACTTAACCAAGGCAGGTATCACATAAGTGCACTTGACCACAGGCAATCCACACTCATTGCCATGCATTTACTTGTAATCTAACCACGTGTTATTACCCCCTACACCCCTCGGGCACTCTTACCTTTTTTGGTCATGCTCAGTTCCGATCATCCCTGTACGTGTTAGTCAGGAGAAAACAACCCCTTTTTAGTCCTGTTTGGATCCTTGACGTAGTTGCACGCATGACCAGCACCAACACCACCAAGATCATGCTGCTTTATGTACAGGGTGGGGTGGTTGTCATGTCAACGACTTAGTTCCAAAGTCACTTTATCTATGTACGAAAAGCACACCCATCGTATGAAAGTGAGCCTACCCCTTAGGTTTGTATTTAATGCAACTCTCAGAACTGTTGAACGTGCAGTCGGTGGTGGTTATTTGTCCGTTCGATATCGTTTTGCTGTGTTTGGTGTGTTACAAAAAATTTCAATTATTTGGAAATATTTTTCGAATTGGCCGAACTGAAACCTGCCGGAAATGTTTGTGGCCCTTTAATGGGTTGGAAGTGAGCGCTCTAAAGCGCGTGAAATTCAATAAAATAATATTTTAATTGTGCCGAATTGTTTGTTTTTCGTGTTGACAAAAGTGTGACTAAAATAAATAATTGTTGTTTATGCACAATTTATCAGTGAGAAATGATGCCACCAAATACAGCTCAATCGCCAACTGTCTCACTGAGACCATCTCAGGATAACCCTGTGTCGCGGCCTAGGGCGGTGTACAGCATCGATCAAATTTTAGGAAACCAAAGTAGAAGTACCGGTAAGTGATTAGGAGTTAATTACTCATACTAATTAAGTTAAAACATTAGTGCAGTTTAATTAAAATATGCATAAATAGAAAGTCAATCAAATAGTTAGGCTTTACTCAAACAAATGCCAGCGGCAGTCAGTTATCTGGTTATATTACTACAGTAGTTAATTTTATAGTTACACACACACTTAATAGTTTAATTTAAAAATTTTTGCCTAACATTCAAATTTATAACTCAAAAATTGAATGGAACAAATCGAGTTTGAGATCTCCTAATGAATTTTGATGAAACATAAACATAAAAATAAATTAATTAATAATTAATTTAATCATTTGCTAATACAATTTTAAATTAATTCAAAATGTATTATTTTCAATCACCAATTTTTAATTGCACAAATTTTCATTCTAAATCGAGTAAATATTTTAAATTAAAAATGTTTCCTAAATTGTAAAAACGTCCGCAAAACTCCTTGATATTTAACTTGACTATCCTAAATCAACGTAATATCGCGCATGCACTGGGTAATTCTAATGTTTATTTTCTCAATTTTACATTTCTTTCCATTTTTCTACTATTGCTTCCTGCTACTTTTCTTTATTCTTATGTTCTTTTTATATTTTGAATTTTTTATAGATTGTTAATTAGTAGTGTTATTCAAAAAACGGCTTTCTTATTTTACTCGTTTAAATAAATTACTATTATTACCATTTTCGACTTATTAACGGTGACAAGCACGCATTTTTCTTGTGAATCGTAAATCGAATAATGTAAAATATTCATTAATTTTGCTTATTTTTAGGACTTGCTTGTGTGAATTATTTATTTAAACCAGATATATTCTCTCTCTTTTGACCTCAAATGAATGATTTCATCAAAATTGTCTAGTAAACTCCAAACTTAATTTGTATTAAAATTCTGTTCCATAAATTTTAATTTCAAGTTAAGGCTCCTACGAATTCTAACTTTTTCTGTAAGACGGCCGATTTGTTTTATTGGTTTTTTAATTATAAATTTTATATAGAACTACCGCCATTTTGTCCTAAAAATAACATATTTTAAAAGGGGGTATAATCTTTTTTATTATATGAAAATGTTAAGCATTAAGCTTTATACTTAAAAAGAACGGAGCAATAGGAGTTGAACTCGCGTGGAGAGAGTTCCGTACGATGAATATGTTTGCTACAATGTTTTTTTTTTAAATTTTACCCAAATTTGTTTGTGGTAACTAAATAAAAGTAAGTATGGTACCCGATTGTAGAGGTAAATTGCTGAATATGAGAGACCATAGACCTCTTATAGGTTTTCTTGTAATCTATAAGAACTATTTTCTGTATTTTGTTTAAAATTAAAGCTCAGTAGTTTCGGATATAAGAAGGAGGGCGAAGGGGGAATGCTCAATTTTCATTTATTTTCTTAAATAACTTTAAAACTATTTTAAAATAATAACAAAAATATGTTTGAGACCCTCATAATAAACCCTTTCATTTGATATGTTACACGGTACAGTTTGCAAAACATTTTTAATTTTCCAATTTGTCCCCTGAAAGTGACCCCCATATTTAAAATTTATTTTTTTATCAAATTTGAGCTTAATCGGTTCAGTAGATTCGTAGTAAATTGGCTGTAATAGGCAGACACACGAGTGATTCTACAATGGTTCCGTTTTTTTTTTTATTAGGACGTACGGAACCCTAAAAATTATCACTTCCAAGGATTATTAAGGCTATTTAACAACAAGACAATCCTTTAATATTACAATTGTACAATTATCTATATATGTACATAGGTATTGTCCGAAATATACACATTTCATAAATTTAATAATTTACCATGTGTTAAAATTATAAATTAATTTTCGATATACGATTTTACCAATTAATCCATAAATAAGCAGAACTAGTTAAAATATGCGATCAAGTTTAACACTAGAACTACCAAGGAGTTATTTTGAACATTTTAAAATAAAATTTATTCTCTCAAAGAAAATTCATGTTTTACGAAAATACCCTAAATAATTTTTATTAAAGTATGTTTTTTAAATGTTTTAAACAAACCTGATTTAATGTACTGCCCTTATTTAAGAACATTGTGTAGTGGGGTTCTGTAACTAATATTTAAAATATATTTAAACGCCTCGTTAGCATTGATTTTAAATTGATTATAAATTTTCGCTCATTCGCTTTTTAATGAGTACTTGTAAGAAAAATAAAAAAATATTGTCTTTTCTGAGATAATGAAGAACAAACTCAGAAGCAAAATACTTCGTCTACTATGATTATTTTATTAGAAGAACTGTTTCAATGACTCAAAATTTATTTTATTTAAAATTACGTTCTATTTTTAGTAATTTTATCCAATGTGGCTTATGAAAGTGAAGGTTTTGGCTAAATAAGTTTAAATAAAATGGATCGTGACAAAACTCTTAGTGAAGACATTAGAAATGTTTTTGTGAATGATTTTAAAAAGAGAAAATCTGCATCTCATATATCCGAAAGTTTAAGCATTTCGCTGTTTATGATTCAAGATATGTATAATAAAAGTATTTGCGATATAAATGGAAAGCGCAAAAAACGGTGTGACATTGTTTGTGTATAAAAAAAATATCAAGCACCAGTATCAATCGACGGCAGAAAGAAATTACCTCAAGTTTCTATCCATACTTTTAAGAATAATAAGAAAAAAAGGCATATAGCTCCTATAAGGTATGATATCGCAGTCCTAAGTAAAAGATAATGTTATAAATAAATTTCTTCAGACGAAGCAAAAGCCTTTCTTAACTAAAGGCAAAAAAAAACGTATAAAGCCACGCGAATTGGACAATAAGACAATTGCAGTTGATAATTCGGGATGTATGTATGTCATCGCGGAGAGATGGATATTATCACTTTGTTGACGATATTATAAACGCTAATATCAAAATATCTTACAGGAAGAATTTTTACTTTCGATTCCTTTGTTGGAATTCCCTGAAGTTCAGTATATTTTCCTGCAAAACGAAGCATCCTGCCATACTGCTAAAACAACAAAGTCCTGGACTAGCTTAGCTTTTTACCGGTGAACAAATAATTAGTTGCGTGTAAAATGCTATGTCTTCAAAAAAAGATATCCTAATGTGGACTTCAAACTTTAGTTACGCTAACTTAAAAATGGAAAGTGGATAAATAAGTAGTAATAATATCTATTAATTGCATTTAGAAACTTAATAATATTTAGTACTTAATAGTTACATAGTTTGCTCATCAAAAAATTATCAGGTAAGGTACCCAAACACATCAAAAACCTCTTACTGTTGTTGAGATTTTAAGGTTTATTTATATATTGCGGACTTTTCTCTACAATTTTAGGCAGCTTGTGTCGCTCAGAAAATCACCCCGAATCAAATGACATTCATATAATTAAAATCGGTCCTTCCGATTAAGTAAAATTGATTTTCATCTATCATACATACCTTTCATTTGGGATATGTCGTTAAATTCTATGGTAACAAATAATCTAGTTACTATCTTTCAGATTTATTCCCGTCAAAAATTCGATTTTTCGCCTATTATCAAAGTATGAAGCCCTCATTACTGAAAGTCTGAGTACAAAAGATTCAAAGTGATTTGGGTATATAATAATACATACTCGTATAATTCTATAAACAATTTTTGAGATAATAGAAATGAGGGTATGGTTTAAAATCATGTGTTGCAAATGACAACGTTTTTTTACCAAGAATTTCAAAACCAATAAGAAAAGTTGATTTCCTCATTATAGCTTAATTGACATTCTTTCAAATTCTTTTATATAATAACCGCAATATATCCCACGCAATGCAAAATCGTTTGTGGTTTCACATGTCTCGCCAGAATCGAATTCTTGTGATAATTGGTTATTAAAATGGGTTTTTCAACATTCAGAGCAATCAAAACATCTACCAGGACAAAAAAGGTGATTTTCGTGTGCCAGCTATGTTCGGACTTTGATCTATTTTTATTAAATCAGTGTGGGTCGGCAGATAAAGTCCTTGTTATCGTTACAGCCAGTCCTTTGAATTCGAGTCCCTGTTAGAAAAATTTAATCCGTCGACAAATCGTATGATTTGAACTATGGGCGGATATTTTTCAACCAAAAAAATCTCCCGTGCACATTTATGTCCGGGCATTATGACTACTAATTTGAAAGAGATTGGAATCATGAGGGCGGATGTACATATATAAAACGCAAAAAAATCTGAGCGCGTCTGGCTGCTATGCTTTTTAAAGCTTACTTTTTGCATTACCTATGTTGCTCAGAATTGTTGTGTGGTGAATTCACGAACTTGAGTATGTTTTTAATAACGTTCGCAATAAAACAGCGTTCCAATTGTAAGTTAATTACCAGTTTGTATGTAGGTATTTTACCCACTCAATCGGGATTTAAGTCAACTGTTCACGACTTCGTTAACAATTAAAATTTATATAGATTTAGTAAACCATACAATCCTTCATTTATTATATAGATTCAGGAAGTAGTAGTTTTTTGTCCAAAACTTGAAGAAGTTCATATTGAATTTTATTATTGTAATAATTTCTTTATTTTCGCATTACTGTATTAAAACTTCCTTAATTTTTTATTATATAAGCTTATATAATTTTTTTGTCTTGAAAAACGTAACTTCATTTGATAAAAGTGAGATTAGGGAAACCGAGGATCCATTGATAATATGATAGGAGGTTCTGCTATTTGCCAAAGCCCAGGTTAAAATAAACTCACGTTTAGGTTACATCTAAGTGGCTTAACTCTTTTTTAAGTTAATTTCAAGTTCGGTTTAAACCTAGTTAAGTTTAGCACCTGCTTTTCTTGAGTCCACTTATTTAAATCATATGATTAAAAGATAAATAAAATAAGTAGGAAGCTGCATGGTAATTGCGTCCTTGAGAACTTCCTAATTAAGATTTTCTTTTATACCTTCTTTACAATCAATTCGTTTTCTTAAAAATGGGGTTTGAAATGTGCGTTCAATGAAATGCTTGTAAATTCTCGCAAGAAACAAGGTAGAAAATTTAAATAAAATATTTGATATCCTTTTTTTGGCTTATTATAAAACATGAAGTGAACCGATGCTCGAGAATTGATCTTGCCTCGAGAAACGAAGTTTGAACACAATATCTGGAATGTGTTACGACTCATTTTTTGTTTTATTTAAAGTAAAAATTTTCAAAATTCTTTGAATCTGAATACAATATTTATTGAAACTCTGGACTTTCGGAGCATACATTTAAAATTAAAATAATGTGTTTGATTATGGAAGAATTCATATCTTAAATTAAAAAGGACTATTGCACTTGCAACCCTCATTGAATACAATGAATGCTGTATTGACGATCTAAGTAGGTATTCAGATATTGTATAAGTCGAATTTAAGTGCAAAAGTCTGCACACCACTTGATACTCATATAAAATGTGCCCCGAAGAGGTTCTCTGGCGGCGAACCCTTTTAATATTTCTGCGAACATTGTCGACATGATATTAACAACCAACTGTCGAGTGCATCGTTACCACTATAATCAAAAGGTAATGAGCCTAAAATTAGATGCGACCAAAATATTTTAACAATAACCCAGCACGACTCCAAATCATTTATGAAATATTAAATTTGAAGATTCTTGAACTGTGGCAAATGTGCCCGTCCGACAAAGGACCCACAGCTACATGGGCTGAATGGCAACTATTCCCGTGTGGCTGTACCCGTAAGAAACTAAAGCGTTACCCTGACGTGCAACTCCAGCACTAGTGCAAATCGGGTGAATGTGATAAGCTGGGTAATTGTTGACCCCACCTTAGTTTACGCAATTTTCATACCAACACACACTCATACACACACCAATTGACGAAGTTATTGGACATTGCGCTCAGGCGCATGGGGCGTTCAAGCCGAGCTTGAAGGGGTGACAGACGAGACAATTGCCATTAATTCATTATACATGCATTGTAAATTTCCAATTTCCTGGACGCATTTATATCCAGTTTATTTGGTGTCCATGTTATTATTTCATGTCTATCGGACGTTAATGAAATCTGCATATAGAGAACGCTCAATGCCCATTACAAAGCTGTTGACTAAAGCTAATTTGCGCGACACATGATTCCTCTGGCGAGGGGTGTGCATATTTGTTCCGAACCATTCACGCACTGCAATTTCCGAAAATTTCCTACTAAAGCGGTTCGCTGTGTATCTGAAGCCTATTAAGGGTGACCGATTGGTCAACTGTATGTAAATACCAGAACTGCAGATTGTGGTTGCCTTTAATAAACTCCTTTTTTATATGCTGTTGCTCCTATTTCACTATAAAACCCTTGAAAACTGTAAAAACTGCCTGCTGCCTATAATAGATAATTTGACAAAAATTTGGTTTTTCGATCAATATGGGGGATTTTATCATCGAGAAGGGTTCAAGGATACTCAATGGTCCAATTAAGTTAATTTTTCTATGGAAAATAAATTCCTTCCCTTCAAATTAAACCGAAAACGGTATGTAATTTTTAATGCCTAGTAAGTGGTGTAGAAAAATGATATCACTGGTCAAGGCTGGTTTTGATCCGAAGAATTGGCAAATAATTTTTATAAAACCTTGTTTTTAGTTTATAGGTTAATTCGTATATACAAATGTCAATTAGTGTCCATTTTTAAAGTAATTTAAAAAAAGAAGAACAAATACAAAATCCTTAAATTATTTCGAAATATTCTGTGAATTTGAATTTTTTCTATAAACCGATTTTTTCAAATTTCGAATGAGTCCTGTTCGCCAAGATGTTTAAAAAGTTCTTTAGAGATAACTTATATTTGTAATTCTTAAATGTTTTTAGATTAGACTTTTATTTAAGTCATGCTATAGACTTCTATGATAAACCTTTGGAGCCGACTCACTGTGTCACATTATTTGTTATGAGAATTAGAGTTACCTCTGGCCGATTTACTGTACTAATTGAATCTCCTTTTGGGTTTTGAATCATGTATTCTTTGATGTGAGAAGTTGAAAATCAATTTTAATTTCTATTTTTTCCCAGAAAAAGTCTACTTTAAAAATTGTAAAAATATTAAATACAATATTAGTTAA
Organism: Philonicus albiceps; assembly: GCA_963969385.1. Taxonomy (NCBI): domain Eukaryota; kingdom Metazoa; phylum Arthropoda; class Insecta; order Diptera; family Asilidae; genus Philonicus; species Philonicus albiceps. The sequence continues at coordinate 36,526,400 of OZ017773.1, forward strand.
CTGCTAGCAGGCTTTAATCTCAGATTTACCAGATACCTGGTAATCAATTTATAATAAAATAATTTAAAGAAAGATTTCTTATTTTAAAGTATTTAAAGCTTCTAAAATTAAATAATTTTTAATCAAAAAAAGTAGTACCTCCTCACCCTTTTTTTTATTATTTTTCAAAAATGGCAAAAATACGGTCTTTTACTTTTTTAGCTTTTTTTTATTTTCATAATCTACAGAAAAAATCCTGTAGGACTTATTTACCATATCTTTGGATATAGGAAAGAAACATTATATTCTTGTTCAGTGTATTCTAAATATTTAGATAAGTATTCAGATTTCAATTTTATCTATATTGCGAGCTTTTTTGTTGAGTTATGCATGCCACCAATGTTCGTGAGTTTATGAAAATATTTGAATATAGCTATAAAAATAAACAATATTCTGGAGATGTTTATATAAAGATTTATAATTCTTTTTCAATTTGAAGCTCTTTATATTTGTAATACATATTTGTAATATTACAAATGTTTATAACTTTCAGAGTTTTTTAAATTAATAAACAATTTAAAACACCATTGAAAAGTTTTGAAAAAGGGTACAAATATGTTTTCATTCGTTTTGTAAACAGGTCAATTTATGGTTCCGTACGTCTGAATAAAAAAAAGGGAACCCTTATGGGGTTACATGGGTTTTGAAACTTCGAAAAATCGGTTTTTGTGATAATTTTTTATTTTTATATAATAGTACATTATAAAGAGAGAGAGAGAATTTAGAAAATCCTTCTATGAGGCTCGATCACGTAAAATCGTAAAACTAAAACGTGCTTTCTTAATACTGCATTTTTTTAGTCGGTGGACAAGATATTTCAAAAACGAATCCATCGATCATTCTGAAAAATTGCACAATATTTTTAAATTGTATTGGCTCGTGATTGAGCGAAAGAGTTTTCTTTTTGTTGACTACAATTCGTTTTATAAGTCAATATGTGGCCAAGTTTTTATCAAAAATCGAATCACGAGTTACTAACAGAAAACGTCTGGATTTTTGTTACAGATAAGCCCTTGAGTTATTCTGTCCATTAAAGGTACTTTTTTTAAGGCGCTTCCGCAGATCAGCTCTCATCGTGTCATTTTTCAATATTTTTCATTGAAAAATTTATGAAATATTGTTCAAATGTTACTCTTTCGAGCCATAAGTAAAATAAAATAATTCTTTAGTTTGTTAAAATAAAAAAAAAATTTAGAAAATATGCTTTTTTTGATCAGGATCACTAGTGTGTTTGTCTGTTTATCCGTCTGTCACAGCCAATTTGCTCCGAATCTACTGGACCGATTAAGTTGAAATTTGGTACACATATGAATTTCTGTGACTGTAGCACGGGCGTGTAACATAAATAAAAAAAAAGGTTTTACAAGCTTTACGGTGACATATCAAAGGTCGTGTTGTGAGGATCTCAAATATTTTTTTTATTATTTTAAAATAAATAGTTTTAAAGTTATTTAAGAAAATATATGAAAATTGACCATTATCCCTCTTATTTTCGAAATTACTGAGGCTAAAATTTTGAAATAATAAAGAAAGTAGTTCTTTACTTATAGATTACAGGAAAAGAAGTCTATGGTCTTAAAATATCATGGTAAATATCTCAAAATTGTGCGTTCAAACACACATAACATATTGCACATAGCAATACAATCCGGTACTATTTTATTAGAAAAATTTTACCATTATCCGGTACCATTTTATTAGAAAAATTGGTGAATACATTTTCCCCCACCAAAATAAACGGTAAAGGTAAATAAAACATAGTTTTATTAAGTAAATAGATTAAAAATATCACATACATAAGTAAATAAATTATATGTATTTTGGCTAATTTATTACTGATTATATATCGGCAAGTAAGATAGTATTTGCTAGTATTTTTTCTGTTTCGTTGTTTATATTTTTCAATCAAAAACTAAGCAGTAAAACAAGTTTTTCGAAGACTAGGTTATTAAGGGAAGCAAAATGTCCCGGTAGAAATATTTCCTTGGAGAATTTTTAAAAGGAGTAAATTTTGAGTAAATGTTTTCGTAATGTATTGCAACACAGGTTGCATTCAGAGGATCGGTCTGTTTTGCTCAGGCTTTCAACGTTAAACATTTTTAATCAATAATGTGCAATCAAGCAATAGCAAAAATGTTTAAATAAACAGTCAAGTAGGTTCATATCCCCGTGCACAATCGTAAAGGCAGCAGAATTGTAATTAAACTGATTGCTATCGGGGAGACTTATTGAGATGCGTTGGTTAAATTTGGTTCAGCTTGTACACTGGTAACATGACTACGAATAGTTAAAATCCAGAGGCAGGCTTGTATTTTTCATCGAATACCGTACCTTGTTTATAGGAAATTGTTATGTCTAAGTTATTTTTTTTTTTGAATAATGACGATGAAATAAATTCTGTGTACACAATGTAATCTGTATTTGTTTTATACACGTGTAATATGTATAACTTTGCACTATTCCTGTACGATATCTGTTATTTTATTTCTTCCCTGTTTTATATCACTAAGTTTTTATCTAATTTAATTTGTTTGATTTCGTTCATAATTTATATATATCTCAAAAAGTTATATTTCTTTCCTTAGTTAAAAGAAAATATTTTGGTTTTTCGTTTTAGAACCCTTCTATCCGCAACTAGACCTAGTCTTACGATGTAGTGCAGAGAGAATGCAAGTGCAGAATGTTTATTCCAAGTACCATAAAAGCTGTGCCAAATTTTCTCCAGTCATTTTATCAGAAGCTTATGAAAATCGATTAATTGATCCTTCAGGTTTAACGTCACATAAAAATTCTGAAAGAGGAAGTGGAGGTCATACAGGTACAATGCAAAAACTTATTAATTAGACAATATTGTTTAGAATAGTTATCAAAGATCATTAAAGTGATCACAAAATTTATTAAATTAGATTTGATTTAAATTGATAACTAAAGCTATAAAAGTGTTGCAGTACACTTACTTATTTTTAACATATCTAATATATCCAAATAAATATAATATAATTAAAAAGAAATGCATCGATTCAATTAAAATTTTAAATGTATTTTTACAATTGCAGTTTCCGAATTACTTACGGAATAAATATGCGATTGGTCATTTACTTTTTTGCCATTCACGTACTTAAAAAAGTAGCCCATTGCGAGCAAGACAGTCAGTCTGACAGTATCGAAATACGTTTTAAAAACTTTCTTTTTTTAATTGTATCGAGTTAATACCTCAATTTACACAGGATTATGAGGCTGCATTTGGTATTAATTTCAACTTGATACCTCTAGCCGTTCATGAGCAAAAGTGCCTCTACGGAGAGGCACGAACGGACGGATTTTACAAGGGTTGAAGATTTTTCATTTCGAGATCTTATCCATTGCTTTTCTTGTATTCTTTAAAAAATTATTAACACCAGAATTGGAGTGGCATTACTCCTTAGAACCATTACACGATAATCTTCTTGTGGATTTTCATCATTTCATTCGGGCTTTGTCAAATATTCTACAAATTAAAAAGAATTAAAACATTCAGAGCACTAGCAAGAATTAAAACATTCAAAAGCATAATAATCGGATTCTGAATTTAGTGCATGAAAAAGATCTGAGGAAGGCTAAAAACAGATTAAAATGAGATAGCTGAAAACTCGGGTGGACGTTGACAAAAATGCGACATTTTTCCGCACAACCAGAATTTCACTTGTTCATTTTATAATGGAAAGTTGTTGAAGCAACCAACTCAAAATTCAAATCCGTGAAATGTGCTTTCCTCTTAACTTATTTGTCACAAAAAATGATGGCTCGATTCAATGAATGCTGACTTAATTGGAAATTCTCTTTATACCTTGGCTTTCTTTTATTTCGTTATTCCGCTGGATCTTATATGACGGTATTAACTTACTATAAAATTCGTTTTACTACATTTGAAATTAGCGTTTAATTGGACGTTTACAGCTTGGATTATAGTTTTGTAGATCCACTAAACCAACGGATCCGAATTTTTTTTGACTATGGAACCCTATTAATTGATCCACCTCTTTATTGGCGGAACCCCATTTCGAGAATAAAAAAGAAAAACTATATTTTCAATTAAAAATATTTAGCACTCTTGTACTATTGTGGAACATAAAACACAGGAACTATCGATAGTAAATTTCAAGCTATTTTATTAAAGAACATCTCCATCATAGATAAAGTAGAAACACATCATTTCATTATCATATAGGTATTAATATACAATATTGTTAGATAAATAAATTTTATATAAAGGATATCGTTTGTTTAATTTTATATATATAAAGAATTTACCAAGATTTGGAAACGGAGAAAAAATACTTTTGAAAAGATCAATAAATAGATTTTCGGTCAAATTATTTTATCCATTTTATTTATTGATGTCGTTTTGATATTATTTGCATTAAATTATAGATCCTGTGGTTTTCTTAATTAAAAACAAAACAATTTTTTTTTCAGAGCAAGAGTCGGTTCCACCAAGGGAGGAATCTCCGGTTCTTACTGAAAATGGGATGGACGGTGAAAATGACGACGAAATATCGGGGAACGCAAGTAATGGACATGATCAGCACGACATGGAGAGGCCTAGAAAAGTAAGAAGGTAATGTGGAGGGAGAAAATAATTAACAATTTATTTTTCATTGGGTCTTAAGCAAATATTTTTTTCAAACAAGAACTTTATAAAAATTCATATTCTTGCAAAATCAGATAAAAGTAAATATCGCTTTTTGATTATTTGTAAATGTACTATAGGATATACATATATATATCCTGATAAAAACATTTCGAAATTCTAGGGATTACAACTATCCCTATAAATATGAAACAAAATAAGTTAATTAAAAAATAAAAATGAATAAACTTCACAATTACAGATCTAGGACAACGTTTACAACGTTTCAACTTCACCAATTAGAAAGAGCATTCGAGAAAACACAATATCCAGACGTCTTTACGCGGGAAGATCTAGCAATGAGACTGGAACTTAGTGAAGCTAGAGTTCAAGTAAGTAAAGCAGATCGTGATTGAATATGTTGTATAGAATTTATTATGAAATTATAGGGCTCTTAAAAACATTGATCATGCCCATAAATTATAAGAGAACTGAACTGATTTTTATTTAATCTGTGGGTAAAGTATTCACTGTTTTTGGTATTGTTTAGCAAAACAAATTATATTCTCTTGAGGGTGTGATAGTTTCTCAACGTTTTTGTGGTTTTATTGTTGTTTTACATACTTTATCGCAAATTTTATAATGAAATGGTAAACTCAAACTAATTATAAATTATTATATGTTATTATATTAAACAAAAGAATTTTTAGAAAGTACTATTTGTGCAAAAGAATGAAAATTTTGTTTTGATTCGTGTTAAATCACATTCACGTAAAATACAGTCGATTATAGCATTGGGTGTATAAGTAATTACATAATCTTTACAATGTTATTTTTGGATGTGTTTTTAAATAAAATAAGCATTTAATGTTTTTACATTTGCAGCACATATTTAAATTCAATAAAAACTTTTAATAAGGGATATAATCATGCCACGAATATTTTGAAAATAACGTGTTTTTGTCAGTTTTTTGATAAACTTTGATATAATCAACATTTGTAAAGAGGTCAAAGAGGGGAAGAATAGATTCAATTAGCTAGAATTAGATAAAACTCCAACTGAGGAGATTGCATCTGGGATTCAGTCTGCATCTAAGTCTCTAACACCTTTGAATTGACTGACTGAGCACACTTGAAGAATCATTTTTATCAATTCGACCGAAAGATGAGATAAAAATCTGAGCCTTTTTACCTCTTTTCGAGTTGAATTATTTTTTAGAGGATACTTACACCCTTACCCTCTTTATATCGGGGGAATAGACGTGTTGGGTAGGGTATCATCGCTACCTGATAAAACCTAATAAAAATATAATAACGATTGCAAACATTATGCCCCGGCAAAGGTCTGAAGGGCCGAAGGGTGAAAGACTAAGGGTGGAGGGGTTGTGTAATATTGTAAACCAGTTAAATCTCTGAGCTGAGTGCAGCAAATCCAAAAATAATTGCTACATTACACGCGTTTGGACATGACTCACTTGAGTGTTTCTATTCATGTTCCGCTGAAAAAGGGATTGTAGGCACATTAAGGCGACAAGGGTGCTTTAGATACGCTGGTCGAGGAGGGATTACAGAAAGGACAACTCGATTTTTATTGAATTCATTGATCCCTCGAACGAAAAAAACTAAAATCGGCTCAAGTCAAAATTTTCTCAACTTTTAGGGTATTAAGCTAGTCGCTGGTACCTGACTACACTCGTCAATTTAAGATACAGCGGATATACATATATATTTATTTTTTTTGGCGGAATTTTTGACACACATAGCCATTGGCAGCGTTAATCACATATTCAGAGTTCAGCGTTTAATGGATTGCGTGTTTAATATTAATAATAATTTTGTCCAATTAGCACTCGTTATAATGCGATTTTCATCGCGAATAATTACGCGGAGGTTTATCTCGACCATACTGCCGTGGAAATAACTGGCGCACAATGGCCCGGATATCCGTCGACTAAATTAGCTCATTTAAATTCGAATTAAGCAATTTTACCTTTTTATAGTCCTCGCTTTCCTGCGAAAGAGTCCTCGCTGACTGAAAAATTCCGAGTAGTACTAATTATTGCTAATTATTGTCATTGTACCAGCAGTGATTAAAATTTCGTTGTGCAACGGTTCAGGAGTAGTGTGCTCCATCGCTCCACTCCATTTATCCATTGCTGCATCGCGACGGATGCACTTTGCTGCGCCCCCCAGTTGGAAGGCTTAGCGCCGTCCGGGAGCACACTAGTGCACAGCAAGTGCCTTAATTGTACCGCATAGCATCAACAACATTTACATGACAATGCAAACATTATAAATTCATTAGCATACATAATTTTCGGGTAGTGACAGCCATCCCGTGCTGATACTCTTCAAATTTTCATCGCTCCGACGAGTTCCGCGTTTCAGGTACAGCAACGACGACAGAGCTGCCAATTAATTTTTTTCTACTCCCGATGGGATTAGGCTTGTTCCCTCGAAAAACGGTCATGTTGCAATTTAGAAAACACTTAATACCTGCATTGTGAAGGTAACGCATGATCCCGGCTTAGGGGCGAGTGTGCAGGGCAGATCCGCGCGCTTTGTGTCACGGACATTTGCTCCCTGGCGCACCCCTCCGCAGCGGCGACCTGGAACCTGGAACCCTGCGATATTAATCGCTTTTAATGCGCGCTCAACGGTAACACAATACCCCGTGAACATCTTTATTACGCGGCTCTACCTCGATACACTCATCCCTCACTAAATTTTACTTAATTGAATCGTAATCACAAAATTGAGTGGTTGATCGGCGATCGTAGACCCGTTCTTGCTTGTGGGAATTTTCAAAAGCAATTAGGTCAGAAAGGTATATTACCTAGGTACCTAGGCGGAAAAAACACTGACGGATGGTAGATATAATTCCTCCTTTAATTCCTCTTAATTGATCAGTTCCTTGTTGAAAAGGAAAGTTCAAAGGTAATATTTGAAATTAGCTGTCGACATGTTGGCAGATATGATGGAGGTGTTTGCCTTTTTATTTGCATTATTTCTTTTTCCGGTGCAGCAAGTATAAATTAAAGTTTTTGATTAAGATTATGTTGAACAGATATATCTGCCTGTTATGTAGTATATTAGTAAAATGAAACAGGGCTTTAGTGTTCTCAAAAATTCGTATGTAGTTGGAGGTTTGTATACATCTTTAATAAATGATATTAATTACTGTTTCTAAAGTTCCCAGGAATTATCGACAATAAAGATGATATATTTAAATTTTATGGAAGATGCCCTTTTTTCCTTGTTAATTTTACTGAACTATATTAATAACCACTAAGTATGTGAGATTTGAAGCCAAATTCACTGAGAAAATTTCTACTTAAAAATTAAATAATATCAAAAGTGATATACTAAGATCATATTGATATAAATTAAAAATATTAAGAACTCTTTTCGTCCGAAAATTGCTCAATAAACTATTATATTTTAAAAAGTTTCCAAAAAATGGCTTAATTATGCTTTCCCATCAAATATTAAAACTATTTAAATCTACAGAAACTATGCATTATGTATTAAAAATGTAGCACTATCAGATATTCGGCGCAAAAGTTTTGCACACCAGTGTTATTTTAAATTAAAGGCATGATTGATTTATTTGGAAGAACTGTCGCTTTAACTCTTAAAAACAATTACTCAATATGTCTTCTTAATTTACTAGCAAACCTGTTTCATTCATATTAAAATGAGGACATGCATTAAAAGCAGTTAAGAGAAAGTCAAATCTCGAATCGAATCGACCACTGCAGGCTAAATTGAATCCCGAAGTTTATTTTTAATAAAGTGAATTTTCCTTAAAATATAAAGTCGTTCGTTTTATTGAAACTAATTTCATTTAATGGTAAAATTAAATATTGTTTGAGTGTTGAAATTAAGGGTAATAATTACTTACTTCCAAATTTCATATTCTCGCAATTCTATAATTTGTTTCATTTGATACGTCTTATTGGACTTTATTAATTCATGCCATTTATTAATCAATATCCCAATTCGTATGAATAAAATGAGCCTTTTATTTTGAAAGTGGCTCAAGTCTGAAATTTCATAAGAAAAATTTTACTTTAAAATATAGAAAAATGCACCAGTACCAAGTCGTCCAATTCAAATTCGATCTGTCTAGAATCAATCATACTCTTTTGAGAATTTGTAAATAGACAAATTTTGAAAACGATGAAAATTAAATTTTTGAATTCATAACAAGTAAAGTAAATGTAAGTTTGTTAGTTCACTAGCTACAGAGATTGGAAATATTGAAAGTACTGAAAAATGCCTCCTTTGTAAATATTGAATAAATTTAGACGCCTTTATTTTTTCGTCGTCTAAAGAACATGAAGTCCCTTCACGTTTTTATGAGGACCATAAAGGACATTTTTGTGCTTCATTAAACAATATCAGCCGCCGTGGTGACAAATTCCCATGGCTCTATTACCGCGAAAGGCATAGTCGCTTGGTCTCTTTGACTTTTCTATTATAAGTTAAATGGATTTTTTGTTTTCGTATTAGCGCGTTTGCCTAATTCATCAAAGGGCCCCAGTCGCTGCCTACGTGTCTATGCGACCAAATCCAGCGGCTCCCTACGATTTGGATGACTTTGGATGGGAAGGAATTGTAATCATCGAAAAATCATAGCAGGGATACGCTCGCGATCCTTTTGCACCACTTCTTTGTAATTGCTGTAATTCAAACGCGAATGGTTTTTCACAATTGATATGAACCCCAAACATTCTGAATTCAGACGACAAATTCCGAATTTCCATCGCACTCCGTGAGAATTAAGTGGCGGACTGCTACCCATGTTGTGACTTTCGTGCAACTCTTAGTCTTCGAATCTTCGAGGGTTATTCGCTCCTGCAGAAAGATCGGGGGTGATTTTAATTGAGGGACCCCGAAAGCGTCACGGCCGGAAAGTGTGCGATGAAATTAGCGAACGGAAGATAGGGCCTAATTGGAGCAGCGATTAAGCCGCGCTCAAAAATGCACATTATTCCCGAATTAATGCGGGAATTCCGAGCACTCTCCCCAGAACACCTGGCAGGTGCAAGTAACAAAGGACAAGGCGAAAACAGGTCGTAGACATTCGCCCAATCGGCCAAGCATTACTGCAGACAATAGTGGCCAATCGGAAACGTATTTCTCAAATTCATTCAGGCAAAGCTGGAGCCCGGGACTCCATCCGTCGTCTATGCGCATTTTCATAAAGCGACAAGGACACAGGGCATCCTGGAACGTGCTATCGTACACATGGAAATTCAATTGTTTGCGGAGTGCCCCGCCCGCACCCCGTCCGGCCAGAGACCACCTAACAAGCGAGTCGGAATGAAATTAATTTGACGACAGCCAGGAAGGACCCAAGTGCCGGCGAGAGGCTCATAATTATTGCGTTATTCTCGTACACACCGTTGGGCTGGTTCGACGAACATCTGAACGATTTCCGTTCATTAATTTGCCGCCGTCGCCGCTTTGTAAGACCGGGCGCAAGTCGAAGTCTCGAGTCCTGGAAGGACCTATCCGAGAACATCCACGTCCTGATCCCTCCCGAGACGAATCCCTACACTACACAATTTTGCGGGCATCTTCCCCTCTCGAAAATTTATAATTTTGCGCAATTATGTTGCATTATCCGATTGAGTGTATTTCTGGCGAGCGGGGCAAAGACAACGGGAAGGGCCGCCGCTGCCGCCTCCACCGCGCCAGGGCTCCACTTTCATACGCATGTATGCACAACGAACAGGAACTGTAATTGTGCGCAATCTTCGAGATAATTGGCCAAGATAATTGGCATATTGTCAATTAGCTCTGCGCTAGAGAAGAGTTTTATTCAGCTAAGTGAATCGTTTTTAAATTCATTCCGATTCAATTGGAGTGAATAGCGGAGAAAATTGGATGAAATTACACGCGCACTACATTTTCCTGTCGTGTGTGCGATTGTCGAAGGACTTTCCCGTGCAGAGGCAGCCTTTCTCTCCGCACAGCTGCATCGTTGAATTTAGAAAGCTTCGCGGGGATTTTCATTTTTTTCATGCATCATCACGTATTTGGAAAGGGCGCGGTGCTGTATGGTATAGCACAGTGGACTAAAACAACAGAAAAAATGGGACAAAATTAGCCCAGAAACCACATATGTGGACGTTTTGAATACCAGAACTATGTATGCATTCATTAATGGCTTGAGATGACCTTTTAAACATTCAACCTTTAAATGCAAATTAAAGAATTCTGGTGAAATTGAAATAATAGTTTATTTGAGTCTTTGGCTTTTTGCAGTTTTAGTCCCTTGGACTCGTGGTCATAATTTCGGGTCAAACATAAATATTACGAATCAGACTCGTTGGACTGATTACTGGAATAACGAATAATATCTAAGCAAAATCGGCAGAAAAGAGCCAAAGAAACAGATCAACAATTGTGGTTCACTTCTTATTATATATAAATATCTATAGTATACCCTAATTTACCACGGTTCTTATAGTTTGTGATACAAAATGAGGTGTAGCCGCCACGCCAAAAAAAACGAGAACATTATCTCCTTCGAATTCGAAGGTTCACTGTTTTGGCTTGAGCACATATTTTAATATGACCAAAACCAAACACAAGCTAAATAAAATACCACTCTATATTAGTAAATAAGAGTAGGATAGGAATTCTTAAAGACTGATTTATTTACTCTACAGAATGTAAGCACTAAAATATAATTTAATTTGAGAGAAAACTGTTATTGTTTAATCTGCTTCTTTGTTTCATTCACATATACTTCAACTACCAGTTTTTATAAAGATGTAAAAATTATATTTTCATATTTACAAATAAAAATGTAACTATCTTTAGTTTATAATTTGGTTGTAACTAAAACGAGAGTGTCCAATTTGATTTTAATCTATCAAATAGATTTTTCTATGAGTCTTAAACATTAAAATGAAATTTTACAACTAAGAAAATTTTATCTATTTTTATATTCCTGAGATAATTTTAGGATATTACAAAGTTTAGCTATTTTTACGTTCCAACTATAAATCATTAGTATGGTACTAAATCAAGTTGTGAGCACAATAACGCAACAACGCACAAGGTACAACTCAAAACTCGAAATATTTTTTGTGAAAGTTGAGACAATATGTAACTAATTCATAAACGTCGACTTGCATACAGGGGAAGGAAATTAATTAGGTTCAGGTGAAATAAATACGGTAACGTGCGTACCTTAATAATTATAAAATTTCGCTTTACACCTTTCGAATAATTCAAAATTCATAATACATAATTAAACGTATTCTCTTTATTAATTTCAGGTCTGGTTTCAAAATCGGCGGGCCAAATGGAGGAAACGGGAAAAATTCCTGAATCAAGATAAGAGCGGTTACATGCTAGCAGATCAAGGTTTGTATTTGCATTCAGTGATCGTTACAATTCCATTAAAACTCCCAAAACCACTGTTTAATTGCCTATCCCGGCAGGGAACGGAGTGCTTTGGCGGACTCGCCATGCTTAATAAACGTTAAAAGTAATTACACACGAAATAATAATCGAGGGGAGCTACAGATAACATCTTATCATGAAATTTGATTAAATTACAGAAAACATAAACAGACGTCGAACAAGCTTCTACGAGGCATTGAGTAATTCCCTCTTTTCGGAAAGGGAACCAATTTAATGCGCGGACACCTGTTAATTGTTATTTAATTATGCGCTCGCCTGTAAATTATTTCTCCTGTGCTGTGTAAACACGATCTGCTCAAGATACCTGCGTCTGGCGTAGGTAATGAACGTGGGCATGCTGAAATTAGGTCTTTCTCACTGAGGCACATTGTCTAACCGCAACGTGTGCTTGGGGTTGCTGATGGACTAGACTAACGTAATTTGCTTAAAGAACAAATTGAAACAGCAATTACTGACTGTCGTGACTTTGTTTGGACAATTAATGCTCAGCAATTGGGAGCAGATTGCAAGAATTTGTTCGAATTTGTGCACTTTGTCTAGTTATGTTAATGAGGTATATTTAATCGGAAAGTATTGGTAGTCTGTTAAAGGTAATTAGTACGACCTATGCGATATTGTTGTGTAGATATAATTTTAAATACAATTTATATTTTATAATGTTTACTATAGTTAGATATGCGAAGAGTAGCCTATGACAACCCAAAGGGATTTATCTAATTTTTGAAAAATAAGTTGCTTTTCGGCAATGTAAGTCTTCAAGTTTAATATTTAACTGAAATATTTATGTCCTTTCAATTATTATCAACTTCCACACCGTTTCTTTGATAGTAGTTAGAAAAATGATCAAAATCATCAGTTTTATTAAACACCTAGAGTTATTTCCCTTCTTATTATATTGGCTATATAAAGATAAAGAAATAAACATTTTAATAGGCTTTAATTGTACATTTTGTTAGTAAATTATATCAAGAATATCTTTACAACATTTCATGCATATCAGAGCATTGCATCAAAAGTTATAAGCATATATCGAGCTTTACCAGATGTGGTTAATGCTTAAACGATTATCATGAAATTATATATTTTTTTAAAGTCCAATTCTCGGGGCCACCACGATAACTAAAGTTTTGTGTGATTGTTTCTTATGATGAAATGAAGGGCTTTAATGATTGTGTTTTTGAATTCTCTGTAGGTTTTTTTTATTGTAAAAATTCTGAAATTGAAACTCTTCAAAAACTGAATTTTTCACTAAAAACCTTGTTTTTTGAAAATTGGAATTTAAGAAAGTCTTTCGTTCAGTTGCGGTTTGAATTTAGATAAGCTGTTCAGGAGTAATCCTGGCCACCATAAGCGATGTTGAATAATTCCATTTTTCAACGGGCGATAAACTAATAACGAAGTTATGGGGTATTTTCACGAATTTGGAATAATTTTTTATACATCAATTGTTGTAAATATCTTAAGATATGTGCTTTCGAAAATCAATATTAGATTTTTATCAATTATTTGTAGGCTCTAAAAATAGATCATGAATATCATCACATCACTTACTAGGTCAGGCTGATTTAAATCTTAAAATAAATAAAAAAGGACAAAGCAGTGCATTTCGATTTTTAATACTTTCCAAAGCCGGTCGAGACCAACTTATATTTTTCGTTGTGCTTTCGTTGTCGCTTAAATAATACGTATTTATATTTATTAAAAAATACTTCATCTCACCTTGAATAATTTTCTATTTTCAGGTTTACCGGACTTTCATTTGCCTCTTCCAATGCCTCATAATTTACCAACACCACCGCCCTCTTTGCCAGCTGAATTTTGGCCTCCAAATTTCGCTCTCCATCCTCAATTCAACCCCGCACTCATCCAACAGAGTTTGATACCACACTATAGGATTCCGAATTTCCAGACACTGCTGACGCAGTACATGGGTCTGAACAATTTAGGAGGAATCTTGGGATACCCCCAAAATTTGGCTGTTCACTCGCAGCTAAGCCCTCAGACGAGCCCCGGTGAAAGTCCCCCGCAACCTAGGGCTGAGGAATAAACCTAGGGCATAAATCTGTAGCTGGTTGGCAATGAGTAAATGAATCGATCTGCAGCAGTGACGAATCCAAGTCTATCACCAAGAACTGTGTTATGTTTGTTAAAAAACAAGAGTTCAGTTATAGTCTTCTTTGCTTTTCTAATTGAATTAAGGTCCTCTGAGGACAGCAATCAAATCGATCCCAAAAATTAATTTGATTTATGCACAAAGGCCAGGTACTTTACAGAGCAATTTAAAAGTAGATGAATTTGCTGGTCAGTTATAAGAATTAAGAAATTGTACGTGTAATGAGAGAATGAGTAAAAATTTGAACAATAAATATTTTAGAATTGTTCTGTTATTATATATGTACTTAATGAGTATGAGAAATTTGCTGTACAGTGTACTTAAAATTGTAAATAGAAAATGGAATATATGGATTACTTTATAAATGTGCATTTTATTTTAATTCTATCTTATTTATTTAATATGAAACCAAATTTTATTCCAGCATCTGCTATAAAAATTTCTAAATATCGAAAAACTTATAGTCTAAAATGATCAAAACTAAGAATAAGCTAAACTATTCGATATAATAAGAGTTAATGGATTTAATAATTTGCGAAGAGTTTTATCTGCAACTTATATTTCTGTTAGTTAATATATCACTAATTTTCCCGAAATTTAATATACACATTTTTTCTAGATTCGATCACATTTCAATTTGTCGTTTACAAGACTGAATACTCATAAAAGTTTATCAAAATTACGAGTATATTCAGCTTTGTTTATAGATATTTCTAAAGGTAAGTGATCCAGTTTTTATTAAGTGTTGTTAATTAAATTTGTGTGTTTCCATCTCATGACTTAATCTGTGGAATTTGTATAAAAGTATATCAAATTATAATTTGAATGATAAGCAATTAAAATTTTAATTTCCTTCCTTCTCACCACTGCCTGTCTTTGAGGTAAAAGTTTTTAGATAAGTATTAATTAACACCCTGTAGCTCACCAAATTTGTAGAAAGTTAAAATGTACATAGCTCGACAGAAGATTTATAGAGAAACAAAATTATTATTGTATAATTATTTATTTTTGTAAGGAATGACTTGTTCTATTAAAAAACCAATATTCGAAGATAAATATTTGCTGGCAGACTATACAATTTTAAAAATTCCTCAAGTGCAAGTAAAATTCGCTTAGAATATTGAATATTAATTTAATTGACTAGTTTTTCTTATTTCAAATTGACTATGGATGTTTCATTATGCAAATTCATATGTTTTTCGAGCTTGCGTAATATGAGTTCGTTTTTGAAAATGGTTGTCCAGGATTGAAAATTTAAAATTAGGTGTGCACTTATGAAATTCAAATATTGTAGTATGAACAGTAAGTCAATTTTGATACAATTTACTTTTATTTTGGAGTCAAAATTCTCATTCGTCATATTTAGGTTCGATCTGTTTTATGTTCTAGATTTGTATGTCGTGTGAATATGGTTACTATAAATAGTGTATGCATATTTTAATGTGATCATATCATTTATACGAAGAGCTTTTAAGTTTGAATTAATTTAAATTTTTATTTCTGTGTATGATTCCTAAGTGATACGTTATAAATGATAATGTTAATAAACTGATCTAGAAAATTCCGCTATAGTCTCGTCGTTTTACACTCTTGATCTCCCATTGTTATCCATTAAGTTTAACCTTTAAAAAATTTAACTTATTTAATTAATTTTGGTGTATACACCCCCTTTATTTATTTTTATATTTATTTAAAATAATTTATACTTCCACTTCTACTATTCTAATTTATTCTAACGTTAAAATATTATCAGGAAAAAATAATAAACAAATAATAAATTGTTCGCTTTTGCGTTATTTTGTAAGCTTGGTCCCAGCTTCGAATTTGTTCAGATTAACATAGATAATTCACTACTAACTTTGTTTTGCTGTTTGTTCTTTCGTCACGGGAAAACGACTGAATGTATATTGGTAAGATTTTAATTAGCTAGAGGCTAGAATTCTAAAAATAAAATACGGTACCGTAGAAATATGCAGGAATTCTTGCGGAAAGCCAAAACTGCACCTAAGTAAATAAGTAGGTACTGACTTAGAGGACCAGGGCCACTAGGCCACTGCAACAATAAATCAAGTAAGCTACACTTTTATTTCGAGGGGCCGAACACTAAAAATATAATACACAACCCACTTAATTGAAGTAAACGCTCCCAAATGCTTTAATATGTCACTCATAAATATCAAATCGCCGCATCGTTGACTTTAACGAAATTGGTTTAATTTTTAATATTCAAATTCATGCAAATATTATAGAATATTTTGTAAAATTATCTTTTACCTTTCATATATCATTACAATTACTAAATGAAGCTATGTTAATGAATCGAACGTAAAGCTTTCAAGACTTATATCAATAATTAGTGATAAGTGCCAAATCTTCTCTCATCTTTTAAATCTTTGTTTATGGACTATTTCTCCTTACACGTTCTATAATTTCTCTGTAGGCATGGCCTCTAGGTAAGATAGACAAAGCAGATTTGGTTAAGATCCTTAGAAAATTTCAATTTATTCGCTAATTCACTATTTAGTAAATTAAAAGTATAATAATCAATACGAGCAACTGCCGACAAATTTTCATTAGCCTGATGTAGTTTAAATTTGTTGAGGGGAAGGTGGGGCAAGAAGGGGTACGTTTAGTAGAACTGCGCTTTTTAGTATATCGATAGGAAACTATTACCTTATTGATTAAACATTTTATTATTATTATTATCAATTATTTTATTAATTGCTCTAATTGGAACATATTTTAAGTAGTTTCAGAACAAACAGCAGAAATATTGAACATGACACATCAACCCATCTTGCCCCACTCAGGATAAGATGGGTTACCCCTAACTGTAAACTGCGGTTTAGTATGTAAATAGTATTGTAAATACAATTTCTCATCATTCTAAAACCGAAAGAAATATAAAATATAATAAGAATTAAATTTTCTTGTAGAAGGGGAAAGATGAAGTAAGTAGAACCTCACCTTTACATATTTACCTACCCCATTTCTCCCTTTCGGGCGATTCTTCACGAAAGTTTCTATACCGAAAATTTGTTTGTAAATATTATAAAAATGAATTCTTATTTTAATATCTTATTTGTATAGGCTATGAAAGTAATGCAGCTTATCACAAAACCTCTTTATTTTATAAAGTAATCACGTTACGAATCGAATACCAAATTGAGATCAAATCAAATTAGATCAGATCAAAAAAGGTTTTTCTAACCCACAGATCTACGAGACCTTCTACTTCGATACCAATCACAGCATTGATAGGGGCGGATTGGCCACTTATAATAAATATATTATTGATCTCGTAATTCTTTTGGTTTATCTTATCCCACTACTCCATTTTACCCCACTCTTCTTTGTCTAGTCTTGAGATAAAGGGTCATATAAAGTGAGTGAGTAATGCATAAAGGTTTAGGTGGTAATTGTGGAATATAAATGTTATTCCTTTGCAAAGCAAAACGGATGTTTTATTCGAAACTCGGTAATCCAAATTGGAAAAGTAGCTTATATTTTCATTATTTTATATTAATTTTGAAATGGTATGGTCCTGGTCTTTTCGTACCAGCTAGTGGCGGTGGAGGTATACTAAAATATTTCTTAGAATTGTTTGACTTTAAAATAATGAATGAAGTAATTATGCACATTTTATTTGTTTTTTTTGTTTATGTTTGAATGTTAAACAACCACTTGATTATTGTCATATACTCCAAAATATATGAAATTTATGATAAATGGTGAAAAGTTGATGAATATTTATGTTAACTACCCCAATTGATTGCAAAGGAAATGTCCTGCAGAGATGCGGTTTTAATATAAAGTCATTGGAATCTCTGTTTGCATAAATTTTTATTAAAAGGAGATTTTCAATTTTCTGCTGAAGTGGTAACACGCGTTAATAACTTCAGTGCCAAAATGTTAAAATGAAAGGACCTCGCTAAAACCCCTTCCAGAACGAGTTCATAAGAAAGTCATAAGGACGCTAGCGGGCAAATAATGAAAAACTTCCCCACGAAATGACTCTGCGGGTTACAAATATATGAAATTTATAAAGTACCTATCAAGTGGCGTCCCCGGCGCGCTGGAGGGGGCAAGACGGCGAGTCGGGATCTGAAGTAGGATGAACTGCATGAAATAGGCGCATACTGCTCCGTCCTGAGTAATGATTTGTAAAGGACACTCGAGAGCATTAAAATCAAATGAAAAGATTTAGTGTGGTACTTAATATCGTTCTGCTATGGGATATGAACCCGCGATCCATTTGGAGGGACTCCACCCGATGATAGCAACGACAGGAGGACAGGGGGACATTGCCGTAGTACCCCTGTCCCGGCCGCCCTCGCATTCATCTGGCTGCGAAAAGTCTTTGAGGGATGAGAGGTCCTTCAATTCTGCCGTGACTGAATGGTGGTATAATTTTTAAGTCTTTGATTAAACTAAGCCCAATGATGAGGATCACGATGAATGGCTCAGGGAATGAAGCATGCCCGACTCAATGAATCAACTGAGGATGATGAGCTAAATGCTGTACAAGAGATTTTCCATTCATTTTGCAGCATTCATCGCGATTCTTTTGAGTGTTACAGTGCTTAATTTTTTTTGGACAGGTGGAAATGGTCGCTTTTGCAATGCCATTTTCTAGAAGTCTTAATTTTCCGTTTTCCAAATATTAGACAAAAATACAGTCGAATCTCTATAGACTCGTTATTTTTTAAATTAGTATAAGTATCATTTTAAAAACTTCTAAATTGAAATCATAGCGTGTATGCAATTTTTTCAAAAAGTGGACGTCATACCTACTTTCAAAAATATCATCTCGTACAATTAACTCACATACCTATGTCACTTATATTGACTCGTTATATAGAATTTTAATTTTATTCCTTTTCTTATGAATTCATTATCGCTAACTTTTCTTCCAGAATGAGAATTTTTCATTTAGTAAAGAATACTTGAGTGTTCCTTTTTTAACTTTTATAAGAGTGAAAAGGGATATTTAAACTGAAATATCTCAAAACGAATAAGAATGGAGGATATTTTTTTCATGAAGCACGTTAGTTTAGCTACACTGAAAGAAATTTTAGTTCGAGTAACTATCGTTTATATAAATTCACACCTAAATATATCGGCGACTTTGGAATAATAATAATTTGTGATAGGAGAATTTCCAAAGCCATACTATATAAGAATTAAGAGAAATTTATACTTAATGCATATTCTATATTGCTTGTCTACTAAAGTAAACGAAGGGAGCAAAAATGATGAGTATTTCAATCGGAGGAATATAAGATAAAAAATGGGAGCTTCCGATTGCGTATTTGCATATTTAAAAAATCACCATATGCCATCACTGACACAGAAACAAGTATTTTTCATAAAACGCTTTATAGTTATGCTATATGGGTGGTTTTTTCTATATATTAATTATTAAGCAAGTTTCAATAATTATATTTTGGTATCTTATAAAACTTATGTGATGCTAAATAGGCAATTTTGCAATATCGACTTTTCTCAGTTACAAATTTTGTCCTTGTTGTAATGCATAACATTGTTTGGTATTGCTTTTATTTTTTTTTATTTTGTGATTGCGTTTATCTACTTTCCATTTAGAAAATTGATTACACGCATTTGCAAAAGTTTATAAGGAACATGATTAAAAATTATAGACCAATTTCAAACTTTCACCTATACTTTTACTTCTTAAATCATTTGGAATTATTAAGTAATGATCTATACAGGATGTTTTTACCAGGTATGAGTGGGATGAAACATTTGACCTAAGAAAACAAAAAATTGTATGGCAGGGAGGAGGGGACATCTCAACTCTTTGGGAGTTACAGGGTGATTCGTAAGTTCGAATTTTCCATGGTATGCACATCACTATTTTACGTTTACTTTTTGTTCGAAGCATATCCAACTCACGGCATAAATTTACTATTCTAAAGTCCTTTCCAAAAATAGCAACAATGTTGACTCACCACCAGCCACTACAGGTACACTTATGAAAGTGGAAATTTACATAATTAATACATCTATTTATTATTTTTTGAAATTGTTTATCTTGTTACATTTTCAGGAAGGTACAACGTGGTTTAATATAGGCATAACTGGTACTTTATTGTTTTTTTCGTTTTTATCGACCGAACGAACCACCTTGTAACTCCCAAATGGTTAAGATGGCTCCCCCTGCTATAAAAGTTTTCGTTTGTCTAGGACAGATCCTTCACCCCACTCAATTTAGCATACCCACTAAAAAACACCCTGTATAGTCAATTATCTTCCAGCTGAGAGCTGAAACTCAGTGGTTTTTATTTTTTAAAATTTTAGCAAACCTCAAGTGTTGTGGAAGAATTATGCATTTATTATTTAAATTTTATTTTATATCCTTCTATGTTTTTTTCAGAAGAGCGTTTTTGAAAGATGTAAAATTCTCTAAAACCGAATTAAACTTGTACTAGGACTAGAACAATTATGTGTTAATTGCTAATAGAACAAAAATACGAATATATGTTGATGCAAAAAATTTCAATAAACTCGTGTAAACGAAAAGTTTGAATCTTGTGGCATCCTCTACAAAAATAGAGTTATTTGACAAATTCTAATAAATTCTAATAAATCTTGTTATATAAAATAAAGTGACTACAAGATATAGAAAGCGAATAGAAAAGACACAATTAAAACCGGATTGTATTTGAAAAGGTGCGGTGTGCATCAATAATATTCAATATCTGGCCATTGTGAAAAAGATTTGCTTTCTTAAAATACTTAAGATGTGGCAATTACGATAGCATTGCATTAAAGGAAAAGGGAAGTTTTCCTCTAAGGAATTGGTGGACGCAGTTGATATTTTATTCGAAAAATATCGTATAACCAGTGATTACTGAAAGGTGATATGCGACTAATTGGCGGGTAAAACGTTCACCACAAACAATTTGCTACAAAATGTTACATTGTCCGGAACAACTTGGCGGAATTGAAATGTAACGAGATACGTGCCAATTTTGCCCTGCGGCTACCTTTGAAAGTAAGTAAGACTCTGCTTCGACTCCTCTAATCTCAAAGTCCCCGGTCCAAGTTTTACAAGATGTAGCAGTTTTGGTGGAAAAAAAATTATTTCTTGGCATTTCATCTTGAAGCCGGCAGGGTCATCTCAGCAGGAGATTACTTGTCGGGTAAATTTTATCCGGATGCTTTTCCGCTTGGCCTGATTCTCTCGGGAAGAGTCGGATAGCTACGGAAATAAAAAGATATTCGGCTGAGATTTGAATTTTGCTGAAAATCCGACACTCCTCAATCACTTATGTGTACATAACCCGCGCTTGCGAAGGAGCGTCACAGCAAAGGCAACTTTGGTGGCTTGAGCAGCCCATTCGAAGAAACAAAGTGTAACTTCTGGATTCTGGGGTTGTAAAGGGTGCGAACCCATCTAAGCGTATTACTTGCACCCTCTTAAGTAGCTAAGTGGCCTTGTGGAGGGCGCTCCGGGTGGAGCTGAAGAAAGCCTTTCAATTTTTCGTATTTGAGTTTGTTTGTATTAAAACAACATTTGCAAGAGAGGGTTGCGCAAAAAGAACTTTTTATATATTGCAAAATGGATTAATGCTTTTTAATCGTGTGTCTACTTTAACTAAAACTTTCCCGTAAATAAAATTATACGTATTTTAGCCTTAGAGTACCATACTCCATCGAATCGATAAAAATCATTTTTAGGATTTTGTTTTACATTCTTTGTTAAGTTTGTTGATATACCATAGATTTTTACACAGTAAATCCATACCCTGATTCCGGGAATCAGAAGTACAAAAATTGTATTAAAATGGACCAATAACAGAATCCTGTGGTACACCAACTGGAAATTTATATAAATGTACTCCACAAGTTCGTTTGCATAAGAAGCTTTTCAAAATTTTAATTAAAGCCCTGGAAAATTGAATTTGCGATGTTTATAAATAACATCATTATATCACCATACCAACGAAAGAAACTGATTTATATTTTTTAGATGACCTTTGAAATGTTTCTTGATGAATATTGGGTTTAATCGACAATCGTATTGCTACTTTTTTGTTGATAAAATTCATTCAATTTCAATTTAATAAGCCTTCAGAATTTTCTCATATATTTCATTAACAATTTTAAATAAAAATAGATTTATATGAAAAAGTTTTAATAATAAACTTATTTCATTTCTTGAAGTTCATGAAAATCATTCAGAAACCCTCCTTTTCTTCATGCTCAAATGTATAGGGGCAATTTATCTCATTCAGAAAATCTCTTACCAGAAACATTGCAACATACATCCTTCCATCCTCTCCACATTCGTATGCAAATGTCAAGCAGCTTACAAAAGCCGGATTGCAGCCTGGTCTGGCTTGAAATTCTTAATGTAACATAATCTGCTCTGAATCTTGAGCAATTAGAGATCACAAAAGCTGACAACTATTTCAAGACAATGGAGCAAAATTGGAAGTACTTGGAAAGTATCAGGATTCATTAGGGCTATATTATCGCAGGGGATTCGGTCTACTTAACCGAATGGAAAAGAGTCCTCAACTATTAAACCTACTAATCCGCAGCTACAAAGAGACTCGAATAGTCGGGAACTAGGTTGCATTCGAAGATGAAAGAATATTCAAGGACTTGACACTTACCGGGGAGTAATGCGACAAATTTATTGCAGCAGACGATACAAATATTGGCTGAGACCAAAAGGAAAGGGACCTATCCAAATTTTTACTGAAGTGGTTAGTAGTCCAACAATGCGAACATTGTCCGTCTAATGCTAATAGACGAGAGGTTCATCAAACCACACACCTACTTTGACCCAAAGTGTGGAACTCATAAAGGAAACTAATTTGAGGACATAAACAACTCTTCAATAAATTCCCCTTAAGCCCAACGTTTGCTTTCTGTCGGAAAGAATTCCGGCAAAAACCATAAGTCAAGCATGAAATTTGCACTTAATGTTCAACATAAAAGTGAATGTGGGAAAATCCTGGAAGCGAGGCCAATTTTCAATGCAAAAGGTACAAAACGCTTCAACACCGTCTCCTGTGAATGGACCCGGCGGGTCGTTAAATTCATATTGCTTACGCTTAGCTGGCTTTAAGTGATTTTCGATAAAAATTATATTTGCACGTTAGACCGAATGCGGCGAATAAGTCTGCGCCTTCTTCCGTCCATTCAAAGTCCAAATGCAATATAAATTGCGTTCTTATTGAGTTTTCGGGCGCTGGGCTTCTAAAGGGTAATAATTCACCCTAAGCGAACCTTCAAATTTAACATCATGAAATTCTTTTGATTTCCCACGAAGATGGGGGTCAGTTTTTATAATACTAGTGCAATAGTCTGATGCATAGACATATAGTAATTGGTTTTTAAAGAACAAACTTAATGAACTAATAGCAAAAGATGGTACAATTCTCAGTAATCAATTAATTGTATTTAATTTTTCTAGTCTGCGCATAGTGCATTATTTAAAGTCATAGTTTTCTGATAAACTTTAAGTTCCATTACAGAACAATCGTACAATTATCTTAGCACAAATGCTGGTACCAGAAGATTACGCGACTATTAAAACTGAAAATTACTAAGATATTCACGGTACCTTATATTTATGAAATTGTTTCCTTGTACTCTTATATTACGTTACTTGCGTTGCGCGGAGGAAATTTCGACAAAATTGAGCCTTTAACAAGTATTTTAAATTAAAATTCCTATTCTATTTATATTTTAGACTTTTTCGAATTTAAGAGTATAGGTCTTAGCGAAATATTCAATTCAGGAAAGACATGCTAAAGTAAATGAGGATAATGGCAGCTGTTGTGGATTAAGCAGAAACTATAGAGGAATTTTGATCCTGCTTAGATATTCTGGGTGTGTTTGCAAAACACAGATCGGAAGAAAAATCCTATTGTGTTGCATAAAGCATGTCGTTTATGAAATTTTCCGCACCGGAGCTCATAATTTGCGGTGAATCCTTAAAGCAAGGAAATCAGCATGGTGACAAAAATCCTGAGTGCGCCGACAAGCGGCAGCCAATTGATTCCTTTCTTGGTTCAGAATTAATTCCTTTTTGGTCGATTGGGCCTCCACTAAATCTTAGCGATATCTTCGGGGTGAGTAAGACGCACTGTTAAGCAGCGGTCCTCGCACTCGGTGCTATTGAAAGCAACTTCCTCTAGGGCCGTCGTTCCCACCCCTCGCGCGCAAAATGTCCTGCGTTAATCTCAACAACATCACAATTTGTGACAATAGACCAGGATCAATTATTTCGCCTGATTTAATCAGCTGAATGGCCTTTTAAGGCAATAAGTGGCTGTATACAGGGCGCACATAACCCACACAGCGATCGCGTTCGACTACTAACTCGAATATCCT
Organism: Philonicus albiceps; assembly: GCA_963969385.1. Lineage (NCBI taxonomy): Eukaryota > Metazoa > Arthropoda > Insecta > Diptera > Asilidae > Philonicus > Philonicus albiceps. The sequence continues at coordinate 36,550,981 of OZ017773.1, forward strand.
TTGGGTTTGTGAGCTCTGCCTTACGCCTTAAATGAATTTCCTTTTGAGTTATCTCAAGCGAACCCGGACCTTCCCCCGACAGAGCACTTCTCGTCGGCAGCAGCTTTCGAGGACTATTGCGAGGACGGCGTTTTAGTGATTCAAATCAATTTCAGATTGGATCCTGCTGATTATTTTGTAATCAAAATGAAAAATTCGCCCGACTTTTTAAGAGACTGATAAAAGTTTCCGGTACTTTTCCGACAGTAATTTTCCCTCATTTTCCCTTCCAGCCGCTGGCAAAGGTTTCGGGTAAGCGTCGGAAAAGCGTTTTTCTCTGAAAAAAGTCTGCTCTGTGTGCTGTTCGTAAAATTCTGGCATGGCTTGAGAACGTCCGTAAACAAGGAAAACCCGTCATTATCGCCGCTAAGCAGGTAAATTTAATTATACCTGGGAACCGAGACAGGTGAACTTTCGCACGATAATGTTTGATTTTAATTAAATTGTCGCAACCACTCTGCAAGGTATAAATACTTTTCCTGCTCACCCTCTGAATATTGATTTAATTACGGCAGGTGCAAGGGACGTTAATGTAATTTGGCACTTTGCTGTGCGGTGCTTTATCAATAATATCACCTTGTTTGCACCTATAAATGTAATTGTAATGAGATAATCTCTAATTTCTTGTAATTCTTGTTAGGAACTTCCACTTCATTATTTTGTTATCGGAAAAAGAGGTGAATATCTCTTAAGAGGAAACTTTTATTATGATGTTAAATATTAAAAACATCAAGTTTAGCCTTCCTTGCAAATTCTGCATAGAATTATATCCGTTTTATCTGTGTACTACAGGACTCACTGAAGAGGACATTTGTGATATATTCTTGTAGTTAAAGTTTGTACTTTAGGATGGACATATAAAATTCGAAAAATATATTTTTTTTATATTTAGATAAAATGTGGCTATAACAAAATATTACTTTGTATTATATTTACAAATTTTTAAGATTAACGAACCTATTGTTTCCGGAACTAGAAGTTGATATGTCCAGTTCTATTGTCTAGCAAAACTAAACTAAATAAAACTCGACATTTCATATTTAAAGACTTCTTCAATGAAGGTTAAGAGTAGAATTAGGTGTACTTCACAACTTGGAATTACCCCAACCCTTAGAGTTATGGTAATTAGAACATAATTTTGGGGTCATAATAAATCCCTGTACGCTCGGAAGGTTAATTCTTTGTGGTCAAACTTAAGTACATCAGTAAACTCAAGTCTAGTTTTAGTATCTTTTATTGAGAAGTTGAACTTCACTACTTCCCAAATTTTAAAGGGAGTTTAGAGTTCGACTATTTTGTTTTTGAACACTGTCTGTTTGACTTTAGAAATTGACGTTTTTTGCTTTGTACCTCTCAATTGTTAATAAAAATATACAAGAGTTTTTGTTTTTAGACAGTTTATATCGAAATATTTAAACATTTTTGAGATACGAGAATTTTTTTTTAACTCCATTTTTGTCGTAATTAATGAAAAATCTGAAATAACACTTTCGTTTTTAAGGTCATACTAATGCCATGTAAGCTACTATTTGTCCATTTGGAAGATTAGATACGTTTAGCAATTTACGTAAAAATCATTTAAAAATAATAATAGAATATATGCACTTAATAATGAACTTTTCCGTTTTATGAACTTAGCTCGCTATAATTTTATAGGCAGTAATGCAAAAAAAAAAAACCTTTCGGCTACCTGAAGAAAAAGGTAAATGTGAATGTGGCGGTGGAGAGGATTTTGATTAATTTATATATGAATTAATGGGGTCAATACCTCAGTCGGAAATTCAAACAATTCGTCAAAACAAGGAGGGTCTTTACCTTATTTTGCACCGTTTCTGTGGGCATGATAACTCCATATTTCTCAAAATTGTGGCCAAAGGTTATAGTGTCTGGAAATAAACCTATTTAAAGTTTCAAGTGAGTGTAATCAACAATCATCAAACTTAGTAAAAAAAAAACAAACTAATTTATATTAAAATATTTCCCGATTTTTGAATGTGAACTAAATATTTTTTCCACAAAAGCATGGGCAAAGTGTGATTGAAAACATACAACAAATACGAGGACAAGAGTGATAACAAAATTACTTTTATGGAAATGGGTTGTGCTCTTTTTAAGAAATAGGTCCTACCTCCTCCGTCTCGACTTATCTATATCATTTTCATATGCGACCAAGAAGGCAATCTTGTCTATTGGGTAAGCGAAATTTAATTTCAATAGAAAAATATTATATAAACTAATAGAATTGTATAAGAATGCAGTCCCTACTCTATTTACGAATTTAATCGAGATATTTACACATATTAGGCAAGTTTGATAAAAATCGATTGAGAAATATGCCATGCAAATCGTAGCAACAAATTAAAATAATTAGCAAAGTGAAATTCCCTGCCCCTTTCCAAACTCTGTAATATTTTGACATGACCTATGTACATATCGGAACGATAAATGCATAAGCAAAGTTTGATAAAATTTCATAATAAAAAACGTCAACTATTGTGGTACCAACATAATTTTAAGATCCCATTCTCCATTTAGAAAAACATCTTGTGTATGAACCAAGTGTGGTTGATAGCGGTTAAGAAATTCGAAAGATATGGGAACAATTTTTACATAAGGGAGCATAGATTTATGCTATGATATTAGCTGAGATATTGCACCAATAAATCTATATCAAAATCGGTTAAGAAATACGGTCTCTATCGTGTACACAAGATTCATTATGCTTTTTAACATAAATTTTGGTATGTTTCGTTTTCCGAAATCATGTGATGAGGTAGCCTGCAAGTTAATAGGCATCTTTTTTGTAATCTATATAAAGCTTCATCGAAAATAATTACTTTTTAAAAATATAATAGCTGCAATTATTTCTCAAAATAATAAACCGAATTAGCACACTAAGGCAGTTTTACTAGAAATACCAACCAGAAGTAATTGCAGTCTATTTTAATCTAATTTATTGAAGAGGGAGTTGGCAAACACATGTCAGACATGTTGGGACTTAAATCAGCATCTAAGGAATTGAATCAGTTAAGCCTGAGATACTTCAAAGGATTTCGGGAATTTTAATTAAGTCCAAACTTGAGTGGTGACGAGATAATTTGTTACAAATTGCACACTAGTCGGCAACTTCCTCCCAAGTAAACATTGAAACATATTGCGGGCAAAGGGTGGGGCAGGGTAGGGTCTTATTAGTGAATTGGAGCAATCTCAAGCATGCAATGAGGCATCGCACCTTGCGGCAAGGAGCACATTACACAAATCGCATGCTTAATGTATTTTTAATTGCATCAGCAGAGGTGAGATTACGCACTGCTCGTGGTGGATCCATGCCAAAATTTATCAAACTAATGAATGAAATTTTCATGAGAAATAATTTGGCACCAAGTGCTAATTTGCGCCATATGTGATTTATGCTCATGATTTTGACAGACCCGCTAAACCGGGTGCTTTTATTAAGTGTCTTGTTTTTTTTATGTGCCGGGTATGTGAACATGTCATTGATATACAATTCCATGCGGTGAATTAAATAATTTTAGTTGTTATCGTCGTACCGCGGTGCTGTAAATTATGACATTGAATTAATTGGAGTCATACATAAATTATGACATCGTACTTAATTTGCGTAGAACAAACAGATCTCCGATGAGATATTGTTAATAACTCTTATTTATCTTTGACATGTCTCACTAGCATTTTCAAAGAACTGATGTAATTTGGGGATTAAAAGATTTCAGGGGAATAATTATTATTTAAGGCGGACCAATTTCAGTCAAATACCGTTCTAAAATGAGCGTGAATTCAAGTGGTATATCACATATCATACGAGTATATTTCCTAATTATTAGATCCGTTTATTTTCGAAATGGTACAAGGACACTTTAAAAATATATGATAGTAATGATTATAAAAATAGTAATTCGGAAAGAAACAATTAGCCTTATCTGTGGAAAGATAGCATAAAATGTGCATGCATTACAAAATTATTCGTAAATGAAAATGTTCTATTACATTACGTTTTCAAGAAAAAATGGAGATAAAAAATACAGAAAACCGTATTATGAGTATTTTTGAAAAATCATTAAAAAATTAAAAGATCACCACAGTTTGTAAGGTGGGTCAAGTGAAAGTCTGAGTCCTAATCTAAGAATATCGAATTGAACTTATCTCTATAATCCTTTTTTCATCTATTAGGTATATGAAATAATCAGTTTTTGATAAAAAGTAAAACTGATGGATTATTACGAAATTTTTTAAATTTTTTTTTGCATTTTTATGTAATAACTTAACTTTTTGTCGCGGAAACGTGATGTGATAGAACATTGGAGAAAAGATTGCTGCTGGGCAGTGTAATTGAGAACAGGGAACGAGTTCTCTTTCCAATGATTCTAATGATTTTATGTGGGACAGGTACTTACACAATTTTTTTACATTTAGAAATTTGAGACATACATATAAGATAAAATATGACAGCGTAAAATTTAATTTTTTAAAAAAATCAATCTTTACAGTGCATATAAGACAATGGGTGCTAAAGTTAATTCAGAGAAAGAGAGAGTTTACGTAATTCGAGTCGAATGAAAGCGATACTTTGGCTTAATTTGATTATATGTGGTAAATTAGATACGACAAATGTAATGTTTGATTTCTTCAATTAGTTTTGTCAATCCGAGTGTTGATTAACTTAGATTCAGGTACAAAAAGTTCAAATGTAAATCAAAGATTTATGTTTATAATTTGTTTACTAAAGTAATATTTAAATTAACAACTAAAATATTTGAAATGTCACATTGCTCTAAAACTAACAATAAAAGTAAAATTAAAGTGAAAGGTTGGAATAATTTACAAATTAAGGAAAAATTCCTGGAAAAATGTTCAAATAACGACAACCTGTGTGCGTTCACAAAAAAAGAGCAGTGATTTTATTGTGGAAATTGGATCCTGGGATTTGAATGTTTAGAAGCATTTGCGATGCACAATTCCTGGGCCAGATTCGTCGTATTCTTCCTTTGAAATCCACATTTGTTGGAAGGTAGAAAGCGATGCAAGGATAGACCCACCTGAAGAAGATAAAATTATAAGCAATTAAATATCGAAGAAGGAAATTCTAGTTACCGATCCAAACGGAGTATTTTCGTTCTGGTGGTGCGATAATCTTGATTTTGATAGTTGATGGAGCGAGAGCGGTGATTTCCTTTTGCATACGATCGGCAATACCAGGGTACATCGTGGTGCCTCCGGACATGACTGTGTTGGCGTACAAATCTTTTCTTATGTCCACATCGCACTTCATGATCGAATTGTAGACAGTTTCGTGAATGCCGCAGGACTCCATACCCAAGAAAGATGGTTGGAAAAGTGCTTCTGGGCACCGGAATCGTTCGTTGCCGATCGTAATGACCTGTCCATCAGGCAATTCGTAGCTTTTTTCTAAAGATGTGGATGCAGCAGCAGTAGCCATTTCCTGCTCAAAGTCCAGGGCAACATAGCAAAGCTTTTCCTTGATATCCCGGACGATTTCCCTTTCAGCAGTTGTCGTGAAAGAGTAGCCGCGCTCGGTCAAGATTTTCATAAGATAGTCAGTCAAATCACGTCCAGCCAAGTCCAAGCGAAGAATCGCGTGAGGCAGGGCGTAGCCCTCATAAATAGGAACGGTGTGGGAGACACCGTCCCCAGAGTCCAGGACGATGCCAGTGGTACGGCCAGAAGCATAAAGGGAGAGGACGGCCTGAATGGCGACATACATTGCAGGTGAGTTGAACGTTTCGAACATAATTTGGGTCATCTTTTCGCGATTTGCCTTGGGGTTCAGGGGAGCTTCGGTGAGGAGGACCGGGTGCTCTTCCGGGGCTACACGAAGCTCATTGTAGAAAGTGTGGTGCCAGATCTTTTCCATATCGTCCCAGTTTGTGATGATACCATGCTCGATGGGATATTTTAGAGTAAGGATACCTCTTTTGCTCTGTGCTTCATCGCCAACATAAGAGTCCTTTTGGCCCATCCCAACCATCACACCTTGGTGACGAGGTCTACCTACGATAGATGGGAAAACGGCACGTGGAGCATCATCCCCCGCAAATCCAGCTTTGCACATGCCAGATCCTAGAAATAGGTATAAATAAATAGGCATAAGTTAATGAAATTTTGTTTGTAAAAAACCACATAAGAATCTTTCCACAAATTGGACACAATTACGCAATATCTTCTATTTGGGAAATATCCGAAGATTTTCGCTGTCTTTCAAAAATTAAATCAAGACATATGGAAAGTTACCCATATGCAAAATTTAAGTATTTACTGGATAATTTTAATGCATACCTATTTAATGCGAGACGTACCTAACGTCAATATATTAGTTTTGGATCCATTATTTTAATATTTCTTAGGCATATAATAATTTAGAGATGTAGAAGCAAATAATGCTTTCATTTTTGAAAGCATATACCCTGAAATCTTACATATAATCTTTTGAAAAATTATTCTCATCTAGACACAAATTTCTGAGAATGTTAAGTGTATGTGTATGTCAACTTTGAAATATTTGTGTCAATTATTTAAGAAATAGATTGGAAAAAATACCTACAACCATTTCAAATCTAAAATTTAATTGGACCCATTGTATGCTTTCAAATTTTGTTCATTATTTCTTTATGATGGAAGTGATATAAAAATGGGCTCAGACGTCTTCTGAAGAATGATCAATTTAACAAGATATCAATAAAAGCTAAGGCTTAATATCAACTTAAAAAGAAGAAAATGTATGCTATATATGTATGTATAAATAGGTATATGATATATCCAAATAAGTGTTACAAATATCTTGAATTTTATTTATTTTTTTTGTATAATCCAAATGAACCTAAAAGCAGAAAGCAATTCCAAATAAAAAAACTGCTTTTTTCTTTGAAAATCCTTAAGGTATCGAAGTTGTAACTTTCATGAGATGGCATTTATTCCTTTCTTGGCTTCCCAATTTGAAAGCCTACATAAAACGATGCAAATTGCCTTGTTAAGCCCAGAGGAAAAACTATTGTGAAATTACCTAAACAGGCTTTAATAAAATATGATAATATTAAACTGCGGAAATCCAATAAAAGAAAACTTTAGCAACTCATAATTTTTGTAAAAATCATCCCAGTTTTAAATTTTTTAAAAGCAATTTGTTCGTTTTTTTTTTTGTCCGTCCTCTGCAAACAGTTATGGCGATATAAACAACATAATGTAAAAAATTATGTTACCTATATGTAGTAACTTATAAGTTTTGTAACAATTGAGCCATTCGTATAACAGTTTGATTAACTCTATAAACAAGAAATTCAGAAGCCTGGAGATATTAAGTGTCTTTGATTTATAAACACATTGTAAAATAAAACTTTAAATAATCTCTACCTACCTATTACTTTTACCTTTAAAAGTGAGTATATTTTTACAGGAGAAAATAAAAACATCTAAAAAAATTCACCACCAGATTTCTTAAAAATGAACAAATTAGTTTTTGAACACGTAAAATTGGATGATTTTTAAAAAAATTATAAGTTGGCAACGTTTTATCTTATTTGGTTTCCGCAAAGTTTAGTATCAAAATATTTTGTACAGGAGTTTTATACTTAAGTAAAAATAAGCCTTGTATTTAGTTGTTTCATATCAAGCTTAAGCTTCCTTAGTTTTGGTAAATTATATTCAACAACTAGCAAATTTTGCATAGGACTAAGATTATTTTTATAAGCCATTGTATAGTTTTAATAAGTTTAATATATATAAAACTTTTGCTACTATTTTAGCGTTTGGGTTTATTCTTGCATTTAGGTAATTCGCCCCTTCCACGTACACATAATGCTAATATCCTTCTAAAAATTAAATTTTAAATAAATTTATATAAGTTCCAAGTTCTTTTTAGGTAACCGACTGACAATTTTAGTTAGCTCTTGTTTAAAAGTTTCTTGAATAAAACTATCCAAATGTTTTTAGGTAATTTACGAAATTTCTTAGGTGATATTCTAAAATATTTTTCCCTGAATTTCATCTAAAAACTTAGAGAATCCAAAATGCAAACTTGGAAGACACAAAAACTTGGAAAACCTAAAATGCACTAATAGTTTTAAAATTTTACATAAGTTTTTCTCTTGGTGTTGATAGTCGTTTTTAAATAAAATATTTCACTCAAAATATGTTTGTTCATTATATTCAAAACCATTTTATATTATTAAACTTTAATTTGGTTAAACTAAAAACTTGAATTCAATCGAAATAATTTCCAACTAAAAAGATCAACGTCGCGTTATAAACCTGAAATAATTTTTAAAAAAACAGAGTTGTTAGGATTTTATCACGCACCATTGTCTACAACCAAAGCAGCAACATCATCGTCACACATCTTGAAATTGTTTTAAGGCACTCCCGCGTATGATAACCGCACAAAATCTCAAAAGATCGGAACTGAGTCAGAACGCTGGCCGTCTTAATCTCTTTATATACACCCCGAAAAGCATCGATAGTGTAAAAATAGATCGGTCGGAGCGTACCGTATTTGGACTGTTGCACTTATGCTCGATTCAAGCCTTGGCCCTATGCTAGAGGGAGGCCCTAAAACTTATTTTGGATGCACTTTTTTGGAAAATTTGGGAAATTTTGTTGAGTGATTGCGGGATTTGTAATGAAAACTTGAGTTGCTTGAGTAGCACTTGAAATGTGCCAAACTGGAGATTTTCCATCTTGAGGCATAGTCACAGATTAAGCTTTGCCGTAATTTATGACTTAATAGTAAGCTGAATTTTATTCGTTAATTAATTGGGGGCTGGGAAATAGGGTAGAATTTATTGAGATATTCACAAAATAAGTATTTATAATTAAGATGCTATTTTTTTCAAATCATATTTTAGAATTTAAATATCCGAATAGGTAGGTGACCTTATCGGAAAACTATGATTTTATTCTATACATTTTTGCTAAATGTTACATATGTATTTTGTCTTAAAGAAAATTAGTTTTAATCATTAGAAGTAAGCAAATTCTCAATATTTTAATTCTTGATGTTTGTTAATTTTAAAAGTTTTTAAGAGTAAAGAATAAATGAGTAAATTTTAATATTTATAGGTTAAAGCCTTATGGAAATCTTATTAACTGTATAGATAGATAGAAAAATCAAATTTGAATTCTTTTATAAAACATATTTGCAGCAAACTACATGTACTTTACTAATATTGCTTCTATTGAATATGTTAGTAACTTATTTCCGAATGTTTTGCTACAACAAGTGTGCAAAGGAAAATAGTTTTTAGTTTACATATTCTTATCATATTTTGTTTTAAGCAAGTATAATTTGCTCCTCGGTCAGACATTTTCAAAGTAGACAATTTTAAATATCTAATTTTCAGAAAGTAGTGAAAATATTTATAGATTTATTTTTAGTATCCTAACTTCTGAACAGGATGAGACCAAACAATTTTAAATTTAAATTGGTGCAGAGAAAAACATGATTTTGGCAAAATAATCCAAGAAAAATCAAAATTTTATCAAACTTATTTCTGCTATATTTTTTTCAGAACATTAAAAATGTAATTTGGACTCCGGATAGAGCATACCCGAAAATAGTAAAGTACATGATTTTCAGTTATACTAACTCCATTATTTTTAATGAGTTTGGAGCTTAAAGATTATCAAAAAAATATGTTCCTTGGTCTTTAATGGTTTAACATTCACGAGAAATGTAATACAGCTATAATATATAACAAAATCTGCAATAAAGAATTATAATCACCGCAGGCTTTTGTACTATAGTTTTATTTACAAGACATTTTCGTAAAAATTACTATACAAATGCATTTTGGTACTATACATTGGGTCTGGGATAATTACTATAAAACATAATTAAAATTGCTACAACGCATTGATCCTAAGTTAATAGCGTCTCTATCTATAAATGATCACTATCTCTATTTCGACTATATGTAATATGGCTACAGAAAATAAAGGTAAAGACAAAGCTTAAGTATATAATTAAAATTAAAACTAGATTTCTTATTATTTTAAAATAAAACTTATAAAGAAATTGATAAAGTTAAACTGGCATCGGAGCTCAATAAACTATCGCTTTAACTTAATTTCGCCTTTTGATCCTTTCGGTTTTCCCCTAAATTAATCGAGGCAGTATTTACCGAGCAAACAGAGTCCTTGGTTTATATATTGCCGCCGAACACAAACAGAAGAATTTGAAAGAATTCAATATATTTTATTGAGCTAACCTTCGCCGTATCCTGCAGGTTTGTTAACAGTTTTGCCCACCCGATAAAAGGAAAATGTTTTCATGGCTATGTGACGGGGGTGTAAACTCTCACGCCAGAAAACCCCTCGCTCGGGGAGACGGGGGAGTTTTACTTCCATGTGAATACACTTTGCTACCGGAGCTCGTGCACTACCCCCTCCTTAGGGTCTGCCAATTGATTTCTGTACTAAGGGGAGAACTGATTGCGGCTAATTATCACGGGTTGCTCAAGTCTGGCTCCTAATCACACACAGTAACTGCATAATTGCAGGTTCGAACGCTGCTGTATGCTAACTTTTTTCTACATTTTCCGGGAGTGTTGGAGCAAGTCCTTTGTCATCTAGCCCAGAGCACACTATTCTCAGAGTCGGTCACTTGTAAAAGCCTCGAGGCTAGTGTGCTCAGTCACTTAATGAAAATATCAGAATAATTGACGAAATTCCCGAATCAAGTACAAATCAAAACTTAATAAAGCTGTTCTCTGGTGCTCTGTCGCGATGCCCAGCACGTGCCACCCTCTCTATTTGTCGCAGACGCAGGGACATACGTCCTTAAGCAAACAAATTGTATCTTTGGCAGCCTTCGCTGTTTTGGACCTAGGATCAAGGCCGGGAAGGGTACCACGAACCCTCGAAATGCATAGGGCCACTAGGGCCGGAAAGTGGACATTCACCGTCGACGGGGAGCGTTTATGCTCTGTCCCGATCGAGGCTCTGCCCTTTATTGGATTTTCCTTTCATGTGACAGTCGTGTGAATTATTGGCAATAAACAACCGCACAGGATCAGCCAAATTTGATTATTTACCCTTCTGTCGAGACGGGCATCGTCCGTGCAGAAATGTACAAATTATTTTCAATAAACGGATAAGAATAAATCCTGTTTGGTTTTAGTATATCCAATGAAATAAGCATTTATGGCTTCTAAATCATTCTGATAATTCGAAATAACAGTTCAGCTGTCTTTATTTTATCAAAGCATATACGTTTTTTTAAACGATACCTCGTAGGTATGTGACTAACTTGAACTTTTCAGTTAAAATAAAATAAACATAACAACACCTAAATTATTAGATGGATGGATCAGTTCTACTATATGTACTTATATAGAAACTATAAATATAAATCTAAAAAATTACAAAATATCTCAACATAAGTTAGAAAAGAAAAACGTATGCAATTTTTATAAAACCTTTTAAATATTTTTGATACATGTATTATATAATTTTTGCAACAATTGGACGTAGTCATCTGAGAACTTTCTCCAGTCCTAATGTTAACTCAATTTATTCATTGTTTATTACGATTAGAAGATTTTTTTAGGATAATTTCTCCCTATTACAGATGCTTCGACTTTTTAAATTCGACAAATACCATCCTACACTGTTATTCAGTATTATAAGATATCGATTAAGTCGCCTTACAAAAATGTATATATTATAAAAGTATAATGCTGAGTATTTCTAAGTAATGCTAAGCAATACTTCTGAAGTACAGTAATGGCGAACTACCAAATACTATTACTTGGTAATGGTAATTCAATTTGTTGAAGTACCAATACTAATAATGGTATTGGTAATTTGAGGTGCCTACATTACTTGCATTGTAACTGTATGGTAATGATGGTATTTTTACAGCTCTGATGCCCATACAATAGTCAAATTTTGAGTAAAAGACAGATATGGTCGTAAATTTGGCGTACAGCGACTAAACTTAATTAATATTATAATTAATCAATGTTTATATATCATATTTTGCTACGAAATTAAATGATAATTGCCAATAAATTATAAAATTGTATGAATATCTACGGTTCAAATGTATTTTTATTATAATTACGTCTAAAAATACTTTGAAACGATCCCGGCATGATCGTCGTAGGGCTGAAATGAACCCCTACGCCGAGTTGGTCCGCCAAATGGACGGTGTTTGGCCGATGTACGCCTGAGTCTCAAATATTAGATATTTTTGCTCGAGATTCGCATATTTTGAATTATACTCGTAGATTTATAAAATCATTGAAAATTCCCCCACAAATATTATTCCAAATTTCAAATTCCTGCGTCACATTGTTCTCGAGAATGATAGACGGACGGACGCAAGAGTGATTTTATAAGTCACAAGATCCGTTTTGCCTTTTGAGGTATTGAACTCTAAAAATCATCCAAATCTATTCACATGTTTAAAAATTATACGCCAACATACAATATGCAAAAAATAATTACTGGTGGTATTTCGTTAAAAAAATACTTATTAAGATGTAATAGAAACGCTTAATACATTTAACTTTTATTAACTATAAATAATTAAATTGATATTAGCTAAATTTTATCGTCATAAGACACATTACATGATTATTTTTTTATGTTGAGCTGTGTATGTAGTTTAATCTCTTATTTTTCTGCCAAACCGCCTTTTATGGTAAAAATCTAAAAACAGAATTTGACAAAATGCATCTCTCTAAGTATTTTTAGTTCGCTTTTATCAATGATGTGACGTCACGAACCATAAACCCAGGTGGGGGTCAACACATATTCATTCTTTTGGTTTCGGAGAGCGCTGAAAAAATGTAAATATAAACGCAACCTTAACAGTCCGCAGCACCCAACAGACCATTCGCGCTATCTCGCGCTGCCCCGAATTAGAAGTGGAGATCTATCGGTGAGATGTCGCGCATTTTTACCGGCGAAAATCCACAAGATCTCATCTCATCATCTTCGCGACTCTGATCAGCCTGCTGAGGTGGAATTCCGCGAATGATTTAGCACCTCTGGTATGCATATCGTGAATTTCTCATACCAAACGATTACTAATTGCATTTCAGTGTTGGTCTATTTTTGATTTACCAACTAACTCAGATGCGCTTGCCTTAAAATAAAATAAACACACGCCGAGTATATTTGTTTCAATTAATTATAAAATGCCTTTTCGAGGAAAATAGGTATATTAAAAATAGTTGCATTTTATCTGTTGTAATTTCCTAAGGGAATTGCGGTTAGTAATTTTTAGTAGTTTAGTTCTTAGTATTATATGAATTGCTATTTTTTTGACTAAACCAACTGTTTGCAGATTTAGCAAAGCTTTAGTTTTCCTCTGAAATATGTCGATAGAATTTCTATTAGTAAAGAGTGTTTTAGCGGAATAGCAGAACTTCCGATAGGGATAAACAGTCAAAGTAGCTGCCAGCTGTGAAAGTTAGCTAGCCACTCTTATTTATTACAGTTTGACATAGAAAGACACATGTCTTAACAAGACATTCAAATTTTTCAATTTACCTCGAAAATCAAATCAACTCGTGAAATTCATAGAAAATTATATGAATTTTATGGTCAACATTATCGTCCATCTGACGAAGGAAGAAATTCGCCGTACAGTTTATAAATTTCGTACCAAATTTACCCTTCTTCATGCTAAGCTAGGATTTAGAGTGAGTCTAAAGAAACATTGCATCGAGAAAAAGTAACTGGTTGGTGTGGTTTGCATGCTAGCGATACAATGGGCCCTTACTTTTTGAGAAATGCTGCTAGACGCAATGTTGCAGTTAACACTTTTACGGCCTGAATCACATTTGCATACGTGACTCCTAGTTGCTAGCGACTGTCAGCCTGATTGATGTGAATTCGATTGATTCACTGTTATGATGCTTGATATTGTCGGTTTTTTCGACAAATAAAAATCCGCATTGTCATTTGTTGAACCTAGTTTCAATCCCGCAGAGTATGCCAAGTACGGTCCGCTGCCCAGAAAAGAAGCTCAACGGCATTCATGTACTCTTCGTGTAGCGTTCCTTTGCATATTGGAAAATGTTTTGAAAATTATCATGCTAAAAGGAAATATTAATTTGAGCAAAACCTTCTTGAATAGTAAGAATGTTATGTTAATTTTAATAAGTACAGATTTTCTTTTTTTTACTTTTAACAAAGCTTGTAAAAATACCGGCAATAAGTACAAAACTTCCAGTCAAAGGTGCGACCATCAAAGAGTTAATAGACCACCTTATCGAACCATGAGTAACGAATTTTTGTTTGAAAACATGGAAAACATCGATCCACATGAACAGACAGATTGTAGTATGTCCCCAACAGCCGAGGTGGCTATATCTTCAAAATAATATTGAAGTATTATTGGCATAAAATAAACGTTTAAATAAAATTAATTTGTTGAATAAAAACCTTTCTTTTAATATAAGTTTTTCTTTATTAAAGGCAAGATTATACAAAACTTTGAAATTTAGTAAATTTTATTTTTAAATGTTTGAATCGATAAAGTCATCAAAATGTAACTTCCCTAAAACGTAATTCGTCTGAAATTGTTTTATTTATTATAACAATAATAAAAACTATTGTTAAGTTAAATAACAAATTTTAAATATTTCTTTTGAACCCTTGTACTTTAGTCAAATTCACTTTATTGAAAAGTTTTGTTTCTTTTTATTGTGTATTTATTTAAAAAAAAACATAGCTTTTAAGCCCTCAGGTGAGGAGCCTGTGTGTAGTTCAGTTATTAGCGCACTGTTCTACCGTCCCAGAGGCTTTAGGTTCGAATCCCACGCATAATCATGGTCTCCTGTGCTACGTGGTAATACAATGGGTCAAAACTGGTCTAAGTGAACCTTTCTAGGCATCAATCTAATCCACCCAATCTAAGCCTCAGGAATTTACATCGCTGTGCCCCTTAATTAGATATTTTTGCATAAATAATTAAACAAAAATTTCTTGAACGACATAAGAGAACCTCCAGAAGAATTTTTATCTAGAATATAGTCTCAAAATTCCGTAGTCTAGCATGACTTAAGAATTAATAAATTACGACAATTTAAAGTTTAAGCTAATTAAGTAATGATTTTTGTAAATGATTAAAAAGAAAATTGTTGTTTGAATGCATTTCAAATAATTTAAATTCAAATTTGAAAATTTCGATTTATGCGCCATCTCGCCATACCTAGTGACACTTAATTTACCCAAGTTTCTTTTTATCCAACTAGCTCAGTGTCTGCGATAAAGCTACTTGGATATGATTGGTGGGCGCTACGCACGCGCACAGCTTTCGGCAAGTTGCAAAGCTTTCTCATTTCGTGCTAACAAAGCAAATTCAAATCACCCGGGGGAGATATTTATCAGCAAATTACCGGCTTTATAACTCAATATGGCAAAAACATTTCACCGAGCCTAATTAGAAGTAATTAATTTTGTATTACTGTCTTCTTGGCGAAGTTTCTTCTTCCTTTCGATAAGGAGTCCAGGTGTAGAGTAACGAAGTCCTATTAATTAATATTTTTACCTTTTGCGGTCGATGTCCCTGCAGCGGGGACATACCTACGCTAGAAAATTACAGAAATTAAAAATTTTGTATTTTTACGTATTATAAGTAGTATAAAGCAAAACACATTAAATTCTGTGTGCTTTAATGTCCCTATAATGGACTTGGATAAATTTGCTCCAACCTGCTGGCCGTACCCAAAGTAAAATCTACCGACCGCAAAGGGTGAAATAACTTGTGAAACAATATTTTAAAACTTGAATCCCTTGTTGCCATTAATTTTATTTGGTGATTGATTGGCTACTATCAGATCAAATTTCGATTTGCTTTTTTCGTGCTCCTTTTTACATTTTAAAGGTTGTAGTTTTCAATTGTTAGGAGTACTCTAAGACTGACAAAATGAATCCAAAAAATAATAAATAAAATAATACAAATTAATGTTTAGAGTTCGTTTGATGACTGAAATTGTCGTGAGTGGTTTCGAAAGTTTAAGAATGGTGACTTTGACATCGAAGTCGTAGCAGAACGCCGAAAGTGTACGGAGATGCGGAATTGGAAGCATTATTTGAATTAAGACTAAGAATTTGCACTTACATTAGGAGTAACTCAACAAGCGGTTTCACATCGTTTAAAGTCAGTGGGAATGATTCAAAAATAAGGATATTGGAATTTTTTATTAAAAAAGACAGAGACTTACAATAAACCACCTTACATATGTATGAATATTTAATCACTTAACCCTTTTATTGAATGCTAGCATTCCCTGTGGTTGAAATTCGGTCAATTGTGTCCATATACACGATGAAACACGAAAATGCCATCTGAGCCGAGCTTTGGATATGTTATACATAAGGTTAGCCCTAACTATACCCCGTCAACCGAATTGTTGTAACGGGTCAAATTGAAAAGTTATTAACAATTGAAAATTGAATATTTTGAATATCATTATAATGACTGCGGTTAGATAAAAAAAGTTGGAAATTTAAAAAAATTTTCAACAATCACATTTTTAATTGTTTAATGTTTTTTCAGCAAAGTATCGATATTTTTGAATTCAGCTCAAAAAAACCAATAGATTGATATGAAAAAAATACCTACTTATCAGTCAAAAAATATTCAATTTTCAATTGTTAATAACTTTTTAATTTGACCCGTTACAACAATTCGGTTGACGGGGTATAGTTAGGGCTAACCATATGTATAACACATCCAAAGCTCGGCTCAGATGGCATTTTTCAGTCAAATTTTGTAGCGCCGTGTATAGTAATGAAATTCAATGGGTATAATAATTTTATTACTACCACATACTCTCTTTTTTTATTTTTTTTTTCACCATATATCCAAACTTAGTAGAAAGAAATTTTAGTGTAGTGATGTACATTTGCCGATGGATCGGTTTCATTTAATGTAAAGAATGATAATAATTTGGTTTGTTGAACATTTGCACCCCGTTCTTGGTCCACTCTAAAGTAAACATTCTGTGTACATGGTAAATTAATATCAAGTATAATGATAGTATGCTATTGAATATTGCATTGGAAATTCATACATACGCCATACTGCTTCAGTTGATTTCTTGATTCCCATCTGATTTATTACCCAATTCTACTCGTATAGTTGCACATCATATCTTTTGTAGTCGTACTTATAAATGTATTTAACACTTTAACCTGCATTGCAAATTTTAATATTTAAATGGCAATCGATTTTTTTTTGTGCACATTTATGGCACAGTACCTTTTGAATGATATAAGTTCATTCTATTCCTTTTATAATAAATATTAAAAAAAGGTATGCCAATTTTCGATGTTCATGTATTAATATTATACAGATATATTTTCTGAAATTTCGGATTTTTGGTACTGCGCCATTAAAATATACCTTGAATTTAATGTTTGATAAGCGTTCTTTAGATGAAGGAAAAATAAAATATGTGGATTTGGATATGTGGATTTAATCATAAATTCAAAGAAAATCTTAGAAGCGATATTTACATATTATGGAAATTGAGGGCGAGGCAAAGTAAACAAATATGGGTATCATCAAACCTCTTAAACAACCTAAATAAAACTTTCATCTGCTCGAGAAAAAGCTCTCAAAGTTGGTGCAAAGTAATTAGATCTATTGATGGCAATCCCCGTCTTCTTTCGATGTTGTTTTGCACAACTAACCCAAATTGAGCAAACGCTATGTCCTCCAATTCATCAAAGTTCCATTTAAACATCGAAAGTTCAGTGTAGAAAACGGCTATCGGAGGGTTTCGTCCTTTAGGGCCGATTTACTGGGAGGCTGAAGAGAAATGTACCAAAGCAATAAAATGGTAATTAGTGTTTGCACAAACCAATCAATCAGAAATTTACAGACGAAGTGTTCCACATTAATCGATTTAGGGCGCTGGTAGAACGGACGAAGGTTTATTAGCGTACCGGAGGCTGGAAATGCCAGAGGATATTGGGGAATGGGCTAATGGGGGTGCTCAAAAAGTGGTCGTGATAAGGTAACCTAATAATGAAATTGGGTTCTTTTTCTTCCACCAACATTGAATGGGGATATCTTTCTAGAGATACAAATATACTGTACAGAGAAGTGTATAATACACGTGCATTAAAAGGAGGAAGTAACTTTCCAAAAGTAACCACTGGTTTAGCTGATATATAAAAAATCTGGACGTCTTTCAATTTTCAGGGAAAATTGTAAACCGAATATTAAAATGTAATTTGTTATTTGTGCTGTCAAAATTATTGCAATTTTTAACCCTTTGAGTTTTGGCTATTTAGTCCCTAGTCAACGCATTAAGGTCAGAGTCATGTTCTATTATACTAGCGATAAACTTACAAAATTTGGTAAACATAAATATTTATTATATACGTAAGTTATATACATACAAAGCCGATGGCTTTCCGAAAAAATTTATTATTATTGAAGTTTTTTGAAATTTTTGAAATATGGTATGGTATGGTATTTGAGGTCGTTAATTATAATTCCGGTTTCAGATTCAAGACAATTATATCAGTTTTCAGAGTAATTTAAAGTTTTTTGAATTTTCGTACGCCATACTGGATCCGCCCTTTTGAGTTTTGGAAATCTGGAGATAGATTCGTAAACAGTGAGACGCAAAAATTCCAAACATTAATCTTTTTGCCTGAGTATCTCTCAGTTTTTATTTTTTTCTAAAATATATTAAATGTTATGATTTTATAATATGTGTGTATAGTTGAGCTTCGAAACATTTCACTATGTTTTGGTGACATATACATATATCGTCCATAATAAAAATAATTTTGAATAAACATCAATGAGTTTGTAATTTGAAAATTCTCATTTTGTTAATAAGTATTGAAGATTCAAACCTTCTTTAGTAGGTATATAAAGAAAAATATAATTTAATCAATTGAAAAATGAGAAGGTTTTAGCTTTTTTATCGTCCCTTAGTTTCAGCTTAGCTTGGTTTAGTTTTATTGTACTTTCTCTTCACATACTCCAAGTTTAAGGAGTGGATCAAATCATTCATATCTAAGAAATTATTTCGGTTCAATTATTTATTTATATCAGTAATAAAATAACTACATTAATATAATTTTAGTCATTTTACAATGTTCGCAATCTTGACCACCCGACTACTCGATTTCTAGTTTCCGAAACCGATTCCTGGGAATTACTTTCAATTAAAGTTATGTAAGAAAGATAAGTAACGAAATCATCCTGATTTTGGAAACATTGTTATCTCCTGGAGATCGTCTTTAATAGGTTTAATTGCACTAAAAACCTTATACAAAAATTGAAACGATTTTCAATAATCATCATCAAGTCAAATGCTAGATGTTTTTTGATGAATTTTTAAACGTGTTAAAAATGCGTGCATTTTTCCAAGCGATCATTTTATATGTGTCCCCATAAGCCTAATTCACTGAAATCAGTGATCTCTCCTCGTCAAAATTTTGTGATATCAAAAAGCTACTATTTTGGATCAGTAATGTTAAATTTGGCACTAAAATATGTAACATCAGCAGACCTAAAGACTTAATGCATGTGAACAGTCTTATGGGAGCTAAAGTAGTCCTAAGTGAAACTAGCTAGTCTAGAATGGTTCGCTAGGTGAGCTAGGTGGGATTTTCCAAAAAATTCGGCACTTTTTTAAAAAATTATTTGCTATATTGTAAAGTTGTTAGTTGCGAATCGCCGGTATTGAGTAAACGGAGTTGAAAATAATTTGTTTTACCTTAAGAAGGAAGTTTTACTTATTTCAGACATTATGTATTTATAAAAAATCAATTGCATAGGTATGTTGTATATATAATTTGATCTTAGGCAAAATATGTACAAAGCGGGGTCTAAAAGTTGCATGCTTATGAAGTTCGTTAAGTAACATTGGTGGAGTATTGAACCTTGGACACTGCCTAATGGTTGTTTAAAATTTGTTCTGTGTTTATGGTAAAACATTTTAGTAAAGTGTATTTCAAGAAACGATATACCCTAATTTTTTTTTTAAATAAACAGATTTTCTATTCTCTTGTGAGAAAAGAGAAAAAACTAAGTTGGTGATGTTACGGGGTCAAATTTGCCCAGTATATAAATATATTTTTGTAAGTGGTTATTGGTAAAGGTGAAATAGTAAAACAGTGGTAAAAAATAAACGTTTCAACATTCGCTTGAATTGTGTTACATTTAGCATAGCAACATAGCTAATAAAATTCTATTATTCTTTTATGAGCTAAAAAATTAAGTGTTTAATATGAAGAGTCTAATTTCGTTGACATTACTTTACCAAAATAAACTAAATAAAATAAATTGAAAATTCAGATATTTCATTAATTTATTATGTAGACTAGTAGAATTTCTTTGTATACATACATACTACTATGTCTATTTTTTGAAAATATATTTTTCTTAAAGATGCAAACAAGAAAAACTAGACTAGGCCTTCTGTGTAACTCTGACCAACAAATTATTATTATTATTTATTATATTTTGATGGATTCATTTTGAGTTAGCTGATAGTTTTCATTGGGTCTTACGTGGTCTTGTTTTCAGAATGGTAACCATCGTTATTTAATATTTTATTAGAATAAAAGTTCTTTTGATATACTTGTACTGTGATAAACAATCTGCCTGAAAGATTATGTTGAAGTTTGCGAAAACCAAATAATAGAAAACTTTGGCAAGTCATAACTTTTGTAAAAATGATCCAATTTTGAATTTTCAAAAATTAATTTGTACGTTTTAAGAAATTTAATAATGCATTTTTCCTATATTTTTTTATTTCATCCTTTAAAAATAAATGGAATAAACAACAGAAAGAACAAAAATTTGTTGCCGGCAATCAATACAACTTGAATAAATTTATAATCACGGACTAAATTTTCAACTATTATGCTGAGAACAACTTATGTCCATTTATTGTAATTTTTACTATAGAAGAAAAGGTAAAGAAACGAAAATCCCTGTTGAAATATTTAAGCGAGTCTAGTTACAGGACGGAATAAAAAATTCTAAATATATGTGCCACTAGATTTCTTAAAAACGTACAAATTAGTTTTTGAACATTTAAAATTGGATGATTTTTATAAAAGTTATGAGTTGCCAAAGTTTGCTATTATTTGGTTTCGCATCATCTTGAAAGGCACTATCCATATTTTGGTCAATCTTTTAATGTAGTAAAGCTATTGGTGATAAATGCGAAAGGAGTTAAGGTAAGTTCCATTAAAATGAAATTGTATGTATTGCAGGAACACATGTGTTTAAGGAAAAAATTAAAAGCCGGGTATACAATTGGACGAATTTATTTAATATAATGTGTACTTGCTTTGCGCTTGAGTCAAAACGTACTAAATAAAGTTAAGTTAGTCTTTAAGTGGAACTACTTAGGTAATGCGAAGATGCGACAATCTCCGAAGGTAGCGGAATCACATTTACAATGTTTTTATTTCTTTTTTTTTTGTTTTTTTTTTTGTTTTGTTTACACTTGAGTAGGTCTAGAAGGAAATGGAAAATTGACGCAGAAAGGTCCACGACCCGTCCGTCTCTGCTGCTCCACCCCGAGCACGATTCCTTTAAATTGACAGTGTTCGTAGAGTGCTTAAAGTCTACAGACCAAAACTTAGAACCAACCCGAATCCCAGTAGGGGCCCCACTGCATCTTATTACACTATCGTGAGGCCCTTGTTGATGCTCTCCAAATGCTCCTTGGCTTTGATCCGCAGACTCGCGATGGAGTTGGACCGCATGTCGGAATTGTTGACGCTCATGTTGACCGCGCTGTCGCTGGACGTCGGAATGTGACCGTCGCCCACATCGATGACATCCATTTTACCCATTTTTCCAACCCCGCTGGGACTCAGGTTGAGCGAGGAGTTGGACAGATTCTGCGGCGACGGCGATAGTGCGTGGGTGTGCGGGGATGCTGCGAGTGGGACACCGCTAGGACCAGGGGGTGGCTGCACAGGGTGCTGGGGTTGTTGCGAGGGCTGGTGATGGTGCGGGTGGAGCGAGGACGGCGAGTGGCGAGCCGCAAGTGACTGGAGCGCCTGGGAGGACATCGAAAGGTTTTGCGGGGGCGCCAGATTGCCGCCTCCCGACT
This sequence comes from Philonicus albiceps, assembly GCA_963969385.1. Classification (NCBI taxonomy): domain Eukaryota; kingdom Metazoa; phylum Arthropoda; class Insecta; order Diptera; family Asilidae; genus Philonicus; species Philonicus albiceps. Next base: position 36,573,111 of record OZ017773.1, read on the forward strand.
GTAGGCCAGATGATTGCGGTGGTGAGAGGCGCATTCCGGTCGGATTCAGTTGGGGGGGCATTGTGGCCATATTTGGCGGAGAGATTCGTAGACTCTGCGGTCCGCTTGGGTGCCCCATTGCTAGACCGCCCATGGCCAGGTTCGAGGGGGCCAAACTAAGGGGTGGCGTTAAATAACTTGGATAGACCGTCTGCGGGTGCGAAAGGAAACCTATAAATGAAAGCTTAATTTAGTCATAAACGAAATGTTACGCCTCCCTGAGTTATTTACTACCTGGAAGCGCGGAGAGCAGTGGCGGCGACAGCCACGGGTCCACGGGCAGGCTCGCTCCGTTGCAGGATAGCCGGTGCGGCAGCTGCGAAAAATGTGTAAGGCCTAGTCGCAAACTCTCGGACTTCTCCTGCCGCCTCCACTTGGCGCGTCTGTTCTGAAACCACACCTGAAATCGAAGGATAAATCAATAAAATTGAACATTCGATCTGACCAACATATTGAAAACTGCACATTATAAATTAACATTCATCTCCCGAAATCCGACAAATTTTCTAAAACGGAAATTTATCCATTTCATCTATAATATATAAATTTTTAATATGTGTATCTAGTATAGTTCCATGGAATCCCCCCTTATGTATTAAGATTTTAGTTAACAGCTTTTGTTTTATTAATCGATTACCTTTCAGTCAGATTTAATTCTATCATCGATTATGGGTAATGTAAAAATTAGCTATCTTGTCGAATATTTTTTGACATGCCAGGTAATACTTGATAGTTTTAGCTTTAGTTGCTTGGGGTGATTCATATTTAATATGTTTTAATAATCCGGATCTTCGATTGCCTGGTATGTACATATGGGAATATAGGTACAGGGTAGTATCGAATAAAATAAACTAAATTGAAATACGATGCTTGCAGAAATTGCTTATGTTTTTCTTCAAAGTAACTAAGTGTTTTTCTTTTAGCCTACCAATTAATACCTAGAATAAAACAAAATAACCAATAATTACACTACCTAATCAAACCAAAAAACAGTTTAAACAACTCGTGTGATTACCCTTGCAAACTTCATTTAATTTTGAAGCCATAGACTCGAAGAGTTGTTTTCACAAACGCTTTCGAAATCAGTTTTCGCCATTCTTCTTCTAAGATTTGTTTCTATTCTCGGGCATTCTTTGGTTTTCAGTTTTTCTAGTTCTCTTTTTCCAGGGAAGCCCCAAGTTAATATCTGGAGTAGATGTTGTTATGAAAAATGTGGTATTAAATAACAACACATATGTGTTTGTCGTTGTCCTGGCTTTAAATTTCTGAAATTATATACAAATGATGGTTAATATCCATCAGGGTCATTGCGCTGGAATTTTAATTTCGATATGTGATTTGCAGCAGTGTACGCCGGACTATAGAGTTTTTTAAGACAATAAAAAGATCAATATTTTAAAGGTATTAACTTATGTATGCTCCTTAATTTTTTAAAAACATATTTAAACATTTTAACATTGGTTAATTTGAAATTCGATATTTTAAATCCGCCTTATAAAATTTTAATTAAGCCCTCATACTTAGTTTTGTGAGATTCTAATAAATGTTAGCACTAAAAAACCGCCACAGCGGGAAATAGCAGCACATTTATCATTTTATGCCTGTTTTTAATTAAAGCATAAAATATACATGTGAGACGAATATAACCTTTTTCATTTAATTTTATACATAACTTTTAATTAAATGATTTGATGCGAAATTGGAATTGTAGAACAATTCTGGTTTTTTTTTCAAGTTTTCGAATTCACTCGCTCTGGATTCGATTGGTGCAATTTAATCTAGTTGAATTTAATTTCTGGTTGAGAAAGTGTAGTTGATGGCTCCTCCATCAAGTTCTTAATAGGCTTGGCTTTTTTTTAACATTTTGCATTTTTGTAAGACCAAAACCAATATTCGTTAGGCTATCAATTTCAAAAAAGCAATCGGGTTGAAAAATCGAGCGAAGTAAAGTTGTTAACTAAAATTGATTACAACATTCTGTGAACAAATGAATAAAATATCTCAAGTAGTGTGATTCGCGCTCCAAGAGTCTCGTATTACTCTTGTATTTGCTGTAATATAGAAAATTTCCCTAAAAACTAAAAAACTTACATTCATCGTTATGAATTTTCTGTAAAGGTTAGGAAATTTCTATAGTACTCGTATATAGCTTTGTTAGACATAATTTTAGCTATTTATATAACATTTGAAAATTGAATAATTGTTTAAATATTTATAGAAAGTCCTTTCAAATAAAACCTCTTTAACAGAATTAAAATGTTCGTTTAAAGTTAAATTTTTCCACAAAATAATGTCAAATTCCCTAATAACGAACCCTTTTGTAAAACGGAGGTTTTTTTTTAAATTAATAATTTTCTCTCGGATAAGTTAAATATCTGTAAAATCAACTTTTAATATAGCAAACCAATACAAAGTAACATATGGGAGCTTATTACCATACGAAATCCATCGGTAATTAGGATTTCGATTAAAAATGAAAAAAAATACCTTATTTATGTTTTAATCATGCAATCCATGCTTCAAAGCTATTCATTTTTCCATGGCTACATGGGTTCTCTTTTGATGAATTTTCCACATTTCATAATTATTTTCAACTTTTCCCATATTTTTCACAAACTCTTCTTTATAAATGTTCTGTGAAAAGCCCCCCACTTTTTTTATTCTTGTACAATTTAAAGAAAAATTAAAATCCACTACAATCTTACAAATTTTTGTTATAATCGTTAATTTCTGCAGGTACTGTGGATTTGCTCTAGTTAACCCCTTATTTTGGTTAAACGTTTTATTAAATGACATCAATTTGGTCGTATTAGACAATATGCTACTGATGAGCAGAAAACAATCAGACAAACATCCAGGTGGTTTTACTTAATCTCCCCATTTTATCGAGCGGGTAATCAGTGTAAGTGAATAAGGTTTCGTGCCAGGAATAAACGCATCAAAGAGTGCGTAGTGACGTTTTTTTTTTTTTTTTTTTTTTTTTGCTGCCACAACTATTAATTGAGCAACTGATTACGTCCTAATTCGATTCGTCTTGTTGGACGGTGGCTCGTACCGTGATTATAGGGTCCCTTCTACTACAAGAATGCTGAGGTGAAGAAAATGCAAATGGCATGTCTAAATTTATGAACTTTACCAGGAGTCGTAATGAATTTAGTGATTAATGGCCCTTTGTCGCTGTAAGCCTATTATTTCTTAGATGTTCAGTTTGATTGGTGGTAATTACCTCTCCTTCAGGAGGTCTAATGCCCAAGGCTCGTTTTGATTGAATTAATTTCGTGTAAATACTATGGCACTATTTCGTTTCTATTGATTTGTTTGGGTAATGCGTATGACTAATGCGTTTTTCCTTTTAATTATATTATGAAAATGTATGCGTATGAAATAAAGCCTTTTAATACATAAATCTCCGTTAAAAAATGGAATAAATAAGTAGCATTGAAATAATTCTACTATTCATAATAAATTTATATACAAAACACGTTTTTTTAGTTAAGCTCGTTCAAATCGAATTGAAAGATAATTGGTAATAATTTTAATCACATTATAAGCCTTTACTGGAAAATCAAGATTTTTTCATTGCAAATTTCATTGAAATTAATTTAGAATGTTTCAAGAAAATCTAAAAATTCAAATATGTTAAAAACAAAACGGATATGCACTTCACTGGCTGTAAAGTATATTTTTATATACAAAAGTTATGAAAAATTGGTTATCTCACTAAAAAAGTTCTTAATTTTGTTTATATGTGTATATTGTTACTGGGAAAACGATTTTGAAAATTTTAATTCTGTACTATTTAGAAAGTACAAAAACATGAAATTTGATTTAGTAATTATCGCAAATAAGCGTAGCACTAAAAACATCCTCTTTGTTAGGTTTGAGAAGATCACTATATGAAAATAAATAAACTTGAAATTATTGTAGGTGTGTGATTTTGAAGACTTGTATTATTACTAAGAAAAAATTCTTTTCTTTCATAAGTGAGGTCATATGAAAATTAATTTTCTAGACGTCTAGAACAAAATTTAGTAAATGTTACAGGAGATGAATCCAATCAAGTGTGAAAGGCTTAATATGAATTCTAAAATACCTCTTTTGTTTGCGCATTTATTAAATTATTTTGGTTGTTAATTGTATTGTAAAGAATATTCCATTCACACTGCACTGGTTCTTTAAATAATAGGTTTAGGTATATTCGCTTTTGTATCATAACATTTAAGAGTTGACAGTTACAGTTTATTTATTTATTTATTCCGTTCGGTGATAATCTAATGCAAATCAATCTTTAAATAGACAAATCGGAATAACATAATTTTGTAATCAAATAAATTAACTTAATGCAACTTTGCTGGGAAAAAAATTCTTTTATTTATTGTATTAAATTGACTGATTTACATAGTAAAAATGCCATTTTGATCCCAATTTCGGAGTATTTTCGGATATACGAGTAAGCGAAAGAGCGAAGCGACTAAAATAAAATAGCCAAAGTAAACCTCACAAAAAAGCCTGATTTTATTATTGTTTGCTCCAACTACAAATATAATTAAACTCTAAACAGAACGCTTAATTTGATCATCACAGCAACACCAAAATGTTCTCTCGCAGTTTTCATCCCCCGAGGTGCGGTACAAGACGACGACTATTGGAGCCTCTTTAAATACTTTTCGCCTCATTGAAAACTCCGAACTAAATTCAATTAAAACACAACTCAGGCTCACATGTGCACACAATTTTATTTTGATGAAGTATTTTGTGGGTGAATTGATTTTGTTTGCACATGTTTATCCGGCTGGCAGTTTTTCGCCCTTCGATCCAATTTAGTTAGAAAAGATGGAAAGGTGTTGGATGAAAATGCGAAAAATACGAGAAAACCATTCAAGCCATCTTTGGATTTAATCGATTATAAAATGTGTGAGGGGTGGTTCAGATATAAGTGGTCGAGGGACTTTTTCGAGAAATGGGGATGTGCTGTAGAAAGTTTTTAACTCGTGCAGCAAATGAAATGTGAACAAAGTTTGGAGAAAATTGAAAATTGGTGAATAATTTTAGCACTTTCTTTTAATTCATTCAGCTGAAGCAAGTGATGAAATAACTTTTATTTGCATCTCCGCTAGTTGAAAGAATTTACAAATCGACCACGACTCCAGGTAAAGTACTTCAATTTAAAAATTCAATCGGAAGTGTCATGGCATTACCTTTGCTGGGCGAAGGGAGCGAACTCAGCATGCTGCATGCCGTAAATCCGTGTTCCCTGCGCACCAAAGAGAATTTAAGAATTTATTTACCTTGTGTCAGAAATCAATTTGCAATTCGTTAAGCTGTCATAAACATCTAAAGTCCAATTTGCAAGAAACTTTCGAACGGAGATATTCGCAGTCACCCCAACTAAGGTCCCTTCCACACATAGAGGTACCTAATCCCGCTTCTGATTTAAGATTTATGTCTTCAAATTTCGCAGCCCAAATATCTACCTGTTTGCTTATAATTAAAAGATTTCAATACCCAGCATAAAGGGGGGAGTTGTGGGTGTCGTATTCGGCTTCATTGGATTCCAGCCAATCCACCCCTAGTTTAAACGCAGACTCCGAAACAACAAAAAGCGGAAAATAAGATCAAGCAGAAAATTCAATTAGCCGATGCATAATTAAAATTAAGCTTTTTAGTTCCCCCAACAGGCAGCTGAAAGTTACGCACACAGGCAACGAGCGGGACTTAAAAGAGTTTTAATGGCAAAATTAATTACACGTAATTTGTTGGATTAATTATGATGTAAATTTCATAAACAACGCCGGGCGAAGGAAGATGCTCACCCGGCAGGAAGAAACTTTCTTCAGCCAGTCCGTGCCCGTCCAAGACGTCCATGAACTTCTTTGCTGTGAAAGAATTAAAGCTAATTAGCAGTAAATTCATTTGCATATTTAAGTTTTCTAATTAGTCCCTCCTTGGTGTTTGGAAACCTTAGACTCGGCAGGTGTCATGCCGTCGTAGAAATTTTCACTGTGTAGGTGCCTTCTTTGGTTGTGCTCGCTGACAAGCGCTAAAATTCAATTGAAAAATTGGAAAGGAAACAATTTCCCAATGAAAATTTAATTTTCTCGTTAGAGGAGAAAGAAAATTTTAATTTTCCTCTTCAAACTTGTAACTTGGAGAGGCGTAACGGTTTGCAATGTAATTATTACTTTTAGAGCTTTAATTAACTGATGGCGATATTTTCACTCGGATATAATTTCTCACGTTATGGGTTTAAATTTTTAAAATGAAACTAAAAATGATATTTATACTAAAATCGTGTAGTCACAGGGACTATCTCAAAATATTTTCAATTTAAAATGGGGATAATGTGTTTAGGCAATTTGAATTATGGAGATATTAATTTATAATTGCACCAACAAACAATTTTAAGGTTGTTTTTACCTATAATTATAGTATTGTACTATATCTATAAACAGGATAAAAAAAAATACAACGCTGTATATAACTAGTATAACATACCAGAAATATTTTCTATGCTTTTCAGTCTTACCTTCAAATTTTTTATTATAGTCAAATCGAATTCTAAGATATTAGTTATGTATATTGGAAAAATGAATAATGCCTAATTCTATTTTATGAAATCCTGAAAAGTTAAAGTAGTAGAAATTAAATTTACAGCCTCTTCCCAGCTGACTAGTCGTCAACGCGTCGTTGTGCCTCATAAGTTAGTCTAACATTGATTAAAATAAATTTTTGAATTGTGTAAACTTATCAATCCCATTATACAAGGTGATTCGTAAAGAAGTGTTCTAATATGTGCTAATCGATTCCTTACAGTGTTGTGATCAGCATTTACGATGAGCAATTTTGTCGTAAAATACCTTGTTTCAACGACTGAAATATATTCGTGCATGCAGGAAGGTCAACTCATATAAAACGTAATAACTTCTGTTCGAAATGCCTACTGTGGCAACAGAATTATAAGGTCAATAAGATAAAATCACTTTGAACATCTTCTAAGACCATCTGAGCTTTGAAACACAAGAAATCTCATAATAGGTTGCTCGCTTAAGCAGAAATGTGCTTTCAATTAAGTATTCTAGTGGCTCCACAAAAAAAGTTAATAACTTTTGATGAACTAAAGATATTGATATGGTTCTTCTTTTATTTGAAAGATATCTTAAAGGTCCCTTTTTTGGGGTTTTTAAACCATATTTAAACCATATCCTTAATTAAGGAAATTTTTAACTTTTTTACGAATCACCATGTATAAATGTAAAAAAAGAATTAAATTACGCGGAAGGAATTTTTATAATATACAATGATATTTCTAAAAAGTACTGAATCCGAGGCAAAAACAAATTAATCTATTATTTTAAAAATATTATTTTTTAGTCTCTGTAGGTAAGTGTTAATAACGACATTTAACTTTAAATTAACGATTCTGAAAATCCTTAAATAGGTTCTTATTCTTTTTATTAATTCCTCCTTTTTTATTTGTGAATCTTTTTTAGGTTCTCCATTATTCAGTCACTCAGAGTGAAACTCAAATGAAATAAAATTGGGTGTAGTTTACACCTAATTCTTTCTAAGATTTTCGGTAGAGTTTGTATTTTCATAGTTGTGATCATTCATCATCATTTGTTGTGAAATATTCAATCTATTAAAAGATTAAATATTACGAAATATGGAAAAGGTTTAAGGTCTTTAAGGTTTTTATACTCCAGCTCAATAGTTCAAGACTCAAGAGTTAATTTAAATCGAATTATAAGATTTTATTGCATAATATTTCTTATTATATTGCATATAATTTTAAAAAGAAATGCAAAATTTACCAAAATTCAACTTTTTAAGCCATATGTAAATTAAATCTTAAAATGAAACAACTTTTCATTATTTAAAGTGCAGGTTTGTGTTGTGTAATAAGTTTCTTTTTTAAATGAAATTCGAATTGCTAAAACTTAAACAAAAATAACATATATATAATGAATCAATTGATGGTTGTTTTAAGTTTCTTAACTGCAACCTAAAGTGGCTAATTGCATGTATGTCGTTATACAAAAAAAAAAAGAAAAAAAAGAAAAGAAAATTAACCTAATTATGAAACTTAAAAATGTATTAAGCTTAAAAAAATAACATCATCCGGAATTATTGTAACGATAGTGTCTATTTATGGTCTTACGCTTTTGCTCCCAGCTGTATTTATGAAATCGCTTCGAAATTACTTTCAAAGTGTGTTGAGTAAGACACGAAAGACAACCGAACAATGAGTGGTTCATTTATCATTTATGAAAACTGTTCACACTGACGTACTTCAATTACTAGCATGAATAATTGTCGCATGTAAAGCCGGCAGAATCGGGGCATATGTTGTTGTTTGCAATTTACCTGGGCAATTCCCTTCGGCGGGGCTGCTTCAAACAAGGTACAGGATACCTGTGCCTGGGTTTGCACTGTCTGTGTCCTGTCTGTTACTACAGGTGCACGCGGCCAGGATAAAAAAAAAATATATATATAAGCAACTTACATGATGGCTGGCAGTTATTGTTTAATCGATACTTAAGATACGATCTTTGTGCGCGCACATTAGTCCAAATAATTAAATTAATTAGTGTCGCCGTATCGCGTGTACGTTTTCAAAATAAATTTATGCTATAGCCTCCACCCCCGCCCCCAGTTCGCTTGCATGCACGCTTACCTGTGGCTTGTCGCAGTCTCGGGCCTCATGACATAAGAAAAAGGCTGCGGGATTTATCCTTGCGGGCGAGCCACAGAACGAAGGCGATTTAAGTTCTGGTTGCCTGTAATTTCGGGCTAAGAGTGTAAAAAGCTTAATCTGATTGAGGCTAATTAACGTGTGAGCAATAAACGCAAAATGCTAATTTAATTGTTGCTCCGCGAGCCGGCAGGAAAACTTTCTCCGAACAGAAAATCAGTTAAACCTGCCGCGCCAGGCAGCCTTCCTTTCCATTTAGAGTCGACATATGTGCAACACGTCAGCCCTTCTCCAGGGCTGTAATCGCCTTCAATGGAAGGCAGTTTATACGATAATTGATACTTAAGACTTGGGACTTCGAGGCGGACGCATGCATGCCATTTTCATAATTTGCCCTAATTGACTGAGAGCTTTTGCAAGTATGCTCTTGGACCTAACAATAAATTGTCTTATAATTATTTAATGCAATTTTTGCGCCTTGGTATTTTTGATGGGTGCATTTAACATAGAGCAAACAAAGATACATTTTTGAGGATTCCGATTACATTGAAAATGATAACATTGTTTGCGTACATCACTAAAGCTCGACACTCTCGAAGAAAATACTTTCAAATAAGGTCTCTTGTAGTTTTATAAATTGTAAACAATCGTTAATTTTTAAAGGTAAATGATACTGCTTAAGATTTAAGTAAGTACACTGACAGAAAACTAATTGTAAATATGAGAAAATACGTATATATGAATTCTCAATTTTTCAATACGAAACTGAGTCATACAAAGTATTCATAATTCAATAGTAGTAGCATTTTATACATTATATTTTTAAATAGACATTTATACAAAATTGTTAATTATATGAGGATCTCTTTACAAATTTACTACCCAAGTACTATAAAATAACAAAAGGAAATGCAGAAAAAACGCAGGCCTAAATAATTTTATTATAAAATAATGGATAATTTTACTTTTAAACATTTGCAATAAAAGATTCTAGCACGTAGCACAAATACCTACATATGTATGTACAAAGGCTAAAAAATACTACAGTTTTGTAATACGTACTACGTATGAACAGAATATCTCCGAATAAATAGCCTGTATTGTATAATTTTATATGCTACAAATTATCACAAACCATTTGTTCATGAAGCATCCAATCGATAGTATGAATCACAAAATTGTAATGTTAATCTACCATATGTTGCGTCATAATATTTACTTTGAAGTAAATTCTATGTTTATGTAATTAGGGTTTAATTTTAAACAATTCAAATTAAAATCTAAATAAATCACTGACTAGCACAAATTGATTTTCGAACTATCGAAATTATCAATTGGCTTCAGTCTTCCAGGTCCCTACTAGAGACCTTCATTTTAACTCAATGTGCATTTGTGCATTCCACTCTACGATTTTGCATCTGATATTGTAAAAATATATAGAAAATTGTAATATCATAGATCTAAATAGTTAGACAAATAGTATGTTATATGTACAATAAAATTTGTAAAATTGAATTAATGTTTTCAATTGAAGATGACGAGGTGTTAATTTAAAATGTAATTCTTATAAATTAACATTTTGCGCTGTAAGAAATCGAATATTTGATTTTACATTGATTTAATTGATTTTACGATTTTTCTCTGAGTGTATCAAGTTATAATATACTGTGTTTTCTTAATTCGTTTTATCTTGCCTTAACTTAGGATAAACATAATTAATGAAATAATTACTCATATTTATTTAAATTCCGTCGAAACTCCAATGCAGAACAGAGACCATGTAAAAATCGTAGAGGTTGACGCAACTTTTTCAATTCATTTAATTTCAGTTATAAAAGGGTATTAGTTGAATTATTTATAAAATATTGCTCCAAAACGTCAGAAAATGTTTGATTTTTCCTTCACTAATTTGTGTTTTAAAGGTTAATTTGTCTTTGCTTTGCTTGAGCTTTAAGTGAAGCTGACTACAAAAAATTCAATATTTCTAATTTACTAAATGTACTTAAATCGATAATACATTTAGTCTAATTTTAGTACTTTTCGATTAAGTTATAAACTTGAACAATTTTCGGCAAGTACTATTTGTATTAATAAGTAAATAATAATACTACAAAATAAGAACCTTTTTCGTAAATTTTGTCTCATATTCCCTACGCCCTTCAAAATTAGTAGATTTGAATAGTCTTAAGATAACAGAGCACTACTAACTTTTTAGAAAATTATTAACACAAGATATTTCTGAAACTGATACAGCATTGCTTCTTCTAAACCTACTTTAAAAAAGAAAGCTATTTTACGCAGAAGAAAATAATTAAGCAGACTTAAAAAAATCACCTATATGGGCTTAAAGTAATAATTTCAAGTTTTTGTTGTAAAATTCATTAAATACTTGCATATGAAACTTGGTTTAGACTTATAAAATTTTGGAAACGAACTTTTAAAGTAGACATAAAGTTGAACTAAATAAATTAAAGTAGTTATTGAAAAATCAACGTGTAAACTTAGAAAGAAATAGCCACTGACTAAATGTTGGTCTCAAGTTAAGTCTCACTTATGCTCTGCATATAATTTTTATTTATTGGTCTGAAGATGTTTGTAATGTCGCAAATTTAAAATCGGAAAAACCTAGAAAGGAAGATGATTGTGTTTGAGAAGGTGTTACATTCGCCATTTTCTCCGTTCCCCAAATTTGTCCGGAGTTCACACACTCATCCAGCATCATTTCAAGGAAGGAGAAACTCGTTGCGATGGAGCATGTGCTGAAAACAGATATGCGTAATTCAAACTCCAATTCCCATCCCGGCTCTTCTGGGTGCAAAATCCAGCCTCCAGTTCTGTCGGACATTTTTTTTTCCCAGACGGAACACGACTACGATATTTTCACACGATTTTGATTATTGGCAATAAAGTGACAAGCCCTGAGGGTGTATGTCGTCATATTACAGGGCTGCGACGTGTTTATTTATTTTTAACAACTGATTTAACTAGTTATTAGGAGGTTAATTAAATACTGAACACGTGCAAGACATCGGTGGCAAACATCTCTACAAAAGGACCAGTCGCGTAGCCTCCCCCATCGAAGGCTCCAGCGCTGCTTAGGGCTGCTGAGGGCTGCCAAGGGCTGCCGAAGTTTGCAACCTTCTCGGAGGAAGTGCCCTTTGATTGTTGCGCTATTAATTTTGGTTTACGGCTGACTTACTGCTCCCCGCTCATGCGAGGAGAAGGTGCTTCCCGCCCAATACTCCTTTTGTATTTATGCGTATGTTGGTGTTTGCCTGGAATAAGGGCTTCGACGGGTGGATGAATTGGAAGGGTGGTCGAAGTGAGTTTCTGGATGATTAGGAAGTAATTTTTGAATGTCACAAAATTGACGGTAATTTAGGGACGTCACAAGCAGGAATGATTTTAATCAAAATATTTTCCTCAACAGTATGGTCGAATTTTGATGTTAAATTGTAGCTATAACACATATAGCATAATATTAAGTTGTGAAAAAAGATATGTACTTTTCTATTAAACACAAAGACACAAGTAAACTACAGTAAAGATATAATTTTTTTTATTTTGTATTGCCTTTAATTGTGTTAAGGGAGTACCACTATTAAAAAACTATATATAAATAAAAAGAAGGTACATTACCCAATCCAAGTTGAAGTTTGTCCTGAAAGTTGTTTTGCGGCCGGTTATATTTAAATATTTCAGTTATAAATATGTTAAACTTAAACACTAGTTTTAGAAAGTAATTTCATGCAACTCCTTGCTTCTGGTTATCAACTTAGTTTCAATGCGACTGATTATATAATTGATTTATGAATAATTTTGATATTACTATAAATGCACAATAGGCAAGTTATTCCGATGGTGATATCTTTAAAACGCCATAATAATAATCAAATATAATCCAAATAACCGTAATTGCGCAAGATAAATTCCTATTTGTTCAGTTTTTCATTAAAAACGATATAAAAATATCACGAAATACTATTTAATTTTCTTTTGCTTTTTATGCACTAAAGATTAAAGTATGACATTTGTCTATACGAAGGTGCAGTGTAAAATAATGCTCAGGTTTCATAAAAAGAAATGCTAATTCTGAACAACAATTTTATGCTAAATTATTGTAAAACACGCATAAAGTAATGTTTTTAACGATTTTGTTTTTGGTAATTTAAATGTGAAACAGCAAATGTAAAAAGCCAATTTTTAAAATCGTTAATCGGTACTCAGAAAATCCTACTACGACAAAATAGCTCTTTAACATGCATCTGATAAAATAAAAATCCGGGGACATAATATTGTGTTTTAAACTAACTTGCGATATCAACTAATTTAAAGGAATTTCAAGTGTAGAAATCGCTCTATTCACTTTAGTTTATGATGTAACATAAAAGCATACTTACAAAGATAACAATCATAACCCTCCTTTTTCGTAGTCGGGTAAAAATGAGATAGGATAATGATTTTAGCTTTTATGTTTAGCGTTGGCATTTAGTTTTATATGCCATTCACTGACTCAAACTAACCAAAATTATTGGAGCTTGAAATTTGGAATTCATCTATTGCTCTGGGGGGAGGGAGCGAGGGGTGAATTAGTTTGTATAGGAAACCAAAACAAAAATGTTCTTGTTTGTATTCATTCGAATGAAATTAGGCACAATAATTAATAGTCCAGTATAAATAATTTATAAAAAGAGGAAAATGTTGAAACTCATAAAATATAATTTTAACATTTTATTAATTGTAACACTTTATTAATTTCTATATATACACGTGCGTTTCTGAAGGTATTCTCACTCAGCTTTACAAGTTATTATAAAAGAATGAAAGACCATTCACCCTTACAATAACCGATTGGTTCATTTAGACGTCGAGAGATTTAAAAAGGCTTTTTACAAGAGCCTTCCACATCAAAAATTTGAAACCCTTTACCATCTGCTCATAGTACCCTTTCTATTTAACTGTTTACATATCTTCACATTCGCGGCTAATTTTCGGATAAAAGAACCCTAATTAAGTCCAATTTCATTCATAACCGCTTTGCCACGAAACCGGGAGGGGTTCATTGAATTTTATAGACACATTCAACGTTTATTGTTTTTTTTATTATGTACGTAATTAATCCCTCGAAAATAATGGTAGACGTAAAGGGGGTTCTGCATTGTTTTAAGACCTAACAATTTTTACGCACTTGACTTTGAAATGTTTACGACATGGAAATAAAACTATCGTCCATTAGCCCAATTTGCTTTAATTTTTCTTATGTTTTATGTTTCGAAATGGTTTCCAGTAGCTTGAAGAGCTCAAAATTTATATTAAACATATTCCACCTACAGACGAGCCCTTCAGAGATGGAAAGTCAAACCGCAATTAAGAAGCGCTAAAAAAAACCACGGATATAGAGAAAAATGAGTTCGTGATCTGGAATGAGTTTTGATGTGTTCTCATTCCCTAAATTGGATAAAGGACTCCTTTTGATTCGATATAACCATGTGCTTCCTTAATTCGCAAAGCTTGCCGCTCATTATGTTGGCGGTCGGCGGTGTCAGGTTACAGAAGTGTTCGGTTTCACTTAAAACCGATTCCTGAAATTATAGAGCAGACTTTAGGCCCATTCATACTGAGGACGCTTGCAATTGCCTTCCTCAAGTTCGGGCGGTCTGAATAGCGCGAATCGCATTATTCAGGACTCCGTGGACCTTTGATCCTCTACCAAACACCGATCGAAGGTCAAAACCGTGTTGAAATTAATTAGAACATAGCCAGCCTGCTCGACAGGGATGGGATTTTCATAGGGTCGCCGCCGCTGCTCCTTGTCTCCCGTTTTGCAGCCCTCGGGAACTACTTTGAAGTTGTCTTCCAAAAGGGGTGCAGTGGCAAGAAGCATATGCGAAGATTTGGCGATGTTCTTTTGCGGGGTAAACTCGAGCGAAAGTAATCCTCGGCACATGTTTCGAGTTTGCGTTCGCCAAACTCCCAGTGGACTAATTTTATGAGGCTTAAATGGCATCAAATTAGTTTGGGAATATATTTGGGGTCAGAATGCGAAAGGTACAGAAACTGTTTACACTTTCAGATGAAAAAATTTTCATTTTAATTCCATTGTAAATAAATGCAACTTTCACACAAAATACAGCAAATTGTGAAATTTTAATTTTGTTCATTGATCAGGAATGAGTACGAAACTAGCGAGGAACAGAATACGAGCGCACCAGGCCACGCTGTGATAGTGCTATAAAAGGTTGTAATTACGTATAAAATAAAAAGGCCAAAGGCCCTGCTGAGATTTAATTTTTCAACCCTTTCAAATGAATTAAACCAATTTTTGCTATAATTGAAGGTTTTCATGACATCGGTCGGCATGGCGCCTTTCTATGGAACGAATTAAGCAAATAAGGCATATTGATTTCATACCTTTAATTGCATTAAAAATATCACGTAACTAGTTATTATGGGATAAAGGACTGCCGGCACGACTCGTTCACAGCAAGACTTTCATGAAAATTATTATTGAATTAAGTGGGAAATAGCTGCGCACGTATTCCCAGGGTTACTTCCATATACCCTTCAGTACGCTCACGTGAGAAAAGTGATGGCAAATGGATTTAATCAAAACAATTTTTATCGTAAAAAGTAAAAAATTTTGATTTGAAAGTACAACAAAATCAATACGCTGGCAAAGTTGTCGCCTGATACAGAACGGCTGAAGATCCAACAATAATCTTTTCTAAAACTATAGGTAGTCTCTCATAAGTAGTGGTTCAATCAAAAAGGAAGGTAGGGGAAGAAATTTCCACCAAAAACTGCTATGTAAGTGCATATTTTGTATATACAATTGGGTATTTACCAAATGTTTATTTTTCTTTTAACACTTTTACATTTTAGAAAATATTCATGTAGTGGCGATTATTCGAAAATAATTGTTAAATTGTGGCCTTTTTAAAATGTCAATATATTTATTATTTATATTGTGGGACTTCAGTTGTTAGTTTGCTGGAGTACCATCGCAGTAGCTATGAATTCGAATCCCAAGCATAACTATGGTCTCCTGCGCTAAGTAGTAACACAATGGGCAAAAAATAAAAAAAAAAATGGCCTAAGTGTACCTTTCTGGACAGCCACACCAAGCTATTATTTGTATATATGCGTTTACCAAAATACAAAACTTTATGCAAAGCAATCAAGAATTGAAGCGGAAAGCTATTAAATTGGTTGAAAAAATGTTGGTTGGTTTTAATTTAGCTTTGTCATGATTTTAAACTAAATCGATTTTGTTATTTTGGAGGTGTAAATGTTATGTGTTTATTTGTTTATCAGCATTCTGTCTGCATTGAGAATTGATTACAACATCAACATCCTTTATTGAGAATTTCAAAGTCAATTTTATCAAAACGTTCAAGGCTGTTCCACATTTTGAAATTAGTTATTAACAGGCAGAGGACAGAGAGCATCTGAATCTGAATGTCGCAATTTTTGACATAATAGTAGTGAATTTGGTCAAATTGTGGTAACAACCTCATTTCTAAATGCTAAAGTATTATTTATTTGGTCACTGTAACTGTATTCACCTTAATTGCATTTTATTTAAAGGTGAAAAAACCAAGTTTGAACTAGTTCAAAAGTGTAAGTTTTTAAATCAGTTTTGAATTGGGATTTATCGGTGTGATAATTCTGAGTTCTAGAATGAGTTTAATTACTGTAGTCTGTCTAGGGCTTAAAATATTATTACCAGGAGCAGAATATAACTAATTATCAGTAAGAATATTACCAAAAAACCGTGCAAATTTAATCCTGCACTGGTATAGATTTTTCAAATTAGTCACTATGCAAGTGTTTACTTTAACGATTTTTATAAAATACCATAAAATACATAACACTAAGATGCACTATTTTTAAAATACGTATTTTTCTTTTTTATATAGTCAATATGCTAGTTTTAAATAAAAAACGAAGCGGTAAATCATTATTACATTAGTTAGGCTTATATCTTACCAGTCATTGCTTATGAAAATAATAACGAATTCTTCGAAATTGGCAGTTTTATAAATAACCCACAGATATTAAAATCATTTATATTAAAGTCAAAATATTTAGGATATTTCGGGCAATTGACGTCTATATCCCTTGGCCTATATTTCTCAAATTAGGAGCCCTTCAATAAATTTAGAAAGCAACCAAAAATTTATCTTCCTTCTTTAACTGACGAGTAGAAGACGAGGGATCAACTAACAAACTTTCGTAAAATTTAAAAGAAAATTTCAAGGAAGAAAACCTCACAAGTTAAGGGCATTACTTTTCCAATTTACTCGTAAATCAAATACTCATAAATGCGAATACCTTTGAAGGATTGATATATTGCATTGCATATTCCCTCGAGGAAAGTTTGTTCTCTTCGCAGAAAAATAGGGAACTAACTTGCTTTCTATAAAAATAAAAGGAGGTAAGGAAACCACCCTCTATAGGATGACACCAACATAACTTAGCGTCCAACATCACCTTCGAATAAAATAAGAAAACAAAACCTTCTCGGGTTCTTGGTAGAGAAAGGACGTAGGGGGTGAAATGCAGGAACGAGAAGAAGGTAAACTTTACCACCAGAAAATCCTCAAGAAATTCGTTTTTTGTGGCAGAAATTGCTTAACGTAGCGAGTAACAATATAACCAATTTGTAGCGAAATTGAAAATGGCAGCGCAAGGGGTGGTCTGCGGTTCGGTGGATGGCGGATGTTTTTATGTGAACTACTGGGGAGACGACGCGATGCTCATTGAGAGATATAAGATACATATGAAACATCTCAAGGATGGTTTTCCAGCGAGAAGTAAATATACATATATATATATATATATATATATATATATATATATATATATATATATATATATATATAAGAAGTTAGCAAGCGCGCAGCATATAAGAGGAAGTGAACATGCAGTCTTCACGATGAGTTAGCTGGCTTTTCATCCGTTAAAAATCAGGTTATGTTGATTATGGAAACTATAAAAGATATCAAAAAGTTTAATTGTAATTAGAAAATAGAGATGCCTGCCAATACCAACTTCAGCAACCATCAACCACACATTTTTAACACCAGAGTTGATCGACGAGATCAAGGTCACTTGTTAAATACTTAAATCCTTACTTTTTTCAGGCTTCGGAACTATAAATTCAGAAGGAGAAGAGGACTTGGTATTCAAAATTATTTAATTTTTCTCAACTACAAGTTGACGGAGTGGTGTCTAGGTATGTGTGTATTTTTCCATACTCATATTGTTTGTTAGCTTTCTATATTATTTACACCTATATAGTTTAGTCTAATTTATCAATATAATTTACACTCAACAGAAATATTTGTTGAATATTACTTCCATAATAATTGAAGTCATCCGACTACCTAAAATTATTTTAGTAATTTTCAACAGATAATTTAAGTTTTGTCGTTTAAATTTAAATTATCTTAAAAGATTAATATTCAACATGAATAAATACATAAATAATTTCCTGTAAGCACATTAAGTTTAACTTGTTTTCATTTTGAGTGTTGGTGAACTCATTTGATTCGGAAACTTATATTTCCGTAAAGAAGTTTAATTACTCCGTTTTAGTCTATATTAAGACAACATCGGTGTGCAAAATGTAATCTGAATACCTACGTCGAATTGTTAATTTCTATTATGAAAAGTGATAAACTTCTTGAAAAACGAAAAAGTTTAACTTTACATTAACTCCACATACGGTTCAAAAGGTATTCCAGCCGTGGATCTCACTTATATTAGAGCTAGTACTAGAAAAAGTATATTGTAGTTTATGTGAAATTAACCGAATATTTTTGGAAAATAATGTCTTTGTCTGCAGTTATAGAATTTTGAGGTAAGATATACATAAAAAAAACAAAATAAATATTTAGACGATGAATGATTCAAATGTAATTGAAAATATGAAATATGCGTAACCCATATTAATACAATCGAAAAAGTCACGTTGATCGAAGCAAGCATTTGGCTGAAGTGGTTATAAGGCCAAGTCTAGAACTCTGCGGGGAATTATGCTAACTTGTATTCAATTTGTTGCAATTCACTTTGATTTTCCCCAGAGCGTAAAATTTGTCGAGCATTCATGGAACCCGCCCGCGCTACATCAAGCAACAGATGCACAAGTCATTAGAGGGCATTTAAGGGTGGTTTCCGTGCTCCCGCTGTTATTGTAATGTTGATGTCGTTATTGTCACCAAATAACTTTGTAAAAAGTCAAAAGCCCTTAAAATAAGCGAGGAGGAGTGGATGTGCGGCGTCGTGCAGCCCCTTGAACATTCAGCGACCACTTTCGCCGTTTAGGTCCCCTGGCCAAAAGCATGTTATAATGTGTTTCAGGAAAAGCGTCCGAGGGGTGGAATTCATAAAATGCTCATAATTTCATTTCGGGAATTATATTTTGCATTATTTGTTTGCTT
The DNA here is from genome assembly GCA_963969385.1 of Philonicus albiceps. Lineage (NCBI taxonomy): Eukaryota > Metazoa > Arthropoda > Insecta > Diptera > Asilidae > Philonicus > Philonicus albiceps. Next base: position 36,592,287 of record OZ017773.1, read on the forward strand.
CGCTTTGAGGACTTCAGACCGCTTTGGAAAGTAGTTGAATTCCCCCTTTTTGTTTTTCATGAAAATGAAATTAGTTGCGTCGACCTTTTCCGTGACAGACTGTTGACTCTTATGAAGCAGACAATAAAAGCGGACTATTTACTCTTCCGTAATTTGACACTGGACAAAATGTGATTACTACCTTTTTCGCAACAGTCTACCTTTCACAAGCTCGTAAACACTTCCACGGTAACATCCATTAGGCAGAAATCATCGCAGGAAAATGACTATGATAAAAAATATTACGTTTGCCTAATGCATTTGATGCACGTAGCATAAACGTTCCATGCGGTCACGGACCGTGTAAAAAGAGGTTCGTTCATTCTTGTGGGGCTTATAAAACCTCTTGACACCTCGTGTGTTTTGTGAGAACCAACCGAATGTGCTTGATCCTCCGCCAGAAAAAAATGGTCAAAGGGATTAGGCCTCGTGAAGGGGGAAATTCCTAGTGAGAAGAAATCTATTAGTGACGGTGTTATTCTTCTTCTTTTGATAGGGCTATCAAGACGTGAAATTAATGTTGTTACGCTCACTTTAATGCCTCATTTTTCAACAGCATCTGCTTGTTGGTCCACAAGTATTTATGATTCTTATGACTCCATTAAGTTTGGATTATGCGTGAATGTAATGACAATTGAAAATAAATAACACGTGAACTTAGATCGGCATCGTATTTGATTTAGTATTATTATAATTTTTATATGAACTGAAAATAGTACTACTACAGAAATATTTTTTTAAACATTTTACCAATTTCACACATAGAATTAAGGAAAACATTGGGCATTTAGAATTGATGTCTATACTTGATGCAGAAGTTAAATACAATATATCTTTTTTTTTTAATTTATCAGATTTCCCATGATTAAAAGAACAGTAAAAAGAAGATTTGCTATATTACCAAATACTGATGAATTATAATTTTTTATTCTCAACAATAACGACCTTTTTAAAGAAGAACTTATCATCAAAAACATGGTTTTATTCACTGTCTTTTTGAATTAAATTATCAATTTTTAATCAAATTTAATAATAATTTCAAATTGTAATTAATCCGAATTTAACTCATCTTATGCCATATAACATCAATTAGCAATATTGATATGATAAATCATTTTAGAATAATAACATTTGTCTTCATTGCCTCGAACATTTTACAGGCTAATTGTCTATAATTTGCTTTACGGATTATAAATCTGAAAATAAAAATGTTTCATCATATACCATAGGGTTGAAAATCAAAAACTGACCATTTGTGAAAATGTCTTCATCACGAAACATAACTCAAATAAAAGATTAGATCCTTAACTACGTATCTATACAAAATCAGTTATTTATAAACATTATTAAAATTTGCTTTCTCAAATATCAACTGATGTATGGTATACTTAAATATTTTATATATTTCTTAATAATCGTGTGATTAACGCTTTATTAAGAGATCTGAACTTCATTTTCAATCCTGCAAACATAACGATTTGTTAAAAAATAGGAGATATTTTTTACTGGATGTGGTCTCTTCTAGCTTATATTTAATTCTTATTAGTAAATTTTCTTACTTTCATTATCAATTAGCTGTTTAAAATTCATATAAAAGAAATGTCTAAGAGTATATTAATAAGGATTTATAGAATGATTATGCAAATAAACTTACTGCGAAAATTAAGTACCTATATAAGGCGACATGTGTTTTGTGAAAAACAACAAATCTAGAAATATGGTTCAGAAATCTATTCATAAAGTAACCAAACGACATCTAGCAAACTAACTAACACTAAATGAAAAAGCTTTAAATTTTTATTTTTGTGGAAATATATTTATGTATATATTTTTGGAAAGCACAACCCTTCTTCTATAATTGGCTTCTTAGGACATAGACAAAATGTTCAATATTGTTGAAAGTAAATATAATAAAGAGTGTTTCAAATTGCACGGTTTTTTTTTAAAGAATAAATAAAATATAGATGGCGAACTGAATTCGTTTGGGTATTTTGATATTTAAGAATTGTGATGTATGACATTTATAAAAATGGTTTAACAACTAAATGTAGCAATTATAGGCGTGTTTCTTTTTTAGTTCAAAGCACGGCGCGAGAAAAAAAACGGTCGTGTTTCTTTTCCAGCTTAGAGCTTCAAAGATCCATTTCTTTTTGTGTTCAGAGTATGATCAGAGTGCGCTCCATTAGCTCAGACAAATTTCGGCGAGCATTTGGAGTATGAAACTGAACGCGGATAATTGGACCTTTGGCTCAACACAAAAGAGCGCCACATTTGTCAAAATTGTGGACAAGTCTGGTTTTTCTAGTATAATAACATTTAGCAGCTGACTGTTATTAAATTTGCTCTAATTACGCATAAACTTTATTTTAAGGTTTTAAATGATAAGCTCATGCTTTGAAATCTCGTATGACTGACATTACAGCAAGTGATCTAAAATGTGTTTCATAAACGAATCTGATCGGTTTGAGCATGCTGTGAACGGGGAGTATACTCGACCTGATTATATTTCACTTATGTCTTACATTACAACATTCTTTATAAAGTTTATATAACGTCGAAAAGCGGTTATGTTAAATACTTGACATACAAATTATATTTTATACCTGGAATGTCTTGCGATAACAACTAAAAGAACAACTTATCTTAACCTTTGACATTCCTAGACCCACTTAACAATCTTGAACCATATCAAAAAAGTACAACTCAGCCCGCTAATTAAGCTTTCAAAACTTCGCCACTAATAAATCTGTCAACCTATTTGCCCCTTTTGGTTGAGATTTCGTGGCAATAACAATTTATTGTCTAATTTTTAAGTGTCTGGAGGAATTTCCATTATAGCCCTTGAGACAAAGCGCTCCCATTGTGCTCCATTAGAATAATTTATCGCTGCCGTTGTTGACTTAGTTAACATAACTCTAATTGTGCGTGCCGAAAATAAATGGGAAGGCCCAGGGAACCCCGTGGGACCACTATAAAAAATTTACTTATTGAAAAAAAAAAAAGAAAAAAAGGAAACACCGCCCCCACTCCACAGAGCTCCACTCATGTTCGTCCGAATGTGGGCAAATGTGCGCTCATTGGCGACCATGTTGGAGCCTTCCAGTTCCATTATATTGCATGTTTTCGATAGGAATCTTAATTTATAAATTGCCATAAATTTCTGTTTTTTAACGCAAGACACGCACACAGCTTAATTCGCCAAGGCGAAGTGGTGATTTATCATTTTAATTATATTCGGTTTCATTTCAGCCGATGTATATCGTGATTCAGCTTGAAACTTTATTGCGGGGTGGGTGGTAGGGGGCTGCACTACCATATAGCAAATTAAAAGTCCTGCTGTTCTCCTTAAATTTTACTTTTCCAAGAATTTCTCAATGGGATTAATTTGGAGCGTATTGGACGATTGTCGCGACGACAATCCTCGAATTTCGGTTCAAACTAGGCGAATAACGCGCGTTCGAACGCGACTAGGAAATCCTTTAAGCATCGGAAATTCGATTTACTGGAAATTTGTTTTGATTTCGCTCTTCAGCTAAATCGGATCCTCCGGAAGTTTCATCTATCGGATAAGCATCGACCGGCTTGGCGCGGAAATGTTATCCATTAAATTTTTTTGCAAGTGCACATCCGCCATCTTCTTTTGCTCCTTTATCCCAGAGACAAAGATGGAGTCGAGCAAAATCAATTTAATTGAGCGAGTAATTAAAAAAAAAAAATTGCTCACCATAATGGTGGGTAATTAAAAGCAATTTTCCGGGCTGCCAGCTTTATGTTCGTCAAGCGTTCCCAAAAGGCTCCCTAATTTGCGCACTTAATCAATCTTTAGCCCCTTCACCACCGTTGACATCGTCTAAATTAACCCTTTTCGCTGCCATAAAGTAATAGGGTGCTTTAGGAGCTTGATTGTGGCGAATATCCCGGATGATTGGTCTCCCATACTCAAAAACACACACAGATCCACACATACACACACTGCCCGTTACTAAGGGCCGATCTCTCAAGGCGAGTGATGCGTTCTATGTAGTTGACATTATCTGCACTTTTTTGCAGAAAATTGACAAAGCGAACGGGCAATTTATGAGAATTATTGTTCCCGTCATATGGCCCGGTCGCACACTAAAATTATCTAAGCAAGAAAATAAACGGAGGGAAGGGCAAAGAACTTATGTAACATATTTCTGTTTATTGCTTGAATGGCATAATGCTTTATATCTTAACTTTCGCTATACAAACTCGGGGCTTCTAAAAGCACATTATCGGGTTATACCTACTATAATACAAAATTAACGACGTAGCTTAGCCTTAAATTTTAGGATCTTGGACTTGAACAAAGGAAGCGTAAATGGTCAGTCGTCTGCGTACGAGATCTGTTCAAAAAGTATCGCGAATTTTGAATTTCCGCGGCCTACGTATATTTGATTTTCGATTTTTTTGTGGCGTTATGTATCAGAGTATCAAACTCATGCCCCTCACTTATGCTGATAAGCTCATTTTCAATATTTATTCTGAAAATATTTATAGTAAAATACGAGTATTATGGTTTTTATATACAACTTCCAAGGAAAACTTTAAGGTATATGCTTCAGGGGACTGAATAACAGTTTTTATATATTCATTACTTTAAACTCAAAATCAGTGATTATACTATATTTTATTAAAATACCATACATTTTAAGGAATAAATTGGCTTACTGCTTCTTATGTTTATTTTCCAAATACCCTGTATAACATAGGTTTTCAAAATTTGAGCTGGTGACAATTTTGCTAATCTTGTTTTAATGCTCAAACAGAATTTGAAAACAAATTTTTAAAAATGTTTAAAGATTCTTATGTTTTACATATTATATACCATATATATATAAATTATGTAAATTATTTTTTCCTCCTTATCAATTTATTGGAGAATAAAGATTTAGCTATTATTTATTATATTCCATAGGACTCGCTTTAGTAAAACACACATTATACGAACCCCTCTCCCTTGCATTCTGGAAAAGTAAACTTGTTATATATACCATCAAGGCAACGAAATTTTTGGTATGGGTTATACCCTCCAAATTAACGATAACATTTTTTACGGCTCTTCCTCGTCCTGACTAGCTGCTGTTAGCTATTCCAATATTTACGACCAGAATTGATTAGATGGAGATTACCCAATCGAATTGTTTTGGAACGGAAGAACACAATAAACAGAAAATAGAGCGAAATTCGCTTGCATTGAATTATCATAAATTCGATATTTCGGCTATTTATGAAATGAATCACATACGGGAAAAACATGTTACATGTTCATTATGGTTTTGTATAACCTGCCAATATATCAAAGTATGAAATATATCTCCCCCACCTAGAGAAATATCCTTCGGGTAGCAGTGTACATGCAAGGCTATGGAAACCCCCGGACGGGACTACTGAGACAGCCCCAATAATTTCATATTAAGTCACTTAACATTTTGGTGATATCTCTACATATCGATTTTTCGTTGTTACATTTTTAGAGAGGAAAATCACCCGGCCACCAGATGCGCCACTTCCAACGGTGGGATGGTGCTGGTAGTCTTAAAAGTAAAAAAGTTTAAATCTCTAGACGCTGAACTTTTCTTATTTCATAAAAATACAAATCAAATTGTAAAAATTCACATTGAAGCTTTTCTTAGATCTATTTTTATATCACCCCCTCTTCGTTCCCGTGTTAGCTTCGGGGCATAAGTGAAATATTGCTCCTATGAATATCGCTTGCTGGGGACCAATAACAATAATGACGAAAACGATCATTTCTCTAATTTGAATTCGGTATTTAGCCGCCCCGGCGGAGATATCCCCATCAGACACCTCCTTTGGCAATGAGAAAAGCAAATAATCGAATTACAGGACTGTGACGAACGAATATTCCAGAACGATTCCGAGCAATTGCCAGCCGCATAAATTACCGCCGCTACGTGTTAATGGTGACACGAAATATTAAAACCCAGCCATCCAAATTGTCCCAAAGTATCCATAAAATCATAGGAGCTTTCAATTCCCACGAAATTTACTACGGCAGCTGATTAACAATCACCGCCGTAATTTTGACTGTGTGAAATGTAATTCACAGCGCTCCTGGAACGCTTGGGACCCGGGAGAAAATCCTTGGAGAAACCCCCCTATTTTGCGCCTATTTCCCTTTTTCGACTTCGAGTTTGCTTATTGATGATTATCACGACAAAACGAAATAAATTACCGAGGCAAAAGGCTCCCAGGCGAGCGTCTTTGTGTCGGGCCCTTAACGATACCTTTCGCGTACTTTTAATTCGTTTTAGCATCTAGATCAGCTTCTGGCCGTTCTTTGGCGCAAGGAGGACGCTATTTGGTGTGTAGTGTACTCTATATCCTAATGAACTTCCGGAAGGAAGGTGGATATACCGTTTGAGGGGTTAATTCACTGTTTTGTCAATAACGCATAATTAAGGTATTACTACTCGCAATTTATTAAGAACTAGATTGGCGTCCTTTATCAGCAATTATAGTCAAGCCAATTACTTAATTAATCCAGTGGTTGAGATATTCACTACAATTTCGAGTGGAATTGAACGGACCTTTGTACTGCAGTTAAAAAAAAAAAAAACTCAAAACAATGTCTTTGTCTAGAGTTTGAATAGAACATGCTAAGCGTGTAAGTATAAATTTATTTTTGGTATAAGTAACAAGCAAATCTGATAATTTTTGAAAGACGATAATGTTTTAACGTTAATTTTGAACTTGCAACGTTAAAGTAAGAAGTTTGTACTTTTATATTTCTGTCTTAATTTTATACCTTATAAAGAAATCATTACTTCATGTAATGGTAGTGAAATTCGCGATCGAAAGCTTTAACCAACTACAATGTGAACACCTTTTCGTGTTTTTATTGTGATAATAACTGTTTTTGTTATCATAGAGGCAAGGAAACTTTTGCGCACCACTAATTAGAGTTTCCCGCCCGGATACCTTGCATAAAAAAACAAACTTGACAAAACTAGACTAAACAAACGAATATTCCCATTATGGTTTGAGGAAGCAAGAATGCTTCCGAACGGAAGGGAATGCACATTATAGGCAGTAGATCCTTTGAAGGCATGCTCTCATTTTAACGATTCTAAATTTAAATTATATATATATTAAATAATTATTTTCAAAATCCAAAGTCAAAAATCGAAGAAACGACGACGTTGGTGCACTTGAACATTTGCAATCGTGTTTTTGTTGGAACGACTTTTCTCAACCAGGTGGTGGGATTCACAACTCGAACTGCAATTCTTCCATTTTTAACCGGCATTGCAAATAGAGAAGTGCTATAAGTTTGGAGCCTATATCTGTGTGTTTGTGTCTGTTGGATTTTAGCTCCAAAACGGTTGAACCGATTTCAAAGCGGTTTTTTTTTTGTATGCTTTTCCCGGGGGTTTTTTAGCAGTGTTTTTGGAAATCGGGTCTACCGTTTCGAAGACCTTCAGGGTTCATTAGAGCCTGTGTAGGGATTTCAGCCACTATTACAAGTAGAGAGTTTAAGTTTGGGCTCAAATGTCTATAAGGCCTTCAAGTACCTCTCAAATCTTAAAAAATTAATATTATTAAAATATTAAAAAAGCCAATTCTTATGAAATTTAATTGAAAATTGATATTTAGAAAATTTGTGTTTTGTTGATTAGAGAAATTTTCATAACTAATTACCATTTTAATATTATAAATTTAGGAGCATTTTATTTTTTTTATATTTTTTTATTATTTTCAGCAAATATAACTAGAGTTAATTGATATTTTGGTTTTTAAAGCTTCGTAGACTTTTTCCCTTACTCTTCAAGTTTTGGCAGCAAAAGTCAATAGGAATTATGTGATTTTCTGTAATAAGTTACTTACTGCCATATTCCATTTTTATTCCGATTCCATTGTCTGAATAGATTTAAAGGAAACGACATCACGTTGTGGCGCATCATTTAAGTTTGCATATAAATTGATACAAATTTATTCCATTTTCATAGCTAGGGCCCATTCTAGCCACGCGATGGATTGGCGGACATGTCTGGAAAGAGCGCGACTTCGGAGGTGCTCTTAAGGCGCAAAGAATCGCCTTTTCTCAAAAAAAAAAAAAAAAAAATTAATATTAAATTTCGTGAGTTCATAAATCAGTTTTATTGACTAAACACCATACAACAGTCAGGAAATGTGACTCTCATCGGGGTCATTATTGGGTCAGATCCTCCGTGCTGAGTAGAATTTTTTCAAGTTGATTTTTTAATGCTGGGTTGTAAGGCCACCGATATTATCATGGAGCCCTAGTTCATTTGATTCGTTGTCCCACTCGGCTTTATTGAAACCCTGGTAATAGCATATTTGCCCGAATTATTGGCACAAATACAGCCCTAACTCGAGTATGGGTGCGCACAGCCCATCGAAGGGATTGCGATTGAACTGCCATAACACGGCTTTATTTCACATGTCGTATTTACGTTCTGCTATATGACGATTCACGTTTATATTAACTGGTTTATTTTGGCAGCAGTATTTGCTCGGTGTTCCTATTACGAGGACTAGCAAAAAACAAAGGGGAGCGGGGAAGGGACTCGTTTCCACAATCCCTTCCGAAGGCTTGTTACCGATGGAGTTCGATAGGGTCGGTGGTTGCATGCGACGCCGGGTTTTCTGTATCGGGGGTATTTTAATAAACTTATTGATTGTCATTGAGCCATGTGTGTATCTAAATCAGCTATTTATTCGAATTTTGATTGTAATTTAATGCTAATCTGATAAGGCGAAGGCCCCCGCTTACCTGTACTCTAACTTCGGGCAAATTCACTTTCATGGCTAACTCCTCCCGCGAGTAAACGTCGGGATAGTGTGACTTTTCGAAAGCACGCTCCAACTCGTGCAGTTGATATGTTGTGAAGGTTGTGCGATTCCGACGGTGTTTCTTTTTCGAACACGAGTCGTCTTGTGCTGAAAAATTACAAAAGGAAAACATTTAATACATTAAAAAAATAAAAAACCAACATAAGGCTCATAACTAACAAAGCATTTATATGACTCTTATAATAACTAACATTTTTTCGCGTTATGCGTGCGATACTTAATTTTAGGAAATGAAAATGGTTTGAATTTGTCATGAGTTTTGGGGTAAATTTCCAAACTATAGAAATTATTATTTAGTTTTTTTCTTCGTTTTCATTGTATGTTTCGTCAAAAATGTAAACATGTAAATTAGAAAGTTGTTATGCCTTACTTTGTGTGATTATAACACACACAATGTTTTATACGTATTATTTTCAAATTGTATATTTTACTTGAGTGAATAATTTCACTAAGCTACTGAAATGGGATAGTTGAGGACGCATGTCTGATGTCTTCGAAGGTATGTAACTCTTTTACTACCTTAGAGCCGATATATCAGGTTTACTATTTTATTTTACAAAGCAATTATAATCGATGCAATAATGGTTTGTCTCCAAACTCTATCAGCTTTTTTGCACCAAGGCCAACGCATGCTCTGGTATTTCTCTTTCCTCGATGCAGAAACAAGATGTGCCGTCATCTGCTAGCCCTATCTGTTTCCGATGGTGGCATTAATTGCAAGTGACCACTAAATAGTCCAATGGTGATTTTCGGTCCCAATTTATTTAGCGAGAAAAGCTTTCTATTCTTCTGACTCGAAGGTTTTATAAAGATCTTCGACTGTTTTAGTCCTTGTTGGCTAGTCTAATTTTCCATCAATTTTTTTTGTATATGTTAAGGTTCTAGTTTTATGGAATCGTAAAACTAATAAATACTTTTTGATTATAAGAGTAATACTTTTATTCCCAAAAGCAACATTTACAAATTACCATTGGTTAATTTTAGAATGTGCCAAACTCTAATAATGAAAGCCCTAAAAATTAGCCGATTTTTATAACAATCCCTACATTCACCAATTCAGGATGGTAAAACTCAAGATTTACAAATAAGACATAAGGTTTGACGTTGCAAGCAAGTTACTAACTTGATAGAGAGTTATTTAAAAAGAAATTAAAGGTTTACCTTGATTGCCTTCGTCATCACTGCCCGAGGTGATCTTCTCCCCTTGCTCGCTTGAATTTGTTTGGTTAAGGTCTTCGCTGGAGGTGCAGCTCCCGTTCACCCCGCTGTCGTTGTCGTTGAGCCGGTCCTGCTGGTCCATAACGTTGACACGGTACTCCTCCACAGATCGCTGCTGTTGCAGATGGTGGTGGAGGTGGTGTTGGTGGGCGGGGTGCAAATCTACAGATCCCCCGCTCGTGCAGGAACTGGTGCTGTTCGCGGCCACGCCCCCTTGGTGCTGCTGGATCTCCTCAAAATTTCTGGCACGGATCCCCTCGAATGTTTTGATGTATTCGTAACCCTGCTTGACGTGGACGTCTGGCGACTCGTTGCCGTTGCGGATCTTGGCCGGGTCGTTCTGTTCGTCGCCGTCGTCGAAGGGCTTTCGCTTCATGCCGGCGAGCAGTTGCTGGCTGTGGGCCGCCGCCAGAGCGGTAGGCGGTGTCTGACCCATCGGCGTTAGCTCCTTGCCGCTGTCACCGTTCGCCGACATCGAATCCTCGAAGTCGTGCGTATTGTCCTCGTAGTAGTGATTGTTGCAGTTCTTCAGACCTTTCTCGGGATCCGTTTCCCCACAGCGGCTGCTCAGCTCGTGGCTGCTGCTGTTAAAATTGGAGGAGTCCACGAAGTATTTGGAGTTCGGAGGCTCGCGCTGGTAGGACTCCTGCATCACGAGGTTCGTGACGCTGGTATACTCTAGATCCGCACAGGGAGTCTCCAAAGGGATCGCGGACTTTGTGGAGTTGGTGGGCACTGATGTCACCAGCGAAGCGGAGCTCGACGAAGACGGAACGCTGTCCACGGAGCCCTTGAAGTGCGCCGAGTAAGTGACGTGGTTGTACTTCTCCGCGTGCAGCTGATTGAAGGCGTTGCTCGGCAGATTCTTGCTACTGCTGAACAGCTGATTATCAGTTCCTCGGAGGTGGTTCAATGACGAACAGCGGAGGTCGGCGGCATCGTTCGATTCACCTGGAATACAATTCAATACAGAACATAACTATTTAATAATACTGGGCATAACTGCTATTCAGTTTATCTTGAAGTAAAGTAAATTATATCACTATAGAGCGCCCTAACCCGCGGCTTGGTCAAAGCTGGCCCGTGCGTGACTTAAATTTGTTAAAACATGTAAGCGAAGTAAATGAGCATATTTATAAATTTCAAAACAACTATAAATCAACTTTTTGTAAATTTGTTTTTTAAACTTAAAACATAAAATTATGGTTTAGTCGAAAATTATTGTTAAATATTTGAATTTGATGAAAATATCACATGCTCAAAGTTAAGAGTTAAGAAAACAATTTCAGTAAAAGCGTGTAAAAAATTTAAATTATTTTAACAAAAAAATTTTACGACTAAGCCCTTAAGAATAATTTAAAAAATCTTTCCCTAAATTTTTTTTTTTTTGAATCGTTTGAGTAGTTTTTGTGTAATCAGTCACACCGATTCAAAAAATCATGTTTCGAGAAAAGCGCGTTTTAAGTGTGTTTCTTTAAGTAGGGGTTCAATTGTATTGTTCTTCTATTTTTCTTAAATAAATAAGCAAATAAATGAATTTTCGATATTAAATTTGAATTAACAACGCTTAGAACATTTACCATAAGATATATTTTTTAAAAGTAAAAAGAAAGTAAACATCGCGCCGGCAGCTGCTCCAAAATAGTGCAGGTGTGGCATTTACCATTGTACACTAAAGAAAGTTAAATGAATATTTCTAATATGAATTGTGAAAAAAATACTTTTACAGTACATTCTTAAGAACTTAAAGAACCAAAATATGAAAAATCGCCCCGTTTTCAAAGCGCAACACCATTTAAACGTTAAAACTCGCTTATCTGTTATTATATTTATTTATTTCATGACACATTGTTTTTTAAAGATCATAAAAGAGGTAAGTTACATTTCGAATACGAAATTTGTTGTTTATTGTACTTCATAATAGAATTGCAGCCCATTGGGACATACTGAGATATGTTTAATTAGTCTGATCTATTTAGATCTAGTCTAGATGTCTAACTAGTCTACATAGCATACCATCACTATCAGCTCCTTTTCTGAAGATTAAATTATATTGATATTATATAATTTGCAATTTTTAAGAATGTATAACTTCAAGATATTCCTGAAATTAAGAACACTGTTGAAACCTACATAACTGTTGCAAAATATTAATCCTGCTTTCAAAGACGAATATGATATACAATTTTTATTTTATTTTTCATGCGGGTAATAAATTCACTTGCCTAAATAAGGATATGCGAAATAATAGTAATAAAATAAGAACTAAACAATTAACCGACTCATCTCTTCCTTTTCTATAAATGATTTTCGAAATTAGTTGTTGATCTAATTGCATTTTCTTTAAAATATTATAGTAAATGTGAGAATGCTATAAATTTTAAAAGAGAAGAAATTAAGATTTTTGAAAACCAAAGTAATTATCGTTTTAAAAAACATACAAATTAATTCTTTCATTAAATATTAATTTATACAGCAAAGCGGTTTAATTACCATACGGATTCGCAATACCCTTCATATTGTTATTGAATACCCATTATTTAAAACGAAGTTGGACGGTTTTTATGGCGTTAAAGTAAAATAGTTTAATTTCTTTGATTCTTTCTGTTTTAATTTTGCAAAATAATAATAATAATAATAATAAATGATGATACCTAAATAGAAATAAATTTATTCTGCTTCATTTAAACAAAAATAATGACAGTCCTAAATACAAATCAATTCTTTAGTTTAGCTAAAATCAATATATGCATAGGTACTTTCGGGTTAATTTGACTTCTTTACTTTATTTCGTTTACGAAGGCTTTTTGAAAGTAGTAATAGGGTTAAATAGTTATATACCTTCTAAATAAACATTTTACAATCATTTTGGGGATCTACTTTGATTCTAAGAAAGACATTGATGTAGACACTTGCGATAACGCATCGATGTCTGATTGAAAAAGAGTTTACGAAAACGACGAGACTATTAAAGTCAAGATTCGGCAGGGAAAACATTAAGATATATTGAATTATGTTTTTAAATAAAAAACTTTAAATCTTAAAAGCTTTATTCTTTAGAATTAGTTTGATTTTTATACAACTAAAAGATAGAACATGGAGTATGAGATTTAAATTCTAACACGGTCTTGAAAAAAATTAGATCCCTTGTGTTCTTTGGCGCGCACAATCAATAAGCTCAGTGTGAAATTGTGACTGGGAACAAAGCGACATAAACTCACATTAAATCACTTTCAATTAAGGTGAGCGCAACTCGATGGCTCACTCATTAGAATTGTTGGCTGACATGCAAAGGAGTCATTTACGTGCTAGGGTCGGGGGTGACAGGCTTTCTTCTGAGCAAGTTTAAAGAACAGGCGGCTTTTGCGCCGAGTTAATCCCCAGCCCCCGTGGCAAAAACTCTCCACTGGAATAGGGAAAATGAACTTCTAAGTGGAAAGCAATTTCTTTTTATTGCTGTCCTTTGTCGTTCCCAGTCGGCCTTAAGGAAATTGGAGGAAGTTTCAACATCATCAAGTTAAAAGGCGAAATTCATTTCGTCGTAATGTTGTAATTACCGAAGAGTGCAAAGAAATTTAAAATGATCTCGTTAGTACACCTACATGTATGCTGATTTGTGGTTTTAATATCGTCCCCGTAATGGGCCTCAATTTGCTGACTCGTTCGTAATGATCGTTAGCGTTTTGAAGAATAGTGGACAAATAATTGATAATCTATTTGAGCGGAGGAATTGTGCTCTTGTATGCCAAATTACATTCTTACTAATTTGCTTTAGATTATAAATTGTCGTAATTTTAAGCAGATCATTGGGTTTTTACAAGTATAAAAATATCCTGGCCAAAAACGTTTCGTTTTGGAATTTCAAAAACTTTTCTTCTCAACTACTTTTGGTAAAATATACAATGAAGGGAACCAAAGTTTTTATTTAACACTTAAAATTACGGTTTTAACGTAACGTATATGCTAATCTAAATAGGATTATACTAAATATAAAAAAAATTATACCAAATATTGTCCCAAACATTAACAGAAAGTGGAAAAGTCGTAGTTTGGTATTTAAGGGGTTTTGGAGAGGTAGAATACAACTATGAAAATACATAATTTTATTATTGTTAAAGCAATACAGTGACTTTTAATGTGAACACTGTGTAATTATGTCATTATTTTCCATCCCTTCCCGCTAAAAGAAGTATAACTTCTGCACAAAAAGGTTTGAAAATAAAAATTCGGTAATTCTCATCGATTGGGATAAATGAAAAACATTATTTACTACTACTGCATTTAAGATTAATTTATTACTTTTTCAATTCTATGGAAATATTTTGAATGGCTGCAATTTTATGGTTATGTTAATATTTCATTTTTCATTTCAAATTTATAAATAACATTCGTTCTCTTTAATTTCTAAGCAAGCAATAAAGATTGGAATCGGTGTCCTCAAATAGCCTTTATGCTCATTATTATAATTAAATTTCATATTATTATAATTTTAAAAAAAATGATTGTAACCATAGTGGTAACTATTAATTATCCGCCATTTCGGGTATTTAATAGTGCATTCGAAACTACGGGTAAAAACATCGAAATAATTATTGTACTAGTTCTTACTAACAACTCTTGAATGTGAGAAATAGTCATCACCATCTTAAATTTCACATTTTGATGGTAGTTTAATAATTAATTAGAGGTCCTAAAAACCCCAAGTTCTATGCAATCCGTTAACATCCGTATACAAATAGAAAACTACTATAGACAAAAAATTTCAAATGTGCAAAGAGGTTTTATTATTTTCATATTCCTACTAAGGCAGGTAACAGTTTCACCAAATTTCTATTTGAAAATCTGACCTAACCTCAAACAAAATGTTTTTCCCTAACTCTTTGCCTTACGATTTAATTTCAAAGAAACATGGGTGTGCAAACTAATTAATTTTAATGCAACTCTGTGCGGGGGTTAACGCAAAGTAAAACGAACCTATTTCAATTTTAATAAATATAATAAATAAATTTACAACTACTGTTTTTGAAGCATTTAAGTATGCGGCGGGCATAGCCCGCAATGTCGAATTGGGTACAGAACATGTTTGCAGGCGACACTCGTCATTTCTACTTTAGGGGTTAACTTTTGCATTTTGGTACTCACCAACATTTTTTGGTGACTTCCTGGCATTGGTGACGAAAAATGAATATATTATCAATTTTCATTTTTTATTGTAGGTTATGTTTTTTGTTCAGTCCCCAACATTTTTGTTTTTACTTTCTTGTATAGTTTTTTTTATAATATACATGTATTTTTTCAGCTTGTTGTTGTGGTCTTTGAATTATTGCAATATATTATACATATAATATAAAATGCAATAGACTTTTACAGATTGAATTGTAATGTAGAATAAAACTACGATATCGAAAAATAAATTTTCTTATTTTTTTGGCAAAATTCAATTATAAGGTATAAATAAATTAATATTCATATAGTGAGTTCCGTGTAATTATATAGGGAAAGAGTTTTTTTTAAGTTTTCTTAACATCTGTAAATGAATGTCTCCGTTAGAATTCCGGTTTTCCTTCACAATTTCGAGTTATGTTAAGGCATAATCCCACTTATAACACATTAACGCAAAAAGACGACATCCGCATTTCTGCCTTTGGTGATCTAATCGTACCGATTGCAAACCGCTAATCAATTAGCGAATCGATTAACGCAGAGAATTATCGAGTACTCAAATTAATGTAATTAAATGTAGGCAGAAATCTGAGAATAATGCTCGGTTTTGGCGGATCAAATGTCCTCCTAGGCGACTGCCGGCGGCGGCGGAGCGGCTAATGTAAGCCGAGAAACTCCGACGCTTCTAATGCGGACGGATCAATTCGTCTCGAGCAAAACAAGACATTCAACCTGTCAATCAGGTCAGGGATTTATCTCCGCTTGGATCTGGGGTGTCTGAAGCGCGCTCGGGCTCTTAAGAAATGGTCCAAGATGCTGGCTCCGGCTGATTAGCTGACGTGTATTTATTCCCCATTTTGCTCTGTCTGAAAAAGTGTAAATTGAATTTCCCGCACTAATGGGCTCCTCTGAGGAGGCTTCTGTTTCGGTAGATGACCAGCGGGCGAAAGACAAACAATTTAACAATTATCATAATTGAGGTAGTTAAAACACTGGCTACAGTTTGCCCAATTTAATGCGCTTATATTAAACAGATTTCAAATTAAATCATACTTTGAAAGCATTATTGAGTTATTACGACCAATAAATCAATTATTGGCCTCTTTGTGAGACGGACATTGGGGCTTGCTTTAGCAAGGTGTGTCGGTTTTAAGTCCCAAGAGTCAAGACAAATTACCGCCTTGAATTGAAAAGATGCCCTCCCTTAAGTGCACCCCACATCCGCAAGTTAGCAAAACCCTTTAAAGTGAGCCCGTTTAAAACGGCAGAATTTATACGATTCCTAGCTAGCCTTAGAGATTGAGGTGTTCCGATAAAGCGCACTAATTCCCCAAACCACATAAGAAATAGTAATTTCCTTGAATCCACCTTGTGTACCTACGGTGGCGCGTGACATGATTAATTTTCATTTAATTACAATTACGCCCTAAAGAAAGTTTTTCCGATGGAAATTGCCACTCAGTGAACAAAGTTGTTCTCGGTAATGACACGACTTACTTAAAACATATCGCCCGTATGCACCCCCGCAAACTGTCTCATATAAATTTTCTCCTATTAATTAAACTTGTGGTTTTGCCGCGGCCCAATTGCAATTACCCCTGCTTGCAGCATTTCACTTTGCGAACAGGGCCGCGGTGAGTATGTTAAAAGTCCATTTCGAACGCCTCGCCAGCCTTGCCATTGTGCAAGCATTTTTTTCCACCTTAGTTGAGGTTTATTAGCTGCTCTTTGTGGCCATAAATCGTCGGCTAAACGTGAAGAAAATAAAATAGCAACACGAGCGGACAAAGGGGTGTTCTACTTCTAGTAAAAGTTGATTTCCATTTCCTTCAGCAAGAAGATATCCACCACCATCCCCTCAGATCGCTTGTGGGTTAAGGCCATTCCGCTGCGGATATTTGCATGACGACTTTGGAGTATAATTTCCCGTATTTTTGAAATTCCTGGGAGTCCCTTGTTAGCTCCATGTACAAATGGAATTGTGCAATGCACCACATGATTATATGAAAAGAATTTTCAGTTTGAACCAATTTTCATATTCTCGATTTCTCGGCCTTTTCACGTGTGATTACCTTAAGGAGAATTTATTCAGATGTTTAGAAATCTTCACTTATTAGATTCATTAACCCATTGAGTACCTTTTAGACATCGTAAGTCGTTCAGACAAGTCTATATTTCCATGCGATTTTTATGAAAAGTAAAAGAATCTTTGCTTCCATGTAAAAGTTTATATATATTTAAAAATGAATATGCTTCTATTCTAATATCATATAATAATATGAATTTTGAATATTGTAGAGAATTAGAAACATGAATTCAAGTATCTAGAAAAATTAAAAAATTTAAATCGTTATAAGTCCAATCAAATAAAATGAAAATCTAATTAAATAAAAAATATGTATATTCAGTATTGTACAGTACAACGATTATTTACTCGTATGATAGAATTTATACTCTTAAATTATTTCGTAAAGCTGTCTTAGGTGAAAATTGGAATTTTAAGATATTAAATGAATTATACTGCAATTTGTACCTATCCACACTTAAAATAAGCATTGTGAGATATTTTCATTTTTAAAAAGTTACGAAAATAACACAAATTGAGTTCAGCTTTAAAAAAAAAGCAGAACAACTACTTCCTTGAAATATTTAAAATATATAGAAAGCTGTTCGCAAACAACCTCTAATAAAAATTCTCAAATCTAACAGGGTTAGTCTAAATTTCCCCTTTTGATATACAGAAATTAACATCACACATTTTTATATTTTTATTGATCATTGTAAAAACTTATTACCAAGAAATTAGAATTCGTATTCTAAACTATATAGCATTACCGAGCATTTCTTTTATAAGTTTAATTAGTATTACACTTTCTACTATAGAAAAAGCAAAAGTGTTTTCTTAGATAACTTTGTACAAAAAACAAAGCATGCAGAATAATGGGAATTTCTAACAATTCAGAGTGCATAGTCATCAGAGTGATGATAGGTGAATTTAATTTGTACGTGTACATCGGTTGTCTTTTCTATCAAATGCATAAAATTGAGTATTTTGGTACACATGAATGTTTTTCTGTAAATGAGTAGTATCCCTCTAATATTTTTATTTGCATACAAATATTGCTCATTACTTAGCAAATTATCGAATGATTGTTATTAATTTTGCCCTCTTAAACATCTCTAATTGTAATAAGATTGTAATCCAATTTGCGGTCGAACATTGCCGCACTCGATAGATTTGTCTGGAGCAATTTCCGGCGCGCCAGAGAGATAATCAGCGAGCATTTTTGTATCGATCAATGTAAATTAGTCGGGACCAGGGCAGAAGATAAACACATCAGAGGCCCTAATCCGCCTTATAGCACTCAATTAACTGTCAATTAAAGATAATCCCGTCAGAATTAATAATTCGTTTAATACCTTTTTCAAAAACCAGCCTGACGGGACTAATGCCAGGCTTTTTACTTTACCACAACTGCGGTCGTGTTATGCTGGACGAAATTAAAGGTGGCCACAACACGTCACTCAGCAGAGGGTTCACTTAGCGATCTGGAGCAGAAAGTTAGCCCGGGTACCTTCGGCGCGGGCGCAGAGACAAAAAGAAGTCGGAAAGTACCTTGTCATTGAGATAGTATCACTCACCTACTTAATTCCACCTTATCCCCTGGGATCTTTCGTCTGGCCGACGTAAATTAAGAGGATTACACGTTTGTTTTAGTGATGTTTTAAGTTATTTGGCTAATGGAATTCCTTGTGCTCGCACCGCCCACCTGATTGGCTTCATCTCAGGACCTAAGTTCTTCAAATTGCCTATGACCCGACGAAGACCACATGCTATCTAATCTTATCAATTTGAAAGATTTTCAAAATAGGCGAATTTTCACTCGACTGAGATCTTTTGTTCTCGTTTTTCATTTCATATCTACCACCTAATTTACCCAACTTTCTTTATCATCATAATCTGAAACTAGTTTAATTTTTTGCAAAAATTGGTACACCCTCGCAACGAGTTTTCAAATCTATAATAGATTTATAGTTTTGTAATATTAAAATTAAGTAAATTTATATAAGAAATAGTGTAAAGGATTATGTTAATAGATTACTTAAATAAAACGACACAAAAGTGGAATTATTACTTCTGCTGTAGTAAAAGAAATTAATTCGCTACAAACAAAATGGTAGATATTCGTATGTATGTACACTTTTATTTATCTGTTTCAAGTACAACGAAAATTCAAAACGATAATGCGTTTTAATTTTTTAAAAAATTGATTTTGTTTCGGACTTCATCCACAAGATGAATAACTTAAATATGTGTGCCTACTTGAGAAGCTGCTATGTCATTCATTTCTTTTAAAGATCTTATAAAATATCCACTTCTCATATTAAGTTTTCCTCAAAAACAACAGATTTAAAACAACATTTTAAGAAGCTAAGTACATCTAGGAGGATACAAAATATTAATATTTTTACATTTTTCCAATTACGTCATTTGAAATATATTTTAAAAAATGTATTTATATTTATATATTATATATTATTTGTATTTAATATTATTGATGATTATAAACGACTTGAAAATGTTTTACGGCTTCATAAATAAGTGCTTGCTGGACATTATACGCAAGCACTTTGCACTTAACATATGGGGGTATACATTCAGATTCGGAACTTTGTTGATTTATCTTTTGTTTATAAATAAGTAATTTAATGCAACATATACTGTAGCGAATCATTGTTCAATGTGGACTTCGTCAGATTATATTTTTCAAAATTTGGTTCATGCTTTTAAAGATATAGGCCTATATTCTAAAAAAATGAGCAAGAGGTTAGACTCAATTTTCAATTACGCTTTTTAAAAATTAAGACTGAGCCTTTGCTCACTTTATTAGCGTATGAGCAACAGTTTTAAGATATATAGGGACGGTTCATAGGTTTTTAGCGCTTTTTTGAATATGTTTTTTAAAAAAGTTTGTAATCCTCATTTAATCTGTTTGAGTTGAAAATAAAAATGAATCGTCCACGAATTTGACCTTTAACTTGCAAAACTTTTATTCTTATTACCTATTTTTCGATCAATATTCAGTACAATTGCATATATCAAAATTTCTATATCTTTATATTACATGGATTCTTCGGTGTCGTACAGTCATCGTAACATCGTCATGATTCTACATAACTAGTTACATTTTTCAAAATTTGATACACATTTAAACACTCAAAATGGTAATTACTATACAAATATGTGAAAATTAGTGTAAACGATGAAAATTGTTGTTACTGTCCTCAATAATTCTTCTTTATCTTCCGGAATATTTTATTTTGCCGATATAAATTCAAAAGATAACAAGTTCGTGGTTCATCTTTGGAGTTATGTTAAAACCTTTATTCTTCAAAATGATTTTAGCCAGACATAGGACACATATTGTCTTACATTATCAGTTTGAAAGATTTTTCAAAATAGGAGAATTTTCTAATTTTTCTCGGTTAGAAAAACCGAGATGTTGATGATACTTAAGCTTTTCGTTTCATGCCCACCGACACTTTGCCTAAGTTTTTTCGCGATCATAATCAGTCAGAAACTGAATTTTTTTTAAGGAAGTTTGTGCACCCTCACGGCGGGTGCTCAGGTCCGTAATCGATTCCAATTACAAAAGGCACGACCGGGGAAATAATTTCAAATTTGATGCATCACATTTTTAAGCGTCCTAGATGCACGCCATCCGATAAACCGGCGGGTAATCTTTTTAAAGTTCGCTAGTACTCAGTGCCAAAGAGGAGCAGGAGACAGCCCGGCAGCAGACAGGTACTGGGACGCTTCTAGGGCGGGGCCATTCCTTTTTTAAGGCAATTTTTATGGCCTTTACGGTTACATTTTAATTTTCTTTTTTAGCTTTTCTTAATCTAAACTTTATAGGGAAAATCCCTTGGTACTGCACGGTACCGATACCTCCATCATGGCTCTGTCGTTCTGTGGAATGCAATCGCTCTGGCGAGTCCTTATTTTTGACACCAACTGATATTAATTTTTGGTGTCAAGCCATACCGCATTTCAGGCCCTTTGAACCTAAGGTGCCTGATTTCTCACTGTTATTCGTTTCGGATTGTCACTGCTCGGCTGCTAATATTAAGTTTGACTTCTGGAAGCAGTTTTCCTGGTAAATGTGAACTATTTCAACTTTTAGTGTCACGTTTTAATTCCTCAATGTGAGAAGCACTTTAGCAGACGGTCCTTCGCAGAAAAGATTTATTCCGACACCCTATTCCTAATTCTGACGGAAATATACTCGGACTATAGATATTTAAAGCAGACTGGAAAATTGTGAAAGCATTGCAGACAGTTTTTAATGTCAAAACACTTGTTTTTTTATTAATGTATGTAGAAATAATCTATTCGAAAAACAGGAAATTTAAAAAAGGAAGGCGAACTTGTCAGGTTTTCTACAGTTTCTTTCTTTTTTTTGTCTGGTTTATAATTTCCTGTACCATTCGAATGGGTTTGAATGTAATCGGAATTGAAAATATGTTGAATGGTGGAATTAGGGTTTTTATATCCAGTGACGAACATAAGACTGAATCCTTCTAAGTTTGTTTTATTTTATTTTTATTTGCTTGTCCAACTATAAATCATTATACAAGGAAATAGTTGTCAATATGTAAAGGAATTGAAGACTTAAATTAGATTAAAGTTAGATTTAAACATACCTAATATGAGCCAGATGTCAATTAAGTTTAAATCAGGTTTCGCGGCCAAACTAGAGCTAGAGCAATGCTTTATCTATTTTTAGACTACACAATTTTGGATTTAGCTTGAGTTTGGTTTAAGCTGGATTTTAATATAAAGTAAGAGAAGTGTCTACCATTTTCCCGTTTTTGTTTTCTTTTACGAAACGATGTTGGTTTTTTAGGATTGAGCTAAATATATTATTTATATAAGAACAGCAAAATTGAATTATGTGATGTCTTTAAAGTGACTGAATAAACTTCCACTTTACTTTTATTGCCATATAATAGGCAAAATTAGTTATTAAAGACTAACAAATAATAGTTTACATTTCAGTGGGTCTTTAGTGATAAGAAGAATCGGTTTTGCTGTCTTGGTCCTGGTGTTGTTCATCTTTCTTTGAGAAACACTTCATTTACGAAATTTGAAAGGTTACAACATCTTACGGGTTTATGAATCGGTGTTTATTATAAATAAGAGTAAAAGTAATTTATCTTTTTCTTAATGCATACGGTGCAATAAATAAATTCGAATACAAGCGTGTTTTCTTGTTTATATATGAAAATACTTTTTTTAAGCTAATTTGTAGACAAAAAAAATTCCTTTATTAGGCCACATGCTGTAGTAAAAAATTCAAATATTAACAGAGTTGAGAAACCTTTACGTGCGATAGTTATGAGTAAATTTAGTGAAGGAATTAGTCCTGCTGAGTTTTTGGGTGATCTGAGAAAGGAATGATACAGGACTTTGTGTATAAAACCATTGAACGTTTCAAGGAAACATCCAGAGAGAAGTAGATCTCCGCGCATTGTACGCACTAAGCAACGCACTAAATTTGTACGACGAAGAAAAAAAGGTCATTGGATACAAAAAGTCATTAGAAAATGAAGAATCGAGAAGCCTTCGGCACATTTGATACTCACTCAATATCTTGGCTTAAAAGCTTAAAAAAAATTCATGGAGTTTCGACATTATCCAAACAAAATATAGCTACAAGAGTTTCCAATATCCTTGCTTGGCACGCTGGGGACGAATTTGCGTTTTTTGATAAAAAACTCTTCGTTTTGCAGTAACTACACAACTCTCAAAATGATCGTGTGTGTTAATGACCATTAAGAATTCAAAATAGAAAATTAACATTATGTGCCAAGGTACCAAAATTTTTCATCAGTTATTGTTTGGCGAACTTCCTATGGATGGGGTAAGTTCCTTCTGGTTTTTATTGAAAACGGCATCAAGGTCAATTCCGAATTTTACCAGAAGGGGGTTCTTCGAGCCGTGTTGCTTCCAGGCTACAAAGAATTATTTGGGGATGTCTACTACTGCTTTCAGCCATGGCCAGCCAATAAAAATATTTCATTAATTTGAACATGTTACGATATCGCAATTTATTTTTGTATTCCAACTTTTTGGACACCGTACAATAATTTACGTTGATATAATGTCGTCTAAAACACACCGAATAGTAATGCCAATCTTCAACATAAGTAGATGAGATAAAAGACCACAAATAAGGAGGAAGATTTATGGAAGATCTCTGGCCAAGAAGTGCCAATAAACGATCTTGGCGGGCATTACAGAGAACAAAAACAAATCGGAAGGTGAAACAGTTCGCAGAGGGAAACCGCAGGTTCGCAAAGTCAATAAATCCAAATATCGCGAACTGTTAAGCCAAATAGGATCGGATTTGATTGGATTTTTTCTAATTTGTGAATAACAATGGCCAGCGCAGCAGATGTTCATAAAACAAACAGTAAAAGAGATCCGCTGAAAGGTAACGCACACGCACCAGCGGTTCCCACACTCTCCGGCGGGCTTCTAGTTCGCCACTGGCCGAAGTTTTGAAATTTCGCAATTTGCTTTCCCAACAAAGCAGAACCTAATTACACCAACAAAGTGCAGCACCACGTTCAATTTAATTGATCGAAATGAACCTCAAAGCGAGGAGCCAACAAATCTCACCCGCAGCTACCTTAATTGACTAGCCGCCGATTTGACGATATAATCAAGAAAAATAAATTCATTACATAAAGCGCGCCAAAGCCAACAGAATCAATAAGGCACAAAGCAGGCCGTCGATTGCGGCAATTATTCATCCTGATCCCCGATGGGCCACGAAAGGAACACTCCGGGCCGCGGCCGGCACCTGGGAACCGGGCGCGCCGGGACTGGGAGTCTTGGGTGAGTGCGTGACACCGGCCAATCATTAATCAAAGCGAATAAAGTTGTGCGCGGCACAAAAGCCGTGAAATCCCAATTAATGACGGGCATAAAGAGATGATCATCACCCAGTTGCTAACTCTTTTGTGCCACTTGAAATTGGTTTGAAATTAATGGACTGGGGGCTAGCAGAGCAAAGCATTTTTCCGAGAATTGTTCGGCTAATGAAATTACTGTTTCTCTGCGATTAGTAATTATGGGAGCACAGATAAATTTAAATTACAATGGGTGCCGGCCCGAGTGCCCGCTGGTGTGAACAGTACCGAGTGTTGCGCTTCTGCTACTGGTTGCAGCACACCCTGTCACGTTGTGGAGGCGACCCTATGGCCCCAAATCGCGTTTTACTTCAAAATTACCTAATTCATCCTCGGTGCGGTGTTTTAGTCCTAAAATTGCGTCTATTGTGTGCCTCGGCGTCACTGTTTGCCCGGCTGTTCCAAATTTTCTAGATGTATCCTTTAGGCAAATCTCGTTATCTGCAAATATAATTAAATTGATATTACATCCGGAAGGGCATAAGGGATCAAATTGCAAAACACGATATAAAAATTATAATCCCTACAGAGTTTACCAGAAATTTCATTTCTGAACATACATGAATAAAGGGAGATTGGGTATTTGGTAAACTTTCACTTAAGTTTTAATCTCTTATCCAAATATACGAGTACATAAATATACGACGCCCTTGATTTAAGGACAATTTAAGTTAGATCCCATGCACTTTCTTTTTTTATGAAAGTTTTTTCGAGTCTCAACTTTTTCTTCTAATTTTTATTTTTGTAGGCTATTTATGGTAGAAATCAAATAAAATTTCAAAATTTTAAGTTTTAATCTACACCTTGTGGAATTTTTAAAAATTTTCAGAGTATGACTTTAAAAATGTCTTCTTTTATGAGGAATATTTTTCTTAATTAATTTAGTTTTTTTAAAAACGCAATTAATTCAGGAAGTTCGTTACAATTTACCTTTTTTAAGTAAGCTCTTAAACAAGGGTTACAAGAGTGTTAAATTTAAAGTGATTGGTCTTCATAAAATCGAAATGAATGAAACAAGTACTGCTAATTAATTAAATAGTAATATAATATCACAGGGTGGTTGTTAACTAGGCTGTTTTCGAGTTTCCCCTTAAATTTATTTCGATTAAATTGAGTTTTAAATGGAAAATTACTTGCCTTTCTTTGAATTCATTTAATAACTGGACACCCTAAAACATAATGTGGGAATTATATAGCGAGTTATGTAGGTGGAAGTAAATAATAAGAATTTAAAATAAAGGTGAGATAGATTAAAAATTATTTCATACTTTTTCAAATATTCGTAATATATTTTTATTTATCAAATGAAACTTTATGTTCTGTGTTGGGATTTTATTGAATATTTGTCAGTTAGTTTTTTGTAAATTATTAAAACATTGAAAAATTGTTAATCTACACTTCCATAAATTATTTTTAAATGTTTTAAATTCGCAGTAGTAATTTTTATGGTTCATAATAAATAACTTCATTTTTGATCTCTTAGTAGAAGCCCAGATTTCTCAATGCTTGTTTAGCATTTCTCAGAAACTTCATCAACGTTATTATTACATTAGTAAGTATCAATGCTTTTGTTATTGAAGCTTATAACTTGTTGAGTGCTTAACATTAATAACTAAAACATTATCGTCAATTCGGGTTACTTTGTCCCTGAGCTTTTATTTTTAACCCTTAACGGATTCTTCTGATATTACTTTCTTATCATATTAAACTAAAAACGTCTAAACCTTTCATATCTTAATGTTATTTATTCTTAAATACAAATTCTAATTAGGCGGTATTTAAAATAGGGGTATCAGGGCCAAAGTAACCCGAATTGACGGTAGCTATTTTTTAAAACAAAAAGGTATTCAAAATTTTATATTTATATAATTGATATTATTTCAATATCACGCGTAAATAGGACAAAATACGTCTCTATTTAATATTTTAGAATCATAGCAAATGAATACTCATTAACAATCTTAATAAACCAGAAATTGTTGCCATTATTTACTATTTCAACAAAACGATGGAAAATTATATAGTTATTAAAAGCATTTTGTATCGTACTACTAACTAACTAATAAGCAATGTTTACATAATTTTGGATAGGATATTCAGTTTCCTGTTCAGAGCAATTTATGCTTTACTAAATAATAATTACTTCAACGAATTTTGCAATATTTGTGTGTAATTCCCAAATATTATCTATACTAGTAAGCTAATTCACTGTTCCATGACATATTAAATGTTCATAACTGACGAATGATATTTAATTTGTAAAACGGAGGGATATTGACGTAATTAGCCTTTGCGAACCATAATTAGTATGTATCATGCATGTTACCTGAAGTAGAAATCATTTCATTTCATCAGAGTTTTCTCTTGTTTTCCATTCATGCAGCAGAAAATACACCTGAACTAAAAGAATTTTTCTAAATTATTTGAGTCAACAAAGTTTCAAAATTTGTATGTTATCTCAATATTTATTCAACAGATGAATTTTAAGTTTTGTTCATTTTGTTTTCCGAATTATTAGAATTTGAATATATTTTTTAGCTGAAATTTAGTTAAAATATTAAAAAAGCAAACTTAAAAAAGTATAATAAAATAATTAAAAATCTTTTCCGATCATTCACGACCCTTTAAAAAACGAAACAGTTAAGTAAGACATTATAGGGGATTTATAGTAGAGAATTTACTACTAAAGTACTTTTGGAAACTCAATTATAATTAATTGAAGTATTAGAGTCCTGTAGAACTAATGCATTAAAACGTAAAAATGCTAGTTAATTAGTTAGTAAAAAAAAATAACTTCTAGGGTTTACAAATTCTTGAAAAAGTCCAGACATTAGAAATAAACAATGAATGTTATAAGATTTAAACACTAATGTAATAGGCTACTTCCAAACTCTAAATCTCCTTGATTGAGTATTTAAATAGTTCAGTACTCGAGTTTTCTGTAAACTTCTGGATTACTCGGGTAATCAAAACTTCTTTACTCAAACACGGTCCAACCTACTACAAGGGCTTGATTGTAACTTGAAATACTTAAAGAGCCCTAATATATAGTCTTCCTGCTGATAAATGATGCCGGAAATAATATTAATTCCGTAAAAGTGTTCCTTAAACATGCTTAACTAAACAAGAACACACATTTGGAAGCAATAATTTACTGAAAGTGTATACAATTAACGAACACTCCAATCTTAAATCCTGCCGTAAATTTAAAGTATCCTTCACTGCTAATCCTCAAAGCTAAAATTTAAAAACAGTATACAAAGTAAATAAAAAGTAAATATGACATTCGCGCATTGACTGAACCTATATAGAAATCAGTTTGACCCATTATCAAATGAATTTAAACCAAACATAATCATATTTAGCATATTTATTCGTAATCATATGTAAACCCATCCACAGATAGATTTAAATCACAACGAAAATTAATTGGAACTATCTATCTAAATTGTGTTTTGTTTAAACTCATCAAAAATAAATTAAACTGATTTGTTTTCCGTCTGGATCATTGTGCGAATGGTATAATATGTAAATATGTAACTTACGTTATAAAACTGGAATATTTAGCTGAAGATTAAAGACTTCTACTACTATTACGTGTATGTAGTTGTTGCCATAACTACTGACCTAATTCTAAATAGTACAAAAAGAAAATACTGATTTTTATGCATTGATGAATTGTTACAATGCTATTTTTGAATTGTATTATATTAGATTTATGACATAGAACCGAAAATCACCCTTATATATAAAATGTCTTAGGGAGTAGTGTTAAGCGAAAGTAGAAAGTAGAGAATCTCAACGTTTATATAAAATACCCCCATGTATTCACAGCCTTTTGGCCTTTCGGTTTTCCTTATTTAGAAAATTACATATTATTTTTAATTCGTTCTCTCATATGTTTATGATTATATAGTCACATCATTTGATGATTTTAAAAAAGAAGATCACTTTAAAATTATCAAAACAGAATTTAATGTGAGGCGAGCATAACCGATATCCGCAACCGAGCGGAGAGCATATTGGATTGATAATCCAAAAGACCTAAGTTCGTTCTCTTAGCATGGTTGAATATTTGTAAACATGCATACAAATGGAAGAGTAAAAGAAAGAAAAGAAGAAAGCGAAAACAATTTTGAACGGGGTGAAATTCTTCCTTTTTTTCAATCATTTATTTTAAAATTTATTTATTTTAAACAAATTGTACATATGTGATCGCAATGTGATGAAATCAAAATGAAACTTTCCACATTTTGATTCGGAATGTTAAATAAAAGTACTATCTGATATCTGATATTAATCAAAGGTTTTAGTAAGTAAGGTAAAATACTTTGTTATACCCATTTATTTATAGGTAGCAAATTATTGTGTATCAAATTACACAGTAAAGCGTAGAAATGCACCTTATATTTTAACCTTGAGGTTATTTTGCTTTTCCCATATAAGAGTAGATTACATAAACTTGATTTAAAGCACACCAATAAGCTAGAATTTATTTAAATTAAAAATTTCGAACAGGTTTGGAAATTAAAACGAAGAATTTTGATAAGTAAGTTAATTAGCTTGAATGAGAGCTGAACAGAGTCTCCGGAATCTTGCAACTATTGTAATTTCCCAGATAGTTGCTAAATTAGTTCCTAACGACCCATGGAAATTAATTTAAAACCTGAAAATCACTTAACTTCTAATTGGAAAATTCAGGTCATTTAAAACGCATCGACCTATCACGCCAACAAAGCCGCCGGGGTTCGGTGGCGCTGCGTTCGACAGAGGAATTTGGCAGTTTTTGCTTATGCAATGATTACCAGCCCCCCGTGGGGGTTTGCCTAATTTCGAGTACCTTCACGTGTCGAATCGTTTGAAATGGTCTCCAGGTGTTCGATGGACTTAAATTTTTCCATTATACTCTGAAAGTTTTTGGTATCTCGGACATTTTCCAACAGACCCCGGAGATTTTCGATCTCCTTCGGTGGGAACTTGTTGTTGCTGGCGACAATTTTTTCGATGAGATGCTGGAACGTTTGCTTCTGTACATCCGTCATTGGTGGCTTAATGTCCATTTTAGGGATGCTCTCGAATCACTGCAATCACTGCCCGCCACAATTGTACCACACATCAACACAGCGATTTGTCGCAGAATATCACGCGCTAAACCGCGCCCCGTCCAGGTGTAACTGGCCGATTATAAAATTTATTCCAAATCACAGCTCGTACACTATCCGTCCGCGAGAAGGGTGCCGCTCGGAAGGGCGGAAGTCTGCTCCTTCGCAGGCCAAGGGCATCCAAAACAAAATCACTGAGAAATACCCCCGCGGCAGACACCTCCAGCTTGATCACAATCGAGTCAATTGCCTGCAACCAGTCCAAAAGACACTTTCGTTCAGAACGAGCTAAGAAACGACTTCTCGCGGAAAAGGTAAGCCGACGTCTAGAAGGTGAGTGGATTTGGTGGATAAACAAGGCCCCGGCGGGGCGGTCGTTTGGCGGGTACACGCTCACTCAGCCCACCTTTACCCAACACAATCGTCGGTCTGCACGCACACACCTGCGGCGGCGGTGAATGCGCAGGGCGCGTGCTAAGGACTCTTTCGTCCCTTCGTTCGGTCTCTGATAAAACGTTCTAAGGGGAACTGCCTCCGATGGTCCCCTCGTTTGTCGCGCAGAGCCCTAAGCCTTCTACTAAACGGAGTTATGTACTCAGGAAGTGGCAGTTTTTCTAGAGTGCGCGACCCGCTGGAGGACTGACACCGAACAGATCACCATTCAAACAATTTACGGTGGCGCTCGACGGCTCTGCGGCTTGTAGCGTTTTGTAATTTGAATTTTAAACACTTCGAAGATGGAAATCTGTGCTGATTGTTTCGTGGACACGGTGAATTGTGGGTAAACCCCGATTTCGGATCGATACAAATAAAAGACCCATTTGTAGCCATGGTGCTTCACGTAATTCCCCAGATTTGCTCTGTGAATTTTCCACGCAATCTGAACTTTAGCGCACAATGGACCGGCAGGGCACGAAAATTCCTACATCAATATTAAAAATTGAAAGACGTCGACAGTTTGATTAATTACCAGGCTTTTTGCCCAATTCGTTTTCTTCTAATTAGTATTACTTAAAGTAATTATTTTCTACTTTCCCTACTTGCTTTTTCTTTTGTGCGGTCATAATTAAATTTACATAGCTACCTTATTTACACAAATGAAACCTCATTTTATTAAAACAATTATTAGGGATAAATAATGTTAAATTATGCATACACTTAGCCACAACAGTTCACATTCGATTGAGGAAATTGGAATAATTCGAAAAACTCGATGAATAAAAAGAAAAACGATATTCTTAAGGGTTTACCTATAGCTGGCGTACCCAAAAGTTCTATTTTATTTTTGGGTACTTCAAGAGAGAGAGAAAATTTAGGCGCTTATTTTTGACATACAAAAACATATTTGGAAACATTTATCAAGAATTTATTTGAAAAAGAAACTGTTTAAATTTAAAAATCAATCGGATGAGAATTGCCCGAATAATTCATTGGCCAATTTTAAAAATATGCGTTTCTGGCATTGAAGGCATTTCAGAAAATGAGCTTTAAACAGTTCTTTTTAATTCTCCTGGATATAATTCCATTTGGGTATTAATTTTGGTATGTTTATATATCATTTAAGGCAATAAAAACGAGTCGATAAAAATAAAAATTTCTGGCTAGGTATAACGCCTTAAGATATTTGAATTGGAAGCCAAAACACAAATTATAATTTATTTAATAATAACTATGCTTTTATTTTTATATAAATAGAGGTACCTACATTTCAAATTAAAGAAAACTATATAAAAAATTTCCATTTCTGCTTGATTTCTGTAAATAATTTTACATGAGTTTTATGAAGGTAAGATAATTAAAACAAGGCTTTGCATTACTTAAATTTACCATTTCACTAGACAAATGCGTTTTTGTCACCATCGTAAAATTTAAAAACATATTTACCTTCATTTTCTAGGGTTCTTAAAGAATTATTACTAACACTTTCCAGCCAAATGAACGTTTTTATTATGCTTTATCAAAATCCTTGAGAAGACCTCAAACTTAATCTGTGTCTTTTATTAATAAATAAAAATCGCTAAATTTAGTAAAACCTATATATGGTACATATATCTTAAATTGAAGTGTACCTATAGGTAAAAAAAAAAAATAAATAAATTAGTTAAACCACGTTTACTTTACATTTAATTTCCCATCATAGCTTTGCGGGGTTTCCGGTGTGAATCTGGATTTTTCCACAACACTTTGGTCAATCCAATCCAGTAAAGATTCAACACAACAACGTACGTTGCTCCTGTTATAGTAAAAAATATTATTTTGTATTCTTAACTATAGTTTAATTCCAAATTCAATTAATTTAAAATAGATGTTTCATAAAATATTTGTTATAAAAAGTAAACCTTAATTTCAATAATTTAGTTCTTATTCTGGTTTCATTTCTTTTTAAAATGCCAATCAATAGTCTTTTCCTTCTTCAATTATTACAGCGTTATGTATTTTGATAAGTATGGAGTTTAATAACTGAAAGAAGTCTATTTAATACATATTCATTTGGTATATTACCTTTTTTTTCATAGATTTTATATGATTAAGTATCATCGTGGTTATCAATTCGTCAATCGACTAATTTACATTTGGCTGTTCGATTGAATTAGATTTTGGTATTGAGTGTCGCAATCGAATCGAGTGTGTGAGTTTTGGTATTCGATAAAATTCTTTTTAATAGAGATTATGTAGTGCACTAGCGAACTATTTTAAATGATTTAAATTATTACCGGTGTAACAAATGCAAATTAAAAACATTTTTTTGATTTCTCTGTTTTTATAGCCGATTTTGGGGGTTTGTTAACTCCTGTTTACGAATCTCAAGTCGGTTTTTTTTTCTATCCCATCGGTATTTTGCATAATACAAAGTTTTAATAATACAGGTCAGTTTTTTGGGCATTTTTGAAAAATTATTAAGAAACAAAAGTTCATCATAGAAATTTGTATTGCCGCTTAAATCCTAATCCGCCTGAATCCTAATTTTGGGATATCTAGTACAACTTATATTTACAGACCTTTTTTACACATCGTGATGAACATGTTTTTAATGAGTATGCATTTGCCATGTGTTTTATTCGCCACCTATTATATGAAGTAATTACTTAATGGGAAAAAGTGAAACTGACGGGTTATTTCGAAATGTTTGTATTTTTATATAATAACTTAAGATTTCATCTATTAATTGAGCATCATTATAATCTCCTACATCAATTCGTTATTTTTGAATGATTTTAAAAAACTGGTCAAAAGACCTTTTGTATTTTTTAACCCTATTTTTCTCGAAAACTTGATGATGGAAGAGATTCCTTTACGAATTCGTAATCTGCAGAAAAAATCGTGTGAAAATGATTTGGCGATTCTTTGGAGGAAAAGTTGGTGTTGGCCAGTGATATCTGAAAAATTATGTTCTTACAAACACATTATTTAATTTTATCAATATGATTTCAAGTGCGTGTTTTATATTTCTAACATAACTCGCGAAGATGAGGTCAGCTCTAACTAAATATGGACACAATTCTGAAAAAATAAACCTTCGGGGCTCTTTTAGCACTTTACAATTGGATGAGTTTTGATCATTTTATGTTGTTTTCATAAAATAATAATAATAGTGATTTATGTTAGCTTTATTCACACATTCTGCGTAATAAAAATTGTACTTTCCGATCTGATTTGTAAAATCGAACCATTAAAGCAATCTATTTGATCAATATTTATCACAAATATGATTATTACCGCTAATAAACTTACTAAATATTAAGTTTATAAAAAATATTTAGATGTAGTTGAAGAGTTTAAGTGTAAAACTTGTTTTGTTGTTCCGGCCCTAATTTTAATGCACCTATATCGCATTCATGCTCAATGTGTGTTAATCGACCATCTGACTAATTACTTATATAAAAAGATATATATATATATATAAGAAATAGTATTTTAAGTGTGCTAGTACGATGAAAAGGATTAAATTTAAAGTTTTATCACCTCCGTACCATAAAATGTTCTGTTCTTCTGTAAGCCTAGTATGCTATTGCCAATTAATTTTCTAGGCTTATACAAAACATATGTAAAAAGAAGGAATTTTATTTGGTTTGCTGTTCCTAAGGTATCGGCACAAGAAAAAAATTAGTTTTAATTTCATAAGCAGGTGGGGCGATCACTGAGAACTAAAATTTTCCTCATAATTGTCTAAGATTCCTTTAGATAAGAATGACCAGACCAGTTTGTGTGGAGATATATAAAGTCGTGAAATAATGGTTGAAGAATACGTGAATTTTGATATATTCGTAAATTCAAAACTAATTTAACAAATGACAAGTTGTCAAAATTCCTTGACTTACTATCAAAATTCGATTTGCGAAAATATCCATATTTTCCTAGGCTTTAAGGATTTTTAGAAAATATTATAAAATTGCAATTTAAACCTCTCATTCATGCGTTTTTGTCTCTCATAGTTTAAATGACATTTTAGGATGGCTATAAAACTTACGTCTTTCATATGTATAAATAAAAATTTAAATTTAGAATGAGTTTTAGGACCTCGAGGAGTATAGCGATTACCCTCACTCACGTATAAACATCGAAATGAATACTTAAATGGCCCTGATCCTTAAAAAGTCATCAATTGTAGGTGATTAGCACCTAAAC
This sequence comes from Philonicus albiceps, assembly GCA_963969385.1. Taxonomy (NCBI): domain Eukaryota; kingdom Metazoa; phylum Arthropoda; class Insecta; order Diptera; family Asilidae; genus Philonicus; species Philonicus albiceps. The sequence continues at coordinate 36,626,276 of OZ017773.1, forward strand.
TTAAATAGTTATTTAAACTTACTTTAAATTGTAAATTAAAATTAAATTTATAATTTTGTGCAAATTTTTTATTAATAAATAAAATTTCCGAGAAATCTTAATTCACTAATAAACGGGCGAGAAAGACAGAAGCAGTTTCAGCGAAAGATCATTTCACCTGTGACCGCAATATTAAAAATTGCGAGGTATTTACATTGGCACAAAGCTTATAACGCACTTAATGAGATAATTTGTACTAATTTATCAGCAGTAAGCAGTGCAGAGGCTCCGCTGGAGGTTTAATCACCTGAAGCCGCCCATTCCCCCCGTCCAGCTCCGCCTGAGTGCGACTGAGACGGAGAGCGGGCGATGTCTCGCTCGGTCAGGAAAAAAGGAAGCATCAAAGAGAAAGATCTAATGTCATTAATTATGGGCCCAATTTAACGCACACAAAGGTGCGGGGAGCCAAAACATTTTTGTAGCGCCTTCGTATGTGCACGGCGCGGTCGCACACCAGAGCATTGGGGGAGGGCCAGGGTGCCGTGTGGAACGTGCATTAAATGCTCATTAACCGGGCGAATGGAGCCGTGTCCTCAAATGGCCCAAAACGAGTTCGGAATCAGTCAATGCGTGCACATTACCGAATCAAGGCACCTGGGAGTGAGCGAGAGGTACCGGCCAAGACGTCGCCCGCCCCCGCGCCTAAGCACTTTCGGGTAATGAAATTGAGAAAATTCAATGCAGCCGCACAATGGCAGATAACAAGCCAACAAGCGCGTTCGAAAGGGGAACACCCCACCGTCGGCTGGGTGTAGTAGGGTGGGGGAAGAAGTCGTCCGTGCTAGTAGAGGGCGCTAGAGAAGTTGTGGCCTGTAGGCAACCTCGCCCCACCACCACTGCTCAGGGGAAGGGCGGGACCAGACGACATGTTTGGCTTAGTCGGGCCAATGAGAGCGTTGGCTGCTTCCCCTCGGCTAACGGGCGGTCCTTGGTTTGTTTACGCAAAGGTGCCATTATACCGCAACAAAGCACGACGGCCCGTTACGTGGGGGTGCCAGCGTTGTAAAAAACTTAGCCGAAGTAACAAGTTTGCCTCCGAAACCGTTCGCTCTGTTAACTCGGTCTTTGCCCGGGACCACCTCTTGCCTCTGCAGGGTGAACACTTTAATGAAACTTATTACAGGGCCCAGGTCAGTGGTGTTGGTAAGAGCGCCCGCTCCTCCAGGGCGCCCAGTAAGGACTGTCAGGATAAAGCCATTTTTGTTTATCTCCTGTCCGCCGTAATTCACGGCGTAATTGCTCAAATATTAAGTTTGCACTGCGAATTAAAGCAAATAGGAAGAAATGTGCCTTGTCAGGCAAGAAGTTGGACCGCAATAAAGAAGAAGACGCCCGCTGTGCCCCCGTGCGAGATGCTCTTTTCACACGGCTCTGGTGCGGGAAAAACAATTAGGGACCGATCAGGGGCAGGAGTGGTTTATTTTAGTAATTGGGTGAATGGTGCCTGGACAGGACACGATTTTGTGGCCAATTAAATTTTCATTTCAGTGAACCTTGTTAGATCCAGGAACCAGTTTTCCTTTTCAGTTGTAGCGAATTAAAACGGAAAACAAACAACAAGAACACCAATTTTGGTTCTGAAAGATAAACTTAGCCTTGAAAACCAGCTACAAAATGTTGAGTATTTGACTTTGAAGTAGAACCCAATTATGAAGAATTTTAGTATTTTTGGATTTGTGATAAAATGCCTATTTATTTGGAGGTATGTACTTGACATATTTTGAAGAAATCTTTTTTTCTGAATTTATTTTGTGCACCAGTTTTCGGCGAAACGAAAGTAATGAAATTTATTATCTGTCCCGTACTTAGTTTATTTCGTAGAAAAAACGGTTTCCAATAAAAATATTATCCAAGTACCAAAGTCGGTTTCTGTTTATAGGTCATCACTGAAGAAATGATTTTTCCTAATATCCCTATATGCAAGTATACATATGTCCCTATATATAGTATATAACATCGAAAGCTTGTTTGTTGGTCCATCACACTATATGCTTGGTGCATTTTTTTATTTTTCCACTGACTACATATTCCAACATAGGTAATATACGAGTCTATAGCCTAGGTACTTTTTATGCATATAAAATATATTTTTAAACTGGCGACCACCAATTGTAAATTTCTGGGAATTGCCATAAAAATTGGTATTATGGGGTTTTCGAATTTGCTGAAATTAAAGATGGTGGATCCAATAAGAATACTAAGAATTTTAGGTTACAACAATGACCTTGAATATTTTATAAATATTTGCACTTTTATGTTATAAATAATAATACCCGAGAGAAAAATGTTCAATATCTCAGCGTCAATTTCCACTTCCTGTTTTAAGTGACTCTCATCCTGTGGCATACTCTGTGAAAATATTTATTCGACCGAGTTTTGTGAAATTCAAGGAATTTTAATGAAAATCAGAGTGCAATTAGTTCGATGTCACGAATTTTTAATCTACTATAACAATTTTTGGAACGAGTATACCGTCTACGTGTATTTTGTGAGAATGAAGCATCTTTGGTGGAAGAAGAGAATTTTAAATAGTATGAAAAATATAATGCGTGTATTGAAAACCGTACGCAAATCCAAAGTGCTCTGATACAGAGCAATCGTTAAAAACTTTAAAATGGAAATAGAAAGGCCCATTAAAATATATATGAATTTCCATTAAATAAACTATTTGTTAAAAGCACCTCTCTAATTTTTCTCATTTTAACAACTGCAATGGTTACTTTTCTATTTAGTGGAAGGCTTAGTTCGTATTTGTGAGATGCCTCACTTTCAGCGAATTTACTATGTATGCATACAAAGTTTGGACTACGGTTCCACTTTTATCATATCCTCAGATTTAAGTAACATTCCTAAAGTGGGTGAAATATCACACTTGAACATTTTAAAATGTATCCAAGTAAATTGTATCTAAGATTTAGCTGGTGAAGTGAAGCAGGTAATGAAATAAAAATAAACAACAATATAAATAATAAATTCCTCAAATTAGTGATAATAAGACACTCGAAAAACTTAATAGATAGTTCTTTTTTGTTTTTTTTTTCTTATAATAAATTTATAAAAAATTCTTGTAATACTGACTTTAAATCGTCTACTTCTTTATTATTTGACTGCGTAGTATATATTGTATTTAAATTAATTAAAAGTCCGTTTTACTTCATTCATAAGCATTCAAGCACAGGAAGAGCTAATTTGAAAGCGAGGTTAAAAGTATTATTTTCAAAAGAAAAAAGGAAGGAAATATTCGGTAGATAACTATAAAATGAGTTTTATTTAGAAAAATATCTCATATATTTTATGCTATGTGCTTGTTAGTGTAAGAATACCTTGATTTAATTGCGAATATCAAAAATATAGATTAATATAATTTTTTAAAAAAAATTTATATTGATCAACAACCGTTGGAGATAAATTGAAACGGTCAAAATTATAGCACATTATAATTAAATGAAGCAAATATAGTTTTGGATTGTGGAAATAATAAGCTTTTGTGTAACATTTTAGGTTATTTAACTTGGTGAAAGAAATTGTTTTCTTCTCTCCATTTAAATTTAAACAAGAGGACAAAAAAATAAATTTTGTAATTTTTTAATTTATTTTTAAGCTATTATATTAAAATTAATTAACCGATTTAGCTTATTTACGATATAAGTCCAAAATTCTTTTCTTTGTAAGAAATCAATTTTCTATCAAAATGTTCTGAAATAAGGTCCATATATGCCTTTTTATTTAAATTTAGTTTTTAGTGAAATGAAAACAAACACAAAAGATCCAAATTTATTTTTAAATTTAGGTATTTATTACTCTGATTCTTTTTATCAAAACAACACCTTTACCAATGTCACCAAACTTCTCTGGGATAAATTATATCTAATTATCCTCGAATTAATTTAATTTATGAAAAGCAATAATGCAATAGATTCGAAAGTATTCATTTACAATAAAATAAGTATTTATATATTTTGAAATCAGTTTTTTATTCCTGATTTCTGGAAAATAATTTAAGCTTGATGATAATAAATTAAGAATTAATTTCATTCCAATCTTATCTAATCAGATTGAATGGTTTGCAAAATTGATGCTGTAAACAAAAGCAACAAATACATACAGTTTGCTGTATGTTATATACACATATACAATATAAAAATGATTAGTTTTAATATTTCCTATTTTATGAGTCAGCCTTCAGGCAATAAAAATCACTTCGACCGAAAATGAAATGAAAAGTAACAAAGTTAAAAATTTATGCATTATTTCTACGATATTCCCCGGTTATCTGTAAATAGTTACACCCATCCCGTCTGTTACGGTCTGGTTATTTAACCTCCCCTAAAAATCCTCAGCGTTTTCTCAACGCTGATGGGTAGGCGGTGTAGCAAAATAATAGAAAACCTAAATTGCTACAATCCCCCAACCGAATACTGAGGCCTACTATTTACCTCACCCCCTTTGGGTCGAAAGCCTGCGGGCTAAGTTCGCTTATAAGGGCAAGCAGCACTTTTACCTTTTTAATCCTCCGAAAACCCTTAAGTGGGCCTCATTAATGCTGCACGAGGTCTTGACGCTGGCGGGTGAAACGCCCGCAAAAACGCGCTTAAACTGTTCGGGAAGGGATGGGCAAAAGAGGAAGGCACTCGGGCTTCTAGGGCGACCAAATTGAAACGTAATTTGATGATGATTTGTTTTTATCAAAACAACTTTTCGAGCTGGGGACAGGCCAGAGCCCGAGTTCGTGGCTCCCCCACAGATCGGTTTGTCCGCCAGTCAGCGAGCTCTTGCAGGACGTCTCTGCAGCGAGGGTTTACTCGAAAATTTTGTCTTCTTCGTGCGAACCCTCCACAGGCGTGGATGTGGGTGTGTACTCCATCCGAGTTTATTAAAGCCCCATTCAATCGAAGGCACAAACATCCAAATATTTAATAAAGGGATAACTGGGTTTATTCGATCGTCATATACTTACTAGAGGTCCTTCAAACTCCGTGAAGGCTCCTCTTGGGTCGGCAGTCAAAGTGGGACGCAGAGGGTTTAATTATTTTCTGTACGTTTCAGAATAAAATCGACTAAAAAGGTTGCCGGTCACCCGACTGTTGGGGATGACGAGAAATTACTTTATTGGAATTAAATTCGGGTGCAAAAGGATATGGGCCTCTGATAAATTGGCAGCTGCTGTCCGATTAAGGACACGTCTAAAGTTCAGGTCTCAAAAGGTGTTTCTCCTAACAATTGATCATTAACAATTTGCCATTGTCAATCTAAGGAATAAAAGCGTTTTGCCCCATTCCGCGAGCGCTCCTCATCTTAACTGCACAAAGAACTTCCACTGCAAAATCTTCATTAAGTTAGATCCCATTTTGCTAGCACTCTACCCGGCCTGGCGCAGACAAACACATGCGCCCTCAGCATGTGGTTTGATTTGCAAATTTAATTAAAATCTGCTTTCTAAACGAGATAATAGTTTGTAGGAAACTTAATTGATGAATTTCAATATAACAACACGAGTAAACCCCTTCAGCTGCAGAGGGCTCGTCTGACGTCGGGCGTGCGGGCGCCATCCCAGTTAATTACGAATTAATATGTGTTTATTGAGCTCCGTAGGTCTGAATTTTCGGTTTTCGGGAGCACTGCGGCTGGGGGGAGGGTGCTCCATTGCACCCCCAATGGCTTCTCGGGACGGGAGGTTTGTGGCTTATGTTTCCCGAGAAATTTGAGTTAATGAGGCCCTATGCACATACGTCTGTTGATTTATACGTGCGGTTGTAACTCAATTACGACAAACTGAATAAATTTCAAACTCGCGGAAATTCAGTAACATTTATCACTGAGTTTATTCTGCAACTCCTCAGAGAAACTTAAGTGCAGTAAAAATACAAGCAAACTTTTTAGTAAGCCATTGGCTGTAAAATGAAAAAGTTGTAAGATACTTTTTTATTTCTACATTTTCTGGATCCCGACTTGGATTTTATTAAAAATCACATCCATAGTCTATTTTAGTGTATAAATGTTTTTAATTATTTAAAACAGAGTCTATTTAAGCGGCTAAAAGTGTGATACTCGTATTTATGATGTTTACTTTAAACAATTTTAAGGCAACATCCGAAAAAGTAGATTATAAAATGATAATACAAAATGAAGCGCATAATAAATACATAGAAATTACTCAATAGAAATCAATGGTATACTTTCATTCAATCTACATTACATAATCAAGTTTATTAACAATTAATTCTATTTCATTATAGAAATTTAAATATTTTCGTGGGAATTTCCAGAGGTAGGAGAAAAGATCACATATCACTAAAATTATAAATGTTTGGTAATTTTGGATGACTTAGAAAACCTTTTTGTGCAAATTCTAGTTTGTTTTAGAAGAAGCTAACTGATCTTTTAGAAACCCTTAAGATCTTTGTTTCAAATCAATTTCAATATGAAATTGAAGCAAAACTGTCTGTTTTCATTTCTATTTATGTTTTTCTTAACAGCTACTCTGTTACGTAAATGAAAATTAAAATATTTTTATCAATGTTATTATTATAGGTATAACTCGATTTAATCGAAAACAGATAAATATTTAATACCTAAATAAATCATAAAATTGTTACATTATGTATTTGTTGTATGTAGGCAATTTAATATTGAATAAAAATAATCTTTAAATGATATTAACATGCGTTTGTGGAGAACACAAATTGTCTCATTTTAGTGCCTGCATGTTGCTTTTCTAACAATCTTTAAATATGTCTAATTTTTTCTCAAAAACGTGACTTAATGGAAAGGAAGCAGTTAGATATTAGTTTAACCCTTTTAACCTGCCTGGGAATCAAGGCTCATTTTGCTCTCTAACCGGGAGTGATAATTTTCGGAAAATGTTCGTCTATACATGGCGGGAAGGCGGAATGAGAATAAAAGAAAACGGGAGAACAAGAAATCCTAGTAGGAGCGGGAATCTCCAGCTCTGATGGGATTAGAATAACCAATTTGACATCAAAGAGCAACATTTTACCGGGAAGTTTATGTTCCACCCGGAATGAAAGAGTTAAAGAAATTAAATCGTATAAAAAGTTCAAATTTATAACTAATGTTGTGATGTCTTAATAAAATTAGGTATTTAAAGTGATATACATAAGTAGAAGCTTATTGGTATGTAAGAGAAAAAAGTAAAGTAATATTTATGCAGTAGGTATATTACAGAAAATGTATAATAACAAATAGATTTATGGTATGTATGTATCTTCGAATTTTCATAAAAATTTCGTATTGCACTTTTCCCTTATGCAGTTTTAATGAATTACACTTACTTGCTAATTTTAGCAGTTTTTTTTTAAAACCAATGCATACTGATCAATGTCAGTTAAATTAACGACACTGTGATTTACGGAAGAAGGAAATAATTTTTATTTTAAAAAGATTTCGTACTAAGTTGATTACAGCCCCTTTTGCGCCAACAGCTCAATGTGCACGCCTTGATACGCGCGTTTTTTTTGTTTATAATGAAATTATTAACAGAGTAGAGTATTCCCGACGAAGAAAAATTCAATTTAAAAGTCATTTAATGTTGCGAAAATTTAAAAGTATTACCCGACATTGTTTACCAATTTATTTTCCATAAAAATACAGTGCGATGCTTCTAAAGGTCTTTGAGATGGCAAAGCGTTCCCAGGCCGCTCGCTACGACGGCGCCCACTCTGCACGAAGCATATCCACTTGACTTGATGGGAGTGCTCCTGCTTTGTTGTTGGAAGGAAAAACTTTTTATTGATCACTTCAGGTGAAATTCACTTAACAGAGTTTTTCAATAAGCTCGACCCAATTCAATTTTGCACTCGAGTGAATATAAATGGTCTCCTGAAAACAGCCGCTTTCGGCGTTAAACTGGGCGGGAAATGCAACAGTCTTTTTCTTGGACATTTTTCCTGAAAAATCACTAAACTTAATCAAGAATAAGGACTTGATGGGATATGAGAATTTCCCTTTATCCTTGAAAATCTCTAGTCGACCGATAATTATTTTTACAAGTTTTCCATTAACCTTTGTAAAAATCTCGGCAACCACTCTCTGCGCTAGAAAATCAATTTAAAACTGGAATGCGCTGGGGACGAAAATTTAATTACTTACGACTCGTAATATAATAAATTCGCAATTTTTGTCCCTTAAACACCCTTCCCAAGTCGAACTGGATTTAGGGGCAGAGCATGACAAAGATTAATCGGAACAGAGGAAACCGCCCCGGGCAGCGAGAATTTCGAATTCGGTTGAAGGCCCGCACTGTGGCCTTCCAAGCAAAACGTTAAAAATCACCGAGAAGTGGGTGAAACAAACGCGAAATCTCGGAATCTAATTAGACCCAGCTAACGAGTGTTTCAACTCCAGTTCCTGGTGGTAGTACCCATGCACACAAATCGTTGCTTTTAACACATCGATGGGTGGCTGATGTTTTGTATCAAATTATGCCATCAAACGACAACCCGTAATTATTTACAGAAAATTAGACAGATGCCGAAAACCATGCTGATAGCAGCGGGAAGCCCCGTTTTTGTTGTCGTATTACCCGACAACTAAAAAACAGCGGTAGGCATTGATCAGTCCTCTGATTTTAGTTATGATCACAGCATGGCACGTGTGATTCGCAAATGTTCTTGTTTTTTTTTAGAAACGAAAATATGTATAACACACCCTCCTTTAAATTAATAATAAAATGTATTGCTAGAGTTTTACATCATACTGAGACAGTCAAAAAACTTTCTATAAAATTTGTGGTAGCAATATAGCAATATTTCGTAATTTACACCGATTTTTGATATATTTTCGACGTATACCGAAGAAAGAAATATGAAGTGAAGAAGAAAATTGACAAAAATACACATATAATAAATTAATAACGCGCACTTGATCTATTAATTCTTTATGTATATATCCGCAAACTTTCAATTGCGTTGCTAGCTTAATGTAGCATAAGAAATATGTAGCAAATTTTAATTCAGCCGATCCCTCAAAATACGTTTATTCATATGAGTAAGCTGTTCGGATGACTTTGACAACCTCTTAATTAAGCTATAGGATTATCTTTTCGCGAAATTCTCTTTTTCTGTAGAATAATTATTTTTTTCCCATGTTTTAATGGAAAAGTAGCAAAGAGCTTGATCGAATCGCAAAGATTCATTATATATGCCCGAAGTTTTAGAAGTTTATCTTTCTTTTACACTGTTTTATCTTATTTTATGGTTTTATAAAGAATCGAAAAGTATATGCAAGGTTTTAAAACACAAATGAATAAAATGAAACCTGGGTTCCAAACTAAACTTCTCCTCTCTTGATTTACAATTTATTTCCTACTATCTGTTTTATGAAATAATTTTTTATTTCATCAGTTATGGTGTATTTTGAGCGGTCTATACAAATTCCATTTAAATTTATTTCATTTTTGTTCTAATAACTGCTAAGAAGGTAAGTATTTGAATTTCCTAAACTTTCTTATATTATTTTTACATGTTAAGATGTCTTTTGAAAGCGTAAAGATATAAGAAGAAATAAGGAACGCTAAGGGAACTTTTATAGAAATGATCATAATTTAGTGCAAGCGCTCTGTAAAAATTGCATCGTCGGTAAATATAGGTACTTGTTTTAAAGGATTTTCTAATGATATGTTGTGTTTTAAAATATTTCGAATCTGAATTACAGTTTTTATTAAGTAAAAAAGAAAAGGGAATCCGATTTAAGACACTCTCACCTACATATGGTAAATATATTTATATTGTTACATAACCCGACCTAACATGTATTAGCTTAGAAATAGAAAAATCAGAATTGGTAATAAATACAAGGTAGCGCAAAATTAATCACTCTATCGGAAGATGTTATAATTATTGCAAATGGCGCGACACGATTAGGAAATCGATGTCGAAATGCACGCTGCGCTAACACCACCGACCGATTATTAGTCAAAAAAATTGACACAATTATTCCACTCTCTTGCGGTGTATAACGCTCCATTGCTTGTCTATTTGTATTCTGCAGTTGTGTAGCTCACAAATGTCAAATATGATTGATGTATGACGCCATATGCAATAATTACAACATCTTCCGATAGAGTGATTAATTTTGCGCCACCTTTTGTATATTAATGAAAATATATTTGAGAAAACACTAAAAACGTAAAATTTATGCTTTCTATGGGCTAAGAACTAAAATTATTTATGCTAAATTATCTTTATATGATATTTACATGCATTTGAGGACAACACGAGTGTAGACTAACAACTTTTATTAGACTATATTATTTCCTCTAGCTTTGTCTATGCAAACTTCGGAAATATTTAGAAGAATTTAGTACAAATACAAAATTGGTCAAGTGCTAGTGAAAGTTAATTAAATGAGACTGATAAATTGAATACCCATAAATAATATAAATTTTTTCGCACATGAACAACTAATCGAATTGTATGAATGCCTCGGGGTGTGAGTTCTACAAGCACTTGACCGGAAAAGTGAGTAAATAAAGGATAATTCAAAGTTTAGCAGGCAAGTAGTTATAATAGGCAATTTCGCAATAATTGAAGTAAATAAACCAATCCCAATTTGAAGGAATATTCTCCCCTACATTTCAATAACAAGATCTGCGAATCAATTTCTTGCCTGAACACACCCTTTTTACCGGCTTTCAGTTCGGGCAAAGAATGCTCGTTTCAATTCAATACTCTTTATTGACACATTTCGCACATGTCGCTGGGACCATTACACATAATTTGGACTTTAAGTACTTAATCATGCTGCCCGAGGTGTGAACGAGCACAGGCCTTTTGTCCCGGCAGCGCTATCCCACGTACCCAGATCGTTTCGCTCTGTTTACAGTGGATGCTGTTGCCAAAGATGTTTTCATGGCTCCCTTTGTCCTCGCAAACAATAACAAACCACTCAATACTTTAAGTCGGATTATGCGGTTGGTTGCATTTTTGAGTTTCATTGTGATTGTTACCGCCCTTTTTCCATTTTCTGCTGCTGTGAGCACATTTCAAGGAAATCTTAAGGGCGGCACGGTGCGACGGCAGTTCGGAACACATCTTCCGATTCGTTTTGTTCGCCGCATAACACTTTTAACAAGCGTTCGTTATCTGATCACGCTTTAATGTCCCGGTCCGGAGGGATGCGCCTGGAATCAAACCACTGCTGACAGCAGCAATAGGGCTTTACAGATATTGAATTAGTACCTATAAAAATTTTTATCAAACCCAGAATAACTTCAAAGTATATAAGCTTTTGCTTCGCAGATTAAAAATAGAAAGCTAGAGTTATTAGTACAATACTCTGAGAAAAAAACTTATATAATATATAAAAAGCCTTTAGCACGTTACACTATTTATATTAAAGGATGTGCAATCAACCATTTAGCATTGTGCACTATTTCTAGTAAAGGGTGACCAAATTTGAGGTTAGGTTGATAGACGTGCTTAAGAATGATAAAAGAGTAAACGTTTGCCATTATGCTAGAGGTGGTCACTTGGCCGATATTTTGTTATATCAATAACCCCAGGTCTGTAGTTAACATTTATTTTAATAAATTCGAACTCTCCATTTAAAAAATGCATTTTTTTTACAAAATTATTCCTAATCTCAAATTTGGCCACTTTTTACATTTTTCGGTCTTTCAAATTTTTAGGTGAAACGTTAATAAAACTTAATAAAACCAATAAAAAATACAGCGACAATTTAGGGAAAACCATTTTGGAAAATCACCTTAGAACTTTTGTAAATTACTTTAAACATTTAGTCAATTTTATGCAAGAAACATAGGTGAAATAATTAAAAATTTTGGCGGATTACCTACAACAATTTGGGTAAATTTATTAAAAATTTAGTTTTCAGGGGGATCTTTCCTCAATTCCTTCTTGCGATTAGTCATGCCCATTTCCCCTTGCGTACAGGTTGGGGGCCAGATATCTATTCCCAATTTGCATTGCGGTTTGGGGGGTCAGCTACCTCTTATTATTAAAACAAAATTTGCAAGCTTTAGGTACATCGGAAGGATATTTGCTTATAAAATAAAATTATGAAAACTTTTTGGGTGAAAATCGATTGTTTTTCCAATTATCGATTTTTTGTTTTGCAGATCAGAGTTTTTGGGCCAGCTTCTAAAGCTTAAATTTTTTAGAAATCTCTTTAGAATAAATTTTAGATACCCATGTAGGATATAACAAAAGGTCCACGCTTGATCCAAGTTTGTATCAATCCTGAACCTTGGCCTGAAATTGACATCGAAGTCTAGTCTAAATCTGGGAAAATATTGGAGTTCTGCTGTAATAAAACTTGGTCCAGGGCTGGTTCTGCAGTTTAACATAAGACTGATATTAAGAGTATACCGTATGCTGGTATGAAAATATACCCCAAATCTGATATGAATACCTAACCTAAGAAAACCCAAACCCAAACCCTGGAAAATCAAGCTTTACATTATTTATTTTATTTTACTAATTGATGAAATAATTATTAAATTAAATCAGAATTTAAAGATATAAGATTTTGTTTTAAATAGGAAAATTTAAAATATAATATAAAAAATATAATATAAAAAATAACTATATGACTGATAGTTAAAAAACATAAATAAAAATTATTACATAATTAAATAAAATAATCATGAAAATAAAGTAAATATTTGTTCAGATAGAAAAATTTACAGAATTAAATAATAATTAAATTAAATGTTGAGTATTAAAAGACTGGCTAAGAGTACTTGAAGGTACTTAAAGTTAGGCTGCAGTTTGGGCGTGGCCTGAAAAACCAAGTTTTGGCTTTTGGATCTGAGACTTGAGCCTAGAGATTGAGAATAGGTAATCATGGCTTATCCGGCGAAAGCTATTAAACCAATTCTTCATTTTCATCGCTTTGTTGTTGCTTCGGCCAGTTTAGAAACTAACTCTGGCATTTAGCCAAACTAGGCTCAAAGGTAGTGATTTTTTAATTCTAAAATTTACAAAATTTTCATAAAAACCAGTTTTTGGAGTTACTACATATTTACAGTTATGATGTGTTTGCTTCATTGCATCGATTTCAAACGTCTTGCATAATCTTATAAGGCAAATTTTTGATAGCAAATAGAATTTGAGACATAAAATTATTCTTATTCTTTTAAATGCGGCTTTATATTTTTTACTTTGTAGCTTTTATTTTTTTTTTAATTTTTTAATTAATTTACCACGAGAGAATTTGCGAGACATAAAACTTTTAAGCTGTTTAGTTTGAATGCCTACAATTTGCACATATAAAGTTTAACAGTACCTTCGTGCAATCAAGTAATGCTATTATAATTCTATAGTCAGTTTTGAAATAGATTGATGAAATAATAAACTTTTTTGTAATATAAAAATATTAAGTATAACAAGTTATACTTTACCCTTTATAAGACAACACACATATGTATATGTGCCGAAGTACGAAATTCAATAAAACTCCTGCAAGCAACTCCACTAAAACAATTGTTTGATTGATTGATTATAAATATTTACGGAATGCAAAATTGATTTTCTCCAGCGATATGTCCATTTTTCCGTATAGCATCAATTGAACTCTCTTTGAACGTTTGTTTAGTTGCAACTTTTGCATGAGTTCCCTTCGACCGGAACCATATGCTAGTCTCCCATCAGGTGGAAGGTTCTGGTGATGACTCCATCGTCTAATAAGCAATTACAGGACCAATCTACTCACAATGGTCGCTCGGTTTATCCTTAGCCACAGAGAAATTACGTTCCAGTTGAGCCCATTGATCGTCTGTAATTGGACTGATGCATGTTTTGCTCAATTCTATTAAGTCCCAAGATTGAGTCTGATTGCAACAATCCCCAAATGGAAATTTGAGATGAAACCGCCCATGGGATTTTGTAGATAAAGTTTTTAGTACTCGAGGAATGAGGCGAGATTTGTTGTACCATTTTAGTATGACAATTTGTTGCCGCATGAGGGGAAATGGGTGGACATTGGTATATTTGAAAGTACAACAGGATTGGTTTGCAAATTGATTCGAGAGTTTCTGGTTATTGTCAATAGCAGAGAATTTTTGTCAGGGATATCATTTTGGCGGTTTCAAATAAATATCGATATTTCATAGCTGTATAGGTAAGACCTATGAAACATTTTATAAATTGAGTCTCTAACATAATATTTAAATTTCTCTCATCATAATATTTGGGTATATTGATGTTCCCTTGAATTATATATTTCAAAAAATGTTCATTAAAATTATCTATATTATTAAATGCAAGGCAGGCAAGTGTCCTTTACCCAAAAAATATTATATGTATTTTTAAAAAGATGTTAAAGTAACCGGCACCGGCGGCAAAGGATAAAGTTTTTAATCGCATATTAAATCTGTTCGTTGAATTCAATCAGATCAGATCCAAGTAGATCAATTTAGATCAGTTAGCGCGTAAAGAGATTAGTTAATGATGAACTTTAAGAAACTGAGCTCACAAAAGCGATCTGGTATCTGAAATTATGATTGAAAAACGATACCGGTGTATTTAGACATTTTTCATCTAAAATAAGAGGTTTTAATAAAACCTTGTTTTCATAAAGTAATTAATTTTTACTTTGCTACTTCCAAACTAAATCTTAAAACAAGTAAAATGCCTAAATTACTTTATATTACTTTGTAACAGTAAATGCCGCAAAATGACAAATGGTCAAATGGCCTCATCTGGCTTGATAAAAATTTGTGGATCAAGAAAAGTCGGTAATTCTCAACCTGGATCAGGCTAACCGAAAGTGAACCAGGCCAATTAAGATCAGAAAACAGCAATTGCAATTCTAATCGAACGCGGATCTCTTGATCTTCTCTGATAAAAACTGGACTTTGTTTTTTCTGAACATAGATAGAACTTCAAAATTTACCGGGATCAGTTTTTAATTATTGTTCTACCATATATCACGTCCATCGAGATAGATCTAATCGAGTAAGATTCTAATCCACTCCTAAACTTAAGAAATTTAAAAGCTTTTAATTAAGTAAACAGTGGTTATGATAATATCGGGAAACTCGGTAACTCAGTTAGTTGCTTTATACAGACAATGGTTCAAATATTCCATGGATAGATGCACTCAAGGCCTAGAAAACAAAAATTGGATATTGGTTAAATGATTCATGTACATACATTTTAATAAGTTAATCTTGGTCTAATTATAATTTCGTTCTGCATACACCCCAGGACTGTCATCAGCTCTTCCATCGATGGCGGTCCTTTAACAGGGAACCTTTCGGGGTTCGTATAACTCGAAAATGTCGAACACACTCATTCATAGTCGCAGAACGCTGCTGGGCCCTGGATATTATGACAGAACAAACAAAGTTCGCCCTGAAGGAAAAGCGAAAACATCCCGGCCGGAATGATTTTGAATGCGAGCAAAACGACCCTTGATAATTTTCACAGCGGGCCTCCTCTATTAAATCGGCTACAGGAAAGGAAATACCAAATTACAGGTTTAATGCCTCAAATTGGTTACATTTGCAAAGAACTGTCCCGCGCAGCATGCGGAGGGCTGGACTGTGTCTACTGCGATTGGGGGCCAAGAGAGGTTTCTTATCAAAACGAATATAACCCGAGGGGTAGTACTCAAAAGTGAATGTGACAAAAAGTCCAAAAAATTTTCGTCAATTTCACTCAATCTAATAACCTTCCAGAGAAATTCTTTTTTCCCCATCATGCATTTAAGTGCGTAATTGAATTCTCAGAGAACTATGAAACTTTACTGGGCGATTGATTTCGCAATAATTATGCTTTTCATTTAATAATACTCTAACCAGGCTTTTATTTAACACCCTTAAAAAATAATATTAGTAGTAGTAGACAAATTTCACAATTCAATTTAAATTTATATCAATAAAAACGTTTCCTCATGGAAAATTATGATCGACAAAATTCAAAATATATCCAGTTAATAATTCGATATCAAATAATTTTTTGGATGTTAGGTTTTTAATAAACAACTTAAAATTGTTTGGGAATAATGACTAAATTCCGTCAGTTGAAGTTAAAAATAATTTTTCTTAAATGTATGAAATTTAAATTTATTTTTATTTTCTCATTTTTTGGAACTGAATTGAATTAAACAGCAAACTTTTTACCCATATTGTTTGAGAAGAACTATTAAGTTCTCAGCTGCTTTTATACCTTAGGTATGTAAATCGTCGCGAGGAGATGGATGTCTTTACTTTGATGACGGACAATATCAACGCTGCGAAGTATTAAAATATCATGCAGGAAGAACTTTTACCTTCTATTTCTTTGTTGGAATCTCCTGAAGGGGGATATATTTTTCAGAAAGACGGCACATATTGCCATATTGCTAAGACAACAAAGGCCAAGATCCTAGATCAACTAGCGCAGATTTACTACAGTGGAGGAAATAGCTATAAAATCACTTACTTTTTTGTAATTATATACTAACTCCTCGGGAATGTTTTAGAACCAACTTTTAAAATATAATTCAGTAGCATATTTAGCATTAATAAATCTTAAATATTTTTAGTTTTAGTGAACAGTATTGAAAAGTTATGGAATTTATAAAAATTAGGCGTTTTTGAATCACTTTAAGTTTTTAACACATTTTATTTTAATTTAAACAACAAGTTTAATAGGATCAAATATTCTTCTTATCATTGACAACATTTTTTTATCTATTTTTCTTCATTCCTCAATAATTTGCAAATTTTCAAGTTCTGAAACATAGTTGAACTGCCATAAATTTTCATAAACTCTACTGCTAAGGATACCCCATAAGTATTCGATGGGATTTAAGCCCGGGCTACGAGTAGGCTATGGTAAAAGTTCAATATTTTTGGTCCTAAACTAATTCTTAAAATGTGTTGATATGTACCATAGATCGCCGTTTTATCTTGCTGGAATATTTTCACCGTATTGATGGTCATCAAATGCGATAAGAACGCCCTCCACAACTTCAACGTACTTTTCAGAACTTATCTTATGTATAATGAATGATACAGAAGTGATCCATGGAAGCAAAAAGCAGCTCAAATTATCACTGATCCGCCTCTAAAAATTACGAATCATCATTGTCTCATTTTCTTTTCTCAAATCGTACCAATAAAATTGGCACCCGTCTGGACCGTTTAAATTGAATTTCTTGTCATCAATAAAGATGAAATTTTTCCACTCTTAAGTCCAAGATATGTGGTTTTTCTTTCCGATCTTTCCACCATGCTACTTGGTTAGACTCCTCCAGAATTTGACGCACGCGTCGTGCTGTTACGGGCCCAGGTCACACTCAATTTGTGATGCTATCCAATTTTCTGATATGAAATAATTTGGCATTTATATTGTCGTGTTAGCTAAGGACGAACTCCTGGACGCTTATTTGCATTGCATTCATCGCCTAAAATAATGAAATTTCGCACCACAGTAAGACCTGGAAATCATGCAAAAGATTTCTCTACTGAATTTTCCCATTCCCGAAAATTAAGTAAATTAAGTAAAAGTCTGTACTTACCTAATTAATAATTCTAATAATTTTGCCACAACAAATTTTAGAAATTAAAAATACGTACACTGATTTTATAATTAAATCCGTTTTTTAACCTTGCAATTCGAGCACAAAATTGAAAATGAATTTGTTTTCAACCCTTAACGGGTATTTATAGTAAAGTACCTGACCTTTTCGGGACGGCAATAAAACAATTGAACTATATAAACGTACTCTTTAAACAAATAATTCAAGGAAGCGACTATGCCATTAAATTTATAAAAGAATACTGAGTGATTTTATAGGTATTTCTTCCAATTCGACAATAACCTATCATGAAGATAGAGAAGAATTGTGCTATTAAAATAAATATCAAAAATATTTAGGACTATAGTCGGAGAATTGTCCATAATTAGTAAGTTATACGTCAGATCGAATTGAAGCGGTAATACAAAATAATGGTTACGTTTCGAAGTGGTGATAATTTGATTTCCAATATAGGCAAACTATTTTGCATCGCTTTTGAAGTGGGCGAACATACAATAAGCTTAAAACTTAAAGGAAAATTATACCAGAAAAGACAAAATTTGTTTTTTCACGCACTCATTAACCCTTCAACCCCGGGAAATGTGGAATTCGTGTTCTAAATATTCGGTAACATTCAGCGAGCATCGATTATAACTTTTATAAGAAGAAATAATGTGGGAAACAGTCTTTTTTTAGAAATTGACTTCTAACCCTTCTTGAATATTTTATAATACTGCCTATACCGAAAAATCGAAACTCATCCGCAGTTGGAGAGTTAAAAAGCGGATGGCCGAACTATTTTGCATTAAAGTAATATCGCATATATACATAGATATATACTACAAATAATATACGACATGCATCGTGTAACATTTCCCAGATCAGTTTTTCTGCAATGTAATAACCTTTCTCCATACCTATTATACGAAATAACTTATTTTCAATTTGAAGTATCCCAACTACGACAATAAATAACTAAACCCAAATTTTTCACACATCGAGAGGCTCTTCTCAATATAACAAACAGATTTAGAGGATTAACTAACAGCGGTAGCGGCTTCTGGATGTCTTTCACGTCTCTCTGGCCTTTCATAAGAAATCCTTTCTTCGAATTTAAAGGATCGTAGTGTTACAAAAAGGAACAATGCAAAGCAGAGGATTTTTGCGACTTTAAAAGAGCAGTGCGCGTGGCTTATGGTTCTAAATAATGGAAAATCTGTGAAATTAGATCGATCGAACAGTAGGATGCCAACTAAACAAAACCACAACATACAATGACAAATTTCTCGCACAAAAATTCGAAAATCCCACATTTCCTGTTGTAGCACTCTGTAAAGTAAGATTAAGTACATCATGAATTACGTTCTAACGCAATTACATTAATTTATAAAGTTTCTTAGTTTGAGAATATTCCAATTACGAAAAATATGGAAATTATGAAACAGTACGAATTTCCAGCAAAATTTCCACATCGGAAGTTAATTTCCTCATTTTCTTACGAATAAAATTATCTTCGGGATTGGGATTGTTCCTAATTATGATAATGAGCTCGTCCGACATTCTCCTGGACATTGAATGTGCACCTCCTTCTGCTTACCACCAATGTCTTTCGAACTTACTCGAGATTGAACTTTATAGAAAACAATTTCTGTTGTTATTATGTGAGGAAATTAAAACTCTGGGGAAATTGTTTTGTTGACGGATTATGGGTCATTCATTACCAACACCTCCGTTCTTGTTCTCCAGTCGGAAAGGCGTTGTGTTGCTAGAGGAAATAATTAGCGAAATTGCTTAATGGTAAATAAAATTCTCTATAGATATCGTGATTGTTACGTTACATTAATTCTACGAAGGATACAACGAATTAACAAAAAGGAATCATTTTAACCAATTTAGTATTTTAGTGAAGACGAGTTAATTGAATTTGTTAACGTTCTTAAATTTTGCGAATATCAAACAAATTATTTAAGTGCGTTTATAACATTTTCATAATTTTCAGTATCTTGTGATAAAGTTTCTTAAAAGCATTAAACGTTTTTACGATTATTCGTTTTAGTTAAGTATATAAACATTATAATTTTATTATATTACTGTTAGTATTACAGAAGAATTTAAAATCGTGTATTTTATAAATATATTCGAATTTAACCAATTTACAAACATACTTGGGTATGTACATATTTCAAAAATATTATGTAAATAATAATAACGTAATAAACTATTTAAATTAAAGCAATTTGTAAAATGTTCGCAATCCCTGATTAAAAACTTATGTTCAATTTCCATTTTCCTGACATCTCATAGTCAGTCTAATAAGTTTAGCTTATTAGTTGGAACTCAAACCAAATTTAAGTATTAGGCTGTGTGACCACTAACGGATAATCAAAAGTTTTATTTAGCAAGGACCCAAATGTTGAGCTTTGAAAAGGGTAGGAATAGTTGAAAGCTTTCAAAGTTAGTTGTCTAATTATCATAATTCGTTAAATTAAGTACTAAAAAGTCGTCTTCTGCGTTATTAATGGGAAAGTTGATTACTATCTTTAATATCATTAGAGTTTAGATTTCGTAATATTAAAGGAATAAATTTAACTTTATGAACAAGTACAGTAGTTACTCACTAATCTGAATTTCCAGTAAACCGAATACAATTTTCTATAACTTTAGATTCTCAAAAGATCCGAATTGTTTACGCTCTTTAACCCGAATTGTAAAAATATTTTTCTATATCACATGAAATGTATGACCGTTCCAACTACGGCCTTTCTGAACCTCTTACCCGAATGATTCCGAAAATAAATTCCACTCTTTCCTTCGCTTTCCACCTAACCAAATCATTTCTCGGGGATGCCCTCCATCTTCCCTCTTGAGCTTCTTTTATCCTCCTTCTTATTGCTTTCACTAACCCTATATAATTTGTTCTCTATTAATCTTTATTTATTATCTTAGTCTAGTTTAATTTAAGTATTCTATTAATTGTTTTGTAGTTTGTAGTAAGCGAAATGACTAAATGAAGCTCACCATCTACCTATCCAACTACTCCAAAACTATCCCGTCTCATCCCACTTTTGTTACGTTAAGCTATTTTCTTTTTAATTTTAACTTTATTTGCATGCCTCTGTTTTTCTCTGGTCTAGTTAGTTTTAGTCTTATTTTAATATTAGTTTGTGTTCTATTGTAGTTCGAATAAAACGAAATAAATAAGTAAATTTTAAAAGTAGTAATTTTAAGGGAGTTAACCCCTTGCCATATAAATTGAGCGAAGATTGTGTGTGCCACTTTCGATGAAATGTTTTCTCATGCGTCGTGACCAAAAGCAGTTTCATTATAGGCCAAATTTTTGCGCAAACCAGTAGACATTACTAGTACAGTAGTAGTTCAAAAACTTAATCTAAGACTATAAGGAATTTGAAATTTTAACCACTGCAACACTCCTGAACTCATTGTACAGGGTCCGGCAGATTATCTGTTACAGATTCAAAGAGCAATATCTCACATAAAAATCAAAATAATTTGATAATTCTTTTTTTAAATTGTAGTAAATTAAACATAGATTAGGAAAACATACATCAATTTTCGATTCGTTGACCTTTGAATCGAGTTATAAGGTTAAGTCTCTTAAAGAAGGAGTCATACGCGGCACGAAAGTGTTCTTGTGGTATTTTCTTCCATTCCAGCCGAAGTGATTTTTCAAGAGCGTCCAAACTTGTATGGCGTATTTGACTGACCTTGGCCTCTAACATACTCCAAACACAGAAATCTAATGGATTTAAATCCGGAGAATTCGGTGGCCAAGCATTGTGAGGAATGTGCACAGGAACGTTGTTTTTTAGCCACTCTTGAGTTTTTTTCGCTTTGTGGGCTGGTGCGGAGTCCTGCTGAAATGTCCAACGTCTGGAACCGAATTGTTTCCGTGACCACGGTAGTAAACAATCCTCCAAAACTAATTTGCAGTAAGTTTCTTGATTTATCTTTACACCAGCAGGTACGATAAGCAATGGTGTTCGTCCTTCACGAGTAATACCAGCCCAAACCATCAACGAAGCAGGTTTTTGTTGGCGAGTGGCTGTGTATTGTTTTAGTAGATGCTTTTGGTCTGGCGCTAAGTAAACACGATCATTTTGTTTGTTTATCACTTGTTGAATGGTGAAAATTTTCTCATCCGAGAAGACAATGTTCGGAATTCGTCCATCAGCGTGCCACTGTTTCAGCTGTTTGCATCTTTCGAGTCGCTTAGTAATTTGTGCTGCAGAAAGTTCCTGGCCTTTTTGTATTTTGTAGCCCTTAACCTTAAGTTTATTATGCAAAATGCGTTGGACACTTCTCGGTGAAATTCCGAGTTGTTTAGCCATCTGATTGCCGCTACAACGTGGATTTCTTCTTAACCGCTCTCGCACTTTCTTCACCATATCCGGACTGGTAGCACTAGCTTTAGCACCACTATTTGTTCTGTTATCAAGAGAGCCAGTTTCCTCATAACGTTTAATAGTACGATACACGAACATTTTACAGATATTTTGTGGTTTTAACAACTTCACAATCTCCGATTTATTTTTACCACTTTTATGTAAAGACATTACCGCGTCTCTCTTTTCTTTTAAATTCATTTTGAAAACGTTTTGTTTATGTAACATCAAGTAATATAGCACGTTGGAAAGGTTATGAGATGTAAATGGCAAAACAAAAAAAATTACGTAAAAGTGTTGCCACATGTATAAGATATTGCAGTGCAAAATCGAGTAACAGATAATCTGCCTGACCCTGTAGATTATATATTGGCTTTAATAAATTTTAATAATAATAATAATAATAATAAAATGAATTTCTGTGACTCAAATACGGAGGTGTAACGTAAATAAATGAATTTTAAATAAGGGGGGGCAAATTAGAAAATTAAGAAAGAAATTAAAGAGCTATTTCTAAAACAGATATCTTTTTTATAACTTTAAAATAAATAATTTTAAATTTATTTAAGAAAATAGATGAAAATTGACCATCCCCCTATCATCAAACTATTTGAGTTTACAATTTAAAAATAACATACAGAAAAGAAGTCTATGGTCTTAAAAATATAAAATCCGAAAATCGTTAATTTGTAGTTATATATATATATATATATTTTTTGCGATTACAAACTTACATTAGCAGTTGATGAATTGACCGTGACGTATATTGATGTATAGGAGAACATCATTTTATATAAATAAATCAAAATGATAGACTTATTACATGATAAATGATTCAATGTAAGTAGTAACTACTTATCAAGTAGGTAGGGTAAGGTAATGTAATGGCGCGAAACCCTCAAGTTGCACTTGTCCGTGCTTTTTAAAGTAAATATTTTATTATTTTTCAAACATTACAAAGTAACAATTAGCTCTCAAATTCAAATTCTTAATAACACTAACCAAATCATTGCTGTTTGTCTATGCTAGAGAACAAAGTGTACAATCTAAATAAGATTTTTCTAGATCGTCAGATTTGCGTAGCAAAAGCAACGAAAAACGAAAAAAAAAATATATTTTTTGATATTTGATTTTATTTAAAAACTTTTAAAAGTTTAGTTTAGTTCATTTTAATTTTTATTCCATGGTTTTCAAAAACTCTATGCCTTAGAACACTTTTGTTTCCGGATTAATGTAAAACATGCTAATTAAATAGTGTACACATATTTGTAGTATGTGTAATTTGACAAAATCCTTATTAATTAGCGAATTTGATATTTAAAATAGGGCAATCCCCCCCTCAAATTCAATTAATTTTATGCTTCTTTAATCAAGACTGAGGCAATTTGTTATGGACGGCTATTTGTTGTTTTTATTCCAGATAATTACGGCATAAAACTTTTAATTAAACTGATACCTTTTTTTATTTTATATTTTTGGATACATTTGAATAAAGCAATTATTTTTCGATTTCTGTGAAGGTTTTGTATGCATTAAATTTAAATATTTGTTTCTTATTTTGTTCGTTATTCAGGTTGTAATACATTCTAAACTGCTGAAAAAGAAGATAGGGAGAAACTGTTGTAAAACTTTCATTTTCTGTCATGCATTCTTAACTTCCAGAGAAGACTGGCAATGAATAATAGGAGGCTTTAATTTCCCACTGGGTATTAAAAAATCCGTTTACACATCATCGGAACACAGGTGTACAGTAGAACCAAAGACTGACCAAAGACTGACTCTTGAGGCATGCCAACTGATGAAAACAAAAACGATAATCGCGAAACATTTAAGTAAACTATCTCGTTTAAATAGTTATTCGTAAGAATGACTTGAGATCTGATTTGATATACATTAATCTGCAATTTTGATTATTTGTTTGACCAGCGTTGTAAATTTTTCCCTCATTATATTTTAATGTATTGAAAATTTGATCAAATTTAAAAATTTGGGAATAAACTTAAAAAAACTATTCGGGGTAGAATGCGCATGAACTTTCGTATATGAGTTTATTTGAATGATTTCAAGGATTTGCATTTTGTATTTATAAGGAAAAGTGGGGTAAGATGGGGTACTGAAACAAGACGTTACATTGAATATTTTAATTTTTGTTTTTAAACTACTTAAATTATGTTCTTATTGTAGCAATTAATAAGAAGATAAATAATCAAAGTATTAATCAATAAGATTTTAGTTTCCTATATAATAACGAAGTTCTATTAACCATGAAACCTTAAGTTAAGACAGGAGTCTTGGCTTATCTTCCCCTATCCTTAAAATAATTCCAAATAAGTACCTTCTAAATTTTTATATTTAATGATTTATAACCATAAATTTAATCTGTTTAATAATTTTATGGCGAAGAGTTTGTAGAATTGTGATTAATAAAAAGTGTGCTAACCAGTCTGCAAACTGCACTGCATAAATGATTTTGCTACTGTTTTAGAACCCTCGACCTTTCTTGAAATACTTGTGTATATAATTCATATAGAGATGAAAGTTGAAAATCGAAAATGCACATCTAACGATATACCTACCGACTAGATAAACTTTTATAAATATCATGTCCTGAAAGCAAGCTGGTGACAATGCCCCCAGGATAAACCTTGAGTTTGTGGAATGTTTCGATTTTTCAAAATTTACCTTGGTTCGACGGTGTCAAACTTTTAATGGTGACATGATCCAAGGAAGCATACAACTGAACATCTTTCAGTCGCAGTCGACTCTGTTGACTATTGTAACCACCACTCTCGCCAGGATGGCCCGGAATCCAAAATCGCAAATCCGGGACAGATGTTCCGCTAACCAAGACTAATGTGTTACACGAAAGTGCACTAAAAGTAGGAGAAAAGCGAAAAGACAAATTACCTCAGGTTTTCCACATCGGAACATTTTCAGGAAGGATATCCGAATCGGTCGGTGAGGCTATCATGGGAAAAGTGCTTTGGGAAAGTTTCTCTCGATTTTCGTAGTCTTGAAATCGTCACAGAGCGGATTAAAGCGGACCGCGACGTAAAATCCTTACGACCATCAGAAGAATTTTTGAATTTTATTTTGCGGCGAGAAGATGTCCTCTAATTATCCTTTCAATTAGGAATAAGTCAACTCTCTGGTAGATGTCAAAAATTTTGACTGATTGCACTCCCAAGCAATCTATCATTCAGAGCAATGACGTAAACTCCCAGTAACTTTGAAAGCATCGTTCATAGATTGATTATTTCCATACGCCTATGGATCTCGCCCAACCCCGCTGTATTATTTAAAGGTCTAATTAATTCGCTAGTTGCCTGCTTCCCTGTATATATTTCTACATTACTCTACGTAGTTAACGCCATACATTCAAAAATATGCATCTTTATAACGATTACACTTTTTCTTACTGCTTACAGATGCAATATAAATTAATTTTCTTCAGCAAAGAACAGAATTTAATTCCATAATTGCTTGTGGAAAAATTAATTAAATACATACTATAGAAACAGTTTTTCGAGAGGGGTTTTGTGTATGTTTTTGCTATTCCATAATTGTCTTAAGACAAAGGTTAAAATTTACATGGAAATACACACACATATATTTACCGAATTATTTGAAAATTTTAAAAATACATATTACCATTAAATCATTCAATATCTTTAAAATAGAAGTTTTTAATATATGCATCCAATATACCTTTAGTAATTATACGTGTTTTCTCTTCTAACCAATTAATGTAAATCGTCAATATTTCGTAGAACAAAGTATCCAAATCCAACCTATGTACATCCTACGTATATACTCATATAACATATTTGACTCAACTTTTATTTATTAAAGGTTATGACAAACATTTTTTTTTGTGAAACCTCGTAGGTATAGACGAAGAAGACTGGGAAGGTTGTATATAACACAAAGCCATTCCATACCTGAAGCGAACCAATTTAATGTAATATAAATACAAAATGCCATAAAAGGTAACATCAAACAATTTAATAACTTGAAAATTGACAACGCGTGCCTGGATGAAATTCCCAGGACAGGTCCTTTAGGGTCCTCCACAGATGGGTTACGTTCTTCGCCCGGCTCACAAACAACTCCGCTCGTCACGGGGCTGAGACGGCACGGCGGAAGCACGTGCAGAGGGATGTAATTTTGAGCGTATGGAGCCCTTAAGCGCCCGTTTGATTTGTTCTCGTTGCGTAGTTACGGCCCGATATTGCTGCAAAGATTGCCACAGGATTTTAATAAACCTGCAATAAGTTCAGGTGAACAGCGTTCGATGTGCAATCGAACTGGAATGGAACTCGCTCATTCGGGTCTGTCCCGCAGTCGCCCTTCGATCACCCCGCTTAGGGTAGGTACTCTGCAGGACGAATCTCTGCGGTTGGCCAAGGCCAGGATTTGCCTATTGCCTCCGTAATTTTTACTGCACGTATACGACCATTCCTTAAAAGGTAGATGTCTGCACTTTTGAAAATCTCCAATTACAGAGAGACATTTTGGGGACCGAGATCGTTCGTGGAGGCTGCTGATTTTGATGGTGTCGAGCTAACAGCCGACAATAATCATAACCTTAATGGGATAGGCATCATTTCTGGTCCCTAACTGGCCAGGGATAAAGAATCGGATGAGGGGGAGATTGCAAAATCAAAACATAGCCGCAGAGGTTAGGGGACAATGACTGTAATATCCTAACGTGATTTATTGCTATTTCTCACAACAGAAGTATCTTTATATTTTTCCGCTTGTAATGTTCATTCTTTTGTTATTATTGAGCTGCGCTTAAACTGGTAATTTTCCATAGAGAACTTCTTATAGTACACAAAGTGTTTTTCCGCAGATAAACGTTCCCATACGCAACAAACATTCTATTTTGACAAAAATCGTGACATTAAAACCAGGAGTGACCAATGATTAACACAAACATTCCACCCGGGACCGAAGTTTTGAATGTGAACCGTGAAAGTGAGATGTTCAAATTTTCTGGGTATTTACTTTTGCACTTTGCTTTATTTAGAAAAATTATTAGAATGCGTTTGTTGAAAATGATACATACCTCCTTGAGTTGCGTCATTTGCAAAGGGATGAGTTACGATTAATGCTTAAATCCGTTGTTAAGATTATAAAAGAGAATAAAATAATATTCTCATACCAAAAGAATATATATTTTATTTTATTTAGCAAAATCATTTAATCTCGATTTAAGTTTTAAACAAAATCTAATTATGTAGGTAGTTAATTAATAAAAATTACATTATTTAATTACATTTTATTTTCGGTTAATAATTTGAAGCTTTTCTCGTATTTAACCAAATTTTTTTTGGAAAGTTATAGAGGTAACAAACAATATAAGGTTACTTGTCACAACTAAAATAGCCCTCAAGATTTGTACTTTTCTATTTTTGTACGCTTATGACGGGGAAGAAGATCCAGCCAAAAAAGCCTACCGTTTTGTTTTTTCTTGAAACCAATAAAACTAAAGCTAATGATAAGCTGATTAAGAAATGAAAGGGGACGAAGCTATTTGCTTGCATAGAAGCGTGGTTGGCAGGCTTGTTTATTCTGGGCTCAAGATAAATGTGTCAAGGAAAAGAATTTATTTAATCGCTGCCTAAACTACGATTCTGAAGAGGAGAAATACCTGTGAAACTTACCTGAAGTACTGTGGCAACATAACTCATACGTGGAGAGCAACGCACAGTTGATTTAATATGTTTTATTTTTTATTTTTTTGTTTCAGTGTTAGAATATCGTTATGGAAATATTTTGTCCAAATATAGAAGTTTGAATGACCAAATACATTGAAGAAATAATTAATTTATACATATGGTTTCAATTTAAAAAAAACAACATTTTCCTGAATGTTAATGTTTTTAACACCATAACTGTCCGGTTATCGAGAAAGAATTATAATAATCAATAATTAAAAGTTATAAGGTATTTAACCAAATGTAACTATTTAAATAAAATGTAATATAATATAAAAAATAACGAAAAATAGAAGCCACTAACCCTTAAAAGCTATCATCCAAATAAATTACGTTTAGGGTAGAAATGGGTGAAATTTCACCGCAGTATATGGTTATATATGTTTTAAGTACCTATAATAAAGACCATTATGCAATTAAATATATTACTAGCTTTATTAAATGTTATATTTCATAATAACATTATTTTTATAGCGACCTTATTAATGTATGCAGAAAAATCAATGTTAAAAATCATTAGGTCTTTCTAAGATTTGAGAACAGCAATTTGCCTGGGATTAAATTTCATCCATGATACCCTTTATGGGTTAAAATGCTCTAAACTTGATTATTCACGAAATTGTCCTATCATTATTAAGACCTTTTCTTTTAAATTACATTCCCATTCTCCTTCTCCTATATCTTTACTGTTGGTTTTATGTACTGCTAGCAAATGCCCGTTTCTTCAACTGATTTGTTCATCCAGGCAAGGTGACGCAGATAGATATTGCCCATTTGCTGCAACAACGTTATTCTCCAAACTACTTTGTTGTGTAAATTATGCCGTTGTTGCAGTATTTGTGCGTTATATTTTAATAACAATGAATTGCAAATCCATCATTGTTTTCCTTTACATTTGCACGATTTGTGCCAACAGAATACTGGTTAGAGGGAATCTTAATAGATTCTGGTTCAATATATCATGATAATGCTGAAGATTTTTAAAGTTTAAGGTTTCTTTACGAAAGTGGACACTTGGGGATTGTTGGAGTCGTTGATCTTAAATATTTGTTTGTAATATGGCAGATTTAATAAAGCGGTGCATTTTTTAACTGTCCCATGTCATGTGTCATATAAAAAACATTGATTGTGTTTGATGCGCATTGGACATTTTTCAAATATTTTATTAACTCTAATCCCTTTCGTACTCCAAACATATACACTGGCAAAATTTGAGCTCAATCGGCAATCGGTGTCTATACAATTTAGACTGCATACTTAATACCAATAGTCAATTTAAATTCTATAAATTTTAAAATACATCTACGATCTTTGTTGGAATTGAAATTATTAACTCTTCAACACTGAGCACAGCATATCCATAAAATTAAAATTTGCAATTATATATTAAGGGTTCAAATAGGTAAAACAAAACGAGCCTGTTATCCATCTAGGCCAATTTAAAAAACGAATAAAAACCAGAACGCTGTACAAGTGCGAACTATTAAATAATTTACGAAAAAGCATCGGGGTATATCACCATAAATCGACAGAAGGCAGGTACAAAATCCTATTTATTTTGCAATTTAAATAATTGTTTTAATGTCGACAAGGAAGTTATTCTTAAATGTGAGAATTGCTTTCTAATTGTTTGCTTATATGTTCTCTAATTATTTTTGTTTTAATTGAAAAAATTAAAATTCGTTTCATAAGAAGTGTTATTATACCAAAATTGAAAAGTTAAATTAAAACGTTAAGGAAGTCAAACATCTTTTAATTTTCAACTTCTCGTATCCCCATATCGTTTTAAATAGTAGCAATATAACTTTGATCTCTGAAAAAATCTTTGAGATGAGTACAACTCGCGCCTTAAAGGTTTGGTGCCATTGTATTACCTTACCTTACCTAGTTAATAATTTAAGTTACTATTTAAATTGAATCATTTATGTCGTAATAAGTTTATCATTTCGACTTATTTATATAAAAAACCTAGACAAGCGCGAGTTGAACGGTGAATGTTTTATCTAATATGATTTTTTGAATCTGATTTTAAGATCATAGATTTCTTATAAGTTTTCCTATAATCTATAAGTATACTATGTTCTCCAATAGTGGCCCTCATATTAAAAAATCTTTACTTATGTAACACGTCCGTGTTTGGAACACAGAAATTCATTTTATTATAACTGTTCAAATTTATTGAAGCCAATATATGTATATTGTACAATGAATTCAGGCGGGTACAGTGGCCAAGTTCTTTATATTATGAGATTAAATTTTGAACTGAAATTCATATGTGTATTAAATTTCAATCGGTCCAGTAGATTCCGTGCAAACTGGTTGTGACAGACGGACAGACAGGCACACGAATGAAGAGTTCCGTTTTTTCATTCGGATATACGGAACACTAACAAATTAAAAATAAATAAGTAGATAATTAATTAACTTTTATAAATATAAAGAAACTATTTTCATCTTATGGTTTGCGAGAGGAGCTTCTGTAATTTTCTTATTTTGCCTTACAAGGAGGTGGAATTTTTTCGCTTTTATTAGAATAGCAAAAATGTAAAGTGTTGTTTTAAATATTATGTAAACATTTTAAACCGATGGATAATATGTTTTTTTAGGTATTATGTAAATTCTTGAAAGTAGAATGACCCCTTAAATTAATTAATTGTCTTTCACAATCTTTGATAAGCTTATTTTGATTTTTGTCTTAGTTTTCAAAACTAAGCCAGCATTGCAAAGTTGCGTTTCATCTTATTAGTTTTTAGCTTATATGTAAATATTCCCCAAAGTTCGCAGGTTTGTTCTTTAACCCATACCTCGACAAAAAAGTTTTTTGTTTGATCCAATGAAAGATTTTTCTTGTTGGACAAATCCAGATGGCTTTATAACGTTCACTTCGTAAATCTGGGACCAATGCAAGTTTTCGCCTATAAAAAACAAGAGAACGTCTCAATTGGTTGGGACAAAGCCGTCCAAATCCCGCGAAGACGTGCACTTAAAGGTCCACGTCTAATGGCGCCGAATCGTGGGTATCCTTCTGAGTCCAGAGCATCCGAGAAATCTCGCACAGTTGATTTATGGAGAGATTTCGCGCAGTTTATTTTCCATAAAGGATTTGTGATATTGAGTCAATCGTCCTGACGACAAGATACCCGGAACGGGGACGGGGACGACTGGGAGTTGCCCCCACATGCGATGGAGCTCCACAGAGGATGCTGCGACGGGAAGAACGCCATCATCGCTAGATCTAAGGACTTTCGTGTGACGCGTTAAGGCTTTAACTTTTTCGCTGTCTTACGCCCGTTCTGCTGTCGAATTTAAGAAAGTGATTTATGGCAGCCTCATGGGATATATGTGAATGAGTTTTCACTTACTGAGCTTTTAATCTCGTTCAACTTCGATAAGAGCTTCTTTGGTATTCAGATGCGCTGTGATTTTGTCGCTGCTTATCCGTTTGCTAAAACTCTAATTCGGTCCTCGTCGGATAAATTGAGATCCTCCTCTGGTCGGAGAATGCATGCGATCCGCCCTATAAATGAATATTTAGGGTGTTTTTGGGGTGTTTACTTTATTTTTATGTTGGAACTTAGACATGGGACTCCCAGGCAACACATTGAATTTATATTGGTGCATTAAAATCGATTCTTTCGTCGGACACGAAAAAATCGCGCAAAGACACTTCGATTTGAACAAAGGACGAAGAAGCTGGCACACGGTATGGCAGCATTATAAAATCACGTCGATGAAAGGTTTTTGGGATAATAGTCTTTGGAATAAATGACTTTGGAGCGATAACGATAAAATTCTTTTTCGATTTATTGCCTTTACTATCGATACGTGTTTTACCTTTTCGGAAACCTTTTCGATTTTGCGTTATTTTATGCTTAATATCCTTTCCAAGCAGTTGATATTGGCCTTAAAAGCTTTACTTCGTAGCTGATGATTTTCCTCTTATTCCATTAGTGTTTTATGATTTCATTAAAAAGAAGTTCACTTCGCTGCAAAGCCCTTCATAAGCTTTCTCGAGAAAATTTATTACGCGTGAGACAAATCATATTAATCAACCGAAAATCATAATCTACATTAATTAATTTAAAGTTGCATCATAATATTTAAAAATTTGTATAGCGAAAAACTTCAGTTCATGTTAATTTACATTTCTTTTATTCTACGCCGCATATATCACGAAATCTCGTATTATTTTTTAAATTTGAAATAAAAATTAAATTAAATAACTGTTTTCAAAAGTTATTAATTATAGAAACGTACATTTCTGGTATTAATCATGTTAAATTAAATTTTGAAAAAGCATGACGGTTGGAACCCTTATTTAGTCTAACTTCTAGAGAGATAAGCTTAGGCTACTTAGAAAGGTAGCAAAACTAATAATTATATGCTTCTCGTTCATTTTTGGTGGTTTTTTCACTACAGGTATTTTAATTTTAGATTAAAGCAAACTAAAGTCTAATTTTCCCCAACGGTCGGAACATGCACTTCTTAAAAACACATTACAACAAACATGAACTTTTCTTTAGTGCAAATAAAAGATGAATAAAAAAATGTAACTAACTAACAAAATACTTGCAAAGAGAGTACATTTTGAATGAAGAACGAATAACTCTTGTTTTCGTCTCTACGTGTAATTATTATGTACGTATTACGATACAATATCCAAATAGTTTGTAGGGAAATTTAAAATAATAATAATAGTACTGTAAAATAACACTGCAATTTGTAATAACTTTCCACATTTCGGAGGTATTCATGCATTCGCTGCTATCGAGTTCAATGCATTTTTGAATAAATTCATACAAAAATCAGAAAATATATCCTTTTTTAGTATTTGCTTTTTGATTAAGCAACATTTATCTCAGGAAAATATATCATTAAAGCCTACATATATAACAAATTTTAAAAGATTTAAATTAAAGCATAAAGTATAAAAATTATGCATACATTCGAATGAAATACTGTTTTTATTTATTCTTTTTAATAAGAAATATCACATTTAATAACTTTCATAATAATCCGTCCTTTTGAACAAACAAGTACCTACATAAAAAAAAAACTATTCATATCTTGAAAATCGTCGAGTAATTGCTTGCAGTTTGTTAAAATAATACTCTGTTTTTTACCCGAAATATTAAAATATGCATACCCCTGACTCTGATTCTCAAAATAAGCAACATTGTCGGAGGCTGCAATTGATAATATGAAGTGGCTCTGTTTAATCCTTTAGTACTGACCGCAATGAAAAAAAATATTTACTCCACAGACCATGCATCATAACTTTATAATGATTGGTGTAATTCACAATTGATTAAAAATTGCAATAAAAAGGTAATGCAAAGTAATTTAAGAGGAATGCTAATTATTATGATATACAGATAGAGACGGAATAGAATTAAATATAATGGAATGGTATCCAAATACAAATTATTGATGCTTGTAGACATATAAGAGAATAACGATAAATATTTTTGGAAAAACAGAAGTCTCGAATTTAATTTGGACTACTTATAGCAATTAAATGTGAATTTATTCCTTAAAATATATACTCTTGAATCCTAGTTCCATTTAAGGATTCCTCTTGATCCAAATGATCTTGATAACTAGAAGAATATTTTGGTTTTCGTAAGAATGTTGTTTTTTTTATTCTCGAACCGTCAGATTCGAATTGATTTTATTGTTTTCATTATTTCAACCTCCATCCTCTAAATATTATTATTAATTGAGAAACTCCAAACCATATAAAAAAATAGTTTGGATAATTTTTAATTGAAATCACGAAATTTATAAGTATCCCAGATTTTGTTAATCCTGTAGAAAAAGTAGTAAGCATGTACGAATAATACCTTATCGTTAAACCTAATTCATCGAATTGAATTGATTAGAGATTAAGAAAGGATTATAACTGATTTGACGATTATAAGATATTTATGCTTGCTCATGTGAAGAATCCATTTCCGGTGTATGAAAGCATTATGACAAATATTAAGAAGAGCCTTTGGTAGTTCAGTTGTTAACGCGCTGGCCGACCGTTCCATAAGCTGTGGATTCGAATCCCACGCGTAACTATGGTCTTCTTACGTGACCTTCCCTGGTGCGGCCATCAAAACTTTCTCCCCTACGAAAACCGCCTCTTGCTGATCAACTTGCAGCCCTTGTGGAAGCGACGGTACCTTGCTGATATTATCTTTTCATCAACTTATCGGTGAGATACTGACTGTCCTTCTCTACTCCAACGGATCTCCATCTACACCAATCCTCGTAACCTCCGTTCGGCACCTCTCTTTCGCCCTGCTTATCACCGTACTAACTATGGACTTTCTGAGCCTCTCACCTGAATGCTTCGTAAAGCCAAGCCAGGCGAATTTTTTATATTATGATAAAAATTTTGGTAGAATGATCCTCAAAAATTTATTTTCCATCTTCATTAATGAAATTAATAGCAATCGGCTTTAAATTCCTTATATCTCGAAAACAGTGCCGCGTATGAAAAGTATTTTACTTTACACAGAGATTTCTCGTCCGAGCAGTTAAAAGATAAATGAGAAAAATAGAACTTGAGATATCACGTCCAAAGTAGTTTTGAGCAAAGCACGGCTTGATGGTTAATTTTACCTATAATTCATTTTATTTTGTTTATGGGCTCTATCATAGAAAACGATTTAATCGAATCGAAAGGAGCTTGCAAAAGCCTTTTTTAAATAAAAATTCCTTAATAAAGTTCCTAAAGTTTTTATAAATTAATTTTACTAACATTTGATTTCAAGTAATTCTTGCCTCTCTATGTTATGTGTGAAAGAATTAGTCAAGGATACTAAAATGAATTTATGAAAATATTAAGAACTTTATCAAGAAATTTTTATCCAAAAAGGGCTTTGGTAAGCTCCTTTCGATTCAATTTTTCGAACGTTTTCAATGATAGGCCCTTGATATTTGATATGTCCTTTTTATTCTAACTTCTATGTAACGTTAGTTATTTGTCCTTATTTACTCATCCCTTTTATTTTTTAATTATTCTTTTCTGATTTTCGGGTACCAATTGGAAACAAACCTTTTTTTTCCTGATCTACACTAATTCGATTTTTCATTTTATTCGGTATTTTTATCAAAAATCATTACTGCATTGAATATATGCGAATTCAATAAATGCCAATGGAATAAGGCCGCCAAATTACCCTCCCTCCAGTAAACCGAAGGTTCATCGATGAAATAGAATGAGACATCACGAAGAAAGTAGTTTTGAGAAAACCGCGTTTAAAGTTAGTCAGTTTAGATGGCTTCGAATCTCTGATAGTTGCTTAGTTATTCAGAATGTTTGAAATTACATCTGTTCTTTTTTTTTCAATCAGTTCTTTATGTTTTAAGTTTTAAGATTATATTCGTAAGTTTTTCTTTGCCTTTTTTCATATCAGATTTATACCTTTTATTTTTCGTAATGCTCACAAAATTGAAATGAACAAACTTAAAACTGACACGACAGTACCAAAATATCTGAATGATCTTCTTACCATTACTATCAGCTGATGTCGAAATGAGTTTGAAAGTGGTTTTTATTTCGGACGGTGAATACGACCATTTCGAAATTAAAATTTATTATTCAAGACATTATCTACTATTGGTGACTATATGACGATATTTTAAAATTTCTAGATTAGAATACCCTTTAGATAATAAGGTTCAATCGCATAACTGGAAGTGCGTTGATTTGAAATAAAGCAGTAATCGCTAAAAAATAATTAAAGATATTAAAGAGCAATACTTACGTAAACTAGGCTAAAAGCAACCCCGTGGGTAAATATTCAGTTGAAACAGTTCCCAGATGAGGAGCGAATTGATAAACGGGCTCTTGTCCAGATTATTACCGATTCCCAGAAAACTGGGCTAAAACTTCTCGTTCTCGTCAGTTGAAATCAAATTAAAAACGCATTAACGAACGGGTAAGCAGTGTAGGGTGTGGGGGCCCCGACCAAAAGCTTCTGGACGTTATTCTGGCGCCCGAAATGTTCTGCAAGTGGTGCTGAAGGAATAAAAGCGTTTCTACGGTGAGCTGCATGCCATTCGGGATTTGGGAAGGGAACCGCGGAATTTCGGGATACAAAGTCCTGAAGAGGGCACAAGTGAATTTTTGTAATAACAATTCCCTTAAAAAATTTTCATATTACCCCAAAGGGATAAAGCGGATCTCGAAATAAATGGAGGAGGGGACGCATTATTAAAACTGGAAAAGTAGCGACTGGAGCGAGGGCAGGTCGGTGGCGCGTCAAGCGCATCCCACAAGTCGTCGGAAAAGTAACGAAAAAGTGACGTGCGGAATGAACTAGCTCCTTCCAGGAGGAAAAGGGATAATTTAATCAGCTCTTTATTTGGTGCTTCATCCTTGGCGAATTTCAATATGCCTCCGCCACATTCCAGATTCCAGACCAACATCAGTCCGGGGGGTGGATGGCTGTGGCGGGGCCCCCGCAGTCTGAAGAGGGGTCAGGTAGGTTCAGGCGTGCAGCGGAGCCTCTGACGGTGCACCTGCCCGCCGAAGCGGCCACCAAAGCTCTTCCAGCGGCGCGGCGCGCATGCCGGCAGCCAATGGAAGTGAGAGTACCTTCCGCGCACCGGCGAGGGTCCAGCAGCACGCAGCCAGTGACAAGTCTCGCGGTGGCACCGCCCAGACTGTTGCCATATTTGCCAGCTCCGAGGGAGGGGCTCAACGCTTGTTTACACGCGACTACTGCAGAGCGACTCAGCGCGACTTCCTTGCCGGCCAGGAATTTTTAATCTACGATTCAGCGAAGACCAGAATTCTTGATATTAATTGAAAAAATCGCAAGCCTCCTCGACTTGTTGCCTCGTGCTGACGGTCGATCCGGAGCCGTCGGCCGGGAGCCCACCCCCTGCATGGGTGACCTGCAGCCATGACGGCACTCGGCTCGGTGGCACTGCAAATTATACCGCCAGCCAATCCCACGAAGCTCCTTCTTATCTCTGTCTTTATCACCGGCGGAGGGCGCTCTGAGCGGCAAGTGCGGCTCGGATCGTTTCGTATTCCGGCGAGTTGGTCGTGGCGTGGAGCTCGAGGAGGTCGCTGCTTCCGTCGTTTTAGTGCGTCTAAAGGTTTCGGTGGGATCGTGAGCGTTGTACGCAACAGTGCCAGACGCCGTGACTGCTGCTTCCGGTGGCCTTAAGTGCAAATTACCCGTCGTCTTGTAATAAAAGATGGAAACGCTTATTAAATCAAATTAATTACGCCAATTGTGCGCTAAGCCCGGCAGGATCTCTAGTGGCCGAAGTGCTCGCACCGCAACACCTGTCGAACAGGAAACAGGCCGAGGAGGCGTGCGTGTGTGCGTTGTATGTGTGCGCCGGGGGCACCCGCGCTTCAGACCTTCTGGGAGCTACCTCCGGTCACCAACACTGGGACAGGGCCAGCCAGGGCACGTATGTGTGGGGGATTTTTTCGTACCCCTAATAAATTAAATTTGTTAGTTACTTATTAAATTAATAAACTTAACAAGTGCCGAGGGCCCGGCCCGGCGCAAGTTAGGGGTTAATCCGTTGACGTCTCCGGAGCAATTTAATTAGGCGATTTCACGTTTCCTTGCCACCGCCTGGAGGTGCGAACTGGGGCCTTGTCGTGTTTATGAAAAATCGATATCAATTGATCGGATTTCAGTAATTATGTGACTTTAATGTTTACTACACTCATTAATTACTTGTAACGCTTTCTACTAGACCCCTAGATTTAGCAACATTATTTAAATGTTATTAAAGGTGGATTGTTCACTTTTTATGTCAAATTTTTAAATCGTGGTCACATTTATTTGTTGAAATGTCGTTTATATTTTTTGTTTTTGTTCTTATCATTTATTAGTGGTAAATTTTAATAGTTTTCCATACAATACAAATAAAAATTCTAAAGGACCAACTATCAGGGAGTCGACTGATTTCAAAGCGCTGTACTTCACTTTATTACATTTATTTTTGTATTTTATTTTTTTCTGATATGACGAAACTTTTACGGATACTTTACAGAAATTATTGCAATGCAGTTCAATATTCGAATAGCACATTTGAAGAAAGAAATATCTGAAATGAATTTGATGTTGATCTATTTTTAAATAAATTGCGTGGATGTGAGGAAAAATTTAAAAACAAAGAAACCGTATAAATGTGAGCTTTTTCTTTTAATGTCATAGGTCATCGATTATTTCTACAACCTGCATACAATTTATTAACCGTTTGAGTTCCAGGGGGTATTGAAAAAACACTGTCGAAGAATCCCAAACAATGCAACCGCGCTTTCTCTAAATAAGTACAAAAAGACTACTAATGCATTATTATAGTATTATTCTACCTATTGTAAAATTTACTATTTACATTAAAAGGAGCTGTGTGATGTACTTGCTTCAGTAAATCTGAGCGCGCTTCGACAATTGGTAACGCACTATCAGTTGTCCACAATGTTCGAAATGTACTGGGTTTTCTCGACATAAAATCTGAACATCGTGATCGCATTGCTTGGGACTCAAACGGTTAAATCCATCGAATGTAAGAAATAAAAGTAAATATTAAAATTTAGTTGCGGTAGTAAAGAACGTTTAATGTTTTCAAAGAAATAAAGTAAAAGTGAAATTAGGTATGGTAAAAGATAAATTTTTAATTGAATTCAGTTTTATTTCTTTAAAGAAAATTTATAACAAGTCTTATCATAAGTTTTATGTGATGAATTATAATTTTCTCATTTGTATTTACTTAAAACGGAGTTTTAGTTTTTAAGATTATCCTTAGTATCCTTAATATGGAATACTTCAGAACAAATAGTTCAAGACGCAATTCAAAGTCATCCTCCACCTTATTTCAGCACTTAGGCATCGCATTCATTTAATATTGCCTGTCCCGCAAACTCTGTCGCTGTGATAGAAATGCTTTATTTTGTCGACGATAAAACATTTCGCAAGGATCGTAAAAATTGCGTATTGTTCGTTAGTTAGCCTAACATAATACTGGCATATTTTATGTTTCGCGTATTGCCATACACTCGTTTTATTATTTGAGTTTTGTTTCTTGTTAAATACGAAGACAAGTTTGAATCGGTCTGGAAATCCGAAATTCCGAATATAGTCTCACTCACTGGAGGTGTAATTATGGAATATAAAATAAAATGCATGTTTTGTCAACGATTTCTTTCTGAAGATACTCAAGGAGAAATAGCAAATGCCTTATTCTTATGCTCAAAATTTGGGTATCTATTCCATACATAGCTACCTTTTATTATTTCGATTTTTGGCTAATTTTGAATAATGCTAATTAATTAAAAACATAAGATGGTTAGTAATAAGCGAAAATATACGACTTAATCTGATTACCATTAAGAGTCGTGAAATGTATTTCTTTTTTGTGAAGGAAACAAAATGGTATTCCATATTTTCCATATTCTCTTCTACCATATAAATGTAAGAAATGTAGGTATTAACTAACAACAAGAAAATGCTAATTTATAAAAAAAACCAACGGTAACAACTCTATAGTGGTTAATATCACAATTTCAGTTGTTTTAGAAAATCTGAAAAGAAACCATAAAGATAATAAGGCATTTTCAACTGTTCTATGTGCTTTTTAATGAGAATGAAATTAAATTAAAATATTTTAAGAAACAGATATAGGTTTTTAAATATATCGACGATTAAAGCAATTTAAAATTAATTTTTGCTACTGTGTTTTTAATTCATCCTATTGCTGGTGTTTTGTTCAAAGGAATAGTTAAAGTTATTTTCAATACACAAATCTCTAATGTTTTATTCTTATCCTCATAATAAATTCTGCACCATCAGAAAGGCATTCGTCCTTAGTTATAATTATTAGAACATAATATTTTTTAGTTAAAAGTGATAATATAGGAGTTTTGCTTGATAAAGTTTTTTGTGTCCTGCGTGAGGACGAGAAAAAGAGGCGCTACGGACTGGTCGGTGCGTAGTGTCCTTTTCGCTATATGGCTTAATGGGGCCCTGTCAAAGTGCCTAAACTATGCTTACTTTAGAAGCTGATTTCACTTCTTAAAACAGTTTATCTGTAAACAAAAAACTCTTAAAATTTCATTTACGATAACAAAAAAGAAAAATGAAGGAAATTGTTAAATTTGTTATATTTGCTGAACTTTGTTACTACGAAAAGGACATATGCTTATATTTGAAATTGTGTCCTTAAACAAAATTAAAGCTTTCAAAAATTAGTTTGAATCTGTAAGAAAGTTAAAATTTCGGTTTTTCATTATATTTCTCATTGTCAAATATCTGATTGTTGACTATCGTATTATACTATGGTATGTAAAATGTAGCTATTAATTGTTATAAGTTTATTTTAGCAAAACAACCAATTTTAGCAATTGTGTAGAGATATGTCAATATTTCGAAACTTAAAAATTTGTTTATTTAAAATTAGATTAAAAATATTTTTTGATGACTCGAGATATTATGCATCAGATTTTGAAATTTTTTCTATATTTTTCGTTAATGATGTTGATTCTTGACTTGAATATTTTCTATTTATAATTCAGCTTGTTGTCCTTGGTCTGTACGATAAAACTTTAAAAAGTTCTCAAAAAATGTCTGCAGGAATATAAAGATAATAAATTCGAAACCATTTTTACTTATTCTTCGGGTTAATTAAATTTGTAGTTACTAATAATGCACTACTTTTCAAATTAATAGTTTGTTTTTACATATTCACTGTAAAAGAAAATATATATCGAATAAATTAGAAAATGAAGCAATAAATTCTTTTACTTCTTCGAAAGCACTAATGGTTTTATGGTTTAGGTTTATTCAAGGTTATTTTAAACTAATTTTTAGTTGTTTTAAACAAAAACTGTTTGAAATTCTATTCCATTTCGTTATAGGTGTAAACAGTAGAACTTGAATATAAGACAGCACAAGTCACCGCATGTAAATTAAACGTAAATTATATACTTCGTTGAAAACTGGCCATATACACAAGAACTTTGCAACATTAAAATAAATGTACATAGAAACACAAAAATCCTTTATTTTCTCTTTATTCTTTTCATAGTCGCGAAAGTTCTTTCAACAAATAAATAATCTTAAAGTAGGTACATTTTTACGAAAACACCAAGAAGCTTTTTTCGATAATCGTCCCTGGTGCGCACTAAGGTATACCTTTGCTTTTTTGTAGCATAATGAAATATGATTTGAATAAATTTTGAAACTTCGAATATTGAATCTATATTCTTACATTTTTATAAATATTTATTATTATTTATTACTAATTTAGATCTGCACAAAAAACTACTCATTATATACCACACTATTCACTTGTTATGCTAGCGACAGGTAAACGATTAGATTTTTGAAAAAAAGGGGGAGCATAGAAAAACATGATTTCTCTAATTCCGTTAAACTTCTACTACAACTTTTTTTTATTTCATTAATTTGTAGAAGACATTTTTATACTTTATATGCCTGAATATTTTTTTTTTTTGGAAATTCACTCATACGAATCAGTAACAATAAATATTTTATTTTACCGATTTTACTTACATCAGGTTGGTTCACTTTGAAGTTAATAATTTTGATGTATGAAAAGTCCAATGTATGTTGACTAGATTTGGAGATTATATTTAATCTGCGCTACATTCCTTAATAATCGCGTATTTCAGAAAATCTTTCCAAATAAAATCATAATGTTCAAGGTCAATAGCGTGAAAACAATGGAAAAGTCCTGTACGGATGCGCTCTATATTTTTGTGAAATTTTTAGAACACCCTAAACTTGACTTAATAAATATTAAGAAAGTTATCAGTAATGCATGTAAAATATTGAAAAATTCGTCATTAAAAATAATTATTTCTTAGAAATTGAATGCGTGTCAAGTGATTTTTGGCACGAGTGTGGCAGTGTGAAATATTTGGAAGTTGTTCATTTTTTTATTTTGCTACATGACCACAGATTTATTTTCAAAATATATAGATAGCAATGCCGTATTATGTTTGGCTCGAATTTTTAATAGAAAGTGCAATATCGTATTGTTTTAAAGTAACCCATTAGATGAACTACATAGAAATCAATAGGCTTCCAAACGATTCTGATGAAACGTTTTAGGAATGTTAATTAAAAGTGAACGAACATCTACGAGAAATGGAATTTATATTTCGCAATTTTCTGCGTATTCTAACAAAATGTTGTTGAAAAATAAGATAAATCCTTATTAATGATACTAAAGATATACAAATAACATTGAAATTTTCTTGCATATAAAGAAATTAATAAAAAATCTTTGGTTCCTTCAATTGATCATTTGGCACGACAAATGTCTGCTTATCCCCACCTAAAAAACCAAATAAGTTTCTACCTTTAACACGTTTATTTTGTAAGGTGACTTTCAATTTTTGCTACAATCCAACGAAATTGTTGGCGTATGGTGATATTCAACAGACAAATTTATTTTTTTTAAACTTCAAAACTAAATATCTTGGGCAGATAAGCGGCTGAATAATTAAATTTTTTTACTTTTTTCCAATTTTGTTTTAAATTTTCTACTTTTGAGCCAAAATTGATAACGTGTTATCAAAAGCAGGAGATCTTAGTCTGTTCTTTACTATGAAATTTCTGAAACGTGTTTCATATTTTTGGGAAATAAATCTTACGAAGCACTTAAAAAAATACGTTAATTCTAAGCAAATTTGTTTTCTTAATTTTCGAGATAGTTGCGCATCAATTTGTAAAATTTGACTTTATTTTGTGAATCTAGAGAAGTCTAAAAGAAGATTATAATATCTGAACGTAAATGGATTGGGGAATAGTGCACTTAATTAAACATTTTGAAGGTTTTCCTTTAAATATTAACTAAGTTACGTAAATGATATGTTACGTTAAATATTTTTTGTATTATGTACATATTTTTTAAGTCCCCCTTTATTTGTATATTTTTCTGAAACATGGTTTGGACATATAGCACTAATAAATGTTGATTTGTTT
The DNA here is from genome assembly GCA_963969385.1 of Philonicus albiceps. Lineage (NCBI taxonomy): Eukaryota > Metazoa > Arthropoda > Insecta > Diptera > Asilidae > Philonicus > Philonicus albiceps. The sequence continues at coordinate 36,668,906 of OZ017773.1, forward strand.
GATTCCTTTCTTATGACATATTACACAAAATGTAAAACAATTTAAAAGAAACGTTTAATCTCTTTTGGACCTATTTTCTGAAAGCTAAGTAAAGGTGAACAAACTTGCAGACTTCGATGTTTGTTTGTTTAAATTAGCCGTTAATAAAGTGCTAAGTAAAGTAAATCGTACTGTTAATTAATTAATTAACCTTGAGAAAGAATTTACTACAGTACGCGTGGAAAGCGCTTCCAGGCCCCAATTTACAACTTCCACAATCATTTACTACGAATGCGTTAAAAAATTTCATTAAAATTTAATAAAACCATTGAAATCTTAGGTATAGCGAAAGAAAGTGAAGAAAGAGGCAGGCAGTAACTATTTATGTAGTGATGGTGAAACTAACAGACAGAAATCAGTTTGTAAAACTTTAAGTGGTGACATATTAGAAGTGCTGTAAAATGGATTAAAAATCCTCCCCAAAATCTTTGGAAGTGCTCCAGTTTTCGCCAGCGCAAGGAGTCAAAACAAGCAAACTGTCGACTTTATCGATCCGAAATTTTTCAGCTAATATGCTGAATAACCTCAATTCATCCACTTTAGGAGGTAAGTAGAGACCACCTGAACAGACTATTTACAACCGGCCAAATTTCGTTTTATCTCGTATCAATAGTGCGGAAAATTAGCCGAACGAGGGGATATTTGCCGCCGTGCCCTTAAGTCCTGTAATGAAAAGTAACTGTTCGTCCGATATCCCTGCCGGCTACCAGGAGTATTTCGAGCTGATTTTAATGAAATTATATCGGCCGTTGCGAGGCGTTACTTTATCTGAATAAATTTCCATATTTAAAGAATCTCGGGCTCTGCCGGATGGGGATTGCTTGCATTCCGATTGTTAAGCCCTGGTCCTGCATTGTCGCGGTCCGGGTGCTAATCTGTCCGGGCCCTGTAGAATCGCAAAAACTAAAACTAAAGCCCCAGTGAACAGGGAATTGTGGGATTTCGCGGAACATAAAGCGGACTATACGCGAAAACGCGCAATAATCACGTTATGACGGTAAAAGTACGAACACAATTCCCGGCAGTTAATTCATTCAATTTGAATCCGCATCGACTTAATTGTTGGCATTTAATTACGCGCCCCCATTAATTCATACTTTAATTAATTAATTGCTGCTGGTCGATTTATTAAATAAGTTTGCACTCGTTTAATTGTTATGAATGGGACTAAATCTGAGTGTGCAACAACTTGCTGTAATTGAATAGGACTCTTCGCCGCTCATAATTTATAAGAGCGCGGCACTTTAGTGGCCTCGTTCACCTGGTCCAACTATCGGCGAAGAGTAGTAGCCCGATAGGTGTAAAAGGCCGCAGTTGCACAGTTGCAAGTGTCACTAAAGCCAAAATTTATGCCTGTTTTGAATGTAGGTAAAGTTTTCAGTTTTATATAACACACTAGTTAACAAAAACCTAGAAATTGTCGGTAGATTGTACGAAGTGGCTCTTAAATTTCTTCTTTCAAGGGCATAAAAAGTAGCAATTTGATTATTTATAAAATAAATACTGCTAAAAAATAAACGAGTGCCTTAGGAATTGATAATTCTTAAATGATTGATTGAATCTTAAGCTTTGTAAATATAAATAAATAAAAATAAAAGTAAACCGATTATGTCATACAATAGACCATGAATGGGACTAAGATTACGTTTTCAAAAATGTTATTCGCGAAGATAAAAAACGCTATAGATGAGTGGGTTTTTATATTCCTACATTAGCATTCAAGTTTCCATCTCATTAATTTACATTAGAAACTCTTATGACCAGCCCTTGATTTAAAATTGTTTTCTGTTTAATTTTTGTATGAAAATCGAGATTCAGAAAGACGTGTTAAAACTTATACCAATCGATTCCACAAAGTATCCTGGTTAACGCTTCTTCTGGCACAGACCCTAAAACTAAACCTTATTAAAATTGAAATTTGTTTGTCTTCGATTTATTTAAACTGCCTTAAGTCTATTCAATGATATTGCAGGATAATAAAATAAAGTTCGTTTGAAAGCGCAGCATACGAGGCTTGTGGGATCTGAAAGTTGCAATTTCTTAGTAATTCAGCGGAGGATATGTTCTACCACTTCACGAATTCTGTAATGTCTTTGGCAGGACTTAAAACTAAGAAGTCCGACGTTTATCACACTCCTTTAATGACGGATTTTTTACGGTCATTTATCTTAGTTTATTCCAAACTAAAATATATCTTCTAAGGTACATTAAATATAAATTTCAGTTCGTTGTAAAAAATATGTTTATAAATTTTTCACAGAATGTACTTTTCAGTAATAACTTTATCAAATAAGATAGTTGACAACGTTTGTGTCTTAACTGCCTCTAGTTGGATCTTTTAGTCTTGATAATACTATAAAAATTGGAACAAAATAAAACCTTTTGGGGTTACCATATGAAGGTAATAATTTATTCAATATAGACTTTAAGGTAGACCACGGAAGGTTTACTAAATTTTTGCTATTTCAATACCCGTGAGAAAAAAAACTACTTCAGTTGATAGAAAAACTATTGAGCTGTTGAAGAAAGGAATAGTAATGTAGAAATAAACAATGGTAGTATTTATTTACCTAATTTTCCAGAATACTCACACTTAGTCAACCTTACATAAGAATACAGTGACTGGGGTTTGTTGACATATGCTAAGGGTAAGTTTACCAATAATACTCGTTAGTATCTTTGGGTGTATTACTTCGTTCAGTTTTTCTTTTGTGCGACCTCATTATTTTGCAACAATAACACAGTAATGAAGTCTGATAGAAGGCCAAGGTAATATTGTCTTTAATGTAAATTTAATGTAGTATTACGGGGGTTGTTTCGTTCATATATCGTCCACATCTTATGTATAGGTATAAAGTTTTGAAATACTCAAGCCGGACAAGGGGTGTGGTGTAATTAGGCATAGGTCAGACAGGTTTTTAAAACACGAAATCGGCTTGGTAGTTCTGGAGTTAAGGCGGCTTAAGTAAGTGCACTTCTCGTTCAAAACAAAACACTTCGGGCCGCAGAGATTGTTTGAGGTCTCACTGATTTTGATAAAACCTTGGGCAAATGTTCATTTGGGATCAAAAGTGACAAAAATTTATCGGTTATTTATCCTTCCTAAGATATTTAAATTTGAAATTTTGAAAAGTCACATTTTTCTTTCAAGAGTTTTTGTATATTCTCACAGTTGCAAAAAATTTCATCTTTTTATTTAAAAATTAATTCTCAAGAATCTTTGAAATTAATGAATTATATTTCTTATCGACAGCAATGTTGCATGAAATTACAAATTGAAGTTAAAGTTAATTTGCTTTATTTTCAGCATTAATGTAGAGTTATTTAATAAATCAAATAGAAACATTATTTTAATTTTCAAGATTTTGAGAAAAACGTAGCATTCTTAAAATTTTAAAGTTAAATATCTCAGAAAATACAATCGACTGGACAATTTTTGTTGGATATTAGCCTGGAACGTAATTATAAAGTTTTATACGTGAAAGTGGCTTCAAACTCAATTTATGTCGAGATATTAGTTAAATAATAATAAGAATGATTTCTAGAATGTAGTGCAGTTACATTATTTTTCTGGATACCTGAGATAATTGAGTATTTTCGTGTAAAACTAATGTTTATGCCAATTTTCGGCTGTGCTCTTTATTCTAAGAATTAATGTACCATATGGGACTAATAAAAATAGACGAAATCGAAAATGATTATGGAATTTACGCTATGATAGAATTTTTCTAAATCGTCACTATATATTAAATAGAAATTGAAATTTTAGATTGATTTGAGGAACGTTTTAAATAAATTTCATATTGTAGGTTCTCTTTTATTTAAAAAGAAAATGTTTATTGTATAGTAACATAACTGCCGATAAGCAGAATTTTTGTTTAAATTCTATTGCTTCACCAGTGCGTGTTCGGCATCGATTTTTAGTATTTTGTGAATAATTTTTCTAAGGAAATTATTGATATACGGATTTTTAAATTTGTATTAAACAGAGATTTAAAATTGAGTGTCTAAAAGAAAATGCGCAATGATTCAAATCTGAATCGTTTTGAATTTCTAAAAATGGTCGATAGCAAACAGAAGTTGTTGTAGCTGCTTTCCTGGCAAACAGAGAAATGTTACACCATCATGAAATCACACACGGCAGAATCTAAAGTAATGTGTGAATCACGACCTCAAAAAATTCTGAAGATCAAAACCGCGCGGGCAGTTAATGCTGGACATCGATTGAGACTTGAGCAGCTCCTTTTCCATAAATAACGTCGGTTTTTTAATTGAGGATCTTCCAGCATCGCGGACAGTAGCTCGGTCTAGATAAACGTGTCAAAATTAGCACTTCGAAATACCTGGAGATTTTTTTTTAATTAGAGATACACCGGTCAGTGATGTTCAAAGTTAAATAATATTTTTGCTATAAAAATGATATCCATCGACTCCGGAGGTAAGATATTGCTAAATGCTAAAAAGAAAGTTTGACTCTGATCGAAAAATTCGTATATCTGTCGCAATAAAGTTTTTACTTTCGTGAACTGACTCAACTGCGTGTTTTAAGTGATGTTATATTGCGTGTGAAACGTTTCAGTTTGGAAGCAATTATTGGCCATTAAAGTTTTGCGTTTCCAGAGAAATTAAAAAATAATTTGCGAGTATGTGCTATGAAAGTTTTGAATAACATCTATGCACTAAAATAAAGGCAATCTTTTACTACAATAAATAAGTTTAGTTATAAATCTAAAAGTTTATTTGTTTATGAACACTGTTGTCTAACTGAGAAAAAACTAGTGCTTCTGTTTTCTGGACCTTCAAATTTTCGAAAAGTTAAAATCTGGTGGATCCTCATAGTTCGGATATCCGGATAGTGTCGAATAGTTCTAATAAATAAAATGTCCAAATTTTGAGATAAAATGGACTAAATTAATAGCTGCTGTGCCGTAGTTTGACATAATTAGAATAAGTAAATTTTTTAACATACTCAGTTGCTTTGAAGCATTAATAACAACCTCCTCTATGAAATTCCTTTATAAAATGTGCACATATGAATTTTATTAATTTTTTAAAAGTGATTTACACTCAATAGTTTATCGTAGTATAAATAAATAGAAAAATCAATTCAATTCAATAAAGAATTATAATCAGAACAATATTCAGATCAATATTGTTTTTTATTAAATATTAGGCTAATTATTTTTTCATCTACGCGTATATAACTAATAATTTCCCCCACTTGTTTAGATTTTGATTGCGCAATAATGATGCCAATAATTTTAGAGCTACGAAAACCCGAAAATATTGATTTGTTCTTTTAAGATAAGATTCAGTGAACTTAATGACCTTGGGCAATATTTGATGGGAAATTGCTGTAACGCATTTTATGACGGAGACACCCAATAAAGAAGGGTTTCTTTAAATTCAACTCCCAAGGAGTTGTAACAGTTTATATGGGAAAAAATTATTAATTTATAATTAGAGGCGGGCAAAAAAAGGCAAAAAAGAAAAGGAATTGATAAATATTAATATATGGAAGTTAAAATTTATATATAAAATAATTAAAAGATGTTATATATAAAATAATTTGCCATTATTGTTAATATATGATTTACATTGTTAAATTCTCTACATTTTTAAAACTGAACATTTTTTTGAAAGAATATTTGATGTTTTTTTATGAAATTTAGGACCTTTTTATTTGTTTGATGTTTTGTTTTCTAAGTAAACACGCAAACAATTTAAAATCAAAATCGGTCATTATTTCTATTATAATTTTTAAAACATTATTTCAAGATAAGTTTTTTCTTCCACCAATTTTCCCTAAGCCACATTCAAAGAGGATATAAATAATAATGAATGTAATTAACATACTCAAAGTGAGGTAGCAAATCGACTTTATACGTGTATTTTTTTTATTTTCATTTTCCTTTGAGATTCATTCAAAAGTTGCAACTATGTGTGGAAATTAAAATTGTAGGCTTCCTTTTCCATTTCAAGAATCGCCTGAGTTCCCTTCAAGTAATTTCGAATGAGTAGCGTTTCGTTAAGTGTTTTAAAGGAGTTATTAACTCTCAATCCTTGAGTCATTCCAAAAGAACAAAACAATGCTTTATGCCTTGTTTATCTACTTCCGACAGAATGAGAGTTATTTTCATCCTAAAGATCGCCAAAGGTTTTTATGGCCATCCATATATACGCAACTGTAATAAATTTTTGACCTCCCATACCTTAAAATTTTATTTACTTGCCGCTGGTAACAGTTCAAAAATTTTCTTGTTGTGTATACTTCGCTTACCTGAGGGGTTCCTGGATGAAATTGTCTTGAATTGTAAGATCAGAGCTACCACAGCACACTCCGGAGTTTGCACTTAAGTACCAATGTTGTTTCTTACCTCTCCGATGAGCAAATGTTTGACTAGCCGTCGTCGCTACAAAAAAAAATAATGTTAAAACGAAGAAAAGAATAAGTAAAACGCGTCTATCGCACGTATGTGTTAAAATATTTTTAAAAGTCGCGTTCACATCATGTTTCGACAGTATCATGCAAGAAAAAAATGAGAAAAAGCCATGTTCATTTCATTTGACTACAGGAAGGCAAATGCTATTTTATTTGTACGTCGTGCTATTTGAAATCGTGTACCAGATGAAATTTTTGTTTGAAATAGTTGAGAAGTCCTCGTAGTCAATATGAAAAACTTTTACATGTGAAGAAAGCAATTTCGCACTCAGTCCGAACAAGAAATATATGTAATGTAGTAATTAATAAAAATGAAATTTCAGTAATATGTATATGAGTATATATATATAAATATATATAAATGATATAAATAATTTTATACATTTTCCTTTTCAGGTCCAAAGGAATGCGATTTGCCGAAGTCAGCATTAACTTCACTTCATAGTGGAAACAATTTCGGACAAGTTCCAACAACACCAAACTCGGATTCAAATGGTGGCTCTGGGAGATTACACGTGTCAGGAGGCTTGTGCGATCCTCCCAATATGCAACAGGACCAAGTAAATAACATTTTCATAATAATCCTTACAGTACCCATACAAAATCCATAAATATACTATAAAGAAAAAAAAAATCGTTGAGATACAAAATACACATAGTATTTATTAAACTACGTGTAATATTCAAAATTAAAATACTTACTCAGGTAAATACGATGCTCCTTTTATTTATTAAAGTATAGCTTTTTATTCCCTTGAATCTAATACATACATAAATATATTGGCAAGTTACAACGCGAAAAGAGTTCGACAAGCTGCAAATGCATAACTTTCCTCTTTTTTAACACTGAGTTAATCCAATATAATTCGTAATTTAAATAATTAAAAGGCAATAACGATATTGAAAAACGTCATTGATACTATAAAGAAAAAAAAAAATCGTTGAGATACAAAATACACATAGTATTTATTAAACTACGTGTAATATTCAAAATTAAAATACTTACTCAGGTAAATACGATGCTCCTTTTATTTATTAAAGTATAGCTTTTTATTCCCTTGAATCTAATACATACATAAATATATTGGCAAGTTACAACGCGAAAAGAGTTCGACAAGCTGCAAATGCATAACTTTCCTCTTTTTTAACACTGAGTTAATCCAATATAATTCGTAATTTAAATAATTAAAAGGCAATAACGATATTGAAAAACGTCATTGATACTATAAAGAAAAAAAAAAATCGTTGAGATACAAAATACACATAGTATTTATTAAACTACGTGTAATATTCAAAATTAAAATACTTACTCAGGTAAATACGATGCTCCTTTTATTTATTAAAGTATAGCTTTTTATTCCCTTGAATCTAATACATACATAAATATATTGGCAAGTTACAACGCGAAAAGAGTTCGACAAGCTGCAAATGCATAACTTTCCTCTTTTTTAACACTGAGTTAATCCAATATAATTCGTAATTTAAATAATTAAAAGGCAATAACGATATTGAAAAACGTCATTGATTTTCGCTTACGTCGAATATTTATAAATGTTGGTAGTTTGTAAAAAACGCGGATATTTTCACTAACAATAATTTCATTTTCCAATATTTCTTGTCTGACCTATTTAAATCGTACTATTATAATTTTTCTGTAATTACTAAGAGTTCAGTTGAAATAGTTATCATCAGGAGTTTTAGATATGTGTATCTAAATAGAGATTTCTCTAGTGCTTTCAAAGATGATAATTCGTAATTTTTTGTGCATAACATAACGTAACATATTCATTATAGAACTCAGAGAAGTCTGGCAAGCAAAAGCGACACAGGACGAGATTCACACCGGCGCAGCTAAATGAGCTTGAAAGGTGTTTCTCCAAGACTCACTATCCAGATATTTTTATGCGGGAGGAAATTGCAATGCGGATCGGTCTTACGGAATCACGGGTGCAAGTAAGTCATTTACAATTTTCTTAAGTCACTAAAAGTATAATTTAAAAAAAAAACTCTTCCCTTTATCATTAAAATTGGTCAAAAACATCTTTCCACTGAAATAGTCCACTATCGGTGAACCTCCATCCACAAAATATATGTCTGCACAATTTTCTAACTTAGGTGTAATTAATAATTCGAACAGACCATGCAACATAGTTCTGTCGATACCTCTGAATATTTAAGTCATTAAGGTTCGAAAGGTGTGACCCGAGCATTTGTCTAATTTGGTTTAGGGGTTGAAGTAAATATTGATGATTTTTGCTGACACGATAGGCTAGTCTGAACTCTGAATGTCGAAGAAAAAACATCCAAATCATTTCCCTTAAGGGATTTGCAGGAATAATAAAAAAGGCTACTTTATTTTTGTTATAAAGTCAATCTTTGACTTGTTCGCTGGATCATCGGTCTATCCACATTTTAAATCTCCACGTATATGTGCGTGAGAATTGCCTCATTTTTTATGCATCATACATCTTTCACGTTGAGCCGAGCACATGAAAAGAGGATTTAGGTTGCGAACCCTTAAGGGATTTCTCTCGAAGTGTTGTAAATTGATATAAGTGATTTTTTCCATTAAATCTAAATTGCTTCGCCATTTGATACATTTGCGATTGTTTAATATTTCGTACCTGCCAGTTGCTTAAAACGTTAGTCAATGACCTTGGAGTCGTAGGTAGGGTTTTACAGGAATCTTCTTCATTTATTTTTTAACGATTTTCAACAGGTTTTACGTATATGTATTTAGCAATATGCAAATCAAAGTATCAAAAACATCAAGGTGTATTCTCAATTCTAAAATTGCCAGTCACTTCGATATTTTATACTTTTGACTGATAATGATATATTTAGACATGAAAATAAATTAGAAACTTAAAGTTTAAAGCCGTTTGGTGAATCCAAATTTTTGGAATAAATTTTTAATATGTAAGTGTTTTAATCTCAAAATAACTTAAACAATTCTTAGTAAAGAAGAACATTGTATAAATCAAAAATTGAAGCAAGAATAGGACAGTTTTTTATTCTGTTCAAGAGTAAATAATGTGCAAAATTTTAACTTGTGTGATAAAATTATAGAAATTAAAATTACGTTTTACTTTTTAAAATATTTTACCTCTTGAAACTGGTTTTATCTTTCAAAAGTTCAATTATTTATTTACCTAAAAGTGAAGAAAACCATGGTTTTTTCGATGAAAATGCATTGAAATTTGAGAGAGTGTCTATTTAAAAATTTTACCATTTTCAATGGGGCATACTATGTGCATTGAAAAGAAACCAGATCAAATTTTTTAACCCCATTTTGTTGGAAATAATATAAAAAACGAAAAATCCTTGTCATACAAAACTATCTTATTCAATTCAATACGCATTTTTATTATATAAAAGCCTTTTAACTTAAAAAGCTCTCTTAAAAAAAGAAACAAATTTAAAACAAATGGTTGGAAACACAATTTTTTTCCAATTGTATTCGCGATTAGGTTAGAAGATCGAACTTGTGTCTATTAAATTTTTAATACAGCATGCTCTTCGCTTGACTACGGGGATCCATTAATTTGTCTTTATTACGTGATAATGCTGTTCTCAAAGATGTTAGACCCATGTTGATAGATGTGAATAATACGCTCTTCCTATAAAAAGCATTTATTCGTCAGCACATCGTTTCGTTACGGATTTTTTATGTAGATTCGTTTTCAGTTTTAATGGGTATCATATTTAAATTTGATTGGTTAAAGTTATTTTTCCTTTTAAAATCATCAAGCAACGTGAACATAAACTCAATTTTATATCAGTTTAAAGGTATATATGTAGTCTTTTTATATTGTTAAAACGTTTATATCTTCCTCTTTAAAGAGTGTTTTTAATAAGAAAAGTTTATATAACTCTATGTGTCTGTGAAATCTTAAATAAAAATTTACCACTTTGAGAAATAAACAATGTAGTAAAAGATTTTTGAGCTACATAGTACTCGTAAATTCAGTCAAAGATTTAGTAAATCAAATCTTATGGATTTCTGCGGATTTTAGCGGTCCTTTAGACCGTTACGAATATACTTACATATTCATAAATAAATACATAGATACGCGTAAGTGGTGCGTATGGTGTAAAGGCAGTTGCTTTAATTCCCTCTGGAATAAAAACCAAAATAAATTTTGTGGGTATACGAGTATATAATAACTACAATTAGGTTTTATAACGTCTTCAACTATTTAATTTATTTCAAAAACAAAAATACTTTAAATTAATTATTTAATTACATTAATTTAGGAGAAAATGTGAGGAAAACTTGAATTTTAAGCAAACGAAAAACATTTTGTCCTGTGCTCCTGTAGTGGTAGATGATGTCAACATTGTTGACATTTTTGGAAAGGATATTGGGATAGTATATTTTTGGCGTGAGTTCGATGTTGCTGCGTTGAGTAGATCAAAAGATAAAAATAAAATAATAATGGGTATGCCTTGGAAATCCGGACTTATGAATTACCCTATAACTCTTAAACGGTTGAGATGGCCCTACCTTCCCCAACTATATTATTTTTTTCTTTTTCTAGGTCAGATTTTTCATTACACTTATTTTGTGAAACGATACACGAAATACCCTGTATATGTAAGCAAGTTGCTTTTTTTTCAAAAACAGAACAGGCACGTCTAAAAGACAGTGTACGTAATTTGTGAATTTTATTAAAAGAATGCAGAAATTGAGATGTATTCTTACAGATCTGTTATGGAAATCTGCATTTATCCTCAACAGCCGGCTGACACGTGGCGAAAAAATCTATTAGCGGCGGACGCGTGCACAAATTTGTAATCAACGTCAGAATAATTTGTCCTGGGAGGCTTGGCACTCGTGAAAATGAAAAGCGTTTTATTTTCCCAGCAGGTGTAAATTGAAAGAGAGATGCTCGTGTAGTTGTTCTTTTGCACCATTTTTACATTGACCTGAGTTTCAGCCCGTCGTCGGTGGCGGTGGCTGTGGCGTCAGCTTCATCCCCCAGAGCTGCTCCACAAACACATAAATCAGTGGAACACAATAAAATTCCGATTGAAGCTCCCAAAATAAATTTTCTTGCTATTTTCCAGGGTGTTATCCCTGGCAAACAGGGGATAACTACCGATTCGATTGCTGTTTGTTATTTTCCGCACCCGTCTTCCACCGTTCTGGGGCTACGCCAGTCCTCTTCGGTCTCGGGAAAAGTATAAATCTTCCCTCGAATATATTCGAGGATTAGCAGGACATTACAGGCAAAACTATTTATCAAGTTGGATATCCAACCATACAGTAAGGTCATGATTAAAAGTCGCTAAGCTGAGAAAAGACAGACATCTTTCGAGACGAACTTTTGCTCATCGTCGGACAGGTAAATAATTGATTTTGATGCCCTTTATCTCATCTAAGAAGTGCATTAAAAGCTACGACTGTTGGTCCTACATTCGGAGCACGCCTATTCACACATTGGATTGATATAAACAATTCAAGGCAATTTGGTTTGCAGTATGGGCGAGTTTGAAAACTTGTTTAAAATTTGAATTCTATTGCCTCCATGGAAAGCTTCCCTTCTGCGGTGTTCCAGGTCCCATCCCCGTCCATTCGCAGAAGCTCCGGCTGTCGTCTCAGGGCTTATGGCATTATCTTTTATGTCTCATTTTGTGGCTTTTCATTTAAAATTAAATTAAAATACGATCCTTTATTACTTCTTTGTTCTCCGGATTAGTGATGTCTGCTCCCGGGACTCTTCAGGGGGCGACACACAGGTTCTATGTCGCTTTGCATTTTTTACATTGTTTTGATTAAATTTTACTTTTTCCTGGAACAGGTATAATATGACAGCTTTAGGTAATGTTTAAGTTGGTAAAATATATTGTTGAGAAATATATGCTTATTATATTCCAACACAGTTCTGTATATATAATTAAAGCGAACAAAAATAAATTTTGTTTGTATATAATGGATCAACGCTGCAAATTACCAAACATTTTAAATTGTTTACACCGGCATCAAAAAGAAGTTAAGTTTTTCAAATGTTTAAAACTATATATATTTTGGGTAAATTCCGAATAAGATGCTTTTCAAAATTGCTTTAACACTAGATTTACGAACATTTCTCGTATGATAGAGATTTTCAAAAGTAAGTCTATTCGCAATTGGAAGCTCGAGATGTACAAAATACACAAAAGACATATTCTTCTATTATTGTATCATTTAAAAATAACATTCTTAACTAATAATTAATACTATATAGCCCGTCAATTTGACGTACATCTAGTGTTAAATATGAAATTGCAAAGTGGGAATAGAAAATGCGTAATTGCAGTTTCAGTTTTTTGTAAAGCTATTTAAGCATAATGCTATACATATATGCTATATATATATCATTTCCCACGAAACTATCAATTTGGCGACGCTATCACTGTAAATTTGAGTTAGTTATGATATGGGATATATATCCCATCATTTCTGCGGATGAGTCAATTAATTAGGACTGAGTTTGAAATCAGGAGTAGTAATGACGTAGTCTACTTTTCACATTATAAAATATGTAAAATTACACTGAAATTTTACGTTAATTGAGGATTATTACTACAGCGAAGGATTTTTGCGTGATAGAATATAGCAGCGTTTTTGTACTAAATGGCGAATATACTAAGTTAGAGTGTATTTTAAAATACGAAGTGTAAATGTTACTTCCTTTTCAAAGTTATTTTGCAACTATTGTTATAGTAAAATTAAAAACCATAACTCATATAACTCTCCCAACTAATACTAATTTATCTACTTTGTAACGTTGTTGCAAATTTCTATCATAGATTTTCTTGAAATATCCTTTATGGAGCTAAAAGGTGTCTGATTATTTTAATTCAGTCATTAACTTATAAAACAGACGGATTAACTTGCATTAAAAAAGTTGTGCCTTTGATGAAATATTGACCCAATATGAAATTTTTTATCTGAACAAACAATATTTTTCTATACGTTTTAACAATGTGTCTACCTAACGTTTATTGCACCTCTAATTGCTTCCTGACGCGTGCCGCAAGCAAATATCAAAGAATAATGTGGTATTGCTGAACGGCCAATTCTAAACCTTACTTTCATAGTCGTCATTCTCGCAGGACCCTCATGCGTTCAATATGTTTTGAAGCAAAAATCTGGGCATCACCTTATAAAATCTGGGGTGAGCCTCCTCCGCACAAAAATATGTATTCACGTATATCTCGGGATTAAGGGATTACATTCAGGAGTCAATTCTGGCAGACGGCAAGCCTCCCCCAGCGCAGTCTTGACTCCCTGGTGTTTATTTGCTTTCCGACTTAGTCGAACAAATGTTCCTTCGTGTCGTACCCACCCAGAATTTAATTCGATTGTTTATCTCTGGTTGATCGAATTTACTGCTTCATTAAATGCTGACACCCTGCGTTGTCGGCTCGGACACTAGGCCACGAGTATTAGAAAGTTTTCTAAAGCAGTTGAGGCCAACGAGGCAACTACTTAAAAGACCACTAACAAACAATTACCTGCTGTTAAGGTAAATTTTATAGCGCCATCACACCATCAAGAAAACTTCGATATTTTGAAGTTGAAAGTATCTGGGGCAATTTAGAGACACTGTCAATCTCGAAATTTGCCTGAACGAGTGCCATACTCTACACTTTAAAAAATGTATATGTATTTTACTCAATTTTTCTACTGCTCCATCGCCTTTGTAATCCTACATTCTATGCCGTATAAAAATGTCACATAAACAGCAGGGTGATGAATTTTTAATCCTCTATAAGGTCCTCACTCTGTTGGAGTTAGCTCCCCTCCGCACTGCTCTAATATATGGCGCTGCTGGAAAATCGTTCGTCTATGTTGGGATTTGCACATCAAATTACCCTTAGGGTAATTTTCATATAAATTAGAGGTTTATGTCGTGTGGTGTGATTGAGAAGATTGGATAAAAAGGATGGTCCGCACGTTAAATTTTTCGTATACAATTTGATCTAATGCAGCTAGGGTAACATCCGTATTACCTACAAATTTGAATTTACGTTGATGTAAAACAAATTTTTGAATACGTTCGTAACGAAATACATCATAACTACATCCGTACATTGAATTTCCATTGAAAAATTTGCAATGGACTTGATATTAGTTGTTTTTTTCTATAAACATTTTGATTCAAATTTTACAAATACGCATAATTCTAAATTCTAAATTCTAAACCTATCTTCTATATTCTAAATCCTAAATCACACTGCGGTATCTCTAGGAGATAATTGCCTGTCTAAAGTATTGTCAACATATTTACACCTATCTTAGAAATTATTAGCAATAATCCTAAGTTTATTATTATTAAACATCAGCTAATTTGTGTACTTTTGTGGTAGAGAAATGCCAGGGTAGGTTAAAAATCATTTTAAGAATTTCATTTTGTGCAAGTTGGATGTTTGTAATGTGAATTTGGAAACATTGGAAACATTCATCTGTAACGCTTTTCAAATTCTAGTTGTGATATTTTATATTTCAAAGTTACACAATTAAACTGAAATTGTCTTTTAAATCGACATTCACAAATTATTTTTTATTAGAATCTTTTGTTTTCTTGGCATGTAGCTAAAATGCATTAGAATTATTAACGAAATATTATAAGTCCCTTGTTAAACATTAGTTTTAGTTATATTTAAATTCATTTTAAAATAGATAGGTACTATTTAAAGTTTGCATGAATAAAGGTCAGCGAAGTTTTAGTTAATTTTTTAATAATCAAACTAACAATACGTTTTGGTTTCTTTATTGAAAAGCGATTTTTAAAGAACATCTTTTTTCAATTAGGACTAATGAATTCCATTTTGATGTTGTGAAGCGTTCATGATATGATATGGAAATTCATAAAACAGCTTTTATCAAAATCCATGAAATATCTAAAATCCTGTCATTCTATTATCACGCTCTTCAAATAAAATGTAATATCGAAAGAAAGGTATATGACGAGATATGGAAATCCAGCTTTGTCATATCTACGGATCAAAAAGAGCTTAAAATAAACCCGGCTCGGGCAGAACAGTGCAATTCTACCGCTCTCTGCAAAGTAAAAGGGTTTTCCAATCCGAAATTCCAATAATCGCTCGACAACCCCGCTCTCGTTGCAGACCGTTTTTTTTATAGTCACTGATGCGAGGAAAGTCATTTCCACTTGCTATTAAAGCAATAAAGAAAATCTTTCACGCTCTCACTTTATTACGTGGAGGGCAATTTAGAGCGCAATTTCCTTGATACCCGGCGCTGGCTTTATACGACGCTATTTCCTCGAATGTCCCTAAAATGGCACCGTGAAGCTTTCATGCGGGAAATATAGTTGAAATATTTTAAATTACAGCGTATTTCAAGAGAACCTAATTAAATTCGTACATGCTTTTTGGGTCCACGGTGCTGCGGTGGCCGATTAAAGCTGTTGGCTGTTTTACCCTCCCCCGTTGAAGTGTTCGGGAGCATAAAAATCAATAGATGCTTAAAGTTAAATCCCCAGCTCGACTTGTACAATGATTCCAATTTATTAATTGGGAGGATATTTCACTTGTAGCTAAGACATCCGGGATATTTCTGCAGCTTCAGCTGGACCCGCCAGCCGAGAGCGGAGCGCGTCTGGAAAGCCATGTAAGCCATAACTAAGAATTAACTGGAAGCTTATATTGTTGCATCAATCACAACAAGAAAGACCGAGCAGAGCCGGAACGGTAGGGAAAAAGGAGCAGGGAAAACCGGGAAAGCCAATCCAGAACACAATCGCGTCGTGGGATGTGCCCCCGACTCCCCAAGTGGGTGGTGATTTGAAGGCGCATGCCCAGGAATCGAAAGTATTTCAAGAATTTCACTTCCTAAAATGCAATGGGGGAGCACCAGAGCTATTGTCAGAGGAGTTTCCATAGCTACAACATCGTATACCCTGGATACTAATTTTCCGGGCAGAATCACAGCGCATTTCCAAAGCCACGTACACGGGAACATACACATATACATCCTCTCTGGATGCGGGAATCTCCCGGTGTATCCCCATAAATTCCTTCCTTAAGGTAAAAACATTTTTGAGTTATTTTCTTTGGAGCCCCGGTTCCCTTGTGGAGTTTTTCAATAAAATAAATTTTCTGAATTTTGACTAACTCCACCTCCGCCGAGTGCAAATTCAAAGGGAAATAATTGAATTTTCAGAATTTTCACGATGCTTATGGAAGTTGCCTTAATTACATCAGAGATGACTTTTCTGAAGAATGTTTAGATGTTTAAAGTTTAGGAGTTGACATTTAAACTGGTACCAAGACATGGCAACTGGGTACGATTAGTGTTTCAGTCTTAAGTTAGAAGGTCTCTAGGTTTTTTATATGACTTGTGTTACTATACTGTATTAAAGTAATACCATAAAGGGAAAACGTTTATGAACTAATCTTAGAAACTTTATAATTGTAGTTCCCAATGATCGTATGCTTCAAATACTTTGCATAACCATAAAGAACTAATTGAAGGTTTGAGTCAAAACACGAAAATACACAGCAGGCTTAGTTTGATTCTAATCCTTACTGAAAACTTTAATAAATAAAATCGAAATGATACCAAAACAGTAAAGCAAAACTCAGAAGGTACTTATGTTTATCAAGCAAAACGAAATCATCCAAGATAGCAATAAAGTAATATTTATAAATAAACTATATAGAAAACTGCCGACAAATTCAAAGACAAATATTTACTCGTAAGTAGAATGTCAAGACTACAATGGGTTTTACTTTGGAAAATACCTTCAAATAATTTTAAACAAAATAAAATATTTGAATTCAGTTTATTAAATAAGTGTTGAATCGCATTTAAAATAAAAGATTAAAAATAAATAGAGACTATCTATCAATTAAAGTATTTTTAAGGTGCTTTAGGATTTTCGCCCATTTAAGAACACAAAAATAAAATTTGTGCCAAATTTGAATGAAATTATAAATGAAAATTACATGTATCTTTTCAAATTCGGATGCATAAATATGATGTATAATAATTTCACCAAACTATTTGGAACTCGTCACACTAATTTCCAAACCAATTTATGTAGTATTATTTTATTTATAAAATTTAAAAATTCTAATACTCTCAATTTGAAATAGTTTACTGATTTTTTAAATAAATATCAGCGTGTTTCAGTAAAGTATTACATCGTAGGATACCATTAGAATTTTTTCCGGTATATTACTCAGAACTTTTAGCAGTTTTATTTAGAATCACTAAAGTCATTTTGTTATATTAATTTCGTTTTTTTAAAGAAGTATAAATCGAAATAACTGTTTATTTTACTAAATAATGACGAGAATATTGAGATAAACATGACATATTTTTTTAATTGTTTTGGATTTGTAAATACCACAAAGTATTGAAAAGCAAAGGGGCATTAAAATATTAAAAATATTTCATATGAACATTTACTTTTTCGCATATATCTGGAGGCTAAGAACAACGTGTCAAATTTGTGAAATATTACCCATTATACGAAATATGTCGATAAATGTAAGGCATCCAGAATTTATGCACTTGCCCTCATGAATATTTAGAAGGCGGGCATTTGCAAACGATGCTGCATTTCTCCATGATGTTTACCCTAATTGCTTAACAAGGCTGCAGATATTATCTTAAGATGTTTACAGTGCCGAGGTGTGTCGTACACAAATCTCTTCCCACATGTTTTCGCAGATTATTAATGGACACTTCTAGACAACATGAGTTATGCCCACTGCATGAATTTTGATTAATTGGTTATCAATATATAGTTAATTCATAAATACGACTATAGCTTGCCATATGGGAACAAGTAAAATGCCCTTTCCTACGTTTATCTCATAAACTTTCGGTCTCAATATGTGTTCTATTGACTATTTTCCCCCATTCGACCAAAGATATCTGCTAAACTCCCACAGGATTCAATAAAATAAATGGGCGGCCTTATTTCCAAGACATTTCAGCAAATGGATTTTGTATTTTAGCATTTGGTATTTGATGGGACCACCCTTGTGAGCTTACTTACTGGGATGAATCTTTAATGGAAGTGTCCAGTAGAAAATAGTGGAAACTTCTGCCAGTGATTAATGCTACTATTGCGTATCTACTTTTCTTTTTTTTTCTGAGATTTAGTACAAATAACAGACTTAGCAACATGAATACGTCCTTAATATGTAGGCTTCTATCGAGCTATTAATTTATATATTAAAGAATTTTTTTTAATTTTATTTTGTGGTACATTTAATATCTCTCTAAAATAAAACTGATGGTAGGGAATGGAATAAACATTCCTTAATCTTTGATCCGTCATTTTGAGTTCTTAATATTTGGCACAAAATTTAAGACTACAACATAAAACAACATGATCATTTTAAAAGGATATTTATCAAGGAAACCCTTTTTAATTCTAATTGATAGGCTTTATGCGAACTTTAACCAGGGTACAGAGTTGAACCTGTATCCTTCGAATTGGTGCTTCGTTGCTTCTTAAACAACTACGCTACCCGTGGCCCTTCCCACTGATGCCTTGCCTCGAGCAATTTTTAAAGGGAAGTACCATCGATCCCACATACTTTTTTACTGAAATTAAATAAGGCTTTATTAATATTAGTACCTAACAACTACAATTAGTAAAATATTTATAGTTGCTATTCACGTTGAATCTGTCGCGTTACGACGAAGTATGTAACCTCACAGAAATATAAACAAATAAATTAATCACCATTTTGTCGGTTCTAACATAGAGTTTCAGAAATGATTCAATTAAAGTTTTCTTGGCATTGTAAAACAATGTGGAATTGATTGAATAGATTTTAGTAAATCATTTCGTTCCATGATTGGTATTGTTTATATTCAAATCCTTTTTTGTGCTCTTAGTGCCGTACCTACTTCAAAAATTCAAAAAAATGTTCAGCTAATAGCAAAAGTATTCATTTCTATTTGAATTTCAAAACTTAGTTCTTTTTGGTCAACTTTGTTTGATTTATTAGTTAGCTAGTTTTAAAAGTTGCTCAATGGCTATATGATTGTAATGCTCATTAACCAATTAACCATTCTTTTTGATGTGTTATTAATTTTTTTTAATAACAATATCTATTAAGTAATAGTAAAATTTGGTGGGATATCCAAACTCACAATATTGACGTGCTCACCAATATAGTAATCGAATGACACCAATATGATAACTAGCCGTCCAAGTCCAAAATGTACTTTAATGTGAATAGACTGTAATTTTAAATTTTCAAAATTGTACTCCCAATGTACTCTTTTATATATAAATCGCAGCATATGTCATATTTTCGTTCTACTCCTTCCTCCTGATTAGGAATCGGTTAAAAAGGAAATCAGCATACACAACCTTCGAAGAGGTCAAATGAAGAAAAGCCTGTGAGCTTTATTTTAACAAACTCGTAATTCCTAATAAGACACTTACAGAAGATATTCAGTCTTTGGGTTGTACTCGTACGCTCTAGTTTAATACGATTAATTATGCACAGGAATAATACAAGTTCCTATGTACTAAAAATCATATTAGTAAAATAAATAAATTAAAACTTACAAAGATCTATAAATATACCCAAGTAAATATGTAAAGAAACAGATTTATCCTGGCCAAAGAAACTTTTTAAATTTTCCAAGCTTAATGCCCGCAGAAGTTTTTATATAACGTTAAGACAACTTCTTTGTACTACTTTGCTTACAATCTCAGGAAAAAATGTTTTAAAATGGCTAATCGATAAAGGTAACTAAGAAAAAAGTACAAACATTTATTAGCTCCCACCTACACACCCACGTTCCCTAGCACACAGATGTACTCTCGCTCGAGTGAAGGCTGACAATATCCGAAGTTTGCTTTAGGGGAGGGTTTTTGTTTTAAGGCCGAAGCAAACTTTGAGTCTTCCCGTTTTTAGGTGTGTTGCGTCTGTGTGCTTATCCTTTGCTGGAGGTACGCCATGTGCCAGGACACGGGAGCACGAGACGGGATTCGGAATGTCTACAGTGACTCTCCCGGGAGGCTCATGGTACAAGCAAAATTACTTTAGTTGCATCGTATTTTATTTGAATGACAGTTGGACCGACGACACTTTTTTCCTGTCGGAGAAAAATGGCTAGCAGTCAGCGAGCGCGATAGAAGGGTCTATGCCACGAATATATTTCTATTCTAACACAGTCTCAGCAGATGGTTACAATTTCGAAATTAATCTTGCCAGAATCTCCTACCACAAGCTTATCATTGAATTGATTTTGCAAATTAATCTACCTTTCTATAGGTATCAAATAAAATAAAATAATTCAACGATTTTCACGAAAAGCTATGGCGCAATTCAATAACTAAGTATAGCAAAAGACTGGGCAGGTGAAAATGGTTTTATACCTTCATTCCTGCAATGATAACCAAATTAATTAGCGAATTGATAGCGGCACAATTGTATTACAAATTTTAAATGATAGACAGTCTACATTTTAGAAGCATACTAAATTTCCATAAAATATTCCTGGAGGAAATCAAAAGGTAAAATTATGTAGTAACGGTATATTGCTAATGAAGATGAATGAGTTCCTGAGAAAAAAAAATGTTCCATATTTTTCTAAAACATGGCTGAATACTACTCCTTTAAATTAAATCTTGTTGCAGAAATATACCGTCTAAATTAGTATTGTTACTAATAAAAAAATTTATTTTTAATTCAATCAAAGTAATCACTTCTCTTTGTAATTATTACACAAAAAAACGGACATAATTCAATAACACAAATAAAATAAATTCTAAAGATCAAAAAAAATCCCTAAACATAAAAAGCAAGAGTGAAGAACTCAACCACACTATTTCAAGAACTACTGAACAAATTTTTACGAAATTTAGTTTATATATTTTATTTATAAATAATAATTTCGCAAATGAAGGTTTTTTTTACAAGTTAAGATTTCAAGCCAGCTATGCCACCTGGAGCTCCTTATTTTATTAAATGCTTACTGTTTTTTTATTAGTACCAATATAAAACTCGCCATCATCATTTTTCCCGCTTTTTCCTTGAAAGCATTGTCTTTTATTCACAAATTAATTTAGCTTAAAGTCTTTTCGCTCAAAAGGAAGATGGGTTCTTACATAAACAATATTTTTTTTACATTCTACTACTACTTAAATAAGAATATATTTTATAATTTTGCAGAACGAGGAAGTGAATTAACTATAAGTTGTGTTATAACTTTTGCATTTATAAATATATAAAACTTATTTTTTTTCTATACGACTATATTTAGGTGTATGCCGCGAATATTGTAAGTAATAATTAGTACACATTCTTCCCAGAAAAAGATCGTTTACTACCTTTGTATAGCCGTTTACTTTGAAAGTGGTGTAAGTCAAAAATGTCATAAGGAAAATTTTTATATATCCTTTTTTGGACTTACACCACTTTCAAAATAAACAGTCCATATGATAGCTACTAATGTATGTTTTCTAATAAATATTCATATTTATGAAGAAATTGGCAATTTTTATCATTAATGACGATTAAAAACAAAGTTTAAACAGGACGTAAAATTAATAAATTTGCAGATATTGCCTAAGGTAGTTTTTGCCCACTCCGTATTGGCGACTGTACCGAGATTTTATAATTGTTGAATCTTAAGGTTATAAACAAAGTTTAGAAATCAGTATGTTGTTTGGCTTCACTTTATTCCAAAAACTAATTCGTACAATTAGGGCTCTTAAATTCAAAAAATAAATAGAATTAACATATTTTTCCATGGGTGAATGTTTTCGTTTTAAAGAAATTTTAATGAGTATTTTACTCATATTAAATACGTTCTTATTTTAATATTAAAAAAATAAAGTAAACACAACACGTTTACAAACAAGTATATGCATTTGTTTATCTATATGTATGGATATTTTTACCACGATTCATACTTAAATAGCAGCTTTTGCTAAAGTTATCTTGGTTGGTTACAAAATATTCTTCTAGCTCTCATAAAAATAACTTTTGTTACCTCCTGAGCAACTCAAGCCGTACATATCGCTATACTCCATTAAAAAGTCTCAAAACTTTACATTAAGCCCCTCACAGTTCGGGAAAACAAAAACAAATTATTGTATGCATAAGTCTTCCCACCAGAAAGTTAGCTGCTAAAATTGCTCTCTAGAAAGATTTGTGGTGTCATCATAAATAATTGATTAACTGGGATATGACTTTTTAATGTAGTCTGCTTTAGGGAAAATTCAGGGAGGGAGAGAAAATGGAACAGGTCTGGTGGAGTGCAGAGTGCTAAAAGTCAGTTCGACCTACCCCTGTCTCTGCAGCCCTCGGTCGAACCGAACCGATGCAATTCTTCGCGAGGCAATGCCCGCCCTAGTTTATGAGATAACGACATGTGAATTCATTACCACCCCCGGCGCATCAATCCTCCGGTAATGTCTGTTCTGTGTTCGGAATAAGAAAATCACGGCCCTATGCGGCGCGCATTATGGCCTGGATCAGGTCCCCGCCACAGTAAAATAGGCGTTAAAAAGTCGGTTAGGAAAATATTTGGGTGTCGAGGGTGCGCCGGATTCGCCCCATGAATAAATTATTATCACCCGATTAATGCCCGTCTCGTGCCGGCTAACCCTCCCTTCCCCCAGGTGCGGGAGAGGAAGAAACGCTAAAAAGGCCTACCTTTGTTTCCCACTTTCGGTCTGATTTGACAGTTTGATTGAATGTTTTAGGCACAGTAATTTTCAGCCCTAAGACACCACCTGGATTGCGCGAAGATGCGCTGACTGAGCTGAGGGTCAATTAGGACAAGGGTTAATTTAGGTAAATTCATCATTATTTAGACTAGCCTTTAGATATTTTAAAAAAAAAAAGGTCTTTTGTCTTCTACGATTTACAAAAGTTAAAAGTCACCCCCTTTTGCAAGCGCTACTCCTCGCTGCACTTTGCAGGCATATAATGCGGTTGCACCACGTTATTACTCCCGCGGGATATTTTCAGGGTTCCTTTTTGCACCAAAATGAACCAGCAAAACACATGTTGCCTCAGCAACTTTTCACCCTTAGTCATCGAATTGTGGTTGAACCATAAAATTGAATATATATTAAGACCACAGCTGAGGTACCCAGTGTATAAAAATGCTGCAGTTCGATATTATTTCTGCTAGGAATTGTTTCATTCGATTGGAAGTTTTGGCGCAAATAATAATCAGAAAAACCACGAAAAAGAAAATGTTTTATGTTTATCTTATATTTAATTTTATGAGAATTTATGGAATCCGGAATTACTGGGTCTTTAAAAATTTAAGGAGCTGCTGGACCAAACCTAAAATTTTAAAGTTTGATTTACCATATTAGTTTTTATCAGATTAAAATATATTGTAATATAGCACTTTGATATAGGAACCAGATTTAGGACAGAATCAGCAAACAATTATATTTTTATTATTTATTATTACTGCATATAACTACATACTTTTAAGATTATTTAACAACAAAAAATTAGTGAAAAATTTCGTTTAACTACGAAACTAATCACTAATAGAAGGGGTTGAGTCATGCACTCTATTCACAAAACTATGTTTTTCGATGAGGTCGACCTGATAATTTAAAGAGTTATGGAAAACTCTGTGATATTTACTTATTTAAAATCTTTACTATCATATTATTTGTAGCCAACTATAAGGAAGCCGCTTTCGGTCTGTCCATCCGTCTGTCTGTATGTCACAAACCTTTCATTCTTTCATTTATATACCTAATTAAGAATAAATTTGGTACACGGAGTTAAATTGATGACCCAAAATCATAAATCATAAAGTTTTTCGAAAAATAATTTAGTTTTGATAGTAAGTTAGAAACCTGAAAATTTCTTAATGTAATTTTTCCGCATAATCAGTTGTAGTTTTGTTAAATCCGCACTCCTTGATCATTGTTCAGACTTGTTTGAAAATATTGAATTTATACATATGAGCTTACATATGTATGCAGATTATATAGTATACCTATAAGAAAGCCTTTGTAAGTAAGTTTCGTGCTAAATATGAAAAGTTTTATAAAAATTACTTCAGATTTGATCTTGGAAGCAAAGACACCAGAACCTAAATCATTGAAAATGAAAGACTGCCGTAAGGTCCTTTGAAAATTACATAATTCTAGGCATGGACTTTGCTTTGTCATTTACCCTCTTTTGTGGGAAAGCTAATTTGGGGGCATTTTAAATTTTATAGTCACATAAAATCTAAAGCAGTTTTATATTTTAGGTATGGTTTCAAAACCGCCGAGCCAAGTGGAAGAAGCGGAAGAAGACGACGAATGTGTTTCGAACTCCAGGTGCTCTTCTGCCCTCGCACGGATTGCCGCCGTTCGGAACGAACATTACGAACATTGCGATGGGCGAAAGCTTGTGCGGCACGTCAATGTTCAGCAGTGATCGATGGAGTGTTGGAGTCAATCCAATGACGGCAGGTAGGAATATTTTTTGCATAGCGTTTTCGCATGACTAAAATTTAATTACTACTTAAAGGTTTTGGCCAACTTAATCAATCGTCTACACTTTCGTCTACGTTAAATAGTGGTCTTAATTCAAGTATTAATATTAGTTCGGCTATGGGTGCTAGCGGCTACCAGCATTATGGACTTAACGCTTTGGGTAAGACTTTAAACTGTACTGTTTCAATTAATTACATAGCTGTTTTATTATTTTCATACCAAAACGAAAAACATAAAAGCGCACGCTCTCCATGACAATTAATGAAAATTTTTTCAATACTTAGGTAATTAGACTACTTTTGTAAAATAAAATCAGCTTATTTTTAATTCAATTGTAGAGGCTAATAATTTTGACTTTTAAGTCCAAAATAATTTTTATGCTTACGAAATTTTAGTTTTGCCTTTAAAAATTAGTAGATCTTTTATTATTAATTATTGAAATAATATATGTAAAGCATACAGCAGTTTTTGAATTCAATATATAATATATTGCGATTTATATAATAAAATTATACAACAATTTACAAAAGACAGCTTCCAAGATTGCGCAGATGCTTTGTATTTTTTCTATCGGACGAATCTGAAAATTTACGTAAACATAAGTAAATATTTCGTGATCGACCAATTTTTATGTTATGGAAAGCGAAATAAATTATCAATTTTATATTTACTTAAGAAGCTTTTGCGTCTGCGGGCATTGTCTGTTTAGCATAGAACCAATACTTGAAGTTTTCATTGCACGTGCAAAAGGTTATTTTTCAAATCGGCAGTCGATGTGGTTTTTTCATTTAAAAAATACAATTCTTAAATATATCTATAATATTTAATTCCAAACATTTAAAAAGCAATAACTTTTTCTTTATCATATATCAAAACTCGAAATGTTATATGAAGTATGTCAGATGTGAAATATTAAAAGGTTCTTTTTAATTTTAGGCGATTCTATGATGTATCAACATTCTGTTGGTGGAGTAGGATGCACAGGAGGTTCACCGACAGCCACGCCGCCCAATATAAATTCATGCTCGTCCGCAACACCACCTCTGTCAAATAATCAACAAAACACTAGTCAAAGTGAAGTTAATGGAGACCAAATGGTAGGTGTAGGGGACACAAAATAATTATTTTAATTTTCAGTTTCGTAAAAGGTTGCAAGTTCGTATTATGTTAGAGCGAGTCAGACTCATGGTAGAGTTGTACATATGTGAAAAGTGTTTTCACTATCTCTAGTGCATCATCCTAAAAGGATCGATCGCATTTTTCAGTAGAACTCGAATGCATTGCTAAATGGTCACGGTACTTCAGCGGTAAGAGCATCGAGTGCAAATTTCAAGATGGTAGGTTCAATTCCTGCCGTTGTTTTTGGAAAATTCCTACATAAATATAAGTATAAAATATTTACTAACATTCCCTTATTCGCTTTATGAGTATCGCGGTCTTCAAGCATATGTTTGAACTGGGGAGAAAAATAACACTAAAACGTTCTTCCTGGCTTTATACAGTTTATGTTTTTATTGGAAAGTTTAAAAACCTCTAAAATGTTTAGTTTTTATGGAAAATGCTAGCATAGGGATTGTAGGTAAAAACTAATACAGTAGCGTTTATATGTACTCTTATTAAAGTATTATAAAAAATATTATTCGAATTTGTACTTCTTCTTCGATATTTTTAAATTGTGTTTGTTATCCTTTTAGAATAACCAGCAGCAGCCACCCCAACAGCAGCAGCAGCATCAGGAGCCGGCCAATCACCATGTTTCAAATTGTCAAGCCCTTCAGTCGAACCCCGACGGGGACGAGGATGTCTGGCGAGGCCACAGCATAGCCGCCCTTCGTCGTCGAGCGTCCGAACTGAATGCAACATCGATCCCTTCATACTTGCATGCGCATAGCTACGAGCACCACAACTCGGTCTACTGAAACTTAATGAAAAGCTTCGAAAGCTTCCAAGGATATTGAGTCCTCGCTAATGCTTGCAGGAATCTTTCGTTGAGAGTTCTCTTCGCTCTGTAGGGAAAAGCTCTTACTTCTGGAAGAAAAAACTCGTTCAAATGATTGCAAACGTTGCTTGGCCGAGTGGAACAAAGGTTTAGAATTTAGATAAATTCCGTAAATAGGGTACTTATACACAGGGTGTGCCATTAGTGGCGGTATAAAAGACACAGGGTGTAAAGGCATTCATTTATTTTTCTCCTTTATGCTCAACTACTAATTGAAACGATGGCACATAATAGCTACGTTTTTTCATGAACTAATTTAATAGGCAGAATGAAATGCTGAAAAGTAATTGAGAAATTCTGGCCTGAAAAACCAAAACCTGAAAGTTACTCAGGAAACAATTCTTTCCTTCGTTATCTTCACAAAATTTATAATCCAGCTATTGATCCTTGCAAGAAGTTTTGGGCGAGTTAAACATTGAATTAAATTCCACCGCAAGAAATTAAGAGTGATGAATACAGTTAAACTGATATTTCTCCTCTGCCTTGAAGTTTGGCATATTCTGAAAAGTGGAAAATTGTATAGAAACACAGATAAAAACTGGGTTATTAGACTTGTTGGGCAAACAAAAAAAAACTCATCTAATATGTTTAAAACAATTATATTAGGATTATGCCTAGTTGTTATTTCAAAAATTTATTTTAAGTACCTTATTTTAAAATTTTAGGTTGATTTGATGAAAATTTACGAAACTTCCATCACACTTTTTCTGAAACAATATTCGTAACCGATAAACACAATTTCTCAATAGAATTGCTCTTTTTTTATTTAGTTTAATTTAAAACTAGTATTGCTATTGTTTTATTTCGCATTTCCAAAGATTTTAGTTTTAAAACAAAAGTTTATTAATATTTCTGAATCTCTAGAAAAATCGTGTATACGCCTTAATTGCACTCGGATATTTAAGTACTATCCAGAATTATTCTAAACACTACTTTTTTCCTTTAATCGAATAATAATTGAAATAGCACCCATGCAAATTAATATTAATAATATAACTCGAGGTATATTTACACACACTTTTGTATACGAATGTTGTTTTGAATGTTTACTTACAGAATATAATTCCTTAAACAAGCCAGAAGTAAAAGACTTTTCCTTCCTAGTCTGAATGTTTTCAATTTTATGTACAAAACAAACAAAAAACAAAAAAAAAAAAAAACAAAAAAATAAATTAAAACTTTCAAACAACTCTATTTAATGTAACTGCTAAAAATCTAACTGTTAGAAATTTCTTCTTAACTTTAAATCATGTCAAGAGGGGTATGCAGTGTATGCTCGTAAACGTGGTGGACACTTCTTGATTCCACAAAAAAGAATAACGCAGTGTATTTTAAATCAAGTTGCAAATTCAACTGATGAAACGAGACAAGACTAATTAATGTATACGAAGTTTTCAAAAACAATATTCATTAAGCTCTTCAATACATTTTAATAAGCATGCTAAACGCCATAACTAATGGAAGGTAAACTTTATTGGCTACTCGATATAAGTATCCTAGGGATGTATACAATTGTATTTAGCGTAACCCTAAGCCTAGCGAATATTAAACTAGTTAGTTTTTACTCTAAGAAACGTATAACTTAGAACTGTACAGACATCTGATAAAAATTCATTCCGTATACGATTAAAAAGCAGTGGAATAAAACAATTATAAATTATGGAGATATATATATATTAAATGTAGAATATGATAACGAATCTCTTTAGAGTTTTATTCATATGTTTATAAGAGCCTCCACTATAAAACAGGGATTTAAATAATGACGTTATAAATCCATCCTTACTTTGGTTACATTTTACCACTTGTAATTGCTATTAACATTTAAAAATGATACTGCTTGAGACATATAACTTTTACGTTTGGCATTTTTTAATAAATACGTAATTTAACAGAATAAGGTCAAGGATATCCTATCCTTTTAACAAATGAAGGTCGAATGCCTAAATATGGCGATATAATCCAATAGTCGTTAATATTGGTTAAAATTCACTCTTTCGATATCCACTCGGATCCTTATTGCTCGATACTTTTAGAAGGAGTAAAGAAATGTATGTTAATAGTAAGACAGATAGTAAATATATGCCTTAAAAATTAAAATATATGTAGGAGTTCAGTAATTTAAAAAGGCATTACTGATTGACTAGGTTAACTTCGGGTAACAATTCGAATTCATTAAACAGGGTGTTAAAAATTTGTACAAATTTATATTTAATATCTGGGGTCGAACGGCAGGGAATTTTAAACTATTTCTTTTTCTTTTATTTTGTTTTATTATTGTTAATTCAGATTTTTTAAGAAATGTTCTCTCATTTGAGCTAATGAAAAATATTGTTGTTAATAACGGGCATTTTTATATTTATTTTTTTAGTCTACTGATTATACATTCATTTACAGACTGAAGTAACTAACATTTAAATTTAACGTACCCAAAGAAAATCTATATTATTCGTATGCTAAAATTTTTTCAAATACATTAAATTATTTTTAATTTCGGACCTAGACAATTAGAGATATATCTTATCACTGAAGAAATTAAAATTAGTAACACATCTAGTAACTACTTGAGAACCATAATTTGTTCTGCGTGATGAAGCAATTAACAAGTTTCTTGAACGAAGTGGTCTTTCTGAAGCATTTACATATATTTTATCATAGAAAGTAAGTTAGGACAGTTGACATCATTACATAACAAATCTTTAGCAAACAAGGCACAACTAACATCACGTCTATGATTAAGGATTGGTATACCAAACAAAAAGTAACGTGTTTCGTATGAAGACATATTTGATTTCTTCTAATTCAATCTACGATATAAAAATTTAGTGAACGATCTTTGAACTGGTTCTACTATTAGTGTGTAGAGCAATGGGCAGAATTCTTTATTATTTCTTTTTACGAATCCGAGTACTTTACTAGCTTTAAACACAATATGATCAATGCGTTTTGAAAGTGTAAGTTTCCTATCTAGTATTACACCTAAGTAAGTGATCTAGCAATTGTCCGTTAATAAAATAGTTAAATAATGCAATCTTCGAACATCGATAAAACGATATCACATGAAATTTAGACATGTTAAGGTGTAGACCATAGAAAATTATATAAATCAAGAAGAATTATATAAATCTTCTTGTAATTTCAGCAATCCAAAGAATTATGAATTTGAAGAAATATTTTTAAGTTATCTGCATAGATTAAACACTTAAGAATACCGAAAGCTCTTAATAATGTAATTTATGAATAATATAAATAAAATCGGACCACAGTGGCTACTTTGCAACACTCCAGAGCAGGCGTAAATACTACGAGAACGTGAGTCATCTATTTTAATGATTTGTTTTCTATCTGATAGGTATCCATTCAAGGACGTTAGAGTGGAAACCTATTTGCTTAAGCTTAATTAGAAGAGCGGATATCTTAACTTTGTCAAAAGCTTTGGAGAAATCAGTGTATCATCAATTTGATATCCATTTTCAATCGTATTCAAACAAAAATTTGTAAAAATTACTGGATTGGTTATAGTGGACCTTCCTTTAAGATATCCGTGCTGCTGTGGACAAATAATTTGCTTGCACATGAAAGAAACTTTCCATGCAACAATAGAGTCAAGCAATATCCCGGAGTGTTCTGATTAAAAGAAACGGCTCTGTAGAAAATAACCAGGTGTTTAGCACCACTCTTATAAATTGATTTGATCGTTGAAATCTTCCATGTATTAATAAACAGCCCACGGATCAAAAGACAAATTAAATGGAAATGTTGGAAATTTAGCCAAAGTAAGTATGAAAGATTTTATTTTTTTATTTATTTAAATTATTTGCCAATTTATTATAATTCGCTTTTTTTGTTTAGCACACACAAGTCAACCAATTCTAAATGTCTGTTGGTGAAAAACAGCAGAAATAACTATCTCTTGTTAGCAGCGAGTTTCTACTTTTTTCATGAATTTAATGAAAATAACATGGAATAAATCGACTAAATACCTACTAATTAAAAATTTTCGATGCTAATTTAAACGTGATACTTCATTTTTATGAAGATGTCTTGCTTATCAACAATTTTGAAAAAATTTAATTTTTTATTTGATTTGCGATTCTTCTAAGAATATGATGTAGAAATTTTACTGGCGAATTCCCATTATTTTATTAATTATGGTAATGTTCGCATATAGTGATGGGGCGGCTTTAAATATATTTCTAAAAGTTTAAATGTGCCTTTCGTGAAATGATATTTTTACATCAGACATTATCATTTTTTACATCAGTTTGAAACTTTAACGCATATCTCCATTCACTGGCTATCGCCCAAACTGACAAAAGAATTTAAAAATTTCAAATATTACTGAAAAAAGCAATCAAAACATTGATTTTATATGCACACTATGCACAAGTTTATAAATAAATCAAAAAGCATTGTTTAGTCGATAGCACCAGATTTTTTTTTTAAAAAAAATTCTACAGAGAGTTCTGTAGACCGCCAACGTATCCAATTTTTAAAAAAGGCTTCTGGTTCAAAGCTCAACCAATTGAATTATGTATATCGATTGATATATTTCGAAATTAAAAACACAAACTTACTATTAATGAATGTGCACGGTTTTTATATCAATTCACGCGTTCTAATCGGAATGTATTATGCTATATATGTAGTATTAAATAAGGAAACACTACTTCTATTTTTATGTGGGCAATGTGTGACTTCAATGTCCAATTTCTATTGTAAAATTAGGACAAAAATCCGATCCAATACGCAGTAATAAAGACATTTCAGCAAGGTTAACGAACAATTTTTGTCACCTATTGTATGATATAACTGAAGTTTCAACGTTTTTTTGCATTTTTGTGGAAGAGTTAAAGATTCAAGGTATCATTTGAACCACTTTATGAAATCCTAGAGCAACCCATGATTCTTTTGGCGTTTTTTGAACTCAATTATTGTTTTTTAAATAGAAACTGATAGAACATTTTATTTGCAAATTCATAATTTACGGAAAAAGTAAACTTTTTTAAAATCTAAATCATAACCAATTTGTTGATAATTATAAAGGTTGTGGTGCAGAACCTTCATTGTCGGGTTTTTGTAATTCAAATTATCAAACGGTTAAACACAAGCTCTTTAGTCCAGTGTGCTAGCTATGCAATCCTATTTAATAGTTCTGAGCTATTATTTATCCTACATTTATATGTCTGGAGCTTCCGTGGTAATGTTATTTGAAGTTTTTAACAAATGTTTAAAACTATATAAATTTATGACAAAAATCCTTTCACAATTTTCTTTATCAGTAGTTTTAATTCTTGTTGTTCACTACTGTTCCAGGAAATTATTATGTAATTTTATAAAAAGTAAGCAAATTAGATTTAAAAAGTGATTTCATTTTTACTATTAACTTTTTCATATATTAGAAAAACATACATCTCATTAGTCTAACTTATATTAAAGCTGGACTATTATTTAAAATACATTCAATTTCAGATCCTAATAATATAACATAGTGCTGTGGATGCTCGTTAGGCTTAATGAGTTCCAATTGAACCTAATAAACTTCGGGATTCACAACGGCACAGTGTAGATATCGTTTTAAAGTGTAATTTCCTCCGAAAGTGAGCTCAATCGCGGAAAGTCAGAGCGGTTCAAGGTGCAGCAGAGTCCGCAAAATTGGAGTCGATGGCTTCGCTCCTCCGACTTGAGTGGAATCAATTTTTATTTGCAATTTGTTCCGGCAAAACGACATTGTCTTGCATCAAGAAAGCATCTCAGAAGTCGGTAGTACAGGAGGAATCACACGCTCAATTGGCCACATTCGTCTAGATTCGGATATGGAAAGTCGACAAGAAGTCGGGGGCGCGCAGGATTACGTGCTCGAACTCAATAAAGGACAACTGTCCGTCTCCGTCAATGTCGGCTTCCTCGATGACCTTCTCCGCGATCTGTTGCTGCTCCTCGGGAGTGAGGTCGTTCTTAGTCATGGTCGTTAGGACCGCCCTTAGGTCCGCTTGACCGATGAACCCATCCTGATCGAAATCTGTCCGAGAAAGAGGATGGGGTTAGGGGCCCCAGTCCATTTGCTAGATTCGAAGTAGGGCGCACTTACCGTAAATTTTGAAGGCATAGAAAACTTTGATGTCTCTGGGAGCTTGCTCACTGAACACCGAGAGGAGGTCGAGAAAATCCTCGAAGGACAAGTTGCCCTGGCCATCTCGGGAGAACGCCTGGCAGATCCTAGTCCGGAATGGATTTTCACGTAGTTCCAGCAATCGCTCGATGCACTCACGTGGAACTTTAACACTTGATGCTTCTCCCTCGGTCATTTGGCGCGGCACCAAATCCGGCCGTACCTCTCGGAATCGTTTGTGCACGCTGCAGTTTAAAATCATGGTTAAATTGCGTAAATCCCCGAAAACAGAGGCGATTAAGTGAAAATCGTCAACGTCGCCAGATTAAAAACTATGAGATTTTGGGCCCAAGTGAAAATGGCCCAAAGGACACTTACCGCAAAATCTCCTTCCTCGTGAAAAAGGTGCAGTCCTGACGAATTGAGGTTTTGTGTTCAGCGGCAGAATGAGAGGCATTGAAATCGATTCAAAGGAGTGTCTACATATTTGAGACTCAATTAAAATTAGCAGTTACCTGGTAGTCGTCCAGCTGCTGCTCCGTGAAGGTGGCTATTTTGTTTCCCATTGCCCGAATGATTCTTCAGCGAGGGTGCTAAATCGCCGGACTCAGTTTACGAACTGATGACTAGACCTTTTCTTTTCCTAGAAATCGGTTGCTCTGTTCGCGGTCTAAGGAGTGTCCGTCGAGGCGGCGTCCTGACGTAGAGCATAATCAACATCACCGCAGGAGGGTCGAAGGGCGCTAATAACACAGCACGAGTCCTGAGGGTGTGTTCCTGGATTATGCTGAATGTTGATATCCTGGTGCTTTTATGGAACCTTCCATTCCGGCGGCAAAATATGAAAATATTCCAAATAATGCGCTCAGCGGAGTGTGCCAATTTTGGTTATGCAAGTTTATTTTCATATTGGTTGGCGTTTTCCGGCATTTTCCAATGAATATTATTTTCATTTATTTACCTAATTGACTTCTATGCAATACACGAACATTCTAGTCTAGGACAATAAATAAAAGGGTGTATATGATAGTTCCAAAACTAATTGATCAATTTTATTAAATGAGGGCTTACTGTTTTGACTGTTATAGTGATTCACCATTTTTATAATGACTACAGTTTAAGTGTAAACATGAAGAAAAACTAAAACTATATCTTAAAAGACTGTCTTTTTTTCAGTTTTTAATAAGTTTAATAATTTGGAGTTATAAAAATACGTTACACCTTTCTCTTTTTTCTTATTAATTACATATCATGATATCATGCATACCGTTATTTTATTGCATATATGCCTAAAATATTCTTAAAAGTAGGGTTTGCTAATTTCTAAAAAAAAAAACGTTTTTCTGAAAATAACATTTTTCAAATCAGTCCCCAGAATTGCTTGGAATTCCTTGCCGTTTTGCCGCTTTCCGAAAAATTGACTAATTGAGCTTATTCTTGCGGCATTCTTCTTGTAAATAGGTTGCCTTCTGAGCAAAATAAAAACGTTGGTGTACAAGCGATACATAATATCCTCCTCCTCCAGTTTGGCACCTTGTTGTTGAAGCGTTGCCGTAGGGGCTTTGTACTGGGGATAGGAGCCGCGGAAACATGAAATTTTGTTCGAAATAATAAAACTGCTTAGAGATAAAATTTTGAAAATTGTTTTTTGCCCCGAAAAATGAGAACTGCCCCTTAACCTATTTATTTTAAAAATTTTTATCACATTTTCTGTTGTATGTATAAAGGATAAATAATATTAAATGGCATCTGTGTTACATCTTACAGGAATTTGAGTTTTTATATCGAATATTAATTTTTTATTTTCTACGTGTATACACACCGAAAGCAGTTAACTGGTCAAGTAATTAAATCCTAAAGACAAGTACAGACAAGTGTCTGCAAATTCTATTGATTCAGTAAATGTAAATTATATTAATTGAGAATATCTTTTTGAACCGAATTCGCATTGCACTGAGAACGAATGGGATAGAAGAAAAGAAATAATGTAATCTCATACTATCTTTGCAATTTTAAGTTTTGATTAAAATTAATGTACTGAAAATAATACAAATGATTTATTTTTATTTTTAAACCTTGATTAAAACTTGTCAAACTTCGTTAAAATACGGCTCCAAATTATTATTTTGGCAAATAACATTGAATCCGATAATTTCAAAAACCAAATAAGTCATATAAATCAGTAAAAACTTTGTTATTTACAGTATGTGGCCAGCTCATTATAACCACTTTGATATTTTAACATTTCGAAAGTCGAAAAAAGCCTACTTTAAAAATTTATTATTATTTTAAAGAAAATTAAATTTGGTGTGCCAACGTTACGAAACGTTTTCTATGGAGTTTAGGTCAAGGGTCAAGGAAGGATAAGAATGTGATTTTGGGACATACAATTTTTAACAGATTTAACTGTATGGAACGGTAGATTATCCTGTTGGAAGGTCCACCCTTCTTGCCTGAGTTCTATCGTGGCAATGTGATGGTGCATTGTACTATTTACTCTATAGAGGGTGCCTGAGTTTCTCCCGCTTATGCACCCTCAAGGGTGCCGCCCTCCAGAGCGATGCTTCAACCATTTTTGGATACAGGAAAATTAAAACTTCTTTTCGGGCCTCCTCCGAACAAAATTTGTTCAGGTAGTGAAGTCGTGGAGCATTGTTTCATCGCTGAAAACAATCTGGAAAACCATAAAAATTTCGATATTTAACACGTTCTACCTGGCATGGACCACCGGTAGCTCACAGGAATTGCTTTTATCTGCCGGCGTGAACCTCGGGTGGTCCACATCTAGTTTTCTCCGCCTGGCGTCGTGGACCACCAGTAATTCACATAACGTAAACAAGCACCACCAGAAGAATAAACATCTCGTGCACGCCAATCATAAAGACTTCGAAAAAATGCGCTGGGTTGAACGTTTTAAATTAATACACAATTTTAATTCTTCGCTAGTATTTTTAAAATTTTAAATATTTTACGATACGAATACGAATACGAATTACAAAATAAGTAAGGACATATATTTTTGGTTTTTATCATTTGCTTATTTTTGTATAAGTCAGGATATTCAATATTTAATCTCTAGCTTATATAGTCCACAAAATATTTGAGTGTAATTTACAGACAGGCGAATATCAAGAAGTAGGTTATAATGGGCTTCTCGTTTTGGTATTAAAAAATGATTTAAGTAAATACTTAATTAACATTTTAGAATATTTTATTTTAACAAAAAATTTCGGTATAAAAATGCCTCTTATAATAACAATTTCAAAATTTTGTAGCGGTATTCAGTAGATTTAATGTATATTAAACTGATATAAAATACTTGATCACCTTAAAAAGTCTTCAGTAGCTGCATAAGCTTCATTGGTTTGTTTTACAAATTTCGCAAAATGGTTATCAGACTTAGGATCTAAGTCAACAGCAGTTACTTTAGTTACGAAGGTCCTTCCATCGTGTTGTACCAAAAATCTGTCGCACAAATTTCTGTGGTATAAATTAAAATTACCGAAAAAAAAACGAAAGATATAATCAAAATGAAATTACCTCAATTTATATCTATTATCGACTTCATGGAATGTTACCAATATTGAGCAGTCCATTGCGGTTGCGCCGATCATGTACTGCTCTTTCGGTGATAAATCACTAGAACAGGTAATTTTTTTTGAGAGTAATTCCCTGAGGTAGAAATACGACTTTTCTGTTTTGTACGTTTCAGTGGCCATGTGTGGAAGGTTTTTCTGAAATGAGTTGTTGCCATAAAAATGTAATTTACCTAATAAAAATAACTAAAGTATACTTTGACCAATAGTTGAAGGTTAAGAACTTTCCTCAGGATGGAGCCTGTGGGTAATTTGGCACTTAAGTTCGTTTCATCTTGCAGAGTCACGTGTGCATTCGATGGGTCGCAGTAATTTTTCAGAAGGCATTCAATAACCAGATCGTGCAAAAAGGTAATGTTCCTAAAATTCAATCTTTAAAATCTGCTTGGAGTGCAGGAAATGCATCGAACCCGTCTGGAGAAATAGTTGCAAACTCATCCTTCTGGAGCCCATTCTCGCGGTCTTTGCTGTGCACTAAAGTTCCATTTTTAAAAACTCTCAGGTTATTCTGTGGAGCCTTGAAAAGCGCCTGCAGGGCTCGCTTCATTCGAGCTGTTTGTCTGAAAGAGGGTGATTTTTATGAGCTGTAAAAGGCCATTGGGCACTTTACCCCGAAAATAAATCCAGGGGACAGAAGGAGCTCAATTTCGACACTTTATGGTGTTTCAACTGGAAAAGTTTTACTCAATTAGCTAATTGACCGCAATTGACTCCGACACACCGCTCACCTTTAGGTACTGCATGCAACAGAAGCGGCACTTTTTCAGGCCGCGCAACTCGAACAAATCCGGGAGCGAGGCGCCCTGCAGCCCCCAGCCCTGTTTCGGTTTTATCTCAATTGAATATGTGTCTCCTGACGATCCCTAAATGTGCGAAAGTGAATGGGAAGGCCCAATTTGAAGCTTTGCATGCATAATACATGGGTCGTACTCTACCTCCGGCCATAGCCCTAGATCGTCCGGCAGCAGGGTAGCATCTGGAAGCAAGAGCCCAAATTGCCCACAAAATTCTTTGTCCAGTCTCTCGGCTATAAATTTTGCGAAATGGACGACAGTAAGTTTGAAAGGATTGGCAATCAATTTATTTGAGGATTACCTGGGCGATAGGACATGGAAAATCTATTGAGTCTATCACGCTCCGTGGATGATATACCGACTGTTTCGGGCCGGTAGGCGTACTCCTCACCCAGTAGACGTGTCATGAGCCCCATGTAAGCCACATGGTCCTTCGTATCCACGGCTTGCTCATCTGCGAGACACAAAACCAATAAATCTAAAAAATCCCTTCTGGAAA
Organism: Philonicus albiceps; assembly: GCA_963969385.1. Classification (NCBI taxonomy): domain Eukaryota; kingdom Metazoa; phylum Arthropoda; class Insecta; order Diptera; family Asilidae; genus Philonicus; species Philonicus albiceps. The sequence continues at coordinate 36,706,848 of OZ017773.1, forward strand.
CACTCGTATTAATGTCCATTAAAGCTACCGTACTTTTCAGACCGTCTAGGGTGGCTTTTGGCAGCCGAAGGACTTTTTTGTGTTGCGGCAGGGCCAGCACTAAATTTGCATTGCCCTCGGCTCTATATATCAACTGAATTTGGCTAAAATCCATTTTCCCGTGTTCAGATATTCCGCTGGCACATAATTCCTGAAAATAACCAAAATGTCCCAACTTGTAGTACTCTGCTTATCCGGTCAGGATTAAATTTTTGAAGGGGGCGGCCGGCATTGTAAGGCATATGCACGGCTCTGAATTTGTAAAATAAAGCTGATAAGTGCTGGACTAATTTTGGTATTCTCTCGTGGCATTACCAAAGTTATGGAACTTTTTGCCGCCATCGTCATATTGTTAATTGTGCGGAATGAGAGTGGTCATCGAATCCCACCGACAACTTTTAATCTATGCCAATTTGCCCTAGCAGCTTTGAATTTCGCTTGAATCGTTTTAATTGCATTCAAGGATGAAAACGAAAAGTATTTTTACTATGAAAATTAAAAACTGTCCAATTTGGAAGTAAAAACCTACCCTAACTCTCAAAATATAAAAGTTGATCCTACTTTTAAAAGCTTATCTGTGCAATTTGTAAATGAAATTTTTATTTTCCAAATTGACACGCTAACTAACTTTTCTTAAAACTTTTAACAAACCAATTGAACTACAATAATTAATGCTGTGAAATGTCAATACAGCTTTTTCGGTCGGTTTATTTCCAGAGACTTAAAACTTTAATTATTTCGCTACACTTTTTCAATAAATTTCCATAAAAGTTCGTTTACGGAAAGAAATGATTTTCTTAAAACTTTTCAACTAATTTATTAATGCCACATTTGTAACATTTTCTTAGAGATCGAATTGAAAAATTAAGCCAGTGTTTTACAAAGCCAAGAGAATTTTAATTGGATCAATTCTGAATCTCTAGGATGCCATCGATAAAATTGCGATTGATTATGACAAATCTGAACCGATAAATCTGGATTAATTTTATAATATCAGAAAAATTAAATTGATAATTTTAATAAAAAATATATTTAAAGTTCATTCAAATAAAATTTGTGAAGCAATATTAGAAAAATCTATATGAAAATCTATTGATTGTAGAGATAGGAAAAGTTCTATATAGGAAAAGAAAATATAATATCACTCTCAGATTGATTGAAAAAGGAAATTCACGGAAAACTCTGTGTGATCATTCCCCATTCCCTATTCCCGCATTATGTGCGTAAAGTCTCGAAAAAGCTACTGGAATTATTTGGGTTTTTTTTACTTTTATCATCTACAAATTCATTATTTTATTTCCATGGATGCTGACCAGGAGTTCAAGATTTCTATCAATACCCAATGTAAGCGGCGATTTGTTTTACCCCAAATTTTATTAATGTTTCTTTCCGTGTTAAAAATTATCCTAAAGCTAAAGAAGTTACATTTTTTATTCTTTATTAATGCTTGAAATAAACGAATTAAAAGGAAATTACTTTATTAATCTTATTGATAGTGTCCTCATGTTTTAGTAAAATTAAATGGCAAATCGAACTAATGTAAACTTTCTAAGAAAGGGTGGTACCCTCATTGCTTGAAAAGTTTTAATGAAAACTTGGATGGAATATGAAGAAAACCACATGTATAGAGTTTTATCATTATTACTTCAAGAAACAGGAAATATCCCTATTTTGATTTTTAGTGCATTTGTTCAAGAATGTGTTCGATGTACATACAAATGAATGTTATATGGTAATTTCTCATACGATGTTGATTTCAAAAATGGATGGGCTCAAAGAATTTTGCTTTTTCAATAAACATTTCAGGACTGCTGGCTGCTAACTCATTTTTGAGCCTACCTGAACTTATCCATAACCTTTGTTAAAAGAAAATCAGATCTACATATAAAAGAGATTAATTTTATGATAATCCATTGGATATATCAAAAGTATCCCCTTTAATTTAAAAACAAATGTAATTTATATATTGTAACATATTATTTCCTTAAACATTTACTACTGCAATGCCAAAAATTTAATTAATGGAATAATTACTAGTAAATTAATTTATTCTAAACCAACAAGTTAAAAAATTGTATTATAAATTTTTAAATGTAAAAAAAACCTAATAAATTTTCTTTACAGTATGAAAAATCAAATTTGAATGAAAAGATTTTAATGCAACTAAAATTGAAAATGATTTAATGTATGCCAGAAATTAATAATGATAATGATGATGGATGAGACTGGCAAAATAGAGCTACGGTAATGGTTTTCCAGTAATAGTTCGTCCATCAACAATTTTTAATCCCATTTATATTTTTACTTACCTTTGCTATAAATAGAATTTAAAAAAAAACATCATTAATTTCCACCACAGCTGAACATTAAAAGAAAAGAACGGGGATATTTTCTATAAATTCAAAGTATTAAAAACTGTATAGGCGAACATCATATTACTGGTTTGAGTAAAAAGAATGAAAGTTAGCAAATGCTTTTTACATGCTGTTTATAGGAAATACTGGCCATTTATGTGAATTAAAAATTTAAGTTCTTACTTACATATACAGCAAATGTTTTTGTTGGATATATTTCGTATTTTTTCCAACAAATGTTGAAGTGTTCAGTAAATAATTCAATTTGAGGTTTATGATAATAAGCATTAACTAGGAATTTTTTCAAGTTATATGTTAATATTTAACAAACGATAGCTGGGTTTATGAATTATCCAAGATAAGAGTGTATCGAATTATGTAGATGCGACGCGGATTTAAAGAGTTATTTTTGCTTGTATAGATTCCACAAAGAATGTGTGGAGTGGATATCAAATTTTTAACGTTACTCTACAACTTAAAAGTGCACATATGTATAATCTTGAATCAGATCTAAAAAATGTGCACAAATTAAATCATTTTAGAAAGAATTAATACATACGTAGTTATTCACCATTTTGCTTCAATTTTTTCGTAAAATGGTCGCAGAAACATTTATATGAATACTGAGCTAAGGATAAGATTCAAAGTACTCAAAAATATGCATTTTAAATGGACAGTTAGCACTATAATTATCCACTGGTTTGTTATATATTGCAATGAGTAGAAAAGTTGAAATGTTTTATATTTATATTTTGTGCTCTAAGAAATCCGAAATACGAAAATATAAAGTTTATTTCTGAGCTTGCCCATTTTATTTATCATTATCATTTTTAATAAAAACAGAGATATCTTTAACTAGATATATAAGTTAGCTGACTAGTTTAAATTTATACTTAATTTACCAGAACACCTCTTTTGAACTATAGCATGCAATAAAATACACTTTAATATCAGGTTTTGTGAATTTAGCCCAAAATGCTTATAATGAGCATTTGTGTAAACCCCTGTTTGATTTTGAGTATGCACTCCGATAGGGATTTTCAAATACAAATTCAACAATTTACTTTTGTAGGTAGTAAATACTTATTTTTGCAGCAATGCAGGATGACTAGAAAAAGTAAAATACTATTTCCAGCATTTATTACTACACAATGCTTTTACTAAAACTATTTCCTTTCAGTAAATTCTTGGTTTTTATTCCTTTGGCTCAATATCTTCGCAACTGAACTATTATTCGAGTTCTCTTGGAAGGTTTTCTTATTTATATATATTTATTTTATATTTAAGAAAACGAAATTTTTAAAAACTTAAAGCTTAAAAACGCTTTTGCGTTAGTATTACAAAATATACTTGCGACAAAAATATTTAGACATAATTAAGTCATACTGATTTAACTAAATTATTCTAAATTATTATAATTTTCTGGTTTAACTTTAAAATATGCGAATTCTTAATCTAAGACCAGATGTTATTTACTCACCGCGGCAGCATGAGGATTGTAGTTGAACTGCATCATTCTAGACACAACATTTGCTGGGTAACTAAATTCCAGAAAAATTTTCTTTATTCTAGACTTAGGACAAGTTGCTTCTCTGTAAATACACAAGCAGTTCGACAAAAACGCGTTCGAAATTTAAAGGTTCGGCTTTGTTCTATCGAGGGGCCATTGACACGCGTCTGTGATATGTGGCTGCTACGTGCAACTGCAAAATCAATCGAACGGAATATGAAAATTTTTCTTGAGCTTTACTTTTAGGAAATAAGTAAAGGTATGTAAATTTTTATCAACCAAACAGTTTTGGTCATTAATTGCCCTCTATTCTGTTCAATTTATCCGTAATTTTGGATGAAAGAATTCGTTTAGTGACATCTGTTATACAACAAAAGCATATTGTACTATCTCAGCAGGAACAGATGAGAGTCCTCTGCTTAGAAGTAATGCATTTTTGCATGAAATATGTAGGAAGTATTCTAAGTTGCAATAGCAATGGTTTAGGAGTCGTCAATATATTTCGACTTTTGAAGTTAGGGGGCGGGGTTTTGGTCTTTGAGTGATGGTAGTCTGATGAATTACTATCACTTTCCTCCAAAATATTTACAAAATTTAATATTGATAATATTATAAATCGCCGAGAGAGTAGCAGTTCAAATATTATTACTAAATAAATTAACTGAATGACCGGATGGGGAAATATTAAATAAATGTCTTACTCATTTATTATTTGATTTTTATTGTGCACGTAAAATATCGCATATATTTTATAGAAAATTAGATCATTTTGCAAGAGAAAGGGCGATTATCGGTAAAAATCGTTGGCGTAATATTTGGACGGCTCCTTAGAAGCGAGAGAGGAATTTTTTAATTCAACCAAAAAACGTACTCATTCCTTCCTCTCTTCTAAACCATTACTACCTTTTTTTTCTCCTTGGTTTGAATCCGCTCGTCTTGGACGTGTGGTTACTTCTCGAGATTCCGATACTCATTATTAACAAATTGCCCATTACATCTGGGCGGTTTATTACTCTGTAGCCAGTAGATGACAAATTTGTTCATTGAATTGAATTTTCCAAACATACAAGATTTTATGATTTCATTTGGCTTAAATTTTTTTTCTAAAGGGGAAAGGAAAAACTATGACTATGGGTGTGTCCCAAATCTGGATTAGAAACCGGTTGCAGGCCATATCTGGGCTACTCGTATAAACGACACAAACTGGACTAGGACATTTATAATTGTGTGCTGTCCATGCGTCAGGAAAGTGTAGTTATTGGGACTACTTTCACCACATTAAAAGGAAATATAAATTAGTGTATTATCTTTATTTTAAAGTTTAAATAATTCCAAGTTTGTAAAATAGAACTTATCTTTCTCAATGTAAAACAAAAACTACAATCTGTAGTGCAATTTTTTAAATAAAAGAATAATTAGATAATAAATTTAATAGAGAGGAAAGACTACCGCCGCAAAAGTATATGACATTCAAATAATGATTAATTTATAGGCCTGATGGCCTAGGCCCAGTTCAATTGATTGCCATGTTAATGTAATCTTTTCCGGCTTCGGCAAGTAAAAGTTAATACTTTGTTAGTATTCTCTACGGCACAACTTCCGTAGTATTACCTATTTTACTGGGACACCTGAAAATTAATAATTAATAAGGCACTGATTTATGTGTTTTTTAAACCTTTATAAATGTTCTTCTCGAACTAGAGAACTGGGGCACTCAGTTGAGTACATCTACCTTTTAACTTTAATTAAATTGATTAGTTTTCAAATAGAAAATAAAAATTCTAGTAAGATTGAAGTTGAAAATGAATTTCCCTCGACAATAAACCATGGAAGCCAACGAAACAAATGACCACAAAATACTGCACCAAAATGTAGGGCCAAACTCCTCACAGCATTCAAAGAAAAGGAAAAAACAGGCGAAATTATTTTAAGGCTTTCTTAATTAAACTCTCGCTGGATAAAGTTTATTCTGTTTTTCTCACCTTTTAAATAAAACAGAAGCAATAGAAAACGATAGCGCAAACACGACACATGTCACAGTTCCGACTTGACATTGGCAAGAATACAGAACAGCTGGTTCCGTAAATAGGACTGAAGTTTGATGCAATGCGCAGATGTTACACTGTTATTTTAAATAGGTATTTTTGAAATATTGAATTTAACAATTTAACTGTCGAACATATTTAAAATTACATTTTTTTAGAAATGGGCAAAGTAAGATGTTATTATACCCTCTTAACATATGAATCGCTCATTCTCCAAATCGATTAAATGCACAAGCAAAAATTGGCTCGTTTTAAAATACAAATGTTAAAGTTATATTAATTTTGCTTAAAATTATTACGGTAATATATCCAAAATTATTTAATTAAACCTAATTATCAGTTTGAGTCACGATTATGTGTGCTTTTCTCATGTGTCGTAACTAGAAGCAGTTTCATCACAGGCTAAATTTTGCGTAAACCAGTGTACATTTACGTTTTAATAAAACCACAGAGTTTTTCTATTCCAACTGTAGTAAACAATAACTATAACACTAACGTAAAAGCAATTACGTGTTTGATACGAGCTTCTCAGTTTTAGTCAAAAAAAGACATGTGTGATACGAGATTCCCATTTTAGGCATAGAAAGGGGGTAACGTCTTCCACACGTTGTTTTAAGGCAAAGGGTTAAAGTAATTACAATTGAAATTATTAAGTATTTTAAAGAAATGCAAACATATAATTATTTCACTTTAAGATACATTTGAATTGTAATACAACTTCTAAACTTTTCGATAGGCATTTTATTATTAAAGTATAGTTAAGGGTTTACATATACGAGTACCTGCGTGGATATAGAAAAAGATTTGTTTTAGTTTGCAGTTTCAAAAGACGGTTCATACCAATTCAAATTCTAAATACTTTAATTAACTAATTTGCTATTTTCCTCCTTCAATTCTTCGTATTTTTTAATCCGATTTATAAGTTTATAGTAAGTGTAAAGTTACTAAATAAATTTAAAATTTTATGGTGGGTCTTCGAATAGCCGTTTTTCCAAAAATCTTATAAATTAAATATCTAAAAATCCTTTTCAAGCAAACCAAATTTCCGCATATTTCGTGATAAATGGAGAGAATGATATTACGCTTTTGTATATAAACACGAATATATAGATTAAGGATACAAAAAAGTAAAATGTAGATTTTTTTGTTTGAACTAAAGGTTTTTGTGAAACTATTTTTAGGCTACGGTTAATTGTTTTAGAGATATTGACAAATATGTATAAGTATTCTAAATTTATTTATTAGAAAAACCCTTTTTCATTGAGCTAGTAATAATTTTGCGCATTTGTGGATCTCTAAATGCAGCTGATTTTTTCTCATTTTACAGCTTGTGAAATCGTAAAAATATTGGTCTGAATATATTAGAAAAGTAAAACCTTTGACTTAAGTAGTGCATTATCTGGAAAATAGCGAAGTGAAGTCGGTATTTTTGAATATGCTAGTCTGCTGGGTACTTTAAACCGGATAAAACTCTAACCATATCATTTTCAAAATAAGAATTTCATGGGTTATCTGGATTTGGATGCTAAACTAGGTTTTATGAGTTTTGTACAAAGGGCATGCGAAGTGGAATTTTCTGTTCGAAATATTCTCGTTAAATTCAATTAATAGCACCAAATAAAACGGGTTTATTTTCTTCTATATTCAAGCCCATAATAATTCCGTGAAAGTAGCTCCCAGCAGTCGTCCAGTAAATCACAAGAGCACTTCTGAGAGTTTTCGAGCATTTCATGAAGACATCGAATGACATGTTATCACTAGAGCCGTCTATAAAAAAGACGTGTAATATCCGTGCGAGATAGTTCTCCTCTGTCCTCTCCATGTCCTGGCGCGTCCCGTCGTAAAAAGTCGATTGCGTCGTATCGACCACCTTCCAGGTACCTCGTTCGGGCTTTGATTTCTTCTTTCATCTAGTGGACAAGAGCCGGGCTAATACGAAATGGAATGGACCCGGAGTGGCTTCCATTATAATTTTCATTATCTAGGATTCATGCATAGAGCCGTTAGGTGGAAAACGTGACTAGACTCCGATTTCCTTACTCTGCTCCGATCAAATCCTGGAATCCAGCGGAGAAGAATGCGCCGTTCAAAGCTTTTAAACAATTAAATTTGTTTGCCCCCCATCGATTGTCGCACAACGGAGCACTTTCTGGGACTGGTCCAGCTTTGTAAAAATCCTTTCCATCCTCCTCGTGCGGGGTACAGCGCGGCGGAGAGTGCCCCTCAGGTGTGTGCAGTGATTTAAGAACCATCCGCAGCAAGTCCGCTGAAAATTTTATGAGAGGATAAAGTGCAGGACTGATCAAAGTGCTCTTCTGCAAATCTGTCGCGAATCCCCAAAGATAATAAACACTGTCCTGCAAGTCGTGCTGAGCTCATTTTAAATTAATGTTTGATTCGAGCCCGGCACCTTTCGCTGCAAGGATTTGCTAATTAAGGTTTTCATTTGAACCCCTTTTAAATAGCTTAGCTGTAAGAGGTTTTCATTCTTATGCATTTGTTTCGTTACAAATTCTCTCAAAGAGGAACTTTAGTTAAAATGTTTCTAAATTGGATAGTAATGTAATATTTTATAATACTCTAAATTTGAGTCTTAACATTTTTACAAATGTTCTATACTATCACTGATACCTACTATACTCAATTCAGTATAAAGTTGTATTTTCAGGCATGGAGGCAGGAGATTTGAAATTCAGTCTACGTAAAGAAAATTCGGTATAATCATTGAATAGTTGAATTTAATAATGCATTTGGTAATAATTTCCTGAAGTCATATAATTGGTTATAACGTCATCTGGAAAAGTTATGTTTATTCTCACTTTAAAAACCAAAAATGGTTATGAAACAGATAAACAAAAATTTATAATATAACATTAGATTTGAAATTATTGATCGGCATTATTGTAATTGAAGAAATTTGCACATTTCGAGTTTATATTTTATTACTTATTATTTAAAAACTCATTGCAAAATTCTTATTATCTCGGCTGTTATAATGTATTAAAATTTGAAACAGTAATGTGAAAACCGAACAAATCATTTTGAAAATATTAAATGCGATTTTCTTGAAGCACTACTTTTTGAGCTTTTGTAGTTGATAGAATAAAAAGAGCTATTGAAGTGATACAGTAACTTTTTATTAATACCTGGTAAAGAAAAGTCGTTCTAAAGTAAACGACTTGAAAACTTCATGATTCCTTTTGCTAATGCTTGCTTCATTGAATATTTTTAAAAGTTTATACCTCCTTAAAGAGTATTAAGATTTAAAATTAAAATATACTTTGATGTTTTCAAAATTTCATACCGAACGAGCGACCAACAACCAAAACAATGTAAATGCAAACGCATACAATATTGACTCAATTTTTCTGAATAGCATAACATATATGAACTATTCGTCCATTGCGGGTATATTTGTAATATTTTCAGAAAATATTTCCCTTCGATTTATATAAGTATGTTTTATATAGTAACGTCTTAATAAGCATTGAAACCATCTTGGTCAAATTTAGCAACTTTTCTGAATAAATCAACACAAAATATTACAGATGAAAGCCAATAGACTTTCAAAAGGAAATGTTTGAAGCAAATTATGTTCTGCAATTCGAGTGCCGTAATAAGTTCGACTAAATTTCCTGGTCATTAATTACAATCAATTTGTTAATTTACTTATTAGAAGTGAATAACCAGATTTATAGTCCCTTTGGAGATTCGTTAGAAATGGCAAGGGCTAGAAAAGCCGATTGTAATTCTCTTATACGATTACGATGATTTGGCTCGAGGCCGCGGTATAAGGGAAGCTCAACTTGGATTGACAAAATTTTTGCGGCAAACTTTTCCGGACCCTTGAAGAACGTTAAATGATTTATCTTATTTTAGGAAAGTCGCGGAACCAGCTGTCATTTAATCATTTTAGTGATGAAGAAGTTTCGTTAACTCGATTTCAGCCTGACTGATTTTCTTTTCAAGTAAAATTGACCCATTTTTAGGTTGCTTTCAGTACAAATTTAAGTTGAGTATTAGAGGATAATATAAGTTGGTAGATATTAAAAGATATTTTCGTACAAAAAATGTTGAATATTTAAAAATATAGGTATATTAAACTTTTAAAGTCTTCTTTTCCACAATTTCTAAGTAGTTTACAACTAATTTAAATCAGAGAGCCAATGAGCCGATTAAGTTACACAAAATGCGGCTAAGATAATCCAAAGCAAGGGTGATCATTGTTGTCGAACTGAAATAAATAAGTAACCGCAAAGACCTGCTGCATTAGCAATGATTGCTATTGTTGTGAACTGGCTTTGTGATGTGCAACAGGTGCGGGACTGTTCTTAACAGATACTCGGTGATTCTCATCATAAAATGTTTATTCGAATTTAAATTTTCCACAACATTTGCATGCACCTTGGGGCTATTCAGCCTTCTGAAAAAACATTTATGGTATGTGCATATTTTGAGTATCCTTGTGAACGAGTGACGCTTTCGTTCCAAGTACTATTGGCAGTTAAGTACATTGTAAACGGTGGTGAAATGCGATAATAAAAATTTTAAATCTATCCATTTGGGATTATATAAAATTTAATTTGACGATCGTTTAATAGACATTTGCTTGATGGAAAATCACAAAAGAGAAATATAATTTAAAGCTTATAAATTAGTCATATAATAATAAAGGTTTATGTTGAATGTCTGAAACCGATGATGTTTTTTTCAAATTTCGGTCGTGCAAATAATTTCCATTTTAATATTTTTGTATTTTATATAAGCGGAGAAAACTGTCTATGTTTTCATTAATTACTGAATTACTGACAAATTGCTTCTATGTGATATCTCATTAATTAATGTTATTCATTTTGAAAAGACGTATTTACTTTAGTTTAGATATTTTTTGCTTGTTTCAAATATCATTAACGATTGCAAGGTGTTTTTTTTAAAAATAAGTTAATCCTTTAGGGGTGAAATTTCGCAGAGAGAGGATGAAAGTTAATTTTTAAATAAAATGTTTCAAAACTAGAAGGATTTAAAAATGTTTACAACGTTAGAAGCTTTTAGCATTATTTTATAATCCTACAATTTTCTTAAAAAGAAGGGCGGGTTAAATAAGTGTAGGAAAAAAAATACCTTGCAGTGGCAGACAGAAGGAATACGTAGATTTTAGCTTGATATTTTTAAGTATCTTAGTATGATATTTTTAATTATCTTAAAAATGAAAAAAAAACTGTTCCAGAAAAGGAGAAACGGGAAAGGGCCGGGGGAAGGGGAATATCATATTTTATTAATTTTTAAAAATTAATTTTTTATGCGGGCATGGCGGGGTACCTCAACGAGAATAAGATTTAACATTGGAGGCAGGAACGGCTATGGGCACTACCACTTTAAATTGTGCATTTATGAGATATACGAGTATATAGGACCATGTAGAAAAGTATTTCCTGCTAAATTTTAGAATTTGTAATACTCTATTTTAAATCTTCAAGATCTTTATTTGCGATTTTTAAAAGTTTAAACTTTTACAGCGGTCTTGAATATATTTTGTTGAAAAAAACGTAGTAATTCACACTTTGTTGTATTAAATAATTGTTATAAAAGGTCTATGAAAAGCAATTACTTTGATAATCCGTCTCAGCTTTACATTATATGTACATTAGTATCAAAATTTAACTCAAAAGTGCCTATTTTGAACTTTAGTACTTGCTAGAACAGCTAAAGAGCTATATTTCAAATGGAATAATACATTTTTTGCGTGAGAAAAAAGTGAAATGTACTCCAATAGCTTGATACCTCTAGTTGAATGATTATTTCAACAGGTTTTTGCGATCAAAATTTACCTCGAGCATTTTTGGTTTGAGCATTTTTAAATGTTTTAAGGTTTGAAATATTTTAGGGGAAGTCAGTTTTAAAAAGCAGCACCCTACAACTACATGAGCCCCCTCAAATTCCGGAAAGAAAGAGCTGCTATTTCAAAGACTAACTTTAAAATTGATTCAGATCGATATGCGAAGTGCTAAGAAATCTTTCCTCTTCGCGACTTCCATTTATATGGAAATTTTGAATACCCACTTAACCTGGTTGCGTCAAGTATTGAAATCGGTTACTAAAGCAATTCGCAGCATTTTCAAGGAAGGTCCCTGCGGATGACAGGAACGTGCACGGAATCAGAAATGACTCGAATACCAACTGGGTAACTTGTTGAATTTTTTAACGAATTCCTCCTGAAACTTCACTCTGTCCCTCTGCGATTGTACTTCCTGCGAAGGTGTCTTACTCCTTTTATGCTGGGACTCTTTTTAACCAGATTCTGCCAGTCAAGAGATAAAGTAAAGTGACTGCACCTGCACCTGAACCGCGTAACGTTTTACTAACCTACGATATTTTACCTATCAGCGCGAAATTCCATCCCGGAAAATTGAAATTCAGGAAATGTCGCGCCAATTATTAAAGCTCGGCTTACAAAGGTAATAACGAGTGACTTATGCCCCAAATTCGGCACTATTGAAGGTACAGAGAGAAAATCATTTTGGAAAAATTTGTCCCGGCTGCTGCAACATAAAAACTTTAATATGACCCAGAAAGTTGAAACCCAGTTTGTATCCATAAATCGAAAGTTGTGTACGTTCGTAAATAAAGCGGGGTGTATTTTATGAGAGTTGCTAAAAGAACAACTTTAATTTGCAGATTGTAAAACTCCATATGCTGTACACATCCGCAACTCGAGCAACGAAGGGAATTAATTAGGATTATGAATAAATGAAATTCAGTATAAACTCATTTTAATTGAGTTCTCGGAAACTGGTTATAATCATCAGATAACTCAGGAGCGACGCACCAGTTCCAACTCCATTCTGCAAATAAGAAAAGTTTACATTTCCACAATCCATCACTCATTACGAGTCAAATCCGAAATATAAACAAATGAAGTTCATTGGGAAAACAAGTCTAATTGTGAGCCTCCTTTGGCGCGCCGCGACTTTCATTACTCAGTTAAAATGCCATTAGATTGCCTTGTTCTCAGACAGAAAGGCAAAAGACCGGCGTCTTCATTAGAGTGATTAAACATTTTTCGTGCGCCTGGGCAGGACTAGCCTAATCTCGGTCCGGAGGCCGAATGCAGATTCATCAGCGCTCGGGTGGGATTAATCACATGATTGCTAATTAATTACTACCGAAGATAAGTAGTCAAAATTTTAAGGGATAATGGGGTTCAGCCGGTGGTAGGCTTCTTCTTCTCTTTTAAGAACAGGGATCCTGACTCGCCTGCTTCCGGCCAATTTTCTAAAGCTAAATAGAGCCTTAAATTGCTCCATCCTTGGCAGTCTTTGCGTGGGCAATCTTAGAGAATCCACGCCGTATATATGCCTGTAATGTGTGCTCATTTGATTTAGACCGGGCTTAAGACAGGAAGTTGCGAGGGATAAATCCACAGTAGTATCTTTTTTTTGGGTCTCGTGAAATATCATGGCTTGCGGTGGTTCTACTCTCCAAGTTATACAAAACGAGGACCATAGTAAGTATAAAGTTGTTTGTTGGAATAAATTGAATTACGAGGACCACTGCAGCACAATTGAGATAAAATACAATAAACCTACATAGACATCTACAAAAGCGAGCAGCGATGAGTTTAATTTGTAATTCTGTTTGATGTTCGACTTAGAAACTTGTGGCACGGACCTAAATAACAACCGCACGGGGTCGACATCCTTGAGTAATCTAATTAAAGTTTGTACCGAAATTATATCTCAACATTTCAGTAAAAGTTTAATCCTCAGGTTTTAAAGGTTGTACTTACAAGTAATTAAGGATTTTCCAAAAAAAATAAACAATGTTTACTGTAAGGTATTCTCTGCAAATGTACTAAAACTCGTCTGTCCAAAACCTTTTTTAAAATTAAGTTCAAAACGGAAACTTAAGCCGGCTTGATGAAGAGATAACATCAAAAGTTTGGCAGAAATATCGGGTTAAAAAATATCTGACGGAATACTGTCCCAGCTCTTTCCGGATTAAAATCGTTCCTGAGTTTTAGTTAATTAAAAATTGTTTACATAATTATTTTGATTTTGCCAAAATTTCTCCAATATAAAAAAAAAATGCAAAATGAAGTCTCACCAGATTTGCGCGTACTGAAAAGAGAATTTTTAAATTTTGGATGGCATGATTTAGTCTTTTAAAAGAAAAGAAAAAGAAAAGAAATTTTTAAACTCGACTTTTATATTGAAACTAAAGTTGAGTTCTGTTTTTTTGTTAAAAATTAAAATAAAACTTGTATTCAGGTTATTAAGATATGCTTTCGGTCTTTTTATTTTAATTTGTTGTGGAGGTTTACGAGTACATGATTTTCAATATTCAGGTAGACCTTCAAATAAACATAATATATTCTCTTTTTGGTGTTCTTAATATTGATCAGATCAAGAAAGTAGCTAAGAACATAGCAAGAAATTATTCAACAAAGCTGGAGCTGGGTAGGACTGGAGCTGAAGAAAGAGTTTGGAGTATTCAAGTCCCCAAATACTGATAATAAGGAAATACTGCGTTTATTTATACTTGTTGTATGTAGCTTCATTTTAGATTTACCCCTCCGTAGATGTTTTTGAGTAAACAGTGATTCTACAATCTTTTAACAATTCATTGCTACATTTCAGTACACCAATCTACACAGTATGCGTTACTTACAAATATGTCTTGAGTTATATTTCCTTGCATTCATTTTGATAGGAACATAAAAATGCGATATGAAACACTCAAAGAAAAATACTGAAATCGCTTTGCTAAAATGAAAATTTCTTTGGCAATAAAACATCCTTCAGAATGAATTCTTTGGAATGAAATATTACCCCCTTTGCCGTTAACTTTATATCCCGCATGCATGTGGGAAAACACTCAATATATAACACATAAAAGGAAGTGTCAACTTATTCCCCATAAAGCATGATTCTTTCAACGGACTGGTGAAAAACGAAAGAAAATGCTTTGGAACCTATTTTACCATTCTTGAGGTTTACCAGAAAGAAGTAAAGAGCATTTGAAACAAAATTTTAATGGGGCAGAAATCCCATTTCTGAAAGGGAGGTACAAAATCAGTTCCTTTAAAATACATATTAGAATGAAATGGGCAATCTCCCCAGTAATAAATCATTCTGAAATTTGGAGACTAAATATTCCATAAATTTTCAGACGCAATATTATCCGAAATGGCGGCATTGCGTATTTTTTAAATAATCCTTGTTTCAAATTTATTCTTATTGAATTACTTAATCATAAACACAAGTTAACATTGTTGACAGATAACGTTTAAATTTGAAAAATTGGCACATAATGCAATAAAATCAAGGCATTTACTGACTTTAAATTAAAAATAATAAAACAATTTTATTTCAAATTAGTACTTGTATATTTTTCAGTTTAAGGCACACAACAAATTAAGAAATTAGAAATTTGCCACGAATATGATTTATTATTAATGTACATATAATTAAGTCTTTTAATTTCAACTTGACAGTGCGGAAATCTTGAAATTTAACTTTCAGAACCCATTATTCACCTTTTGACGGTCTAAAGGAAGAAGACAGGTGGAAAATAGGCAAGTGAACTAATTAAACATTTTGGGAAATAAATTTCTAAGGTGGTAATTCAAATTATGAAGGCGTTCCTCAAAATACGCGGATTAGTTCAGGCCTAAAATAAAATTATGATTTGTTTAATGCGAAAACATACATTACCGCGATGATTACGCACTATTTTGAGCAGAATGTATGAAGCTTATGAAGCTGTGTCATTCAATATTTTGGATAAAGGAAAATGATTTATGCTAGAGACTTTGCTTTAGCTAAGCAAGACATGGGGCATGATTGATGCTACGCAGGGAAGTGAAGAAGTGAAAAATTATTAATATATACATAAAATATATGGTACATGGCTGCTTTCGATTCGTCAAGTTTGTAACAAACATTTATACTAAAAATCTTTAAACTAGAGATATTATAAATGTTTCAATTTATCGTCATAGTATTTTACTTACATGTAAATAACTTAATGGGATATTAAGAGCGCGGATAGTGTAGAATAACTTAAAAAGTTTGGAATGAACACAAAAGTATGAAGTCAATCCAAATTTGTTTCATATTAAAATGTCTATATGTATAGCTTTATTTCGAATGTCTAATCGTATACGAGTATATCTTCTTATTCTTATGTAACAGATAAAAGAAAAAATCTCGCAGACAAAATCCAACTTAACGTCCGCATTTTAGTTCTAATAAATAATTCACTCAATCGTACAGAGCTGGATAGAACTTGTCGATAAATCATTTGTACCTCTACAACTAGTGTCACAAAAGTTGTGCATCCGACTGAAGAGTTCTCCAGCATACCTGAAATGCATAAAATAAACAATTTACACTTTACTGCACTATATTTCTTCCAAATTGCACGTCAGAGTATTGCAGGGTTCAGAAAATTGAAGCGGTCTGCAGAACACAGATATCTCTTTATTGCATAACATTCTTGATACCCTTTTTAACCACTTGAAAGTTTTCGTCGGACGATGGAACAATTTACATTCTCTGAACTCCATTTACTCCTAAATCTCACGTGTTTAAGTGAAGGAAATTTACAGAAAGTGCTCTTTATTCGAATTAATTAAAGAACGATAGAGACGTAGTATGTATATACCCGTAGCTCATTAAAAGTTCTACGTTTACATAAACAGTACATATATGTATAATAGATAGGTGTAACTAAATACATTAAGGGTTTTAGGACAAAATGTATATGAAATAAAGTTGTACTTATTATTATGAGAATAATCAAAATAAAGGAATAAAATAAATCGACTTGAACTATTTTTCATTTCTTTTATTTAGTGTTAGAATATTTAATTGCAATTTTAATTAAGTTTCAGCAACAAATATATATGTACATATATAAAAATAACTTCATAGATCGAAAATCAGACAGAGAATTGTAAAATAAGTTTGTTTTACATTTATTGTCACATACAACAGGAAGATGCCTACATTAAATTCGATGATAAATAAATTAACTATTAAGTAATATTAATTAAAACAAATAAATGCATTAATTAGTAGAGGATTAATAGAATTGTTTATTACATCTTTTTCGGAACAATAAATACTCCTAAAAGAAAAATATCGGAACTCTAATGCTGAAAATGGAATAAAGAACTAGAAAATTGTTTTTTTTTTAATAATCAGCAAGCATTTCAATATTAAACGAGTTAAAATTGGTTATTATGAATTTGTTGTCTGAAGCTGCAACAATTGTGTTAATTTTGAAATTTATAAAGTAAAATTTTTGGCGGGAGAAGTTGATTTGGCTAGACTTTTTTACTGAGAAAATTCATTTAGCCAAATTATAGTCAAACTAAGTTTGGATGCTACTGCCTAAATTCAGATGAAAAGAGTTCTTGTAATTGTACCAATTGCTAGGATCGAGACATCAAGACAAGAGTGAAGCCAAGTTTGAATCAAGCTTAAAACCAGTTTGAGTTAGCTTGAGGTGAGCTTAAACTGAATTTAATGTGTTTCTTACTACGCTGGATGGAGTGGTTAAATATGCGATTAGAAAATAATATAACTTAACTTTATATTTTTTCTTCTAATTTTATTTATTGTTATTTATTTCGTTTTTAATTAATTTTGGTATTTTTTTTATTTATCTATTAACACACTTTTTAACAGGACATACGTTGTGTTAGTAAACCGTGAATGCTTGTTTTAAGGATTTATATTATCGAAAGTGTTTTTAAAAAGGGGATGTTTCAAACCGGCCTGCCTGCTCGATCTGTGAACCGCCGATAGTGTGTTAACATTGTTGTATACACAGTGATATGTTATACGTGAGTAGGTACATCTTATATTATGTTTTAACTCTGTTGTTAATCTATTTAAAAAGGGCGTATGCAGTTTTGCTTTTGTAAATATTTCTGTTTGGTTTAATTTTTTCTTCAACATGCATTTATATCATTTTCAGATGAAATGAAACTATTTTCAATTGAATGAAACCAGTTTCGAGTGAAATGGGACTATTTTAAAATATAATAAAACTCCAGAATACCAAATTCCATTTTGATTTTGAAATCTTTGAATAATTTAAGAAATGCAAAAAAGAATTCAAGTAAAAATATAAGGTAAAGGTAAATAAGTAAAGGAAAAGGTAAATAAGATCAGTCCTTTTGATGACAGTGGAAATACAATTTATCAATAAAAAATTATGTTTTGGTTTAAACCTTTTTTACTAAATTATCATAAATTAGTTAGTTAAATGTGATATTTCGAAATAAAATATCATCAAATAATCAAGTCCATTTATGAAATGCCTTCAACGATCAGTTTGAAAATTTTCAATTAGTGACTATTTGTGGAAATTCAATAATTCCGTGAACTTTTTAATTAATCTCCACTTGACAGTACTTTTGTTTTAGCTACCGAAATCGAAAAGAACTTTTCACGGATGCAAAATTTTAAGTTCAATGCAAAAAGGTTAGCTTTGAGCTAATTAAAAATTAATTGATTTTCTAATTTCATTTAACTTTTTACTTACTGACCACCCACAACAGCAGATTCCGTTCTGTTACTAGACCGGGGATGACGTCACTTTCGACGATATCCCCCAGCGATATACCTCAACTCAAGGTTGCTTCCAGTTGGGGAGGATACCGCAAAATTAAATATAATTTTGGGTACGCGAGCAGAGCTAACACGCACCAGTTCCCGCAGATCCGGGCTCGTGCCAAGGGCCAAGGTGTTCCAGAAAAACATCTGCTCGCACCCTCGCAGGACTGTCGGGAACCGACAGTCGCGTGCCGTACTCATCCTGTTCGAAGGCATGTCGAAGGGCTCAGTTGCTGGGCGCTGCCTACGTTTTTGTAAGGAAATCGAGTTTTTTGGAGTTGGACTTGCTTTTCCGTGCGGCATCAGAGAAACTCATCTGGGCGGAACATGTTTTAAGACGTGAAATATGCTAAACGCTCTCCTCAAATCTTGGGACAAGCAAACGAACGAACGAAGTACGTTTGGAGTTCTGTAGACGAGCTAAACTAAATTTTTTTAACAGGCGACGAATTGTAACGGTTTTCACATATGCGTCTCTTCAATTTTATTTTCCACCCTAAAGGTGAGTACCCTCGACAGGGCCCGTACCAATCCGCGGCGGCAGATGTGCCAGAAATCCCGTCCACCCCTGGGCCGTTTGATGCGAGTTTTTCGTCACAATAACGAAGGGAGTGAATTTTGATGCAGTCACCTTTTGAATGCTCGCGACGTTTTGATTTTTGGGGAGATGGAATACGGCGGGAAACGAAGGGCTCTATAGCTGGCGAAAAAGCGGGCTCATGTGCTGGAAAAAAAGTAAAAGTAAATCAGTGGTAGCTGCTACAGCCCAACGGAGGCTGTATAACTCCCCGAAGAAGTGTAAATTATTCAGTTGAAAAATTTAGCAAGTAAAATGTAGTCCGGAATTATGTTGGCAACGAAGTATCAGACCTCGCCCCTTTAGAAGCGCTCGACCTTCCGTATGCAAATCTGTTGCGAAATTGATTCGTTCGCTTCAGGATTTGGAAAAGATTTTCAATTCAGAATCGAAGCCATCCTCTGACGCATTTTCCGCTCGAACATTCCCGAGCTCAAAAGGACCCACACCATCGAGGGTACCCACCCATTTTGGCGTGTATAAACAAAGCGCCTGATATCACAGCGTGGTCTCTTGGCACCGACACAATAGAACCACCTTGTCCTTTTCCGGGGGCCGTAATGAAGTGCAGAAATTGGGCCCGGATAATCCCCAAACGAGATGTTTTTATTTCACAACCGAGAGGGATAAGCGCTTTCGTTTGATTGTGCTGGCCAGGATTCCTTTGGTACTGGTCAAAAACAGACGCATGGAACGCATGATTAGGCTACTCCATAGTCGCCTACCGGCTCTTATTTGCATGCCGACAGCACCTAAACCTCTCGGCATTGTGCGCTATGTTACCACTTATTCACGGCGGTTGCATCTGCAACAATGGACCGAGGTGTGAGTTCGCCTTGAAGGATTTCTCTAATCGCTGCGGTCCAAGATCTAATTGAGGAGTGTCTTTTCAAAAGGGCTTATTTCATCACTAACATATTTTTCAGAAAATCAAAAAAACTTCAAACAATGATTTGATGATTAAATGTATTTTGAATTTTAATACTATGTTTACATAATGTTGACATGATTTTTATAGCACTGTTATTTTTTTACCACTGACCCCACGAAAGTATATATTTAAGGCTGTATCTTAGAAATAAGCACTTTTGACAAAGACTTTTAGAATTAAGTTGTTTTGTTTAGTACCTGTTGGAAATAAGCTGTTTTGATCTGTACTAATAAAACCCTTTCATAATGAATTATTTTTTATTAAGTCTCACAATTAGAAAGAAAAATCAAGTTATTTATTGTAACCTAAATACGCACTTCTCCTACATCATCATCAAGGCAATTACACAAAGATTCATCTGGATTTTCCATGTCTGTATCAGGGGCAGGTCTGCAACTGTTAATAATATCTTTATACCAAGCCAATTCTTGTATATTGATCCACTCTTTCCCAAATTGTTTAGTGAGTAAATTATTTACATCTTTTTTCTTATTTGCTGATAGTTCCTTGTTCTCAAATACAGCAGTACATATTTCTCTAGGTATTCTTTTTCCCCGTTTCAACAGTGTTTGAGCGACTTCATTAGTCTCAAATCTGTAGTTTTCGAAAGCTTTTATTTCACAGCCTACTGTCATTCCTCTTTTGACTTTTTTTTCTATCTTAATCCGTTTCATTTTTTGCAATCCCTCTAAGTTATTAAAATTTTCTTTTAGATCTTTTATCTCGAGTAGTTGCCAATCTTGCCTTAATAATTTCAAAGTTCCGTGCCTTTTCAAAATTTCGTCATAGCCATCCCTTGTATTTATAATAGTTTTTTTGCGGATTTCCTTTTCTAATCGCCCAAACACCCTATCCGCTGGCAAAAAACTATGACCACGAACTGGAAAGTACAGATGGATGGCCTTAAGATGCATAGGAGATTTTGAAAACAGCCATTGGATCAGCGTTTGGAGGACGTAGTTATTTTTATTTTGCCCTCCACAACCATCACAAAATAAACGAATAATTTCTACATTATTTGCTAAATCCATGCAAGTTAAGTAGTGATAAAGTGCAGATGAAATTTCTGTAGACCCTCTGTTACCAACTGTTTCGTCCCATGAGTAAAACCAAGGGCTTTTTGAATCTAAATTTACAATACAAAAATTGTACAAACTTATCTGCCTAGCGTAGAAGGCATCTTGGATGGGGGTTCGCGGCAAGGGCAGAACCTGTTGTAAATCAAAACATAGTGAAACAGAGTTTGGTATGTCCTGCTTCATATGATTATAGAAGGCTTTGCTTCTTAGTTTATGCACTCTAAGTTCAGTTATAAGTAGTTGTTTTCTGCTAGGATCCTTTTCCATTTTTATTTTATTTGACCAAAGTAAACATACACTGCAAGTGTCTGAAGAAGGGCTTGAAAAGCCTATATTATAGTCATGATGGAAAATCTTATAAAACATTGTCTTTTTTACTCGTAACTCTGGTATTACAGAATTATTATATAACTGCAGCAATTTCTTACAGTTCAGTTCGGCACTTAAATACATTCTTTTGGATTTTTGTCTATTATAATGACTCTCTTTGGCGGGAAGGCCGTTTAAAAATTGTCTCAAAGATTCCTTTCTGTTCACAGATTTGTGAGACTTATGATCCCCGCCACGGTTTTCTGCAGGGATATTTCCTTGGATTGTCTGTTTATTAATGTTATTTAACCGTTTTTCAGATACAGAAAAGACTGCAGAAAACATCTTCTTGCATACACACTTCATTTTGTTTTTCTTCACAAACAAATTGTATGAACAGCTCACATTCCGTGACTTCACATTTTTTTTAGGTTTTGTCGTATTTATAGGTTCATAAGAATGGCTTAATCTTGACAAGTAAATATCTTGACTTACTTTGGTTTCTTTGGAGTAAAATGCATTACGGTTCTTCAAAACCATTCGCATGTTAAAAGACGAGCACCGGAACTTGCTATTTTCACTGTGTTTGCATGGCACTTTAAATTTTAATCCAAGAGGATCATCGTCAGTATATCTAAAACAACACAAATAAATAATAAAATCTGGAAAAATATCAAAACTTGTGGCTTAAATTACAAGTAGGACAGTCAATGCAAAAGGCACACTTACGATTTCCTTGTACGACTTTTAAGACGAGACCTAAATTTTCGACCACCTGTATTCAATACCCCGACAGTTTTTTCAGCCATTTCTCAAATTATTACACTTTTTCGAAGGTTTTGTAATAAACAATTTAATAAAAACGTCGATGAAACAAAGAATCAATGACAGCAATGACGTCATCCGCCGGGCCCTTGTGACTGCTAACGTACCCGCCGTTCTAGAGCCTAGTGGCGTGGTGCGTAGCGATGGTAAGAGCATACAAAGAGGACAGATCTTCAGAGGACGTTTTTTATTTGTAGTTTTAATTTATAAATCTAATATTATTTTTAAGTTAGTTTTAGTTTATAAAATTATTATTATTTTCAAGTTATATTTAGATAAAGTTGAGTAGTGTATTATAGCATCTGTTGTTGTAAAATAAAACCATTATGACAGCAAAACAATGCGCCTAAAATCTTCCACCGTTTGACATTTGACAATCGTTTTTTTTTATTAACTTAATATAGAATAAGCAAGAGCCTCATAAGCCATACAGCCAAGTGTGATGTATCTGTTCAAAAACTTAAATGGGGAAAAAGCATCAAAAAGGACAGCGATGTACATATATAAATTATATAAGCCCTTTTGTTCCGTAAATATTAGAAAAAAAACAATTTTCTATTAGAATTAAGCTGTTTTGAAAGAGAATGTTTAAATTGATTAAATGGACTAAAATGCTATGGATATAAGTCTATTTGACGCGTAAGGCTTTTTTTGTAATCGATTTTCTAAAGGAAATAAGCTGTTTAGAATCAAAATATCATTGAAAATCATTGAGAATATAGTGTTAGGATCGAATCGCATCAAAAAAAAGAAATTTTCCAAAATGAGAAATAAACCCTTTTGAAAAGACACTCCTCAATTAGAGATTCGAAACGCATGAATGAAACGAGCTTAGTCGTTGAAGGTAGGATTAAATACCTTCGGTTTCTAGATTAGGCTAATCCCTACAATGCGATTAAGATGATATTTTTTAAATAGTAAATCATTAGAATCCTTTGTAACATACAACTTCCTACTGTGCCATTCATACACCGACAAAAATTAGAAAAACATCCTTATTTCAACCCTAGAATTTACTAGCATATATTTGGATGAATTGAAACCAAGAATTTTTCAAACCTTTTTAAGGGTTTGTCTGGTCAGTCTCTTAGCAGTACAAAAAATAGTAAATTTTAGAAAATATTGTCCTTATTCTACCAACTAAAATTAAATTGATTTTTTCAAAATTTTCAAACTTTGGAAGCTAAACAGGAAAAAATGTGTACCAAAATTTTATATTTAATAATAATTGCAATGAAAAGGAAATGAAAACTATTATTTTATAGTTTTTACAAAAACTTTTACATCGAATTGGCAAGCTGTGCCAGAATTGGATAGTGCATACAAAGAAGGAAATTCTTAAATTAAACATAAACCTAAAATGTTGGGATTAATGTAAAACATTTTTCTCCGCCACGCCAAGATTTCGGATGGAAACATTGGCATTCAAAACTCTTTGAAAAGCATTAGTTATTATAGTAGGTTTTCGTTAAACAGGGATCTTTTTGAATTGATATTTTAAAAACAGGAGGGATCTAATTTATTTCATAAAGAAAGAAGTGCTCAAAAAGCTGGCGGGATAAATTAAAATTCGAGACCTATAAAGGTAATTTTAATTTTATACAAAACACGAATACTTTAACACAAACTTGGTATTGGCGTGTTTACTTTCCAAATTATGTTAATATCGAGAATATTAACCAAACGGCTTAGTCATACTAAATTATTGAATTCATATCAGAAAATTTTAGCCATTTGATATTTCACTCTTCTTCAGTGAAAGATTAGATAATTCTGTTATACTTATAAAAATTTGGTTGAGGTAGTTTTAAATAACTTTTTTTTGAGTAAGTAATATCATAATGTTTTATATAATATTAATCTAGCCTAATATTTGAAATCCAAAGTTTATTTATCTCTTTACTCTTTCACTAAATTTTTATAGATAATTTGATTTGATTGTTTTCTTCTTCTCAGCCTATTACTCTTTGCAGCTAAGTAAATAAAAATACTGCAACCTAAACCTTGTCTAATAATAAACAGTTTAACTATGCAATCATTCTAGTTTTTTTCCATTCGTTATCAGAGTCTCAGAGAAATATCGACTGCCGCAGTCTAGAACAATAAATTTAATATGATTTTTAATTTTAATAAATTTTATTAAACAATTTCCAAATTGAGAGACATATGTTATGCTGGAAGCGAAAGGGTTATTAAGCTGTAGACCAATGTTTACTATAAAATGATAATTTTTTACCCTAAATATGGTAAAAATGCGTGAAATCAATTTTCTTTGTTAAAATCAATTTGTAGAGGTACCTAGAATTTCAGCAAAAATTTATATTTATGGATAAAAAGTGTAGATTAATTTGGAGAGGGGTATACAGGTACAATACACCTTAAAATAATAGCTCGCTGGTTCAAGGTCTATTCAAAATTCTTAGAATAATATGATGACTTCCTTAGTGTCTTTGTAGCTACTGCGCGAAGATGTAACACAGTGGCAATTATCCAGTCATCAAATGATATATAAATCAACCTCCTCACTTCCTGAGATGAATGAATTAATCGCTGCGGCATGTTACCTGAGCTCATTTCTGAGTCACGGTCGACGGCTAGCCGAAGGCAAAAAGTCAAAAGTTGTAACTTGTGAGTAAACCTGAAGATGCTGACTGAAATGTTCGGTCCAGACATTCAATCCCATGAATGCCTGGGAATGAGCGCATCTGAGGAAGATGTACTACTCGCGCAACTCGATTCCGATAGTAGAAAAATGATGACGCGAGCAGCTGCTTCTTTTCGCTTTCTTTAGGGGTGAAGCTGAAATTATGTAGACCGTGCGGTACTGCGGTACCCTGAGCATATATCGCCGATGGTTTATGAGACTTCTACCGAGCATAGTGCGATTTGGTGCGACGTCACAGAGCAACCGAGCAGCTTGCATAGTGCGCACACCACGATGTGCCGTGCAGGGGTGACGAACAATTCGATAAAGTCGTGAACGCATGGAGGTAGTAGCCCCTGATCGCAATCGTCACAACCGAGGTCCAAGTAGACTTTACGTGCGTTGTCTCTTCAAACGTGAAGCGACTTTACATGAGGTTGGCGGTTTTCGTGTTTCGTGCTTTATCTGGTGCTTTTTTTTTGCTTTTGTTTACACCTCTTGTGCGGCTAAAGTTTGTACACGCATCAGTGACCCCGTAGAGGTTCGTTGGTAGTAAGACAAAAAAGTGCCTGAAGTAGTTTTGATTAGTCGGAATTTACCTTATTCACTATGTACCAAAGGTAGCGGATTGTGTGACTAAGATTCTCTGAATTGGTGATTAAGCGTTTGTGGAATGCCCATGAATTGCATCGATTGATTGGCGACAGTAAACAACTCAACTGTGGATTCAGTGATAAGTGCGGGACGCTATCTCAGTTTGCTAACGACATTTTCGCTCAATTTTATGGAATAATATCGCCGATTGGCGAGGAGTTTTTACCTATTACAGGTAAGTGCCTTCGCGTTATCTTTCTACGCGTACTATGGGGGTAGTAACATCTGCCCAAGTCCGTTGGTCTCGGTGTCTTCTTCTTTTCGGATTGTTTAGCGGATTTTCATTTTCTCACGACTCGTTAGGGTGGAGCGCGTGTTACCTTCAAAAGGTATGAAGTAGAAAACGCGTCAGTTGATAAGACGTTGCTCATGGCTGGTCATTATCTTGATTTGAACTTGGATTTAAGGTTGAGTGTTTCAATTGGCAATTTTACTTAATGAGTAAGAAATATGGGAGCGTTTTGCAAAAATTTATTTATATTTATGTTTGTTTTAATGTTTACATATTTTTTTATTATTGTGGTTCACTTAACTACTTTGAAAGTCGCATTTTAATTAGTGCAGTGTTGAATAAGGCAGTAATTAAACACTAATTAAAATTAATTTGAGGTCAATTAATAATTAATTAAATTAATTAATTAATTAAAATTTCAACTGGCTATATAGGCACATCGTGGATTTTGTAGACAGACGATTACACGATTTGGTTGGTTAAAATTAATTTAAACAAGAACCTAATTTACCAGAAGAAAAATAAAACATTTGAATTTGAATTTTGTTTTTCCCATTACAATAAAGAATAATTAGTTTTAGAAACACATTTGGTTTCAGCAGAAAAATATTGAAATTTACATTATTAAAATAATTATAATATAAATTTATTTAAAAAATAAACCAGAAATGACTTCTACGATTATTTATTGCATTTTAGTGGTCCGTGCCCAAACTATTTGCGGTAACCATTGAAACATTTTGACTTTGCGGGTTAGTTTTGAGGGGTTAACTGAGAAGTTAATAAAATTTCAAATTCAAAAATATATAATAAGTTAATTTGTATTATTTGTTTTTAATACCACCTCAAAAAGACATTAAAAAATAGATGAAAATCTCTGTCTCATAACGAGACAGCTTTGCGTTTGGTACTATTCTCTCTTTAATGTTTAACTCGTACTTGATTTTGTGTACACAAACTATAAAAACAATCTCTGGCAAAGAACGCGTTTGAAGATTGGGGATTGGGATTGGGGATAAACATTATAATTTATTATACTGTAACCTTCAATTGGCTGTAACTCCTTGAACTTACATGGGTTTTAAGAGCTAAAAGTAGATTTTCTATAATTGTTTTTGAACAAACTAAATTAATTAATTTATTTTAACTTATGGCATTCGAAAGTGTAACATTTAAACAATATTTCATAAATTTTCCAATGAAAAGTATTGAAAAATGACGCGATGAAACCTGATTTGCCGAACCGCCTTCAAAAAAGGTACCCTCGCGATATACGGGATAGATCGTAAAAGACGTATCTGAAACAAAAACCCGAACGTTTTTTGTTAGTAAGTAGTACTAGCTCGTGATTGAATAAAGGATTTAGGAAAATAATAAAATTTGAATTTTTAGCAGAGTTTCGTATATTTTTTCGATTCAATATTATTCAAAAGTTGTGTGTAAAATTTCAGAATGATCGATGGATTTGTTTTTAAAATATTTTGTCCTTCGACTATGAAAATGTTGTATTGAAAAAACGCGTTTAAAGTTTTACGATTTTAGCGGTCGAGCCGCATAGGAGTTTCAAAAGTATCTTTCTCTTACACAGTTTCGCTTGGATTGACTTTAAAGCTGTGTATGAAAAATGCATTCGTAAACGTGTCGTTTTTAAATACCTATAAATTATTAAAAAATTGGCAAAATAAAGATTTATATTACATTACAACATTTTTTTTCAAACTTATTGATTTATTCTTTAAGGGTAATTCATGAAATAAGCTCTCTATCAATTTTTGATAAACGTTTCAGAATTACTACCTGCATTCTAATTTCAGGACATTTATAATTTATACTAGAAATTTATAATTTATACTAGAAAACTTTACTAGTGCAAAACAAATATAGCTCTTTTATAAGATCACTGTGTTGTCGGTTTGTTTGTCGATCAAGACCCTTTTCCTCACGAATGGTTAGAATTATTGAAATTAAGAATTAAGAAATTAAAACTAAATTCTAAACCCTCATTGTATTGTAAAAAATTTAAGTTTCTAAACCTATACGGTCTTTCAAAGTGTATGCTCATAGTGCCAGACTAACTTATCTAACTAACTAACAATCTATGAAGTAAATTTGACACTATTGAAATTTCAACTGTTCAAGTTTATGTCAACATTTTATTAAAGTTTAAAAAATATTTCGATGAAAATTCAGAAATTGCTTACTTTTTAACATCAAAATGTTTAAATGTTTATTCCTCATGAGATTTCAAATTAATTCTGTAGAATTTTTATATCATATCTGTTGAAATGTATGCAAATAATTCTTATTATTCCTAATTAAAAAACGAGTGTGTTATAAAAAAGGAATTCTTATAAATGAACTCAAATGTTTTCAAGGAATAAAGCTTCTGCTAAAAAAATATTTTTTCTGGGAAATACCTAAAAGTTGTACATTTCATTCTGAATTGGATAATAAACTACATGGAGTTACTTATATTTAATTATTTAATAGTCTATAATTTTAGGTATTTCCTAAGAATTTTCTGATAATGGACGCACTGTGGTATTTTTAACATAAATGTAATCCTGTAAAATATCAATAAAAGAGAATTTAAAAATGTTTTCCTTTTGTGAATAGAATTATAGATACCCTTCTTTAAAATCCAAATCATTTTGTTTTTAAAAATGTTTAATTTTTAATTTAAGCGACAATATTTAAATCGAGTTGTCTGTTACTGCAATAATTGTAGGAAATTAGTTGCTTTCAGTTATTGAAGTAATATTTACGAAACATTGTTTATAGTGTAACTATTTATTAAGTTTTACTACGGTACTACGGTACTGAATCCTCAACGTGTGAGTTCTAATCACACTTGTCCGTTTTTTCTTTGAAGTGTAAATTGGTAAAAAGGATCTTTTATTTATTCTTCTTTTCTACTTTAAAGTTCTTGAAAAGGTTCAGAACCTTTTATATAAGGGTTTAGGAATCTTTGATATTTGCCAGAAAACTGTTCTTCAAAGTTCTTTTATAAGTAAAAAATCACATATGTTTTCTTACTTCTGACATTCTCCGTCCTCCGCATCTATAACTTCTTTTAAACGTTGCAAAAAGCTACTTAGAATGTTACAAGCGGAAACAAAAAAGGAGCATCTCCATAATTTACCCTAATACGCTAACTTTAGCCTGCCATAAAATGGAAAGGTAGCTAGTAGAAATATTTCTTCCCACTCTGCTGAAATTAAAGAAATAATTCCGAAAGAAATGCTTGTTTTATACGAAATAGTAGTGAAATTCATAAGACAAAATAGTTTGAAAATTTTATTACAGAGTGAATTAGTAATTTAACCCGTACCTCAGACGAATTCAGGAAAAGTTATACTATAGTCGTGCATGTTGCAACAGCAGTGTGATGATGTAAAAACCATGGTGTATCTTCGCACAGAGTAGAATTTTATTTCACCATGAAAATGCACTAATGATTCCGGAATCTTTCTGGCACTAGGACCTCCAGGGCCTCCGGTATCCCTGTGTCTAATGTTGTTGTAGGTACCTTCATCAAAGTGCTTTCACAAGGAAATGAGGGCGTATGCAGCATAAAGAATCAGGAATTCTTTAATTATTAATCGTAGAACAATCGGTGTTCACGTGTAATTAGTAGGGCACCTTTTGTGAAATTCGAAAGTGGTAATTAGAAGATAAAACAGCGACTTCTTGCGCCCGCACAGTAGGACTGAAATTAATTTCCTGTAAGAAAGTTGTTTCCTGCTGGCACCAATCAACAGACCAGTGAGATCTGAAACTGATCGCTTTGATCAAGAACCAAAGATGTTTTCACGTTATTTTGACTGCGTCGTACCGCCTTCTGATATTTGTTTGCTGACGAAGCGGTTCACGGAGTGGAAACAAAAAGGCTGCGATATTTCAATCAGGGTAAAAGATTACACTCTTAACTGAACTGAATCGCTATTGATTGATTGATAATTGTAAACAACAAAATGAACGCTTTTCTTCAAGATCGATTTGAATTAGTCACTTACCCTAGAGAAATATGTACCCAGATAGATGACTCAGCTTTTGCTTCGGTGATTTTATAGATTAATTGTTTTCATGATTAATATTAATACATACGCTTTCTTCTATTTTTTTAATAATAATGTTTTACTAAAAATATCTCGTGCTATAGGTAGAATAACAAAGAAAGAACAAAAATATTGTTTCATAATTTTTAGCATAGTTATATACCTAATTCTGTTTTTACGCGGTAGATATGTTCCAGAAAAAACCGTGTAAAAAAAGACACGAAGTACATAGAAAAAAAAGGGATTAGTTCCATATCATGGTCATCAGGGATGACCCTGTAAAAGCTAGATAAAATAAAATGATTTATACAAAAAACTATTGAGAGGGTCTTTATAAAAGCCAAATTAAATTTTTATGTGCATTCATGCACTGTTTATTTTATAAAAACAAAAGAGAATTCAATTCTTAAAGTAAAAGAAATACATTTCCTTTTGAGTTTAGAAATTTTTCTTAGGGCCCTAAAATTTAATAAAGATATCAATTAGTTCGAATTGTATATAAATGTGGCTTACACTATTCTTATCGATTTAAACTTTTTGTTTTTTATGTTTCTTAGACAACATCTTATATAAAAACCGACCAATTTTATTGAAACTAAACACAAGACTAAAATACATAAGCATAAAAACTAGAAAGGGGAATTTACTATTTTATTTATTTTAATTTCTAGAAGATTACGATTAATAAAACTACATACATACATATTTTTCTTTAAAATCTAAATCGTGCTAATCGATAATCGTGTAAAAACGGAATAAATTTTTTGTTTTTCGAGACTATGTTAAATCAAAACCGTGTAAAAAACTGTAGAGTGTAAAAACAGAATTGGGTGTCGAAAACTATAGAACATATGTGGGTAGAATTCGTCAATTGTGGGTTAGGACTTAGTTGTAAAATTTATCATTGGCAAAAAATGTACTACACATCAATTTTACTGAACGCTCTATTTTAGCAAAACACAATGTGTCTTTGGTAAGTTCATGTTGTTATTTTATTACCTTGCGCAATTTTCGATTTTAGATTAAATTTTATATTTTGGCCGCTTAGTGAAATTACATACAGCAATTCGTATGGTAGCGAATGTTAAAA
This sequence comes from Philonicus albiceps, assembly GCA_963969385.1. NCBI lineage: Eukaryota > Metazoa > Arthropoda > Insecta > Diptera > Asilidae > Philonicus > Philonicus albiceps. The sequence goes on from OZ017773.1 coordinate 36,737,821, forward strand.
CATATTCGCTACCATACGAATTTCTGTATGTAATAGACAAAAAATTTCTTTCTACTTATCAATGTAGGAAAAGTAGATATGTAGAATGAAAACGTAAACTTAAATGTTGTATTTAAACGTGGAATAAAGGCAAGTAATTTAATTAAATTTATTATTCTGATTTTTTAAACTAAAATGTGAAATGTTGTTTTGAGTTACATCCATTTAGCAAAGTTCCATTTTTATATTCAAATAGGCAGTTAAGCGATGAGAGAAATGTTCGAAGTATCTTCTATTGAATAAGACTTTAATTGTTGCTTTTGAGTGAATATTAAGAAAGCTACAAGGTTATTTATAGAAATATATCTAAAAGCCTTTAAGTTATTTCGATTAAGGTATGTCTGAATCTAAAATGTCAGAACCGAAATCTTAAATACTCGTGATAGAAGACAATTGATAATTTTAATGATGAGAAGTAGCAAGTTTCTCGAAAATCACAATAACTTCTAAAGCGTTGATCTTTGTAAGATTTAAAGAGTTGATTTGTAAGGATTGGGCCACTGAGTACGGCACACCCTGTATTATTCACATAGATAGCTGTTTTAGTGGGTGTGTGCGCAATATGCAGCATTCATTTTCCCTGAATTGAATCGTACGACAGTAATCGGTTGCTCTGAAAATTATTAGCAAGAGTTATGTAACGAATGCATCGAGAAATTTTCAGCATTTGGTAAAAGGTCGTGACTGGTTGAGTTATGTGCGTGTTCAATTTCTAATTGCAAAAGTCGTAAGAAGAGACGGACTCCGCCTGTCGATATTTCATGCAGAGAATTTCTCATGGTGCAATCGGTCGCGGCGAAATATCGACGCGACAGGCAGCGTTCGGAATTATTACAGAAGCGCACGGCGAAGACGTGGTCAGCATGGAAATATGAGAAATTTGATGGTGCGGTGGGGGGGATGGTTGCCGACCGCAACGTGGCGAGGCACAAAAATCGATGGGCAAAGGCAGCGGATGAAAACGAGAAGTTGCACAACCTGGCAAATAGAGGGAGCTGCTGATTAGTGGAATTTTCGCTAATTCAGCGATACTGTTATGTATCTGCTGTACCTGTACCTTAAGGCGGAGCGGTACCTTACCGACTTGCTAGAAGTGGCCGATCCGGCACGATGCCGGCGATACCTCGGCTCTCCCGCTATTTATCCGTCTTCTGAAGCGGGCTAATCCGCCAGATGCGAACAAAGAGTCGGTTACTGCCGCGCGCATTGTCCACTCACTTCTTAACAATTTCCCTTGGCGCACGTACAAAACAGTGCACTTGCTCCGGTTTCCGCAATTCGCTGCACTTCCATAAAAAGGAGCTTATCAAAAGTATGAAGAGTTATTGTTACTCTGAGGCTCGAGGGGCCGAAACGGATCCTCGCCGTGGACTTCCCCCAGCTTTGGCCGTCTTGCCCCCGCCTCGCAGGGGGACAGTGGAGCAGAAATAAAAAAAAAAAAAATTCCTTTTCTTCGCTTGGTCTGCCTCCCTGGGAAATGCTACCGACGGCCCGGCCGCCTCTGCCTTCTTTGATATTCAGGGGAGCGTGTCTGGGCGATTTGTTGGAATGTCAAAGTCATACCTTTCTGCGTTTCGTTAAATGAATTTTTAATTAAAATCAGTTCCAAGCAAATTGGCGTTTTATGGAACATTTTTCTTGCAATGATATAATTGTTGGAAGAATTCAATTTTCAGTAAAATTTAATGATCCCCTGGCCTTTGCATGAAAAATTGTAGATTCTTTTTGTAATTTTTGTAATACTGTAGATAAAAAGTGGGGCAATACGCTTATTAAAATTATTCAAGTTGAACTTTGTTTTCTGTTTTGCACAGTTAGATGTATTGAAAAGCCGTGTATTATAAAAAAAGGTTATAAGGTTACGGTAAACAAATTACCCTTAAGTACTCATTCAACATATAAAAGTTTAAATTTTATAGATTACTTTTGGCAAGTAAAATTGATTGCTATCACCCTCGGGAAGGTAGATTAAAAGTCTCGCATAAATGCTAATAAGCTCAAATTTGATAAATCCATCAAATCTCATATTGATCTTCTTATGATATGGACAGACTAATTTTCTAACTAGTTTTAAAATATTTCTAGGTTATTCTAGCACATATTACATTCAGTTATTGCATTACTATTCCTATATACTCGTATTATAGAACTGCCAAGTTTATAACAAATTAAGAGACACCTTTGTTTTTAATTCTTCTAACATTTGTCACAGAATAGTGGAAGAGGAGGAAATTGTTTCAGCTTTGTATATGAAAATAAAAAAGTGTACGTTTTCAAATGATCCATCCCATGGGGAATACTAAAGCATAGTGACTAACTCTGAATGCCTCTTAAAATATGTACTATTTTCATCAGCCTATAAATTTGGTTTTCATTTCATATGCAGTATCTTACATATGACCAGAAACCAGAAATTTATTTGCAAATTAAAATAACAGTAACATCTTTAAGAAAGTAGGAAAATGAGCCGTATGTTGATATAAAAACTTTCTGTAACCTGTGAATTTTTACTATGCTACTGGCTTATAAAAAATTATTTAATTTTTAAATTTTCCGATAAATTTAAATAGTTCTTTAATATATATGTGTATGTATATATTATATATAGAGAAAAGTCATTATAAATTTGGAAAAATACATATACACACTATTTTCCAATATGAAGTAGAGTCATATAGAATTTTTGTAATTCAACATTTTACTAGTTGTATTTTTAAATGGAAATCTATACAAAATAAAAAGAAATAATGTTAATTATACAAAGCCCTCTTTACAAATTCAATACCAAAATACTATAAAATAATAAAAGGACATGTAAAAACAAAGGCAGGTCTAAATGACTTCATTATCTAAGCTGGATTATTTTATGTATATGGCAAAAAAATTATAATTGCAAATAACCATGCACTTTTAAACATTTTCAATAATAAATTCTAGGTATCAGAAATACCTATTTACTAATAAGTTTTACAGTTTTGTAATACGTACTATGTATGTACAGAATATCCCCGAATAAATAGTCTATATATTTTATATGCCACAAATGATCACAAACCATTTGTCGTGATAATGGGCATTCAATCGATAATATGGATCATAAAATTGTAATATTAATCTATAACTCTATATAAATATATAAGACGTATGTTAAAATCTAAGTAATTGACTAGCATAAATTGATTTTCAAACCATAAAAATTGTTAATTGACATCAGTCTTATTCAAGGTCCCTGCCAGAGACCTTCATTTTAACTTGATAACAATTTGTGCATTCCACTCTGTGAATTTAGATCTGATATACTGTAAAAGTACATAAAAAATAGTAATAGCATCGCTCTTAATAGAGAAATATCCATTTTAAATACAATAAAATTTAAATTTAAATTAAAGTATTTAATTGAAAACGTCGTAATGTTAATTTAAAATGTTAATCTTATAAATTAACATTTCGCACAGCAAGAAATCGAATGTTTTAATTTACATTGATTTCGTATGATTTTACAATGCCATTTTACTCTGAGTTTATAAATAGAAAAAGAATTATATAACAACAAACCTCTAATCATGTTATTGGAAAAATATGTTAAATAAAAACAAATGTTATTATATATTAATGCTAACATTTCACAGTCAGTTAAAGTTTTTCTCCGTTTTCTTTCTGCAATTGTGTAATATTGTAGAAAGTGCCCTTTTCTTATCGTTCATAGTAGAAAAATTAATGCTTTTGAGTAATCTTCTACGATACGATTCTGAGAGAAATGTCCTTCTTTATGTGTTTTCATAGCTTTTGATGTCTTAATCATCTTAAAATTTCTTCAAGTTTTCAACATAAAATGTAGAAATGGAGGTTACAAAAAAATTGTTTTTTTATCTAATAAACATGGGGCTAAGTACCCTTTGCTTGCTATGATCTACAAACATCTTTTACTCGTAAGAAAAAATATGAGAGTTTATAAATGCGAATATATAACCCACCTACGAGGCGAGACAGATATGCATAATAATGAATCGTTGCTAAATCGTCTGTTGCCTCAGTTTTCTGGTTGGAATGCCACAACTCTAGACGTAATCCTGTGGATTTCAAAACTACGTGAAGCTAATGTCCCTTGAAGGAGTTTCGTTAAAGTGCATAGTAATGTTTTTGAAATAAGTTTCGTTGCACTCTTAAAGTTTATATATACAAATTTTGTAGTACGTCCTCTAGACGTTTTTCAGTAAAAGAAACTATTTTCCTTTCATGTTTCAAGTAAAATTTCTTAAGAAGATACACAAAGCATCAAAGGTCCGACCCGGAAGAATTTCCAGCACAATTCTGTCTTGCCACAGAACTACGTGCATTAACCCATTCAATTACATTTCTATCTCTGCATTACAGTGCAATTTATTTTCCATAAGATTTACTCAGCAAATCTTCTCCAACCTGAAGAACGGTTGGAATGGTTCTTCGAATAAAGCACCCTTCCCGTCTTCAAAACGTTCCCTCATTTAAGGGAAAACCCGAAAAAAGAAAACAATTTCGCCAAGTTACGTTGGACTTCTAATCAGGCCCTACGGAGCAGGGCAAGCACTTCAGATCTAATCTACTTTCAGTGGACCTCGCCGAGGAGTTACTCCGTGGCTCCAAGAAGCCCGCAGGTCAGAGTTTTTCTATTTTACAGGGTTTGGCATAAATTGAACCTTCGTTTGGGTTCTGCTCGACGGACTTCTTAACATGATACAAAAGTTGAGTCGGTGGTTATCTGTGATAAGTTTTAACTCCCATTTGAGCGGTTCATTTGGCCACGTATCCTGGCAGTAGATTCGGTCGGTGACTGGATAGTGGTCAGCATCCTCTGTCCAACTTGGCCAAGGCCGCTCCAGAAACACATTCGTGCTTTGATGTTCGTGGGTCCATTTCGATCCGAGTTGTGGATCTGGCCCATGTTTTCCGAATTTCTATCTTGAAACAATATAATTTGCCGGGGTGTAGGAAATTACTGCCCAGTTGCAAAAACCGTCACTCCATTTGCAGCGAAATATAGGCTGCTGTGGCTACTTGCGGGCAGCAACTCCATCTGCCCCGGTGGACCCAGAGAAGGGCCCTGGTGGGCGGAAAATATTTAAAGCGCGCAATAAACTGGATTAAGGGCATAGAAAAGTAAACCGTTGCTGCCCGGATTAGATTATTCACTTTGTGCGGAACTCATTAAATTGTTTTGGCGCTGGAAGCCGGCCAAGTGTGCCCTCGGCGGGCTGAGGGTGCTCCATAGAATGTCTACGTTATTTTACTATTTTACTCGCCTCTGTCTGACGACTGGGTGGCCATCGGTTTTCGACTGGAGCACCTTGCCTCAATGCGATTTTTGCTGTCCTCAGCTTTTCCGAGTTTGCTTTTTAACGATTTCGATTTTTCAACGTAAAAGTGCGACACATGCAATAATGAAACGCCGGTGTTTTTTTTTTTGCATTTCAGATGGCGTTTCAACGCAGCTACAGCAAGGTGTGGTGGGGTAACAGTTTTCCGGAAAATCAATTTTATCCCAATTTCGGCGCCTTCCAATCGCTGGACAGTCACCTAAAGTGGTCCGGCAATTTGTCACGGATACAAGAGGCGGATGAGCCTTCAAAATCGTGGAGCAGCCAAGATAGTCCCGGAAGTCTAAGGAGTCAGGTAAGACATCTAGTTCTGTAAGACGTTGTCGAAGTGGAAAATTTTAGTCAAGTCAGCTTTTTTAACCTGTGCATTGCTGCAATGAATTTTCTTTTAAATTTCTTTACTGTGAATCAATGGTAAAAATATTTCCGTTTAAACTATCACATCTAAAAGAGGTAATAAGGTAACAAATTACGAAGTGTTGTAAGTTGAGTTTCATAATTTGGTGACCTGTAATGAAAATAAATATTGAATACAAAACGTTGACGAATTTGAATTGGCTTAACTTTAAATAAAATTAAGCAATTTATTTCATTATTCTTCGGGTTGGAATTCTTAATTTCTTGCAGTTAGCATGTTTTTGTTAAATTATGATTAGGTTTCAATATTCATAAATGAATTTGCAATCTGCAGTAAATTTACTTTATGGAAAATTCAAATTAATTTATTGGTTGATAATTAATACAATATGTATCCAAATCCGAAATTTGTGCTGCGAGGTATATGGACAAATAACTAGAAGATCAATTTCATTGTTTTGGTGTAATAATTAAAAATTCAAACACAATATTTTCATGTTTTTATGACTCTTTTTGGTTTAGTTAAAAGTTGTATTTAGTTCTTCATTATAGAGATACATTTCTAAAAACAAGAAAAATTTCAAAACTACACGGAAGGGGTTTAACAAGTTGAGCTTTATTGTTTCAAAACAAATATTTTAGCTAAAAAGTGTTTCATAATAAATATTAAAAAATTGCATGTTTTGAAATATGCAAGTTTGAAAAAAATGTGTATATACATAGGTTTCTAAAAAGGGGTGTATGGACAGCAGATGTCAATTTCACATTATTTTCTTTAAAGCTAAATTTTCATAATTTTCTCAAACTGGAAAAAAATTGTATATCAAAATTCTTTATTTAGAAAGGGATAGAGACATGAAATAATATGCTTTCATAGAGCTGTAAAATATTCAAATATCTATCTCAATGCAAAAAACAGAGACAGCTTTTCAAAGCGTATTTTAATCCTTTGAAGCATGGTTTTTACCCACGCTACCACATCGATTTCTTTCAATTTTCGCTATTTAATTTCTAGTCAACGCATTAAGGCTGGGTTTTTATTATTTTCTGTTACTTTAGCGATAAAGGAACATGTAGAAACAAGATAAATATTTGTTATATAAGTTCTATATATAAACAAACATAAGAAAACGATGATTTATTCGAAAAAAATTAATTATTGACGAAATTTTTTTGAGATAATCATTTCAAATTTGATAAGGTGTAGTATTTGGGGTCACTTATTACGAATCCAACTTCAGATTTATGGAACTCGAATTGGCGGATTTATAGGATCTATCTATCTATCTATAGGCGACTACCAAGATATGAAACTGCAAAAATATTAGTGAAACTTGATATTTGAGGGTATTTGGAGGCGGTGATTACGTTTCCGATTTCAGATTCGGAGCAATTATATCTGTTTTAAGAAGAATTCAACAACTGTTCGAATTTTCGTGCGCCATATTAATTATCAATTTTCGGACAGCGGATTCGAATTCAGCGACCCCAAAAACTACGTATAAGAAAATTTATAGGAATACAATAACTACAAAAATATGAGCCTCAAAGAGTAAATTCAGATAGACTGGCCTGTGGGATACTTAGAATCTTGAAATTTGGTGCGAAAGAAGGTCTCATAGCACATTTAAAGGAAATAATCCGAAAAACGTTGATTTGAAAAAATAAAAAAAAGAACGGTGGCTTTCTAAAAAAATTCCCAGCAGGTTTGAATCTTGCCATCCATAAAAGTTGTTGTTTTTTTGAAAAATTGTCACTAAATAATTTCTTTATTTATTTATTTATTTTTTGTTTAATTAATTTCTTTTATATTTTATGAGAAAAACTTAACAATGTTTCTTAATTGTAGGACTCTGGATTTTCGGATCATGACGAAGCTCCTCAAGTTCAACTGCGACAATCACCTGCAAGCAAAGAAAGTCGAAATTCTTCTGTACGAATTGCTCAAACTCCACCAATAAGGAGAAAAGCTGATTTCAGTCCAGTGAACGACTCTAATCGGAGATCATTTAGTGCCCCATCGTCACCAGTTTCCAACACCAAAGACAGTGACATAATGTCCAAAATAAATAGAATAAGCATAATAAATAATACTCCTAGTACAGAACATTTAGATAGGGTGGCTTCTCCATGTCTTTGTTCTTCCAAGAAAGATAAGGCAATCAAGAGGAGGAAAGTTATTAATCAGAAAACACGCCGAAGTTTACTTAATAGTAGTACAGAATCATCCGATAAAACTATTTCTGAGGAAAGATTTCAAAACTACAGAAATGAAACGATTTACATAGGAGGCGACGAAGATGATAATAACAATGTTACTAAGAAATCTTTTGATGATATTTTACGAACTCCCCAAAAAGACGCGAATAATTCGAAATTCGTTCCTAGCACTAGTACGCCAAAAAATCTAGAATTTTTATCAGAGGACATGCGAAAATTATCATTTCCTGATCTTGTTCCATCTCGTCATAATTACAGCGACTACGATGAAAAACCTAATTGTAGTATTCCACTCCCAGTTCAAGCTTGGTTGGACGACTTGAGAATGTCTTATAATCATGAAGTTATGTCTACATTGCAAACAAAATCGATTGCGCAGGAAGCATTTAGAAATTTAAAAATTACCACAAGTACAGTGGCGAAAATAATTCGACAGCTCCAGACAAGGGCATTGATTCTTCAAGGAGAATTTGATCGGTTGGAGAAAATTCTTCGAGGTACTTTAAATTTAAAGGAAGCATTAATATCTTCGCAGGATTTGATTGAAAGTGTATATAATTTTTCGAAGGTTTTGGAAAGGAGAAGTGTCTTCTTTACTGAGTGTAGAATTGACCGAAAAAAGTTTGAGGAAAATATTGAACATATCCAGTTAATTGTTAGGGATTTGCGAATCTCATTAGAGAAGCAACACTATCTGGATGTAGTGTCTCTTCTAGAAGATATTATGGTTCTTAAACGATATGTCTTGATAACTATTCAACTAGTATTTGAGAAGTTAATCAGAATAATTGTCGTTAACATAGAGACATCTAAATGTGACCTCATTCTGAGGGCGAATTTGAACATGGTCTCCACTCTATCGAATATCGATTACACAGGATTCGCTTCGTTGAATAATGCTTTTCTTAAGAATGACGCAGTCCGAGTGTTTTTGATAATATGTCTGGACAGCAAATATTCGTCAGTGCGGGCGTTAGCCCTTAGGGCGCTCGCCACAATCTGTTCCTCCGTCGAGGCAATAAAGGAATTCGGAGAAACCGGTGGTGTGGAAGTCGTCCGAGACATTCTATCCTGTGATCCAAGCAATAAGAAGCGAACGGAGCCCGAGAAGAGGGAAGCGGTGTCTTTAGTCACCCAAATTACGGCCCCGTGGCATGGTACCGACCACAGGGTCCCTGGCCTTCGGGATTGCGTCGAAAGCATCGTGGAAGGACTGAGTGGTACGTGACTTATAAATAAACCTATTTTTGCAATGCTCGAAATGTTCCCATTTTTGCAGACATAATTGAGAGGACGAACTGTTGTCAGACCCTGCTACTTTGTGCCGCATCGCTTAATAATCTTTCCCGTCTCGAGGCGACATCGATATATTCAATTATGTCGAACGAATCCGTTCTCAAGCTGAAAGAAGCCGTTGGGAGTCGAGGGCCGGGAGCATCGATTTTTCTCCACGTAAGTTGCAACCTATTCAATGATTTTGCTTTTTACTTAAACTCCTTACCTTGCAGGAGCAAATTGCCGGGATGCTCTTCAATATGTCCGGCAATAAAAAGTGCCATGCTCATCTGGCCAACAAGGCCATCATCGACTTCATCACGTCCATCTTCCAGTCGCAGTTCCATTTGAAGTATGGATCGCGTGCCGAGAGCGATGCTCATCGGAGGACCATAAAGACGATTTTGCATATCATCACCCGATTGATACACGAGTCGGTGGTGGGCCAGGAGGTGCTACAGCACAGCTTTGTTCCGATATTTTCAAAACTGGAGCAGGGTCTCGATGAGGATAGCGAGTACGTGCGAGATATTTCCTTCCTTGCTCGACAGATGAACGAAAGCCTTTCCCACAAGTCGTTCAATAGGTCGTCAGAAAGCCGGGGCTCCGGCTCAGGAACAAGATTCAATCTAACTAGACAAGAAAGCTACGTCTGAAATTAGGTCACAATTGTACCTACATTTTGTGTGTGTGTTTGTTCATAGCCCTGTTCACGTTGTGCGGTTTTCTGATAGCCAATGTTTATTTAGTTTGTTAAATTTTATATAAAGAAATATATCTTATTTATCACATTGACGCAATGTAAACCCAATTTCAATTCTAGTCTAATATTTATCTTACATTTCTAAGTGCAATTACGAAGAGAATCGATTTCAATAACTTAACTAGTTAAATATCAAATTTAGATAGTATTCGATTTGGTAGAGAATTGGTTCATTAGAACACTTTTTATAATATACGTCCGGAGTTCGTGCTGATTTTGAAGTTAAATTCAAATGCAGAAAATATTTACGTTCAATCGTTCTGATATATTCAGATCTGACCTTACACCAACTACCAAAAATCGGTACGAACTTTCCGAGAAACTCAATAGTTTTACGAGAAAATTAACAATTTGTTTTCTTTCGGTACAAACTTGAATGCTTCTCTCAATAGTTTCCAATACCGTCGTTGTTTCAAGAAAAAATGTGACATTAAAAATCAAAAACAGTCAGTATTTGTTGTCTTACTGAAATTTCTGAAATACCCATTCACAATGTTGTTTGATGTTTAAGGGTAAACATCGCTGTGGAGTTTTTAGGAATACGTTTTTTATTGGAAAAATAATCCGGTCATTTGCTGGGTCTTTTATTGGAATGCCCTAAAAATGTACGGGTCATGTTGTGGCATACTCGGTAGGCAGTCTGAGGGAAAGTAATGCTAATTTTATATGAGGCCCTCATATGCCTGAGCATGCCCTCAGGGAAAACTTTAAAGACCTGGGAATTACCCGATATGTTCTCTCTTTTTCACCCGTAGCATGAATTTTTGGATATTTAAATAAATAGACGATTTCTCTTTATTTATTTTTTTTAAATTTTTGGAATTTATTGATTATCAAAAATTGCACATGGGGGACCTACAAAATAAAATTTAGAAGTATAAGTAAATGACAGTAAAATACAAAGAATAAACTTAAAATAATGCTGCTTTCCGCAGAGGTACTCTTTCACCATTTCAGTCTTTAGTGTACCCTAGTGCATCTATCATAATTTTTTAAGCCTTGCTTGATTACAACATGTTTTTGGGAGTACCAAGGTATTTTTCGGGTTACTTGTAACCCATACTCACTCCCGAAAAAAACCCGGAATGATGCTTTGGTAAAGCACGGTTTAACAAATCAGGGTATCTCATTTAATGCCCCACTGCACTAATGCCATAAAAGCTGATCAAAATTTTCATATTTCCAGAAGAAAAAATTATCCTTAAAAAAATATAAAAAATATTCTTGTGTTATATTCCTCATCACTAAAACTATAAAACAAAATACTTTTCTCAAGATATTAAGTAGTATTTTATATTTGAAATCTTAAAAGTTAGTGTATTTTGAAAAAAGAAAACAAAACTCAGAAAATTTTATTTAAATGTGATACAAAATTGTCAAATTTTGAATAATCTTACAAAAAATAAAAGGCTTTGGATTGTTTTTAGAAAAACAGAACAATTCTTTTCAGACTCTACTTGTTTTTGGATATATTTTTTTATTATTGTTATAAAATGAAAAATGTGTCGATTTCTCTAAAAATATTACGTTAACATTTTAAAAAATAGAGGTAATTTTTTTATAACTATATATAATGCCGCAAAAATTCTAATAATGAATAGAAGTCGGCTAGATTCATTTTTTTATTGTTTGCGATAGAGAAAGAAACTTGCCTGTAAAATCTAAGCAATTCAGAATCTTAATTTGAAATATCATAAAACATTTTGTGGGTGTGTTACCCTTTTAAGGAGAGTTTTTCTAGTCATTCAATTTTACTAGACTCAAATTGTATATAAAATTTAGGATTTTGACCAACCTTTTGATGTTCATTATTTTGTATATCAATTACCGATTTGAAAATTCCCGATTAGACCTAGTGAAATTTCGCTAACGTACTTTCACGATCGAATCGAACCATGAAGGCAAAACATTGTCGGCCTTATCTGTAATAACCTCGTAATCTGATGAGAAATACTGCTCCTCAGAAATAAGCATCGCATTGAGAATTTCGTCGGTAAATCATTTCCGACGGGACTGTGGATGCCTTAAGCCTCTCGAGATGTGAGGAATGGTGCTATTAAAAGGCTCTCAGCAAAAGGATATATATTCCCCGGCCGGAAAGCTCCACGTAGGCAAATTGTTCTGATTTATCTTTGGATCCCCACAATATCCTCTTTTTTCCCAGGTACGAGACCCAAGTTGGGCTAGATAAATCAAAGAAACAAAAGAAGCCGCTTGAGGGAGAGTCAGATGAGTTTTGAAGCGGTACGGCTGCACGATTTCTTACGAAATTAACGTACGCGACCATTGTGTTTGCCTCGCATGCTACAATGTATAAATTGCGGAAGTTTGCTGCAAATTTAGAACTTAATTTACTACTGAAAACACTTATAATTTCCCGCCGTAAAATTTATGAGAAAACTAATTCGTTAAACTGCAGGACGGGTAATACGTTCTCTTTTTCGAATAGGGGCAGAAGATGTAGATCCCAACTTAAACTGCTGATGCTTACGGCGCTGTTTTATAAAAAAAAATGAGACGAAACTTTACATGGAAAGTTTTCCTCCTCCAGCTTCGTCGTTTTTAGGGAAATTTTTAAAACAAACTTTTCAATTGTGTTTATGGGAGTACTTATCCCCAGCATCTTCGACGACTTTCTACCGCTCCCATTTTCTGTTGCACCAAAGAAAGTGAAAAACTCTATCAGACGTATGCCCGCGATGGCATACGCTTGAGATAATGTTCGGTTAAGGTCGTTTGGGGTTCGGAGCATAGTAAGACCAACATTCCAAACGGCGTACCTATTTAGAAGTTAAGCAGCGGACCGCCCGTCCGTCTTTTTGCTGAGTCCTCTTTGGCAATGAAAATTTGCGCTCGAAGAATAGTTATAAGGAAACTTATTTTCACCCAAGTCCGCTTCGGTACATTGAAACCAAATCTCCGTGATTATGCTCGCCGTGGCTTAATTCCTTCTGGCTTTCCATTTAGACTAGCATAAGATTACCTAACGTTTCAAGAGATCCTTGTTCCTGGAGGTTGCTAGAAACCTAGGTTACTAGGTTCCCTCCCTATTACTAGAAAACCTCAGGGCACTCTGGCGTACTTTAAGGCACATTTTATGGGGCAAGGACATTAAGTTTCTTAGTTAAGGAGGAAAATAAACAGAGAGGGTATTAATGTTAGCTAATAGAAGTTATCTATTTATCTGTCTTGATAATATAATGAGATATTCCGACATTTCCAAACCTCAATGGAATGACGGTGGGTATATAGATGAAGTTGGATGAAAAGTCTAGTGCATGTATTAGAAAAAAAATTTCTTTATCGGTCTTTGCATGCTGTAAATTACATTAAATAATTTTGTTTTGAATTTTTAAGGGAATAGGGAGTATTTTTATATAGTATATTTAAAGAATTTATATTACAATATAAAAATAAAGAGCCTTTGAATGCAATACCAATTATACTTTATTTACTACGTTGGGTGCTGGTTATACCCTAAATTTTTCAGATATCCCCTCAATAGCAATTTCGGATTTCTTTATTGTCACTGCCGCTTTTCAGATGCAGGTAAATTTTTTTATTTTAATTATTTGACTTGACTTGGACACTTTCTGCGAAATTATAAGAAACACTGTAAAGTGTGTCGTGTCAAGTAAAAACGGACAAAAATGTATTTTACTCTGCTAGTAATCGCAACCTTGAACTTTCGTCGCAATAGTCTTGAAAAAAGTATTGAAATCATTGTTGCAAAATATTTCACTTTCTCCTTATGATAGATGAACAATTTAAGAATAATACGATAGGTCTTGCAGTACGCTATAAATTAATTTGTGCCATTTTTAAGTTAATACTTTTCGAGAATAAACAAGGAGTATTTTATTTTATTTCTTTTGCATTTATTTCGGTTGTTTAGTCATAATAAACTTTGCGGAAGAAAATTTACAATTATTTTTATGCAGCATCTTTTGGTACGAAGTTTAAGCCCGTAGAGTATCCCAAAGTAACACAATTGGCAAAGAAAATGAGAATTAATGCTTCCGACTGTAACACAAATTTAAAGCCATCAGAATTTAAGCTAAATAAGTGGAATTTTCGATAGTTATCTGACCGATATAAAAATTATATTTTATTTGTTAAATTTCCTGCTAGTTCTTCTCAAGCCTCCCTCTCCCATTCTCTACTCAATAAGGATACGTTAAGCATATTTCAATAATATATCACTTAAGTTTTCAATTGAAGGTTAAGCTACTGTTCCACCCGTATTTTTTGTGAAATTACAAGTTGGTGAATCTACCCTAAAAATCAATTTTTCTTTAAACCGGAAAAACCTATCATAAAATACAATTGAAAGAAAGTCCCAAATTCACCTTTTTTTGTGAAAGCTCAATCAAAAATTTAATGGAATTTAGTGGAGAAAATGATGCAAGCGATTTTCCTTTTATTTTTTGAGAATATGAACATGACAAACTTAATAACGATTAAATTTTCATGTTCATGTAATTTTTAAAATTTATACTAGAAATTGTATAGGCTCTCAAACAAACCTATTACACAGGTCAGAACCACCTAATGGAATATTCGTTTCTGCTCTTATTGGAGTTGCTTTATATTGCAGCTAAAAAGAAAATATGCGTCAATATATGAATTTGAAATTTGATTTGCGCTACTTACGTACACTAGGTGAATAAATAGTTTTAAATAATTTGTTTTGGGTAATTGGAAAGGGAAAAAAATCGTTGTAATTGCTGTAGCCCCTGGAATAAATTGTTAACGACAATATTGAGTAAATAGTTCCCAATTATCAACTTGTTCAGGTTTTCGTATATTTAATACTATTGTTGAAATTTATATTAATTTATTTAAATAACAAAATATTGAAAATGTTAAGAAGTAGGAGAAAAATGGTTCAACATTTAAGGGGCAACATCTTTTATTTTAAAGGCGATTATTATTTAAGTCTGTTTTCCAGGAATTCCTGAATGGAACAAAGGGTTTCAATGTTGGAATGCCTTTTGTATCGCACCACAATAAATCACTTTTAATTCTCATATTTCGTATCGCAATTTTTGGGAACCGAAAAATATGTTTTCTGTAGACTCCCAGAAGGCAATAAAATCGGGCCCTGGGGAAGGCGTATCTGTCACTATCTCCCCGTTTTTACCACTTAGTGTAAAAATACAACTTTGTGTGAATATTTTGCGGAAATTTAACTCGCACATAAATTGTTCAGTCGTCCGATTATTGAAGTAGAGCGGATATTGGGAGATTTTATCGGGCAAAATTTTGTGAGCATTTCACATACCTACCGCACGGGTAGTAGAGGGTGCGGCTGGAAGTGTTTCTACCAGTTCATTGAGGCGTGTATTTTTATAGGTCATCGTAAAATATTGGGCCACGTCCTGTGCCAAATCGTAAAAACTTGTTAAATTGAGTGAATTTATTGTGTACCTATTTTGCGAAAATGTAAATCGATCAGTTGTCAATCAACTGTGAAAAAGGCGCTGATGAGGGCAATAATGAAAGTTCCAGTTGCAATTTTTCGGAATTATTTCTTCAATATGCCTTAAATCGGACCGGTCCTTCCCATACAGTGGTTCATTTTTCCATTATACGACGGGATCGAGGAAAATCCTCTGTGGACCAGGGAGTTTAATTGGCAGAAAATTATTTCCCGAATTTTTGTATTGCCACCGGGTTTAAAGATTCAGTGGCTTCTATTTGATCGCCTACAGACCAAGCAAGCAAGTTGGGTGTCTCGATTTCAATTCAAGGAACCCTTAAAGCGGAAGTATCGCCAGCGTAGGGCCTTATCGCGGGACAGCGGCGGATTTAATTAATTAACTAGGGCAGTACACACCGTCCGGACTCTTGCCTTTCAGCTGGAGGTCTATGAGAGTGGGGTTGAGCTCATGCTTTCCGTTCGCTTATTCATTCCTTGGGTTTTTCGAAGGTGATTCGGCCCCAAAATGGTTGGGCGGAAGAACGCTTTCCGTTCGATAACTTCTACGAATGGAAATCCTTTCGTAGAAGCTGACCTTGAACTTGTTGGTCGTTTTGGGCAATGAGAAGTGAATTTCTTGAAACAATTGTTGAAAAGCATCCTTTTTGTGAGCCTTTCATAAAAATTCCGCACATTCTTGAATGCTTTCCACAAAAAGGGACAGTAGGAAGGAAAGTATATTTGTGGAGGGATTACCCAGTTCAAGCAGTCTTTGAAGAACCACAATAGGCGCATATGCCCCTCACGCGCCTCCCGGACTCCGGGGGAGCAACTAAATACATCCGCCCGACAAAAGGGCTCCAGGGCACCTATTCCACGCACACTGGCGTCTATCCTTTTCATACCAAGGAGTCATATATTTTAGGGTAATCTTTAGCCGGGCAGTTTTACCAGCAAAATGAGGAGTTTATGTATCAATAAAGCCCTTCAGTGGCGGTACTTGACTTGGCAATATGCTTTGCGGGGCGGTTCTCGAGGAATTTTAAAGGGAGACACTTGCAAGCGACATTTTGGCCTTCTTCCCTTAGGGCATCAACTCATGAACTTCATGCACGAAGATTAATGGTTTTTGTGAGCAAAGCGTTGTCAACGGGTTTCACAGCGCACAGGTCACAGACCCCTGTAAAAAATTGATGGCGCTGTAAATCTAACATGTGTGGGCTTTGTTATTTTTATTATAATTTATCTTCATATCACCATCGTTTGATTGCATGATATGATTTTAAATTTGAAGACGACCTTTCCTACCCTGGGAAATTTCGGCTGACAACGCCGTTGATGACTGCTAAGTGAGACATAAAGAAACATTTCTAAAGTAGATACTTAATATACCTTTTTAAGATATATTTATGATAAAAAAATACTTGCGTGGGTGTTTCTCATTATAGGAGCTGTACCTGAACAATACGTGTAAGGAGAAGGTCTGCTAAAATGGGCATTTAATTTAATTCTTATTTTTGTTTTGTTTTTATTCATTAAATTAGCAGATTAGAGGTACTACAGGGTGTTTTTATCAAAAATTACAAAAGGAAAATTTTATCCAAAATAAAAGTTACCTTCAAAAAAGTAAGCATCGCATCTTCTTATGTGAAATTAATATACAGTGACCCAACTTATTGATCATATGATGCGAAAGAGGGGTGAATGAATAATTACAGATAAAATTGTTGTTTTTAAACTAATAAAGCTTGTTTGAAAAGCTCATTTTAAAATATTGATGTTTTTTGAAAAGACAGAAAAAAGGATTTGATCAATTAGTTTATTTTTTTATTCAAACAAACTTACATTTCCATTTGGCCTCTTTTGGCTTTTATGACGACCTGAATTTTGCGAGGCATTAAATTTATTTAATTTTCGCAGACTGGAGCCAGAATATTATTTCATGAGTCCAATGCACGGCTCCAAAGTACGTTTAAGGAGCCAATTTCTTCTGGCGTTAAAGATAGATCTTTTGACCTCACACCGTAAGTGTTCGATGAGGTTGCGATCAAGAAACTCTTCGGCCAGTCTAAAAATGAAATCCATGATTAATCTAGATATCTGTTTATGTCTGTTTTGGATCGTTATTTTATTGAGAAATTACGTCGTACAACCTTTCCCTACTGTCGTTAACTGCCGAGGAAACTATTTTTGTCATAGTCAACAGCAGTCATCCTGCCTATGATTCGTTAGCATCGTCCATCTCTTTATCTTATCATACATCCCTAAACATGATGTTGTCTCCTTCATATCTTACCGCCTGTTTAATGTAACGATTTTAAAGAGGTTCAGTGGTTGTCCATTGTCGGTTATCAGGGCAAATTTAGTTAATTTTGGTCTCATCGGGCCAACATACTTTTCCTCAATCCTAAAATGGTAAAATTCTTAAAGCATTTGGCGGAATTTAACCGTGCTTGATGATGACCTTTTCTTAGAAGGGATTTTTTGACCTTTGCTTGGTCATGTAAGTCAAACTTCGAGGTACTCTTCTCACGGTTTCGGCCGAAACGCTTGTATTATCGGATGGTGCTAACCTTATCTTTTATTGATATGGCATTATCCGCACCCCTTACCCCTCCCGCACATCCCCTTATTTTAATTTGCCGTACAATTTGCCATTACACCGCTTCCGTCAGGATGGTTTTCTTTCCAATGATGTTTTGAGACGAGTGAATATTGCAGTTTTTACAAACTTTGGACACTAAACCGTCACTGTTTATGGTTATTTACCGATGAAATCTAAAATATGCACGAAAAAAGGACAATAATGCAAACTTTAATTAATTTTAAATATTCACTTACTCACCTTTTAAGTTCAGTTGAATAATTCAAAAGTGATTAATAACGGCTCTTTTCGTATTTTCTACTAAGAGTTTTTCAGTATTATCAGAAGACGAGATGATTTATGAATTGATTGTTAAATATTTGAAAAGGTTGGAGGCATTATGCATTTTTGAAATTGTTTTAGTACCAAGTAACACATTATTCTTGTGGATTTGTACGTTTGGAGATTTATAAAATTAGTTGTGAAAATATAGTGAAATTAGAGCAATGCCTGGCTTTGGCTTCCACAATTTTGTCACGGACGTTTTTTATACCATCCAATATATATAAAAAACACAGTTTTACTTTTGTAATTTATACATTTTCAGGAAAATAAGAATTATGAAAATTATAACGACCGATACTCGGAGTCGAAAATAACAAGTAATAGCAATTAACATAGATCTGATGACTTTACTTATATTCATCACAACAAGTAACAATTGATCGCTCAAATCAGTCGATAATAATAAATATTACTAAAATACTTTTATTATTTGAAGATCTACATGTATAACCTTCATTAGTAATCGATGAATTGTTAATCAGCAATAAGCAGACTGTTGATAAACGAAAATATTACAAATGTACAAGTTCATTTCATTTTAATATATTAAGAGTAATGTAACCCCAAAAGTCTTTATAAGTAGCCAAATAATTTTGACAAGAGTTCTAGATAAAAGACAACAAAAATAACACATAAAAGTTTATGATACTAGGTTAGGTTAGGTTAGGTTACTGTGGCTGCCTAGAAAGGCACACTTAGGCCAATTTTTTGGCCCATTGTGTTACCACGTAGCGCAGGGGATCATAGTTATTCGTGGGATTCGAACCCACAGCCTCTGGGACGGTAGGACAGCGCGCTAACAACTGAACTATCAGAGGCCCCTTATGATACTAAGTCCATGACAATATTACATAAACCTAAAATTGCTACAGATGCCTGGCATTGTCCTTTGGTGGCTTTTATCCCTTATATTTGAACGCCAGTGTAACTAAAATTTAGATACCCCACCCGCTTACCATTTTTAAATATAAACAGAGAGAAAGATAAATGGACACACACTCTATTAAAGGGTCTCTGTCTTAAAAGTAAGGTATTTTAGATACTGTGTGAGTAAAGTTTGAATGAATTTTTATCGATAAAAAATAAACACCTATTCACCTATTTGCAATAAGAGGGGAAAAGTTCAGATGAATTAAAAAGTTTTCACTTTTGTATTGTACATGCAAATATTAAGAAACTAGTCTATTTATTTAAAGTGCTACTTAAATTCAACAAATGGGAGATTTCACAGTTTCTTATGATATCCAGTGTTAACCTGATTTAATGAGTTCCATGATCTTCTTGAACTATGTCGTTATCTGAGGAAGATAACAAAAATGAGCAAAAAATCTCAGCGTTTCTGAATTTCTCTCGGGGTTAATATCCCCGAAGGCCATAAAACCACCACACAAATGCTCCCAGAATATTTTGCTGAAACATTCCTTTTCATTTTTCATTGTTATTGCCCTAAGTATAGGCATCAAGAAGGATTTTTTTTCATATTTCAGATCTGGGAATCGGAATCTCCTTGGAACCATATACAAGTACATGTTGGCCATGTTGGGGTGCCGAGTGGCACGTCGGGACAAATGAATGGAGATTTTTAATATTGCTTAAAACATTCCGCCCAGAGCGCATTACTCTTGCAGGATTTTTGCAATTGTCGCTAAACAATGGAGAAATCAGTGTCGCTGCCTTCACCAGCTTGTAAAAAATATCTCCTCCCACTTCATATAGTTGTGGGATGAGTTGGAAATCCTGTTCGTCGGCTTGATTCACAATTTCTCAGCGCTCGTGTGCACCCTGAAATTGAAGCTTCTGTTCTTTAAAAAAAAAAAAAAAAAAAAAACGCCATGACCCAAATTAACCCTTGCGATTTCGAACTAACTTAGTGATGCGTTCAGAAAATCCAGGTAAACATTCTCATCACGGCTATGGCAGCTGTTCAATGAGTGCCTCGTGGCAACCACGGGCCACAGTTCCACAAATTTCAATCTTACGATTATCCTGAGGGGTTGGTATTAAAGTACTACCTTAAATTGAATGGCGAATATGCTTGGAAATGGATTTATTTTTTAATTACGACATGTAGGGAGGCATTTACGCCCAGGTCCTATTAGGCTCAATAAATCCAAGGTAAACAGCTTACCTGAAGAAATTTATGATTCATTCGGAACAATTAGTTCGCCGGACGAGGCTTATCGTCTGCACGTAATATTGAGAACATTGCAAACGGGTTGTTGTACATTTTCACTTAATCGACAAACAATAAACGACTAGCAATTACCGGACTAATGTCTCCAATTTTCCCCAGTTCCGATTACCAATTAGGTTACTCCCCCATGTGCCCCTGTGTCGGTGGCCATTGGATGTGCCGGACCAGAAAGCTGTGAGAAACATTCATTATCTAACTTAAGGAGCACAATTAAGGAGGTCTTTGCTCCGGCAAGGCCCAAGTCAGCGTGGGATTAAAACTATTATGGACTTTGTTCTGCTTAGCGCTTCCTTTTCAGTTCTCAGTTCATCTTATGTGACGCAGCGGCTTACGTATCATTTCCACATTTCCAAAGGTTTTCTCACTAGTGAGTTTGAGAGGTGATGCCTATGTAGTCCTAAACTCTTTTTAAGCTTCTTCTAACATCCAAGCAAAATAGCAGGACAACATAACAAAGGCACGTTATCATTTAGAACTAAAGTCTTTTCAGTCGGCATCCTCAGGATTTGATTCGACGTGTGCACCTCATTCCCCATTATTTATTACTCATTGAAACTGGCCCTCAGGCTAGCTGACTTAAATTTTTTAATATAATGGCAAAATTTTTTTAACAACTCAGCTGATTTTTCTAGGTCTTATATCTCCAGCCGCTAGGAATTAAGTTGTCAAGACTTCATCCGAGTAAGTTCGAATGAAGTTACGGATGAACATTCAAACTTAATCCGTAGTGATCCACAACCCATCATGATTCCTGTTGGGTCTTCATTGGACTGTGTCCGTCTATCGAGGGTATAATTGACGGGTATAGAAAGAGAGTTAGCAATTTCTAATGTTAAGTATTAAGTTGATGCTTTGGACTTTTTTAAGGAAACACTTTGAAATTTTTTAAGGAAACAGTGTGAAATACTATACATCTTTTTCCTGTTTTGATATGTTGTTTTCCTATTTAACCTGGATCGAGAACCGAAGTGAAAAATACTTAGCTAATATAATATATACGAGTGTACAATATATGTAAACATATAATCCGTCAGGTTAGGTACCAAAAATCATACATACACAATGTACATACACCAGTCCATCTATTTTGTTATGTGTAAAATTTTTAATAAAATAAAAACATAAAAGAGTAAATTCTAAAAATAATATACAATCAACGGAATAATTGCTTCTTTCTGATTTGACGAAAGCTCTCCGTACTGCGGGATTAATTTTATTTTATTTTATTTATTTTTTTTTTCAATGAAATTAATTAAGAAGTATAAACTTCTGGGAGTATTGGATGAGTCGTGTGATTTTCTTTACCAAAGTTATAATGGAGAAGTTGGCTCTAACTTTGGAGGCTGTAATTAATTAATTTGGTAAAATTGAGGCAAAAACAACGAAATTCAATTAATTTTCAATTAATATAGCTCCGTTTATACAAAGTTGTATACATCGGAATTAAAAAAATGAACAGAGCTTAATATTCTGACTTGACTGAGTTGGATGTGAAGTTTAACAAAAACAATAAATTTTTATTATGATGTTTAAGCAACATTCGGGATATCTTACAATTATAAATTAATGTCATAAAAATAAAAAAACAAACGGTTAAGAGCTTGCGTGGTACTAAATCAGTTTCAGTAATTTAATTAGATCTATTTCATCTTAACAAAATTATTCTTTTAATGAATGCAATTTTTCAAAGTTGCCCTCATTCAGTTCGATTTAGAGTCCTTCATAATCTTCATTGAAAGTCAATAAAAATATGTGCCGCTGTGATCCGCACTAATATTGAGATTTATAGAATATTAATCATTAAAGCAAGAAATATAAACTTAGAGTTACTTATATCACTTAGCTCTATTTATATCTTACATAGAATGCATTCATGTTCATTCACGTAAGAAAATACAATTATCGTGCACTGCGTAGGATTCACAGAGCTTAGATGCATGCAGAAATATTTAACGCATCGTGAAATCCTTTGTTTTGGCTAAGTACATCAGAAAGGAATTTAAATTGATGTCATAATAATGCCATTAATTAATTTCTGAAACCTTGAACATTAGATGTATAAGGCGCGTTACCTCTAAAAGGTTTATCCAAGCAGGAAAACTAACATTTGGAATGTTCACAGTACCGTAGGCTATATATGTAACTATCAGATTGGAAAACCGCCAAGCGGCAAAGAGGGAAACGGCTTTTCAATGTAAATGGACAAATTTTTAATAAATATTTATACATCTCAAAAAAAAAAAAAAAAAAAAAAAATAATAAAAATAATTGTAAACAAATGCATAGAGGAAACTATAAAGTATTTCCCAGAGTGGTTTCAGCAACAAGATGCTTGCTATTAACATAAAGTACACATATTTAAACTTCATAATCGTCATTCTTTATGGGTGGTATGCTAGTAAATCTGTAAATTCAACAAATACAAAATATTGTATTCTTAAGGAATAGATATTAAAATTAAAATATATTTTTGATTGAACTCACATAAACACAAAACTCTGCCGCGACTTTAAATATCATTTAAGCTTTTCAGACCCCTTTTACAAGTTTAATTTATTTTGCTTTTCCTTATAAAAATATGCATAATGCACAAATTTTTTGCAGGAATAATTTTAAAGTTAGGTATATATTCTTTAAGCTTATACAAATCTATGTATACGAATTAAATTAACTCTTTGAAATCAATAAACAAATCATTCACTACATATTTTCTATTTCCATTCTCAAGATAAATTGCCCTCAAGTTTCATTTTGGCGCAGCCCAACAAGCCATAGCACATTGCAAGGGATTAAGGGGGAACGGAAAAAGAGAACAACCTTTTTAAATTTCAACCCTTTCTATTAAAGCATGTCGATGAGGAAGAGGCTATGTGCTGTAGTGCGCTGTTTGTTAATTGCTTGTGCGTGGAAGTCTCATTGGAAAGCACAATCCAATGTTTGTGACTTAGGGACTTGACAATTTTTCTCGATTTCAGCCAGATGAATAGTCTGATAGTTATACAGTCTGTGACAGTACACCTATGTACATTTAAAATTATTATCAGCATCAAACCATTGCTTATAGACTAGGTAAACTAATTATGGCAGTTGTTGAAAAATCTTAAATTAGTCAAAATTATGCAATTTTCTATTACTTCAGATAATTTATTTAGTTAAATTTCCTTAAGATTCGAGTTCAAAATTATTGTAATGAGGTATGGTTTAAAGTAAATAAAATATTTCCTTTATTGTATCGTTAATTGACTTGTATCCCAATATTTAGAATTACATTTTAGAATCGTTTTCAAACTACACTTTGTTTTTTTGTATTTCTTTAGACTAACAATATTGCACCTTTAGTTGTGTCAAACACAAAACTTGAATAGTCTAAACTTGGCCAACCTTTTAATGAAATTACTTCTATGAGAAGATCCCTTTACAATTTCTTCACGACCCAAGAGCACTCTCAAGTGGTAATTAAGAAAGTTGTATCTAATGTCTTCAGTTAACGTGAAAGCTGCTACAGATGTAGTTACTTGGTGATTAAATATTCATGGGAGGACCGACCACATCCCCGGCCTATATCGGGAATTGTACCCTAACGAAATTATATACCAATCCAGTTCAGTTATTTGTCAAACTGACTATTAATCAATAGCCAATCCTTGGGCTTTATAGTTCTCAAAACGATGCCTCTTATTAAAAAGTAATCAATTCGGCTAGGCTCGGCATTCAAATGAGTGCCGATCCTCATATCAAAATAAATCACTTGAAATAAATTACGGATGGAGATAAATTGAGAATTGAAATCAGAAGCAGCACTTCAACCCTTGTCATAGCAGTGATGTGGATGTGAAAAACATACGCACGGGATTATCCAAAGGTCAGTATTTAAAATAAGGGAGTATTGCCAATGTCCCCGGCGATGGGTTCGTAAAAAGGAGCCGAATAAATCTTTTGCGTCAAGAGTAAATCGAATATCGAAAATGCGCTTTATCGTTTTTTGCTTGGTAATGTATGTCCATCCAAAAGGAAGGTGGTATGTACCGATTCTCTGAATTGAAATGAGAAAGGTCAAGCGCTTTATATAAGACTTTGATTTGGAATTTCTCATTACTGTATGAGTTCATTGAATTTTCTTTTTATTTAGAAAATCTGTACACTTACACATATGTATATTTTTCCACGATAAAATTTGCATTTTTGTTGTTCTTCTTTTGATTTTTATAAGCTCATCATTATTAGAGCATGGCTATCAATTGAAGGCTTGCAATATAGTTTTGCTGAATCCAAAAATGTTGTGGTAGAAAGTCATTGCATTGGAATGTTACGTAAAGTGCGACTGTCCTAATCCATCCCACTATTTTGCAAAAAGAACTTTGAAGGACTTGCATTTAATAGGATTGAACATTTTGTGAAAAGTTCATATTAAAGTTTGTCCTTTAAAGGTTTTTTAATTAAAAGTTCTCCTAAAAGCGTTGTATGTAAAATTAAGTATTAAATTGTATATCAGGGTGGTTCGTAAAGTAGGGTTTCATCATGTGCCAATTGATCCTTACAGTGTTATGATCAGCGTTCACGATATGAAATATTTTCGTGAAATCCCTCTTTCACCTGTTTTTTAATGGCTGAAACGTTAAAACTTCAAATTTTTAAAAATTTTGGTTAAGATTTTACTTTTTTATCCGTCGTCCTTAAAAATTTCCTTAATAAAGCTATAGTTTAAAAAACAAAAAAATGCACGCACGTAAGGGTTGAAGGAGGGATTTTAGGAAAAAGTTGTTCCAAGTGACCGCTGACTACAGCACTGTAAGAAATCTGTTGGTACATGTTGGAACACTTTTTTACGAATCACCCTGAATATCTTCTAAAGTAAATTCCTTTCAGGAAAATATTTATAGTATGTGAAGAAGTGATTAAGTTCGGACAGTTAATTAATTTACTAAACCATTTGTGTTTGTCACATAAAAATACAGCTGAACTTATATTTTCTAATAAAATTGTGTTATTAAAAAATATAGGGTTTCATAAAATTGACACAATTTATAAACTTTGGTGCATGTTTATCTTTCAATAAAAAAATTTATTGATATAAAACAATGATCGTCCTTTTTCAAATATGGCTAAAACGAAGTAACTCCGTAACCCACCTTGCACTGAACGGGTTTTTGGTGGTCTACTTTTCAGTGAGGTTATTACAAGTGTGACGTAATAAGTAACCCCGATTGGGTTTCGGGTGTCTCATTCCTCAACACCACAAAATTCATGTTGTCGGAATTTGCGAAGTCACGGCATGCTTCCATCGACTTAACTCGAAAGGAAATTTGCCTTCTTGGTGAATAAACGAAGCAGCAAATCTTTGGATTAAATATAAAATATTAACTTGCTCGATTACCGGTGAGATTACATGGTGAACAAATTGCTGGGGATTAAGTTTCAATAACGTTAATAAGAAAGGGGACTTTGGCGGGAAACTTCTCGCTGGTGTATTTTATGTGCCGAAGCAACAGCCCTGCTTCGAGGAAACCCATTTTTCGCGCTTCCTTTGTACTGACTCGTTGTTGTGGATGCAAAGAAATGCCATCAAGTACCCTGCCCCAAAATCTCGGGGGTGTTCCATCAAAAGTTTTCATTTTTGTGATTCACCCACAACAGAAACTCTTCACAATACCGCCAAACTTAAAGCCATAAAGAATTTAAAAGTGATTCATCTCGACTGGAAAGTTAACGCGAACATTTTTCCCTGCCACTAAAATGGAATTCATATTATTCGGCGGAACCGGCGCGGCTACAGTAAAAAAATACTTACGTGCGCTGGAGAGCTAGTTTACCGGGAAACGCAAAGGCAGTCATTTCTGATTTATATAATGCCATTACCAAAGGAGATTAAATTCTTTTCTGGCGCTTTCGGTCGAGCTAAATAGCTGCCGCTTTCACAGAGCGCTTGAAAGTGGAAACTCCACCAGAAAGTTTGCTTACCACCACCTTTTCAGGGGATGAATGGAAGGCAATAAGAACACTTTAGAGGACCTCTTCGGGTTCTCCTTCCTCCCCCGCCTGAGGTCTTTCAACTCTGACTTTCTTCTTTGACGGGCGACAGTCTCTTTCCGTTGAGGTGACATAAAAGAATTTCAGGTTTTTATATGAAAGGGAGCATCCGTTCCCAGCCTCCCCAGTGAGGCAACTCTGGTTGAAAAAACTGTTGATAAGGGTTAAGGAGGGCCTTGGGCAGGATATCTGCACATTTATTTAGGCAGTCGTCATACTTACAAAGTTATTGTCTCGCCAAAGGAAACAACTCACTTAATCATTTATCTTTTTGGCCATATTGAACATTTCCTGATTGAGGTTCTTCTTGGCCCTAGAATTTTTAAGCAGGAATGGTCACTTTTTTTGATGAGTATACGCGACTCAATTTGTCCTTTAATTTTAAAATCATTAGAAAAGACTCACCATCAATTAGTTTAATTAAAATGTTTTTATTCTATGAAAAAAATAAGTTTCTACATTAAATATCGGAGATATTTCTGAAACTCAACGTGCCCTTCGAGTTTAGATAGTAATGCTTTTGCCAGTGCTCAAAATTAACAAGACCCTCAAGGTTTGAAAGGCTTGAAATAGACTGAATTTGAGCTCTTCCAAAATTTCAGCATTTATAAGTGTTTTGAATGGTATAATACGTTATATAAGAAAAAGCGGATTCGGTTAGTTTTGAGGTTTTAATACCTTCAAGAATGCGTCCCTATGTTTCTGGTTGTATTTTCCCACTTGAATACCACGGAGTTAAACTAGAAATACAGGAGAGAATTACAATTCTAGTAATTCGCTTTTCACTAGATTTTGGACTGTATATTTAGGAAGCTAACTTGAATTAAGATTCACTGTATTCTAGTTAGAAAAAATTGGAAGTGTACAATTGATCCCATAAGCATGTAGGTATATGTATAGTTTCGAAAAGATAAAAATATGAGCTAAAATAATTCCCCCAATTAAGAAAAAGCTCATATATTTTCCTAGAATTAATATCCACACCTTAAATATACTAGGTACTATATGTTAGTCATTTACTATGATATATTTTAAATGTTTTTAGAAGTACGAGTATATTGTAATAAGTGCCGGTTAACTTGCAAAAAATGATAATATCTTTCGGCTTACTAAATATTGCTCTGAAATGCGACATTTAACATTTTCTCAGTAATAATCGCTGGTGTAAATATTAGTTTTACGTAATCAATCAAATTTATGAACGGACCAATTCAGCTATCCAGTTATAAGCACCACAATTTACAATCGATTAATTCTTGTGAATGACTGATTTGATGTGCGAAAATGTCAATTGAATATTCGCACGTAGATTGAACTATTTCGTTTTATTGACGGGTTATTATGGCATGTAGAGTTGGCAACAAAACTGTTCACAAATAATTATCGATATAAATCCGCCCTGCATAATTTGCGTAAAATTTGAAATTATAATCACAAACAATAGCCTAACCTAGGAACTTACTAAAGAGGTATTTTAGGCTTAGTAATTTTGAAATTACAGACCGTGGGGTTAGATCATTGATTAAAAATTTGTTATTCGGATTTCAAATTAATTCATAATTGAAACAACGTTACGAACAGTAGTCATGTAATTTTAATTCGCTACTCGTTTTGATGATAATTGATTTAAATATAATGGAAATGGTTATTATTTTGGAATTCATACAATATCATAATTAACATATGTAGAAAAGCTGACAAGCCGTACAGAAACTGTCAATAACATGTTTAATATCGTAGTACTTCGTGAACTGCAACGACCTTTCTAGACCCGTAATATTTACTATAAATTAATTTGAAGTTGTAACTTGTTTCTTAGAATACAATAGACAAATATGTGATTGCTTTCTATATCAGAAAATTATATTTTTTATTGCAATAATAGGGAAATCTGAGGTAAGGTGGTCACCATAAAGAAAAAATTGCTAAAGGACCAATGATTTCTTAGTAGCCGTGACCCATAGAGGAATGAAATGCGCCCAACGATTACACATATTACATTTAATCCAACCTTCATTAAAACATATTTATTTTTTCTATTCTGCTTATAAATATAGCAAGAAATAAGAAAACTACTTAATAATGGTTTGTTGAATATATCACACTAGAAGATAAAGAAAGCCAATTTACCTTGTTATTTTTATTCAATAATAACACTTAAGTTATTTTATTTCCTGGTTCCACTGTTTATAACTATAAAGTTATAAATTTTATTATCTTGTTGTAAAAGTTAGCTGCTATTTTTGAGCTAAACTGAACGATTAAATAATTTTTTTATCTGATAAAAACTGTTTTTCTTTTAGGGATGCTTAATACGAATTTAAAATTAAAGATGTTCCAACTCATCACGCTTTTGAGAAGAATTAAGTGTGTGGTAAGAACTCTGATATTATTACGTGGATAAATAATCATTAAAACAGAGAACAAGAAATTGAGCATTCGTATCGACTAGAATAACAGATATTTATAGGAAGCTTTAATATAGCTATATTATAATGTTCATATAATAATAAAATGTATACATATTTAAGAATTGTTAAATTGAGCTCATTTAAAATTTTATAGAACTTCAACATTTTTATAATAGTATTCTCTATTTTATTTTATATTTTCTATACTACGAGTATGTTTTTATAAACAGCATGGAGTAATTGCCGTACACTTAAGCTCGGATAAATTGGGTATGCACCTACTAATTTTTAAAATTAGTAAAATAAAGAATAACACAAAAGTTTCTCATCAAGAAATAACAAATTATCGATTATATTAACTTTAAGAAAAGAGTCTTTATTTGTAAAAAAATAGTTGTCAGTAATAAAACATAAAAATATATTCTTCACCTTAAAACACTCGCAGCAATTTTTTATTCCATATGGGAATATTCCGCTTCACATTGTTTTATCCAAATACATAATTCATTTTCCTATCATTAATTAATCTGAAAGTTTTTATACAACACAAATTTGGGTAAACTATATATCTAGTGCGAGTTGTGTAATTTAATAAATTGTAAGTACAGTGAACACCGCAAAGGTAATCAACGTAATTATGATCATATAATATTCGCAACAGAAATTTTGTGAAATGGGAGAAAGCAATATTCGGCTACACTTTAAAAAATATTTGTTGAATATTACTTCAATAATTGGAGGCAACTGATTCCATAAAACTATTGTAATTAATTTCAGCAAGCAAAAAAAATTATGCTTTGTTGTTTTAAGAGCTTAATATTCAACATGAATGTGGGAATTAAAAACTAAAAAGCCTCTCAACCCAACTGAACCTATCCGAAGTCCTTGCCAAAGATGCTTTCTCGAGCAATTACGAATAAAAAGAAATATCTTTATGAATTTCAATAAATTTGATGTAAAAATACAACAGAATTGTTTGGAGATTTCATCAAGGGTGTATGTTTAAACATGTTGTTGAAATTTTAATAAAATATTTATATTTATTTTATAAAAGTCATCTAGTGTATTAATTAAAGTAAGCTTCAAAAATGATACAAAATTGACTTCATGGATTGAAGGAAATCTGAATTTATTTTTAAGAGTGTAGAATAAAATAAAAGCTATCACTTTTTATTGAAATTTTTAATTAATTCCCTCAAATGAGCGATCAACATTTTTCGCTAATTAATAAATTAATGGGACGGTTGTAAATTGGGGGTAAATGTAAATCGAGAAGTTACCAAGCCCTGTTATTGTAATTGGATGTAAACGTCGGCGATGTACTTGAATAAGTGCGACAGTTACCTCTTATTTCATCAATATTCATGAGGAATCAAGCGCTCGTTTGTATCTGCAGATAACACATATTCGAAATAAGTAGGCGAATTCGCATTCGGTAAATTGCCCGCCCAGGATGGGTACCCTCGCCAAACTCAGGCCGGCATGTATTTCGCTGCTGGGCGGTACTTCCTGTCAGATACAATCATCAATATCCTATTTGTTCCATTTCGCATTCGGCGGCACACCCACCCACGAACGAAGATACTTTTAATGGCCTTCATCCTTGCCCGATTCAGAATAACATCAATTTCGGTTAATGGTGGGAGCAATAAAGCATTTTTTTACTGTGCGCGCCAAAAAATTAGGTACATTCACGTATGGCCTTCGACGCACCCCTCGATCGGATCCATTTATAAAAGCTTAAATATATTTTACTTAATTAAATTCCTGGGCGTCGAAAGTATCATCCCGAAACCTTGAAAAAATCCCTTCCCTCATATTTTTGTTTATTTTACGATCTTTTTATTAACTTAAGCTATCTCCGGTCCAGAGTTTTCGGCATCATAAACTCTTTCCATTAGCCGAATAGAAGGAAGAACTCATGGTCCAACACAACTCACGCCTCGCCTCCAAAAGTCTGATTTCCTTCGGTTAATACCACGATTTCCGCTTCGAGCAGGATTTTATTTGTGCCAAAGAGGAGATTTTATTTCTTGGCCGGGAAGAACAAATTACGACAACAAGGACTACCAGGAAGAATTTCCTGATGGGAAAAACCTCAGGGGAGGAGGTGACAGCATTGCGACAGATAACGGCTTGATAAATATTCGAAACAGTCTTCGAATTTGTAAATCTGTGCAACGGCAGCGGGTCGGATAATTCGCCAATCAAGCATATTTCCAACTTCCTCAGATACGAAAACATAAGCAGTCAAGCAATTTCTTCAAGGACAAGACATGGACCAAGCAGCCTCCCTCACCTTCAAGAGCGGCACGCGAGGCTTTAAGAAGCAATGTTGCGGGAATTTACGCATGCGAAAACTTTATTCATGTTGGCTTTAATAAAACTAGGGAGAAAAGATATATCATTTTGTGAGGGAAGCACTCCTTGAAATTTTTAATGTGGAAGGATACAATAAATTATCATGAAAGCCCAGTCAGTGGCTTATTTAACATAAATTACAATGCAATCCACACTACCGCATTTTCCTCCTTCCGAGCTGAAGATAGATAGATAATTTAGGGGAAGTAACAGAAGTTTTAATTTATTTAACATCTAAATAGTTCAGATTAAGTCGTTAAGGGAAGGGATTCCGATATATCATCGAAGGATAAATTTAGTCTACCTAAGTTTAGGATCTTATGCCATTAATCAAGAGTTCATTTGTGCTCAGAGTTAAATCGAGAACAGAAGGACCTTAAAAGTTTTTTAAAGATTTATTCTTATAAAATTACATTACATCGAAAATCATGAAAATATTGGCATATATTTTTCAGATTTGCTCCGAAAACGAGTAAATAGGTGCATTTTGGTCGAAGGCATCACGTCATGAAAAGTATCTTTAGTTAAATATTGAGAATCGATTTATTTGATATATGGTTGTGGGATTGGTCGATCGCATTTTTGATCAGAATAAAAATTGTTCGAGAAGGAATCGGCAGAAAGGCCACATGTAGCTGGTTAAAGAGCATCGAAGCCCCAATTCGAAAGATTCAGGTTCAATCCCTGCCCCCCGGGCAAAGTCGACGCTTTTGTCGAGTAATTCCCACATATATGTATGTTAGTGATTTCACTATTTTCTGATAAGAGGATGATTTATTAGATAGATTGAAAAACATCGAATATTTTGAAAAATAACAATTGCATATATCAAATTTTTTAACCTAGATTGCATCTCAAATTTGGAGAGCTTTCTTAATACGTTCAGGTCCAATGGCTAAGACAGAACTAAGCGTAGACCTCTCTAATCCATTTTTATTATATTAATTCGAATAAATTTTAAGTACATATGCCCTAATATTTCTATTAATCAGCAATTATTTTTAATAAGTAGTAATAAGCCCAGCATTTCTGTCAGACTGTCAAGCTTAAGTTTTCTGCTTAACAATTATTAATTTTGGAGTTAATTTTGTAAGGTTCAGGAAGTAACGAAGAAAGTAGGTGTAATTAGGTTTTGAAAGTTTAAAGATATTCAAAAGTGTTGCTTCATTACAATCATTCAATCCGCGAAAAGAAGTAGAGTAGAATTAGTCCTGAAATTTAAGATTATTAGATTAAGTCATTTAATTCATTAAATTTTTATCTTAAAAATTTTAAAAGTGTTTCCCTCTTTGTTGTTTTCGGCATATTGGTTCCCTTTTAAACTAAGCATACTTTTAGATAATATTATAAATTTGTACTTGATCCCAACAGTTTTAAAAATTATTTGAAAAAAAGGCAAAATATCGCAAAGATTGTGATAAAGTGTGCATTTCTTAACTTTATAATTCATATTCATCAATTCTATATAAATCATAAAAATTGTACTTTTTTGTCAGCTTAAAATTAATGAGTCCTTTAAGCTTAATCGAATCACGTAAGAAGCAATTAAAGCTTCAGCATAAAGATAACAACATTTTCCCTGAACAAACAACAAACACAAAAAAAAATTTCAATTAAATTTTAAATTATCTCCTAAATACTACTAGGTCACTTAGCCGTTAAATATATAGCCTATCTTTTCAGCGACATTTCGCGATATGTAATACAGTTGTAAGCTGTCAAGTAAATAGACTTTCTTAGGCTTGGAAATGAATAACTCAGAACGAGTACTGAAAAATAAAAATTTTCAAGTGGTTAATTTATATTCAGGAAATTATCTTTTTCAAAAGTAAAAAATTATGAATGAATCGCGGTTCACGTGCAAAACACATAAAATTTAATCTAGGGGAACTGTACACATAACCGTAGCTGGTAGACAAAAACACTGACAGAAATCGGCGCTACAAGGTGAAATTATAAAAAAGGCATAAACGTTGTTATCTGAAAGGGTTGAGACCAACCACCGCAATGAAAATTATGTTTACTTTGAAAGATTAATGACGTTGGCACCTCGGTGTATTTATCACGGAGAGACCCCCATTGTGCTCCTGGGTAAGGTTGGCCCTTTTTTACACACGTGAAAACGAAAGATTAATTTTAAAGAGGTGAAAATTAATGGATGTCATTTTACCTTTAATTATCACCAACTGGGCTCGATGTTTCGTTCCTTACAGATAAATTACCTTCACAAGGCACCGAACGAAAAGGTGCCACGATTTTCTATGTGAAAGAGTTGAAAGGAGATTTGCAGCAGAATGGAATTATTATTCAAGGTGGATTTCAGGCGGGTCGGTCCCAACTATTTGCTATGGGCCCTTCCAGTACCAGGCCCTATTCAAATGGTTTTGCAATTTTAAACCTGTAGTGGAACAATAATTTTGCAAATTACCGTAGTTCACCTAAAAATTTAAAATTTAATCTCTTGCTGGGGCCCTGCCGCTGTGATGTACCACAACGTTCCAGTTGATTAAGGAGCACAACTCCTTCCCCAAGGAGATTTACAGAAAATTGGTTTGCACCATACAGCCAAAATGCATTAGCTAATTAAAGTCCTTTTTGATGGAAGATAGTGAGCTACTTTTGTGTTTCGTACAAAAAAAAACTCTATTAGATAGCATGTGCTCGTGCGTTGGTTTCCATTAAGCTCATATGAGCGCTATCAGTTTTAATAAGGCTTTATGTGAGGAGCATTGAGTTCCTCAATCGGAAATTCGATTAAATGTTTTTTTCTGCTGAAGGTTAAATCTGAGACAGAAACAATAGTAGCAAATAAGTAAACCGTTGTTTGTTTAATTTTTGTTTATTGTGTTATTTGAAACGATCTTTGCTTCCAGGAGTTCTTAGGGTCTTCATCTAGTGCATTTGTTGCATGTGTTTTACGCTTATTTTATCAATGTGGATTTCAACATCCAGCTCAGATGTTTCGGCTGATATGGTCAATTGAGATATATTAGGTTCGTATTAAACTTGAAAGTGACAGAGAGAACAATTTTGTTCGATTTCACAATAACATTTCTCAAAACCCCTTACCCATTTGACGTGAATACATATTTAGCTGTTTGAAAGTCAGTACTTCATCATTTGCTAAGTTGTAAAAAATTTCAAATTGGCAATTTGGCAATACTTGTGTGAGTGTGTGTTCTTTCCATTACGAAAGTTTCAATTTAAATGCAAGTAGATATTTTCATTTCTTACTGTAAACAGTATCTAAAACTATGACATACATGCGTTTATTTCTCACCAAATATAACAACCAATTTATCTGAGTAATAGGTCTATTCCAATTGCCAATCCATCACTTACTCCCGTAGACGCCCCCTTCGACTTTCACCTGAGTAAATCTTCTCTCAGGAATGCCCTTAATACCTTCTAATGTTGCCTGTTTTCTTTTTTCTGTTCTATCTTGTCATGTGCCATTATCATTCCCGCACTCTAATTTTAATTTATAATTTTTTACTTTAATTTTATTCTTTTTGTTAATTAGTTTTAAATTTATTGTAGCTTGTAATATGCTATAAATAAATAAATACTCTACTACAAAAACACTTGATTCCACAACACATAAGATAACATTCTGCCAAACAATTTTTTGAAATCCAAAAAGTTCAAAATGAGTTAAATATGTTAAAATTTTAGAAATGTTGTGGCTATATTGAAAATTGTACTGTTCGAACTCTAAGCATTTTAACTAAATACCTAAATTAATCCAGCAGTGGGAAAAAATCAGGAACAACAACTTTTTAGTTAACCTGAAATTTCTATTTAAATCAATATAGAGGAAATATTTTCACAATAGTTGCAAATATTTGAAAAATATTTTAACGTTGAATGTTTTATTATAGAAGTTATGAATTTTATTCTTCTCCCTATAATTTAATGATATTTTACTTTTCATAAACCTTAGCCGTAGCATTATTATTCCACTTTGTCTGTTGTATTATTGCATCAACTTGATAAATAACTTAAGTTAAATTAAAAATTACGGCAGTGAGGATAAACAAAGAACATATGTTAGAGGTAAAAAAATGCACAGCGGTCATCCTGTCTTATGGTACCGTGCACAAAGGTGTAAGGTACGCACAAACATTTCAAGTTTAGTCACTTGATTAAGTCTCACGCGAGTTATGGGTTGCGCCGGCTCACGGGCGTGAATATATTGGAACTATGAGCCGGCGTATTGTGCAGATTGCGCAGATTTGCTCGGAGGTAATGCACTAAGGGCATAAATTGCCGAGTAGGCAATATTTGACTAATATCGGTATTTAGTATTAAGCATATTGTATTTCGAAATATTGATATGTAGTTGTAAGATTTGCTTAGTGTAAATAGGCTAGTAAATATTGAATAAAGGGAGATTAATTGGAAAGACTCCAAGATTTTCACTTCGGGACCGTGCACTCGTCCTGCTCCTTCAATTCCCAGAGGAATTGAGCTCAAAGAGAGCTGCCTTATCAACTCTATTAGGACAATTTGCTCATACCACCCATTCCAGCGACTAGAAATTAAAAACAGGAGACATACCTCGAAAAGCTGTAAGCCTAAAGAAGTAATTTCTATGAGTTGATAAACGTAAGGATTGATAAAAAAGCGGCTGTTTTTTGGTTCTTTTACCATTAGAGTTGGGCAGCTGCTAGAGTTTTAGCAAAGACTATCAGTTATAGTTGCTTTTGGGAATAAAACTAGGTATTATAACAAGAAAACATTTTTATTAATTTAGCTACATAAAACTTCAATCTTATTATACACAAAATATGGCTATTATTTAAAATTGTATATCTAATAATATATTGGGCAATAAAATACTATATAATATTTTCTGTAAAAAGAAAATTCAAACATGCATGAAAAATCAAATTGGATGGTAAAATTAATAAATGGGCAGCTATTAAAACAGAATCAGTTTACCGGAAATGTTGGATTGAATAGTTCTATAACTTTTGTAAAATAAATTTTTCAATAAGTAGGTATGTATGTAGCGTACGGTCGTCTAGAATATATGCCGTGTAGACCAGCACACACTCGTGTTTTAAATTAATACCAAAATTAATTGGCACATAAAATGTGTGCTGTTGTGAAATCTATTTATCTAATTGCCAATTAAAAGTTTTATTATTTTAATGATGATATAATAATTTTAGCGGATATTTATTTAATATTTCGCTCGAATAAGTTTTTTAGTGCTACTGTAGCACTTTCACTGTGTACGCATAGTGACTAGATGTTGACTAAAGTAAATTTTTGGCATTTAAGATAGATAAAGCAGTATTTAATCTACTGGACGAGGTAACTACATTTTTGAGTTTACTCTAAATCGGTGATAATAAAGATCAAGAACTGGGTTTATTCCACAATGATAATAATTGCTTTACAACAAATATTTCAACACAGCTCAAAGTTTAGCTTTTTATAACTTTGGCTGCAAAATCATAAAAGGCGATATCGAGGTAATTTAGTCAAATTTAGTTAGTTCGCACAGTTCGAACTATATCAGTCACATTACCTGCCATAATTTAGTTTAATCCTCAATTTATTCAATATTCGCACACAGCCTAAGTAAATTTGCGGCAAGGCTACGGGTAGCTTAGTGGGTTAGAGAGAATTGAAGCGCCAATTCGAAGGATGTAGGCTCGAGCCCTAACCCCTGGTCAAAGTCGTAGCATTTTTCGAGTAATCTTAACATATGAAAATAATAAATTTACTTTTTATCAATAGCAACATCTTACAGCTTTACTTAGTTTAGTTACCATAAAATATAAAATAGCATATTTTTTTAAATCAATTTTTCATACTCACTTTATTTCTTGATGTCTAAACATAACTTTACCCAACGGGTTCCTCGTTTCTGGCACAAGTCCACCATTAAGGATTGTCACAAAACAATTCGAACCTTTAACGTTATTACTCGATAACGCCTACGATTTATTGGCACATGTAAAAATCTACTTTATGTCGAGCTTTTCCAGTAATATGCAGCAAGTACAATGGAATTATAAAAAAAGGATTTAATATTCCACCGAAATTTCTTTTAATAATCTGCACAAGATATTTAGGTAGGCAGATACATTAACAAAATCAAACCATTTCCTCTCTTCAAAGCGAAAGTATCACGAATATTTGAATTGTGAAATTATTTGATTCTAGTCTCAACGCGTTTTACAAACATGAAAAACTTTTCAAAATCCGCTGCAACAGTCGTATGTTGGTCTGGGAAGTGTTTGAGCCCTTCTAAGCTCCCTGAGTAAGTCGGAAAGATTGTCGTTTGCAGGATCCTTTGTGAAGAACCAAAGGTCCACAATATCAGCCATCGCTTTGCAGCCACACTCGACAACAAATTCAATGGCAGCAGCACGAAGGTACTTCTCGAATGTGCACTTCATAGCTCCCGAGAAGACCTCTTCCAAGATTTTCTCGACTACTCGTTCCCCGTCTTCAGAAAGTGATGTCTTGGATCCTCCGTTCAATTCCAGAGCATCTTCCTTCCCTAAAAGTTGATGTCGTAAATCGTCCATTCCGAGGAAACTGTTAATGCGGGTGAGTGAGTAATGTACGTCAGCGGGAATTTTTAAATTTGCGCGGCAAACTCGAATCCCTGCTTCCGACAGACAAAAATGGCTGGTTTTGCTAAAATAAAAAAAAAAAAAAACTCTAATAAAATGTTATGAGTTTTGGGGGAACATTCCACTAGCTTTTTGTCATTTCAAATAATTAAAAAATAATTAATCCGTCGTAAAGTCCCCAGGTCCCAGCTCTTCGGCGTGGGTGATAAAATTCCCCCGATTTTATCTCCGGGAGATGAAAGTCACTTTCTTTTACTTACAATTACCACGAAATTGAATTAAGCTGATCACCAAATTTCTGTGTCTCATTTCCTTTACGGCAGTAATGGATTCCCCCCCACTTTTGCGAAATTATATCTACGTGCTAATGGATGTACCTTTGCTCCAATTAACTTCATTTTCGATTAAACTTTGGCCGGGTCCGATTTTTTGGGGTTTTTTGTTTTTTCCCCAAATTCGGCATCGCAATTAATCGATTTGGGCTTTCGTGCCGCAGGGAGGATGTGGATTTGCACAGCATTCGTTTTCATTAAACGTTCTAGTAACGATCGTCTTTCCCTCTCCCACCGATATTTAATTTAACCTGAACAACCATTTCGAGGCGATTATTTTGGATATAAATATTTAGGGATGTTTCTTCAAAGCACTCCGGTAATCTAAAATTCATCAGAAGTTAATTATTCAGGCGTTATTACCGGAGAAAACATTAGACCACTAAGCAAAAAATCACAATTTAAGATCTAATTTAGTTAGTGATGCATGATATAGTTAAGCAATACTCGTACATAACACGAGTTTAATAGATACAAAATGTTATAATGCGTGTGAGAATTTTCTGCTTATTACGTGCTCAAGGATAATTTGTTTATCTAAAGTAAACTAAATTTTAACGTTATCATGGGCAAGAAAAAATTTCCTAGAAAATTTCAACTGCGGACTCGATATTCTGCGGAATTCAGTACGAGCATCAAATATTCATCGTTAATATCTGATAAAACGTTTGCCCTCCAGAGAAATAAAAGAAATTATTACAATTCTCGTTT
This sequence comes from Philonicus albiceps, assembly GCA_963969385.1. Classification (NCBI taxonomy): domain Eukaryota; kingdom Metazoa; phylum Arthropoda; class Insecta; order Diptera; family Asilidae; genus Philonicus; species Philonicus albiceps. The sequence continues at coordinate 36,776,812 of OZ017773.1, forward strand.
TGCCTGCTTTTTAGTGGTTATAGGCGTTACATATATATTTTAACGATATTTAAACTTTTTAAGCAATTCTGAAAATATAATTTTCATACTCTGTAAAGTACTTACTTCAATATATGTGAATTGTATGGTGATTCGCCTAATTTGGTGAATTGATGATTATCATGTTGGAGTGGAACAACACAATTTTGTTCGCAATGTAATCGGTCTAATGTGATTATGTTGAAACAATACCAAACGTCCAATTAACTTGAAAGTTAAAGTGTATTTTTAAAAATACTGTCTTTTTAAAAAATTCACTCAATTTAGTCATTGTCATGTGTCAATAACCGGGACTTTGACTGCCTCGCCTTATGTAGCTATGTGTCTTGGTCATATACAATTAACAAACGTACAACCAGCTTTGAGCTCTATTCCATTTTTGCACAAAGTCTCGTATACACGTGAGTTTCTTCAAATATTTCTTAATAAAATCTACATTACATAAGATATGAGGATAATGACTGTAGAAAATCGGTAATAATTTTTACATTTTTCATAATTAATTGTAAGGGCGGAAGTTTCAGGCAAAATATATTTGATTAAAATGAAAACAAAAAAACAAGGCCAAACATATTTAAAATTGTTTCCCAATCATTTGGGTTAAAATTACAAATATATTTGCATAGATGTATATGCACTCTCTATCCACGTTTAGTGGTCAAATAACGAGCTGACACTCTGTGAAATCCTTTAAATACAACCTTTCGCAGATCGAACCATGGCAGTGTAAATGTTCATGCAATTAAACGAGTGCAAAAGCCAGCAATTTCTAATTTTTGTTGTTTTTGTAATTGATCGTTTTAGCTATTTTATCTCCTGTTCGGTACGTGTAAAGCAAACCTGGAAAATTGGTGTTCTTCCTTTATTGTCCTCCCTTTGAAACAATGCCAAACATACAAGTGAACAAGAAGGGAGGACTATTGCAAATATACTGGAAAATTGGTCGACTCAGGTAATTTGAGCAAAAGGACTTATTTCGATAAATTAGGTAATTTAAGTCAACATTTGTTGACATGATTCCTAAATGTAATTAATCGAACTTAGTGTAATGTGTAATTAATTTGTATACAAGTGATCTAAAAACTTAAAACCACAATTCCGTAGTGCAGTAGCAGCATTAAAGCAGTAAAGCTGTCTGAAATGAAAGTATAAATAATTAGATTTTGTTTGAATTAATTTTCTTATTTAAAGTCATCGAGAAGTAATTGCGTTATTAAATTAGAAAGAAGTAATTGAGTATTTTCTCTTTGTACGGTAACATGTATTACAATTCCAACCCTTCTAAATGCCCAAAAGCCAATTGTTTGAGAATCCCTTTGGGAATTTAATGAAATATTCAATGTGGGACAAGTAAGGGTTCTATTAAAACAATCTTCTTCGGCAGAAGCCCTTTCTTCGGATACCTTAGAAACAGTGCAGGTACAAAGAGATTCCCTAATTCCTTCACTGAAATTTCCGATCCCAACTCGAATTTATTTCACTAATTATTTCCCTTTCTTGAGGTAAAGGATTAAATTTGCTAACAAGATAAGATTACTATGCTTGCAAAAATTATTTATGATTCGACCTATTAAGTTAAGTTTTGTGTGTGACCGAACACTTTTTAAATGTTGTATAAAATGAACACAAAGTTACCTTGATGTCTTTAGTATTCTCAATTTGCAAGGACTTTACGGATAAGAGGATTAAATTATTTTTACATTATGCTAAAATTTTAAATTCTATTCCACTTTTGTCGAGAGCTAAACATTACATGCTCATTTACACTTTATTGCGAATCTATATCTAGTTCGTTTCGTTGAAATTAAAAATTAAGTTTCATTCTGCTGTATTGCATTTTTCCAATTATGGTTAACGTAAGCTATTACGCTCCAGAAAATACATCTCAATTGCAATGAATTCTATATTTTGTATGCAGATACCTACTCTACTCTTGGTAATATTTTCTTACTGTCAAGCCCTCCAACGATTTCTTGTAAAATTACTTTGCGCACGAAGAATTAAGAGAAATATGGAATATATGTGATTTCATCTGGAATGGAAAATTTCTTGATAGATTCATTTTTTCTACGATGGTTTCCATCGCATAGATTACATAAGTTTAGAGAAACGAACTTAAGAAAATTGCAAAGTTAAAATTCAATAGTAATCTGGTAATTGAAATTTTAGTATCTTAAGACCAACAATATAAAGTATTCTGTCAGTTCTGAATGAGATTAACATTCAACAACATAAAAAGTATTTGTTGGTATTTAAAATGTATGATAATTTGAAAAGAAAGAAATTGAAAATAAAATTATAAGAAATGTCCAATCTAATATGGCAAAAGGAAATACTCTTCTTCTTTAAGAAGTTTCAGTTAAAATGTAAATATTTATGCATATAAAATGCTTCTAGACTCGCTCGATTTCAAGAGTTCGGGCTCTTAAATTTTTTGAAAAGTATGAGTTCATAAAATTTTCAATCAATGGATCTTATTTTTGAATCCGTTCGGATCGAATCGAATAGCGTTTACAAATAGCTGCTTTTAAATTGAAATTACATAATAAAATTCGGATTATTTTACGGTTTTTTTGGAAAATGTCATAATATTGCGGTTGACTTGATTAATTTTCATGACGCAAAACATAAATTGCTTTGTATGAGTACTTTGTTTCTGGCTAAACTATGGACGGAAATGTGGAAATTAAAAAAATTTAATAGTTGTCGACTACCTATTCAAAAATTTTTAAATAATTAGGAATTTTGAAATATTTTAATAAAGAAAATCTCAACATTTCAATTGAATCTGTGTTCCAAACTTTTTTCAAGAAATGTAATTTGCAACAATGTGATATTCTTTAGCCGCGAAGACGACGACATAAACAACTGACTTACAGCTTAGAAGAGGTAAGACAAGTAAGATATTCGAATTTTTGGCAAAAGTTTTGTTCTTAATTATGATATTTTCCTTGACCTGTCAAGACTGTCCAGCTTGGTTAAGTTGTAATTCGTGAATACGACAGAGACATGACAGAGCTGATGATATTGTTTACCATCACCAAATCAAAAACTTCCATCTAGACTCTTATCATTTCATTATTGGTGACCAACGTCTTTTATTGAGCAATTCTTATCTATCCAGGCAGAATTAATTTAATTCCAAACCAATTTAAGGGTGAAAACAAATTTAGTGTTGTTCTCTTGTTTTTGAGTTTTATATCGAAATGACTACAATTCTATTTACAATACAACATTTTAAATATCGTTTTGAAAATTTGTTTAATTTATTTTGCTTGATTCTTGGCGAATTTCGCTGTCGATAGAGATTTATTGAATTCTTTGCTAAAAGTTAAATTTTTTAATTATTTGAAAAATAAATGGAAAGATTTTAAATATGACTTATTATATAACGACGTTGAACTTAATATTAACTGGAAATTGACTAAATGAAGTTTTTGTGTTAATATTTTGTTTATATTCTTACTATTATACTTCTTATAATTTCCTTCGTTATATTACAGCTTGAAAAAGTCTATGTGATCATACAATTTTATGAATTTCATTTTATTTTCTTTTTTTGCCTTTCACTTCACTTCAAAATACTAATCACAAAAATCAAAGTCACAAAGCAAACTCAGTAAATCCGTATATTCTAGCGAAATCAATCTGTTTTAAAAGTATGACTATGCTTCGGAACGTTATCTCATCAATGGAAATCACTATTTTCGTAATCATATAATTGCGCCGCTCACTGAGGTAAACTTCTGAAAAATGGTGTTAGAATGTTTTAAAAATAAAGAGCCTATAGTACCATAGTAAAAAAGACTTCTTATACTTTAAATTATTATATTTTTTGTTCCCCATGAATCGATTTCGATGAAATAAAGCCTGTATTTAAAAGAGTATAGAAAAATTGACCCTATGACATTTTGGACTTACCTCACTTTTGGCTTATACATATATTGTGCTAAGCTAAAGTTACCCGTAACAACCCCATGAAAATCCGTCCAATAGTTTCGGAGATAAGCTTGTACAAATAGACAGACAACATTTTTAAAAATGGTAGGTTTGTATTCTTTTAGCCTTTCTACATTACCATAAATCAATTTTAGTTAAATATTTTCTATGTACAGACACGGCATTTTTACGGTTTTATTATTATAGATTTAATGATTTTTCGCAAAACTTTTTACACATGTAAGGTATGCGCATTGCGTTGGTCTCGAATATTCTAGAATATATTCTAATTTTTGCACGCCAGATTTAAAGCAGGCATTTTTGCGGTCTTCTTTAAACGAGTTAGTTCTGCATCTAAAATTTTTGTATTCAAAAGCAAAGTATATCTATTGGCCTATTATGCATAAAACTGCAATGTTTTGTGCTTTTAATTAAGAGCAAAAGGGTCAAGAAAAATCACTTGTATGTACATACTTATTTTCAATCGTTTTAGGTGCATGTAGTCCTTTAAAGAGGACCTTGAAAATTCTCTATAAAAATAGAGTTTCGTGGTGATAACTTACTTGTCATTTGAACTTTTCTATCCTTATAGCGATAATATTTAATCGATTTATTATTATAAGTATACGGAAAGTTTTTAAGAGTTATAAATATTTTATATAAAATTGTAATCGTAACTTTTGAGAAAAAGTCTTGTGTTGGAGAATGCCATCATTTTGCGTTGATTCTAATTTGCTCCTCCATATCTTCATTGGAAAAATTGGGATAAAAATAAATTTTAGTTTCAACTATCCTCTGTTCTTTTTAAAAGTGAACGAATTTACTTTTCAGTAAAATATAAATGTGTTGGAATCGCTTTCGTTGCACAATTCTCTTCGGAATAGGGATTTAACATGAAAATTATAGAGTCAAAATTATAAATTAAAAACAGTTGAGGAAGTGGTTAAACTTTCATCACAATTTTTCCTGCTTTGAATGCATTCACCAGGAAATTGTTTTTACATTCTGCACACACCCCTATGGCAGTCTTTCGAATGTGTAAATGAGTTAAAATTTTCTGTCCAACACCAAAACTTCTTCAGATTTTATAATTCTCTGTGAGGTAGAGGGGCTGTAAAGGTACCCGGGGCCGAGAGCGAGACCCTACAGGAAAGCAATCTGCATATACGACTATCAAATACACCAACAATTATTGCAATTAAGTCAAAAACACTCCCTGGGGAGTTGCTATTAATGCAGAGCTTTGGTGCTTTGCAGCAATGCTAGTTTTACATAGAATAACGTGCCGCAGGGACCCCTTTTGCGAGGGCACCCATGAATAATGTGTTTCTTTTAATTCTAGTCGTTTTCGTTAGTCCAATGGCGCATCACAAGGCACCTGTGATTCGAGGTCTACCGCACATGTCCTGTTGCTCGAGGTGAACGTATCCTTTGGTATGTATCATAGAATTTAGGGCTTTGGTGAAAACGTGCAAATTGGGAACTTACCGCAGCATAAATTTATATTCTATTATACGTGTAATGATATTAAAACGTAACTCTACTTTAGTAACGAAAATATTATGTTACGAGGCTTGCTTTATGAGGACTGATACTGCTACCGCAGAATTAACTATCTTATCGCAGGTGGACGAGCGCAAATCTATGTAGTCATCTTATGGGATCTATTGATTTGAATTAACCTCTAACACCTTAATTGCATGGATTTGCATTAGCTTTCTTGCAACGTATCACAGATGGTCTTCGTCAGGATGTACTCCGTAATTAATTCAAGTCTGGTTAAACTGATTTTGGCACATGGTGTTTACCCAGTGGAATTATCTCATACATAATTCACGGAGTTGTTGCTGTTGTCATAACTCGGCCTGTCTAAAGTACTTGCACACAACCAATGGGTCCATTGACACAACACTGCACTCGCCTGTACCCCCATTTGCAGAATGTGCGATAAATTTAGATAGTGACACTATTTAAAAAGCATCTTTTATATCAAGAATTTGATACGCTTGCAAGTTGTGGTATGCATTACAAATTTAACTGCCGTAGTTTAAATTTACTTAACATCTTCAGTCTTCATTCGAAATTATTCTATCTGAAAAATTATTCATAACATAACTTTTCAATAATAAAAGAAAGTCTTCGCAGAATGGTTTTGAAAATATAATATACATATATAACAAAGTGTGTAAAATATGGTCAGACTTAATGTTTGCTTTAATTCAAAAACCTGGTTTTGTAATATTAGTTATTTTTTACTTTGTTGCTAAAATATCACTTTAAGGCAAAATAGGGATGTGAATCTTGTTTTTTTGCTCAAATTATTATCGATAAAGTAAAGTAAAGTGAGTAGTCATAATCAAACAAAAAACTAAATCGTTTTTCCCCATTTCAAAAAAACGTCGTTGGAAAAAGGTATATTTTCCGATTTATTTTTGATTTATTGATTCATAATTTATTATTATTTTAAAACGTACTTCATACTTTTATTTAGTACAAGAAATAATCTTTTGACAAATAAATTTTTCGAATTTTTGCATTTACAGCACTGTAAAGTAGACGTTTTATTTCTTAAATCGGCTAACAGCATAAGTTCAGTAGATTTCAGTTTAATATAAGAGAGTAATAATTCTTTCAGTAATACTGCTAGCCAACTTTTCGGAAAAAACGCATTTAAAATTGTTAATACAGAAATATTGCGTAGGAGGAATTTATTGCTAATTTTGAAGATCCTCATTTTCAACTAGTAAAAATTTAGTTTTTTTTTTTGTTTTAATTTTGTACAGACCTCACGCTTACCTTTTAAAATTCAATGGAGCGTCCATGCTTTTAGGTTGTTTTTTACAAGATCGTTAAAATAAGGATTAGAGATATGAACCGTATGGTAAAATATTTAATTGTATTTTTTTTTTAAATCTATAAAAGCCAAGAGACACACAGACGAACAGAACGAATAAATTTTTGGAACACATATTTTTAGTAAAACTTTTAAATTTATTGTGTTAAGTTAATTATTAATTCCTGAAATGGGTAGATCATTTGAGAAATCTTTAATTAAATAGTAATTATAATATACCGAAATTGAGTATTTCGTTATTCTACTCCTCGAAAAATTAATGAAAGAATCTTTAACAATCGGAAAGTTAAGTACAATGGCTAACGTTCTGCTGATAAGGTGTATATAATTTTCTTGGGGGATATGTACAATGGCAACTTTAATACGATTGAATTTCCCAATTATGTCTAACAATAACATTCTAACAAATTAAACACTATGCTCCAATATATTATCGAAATTCACTGGCATAGATTGAGACAATTACATTGTGCAGTAGTATTCACAGTACTCATATATTGTTGTGGATGCCTTCATGAATTCAATGAGTGATATGGATTGAAGATACTTGATCCATATTCAGGTTGTACATACGAACAAAAGACATCGAAATACTTATACCAAGAAATTTAAAACAAATTCGATTTTTCGAAGAGCTTAAATAAGACCAATTAATCAAGAAATCATTAGACTTACCAAATTATTCAGAAATGTATTAACAATGCAAATCTGGTAGACAATCCGTTTAATTATTCCCACCGTTGGAAAATTTCAAAAAGTAGCGACGTGATCCGGTTTACGTAGGTACATATGTCGATTTTTCGCAGGCTTTAAAATCGTTGGCGTTATGAAATTTTCTACTTTGTATTTGGACTTCTTTAGGCCCTATCTCGTCCCGCAGAGTTAATTACAACTAGCAACAAAAACATTCCCGTCCCGGGAGGAAGTTCTTCCCGGAATCGTCTCCAGCGCTCGCATATAAATTTTCCTTCGGCTGGAGTACACGCTGGATGACAACTTCCGAATTACGTTAACCATCCAAACGGAAGACGTTTGACTCGGAGTTAATGCAAGCCCTACGTTGTGATAATGGCGGATGCTACACACAGAACGTGCTTAAGGGCTTCCGTCGTGAATTGCGCCGAAGGGCCGGGACTTATCTCGCTAGCAGGGCATAAGCTTAAGCTGGCGAGGGCGAGGCGAGTATATTGTTACTTAAAAATGTAAATAAGACTCGCACGCTGGAGGACTCCGAATCACAGTGTTGGCGAAAGGGTTGCCACTCCAGCTCTTTGACTGGCTCTGGGGACAAACACGGGAGACGTGAGCTCTCCTGTCACCGTTCCGGTCGGGAGCTTTCGTCAACACATTTAACTTTGACCCGGTCGACCTTAAAGTTCCTCAGGAAGAGGGAAGAGCAGACTCAGCCGCTGTTTGCCTAGGCCCTGGCCCCGGTGGCACGCACATTTGCACTCTGTACACCACAGCCGGGGCGGATGAGGTTTGCCTCCTCAGGGCCGTGCCCCGTTCTAGTACAGGACTGAGTCCTGCTTAATAATTCACAATTTTCGGTTAGTTCCTCGGGACATAAAAGAAGAACAAATTTGCCATGGTGATTTCGTGCTGCGTAAGTTTTTCCGCAAGAGCCCATTTCACATTATCCCCGGAGCTTATAACTTCCTGCACGGACCCTGTACAAGCAAATGAATCTGTGCCATCGCCTTCTTAATCTGATTAATTACCCTGGATCTCCCTCGGGACCCTACTTAAACACGGTAACAGATTCTCCCTAATTCATGATATATTGCCTCCGTGTATTCTTGATCTTGGAGTGCACTCAGCAAGTGGTGCGTAAATGAGGACACTGTCATCCCGGCTCTTCTCGGAAGGGGGTTCTGCCTCGTGATTGCGGGTTGAGGCCAACACCCAGCCCAACAAAGAAGAACCTCGCAATGGATTTTCTCCCCAACTTTACTACGTACTCAAAGGTAATCTTTGGTGCTGAGGAACAATACCTCCGTTTTAGCTTATCTCAAATGATACCACCTACTTACGAATGCAGCGTCCGGTTTCTGCAAGTGGGCGAGTGCAAATGTGGCACAGCATAATGATCATTTTATAGGAATGATCATCGAACTTACTGTGAATCAGCACGAATTAATTTCGAATAATCATTCCTATGAGTGGCATATTTCTTTAATTCCTTTTCCATGCAATTCTTAAAATGAAGACTATGTAATTTTTATTTCTTACAAAATGTCGTTTTTTTTTTTTTTGAAAATTAACACGTTCGCACTTATAAAATTATAAAATTAATGAATAATAATAAAAAAAGGAAACAAAAAACTAATTGCATAGTTACATCAATGATTCTTTTGAGCATTAATGTTGTATCTGTCGATTTTTTGACTTCAAATATTTGGCAGAATTCCATAATGTTTATATTGTGAGTAACAACGGAAAATTACAAAGCAAATTATTTGAGATCTTTCTTTTCAAAAAAAGTTTCTCTTTCGTACCGATTTTTCTGAATTTGTAGTACCATTTAATTTAAAATAACTACTATTTCAGATCCGTACATTTAGAATTCGAAATTTAAAATGTTCCATGTGAAGAAATGCGCTGAAAAATCAATCATTTATGGAGCATCGAGAGAACTTATGTTAAAATTAAATTGAAATAGAAACTTCCCTCTTATCTAAAACGTTTCAATCGAATCGAACGGAGATTACAAAAGCCGTCTTTGGATTAAAATTCCTTAATAAAGTTCCCAAAATTATCATAAATTCATATTAGTAACCTTTGAATCAAATTATTTCTATCGTGCAAAGTGCTAAATTAATCCGATTAGAAAAATCGAATCGAATTATTTTGACGACATGTGTGAAAAAAGTTAAAGGTAAGTAAAATGAATTTATGAAAATTTTAGCAACTTTCTTAGGGAAAGGGCTTTTGCAATCTCCTTTCGATTCGATTGAAAGGTTTTCAATAAAAGGACCCTTATATTTATGTATGTACCTTCAATTATAATTATGAAAAGTGATTACTGTATGTTAATTATAATTTTAGTGTTTTGGGAGACACGTATTTGGCGCGTATTCTTGCAATGATATTTATTCAATATAAAATAATTTTAGTTATAAAAGACGTTAATTTGGGTAAATATTTCAAAAGCTTGTCATAGTTTTAGGTAAAAGTTTCGAGACGAATCTTTCTTCTTTTTGTTTTTCCTACTTAAGCTTAAGGTGTTTACTTTTATTAAATTCAAAAATTGCCAAAATATTAATACTTTTATTTGTTATATAACACTGCTTTTTCCTGAAATATGTTTTGATAGAACATTTTTGATTTCGGACTCGTATTTAACACCCAAAGATCAAAATTTACTTTGTTCCTATATTTAGGAAATGCATGTTGATCCAATAAATATTATTAATATTGATCCGTAAAGTATGGGACACCTTATCATGCCATAAATAATCGCGAAAAGGAAATTAAAAGCAATTACCAACCAACAGCTGTGTGAAAGTCCGAAAATGACCAATAATAATAGGAAATCATAAATCACCTGAAAAATAATGGAAAACACAAAAACTAATTCTAAGCTGAACAAGGGAGTACTTATTAAGGAGCCCCTCGAATATGAATTAAAAGCGGAATTCCATTGGAAATCAATTTATTATTTCTACATCAATGCAACCAGCGGGAGGCTCTGGTGGCCAGTCCGTTGTGAAAGCGAAATATTTTCCGTAGTTCCTTTAACTCACTGGTACTAAAAACTGCAGAGCAGATATATCCGTCGGACATCAATAATCAATGAAAGTCACATTAGGAAACATATTGCATTAATTCATCGCTGCCGGCTGATTCTATTCACGTTAAAATGAAATCTGTCTGATGAGCACTCGTTGTCAGATTTTATGAAATGAATACGAACAGTACGAATTTGTTATTCTAGGCATACCTTGATTTTTTATAAGATAAAATAAAATGATCAAAATTGGAAAATTTAAAATTGCTTAACAAAGATGTTTAAAGGGGGTGACTTAAAATTTAATATAGAAATGGAAATAAAAGCTACGGAGTGGGATAGTCGTCTTATTTGCTAAATTAAAATATTTTTCTAGTCATTAATTTCACAAAATTCTGCTTCTTGCTAGTCTGGCAAATGGGTGAAAAATAGAAATTTTCAAGTATTATTTTACACTGCTGTATAATGTTTTTTATTTAATAATATTCAAAATATTAGTTCTGAACCAAGTTATCAGCTCATGGACCCCTCTGTTACTAGTAGTACCCCTAGGTGCCCATTAATACTTTTTAGTGGTCACGAAAATCAATGAAACAAGAACAAAAACAAAAACAAACAAAAAATATTAATTGCTGAATCAAAGTTTTTCTCTGAAAGTATATTGATGATTTTTGAGGAATAAAGGCGCTCGTTAATTGTTGAGAACAAAAAGAGTTTTAAAATCCTTTGATTAAGTTCTTGTTTTTAAAGCCTAGAATATGCTGCATACATTTTATTTAAATCTGTCGAGTAGTTTTAAAAATATATTAAACACCGACTTTGAAAACGTAGTCTAAAGGACTGTTTCCTGGTTTCAATGGTAAAGTGGGTCTTACAATTATAGGATATCTGCAAAACTATTAATTTGACCAACTTAAAATTTTCACAGAGCATTTTTGAAATATTGTGCTTTAAGAAAAAAAAAATATTTCTTTCTTTTGAGAATTCTGTAACCGTAACCCCTTTTGTCGGCTATACGTACATAAGGCATTTTCTTTAATGTTATAAGTAGATTTTTAAGATTTGATTTTATATTTTTGGCATATTCTCATTTGGGATAATATACCACATTTAGTGGTACACATATTTGTGTTTTAGGAATAATTAATTTTTTCTTAAAACCGCTGAAGTAGAAAATATCTCTTCAAAACTATGGATATATTTAAAACTTAAAATTTGTGAAGAACTTATGTGTTTAATGGCTTCTCATTCTGCTTATCCATTTCCCTAAATTCATCTCAACGATAATATCTTGCCTTTGCACTTTACACGACTAAGTCGTCGTTCAATATCCATCACTTATCGTAAGAAGCCGAATCAAAATATACTCGTACTGAAATGTACCTATGATTCGAATATTCCAAAAAATTTTCGATATAAGCTTTAATATCATGAAAATCTATAGAGCAAAAATATCCTCGTTAGAGCCCTTAAAATGTTTCGTTAATAAAGCATAAATTGCCAGTCAAGTGTCAAGAGAAAATTAAATCGCTTCCCCAAGGAGTATATCATCCAGGAGGCATAAATTCGGGAAAAAAATTCCGCTCAAGTTAAGAAATTAGCTCCCTCCGCTTGAGAATTTTCCGGGTGAATGAACGAGGCGTCCTTATTGAATTCACGCAAGAACGAATATAGGAAAATGCATATTTCCCTCCGAAAAACGAACCAGACCGTGCTCTGTTTTGTGTTTGATGAAAATCGGAATGTCAGGTCAGATATTGTTAACGTGGGATATTCATCGTTTCAAAGAATTATCTGCTCGAGAAGCAAACGAAACAGACTACTCAATATCCGGGCTTATCCATTTTGAAGATTGAAATCGTAAACTGAAATTGTTCTTTCCGAAAAGGAAATATAACACACTGTTTTAAGGTTTCTTTAAATTTATTAGTCTATTTATTAACATATGAATATAATGTAATTCGGGAATAAAAAATGTTATTAACCCACTTACTGTGGAAGTTTAGGAATTTACGGTTCAAATATTTTATATTATCACGTCGTTCCTGAATTTAATAAAAATTCTATCTTTTTCTAGAAGCTTTTAATTAACTTAAGTTGTCCGTATGTTGTGAAATTAAATTTTACAAGCACATTTCCATGCTTGATTGAGTTGAAATTTGGCAAACATATGTAAATCCAATAATAATTTCATATTTTGGTACGAGTGAGTTAATAAAGCAAAACTTTACAGATGAAAAATGTTTGATTTGGAAACGTTTGAAAGATTTACTTTTCACAATTTAGAAGAAAAGTGTGAAAGAGGTTAAAACTGGTTAGCGTTTTAAATTGAATTGGAAAGTAAAATGAAATTGAATTGCAATGCAAAATGCGGTAACAAATTTATTTATTTATTTGCGTTTAATACAAGCTACATAAAAAAGAACTTAAGACTAGAAATTAGAAATTGTAGGGCATAATATGATAAAATGAAAAAAGTTATTACTTTGCGTAACTGTAGGCTTTCAACGGTCTTAATATTTTGCGATATTTTACTAATTTAAAACTGTTTTAGCATAGGTAGCTGAGGAAATTTTATTATCCATTCTAGTGAATTTGCAGCTATTCATACTCATATTATAGCGTTATTGGCTTACCTATTGGGTACCTACATGTTTCGAATCATTGAATTAAAATTAAGAGAGCTGTAAATCAGGATGTTTGTTTCAAATTTGCAGTATCCTATTTCAATTTCGAATAATTAAGATTTTATTCACTGGTAAACATTAACTTGCAGTGTGATATACCTCTGCGGTACGCCCTATGCGTAATTATCTAAAAGATCTCATTAGCGCAAAACCTTTCAGTGAATTATCCCCATGGATGATTGCAATCTAAATAACGTTCGAAAACTCCAGTTGCCGCTAATCAACCGCAGATTTAGGCCCAGGAAATTATGTACACGTTGCGCCCTAACTATCACTGACATAAAACAATTTACGTACATTCCCTTACCGTCAGCCGGAATTTAAATTCATTTCCATAGCGTTGCGAGTGCTCACTGAGATTTAATTAAAATGTCCCAGGATTAATTGCGCTCACACGTTATTGTTGATGAGCGTGGCCGACGTCCTAATCAACTTACGTGTTAAAATTTTCAATTTTATCCTAAGTGAGGGATGGTCTTGATATCCACTTTAATCGATCATTTAATTGCGCTGTCGAGCCGCAGTACTTGGGCTCGTCCCGGACTGACCGATGACTGTAAATTGATGATTATTTGTCAACCAAAAATGTGTCGTCCTAGCACTAGGGGATACACCAACTCCTGTCGCGTTTATTGGTTTCAGCTCGATGTAAGCAGACTGGCCATTAACCATAAATTAAAGCAGATATTAAGTCGCGCTATTTACGGCCTATGTAATTTATATTTGCCCTGGTTTAGCCCAAAATTCTTGACTTACAAAATTTTCCTACAAATACATTAGGGGATCTCAGGTATTCGAGCCAGTCTCTGTGTTCTGTGTTTAAGAATTCTTTCCGGATCCTCCGGTTTGAGAAAACGTGAAGATAAAATTCAAGACAAGCATTTCCCAAGAGTATGCATTCCAGCGTAAAGTTGAGAAGCCCACGGTTCCTAATTAAGGAATTATGGATGGGTGGGCTGTGGTACTCTGATTAAAAATTTAGCCGTGCAGAAAAGCGCGCTTGCATTTTCACTAAAATTATCAAATAACCAAAAATATGAAACACTTGAAGGTTCTTAACAATTTTAAAACTTTTTAATATCCGTGCGGTTATAAGTGTATTTATTTTGTAGATAACACTTGAATGTCTAATTATTATGAATAGAAAACAAATATTGGCCGTTTTACCAAATTAATATTTTATTCATTATAGAAAACAAGTACAAAGCAGATATATCAAATAATTATTGAATATGCATACAAAACAGCTTAAACCTTTAAAGTTGCTTCAAACAGCTCTCATTCGTGTGGAGGAAAAAAAAATCGTTTTGTTTGGTGTACTTTGTATCATATTAGAGCAAATTGGTGGTATACTAAACTAAGCTACAAGATCCAAAGGCTTTATTTAAAAAACTCAAAGTAAACAAATCGTATAGAATTTAAATGTTCTTTTTTGCACTCTTGTAAAATAGAAATAGATACGAGTATAAATGCCCTTTGGAGTACTTTATCTGTAAGGTGAAGGCGCACCTTTTATGCAATTTTAAAATTAATGGTTAAACAAATTCATGTAAGTTTAGAAATATTAATTTTTTTATTTATTTCATTTATTTATTAATAGGCTACGAGGAGTTAACCTCTATTTAGAGATCGAATATAGCTAAAAAGTATAGTTGGATTTGTAAGAGCTGTAAGTTGTCAGTTACTAATTTTATAAATTTAGACGTTTGAACGAAGTTAGCACTGAATCGGCCCCAAGTTGAACCCAAAGTTGGAGGGAAATAAAATGTGGCACTCTAAAAAACCCTATCTTAGAACTCAAAATAGAATAATGAAATATTTCGATTCCCACCAAATATTTAAATTTCAATACTCTCGAATTTCGGCACGTACAAAAAATAAATAAACACATTTGTTCCTGTCAAAATCGCAAAATGCTGAAACCAGCTGAATACGATTTCTATCAACAAAAATAGCATTTCTTGGAAAATTTAATAGGAACATAACAAAAGCGAAAAGCATTGAGATAGTAAGATTAAGTCCAGACGCCGAATCCGTATGCCTGGTTTTTGATCTCTCCCAAGCGCAAAGGTTTTGCTCCTCTTTAAGAAATTCTGCGCCATTGCTCCGACTTCTATTATTCATTGCTAACGATTTATGCTATGCTTTTCTCCGGAGGCGGGTGTTTCATGTTTTGTTTATACTTTTGCAGTGCTTCTGACAAAAACCTGGGGCATTTTAGCAATTTTTTCTCACTATGACATATTTATAGCGTTCTAAACCTTTTGGTTGCCATCTAAAGCACGCCACATGTGAATGAATGCCCTACATTCCGGCTGAAAAGGAGAAGAAATTTATATCTGCGGGCGGTGGCGAAAGTAGGTTGCATTGCTCTTTACTTTCAGGCGAGAATTTATTCTTTAGTGGATGCCGGGAGAGATGCACTTTCAGAGAAGTCATTAAAATCCGATAATTGTAGTTCCTGTGGAAAATTTGGGGCCTTTTGAGTATCATTGCGCTACGAAAAATTTGCACCCTATAGCAATTATTTGCACCCTATGGCAATTATTCTGTAAAAATAAGTTCTTATGTTGTTCTGGTTTTAGGCTAAGATTTCCATTTGCTTATGTCTAAATTTCTAAAACTTGAAAATATGGCCTTCAAAATTATACAAAACAACATCAATATTGTAATTAGAGTTGGAGTTGAATTTTGAAAATACAGGCACTCCCTTTATGTCTTTTTTTAGTATTATGAACATGAATGGCACTAAAAAAAAGGTAGTCTTAAAAATTAATTGGAAACTGCTACAAACTATTACTTTGATTTAATTATTATTATTACTTTTGCTCATCCTTAACACTAGGTTTACCATGAGTTGACATATACCTATTTCTACCAAAGGGATCAAAATGACCTTTTTAGGTATTTAATTGGAAAAAATATAAATTGACTTATGGTTCAATTAATTTCATCACCACGAATTCACCAAAAGGTATCGATGATGGCCTTGCTTCATCCTTTCCTAGGTAAGGGAACCCGTTTATGACGTATTTTGTAGCTACATCCGATGCCAGCCAAAATTTTATGCCAAATTTGTTTGGTTTATTAGGTATATATTGTGTAAGTCTACAATGAGCTTTTGTCGGGAATAATTGTTCATCGATAGTTATATCTTTTCCTGGTATGAAGCCCTTTTGGCTGTTTTCAATAAAATCGCGCCAAATTCTTGATATTAGAGGAAATTTATCATTTTGAAGTCGTTGACTCCGTTCAAATTTTTTATCAAAGCGGATGAAGCGTAAAATGTTTGTAAATTTGTTTCTACTCAGGATTTGTTTAAAAAAAGGAGGTCCCCATTTTTTAGACCATATATATGATATCTTCTAATTTTTGGCTTCGTATGCACCCCGTGCATATAGAATTGCTAAAAATGCACAAAATTCTTCTTTCGTAAGCTTCTATTCCGTCTCTAAAACTCGCGAAGCCTCTACTTCTGTATATAATCTGATGTGCTCAATAATTTGCTGAGTGATTATCAAAAAAAAAATGAGCTACTTACTTCACCTTTCATTATTTTTTTCTTTGCATAAAAGAAAGTAACCAAATAAATTGAGCTGCCAGATATAATAAAATTAACTCGAAGGGTCAAAATGACCCCTTTGGTAAAAATAGGTATACTATGTACATATCTCTGGAAGTAGAAGACAGGAAAGATTAGATTTGCGCTTATATGTATTATTAATATAAATAAGAATTAATTAAAATATTTTCAAAAAATACGGCAAAAATTTTCTTGAAGAAAATTAATGAAAAGTTTTCTCAGAGGGGTCAAAATGACACCTTGGTAAACCTAGTGTTAATGCCATCTTAGTTAAACTATTTTATTTATATTTGTGTAGCTTGTATTAAGCGAAGAAAAATTAATAAATGTATAAATTACCATTAATCTACGTAACAGAATAATTCTGAGATTTTAAAGTATTTAAAACAGTCTTCTTTTTATGGGAACTATAAGTTAATTTTCTAGTTGCTTCACGTAAAAAAAAACAAATTTTCATTACTTTGGATCAGCTCAGATCCTCACTGGTTTATTGCCGAAACAAGACTTAAAGCTAATTTCAAAAATTCCCTATTTATTTCCTATAATGCTCACGTTGACCTGCGGCTCACGTTGACTTGTGTCAGCAATCATGTGCCACCCACGGATATCGATGAGCTGACCGCCTTTGACCAGACGTGGTGTCAGCAATTTGGGGCGGTGCGCGTGGGGACGTTATGTGAATTTTCCTAAATTTATGATTTTAGCATTGCCGGTGTTAACTTATATAAAATAATACTTCTTAATATAACTTAAAATGTATTTGATTTTGTTTTGCTATTGCAATATAAATCTAATGTAGAGAACATAAATTGGTATTTGGCGATATTTGAGGTATATGCTTTAAAATTTATGTTCTATCATAAATATAAATTGAACATTTTGCTGTTTTTTTAAATTTTATTTTATCTAGACATTGTTTGTTTCGGTTCTGACTGCACTTTTCACAAAATAAATTGGCATTAATGCTTCCTATTGTCGAACTGTACTCGTACTTTCACCTGAACAGGTAATCACGTCGCTACAACTTCCTTCCAAGAGTTTCGCTCTGAAACAAAGTGACCCACATTCTGAAGAGCTCGGTTACTTGCCACCAAAAAGTAAGGAGTAATGTGTTTTTAAAAAGACCACGCCAGGCACCGGAATTCCTATGGCAAGGCTTTTAAGCCCTCTGTTATTAACAATAAAAACTTAATGGCAAAAGTTTCTGTCTCATTTCAATGGCTGGGCAGCATCTGTTACATGCCTTCTGTCTACGCAGGCCTACGTACTCTTGTTTAGGTTTCATGCGAAAATTTCAACAAAAATTAAGAAATTTCTTTGAATTACGATTATTAGGCCAGATACCACACAACGTACAGGCTATAGTGGGGCAACTTGTAAAATTATGGTAATGGTGCTTTCTACGACCGCTGCAGTTTTTAAAAGGAGGCCCTGGGGTGTTAGAGTAAAACCCAAAAAGATGCTTTGCGACAGAGACAAATCAGAGAGTTTCAAAAATAAAGGTTATCTGGTCTCGCATTCCGTGTGCCCCTGAATTACGAGTATAAAATATGACTAATGTTCGTCCTCTGGTTCTGGCCTGACATAGAGGACAACAAGAGCCATTCCATGTGAAATATGAGCAGACAATTTGCCATTAATTTTCTTTACTCGAATGTTATGTCCAGTTGAGGAGTGGTCACGCCACATGGAATTTGCCGACCTCCGAAAAGAAGCTCCTTGCCCCTTCACCGTGCACAGATTCTGGATTTTCATTGCATCGAGGATGGAGCTGAACCGCAAACTTGTCCTTATTTCACTCACGAGATAAAACAATTTATCGGCTCGGCTTTTGTCTAATTGAAACAATACTTGGAGAGCCCTCGTTGTTTCGTTCTTGATTTATGTATTGCCACATTCTCGAATCAAAATATTTGTCTCAGTGTCTAGGCATAGAGATCCAACTCTTGAAACCTCTCGTGCTGGGAATTCGACTTTCAATAATTTTGCTTATTTCTCGTCCGAAATTTCTCCCAATTGGGAATTTCCAGTTCAACACATTTCTACAGGTGATACTATTGCTACATGAATTTCTGACTGGGTTGCTAGTTGCCAGGTCAGCGTTCTATAATAATTTCTCAGTAGCAGGGCATGACTTCTGCGATACTTTTCTTACAGTTCTCATATTAACAAAACTACTATATATCAAGATATGGTACATACTTCCATTCTGGAAGACAAAATAAGCGTATTTGAAACTTAAAGACTAACATAGAATATCTGAGTATATTTTAGTGATTGATCATTCAATTACCAAGTGCGTTATACAGTTAATTAAAAAACAATTCAATTCAATTAAGATAACTTTTGAAGGAAATTTCAAACACTTACATGTAAGAATAAGTAGAATTACTAGAAGCAAATGGACCACAAATAGGAATGAATTTGTATCATTTGAATTTGCACTCCCATGCTCTCATCAATGATAATTGTCATGGTAACTACCCACCTAATGGGAAGTGCGACCACTGTCATATACACATATATTATGAATATAAAACCAGTCTGTTTTTCTAAAATTACATGACTTATTTCGTTATTTCTACATCAAGTTTTTTAAAATACACATGTGGCGTTTCTAAACCCACATCTTTATAACAATAAAGTAATATAATATTTTCGTGTAAAAAAGAAGAAAAGTTAAAAATATAAAGTTATTATACATACATTTAAAACTATTGAACAATTTGCCTACACTCACAATTATATTTATTTATACATAGATGCCTGAAATGGTTCCAGCGTAGAAGATAGGGAAAAGAAAAAAACTTGATGATAAAATTCAAAATGATGAACCTATTGTAGTTACCAAAATTTTTCGAAATTGAAGAAATTTAAATAAAAATCAGGACGAAGGATATTTTTAGATAGCTAGTTTTGAAACTACTATCAAAATTTGGCAAAAGAAAGATAAAGGAGATAATATGGCAACTATGATTTTTTTTTTTAAATTGAAGGTATTTCAATTCAAATTGTTGTAAAACTAATTCGGTAACATTAATTTCGAATTTACAATACAAATTTGTAAATTAAAAAGGGTGAATATAATTTTTACAATTTCACGAATTTAAGCTAAATTAAGTATTAACTGTGTTTTATGGGAGTTATTCAGGGATTTGAAATCAACATTTTGAACTTTAAAGTGGTGTCTGGCGATATAATTTCTCAATTTCTAATTAAAAATATTATCATGAAAATTAAATACATAATATGTTTTCATATTTGATATAAATATTTTATAAATCCAGTATAGCTAACACGATTTAAAGGAATTTTATGAGAGTACATATGCAGTACATTTGAATAGGGTTATTGAATTAATGCCCAATAATTGTGGGCAAGTTTTACAACATTTACATGTACATTTTACAATATTCATATTTTAGTAACACTCTTAAACTGAATGAAGTATTAAACTTGAGCATTATAAGTTTTTGAATAAATAATATTTAAAGTACCTGGGGTGAAATCGAAATAGTCAACTAGTATTTTCTATATTCTTTGTTTGATCAATAATATTCCAAAAATATGTTTCATTTGAATAAAGTTTTGATTCTGAACTACAGAGGTTAATGGTTCTTGAAATACATAAGGATTAAGAAAATTTAAAATGTAGTGCCTTACTTGTACAAATTGGTCTTATGAATACTGTACATATATTTAATACGTTCAGCTGTAAAAAACCTTTTCTCCGTATCGGTCGAATTTTTTGTTTTTTGGGGTTTGAGTCTATCACCTTAAACTTTTCTGCACACACTCTTTTTGCACTACGTTCCTTGCCAGAATTTTCAACAAAGCTTTCGTGAGAGACTTACATGTAAAAATGCATTTGATGAGAGAGAGCTTTCTTTTGTGTACCGTTCTCGGTACACATGGCAGGGAACGTGTTAAAATAAGCTGTTTTTTACTCAATAATGTGAATAATTCATATGAAATGAAAGCTTTATATCACTCCTATCTTAAATTCGAAGACCATAACTCATTATGTTATATTCTATATATTATTTTTTATTTGATAAAAATGTAATAACTTGTATAAGTGTAATAAATAAAACAATTAAATTTGGTAAAACAGAATATGTTTTGTTTTACACTTCTATATATCTAGCTGTGGAAAATAATTAGATTATCTGAAAAAATGTTATAAAAGTAGGTATATGTCTCTACTTGTCTAAGTAACTGTTCTTAATATAAAGTGTTTCGTTTATGTGAATTCTTAAAAATTTTTTCTACGTTGCAAGCCGACTTTTATTAGATAGAATAGAATCGTCTGTAAGGAAATTTCTCAGGATTATAAAATTATGTAAACTTAGCCGTTTTAAATACAATCAAGAGGATGGGCGAAGGAACAAAAACCTATAAGAAAATAAAACTTCGTCATAAGACAGTTTTTAATTTTGCGAAGAACTCATGCGTTTGCAATATACGGGTTAATATGCTCGCCTATTCACGGAGGTTATAGCTTTGGCGACACTTACGTTTAAATTAAAATGTAGAAAAAAGCCAAGAAAGAAGGGTGTTCTTTGTCCTCCTTTCTTTTGAAGTTGCCTTCTCGTAATAACATAACAGCGAAACTTTGGCACTTTGCTGGGTTACGAAAGTTAAATTGCACAGACATTTATTTCTTTGGCATGTGTTCGGCTGGGTGCCGGGATACGTGCTCTTGTCTTTACTTCAAACAAGACCGGGTTGGGAAAAAATCAACATTTAATAAAACTTCACCTTCGCTCGACAAATGAAAAGGCAAATTGAAACATTCGCTATGTCGTCGCTGGGAAACGAGCCCCACGCTTTTTCACCTATCTGACTGGCACCGACAAAGGCCCAATAGTTCAACGCGGGGGCGGCGGGGCCAGATCACCTCAGGTGTAATTCGGCTGCCATACTGCACGATGGTAGCTTAGGAAAAAATGCAAATTCCCAGCATGGTACCCAAATATGGCGCTCTATGTGTTTACATTGGCCTCATGTGCAGTTTGCGCGGGGCTATTTTTATCCTGTGAATATTATTGTTGGCGTTCGCGGTATGTTGGAGCCATGTTTACGAATTTTCAACTCGTTCCGCTTAATTAAATTTTTGCTGCACAAAGCCCTGCCGGGGAAAGGTTAAAACTCGATTTTTGCGATTAAGTTCATGACACGTTATAGCATAAAACATATGTGGCAATTACCCTCCCTACACTTGTGATTGCATAGAATATGTTAAATTTTTAAATTAGCCGCATTTGTGCTCCTTTAAAGGGGCCCAACAGCGCTGGCTTTAATTCTGGGTCATAGGAACTGTGATCTAGAACCGTCGCGTTGTCTGCGGACCTATTTCAGTCGCCTTGTGCGATTTTCTACCTTTCCGGGCCATGTGAGGGCTTACAGCGACTCGAAAGTAAGCCATCCCACAAGGTTTTGTAGTTCCAGACAGGTGCTGGGGAGATAGGACAAGGCTGGCTTAATGAATACAGCCTTGGCCCGGCTTACAAAAAATATATTTACTATCACAAAATTGCACTTGGCTGTAGAATTATAATCAAATACTATACCGCGGCATTCTCTGTTAATTAGCCTCATATTTTGTCTTAACAACGTTACCCGTGGGTTTGATTACACCGCAATGCGATAAAACACTGCTTTTATTCAAATAAAGTCTCAAAACGAAAGCAATGTACATTAATTTATTCTTCAACCTCAAACGAGTCTAGGAAAAAGAGTTCAAATATTAATTTCATGTATTTCGAACAAAATTGATAGATTCGATTTCTTAAATTTAAAATGGCAGATCTTATATTACAGCTAATAAAATTAGCTTCATATTCGTAGATATTTCAAATTCAATATCTATTCTCTATATGTATATATAATAAAATTACCTTGTATGTCTATACACGCATTATGCAGAAACTACTGGACGGACGGAAGTGACACCAGCTATGTCTTTTAGGTAGCGAATGTGATGGGTTAACAGATCCAGGTTAAAGGATACATTTTATCTCGGAAAAATTAGAACTAACATTATTTAAACCGGGTTTTATTTTAAAATAATTTATTATCCTTTTATCACATGTTATGATTTAATCGAAACTTTTTTGTATTAGGGAATTATTATGGTAGGGTAGGTCCTTAATGATGTCTGGGCATTGTTTTCAGATTCTTATTACTGTTTATTCTCACAAAAATATCCAAGAATTTAGATAAATTGTAAAATTGCTTAGTAGTTATGTTATACAAGTTTATAATTGTTACGCATGTGTATAATATTGCCCTAAATATCCATACATACGTTTAAAATACAACATTTTTTTTTTAATTTTTTTAAAAAGCTTAAGACAAATCAAACTAAAGAAGATGCTGATTATATTTTAGTTAATACTTAAAAAATTCCTAAGATGTGAATCTTGCCTTTATGGTGGTAGCCTTTTTGACGCCTTTTCAAATTAGTTCTTTTCTATTCATCAGTTGTAAAACTCACGAGAAAGCAATTTTCTTAAAAACGAACGAGACGTTAAAATCCGTGTTGAAATTAGAGCGAAGACAAAAGCCTTGTGAATCTTAAGAATGAAATTCCCGCAAGAATAGCATTCCGATTTCAGCAATTCGACAATGACCAAAGCCACCATTTAATGCCCCAGTAGAGCAGCAATTTTGATTTAATTTTAGACTTGAGTATTATAATGCTCCATTGGGGACACTTGGCCAGTTAGCTTCAGATATCTCTGGCCATTTGGTATCCACCGGCAACGTTTCCTTCGTTGAGCGATTTAAATACAATCGCCAGAGTCGATGAAACAAATTATGGAAATGATGGATCCGGAGCAGTACTCTCGTAATAAAATTGAATTTGTATTGAAAAAAAGAAGAAGTAGGCATCCCATTGTACTTCTGCTCTAAATGTTCGATTGGCGGCGTACGTAAATTCAAGCAGACGAGGATCGCTTTATTCTGATGAATACTCAATTCAAATGCATTTGGAGGGTATGTGCTTTTTATGGCTGAATTACATACACATATCATTCGCAATTCTTCGCGCCAGCAGCATTTTAATCGAAAAAGAAAAATCAAATAAGCATTTGTATTCTAAAGGAATTTTACTGAAGAAACTTCTTTTGGATTTCGTCTGTCTAACAAAAAGTTATACTCGTATGCATAAACCTTTTTTTTTACAATTTGCTGAAGAAGGTGCTCGGCATATCTTACTTTCATGGTGGAGTTTTCGGAAAACTTTTAAAGTTTTACGAAAAGTTATCTCTTTATTAGAGAATAAGAGGATTTAATGGTTTTTTGGTGTTTATCATAAAATATTACAGCCCTCATGAAGATCTCAGAGGCGTTACAATACAAATCAACCGGAAATTTTCATTCTAAAAGTAGTAAAACGCGAAAGTGTTTAGAAGGTTTTATATTTTTACCCTTCCATAGAGGCTGTATCCCTCTCCAAGGCCGCAACGGAAGACTCTTTGTCCATACAATCTGATATAACCTTTTGGTATCAATGAGCGCCAAAAGGAATACTATACATGCTATGGTATATTCCAGATGTAAAAAAGTATTATCAAATTCGAGGTGGTAATCAAAGATGAAGGGCTATACATAGTAATCAATAACTCTATTGATATATAAACTAGTCCTACATCCCAGATATCGCCACATATATAGTACTCTTGTATAGTTCGCAGTTCTCACGGTGTCTAGGGGCTGTACAGCGCTATTAGAAAATATACCAACCTGCGTAGGATGTGCTGATGTTCATCTGCGCTTCATTCGATACCTTTTAACGCTTATGCTGGCTGAACCCATGGAAATGTTACGTTTATTCAATCCAAAAAGGTGTTTGTTTCATTTTGCTTACGGGTCGCAACGTTGTACTAAATTGGAATTACGCAACAAAACGTAGGATACAGAAATGGACGCAAATCCTCTTGGATGCAGCATGTATCCAAAAATCTAGAATCGTCGCCAATTAAGGAATATCCAATTGGCCTTTTGCCGAAATATGTTTCCTTTTGATAAAGCTCGGATATGAATTAGAGCGTTATACTTTTGCATACAAAAGTTCAAATGGACAGTGAGTGCACTTTATATAACTTTTATATTTTTTTATGAAACTAAACAAGTGTCAACTGCATGATTCAAATGAATGCTCTCTAAAATACAAACATTTTCATTGTACACTGGAATAGAAAAATAATTTAATTGTACATTTATGCGAGTATATAGAAAGCTGATACTATTTGTGTAGCGCACATATCTTTCAAATATTGTAACATTAAATATGATATATTTTTTAATTAATTAACATAAAAAATATAAGAATTTGAAAAAAAATTACAGACCATTGTTTTTTACTTATACAAAGCCTGTAAGAAATCTATGGTCTTAAAAAAATTCGAAAATCATCAATTTGTAGCATACGTAATTAATATTATATAAAAATATATATTACTTACATTTGCAGTTCGTGAATTGACCGTGACGGATATTTATATATGAGATGACAATTTTTATATAATAAAGTCAAAATTTGAATAGTAACTCAACTTATTAACTAGATAGGGTAAGGTAATATAATGGCACGGAACACTCAAGGTGTACGGTTTACTCGCACTTACCCGGTTTTTTTAGTTTAGGTAATAGCGATAATAAGTCCAAAGATATGTGCTAAATTTTAGACAGATTAACTGATAACGTTTTTAATTCGAAATTATAAATTATAAATACGTTTGAAGCCTCCACTCTAGATTAACAATTTTATAATTAATGAAATATTAGAAATTCGTCAGTAATATTCTTAAAAGTTTTTAATCAGATATACCTCTTCACTTTATGGCTATGTTTTGTGCTATAGTCAATATGAAAACCTGAAATTGTTACTGAAAATAACGTATTTGCTTTGTTTTGTTTTTAAAATAAAGTGTTGTTTAGGTTTAAATTATTAAAAAGTAAAATTAAATAAAAAAATAATAATCGCAAAAGGCAAAGAAATTTTTGAATATTTTAATATTTGAAGTAATCATCAATGGTTTTGTTTTTTATCTTTTTGGAAACACAAATTAAGAATCCAATAAAAGTTAGTAATGTTGCTTCTAAATTCATTATATACAATTTTTATTCTGTTATCTGTGGCCGCCATATGGTTATAATATAGGAATCAATAATTGGCACTAAGAATAATTTATATGGATTGTAATCGAAGACTGTAGCAATTAAAAGCAAATTACCATATATATTTATGATTTGAAATGTGAAGTTGGAAGTAAAATTTCTTCAACATCATTTAGTTTACCATGAAGGTGGATACTGTTTACAAGTGTGTAGGATATATATTTTTTCTTCAATTCATTTTCGCTGCATCATCGTTTCGTCGAAAAGATAATATTTTAATAGTAACTCCGTTTACTGTAATTTTTACAAATATTATGTTAATAATACCCACTTTGGGTATGTTTTTCGGTGGAATCAGTAAGGTCGAAAATTTGGGAACAGAATGGTTTTTAAAAAAATTCTCACCGTTGGTTATCTTTATCGCCCTAATGGAAATTTCAGTAATAAGCCTTAATTTTTTTATTAATGGTATGTTGATGCAGATAAAGAGAGCTAGACACATCGAGATATATAAAAGGTTAAATGATATTGATGAGACGTTTATCAGAGAGTTCAAGGTGGATATGTGTTATAGCAAATTACTTCGCAAAAACTTGTCGCTGGCTACAGTTTTCATAATTTATTACACCTGTATGTGTGTCGGTCTGGTGTTAAAACTCGAGGAGGGTGACATATTTTTGACAATATTTTTGGGTTTTTGCTATATTTACATGAATACAGGTTTAGGTGCAGTAAATTATGCTAGCTTAAATATTGCGGATATAATACGAATTAGATTTCGCCTTATGCAAAAATTGAGTAATGGAAAATACCTTAAAAAGTTATTTAAAGACATCGACGAAAGGTCGGCAAAAATTCAGCATCTCTTTAAAGTGTACAAGGATCTGTACAAAACAATTGATGTAATCAATGATGTGTTCGGCATACCATCGGTATTTTGTCTATTCCATGACTTCTTCCTCATAACATGCGAGCTGTTTCTTGTCTTCTGGAAAGCGAGCGAGATAGAAACGGGCATGTCCTTGTTTTTAGGTATCCTTGCAGTTATGATTCCATCGTTCTGGAAGATGATTCTGTATATGATCTATTCGCATTTTGCACAGAAAGAGGTACATATATAGTAAATACATATTTTTTCATTTGATTTGCATTCAAGAGCAATCATGTCATTGATGTCGCAATCCACCTAGGGTGAAGCTTGTATCGGGCTCCTAGCACAAATGGATCTCCATACCCCTTCGGGCGCAGTCGGTATCTCTCAGACGAATTTTTTACATTGGCAAAAACATAATTCAATAAGACTCACTGTAGCCGGGTTCTTCAACACAGATATGAAAGCGCTTTTTTCGGTAAATTTCCGATTCATTTGCTAATTCAAATTGGTACTTTTTGTAAAGCGAATTTCAATTTTAGGTTTTTAGTGCAATGGCCTCTTACTTGCTTGTTCTGGTTCAATTCAAAATTCAGGAACAAGAGCTGGCTGAAATAGGAATGTAATAAGATTAAGTTTTTATCCTTTTTTTCTAGAATGCCACATTAAAAAAAATACATTTTATTTATGTTTTGACAATATGCCTTTTGAGTTGGTATTTAAAATAATTCGAACAGCAAAACAAAGAACTTTTTATAGCTTAAGTTTTTACTGAGAAAACATATTATAGACGTTAATATCGTCAACCTTTTGGGCCTGTGGGACCATCGTGAGATTAAGTTTATGGGGGTTTTCGAAAATATATAATAGATCAAAATATTTTATTTTTATTTGCCTCAGATTAAAGCAAAAACTTTGTTATGAATATTCTTATTTCTAAATTAAAATACATGTTGAATTTCTTAGGAAAAAGTATGAGAGTTATGATGTTTAAATGGTGTTTCGAAGGTAATCTAATTATGATCCATATTCGGCTTATAAAATGTATTGAAATATTACTATCCTGGGGATGCTTGTTATATTGATCAGTAACAACATATTCATTGAAATTTCATTTATTAGAAATATATTTTACTTTAAATTGTGATTGTGTAACTATCTAGGACAGACATTTAATTGCTAAAATTTTGGAGAGTCATTTAATACTCTGTGGCAATTCTGGAACATTTTATGAAAGATAATTGAACAAAATAGTGCTGTCGTCCCCAGACCAGCAAATTAGGTCTAATGTAGCACCAACAGTGCAGTTACAAATTACACCAAATTGTGCTTGTATTCCAATTTGTCTTAAGCTTTCACAGTTTTAGTTAATAAACTGTACTTTACTTATAAATTATTATAAAATCTACCTAAATTTCTTACCTTTTATACAGAGGCTGTTATGGCTATCATAATGGAATCATTAAATATATTAAAAAAGCTCAAGTTCACAAAATACCAATTCAAGAGTTTTTAAGAATATTTTTTGTTAAATTCTTTATTATGATTATTTATTCAATCAAAATGATAAAAATAACTTTGATATACTATGTTAGTTATGAGGGTAGAATTTGTAAATATAATAAAACGTTATGTAGAATATGTAACATCACAAATAGATAATTTATTACAAAATTACTTTTAGAATAGCCCATAATTCTTTTGTATAAACCGACGACTAGTGTAGTATGCGCTATTTTGCTAGTATATGTAATAACAATTTTAATCAATATTATACATTGAGTTGTTGATAAGCGTCTTGTTGAGTAAATAGCCATAAAAATTGTTGGTAGGCTCCAAAATAATATGTACGACGAATTTTCCGCTAAGCGCATCAAGAGGAAATCCTTCTAGTTGCGTAACTGTCGAGCTGAATGGGTTCAAATTTGTCAAAGTAAACAAGCGAATTCCCATAGTAATTGTACTTAGACTAATAGTTAAGATTTTCTCAGTTCTATATACACAGCATCCGCTGAGTGGATCAATTCTGTTGAAACTCCAGAGCAAATCATTATCCTCAGCCAAATGTCAACTTATTCAGACTTTCAGGCTCCTTCGAATTGCTACACTGATATAGTTCGTCTCGGAAAGTTACGGAGGAAAAATAAAGTTTATTACATGTCTGGAAACTCTGAAGCTATCCGCTATTAGCCTGGTCGGGAAGAAGCATGTCACAGAGCTGAGCTCCTTTTGACCGAAATAGTCTTTTCACTAGAGGAAGAAAATGAAAGCCTCAGGTCTTTGGTAATACAAAATATACGACGTCGATGTAACCCTAAATGACTTCACCTTCAAATTGGACAAAAACGCTCTAGGGTAAGAGAACTGAATTAACCGGGACGCTCCCGTTTCCTCCGGCATCATTAGTTAATGGAAACAAAATAATCTGCTTATAACTATAATTTGTACGCTTTGACACAAAAATGCATAATCATATTGGGGGATAATTGGGAGAACAATACAAGGACTAATAGATTAAGTAAATATTTTAAATATGCTCCGATTTAATCACATTAGGTCCTGCCAAACGGTACAGGTAAACGAACTACGAAACTTTCTAGCTAAACAACATGGAATATCAATTGCCAAATAAATCTGTTAATTTTCCAGCAAATACGCGATTCATTATTAATTGAAACGTGAAGGTCGAAATAGAGCCGGACTGTACAGTGGCATGCAATAATATTTTCCGAATCAAAGGACCGGTTCAGTGGAGAGCCAGCAGCACACATATGGATCATATGCTGCGAGAGCATACAATCTTTTGTTAATTAATTGACGCGCTCCACATTAGCACTAAATATTCATGGGACGGGCGGCATCAATTGCCCTTGCCTGTTTTCAAAAGTTCTGTTGGGACCGGAAAATAGTCGGCTAAAAGCGCACAGCAACAGTGCAATGGGAAAATTGATCTGGCTGGCTGAATTTTAATCAAGTTTATTTGAGAGTTGGGAGCTTTTCGCAATTTTCCAAATCCCATGGATTGTATTTTTTTTTTGGTCCACAGAAATGACATTGGCAAACCTAATAGATGCCGATGGGGCCATCTTTTCTCCTCAGTGCAACTAACATCTTGATAAGTATTCTGTTGTTTTTTCTTTAGGTAAGGTAGATAGTGGACGGCTTTTTGTAACTAAATATTCAGCATCATATTCTGTGCCAATTTTTGGTATTGAAGGTATGCTTAGATTAACAGATAACAATCTTTCTGGTGGTAGAAATATATATGTTGAAAATGCTTTTTAATCCAAACTGTCCTTTTAACTCATTTAATCTCTCCGCCTAATACCAATTAGTTTAATTAAAATCATATTCTCATAGAATTAATGTTCTATTCTAAATTCAATCATTTATTTCGTATTTCCATTTACTCGATTTAAGCTTTTACCCATTAAATGAGACAAATGTATAGACAATTATATATATATGTATATATAAATATAATATAAGGAATATAAGGTCTCTTCTTGTAATACAGAAATTGTAATTGTAAGTTGTGGACTTTCTGCGAGACAAATATAAAACTCGCGTCTAGATAATTGCACTCCCTGACTGCTATTTTTACACCTGAAATTATAACCAAATTGATGAACTCTCAATGGATCACTTCGACACAGGGAGTAAAGTACGACCCCTACCGAAAGCAATAAACAAAACAGAATTGTCTGTGGCACTTTGGTGAGGTGGTTTTTCCTGTTTTTAAAGTCTCAGGCTTTTGTTTCCCTGATATATGTTGGGCTAATAAAAGCTGACCATCAAAAAATCCTCCTCACAGTTGAAAAGCTGAAGTGTAGAGGATCTCACGCATACGGGCTGATATATGAATGGATATATATCTGCGGAAAAGGATAATGGGCCAATTTGTTTTCCTTTCGGTGTATTTATCAATATAGAACATCTCTTGGGTATCTTGTCAATATGTGCGCATATTTCAAGTGACGACATTATTGGACTGCAATAAACAGGTGCTTTTGGCTTTACGACTCTGAGAATTTAATAGACTTTTCCTAGGAAATTTGTAGGTAAAAGTTGTTTTGTATTTTTTCTAGATTTAAATTTTTATTCTAAAAAAATCGCAAGTTAATTGTAAATAATAAATCTTCTATTAAGAATTACTTCAACGACCCTAGTATGAAGTTTAAAAATAAATTGGCGTTTGAACATAAGAAGCTACATACATATATAAGGCGTATTCTTGGTAAGATTTTCATCTTAGATCCTGCGTCAACAATTTCAAGAAATAAGTATAATATATTACATTTTTATTTATTTTTATAAAGGAAGGTTTTTTAAGTGAAAAGAGCCGAATAAATGTTTTCAAATTTCTTTTGTGACACTGCCCAAATCAAAAACACAAATACTTAAAGAATCGAATGAATGCATGAAATTAATTTGCAGTAGAATTTCACATATAACTATAAAAAAGTTACAATTAATTATTATAGTGGGACAAGATAGTAAAAAAAAACCTCAAAAAATATCTATACTTATATATTTTTCTCATCAATGCAATTAATGTCTTATCGCTGCGAATTGGATTTGAATCTTTATTCGCAACTGCATTCGATTGCTCCTCGATGAAGTACCCAAATCTAAATTCTCTAGAAATTGTTGTCTCCTCGGCTTCTTATCGTACTTATGTAGTAAAATGCAAATCCTCCTAAAATTGATTAACATAAGAAATATCATAAGAATTATATTTCATCGAAGAGCAGCAATGCATCGAGGGTATAATCTTCAGTTTAGTGAATTTTAAATTCACAAAGATAATGCGCCATGGATTTGCTGAGGTTCAGTGCTGGCTTAAGTCGTTATATGTTGGCGGTACGTGTAAGTTTAGGTAATAAACCGATTAATTATCATGTATTTGGAGCTGATTAGGGACAGTCGCAAAGCAAAACTCATAGTAATTTGATATGCACTTAAAAATTACGATTTGTTTATTAAACTAAATTTCGCTAAGCTACAGGGAATGTGCTCTCCCTGTGAAGTGGGTTGAAATGAAGCTACCCTTCTTAACTTTACTAAACTCGATCAATTTAAACTTACACCTTAAATTCTAACGTGTGTTTTAGGATAAGCTTATGCTATTTTGTAAAGTAGCCTATAGATGATTAGAAACGTTTGTTGTTAACACCAGTGTTGCTGGCCCTTCAAAATTATGACTTTTAAAGAATTGCAAGTACGCTATGACTAATGACATGACACATGGTATGGTACATGACATGACATGGTACATGATATGAACATTTTTAGCATATTTAATTCCTTGAAGTTAAGTAATTCGCCATTATATTGGATCTACCTTATTAGATTTATAAAATTGAAATGAAAATTTCAGATCAATTTGAATAAAAACGTTCAAATCTAGGTATTCAAATTCAAATTTAAAAAAAAACACATTTTTGTTGTTGGAACAGGAACCTTGTTAATTAAATAAAATCGTCTGTACAGTTTTCTGAGCAATACATCACAGTCGGCAACGTCATCAAATATGCTTATATGCGTATATTACATAAGTGCCGCTGTGTCGCGCTTTTAAGGGCGAGAAGATTTTACCTGGCTTTTAATTCTTAAGAGCGCAGTAGTTGACTTCGGGGGGACGATGCATCCTTTGGCTGGCATTCATGAACGGTTGTCGTATTTATTTTGCTTAAAAATGCACGCCAGCCTTTGTCCTTTTTGTCTTACGAATGCATTCGTTTGTCGTTTTTGCTGAAATATTTTTCAGAAATTCTATCCCATTCTGTCGGGCGCAAAGAAGAAAAGAGTTGTCTTCTAAAGCCCGGTTAAGCCCAAGTCGTTGAACCCCAGCTTTTCATTTCGTACACTTGAAACAAAACTTAAGGACAACAGTTGCTCCACGATGAAGCACTTTTCGTATATAATGAATAATAAATGCTACTTGCAACCGTGTAAACCGAGCGGAGAGGTGAAAAGGGCACCAGAGCCCTTCTGGGGGCCTATGCAGAGAAGGTACGCTGCGACGCTTTTGTCAATTGATGCATTAAACGCTCGGACTCGGCTTGTAATTACAAAGAAACGGAAAATGTGAAAAAGTAGAACTTTCTGCGGCCCTAGATTCCAGGAAGTACTCCCCCGGGATTTAAGATATAATTGCTCATAATGGTCGAATACATTTTCCCCGCAGTTCCGGTAAGCATGACTCCAGAACCGTCAGGGACGAATGATTTGCGTGCTTTTCCGTATTATTAAAATACCCGTCATAACTTTTCCAAATATCCCCCCAGACCGACGAAGCGTTTATCCCTATCGCCTGAGCACGGACAATTTCTTGAATATTTAATTTTCTGGTTATGGCAGCTGGCCGAAAAACATTTTAATGTGCATTAGCAGCCAGCTTTTTTCGCGGTTCCTAATGATCGCATTAAACATTAAACGTTTTTAGCATCCACGCGTTAAAGGCCGATAATACCTTCTTGATATCCAAAAGGTATACCGAACCATGGCATTAATATCATGTAAATTGTGCATATTTTATATATTATCTTTGATTTATAATTTTGAAAATAAGTTCTTGTAAGTCTTATGATTAAGAGATATCATATAATTCATTTATTAGATTATAATATATATGTACCTAATTCTGTTTTTATACGATTGGTAGTTCTCGAAGAATACGTGTAAAAAAATATGTGGTATCTATGGAAAAATACAAGATTGATCCCAGTCTCAAGAAATCAGCAAAAATAATAGAAACCATGAGTTTTCATGTAAGAATTTATACAAAATTTACTTAAAATTTACAAATTATCGTTTAGGAATCTGACTACAGACTTACTTGATTAATAACGACAATCTAACAATTAGTTTTTCCTACGAGTAGATTTACCAGACCAACTACCTGACACCATAATATCTTAAACATTTTATTTCATACAGATTGGACATATATCATACAAGTAAATTACTATTTGAAAAGGAAAGAAACATGTCACTAATAAAATTAAGGCATATTATATGAGATACACATAAAAAAATTGTATTCCTTGTCCTTTTTTGGCAATCATAAGTTTGCGTAAGACTGTAATATTACTGCTATCACTAGAAATTCTTTGGTTATCGTCTTCGTTCTCCATTGGTAAAATTCTTTCTGTAACTAACCCCTTGAATAAAATTCGGACTCGGCTCCTATGGTGCCGATCTTTGAGTGGATTTAAAAACGAATTCAGTAATTAAAATGATTTTCTACAAACGTAGCACTTTTTCCAGTTGCAAGGCCATCTAAAACTTGAGTTTTAATAACGAAAGAGATCACTTTTCATTTCCCTTTTGTTATAGGTGAATTATGTGATATTAGGGGCCTCAGGGTACTTAAGTGGTTAGCATACTGATCTATCGTTCAGGGGATGTTCGAATACACAACCTCCCACCACACATAACCACGGTCCCCTGCGCTATGTGGTGTTAACACAATGGGCCAACAAATAGCCTAAGTGCGCCTTTATAGGTAACCACATCAACCTAAGGTAAGCTATGTGACATTATATAAGAGCTACCGAAACATATATTAGTTATAATTAATAAAACAAAGGGTTTAAAACTATAACTTACAATTTATTATATATGTATGATTTTTACAAAAGTGATGAGTTGCCAACGTTTTCTAATATTTGGCTTCCGCAAAGATCAGCATCGTTATAGTTTGTAGAAATTTTTAGGTAGGTTTATATAAAATTAATAAGGTGCTAGATATTCTAAAAATTTCTTCAAGGAAGCATTATCTTGCATAAAAGTTATACTTGTATAATAATAATTTGGAAGTGGAAAGCAAAAAGTAAAATTAACTAACAAAAAAACAAAAATTGAGATTGAATTTTAAAAAAAAATTTATTAATGACAATTCATGATAATTTAATAAATAAATTAAAAACGTGTTGATTTAAATTTTATGGTATTTATACATAATTGCATTCAAATCAAAATTCAAATTTACGATGTGCCATGTGGGTACAGATCCGGAGCGCGCCTTAAGCTAAATAGAACAGGACTTAATTTGCACCCTATGAGAATTAAATAAATAAATAGATAAAATAATAAAAAATAACTTGTAAATACTTGTTCAATGGCAAATAACTTTATGAAACACATCATTTCTTTGGAGAAATTCTTACAACTTGATTAATATGGCGTTGCTCTAGAAAGCGGAAAACAGTAAAAATATTGCTCGAAGTTCTGGAAACTGAACTGGTTGCAAACAGAAATGGTAACGAGTACGCATGATAGGAAAGGACTTTGAATTTATTCTAGAACGTTTACTGCCGCATTGATTAAGTAGACTACTTCGGATTTAAAGGAAGAAAGCAGCTCCTACCTGGCGAGTAAAAGTACATATCACTGGCTTCGTACAGAAACTTTCTAATAAATTTCTGCACAACCGCAACAAATCACAGTCGGGCTTACAAAAGCTTTTACGATAATTAACAGACAGGAAAACTTTAGTTAAATACAGCTAGTGATAAATTGTTGTATAGAACCGCCAAGGAACGCTCACCTGAACTATTCCCGCCTGCGAAATCATTCCATTGATTAATCCTCCCTGGGCCGTTAGTCAGACCAAAAGTTCCTGAAAACTTCGATTTAATTGTAGGAAGTTGTAGATGCAGCGCACCGAGCTACGGGTGCAATGACGATCGTTTTTAGATAATCTCCTCCCCTCTTTAGATATGTAAATCAATTTGCCGTACAAACTAAATTAAAATATTCCGCAGAGTTGTACCCATGCAAAGTACAGCCAGCACCGGTGACCTGGGACGGCAGCGTAGGAATTACAAAAGGTCGAAAAGTTCCTGCAATCCCGAAGGAGAAATGGCTGCTTTAGGAGTACCTTGGCTTGAATAATTACCTCCAAGAAGATAAGCAAACACGCCGGGTGGTTTTGGAAACTGATCATTTTGGAAATTAAAGGACTTACCCCAAGGAGATTCTCCATTTGCATTTAGTGTATTGATTGGGCCCCATGCAATTCGAGCAGCCACAACGAACGCTTTCGAGGGGACATGCCTGTGCACATGTTCGTGATTTTCTTCAATCCACTCAATCCACCTCAGTTTATTTAAATGTTGAAACGTTATTTCAACAAATCCATTAAGCTTTTGAAAATTAGTGCACTTGAAATGATTAAGTTTTAACTGAATCCACGAAATCGCAAATACTAAAGCAGAAATTCTAGTAAGAAAATATAAAAAGTTTGAAGAAACGATAATACAACTTAAGATGCCAAATACTTGTACAATTTTATCGTTTGTATGTTTCCTTCTTTTTGCGAGCATGCAGAAAAGAATTTTTAGTTTAATATTCGGTGAATCCAAGAACATTGCTATAAATGCTAAGTAAACATTCAGATAACTACTTTCATGATTTATTCGTTTTGATGCAAATAGCCATACCGTTTTTTGATTGAATCTGTTTATTTTATGCTTTTTTGATGAAATTATGTTCTCTACCCAAATTCTCTAAGCTGGTTACAGTATTTATTTTCCTGCTTATGATGACTATCTTATTTTTGAAAAATACCTAAGTGTATTGTTTTAATTTTAAATTAATCTGAATAAAATTTCAAGAATTATTGTATAATGCTTTGTCTTCAGTTTAAAAATATTTAGCAGAATTTAAATAGAAAATTAGTAAATTTTATTTGAAACATTTAAATTTTTCTATTGGATTCCATACGGGCATACAAGTGTCATGACCCTTAAGACCCTTAAGATCCTCCACTTCTGAGGAAAACTTAGTTATTTAAAGTGGTGAGATGAAAACTGGCTGAGTTAAAATAAGTATCTGTCATTTGAATGAAAATTTTAAATTATAATTGCAACATTGCGTTATGGCGGGATATCCGCATATTTTAAATTTCGAAATGTTAATAGTACTTTAATTTGTGGAATCGGAAATCCTTTCCTAAAAAAATTTTTTGTCTTGAAATTAACCACCTAATTTATTGAAACTGAAATAGTTTGGCCACAATATTTGATCTGATCTTTCATTTTTAAAGTTTGATATAAATACCTTTTTTTCAAAACTTCCAACAAAACCAATTTTTGGTTGAAAATACATCCCGGGTATGAAAACTTTATAATAGCCGTAAATATTGATATACATTTGTAAATTTTTCGAATGTAGTCGATTTTATGTTGTTACGTGTAGAAATGGGAGAGATTCAAACGAACATAAAATATTTATTCCAATAACGAATGTTAGCTAAGACAGTACTTTCCACATTTTTCTGTAAATTTCCTAAACCAGTCATAATTAAGCATACATTTTCCGAGATTTTTCTAAAGAAAAAGAAACCAAAGTAAGCTTCAAAGATTTGGTGTTTCTTGTTATCTTTAATGAAAAATCTGTCACAGGAAATTCATAAAGTAGTTATAAAGAGGTTCAACTAAGTTTGAGGAATTTTGCCTGCAATTAAAATAACACCTCTCTTTTAATTTTAAAGGAAAGATAATTAAATTAAGGAAATTTTTTTAAGAGTGACAAAGAATAGCTATCACGGGATCTATTCTTTAAATATTTAAACAAACTACGGGAAGGGTAGGGATCATGAGGAATACAATTTTTGATAGCAAAATATATGAAACTTTTTACGTGTAGGTTTAAAAGACAAAATACTTTATAAACCACCTTTCAGTTAAGAAAAATGCCTTAAAAACATATCATTTTTATTAAAATGTTATGAAATCACAGATTACAATCTCAAATTCAGAAACGATTTATATACAGTATATATAATATACAAATTAAATTTTATATCACATATTCATAACTATAGCCAAAAATAACTTGATTAATTACAAAAAATGCGGTGATTCAATTTGTCGTCGCAAGCATTTAGCTCCGCATTACACAGAGGGTAAGGAGTCAAGATGTATTCAGTGTGCAAAAGGCATGCACTTGTTGCATTCGCGAAATGAAAGTCACGTACGGCTGCTTAAACAACCACTTACCGTTGTTTTGCGCATCCATTCATCTTCATTCCCATCTCAGCGCACTGAGTAAATAAATTTGATGCAATTTGAAACTATTAAGAATTACGCAGAAGATTACTTCTGTTCGGATTGCTGCGGTTTTAGTTTTACAGCGCCTTAATCTCATTAGCAAGTTTTCTATAACTGCTGAATGAATGAAGTTTTATAATTAGGAAAATGTGCGAACTTAAGTAGGAGCATTTCCGCAGGTAGAAACGTTTAATTTAACATGTTTCTTAGCATTCTTGTTGGAAAAGTGTTTGCTAAGGCTATGTAGTTATTGTATATTAAGCATGAATTAAAAGATAATATCATTTCTCCTCCTTTCATGATAAATCCAATTAGAGATAGTTATTACAATAGAAGACTATTTGAATTATATGTATGAAAGAGAGGTCTGAGTAAGTAAATATAACAATAAATTGTAATACCTATAGGCATATCAATTCTAAAACTATAAGAGAAAAGGTAAGTGTATAGCTTTATAAGCTTAAGGGTGTTTTAACTTATCACTAACATTTTAATATAGGTAGTTACAATAAATCTTATTGTAAGGTGTAATTTAATCGTAGTGACACAATTTGTGTGGCACAAAAAGACACGTCTATGCAATCCAAAATTTATTTTATAGTCAAATTGCTAAAGGTGGTTGGCTTGTGGGATATTTACGAAGCACGTTTTAAATACGCATAAAAGAAAACCCATATTGAATTTCTGACAAACCATTTATAGAACCCGACAGAAGCATGCTTATTTAAAAAGCTTTAAAGATTGAGAGAATTGTGTAAGAGTTTTTCCTTTTTAAATTTTAATTAAGTAATGTTTCACAAGTATGGTCTTGCTAATAAAAAACGATTAAAATGATAATTCCAATGAAATTGCATCCGGCCCTTCTCAGAACTTTAGCATTACACCTGCGCAAATTAAATGGGAAATGGAGCAAATAACGAAAATTTAATTTGACTTCCTCTGAAATGAGTGGCACTAATGCTTTCATTTGTCGTCAAGTTATCGTCTCGGCTTGTCACCAATTACAGCTGGAAATCCGAATATCCTTAAGTTGGACAAAAAAACGCTGTCCTCAGTGACATAAAATCTAGATTTATTCAACGGAATCATTAATTACCAAAGGCAAGCAAGTCAACAGCGTTCGAATTTCGAAAACACAAGCTTCTTGCGCTCGTTCGTACACCTCCTTAAGGAATTTTCTATCTATATGATGAATTCGAGTTTCTGCGGAGTATGTGATTAATGGACATGGTTTTCAAGTATACGATAAGGATGTGAAGCTTTTCTTATCTACCCCTTATTAGGGCAGATTGAGCCTAGATAGGTCGTGACAATTGTGATAATATTTTGATGAAGCCAACATTGTCGCATTAATTCTATGGAACGATGGTGGTATTCTGACGAAAGAAGACATTTTCATTTGCAATTTTTTTCCGTTTGGTTTTTCTTTTGTTGTATTATCAAATTTTTTTCTCTCACTCTTGGTTTTTTTCCCTATAAAGAACACAAAGTTGGTTCTACTTCTCAATGAGTGATAAAAGATTTTCAAATACAGTTCAATGGGTTTAATTTTTATTTTTAAAGAAACTCTCAAAAGATAACCCAAAAGCCTTCTCTGCAAGACATGATTTTTGTTTAAGCTGCACTCAAGCAGATATTTCAAGGAATATGAAAAGTTTCTTTTCGAAATTTTAATGGTTATGCATCAATAAATAAAGTCCAATAAAAAAAAGTGCTGGAAATATATTTAAATGAAATATTTTATATTTGATATACAGTCTGGTAACTACTAAATACCCTTACCCTCATAGTTAAAAAAGTGTATTACTTCTTTATATGAACAAAAATATCATATACAAATGAGCAAATAAGATTACATAGTTTATAATCTTATTTGCTCTTTATTTTGTATGTTTAAACTGAATAGCACAATTAATTTTTTCTAAATATTGTATCTAGGAGCAACATCAGGCTAATTACTATGAATTACTAAAAAGAAATTGAAAAAACTTTTATGTTATATGATGGCAGTATGCCAGCGTAAAAACTGATGACATTAAAAATTCTCTTACAACTATAGAAAATTGTCAAGGAAACGATTTTTAAGACTTTCCAAAACAATAAACCAACGGTAGATTATCAAATTTATGTCCAAGAATACCTTAACTCTGCAAATTCTGCTGACGTTTTGCTATTTTTAAAGTAGTTCATTGTTCGTCTGATGCGCACGAGACCACTGCTCAAAATTGCCCTAACTTGCCTGATATATTGCGAAGGGAACATAAGATGATAACCATAAAAAAGACTTTCACGAAAGTTACTAAATTGTCTATAAGCCAGAGTTAAATTACCATTAAAATTTTATGTTGGCGCTAACTGTGATAAAAATCGCCCCCTACATGAGTAGAAGTAGACGTTTTTACTGGGAAATTTTAGAGCACGAACCAGAACGTAATTTAGGGTTGTAAATATAAGGGGCGGAGATGACGAATTCACATGACTTGATGTGCATAAGAACTAACCAATTAGATATTTATGAGCTCAAACTAAAATAGTATATGATCACACTAGAAAACTAATTTAATAAACTTGTTTAATGATGAAAATGAAGAGGTGCTAAACTAAAAATTTGGTAGTAAGTCATTAATTTTGTAGAATTTTTATTAGTTGACAAGACAAATGTAGCTACTGAATATTAATTTATAGAAAATACAAAGACTTATAGTTCATTTATTATAAAAGCAAAGGGGAATATTAGTAAGAAAAACTCATTGATTAAGTCAGTTCTCTCAAAATTTTTGTTAGAAAAATAAAAGAAGGTATCTAATCGATTAAGAATGACAATTATAAAAATGAGCATAAAATTCGCTGCCGGCGTAAGTAATAAATAATTTAACAAAACTCAAATTTTTAATTTTTTAGAAACTAAACCAAAACTAAATGAAAACTAAAATAGATAAATCTATATACAAATACTATTCTGAAAGAGTAAACATTTTGAAAGAAAGTCATTCTTAACTATAAGATGATTGTACTCGTATAATAAAATTTATTTACATCACTTAATATTGAAATTTTCAGAATATATGTAAATATTACAAGTAATAATTAGTGATGGGCAGAATTGGTTTTAGGTTTGGTCTTGCAAAGCAATACTTGCGGTAGGAAGACTGAGACCAAGATTCGCCTTACAAGACTTAGTTCAAAATCAAGAACTGCTGAGTCTGGTAAGCAAAAACAATTTGCTAACAAAAGAAGCAAGTTACTATTGCATAACCAAAATATATACGAGTACATAATTTTTTTGTTTTGAATAAGTTAAGCTCAATATTCCAAAAGTTTTGAAATGAATATAAAAACCATTTTGATTGCTCCATATTATACCTATTGTCGTAGGACTAAATAAAAACTTATTTTCTAGGACAACTACCTCCCTCGAGTACTGACAATAAATACACAAAATCCATTCTCTTTTTATGACCTTTTTAGACAATAGTTTGTCGGAGAAATTACTAAACTATACTTTTTGTTATTTTTAATTTATCTGGGGAATCTACTGAAACATGAAAGTCCCATTTTTGGCTGAAATGTTGGCAAAGTGAAATAAATTACCCGTTCCTCAGATTTATTATGGCCAAACTTCCAGCGAAACTGCAAATTACTTTGGAGGAGTAGTGAGAAGTCCTTCTGAGAAATTGATTTGTCCTGAAACGTTCTCCCGTCCCAGTTCAATTCAATGTGAGAAGATGTCATTCATCCTCCATGAATATCGCCAGAAAGCGCTGTATAATTAGACTAGCTCCTTTATACATTCGAATTAATTGCATATTAGCTTAATTCCTTCCTGAGTGCTCTTTGCCAAAGAGGGCCTCTTTCTACTTCAAGATGAATGATAATGTAAGCAGAAGGGCTATTATGCTGCTTACTAGAATATTTCAGTTTTGTTCAATTTTCTGCGGAGAAGGTACTTGCAGTTGGTTTCAAAACTAACGACTCCCAGTTGCTAGAAACAGCTATTTCAGTGCTACGTCGGCTTCTCTAGAAATTTTCTCATTTTGATATTACCCAGTAGCACATACACATTCACAATTTTCTGCTACTGACTTCGCAAAGTCGCTTCTATCATGCAAGTAACTTTCTTTGTGTATAACTTGAAAAAAAGTAGCCGTGTGCATATTAAAACGTGAGCATAATAGGCATATGAAGATGCAACAAAGTCTTGCATTGAATGGCAATATCTAATTTTGATTCATATTTTACCTTAATGAGGGATAGGAACTTGGAATTTATGAGGTGAAACCTTCAGCAATAAATTCTCATTCCGGGACAGCTTTACGACAGTTGGCATATTTTATGGAAATTAAATGGGCTTGTGGGTAAAAGTTTAAAATAAAATAAAACAAAAGCATGTATGCTTCTGCATAATTAAAATTAGTTTATTACAGCAGAAATTAAAACTTTTATGAAGTTGCGTGACAAGTTTTCATTCAGTTTTAAGTTTCTATTCTAATTGCTGTTGTTGATGAAAAATACTTCCTTTTTCACACCTAGCAGTAATTACATAAATACAAGAAAAGAAGAATTATAGAGCTTTTAAAGCCTTCTTAACTTACTTAGCAGAACATTATGGGGAGGAAATCAATAACATATTACAACATCTTGATATGAATGTTCCAGATACTTCGCACAGTGTTTTTATTTAATACAACGATACTGCATTCACACAATAGATTCCTAAAAGCTACTTGAGTACGAGAAAGCATCTTGGGATAATCCTGCGATTACAAGAGATACAACTTTTATGAAGATTAAACGATTTATAAATTACATCAACACAAATAATGATCAATTTTATTAAAGCAACGTTTTTAATCATTAACAATTTTTATTAGAATAAATGAAAAGGAAATATATTATTTTTTCAAATTATAAAATGGTATGCTGATTTGGGGATCGCCTTAAAGGATTTCTAATTAAATTTGAAATTCCTCAATAATAATTTTACTGTGTATTGCTAATATATCTGGTATCTGAGTGTATAATGAATCGCTCTTTCGAATAGCATCCTTTACTGCAATTTGGGTTTTACTGCAATAAATATTTCTTGCTTTATTCAGACATTTTGTTTCAAGTTGATATTTTAAAATTTTAATCAAGAATTTTAAATTGATTTCTCTTCATAAAAGCCAAATGTTTGAAAGAATAGCACTATTTCAATATCAATTGAATAGACAGATAAGTCGATTATTCTTAAATAGGTTATTTTATGCATTAATTTACTTTTAGAGCATATTTATTAACATACATATTCGATTGAAATTCTTAAGTTGTTTTTCAGTGACTTGTTTAATCCTAAGAGAAAGTCATATATCACAAGTCTGTATTTCGCGTCTATATTTGATTTATTTATTTCAAGTAAATATGGTTTATATGGTAAGTTAAAAGGCTTCTATTGGCATGTAAGCATACAACACATATATAATAATTTTTGCATAATACTAATATCATAAAAGTTCTATCTTTAGAGTACAGAACATTTCGAACATGAATATTATGCAACATTTATTTGTTAAAAAACTATTTTTTGTGTGTTTAACTAATTTAATAGTATAGTTTAATTAATAACAACCACTCTTTTAATTATTTAATTAATAACATTAAAAAATACTAATTTTATCATCTGTCCCTTTTTCTACTCTTTCAAACTCAAACCACACTTCGGCTACTGCGGCTGTGAGTCATATCCTGAATAATTTGCCAATTATCCGAATTGCGAAAATAAAGCATGGCTGAGAATTTTAATCTAGCTGCATTAAACTAATTGAAAATCAATTGTAATTTAGTGAGATTGGTCGAAACATGAATTGATTTGATTGCAGGTATTTCTTCCCTGAACCCGGCGTTCTGAGTGTTTTTATATCACTACCCTCCTTTTTTATTCATCAAATTTGTGGCCTATTTTTGGCCCAACACATAAAATGAAATACTCGGCCATGAATTTATTTGATTCGGATTGCTCCGAAATACCTAATTGGTGTTGCGGGTGTCCATCAATCAACCGCAGGCAAGATTTGTCTGGACGTTTCGCTTCTCGCACGTTTCATTACGCACCACATTTTCCTTTATGGCGAAGGGGCAAATCATTGCTAATAGAAATATGATAAGAGCATATTTCGTTAAATCATCCCAGCGATGCCTCCTCTTTTTGGGGGGGGATATAGTTTTTACCCGAAGACTATCCCGCCTCCCTGATGGAATTTGTTCAGCTACATCCGGGCAAGTTAATATGATATGTTACGGGCTGGTCAAGTACTGCCGAGAGATAAGAGAAGTCAATAAAAAAGTCGTAAAAGTTATGGTTCCTAAAACCCCCAGACTTTATCTTTACTGACTATTAAATGGTACCACGAGAGAAACGAAATATACCCAACATTTGCTACGGCAGTATAACTTGCCCAATTTCTTCGGAACTAAAGATGTTCGGCGCTCGAGGTGTTTCTAGCCCTCAGGGTTTTATTTAATTTTGATAATCAAACGAAATTAGGTTCACTTATAGATTAATATTCCTCCCTAAGCTTGAACCCTAAATTCATGGGCGGATCATATCGGTTAAATTAAATATTCTTACTAGCGATTTTCAGATCTCCTGCGTAGATATCTTTGCTGAAAGCGCAGACAGACATAAAACGTCTTCTATGGAAAATATTACTTGCGAATTATTCAAGACCCCCATTGAATAATGAATAATAATTTATAATTATCATATTTATAAGAAAACATAACCTCCGCAATAATTCTAAAAGAATCATTCCGTTTTTTATTGGTATTTCACAAAGATAAGTATTAGCCCCTAAAAAATACTTTCCTGCAGCACTTAAAATGTATTCCTTCATAGACCTCCATTTAAAATTCCAATATATCTTAACATACATATTTAATTAATATAGTATCAATATTATTATTACAATTTTGGAGTAGAGATCTCATTCTAAAAATGTTAATTTGAGCTTATGAAATTGAAGTTGTGGTAAAACTTGTGAAAAAATGGCTTAAGTTTGCCATC
Organism: Philonicus albiceps; assembly: GCA_963969385.1. Taxonomy (NCBI): domain Eukaryota; kingdom Metazoa; phylum Arthropoda; class Insecta; order Diptera; family Asilidae; genus Philonicus; species Philonicus albiceps. The sequence continues at coordinate 36,821,746 of OZ017773.1, forward strand.
TGATTCCCACCCAGATTTTAATAAAAATTTTTATAAGCTTATTTGAGCACAAAAAGAACGAACATTTTTGTTAAAACTTATATCCTAACAGAAACAAAACAAATTTTCGAAATGTGAAAGTGCCTTAAAATGTCCACATTTTTTCGCGAAACCATAGTTATATTATATTGTGTATTACATATATTGAATGCACCTATATAATAAATGAAGGGTTACATCGGCAGAAGTTTTATACACTTCCTAAAAAATTCTTAGATCGTAGTAGGTATACAGAGTAAAAGAACTCTACTTGGCTTTCTAACTATTTACAGCAAAATCCATTTCAGTACAAATAAAAACGAAATAATTTATACTAAAATGGAGGAGCATCTGATACCTGCACAGGTAAATGCTAATTTTTTTAAGAACTGTGGTGTACAATTTTCAAAAATTTCATAAAATTATTCAACGAGAAACAATTTGCCAATTCAGTTTTAATAAATTCAACTTTAAACAAATTTGAAGAGCACTCAAGTGAGGGAAATTAACCTAAATTTGGTAAATATGGAAAAAGCCGGATTTCATATTTCATAAAATTTGCGATGATTAACAACTTTGCAAATTCATGCATATTCGCTGGAATAATTGGGACTGGAATATAATCGGTCCTCGTGCTTACCTCATTTTAATCTGGAATATGACAAATGCTTACTCCATAGTTCCTGTATGACATATGGGACAACAAAGGCCATTTCGTGTGATATATTGGAATTGAGCTTGCTATTAATATTCCACCAACAATTGTGCTCGATACCAGCGGTGTTTTGTTACACACTAAAGGGTTTTCGGGAAATTGCCTATTGAATATGGTTTCTGTATCATTCAGGGCTACTAATCACTGGCTTACGCATCCAGAACGGAGCAGAAAGGCGGAAGTAGGATGCCGGCTTTTATTTGCGGGCATTCACTTGAGAAGAACAGAGGCGCTCTGCAACAAATTAAACAGAAAAGAACTTTTTGTAGAGTACAATCTATTTTAACATATTATAATCGGAAATTTAGTATTCTTTTAGGTAAATCAGATAATTGAAACTCCCTTTATTTGTGTGATTTTTTTTCATACGTACAGAAAATAGTGATAGTCATTTGGTACAGACTTAAGGTGCTAGACTTCTTATCATATACATGTACATATAACAATAAAATTACAAATTATATTGTAACTTAACAAAAATTTAACTTAAAAATGAACAGTTTATATACATATGAATATAACTAGCTTAATATTTGTTGTTACCCACAAATCCTTTTTATAAGTCTAATTCAAAGAAATCACTAATCGTTCTCCAAATAACGAAGAATTGCCTATGGTCCGTCTTTATTTTATAGCGCTCATCGTAATTTTTGTAGTGTTTAAATCAATTTCTTGAGTTTCACCAATTACCATCCAATCTTTAATATCAATTTGTGAAGCCTTTGTACAAGTACCAGTAAAATAGCGATATCAAGGAAATTGCCATTGAATTCTTCAAAATTTGAAGCAATTTCAATGTAGAGGTGAATTGAAACATTCACTCGTTTAGAGATAATCTTGGAAGCAAAGGAAAATAGCACCCTCTTTTTCGAAACTCCTGGTTCAAAGCAAACTGTTCTGATTGAATTTCAGGTTGAAGTGGAGGAGTCAAAGGAAATTCAAAAAAATGGTTTTTTCTCATATTGAAGTCAAAAATATTTCATTTTAGGGCAAAAGTTATAAATACTTCTAAAGCATTTCATTCATATTCATTTATCCGGTATAAAGTGTTTTTCCCCTTTCGGCTCTGTTAATTAAAAAATTAATGATTAATTTCAAATTTAACGTAATTAAATTTTGTTTCTATGGGCTTCTTGGTATAGCATTTCTAATAAAAACCGTCAGTGTTCTTAGAAGTAACAATTAAAAAATATTCATAATTAACAAAAAAAAAAAAAAATACACATATCATTAAAATTTAATTGAAACTGAGCTTAGCATTATCATATGTAGCTAGATCACCCTATGTATTATAAGAACTGCCCGTAGACTGTGTTCATACAAAAGATAATTAAAATTATGTATGAATAGTGAAATATTCTAATATAATTGATCGATTTCGCTGGTATTGCGTTTCATTTCTATGTTACAAAACTTCTAATGACATTTTAATTTCTGGTCACGTTTTGGGAGAATTTTCATCCTTAACAAAACAGAAAAAACATAAAAATTTTGAAAACACGTTCATTGCAACGAGCTTACCGACGAGGTGCTCCGTCATTAAAATTCAGAAAGGGTAAAAACTTTGGAAAAGAAAAGCGAAGAAGGCTTGAGTTACGAAAATGTATGAATTAATTTAAAACACGGGCAAGTTGTGCATTTTCATGTTTTCATTTTTAAGCAGTTGAGAAAAAAAAAAAAGACCTTTCGGCGGTAGCCAAAAGAAGTAGGTAGATCAATTTGGTCATCAAAAAATAAAATTGTCTCTGAGGAAGAGGGTATTTTAATCAAAATTTATTTATGCATCGTGCATCACGTGCAGACCAGTGAAATTATTGCAATTATATTTTTAGAATATACCTATACTATGAGTAATAAACATTTGAAAAAATGCACGTTGAGTAGGCAGCTATTTCTTCTTTCTAGTTACTAATGCAGTATAAGTAAATTTACGAACTTAGCTGAGATATTAGCTCAATTAATTCAACAGAATAGGTCCATAAATTGAAAATTATGGCTTCTTTCGCGTTCAAACGATTTTTTGTATTCCATATAAATATATTGTGGATACAGTTTTGAGCGTTTTTTTTAACTTTGCAGCTTTATTCAGTGAAATTGGTACAATGTATTTTATTCAAAGTGTTGTCCATCTTAGCTATGACTTTTTCTCATTTTTCAGGCAACATACGGACTTCGCGTTGAGAACGTTCGCGAGTCAGATGGTTTTTAAACTCAATCCAAATTGGACCTTGACCTAGATCAATAAAATTTATTTTCACAACAAATTGAAAAATTTAACAAAATATTTTAAATTACATTTTTACTTGATTACATTTTCTATCAAAAGTTTACATTTTTACGGCGAACAGAATTAAAGAATAACATTGGATGAAGTAGTGAAAATTCCCGTGATAATATTGCCGCTTTAATTAAGGAAAGAAAATGTTTTTAAAAGTGCTTAGTGCTGCAAACTTTTGATTCAGATAAATTAAAAGAATTTAATTTACTTTCAAAGTACATAATCGACATTCATATTGACATTATCTTTTATTTTTTCCGTATTATTTTATAAGGTTTTTGTAACTTTGCTTTAAAAATGTTTCAGAAAATAAAACACTCGAAAGTCGAACATTTTTTAAAAACAAGTAGGTAAAAATGATGCTGCCTCTTGCAGTAATTATAATTTTATTTTTCAGGATAATTAAAATTATGAACAATTGATGAAACTTTCAAAACCTCTATAGGACGTTATACTAATGCCAAAATAAGGACTAAAAATAATTGAAAAATTTGTTGATTCCTTTCGCGGAGAAGAATTTTGTAAAACGTATGTCTTAGTCAATTCAGGAGTTAGGAATTATGAACTTAGCCTACAGAACCTTTTCTTTTACTTTACTCTGACTCTTAGAAAAATAATAAAATTGAAATGCGTCAAGCAGTGGTTGAAGACTGGCAGAATAGCACCCTGTGCAAGGTCAAAAACCGTCCTGAAGGTAGAATTTGCTCGCTGCGTTGCTTTACCGTGCACCTACGGCTGCATATTGTTGAAGCCTTGAGCTGTGAAGGAGCCCATTTAGCAATCTTAGTCCTCTCCAAAAATGCATCTTAAAAGCGAGGCCGAGCCACCGTGAAAATTACTTTTCCTTATGTGCAGAAGGTGCGCCAAATTCGCAATTTCCCAGCCGGCGTGCACCGAGCTATGTAAAATCAGCCTAATGGCAGGCATTCAGTTTGCTCACCACTACGCGCCACTTTATGCATACTGGAGGCTTTCAGGACTGTTTAACTAAGACGTGTCTTTCTGATGAAAGTCTGTTTAAGTTTATGCCGTTAAAATGCAATTAGATCCAGGGGAAGCGTAAAATTGAAACTCAAGGAAGCGGCCCGAGGATTTTCTTAAGGGTCCAATTAAGAGCGCTTTCCCAGGTGAATTCATGTTTAACTTAGGACTTTAAGTTTGGGATTAAGCCGAACACGGCACTCCGTGTTTGCAGCATGGAAGCTCAGCGGGGGCGGGCTCACTCACTAGCTCAATCCTCAATACAACAACTCGTGCAGGGGCGGGGGTGAGGAGGCCACCGCATTATTTGTAGCGCTAAGAGCACTACACCCGCACGGAAATTTGCTAATGCTTTAAGGGTATAAAATATTGCCTTGAGTAAATCTCCCGCCCGGGCGTAGTCTCACTCAACCTTTTGTTGAGATACTCAAAGGAATGTATTTTTTGTGATTTATGTCCTTGCAGAGAATACAATTGTAGAAGAAATAGAGATAAATCCACAAATAATTTGGACAAATTTATCTTAGCACCTGAATGGGAAAGGAGTGAGGCGCCTCGCTTTTCTGATAAAACACGAAATACAATCCGGGATACCAAATCTACGGACCGTTTCACCCACATTTGAATCTTATCACAATAAATATTGGACGGGGAAACTTTTCAGATGCGTTAGCGGGAGAGAGTTTTCCTACACTCTTCCTTTTATTAAAAATTTGCTTATTTTACGATTTTTTGAATAGCAGAATTTTTTGCTAGTCACAAACTATTGCTATTTCCTCGTTTAACTTTAAGGTTGAATAAACCTCCAAAAGCCACAGCGCCAATGCTGCTGGCATTTTCGGATTTATAGCCTTTATATTTCACTTTGAATTTTTACTGCTTCACAATGGAATGCCACTCCCGATCATAAACATTTTAGTTTTTGACGCGTTTTTACTTCTAAAAAGAATTTTAAACATTTGTATTGATACCGCCGCTAGGAGTTTAGTCATTGGAAATAAAGTTTTATATTTTATAACAAAAAAACAGCGGCACATACATATCTGGCCGGAAAATGATAAACGCTGTGATCCTACATAAACTTAATTTTGTGAGAGAAACAAATTATATTCAACATTTTATTCCTGCAATAAATTTTATTTTTTGCAATTTATCTATTAAACTACCTTCATTTTTATAGCATTACTGTATACATATATTTATATAGAAAATATACTTATGAAATTTTCCCGAAAGAAGCAAACTTTTGTTAGAACATTCATGAATTATTTTAGAATTGGGTCGAGATAACACAATAAATTTTCACATATGTGACGGGGTAGATATCCTCTTAATGCCGTGCTCTTACACTCCTCTTGCAAACTTTATTTTCTTTATAAATAATTGTTTCTTTATTATTAGGATATTTCTTCTTTATTAATTGAAAGAGGAAATTTCGTAAAATAGTTCAAGTTTGGTTTGGTTTATTGCATTTGAGATTATCAACGCTTTAAATGCCTGCGACACCTTTTTCCGCCTTTGCCCTGTGTTTATATCCTTCACGCTTCCATTTTTATAAATTTTATACTGCTTAATAATATGGTAAATCTAAAATTATTTTATTATAGGTTTTCTTAGATATTTTCCTTCGGAAAGTAAAAATATAACCCCTACAATAAAGTTCATTTTTCTTGAGCTAGTTTAAATTTTTTCCTTCTTCAAGAATTATGGTTGTAGCCGCTTTTTTTTCTTAAACTAAAGGAAAGTCTATTTCTGATAAATAAATTAACATTTTAATTGTTCGTTTAAATTTTATAAAACTTACGTTGTTTAGCCGTTGAATTTTTCGTATTAGAATTAGAATCAGGTTTTCAAAATATAAATGAATAAAAATAAGGCTATTTTAAACTTCTATTAATATTTAATAATACTTTAAATGTATATGATTTACCACATTTATGAAAAATAGAAAATTCTGTCCTAATATTTGGAAATTTAATACGATTTCCAGAATTTCAATATTATTTTTTTTTCTCTGATATGAAATATAGATTGATATTAGTTAGGTATGTATGTATAGTAATATAAGGTATTCTTCCCTCGACATTCTTTAAACAGTTAATGTCTTTCTCAAGCTCTCTTTTAAGTATATCTACTCAATTAAAAATCCGAAATTGGAATTAACCCTAGAATTAACTAGAAACGTGCCATACTCCAAAAACTCTTAAAAGGAAAACTCTCCAGATAAGACTTATTGATCTCATTCAAATAACAGATCAAACAAACTTTTCTTATAAACCCCACCAAACCTTTATTTTTGCAAAAGGTCGCTTGACCTAATATTTAATTATATAAAGAACTTGGAAACAAATCCCTTCGAAACTATTAATATTAAACAAAAAATGTGTCATTATTAGAAAAACCGGTGCCCTGCTCCTTTATGTTTTGCAATGCTACTTTTGTCAAGATAGCAGTTTCTGTAGCTGACCAAGGGTAAATGCCAACAAAAGACACATTTTCCTCACCATACCTTTTTTTCGAATTTTCCAAACGTATACAAAAAAGTCTTGGCCTTATTCATCTTTAAGCTGACAACGATAACAAAGCAGAAATTCAGGTAAAGGACTTTTCTCTCCCAGTTTTGAGGAAGGACTAAGATATTTATGGCATCCTCTTTTCACACAGTAAAAGAATAAAAGTTTTCGTTAGCTTCCTGCATTTCTCAAGGGAATTTCGCTCTAAGCTAAATGTGAAAGCCTGGAAAATTATTTAACTTTAGTTTAATATCAAATGGAATTTGGGTCCAGTCTCAGCGAATAGATGGTTTACTTTTATAGATTCACCTGCAGCTGGCATTGCAATGTCACTGAAATATCTTGACAGCTAAGGGAGTCCTTTTATGTTATGATTTTTAATGGAGACAGTGGAACTATTCAAATAGAAATATTACAAATATTCAAGATGAAAAAAAAATTTAAAATAGACATTTCTAAAGATCTGGTACAATTTATTACTAGTTCGCGTCATATAAAAGGTAAAAAATATTTTTCAGAAAATTTCCAAGAAATTTCATTAATGCAGCACATTTTCTTGCACAAACGTATTTGGTTATTTGGTAAGGAAGTTATATTTGTTAGATATAAGTTATCGAAAATTTGATATTTATTAGCGTTAATAGAAAATACGATTTAAAAGTTAACTCTTTAGTTTAAAGAGAAATCGATCTTTCCTTCTACAATAATTTTTAAAAAAAGATTTTGGGACAATTGTAGATTACCAACATTAATTTAATAGAACCTTACATAAATATAAAATATAAATGTAAAAGCAGCGTGGTAATAATTTTAAAAAATTTTTCAAAGTAATCATATTTCCAGAGAAACTTTATTGGAAACGAAATTTACACTTTTTTTCCAAAATAATAAACTTAGTGCTGGTTGGGTTTTTCATTCTTTCAGCGGTATCGCATGTCACAAAAGAATTGATTAGCGTCCAAACTGGATCATCAGGGACAGCAGTTCGAAAGTTACTAATGAAATTGTTCTTAGTGGAAATTCTTTGTCCTCAAGGAAATAAATTTCATCTGTAAGAAAAATGTTGAGAGAGATAAGGTGGCGTTAATTTCATTAAAAGCTCATTCCCATTTAATCTATTTTAATAGACTTACGGGCTGATAACAGTTGAAAAATTGGTTTAATCTTCCCAAAAGCCCGTACATTATGGAAACATTTCCAGTCAGCGACCAGCGTGTTATGGCCATTAGGGACGCATTTGCATAAGTAAAAACTTTGACCCTTATCAAGGTGCAAATAAATCAATAGATGTATAATTGAAGTTGTAAAAGAATTAATTCAGTGACAACATACTGTTTGAAAGAAAATGTTTTTCGGGATATGATTGCTTTATTTGGCAAACAATTTTTCTTTATTTTGAATTCACTAACTAAAACTTATCTTTATACTTTATATTAACATGTTGTATCATTTTAAGTGCGAATTAAATAAATAAGTAAAATAATAAGTATGTATGTATGTATATCACTTTCATACAGTCGACAGAATATTCTTAACTCTCCATGTTAAACCGATGTTAAGAAAGTTTTTGTCTTAGCAAGTGAAGTTTAGTATTTGGTTTTGTTAACCTGTAAATTTTTAAATTTATCATTTTACTCATTTATTTATTTTCTTTGCTATTATTAGTTAGATTATGTTTGAGTTCTATCAAGAAGATACTTACCTTCAACTTTGAATTTTATGATGAAGCCAATATGGCGGTAAGTATATTGTAAACCTTATCAAAAATGGTTAGGTCATAACCATAATATAAGTAAGATTCAGAAATACTGGGTTAAAACCATCGTCATGCCGCTCAAACTCGTAAACTACTGCGCCTATATTCGCATCTGTATTCGGTGTCATCTACTAAACTACGTAGGGTTTATAACGCCTGTGTACTCTTTGTGTTTAGTTTTCGCCGTTTTAATCATGTGTCACCATATTCTAGACGTATACTTGATATGAGTTTAGAAGAACTTGATCTTCTGACAATGCTTATTTCTATTTCGACTTATTAAGCAGAGATCACCAACATTTCTATATGACAAAATAAAATTCCTACCATCAGTCAGGATACAGAATTTATTGATACCGTGATTCAAGTACATATATGCTATCAAAAAATTCTTTCTTTCTTTGCGGAATACCTTTAGGCGAAGAGTTTCAAAAACCGCCAATTTTGGGCGAACGTATAGGGAACTATGTAAGTAAGTGAATAACTGATTAATATTCCATATTAAATATACTTTGTAATTGAGGTGTATACTCGTCATCGCCAGTTTGAAGTCATATCCATAGAATAATTAAATTTATTTACTTCCCTGGATACTTACAAAACAACAACATTTTGGTTAAATCATTGAGTGATTTTTTTAAGTTTAAATTAAATTTTGTTGCATAAGTGTTATATCCCGTAAAGTTGAAAAAAGGGAAAATATCCAATTAAGGCTTTATGAGTTCTCTTGTATTTTATGTAGCTTACAACTACAATATTTATACTAAAACTATCCGCTATGATCCTTCTCATACAAAGTTTTTGACATACGTCTTCTAGTTGTAGGAAATATAGTTAAAGAAGTACAGAATTAAATTATTACATTTTTCCTGTATCTATTTTGGTTCCAGGCATTCATGTGAAGGCAGCATATGCTGTTAAGTGAACATTTCCCTTTTATTATGTTACAGGAAAAAAGGAAAATGAGTATCTACATAAGCACACTCAACTCAATCATAGCATCCATTGAGCATGGTACAAAATGATTGATTAGATTACATTCAATCATTGTACAGTCAAAACTAAAGCTTTTTTGAAAAGGTGAGATTAATTTCTTACACAAATAAAGTGAAAAAAAAATATATATATATAAATTTGCAATTTGAGGTATAATTTTGACATATACAGCTGTTGTTATTGTTTCCAGTATGTGATATAAATCAAAATAGAAGGAAAAATTATACAGATCTCCTCAAATATATTTTATAAGAAAAAAACTAGAACCCTCTATTGTTTCATTAAAATTTAATTCTTTTAGTGATTCACATTCATAAGCATATAATGAAAGCCTATATATTATAAAGCGAACATTTAAACAGTTTGCAGTTCGAAGAAAAGCATGTAAAAGTTCATGGAACTTTATCAAAACCACGACATTCAATGTAATTTCCTCCTGCTTTTGAGGACTCTTACGTAAATCGTTCCCATTTAGCAAGAAATAACATTTGAATGGCGAAAATCTCCTTTCACATCAAAGAGACGAGTAATACTGAACTTAAGATGAAATATCTTTTTCCTGCGCCTTTGAACAATTTTATTCACTACCCGTGTTCGAGAAAATTGTATTCTCCAGCCTCTTGGAGTTTTCCCAATATTTCCACATTCCATAAAACTCCTGGGGAAATGCGGAGGAAAACACTGGGAAATTACGAATTTTCTCCTGGAAAATTACTACATGCGCCTTCAAATCATATACACTCTATTCACCACACGTCGGGTGTCAAACAGTAGGATAACTGAAATACTTATATGCAAGTATATCAATAAGATAAATCGGTATAATTGATGCTATATTGTAGTTATATGTACATTTCGTTTATATTAACAAAATTGCTAAAATATTCTGGCTTTATAATTAAATTATTCTATGAATGGGAGATCATATTGGTCAGGTAGATTATACCTATAATAATAATAATTTACAATAAAATATGTTTATAATTACGTTTTCATTGAATGAATTTTTGATACCTCTGAAGCTTCTTTTACATTTTGACTTAAAGTGATGATATTGAGAATAAATTGGAGCTACTAGGTGCTCATTCTAATAAAATATTGTTGTGATTTCTTTACTAATCTTTATCATTCTTGTATTATAAGACGAAACCCTGTCCTACTGAAAAATAAAATGTGTACATTTTCCCCTCTCAGACTAACATTTTTGCATTCAGAATAGAGTAAACCAATATATTTCCTCAAGATTTAATAATTCAATATAGCATAAGTACTATTTTCTTAGATGGATTTTCTACTGTTATTAACAATTTGAAAATAAGTATAGTGTAGTTTTAAAATTAAAAATAGCTTTTCGATAATATATATTTTTCTAGAAAATATGTTGAGGGTTATTGAAAATAGTGTTCAGTTTTATAAGTGTATTAACTATTTTGCATTGGCGTTGTTAAAACGGTTTTATTAAGCATAAAATTTCATTAAATGGTGGTGCAGATGAGGATAATTTACACATCATCTTGTACCTCCTAGTGTTATTGGTTACAAAGAATATCCTCGAAAAGCTCATCTTTCTTTACACTTCGAAATTAACAAGGTGCCACTGTTAAATAGCCTTAAATGGTTATACAATGGTAAGGTACATACAGCTTAGTTACTAAACTCCTAGCTACCAGGCATTGTTGCAGTTTCTAATGTAATGATGGATACGTTGCCTGCCCTAATTCCGAAATTTAATTATTGGGAAATGGAGCTTTAACCAGTAGAATCATATTTAATTAAGATAAATAGACACCAGAATCCGGAGGTTGTGTTTAGGCTCAAGACACCTAACCATTGAAGGGCAATTTTAAATTAAAAAAAAATTAAAAAAATAAAAAGTTTCAAGAGAGAAGAGTTTTGGAGTCATTAAATTTTTCCAAGGAAGTGGTTAAAAATAAATTATTATTATTTATTTGAATTTTATTTGCTTTAAAAGTTCTATTGAAAAAGTTAAAAGGTAATGTTATTGAACAATAATTTTTAAAATAATATTAATTATCGAAATAAAAACAGCTGTTCTTAGCGAAAGCGGCTACTAAATATTAGGAACAGTTTACGATTATGTTTGTTTGTAGAACTTCAACCTTAATACTCGTATTTATTCTAAAAATATTTAAATAGTTGTTGAAATTATTTTTATGAAATTCCAAATTTCTTTTAGATATAGAATATATGTAGGTATATATAAAATTTGAAACCTTACTATAACAAGGTTATCACTTAATAATTCCTGTATATTTATATATAAAAATTATAATGTAAAATGAAATATTACAAATGATGAAATTCGACACTAGCCCAGCTAATTAAAATTTCAAAGTACAATAAATATTAACTAGACGTTTCTTTATTTGTATCAAGTACTTTCCTAAATTAAATAGTCCGTTTTTTCTGGAAATTTATTCGACTGAACCCTGAACGACAACTAATAAAATCCTCTTGAAAGTTATTTATTTTACTTGCAGACCCTTTTTAAATTATGATAAAAGCGTCTTGAAAGTTATTTATTGTATTCTTATTTCTTATTATTTTTTACGTGAAATTGAATAAACCATTTTGAATAAGAATGAGAAAACACAGTAACTGTTTTTCAAAAACATCTTCAACCATGGGGAAATTTTAAGGTTGATTTGATTGACTTGATTCGTCACAATACCACAGGTGTGATCTAGCTATTCTTCTTAACAAACGTTCTTTGCATTGTTAATATCTCAATTGCAACGTAATTTGATTCGTCCATGTCTTTTGCGCGCTAATCGGCCTACTCAGGCAGTTAGGTAAGCACAAAATTTGCTGTTTTTGTTGATGATCTAATCTAGATTTAGTATTTCATATTGAATTGAATATTTTAAAATTTAACCTATAGCAAAGGCTTATAGTATTTGAGAGTCAATCAAATTTTAACGGATTGATAAACTTTTACTAAGAATAACTAATTCAAAATTATAATTTAAACAAAATTTGCTGTGAAATCTGATCCAGAACAGATTATCCAAAAAACTACTATTGATCGAGACATTCTTTAAATAGTAAAGTAAATAGTACTTCTTTAAAGTACTGTAAGAGTTATTTAGTATGATAACTAATCGAAAGATTTATTATATTCAATAAACCAATAAGCTTTGAAATATATTAAAACGCGTTTATTTTATAGTGTTTAAAAAAAACCCTCCTAAGGCCAAGTCTATGTACTATTGCAATTCTCAAATAACATGTAATTTATTTTCAGTAGCTGGTGTCTCCAAGTGCCCTTTGGATTTAACCCAACGCGGGTATAACATACCTTAACACAACTGTTATTCTTCAGACAATCCTCGTTTGCGACCAAATGCTCTTAAATATTAAATGCAAATTACAAGTGTTGTTTTTATTTATGATTTTATTCAATTATTTGAATTTGACGCATGTGTTTTTATACACAGTTGAAAAATTATCCTTGAATATTAAAAAAAATGTAATGGAAATGTTTACAAATTAAGTAATTAATGTCATGGGAAATTAATGTAATGTTATGAAAATCTCGTGTTACCAAGTGCTAACATTTTCTGTTGATATAAAAAGCATTTTGGTACTCTTGGGAATTTTCTTTGGCCATTAAATGGGAGAAGTAAATTAATATGGGTAATTACACCAAATAAATGTCAAGTGGGAACGAACTCTTTTGTAAGAACGGCTCGAGACAAATATTTCAAAATCTCATCTTTATGAACAGACCCTCTAATCAATTGCCAATTAAATGGAGATTTACGTTCACTTATCACCCAGTCTACAAGGGTCCGACTAATAGGATCTGTCTCAGCAAAGTCACGGGATAAATCCCAGAGAATTAAAAAGGAGGTAAATTTTGGGGCGAGAACAAAGTTATAAAATTTATTTGCAGAAAGTTAAACGTATGAGGGAGGTTTGTTAATGGTTGGCAAACAATTACCCCAGCTAAAATGTAATCTGCGAATGTTAATGTCCTCATTACCAGAACAATTCGGATCTGCGTGAAAGTGGTGGAACTACTGCCCCAAATGGCATTTGGAGCTGCTGGGCCGTTCCCTTGCGCTGTTTCGAATGGTTTGAAGGGCTGGAGAATTTGTATCCTGAGAGTCGTTTTGCTAACGTTTATGGCTTTTGGTCTGATCGTATTACCACCATGGCGTGACCGTGTTGTTCGCTTATATTATACTTAGCCGCTTTCCCCCTACTGAATTTTCCATGCTTTAGTGTGTTACTTAATTAATTTGGCAAATATTGTTTAAATTACGCGGTGCGCGGCTTGGTAAGACACGATTTACGAATCAATACCATGTCAAAAATTCGTTAGCGCCTAATGGTTGGCACAAGTGCCTGAACAACAGGCTAATTGATACTCAAGTGCAACTGATAGCAAGTGAGTGCATCGTTTACGCAATTAAGTGCAGCCGTTCGTCCTCTTGTTCATTTTGTATCTCTAGCTTTAATAATGCAGTTAGTCAATTTATTGCTGCTTATTGCGTTGTAAATTAAAAATATTGCAGGCCAGTTTTTGTTGTGTTTCTCCACACTTTTAATTAATGGAAAGCAAAAAGGCGGGAAACTCTCTATACTTTAGAAATTACTATCTATAGTGTAATTTTTTTGCAAGTGCTTTAATTTACTTGCCTGAATTACCTTAAAAGTACACTTCACTAAGTAAAGTGCCATACCAAACAAGTGATGTAGTGGTATAGCGATGTGGTGATGTGGGTTTTCGAAAATCTCACGATAATCACATGATTATCGTATTAACAATTAATGCTTCATTACGATGTGATATATCAAGTTGTTAGAATCACTTTCGAGGAGGAAGAACTTTTGCTGTTGCTTTTATAACGAAGACGGTGATGAAGAGTTAACACGCGTAAATATTGGATTTTCCAATTTATCACTAGCAATTTAACAAATAATGCAACTATTGTAGCAAAAGATGCTAAAAAATTACGGTAGTTTTACAGGATGAGCTGAGAATCTCATAGTAAAATTAGTGGCCCCTAAAATTTGCAGACTCCTTTCTTTCTAATTAAATATAATAGTATAAATCATAATAAAACTTCACAATTAAACGTTAACAAATCATTCGAGCAAACCACAATGAGAATTACCGTAGCAAAACATCACTATAGAACTTGAGCATCGTCAGTGAAGTGACGTGATCACTATATCACCAAACCACTATATCAGTACATCACTTGTTTGCCTAATTTACCACTTTAATTAACTTTATCGATTATTGGCAAAATATAACTTTTGAGTAATTTGGAATTAAGTAGTATAGGTTTCGGTAATTTTTGGTTTTATGTTTTACTTTAAAAAAATAAAATTCTACCGAATAGTATCTTATACCGCTTATAAAATTGAATAAGTATATCTGGCAGTGCACTACATTAATTTGGGTGATTCGTTTCATAGTTATAAAGAAATTAAATATATTATAGTTTTAATAGGTTAACTATCAGATAGTCCTAAATGCATGTTTTTAAATTCATAAAAGATTAAGTATTTGTTTTAATAGTGTTTTTAAGTTATCTTCGACCTAAATTTAAATTTTTAACTCAATTCCCAAGCGATCCAACAATGAAAACTTTGCTAAAAATTAATTGAGCTACCAAAGATTTTTCGAGTTAGCATCGATTTTCATATGTTCCGAGTACGCACTTAAAAGTATCATTATTTTTTGTACATAATTCATAAAATTAATGGTATGAATTTTAAGTATATAGCGGTGTAAGGCATTAATCTTTTTTACGAATAAATTTATAACCAATAAATCATTATAAATTAACAGTAAGACATTTCATAATTATCCGCCCGCTATACGTTCGAATGGATTTAGAAGCCTTATGGATTTGAATAATTCGTAAAACAATGGAAATTTCCCAGAGTATTAAAAATTTGATTTTAAATATTAATGATAATTGTGTGTTGCTTTCATTTTAAGTAATAAATAGATAGGAATTAACCGGAGTAAAAATTGATTTATTATATTTTACAAGGGAAAAAATACCATACCATTAGTATATTGAGTAATGTGATGATGGACTTTGGGCTAAAGTAGTTATATTAGTAAATCCCTCTTTGGCTACTTTTTTCTTATGCTTTTAGAAATCACTCTGATATACATATATACATATAAACTGCGATATACTGCTAAGTGTTAAAATGTGTTTATTTGATAGATGGGGATAGTACCTAATCAGTAATAATCATATAGCAAAAGGTTTGTAAATATATATTATTTTTGTTTTTTGCTTTTAATTTAAGCCAAAGCTGTTCTTTGAAGATGGTTATTTTGGCTCGCAGATTTTGTGGGCACAAAACTATACTTAAGTAAATACTGAGCCAATGTAATTCCTTTGAAATAATAGGAATACGTAAGTATTCACAGCAGGTAAGTTCGAAAAGCAAATGAAAGTCTTAACTTTGAAAAAAATCGTACAGCCAATTAAAAATAGGCGCCAGCAACACCATCTAATATTTCCGATTCGAACTAGATCGTTTACTATCACGGCTACGAAGAGCCAAGATATTCAATTTTCTTGTTTTTTTTTGTTCTGAGTTAAAATTACCCACTAGAGCTTAAAGAACCCGCATCTAGGGTATACTCGTACATATACTCAATTAAATTCGTTGGGAATACTTTGATAAGTTACTATGAAATATAAGATAAATTTTATGCCATTTATACTTCATGATTTTTCGAGGCAGTTCGCAAAAGTCTATATAATCTTAAATCTTTACAAATAAAATAAAATCGAAAATCTTATTAATCTGTCAGTCAAGTTGTCTGGTCTTACCTTCTAAAAGGTATCACATTATTGGTTTTAAAGAGGAATTTTCCTACCTACAAATTTAAGTTACCTGGTAATATTTGAAGACATTTATAATTTAAATTTAAAATGACAGACAGCTTTACTTTAATATTTAAGGAAATTGGTAAGGGAACTCTGTTTTCAAATATATTTTCGTAATTTTCTAAATCATGAAAAAATGAAATGAAAAAACAAATGTGAATAGATATTCTCAAAAATGTTGGGAGATAATCAACTACCAATAAATGTATATATATCAGTGAGCGATTTTGCGGGAAGCTGGGCACAATTTGATATTGAGTTTCAAAAAATGTGATATATCTTTACATTATTTAAGGACTATTGCAACAAATTAAGCGTTCTTCTTCGAATGATTAATATGAATAACTAAATTTTTTTTTTCATTTGAAGTAAATATGCTATTAATTTGTGATTTTATTAATATTTATTTGTAAAAAATTATTTGAATAAGATTGTAATCTAAGGGATTATTATTTATTTGAAAAAAACGGCGGCTTTCACGAAAATACGTTTGGATTTTTTACGAAAATGCACGCATTTCTTTGTTTCTAAAATCTACGAGTACACTGTAACTTGGACAATAATTGGCCGATTAAGTTAGACCGATATTAAGTTAATATTTTAGAAGGAATGGTTTAGTGATCTCGGAATTTTGTTAAATGATTTTGATACACGTTTAAAGATTTAAAAACCTACTCTGAGTCTTCTGAGAGTCTTTAACTGTAAACTTTGAAGGTTGCATGCTTTAGAAAAATGTAATTTGTGAAAATAATTGCCTTTCTAGGGTTCCGTACGTCCGAATGAGGAAACGGAATCCTTATAGGATCACTTATGTGTGTGTCTGCCTGTCCGTCTGTTACTGCAAATTTGCTCCGAATCTACTGGACCTACTAAGATTAAATTTGGTACACACATGAATTTCTGTAACCCAAAAATGGACGTGTAGCGTAAATGAATTTTTAATATGGGAGTCACTTAAGGGGCAAATTAAAATATTTAAAAAAAAAAGTTTTACAAACTGTACCGTGTGACATTTCAAATGAAAGGGCTTATTGTGAGGGTTTCAAAACAATTAGTTTTTAAGTTATTTATTCGCGATAGTTTAACTCGTACCTGTCCGGTTTTTTATTTTTATTGTATTTTGCTAGCCTATATTATTTAATATTTGTAGATATTTAATAATAAATAAATAAAACAACGCAGAACGCATTATTGAAGCTTTTAAAGGACCAGGTTACCACCTTTATTTTTTTAAGTAAGAATGCATCCATGACAAAGCCTCTTTTGGCATCCCTTGCAATATCGCCATCTTTGGCAAATCCTAACATACCTAGACCCAACTAGTTAATCTGGGTTTGTGCATTTACGCTCTCAGGAGTTTTGCTGTCCGAAAATTTAGTGTAAATAGAGAAATGCACGTTCAATTTGGGTCATAATCGCGATCGTTTGCCACCCACCTCATAATATGTGTGTAAACTACGGACGTGCTTAATATCGCGCCCTGTAATTAACCCAGTTAGAAATCGATCACAATCACGTTCCACAATCATCTAAAGGATTACGCTGTGCCAGTATTGAAAAACAATTCGCGGCGGCCGGAGTCCTTATCTCGGCTGGTGCTTAATTGGGTGCGATATTTATGCAGCTCCTGTAAGTTTTTTCTGGGTCAAACGAAAATACGAGGAGGCTATGGTGCGCGGGGTTGGAATTATATAGTCCAGCTATCGCTAAATGCCATCACGCGCTGATTTCAATCTCTGCCGGCTTCACATTCTAGTCACGTAGGAAAAGCTTCGTTTAAACAAAACTGCTGTATTCCTGGCACATCTTTGTTGCCATACATATTCGCTGTGAAATATGGAAGCTCCCAGCGCAGTACCTCCTGGGGGAAAGTGTAATTAGATACAGCAGTTTCTCAGACTTTTCCAAGTATCAAGGTTTTTACTCATGCGGCTCTTCAGCAGCCCGACTTTCTTGTTTCCTTGATCCATGCGAGGCTTTATGCAAATTCAATATTGATAAGCGTTTACCTGACGTTCTTCATACGACCAATACCCAAGAAGGGTGAAGTGTGAAATCCAGGTGATTTCCGCTTATTCAGGTAAATGCACGCGTCGCACATTCCCGCTAAAGGTTTTTACAAACATTTCCTACAGTAAACAAATTCGACTTTTCGGTGCTGAGCTTGTATGGTAAATTTCACAAAATTCGTCTTGCGGGTGTAAGCTACTTCAGCAGTGTGGCTTTAAGATATTTTCTGAATAATGGCTTAATTCTTCGCTGCGACATCCCTCGGAAAGGTATCATGTTTCCACGTGCTGCGGCGAATAGGGTAAATGTGGGTTCAACCTCACAAGTGTAAGCTAAGCTGAAATTATGGAGCTCATGTGTAAATTTCGGTTTCTCCTGAGCATCCGGACACTCCTTAAGAAGTCCTCAGGTAAAGGATCTTACGTCCGAACAGAATACCGAGCGGTTATTTATTTACAAGATACAATCTGCATGCAGTTCCGACTAATTGTCTGGATTTGCTGTGCGGTGTAGTCTGCATTCATATGCAGAATTGCATTAATCGCAATTGTGCAAATGGGAGACTGTAATTGATTCATCAAGCAGCTCTTCCCTAAAGGGTTTGAATAAAAGATTTAGTAACGCCCAATGGATTTATTAGTAAATTAATTTGCAATAAATAAGTCAACGTTTTATGTACTATGATTAAAAAATTACAATATAAACGTATTATATTCTAAAAGTACATATAAAACTATAAGATATTTTTATATACTCTATTTTTTATTCTAAATAGTGTTTTCAAATAACACTGGCAATAGTTTTATACATAGTAGATATGGTTGAAATGATCCAGAGGAATTAATTTATCTTAAAATACAATAAAATGATGATTCTTATACCAATTTTGTACTTGAAATTAAACTACATATCTCAGTCAAATTGTAGCACATGTTTGCGTACACAAGGGTTAATTTTTTTAAATAAGAAAGAAACAAAACAATTATTTCGGCTCACAGAACAAATTGAAACAAACCCTCCATACAAAAATTTCATAAATAAATTAAATCCAGTTTTCCACTTTGACAGAGTTATAAAAGTAATTTATTTGGTGAATTTTTTAAAACTTTTCACCAGTAAAAACCTGATGATTTCTCTCGCAAATGTTGGTTAACTAACGTATGATACTGCAAATCAGTTTCGTAAAAATTTGTCCAATGGTTTTTATGTAATATGCTCTCAGACAAAACTACCAAAAAGCACAGTTTTAGTCTGAGCATCGTTTCTATTATAACAATTATCAAAGAATATACGAATATGCAATTTAGTTATACAATTTAATATTTCTGACAAAACCAAATTCTCAACGTACACAATAAGTAAAATCTATAACTCGTTTATTAAATCAAATTTAATTCACCAGTTCAATACGCAAAAGTATTAAGTATATGCCAGGTAAAATATGGTGAGACCGTCTAAGTAAGAACTTGGCTAATAAAAAACTAATTCTATTGATAATAATCATTAAAAACACTTGCAAGAGTCAAAGACATCGTAGAAAAACGAAATAGTCCTCCTGAGAGAACAGGAAATGTTTTTAAAAGGCTAAAGGACCAGCGGTGAATTCTTCATAGTAAAAGAATACCGAATTCACAGGAAGTAACGTCCATTTGCTTCGATGAACTGAAGCCCTTTTTAAGAGCGGATGGGACGTAATCCGGAAATTGAATTCTGACCAAAAAATTTTCAAGTGAAAATAATAAGCTGACTAAAATTGGTTATAGAGAAAGGCAACGAAACTTGTTGGGTTAAGTGAAAATAACTTCATACCAACAAAGAAAAACAAACTTGAAAACTGGAAAAAAATTGCATTTTTTAATTTCCTGAAAGAGTAATAGAAAAATGTTTACATTCCACGATAATCTCATTTTTTGGAATTCATATAAAATGTAATAAGGCATTTATGTTGGAACAAACATTGATCTGGATACCCAAGAAATAAATTGGCAAACTCGTTCTTATAAAGGAAAGTATATTACATATTTTATGCAATTTTTGTTCCAATGTTTTTTTGTTATTATTTCACAACTTTAAACTTTAAAAAATCTTATTGATTTTAAATTTCTTTTTAATTCCTTGTTTTTACAAACTAAAAACTCATAAAATGTAATTAAATATTGCATTATTATTAATATTTTTCAAATTTGTGGTGAAAATCAAAACTATATGTGTTAGATCAAAATTTTCTCTGTTAATTCATTGCATGATCGGATCCTAATTTCTTTGTAACTCTTTTTAACCGTAATATAAAATGTAATGGTTATTTGTAGTGCTTTGTAAACAAGAGAGTTTTAGAGAGTAAAATGGAAAATTGTGTTGCTGAATTGTAGGAAAAAATTTGATTTAACATATATTTAACATATATAATAAAATTAATCACTTGCTCAAATTTTGTTTTTGAATAGTACAAAAGTAAATGCTCGCTTCCAAAGAAAGATACACATTTTATTGTTTGGTCAATCGATACTTTTCTCGCATAGATCTCATTATCTACTTATTTTTTTAATTACGCGGAAATCTCTCACCCTATAAAGTGTATTTGCGACTTCAAAACTCTAATTTACGTTTCTCGCTTCGACAAATATTTGTGCGCTGGTGCTTATTAACAGGTACAATAAGTTACTTGCTCCAAATACGTAGTAGAGCGATATGTAGTACATACTGCAGGCGTCCTGGTTGAAACGTGCCACAGAAACATTTCCACCACAAATGAGAGAGCCTTAAATGCTTTCTTGGGTAATGGTTTAGAAACTCATCGGTTTATTTTAAGAAGCACTCCACCCACCCAGCCTTTTTTGTTCTAGTTATATCTTAGATTGCCACAATGCGAACACTAACAACCATCAGACTTACTATTCTACAAACGCAAGTTGCAAGTCATTTTAAGATTAGAGTGTTGTCTAATTTGTAAAATCGCAAAGTGGTATTAAAACTCTCAGCACTAAATACTAAACTTACTTACTCTCATTAATATTGCTGTATCTAAAATTAAATTTCAACAGGAATAACGTAGAGTTAACTTCTGTTACATACAACTTAATATGGTAGAATTGTAAGCAGTTCTTTAACTTTTAATTGACTCAAGCAGATACCAAAAATAAAACTAATTTATTTGTTTTTTAAGTAAAGCAAAAACCTCTTACAGAAGTTCGGAATGGAAAAATTCTGTTGAATGTTTTTTAATACAATTCCAATCAAAATTGTTGTTTTTTAGAAACAATTTTTATATTTCACTGTTCAAAATGTACTTACATATATACCATATATGTAGTTTTTAAATGCTTTTTTCTCTAAACTGAATACATACTACCTCGAAAACCATTGAATCGATTCACTTAAAGTTGTTTCTGGTTTTTCTGTGAATAATTTTTTAGCGCATAAAATTTGGACTCGTTTTTTTAAAAGATCTCAGAAAAGCAAAGCGATTTTATAATTGACTGTGTGGCTGTGGGTATATCCTCTATCGGAATTAATCGGTTTTATAAAAAATGAATAAATGAATAAATGAAATAATTTATGGTGAAAGGTTCTATTTGATGCGAATTCCTGTTTTCAATTCGGAGGAGGAGCCCAGTCAAATTTATTCATAATTTTTTTGGATATATGACTTATTAATTTAATCATTCATTACCCTCATCAACATCAACTTGTATCTATGCCTGCCAGACTGATTCATTAATATTAAAATTAAAATTTGATGAATTTTCGCGTTAAATCAAGCATGGAAAAAGCTACCTAATGCACAATCACACACTACTAATTTTAATTTTAAAAACTTAGAGGAATATATATAAAAAATAGAGACAAAGCTGTTCAAATGTCTCTAAAAGTGTAATTTTAACTGAAAAACTTTTGGGAGTTGTTGTAGTATTGACAACGTTAAAACAATAACAATTAAATATTGGACAAATTAACATATTTATTTGTTGGGGCCTCTGGTAGTTCAGTTGTTAGCGCGCTGTCCTACCGTCCCAGAGGCTGTGGGTTCGAATCCCACGAATAACCATGGTCTCCTGCGCTACGTGGTAGCACAATGGGCCAAAATTAGCCTAAGTGTGCCTTTCTAGGCAGCCAGAGTTAAAAAAAAAACATATTTATCCAAAGTTATCTCTTAAAATAAGACTTTAATTCGTTGTTCCAATTAAAATACTCTAAATATCTCCATAGTACTCGTAATCCCTCTAATAGAGAAGAATCTGATGTGCAAATATGAGAAGCATGCAAGATTAATTAAAGTTTGCATTCTGTGTTGGAGCCTTTTCGAACCACCTGCTTAGCTTATAATCCACTTCAAGTGGAACTTGAAGTGTCTTGGGATCTGAAATAACTTCGTCTAATACTCAATTGCGCCAACATAAGTCTCAAACAATGTGCATCATGGTCATCATTTATGTTCTAATGCCCTGTCGTCCGTCTGAAAGCAACAGCATAACCTTGTGGTTGAAAGCTGAGACATGCAAAACTCCTGGGCATATCCAGTAAACTCTTAATCTGTATTCTGTGCGCAAATTGCGATGATATAGGATTAAAAAACTAGTGAGAGGCTTTCATATTTATGTAAAAATACCGTCCTGTCGAGCATAAAATATTTCGCGGATCTTCCGGGGTTTTTGGGTGCAGGTTTTTTCCGGTACGGTATGAAATTCATAATTCAAAAACTTCAAAGAAAATTTCAGAGAGCTTTTGCAGATGAAAGTGTTAATTACTTTTATGAAATTTTAATATTCCGCAAGTGGATTTTTATATCCTCAGAGATGAGTAAACAAACGCAGTGAAAGATTTCACAAACGTTTTCAACTCATCTTCTCTATTTTGGTGAAATTTTTGGTTGGTAGTTATTTTTACTTATGAGATTAGAGACAACATAAATTAAAAATTAAAAACGGGAAATTTAATATCGTCATTATAATTCTATGAAAGTAAATTCTCTATTTAGCAATTTCATAACCAGTGACTGAAACAAATCCCACTTTTTTGGGTGCTTAACAGGCGGCGGGAAATAAGTACGTATAGTACCTACTGTTTTTATTGCCTCTGGGATTTTTGTTTTTTTTCAGAGGCAGAATAACCCTCCGTTGGATTTAATGAAGCTTAAATGTAAACAAATCATGCTATTACTCGCCTTACGGGAGACTTGATTTCAATCACTGTAATTTGCACAAAACAAAAGATCCAGTCGTCAATGTGATTATCGGGTGTTTCCTAGAGTGTAAGACTTCGTGTTTTACTACTGCTTACAGACCTTTTTGGAGTTATTTTGTGCTGTGGTAAGACGATAAAATTACAAAAGAAAACAATATTACCACTGCTTGTCGGAAGGGATAATTTTACATAAGTAACTTTTGACGCAAATTGTATATTATCAACTGATTTGAAATTGTCTATTTCTTTCTATGCTTGAAAGTCAGAACAATGTCACCATTTATTTTAGATATTTTTGGGCGACGAAAACAATAAAAAAGGATACGTACAAATATGACCTCAAAAAGAAGTTTTTGTTTAAAATCAATAAAATAAATAAATATAATAAATTGGAGTCACATTTCAAAACTATCCGCTGTTTAATGATTTAATTTCTCCTATTGAATTAGTTTCAAAGTACACTTAATAATAATATTAATATTTTAGGCATATTTACAGGGAAACGGAAACCGTTCGGCGGTTCATATCATATACGAGAATTTTAAAGATTCGCAAATCGCATACCATTGTCCATTTCACAACACTTTCTTAAGTTATTTAAAAGCCCATTTCTTAACCTTTATATACACCTAGAAACAAGTTGGGCTTTCAGTCTACGTATTTTGTGGCAAATTTTAGAAAACTTGTATTTTTAGAATTTTAAAATCTTACTTACTACGATAACAATAATAGAGTTCAATGAAGCTCTTAAATATTTCATTAAAAATTTAAAAATTCTAGAAGGTTAGAAGGAACTCATGTA
Organism: Philonicus albiceps; assembly: GCA_963969385.1. NCBI lineage: Eukaryota > Metazoa > Arthropoda > Insecta > Diptera > Asilidae > Philonicus > Philonicus albiceps. The sequence continues at coordinate 36,845,889 of OZ017773.1, forward strand.
TATATAACAAGTCAGACATCAAATGTCGTAACTTTTGTTCATATTTCAATTTGTGTTTAACCCTACCGTTCCAAAATATCTATTTCTAGATATTAAATTTATAAATAAGAAATAACTTTGGTATTGAGGTGAGTTCATCTTAAAATAAACTGCGTACATCGAAAGAGGAAATTTTCCTCAAAATTGAAATTCTCCACATTCTTGGTTTACAGTCCCAAGATGCATAAAACACCTTAAATAACTCTCTGAAGTACGCATAACTTTCCCATTTTTCGATATACATTTCCTGTTGAATATTTTATCGTAGAAGAAAACCCAAATCCGTTAGACAGACCTCCGCACTTTCTATCCAAGGTGTTGTGAATGTCTAGGTTAAAAATTTCATTTCGTTATTTCAATGCATAAATTATGGTATTTATAAGATTCCCAAGATTGGATTCATTAAAAATTCGTCAGATTGGTTTGTTCTATCAAAATCGGTACCACTGATTGGCCATTTATTTTCCCAAGATAAAATTTGTGATAGTTTTCTGCTGAGGAAAATTTTACGAGCGTTTCACTCGAACTTTTCCTTCCTGCTTGAATAATATCAGTTTTCGCAGGACGAAGCTGAGCTAGTTTAAATAATAAATTAGCCAAAAATACTATTGAAGAAGTTAAAGAGCTGAAAAACAAACGCATAAACAAGATCAGATCCTAAAACCCATTTTACTGCTTATTTCTTTAAGAAGTAAAAGTAGTCTAAACTTTGAACTTTTTCTTTCCGGATTTCATAACACCCTCAAATGTACTTTAAGGGCTGTAATATAAGAATTATTGAACTGAGGGAATGAAACGTTGTGAACGTGTCTCTTAATCCGTAAAGAATTCAATAAAAGCAAATCAGAGTATTCCGCTCGCATATAAATATTTAATAATTTCGAAAGCCGACGCCGATGCTAAACACATCGAACGTAAATCTTCCTTACGCCATTTAATATCTGATCGGATGTATGGTGACAACGAGGAATCGAAATTTAGAGCATCGCAAGAAAAGCCGGGGATTGTGCTTTTCCTGGCTACAGCTTGTCGCCGGTGTTCCTGTTCCCAGTGGCATGGACGGGGAAAAGATATTTCTTCAGATAGAGACACCTTGATAATACTTGCCCGGGCAAACGTTTCTGCGTGTTTTTAGCCCAGAATTGTCTTCATAAATTTTTCAAGTGGGATTCTCTGCTGGCTTGAGTTCTTTAAGGTTGCGTTATTTTATATAATTTCTGGGAAAAAATCATGAGGGCGCTTTGAATTCCTCTTGTGGATTCAGCTCCAATGTCGCATAAGTTGTGTACATAAGTAAATTGAAATTGGAATCTTATTATTTGCTCATCGGCCATTGCGGGGTACTGGACTGGGGCATTAGCGGTGCTGAATCACAATTTGTATCCCCCCAAAATATGAAATAATTTTTAAAAAGTGAAATTGGGTCAGCCTATTAAATATTGACAGAGGAATATTCTTAAATTGAAATTTATTCCGGGTCTTTATCGCTTTTCATTAATGCAAATGCTGACACTCCGGAAAGCTCCTTAATTGATGCCTTCCAAGATTAGACCTGCCGGGAGAACAATTTGCAAAGAATGACCATTGTCGTTACTGTTTCCACTATATTAATTTCGAAGCAATTTGCGGCTGCCCAAAATGCAAACTCGGCCCGTAAATAGTTCCATTATAATATCGCCTAATAATTGGAAAAGTTTCTCATTACTCTCCTAGTCCTCGATTTTCCCAGATCCCCGGGACCCGGATACCGGACTCGGGTCCCAGAAACTTGGATGCACAACTTGGAGACAAGCGGAAATTTAAACATCCACTTGCCTTAGGACATTCAAATCCCTTCACAGTTTGCGGTCAAACTGTAGCAGAACGCCGTTGATGTCATTGTTGGGGGAAGTGTACTGGATGGCCATTTGTCTATCCAGAGAACAATGCATTATTCATGACTTTGTCATGCTGAATATTTCATTGCTATTCATGTCGGCGGACATTAACACCTCGTACCTACTGCACACTTTCCAACACTATTATGACGTTAATTATTTCTCCAGCCACATGGGCGTCATCAATCATGTAAGGTAATTAAATTTGCAGGGCCTAAAGTAAATCATAAGGCACAAGATTGCCATAGACCTCCCCAAGTAACCTCCAGCAATTGACAGCCTTTTGAATCCCACGAAATATCTTCGCATCTGCTTGTGATTTAGGGAGACTCATCCACATGTTATTTAAATTATTGATTAACTACTTTCATTTGTTTTATTGAAACTTCTTGGATAATATTACCTGGCAACTTAAATTAAACTGTCAAATGTAATTTTGTTTAATCGTCAATAGTAAGATTTGAGGTTTAAGGAAAATATGTATATTATTTAATAGAATCCTCTGACCTGAATTTTATTCCTATCGCACTACTTGTACCTCAGTAGTTCTTTTAAAAATTCAAAGTAAAAAAACTCTAAGTCATAATATTTCAAAATTCATAACTATACATTGAAATTACTTTTGGCCCCTTTAATGTTTTGAATATTGCTCATTTGTGAAACATATCTAATAGGTCTGATAAATTTTAATAGTTTTTCATAAATTTAACCCTAGTGATACCACTTTATTTGAGCTTTGGAATTTAATCTAATTTAATTTAATATAATAATAATAATAAGTAAACAGGAGATTTTTTTCTGGATATTTAAAAGCATTCTCAAATTAATCCGCTAACTAGATGTTCTAATATTTTAGCCCCGTCTTTATTACTAATTACTTTACTTGCGAAAAATATGATTTAAGCTTTAAGAAAAAATTCGATTATATTTTGCAATATTATAACTTTTAATAGCTTTTATGTTATGCTATGTGTGCACAATTAAATAAATATTCTATCGCTTTTATCACCAGAACTTATAATTTCCGCTTACACGATCGAAATGGTTGCGAAAAGAATTTTTTGAATTGTTTGATTATCAAAATTGACGATATATTTATTCGAAATATTGATATTTTTCTTTACTTGATTTTAATATTCAATATCCATTTATTTTTCTTTAAAACAAATTGAAAACTTGTATTATTTTAGTGAAATAAACAATTTTTTGCATAACAAAATTTCAAAGGATTTCGACATTGACCTTTACTTGCCCTTGAAAGTTATTGATTCAAATACTTACGAGAATATGCATTTTGATTTTAGCATGTTGTTATCTCTGTGATAGGTTGTATTATATGCCAACCCTTGAAAAATAATATTAAACTAAATCACGAGTAACAAGTACCAAAAAAGTTCTGTATTTGAAATTCATGAAATGTGGAATACGACAGCAACATCATGTTAAGAATTAAATCAATTATCGCTGTTGTTGCTATCAATAATAAAATGCTTTTAAATTGAAGTTATGTTGGAATACACCAACTTTACTGTTGCCATCGCTGCTAGCAATGTAAATTAGCTTGCTTCGTTTAGTTCACAACAAAAGCAAACTGACACCAGTTTCCAGTTTTTGGATAAATTCAACTTGTTTATTTCTTTAAGTCTACTCAAGTCGTTTCCAAATTTGTAGTGGGTGGTAAATTTTCATTCGAAATTTCATCGAACATTTGTGGAAGTAATTTCAAAAATGTTCTTGTCGTATTGCATTATTTTACATATTTACCCATGCCTCGAACACGATGGTCGACCAAGCCAAGAGTCATTGAGGTCCATTGTTCATGAGATATTTTATTCGCGGCTTATCTTATATACTGCACAGATATTAAATAAATCATATATTCGAGAAAGAAAATGTTCCTTTGGCAAATTGCCAAAGGGTTAAAAAAGTGACTGGAGCTGTTGTTAAGATATGTGGAATTTCTGCGCGATTACTATTCCTGACTGGAATAAAGCGCATCAGATGTACTATAAAAGGACTTTTGTTACATCCGGAATTTATGCAGTTTGGCAAGGAATGTACAAGATTCGCTATAAAGAGTAAAATGTGCAAAGATATGTAAATATCAAGTAGGTCTTTGAAACAAAAATCAATAGTGATTTACCTCGCGAAATTGACGTCTCTATGGGTACTTTACCTTGATGCTAGCCTTTTTCTTTTCTTGTTCCGTCAAGAGCATGAAAAATTTCGTGAAATTGTCCATGCAAAAATAGAATGACTTTGAAGGTAATACTTGCGCAATGCAAATTGCTTTCGTTCTGCACAGTTTTCGAGAAAATTTCGCTGAGGCTGAATTTTCACTCTGTTCATTTCATTTGCCTTTTTCTTTGAAATTTTCTTTAGTAGCTAGCTAGTCTTTTAATTTTTCATTAAATATTTTGTTCTCTTTGATGATATTGGCTTTTATTTTAATTTTGGTATTTACTTTATCATTATTTGTTTTCGCACAAACAAATTTTCTAACAGTACGCTGCTTAGTCGCTTTTCGCTGTTTTCTTTCGCAAATAAATTATTATTAATATTAAATCTCACATAAATTATTATTTTTAAATCTGTGAACACATATGAGAAGAATCACAGAGTTTGAAAAAAGCAATTTCGCTTCGGTTTGTAAAATCAGATGAATCGAACGATTCAAAATTGGATCGCAGATAAATATTTAGATAGTTGACAAACGTTGCTTATATTTAAACAATATCATGCTATGTTTCAAGGATTTTTAATTGGGATTTCAAAGACTAACAAATATCACTGCATTAAATATTTGTTATAGTTTTATCTTTACCTAGTGATTTCGAACTTAAAGAATGAACTGCAGATGTTAGAAAAATTGTTCACGCCTGTTCCAAATTTACTATGCCTGATAGTGTCCTTCATAATCGCTTAGCTTTTAGGAACAATTGTTAGTAACGAGCGCGTATACGTATGTACGAGTAGCATCAGTCCAGGGTAAGTCAACCTTTCAATATTTCTTTTCGACAACTTCTAACAAGTTCTTTCTCTTTTAGATAAAATTTCATCGACTACAATATGCATTTACAGATTAATTTACTTGAAGAATTTTTCCGTTTTTGGGCTCCATTTCGCGTAAAATTTTGATTCAAATAGAGAAATTGTATTTAAAGTGAACTCGAGTCACGCTTAATGCCGTCAACTTTTATATTTTTATTTTATATTTACCTATTTCTTAAATAAATCTTCAAGAGGTTATGTACCAAACGGCAAACTGAAGCATTATTAATTATTATTATTTATTTTTACAATTTAGAATTTAATTCTGAAATTGCTTTCTTATTTTTCGTGCGCTCGGGAACTAAGCTCATATGGCCACTTTCTGTGTTATTTTTACTTTTTAATCAGATTGTTCATATGGGAATCGAATCCACAACCTCGCAATGGTACATTATTAATTGAATTGCACTAAATGAACAGCAAAGTGAAGTTGAACTTGCGGGATTTTGAATATACTAGCACTCCTGGGAGACAGTCTGAAGATGAATGGGTGCGGCCTATAATTAATTACCATGTTTGCACTGGCACATATGCCAATGTCATTTTCAGTTTCCACATTCCCAGGTGCTCTCCGTGATTTCTAAATCTAAAGATACACATTCTGCATGATTGTGGATCCCATGCATAATGTTACACTTTGATACAGTTTTTCCAGTTTTACAGTTGTTTTGTTATAGAACTTTCAAAGGGGTTGTGCTCCCATAAACTCTTAACTGAGTAGCCTTTTAACCCTTTTTTGTGTCATCTATAGAGAAAACATTCGCAGAGCATGGCAACGCACTAAGGAAATGAGTGAATGCAAAGACTTTGCAATAAACCATTACATTGTTTCTGCACAACATGAGAAGCTCGACAAATTATTAACTATTCTGATTTCCAGACGCAGTCTCAGAAACAAAATATAGAACTCCTCCACTTTTTGCATTGATCTTCTGCGAATTTGTAATTGCTCACTCTTGCTGACGCTCATCGTTGTTTTGATTAAAGGGTATCATTAGTGTGATAGGGGTTTCATTCAATTGCATCCCCCACTTCACTGGCTTTTGAGTGGTTTTGTATTTTGTGGTGTTGTTTCAACAATTGAATTCATGTTTTAAATTTCTGCAAGAAGATTATAAAGCTACGATAACACCCAGCTTTTTATTGGGCTGTAAATTATTGGAATTTTTTCCGTGGTACGTTTAATTCCTGATTTAATACGCCATTTTCAAATTAATTTGTTACATTCATAACTTTCAAATATTAAACTACTTTAAATTAAATTCCTTCTATGTAAGATAAGAAATTTAGCCTTGATTTAGAACATCTATAATGTTTAATGCTTCATGCAACAGCAATTGTACAGGGACCTACATACAATGAATTTTTTACGAGACCTATGTACATCTAACTTTGTTTTAAGACTTAAACCCTGTCGCAGTTTCCTAGTGCATTGATAATGATATATTTAATTAAAGAAACATTTTAGGCCTTTTTTATGCTCACGAATTGTGGAAGAATCGAAGAAGATGCAGGGGATGAGGTAGTGATAAGTCAAATATTTTCGGAAGCTGTTTGATGATTTTCTATAAACGAAAAGAGTGGAGGTTTCGAAACTACTTAAACAATTTTTCACAGAGTAATTTTCATTTAGAAAATGTTCCTGAAATATACTCATACTCATGATAAATGAGGTCTTATAGCAAGAACATAATAAAATACAAAAAGACTTGTGAAGCGCGTACTACAATCTTTGTGTGTTTACATACCTTAGGATTAGAAATGTCAATACAGGCGTAAAAAGAAAGTAGTTTTAAGTGGGCAACATCACAATAAGCATTTCTTTAAAACTTCGTTATTTTAATCGGGCTTCTCGTAATTTGCTGAGGAATGCAATTGTACTTTATTTAATAACAATATGAGTAATTGCAATTCAATACAAAATTGTGTGAATCTGTGAAATCTGATCATTAAAAAGCACAGCTATTATAACTATAATTGTTGTAATATTTAAGGGGTTTATAATAACTTTTAATACTCGTACATTGCAATTATACTTTCATGATGATAGAAAAAATTAATAAACAATACATCTCATTTTTATTTTAAGTTAAATTCAAGACTTATGAGTAGGAAAGGCACACCTGCAAATATTCTCGGATATTTTAATTGTGTATGACCCATTAACCGAAACTTCTGCGCCAACAAAAACCTTATTTAAGTTTACTGAAACATGTGGGAGAATCTCATGAAAACTTAAAATAAATTCCATTAGTACTAAACTCACAAGTATTTCTGTCGAAAACATTTTGTTCACTTGTCGACTAATGTTTTTTTTTTTACTAAATTTTAAATGTCAGAAAAACATTTTCGGTAAACTTTTACCGCGATTGAGATTTCGCGCAACAGAATTGTATATCAAATTTATTTTGGTGCACTCGAACCAAAGATATTTTGTTTAACCCTAAACGGAGAGGAAGAATCCAAAACTTTGTGCTGGAAGGGTAAGTTAAGAAAATTTTTATTAAAAGGACAGAACGCCAGTAAAACTTACCCCACCTTTGAGATATTTTATATACAAAGTTTGAAAAAAGTTTGTCTTCCACATATTGCCGCTTAAAAGTTTGTGCTGATGTTCTTAAATTTAAATGTCAACCGACAATGTAAAGAGATTGTTCTGCCAATTTATCACCGTGTGACGTGCCGAATCTTTAAAAGTGTTCTTCTAACTTACGGCTTTGGGGCTCGTATTAAAATCTAAGTGCAATCAAACAAGTTGTGCACATTTTCTGCAGACGTGAACACTTCAAATGCAAGTCATATCGAAAAAATTTTATGAGATTTGGGCAACGAATTTTCAGGGAATATGTGCAACAGCTGAAATCCTTTTTCCTTCCATTTCGTAAATTTTATTTGGCACTAAAATTGCTATTGGTTACCAGATATCCTCTGGAATATGCTTTTAATATTAAGTTGAAGTTGATTGCATCCAGTATAAAGGTACTTCACGAGAATGATTCAAGGATGTGGTGATAGTCTTGCATATTTGAGAGATACAATTTCATATCATAATTTTTAAATATTTAAAAATAACTCAAACTGATGAATAAGTTAATCTTTTTATTACTCAAATGATCAACATTTAAATTTTTAATGCTGTACCCTCTATATCCATTAAATTTAGGACCACTCCTGTTTATCTTGGCGAATGGGTCTTGACGTGCATTAGCTCCCGCACTAGCACACCACTTCAAAAGGAATCCATTTGAAAGGACCGAAACGAAAAGAAAAATCCAGATTATGTCTTTGACGATGATCCAACAACGCCAAATGAAAATTAAATTTGTTTTATTTACCTCAGAGCGAAATTAAATTTATCTTGAGCCGAATGGTCGGACGGACTGTCATTCACAAAGGCATCTGGGACCAAGAGATATGTGGGCATTTAACCGATTCGTTTGCTATTTATTGTACCATGCTAAAAATTATTTCAACATAGAAAGTGGCATTTCAGGCCACTCTGACTTGTTGCAGCCTTTGTGGATGATGCTTCCCACTACCCACCATTGCGGGGTTGACGTAGAAGCAATACACACAAGGTTGATTAATAATGGTTGCCTAGTTCTGATGTTGTCAAAGCAAACAACAGTTTTATGAATAGATGAACACTGTAGGTCGCTTTGCCAATGCGCTCTTGCGTTACATTTAACCAACTCTTGTTGTTATTTGCAAGGACGTTTAGTTTTAAAGTTGGTATTTTAGCTTGCGAAAAAGAAGGGCAACCTACCAGACGCAAGGGATAGTACTCGTATTCAAAAGGGATCAGTCCAATTCCAGGAGCTGTTCCTTCAATTAGACTTCATCAGCACTTAGTTAAGTATTGTTGGTACGAAAATGGTTTAAACTTTGGCTTCAGCGACTAATGTGGTGAGGATGAACTTCCATTCAATTTAAAAGAGAAAACCAGAAGAGAACCACAAGTAAACGACGCTTTGTGGGCCCATTCACGGAAATAATTTGGAGCTCCTCAAGTATTTTTGCCTCCAGTTATCGTTATCTACAAAACTTCTTTCTTAGAAATTTTCTGTTTAGGATTCGAACAAAGCTTAATGTAAATTGCTCCTCATAGCAGAATGAGCCTAAATCAGGTTCTCTGGAGGGAAATAAAAGCAGATCTAATGCATTATATTGTGCGAAAGCAACTTTTGCCGGCATTTTAAAGAAATCGCAGTTCAAGCACATTTCATTCATAATGAAAAAGGCCCTGAAGTACCTTTAATATTACTAAGGGTTCTGTTTAATTTGAAAGAGCTGTATTCAGTTTAGTTTAAGAACAGAGCAATATTATATTGAAATGTTTGAATGTACATTTTGGATTTACATATGTATGTCTTCCATATTCTAGGGGCATTAAGTACATTCAAAATGTAGATAGATTTTCTAAATTTATTTTATCAAACCTACTATTATTACGTATTCATATGAGAACTATTGTGAATTGGAAAATTATAGCTACTACAATTTGTATAAAATAAAATATTTTAAATATAAAAATTATTGTAAGATTCATAGGGTAACGACTTTTGAAAACCTTTTCAATATTGCTAATTAAATTAACTCCACCTTTTTAAAATTGTCACCTTTAAGTTCCAAATCTCCTGATGCATAGTTAACATTTAATAAAATAAATTATATTATTTTAATAATATTGCGCTAAGCTAATTAAGTATACTTAGAAGAAGTATACTTAAAAGTCTATTAAACACCATGTTTGTGATTTCATTAATGTGCTCCAGTTTTATCTAGAAAAGTTAATCGACTTAGCAAATGATCAACTTATGTAGTATGTTTGAATTGATAATTCGTCTTTATACCAAACTGCACCGATTTTGAGAATAAGTGTACATTGTACGTGGTATCACTATATTTAGAGATATTGTTCAAATCATGCATTACAACCAAATCGAAATTTGTAAATTTAGGCTTTATTCGCTTTATAATCAAGAGCGGAGACATTAGTTCATATTACGTATATTTAAAAATAATAAGCTTAAGTTTTTGCTAATTTTTTAGCAATATATGGACCTATTTGTCGTATGTTCTCGGAAACATAAATATAACCAAATAAATCGAAACAATGCGACAACTTCAAGCCTCTCACTGAGGGATAAAGCAACTTTTCACGACTTCGAAAAAGAATTTCAATTCGCTTAAAGTTGAAATCAGAGAACACGGCTCCAATCTACGCCACTGGGGACGTCAAGTAGCTCAAATCTGCCGCCTGGCATTAGGCGTAAAATTAAATTACTTCACTGTCCCGCTGTGCCTAAATACAAATGCAAATCGTTTTCACGAACTCGACAGTACTCTTGGTTATGTGCGAAGGACTCAATTTATTGCCTAAGTAAATACTCGTTAAAAGCTGAAAAGATCAACAACATTCGATTTTCGTGAAGCGTAAAATTAGCACGAGTGGCGAATGGCTTTACAGGCGAAAAATGCCAGGGAAACGTCCCACTACACTAATAAAGGGTCCCAATTAATTGCGAACATGTGGGCCAGACCGTATTGAAAATCGCTAAAATAATTTAGATTCTCTGATATAAAACTGTCGAGGCATATAAATTTACAGTCAACCATTCCGCGTCCGGAAATCAGTGAAATTAATTTGACATTTTTTCCAGAACCCACTGTAGCTTTAAAATTTAACGAGCTGATGAACACTCGAATGGGGAAAAACGGGTAGTCAAAATATTTTTTATTGCCACGGAAGTATCGGATGAGAGATATAAAAAGGCAAAATGACATATGTATATAAAGAAAAACCATTTGAGGTTCGAATCCCAATTGCACTTTTCTGCTAAAAGCTGACACTTGCCTTATCCAAGCCAGCCATAATAAATAGAGAAATTCATATAACGAATCTTTTTGTATATATTCAACAATGCCTAATTAATGTGCATATTTCATTGAGACAAATTTAGAAAAAATCTTAAATTATATTGATATTGAGAAAATTCAATATAGGTGAAGTCACTTTTCTACCCAGGTTAATAGTTCAGCAAATATTAGCAAAAATAGAAATTTTAAATCTGTTTTCGAGTTGTAATTAATTTTCAACATTTTTTGCACGATACATTGATGTTCTACTTTTGGAAATAAACGCTAAAATAATACCTGACGTAGTTTTCTTCTATTTCTTCAAATATTGATGAATATTTTTCGAGTTAAAATGGAAATAAGAGGAACCCTTATAGGTTGCTTTACCTATTTTTTAGGAAATTAAATTCTTTAATTTATTTGCGAAAATAAAAATTGAGAAATTTGATTCTTGGATATCTTGGAAATGTATATAGCAATTTTTATAGTATATTTTATTTTTTAAAACATTATTCATAACCATTTTTATGATATCTCCAGCTACCTAAAGGCAAATCTACCACCACCAACCTATTAATCTTTGTATCACGCACCCTTCTTGCTATGGAAAACGGTGCAGAGGTTGATGTTATAGCCACCAACTTTAGCAAGGCCTTCGATAAAATCTCTCACAAATTATCATTCTAAAGCTTAGCTATCTGGGTTTTCCTCCCCGGCTCATTTCATGAATTTCTTCTTACTTCGATAACCGCCATTTCAAAGTCCGTTTTGACTCCCCAATTTCTAACCCCTTCACATCCCATTCCGGTGTCCCCCAAGGCAGCCACTTTGGTCCTTTAATTTTCATATTGTCCATCAACGATGTTGAGAACATAATTAATCACTCTAAAATTCTAATTTATGTCAATGATATGAAAATCTTCAAACAAATCCCCAATGCATCTGACTCGTCTCTTCTTCAATACGACCTAAACAACTTTTACAATTGGTGCACGAAAAACTTTCTTCAATGTTTCTAAATGTCAAATAATCTAAGGAATTCTCTAACCCTTATATCACCAAGTCACTCTTTCTCATCTTCTTTGTCAGACCATTTTTTGAATACGCCTGTCAGGTCTGGTCACCCACGCAATCCACACTCATTAGCAGGGTTGAATCTGTCCAGCTTTGACCTGGGCGGCCTCCCGTCAAGATGTCGCCGATATTGGTTTCGTTCACCAAGTCCTAGCCGGTTCCATCGATTAGTCTCACCATCTTTGCAGCATATCCCTTAACACTAACCCCCGCAACGTTAGAGCTTTCCCTACCTTTCGCCATGAAAGTCATCGTACTACCTATGGTCACTTCGAACCAGAATTCTGCGGATGATCAATTTAATTTAGTTAATTTAGTTTTTTTTTGTTATTTTTTGTTGTTATTTATCTATGTAGCTTTTATTAAGCGAAAAGATAAATAAATAAATAAATAACGTGTTACTTCCAAAAGTTCTTACGTACCATCATTCGTTCACGTTCCTGTTTATTGTATGTATAAATGGAACTCGTGAACCACAAATAGTACCCATATAAATTATTAAGTTTTATTGAGTACCACATTCGTACGAAATTGTACAATCGTGTAAAAAGAAGAATTCTATCCTCAACATTGAAATGGTTATAATAAAATATAAAGGAAATGCAAAAAACATTAATACAATCAAAAATATTGTATTTAAATTTTGAACTGATGCATGCTATTATTATAATTAATATCTAATAAATTATATTAGTTCTCAAACAACTTTACAGAAATAAGTTTATTTGAATGTTGTTTGAAATTTCATAAATCTCCTTTATTAAATTATGTAATCTACATTTTTGTGATTTGTCTTCTTGAAGTGAATCTTACATTTATCTTAAAAATCAGTTTGTCAACATTATCAAAATATTTGCTAGAATTTTATAATTTTCTTGTAATCAAATTTACCTAATTAAAAAATACGCTTAAAAATTTCGTTCGCAACAGCCAAATATTTACCATAAAACGTAAATATGGGGCTGTGCAGTTATATCTACCAGACTTTTTTCATATGTACATAGGGAAACACTTGCGCATATGCATTCATTGACGTAATATTCATATTTGTTTTCAAATTCTACCTTTCAAGCAATCGTTATAAAAGCAGATAGTACAAAATGTGATTTTCAGTTAAGAAATTCTCTTAATTCTCATAAGGTAAGAATTTATACCGATTTTTTTGAAGTTATATGTAACACACGGGGGCCTCTGATAGTTCAGTTGTTAGCGCGCTGTCCTACCGTCCCAGAGGCTGTGGGTTCGAATCCCACGAATAACCATGGTCTCCTGCGCTACGTGGTAACACAATGGGCCAAAATTGGCCTAAGTGTGCCTTTCTAGGCAGCCCCAGCAACCTATAACCTAACCTATATGTAACACAAAATTAATTCTGATTAATTTATATTTTAGAAAATGAAGAACCTTATAATTTTCGCCCTTTGTATTGTAGCCATATCTGGTTTCAATTTGGAGCAAGAATGGAAAAATTATAAGATCCAATATGGCAAAAAATATAAAGATAACACACCTTTAGGTCGGCAAAAGATGGCAAATTTTGCGGCAAATTTAAAAATTATTGAGGCTAACAACAAAAGATATGCTTCCGAAATGAAGAAAAGGAAACCTGCTATCACTTACAAATACGAAATTGGTCCTTTTGCAGATTTATCTAACACTGAATTTAGGGAAAAGTATAAGTCAAACAGAAAAATGAAGAAGAATCCAGCCAAATGTAAAGGGTAAGTAAGTTAGTAATATTCTTAAAAAAAATTTTAAACTAACTTAAACCAACAGCAAAAAAAACAAGCGGGTTCAATATCGTTTCACTCCAGTAATTGGCGAGCACAGACCCTTACAAAAAGACGCTCCAAGACAATTTGATTGGCGCGATCATATTAAATTAAGCCCCGTTCAAGATCAAGGTATAATTAAATTATTTTTAAAATATGCATGGATTGAATTGGAATTGTCAGAATATGCATTGCCGGTATAAATACTGATTGTGATTATACATTTTATCAGTCATAAATTGTGATAATTATATTCTGACAAGATCTCTGATATTTTATATCCCAACAAAATTAAAACACCACTATAATTTTATCAGAATGAAATTACCCTTTGCAATGAAATGTATTATTTCTCATGATTTAAATTTTCAGGCGATAGTGGAAATTGCTGGGCATTTGCAACCATTGGAGCTGTTGAAGCTGCATTCACAAAAAAGACGAACAAATTTATAAAATACTCCGAGCAAGAATTGATCGATTGTGTTAAAGCTGAAAATACTGACGGTTGTAATGGCGGAATTCACTATGAAGCCTTTGATTACATAATAGCAGAAGGTATCAGCCCGGCTACGAATTATCCAAAAACACCAAAAATGGGAAAATGCGATGGCACGAAAATGAAGAATAAGAAAAAGATAATCGGTTTTAGGTTCATAAACCCTGAAAAGCCAAATGAGGAAGAGTTAAAAAAAATAATTGCCAATATTGGACCAGTGGTGACGAGCATGCCAACACCTCCGTCCATTCATCACTACCTGCGAAATGGTGGTGTTTACAATAATCCTGAATGCAACGAATCTGAATCAGACCACTATGTCCTTGTTGTAGGATATGGTGTAGAGGCTAATGGACAAGAATATTGGATCATTAAGAACTCTTGGACGAGTCGATGGGGTATCGATGGGTACATGAAATTAGCCAGAAATCAAAACAATCTGTGCCATATTGCCTCAGAGGTATTTTATCCTCTTACCTAATATTGTTTCAGATCATAATTGCTATGTTGAGAGTACACATTTGTAAAATAATTATTATCAAGTTATATGTACATTTTTATATTAAATGTACCAGGCCAATTACAAATAAAAGACAACCAACCAAATAAAACGATTTTAGATCTTTTGCAGTTTAGCTACTTGTAAATTATTTTGTTAAGAAATAATTCATATATGTTTTATACTTTTCCCAATTATTATTGGGAGACACTTTTCAAAATTTACAATCGTACATGTCTCGATGTTACGATTTCGAGAAAATGTGCATACATAACTATGTTTTCGACGATCAGGTTCGCTGGATTCCCAAAATTATAATCAGTGAAAAAGTTGATCTACCTACTTAAATATTTGTAGACAATATGCAGCAACATATATGTCATAAAGTTCAATTGATAGGCTTGCAGACGATTATTATATCATTGTTAGCCCGATATCAGGTCGTATTCATAAAACTGAAAACTTTAAGTTGACCGCTATATCGCTTGTGATGGTCACGATTATCCCTTAACGACTTATTTAATATCAAAACCTAAGTATGTAGATTATGTTAGAGTTATAACTTTATCAAAGGTCTCAACAAACTATTTGTTAAAATTTAAAATGTCAAAAACTTATAGAATTTTTTGTTAAAAGATCATTTTTCAACGTGCTTAAATTTTAGTTTTTTACATAAGAAGCAATCAAACAAAATTTAAAATCGATCGCATCAATAGTTTTGAAATTTTTTAAAGATATTCATTCTTGAGATGGTTTTGTAACAGAAAATGTAATGAAAACTAGTTAACATTTTTTAACAATCAGACTGTATGTAACTCTCTCAAAGAACACACAAAAATTTATGTATATAAAAACTAAAACTAAAAGATACAAATTCAACAAAAGTAAAAGCAAAAGTGCTTTAAAGCGGTTTACATTTGAATTTCGAAAAAAACTGACAGTCAATTATTTTTAAATTAATTATTTGAAAAGAAAAAATTCCATACTTTTCTAATGATTTGAATTTATTTTATGTGGGCTAGATGGCTACATCACAAAAATCCGCCTACTCTAAGATGTTAATATATATCAACAAGAAATGTGTCACTTTGAAATATTGATACCCCTGATATCTGGTCCACAAAGGTACCTGTGTGTATCCGTTACACAAGTGCATGTCGCAAAACTTGTTATACCTTCATATATCTAACTCCTATCGAAAGTATGAGGTTATCTTTCATCTACCTCCGCACTCTTTTCTTTTAGGGTAATAAATTTTTTAGCTGAATCGCTTTCAGTACCGAACATTAAGACATAATCCAAGTTAAATCGAATGTCTCAAACGAGCTCTCAAATAAATTTGATTTTATTTGACCGATAACCGCGCCATATTGGGGGACATACCAACGAGCAGCTGAAAATTATTAGGAATCATAAAAGTTCCCCTAGAGCGAAATTAAATTGAAGCACCAAAAGCGGCACAACGTCAGAACCATAAAAACACATACCAGAAAAGGAAATATTGCATCGGTGTCCAGCATGTCTTTTTGTGTGTTTACCTAAAGAAAAATTCTTTTAGCTCCCTTGGGTGCTCGACTGATTTTCCAATTTGTTTTCTAGAACTGCACACACATCCTAGTCATGAGTCGGAGAAATAGAATATCCGCATCTAGCATCGACCATTATGCAATTTTGTTTTAAAACAAGAACGCCCGACTACATCCGAAACTAGATAATTGGAAGAATTACTTTTCAGAAAAGTTTTCCTGCAAGTAGTCCGCAGTCCATTAACCATAAGCATGAAGACATTTTTGTAATTTTTGGTCGAAATTCTTGCTGATAACTGCCATTGTAAGAAAATTTAAACTGTTCGAATTTCTTACATGAATTAATTTCGTTTATGCTTAGGGTTCTGTATAATTGCACTTTTCTGTCATCGACCAACACAATTAAATACTCGTATTTCATAATTTGCAAGTTTTGCGAAAAGTAAAAGTCTCTTCAACTATAAAAAAATCTAAAAGTTGTAATGAAGATTTTATCAGATCCTCACATTATTACTTTCCGATCCGAAAGCCAATTCGATAAAAAATAGCAAAGTTATAATAAATAAGAAGTGATCGATTTTACAAAGCACACAAAAATGCTACTTTTCGAACTAATTTTTGTTATTCCAGTTAAACTATTTCCTACTACTGAAAAATAACAACTTAGAGTTAAATGCGTTCACAGAAAATCGGTATCCTCTGAACACCAGAGCATACTGCGTGAATACTCAAAATTCATAAATTATTAAAAATATTACAATGAATTGCAAATGTAAAAGAACCAAAACCGATTATTTCGATTGTTCAAACTAGACTGATCACTTTAATGCGATTTATACAGGATATATACAAATATGGTGACCAATATAACTCCGAAACTATTCGAATAACTTCTTTTCAAATGTAACGACCATTTTCTAAATAACAAAACATATTTCTGGAAGAAATCAACAATTGCTAATACCTTTGTAATTTGTTAAAAAAAAGTGTAATTTTCCATAAAAAAAGGTAAAAGAAGAATAATCTGTTTCGTCCTGTATTTCAATAACACCGTTCTACAAAAACTGTCCGGAAGAACGTACATGTTAATTACTATGAATAGATGTGAAGATTCATTCTAATTTCAATTTCCTAATCTTGAGTTTTTAGTCCAATGATATATTAAAACTAATTTTTTAAAGGAATCTTCAGAAACAGCGACTTTTTAATTGTAATTGATATACTTTACGGTCAGGATTACGAGAAAACTAACGTATAGTTATTCTGTATTTGTTAGGATTTGCTAATTTGTAATTTAAATTCTCTTGAAAATTATTACTTTTCCTTTTAACTTGTAAAAAAAGTTTATTTAAGGTCAAAAATGAAGAATATTCGTATGTATGTAAAAAACATTTTCATTCAAGTACCTGTACTTCCCAAACTAACTTCATTTGATTATTCTGTTTAAATTTGTTCGCCAGAGGCATTAGATGACGAAATTTTATATTATAAGTCTGCACAAGTAATAAAGTATGCCATTTTTTAAAATATAGCTAAGGTTTTGTGTACACTTCTTTAAAAATGTGTTCCTATTTTTAGCCAAATCCAAATTTGTCATAATGTAGAATAGATTTTATCTCGTTTCTGAACTCACTGCGAAAAGAAACGTAATTAATGCGACACATACTCGTATGCACTTTTTAACATTTAATATTAGCGAAACCAAAAGAGTTTTCTAAACATATAAACCTAAAGATATACAGATTCTTACATCAATGTAACTGAATAATTTAAAATTATACTTTTATAGTTGTGTACAGACACAGTAATCCTTTAAAGTGTTTTATGTTAAAATCAGCAAGCACCAAATATACAAACTACTCGTCTATCGTATAGGTATTAAAAGGAGAAGATTTCCTTAGAATTCCTACGTTATCTCACTGTTTCCACTTTCTGGGTCCAATGACCTCCTTCTTAAGCTCATCGGAAAGGACATTAGTTGTTCATTTGCGACAAATTCGTATGCGCTCCCTTTTAGGACTGCTTTTACCTTAAAAACCCCCCGACTCATGCCGGATAGTAACTCTATCTGGCTGGGTATGAATAAATACCTGTCCTAAATTCCATTCTACTGGTGGAAAATGTGCTCCGGTGTTTTTAATGCTATATATAGTACTTGAAGGTGTCGTTTCATGTATAATGTGAGGGAGAAAGATGCTTGCAATTGACTCCGGTGATGTTAAGGTAAGATATTTTAAGGAAATGCCGAGGAAATTTAACAGAAAGTGGATTCAGCAGTGAAATAGGATTTTGCTAAGTGGAGAACCCTAAATTTGTCAACAATTTTAAGATGCGAACCACATTTTTAGATTTCTTCCAATAATTGAGATATCATAATATTTTTAAGAATTGTTGATTAAATTAATATTTTTAACTAATTCAATTTAGTTGATTAAATATATAAGGGGGTTTTAAAAAAAATAAAATAAAATCAACAATTCGGTGTTGAAACGACCCTAAATCCAATAAAATTTGTTCAAAATATTTTTATAGTAAAAACTATTCGAAAAGAATATAGCGAAATGCACACTTAAAATACGATTTCTACGCTGTATCTTATTTCAATACCTAGATAAATTAAAAAAAAGCTTGAATTTGTTGCACAATTTAGGCAGCATTAAAACTTCAACCAACCTGTTGGATGTTAAGTGCCGGTTATAATTTTTCACTCAAAAGATCAATTAGGTCAAGGCTTTTATTCAAGTTACATTTGGTGCGTATTACCAGTAAAGTCATATCTGTAAAAGTACCATTAACAGACGAAATTCGTATTTCATAATTTTAAGAGAAATTGTATAATGCGGTTTGCTGATGCGTTGGAATTGATTTCATATCATAAAATTACCTCTTCAATAATTTTATGTTTACCACTTTTATAGATTAAAATTTGAAATTGGAAGCTATTATTGGCTGAAAGTTGAGCTTAAAGCTAGTTTTAACGAAACCCGCTTTGTATTGAAATATAAAAAACTGATCAAGTACGTGTCAAAACATACATTAATTTGATTCAAGTAGAACATTACAAAGGACAATTGGTCCAATAGCAATCGAAAGAATTATCTGTTCCATATCAAACGAATAAAATTGCAGAAACTACAAAAACTGCAACAGTATTAGGGCCGCGATTTTGTCATTTTAAATTTTAAAAAGGAGCATAGCCAGTGCAACTTTCAATATTATTTGACCAATCTGACTTCCCTTGTGTTGGGTTTTAGAATTAGAAAGGCAATTTTGCAAAAAAAATATATATATTGTAGTTTAAGAGGGAAATAAAAAAAGAAAAAATAAATTTAAAAAATATAAAAATATTCGTGGGGACATTCATTGGTGCCGATGTTTGTAGTATGATTTGCGATATGAGTAACAGAAACATGATGGTTTTAATTTATTCTATTGAGACAGAGTAGTTTTCGCGTGATACATACAGACAAACAGAAAAACGTTTTAAAATTTTTGTTTTGAACTTCATAACAATTGTTATTTCGAAAAATATTGTGACTCCATTCCATATTTATTATATATTGTATGTAGATAAAACATTATCAAAAATAATATATTACAAAAATAGAAAAAAACGGAATACTTTTTTTGATCTGAAAATTATTAAATTATAATAATCCGTTTATCAAATAACTTATTCAGTATGAAAGAAAAATACAACATTTTCGAACCTTACTGGCTCAGAGAGGGAAAATATAATCGCAAAATAAATGCAATTTCAGAGGAAATATATAAAGCCAATGTCACGGATATCCGCGCGTTTAAGTTCTTTTTATTTGCACCTTTATTGTGCAGGCGCTTAAATGATTCCTATTGAACTCTTACACCATAACTAAAGTGAAACGGATATTGGAAGATTTTATCTGAAAAATAATGTCTCTGCTGCCACAGGCATTACAATGCAATGGAAGATTAAAAAGAAAATATTTCCGAACTTTTTATAGATTTTTGAAATGATGTATTTCCAATAGTTTTCTTTTCCCTTTATTTTAATTTTCGAATTTTGTTAACACTGTTGATCATTGAAAATTCGGTTATATACCAATAAAGCCGCACTGCCTAAAGCAGGTTTGTAAAGTAAAAAGAAAAAATTTGAGGATCTCTAAATGTATTACTCTTTGCTGCTTATCACCTGTAAACAAATAAAACAATCCATGAAATTTGTAAACCTTTGCGAGGTTTACATAATCAGAACCATTATTTTTTTACCTAACGAAACACTTAAAGTTTCAAATTTAATTATGTTTGCAAGTTTTCGTAAACGGCTTCAAAGAATTTAACAGCTGCAAGTTAATTAGAATATTTTTCGGTATGGTCTGATTACCTTTGAATGAATTATAACTAGCAAACAAGCTTTTTTTCCGGTGGTCAAACTTATGAGTTTTATGCTGTTAAAAAATTTCGTTATCGTCATCGTAAAACGTGCGAAGTTTCCTCTCCTTTTTTATATTCACACTTTAAATTATAATTTAATTATCAAGGCACGAGCAGAGCAACATTTCGTTTGCATTGTAGATTTCCG
This sequence comes from Philonicus albiceps, assembly GCA_963969385.1. Classification (NCBI taxonomy): domain Eukaryota; kingdom Metazoa; phylum Arthropoda; class Insecta; order Diptera; family Asilidae; genus Philonicus; species Philonicus albiceps. The sequence goes on from OZ017773.1 coordinate 36,866,643, forward strand.
GCACTGCAGTTAGTAACCTCCGCTAATTTCATTTTGAAAAGTTGTCCTTCAACCACTTAGGAAAACTTCAACAGACTTAAGGAACTCCGAGAGTGAAACTTTTTAGGTACTCAAATGAGGGTATTCAGCTGAAGCAGCCTATGTAAGCTGCTGGGAAGTTTTCTTGGTTTAATTGGTTTCAATCCTTATGTAAACGGTAGCTTTAATTTTCTTCATGTTAGAAGTCATATCAGAAGCTCTGAGACGATCGATTTTGATTTTATTAACATATATTTTTAAAACTAACTATTTATATTTTCATTTTGCAAAACCTCTATACCAAAAAAATCGTCTTACCGTATTAAAAATGTGTTTCTGAGGTTTTAATTGAAACAAAAATCCCATTTTTGTTACGTTTCTTTTGAGTATGTAGTTAGATTTTTGATCATTCAAAATCATCAAAATTAATTTTTACTATAAAAGCTGGTTTTGTCAATTTTTCTAAAAAAAAAAAATAAAAAGAGAAATTTTTTAAAATCTCTGTTGATAAAATTCCTTACGAGTTTTAAACACTTGGAAATCTTTACATCTTAACGAAAGTTTCGAGAAGTTAACAGTGACTTACTGACATTTTTTCTTTCTGCGACTATGGAAATAAGCTAATTTACTTACCGAATTGGCAACTAAAACTTTTAGAAAGCGCTCAATTCCATTTTGGGGGAATTTAATTACTTAGTGTTATCAATCACTTTCGGATTACTCGCTCTATTTGACCAATTTAACCCTTTTAAGAAAATCTACCCCAAAAAGTATAGTTTCAATGCCCTTTAAAACGTATAAATGAATAATAAACCTTATAATTATAATTATAATATAAAACTGGTAAAAACCCGAAGGTATGGAAATTTTAAGGATCATATTAAAGAAGAGAATTTTATTTTAATTTTGAACATTGAAAAATTGGCTTTCTATCCTATTTTCATATTTCAAATTGTTATTAACTATGAATTGTAGATTATGTGATTATTTTAAGTGTTTTATAGTGTGCAATCTACTACTTTTGAGTATATATATTTTGAGTTATTATTACGACACAATTTTATAAGCGACCCCGGCGTTAGTTTTGAATTGTAGGTTCTAGGTTAATTTTTTTTTCTCCTTAATTTATTAATTATTTAAAGTCAATTTAAGCTGCTATATAATAATTCACATTTTCATATTACTAAATAGACAGGAAAAGAAAACTCAAAATAACATTCAAAACTACTTTAATTCTTAAAAAATTATGCGGGCAGGGTAAAGCAAGGAAATTACAAATGCTATATTTAATGTCACGTTCAAAGGCGAAATGTCATGACAGGAATAAATCAATATTATTAATCATTTCATTATTATTCTAACTAAAGGGGATTTATTTCTAAGATTTGTGGGCGACGTTCACAAACAAAATGAGTAGTTTTATGTACCAAATGACTAGGGATATGTAAGTTAACTGTTTCAAGTAAATTTAGATAAGCTGTATAACTATTAACAATTCTAAACACTAATATTTCGTTAAGATACTCTAAAGAGAGTAGAGTATATCAACTGTCCCTGTCCCTTAGGTATTCTTTTTAAGTAGATGCTAAACAAATTTTCTTTGGATTAACTCAATTACGTTTATTACAAATATTATAAATTTGTGCAGCTTGTTTCAGATACTTCTAACTGATGAGTTTAACAGATTCAAGTAAGATAACGCGAATTTGAATAACTTGCAATCTCTACTATGTAATGTTATCTCTTTTATCTCCTTTATCTCTGATTAAAATGTTTCTACTTTACTTTATATATTTGAACCAATATAACAACTAACTTTATGTACAAATTCAGCATAACAATTCTATAAGTATTACTTTTCAAATTCTCGTATGGAACACTAAAAGTGTTGTTTTATTTTCACTGCAATTTTTATCTTTTTTAAAATATTGGGCTCCATACACAATAATGAAAGACTTCAAAAAAGAAAAACAAATTTAAAGTGAGAAAGTATCGTATTTTATTCAAATCTCATTTTCAATTAATGAAAAGTAATTTATTTACCTCCATGCTGTCTTTTACCGAACTTCTATATACATCTTTGTCTCGAAAGAATATCTTTCAACAAGTCACTATGAAGTCAGTACGGAAAGAAGTGAAAAAATCAACATTTCACTGAGAATAGGGAACTTCATTATCCCTTCGCCTACAGATTGTATCCGAGTCGTTGAAGTTATTAGACGACAAAGGGTATTACCCTATCCCACCCACGGCCGTGTTGAATGAGGGATATAAACAAGGTTGAAATAATTTCATATTTAGACTGGGCCCGGGTTCAATTATTTGATCTGCTCCTCCATCGCGATAAGTGTATAAACATATGTTCCAGCGAGTAAATAAAGCAAGAGTTCAACCGTCGGAGGACAGGGACAGAAAATCGATTGGAGGGACCCGACATCTGGCTACATATTTTCCCTTTAATATCCCAATTTAATCTCATTTATTGCAGGACAAAATACTTTTGAAAGTCTTGGCGCCTGCTGCCAGCGGAGATACGAAGATGATAAGACTGGAAGTGTTCCTAATGTGTTATCCTTCGCCCGCAAAGTGTGGCGATGAACTTTTATTCGGGCAAAGGCGTTTTTAACTCGCCCGGGTGGCTCCTTCCGACTAGAGGGCGTTTTGGCCGGCATAAATTGTTGCGATTTATTATGCGTGCGAGCCTTAAACGTGTGGCGCCTAATGGGTAATAAAAGGTAAGACACTGCGGTACCTTTTCAAGATACTGCACCAAAAACCATCACTTTTATCACACCGAAGACTAATTAAATTATACTTGCCGTGCATATTAATACAGGTCCCAGGATAAGGGTAATAAAATCAGCGTGCTAATAGAGCAATAAATTAGTCTAATAGATTCCTGAAAGTACATAAAAGCACCGAACCGTCCGCATAGTTTAAAGACGGATGGTTATTATTAGAACTGTCCTGTTAACTGGGTGGAGGCTTTCCACCGTTTGGTCATGTGAGCTCCCCTATAATACATTGATAACTCGAATCCATCCGAAGGAGCAAATGCACCATCAATTATGCATTCGGATGAACCATGAATTGTTGCCCTTTGCCCAGAAGCCAGATCACACCAGTCCATGCCCAGAGCATTCGGGATGCAATGAAATATTTATCTTGAGGACTGTAAACCCAAATAGGGGGAATTTCAAAATTGTGGACGAACTGGACGACACAATGAATAGATTTTAGAACGAACCTTCAGTTACCGACTTCTAGCAAATTGTCATATTCCGCACAAAGTTTGTGCTCATCTCATAGGAATTTGCCTTATCAGATGTTGGAACAAAATTGCATTTATTATAACAGCTATACAAGCGGCTTATACTTATAAGAATTTTCTTGCATTTTAAGCACGAAATTTTGGCATCAACACATATTTAGGAATTAGGCCAGAAGTTTGGCTAATACTAAGCTAACCCTAACTTGACTCGTATTCACATTGAATATAATAGCACAAAACATTATTATACTGTTCTAGCTGTTTTAAAATGTTTAGAATCTAGAAGTCAAGATGATATGAAAACGAGACAAACAATACAAACTTATAATTTAGATCCGTTGAAAATTGTAGCACGATTTATTTATATAAACGAGATTCGAGGTCGTGCTATTGGCCCACTATTTTGTCTTCAGCTTACTCTCCGTAAGACAAGGTAATTAGGGGAGAGGTCAATGTGTTGAGTAAATAAATCGGTGTCCAATCTTTAAGTACAATTGAAAGTCAATTGTGCTACGCCGATATAGTTTTTTTTCTTGTAATTTTACACAATTTTAACAAAGGTAAATATAAAAAATATGTGTATACTCGTACGGCAATGGCAAGGTAGGAATTAGGAGAGTAGACTGAAAGGAAAAGGAGTTAAGGCTGGTTTTGACGAATCTTAATTTTAATTTTTCTAGATTTTATATAAAACCGTTTTAGTTAATCTTTTATGATTGATGTTGACGTTCTGATAAATGGAAGTTGAAAAACTAGATTCATTGCAGGTAAAGTTGTTGGTGGATATGTGAGTGTTGATATAAATATTGACCGAATTGCGGCTGATGAACGGAGGTTGAAAATCGTACGGCAGTAAGGTCACAAGTAAATTATGCGACTGTGACTGAGATTACCGGTAAATGTGAACTATCATATGTGATAGTGATAGTATTGATCTTGTGACGCTAATCTTCAGTACAAAGATAAAATCGTCAACGAAAGATAATGAAGAAACTTTGATAAATTGATGAGGCCTAGTTTTGCTGACTGATATTAAGTTCACGTGATCTGCGACTGGGGACGCTTCAAATACTGTCTGATAGTTTGCTGGTTTGATAGTCCATGCTGTAGATTCACGTTAGATTGAGAAACAGACAGGGTTGAATTTGAATAGGAAAAATTTATTACAAACGTTCCTTCACCGATAAAATAAGCTGATCTTCGAGCACCTATCGGGGTCACCAATTGTGGAATCGTAGGTCCACATCCATGACAAAAAAAAAAATAAAATAAATAATCAAAGACTGTTTATTATCTTTAAAATTCAGAGTTAGTTTGAAATAAAAGTTCCACCATCTTTGATTATTTCAAACGCATTTTATATTATGAATGCTGTTGAGTAAAACATTCGATATTACCAAACAGCAAAAAGCATGTTGCGAATCTCATAATTCACTAATGTAATCGTGAGAAACGTCGAGTGACACAAAATTAATGTAAACTTTCGCTGATACAAATTCAATACCTATACAGAATCAAGGTACAAATTTCAGTTCAGGAAGGTATTACTGCAAATGTCATGTCAATCTGTCTCGACGATTTTTGAAAATCAGTAGAAAAGGATATTGTTATGAGAGCGCCTTGCTAACCGCAATAGCCGCAAATTCCACTTACAAAGTTGTTAGAAAAAGTTCTGCAGACTTTGTGTATTGCGGATGTCAGGGCAAGCCAAAACAAAACGGAAAAGGATCGGATTATGACAGTCAAGCAACAGAAGTTTGCCAACTGGTAATAATGTTATTTGCCGAGTGCTGATGTCACCACTGAGAAATCTCAAACTTTCACCATATTTTGGCGGAGACGTTGATTCGTCGAGGGGCTGCGTTGCACTAGTCGAAAACTTTACCACCGTTCATTCAGCCGAATGGAGCAGGAACTTATTAGAATCTCATTTACCAAAATTATGCAGCTATTTCTAGAGCAAAAGTGCCTTGCTTCATCTATCCTTGTAGGATGCAAAAGATTCTCTATATTGTGGGCTCTTGGGAAATGAGAAGAGTCGTAATTCGATTAAATTATGATTTTCTAATCAGACGGAACAAACTATTAATTGATATTAGTTCAGAGAGGATCTTAAAGTTGTGCGCCAAAATCAAATTTAAAGAAGGAAACACGCAGATGTATTACATCTATATAGGTCGAAGTTCCCATTTCCAAAACACTAATCTTATTTTGCCACTCTGCAATCGGAAGGCAATCCCAATTTGCATAAGCACAATTCTAACGATAATGGATATTGATAGGACCGGGTGCAAGAATGCACAGGAGCCATGTTGCGCCTCTTGGCTGCAGGGAAAATCTTATCACTGGCATCAATTCAAAATATTCCATTAAGGCCAATTAACTCAAGCGCAATTATCCTTTAAAGTTCGGTCGCGCAGCCAACAGTTTAATTAAATTTTCCCAAAAGAAAATCAGTTCGTTTTGAATGGAAGGAACATGCAAATCCGTGCTAACTGCTTAGACTCCGACCGCAAAGTTCGCTCTAAGGATCAACATGCCTGGAAGGAACGCGCACTTTATCTGGATGCATTTTCTTTGCGAAATTGAATTCGTCTCGCTGGAGCAGCGCAGCCTGCAAGGGCGGAGAGCTTCCTTCTGTTTGTGTCGAAATATTATTGGAAATATATTGCAAAATGAAGGCTCCTTCGCGGTGGTATGAATACCAAGTGAGGGCTGCTTTCGGGACTTTGTCTTTTGTTATTGCCAGCTGGTGTGAGCTATTTGTTTTCAAAACGAGGGGAATAACAAGAGGTGTCCTAGTGCTACATCTAGCATTAGTATGCAACGGGGCCCCTATTGGAATTTGATAAACGTTATGCATTGTGCAAATTTTAATATGATCCCTATAAAAGTCGGGGACATCGGAACCAAGGCTGCCCATCGCATTAAAATTCAAAGCCGATTTCGCTTCGCCGGATGTAGAAGAACTCTGCTGGCGTAAAGAACTTGAATCCACCTAAAGAAGATGCAGATAATCACAAGGTTTGCTGAGATTGCCCCTGCTTTTAAATTCAAATTGTTTAACAATACACCGCAAGGATGAAGAAGTAAAGCTGAGTCGGATTACACCTAGCCGTGTCGTAATATCTGTGAAGTATCGAAGTGCTTGAAATGATTTAATAAATTCAATAAAAAATTTAGGACTTGGAGTTTCATCCTCTAGATTATTAGATTATTAAATAAGAAGTACTTTGGTATTAGTCATGGTTTAATATAAAGACTTCATATCCGTAACTATGTCCACCCACAATCTAAAATTAAAAAGACTAAAAGTATAACTCAACACATTTCTTTTAAATACATAAATGATAAAATTAAAAATAAAAATCATAAAAAAACGAATTACTGCCACGTAGATTTTGGTGAATTTAAAATATGAGGTACGATCTGATTATTTTATTTCAACAGACCAAATGTTTCAGTAGAGTGAAACATTTCGACCTTGCCAAAATTGACGATCTAGAAATTTTACTGAAATTCGATAGATACCCATGTTTAAACCTTAATGTGTTTATCTTACAACAAAAACAAATTTCAAATGTTTGAAAACTTTAACATCGATTTTTTCAAATTCTAATTTTTTAAGTTCAACATTTAAAAGCTTATGCCTTTTTAAACATTCGCTTTTTTGCTTTGTTAAACAAGAGGTTGTTTTATAGCTCACACTGTCCTCTATACGAATATGACAAAACCTGCATTTTAATTTCTGATAGAAAAATGTTGCTTTCCATGCAACATATTACATATGGGTTTTAAAAGATGTTCGAGGATTTTACCACAAACATTGTATTTAATGCTATTAAATTATTACACAGCCACTTATTATAAAGTAACTACTTATTCTAGGTAAATAATATTTCTAACCAGTTTATTTTAAGACTACATAAAAATATATTGTCAACAGGCAATTAAGAATCACAGTAAAATAGAACAGTTTTTGTTACTTCTAGCTTCGCAAATGGCTCATACATTTACAAGAATTTATAATTTGAATTGCGATTTAAACGTGTACTTATTAATTTTTTATTGGCTTACAAGCACAATCCATTTATATAAATTGGAGTTTAACGAGCAGAAAATTTAGCACAGTACAACAATTCGGCAAATGTTGGGGCAGTGAATTGTTCAAAATTCGCATACCCACAAACATTTCAAATTCCATTTTCAATGTAACAAAAACGACAGGAACAGACGACGTTATATGGCTAACCGGAAAATCTAGCTGCATAGTGGCATTATATCATCATTAAGTAACAAATAATTTTAATTGCATCGCAAAAGACCATTAATATTAAAAGTTAGTTAGAAACAGCGAAAAATATAGACCTCGTTGCGGAACAAAATCTAAAATTTTCCATAGGCATTAAATGAATGATTGATGGTAACCACGTTATTAGAATAGGTAATGGCGTAATTTTCATGCCTGGATGATATGCTTTGTGCATGTCATTAAAGGAGATATTGGACAGTGCTGACGAGTACGGTATTTTATCCACTAAAAACAACAACAACAGATTTAGTTAAAGTAAATATATAATCAGATAGGAAATTAGGTTAACAAAATAAGTCAGTAGTGCAAGAATTAATAAAATCAGATTAATATTTTGATAACCATATGAAAGAACGGTGAAAATAATATTTGAGTTATAATTCGAGACTCATAATTATTTTTGCAAGACTAATTTAATTTTTTCGTACTTCAAGTCTTCCTTCTGATGCTTTGATGCAATTTCTATGCAAACCTGATTTGGTAAAGGTTTTTGAGATCATTTTACAAAAAGTACACGTTAAGGAAAACTTCATATGCAAGAATATTTTCTGTCTCTAAAGACGGAGATCAAACGAAATTGCTCAATGGTATTATTCAACATTTTGGTAAAATAGCACCTCCTCACCGTTTACCTTGGCAGGAAAATGTTGTAAGAAAAAGTTTATGTAAATAAAGCGACTGCACAGCTTTTCCGAGGATATATATTAGTCCATCTTCCACTCCTCCGCCCTCTCCCAGCTCAAATTTGAGCTTGTTGCCGCCAACTGTTGTCGCAGAAATATTGCGAACGAAATTTGTTTAGTTGCTTAAAAATTCCAATCAATATGTTAAGGGAAACGTAAATGGCGAAATTTGCATAAGAGCCAGAACATATGGTTAAATTGATATTCTCCGGTTTCCGGACGACATTGGCCAGCACGTGCCGTAGCACTGCAAAATATTTAACTACTCGAAATTCATTACGGCAATAATTTCCGCGCATTAAGCATCATTCGATTAAGCGTATAATTTTAAGCGCAAAGGCGATAAGATTGGCGATTAAGGCGGGCGTAGAGCGACTCGTATATTTCATTGCTCCGGAGGGTTATTAGGCAAGAACAACAAACCTCGTAAAATCCGTGTCTCCTTTCTCCCATACACTTGGCAATCCCAATAAAATCGGTTTATTACACATATATCGTTTCATTCATCAAGGGTTAAACAGTAAACACCGTCAGAATTCGTCAGATACGAGTAGGTGCGACACGCCTGGATCCAGAAGCGCATCATTAAGGACCCCAATCTACATATTATCGGCGGAGCATAGTTTTCGGATTACGTAAGTATTTCATAATTGCGCAATAAAATACTCGGGAAGCGGCATAGAAAAAGCTTTTAAGGACGGCCATTAACCGGGGCGTCATTACCGCCCTCCCGCCCCCGCGTATTAATCGAATTTCTTCACTGTGAAACGACTGGGGCATTATAAAGCCGATATCATTAAATTCGATGAGACTATGTTATGATGGCAGGCAAGGGCTTAATGGGGTTCTCGTTAAAAAAATTATACAATGGACCAAGTTTTCTTTACAGCCTGATGGTCCTCGACCTGCCAAGACCGCTGCCATTATTTGAAAAGTTCCCATTAATGCATAGGTTTCGGTTTTGCGCTCGTTTATGGAAAGAAACGGTCATAATTGGAGACCAGATACTTTACGAATCGATAACATAATATTTTTTTTTTATTTATTTTTTTTTCCGCGAAACAAGAACTAGAGCGCATTAAATATTTAGGTTATTGCACGGTACCCAAGAACTGCCGCATTTGATTTCAAAGAAAACTTCCTCGTCGCCGTAAAAGACCCTTACAAGATTCTCTGCCACAAAGGCAACAAATGGCCCTTCCCTGTAGTATCGAGAAAGTTCGCTCCAAAGCGAGCCAAAGTAATTAAATGTTTTTAAGAAAAATCCTTCTTGGACAAACTTTCATGACCTCTTTCACTATGCAAAACCCCATTACTAACTCTAAGTCTTTGCATAGTAAAATATATTTAATCTCTGAAATTATTAAAATATCTTTTTTGTTTATAAAGGTGTGGTATACTGAATATTAGTTTATTTCTAGTTTTTGGAAAGATAGTACCTTCGTAAATCTAGAATGTATTTTTAAATCTCACTTCTTCACGCGTAGGCAGAATGCATGTTTTTAGCCTACCAATAATCTTAAATTTAACAGCACTGACATTCCTTGCACAGAAGAAGTAGAATATCCACATTACCTCAGTTCTCAATAAAACAAGTCTCCTAATTAAAATTATGTGCCCATTTATCAAGCATGAATAATATCATTGTAAACATATAAAGTATTATTTCAAACTCTTCTGCTCTATGGAGGTGCTGTTTGGTTTAAATGTACGAGCACGCATATAAATAAACTATAAACCTGCCAAAATAAAATCCTCAAAATGATTATGAACTTACCATGGCACTTTTTCACCTTTAAACTGCACAAAAAAGCAAATGTCGAACTCATAAGCGAGAAACTAAATACCTCAGCAGCCAAATTCTTCGAAAAATGTTCGTATTCCGAAAATTCCCTAGCAAGCTAGCACTGTAGGCTAGTGTAGCATAGTTATTTATAGTAAACTACATAATCAGTTTGGTAGTTTGTAAGTTTTAGCTTTGAAAACAGTCAATACAAAAATATTTTTTCCCCCTTTTAAATAAATATTAAAAATAATTTACGAATAATTTCCGGCTATGTTTACGTGTATTCTAAATAAAATTGAAATTGAATCCCACCATTGAATGAAAATAGATATTTTAAGTGCACTGTACACAGTAAAATTATTCCTTTTAAAATTTTTCATAATCCATGCAACATAAAGCTTATTCTTATAATATTATCATAATAAAAATTTGATAAGGAAAATATAGCATACTCCTACGTATACTGTTATATGTCCTACTAGTGTAATATCGCTGAAAAGTTGTAATATTCCCTAGTAAGTCTGCAATTTTCAAAGAAAATTTAATTTTAAACGAGATGATATTTATACTACAAAATCACAATAAAGTTTCCTATACAAAAATATTGTAATTCAAGACACCTTTCTTGTAGTGAAGTTTATAGCGTATAATACTATGCACTTTTAAATAAATAAATGCACAATTTATTGCAAGGGCCGTTTTTAAGAAAATTGTTATTCTGAGTTCTCGTGAAATAGATATTAAAGGATAACGAAAATTAAAATTTCTTATATTGAACATTTAGTGCCGATGGCTTGACATTATACAAAAACTCCTGCTGGCCTGACGGTTGTGCGTAAAAAGTATTTAACTGAAAATCTACAACAACAAAAAAATATATACATATATCCGAATTTTTGATAACTCTGCATTGTGAAATTTTTTCACAAAGGGATTTTCTGTATTCCATATCATCCCAGCTTATATCCATTATTAAAAAAATTCTTGTCAAGAGTTGACGCCAACAGATACCCATGAATATATTATAAGAATTCCTTTTATATCTCGTCGAATGTCGCAACTTTCGAAATATTTTGAAATTAGCAGAAGAGATCCTAATAAAAGCGAAATTGAAAAAGTTATAATAATTTTTTAAATTTTAATATCGTTTCGAACCTTTGAAGTTCGTCCTTTAAGGTACCATTAAAAATCGAAAAGCGTGCAACACAAGAAAAATAAATTTTGATAGGAAATTAATCACAGGTATAATTTTCTTGGCACTGTCATTTAATATTTTTATTTAAAATTCTAAAGTTTTCTCTAAATAAATTCGTCCGCAGAAAATCATATAACTAATGAGTTAATAAGGAAATCAAATATTAAATAATTCAAATTAATACCGTCTGGCTGATCATTCAAGCGTCTCATCAATGAGATTTACGGAATCAATTAACCCACTTGTACGCAATGTTTTTACTACGCACAATTGAACAGCTATAAATTAATTCTGCCGATAATTTGCTTTTCCGCCGTTATTATCGACGTCCCTGACTTGTGTAAACTAAGGCGAGCAGCTCAGAGCGTTAAATAGGGCTCGTAGCTGTGGCCATTATACCATCTGACTATAGATCGAAGGAATCAATTTCCACCACTTAGCTAATGCTCATTAAACCTTAAATCAGCGCCGCTTTCAAGAAGTAGTCTATTAAGCAGGATCTGATACCTAAGGCTATTAATGCCTATTCAACTATATCCTAAAATGGTGTAATTACAATTTGTGGAATGCACTTATTAACGAAGATGCGGGTGCTAGCTTGCAACAAATTGTTGACAATCTTTATGCTCAACTTGTTTAAACAAAATTATAAAAATAACAAAATATTATAATTAAATGAAAAATTTAAAAAGACTTATTAGTTCAACGAATATTCCGACAGCCAATGATTTTTGTTCATTCAAAATAATAACAATTATAATACAATTTACATGACGATACGCTTGATTGGTAAAGTAAACCAATGAGCGGGGTTGAATAAGCTTTCCGCTCCATAATCGATAATCGTCCTGTAAAACAAAAGAATAAATATAAATATATACATACATAATAAAGGACTCTGTGTTGGAAAATAGGCTTTCGAGAAAAAGCATATAAAATTTAAAGTTAATTTATGGAAAACTTGAAGGAAAAAAATTGTTTTCCCTTAATTTGATATTTCATTTCGAACTGTGTTCGACATACAAACAGAAAGTTTTAAATGAAATTATTACAAATTGACAGTGTTCAATTTATTTTGTTTTTCACTTTCAACGGAAAAACTTTTTTTATACAATTTTATGGGTCACAGCAATTTTTAAAATGGTGAACTTTCTACCGTCGTCATCTTGAATATACCCAAACTCTTGCTTTTTTGGCAAGATTAAAAGATAAGTATTTTATACGTGCACAAATTGCTCCAGTTTTATTTTTCATTTACTTTATTTAATTGTTGTACCTAGTTTTAATTAAAATTTTACAATTACCCCCGAGAAATTCCATAGGTAAAACAACAAAAGGTTTTGTTGACTTCAAAAATACATTTTTACAGCATTTAACTGGGATTTTCAACAGCTTGCTGAAAATTTTGGTATTCATTTTCCTGCCATTAATCATTACCTTTAGCTGCCGAGTCAAGAGAGGCTTCTGTTAATACCTTCCTGATAATGATTAATTATTAGAGAGTACCGTGAAATTATTAGGCTATCAGACACAATTAAGGAAACATCTCATTAAGGTTTGCACGAAAACTAGCAAACTGAACCTTCTTATGTGCTATACCTTTACCAGGCATAACACAACACATTTTCCAATTTTCCCGCTTTCTCCTTAAGTATGCTACCCAAATAAGAAACGACTTCCTTCAAATCTAACGAACTAATCAATATTTATCCATGCTTCCATAAAGGTGCATATTTTCTTCGCTTTAATAATAACCATTCAGTTCGTCTTCCGAAACTATTATCGGAAGAATCCCCTCATGTTCTATTTATCTTCGGACCGTATCTAGGTAGTTCTACTGCTTTTCAATTTTTGGCAATTATTTGCCTGACTTGCTTCCTTTTCAGCTTATTCCTTTAAAGAGATATATTTTCTGGGGAGACAAGCACCAACAGAATATATTAATACCAATTATTTGGAATCGGTTCCAGTGGAACGAAGGAGCTAATTCATCATGACAGAGATCACGAGCTTAAATCCTTCTCAATTTATGATATACCATCTGGAAGAAAAATATTGGAAGCTACAATTTTTTATTTTTTATTAGCTTTATTTCCTGAAAGACTCTTCCCATTATCACTTGCAGATATAATAGAAATTATTATTTTACTTTATGGTATGTGCCACAAATATTTGGCAATTGTTTGAAATATGCGACCAGAGAAAACTAACAAAAGCCCTTGAATTTAATAAAGGGTAAAGACAACAAATTGCTTATTACTCGAAGAGCTGTTTACTTACTGAAAGGGTTTGAAATTGAAATTTCTCTTAAGTTTGTTGAAATCACGATATTTCAAAAACAACAAACATTTTCCTGGGAAAACACTTTTTGTATCTTCTCCATCCAAAATTATTTGCAATGTCTACACCCAAACTTCTTATTGGCAGATAAGAGCAATTGAACAAAGTGTCGACTTCTGAAATCCTTCGTGAAAAATTTATGATCGAAAGCAAAAGTCGGAGGATGTGAGCTTCTCCTTTGCTGACACTCGGTGAAGATGTGCGTACAAGACGATATCTCTCTTCCCAACATTCCTTTCTGGATAAAGAGAGCAATAAATCCCTGAAATGTCGTCAGGTAAATTCCAAAAATCGAAACAGTTAATGCTTTGGTTCTTTCAGCTCGTCCTAGATTTAGGAATGTCAAGGGGACGATTCTGAGCTCTTTCGGGTCAAACAAGGCCCGTTGTTGAGGGCTTATTAATTTTTCGTTAGAAAAATACTTTCATCTTGACATGTATCATCCAAAGTTATTTCTATATACTCGTACCATACATGTTGTGGAATTTCATTATTTTATTTTTTATAAAACTTTTCGAAATGAGTGAAATATTTCTATTATTTTTAATAATTGCGTATTATGATTTTCAGTTTTAGTTTGTCTTTTTTATATATTTGTTTAAAACAAGGAGAAAAGGTATAGTAAATATGTATAAACCATTTGGTACGACATAAGAATCTAACTTACCCAAACGTAACTCAAATACTTTCGGTCTAATTTAGAAAAATGAACTAACTAACTAATTTGATCTTCTTCCTTTAAGTGTACTACATATCTTTGTTTTAAAAGTTTACGCTAAATATACATTAGTATTAGACAGCATTTTGGTTTATTTAAATGGCTGCTATATTTTAAACAAATTTTAAAATTTAACATTGCGGATAGTTAAAATGTAAAGTGTTGTTTCAGAGAAGAAGTGACCTTAAACTTCTGTGCACAACTTATCTACGTAAGTATATAAGTTAAGTGCCACAATGCGTGCTTTTAAAAATTCAAGTACAATTAAATAAATAGAATAAAAACCAACATTAGCAATTCGACATGAAATATTATAGTTAATTATGGCTTGTAAATTACAGCTAATGCCACATTTTCTTCAAGGATTGGAATAGCATAAGCGTGTGTATTTTTATAAAATATAGGATTGAAACGTTTTTAGAAAAAAGCATGGGTATAAACTCAATGAGTTGTCAAAATAAAAGTAAATATCGTGAAGGAATTCCAGTTTACTTAAATAAATTAATATTATCAATTAAATGCAGAAAATCCAGCAAAAATAGCGAAAAGTAACTTAAAATACAAGGAAGCTTATGTCTAAATGCCCCGAAGTGCTGGAAGGAAAGAAGAAAAAATAACTTTGATAGAAGCGTAAAATCATTTTTGAGAGGAAAGTTAGACGAGGAATTTAAACTTATAAAATTTTCAAATGACCTTGTGCTTTCTTATTAGGTTAAGGGTAAAATTGGTGATGATTCTTTGAATTATCAAACTGAAACTCAATAAATCATACCTTCTTCATTTTATTAGGTACTTTCAATTAAATAAATTCCAAAAAATATTGTCTTATCTCCTGTTTATTGAAATTATTTTAGTAATGTTTTTTCACTTCACACTTCGAAATTTAACCTTATTGAGAAAAATTTCGTGGGTAAAATTTTCGTATATTTATTTCGGGAAATTTGTATTGTCACTTTGTACATTAGACATATTACAAAAAGTTTGTTATTTATTATTTATGATAAAAAGCTTTAATGTAGTGCCTAGACTACTTAAGAAACTGAAAATTTTCGATCAATATTTCCTTTTCAATAGAAACAATTTTTTTAATGTATATGGATGTATGAATGCACATACAAATGTATGTATATATGATTTGTATATTTATATATATATATATATTGTCTCAATTTGATTGAGTGTTGTAAGATTTTCAGAGAATTTTCAGCGGCAGATAGCGCTGTTTGGGCACGTCTCTTGCGATATAATTTAGTCCCCTTTTAAAAGTGTCAGAAACGGAATTCATCTTCCAAATTGAGGGAGTATATTCAATCACCGTCTTCAGGAACTTTTCAAAATTTCTCAAGGCATTCTACTGACATAAAGAGGTAGAGGAAGGAGTCGTCAAAACACAAAGCACAAAATCATTATGTCGGGAAATGTACCGAAAATGATGAATTGGGGAAATTCCCCAAATAAATGTAGGCGAAATGTTTTGACAAGGATAAAAGCCCCCGAGTTAAGGGTCGGTGTGATAGACACATAGAGTTGATCGAAAGTAAAAACAAGAAGACGAGCAACTTGCAGCGCATACTGTCTGCCTTTCGAAATAATTCTCATTACTTCTCGATTAATGAATAGCACCGGAATGCTAAACACTTACCGGGCAGGCAATTTGATTTTGAACCCCTTGTAGAACCAGTAATTATAGATATCACTCCAGCGATTATAATCACAATGAAAAGTGATATATCAACTTTGAATAAAAATGCGATTCTGCTCATAATTTAGCAGTTTTCACATAATTTAAACCCCCTCACTCTTCACATTCGGCCGGTGTAACATCTTATTGAGATTTAATTGAAGTTACTAAAATATGTTCCTCGGCCCCTTCAATTTCAGGTGCAGAGTGTGGCTATCCTCATGCGGCATTGATTGCAAAATCAATGGAATTGCATTGCGAACTCAGTGGCTTATGCATCGTTAGGAAGTCCATTTGTACCATGAATTCTGTGCGAAGCAGAACCCGTTCTATAGATTGAAGATTTTGAACGGGAATTCCTTTGAAAGGAACGAATTCAGAATAATGCACAATGGTTGCGCAATATGTCGCCTCATGATAGCAACGACAAGCTTTGTCCGCACAGCGGAGACGTATGGCACACTTGGTAATTTTGAGTCGGTAAGACTTTTTATTGAATGATATGCATCGGACCAAATTCGAAAAACTCCAAAATCTCCGGTTTAAGTGCTCACATCGTTTATTGAGAGTATTTTTCAACATCGAGAAAATTTGTTAATTTACGACTTTTTTTTAAAAAAAACATATATTTAAAGGTACAGTTGAATTACCAAAAAATTATTATATTTTTAAACCGTTTTTCACACACAAGTTGACTGTTTATAAATTTGTTAATACTGAAAAATATAACATTATATAAACTTCATAGGACAAAAAGCTATAATTATGAAAATCTACTGTAGAAAAAAAAAACCATACAGCTTTTGGTAGTAATACCAAATTGTAGCAATAGCTACAATATGTTTTGTTGAAAAGAAAATATAACTTACGACGCCATAATTATTGCTTCGCCAATAGTGAAATAAGGCAAATTACTAAGTAAGCAAAAATAACAGCAAGCACCTATGTTTCATCTTTTGAGCGTCTATTAAACACCGTATATTTTTGATGATTTATCTACATAATATCCTTTTAAACGGAAAATTGAACGTAATTTTCTAAACAAAATGAATGAATCGAATTTGACCTTTTCTTTAATAATGATAGACTTGAACTATTATATATTTCTTAACTTTTGTATATTACATATAAAAATTAATTCTGATAAAGATACTTTTATTCATTTACTCATTTTTCATGTAAAAATAAAAACAAATTATATAATACACTTCATACAATTCAATGAAGACGCACGTTCAAGGCCTTAACCTAGTGAATAAGGCTATTATTAAGAAAGTATGAAAACGTAAGAACACATATCCAAAAAATATTGCAATTATATTGTGTTTCAAATCCATAAATCCTAAAAACAATTTTTTAAGCATACGATATTTCGAGTACATATATGAGCACTCTTATAGTATGAAATAGACTTTAGATGTAATACCTTTTTTAAATTAATTTCAATTTCAATTTATAAAAGCAAAAAAGATTTATGGACAACTTTTGTGGAATACAAAATATTAAATATAATTAAAATAAATTTAGTTACATTTAAAAACAATGTAAAACTCAATAGGCAATGGAATAAAAAATAGTAAGGACAGCTTATATTCTCATTAAGGATTTCATTAAAAATTTTGTAAGCTTATTGTACTCGTATCAAGTGTTCTAGATTTCTTGTCGACTTAGTATATAAAATTCTACCAAAAATTAAAAATTGCATTGAAATCAGTAACAACCTTACATTGCACCAAAAAGGGATAATTAAAAGATAGCTAAAGATAGAGGTATATTTCATCCTAAACCGATATTTCCTACCCATGCTTGCCACTTTGTCTTGTAAATTCGCAATCCCACAAATTAGCCGATTTGCGATATTTTCGCGATTGGCTATAATGTACCGGCAACTGCTAATGATTTATATTATGCTCGCAGTATTCGATTGTGGCCATAAGAGAAATCATGAGGAAAAATTGAGTACGAGGTTGTGGTAATTAAGGGGTCTACAAGTTTGCCCTAGATTGCATTAAAAATGTCTTCCGCCCAGAAATGGAGTTCCCACATTAACACTGACCATGGCAGCTATAATTTTCAATTATTGCCAGATTGTTATTTCTATCGATTGTAATTCAGCTATTATTGCACAGTGACCATAATTTCCAATTTATTTCCATGTAGAAACGGCGAATTTCCTTTCCTAGATGGCATCGTTAGCCCCAATTGAAACTGGCCGAGATTTATGTCTATTCTTGCGAATCAAATAAAGCCATACCCGTTCTTCTTTATATAGTTTGTTACTCCTTCGCATGCAGTGGGCTTCACTTATATTCCATTGAATCGCTCGTCATTGTACTAAAATCCTGCCAGGAAGAAAGGAACTAATAAATTACAAAATAAACAAAAGGGAGGACTACTGTTGTAGCTGTATGTCCGATTTGGGTTAGAGATTTGTCAGAGTTATCAATAAGTATTAGCCTTGTGCCCCTTTTCGGATTTATCAAAATTAGATTTGATAATTTCTTAACTAGTATGAGATCTTTCAATCAGAAGCCTTATTTAGTAAGCGTAATTTTTGTTTAAGCTGAGAAATTTATTATTAATATAAAAGCAATATTAACATCATTTTTAACGAAATTACGCAACTTTCGATATATTTGTAATCTGTAATCACGCTTATAATGAAAATAAAGTACATTTGGTGTAAAATCAATTGAAGTCGGACTCGATTTTTCTATGGAAAGATTGAGACTACGCTTTGACTTACTTTTTTAGCATATGACCTGTTACTTTTGGGTCGATAATACTTACTTACTTTGTGACAAAGGCAATTTCAAGGAAAATTTTGGAAAAACCAGTATGGCACTGGTCGTCAACGTCTTAACTAGTAGCACTAGTAAGAAATATGAAATCAATTTTTTAGACATAATATTTTATTGACTAAGTGGTTATTCTCCGTTATTTCTTTTACATGAAGATTTTTTTTATACGTGAATATTCTGTTAGAAATTATTTCATTAATTTCGAAAATTTAATTTTAAAGTGATTTAATCTATACTGAAAATTGGCTTAAATTGAGTTTGAGATTTATTTACAATTTTTAATGCAAAGTAGCAAATGAGCAAAAAAATCTTTGCATGTCGCCTATATAAATCCCGGGATATTCTATTTCAGAGGACTTTTCAGATTGTTCAACCAAATGCTTTTTATTTCACGTTTGTCAATTATCATATAAAAACTATCATATATTGCATTTATATTAAAATTTTAATTTAGTAGGTAAGTTCAAGCACTTCAATTTAATGGGATCTAATCAAAGAGTAGTATCCAAATTTCTAAAGTTATGTACATGAAGAGATACCCTAGCTAGGATGCAAAAACGTATTATAGGTAAAAGAGGATTTTTAAAAATTTTTCCGATTTCTATAACAGAAAAAGGCTAAAAATGTGCTTGGCCGTTTGGGGCCCTCAATGTGTCCTTCGGCAATCCAAATAGATTTCGAGAATCGTTAGTTTTTTAAATGTCACCCAGTTTAGCTTTTTCAATCATCAACCAACCGAAGCCACGATGCGTTTATTTTGGAATAAATGAATTTTCCGAAAGTCGGTCTGAGCCCATTCAACCCTGGTAGCAACTAAATCTCGATTAGTGCAGTGCACTTAGATTGCTTGTTACAGGGAACCGCCTGGAACGTGGAATTCAACGCGCAGCAAAACCATCCCATTTTGGGGCTTATTGATTGATAGCTGGAGCACATCTCGATGGGATTGCTTCAAGTCGGTTCTGATAAATGGAAAAACTCTTTTTGAGTGCACATTATGCTTGATAGGCGCATAGGTCCTGGTCCCGAATCCGCGAAGGAGCGATGAATCCTGCGATCAGGTAGTTAATTTTAGCTGATGAAGACTGAAAATTCAGAATCCGCTCAGCTCAAGAGTAATATGCAATAAGTCATGAATTTATACCACCTGCACCAGCTCCAATCGCGGAGCATCACTTTTGATTGGCATCAGCGGAATTTTTGCTAACTTTCCCGCTCTGGGGGCGTCGGTTTGTACCAAGTCGAACATTTTTACATTTCTGGGAATTATTGGCGAAATTAAATGTGGTGAAATTCGTGCTGAAACAGTGGTTAAAATGTCGACTACTACGGTGGCTTGCGTTTTCCGCATCTGCGAGCGCAAATACCCGGAAAATGCTGAATGCGGCTTTAGCGTTTACCATTTGGAGCCGAGGCAAAGTTTCGGCATTCCGGCGGAGAATTCCCATTTTTCCACAAACGCTGTGGAAGACATAAAAATAAACAGGACGTCGAGGAAAGGCATTGTGCAATGTTTTGGCAGCAAGCTTTGAATTTTAATAAATGAAAAGCCTGTTAACGTCTTACGCTTAATGAAAGTGTTCGGTTCGCATCTGCTGTTTTTTCTTGTTAAGAAGTCGTAACAAAACTCTGTTAACAGAGTCCTGGACGTGATCTGGAACTTAATATGTATTTTCTGGTAATTGCAGCGCTGCTTATTGTAATATTTAATTTAGCCTATATAAATGGATAAAGTAGAACTATTTCCACGACAGCCAAATAAATATTTTTTTATGTACATAGACGCGAGTCTTTAGATGAATCTTTGAATTTGACTTTTTCATTTCGAATACTAACTAACTTGCTATTAAAAAATTTCTTTCCAAACACTTAAATTAAAATTTTAAGAAAATTGAAAATTGATTCAAATTTTTTGAAACGTTTTTAGTTCAGCCATAAACGATATCTCTTTGGCTTGAAGGTACTAAAGACAATAAACCTTTGGTAAGTAATATTTATATTCAATTATGCCACTATGGCAGTTCAGTTTCAATTCAAGTTTAAAAATCTAACTTATAGAATGAAACTAAAACTGAAACCTATATGTAATTCGTTGGCTTATTGACATTGTAGCAATCCCTTGAAATTTAAAAAATTTTTGGTCGCTACCTTAAATCCGCACTATTTTATATGTGAATTTTTTTACCCCATCCAAACAATGAATTTAATTATATTTATTATTTCAAAATATGAAATTACAAAAAGATAACTAATCGAGATTTCAAAGTCCGTAGAGTTAATACAGCATGTGGCTGGTTTAGTTCTGAATGAAAACAAATCGCTGCGTCAAGTTTGTCGTGATTATGAGATAAGTAGAGCATCATTAAAAAGATTTATGGCACGTCTAAAAGAACAGCCAGAATCACAAAGATTTGGTTATGGGACTGCAAGATTGCTGTTTACAGCTTTACAAGGAGTTTTGCTGTGTGATTACCTACTCTATCTTATATGACTGAAAATGTATGATGTTTAAGTAAATTTCTTATGGATAGGGTAGGTTTTGGAGAAAAAATCAAACTAAAGACTTGTTATTAACCCTTTGCATTCGATTTATTTTCAAAGTTGTTGGGTGTCAACTTGTATTTATTTTTAGCTAAATGATGGATGACGGATATACGAGTTTTAGAGTATTCACATGAAACATGACATACGAGGGCAAAGGGTTAACACTAAAATGCTGGGCCATAGTTTTAAGCTTAGTAACAAATGCCTATATCTATATATATATATATTTTTTTTCTTAAATATAAAGAACAGTTGATTTTTCGCAATAAATATAATCAGCAAACTGAATCTTCTTTTATTTATTTGCTTTAAACAACTAAAATTTCCTGCTTTTCATACTGATCTTTTTGATCACTGGTGCTTTTTTCCGTTAGAACGAGGCTTAAAGGACCAGTCGACCTGACTTTCTAAATCTTCAATATCTAGCGAATAGACTTATACTAGTCTTTTCATTAGTTATTATTTAAATTAAGGTTTGCACTGCTCATTGGTATTTGTGTCTCTTTCGGGAACTTTATAGTTAAATAGTTACGAAGCAATATAACTAAATTTTACCTTTTAGCTCCGCCCTACCTATATTACCTATACTCGTATGTATACTTTTTATAATATTTTGATAAAAGCATAACGTATATTTTATATTTTTAAAATATTATCATTGTGAGATTTGTCTTGTTCAGATCTTCCTAAATTGTCAAATTTTATAAAACAGACTCTAGAGAGTAATATTTGTGCCATTATATGGTTAATAGCATTATTTATAAATGACAATATAAATTATAAAATAACAATTTAATTAAAGAATATAATTTTTAAATTATTATTAAACAACAATTTTGTTTACCACAAATTCTATAATAAGATCTATTCCCAAAGCAATTAAAGATTAGTTTTGAAAAAAACCAGCCCAAAGATAAAAAGGAAGTTTCACCATGATAATATGGATTAAAAGTGCCAAACTAAACTTTAATTTAAGTATGACAATCAATCAAACAATTCTTCTAGATAAATTTCGTAGAAAGGTCAACATTTCATACATAAATATTAATGGTTAGAAACACATAAAAGACAATTTCTAAGTTGAGCAGATGTACGCACTTAGATACAAAAGCTTGACGTATTTCGAAACGTTTTTAGCCCTGTATGTAGTACTTATCTTCTTAATGGGCCTATCTCAAAGATTAATTAAATGTCAAATATATTCGTACCACAACTACTAGTGTCGTTAATTCTGTTTAATTCGTCCAAATAGGGCCATTTCAAATGAAACACCAGTAAAAGATAAAAGATAGCCCTTGATAAATTTTTACGAATAATTTTTGAAGCAATTTATTTAAAGAAAAATTACAATTTTTTTGCGATTAGACGTGCAAAGAGTAATATTTGTGTTGACAACAAAGCGGACCAGCGGGTGTCATTTTAATTAACCATTTCGTCGAGAATAATAAGGAACATAAAGATAAATTGCATCGCCGTCTTACCTGTCTGAATACGTTACAAATGGTGTTTACCTTGAAAGATTAATGAGGTCGCAATTCAGTCAGATCCATCAAGTCCCGGAATTGTACTTAGATTTCACTTTTTTCACCGAAATGGAAACATTAATTTTACAGGGTAAGGGATTACAAGATTGTGAATGAGAAAATTTACACACGCCAAGATACCTTTCTGACTCTCTCACGTTCTGTCTGTTTTGGTTGCAGATAAACTTTATTATTGGAGTTTTATAAATTTCAACAAGTGAATGAATTTAACTTTCAGTTTTACGATTTATTTCGATACTTGCTTAACTTGTCTTCGTATCCTGTTTATAAAAAATTACAATAAAAACAAGAATCTTAATAAAAATACTATCCCATTTTTAAGCAAAAATCATCATCATTATTAAATATATTAATTTATAGTGATTAAAATAACCATGTTACACTCGGAGGAAGGTAGAGAAAGCAAAGCAGTCCTCCCAAAATATAATGATATTAAACTAGAGTATTAAATTGCTGTATCTAAATCGATTAATTTACTTGAGAATTAGCGAACTAATTAAAGTCTTATTAATCCTTAACTAAATCATATTTGCATATGTGAATAGATTTTGAATAAGCATAAGGACATGCAAAACAAGCACAACCAGAAACTGCTACTGGGGCAGCATTCAAACCAGACTTACATAGCACGTTTTAAAGACGGGCAGACAGCAGTTACCCTTGAAAGTTTTAGAGATTATCACATGCTTCCGACTTTAATCCAGCGCGCCTCGAACGTGAAATCAGAACAACACACGGTGGCAACGCACAATATTCTGCTCGTAACATAAAATATGCAGTGTGCCTCAAGTGTTTCCAGTAATATTTACATTCGGCGCATATTGGTGAGACGCCGCTAACCCACATTCATATTCAGCCGAGATGTGTGAAATGTGCAAACCTTCAGCCGCAATTGATCCACATTCTGGCCGAGATGAATTAGACATGTGAAAAAGTACTACCATAAAAGATAGAAAGTGGGTTGCATAGTCCTTTCTGCTTTCCTAACGCTTGAATATTTCATTTCAATGTGAGCTGTATGTCAATTTGAATTTCATACTCAGATGCAAATCCCCATGGGCTTTTGCTGTTATAATAAAGTGGGACGATTCCTGGGCGAATTGACGTTTTCTTTATCTTCGCCAAGCACCGCCTTTTTTAGTAAAAGTCTCCTAAAGATAAATAAAGAACAAAAAGTCAAAAATCTTTTTCAAATGCAACATTTTGCATCCATTCTAGTCGTTATAGAAAGCAACTGGTTGGTATCTTACGTTTTAAATAAAATCCTGTAGTAAATACTCGTAAAGATGCACCGCTCTTGAATTAAGTAAGACAATTCGACATTATTTCATTTATTCTTTATGAAAGTAAGGGCCTTCCGGCGGCAGCCAAATGAAATATCAAAAATTTAATACTCTTTCTCCTTTACCGAACCGTCAATTTTTTCATATACTAGACAAAATGTAATAAAAATATGTTTTTATAGTTAATTGTATATTCTCCAATCAATAATTATCATACAATATTTTTAATAACGAAGGTTTTTATTTTATTTAATCCTCTCTTTATCTAGGTCTTACATAAACATAGATATTGGAATTCAACATGTTACATTTTCTAGTCTCAACTTAAACGTTAATTTTGTTTCCCTTAAAATTATACATTGTGCCTGAGGCATATTTTCCTCAAAAACTTTACCCACCCGTTTTACAATTGATCAATTGAAAAGTTATATGGGTGTACTCGTACTCGTATATTTATTAAATTGTAATTATGATTTTGGGAGAAGATTCCATATTTTATTTAATACCTTAAAGATATAAGGTTCTTTCAATTCTTAACTTCAATGTTTTTCTATCGGAATGAAATTTCAATATAATTATGGAAATTCAAATCTTCGTTGTCAATAATAAAGGAAAAAGCGCAGTTTCACATCGAGTGACTGCAATAATTTAAACATTTTGCATTCAAATTCACGACGATGGATTCGGCAAAAAATGTCAACATTTCTTAATTAAATGTTAACGTTTTTCCATAAGTAAAAATTATTCAGCGATATTTTTGGCAAACAACAAGTCACGTTAGGATAATTAACTCGCAAGGATACTTTTTCTTTTTCTAAGTCAAATGTAAGCGATTTTGTTATATCTTGTTCCAATAGACAGGAATTATTTCATTCGAGTTAGTCTACAAATGAATGATCTAAGCTATCTTCTGACCACCTCGCTCCTTTAGTTGTTTGCATAAATTTCAAAATTGTTTAGCTTTAATTTAGAGTCTCAAATGATTTACATGATTCAACTCCTAAAATCTTTGTTGCAAAATTCAAATTGAACTGAACGAAATTTTGATAGTGTTTTGGCACCTGTTGACAACATGTACCGCCAGAGATTATTCTAAGGCACTTGAAATTCGCCCAAGGGAGAATAGTTTACATTGCAAAGATATAATTTAGATGTCCTGGAGTATAAACTCGAAAATAAGCAAATTTCCTTGGACGTCCCCTTTTCTTTGGAATTGAAATGACTTGAAGTATTCCCTCAGAACGTGATAAATCTTTCAATTTTCTGCATAATTCTACAGCTTTCGACTTAAGAATTTCTGTTGCCTTGGAAGTTCATTTTCAAAGAATAGCGAAAGTCCTAGGGAAATACTCCCTAAAGGCAGCGTTCACTTTCCATATAAATGCCAAGCATATTGAAATTTTGACTGAATATTCCCTTTAATGCTCATTGTTCCCAAAATCGACGAAGGCCTCCCCCGGACTAGTCATGTGATCTGTTCCGGCAAAATGATGCCGGGGTATCAGGAGGGGACTTCAATTGGCTCCTTTCTGTGGAAAAATACCGAATTTTATTATATTTCAACGAAAGGGTTCAGCAACATCTATAAATTATTCTACAGGTAAACACTACAACTTACATTAGCTTTTGATCCGATTTTTCAAACAAACTTTTATTATATTCGGGGTACCTTATCGAAGAAAAGGAGGAGAAAGTGCGGCAAACTTGGGTTTAGTGAGCTCAAATTATTGAGATTTTGACCTTTTCAGGTCAAGTAAATATTTTCAACCCAAGCCAAGAAGCAGTTCTCTGAAGCGGAAAAAATATAATACTACACAAACTTAAGATTTCCCCTTTCAGCATCATGTCAGGAGATTGGATTAGGTTTTGTTCTTTTATCAAAATTACTGCGATACTAAGGGGCTTTTATATATTTGATAGTGGAGAGTGATAGGGAGATTGATGGCTTTTTGTCTTTTAATAAGAAGATTAGAATTTATTTTTGACTGGATTCTATGAGTACCGAGAGTTTTGATCCTTAATACTCTTGAAGAAAACAATTCAAGTTTACTGTAAATCTAGATGGAGATGTAATTTTAAAGATTATAATTTTAGCTGCCCAGATAGACATATACACACAGATATTTTTAATTTTCATAATAAGTTTTCATAAATGTATAAAGCAAAAATTAAATATATCTCTAAAAGTTTATGTATGGTAATATTTTACTCAAAGTTTAAGCCATGTCAGCGATGGGGGTGGAAGCTTCGAATTGACTTAATTAATAAGAATTGCACCGATTTTTATTATTTTCTTTAAGGAACAATTTCAAAATTTAACATTATATTAGAGCCTTGCCGTCTTAACAACGTCCAACACCAACTATTTAATTTTAAATACCCGAATTCCTCCAGGAGGCACATATCTATGTACTTCGTAATGATCTACATATGTAAAAAAAATTACAATTAATCTTAATTTTTGTATAAACTGAAAAAAGTTTACGTCATTAGACTGAATAACTGATACCTCGAATCCTTTGATTTTAGAATATTGCGGATTTCCCTTAATGGTAGAGAGCGATATGCTGCAATTGCACGATCGGTTCTTCGGGTTCCTTGACGCCCAGAGGTCACCGACTGACCTGAATTATCTGGTCTTTACCATCCCGGTATTTCTTTCCCAATTTAACTACACTGCAGTGGCTAGTGCCTAACGCTACATCTAAAATCAAAAGGACAAATTTATCAAAAACTTACTTTTATAATTTGTTGAAGCCTTGTTATACTTTGAATAGAAAATTTGGAAGGAAAGAATAGTTTTTCTGATTTCTGTAAAAAGTTGTTTATATTAAAAAATATTAAGATTACTGAAATTTATACAGACCCAACGATCTAAATATCTACTAAATAGCTTACAACGAATTTTTGTACGTGTTATAATGAACTGGCCACCTATTATAGATAAAAACACATTTAATTTTTAATACTGTTATATGTTCCATTATTATATCTAAATATTTTTTATTTTTTGACGTTTTAAAATTGTAGGAAACTATAAAATAAAATTGTCACATACCATCGAGGCTTAAAGGCAATGGTAACATATTCCGCGAAACTTTAAACGAATAGAATATATCCAGATATAAAATATGCAAAGCTCAGCATACGTCTCCAGATCGAATTCAAAGTTATCTCAGAATAACTGAATCTGCTCCGAAAGTAGTAAGAGCCTTTTCTTGGTATTCCGGATTGGATAACTATGAAGAACTTTGCAAGGTTGCAAAATCTATCGATTGCTAAGCTGATGGAATTTAAAATTTCCGAACAGGAAGCTCATGATGTTGGTATTACTGCGCGTATTATTTTATTTATAAACTGGAAATCAACGTGCATTTAACTTACCGCAGGTCCGCATTAATTTTGATTGACCGCATTATCCAACTTTTATTGTTTGAAATAAAAATTAATTGGAAAACGCCGCAGAGCTGTTAGTTTAATTTTCGCTGCCAGGAAGTACCAGCTCTGAGTGTTGGGTAGCGTTGGGTGGCGTTGGGCGATCGCAGTTTGCGATATACCGCCTTTTGAGACCCTTAAATACGCGTTAAGTAATCGAGGAGTAAACGCCCGACGTATTAAATGTCTTGGAAGTAAGTGGAACGTGGAAAGCGCCCTCCATTGTTCACGACTTCTTGTAATCTGCAGAACAAACTTTCAAGTTGGATTTATAGCTGCACTTACCCCCAACAAGCATGTTAAGTTACTCTTAGTTGCTATCATGACAATCTCCATGAGTGAAAGTGAAAATATTTATGGCCTTGAACTGCGGAGGAGCTCGGTGTCAACATGTGCTTACCATAATTCTTGGATAATGCCAGTCCTTTAGCATCTTTATAGTCGACTGGGAAAGATAGTTCCTTGTAAGACAGTAAGACAGTTGTACTTGGTGTGTGTGGTATTTATGGAACGTGAGCGGCGCAACTCTGCATGGAATTTTAAGTTCACGAACTATGAAATGCCGGAGCATAAATTAGCCAGCGCCCTTGAAGAAGCCTCAACGAAATAAAAAGGGTAATGGCACGGGAAGCACCGCCAGCCTGGCACTTCAGTCAACGTCAAGAGCCCCTTCAAGCTCGCCCCATCCCCAATTAAATTTGCCTTCTTCGTTGCGCGGGAGGGCTTTATCTCTAAGGCTGCAAATTTTGATGGTATTCTAATTATGTCTGCATTTTTCACATTGGGCTCCTTTGAATTATCTTCCCTTTGTGTATTTTCAAGAAAATTAAAAACACAATTGAAAACCTCCACGGCGCGTCTATACATATAGAAAAAAAAAATCAAGTGGCGACTTAATGTCGACAGGCTTCTCCTTCTCTAAGGGAACAGGCCGTGGAGCAAAATGAAGAAAATTTTATTGTCGACAATTTTTATGATATTTTTATGGCTTTCCGATAGCACAGAAAAAAGCAAATAATTCTGATAAAAAGTATTCATCCTACACAGTCGACAAGCAAGCGTTTTGTGATCATTATTCTCACACTTTTCCCCCAGCAGTAAAGTGAAGTGAACCATTCTTGCAGTTAAATTAAAGCAATTTATAGCTGCGCACGTCTCTTGTCCCGCAATTTTGCACGATATTTCTTATAACAGAGTCAGTTTAAAATTCTCGTAACACAATAAAGTGTTTTTTCTTTCTGTCTGTCTAGAATTTATTTCAGTACATCAGACGATTTCAAAATGTATACAATGTCTCACTTTTAATGGTACATTCCAGCCCGCCTTTTTCAGTTTTGATGAGAGCATAATCAAATAATTTCGACTACAACAATTAGGTACATTACTCGTACGTAAATATACAATTTAAAAATTTAGTATTGTTAAAACAATAAATGCGGTTCTATCAACAATAATAAATTATACTTATGTAATAAAGAAAAGTTATTCAGTAGCACGTAACATTTAAAACAAACGTGTGGCGCAAAAAAATATAGCATCTAGCATGCAACGATCTCTTCAAAAACGCTTAAATTAAATGAACTTAAGTCATACCTCTTTTCCCCCAAATACTACAGAGCTATGCATAATAGGGAAATTGTATTCTGAATTTAATTTTACTTACATATTTCAACTAATTATTATAGGAAACATTTAAATAATTAAAAAAAACTTTTGTAATTGAAAATTTGTTAAGTAGTTAAAACATATTTTTTAATTGAAAATTTTTATTTACCATACTAACTTATCTTCGAATTTTTCTTACTTCTACTTCCTTTTGTTTACGCCCCTGAGAAAAAACCAGAAATAATCTTTTAAAGGCTTAGTTTGATTAGAAATAGACTTTTCTAGGAATATTTAAATTAACCCTAGTAAAATTGAATCACCTGAAATCGCCTTTAAAAGTATGTATAATATGCTGGATTAGAGAAACTTAATAAGAAGTTTTAAACCATAACCGTACATCAAAGACTATTCACCACCAAAATGTACATACCTAAGGCTTTTTGTAATGAAATTATTAATTTCAGAAAATTAGCCTAGTGAACTAGCATGAAGATATTGATTTTATTGATATTAAGCGTTTATTTTATGGAATAAATGCAAAATATTTTGTAGTTATGCCACATGTTTACCGTTAGTTCTTGGGTGAACATACTCAAACCGCAGCAATTAGTGAGCTTAGTGACATTTAATTTTCCAAAACTAATTAATGTATACAGAATCATTTTACAGATACTGCAAAGCATGTTATTTGTACCCTTCATATATTAGATTTGCTAGTACGTATGATTCAATCGGATTTAATTTTGCGACCGGTAATGAAAAAGGTACTTTTATTTAGTTATAAATAGTATGTAATAACATTTAGAATGCAAATCAGATAACTCTACAATGTGTAAACGTTAATGGAATAGTTGAAGGCTGAGCAAAAATTTTTTTTATGTTTAAATGGGTTAATTACCATTTAGAAGGGTTTGGATTTTTACATGCTAAACAGACTACGAATTATAATTTTAATAACTCCCTTGTCATTTGCATTTGCTACTAATGAGAAAATTGTTCATTACACGTTCGGCTTTGACAAATATTAAGCTAGAAATTATGTGAAACTGTTACTTAAAAATTAATTTAATGAGTTAACTAAAACAGATTTTATATTGATTTAAAGAGAAAACAATTATAAAATTTTATACGTATCGATTGATTTTTGTTATACTTTATACCTGGATATTGAATTAGTAAAATCAAACTCCATGTAAAATATTTCTGATTATTAGCCTTAATTAGCATTAAGTGTTTATACTCTGCACGTATTGAATTGTTAAAAAGCATTTTATATCAGTGCTTTTTTTAGAAATGTACGACCGAAATGTTATTTTGAGTCTTGATAACATCCAGCAATCCACAAATGTTAACGATACACCTAGCAATCCCAATATTTTTCTTTTTCTTGTACTTTGCCTGTAATTCTAAAAATACATATTTTTTTATTTTACATAACATTTCTGTAACTATTTCAATAAAATATACTTAGGCGTGCTATTGAGTGAATGTATATAATCATTCAGGACACTACAATAATATTTTTCCATGCTAAAATATCATACATATTAGCTAGTTTTTTACTATGCTAGGTGTAATGTAAGGGATTAAAAAGTGTCGTCTGTTTCGGCGTAGTAAAGATTGCAAAATAACGTTTATTGAAATTTTTCATTTAATTTATTTTAATCCCATTATTTCCAAGATTACCATGAAAACCTTTCTCAATGTATTTCATAGCAACTTGAAGTATGTTATAGAGAAGTATATACAGTGGAATCTGCTTAAGATGATCACGTTTAATACGCATTTTGACTACGTTCCCTGCAATTAGGCTTTTTTCATATATTCAATCTCGTTTAATAAAATAAATCATCCCGCATGATGTGTGATTTCCACATCAAGCACTGACCATCTTATCCACGTGTGTTCTTATACGGCATACAAATGGACGTCCGATTTAAGGCGATAAATACCTTTATTAGGTAATAAATAAGTAAAGACCCTTTAATTTAGTAAACTAATGTACTATCCCAAACCAGCTACCTTTACCACTTATTAGTAGACTAAAGCCCGTGACCTTTAACAAGGGCTCTCGGAGCTATAACTACAGTGCTTGGCTTAGTCAAATTGTTTCATCAATGCAATAAATCCAAAAAATAAATTTAATTGAAAATATGATTACTCAAAATCGGGTGGCATAGTTAGATGAGCGGTTTGACTTTGATGTACTAAGCGCACCATTCCGAGGTTGTGAATTCGATTGCCATATGAAAACTCTGGTTAAAAAGTAAAAATAGCACAGAAAGTTGGGCTTAGTTCGCGAGAGCATGAAAATAAAAAAGCAATTTGAGAAATAACAATTTTAAATTGTAAATATTTCTTCTCTCTCAAAATCTTTGCCTCAAACTAAAATAGGCGGTTTCTTCAAATGAAATTAATGTGATGTTAATTACTTAATTATTTTTATTATTATATATTAATGGTACTTGTCTGTAAGTATGTTAATCAGATGCTATATTTGATTTATTGCCTTTTGTGTTATTTTCAATCTTCCTACCTTATAAGCTTTCGCGAATAAGACGCTATTTACGTTCGACGTGCATTATAAATAGAGATGTTGGGTATGTATAAATTGAAATAAAAAGTATAAGTAGATCTGCTTAAGATTGGAGACGCCCATAACCAATTTCATGTGATCGGTTGAACGACGGAAGCGTGCTAATGCAATAAACGAACAACCAAACTTACATTTGTATTTTATGATATTAGTAAGGATTGATTTCGGACAACTAAAACATTACCACTTAAAATCGCACAACTTAGTTTTTTTTTCAAGTGAATGTTCCATAGAACTCTCAAATATCGTTAAATATTACGAAAGATAAGTGACTCCTGCCCCACCATTGTTTCGAGCACAATATTGACCGCATAGACCTTTATTAAATCCTTTCTACGAAACGAGTCCAAATAAAACCGAACTTTATATAGCTCATTTATTTGAATGGTCAATGCAATACACTTCTGTACCGGGTAGCTAGGGCGGGGCTCGCATAAGGCCAATAAACGGATGTGGGCCAAAATAAATGCACTTCCCCGGGAACAAAGAAGTGGAGCAAATAAATCAATATTTCCCCGAGAGGTCTGACCATGCAACTGTACGACTTGGGGCTCTTGAAGTCGAGTGCTGCTTGGCCCATTTCTTACATATTTATTGCCACGTGAACTCTACAATTGTAAATGCACGTGGAAAAATTGTGGAGATGAATAAAGTGCTCACCTGCATCACTTCGACGGGGAGTCAATGGACCTGAAATGACTTTAAGCCCCGAGCTCGCTGCACTAATTTGATAAGTGAACTTATCCAGAGACGGTTATACGCCCCACCGCAACCTGAAATGGAGCCGAAGGCCCAGGGGGCCCGATACACCCAATTTCTCTGATCAGAAAGCGGTGCAGCTGCTGGAACTCCTTGGGGCTCCTGAAGGTTCTGGGTCGCCTGAAAAGTTGCGCCGCTCAAGGCTAGCTACGTGCAGCGACATGTCTCCGAGATGAATATTAATGTGCAGGATAATTGAATGTGGAATTGGGAAGCGAACCGTGGATACGTAAACCTTCTTTATGAAACCATTAGTTACTGCTATTGCCCAGATTTTATGTCCCCGGAAAGGAACTAAACTGAATTTATTCGCATTCCTTGTCCCCGCAAGGACCGAGGTAAAATGTTGCGGGGACGTCGAGCGAGGTCGAGGGCGGCTCCTACCACTGTCGGATTGCTAAATGACGTGGAACTGATTTTTGTTCGTTTGCATCTTCCAAGAATTTCTGGTGCAGTCGAAACGATAGCTGGTTTATGAGGGTCCAAAGAAATTTCCAGCTGCACGTACAACTGCTATCAGTTTTAGTCGCCAGGATACTTTTTAGGCATCATTAATCATTAGATTTCATAATTACATAGTACCGCAGCCAGATGGTAGGGCACTCTTACCGCCTGGACTATACACTGCAAGATAAACAATCCTGTGACATCTCTCATGAATTTTGATGAGACCATTCCTGGAGGGAAAGAAGCCCTTTCCAGGAGCGAAGACAATTTGTGACACCATCAACTGCAAGTTTTCAATGCAATTTCCAGAGGCTACTGTACATAGTGTGCACAGTGTACAAATTTTCATTGCACTCCAGGTTCCTGGCTTCAAAGATGACGGCATCCTTGTTCACAGCAACATCATGGTAAAAGTTCGCTGTTACGTCCTACTACTTTGAATTTTTATGTTCAAAGTCACTGTGGCAACTTGCAAACGTTGTTTAAAACTTCGAAGAGCCGACGCAACTGATTATTATTTCCATTTCATAATATGGCTCAAGAGAACTCATTTGGAACTTTAATTCTCCATAACCTACATTTGAAATTTAGTTTAAATTAAACTCTAATTTTTAAGGCGCTATCATTTGAGATTTATTAATACCATTGATAGTCCAAAGTAAACGATTTAAAGTTGGTTTTAAATTGAACATATAAGGGATATAGACGGGACTATGGTTATGTTATTATATACAATCAAATTATGAACTAGTAGCGGTTTTGTTATTAATTTATTCTGCAATTTATCCCATATAACATAAAATATGTAGCCATGAACGCCAACAAGTTTTGTTTTCATTCTAGTAGCAAATTATATTTTTCGTATTCTAATGAAAATATATTAAACTCGATAACTTGATCCTAAGTTGCAACTTTTCTTGCATTTCGAAAATTAGAACATCACATCTTCAAAAATCGGAACATTATGTGATAGTTCTTCCAGTAAGTTATTAAAAATATGCTTATCATATTATACATATAATAAATAATTTTTAAAAATATTTACTATGTTAATGTTATTTAACATTTTTGTATATCGTTCAATACTGTTTTAATAGACCTCATTAATTTTTATATTCTTAAAGATTGGTCACATTATGAATAATAATAAAATTTACTACTTAATGGAATACTAAATTCTTAACCTAATCGCTTATTATAAATGTTTTCCAAATGTTGTACTTTTAAAGCTTTTCGCGGAAATTGTTATTATTTTGGCTGGCAAAAATTGGAATGAAAAACCCACCAAAGGCCCCATAAAAAATTGCAATTGATTTTAAATACCACCAAAATGGTGTTCACTCTTTTGATTGCTTTATTTTCCTTTTGAAAGCGCTTTCTTTGAGTGGCTAGGCTACCCCCTCCATATCTATAAAGCCCATCATAAAAACGCTCGTTATTTGTGAGGAAATATCTACAACGCACCAGCTATCGACTTATTTCGGTAAAAATACACAAAAATAGCCCCAGAATACAAATTGTAAAATTAGTTAAATACCGCGGTAGAGAGGGAAAAAAAGCCTATCAAAAATATTATTACGGCTGTTAAGGGTGGCTCGGAGACACAGGAAGGAACTGAAACTGTCTTGACAATGAAAGTTAATCTCTCGTACCTGAGACGAATGCAAAGCAAATTCGTGCAACGTGAGAGGAATGTGCGGAAGATTGAACTTATTACAAGCGACTATTTTGTACACTCAGCGCGAAAGAAGCGTCGTGTAAGACACTTAAAATGTCTGTACAATTTCATACTTAGCTATTATGCTGGAGCAGAACGGTGGCAGCCAAGAAGTCGCCGTTGTCTGGGGTTGTTGAACCACGTAGACGATTCGGTGATTATTGCAATTCGTATTCTCGGGCGACGTCCTCAAGAGTCATAAATGTTTGGAGAGTTTTCCACAAAGCGCGTAGCAGTTGTTCTATGCTCTTAACCCCCTTTACGCGCCAAATCAATACATTCCAATTGAGCACTTTGCATATTTTTCTGGTGCATCTACACGGCTCCTAACCGTATTTAAGGAGCATAATGCGCCCTCAAGATATTCAATAAGGGTTGAAACCGAGACATCCACACGTCTCCATTTCTCGCTCGTCGAACAGTCGACAAACGAACAATATTTTTGGAGAAAGATTGTCTGCGCCAAGCTGGCGAAAATTCAATGCAAATGTTCGAAAGGGGGGCGCTGGGGACGAGGAAACATAAAGTATTTTGAGGATGGATGATAGTGTAAGAATCTTGACCTTCTTCACAAATGACAGATTCGCTGTAAATTTTCATTGCGATGGTTTACTTATTCATGAATCTCCTTGTTACATGTACACGACATGGGGAAGCAATAAACTTCCTCTTCCTCGTCGTCCTTTGACGTAATTTTATTAGGCATAAAGCCTGCCGGGGCAAGAACGAGCACTTGTCAAACTCCAGCATGTAACATTGATTTATTCATACCCATCGAGTGGGCACTGTGCGCACGAAGCGGCTGAGATTCGTCTCAAAAATAGAGGCTAACCCTTTTCAGGACTGCGTTCGACGTAAAAGTGTCAATGGGGAGGAAATATTTGATCAAACTGAAGTGGCAACTACTGCCGAGGCATTAATTTAGTCATTCTCTTGAAGGGCCTCCAGGGCCCACAGATCCACTCGATGCGGAATTAAGAACGATATTCGTTTGGGAAAGCGAGGACACTTAACATGTCACCAGACAAAATTTGTATTCCGTAGGCTTTTGGATTTTTCCCATTGGTTACAATAAATAATGACATTCGGTCTTTCGTACTGAAGGTTGATGTTGGCGACATTTTGCTTTTCAACAAAACTTGGGACGTTTCAAGGTCATTTCTATTTAGTTGATTAAAATATTATCAAATAATTTCACAACGCAATACTCAGAAACCGGTTTATACACCTTATCAAAATAAAGCTTAAATCGGTTGCACGTTGAGCAAACAATTTTAGTTTAATTATATAAAATTGCGGCATCACGAGATACTTAACGTAATAATTAAAATAAATGTTAATACCTAAAGTCGAAGATGAATAATTTTATCTACATAAAATTACAAATACAACTAAGTTTTATTTATGATTTATTTATATTTAAGTTCTAAAGACAATCCGCTTTTCTTAAATAGGTTGCTTGTTCCGCAATTGAATTTATAAGCAGCGCAGAAAAAGCGATTTGTAATCAGCAGCCAAAATTCAATGATATAAAATATCAAGGAATAATATTGGAAAGAAGAGGTACCTAATTTTTTTATAATCTCTAATGTCTTGGCTATTAACAAAATGGGAGCAAGTCTGACCATTAAATTCGTAAGGTAGAAAACAATTAACGAAAGTTGAAACTAAGAGTTAAATATGTGCAATAACTTAATCTATTTAACAAATTTTATCAGATTTAGATGTATTTTATATAATTTAATGGAGTGTGAAATTTTATTCCTTCATAGTTTTGTTTATTTGAACTAATTTAAT
This sequence comes from Philonicus albiceps, assembly GCA_963969385.1. Lineage (NCBI taxonomy): Eukaryota > Metazoa > Arthropoda > Insecta > Diptera > Asilidae > Philonicus > Philonicus albiceps. The sequence goes on from OZ017773.1 coordinate 36,903,175, forward strand.
ATCTAATCTAAGTCTATCTTTTAATTTTTACACTAAAACAACAGCGCCGCATAAATGTATAATCACATTAAGCTATAAAACTTAATTTATACATTCTGATCTAAGTCTAAGTGGACGAGTATGCAACGGCCCTACCGCATAATTGATTTTAATTTTACATTTACCTCTTAATTATCGTTTTACAATTTTGAATACCTAAGTTTTTGACCTATTCACCTCTTTTCTTCTGTGTAAATTATAATGATCCATTCATAATTTTGTCTCTCTACCTCTAAGAGGAACAATAGCGTGCTAGATTATTTAAATTGCATAATTATTTTACTTTATTAGTACCCATTGTGTAAACGTACATTGGTTTCCGGAAAAATGAAACAGATGTGAAAAGTAGGACTTATGAAAGAAGTCCAAGTAATTACAGTTCATGGAGGCTCCACTCGTAAAAATAAGTAAGATGGATCTGTTAAAGAGCCACCCACAAAAAAAGTCCTTAATTTGCTTATTTAAAACTGTAAAAAGTGCGAAAAATAATTGCCTCCACGACTTTATACCGAAATTTGTCCCTTAAAAATAAAAGGAAGGGAAGCGGCGAAGTATCTCATTCCGGCGAATCGTTGGTCGGCCTGATGAAAATTAAAATAACTCTGAAGAAAGTTCCTCATATTTTCAGATATCGTGCGTTTGCAAGACCGGACTTGGCGAAGGGGCGCGTTTATTACTTTATTCTGCTTTCTTAAAATTAGCCTAATCGAATTTTAGAGGGTAGCGCGAAGGCGTTGTAATGTAAATGTAGATTAAAACGTTGACAAAATGTTGGAACTTTTTTTTATACTTGGCCGTAGTGCTGGTTTATTTGGGGTACTCTCTTTGATTGACTTTACATTTTTCCTAAATTTTGTCAGATTAGGATGTTAAGATAGAAATTTTATGTTAGTTGCTTACATTTTGTTTATTGGATAAATCTGAGTTATACTTTTATATCAAAAGCATACAAAGCACAGCACCGTTATTAAAAAGTTAATGCTTTTAAAAATATTGAATTTGATGAACTTACGATTCTTTTTACAGATTAAAAAAAATTCAAAGTTTATATAATCAATTTTACTTAGTTTTACTGAAAAACATTTGGTTTCATTTCCAACAGTATTTCCAATAAACTTTGAAGAATTGAAGAAGAAACCAAAATAAAGAGAAAGTTTATGTACACATCGGTCTAGAACTATTTCTTTAAAAAGTTTTTGCTTCCTTAAAAAGTAAGATGGATTGTAGCGGCATCTGAAAATTCACTGAAATATATACGGACAAGAAACAAAAAATTCATGCCATACAAAGGAAGTGTGAAGAATTCTGCAAGGAAAAGGCTAAAGGAATCAATTCTACAAATATTTCTTTCTGTATTCTATTTTTATTTCTCACACAATGCGATTGATTTTTTTTATTTAATTTAGCAATGTATAAGCTTTTTTGTAATTGTTCGTCAATTGTAGTTTTCATTTTATAATGAAACATATTTTGAAGTTTTCTTATCTGAATAAAACGAAGCTAAATTATTGCCAAATCGAAAGTACAAAGATATTTACCAATCAAAATTGTCCAAAGAAATAGGAGCTTTAAAAGGTTAATTCTTTTTTTACAATATCATTTGACAATACGACGCTTTTTGAATTCAAGGAGAATTTATAAAATTTGAATTCCTATACACAAAACGGATTACACCTCAATTTCCTTGTTGCACATTGTTTATTCTCCTGAAACAAGTAAGCGTCTAGAGTGCATCAAGAATTTCGTATTCATGAGGGCAGATGTGAATCTTTCTTCGAAGTATGCATTAACTTCGAATTGGGACATCTAACAAAATATTACAAATGCTTTCTACTCCCTGCTGCATAACTAATAAAATGCCACTACACCTCAAAATACTGCGCAAACTAGGATCCTTCCAAATACATTGAAGCGGTTGCATTCTGCTCTATTAAATATTTGCTCAATGAAATATTAATAATTAACTGAAAATTTCATCTTAGCACACAAACTCCTTGCACCCACCTTTCATATGCAATTAGCTATCTAATATTAAACGTAATTAGCTTTTGAGTTCTGAACTGCGTACTCGTTATCTCGTAGTCGAGCGTAGTCTTTTAATAAATGATTGCGACGACGTGATTTCCTTCCTTTTAGCTGGAGCATAATTTCCCGGATACGCTATTTTTCCTTCGAGTTGATAATTGCCCAAACGTGTTCCGAGTTTCCGTTTAAAAGGGAAAATTCCTTAAATATGCAAATCCACTCGAACGGCATTTGTGGCCTTTTTGAATATCGGCAGTCGCCGGTACCTACATATTTTCGTTTGCTCTTAATTTGTTTGCTTTCCAAGGTTCAGTGCACAAACGTTTAGATGCTCAAAGTGAAAAGCATCGATTTTCTGCCACTCCGCCAGCTTAAAGAATTCATAGGTTTCCTTCCGCTAATTAATCATGTTAGGATAATCAGTTTAGAGATTCTAAAATTTACATTAAAGTTTTCGGACTATTCACAATTGAATATATGGATCTTTAACAAAATTCTATGAAAATGTTCGATTTTGGATTCATGAGATGTGCTTTATTTTTTTGATAAACTTATAATTACTCTATAATCATTAAGTTATTGACTAATATCGTACACCATCTTTAAGATGTGCCAAGTTATCTTTGATGTGTTATTATTTTATATTATTAATAACTTATTGAATTTTTAATTTTGTAGAAATTCCACATCCGGCGTTCATTAATTATTTTGGTAGTTGTGAGCCATATAGCATTTTGTGGTTTATAGATTAAAGAATTACATTTACTGCTTTATTAGTACTTTCTACTGTTGTGTTTCCATACATAAACAGGGAAAGGATACTAACCATTTACTAATAATCACAATATTTAAATTATAAATTATAGTTCCTAAATTTAAAGAAAGAAACAAATTTTATGATATTTTAGTATTGAATTATTTAACACTTTTTACTCAAAATCATGAAAATTGATCCAATTAAATTAAGTAGAATGGATATTTTGGTTGCCATGTCCTTCACGATATACCTCTGATTAACATCCTTTTAAAAAAGTATCTTCTAACAAGAATCAATTCAGTTCCCATTGACAGTATATAGCCATAAACGCAAAGCATGTGCATAAGCATCAATCACATACGACAGGACGAATTATGTGGGATGCACTAAGTTACGTATCGGTTGTCTATTCAATTCCACAATCCTCTATTTTGGCAAAAATAAACTTGAAGAAAGAAAATCCTCTTCAACTAAGTTTTTTTCCCGAAACACTAAACAGTTGATTACCGAATAAACTGTGTCAAAAACAGGAAAAAATTATTTAATCAATCAGTCTGAACACTCTCCAAAATACGGACGTATTTTCTCATATACATGAACTGTCTGAACACGAAGGCTGGAATGAGAGTGGTGTGTACAGTAAACCACAATTAAGAATCAGATTTATACGAGCCCTTGGGGGTAAAATAATTAACTTTCGGGTGTTCATTGCAGCCCACCCAACCCGGACGTAATTATTTATCTTCATTATTATTACGCCTATGCCCACAGTAACATGTGGAGGATATGAGTCAAATTATAGCTATAAAAAACAAAATGTTCTTTCTGTGAAGCTGTTAATTACAATGCATTTTGGGCAATTATTTTTATGTGAAGAATAAACATAAACTTAGACGGACACTTAACACCTAAGGCCAGTAATTAGTGCATTGAAACGCACAAGAAAAATGAGAATGCGACACTTAACTGAAAAAGCAGACAAGTGCAAGTGGCGCGGATAGTTAAACCGTGCTCTTATCGAATGCAAAAGATATTTTACCGATTCGATTTCAAATATTTTCTTATTATTTTTTCTTTTTATCAAATGAGGAAAGGACAAGCCACTGTTTTTATATGTACGATTTTTCGAAACCTAATTTAGTGGAAATAAAAGAGTTCAAAATTAAAAGTTTGTATTAAGACAAGCAAATTGATCTACCAGAAGCTGAGATAACAAATTTTTTTCTGAATAGAAATAGAAATTCCAAAACAATTTAAAAGGACTGTGGTTTACCCAAATTACGCGTTGTCAAAGTTTTCAGAGGTTTTCAGATTTATTAATTAATTTAATTTGTTTTTAATAAGTAACAAAACTTTGACGTAGATAATTCTAATAAATAAGGAAAAGATGCATATTTCACAATTGAGACAATTTTCGACTACATTTTTTCTATTTCGTTGTTTTCTTTTGGCAAAATTCAACTCAAAGCGCATACATATGTTACATTTTTATAAAACTCAATTATTTTTTGAAGAGATATGAAAATTTTCTTCTACTGGTTAAAAATAAAAAATCGTTCCTGCACCATAACTCTAATTTCATATTTTGATTAAAAAATCCAATTGAATTGCTTAACGAAATGTTATGAATCCATTACAGCTATACCTCGTGGCTAATTTCTTATTTTGCGGTAATAATTTTCTGTTTCTATGCTAACTGATAATCAAATCTTTTCATTTAGCTCTAATAATTATAAATGTAAATGTGAATAAAATACAATGAATAGAATTGTAATGATAAGAAACCTAAAATCAGAAGATGTTACAGAAAAGGTATTTTATTAGGTATATTTAAATTATGAAGATTTAACCGTATTCGAATCACATAAAATTCAATAATAACTTCAGACTGCCTACTTTATGTATTTCAAAAGTGGATTAATTACTAATACTTATTTATTATTATAAAATTCTTAGGAGGGTTTTTAATTAAAATTATCCTATATCACAGACATTTTTTCTAACTATACATACATATTTCGGTGCTTCCTCCACTACAAACTTAATAAATTTTCGGCACATCACTACAAACGAGGAGAAAAGGTCATTCGTCGTTACGATTTTTCACAAAATAAGCGAAAATTTTAAGTTCGTCCAGAGCGCGTTTATTTTTGAACGGAAGACTTGAAGCTTTGAATAGTAAGGAGACGTTAAGATAGCAAAGAGCCGACGCCTTCAGAGACTTAAGTGCCATTTGCATGCATTAAACTGGAAAAGAAAGCAATAAACAAACAATAAATTAGCATAAATTTTCCAAGGGGAGAGGGTTTTATTAACCTATAAATTAAACTGAGATTCAGGGGAACCGCTGAGAATTCGAATATCTGATTTTCTTAAATTTCATCCTCTAAACGCGTAAATCCAATGAAAGCTGCTCAAACAGTAGATTTTTGATCCACTTAACAGCTAATTAATATTACACGTTCCGGAAAATTCAGGAAATTTTATTAAGTTGTAAGTTTGCCCACTTTTCGTGCAATGTTAAAGTGCTCCTTGCACGGAAGCACTACCGCCCAAAGCATAATGACCTGGTTTTAATTAGCAGGTCAAACGACGCAAGACAAAAAGCACAAATGCTTCGCAGCACGAAGTAGTTAAAAGGCCGAAGGCGCACAACTACTTTATACTACTTTATAATATATTTTTTGTCTCAGAGGAATGTTAGGTCGGAAAGGACACAGGAATATGAGGGGCAAGAATGTTAAGTCAAAAAGGACACAACTGAATATGAAAGGCAGGAAGGTCGGAAGTTATAATGTACAGTCACTGCGAATATGCGGGTGGGTTTGAGTGTGCCTAGAGCCTACAGATTGCTTTAGACAAAAAGACCTCGACTTTCTTTTATTAAATTGAAAAAATAGCGCTAATAGCAACTACTGGACACACTCATGGGAATATAAAAATGTAAAACACTGCGTTTATTTTGAAAGAATACATATCCTTTTTTTAACAAAATACATAACACACAGACAGTAAAAATAAACACTTCTTATGTAAACTCAGCTAAAATTAGCATAACGTTTATCTTTCCCCTGGAATTCTGACATAAAGAGAAAATATACGAAATTCGTTAAGAATAATATTTATGGTTTTAATTGTCCTATGTATAATCAATCTTATATTATTACGGTAATTAGATACTTTAAAAAAACAACTTTTCATGTTTATGGAAAGATCAAATTTTATTTTTTGAGTACCGCAATTTCTTTTTAAAAATATATTTCTCAACGATTTTCATATAATTAGTACACTATAGTTCTATACATGTATTATAAAGAAATAGACATTTTTATCTTTTTAGTTTAATTTATGAAGCATACGATCTTCCGGAATTTCTATAATCTATCCTATATTCATTCTAAATGGATTTTAATATTGAAAATCAACTTTACACATTTACGTGAGTCGCTGCAACTGCTAATTTGAAGAGTAATACATCAGAAAATATTTTATTATATTAATAATTAGGAGGTATTCAAAAATTTTAAAATTATCTGTAAAGAAACATTACTCAAATTAATAAAATAATCGATTATCAAAAGTGTTTCGTTAACTCTAATTACATAGCATTTGTTACAAAATTATACAAATTATTTTCAAGTTATAATGTTACTGACTAAATTTAAAACTTTCTAGTCTGGTCAAAAAAATGTATACCAATTAATTAGATGTATTTTATTTTTCAACTAGGACCAATGCATTTTTAATTCTTTCGGGTCAAGATATTACAAAATGTGGGACATGCCTTTTGAGGCATACATGGGCATGTAAATGTATAAAACTAATGTAATGTTGTTCTTTAAATTCTTTAACTCTTTAATTGAAATTTAAAGAAAAGAGAACATTTACCCTGCAATGTGACATTCTTGCTTTGATCTTTAAAATAACATATCACCCTATTAAAATTCCGGATAAATAAACCTGGAGGTTTCTTGATAAATGTCAGCAGCTAGTGTCAAGCCGGGAGGCGAAGACTTTTAATCTAAAGTTTGAGTGCATAAGACATTTACATTTTTTGTATTCACCTGTATTTCAACCCCAGAATCCGATTACTTGCCTGAAACCATGGTATGCTTTTTTGATTCAAATAGCATCTTGTGAGCTCCGTCAAAACAGAATTAATGTCAATATTTCCAGGAAAGATAGATATGTATTTGACAAGAGGGAGGTTTTTTGGTGATGAATTCATATTTAATCTCAGTGAACTCACCCTTCAGAATCCAATCAGATTTTCTGCAGGTAACAAGATTCGGATATTTATTGGGGGAAATTCACAGGTATTGATTTTTATCAAAGAAGGAACTGGAATAAATCAAGCATGAATATGACATGATAATGGAAGAGGAATAACGTCTATACAAGGATGCCAATTTACTTTTGAAACAAATTCAACACTCATATTCCTTATTTCGCTGTACAAGTTTACATATTAAAATTTGTCGTTTGCCTCATTTATTTGGATCAAATAAATTTACTTTAACTTCGGGAAAACTCTTTCGTAAGCAGTTACTAGGGGCCTCTGGTAGTTCAGTTGTTAGCGCGCTGTCCTACCGTCCCAGAGGCTGTGAGTTTGAATCCCACGAATAACCATGGTCTCCTGCGTTACGTGGTAACACAATGGGCCAAAATTGGCATAAGTGTGCCTTTCTAGGCAGCCACAGTTAAAAAAAAAAAAAAAAAAAAAAAAAAAGCAGTTACTATGATGACTTTTTAAAATTGTTGAACACTTTTTTGGTCTAATCAATGGGTAAAAGCTTTCATTAGACAATTAATTTTTCAACTGCCTCCAATTTCCTCATAACATTGTAAGAACAATGATTATTCTGAGTTTATACGTAAGCCACCAGAAGAGAGAAATAAACAGGGTAAAAAAGAAATTTTAGCTAAATGAAATTGTCTTCTTTCCACGGGAAATCTTAAAGATACTAAATTTTCTGTTAAAATATTTTTACGTCGCGTAATTGAATTACTTCCATTTTGCTCTCTATTCACATTTTGTGAGACACAAGATTTACTAACCCATGTAAAAATAACAATGGTATGATGTCTTTAGCAGGTTATCATATATTTTTCTACGCAAAGGTCGAGTTCATTAATTTCGTCGTGAGAATTTAATCCAGAAAACACTTTAATAATAAACTCGTGTTTTTTTGTTGGTGTTCTCTTTGTATAAATTTCAGACTGAAATGAAACAGTTGATATTATGAAGCTCTCAATTAGGAAAAAATAGTACATTTTTCATCAATTATTTGTGTATAAAAATTAAAATATATTAAATATTAAAATAATATACAAAACGATTTAAAAAAAATATATTGGGTGTATAACTTGAAAATGAGGGATTACAAGAGATTACTTGTATTGTATCCCATTATGGTCTTCGTGTTTAAGCTAAGTAATATGGCTTTACAGTTTATTAAGCGTTAATTTGCTAAAGTATAAACAAGATAATTTTTTCTACCTACAAACATGTCAGCATACTTGCCAAACAACAGCAGCTTTGCTTTTGTTCTGTAATTGGAAAAAAGTGTTTCTGAAAGTCATCAGTTGTTGTCAGAAATATACAGTGATTCATTTGATTAAAACTTGCGAATTTTTGTTTCGACCTTTTAAAAGTGGCGATTTTGACACGAAAGACAAAGAACGCCCTGGCCAAGTGAAAAAGTTCGAAGATGAAGATTTGGAGACTCTACTCAGTGAATATTCGTGTCAAATGCAAAAAGAGCTTACAGAATCTTTGTGCGTGACACAACCAGCATTTTCCAAGTGCCTAATATCATTGGGATTCATTCAAAAGCAAGCAAATTGGATGCCATATTACTTGAATCCGAGGAACGTCGAAAGGCGATTGTGCATGTTTGAAATGCTGCTTGAGCACCATAAGAAGATGTCGTTTTTGCATCGAATTGTAACTGGCGATAAAAAATGGATTCATTACGACAATCCGAAGTGTAAAGAAATCGTATGTGGAGCCCGACCAACCAGAAACAACACCAAAGCCGAATATCCATAGCGCCAAGGTAATGTTTTGTATTTGGTGGGATTAAATGGGTGTCATCCATTATGAGCTTCTAAACCCTGATGAAATTATTTCGGGAGAGCTGTACAGACAACAAATGATTCATTGAAGAGGGCCTTGTACGAAAAACAGCCAGAATATGCAATCAGACATGAGGTCGTAATTTTCCATCATGACAACGCTTGGCCTCATATTAAAAACTATTTGAAAATAGTCGATGGAAAGTTTTGTCCCACCCACCATATTCACTAGACGTTGCCCATTCGGACTATCACTTGTTGCGATAATTTCCGAATGCTCTTACTGGAATACGCTTCTCTTCAGTTGAAAATATCAAAAATTGGCTTGATTCATTCCTAGCTTCAAAATATGACCAGTTTTTTTGGCAAGGAATCCATTAATTTTTGGGATTGAAAAATTGGGTGGGAAAATTTAATAGCTGCCGATAAACAATACTTTGATTAATCAGTTCATTTAATTATTGAAATAAAGGTACACTTTTGAAAAAAATCTTTCAATTTCAAGTTCAAGTATATAAGATATATTGATCACTTTCGAATATATCGACCTGACGGTGTCGAGAAAAGTTGTATATTGAATTTCTTTTAAAATCTCCTCTAGCATAATAAACAGTTACAAAAAAACAGTTTTCCAAAAATTCTAGATGTATGGGACAAACCTTAAACATATTTACCTGCTACCGCTGCCTTTAAATCTGTCAGTGTATACACGGGTATACCGTGTAATTTGACTGCAAATCCGTCGAATTTGTCTTGTCGCGTTCATTTGCACTGAAATAGATAAACATCGGCGCAATTTCGCTGGCAAACATTACTTGTGAAAAGTCTTCCCAGCAGGACGAACGACGAGGAGTACGCGGAAGTCCTAGGAATTGTTTACAGCCAGATACCACGTATTTGCTAACCGCTAGCTAGCCGAACGAAATCAGATATTTGTGGAAAGCACTTATCGATTTGAACAAGAACAATTAGACAAATATGGCAATTTTCAAGGAAGGATATCACGTCATTTTCTTATGACTGACTTTGACTCTGATTAGCAGGGCAACTAATTTTCTAGGACGTTTCCGAGAACGTCCTTGCTATAAAATGTGCATCTAGAATTTTTTTCCCGGAATTTGCAGATATATACATATTTTAACCGGGGAGGTATGCAATTAAATGCGTCTGCGACATTCTCCGAGTGAATTAATAATGAGGATCAAATCAAATCAAAAGATTTAAAAAAATCAATTGAAATTTACTTGAATCAATGAAGTAAATTTGACATAATTTCAATTTAATCTATTGAAGTTTCCTTTTATTAAAGTACTAAATGGCTCTTGTAAATTAAATTTCAACACTTTATTAAAGTTTAAAGAATACTTTGTTGGAAATTCAGAAATTACTTTAGGTCTACACTCCTGATGAAATTTCAAATCAATTCTGTTGAATTTTCACATAAAATCTTTTGAAAATCAATTCTATCGAAATTCGATCGACTCGACAAGGCATCGGTAACAAGGGCCATGGATAGTTCAGTTCGTAAGAGAAAGTTTAAATTTAATTGCCTATTTGAATTTATTACTATAATTGCAGGTTACTCAGTTGTCTTCAATTATTGAAGTAATATTAAACAAAAATTTTTTTTAGCACGCGTCTAGTGACAGAGCGGGCAGGAGCCTTCGTTATGCAAATGACCATACATTTTCTGGTATTTGCATTCGTGCCACCTTTTAAGTGTCATTTATGCAAATACTCCCTGATGCTGTCCCGAGTAATAAGACGCCAAAGCGTTGCGCCCTAATGAAAACATCGCCGACGGGTGGCTGATTCGGACTTTTTCCCCGTCCGACTTCGAGCGGGACCCACCGTCCGTCACCAAGCGTAATTATGGAAATTTTTTTATTTGCTTGTTTGTTTGAGAATTTTCAAAGTTTCTCCATTTACCTTAAGAATGGCCGAGATTGGCTTCCCCATCAGACCCCACCTTTGCGATTTATCCCCTGGCCTTAATCTACTGTCTCGCCAAAGACGGGACCGATGTCAACGAAGTGCTAATAAAAATATCACTTCGAACCCAATTCCTTCGTCACAAATTGCGTTTGCATTAACCCATAAAACCTTAATTGCAGGGCTCTGCATTAGTCATCTCCGGCCCTACGGCACTCGGCTGTTACGGGGGCGGGGTGATTAATTCAGTGCCAGTTAAACTGATTTTGGCACAGACCATTTGTACCGCAGAATTATCTCATGCATTATTCACGGGGCTGCTGGTGCACTAATTTTGAAAGGCATGAAACAGCAGAAATGCATTGCAGTAAATATTTACAGGATTTCTCCGGTCCTGATGTCGGCAGGATATCCAGAAAGTGGGTTGACGTTCCGGCCCACTTACGACCAGGTTCTCGAATGCTAACGAACCCGACGATGGTGTTAATCGCATTTCGAGATATACTCGTAATTACGATAATGTTACGGGAGGCTTGGGAACCCTGTCACGTGGCCCTACTTAACTCAGGTGAGACGCTTAAAAACTCCACTTCTCGAGAAATTTTTTCAGTACTTCACCTTAGTGGGGTCCTTCACTTGTAATAATTTTCAAGGTTAATTACTCGATACTTTTTTTTATACTATGATTAGTAAAGTGAGACAGATGTTTCGATCCAAAAAAAAAAAACAATTTCTGTTTTCGAAGGAATTTTTTCGATGACCGAGCTACTGACGGGTCGATAAGTAATTACAGCAGATGATTAGCTTCATTAAGGACGACGTTAGATTGCATAAATTGTTTGTCTTCATATAAACCATGAATATGTATTAGAACGACCGGAATTTTTCCACAGACGGAATGTTATTAGAGGAAACGGAAGAAAATTTCAATATTTAAGAGAGTTTTCTGAGAATAAATTTCAAATAAAATTACAAATCGGTATTACGTTTTTACACATACCATGAAAACTATTTAAAACATTTCAATGATAAATATTTTCGCTTAAAAAACAAAAACCGATCATGTATAGGCATCAATAGAATTCTGTAATGTTATCAGAAAATTGGGTGCCAATTTACTTAATGCGTCTATATTTTATTTATAAATGTTAGTATAAAATACATAAAATAATTTGTTTGCGTTTACATTAAGTAAATTTCACGATTAACGCAATAGTTAAGTAATTAAACAGCGCATTACAAAGGTTAAAATCTCATAGAGTATTTCATTCTCAACATACTTACGAAATGCCATAAGTTAAATTTGTTTCACACTTGTAATATATTTAAGTTGAGCTGAAAATGTTTAAAAGCAAAACTTATATAGCAGGAAATGTTAAGCACCGAAGGCCTTTCTGGTTATCCGACTACATGTCACTAAAGTACTAGTCAAAGAAGAACTGCTTTTTGAAAATAATGTCATTGGCAAAGTGCTAAAAGTTCAGATTAATTAAATCTCCGCCCTCTAATTAAGTACACTGAAGCAACCCTATTTCATCGTTGAGTGCATTTCTTGCTAAAACTGCAGTAAGTTTATTTTTGTGTCTTTTCAGGAATTAACTGCTGGGATTGTAGAAAAAATCAATTTTGGTGCGCAAACATGTTCGAGGTACCCGAAGTGCAGTAGGTAAGATGCACTACCGCAGTATAATCACAATCCTCTAACTCTCTTTCTGACATATTTACCTTTAATCTGCTTTATACCATTACCATTTTTCGCATAGAGAAGAAATTATATTTCAGCTCTCTTCACTACCCCTTTTGACTATGATTTTATTCACATTTAATTCAAAAACGCGGTTTTGTGTTGGGTATCGCTTACACTGCATTTTAATTATTAACACTGACTGTAATATAATACGAGTAAAAATACCACTATCCAATTCCAAAAGTGTTACCGATCTATCGACTACAACTTTCAATTATTAACAGGAGCTGCAGAATACGATCCAAAAATAGCACTCGGTGGCCGAGGGTTTTCTGATGGATATTAAATTTCCTTATTAATATAAACATTTTAGAGCTCCACCAGACCTAGGGTGTTGGCAGTTGGCACACTACCCTCTGCAGATAATCTTATCATTGCGACTACATTCTGCTTTTCATCCGAGATACTTCGTTCGAATCTGGAGCAGATGAAGTGCCTTCCTGATGGCAAGTTCCACGTTCAAGTGTAAAAAAAATATTTGCCAAGATCCTACGAGTGATGTGAAGCAAAAAATATATATGTGAATATTGGCGGAGCTTATGAACCTAATAAGTTCTATAGAAGATGCTTTCAGCTCTTTGCTCCCTGATGCGGGAGCACGAATACTTCTTCCGTCACTGATTAAAATTAAATTCCTCTCCGGGAGTAGTTGGGCCCCGAGAAATTTAGTGTGTCTGATGTCGTGGGTGTTTGCACATAAAACAGAAGATTTGCCCTTATATAAAGTGAACAAGTCTGGATGGTTCCTGCAACCCTATCCACCGGTCCCACCTTTAATTTTAAATGAGACTCTTGCATGCTTGTTTGCCTTACTTAATGTTTGTATAGTGGCGCGCTTTTTAATAAGGGCTGCTACAATTAAGTTTGACTTGTTTGCACATAACATAAACTTTATTCTGCCTTGATTTTTTTTTCTCACTATATTTTGAATAACAAACCAGCAGCTAATTTATTATAATCATGCAGTTTGAATCAAAGGCGACAAAACATTGACAAGTTAGAGTTCTTTTACTAACTGACAAATTAATTATATTTTTTTAAAAACTTTGAAAAAAATACTTAAAATTGAGATTTTTTTCCCTCTAAATCAAAACTGTAGGTGATGGTTAAGGAAACTACATATTTGTTTTCGTAGGAAAAAACTGACACATATTCTGGAGGTATAATTAAATAAACTTTTAAATTGGTAATTGTACCTAGTTTTTTATTTCTCAGTAAAAGAGACATAGTTAAAAACTGAAAAATTAATTAGTTCCTAAAAATCTTTTCACTTAATTTAAATTTCCTAGTTGCTATATTTCGTTAATATTGAGTTCTACGTTTCTATGCCATTTTCTATTCTTGATTTTTTTTTTAGTTTTATCTATTTCGAAACTGCAGATCTAATAAAACACGCATGAGTTAGTACGTAAATTTATTTTTAGTTGTTTTAAGAAAACACCCGAAAGTATGTGTGCAGATAAGTCAACTTAGTAACATATTCCAGGAATTGTCATATCCTATTGTGAAATCTTATTTTATTAAAGCCGATAAAAAAAGTTTGCATATTTGTCCATTCTGAGTTGAGGTATAATATGGAATTAAAGCATCTACTTTTTAAATTGGAAATCCGAAGAAGTATTTATTTTTGAAAATGATCGAAAAATCTTGCAGATTTTTCCATAATAAAAATGAAGATAATAATATCGAAAAATACTAAATCAAATTTTTCCTGGGTTTCATCAAAATCTGTGCGGAAACTGCAAACATAATACACAAATATTACAAAATATTACAAATTTCAATAAATTTTCAATCAATTTACTCGAAGTTTACTAAAATTCCATTTTGAGATACTGAATAATTTCTGTGGTTAAATCTACAACTGCTAAGTATCCCGCAAAAACGTAAATCAAGTGAAATGACGAGACATTCCATGGTCTCTGTGTTGTGAAAACATTTTTCACTCTTAAAAAAGGCAAATTTCTTTCGCTACATTACCGTAATACAGTGTCACGCATAGCGAATTTCAGGACTCGTCTGCTCGATAAATCTCATAAATCAAAAGAGAACGCGTTCATTTCAAGTAGTAGCACATCTTAAAAACGTTTTTCTTGCACTCAGCCTGGATTATGTCTCCGAACGCACCCTGAATATGTACATAGACGTAGATAGTGTATGCGTATGTATTTTGAGAGTTTGAATAAGGACTTGCAAAACCTCTTTAATTAGCGCAAATTGCTGGAAGAGTTCTTGTTTACCAGTTTCTCCTGGAAGCATTTTTCACACCTCGAGCGTGAGATTATTTACGAGATGAAAGCGCTCTCAGATTTGCACAATTTATTCCAATTAATGCAAAATTAGTCCTGCGGTCTTCTTTGTGGTGCTATCAGTGACATAATTTTATTGCTATAATCCTTTGCGGTTTTGGGAAAAGTATTCTCTTCGACCTTTCAACTTTTTGCGCCTAGATAAATTCGCCCGCCTTTTTTTTTGCGACTGACCTAGCAATTACAAAAGTGGACCGTCGTTAAAGCAAAAATTATTTTTACTTTAAGAATTCTCACATATTGCGTCAGAAATATTACGAATTTAGCTCGTCAGATTACATCCAATTAATTTTAATTATTGAGTTCAAATAATGTTTGCTTTGTAATCCTATTGTAGTTCTATAGAATCTGAGATTCAGCGTTGAAAATCAGTTAACTCATACTTCTATTTTTTTAATATAACGTAAAATGAAAGGAAAAGGAACAGAATAGACTTTACTGAGTCTTAAAAATATTTAAGAAATAATATTGCGTATTTCCTTTTATTATATTTTTATTCCTGCAGAAAGAGATTTGAAATTAAAGCATTATCCGAATTAATGGTTCTATTAGAGCAGCAACGTTAAAGTGAAATAAAAATGACATGTATCTTGTATGGCTAGCATAGCCCGAATACGAAAATTCAAATTTACCATCTCCTAAGAATAAATTTCTCTGATGTCTCGTAAAAATAATTATCTGGGGGCTCTTAAATCTGCTGATTTCAAATTCAGTAGTTTTTTGATACTAAATGGTACTCTTAACTTTTAATCGAATTTGAACAATTTAATATGTATTATATATATATGTATATTTTTTTTAAATATATATGTAGCTTAATTTTCTCTTTGGAATTCTTCGAACTATTCAAAAATTGGTTTATCTACTTGTCAAATCAAAGCCGTCTACCTCACATGTAAAATAAAAATTTCAAACTTACACGCTATTTATTTACAGAGTGGACCATCTATTGGTCGTTTTTTCAGTCGATGATTTTTAGTACTTAACGTTATCTGTTCTAAAAAATGTTTTAACATATGAAACATATGGAGTCGCTAACAACATAACAACAAATTTTGATTGTCCAAATGTATTGTGAGAATGGTCGTTAACTTTTGTAAATTAGATGATAGTTTTGGTCGACATGGACGTCCTACTAAGCGTGGAATTGACAAAATTATTAATGGTTTTGAAGAAACTGTTTCAGTGGAAGATCGTACACCGCATCAACATAATCATTTATTTCATGAAGTTACTGTTTGGTTTTGGTTAATAAATAATATTTTATTTTCGACGATTTGGATCAATAATGGACGAGCAGGTTTTAAGTTTAGACGAATTTTTATAAATATTTTGAGATCGAATATTAAATTTCGTAATCTCATGATGACTTTAAAGTCTCATACATCGAATAAATATTTTTAAGGACATAACCCTGTAAATTATATCGCAGGATCATATTCCTTACGGTTAAGTTGCTAAGCTTCAATTAGGTTTTTTGACTATTTCGACCAAATAAAAGTAGAATGGATTCTGAAGAAATGTATGAAAAACCTTAAAGGTTTGAATTGGATTGAATGGCCAAGAATGCCGTCCTAATTTCTTTAATTTATTTAACCGTGACGACATACGGCCAAAACAATTTCTACTAAATTACAAAATTGTGGGCTCAGTCGGCAGCCGCAAATCCTGAGATTGGTTGCCAGTCCTTTCAGCAGGCAAATGGCATTTGAAGATAAATAAACACTAAAGTATGACAAAACCATTTTGGTCTGAGTGAGTTTCTCCTTGACCTCCTTCGAATGGGTGTGCCTCCGCAGTTGGAATTTTGTTTGCCGATGAATTGCGGCTGCTTCTGAAACGTTCACCAGAACCAGATGCAGGAGTAATGAACGCGAAATGCTGCTAAAAGTAGTCATTACACTTGGGTGCATATGTTTGGATATGGGTGCAAGACCGGCCGGAAGTGGGTGCATTTGCGACAGTTCGGCGGACATGGGTTTTTAACGAAATTATTTCACCGCCTCTTGACGAGCTCTTTACAACTTTTGCTTGTAAAATACACGGAATTAATAAATTCTTCTACAAGCAGAAAAGGTACTTTCACCACCCTCGTCCAGACGAATTTCCAGACCGGAACGGCGGCACCAAGTACTCGGCTTGACCTAAAACCGAAACCCTTTCGTATTCACCGAAGCATAATGGCCTTTCGTTCGCTATTTTATTGCAAAATGACGAGCACGTTTCGTTCAGTTTATTTGCATTTCTACGATTATCATACCAATTAAAATTTCATTAAATTTTATATAGAAAATTGTAATTAAGACAAGACTCTTGCTCGCCTTTGTCAAAACTTAGTCAGCAAAGGAGTGGCAAGTGATCTCACTCCCATTCCGATTTGCATTCATCAATTTTAACTATTCCGAGACCAAGAGCATTTTAATGCCTCCTCTATGTCGGAAAAACCGAATATCGATTTACCTTTGTTTGAAGCACTCAAATACTTTCCTGCGGGAATATTATTTTTCCGATATGCTTTTCATGATTCTTATTGATTTCAATGTATAAACAGGCTTTATGTGCGCTCCCAGTCTTTTATGCAATATTCAAGTCTGCTTATTCCAGCTGGGATAAAAGGGAAACTATCACCTTGACTAGACTGAAAAGCACAGAGCTTACGTGGAATCATTTCAATAAAACTTGTATATGCATATTTATGATTTATTTCAAAGAGTCTTCTTAGTCCCAATATCTGCAACATTTATGTATATAGTAAGTATAAGTAGTCTAACATCATATTTTCTAATCAAACTGCGTGGTTATTACTTTGAATCTATCCTTTCTACGATTTTCTTTCAAATATCAAAGATGTATCAACACAAGTGTTAACGAAATGTGCGAAATCTACCGAGTATTCCACAAACTTTAACAGCGTAATTAATAAAAAGTATAAATTTACACTCGTGCTTCTGCTCACAAAATTAATTAACTATACTTGTAATATCTAGCTCTGCAATTTATATTTAGGATAGGATGATGTCAAGTGATTTAATGAAAAAATGTTTGAGTTCAGAAACAAAACGGATGTATTTTGCAAGAATTGTGTTTAAAAACTTTCTGCCACTTTCTATAAGTAGTCTATTCGTTCGAATTTCAGCTTTTATACTACTCTTTTTCTTTTTTCTATATGATATTATAAGGATAGGCGCATTTTTGTCCATTTATTGGGTTTGAAAACATCAAAACACTCAACCAAATTTTTTGTAGTCCTCTGAAATTTCTTTTTGCACAAAATTCGAAGCGGAGTTTCACACAAACGTGACTATACTTTTACTTGCATGAATAGCAAACAAATGACATGAAATAAAAATAAAGAAAATACGAAAAATTTATATATACCCAATAAAGACTAAAAATCCTTTATTCCTCATTTTAAATTGAAATTTATATTTCTGCTGGATTCTTTAAAGCAAACGTTATCATTATTTAAATTATTCGTGAGGTATCTTTTATTATCATTTATTTTTTTGGATATACTATTTCTGGAAAAATTGAAGAAGAAGCATGTTAAAAATGCCAAAAGTTATATTATAAATTTTAAAGAATCAGCAAAATCTCTCTATGATATCTTAATAACCAATGGAACTCCAAACTCATCTGATTCGTAAATGAATTTCACAAAATATATCTATTTGAAAATTGTTTTAATTATTTCGTTAGTTGTTCTATACACTTATATTTATTGTAAAACTATATTTATTATAAGATGTAAATTTTTAAATCCGAAAAATTTAAATTTTCGTCAATGTTATCAACATTTTTAAAAGTTTGCCTTTTTGTCAAGCGTGCTGATTTTAGTAAACGTGAATCGCTTGAAAATATGAAATTTATAATTTAACCATTTCTTCTACTTTACAATCTGTTGCTCTGTAATTCAACTTTTTTTTGAAGAGCAAATTAAAAAAAAATGATAAAATGTGCAGTTTATTTTTGTATAAAAATGAAATTTTTTATTAATTTTAAATTCCAGCATTTGAAATTTTAAATACGTCATATACCAATGACTTCTACTGAACAACTCTTAATAAGATTTAGTCCAAAATAAGTAATTGGCTTTCTTTCTGGATTTGCGAAACTATAAAAAAAAACTTTTTGCGAGGTAAAAAATTATTTGCCGTAAACAAAATAAATACTAGGAAAATAGATAAATCCTCCCGAGTTGAAATACAAGACCTAAAAAAATTTATCAGAACCTAAATTAAACTTCATTAAGTACTTTTAGAAACTTATGTTCCATTTAAGACATAATCGGTCTTGTCTTTGAGATACCTAGAACATAACTTATAGAATCTAAAATCTAACAAACTCTTGTAAGACTTTTATGTACCCGAGTCAAAATAATAAGAATCTACGCAGAACCTAATAAGTTCTCGACTTTCTGTTAATATTTCTTCTTTTATTTATTTTTACTTTTAGAAAAGCGAAATTATGGAAGGAAAATTTAGAAGATGGATGGATTAATTATTGCGATTATGTATGACATAATTGACTAATATTTACAAAATACGTTTCTAGAAAATAACTAAAAGATCTTATTCAGGTCTAAAAGTAGGCACATAGAGACTTTTAAGTACTTGTTCTATTCTAAATATGGCTTACTATTTCGACTCGGTCTGTAACGAAAAGTCTTATCATGTAAATTGAAAGCTACTCAACAGATTCTAAAGAAATTTTATTTTTATCAACTTTATGTATATAACTGCATAAATTTTAATTTACTATTTCTTAAATGCTTCTTTTGTTTTATTACTTTTCCTCATATTCTCCATTGGAAGCTCTCAACTAATTTAAAAATGCCACATTTGTAACATTTTCTGAAAATTAATATTGAAAAATTAAACAATATTTTGTAAAACAATGAAAAAACCAAGAAAATTTTAATTCAACCAATTCTGAACCTTTAGATTAGAATCAATAAAATTGCGATTTATTTATTTCATATTTCTGTAACATGATACGCCACAACGCAACATATTCAACGTCAATAAAAACTAAAAATATTTTACTGATTTCAGTAAGAAAGAAGAATTGATTTGCAGAAATATTTTACTAATATTAATAAATTTGTATATAATTTCAGTAAGAATGTCCTCAGAACTAAAATTACTAGAGAAGGCATCGATTGGCGGCAAGGACCACGGATAGTTTAGTTGGTTAGAGACCATCGAAGATTCAATTCAGATTATTTCGATTTTGGAAAAAAAGGCATTAAATCTAAAAACATTAGCCTGATGCAAAACCAATAGCAAATTTGATTGATTACAAAGTTCGATTGGTGTCCAAACATTGCCAAGAATATTTAATATTTATTTAATTATACCGAATTTATAAGGAATCCTGACTACAGTTTTAGCCCTCTTATTTATATACCGTCTTTTTTCAATGTTTAAAGATTTTACAACTTATTAGAGACTTCAAAATGTAATTATCTCAGTAATGCTTGAAGAAGCTGCCACGTTCAATCTCCCGTACTCGCCTGAGCACGTCTCTTTCTAAAGTGTGCTGAGAAAAATTAAACCATTTACCCAGCTTCTTGGAATCGTAAAATATTTAGAAGAAGAATCGTAAATTAAGTGCAGTTTTCACATAAATGCAACCCTCTAATTTTCTTCAAAAACTTCCTCAAGTCTCGCACGTACTTAAGTCGTAAACTGAGAATCATAAAATTCTCCATTGGATGTCCCTCGTGGGCGATCCACATCCAAAACCAACGTTTCATACCAACCCACCTTCCACCTTTTCGAAAATTGCTTGCCGAAAGATAACCGGGCGGTGTGGTCTTGGGTGCATACAAACTTTCTGGATATTATTCGCAAGTAACAAACATTTTCATCGTTTTTACAAAAATTAAATGAAATTACCAAACCTCTTCGCGTCACATGGCTTTCGAGCGCAAGTGACATACCACTAAAATCTTGTAATTGGGAAGTTCCTCGGAGACATCGAAAAGATCTGTGTCGAAGAAAACCTCCGTCGAAGAAATTAATGGCAAACGTCTGAATATGCAGCCTGAGGCAAACTGCAGACTAGTGATTGCATTTTTCAGCTACCTCTGACAAATTAATTGTTTGCTCGACTGTTGAAAAAGGGATCTATCAGCGCGACTTAATTGCTCTTTCTTTCGCTTCCTAAAGCCTGCCTTAAACAGAAAAGGCATGATAAGTTTTTCTCCGCCGTCGCCATATTTTGCAGAGACTGCAACGGATATATCGTTTGATATGCTGCCCAAATGCACCGAATGCATTGCTGAATGCAGCAGCCCAGCTGGCAAATGTTCTTATGCAGCTTTTTCTATTTAACAGAAGGTAAGACGCCGGAACGTCTTGAAAGCAGTTAAAAATGACGAAATGGTAAGAAGGCGACTACTTCATATTGAGCGACCCGCTTAGATGTTTCCGTTCGACTTGCCACATTTACCCCACACATGACACAAAAGCCGAGCTGCAGAATCAGTTGCTCAGCAAAATAATTTAAATCCCAAAGTAGTCGGTTGCATTTTCGGCACAGCATATGCGGAAAATTTTTCATAAAGTGCTTTGAAGGCGATGCGAACAGAAAGTTAAAAGCACGTTTACTGCACTTTTCTGAGGTGTAATTTCAAGATAAACATGAGGAAAATATACATTTCGCCTCCCGAGATGGAACATCTGCAAATGCGCTCGGGTGCCATTCACCACGCTCCTCAAAATGATGCAAAATGCACGAATGTATTTCTTGGAAGGCTCGGATAAATTATTCTCGCTCTGACGGTAAGGATGGAAACTAAAGGACTATCTGAGGTTAGCACTAAAGAAAAGCACACGCCACAAACTGTTTCCAATTTGTCATTTCGCACGATATCAAATCACACCCGGATGATTTTGTTAAAGACACTATGCACAACTGTGCACATGAAAGCTTTCTATAGTTTGTTGCACACTCCTTTGATTCAACTAACTGGAATTTTTGAATACACTTCAATTAGTTGCTATGGGCCATAGAGAGAGAGTTATAAACTCTAAACCTAGTTATAACGTCTGATATATTTAAACTTAGAATTTGTATAAACTAGAAGAAAAGCATCAAAAGTAATGCTTATGCGTGGCGTCACCTCTAGAATTACTTACAGTGATTTACTATCGATAATCCAAATATATGTATTTGTTTCAAAGATTTTTGTAGAGTCTTTTGTACAATTCGCCTTACTTTATCGATCTAGTAATGCATGCAAATAAATACTTTAACACTAGAACTACCGGCGCGCAAGTCTGTAATTTTAACAACTTACTACACCTTTAATTTAATACGCTTTCAAATTTGAATAAATAATTATTAATGGAAAAAGGTTTTTGAATATGTCGTAATTCTCAATCCCATTAAACTTTTGGCATAAATCAGAAGAGAATTACAAAAATATTACAATTAAATGAAGGAAGGAATTGAGTACTAATGACTGGTTTTGGTAGTTCTAGTGTTAAGGTTAGAGTTTCCTTAACTTTTTGTATTACTATACGCTACTAGCATAGTCTGTTCATTGTAACCGCAGATAAAACGAGTGAACTAAATAAATAATTAATGTAATAAATCTCAAAATATGCAAACTAAAGAATTGCTTATTTTAATTCAAAAAATATTAAAATTCCTTATACAAGCAGTGTAAAGTTGCATTATTTTTCAGATTTAATTTGTTTGTCACTTATTCAGTTTAAAACTACTGAACCAATTGAACACCATTGTCTGTGGTGGGTAAAATTTATATAAAAAGTTACAATTTTAGATTATTGATCTAAAAAGAAGAACATTTTAAAATCTGATAGTTATAAAGAGTTTGAATTATTTAATTTCTTTCAGAGAAAATATTTTCTGATATACTAAAAAAATCATCAGAAACTCAGTTTTAATTTTTACATGGAAATACTGAGTTAGATCTCAATTTTAAACTCTGTTTTCTATACAAAAATCGGGTCTGAGCTCTTGCTCACCTTTTTAGAATATGAGCCTGTTTTCCGATCCATCAAGATGCACACTATTACTTATATGAATTACTTATCTAATTTGAAAACATTTCAATTTTCTAAACATAGAATTTAAGCAAATATTTCGTAAAATAAAAGTGGCCAATACAAATTTGGTATATATTTCTTTTTGACCTGAAATAAATATTCCTAAGACGTCGTCAAAATTCATAACAAGCAATAATAACAGAAAATTGCAAATTTTCTTCTCTTATACGATAATGAGTTTTTTTAAAACAAGTGTAAATTATACATCAACCCACAATTCACAAAAACTAAACGAATTTCAGATTTTCTATGCAATGCTTGGACAGTAATTTTGATATGCAAATAATTAGTTAAAGATTATTACCCGGTAGAAAACACGTACACTGAAAATAATGTTCTGTTTTAAGGATAATGTTACTGCCCTTAAGTTGGACCTAATTTGAGCTATTGAAACATTTTAAGAAAATCAATGAAAATAACATTATTACGACTTCTTTTCTCTTGATATGAGTTTCAGCTCGAAATTTGAAAATGTGATTATTATATATATTTAAAATTAGCTGACTTCGCACAGTGTATGTAAAGTTCAGTAATTGGGTCTAATTAGTATTAAGAAATTGAGAAATTTTAATCGCCATATTCGATCCGCCATCTTGAATTTGGAAATTTTGCTAGCATATTCGAAATCAGCATTCCCAAAAAAACTCATGGTATCGATTTTTACGGCAACCCTTTGAAATTTAATATTTTCAATAGCCATCTTTGAACCCTTATTTTGAAACCATAAACTTTATCAAAATAAAATATTACCTAGTTGAACTATGTAACACTTTGTGAGAAAAAATTAAATCTATCGATATAACAAACAAACGCACTTTTCTAGATTTGAAATCAATGGCCCCTACAATGGCCCATACAACGTTTAATGTGGGACACAAACAAAGAACTTATTTGCTTCACTAACATGGGATCGTACCACGTAGAATTAGGCGAGTGAAAAGCACTTGAGACTAAGTTCCACGTCTACAACACGATTGAGGAAGAAAGTAATAATGTGATTAAAAATATCGAGATAATACATTCAAAAATATCATTCAAATACAATCGTAAAACATCTAAAACAAAAACTTAACTAGAAGAGAAAATATAAATAAATATTTCGGTCTAATGGTACTCATGGCTTTAATCTATTTTGAAATTATATCGGTTGTAGGCGAAAAATTTCTCAAAGCAACAAGTTTTTAATTGATATAATCGAATTTTTCTCTGTAGTAAATTACAAGTATCAAAAATACCTAAAATTGAAGGCTTTATTAATCTAAATCTTTAACCTTTTAAATATATATCACTTCCGTTTTATATTAAGTTTATAAAAAAAAAGTTTATAAATATATATCAATGTAAAATTCAATATTACAGTAAAATTAGATCCTTGATTAGCTGAAGCTTGTAGCAAGCAATTTTAACCCTGGCTCTAGATTGGCGTTGAAGCCGGGTCCAAGTTTGGGAGAATATTAGTAAGAAAATTTCATGTCAGCCCTGGAACCCAAGATTGACTCAGGGCAGGACCAAGTACGGAAATATAGCTAGGCTGATTCTAAAAGGACCAAGTACGGAAAAAGGTATGTAATAATATAGGCAAAGTTTGATATTAAAACTTGAAACAAGGAGGGTGGCTAAACCCTGACCTATTTTGTACTCAGAAAAGCTAATTTATATTTATATATTTATATAAATTATATATAATTTAATTATGATTAAAAGTGTAATTTGATAAAATTTCTTGAAACGAAAATAAATATTGTTTCAATTATAACAAACTGCTTGTTTAATTTAAATAATCATCAAAATTAAATTAAATAAAAGATTCTTAAATTTTAAAAAAATTAGCTCAGAGTAGGATAAAGGTGGGAAAGCCAAAAATTGGTACGTAAAGTTATGCTACATCTTGGGCGTGAATTGAAAAACCAAATCTTTGTCAAGCTTTCAACTTAAACTGCATATTCATCATAAGTCGAAGCTTCGCCAAGGATTGGCAAATTGGACAATTTAACAATGATTTTCAACTCTTAGTTGACGCTTCAGCCAGTCTAAAAAAACCAACGCTTTGTATCCCTGCATTCAGCGTACATCAATTGATAAAAGTCGAAAATTAGTTTAGACCAGACTAATGAGAATAAGGAAAATGAAATGTCAATAGTCATGAAAAGACTTGCTACTTCTACAGTCACTTGTCATATTTCCCTGGCACCAAAATTATTGAACCAATGTAACCATAATAGGAGCAAAAACGTATGGGCAAAAATCATCCTTTCGTCGTTTTTTGCGCAGCGGTGTAGAAATATGGTTTTCTTATTTCCTCAATGTGGCTATCAATACCTGCCTGATTGTTAAAGCAAATGCGAAATGACTCTATCGATTGTATTTCTGCGCAACAAGGGCGTGCACCGAACACACCGAAATCCGGACTGACACCTTGAAATGCTTGAAGTAACCCCATCGGTGCGAGAAGCCCCAATGTACACGTAAATCGCCTGACAGCGTAATAAATTCGGGACGTTTAAAAACAAGTTCGGTAATAATTTGAGAAATTCAATATTCACTCCTTGCAGGGAAGGAGCCATAATAAATCTTGTAAACAAATAAAACCCGAGTCGCTGCGAGCCGGAGCCTTACAGCGCATACATCAACCGGGGAACTTAGAGTTGCACGACCGAGCGCTGGATCGGTAGGCAATAAAAATAAATCTCGAGCAGTGAAAATGTCAATTTGCCGGGAAACAAATTTCTGCCAGTTTTGTCTTCGCCAGCTCGGAACGTTCTAATAAATAAAGGTTATATCCGGGCCAATAATAACTGAGAATTACTGAAATTCCAATTTGCAGCACCAGACGACCGCTATGAATACAAACGGGCCTCTATGCGGTGCGCCGGGCGGACGGATTCGGCCGTCCCCCGGAAATTTGCAAATCTAATTCCGATGACTCATACTCCGCCTATTCCTAAAAGCCCTTCTCGAAGGACCCGCTCTACAAAGGACGGCTGCAAATTGCTTACCGAATTCCTCGCTCTTGGCATCGATAAATTTATGAAATTCCAATATAACCTCTCTCCGGTGCGGTATTTTCGTCCAGGCCGCCCTCTCACCTTTCGACTTAATGAAAATTTTAACGTATGACTTCTGTCGCTAATTTTTTAAATGAAAACGTCCCACCCGTCAAGAATGGCCCAAATTGACGTTTCAGTCTGTCGCGATCGAATGGTGGTGGCCCAACAAACACGGAATCAATGAACCGACGGCGAATCAAACAATTCATCAGTCCCTGTCAACGGGACTCTTGGTGCCACTGAGCCGGCAAATCAAACCTGACGCCCAAAGGCAGAGCTGCAAAGCCTTTCAACTTTGCAGGGCTGCCCGGACTCAGGGCGAGTGTCGATGCTACAAAGATCTTTTGTTATTGAATTTTTCGTTCCACATTGAGTCCATGTGTGACCTGTCCGCGAATGCCAATTTTTAAATATTAAACGCTCCTTGAAATCTACAGCAGCTTTATCAGTCCGCTCCTGCTGAAAATTCATATGGGTAAAATGCACCTGCATAGAAATGAAATTCATTTCAGAATGTTCAAATATTCTTACTTTAATGCATAGAAAATCATGCCTCAATCGAATGTTAAATCGTATTTATGGTAGTAATAAATATTCAGAAAAAGCTAGATTATTAATTAGTTAACTAGTATTGTATTTTATCTCATTAAACTGCAATATTTGTTTTTACGTGTAGATATGTAAGATGTGTAAGATGTGATATACAGTCTGTTTTGTAAGGTATTTACTTTATTTTCTACTCCGCAATACAATTAATATTTGGTGAAGTCACTGTTATTTTCTATTATTGTTAATATTTTCAACTAATTTTTCAGCATACGAGTATTCCTAGTGGTATATCCTTCCGGGCTTTCCGATGATGTTGTTGCAAAGTGAGAGCATTTTCCCGCTGCTTTCATAAAAGGCCCACACATTTTCAATTGGATTAGCATCAGGACTTTGTGAGGCCATTCCATGACATTGATATCCTCTTGATCTTTCCATTCGGTACAAAGACGACTCCTGTGTTTTAGTTCGTTGTCTTCTTGCAACACCGACGATCGGTTTCCTGTTCCAATCCAAGAATCTGTAGACTTTAATAATCCGTATTTGTAAATTTGCAGCATCCTTTCTGCATTCAGATTTCCAGTAAAAGCAATCAATTTTCTAAATCCTTCGAAACAGAAGCATCCCCACACAAGAACTTTAATTGAGCATTTTTCAGTACGTATGATGTAATACCTTTTTTTTAACCATACTCGTTTAGATCCTTGATATGCCCAAAATGATAATTCGTCAGTGAACACGACATATGTCTAATCGCGGTTCAAAATTTCATTAGCCTATTTCAAACAGTTTTCGATGTGCTTTTCGGATAAAAGATAATTTGATTGTAGTACTGCAGTTTTTTTATGGAATTTTCCCGTGTTCTTTGGCGTATGATATAGAGAGACGCGTTGACACCTTTTTCCGCTAATTTGCTTCTAGCTCGCCGCAGTGTCATTTGTGGATCCCTTTCTAAAAGCTGTAAAATAGCGATGTTTTCTTTTTTTTATGTTTTTCTTGTTTTACCCCTTCTTAACAAGTCGCCGACGTTTGTTTCCTCAGAAAACTTCTTACACGACTTCTTTACAAAAGACGTATCCTTATTAATATATCTCGCTGCCTGGGCATAAGTCCATTAAGGTCCTTTCGGATGAAGGCAGAGAAACACAGCTTCAAAACGCTTATAAAATAAGGACTGATGTTGAAAATCGATCTTAACATTGGAAAATTCAACATAAAATGAGACTTTAAGCATGACGCGCATATGTACATACATAGGTAATACTCATCCCCTCCACTTCATATATATATTGCTTTTACAAGGATTCTTGAAGAATTTTTAAAAATTAAAAGAAGGAATGATTTCAAGCTTAGGGTATATATTTACAAAATTAACAACGCAACTTTAGGGGAATACATCGCGATGAAAAATTACTCTTTTCGAAATTTCAACACACTCGTATATTTCTGGAAGTACGATCAACCGATATATTTGATTGTACATTCGTCAATTTCAACACGAGACAAACGTTTCTATAATGTTTCATTTAAATCCAGATTTAAACTTAATCTTTTCTAAGATTACACCCACACCTAAACTATTAATAATAAGGTTAATTTAAATTCGTTCAAATATTTTAAAACGTATAATAATTTATAATTTTATAGTATGCATATAAGTATTCTTGAAGTTAAGTAATTTCTTCTCATCCTATGAATTCTCAACTTTTGTTTCATAAACCACATACTTTTTATTACTAGCAGCAGAATTGCAAGTTTGTTTTTTTTTATAGAAATAGAAATTTTGATCTAAACATCCTTATTAGTATAAATAAATAAATAAATTCAAAAACGGAAATACATAAAATTTAAAACAATATTCCTACAAATTTTATGCCTCACAATTGTGACAAAAATAATTGTTCGCGTAACTCTTACATGAAACGAGTTATCCCACAAAAGTAGTTTTGCGATCCAATTTGTTATAAACTTTCCGCAACTTTTTTAAAAGTAAGGATCTTTGTAATGTCACTCGTTTTTTGACTACTTTAGTACAGTACAATCTTTATCTATGTCATACCAAATCATGCACTGAAGTAATTATTTGCAGAGTGGCAGTACATTAATTGTTATTTTTCATTATTCTTAATGCTAGTAATCAAAAAATTCCAAAAATACATTAAATGTCCATTTATATTTAGTGAGTAGTTAATGCGTTTCAATTTGCGCTATCGCTGTAACGCTAAT
The DNA here is from genome assembly GCA_963969385.1 of Philonicus albiceps. Classification (NCBI taxonomy): domain Eukaryota; kingdom Metazoa; phylum Arthropoda; class Insecta; order Diptera; family Asilidae; genus Philonicus; species Philonicus albiceps. Next base: position 36,931,962 of record OZ017773.1, read on the forward strand.
GAAATTTAAATCATTAGCACTAAACCCAGAAAACGATTCAATATCAAATGCATTTTCACTTATTTTTTAATGGCAATGCGATTTCAATTTCGTTACCACTATACCATTTATTGGCAGTAAAACTTTGCGGCATCATTGAGTCACCAACTATAAGCATTACCCTCCAAATTTCTTATTCGATTAATTTTTTATCCGAATAAGCTCAAAGATCTTCTTATTATAAATATATTATTTGTGCTGTTAGTAGATATATTTAAAATTAATGAAAAATAAAATTTAATTAGACATAGTGTTTATGAAGAAAAAAAACCTAAAAAGGTTTGCTCAGTATATGGATAATTCCTCCTCAAATCGTCACATCGTTGGACTCAACCACTCTTAATTTAAATGGAATTTGATGGATATGTTTGTTATAATATTAAATGAAATTCTACTAAATATTTGAGGTGGAACGAACCTTGTAAATTTTTTATGATTTTTTGGGATGGAATATATTGTATAAATATTAATTTTAAATTTAGTGGGTTTAGTTTATGCTTCTATACCAAAGTGATTAGAAATTGATTCTAACATTTCGTTATTTGATTTTAGATTTAGAACTTTACTAACTAGAACAAATTTTGTATAAAATCTCAATTCTGGGGATTAATGAACTGGAGAAATACACACTCGCATTAAAACAGCATCTTAAAGTCAATCATATGCGAATGTCATAAGCAGAAACCCAACGACGTCTTCTTAACCCAAATACCAAGACCCCCCGCGGACCAACCAAAAGTTATTCAGAAGTCCATATATTTCGACTATTGCAATAAACGCCACAGAAGCCCAAAACACGAACGAGTATACCCATATTCCCACATTTCTTTGTCTTTTTAAAATTACATGGATATCAATGTAGCCCTGGAGGCCTGGGATATGTGAAATCTTTCCCTGCTTTCTCTTGGCGGCAAACTGGTTTTTGATTGCCCATATCTGAGGATTTTATTGCAACACTTTGTCCTTTTAAGAACGATAAAAAAGTACATTTGTATCCACAAAGGAGCGGTGGTGAACTTTTTAAATAGCAAAGTAATGGCACCGTTGTTTCGGAAGGGACAAACGATTTTACCAAATTCGTTTACTGGGAACACGTTTCGGAAATAAAATTGAAAGATTACTAAAATAACGCGAAAAATGCTTGCATTCATTAATTGCAGAACAATATACTTGTACAATCGTTTTAATTTATTTATTACAAAATATATTCGAAATTATTTACACTCCAATAAACAGAGTTTGTAATGTAATTGCAGACAAAGCTGTTGACTGTAAAATGTTTCAGCTATTTCATTTTACGAGTATTTTATGTTGAATGTGTACCAATGTAAAATTTACTGGTTGTTCAGGTATTTCAAAACCATACCTGTCAGCTGCAAGATATCCAATATTCTACTTAGCACTTGCAGGCTTTATTTTACCACAAAAACACCCAAAAAAATTAGTTTGTCGATTTAAATATGTTAATTCTGTATGTTCATCTTAAAAGAAAATGCAAATCATTTTGTTCAGGCCATTAGCTACGCCGGAGTAAAACAGGTACCATGAGCATGTCAAAACTGATACTACCTATCAAATTGAATTATTTAAAGAATAAAAAAGGATTAGAACTGATTTAGCGAAATGTAACGTTTATGAACGCATCTCACAGAAGAAATCACAGCCGTAGCACCGAAATATATTAAACATTATGTTAATAAAGATTTGAATAGAATGAGTTGTTATTACTGTAATGTGTACAGGATCTTCCATTAGGAATGTCCGGATTTGGTAATTTTCTTTTTGAAGCCTACCCCTTTTTTTATCTATAATGGTAGCATCTTTAATATGCTTTTCATCATGAAAGGATACAAAAATGAGCAACGGGTATATTTGATATTAGTATTCTAGAAAACCTTAGTCTTCCTACTCCTATAATTATTATATCTATACTACCTTGAGTTCTAATCTATTTCTATCCTAAGCCACAACAAAGAAATTGACGGGCTACATGGGTTTTGAAGGCCAAAAGAAGCATATTTTCTATAATTTCTTTTAACAGTCTTAATGAATTATTTTACTTTAGCTTATGGGATTCGAAAGAGTAACACTTGAACAATATTTCTTAAATTTTTCAATAAAAATGAAAGGATTTTTAAATATAATAAAATTTTTAATTTTTGGCAGAGTTTCGTGCAAACATTTGTTCACGTATTGACTTGTAAAATGAGCTGTGGTCATCTTTCGTTCAATTAAGAGTTAATACAATTTAAAAATAGAGTGCAACATTTCAGAATGATCGATGCATTCGTGTTTAAAAAGACCCTCCGACTTTGAATACAGCACGTATTGAGAAAAATGTGTTTAAATACTTACGAGTATTATTTTACGCGGTTAAGTGGCATAGGAGGAGTTTCAAAAGTCTCACACAATACAATTTTGCTCGGATTACATTGTCTCGCTGTACAGGGAAATGTTTGCATTTTATTAGAAGAAGGATATCTTGACAATTAAAGAAAACGTTCTGACAAATTCATCATAGTATTATATAAAATTAATCCAAATTCCATCATTTATAGTCTAAAAAACAATATATTTCGACTGAAGTTCATAGGAACGCAGGAGTGACGTAGTGGCTATTTTAATTGTGAAGAAATGCGACTCGCAGAATGCTATATCTTCAAAGGAAGATTTACTTTATTTTCCCCCCCATCGAGCGAGATATGTATTAAATGAAAGATAATGAAATGTAGGTATTATGTGTTCCCAAGCAAACACTTGGACTTTTTGATCATATTAGAGCATAATGATTTGCTACCAACTAGCTTCTTAGACGCTTTGTCGTCGATCGAATCTATAATTAACATAATTTCATATAATAGATACTATTAGCGATGAATCCCAAACTAAAATGATACTTTCTTTTTCAAAAATCATTCCAAATTCCAAAAGAATTTCATCTATTCAAATTAAATTTGTAAAGAGAAGATTTTTAAAAAAATGTAACCTAATTTAAATTATCACAACTACGATATTATACATCATTTTGTATTTTTCACTATTGAGTTATACAGAAGCTAAAGCGCAACAGAAAGGCATACTTTTTATGAGGAAATTCATCATGGCATTGATTTTGCCTTTTGTTTTTATTTCTTTTTTTTATTTTAAAATAATGTTTTGAGCCCTCAAAGCCAACCCTCATGTTTTGCAAACTATTATAAAAAACAAAAAAAAATATCATTTGCCGGAAGATATGAGGATCATTAAGGCTTCGGAATATTGTTTGGACCAGGAAACGCTCTCATAACAGCTTGGATTTTTATGAAGCCAGAACTTTATTTCCTTTAACGCGGAAATATTTAATGAGTTACGCCATTAAGCTCAAAGAATAATGACGAAAGTTTTCTCCTCACAAAACGACACGATGATAACATCTGGTACATGTTTATGTCCGAAGTTTATGAACTTTTTAATGTTCAAATAGACACAGGAGGAGACAAAGAGGCCCGTAGTTGCAATTCCGGATAAATGTGCTGGTAGCGGGATAAAGGATATTTACGGTGCGAGGCATATCTTAATGTTGTGCGTCACTAAAATGGAATTTACCTGGAAAACCTGAACTGGTGAATTTAACATAAAAATTACAGCCCCCAATTAATTTAATTCGCCACTGGGAGCACGCCCTTACATTGTCGAGCAATTCATAACGCGATAATTTGATGTAATGGATGCTAAATCCTTTATAGTACTTGCATTTGATGTAATTATTATTTCTGACAATCATATTAAATCAGGCGCGTCAAGGAAATTGCGAAAATGCGAGTGGGTAAATAATTGCATGCAACAAAGTATCGATCACCAATTAATTATGTGAACGACCGATAGCTCTGTCTACATTCAAAATGAAATAAAACGCAGTATGTACTTTTTCCCTTGCATCATTAAGCTGACAAGCAGTTTAATGTACGGCAGTAAAAAGCTTCCGAAAATAATAATGCCAATAAATCGGGCATATGTCAATTTCAAGCACCTAACTGGCAGTAAAAGTGGATTTCTTTTTCAGCGCAGTCAGTTCATTTTTATTACGAACATGCTTTGCACATGAAATTAATTTCATTTTCTGCTAAGTCATTGAGTGACAAATAATTACGAGTTATTTGTGCCTGATTAAGGATTCAGGATTAATTGAATTCTCCTTGAGACATTCAAATAACCTGCCTAGGTACTACAAGTAATTATTGTTGATACTTGAGCCAATTAGTTTCTTTAATATTCTTGCTGTATTCAAACTAGACATTATGACGATGTTTAATATTCATAAAAATTTATATATATTCCATATGCAGTAGAAGTTATGACTTAATTTCACTTTTTGTAATCAATTATAATTATTCCATTTAAAAAACTGATTGAATCCCATTAATTTTGGTAAATTTAACATTTATAATACTAAAAAGATTCCAGAAGTAGAACCTTTCTTTTACATAAAAGCTTAATTCTCTCAGGCCCCAAAACTTTTTAAATATTTAAAGGAACTAAACATGAGTAGCTTTCTTCAGTAAAAAATTAAAATATACTTCTTCTTTCTGCGATGGAAAATTTAAAATGTATCAAATATTTTTGCATAACAAACTCAAAATAAATTAGAGGGAAAAAGTAAAAAAAAAATTGAACGAAAAAATCGTTCTCCTAAAAATTCAATATTGTTTATTTAATTGGGATTTTTTATAAAAATCAATCGCAGATTTTCTGGGAACTGTTTAAAGATAAAATAGCTTTCAGCGACAGCCAGAAAGAATAAATTGAGAAAAAACTGTACCCAAGAAAGAGAGGGGATTTTAATCAAACAATTTGGGATGAGTGTATATACTTTCCTCTGTACCGTTCTTTTAGGTGTAATAACTTCCATATTTCTTTATGTATTTCAATAAAATGCTCCATATAAATTCACTGGAGCAAAATCATAATATGTATATTCGAAAATTGAGGCGTTAGTGTAGATAGTGGGGAATATTATTTCTTGTGTATTTGATTTGGCTAAACAAAGGCGGTAAAATGCTATAGTATACAGGATTTCTTCAGCGTTTTACTACTATATACTAGTTTTTTTTAAAACTATTGTTCGATATAAATCTAACAAAAGTAACCACCAAAATTTTAAAAGTAAAAAAATAATTTAAAAATAGAAACAATTAATTTGAAGATTATTTAAGATTTGAATCCTGTACTTTTCGAACTAAGACAATAAGAAGGCGTTTAAATCTTGTCACACTCTTTCCTCAACTGATATTTAGAGAATTTTAACAAATACTATCGTAAGTGACATTAATCGTTCAATTATATTTCTTCTTTCGGGTCAATTATTAAGCCCACAGTGACACTTTTTAATGCTATGTATAAGGTCTATGTACTTTCTGTATAATATTCACACTTTGGCAACTAACTTCTAGTTGCTTCCATTAATTCAAAAATTTTCATACAATTGATATTTCGATTGTTTTATTCTCCGTAGGTAAAAAATTATTAAAAGATCTCCTATTTGCTATCAGTTGCTAATACTATACTGTTTCTTTCTTGCTATTTTTATTTGTTGTACTATTAAAATTAGAAATATTACTACATATTTTATATAATGAACCTAAAATGAATTTAACTAACTTAACTAATGAACTTCCTTTAAGGATCCTAAAACTGTCTACAGCCAGCTAGATATCGCTGGAATTGATATTATTTAAATGTTAAGCCAAGTAAGAATTTTTTATTAGATCAAGAAGACCGTATAGAAGATGTTAGTTTATCAAAATAATCCTTCTGTTTCAATTTTAAATTTATTTCAGGGAATTATATGTTTCGTTATAACGTAAATGCGTTAAATATTCATCACTTTGCAAACACTCATGCTAAACGTCTTGCCTCCTATATAAGCGACACACAATAAGCTTAAACTCCCATTGGTATTTTCACTTTTCCCACATATTTAAAAAGTTTTCTTTTTGGGGGAAAGTAGAAAATCATCGAGTTGCCGGATGAAGATCCCACCCTCGCATTTGACACGCATAAAAATGTCACAAGGGTGTATCGCCCCTGCTCAGACTTAAGATATATATCGAGGAAAATTAAATTAGAAGAAATGCGGCTCGGAATTGCGTTATATCATCCTCGCTTCAAATCTAACAATTTATAACCCAAAAGCAAACACTCAACTCGACGTAAAAATAATCCGGCTGTGCCGCCGTCTTGAGGTCTCCCCTTCTGAGGAATTTCGGGGTAAACAAAGAAGTTGATTACTACGTGATTCCCTTGGTAGTGTACCGAGTAAACGAAATACACGTTTTTTTTTTTTTTTTTTTGCCGAGAACAGATTTCCTCTTCCGTAGGGCGTAACGCGGAGGTGGTACTCCTTATTTTTCGGCAAGCCCTGCCAGCCAAGCATATTTCCTAATTCCCTTATCGGGAAATTATTTGGTGTAGAGCCGTGGCGTATCGTCGACAAAGCACTATTAATTTCCTAAATGCCCGCCTTCATCCCGATATTTTAAGCGGGATTGTCGAAAGCCCGGCGACATATTACACCGCTTGCAATTAAGTCGCCCCTTTTGGGGCATATCGCGAACCCCAACAAAGAGGTCTTTTGTGAGCGGCGCATAAATCCTGCTGGCGAAAATGAAGTATTAGTCGTGGAAGACATCATGTTCTCCCAATCCCGGCTGGTGAACTATAGCACCGTGTCACGAAGGGCATTGTTTAGGGGCTTTTATGCCAGGTGAAGTTTCAGCAACGCCCCCGTGGCCCCCTTTGTGCCACACCACTCGCAAGGGTTAATAAAGAGAAGCTCATGTGTTGAATTTCATTTCATGTGCTCCACTTTTTGCACCACCCCCAAATTAAAGGTGAACTAAAAGACGAGCATGGGGGAATAATTCCTTGAGAAGTTTTGAAATATGAAGTCATTCTTGGAGGAAGCCCGGGGTGGCTGCTACCAGGGATCGCGAATACAAGGGAGTTGCTTCTTTTTTTTCTAAGCGAACGTGCAATCGCACACATTTGTGCGCCCTACCTTAGAAGCATAGTCATGTTTAATTGATGTAGCAAATATGGTCAGGGACAATGCAACTATAAAGAAATATTTCACCGCAGGACAAAGAGCAGACACAATGGGTAGCTCTAGCAACTGTTTGTTCCGAGGGCGAATAATATTCAGGTTCTCTCTTGCTCGAAGGTTGCAACTTTGGCGACTGCCCTTCGGTTATTTTTTCTCAATTGGGGAGGTATTCAAGGTGCCCCGCCGGGTATGTTGCGACTAAGAGATTTCCTTTACGCTTTTAATTTATTTTTTAACAACAGAAGGTTTCCGAGATAATGGACGGAAAAATTGCGCCTTCACCCGTAAAAAAGTACTAGCAACTTTAAACGCAACAATTTTAATGATTTCCTTTTGCCAGAAACATGCCTGCCTCAGGCATTTTTAGAACAAATACCCTACTGGCTTACTTCTGGACTTTAAAGAAATTTTTTAAACAAATTATCGAATTACCAGAAGAATGTGCAAAATTGGAAAAGTTCGATGTATGAAATGTTTGCATTTTGAAATTAGTTCTTTGAACGAAATAGAAATTTTCTGGCTGATCAGTATGTACGTTATAAAAAACATTTGCTCCTGTTATTACAGACAACTTTTATTCCTGTTTAAAATTAAATTATATCTAGGAATTATTTGTTTCATTTTGTCTAATTGGCTTTTCTATTCGAGTACTGAACATTTTTGGATTGCAAATTTTAATAAGAATTCATATAGTTTAGCTTTTAGTGGACCTTAGTATATTGCGAAATGTGAAATATACCAAAAAAATCGGAAAAAATTACTTTTTCTAGAAACCGCTATAACTTACTTTATTTTTATTGAAAAAATTAAAATGGTTTCTTAACACGTTCAACCCGGCGCACTTTTTCGAAGTCTTATGATCGGCGTGCAAGAGATGATAAATTGTTTATTCTTCTGGTAGTGCTTGTTTATGTTATGTGAACCACCGGTGGTCCATGCCGTCAGACGGATTAAACGTCGCCAGATGAAAGCAATACCTGTGAACTACAGGTGATCCATACCGGATTGAACGTGCTAAACATGAAATGAAATATTTTACGATTTTACTATTATGGTCTTTCCAAAGAGCATATTTATTATTTCGAACGCTTCCCTTCAAACAGGTGCCAAAAGAAAACTAAAGCGCCGATTCTATCTGTAGATTATGGCATAGGTCCCATTTTCTCTAATTAAACTAGCCGCATTCTAGGTCAAAAAAACTCGGTGGATTTTAGCCAGTGTGACAGAATATGATTAAAATTGTTGTTTACTTAGCGAAATAAGATGATTGTATTAATCCAGAAAAAATCAGGGTTGACTAGCGTAACAAGATTCTGCATTTTTATTTATTATTTATTATTAATTTAATGTTATACAAAATTATTACAGAGGAAATACTTACGATATAATTAAAATTTAATATTAAAAATTAGTTACAAATGAAGTCAGATCCCAATTAAATTTCAAATTATACGCACAAAAACCAATAAACTTTCAATATTTTTATTTTTTTAAAATTCGACTTACATATGTTTGAATATATCACACCTAATTTACGTCACCCCAATACCAAATTGTTGTATTAAATGTTATTTATCAACACCTTAATCCCATTCAATTCGACCAATATCTAACGTGAAATAAGTTTCCCATTTGACCCGTACATAATCTGAAAATCCGACAAAAGAAGGTATGCTTTGTACTCCTCGGGGTATTCGTCATTCTCTAAACTAAAAATTACAGGAAATACCTGCGGGAAGTGTACACATTGCTCCAATTCAAGAATACTCGTCGGTTGCAAGTTGTAACTTTGTTATAGGAATTCCAGCAGAGATCACTGCCCGTGCAGCCGAGGGGTTACAAAATACACCCATTGTTTATATGTACTTCACCTCGGATTAGGACAATAAAACAGTGGAAGTTTTCCCAGTTCAAAACGGCTGAACGTTCGCAGGGATTTGCTTGGCAACCTCATTTAGCTGGAACTAAAATAGGAGCAAATCAAGTTTGTATTTTATCCAGATGGAGACAGACGCAGCTACTGGTTGCTCAGTGCTTCATATGGGATAGTCACTGAGACCTTTGGGGCGGTAATTTCTTTACATGGGAAGTGTAAGCTTCTTCCTGTGGGTTCAACTGAGGGACTTCTATTCTAGTCGCATATTCTTCGTATTTTATCTTAAAATATACAGACGGAGAAGAGAGTTTCAGCTTTTCCCAATAATAGACTTCCTCTTTGTCCATTGTGTATCAAATTCTGTCATAGTATTTTTAAAGTAACCGTATGGTATTACTGAATTCACGAAACGCTGAACATTTACTAATCTATTTCTTATAACATTCTTTTCGTTTTTGAGCTGGCATTGCCTAATAAGCAGCAGTCTTTGTAAATAATTATAATAATAATTTATAATACAAAGTATTTCGGAATTTGCCTAAATCAAATCTCATTTTGTAATTCATTAGAAATACTCATTATCTTTCTATGACATACCATTAATTTTAATATTAATTCAAAAAATGTTCCAGAAACGCGTTTTAATATTTTTTGAACCCATATTTTATTTCATTATTTATCAAAAACTATGCCAGATACAACATTTTCATTTCCAGTGTTGCGACCAAAAACCTTAATAATACCGTGGAATTTTGAAGATGATTTGCAATTTGTTAATGCCAAAAATGGCTAATAAATTTAAATTAATTTTTTACAAACTTTATTGGTTCATTGAGAATAATTGCCAATCAAATTAGGAATTCATAGAAAATTATTTTATTTTTATCGAATACGCATACATAATCCATATAAAAACAAAAGCATTGTTTTTCATTCAAGATTTGTCTAATTTCTGTTCATTATCATAAATTATCGTTAAATTAAAAAAACAGATCATATGAATATATTCGTTCCGGTATAAGGAGACAAATTTTAACATTGTTCAAAATCGAGGATAGTTTTTTCAAATTGCAGAGAGAGTAATTTTGTTAATTTAATTCTCACAAGATTGCAAACTGATCCTCTGTATATGGCGCTTTTTTCTTTCTTAGCTGATATTAAGCTAAATACGTATATAATGGAGGATTACTAGAAAATGCAATGACTTTGAGGAAGGCTTCAATTCAAATTTGAGCTGCCCATGGTTTCTTACCATTGATACCTTTCAAGCAACTTTTGTTAATTTTTCTCAGAAGCATGATCGACCAATATAAATCATTCTTAAAATACCTACGAGTACATATGTATGTATATTAAATAGACAAGTCTGAACTTAAAGTGATTATTTTACCGAACTAATATATATTGATTATTATACTTGTATGTGTTAGCCCTGGCTATTCAAGTACTATAAAGTACTACCTAAACTTAAACTTGAATTGATAGTTCATAAAATTATTCGCCAAAACTCAATGCTAACCGAGTGTTAACTAATGAACCAAAAATCAGAACTTGCCATCATATATCCAACACTAACTCCAAAAAGGGCACAACACAAAAAGAATCGTTCAAAAAACGCGGAAGTGATCCGAATTCATCATGAAACGGAATTTGCAAAAATAAGTTAAACTTTGCTTATATTTGCTGCCAATTTAAAACTTTTTAATTGCACCATACGTTTGGGGAAAAAACTTTGGAAACATAATGTCAATAAATTCAACTACGTAACGAAAAGAAAAAGTTCCAGGAAGAAAATTTCAAAGTTTTTTAATCTCTGGAGTTTGAAAACGTATTTCGTCACAGTGTTCGAGAAATTTGGTGTTTCTCACTCGGAGGACAAAATTAATATCTTGCGGTTTACAATTAATAAATTTATCAGGTTACTGAAAACAGGTGTTTTACCCATAAGAAATGCGGTGTAGCTTAATTGACTTCAGTGGCGGCTTATTGAAACGCCAATAATTTCAGTATGCCGCCGCCTCTATCGCCTAGAAAATGGGATAATGGCTTAAGGAATGACGATTCGTTAATTGAATTCTGGTTCACGACCCATTTCGTAGGAGCTGGATTTGGACGGCATTATAGCCCACTTATTTTTGATATGTGCCCCAACTTTCTACATAAAACAATGTTAACGACTCGCACTTCAAACTTTTGACCTACTTTAATAATGAAGCTGTTTACAAACTCTCTCCCGGTTTTACCGCCACTAAATCCACCTTACTTTGGTACATTTTGAGGATCAAGTTCACGTGCGAAGGAAAAACACACATCGCCGAATTAAACCAATTATCAAAGCTTGAATAGAATCGGCCCTTCGTCTACGATCTTGGTACGGCCTCCACCAGAACCGAACCCTGGAGCCAGAACTATGACCCGGGAACCCGGGGGACTCAGGAACCCGGACATTGATTGATGACTGCCAGAATACACGTACCAACTTTACTTGAATCAATCTTGATAAAAGGCCAAAACACTTTCATCGCAAGCAGGGGCCCGGAGTGGGCCAGACCGTGACGTTTGGTGAGGGCTGCAGCGTCCGGTGATTGTAACCGAAATGAAATGGATGCAAAAGAACTGTATCTACCATACAGTGCAATTCTGCAATTGCAATTTGGGGCAAAAGCTGAATTTGTTTTTCTGCATCCGCAGCAATGAAAAGGAAAAACTGCTGCTGGAAGGGCCTTCCTTTCGAAAGGGCACTCGAAAGTGCCTTTTAATTTATTCTAGAATGGGCGTGAACCGTATCTAAGCGTCTTTTCAGTAATTATTCAAATGGTTTTACACTTCAAATACTTTTGGGATGGGTCAAGTTTAGCCGGATTTTCCTAGTTTTTGGGAGGGTGCATATCCCCAAGGCTGTTATCTTTCAAGCGCAATGTTATTGCGGGAAAGTTGGTTTTGAAAGTGGCTTACGTAAGTACAAATGTTTATGTATGCCTATGTAAATCGATATGCAGATTTGATTTGAAGTGCTTTTAATGGATTATTTGCTAATTGGTTTAAAGGCAAGCATAATACGTCAAAACAACTCGAGAGGCATTGTCATCACAAATTTCAATTAATCCAGCATATCATACGAATTGAGGAATTTAAAAAGAGCAGTTTCAATTAAAACTATAAAATTCAAACATACAGTCGGCTTACTATAATAAGTTAGGAATTTCAATAATTTTCTTCCGATAATTTAGGTCAGATATTAAAAGGACAGGAGTAAGTGGAAGGTATCAACAATATTTCGGTTCCTTTAGACGCGCATTTCTTTATTGGTTTGAAAGAAGTACGCTTTTGTACTTATACTTCACATACGACGTATATATACAAGGAATATATGTTGTTGATTGGATTTTTTTTTTATGTAAAACTTTACTAGTACTTAATTAATAAATACGAAATTTAAATGATAATTGTAACTAAGAGATAAAGTCCCCACTAACTAGTGTACCACGATTTCAAACTTACAAAAAACTATTACTTGAAAATAGAAAAATGACTATACCGACTGAAATTAAAGTTACATATGGAGAAGAAAAATAATGTGGGAGATATACATAGGTGCATAGGTATTTTCTTACAGTCGATAATTAATTCTATAATTTCGATTTAAAGCAACTTTAGTGATGAACAGTCTGATTTGAGTTACGTTATGTTTTTGTGTATCTACTATACGAAATTAGGTATAAGATGTTAGCAAGGCAAATTCTTTACACATTCGTCATATATGTTGCTCTGAGCTAAGCTTAATTTACTGTGAAAATCCCATGAATATCCGTCCAGTAATTTTGGAGATTAGCGTATACAAACAGACAAACAAACAAACAAAATTTTGAATTCTATTAGCCTCTCTACATTACTCCCCCCCTCCCCCCCCAATCAGTTTTTGGTAAATATTTTTTACGAATTTAAAAAATTTATAATACCCGAATTTAAGCTTCCTAGTCTTAAATCCAACAGAAAAGCATATTACAATTCAAGCTATCAAATAATTATACCTTTTTGGAAAAGAAGCTACGTTCCTAAAGGTATTTTTTAAGGTTACCAATATTATTTTATAACAATATACTTCAAATACTTCTTAAACCAACACTCCTCAGACAATTTTAACCGATTATAATGAAAATTACAGCAAATTATATCAAGTTGATACTAAAAAACATACGTAAATTTCCAAAAATAAGTTTTTGCTTATTTTACCCAACTAGTTAATTGTACGTCTTTTAATTTAATAAATTCAAAATACAAAATATAATGTCTGCTTTATGTTTATTTAATTGTAGATAAAATGATGCAATACTCTTAAGTAATTTCGTGAAATTGAAACCTGCAACCTCAGCCTTTAGATCAAATAAGAAGTTTTTATGATATTGCGTTTAGGCTCAACAAATTGAAAAAAGGTCATGTCTATTCAGAGACAACCAAAACAGTCTTCTTCTTATGAAACCTACTTACTCCGCATAAAAGGGTCCTAATGACGTACAAGAGCATGGTTATGTCCTAGCAGTTATTCAATTCTTTATATATTTAGAAACACCTTTTACCCCTTAAAGATGTTATCCTTATTTGAAATACGGCGCTCTTCTCATCGTCCATAGCTATTCGTTTATCGTACCTACCTGGCATAGAAAGGTAACATTTTGAATTTTTACTTTGAGAAGGATAAGTATGTTGTTAATAGAGATAGGGCATGAAAGCATACCTATCCTTGCCCCGGCCGGCGTATAATCGTTAAAAATATATCCCCAGCCCCGTCAAACGAATAAATTCATAAAATTCAAAGCAGTAGCATCCCTGCGGCTCTCCACAGTAATAAAAGAGAGCTGCATGGTTTAGCGCGCTTAAAGTACACGAAGGTGGGCTGTATCTTCTTAATTTATGTGAGATATCCATTTTGGAATGGCACATCATCGTAGAGCCAACACTTCAGGTCCTGAATAGATCAAATTCGTTCAGTGTGAGACGGCTCTCATCATCAGGCTCGTCTCGTTGGGGTTGTGGAAAATTATGTCACTATAACGCAAAGAGGCGAAAGTCAAGAGCTCATATCCATGTCATAAAATTTCATTACCTTCGCCGGTCCCAGGGTAGGTGAACGCCCTGTCCCCTGCGTCGCATTATTACGATAGGTCAAGTCAACCCACATAAGTCAGTAATCCGATTTCCCCCCACGAGCTAGAAGAAAAGAAGACTCCTGGCGACCGTCCTCTGTCCCTTCTGTGCGAGGATCAACTCCCCTTCAAAGTTCCGCGTTATTACGTCTAATGAGGTTCATCGTTATTTTCTTGTGGCTGCACGTTTCGCTCCGAATCGAAGCGTTTATATTCCCTGTGGGAGTTGTGTTGCTTACAAATCACCGCAATGTCCAGGGTTAATTCCGACTCGGGAAAAGTCGATTTGCGGGAGGACAATTGAAATATTTATGGGGCGTTCACAATTGCCCGGCGCTCAGCTACGCGCACCTCATTAAATTTAATAATGGCCTAGAGTTCTCTGGAGGTGAGTTATCAGGCGCATTTTGTCAGCCTGTACGGTTCCTGGAAATGTTCGTAATCATGCAAGGACCGCTGCCTTAGACTTAATTCCCGCTCCAGGCCATCCACACCCTCACTGACGCTAGCCATCCTGGCACAGCCCTATGATTCATTTTAGACCGCACACGAATAAGTGTGCCAGCTGCTGGATCAGCGAGGCCTCCGGGAAAACTCGAAATTTCCTATTCGGAGCAACCACTCCCGCTCGTTTTAAATTGGTAAATTAAGGCGGAAGCTGACATCATGTAACGAGTGCATGCGTCCCTATGAGGAAACAGGGAAAATTTGTCGCCCAATAGATGCCACAGTTGGCCGTAATTTTTCGGGAGTTCCCAGAGCCGCTGCTGGTTTTATGGTATCTTTGCAATAAACAACTATACCCCGAGTAGTTTACTATAATTAAGTTCTGCTAGTTGCTCTAAATTTACAGTTCTGTATCCCAAATTTGTACTATGTTTTCTTATTAGCATTTTTCTATAAATTACAATCATAAAATGTCCATGTCCAAGATTAAATATAAGAAAATAATAAAAAATAAAAACAAATAAAATACCTTTCTTGTCCACAAATCGTACCACCTATTTTTATAATGAAAAATACCACGATGTGACTCTCAGTCACTTATAACAATCATAGGAATAATTAAAATGTTATTGGTTTTGCTTATAGTTTAAATTCATTTTTATTTTATTTTTAATTATTAATTTAAAGGAAAACCATCACACCATCACATCACATCGTGGTACGATTAGGGTAACGCAATAACTAAAATTAGTTATAATGACTAAAAATATATTAAAGATATATAACTTGAATAATATAAGTCAATTTGATACCTGTTATATGGCTTATGGAATTTATCAAAATTTAAATTTTATGATTAGCTTTAGATTGGCTTTTTGCGTCTGCTATAATGAAAGTTATTAACGCCACATACCCAATATCCTCATTAACAAAAATTCATCTTTCTGAATTTGTCAGTTTTAATATTTAAAATATGCAGTTTAATTTGAAAATGAGATTGCAATGTTTGTATGCTAATCACTTTGAATGCAAATGTGGAATTTTTAAATCAATTACAACAATATTTTCTCCCAGAAAATGCAGGAGAAATAAATTGGGAAACGTCTGATTCTAATGTTTCACTTTGAATAATTTACATCCAGTATTGCTTTACTTTTACTATTATTAATTGATCGAAAACAAAAAATGATTTTGCTCACTGTAAGTATAAATAAGACGGATTTATTCAAACATTTAAACAAATTCTTTTGAAAACAAACGAGAATTATGTTAAAGCAAACAATGTACAATTTACTACTACGTATTTATATAATACTTAATTTATACGCATATTATGCACAGTATAATAAAAAGTGGAATCTAAAAAATGTTAACAAATAAAATGAATTATAATTATAACATACTGATTTTCAACGGCTTACCTTCAAAATAACATTAGGAAGTCAATAGTGAACAATATTGATTACAAATCTTTTTATTAACTAGGAATTAATTTGAAATAAATACGCCAATACGGAAATAATAAACCTAAAACAATAGTTCAAAATGTTTTTATTAAATTAAATCATTCATTATTAATTTAAAGCAAATTGTATTTGTCGCCAAATAATGTTTGCTTTTTACTAATTTAATATTTTTTTAATTTAATTTTTTC
This sequence comes from Philonicus albiceps, assembly GCA_963969385.1. Taxonomy (NCBI): domain Eukaryota; kingdom Metazoa; phylum Arthropoda; class Insecta; order Diptera; family Asilidae; genus Philonicus; species Philonicus albiceps. Next base: position 36,948,203 of record OZ017773.1, read on the forward strand.
AAATTGTATTTACATAATTTCGAATAACATAACACAGCTTTTGCAATTGATTAAAAACTTCTCGCAAAGTAGTTTACATTAAATTTGAAAGTTACAGACCTTACCTTTTACCTTTATTATGTGTATGTATAAACCAATTATGATTCAAGCTGAAATATTTCGTGTTTATTTTATATGGAAGGTCAGAAGTAAATAAAGAATCCAAGTAACCTCTATAATATAATCAATCTATAAAGTCTCTAAGTACATATTTCGACTATCCGTCAATAGAACAAAATCCTATTCGATCCCTCTACGTGCATGTTTGATAATTACATAATATGTAGCCAGTTGTTCATAGTGAAGAGTTTAAGCTCCTCGGATCGGCCGGGTTCAATACAGAGGTTTCTGTACGCTGCGGCATAATGAGGAAGTGTCCTGATGTGTAAATAATGCGTTTATTCATGAATTTTCATGAAAAGGATCACAAAATTAAATACAGAGTGTATTAGGTACAACAGTTGGCAAACAACATTTTATGAAGTAACAAGTTGTTTAATTTTAATAAAATTTGTTTGTGGTAAACAGAAATTTCAAGCCTTTAAGATGAAAATACATTTGCCACACTAGTTATTTAAAAATTGTCTAATTTGAATTTATATTAATTTCGTCCACATAAACGATGCTGACATTTAGTTATTTTCCCATCTCATTTTCCAGCCAAATAGGAAAAAAGGAGATACTACACTTAAAATTACCTTTAATTCACTGCATAGATAATTGTTTTTAATAATAAAAGTAAAGATCAAGGAGGTATACAAAACAAAGTCATTTTATCACTGTTATTTTTCTACGAAAATGCTAAATCCAACATTTCGCAATCAATATATTTAAAAGCAAATGTTGTTCTCATAGAAGTTATTTGGACTGGGCCTAATCTAATTCGTAGATTGTGAATGTGTAATTTTGAAATTTTGTCTATAAGGAAAAAATCCGCGGAAGAGAAATCAGAAAACTGTTTCTATCTTTTCAACATAAAGTTAAACATCAATCATTAATTATATTTTCAGAGAATAAATTAGTTTTTTTGGAAAACTAATGACCCTTTGCACAGATCTAAATTTGTTTATTTTTATTGTCATTTCCACAATGACTTATGCTAATATAAATACACACTAAAATATATTATATACCACTTCTAGAAATATTTGCGATGATTCAAGTTCATTAAATGCTATTAATTTCATACTATTCGTAAACGACACTTTTTACAAACTTAAACTTACATATACATCTGCCCTCCTTAAGCAAAGAATTTTTTTGCTATATTTTTATGGAACTATTATTATTAAAATGGATTAAAAAATAAAAAAATTACCTTTATTATCCTTTTTTATAAATTTAATTAATTGTAGTTGTAGAAAGACACTTTGGCCCAGAAGAAGAGATTACCTCCTTATGTCGAAGCAATCATCGAATCCGAATTTTAAAAATATAAAGAAAAAGGAGGTTTTGTGAAAGAAATATTTAATAAATGAAAATGAAATAAAAAAGAATTTTGAACGTTATATCAAAGAATTAAACCTATTACTTTTTTTAAAGTTCCGTACGTCCGAATGAAAAACCGGAACCTTTATAGGATCACTCGTGTGTCTGTCTGTCCGTCTGTCACAGCCAATTTTCTCCGAATCTACTGGACCGATTAAATTTAAATTTGGTACACATATGAATTTCTGTGTTCCAAATAATGACATGTAACGTAAATAAACAAATTTTGAATATGGGGGTGATACAGAAAATAGTTTTACTTATAGATTACAGGAAAACCTATAAAAAGTCTATGGTCTTAAAATCAGATTATAAAAAAATGTTAGATAACATATTCATCGTACGGAGCCCTCTCTACGCGAATTCAACTCGCACTTGTCCAGTTTTTAATTTATAGTAGGTTTATTTTTAATGTTTGTTTTAATGTTATTAAATTTGTATGCTCAAACTTAACCAGTATTTTGAATTTTTATTTATAATTACAATTATTAATTATAAAAATAATTGTGTACAACTTATCATTGTGACTTGAATATTCAATGTTGATTTGGAATGGATCCAAAGGATTTAACTTTTTAATTCAAATACAGAAAAATACGTAATTGTAGCCATATTACTTAAGTAAGATTTCTTGTCTCGTCATGTTGACACTCACTCGAAATATCTCCTTGAATTTATGTACTTAAGAAACGTACGTAGCTGCGTAACTTATTCAAACCCATTCCTCTGTTCATTTTTCCGGGAAACCCAATAAAAGTGGAGGCATATCAATGCCCTTGGGAACCCCAAAATGAGTACGCCACAGTGTAACATAATCCCGAAACAGCTCCTGGAACTGTTTGAGGATTATCACCTTGGCGGAATTAAGATTCTGATTCAGTGGTTTGTGCACAGTTCAGATACCTTCCTGTGCGACATCCGGAACAAGTGTCAAGGAATTGCTGTAGAAAACCAGCACCTTCAAAAGCTTCAGACATTTTCCTGCCTTGTACACAATTTCCCTGATTTTCTCCCGGACATTTCCACCGCCTGCGCGTAGCTCAGAAAGCGGGAGTAATGTTAAAAATTTCCCAGTTTGATAGTTAGGCTCATTCTTATTGGGGGATTCCCCTTTTTTTCCCGTAGGGCGCTTGGAAGTCGAGAGCGGAATGGAGCCGCTATGGGTTCGTGGGTTCTGGGGCACTCTACGGGTAGAGTCAAGCTGCTGATTCCACTTGAACCCAGGAGATCTGCTGGAATTTCCACGCTAGGCACAGAATCCCAACAACAAGTACTAAGCGACCACTTGGAGAAGGCAGCAATGCTCGGATGCGGCCCCAAAAATACAAGAAAATATCTCTTTAACGAGTAGTTTTGCGCTGTATGTCAAATGTGTTACACGCGTCTGATTTATATTCGGTCATCGTATCTGAGGCTCTTCCCAAGCATACCCGAAGCCCTAGGCCTCCGCCGCTCCAGTCATGCCGATGGGTGCGAGGACGGCTGTAAAAATTAGAAAGATTCTTTCGACGAATTCTAAGTGCGGTGGTTCACATCCGCGATTCTTATAACAACCGAAAAATAATATTAGTAAAATTATTAAAATCATTATAATCTGGTGTATGTGCGGCGATGAGACCCGTTGGCCTGAAGTGCAACTATTTTGCGTGTGGCGCGTGTACTTAAAGAGTGATTACTGTCCGAATTTGTAATGAGGCAACTAAAAATTACCTGGGAAACGAAGCAGTCGCCACCTTCACCTGTCCGTGGTTCGCCGCCTGCTAAAAAATAAGGGAAGTCTGTTACTTCTCGTCTAAAGCAAGAGAGGACTAGGTCCTAGCGAGCAATATAGCAAAGTGATTTTTTAAAAATAGGCACATCATCCGGGAGGGGAGTGAGTGCAGGTGGTATGATCTAAAGTGCAAGATGCATTTCCACCAGGGAAGTGCACTTTCCCAGTGATGTAATCAAGCTAAACGCCAATTAGAGTGCGACACCTATCGAGGAGAAAACTCGGTGTATTGTGAAGTTGCTGAGTGCATTAGAACGAAAATCATGTCCGTGCGAGTGCGTTTCTGTTGCATTGGATTATTTTTATTGATGTTTTTTACGGAAGTGAAAGGTGAGTCAGCCCCTCCCACGAAAAAGCTACCCAACATCATAATCCTCCGGTTTCCCCGGGTCGTCCCTCTGTGTTGCGAGTCGTGTAGAAATTCGTTAAATATTCATGTGCTCTGTTCCGCGGGCGCCGATCTGTTCGCTTTCGCAATGAATTTATTAAGAATCTTAAAAGATACCACCGCTGATCTTTACCGTGTGACCAAATATTTTCCCCGCGCAATAAGAATCGCCTGAGTCGTCCTGAATCTTTAATGAAACTCCTGTGCTAATGTAATCTTTAAGCTCCGTGGGATAATCTCATTTTATTCGTAAATTCAACGTCGGCGGAAGCACGCCACTCGACCTTTTTAATTTCAACTGTCCTGTTTTTATTGCATGGACTACGACTTTTGAATTTTCGCTGTGTCAAGCACAAAAACAGGAAAACGTTAAAATGCATCAGAACAGTCCTAGTCGACTTGATAGTGAATGGTCTCATTATGTTCACGTTAAACAACATCAATCTTTTTTAAATTTGGTAAAAGTGTCGCAACTATCACAATTACTGAATTCTGGTACAGCGGCTATTTAAAAGAAAAGATGTCGTTCGTATCCACTTTCGGATTCATAATTTGAATAACGTTTTTTGAAGCTCTTTAACTCCTAAAAATGTGATCCTATTCATGTATAGGTATAATATGCATATATCCGAAAATATAAGCGCCTTTTAAGGCTCTAAAAATGACTGTACTTTACGACATTACCTTGAAAGTAAAGTACAATTGGTAACTTTTATTTGGCGAAATATTTGCCTGAATTTGCTTAAGAAATTCAAAAAATATAAGAATTTATTCTAAATTCAGTACGCAAGAAATTTGAAATTTTATCACAGTTTATTCAGGTTTAATTTAAACGTGTTCTATTTTTAAAATCCGTATGTCTTGTGAATTTTAACTTGAAACCATTTTTTTAATTTTTTTATAACTCTGGACACCACAAAATTCTTCACAAAAATTATAAACTCATTTAAGATGGCATTTCTCTTTTAATCTTACATCTTACATTTCTTAATCATTCTTAAAATAATACTTTTAACATAACATTTAAGAAATACTTATTTCATTAGATCTGTTTGTTTACGCCAAAAATTTTGCACATGGCATTTATTATTTCTAAGTAAAACAAACATTTTGCTGATTTTAATTATATTTTTCCCAGAATAATGGCATCTAAGTTTATCAATTAGAAATAAGGTGAACAACACAAAATAGGTCTAAATGTACACTTATTTCAAAATTTAACAAAACAGAAACGATTTTAAGAGCGTCTCTTTACTTTTCAGTTTTAATCCATTCATAAAAAAAAACATTTTATTTAATTCTCTTGGAATTTTGCTTGAAGTAGTATAAAAACTTAACTCAAATAACTCAATTATAATGAAATTTGTCTTAAATAAGATGATGGCCTAACATACTCTACTCTATTTAAAGTAAAGCGACTGTAACTTCTATCGCCTCGCTGCTTTGATGTTTGTTTAACGTTTTGTAAATTTTGAAATTAATTTTAAAAAATGTATTTTGGATGATATACTTTTTCTTATACTCAAAATTTTTCTCAAAAACTTAAACCATTAAAAATTTTACACAATGGGACTTACATGCTCGTAATTTATACTTTGAAATCAATCATAACAGCTCACACTTACTACTACTTATTACTTATTTGTAAATTTTGGAGAGAAAATATCTTGTAATTTGGGAAGTTGTATAAAACATATTTTTAGAAATTTAAAAAAATAAAATATATATATATATAACTTACGATCTGATTACTAAATCTTCTTAATGACCTTTATGTTAATATGCACTTAATATTTGCCTAAGGAAATAAATTCCTTTTTTGTTCTGTTTTATATTTGTGTATTTATTACGAGTTTTACTCATTAAATACGAACTTGAGCAACTTTAAAGATATAAGCCCACAACTGTATGTACTTTTTTACATATTTGTTAGTTTTCATTAGTTTCTAATCCATACTTTTCAACCTTAAACTTACTTTAAAACAGTATAAATCCTTTCAAGGCTAAATTGAGTTGAATTGTTTTGTGCTAAAGATCAATTGCAGTAAAAAATATGTAAAACAGATACAATATTCAAGCAAATTTTTAAAATACCAATATCCGAATTTTAATTAGTTCATAAAACCCAATATTTTAGTTCAAAATCAAAAACTAAAAGAAATAAAAAAAAAACAAGTAAGTTAATCTGTCTTTAATTTTATTGATTCGTTTGTTTTGGAATAAAATCGTATCGAAGCAAACAAATAGTCACTTTGTATAGTAACTAAATACCACAAGCATTTTCGAGCTTTTAAAATAGAATAAATTGATCGAAATTAAAATTTTAATACCTTTATTTGAGCCATTATTTGACTATTTGGCTCTATCTTTAGATTTGGTATACCTAGCGCCATGCAACAAATTTTCATTCGAAAAGCATGAATATTTCAATAGAGAAATATTTTCGCAAATAGACAATATAAATATCATTATATTTTCTTGTTTGGACTTGAATGCGCCAAAACTAAACTAAATCGTTTGAAATAATTTCAATGCATGTTTATTGAAAATAAGGGCATAAATATGTTTTAAACTTCTGCAGTTATAACTTAAATAATGGGACTTATATTTAGTTAAGCGTAAATAAAAGTAAAATATGGATATTTAGATAACTTCAAGCTGGAATTTCCGAAATATATACTCGTAAGTACATATTTCCATTCTACAAATTCCATTCCACAATTCGAAACCCTTCTGTGCAATAATAAAATTATAAATCCCTCTATATTCGCGCTTCAATGCAAATGTAGAGAAAATGCATAAATATGAAGAATCAAGGAAAATGTTATAAAACACTTTTCACTTTTATTCGGGGATATAAAAGGGCTAAATGAAAAATTGTCACCCAGCTCGAGCACAAACCTCGGAAATATGAATGTGGGAGTATTGGAGTCCCACCTTGTATCAATTTCATATCTGATCCTGGAAAATGGAAAAAAAAAATGCTCTATCTTCATATTTGCCCAATATAAAGCAGAGAGCAGTCACATTTCGTTGACATTAAAAAATATTGCCACCGAAGTGCGGTTCTGATTTATGGGGGCCGATAAAAAATTTTTATGCTCGCAATGTTCAGCCAAAATCTGCCTTAGAAAAATCCATTCGCATATCTAAACGCTGCAAATTAAAATATGCCTGAATGAACTAAAAACATGCGTGTGTAATCAATTTTGTGCGCTCGTTGTAAAACATGATGCTATATTTAAACCCCCGCTTTGAATTTTTATGCTTTCACATCAACATGTATACATGATTCGGTCGAACCATCAAATTGTAATTCGGATTTTGTGTCCCTCAGTCTTTAAAAGCATGGAAATGAGAAATGAGACCATTTATTAAGTTTCGCGCTAATTTTTCCTGTAAAATAATACAAAAGCAAACAATTTCTGCCCATTTTGTCACCTCATAAAGCAGAGCTTTGCCGCGAAATATCGCTCCACAGAAAACACGTAATAAATTATGCTTTTCTAAATGGCGTACCCGCCACCATAATCGTGTCCTCCAAAACAGGAGTAAACGTGGACGTCTACAGAAAACAGACTTTTTTTCTTTCCCCACCGACAAGACAACTCTCCGCTGCCGTTTGTTGGCAAACAGAACGAAATCCACCGTCTGTGCTGCTTTGCTCCGTTTCCTTGGCATAGATTACCTGTCCAAAGGTGGTACAGCTCCTTTTTTGTTTGCATTTTGAATGTAATAAAAATCTACCATGTCGCTCTGCAAGTTGCCAACTGGTTATGTAAAGAACGAGAATTGGTTGGGATCTTAAAAATCGATTAGCGCTGCCTTTTTAAAATTAAAGCAAAATCACAGACTCACTCTGGAGTAGGACGAGATTCAGATATTCCACAGATGTAGTCCTTCAGCCCCATTCTGGAGCCCTGATTTCCGGATACCACGGAAATTCTTCGGGTCGACCACTTTTTGCCCGTTCGCCTAAAATCGCCCAACTCAGATACCATAATTCATCAGAATTGTAGAACACTCCGATGCAGAAATATACCATTCTCCTTGAACCATAAAAAGTTTCAATAAACTGGAAAAATTGCAATAAATTAACTTTTTTGTGCGCTTTAAGTGCACTACCAGCGCAAAGTTCCTTTTTATGGTTCGAAGGCTTCTACGGCACGTGCAATTTATGTTTGGACATATTGTTAGTCGGCGGTTGACAAATTTACTATCGGGCAGCTCCTTAGGGCGCAGTCGACCTCGACGATGTAGGGCCACTTTGGCGTAGGCTGCGAATATTTCTTTCAAATTTAATTTGTCGCTTTTTATCAGACATGTTGGGTTCACTCCAGATCATTACTGGTCCATGTTAATTATCATGCCGATTCTGACCAAATATACGTTGATTTTTAAAATCAATATTGAATCGGATTCAATCAATTCTACTGGCCCCGAGTACATTTTGGCACGAATCGTATTTATGGAGGGAGCTGGTGATTTTTGCCGACGAGTTATTTACAATTGCAACATTGGTGAGTAAAGTGCATGCCACTCTTTCCCCTTTTACTACCCAAACGACTCGACGTTCCAAATTAATAATTGAGGAAAATGGAAAATTTACCGAAGCGTGATATACCCCTTCAAAAATCATGTTTCGAACACTTTGAAAAATTATAATTTTTTAGCAAGACATTATTTAACAATAAAACGTAAAAATGGTTCCTGAATATCATTTTATCGCCAATAAATTGTCGCTTATTACAGATCATAAATTGTTACAGTGCAGTGTACAATATTTTTCAGTTCTAAATGCATTTTCGACCAGTTTATTAATAAAAATAAAACTTAAGGTGTTCATTTAATAGTGTAAACCAAATATAGAGCTTGTTTATTTGATTTTTTTTAGTAATTTCAATGTTTACTTTTAGTGCTTAAAATTTTGCTATAGTGCAGTATAAACGTACATTTCATTCAATCTTGGTATAAAGATGATCAATTCAGATGGTGTTTAAAGCCGAAATATCTACATATCATTCATATCAAATCACCATCGCCGAAATACTTCAATATAATTTAAAATTTATTTATTATTAACAATACATACATATTATCAAACTTTAAAATTATTTTTTATTTAACACGTTGCCTGCCAGTATTCACCGGTGAGCACAAAAAAGGTATATCTTGATAGGCCAGTATATCACCGGTGATCAAGAAAATAACCACTTCCCGCACGACAAGCCGTTTTGACGAAAATCAACTAATTTTTTTTTATTTTTAAAACCAATCAATTGAACTTTTGTTGTGTTAAAATGAAATATTTTATTAAAAAGTTTTTTATAAACAAATTTCTTTCATTTGACCCTTTCGTTTAAATTTTTCTCCACTTTATATTTAAATTTGAAACTACCAATGCTTTACAGGTGATACATTGGTATATGGGAAATGATTTTTGTAATGTTCACCAGTGACGCATTGTCTTGTGGGAAATTACTTTTGCAATGATCACCAGTGATGAATTGGCATGCAACGTGTTAAGTGATAAATAATCAACGCGAATTTGCAATCTACGAATTTAGTATAGGTAAAAGAATGTTTTTCTCAAATTTTAAATAAAACATATAAAGATAAGGGAATCAGAGTGTGTTAGAAATAAGGTTTTTATATAAATTCATAACCAAGGTGAAACAAATATTGCTAAATTTATTAAATATTCTCACGCAGTTGCAGATATGATCATTCTGACTATACTTGGATTGATGAAACTCCACCGAGAGAAGGCAACGAACTCGCAAGTTTCTCGCTAGTGCATATACATTTATTAATCCAAGAAGATGAGGCGAAACAATTCTATAGTTAAGAATGTCTCTGATCAGTATAGCATTATGAACTTTATGACCCTTTTCAGAACTCTGAAGATCAATTAAAAGATGCTTTACAAAACGCAGACTTTCATAATTTTTTTTACTCACTGTTGCGTTAAAGAATGATGCAGCGAATTCAATTCTAATGTATGTTATAAAAAAACGATTATATAATAAAATGCAACCAATTACCATTAGTCTTAAAATAGCTACCCATCTTGATAAATAAAGATACCTAAAATCATTTAGTTTATTGTGGTTTATATTTATTGCGTACTTTCAAAGGTATCTGTGGTTAGATATACTAAATATAGTTAATTTGATGATTAAGACGCAGAGTAAATCAAATGAGAAGTTATAATTCGGATAAATTTGATAAAATCAAATTAACGCTGCAAATTTTTAATCAGGTTTGTTGCTCAAACAAAGATTTTAAAACTGAAATAGATTGTAATATTAATTTTTAGTCATTTTACCTATACACGATCATTACCCAATAATATCTATAAAGCAAAAAAGAAACAAATAGATAGGAAGCACAGAAGAGAACAGATAAGAAGGTTTTTTCCTTCACTTTTAACTTTTGGTTTATGTGCGAACAAAAAAGTTTTACGACTATATCCGAAATTCTAAATCCTATATGCGATTTATTGTTTAGTAAAATTTACATCAATAAATTTTCAGATATTAATCCATTAATTGCAAATTCTGATGGTTGGAAGTGTTTTCCAATAGTCGTTAAAGCATTATATAAAATTTTTCCGTGGAACAGAAATAATTTCGCAGTACCAGTCTTTATTGATTTTGTAATAACAAGTTTTTCTAGTCGTCCATCTCTTTGAAATGAACTGATCCAAAAGTAAACGGACAATTAAATAAAGTCGGAGAACGCACTAAAACTGTCCATATCAAAGCGCGGCCGTTGCTGGTCAGCAGTCGCCGTAAAACAAGAGAACAACACAAATAATTCTGTCGGACCAAGTATAAAAATTATGCTCGCGCCCATAAACGAGCAGCATTATGCTGGGACCTGGAGACGAAAAGTCTCGGACCAAATCTTACTATTTCTGGGCGATGTATGTAAGTATGTATGTACTATCTGGTGAAAAAAGAACAAACATTGCGAGTTTGTCCTCGAAGCAGAAAAACCAGAAAAGAACGTTGTCGTCTTCGTCGTCTTAGGCTTCGTCCTCTGGGACTTTCCCCCGGGGAAAACATTGCTCCTTTGTTATTTGGTGTCGATTTTCCATAAACAAGCGAAGAGGACAACAGGCCGTGACGTCCTGGATGGCGGAGTCGTAGTAGGTGAACTTCGAAATTTCGAAAAATCAATGGAGCCTCTGTGGCACTCTCAAGGGGGAGATTTACGGCCAGCATTTTGTGGACCTAAGACAAAAATTTCTGCCAGAGGAGGACGAACTTTCTCCTCAGCAGACCAAAATATGCCTTTAATAAAATTCACCCAAAAATACATTTGGATTGCCTCCCACCCGTAATTTATGCTCAATTCATTCGAGTGGAGTCGCGGATGCTCCAGATTCACGTGCGGAGCGGTGCTAATAACCCCCGACGTTCGGCTGGGACTAATTTTATCTGGCAGGGTAAGGCATAAGAATAATAGCAACGAATTCAAAGTTTTACGTTTTATGGATGAGTTTGTCGGGCCCAAGCGAAATGGTACGCACTAGTGGTTTCTCAATTTCCCGGATCCCGCCCGGTCGTCCCGCACCAGCTTCCAGGAAGGCCCGTACCCCATTGATCCAAAATATACATATGAGTTTTCGGAGACGTAAAACTTGTGATTATTTGTAAAAGTTTACAGCCTCTTGGGAAGTGATAAATTCATGCATACAGGAGCATTGAATATGGATCAGGACGGCCTCCTTCCATATTCCTTTCTGGCTGAATACGTTTCGGTTATCGATTATCATAAAATAAGAAGATGAGATACTCGGCGTGCCCGTCCAAGAGCTCGGTCTTTTGATTTTATTTGACATAACCATAAACACCGAGATGCCTATGTAAATTTTGTTGCAGGAATTTTATTTCAGTGGCTCGGGGACTCACATTTATTCCCCTTCGGCGGAAGGAAACTGCTTGAGTGGTAGTCGGGAAGCCCCAGTGTATTTTCCCATATTTATGCCTAATATTCGTCCCGCCGGGCTGGCGGCTTGGCTCCAACTCCAACCCCATCAAAGGGAAATAGCTCCCTTTAAGGCATGAGGCAAATTGTAGGTACTGGCAGTGCCAACTTGGGCCTTACAGGAGAAACTCAATTTTCCCAGCTTACCCAGGTTCCCTACGCAGTTGAAAATGCTTGAATCATATCCTCCAAGCAACGGAAAAAACGAAGTTTAACCGATTGTGAGATTGAAATAAAAACCGGAAAATCGCTTCGATTCGCCTTCAGAAGGCATAAATTAAAATATGATACATCTTTTTATATTTTATAGCATACACTAAACAGGGTCTAAGGAATTGAGATTTGCTTTTAACATTTTTTTAAAAAGAAGTTAAATAAAAGGGGCTCTGGTAGTTCAGTTGTTAGCGCGCTGGTCAATTGGCCCAGAGGCTGTGGGTTCAAGTACCACCCATAACTATGGTTTCCTGGGCTACGTGGTAACACAATAGTCCAAGTGCGCCTTTCTACGCAACCACACAAATCTAACCTATGTAAAAAATATGACAAAAATCGCACTTATCAAACAAAAAGGAAACCTTAAAAACTATACAAAATCGCATAATATTTCACATTTGTAATCATCAAAGTTTTTCTCCACATTTTAGATGGTTATAGTTTACTTTGTATAATGTGATCTCATTTTCGTAAAAAACAGATAAGTGGGGTGTTTGAAAGTTGTCCATTTTGCGAGAACGATTTTCTTAGTACAGTACAGGAGTTTTTATAACTTATTATAGCCAAAATTTTTAGCTTTCAGGAATTATTTTCCAGAAAATAAAAACAAATTTGGTATTAACAAGCAGGCAATAGCACTGCTTTTTGTCTTCTTTTGAACTTGATTTGTGATACAAATCGAGAGTCATTGTGCTCACCTAAAGCACACTGACTATGCATGCAGAGGAATACCCCGAATCCCACTCGGAGGTTCCTATGAGAATTATTTTGCTCCAGGCCGCAGTGCTTCCTATTTATGAAATTATTTCCTCGTATCCCTCGCATGATGAAAGTGAAATGAATAGTGTTGGAACAACTTTGTTACCTTTGAGTATGACGAGGTAAAGGACACCTAGATAGAAAAACATGTGAGACTTCAGCAGTGTTTCGAGATATTTCACAAGGTTTATGTGTCCCCAAGAGGGTAGCTTCGTCAGAAGGGCTTTATTTAATGAATTTCATGAATGCGACTTCTTGCCTGCAAGGCGTATTATTTCAACTTTATACTGAGGGAAGGGTTTGAGGGAAAAGTTCTTCAGAAACTATGAAGAGCATTTACGAATTAAGCAACTGAAGTGCTTTAATTTGCGCTATAATTGCTTGGGTAAAGGCATAAACTTACGGCTAAATTACAAGGGATGTTTAGTCAAGGTTATGATATTTCAAGGATATCTTTTCAGTTTGGGTACGGACAACACTTCATGCATTCTTGTTTATCTGACTTTGTCACTGCAAGAAATTTTGTAGACGTAAATGCCCTCAAATAGAAAGGAATTTAGCTTGTCTATGCCGAATGAGAAATACGTATGTTCTGTACCCTCTTTAAAATTTCCTTTTATTTGATTGTTTACTATTTAGGTGTAATCACTCACGCTACTTGGTAGAGAGTAGGGTTGAAATAACACTTTGTATGAACTTATAAGGTGTATATCTTAGAAAAATATTAAAAGAAGGTAAAAATAAAACCTTACCATTGCAAACACTTTATAATGAAGGTATACTTATAAAATTATTTTCATAGGAAACTTTGTATTATATGAAATAGAAATTTTGTAGCTTATGTCTTAACATGGTTTCATATCCTTCAATATTGGAATAAATCTTCCTACATGCTCACAATTATTTTTTATTTTATTCGTACATTTTTAACCAAATAGCTCGTCAAACGAAACCATAATATTAATATTCCTACCCACACTAATTTTGTGCGTTTCATTTATCAGCTGTGGAGACCTTGAAAATACATTTGAATAACAAATTGAAATTACAACAGCAACACTGAACTGGTAAACCGGAATACCGCTTTATTTGAATTTGATAGAGAACTTATTTAGACTTTCAAAACTGTAATTACCAGCGGCTAATGGTCGCAACTGAATTATTCGAATTTCGGAAAGCATCATACATAAATTAAAACAATTTAAATTTACAACGAAAAACATTTTTCCATGGAAGAATGGTTTGAAAAATAAGTCCAATAGTCGGCAAACTGAGACTTTTGTTGTATGAAAAAGTTCAATTCATTTCGGAGTTATGATCTTATTTGACTATAAGAGTATTCTTTTAGTAACGAGGAGAACAATTTTGTTTTATTATGAAAACATTAAACGCATTAAATATTGTAAAGGAAAACTAGATAATACCCAATAAATGTTACTATGGCCGCTCGGCTGCCAAAACTGCACGGTTCTCTTGCCAAGGCAGACTAGCTCAAAAAAGTGGACAAAATGCTAGGTGTTTCGATCCGAGTTATCAGACTAATATTCATTAGGGTGACTACAGCCTGGTGCCTCTGCCACAGACTCCACAATCGTTCAGATTGACCTCTAGTCCCTATATCCACTTGGTTCAAAACCAAGTGTGAATTGAAAGCAAGGAAAATTTTGTTACAATACATTTACTATATATAAATGCCAGGCGATCTTCACGAAAAGAGTTTTAAATACAAAACTCAAAGTTGTACAAGACAAGAATTTAAATTTTAATTTTATCCTACGTTCTTTGAACTGAATAAACAAAATGTTCATCATTTCTATTCTTTGCTAAATTTAAAGAGACAGACATTTCGAAACTCTCATTATAAAACCTACACAATTTCCCTGTTAAAGAGCGCAACCCTAAAAGCAAGAAGTTATAACAACACGAATATTTTATTACTTATTGCCAAACAGAAAAAAAGGAAAATTATTCAGAAACCAAAAGACCTATAATCTAAAAAGACTTATTTATCAGAAAAGGAATTCAAAAATAAATTGAAAAAATCAATTGATTTAGAAAGAATAATATTAAAGCTGTATTCACAAAGAATTACAGAATGGCAAGAATTTTTCAATAAGGTAAAATAAGTACAGTACTTTGCTAAAACAAAGTAGTTTTTTATCTTTTCTTATGTCTTCATTAATAAAGTTTTATTATTATGTGCTATAATCTAATCAATGAGTTTGAATAAAAATGTTTTTGGCTTTTAAATACGATTTATAAGAAATACCATAATTTCCTTAAATAAATAAAAACAAAATCGAAATCTGGTAAAACATTATTTAATAACTATAAATAAATTATCCAATAAAATATAAATAAAAATTTTTCGAAAATCAAAACAATTTGGTAAGAGAAAGGGTATTACTCGTATATTAAATTTGAAATTTCCAAACCGTTTAAAACAGCCATGGTTTAGAAAGGATAATACTGAAAACATAAAAATTCATAAATCAAAAATGATATTATGAAATAAACTCTGAACTTAGATTATTAATTAAAATTTATTTGATATTTAACATTTTAAGTCTATAGTCTAGTCTTTATATTAAAGACAACATTTTCTTCTAAAAATCTCTTCTAAGCGTCACTTTTGTGGGATAATTTTGTGGGGAAAAACCTCCCTTTTGTAATTTTAATGACTTTGTTATTTACTTAGCTGGTTCCTGGTTCAAAGGAAATATCCATAAGCGGATAAAAGCGAACTCTGTAAAATATGTTTACCGAAACGCGGCTTGACAGAATGTGCGAATTAATTTCTTCTTGTTTAACGCACAGCACTTTCACTAGATGTCAAGAATTACAAATTTCAAAAGTTATTGTTACATAAATTGGTTTCATGTTGCGAAAAGTTAATTTTCGTAACTTCTATTCAGTGAACGGCCTGTCTGAGGTAAAAGAGTTTCAGTTTAAGTCCCACAAAGCTTAAAGGCTTAACGAAATTCCGTCAAATAGATATTAAGATATTCGTACTACGCACAATGACTCCCAATGACTGCTTTATATCTATTATTAGGCCCTCAAGCCGAATTGAAGAGGAATTGAGAGAGCGCAATTTAATCCCAGTCTTATCAGAATTCACCTATTCGTCTTATAACAACTTGACACTCGAATGCTTCGTTTCTTCGCCAGGATCATTATCATATTCCTTTTTCTTCAACGTCATCATCACGACTCAACTAGCCTAATGGAGGGATTACGCGTAATTGGACCCGGACTCGGTGGGAAATTGAACAAAACAAACAAGGCATTAGGACAATGAGGCCATCGTATCCATTTTTAATAAAATAACCCCAAAAGTTATTACGGCAATCTAAGTTAACTCGTGAAAACCAGCCGATCTTATAAATTTAAGGAATTGCCCCAGTGTGAGAGTGGCACAGCAACGGGGAGCTGGTACAAATCCAGGATATAATCCAATTGACCAATTTAGGCAGCGCATTAAAAGAGATTTGCATGCATTACGGCATGAGATGAGCGAAGATAAACTAAATTGAGGTCCCCATAAATTTTCATGAACAATTTTGTGGATTGCTCTAAAACGTGGCATAATTGAGATATTTGCAAAGAATGGACTGACAACTTGCTTTGTCTCCCGTCTCGCAAAAAATTTGTATTCTCGCTCGGATGCCGCGATGAGCTTTTGCCCTTTTCGAGTCCATTTCCGTTGACAGAATATTTTACCATACCATAGTACAAAAATTATTAAGAATTTCCATTCCATTGAGTGCGTACCTAATTCAGGCAGTTCACGGCAACGATATTCGACCCCAATTTGAATATAAAAGGCAAGCGATGAGCTTCTTTTATATTTTTCTTAGCTGGAAATGGAAAAAGTATTCAATTAGACTTATAAAAAATGCTCATGTGCTGTGGCACGTTACTGCTCTCTGCAATGCTAACGATATATGGCATACATACATGTCTAATAATTCATACTTATCGATATATAAAAGAATTAAATATACCGAATTACTTTTGCTTTAGATTTCTACCAATATTTAGATCTTGTTTTAGCATAGCCACTAACAAAAATATATTGAAATTTATTTTTCCTTCCGTGCCCAAACCTTCAATCGTAATAAATTCCTTACCACTAAAATATTATAAGTGAAATGAAATTATATAGAAAGATGGAAGAAATTAAAGATTACATAATAAGCTTCATTCAATTTTGTTAATATGCGTATGTGATTACAAGTAAAAACTATGTCCGTATGTCTTACTTCATTATTACTGCATTATTAGTGCAATTAAACTTAAATCATATATCGAATTAATGTGATGCCGGAATAAAATAAAAAAATATCTATATCAATAAAAAAAAGCACTTACAGTGTACAGCTTCCCATCGTTGAATGAACCTTAATTTTATTTCATGCACAGATAGTAAAATTAATTAATTAATTGCGTTAACGAGGAATTTTAAAAACGTGTATTTAAAAAACGCTCAAAAAATAAAGCATAAAAAATTAAAAATGAAACCCTTCCTTCAAGTAATGATAATTATAATTCAATTACATTATTATAATTAATTACTAGAAAAGTTTCCATTACACATTGCAATTGAAATTGTAATTAATTTTATTTACTGATTGATTTATTTTTAAAAATTTAAATAAAATTAAAAACTTAAAGATTTCATTTTTTTAAATATTGTGTATACATATGTATGTACAAAAGGTTTATGTATTTATTTTTTTCTTGGGATCAAATAGATTATTTGTGTCCTACAGCATTTTCTTTTTCACTTATTAACAAACATAAATCTGAACCAATTCCGGCCTACTATCACTGAAAAAGTATACTTTAAACTCCTATAGTTTTTATACCCCTTGCACTTAATATATAACAAGAATTGTTTAAATAACTATTACTTAGAAAAATGGTAAACAACTTTTGCATATATGTATAAATATCCATTATGATCCACGGAGGGTTAGATATCATTAAACAATTACACTTTCTTCATACAAATTTCATTTCCATTGTGTAATGGCAGTAGTGAGTTCACTAGTACTTAATTATAATGAAATAATTATACTTAACTATACTTACCATTAGCATTATGATTATAATTACTATAATGATAATGGCAATTTAAGCTGAATTTAATTATTAGTAAGTCGGTTATGTTGTTGATTTTGCATAATTATCGTAATTTTTCTTTTACGCATTAATAAATAATTTGTTGTTATATACAGCATATTTTATATATACACTTTATTCCTTAAAAAAAATTTAATATATTTTTTTCCTGAGTTTCTGACTTAAAACTTGCTTTTGTAATATGGAAGCTTGAAATTCAGAAGATTAGGGATTTAGATTTTAAAAATGATACCATTTTAAAAAAGGAAATTTACATTGCATTTTTATATTCGAATTTATACATATTTAAAGCCAATATATAATATAACATATACTAACAGAAAGCAAAATTATCTAGTAATTGACAATGGCATTATCTTCTATACTTCTTGAGACTATGGTAAACCCTACTCTCGGAGATTACAAAAAAAAAATCAAAATAACTAAAACGAATTAAACATAAAAACGATCGATTACTACTTGTTTTCGTTTTTATTTTATATTGTTATAACTCAAATTTTAAGTAAATCAATTCAAAGTTTCTCGATATAAACCCTAAAATTTAAAATTATTTCGAAATATCTGCTATAATGATTTATCGCTAGAATTACAATAAAGATAAAAACAAAAACACTAAAAAGTTCCTTCATTTTATTGATAGTTAAGAATAGACAATCAAGCTGAAATAGGCACATTTATATCTAAATACAAAAAAGTCCATGCTGTCAAAACGCTCAGACATATAAAACCAAATGAGTTATTAAACATGAGAGTAAAACAAACCCTTAATTTCGGCGAGCAGAGGCATTAGATAAGGGCAGACAGTACAGACAACAAAAACTTTATGGTCTTATTTCTGGTTTGGCGCCCTTGTTCCTACTTGCACGCAACTATGCCCTGCAACCAGAGCAAACTCATTTCTTATGCATTTGATAGCCAAATTAACCCTGGCGTTATCGCAACTCTGCCGAGGGTGTTGGTTGGCGCTTCGAACCGGCATTAGCGCCAATTTTTTTCATTTTGTCTCAAATAGCTCCATTTCCTGAGGGTGGTCTTAAGAAGCAAACAGGGCTCCTGCTGCCCGGGTAGAAAACGATGATCCGACGAGCTCCGTAAAACCCAAATGGACATGTTCTTCGAAGGGACAAAAACTCACATATGTGCGCTCCGTGCGAGGGCGGCTAATGTCCCGCTCAGAGGGCGCAACCCGGGTGGGAGCAAGGGCGTCTAATGGCCCGGCGAAATGGCAGCAGCGTGCCATCCTGAGCTACCTATTGAATATTGACAGACAAAATATCCTTCGGGGGGAATTAAATGAGCGATATAAAGGCGGCTCGAATTGAAATGGCCCATTGATGGCAAAGGCTCCGGGTGGCCCCTGCGAGTTGTTGACGACGGCACCAACAGGGCTATTAGTTGCGATTTAATGAAATTTTCATGTGCGACGCCGGAAAGCGACCCGCTTATCATTTATAGGCTCGATATCTGATTAAGTTGAGATTCCGTTTTTTACGCTCCCTATAATTTCCTCCTTCACCGCCCTCCAGGTCATAATGGTATTAATGGTCGTTGGATCCGCCTAAGTAGCGAGTGGCTCTGCGGCCTGCATAATCCGTTCAGAATTTCCTGTCATTTATACCTTTCTTGGGACTGATTAAATATGAATGTTTTCATCAGCGCTGACCTCCAGCATAAAAGTGGATTACTCAAGCAGCCAGTAAATACGTTGCCTGCCGCCTCAAATTAGTCCCGGCTCTGGACAGGGAAATTATTCACAGATTTGACTTGTGCGAACCATTCGCCACGTTAAATATTTACGCATTCCACCGCTCATCTAATTGGCTAACGGCCACCAGAGGCTTTCTAGAAGAAAGATTGTAATTTAATATTAAGGACTTTTTAAAGCCTCTTGAAGGACTCTGACAATACATCGTATTTTTAATGAAAAATGGTAGACTGTATATCTTCTTTAAGTGTTCCCACTTATGGCGATGGCATCAACCATATCAATTTGCTTCGTTTTGGTAACAAATGTCATTAAAACTGCAATTTCTTTTGTATACAAAAATATATGTAATACTAACACAAAGCTTATGCAACATAATACCAATGCATATGGGGGCCTCTGGTAGTTCAGTTGTTAGCGCGCTGTCCTACCGTCCCAGAGGCTGTGGGTTCGAATCCCACGAATAACCATGGTCTCCTGCGCTACGTGGTAACACAATGGGCCAAAATTGGCCTAAGTGTGTCTTTCTAGGCAGCCACAGCAACCAACCAACCAACCAATGCATATATTATTTGTCCAAAAAAATATATAATAAACTAATATTAACCTTTTACTTTTATGTATAATTTAGTAGTTTTTATATATAATAATTTCCAATTTTGTCATGAAAATATTTATCACCAAATTTGTTGTACCTATGAGATATATTCTTAATAAATCTTATTCAAATCTACCACAGTTCAAAAATATTTGAAGGCGCAAAATTTAAACAGAAAGTAGAATAAAACTCAGGAATGATAAAATATTTTAAATTTTCAAACAATTCGAATTAGTAAAAGAATTATTTTGTATTTATTCAAAGAATTAAGTCATTACAAAGGACGCCAAAAGTAAAAGTATTCCACTTTTATCTGTATTTTCTATTTTTCCCCCCGTATTTTTTGAGATATTCGATTGAAATGACCTAGATATATTTTTAAGCAAATATAAATTGCAATCAATCATTCTATGTATTTGTCATTGAAATTTGTTATTTACTCAAGAATTGTAAGCTAGATTTCGAATTTTAAAGCGTATTGCCACTCAGTTGCTTCATCGAAACGAAATAATATAGACTCATGGCGGTGTTTTTTATTAATCATTTATTATTCATGGAATTCATTATTAATAAAGTAGAGTTATAAGTGACCCCGACACCGAGGAACAAAAAACTGCAAATAATAATCAACACACGTTTTTAAATCGATTTATCTTTGCTATATGTATATAAACACCTGGAATATATATTTAAAAAAAAACGCTATTGTGTCTTACTCACCAAAATTGAAACTTTGCATTTGTACCTATTTTATTGGCCATATATATATATAGTATATACATATATATTTTTTAAGGGATACGATATATGATTATTTCCGTCATAAGAATACGCGGTCGAAAAAGTTTAGAGATCACTGATCTATGCAATTTAGCCGAATAAAATTAACCGATCACACGACAATCGATAATTGATAAATCCCACTTAAAAATAATAACAAAATATGTGTTAAGTGTTTAGAAATTCATTATCTTATTTTTTTACGTAAAAATATGAAATATACCCCTGTCAAAATTTATTTAAATTTTTATTTTAAAATGACTACTAAATACGTTTTCCTTTGCGGAGTTCATCGATTTGGCAAATAAACGCCTCAGATGTTGGAGTGAATTTATAAGTAAAAATCTTTGCTTTTTAATACGCACACATTCTAAATAATTCTTGTTTTATTGAGTCTAAATATCTTCGAACATGACTTTCCACTTAAACAGTTTACGATTTCAATTTACCCATTTTCTATGTGAAATATCATTTTTCCTGATGAATTTTTGCTAAATAGCTATTTTACAACGACATAGACTCCCCCGAAGGCTCCTGAGAGCCGCACAAAAACACTCATTTGAGGATGAAATATTGAACGACCCAAAAGGAAGAGTAGCAGGACTTAAATCACAGTCTTCTACCGCCTTCCCAGGAAAAAAAAAATTAATAGCAGGAGCTTGTTTGGAGTTTCACACACCGAGTCTGGAGCTTTGGGGCTCGTAGGCGCGCTCTATGGCACTATAGTTCCCGCAGGAGCGCCCAAGCCGGTAAAGGGGCACAGTATCGACAAGATACTGAAGAAATTGAAAGTTTAATGAGTTTACTCTAGTGGAGCAGACTCCCCCGACGTAAACGTCCCTCGAACGAGACTCCCAACGCCAGAGAAACGGTTGAGCTGTAGCCTTTAAAGGGAACGGCTCTATAAAGGCTGAAAGACTGCTTCCACGGCATAAATAGCAGCAATAATTTGCTCGCAGGCTTCTAAATAAACACTCGATTAATATTAATAAGAGCGGCCCTGCACCGCACGTGCATGCTACCGTGGCAGTCAAGAGCACTTCACCCCCCGCCTCGGGGTAAGCGGTGGCTCGCTGGATGAAGGATTGACTTGAGCACGGCTCGAGTGCTCGTCGGCACGTATGACTGATGGACTCCTTATAAAGGTGAATTATCCGTTGGAACTTGAACAAATGACTTGCCCATTTGGGTAACGACATTTTGACATATGTCTTCCACAATATGAGAAACCTAGTCGGAGTTTTGGTGGAGAATTGGACCTAAAAAATTCCAGGACAAATGCCTTCTGCGGCATCTCGGCCCTCGTCATCAGTCAAAGGAGTACGTGTCGACAAAAGTTCTGAACAGAACTCCGTCTGCTGTCTCCGAGGTGATTTGTATAAAGTTCTCCCAGGTGCTTCAATTTCCAGCTAATGACAATAAAATGGTTTCGTCGTGTTTTTAAAGACTATGCACATCCCCATCTGGATCGGGTTCTCTGATAAACGTGTCAGTTGGCAAATGTGCGTCAACTGGATGGATTTAGGGAAGGAGGTTGGCTTGAGATTTATTTTAGTCCATCAATCTAAATTTTTAAATCCCTCTATATATTCTACCTGCTTTTATAAGATTAACATAGACTTTTTTCATACAATCAGCACAACAATAATTTGACTAAACCCACTCCCTCTTTGTAACATGCCTAATTTTCCAATTTGTTGGTATATTCCTCAAAATAATTTCAAACCTGTTTTACTTTATTTATTTTTTATTAAAATATGAAAGCAAAGTTGGCTATTTTTTTTAAATTTTGTGACTACTGAAACCTTCAAGTTTGTTAAAGAAACATCATTTTCTCATATTAATTTATCGACAAATTTCAATTAGTTACACTTTTGTCTGCGATATTCAATAGTTTTGATAACCTTTTTATAATGAGAACCGTCAAGCTTTTCATTGTTGGAAAATCTGTTCGAATCGAACCATGTTTTCAAGTTTGAAAATAATCTAATAGAGCTAAATCTGACGAATGAGATACGTGAGGAAGTCATTCGAACTTTAATTCATTGATTTTGGTCATCGTAATAACGGATGTGTGGACTAGTACATTGTCTTGATGAAACAATACTTGTCAGCAAATACGGCACCCATCCTGCACAGAGCTTTATCATGTCCAACTTTTTTAAATGCCTGAAATGTGAATGAATGCTATCTCACGCATTTTCAATCGACGATGACTGCGATGTTCGTCTTGATAGCGCGTATGACCTCGTTTACACTCTTCCCCACTTAATATTTTATTGTTGTAAATGAAGAAGCATTCCCTCAGAATAGAATCTAACTCGGCTTTGATATTGATTGAACTGAGACCTTTTAAATAAAAATGTTGTATCACATAATGATGACCAATATTTTCCATGTTTACGAGTTCACTGTTGATGACATTCAAAAAAATGTTAAACAACGTATCGTCTTCAAACTTAAAAAATAAGCTTTATAAGATTGATACTTCCAATATTTTTTCAATCAACATTCGTTATCTATATTATCAGGTGGGGTACTTTTGGGATTACCCTCGTATTTAAATGCCAAATATTAAGTATGCCAGATTTTGAATTGAAATCAAGGAGATGTTGTGTTAATTTCTATAAAAACCTGAAAAGCATGTCTTCAAGAAAACTAAACTGAAATAAATCTCTGCTTCTTGCTCACATTGGCCGTTTTTCTGCGTTAATCACAAATCCTACTAGTTTATAAATAAAATCAATCAATCTTTAATATTCATTCTATTATGAGTTTATATTTTTTATTTCAGTAATTAGAGAAATTTTTCAGAAATATTAAAATACCATATTTATTGTGATAAATGGCACCTATTTTCCATAAAAATGTAGTAGTTGTTCAGATTTTCTATTTATTTATTAGTAAGCAAGACAAAATTATCGAATTTTATTATTTTATACAATTTTATAACAACTCCTTTATTACTTTAGGTTTCCAATTATTTAGAACTCGTGGGTAGTGTAAAATTATGGTCACGTTTAGAGAATTTACCATCTTTTTTTTATCCATGATTTATTATACTCGTATTACATTATATTTTTAAGTTCTACCTAATCGACCTAATGAGCAAAAATGGCAATTTTAAATAACTTTGTGGAAATTTCATTAAAATCATCATCTAGCGGTGTTTAGGGGTCTTAAAATTTAGATGTGTTATTAGAACTTCAAAATTCAAGATGTTAGATCCATGAATTTCTATGAAGTGTTGTAGAGAAAGTTTAGTTTTATTTTTTTTAAAAATTTCAAAGACAATTGTATAGCGATTGTATAGTGTCAATTGAAAGAAAGTTACTAGAGTATCACAGTGCAACCTAAAAAGAAAACCCCTCTAAAACTACCACACTGAAAACGACCTGGGAAAATGTCAAACTATTGATTTAATGCTTATTGGCCTGATTTTACAATGTTTCTGTACCCAGAGCCACTTGACTCATGCTTGTAAGCAACGAACCTTAGCAGCTCACAATATTAACCCTCTTGAGGGTCAGCAGGAATAGTGCGGGGCTGACCATAAATAAAATGGAACTGGATACCCTCCTTCAAGATTCTGTGAACATACAGCTTCGCAGAACCCGTAAATGGGTGGATGAAGGATTTCCCCAGAAGAAATTAATCCTGCGTTTCCGTCCCATTTGGCTTACCTCTCCTGTCCTTAAGCTCCCTTGTATTTTGGCCTATGCACGCTATGGTGTGAATACTAATGGACCTTCCCCCGACCGTCCGAAAGGATTTTTGCTGACTTTATTGTTTATGATGTCATACGTTCCCATTGTTTTCCTAATGTATTGGACCAGGACTACGCTACTCTTTTTTGTATACTGAGTAGGCACTTGACGGTGAATTACGGCATTAACTTTAAAGCTCCTTTTGTTTTCTTTGGGTGTGAAGACCTTCAGTTTAATAGCATATACCGGGCCCATGGAATGAAAGTCAGAACGTCATTCCTTTCCAAACTGCTGCTATCTCTTGAATAAATGATGCGAATTTGTGGAATTAATTGCGTATTATGCCCCAGCAATAATTAACGAGTTTCATCATTACGTGTTACACTCTGTGGCACATTAGCCGAATTAAACCATTAATCGTCCGGAACCTTCTTATTGTCTTGCACAAGTTCATGACTTTAAAGACCAACCGTACCGTCTTCAACCGCCTAAGTATGAACGTAAAATCAGCCCTGATTATTTAATATAAATGAAACCATGTAATTAATTAATTCAGAATGTTGGGACCACACATGGGAACAGATCGATTTTCTCATTAGCGCAATTAATTTTGTTCGTAATAACAATTCTAAGCAAGCGAAATTAGCCCTACCTTGCTCCACCCAGTTCTAACCGGCTCATGAACCGTGGACGCGAAATTAAACTCCTTTTCTTGTATACGGCTTCCAAGGTGCACTTGATGCCCAATGCGCATCACAATTGAAGCGTTCTGTTCTAATGAACAAAGAAAAAATGCAACCCTCGTCCGTGTTTTGCATAAAACAAGGTATTGAAAGTAGCAGGGTCATCGCGACCACTCCGCGCTTTGCGGAGCCCCAGGTCGGCTGACCAGATGGTCAGTCAAAGTAATCGCAAGAGTCCTTTATTGCTCCTGAAAGACTCTTTCCTGGAAGCCCGCACGGTCACCCGGTCACATTTCGCAACCCGGCGGCACTCCGTGCCAGTGACACCTCTATTTTCTTTTTTTCCAACCCTCGCAACGATATCCGAGTCCTAGCGCAGCACCAGCTCTAGCAAGTCCTGCGAGGCATTGGCATGCAAAGGGCATAATTATTTCAGGCGCCGTGCATGGGTGCTTAGGTTGATAAATCCGCTCAAGGCAATATCACGGCTGTCTTAATTACTTGAAAAAAGGTGACCCATTTTCCGGACGTTAATTGCAAAGTGCAGACTTATTAAAAAATAATTAAAAGATTACAAGACTTATGCAGCCAGGAGGCAGCGGGCTCACCGGGACTAACCGCCGCAGTAAGGGACCTTGCGTCTATTTCGCAGTCATTTATCACATTGACCCAAATTCAGCCCTTCTTCATATATTCAGTGCGGGGAGTGACTGGACAGTTTTGACAAGCGGCGCAGTGTAATTCGGCCTTGTCGAGAATTTCTCGCTTCCGAGGACAGAATTTTATGAATTGAAAAAGAAAAAATTTATCTACCAGCTACTGCAGCTGCTTCGAGTGGTCGGTCCTCCAGAACTCTGGGTTTGTGTGGGCCCATTGTTCTGAAGTTTCTTAGAAGTTTTGACCAATTGGATTAGGATTTTTCAAGTTTAGTATGAACATTTTGTCTAATTCGATAATTTAAAATCTACCACAATTAACTGACCTTTTGACCTTCATCCTTTGTAGAGGAGAATGATATAGAAAATAAATTTCGGCTTATGTCAGGGATAGGGTAAACTCACCAATTTCGATGAAATTTTGCAATAACCCTCCGTTTAGTTTAAAAGTGTATAGGGTAGTGGGCGTTAAGAAAATTCATCAGTTTTTAATAAAATTATGCGTGGGTAAAAAAATATTATGGGGGACAAAATTAAAAACGGGATATTTCAGAAACTCTAGCCAATCCCTAAAAAATCCCTTGAGATCATTTCGTTTTATACGAAACTTAAGGCTCCCAGAAATTTTCATTGAAATCGATAAGTTTTTCCTATTCCTAACTTGTTGCTGAAAATTATCAACCGCAAAAACGCAGAAAAATAGCCTAATAGCCGTATATTTAAAGCTAGCTAAACATGCAAATGTTATTATACGCCGACAAGAAGCCGAAAACACGTCGATATGTTATTAGTTAAATGTATGGTCAAATTGACTGAATTCTAGCAAAATAATTTAAGACTCTTGAATATATTTTCTTAGAATTTAGATTTTACTTGAAAAGCAGGCTAAAGTTTCCTGTTTTTCCATAGCTACATACATAGTTACCTTAAAAAAGAATTGAATTAAATAAGAAATAAGAAATATCTAGCAAGCCAACTCTATTTGAAATTCACTGTATTCTAGTAAGAGAAAATTTGGAGGGTATCGACAATGAAAATAGACCGATAAAATGGGTAGAAAGAATTAGAATAAGTGTTTCTCATCCATAGAACATTTGTTCATATTTTTGTGGAAAAGTCGTCTTATTTTACTTATCAATGCACATTTTGCACTATTCTTTAATACAGCCTTGAAGATAATTTAGAAATTTATTTTGCAATTTAGTGTTTTTCGTTCAGCAACTCGCAACGTCACTAAGACATTTTGTTGGCCTTATGTTTACTACCTATAGTAGGCTAGTTTTCAATGTATTCTCAACATTTTCGCCCATTTAATTTATTCTTTTATTTTTCAATCTTTTATTCTTCGAAATTTAATTTACCTCATTATTGTCGATTTTAATTTTCAGTTAATGTTTTAAATATCACTTGCACCAGTCGTAAAGTTTTTTTTTAAATAACTTAGTTCGATTATTTCTTCCTGAAGGCATTATAGTTTTGATTGCACCCCAACCTTTTAATGTGCTTTTAATTTTAAGCCTCCTGTGACACAATTTCTTCCTACTTCAGGAATTTGTTCTGAAATTAATTAAAGAAAGGCTTTGAATAGGAACAAAAAATTCCCGATTATATGCAAGCCGTCAATATGAAAAGAAGCGCAAAAAGCTGACAAAAATTAAAGACTACAAGAAATTACTATCTAATTACTATTAACATTTAAGTTAAGTTAATGATCCAGTTGTTTTCAATAAGTTCAACACACTCAAAAAATAACATAACATACTAAATTAACTGTTAAACATTATAAATACTCGACAATAAAATCCGATAGTGTGTCCTGTATAGGGACCAACATTTCAAATTAATTCGCTCATTTTTGATAATTAAGTAAAATCACTTCAAATTAATTTGATAATAAAAACTCTTGGAATTCTCCTTCACATTCCCATCGGTAGATTAGGCTAAATATTAAAATAAAACTTTTACAATTAGGTAAGGTGTCGATGAATAACATAGATATACCTGTGTATAAAATAGAATAAAAATTAATTGTATTTAATTAGAAAAATTACATGCATATGTTCGAGTATATATAGACATAACAATGCAACGAAAAACAAAAATACGACATCGTACATAGAAAAATTATCACTTACTTTCACTTACAGCCCTATTACTCACGCCATTTGAAAATATCCTACATATATAATTTAACTTATTTTCCAAAAAAATGATAAATTAGAATACATATAATTTTTGTTGATTGTTATAAAAAATAATTCTAGAGTGCTTGAAAATACATATTAAGATAAGACCTCAAACTGTCAAAACTTGAATTCTAAACTATAAAGCTCATTAATATACCCAAAACAATACATCTTAATTCTAAAATAACTTAAGTGGACTTTCAACTTCTGAAGTTTTTCTTCAAATGGATGGATGGATTCTTAAATTATTAATTTAGAATTTAAGAATGAGACAATCCCACTAACAAAATTATTAATTAATTGACTTCTTTAATTTTAAGTAATTTAGGACCTTGTCTATGTAACTGAGCCATTTTATTGTTTGGAGCAATTATTAAAATGATGATCGTATACTGAGTTTTCATTTATAATATTTACATTTACTTAAAACATACGCTACATCTTCTACTTAATATTCTTAAATTTATATGTACTTTGACCATAATATTTCATTTAATGTTGGTTAAACTTAGTAGCATCCTACTCGTTAAAATTTAACTAAAAGTTGCCAAGTAGGATATGAGCGGATGCGGGAAGTATATTTTCGAACATCAAAATGTGTATGTAGTAACATGCATAATAGATGATATATGATAAAAAGTATAATAAGTTTACTCCAAGTTTTAATAGGTGCTTACATCTAATCTATTGGGAAATGAGAAAGTTTTGCAACCGTACCTTTAGCAGGAATTCTGAATATTAATTTACCACCAAGTCAATAAATTTAATAATGTACTCGTTGAATTTATTCATAACCAGAGTAATTTATTAAAAACTTCCTCCTAAGAAGGAGATTTTTAACTTCTTAGCACGAGATTCTCGCACTTGTATTGATTTGGCGTACGATACACACGCAAAATGCATAAACTAAACCTGCCAATATCTCAATTACCGAGTTGAAAAAAACCAATAATCATTAAGAGCTAAAATTTCAGACCTGATCGAGTTGGCTCACAAGAAAGTTACCTAATTTAAGTCAAGACGGTGAATTATTTTCCTGACTCTCTGTTCCCAGCGGGCGGAGCGCGGAAAACCTGAAAATAAGGTGAAACGGCTGTTTTCTGCAACGTGGAAGGAAAATTCAATTGGAAAGTGTCAGCTCAAGTTGTCTACTTATGCAGAATGGGAACTTCTTTAATTATTACACCGGGGGTGGGGAAGTGGTATCAAAGTGTCGATTCGGCACGTTTCGTCTTTTCAATTTCAATGTGCCTGCCGTAAATTAGCGTGAATTTTGATTAAAACAGTAGATTTGCTAGGAAGGGAAGGTGGGACAACAAAATTGCGTGAACTTTGATTTTAGCGCCAATAAACTCCGCTGACCTGATAGGTAATTGATGCATTGATGGCGTGCCTGATCGGAAGAATGTAAATAAGATTCCAACGGAATTTGAGCATGCGCCAGGTTTCTTTAAGTTTTCATTTATTGTACTATTTTTAGATATCCGTAGAACTTTAATGCATTTCGATTTGTAAAATTTCACAAATTACTTTCTTTGAATATCCACCAATAGGTTGTAGACACTTTTTAAGACAGACCAAGAAACTAAATCCAGGTTGTATTTGATGATGTCTTTAGATTTCTAGTTGATAATAAAATGAGGTTTGTTTCCAGGTTCCTTGAAGAAATAAATCGAAAAGTATTGTCCCAAATAAAGTCAGTTTGTCTTTAGAACTTAAAAACAAAAGTATGATTATTTGTGAATATTTTTCAAAAAGGAGTTCTTCAGGGACCCGGTAGCTAGCACCCGTGAATTTAAGGCATTTGTAGGATTTTTCTTATGAAAATAATAAAGAACGATATTTAAACTGAAAACATTCTATATGAGTGTAGCTATCGCCGGAACCAGAAAAGAAAATTTTTTGTTTGACAAAATAACGCGTTCTTGAAATTTGAATACCGAAAACAGACTCTTCTTCATTAGCTTGTTTACATAAAAATATAAGACGTATTATAATATTTTCTTAAATAAATTTGAAAATGATACAACAGTGCATATGATTCAAAATTTTGTAATTTTAATATATATAAAGTACTTTATTAATGCATAATGTGCAAACGTAACTTAAATTGTTTTAAAATTAAGTAGAGCAAACAATAAAAAATTAATGTAAACCTAGTTAACTAAAACCTTTTTAGTGCACTTGAGAAATGAAAATAAATTTAGATTTTAGTCCTTCAAAGTGAAAAAGAAAAGTTTCAAAACGATTCAACTGAGTGAAATTCAATATCGATTTAATTTTAATTTATCGATGGAAATGGAGAATATGAATGAATAAATTGAGTCGTAATTTGCTCATTCTAAACAAATAGGTATATATTTATGTATATGTATACTAAAACTGAAGAAATTTGTTTTGGAAAGTTTTGCAGTATATTTTGAAGACATGAATCTGTGCAAATACATAAACTAATTTTTTAAACAGGAGGAAGTCCTCTTAAGAAGTTACGACTTTTAACAGGATATGCATCTCCATATCTTTCAAATGAAGGGAAATTTCAAAGCGAAGAGAAATAATTTTAAATTTCAATATGTCCTAACTGAAAAGCAAAAGTCAGAACTTTAACAATTCTCGATTGCAGACATCACTTTCAGAGACAAGTTCCTTTTTCAAACATTTGCCTTCCAAGAATTACTTCGCTCGGAGAGTTAAATCAAAGTTGTTCATACCGAAAAGAAAGCAAAAAGCAGCTGCTTTATCCAACTTTTAATAAATTCTATTTCACATTTCATTGAAACGAGAGGAGATATCTCATAAAATAATACTGCATTAAAGCAGCCAAATAAATTCCTACAAAGAAGTTGAGCTTTAAAGCCAGGCAATTGGTTTAATATGGAAATCCTTTAAAAATCACCTCATAATCCCATGAATTATCCGGATTCACCGAGTGATTCTTTTTTAACGTAATGAAAACTACACTGAAAAACAATTAATCGCTTTATCGTGTTTCTTCCGGCTTAGCGTGTAAAGCGCAAGCAGTTGTTAGCTGGCCCATAACTCAAACATAATTACGTTTCCGCGTATTTAATATTCGATAGCGCGAATTTATCAATTTTCTGCTACATAAATTTCAAAAATTAATAATTAAACGCAGCGACCACACTTTCAACTGTAAACACTCTGAATATAAAGCAGCTCCTGAAGATACAGTGGAACGATGAAATAATTACCCCAGTGAACGACGGAGCACAGGGCAAAATGATGATGTTTTCGTTTACTTTGTAACGTTCCCGGATGAGAACTAATTCCGCGCACTGTGTGCTTATGCAAACTAGAAAATATTGCTTACAGATAGCCTGCAGCATGGGTTCTCGGTAGGCAGAGGATGCTAAGATACGGCCCCAAAATCTCATTCATCTAATGCCCTGGCCGCAGGCCGCTAACTCGGCCATCTGCAATACCTTGGCCACGGAGCCCATCAAAATAGGGTAATTAAGTTGCAAAGTCTATCAAAATCTATTTCATTAGCGAAGTGTAGCATTTCGCAGTAATCAGCAAAATGGTTTCTGCCAAGACCAGACATAATTTTATGGAGGGCATTAACTGTAGTCCGGTGGCTGTTGGCTAAATCTAGGCAAGGTGCTAAATTTTACTGACAAGATTAAAGGAAATTTACGACTTCCAAAAGGAACTATACTGCCTCCATATTTTACGTTTTATGGTAAACTCAACCTAAACACCCGCATCGGATGGAGTAGGCGTCAAGTCATTGGTTTCTCCAACTCCAAAACACATTGCTTTCTGCGATCTGATTCTATTTATCGGTGACCAAAGCGATCTAAACCGATTGTCGATGATTTTTTAACATGAAATTTATCTTAGTAAGTTTTTGCAGCAACTTAAAACTTTTTAGATTTTTTAAAATAAAATATATGTCTATAATATGATATATCTGTACATACCTACAATGACGTTAAAAGGACACCCTTTTACATCCGACATATTGAACTTTTGAACTCGACACAAAATTGTAAATCAGTAACCCGAAATACATTGATATCGTGCTGATTTTTGTGAGATTTGAGTATATTTTGGGTTTAAAAAATATTACTTCAAATTCACCATTTAGAATTTTCAGAATTGGGCACTAATGGAAAATGAGTGGACTGAAAAGCTCCCTATCTAATTTTAGATTTAAGATCACCATTCATGGCGACTGAATGAATTTTTAGCAAACAGTAACTTCTTTCAAGATTTAACCGCTCTGTAAATAACCGAGTACCCGAAAGATACATTTATTTAAAACAGATTTACGATTTCGTATATTTTTTTTTCAGAAGTTAGATACATTTGATAAAGTAGCAAATTCAATAGTATACTTTGTTCAGCTATATCATTATACTATTATTATAAAAATATGAATATCTAATGCAGAAATTAATAATTAAATGTAGTGAGGAAAGGTTTTTCATTATTTATAGAAATTTATTATTAGAAATAATGATTTATAATATTCGTTACGTTTTAAAGTGATATAATCCTGGAAAGAATGTCTGCTGCAAGGTTCTTGTATACCTGAGGATATAAATATTATGGTTATTGACAGAGGGGTTAAACTATATATAATACATCATATATTAAACAACACACAATGAAACTTTCTGGGTATCGAGTTTTCTTCACAATACCCAGAATATTAACATATACCAACATTTTAAATAATTTTTATTTATCCATTTATTCAAATTTATCAAATAAACTGTTTACTAAACAAATAGAAAATGGTATACATAATTAGACGTGATACAAATATTCAACATACTTAAAATTTCTGAATTCAAAAGTTAGAATGAAATTAAATTTAGTCTATCGTTGTACGACAGTAAGTTTGACTGCTCTAACTAAACTTAAAGAAATAATCAGCATAACATAATCCAATGAACGCATAAAGGTGCACTGCAGCAGTAATGTGCGGATCATCAAATTTCCTACCATCATTTTATATACCCTGGAGTTCAGTTCGTTTTGTTGGTAATGAATTTAAAATTATTTTGGAAGGATAATGCCGAATTAAGAATAACATGAAGATTTTTAGTACATATTATCAAACCGACATTATCCTTGATTTTCATTTTGATAAAGCCTCCCTCAAACACTCCCTTTACCTGCCTGATCCTCCTCTTAGAATTTATTTCTGTTTCCATCTATTAGCCCTTTTTCCTATTCTTCCCCCTTCCCTAGCTTTCAATTTAGTTATTGTCGTATTCCCTACCCCTTATTTTTTAGTCTTAGTTAATTTTTTGTTATTTAATTTAAGTTTGCTTATAAATTTTTAATAACTTTCTATCCAAAATACTAATTTGGGTTACGAGCTGCCGTAACTAATCTCGAAGTATACTCAATCAATTATTATTGAATTTTGACACAAAAGACCTATCACCCTCGAACTAGAACACCATAACACTAAATATTACATGAAATATATAAAAGTTAATGTGAAATGGGAATGACCAAGGAGTTCCTAGGCCACTTACAGCTAAACTGAGAAAACTACATAGCTCGGTTTGTGCGATAGAGTTTGCGACTTAGACTAAAACAATGCCAATATCCTTATTTATCTTTAACTTAAACGGCCGTTCTCGTTATGTTATGAGAAAATAGTTATAAAAAATTTAATTTACTTAAACAAAATGTTCACGCCGTAAATCTCTATTTGGCAGATCTTATTAATTCTTGAAGAACCTTCGCACAACTTCTTATAAGCAATTCACACGCCCCTAGAAGTTCCGCGAAAATGTCCTTCAATTTGTGTTAATGCTTAAAGAATTGACAAAAAAAAAAAACTTTTCTTTCTATTGTACTATAATATTAGCCTTATATTTATAAAAAGCTTACGTTGAATAATACCAAAGTTATGACGCCAAACACTTTCCACAAATGACCAACATTGATTCAATTGACCTGCAAATAATATGAAAAAGTTTTCACCCAATGATATACCCCTATATGGTGCTGTGGAGCCCACTCCGCATTTTATGATATTATCGTAGAAATCATGAATTCTCAAAGAAAAACATAAAGTTTTCCTTCACCGATTCCTGGTGAACTTTTGCCGTCCCACTTAACGAAAAGGCGTACGTGAGGTGAAAATACAAGGAGTCGCCACAAAGGCTGTCGGAGACCGATAGATAAAATATTGTCAAACTTTTCTATAAATAAATTTATTAAATTCAGCACAGGAAGTGAAGTTTCCTTCCGCCAACGAAAACGTAAACAGGACCGGAATTGTGCTATTTATAAAATTTTCACCAAAGAACGAAAAGTCTAAAGTTAGATATAAACCTAATTTGAGCACGGAAACTTCGATTCGCTTCCGGAATTTGAATTTTGTAGTAGCTTATCTCTAATGGTATAAATAACTCTTAGAATCATGAAACGGCGTCAACGGTCCGCAAGTGATGGCAATAGGAACATCTCTAATCTGCTTATCTCCTCCTCATTACTAGGGAGATTACATTTCAATTCATACGTGGGTTCGTGGGATGGGCAAACAAATCAATGCATACTTCGTACACAAATTCGGATCCGTCCTAATCCCTCTCCACGCAACTGTGCACCCTCCAGGAAAAGGGCTTGTTGCCCTAGAAAGCCCTTCCACATCCTTCGTTGCCACAAAACCGCTTCGTTTCTCATAAAGTATTTTCTTTTCAGAATCACTCAGTACGTACTCGACTACGTCGACGCCAACTAATCTTCTGCCGTACTTTGATTTCGACGTTCCCAGGAATTTGACGGTGACAGTCGGACAGACGGGCTTCCTGCACTGCAGAGTGGAACGGCTTGGTGACAAGGATGTAAGTAGTCTCATTGATCTCGGTCCTCTATGTATTCGTAAGTTCGATACAGCCCAGATGAAATCAAGAAGATTTTGAGATGTGAGTATCAATTACTCTGCAAGCCCTCTTCGGAAAGTCTTCAAAGGTGAAAACTGAGGGTCTAATGCTCTAAATGAGCAGCTTAAGATTATGGCAGGGTTTTTTCAATGGAAGCCTGTCAAAGTGATTGTTATTATAACTAAACTAAAACATTCACTTTAACCTACAAATTATAAATACAGACTGTTCAACAAGAAAGGAACCGAATTTTTTTTTTTTTTACTTAAAGAGGAAATATTTATTTCTAATTTTTTTACATAGAAGTATATGAAAATATTACGGCACAACTAATTAATAAATTGTAAGAGTATAGTCGCCGCCACTATCAAGAATGGCCTACCATCTTCTGGGCATGCTTTTGACGAGTTTTTCCGGATATTGAAACGACAGCGAACGCCAGATCTTCCGAATCCGTAATAGCTGCTTGAGTTTGCACACAGGCCTTCTAGCGAGTTGGCTTTTCATTATGCCTTCCTACACA
This sequence comes from Philonicus albiceps, assembly GCA_963969385.1. NCBI lineage: Eukaryota > Metazoa > Arthropoda > Insecta > Diptera > Asilidae > Philonicus > Philonicus albiceps. The sequence goes on from OZ017773.1 coordinate 36,983,717, forward strand.
TTCTCAATTGAATTGACTGCTGGGGATTGAGAAGGCCAGTCCAACGTTGTTCCGACTCCGATCTTTGGGATCGTTAAATTGCGCGCACTGCGACAATTCAAGCGACACTGAAATAAATAAGTATTGACGTCGTAGCCCTTCCATGGTACAAACACACACAGAAAGAGAGAGAGACATATGTTTTATCTTCTTTGAAAAAGAGCTGTTCCTTTCTGCTTTCCTAATTGCTAAGGTAACTAAAATGATGTTGTGAGAAGTTTGGAAACCTTGCCTTAGAACCTTTATTAAAAATGGGCTTTTGCAAGCTTTTTTCGATTCGTTTCGTACGGATTTAAGAACAGTGTCCCATGGTCTTGTCGTTATAACCAATATGTAACTGGTAATTACTAAAATATCCGCTTCCGATCGTTACAACTTTTAGAAATAAATATAAAAATGTACAGGAGTCAACTAAAAACTAAAAATTTGATCGTTATATCTGGCACGTCGTTATAATCGAAGTCATAATTATCGATATTCACGTATATAATTTCTTAACAAAAAATTTATGTTTTTATAATCTTTGTTTTATTTATGGACATCAATATTATAAAAAACAGAAACATGCATAACTGAATCATCTAATAGAATAATATTAATAAAATTAGATTAGGTGCTAAACTACATATTAACTATAATTTAAAATATTGTAGATTTTATAGACAATTTTACTTACTAAAAGAGCATCATACATCTTTAAATCTATCAGTGTTACTAGTAAAACGTGCTTATTATGTTTAATTAGTTCTAGTCTCTCTGTTTGATACGAATAGATATGAAAAAAAAAAACAAAACTAAGACTGGGCGACAATATTTGTGGATGCATTCCTAAAATAGCCCAACATTAAAATTAGATTGTCACTTCTAAAACAAGCTAAATTCAATACACTAACGATTATTTTATTATGTATCTCATCGAAATTGTAAATATATAGCGGTAATATGGATTAAATTTTATATAATCCTTTTTTACTGCACTAATCAAACTGAAATTTGCTTTTATATTAATAATAATGTTTTAGGGCCGCAGACTGTAACACATTCAAAATGTTATTTTTCCATTTAGCTCTGGTAGTTTTCCTCACTAAGTATTAGGCGAGTAGATAAGGAAAACATTTCAAAGAGGGTAAAAGTCATTTTTTTTTAGTTTCCATTATCACAGAAAAGTTTTAGGGATTTTTAAGAAAATTTTAGTTAGAAAAGGTTCTACGAATTTTTTTCATGAGAACAATTTCATCATCATCAATAAGTCATCAAGTTGCACCTTTGTACACTACCGGCGAAGTGGAATGAGGAAATCCATAATTGTGGGACCAAACACCTCCCGTATAGACCTTGGAAACAAGCACGGGGTTAAGCTGATACCAGAACATTTTTAAAAAGTTATTTCTCGTGACATGAGTTTTTTCAGAATTTGCGTTAGAAGGTTTTTTAAGCGAGGAAAAGGTTAACGTTATTTACATAAATTTACTCATTTTGGCGGTATTTAGCACTATGCTCTTTTTAAACCCTAAGTAACTAAATATTACTATTGTTCCCTATACATAATGGTCCAGTTTATAATGAATGCAAGGATTAACTATTAAAATGTTTTTCTTTTCTTTAAGAAGAAACTTATTTAAAGTTTTTTCTTCATTTCTTTGTTCTTCTACACTTAATAAACAAAATAGTTTCGTTTTATTAGCCTGCCAGAATAATTTTAATGACCGAGTTTATCATTCAATCGCAGACGATTCTAACGGCCTTTCAGATTTTTCTATAAGTAGATAGTAATAAAGGGCTCACCTGTGAGAGAAAGACAAAAATTTAGGGGGAGGCGGACGAAAATTAAAACCGCGTTTCACCACTCAGAGCAGCGCACACGCTCGAACACTTTGTCCCGCCTTTAAAAATGCACAATGAAACAATGTAAATAGCCGGTATCCATATATATGTTCTGTGTGTACTACCTGTCTCTTCCCCATTCTCGATTCAGGATTTTCCTATGCTTGAGCATTGTGCGAGGACGGCACCTACCACGCATGCTGCTGAGGCACACAGCGCAACAAAGATTTTGTCCCGCCTTTAAAAATGCGTGATAAAAAAACGTTGCACATTATGTAGTAGATGAGAATATTTGGCTGCTTATTCTTATCTCTTTCGTTCTTATTGGAATTTAGATAAGGCATGGGAAGCAGTAGTTACTTTATTTAATGCGAAAATTTTACCCATGCTGTTTTAGAAATTACATATGGGTTAAAGCTTTGGGCCCGTATAGAGTGTCACATCTTGCAATTAGATGATCTTTGCCCATTATCGAGGAAGTAATAAGTAAGGCAAAACGGAAGGGATAACGACCAACAAGAGCAGAATCAGAAGAGCAGCACTTTTCTATCTATGTAAACAGCTGAAAAGTATAAGGTATAAGTCCAGTTTTTGAGAAATTGAAATGAAGGCGATCTACACGTTTACATTTAACTGAAGAAGTTATTGAAACTATGTAACAAAAAATAGACTTTTACCATTCAAAAACAACGGTTAAATTAAGATTTTTGAGACTAGCTTTTTTAATAATTATTTTTATTACCATTAAACTGCATTTATTTTATCATCGATTACCTTACAGTCATGCTATAATGTATTGAACTGCTTGAATCCTATCATCGATTTAGAGTAATACGAAAGGTAGCTGGTACCACTTACTGCCAATGATATTGCAATATAAAAGTCATCGATGTTATATTGCAAAAAAGATCTGTTTCTCATTATTTGTATATAATGCATCGATTACATATACCATACATTTCCTACTGGGCCTAATGTTGCAATAGCAACAGTATGCAATTCAAAAACATAAAAAATTGCATAATTATATTTCCTAACTCCTTGCATTACGGAACAAATTCCCAATAAAATTTCTTTCCGTTAAAAACGAATAGGGGTGTATTAGTACGGCTTCCGGGAAATGTAGAAACATTTAAAATGATTTTTCTTCTCTTTATTTGAAACGACATAATGAAACGACTTGACGGGATTCAGCAGATGATAGGAAACGGTGATTGAAGACGGGAAATTGGAAAAATTGAATCCGGTTCTCCCTTTATTGCAACAATTTAAATATATTGCGTGAATAGGGCTTGTTCTAAAAGCGCAAATCTCATTGAGCGCCCTGTTCCCCGCCCAAATAGATAAATGGAAGTGGATTACTTGTTGTATGTCTCACTTTTCCTTTCAATTTGGACAAATGAATGTGTAAAAAGCAAAGGGTTCGGCCTTCGTTCCCAGTTATGTCCCCCGTTATCTTGAACCTTCTACTTTCATTAAATGGTTTTCCGACTTCTATCCAAGCATTTTTCCGCAGATAACCTTAAAACTCCCCTTTCGGTGTGTGAATTGAGAGATACTGGCCCACATACAATGAGCTAGAATTCCTAGAAGGCAGCACTGTTTTCCGCCGTGAAGTGGTTTAAGGGTTGAGGTGTCTTAGGGGTTTTCAAACGCTCTGATTTCTTTCCGCTCCTTTCTTATTCTTGCAGCAGATAACGCCAAATTTCATCCAAACTTTGTTGCCGCCACGAATTACACGGGCATTGGCATTGGCGCGGGAACTGTTATCATGGTGTTGTTTTCGCTGGCATGATTGGAAGTAGACTGACTCAGTACTGTTGACCTTAATTCAGTTTCATCTAACGCTATACCACCCGTTGGTTTTGTCTTTTTTCGCAACTTTAAAGGTCTTCTGTCGATTAAAATGAGCCTCACTCTTCGCGCTGATTGCCACCACCTAAAAATTTTCAGTCCGAAAAAAGTCGTAGCAGTAATGCGATAGTGGCTCAAAATACCCAAAAATCTAATAAAAACCATTGAATAACTTCCTCATTTCTTATGTTGTGGAACTAATTGTCTTAACTATTAGCTCAACTTTTAAAGTTATTAAGAACTTTCTCTGTTCCAACTTTCAAAAAAATAAATACATCTGATACGTGATTATCTTTCTATTTTCAGAAATTTAAAATTTATAACGATAATATTTTTATTCTGTATAAATATGATCCTTCCTTATGATGCTCCAGTATTTAAAATAACATTTAGCTTTAATGTACAATACTTTAATTGTACCTAATATAGGAATGAAGGAGGAAAATCCGAGGCGACGATAATAATTTGGCTTTATCGCTTTAAACATTTATTAATATTTCGTTTCTAGGATTAAACTGAAATTCGTGAGAATCGCCAATTGCCATGGCTTTAAATTTAATCCTTATCTCTGGAATTCCACAAGCATATTTTTTTTATTCTTAATTACTGAGAGTGAAAAAATGTGGGGAAATCAGTTTTTAAAATCACTGTAAAACTGCATGTAATTTTAATTCAACATAAAAGCAATTTTACACATTTTAATATAAAAAAATTGCGTAATGTATTGAAAATATAAATTGTAGGAGTAAATTTAAAAAAAAACAAATTAGTGTAATTTTACACACAAGCAGTGGTAAAATTTGCAAAATTCAAATGTTTGAGTCTGAATGTATTGTAATGATTTCTACAGAATGCTCAAGCTTTATTTTAATGTTGTAAGCGATACACAGTACTAGTTACAAATTTAACTTCTATGTTTAGGTATATATAGTAGTTTTAAATAAAATGTTATATCTCATTTTGGCGCCCACTTTGTTTAATGTTAACTACTATAAATTTCCTACTTTGATAAATTGTAAAAATAAGCATGCATACATACATAGAATGAATATTTGAGGTATTATGAGCCACTTTACGCTGTAAACAGTAAAATCTTATCACCTGTACCAAGGAACTAACTGTGATTTTAAAATGAGAAATAAATTAACGCAATAGACGAATGCCTAAAAAGGAAAGTTTTCGTTAAAATGTGCAGTCCCAAACGACATCAACCATTATACATACAACAATAATGAGGAAGACGATGATGGACCCTTGGGTCCACAGTTTGGATATTCCTAAACGTTTGCCTTGCACGACAAAATACTGCAGGCCCAGCATGCATATCCCAATTAGTCCAAAAGAAACCACTGTCAGCAGAGAGCACACCAAAAAGTCAGCCTGCAACAATATCTACAATGAGCAGAATCTCATCAAGCAAAGGGCCACAAGAAGGATTTAGGTCCCGGCCCTAGCGTAGGCTATGTTTTCTGTTTTCTGGGTGTGCCTGTCTTATTAAATTCGCATACAATGCTCCCTGGTGTAATTCAGCAGGAAGGCCGTTACCGACGGCTCCTGCTGGAGCACTCCAAGATAGCAATTTATACGAATCGAGAACTAGCTGAGGAGGAAATCTACATTTTAATTACTCTAGCCAGTGCTATCTCTGTTCCTGCGTTTCTGAATTGGTTTTCTGTTTAGCACACCCTTGGTGCATTGCATCGAATCGAATCGGATGAATATCTGAACAGACGACCAAATGCAAACAATGCCTCCTTGGCGCCTGTACCACTCACCTGCAGAAGTCCTCGGTTGTTTGGATGCCTGTACCACAGCCGGAGTGATTGGATGAATGTGTACCTGGAAAAAGGAGATTTACAATTTCACTTCGATTGCAAGACTCGGATGTGGGTTTAAGGGGTTTTCAGTTCTGGATCAATCGACCAATTTGTAGAATAATTGTAGTAAGTGCTAGTAGAACAATAATACTTTAAGTAAACTGTTGACCCAATATGGAACTATTAAAATTTATATCTTCATATGCAATCTGAAGCTCTAATTAAACCCTTGTTGGAAGATGAAAATCTGAACTGAGAAACATTTTTTTCGGAAATTACAAAAGCGTTTTTTAATTGCTGTTTTAAGTAATTTTAACAAAATTTGATTATTATTTCCCCTTATTTTGAATTCAAGAAGTAATCACAAGTATTCGGTTTTAGTAATTTCTGAGAATTACAAAACATAGTAATATTTACCAGGCAATCTTTAATATTTGTATCACGGTTTATAATTCCTACAATATCTAAGTAATGCGCAATAGTTAGGCCATTGTGAATTCATAATAATTACAAATACTGCTCGCACCAAATATTAATTAAGTAATTATAATAACACGCTTTCCAATTCCTGCATTTATTGCACACATCCAACAATCTCTGGTTTAGTATTTTATTTGTCAGTTTAGTCAATTTCTTATTATTCTTATTAAGTAATTCCTCCTATTTACTTAGAGGACATATAGTTTATTTAAGTTTGTTAGCTCTGTAGTAATTGTAGTAACTTGTATATTACTAAGCTCAATATTTCATTAACATACATACATATAAATATATATAAACACCAGTAAATACTTTACTTACTTACTTACTTACTTTAAGAAATCAAGTTCTAATGTTAAAAAATTTACAGAAAATAATTATTTAACCCAGTGCTAACATACAAGTAGAAAAACTTGTTTAAATTATTGTTAAACACTACATTTGGAATAACAAATTAAAATTACTAAAAATAACACAACAATATTTTTGTTTTCATGAAAATTACTAGTGTTTTAGTAATAATTATTTTAATTTTGTATTTTTCCTTTCATAATAACAAACACTTGAACGTCTGTTCCGGCAATACACAGAATAAACGTAAATTAAAACGAATATTCAGAAAATTTATTCAATTTTCTGGCGAATGCAGAACAAAAGCAGACATTTACCATTTGCGAAGGTGTCAAAGCAATAAAAATTCTCAGAACCATGTCCAAATTTGTCGTTTTATATTTGCCTCGGATAATTGAAACGACCCTAAATATTTCGAGTCCTAAGTAGAAATATGTCGAAAATATCAAAAATAAAAGTTTCCATCGTAGAATGTTTTCAATTTATTTTAAAATGATTAAATTGCAATTTTGGAATGGACATTTCTTTTGAAATTATTTATTGCTATACTGAGAAAAGAAATAGAATAGAAGAGAAAAAAATCTCTTATTTTATCCCTTCTACACATAAACGCTTAAAATGTAATTTCAAAACGATTTATCGTCCCAAGAAATACTCGAAATTAAGCTGTAGTAGGAGTAACTAAAAGCGTCCGTTATTACAACATTTTTCATTGGAAATACAACTTATTATTTATTTCATGCTATTATATATGCATAATAATAATCCGAAATGCAATTTATTTATTTTAATGTATTTAAAAAATAAAATTAGTTTTTGATTTAAATACGTACAACCAGTTTTGCAATGCGCTACCCAACTACTTTTTGAAATTATTTTCCTTTATTAATTGCTTAATACTGTTTGCCAAGTATTGCAGTTTGCCAGAGATAAATATGCACTTTTGCGTAGCGCGACAGTTCTTTGAAAGCTTTGTAAATAAATTATGAGCCTAAAACAAAAGGCAAAATGGACAACAGAAAGCCTTCAAACCCCTAAGTTATGAGTATTACGTAAACGTTCTCAAAACTTTTTTAACAAGTTTCTTTTTTAATTATTCTCGAAGGCCGATGAGGCTAGAAAGCATTATCTGATTATTCCGATTTAACGTCACGAACAACTTTTGTAGTTCGAATCCATTTGTTTTAATTGAGGTCATTTTTAGTTATGTCCTTAAATTTTTCCAACTTATTTCTTTTTACATTAACCAACAGTATACACACTTGGCAATTGATTCTTGGAACGTCTGGACCCTATGACGTATTTTATTTTTAAGAATGAAAATAGTGGAATTAATTTAGATCGTTCAAACATTGATCAGAAATATGTTCTTAGAAACAACCATTTATTAAATGATTTAATGTCAGCTCTTCAACCATTTGATACTGTTTGGAAAAAGTTACACAAATTTTCTTACACACAGTAAACTCTTTTAAAACAAAAATTAGTTTATTGCACATAAACTTGCACTGCAACTGGATATATAAATCTATTGATTTTCAGCATGGAATCAAAATGATAAAGCTAAAGACAGCTTAAATTGATTGAAAAACGATAAAGAGGCTTTCACCGAATTTGCGAAAAAAAATCTGCTATATCACAAAGGGATGATAATCGAAATCAGCTTTCGTTTGATTATTTAAACTTCAAAGAAAAATTGCATCAGGTCAATATACAATTTCAGTGATTAATTTTCCCTTTCGAAATGAAATATACTGCTTTTGACAGTTAATTATTTTTCAAATTGAAAAACGGATCACATTTCAAAATTGAACGCTTCTGTTCATATGCCATATATTGTGCATTTTAATTGAGATGAGATGGCAGGAGGTCATTCATGATATGTATATCATATTAATTGTGGATCATTAATTTCGTACTTTTATGATTACCAATAGCGCATTAATTTCAATTAGATTCTTTTAAAAAATCACTATAACATAAAATAAATATGGTCAAAAGTATTTTATCCCTCACAAGCGATGATGATGTGATATTCCTTTATGGATTGTATAGCACCTAAATATGTTTTTCATTTGCAATTGCAACTTTCGTAAACAACCAATTCTCAAACTTATTAAATTTCTATTCAAAATCTATTAGATTTTTATTAGAAAATTCCGTTTGCCGATTTTTTACCGAAATGATCCAATGAACAATCTGCTTTACACCTATTAACTTATTTTAAAAGGTCAACAATTCGTCGATCCAATTTCATTTAACTTGAATTGATAGTAATAATATCAAAAAACATACTGTAAAAATGTAAATACATAAAGCCACAATTGTAAATGGTGAAGATCACTGTAACATTTGGGAGATATGAAACGTTTTATAAAAGTCATAATTTATTAAATACTTACTTAACCCTTAACGAACGAGCGCATTTTTCTAAAACTATGACCTATGAGTAGGTCGACGGATTTTTAAGAAATTAAGTGCTTCATTTCCAGAGCGAGAGAAGGTGCTTAATTAATATCGCTTTATTGCATGTATAATTAAAGCCAAACCTACAGTTTCCTAAAATATCACGTCATGCCGCGTGTATGGCGGTATTCGATTTTTTTAGAATATTTACAATGTCGCGAGTATGGCGGCATTCGTTCGTTAAGGGTTTTAAATACTCAACTGAAAGAACATAATCCAATAAATTTACAGGCAAAATTTGTTTAAAAAAAATATATACTACCCTTGCCACTACATAAAATTCCTTGCTTGTTAATAGCTTGATTTGCATTAGCCAGAATTGTTATCCTAATAGAATGAAATTGTGTCTTATGCTAAGATTGCAAGTCGGAAAAATTGAAAGTATGCTACATAACCCAGAAAACCATATAAACCTACTAGGTAGGGTAACTACCTATCATTGAGTTTTTTGGGTAACATTATCTGTTTGATTTTTTCAAAAATCTCGTGCAGAATTTTAATCAAAACATTCGATTAAGTATTGACGAAAAATAAATTTCCATAGCTTAACGAAAACAGCGGTATGGTAAATGCATAAAAAGTCACGACTGAAAAATATAAATTTTCAATTTAGGTATATACTCATAAATATTGATCATCGGAGATAAAATCTGTGATATATGGAATAATTAAGGAATTTTGATTTATCTTTACCGTCACATATTTCTACGAACAATCGGATACTATGCAATTTGCTCAAATGAAGTTGCTTTATTTCCAAGAATTTTAAATTTAATTATAAACAGACTTAGTAACTCAAAAGCTCCCACAGTTACGCTAAAATTGGGGTTTTTAAACTATTTTGTACAGTGAAATTATTCAAGTTGTTACGCCTAAAAATAACAATGAATTCAAAAGTACAACTATATTAATTATAACAATATTTACACTTTGTTGTATTTCGACCGTGAAATTTTATATTTTTGTATTTGTTTGTAGGGTACCTGATTTCTTTACACCTTTTACGATGATGCTATAGCAAATCCAACAAAGCGTGAATATTTGCCATACAATTTTTAAAAAAACTCTTTTCGACGAGCTTTCAAAACATTTATCATATTTCTTAAAAGGAAAGAATAATTCAAGAAGGTAGAACAGTTACCGACCTTTTTACATAAATATTCTCATAATAAAATGCTCCAATGCGGCAAGTTTGGAGAAATGTAAAACAAGATAGTCCTTGGAGGAAAGGAGTAAAATACTGTCCCATCAAATCGCCATCGTCGCAGCGCAGAACTAGCAACAGAATGAAACTTAATTAAGAGACCAGCGAAAACGATTCTGTTCGCAAGGCACCTTGTTTGGTCCAGTTGCCCAAAGAGCATATACCAAGGGTCATCTATCCAATAATTCATTTTTTATGTTCGAATAAAAGAAATATTTCTCGAAAGAAAGGCCATTCTTCAAGTTAGGGTGAAAATTCACTGCCGAGAAGGTTAAGGATTTCGCTGAGCAACTCAAAATATTCCCCTGAAGAGAACCTATACGAAATATTGTTCATTTCTATAATAAACGATGTAGAAAAACGCTTTTATAGGGGTAAAAGGAGCACGACGTGTTTTTCTTTTTTTTTTTTAAATTACGATGAATAATGGGAAACTCTTTGAAACCGAACTGATCTCGACTCTACAAGAAGGTAGGATTCCCTCCTTAAAAATATCCAAGCTAATTATGCCGTAAATTCATAAAAGCCCGAGGGAAACTTGCTGAATCTTGAGCAATTATTTTACAAGCCATTTTCATCCATCGCAGAAAGAAACAATTTTACATCTCGGTTTTTATGCGCCAAGCATAATCTTCTCCGATTCTTCCTTTCCGCGTAAATTAAAAATGGAAATTATGTTGGAAAGTCTAAGCACGTCGCGGTAACAACGCTTCGAAATAACTAAAGGGAATTTTAAAATTGAAACCAGCTGGTGACTGTGTAATTAGCGACATTTAGCAACTAATAGCGAGAAATTATTGAAGGACATGCATTGAAAATTACCTTAAGCTCTCTTCTGTGTGGAAGCGATAGTGGCAGAGTTCGCAATTAACCATCCCCGAGGTCCCCAACCAATTCTCCAGGCAACCCTTGTGCACGTAGGCCAGCGTCCCCTTGCAGAGGCAGGGCGAGATTAACCTGAAAAGAAATATTTCACGAATGCCAATTTATTAATATATTCCTGCAGGACCAGGCGTTCGCAAGAGCCCGAAAAACAAAATGAAATGCAAATCAGGAGGAATTTTTGAAATTGAAATATCTGCGTCTACCGTTTAATTTCCACGCAATGCGCCATTGCTGGGCTAAAGAGCCCTGTTGCTCGCCAAGGGCGGATATCCGGCTAGCCCCTTGATAAGATATTATTCTCCAATTACCCCCACTCAATTTAATATCATAATTCGTCCAAAGCATTCCAAGTGGAACCTATATTTTCCCCAAAAAGGGGACGTTGCGCTCTGGGCAGGAGGACCAAGGTAACCCTCCCCCGCAAATTTGAATAATTCATCAGGGTCTCATGGAATTTTTAAATGTTAATATTAAGTGGCGTTTCCTTGAAGCCCTATGTCCATATAACTTGATTTACTCAAAAGACATTTTTTTCGCTGTTGATTTTCTTATACCGGAGATATATTTTTAATGGGCTGACAGGTCATTTCCTCCATATTTATGCTTTTAATTTTGCGAGAAAATTAATAATGCTTTTTCATGTTGCATATTGAAATTCATGATATTTTTTAATTTCACGAATAATAAAAGAGCCATATGCAGAACAAGACCATCTCTCCGAATATTGTTTGCATCCAATAGGAGAGGAGGACATTTATTTGTCCAATGTGATTTCAGGTAAAATATTAATTATTATGAGAGGAAAATATAACGGATATTTAATATCCAACCTCAATTTAATATTTCTATACGTATTGGACACAGTTTCCATAAGGGTTATTTAAAATTAATAAATATTCCGATTTCTTCTACGTTTCAGTCCTGGTTTTTTTTCGCTAAGTACTCGACATTTGTAAAAATATGTATATATCTCCTTTATAAATATTTTATTTAAATAATTTATTTGCATATTAATTATTAAGCCATAGCCAATGAGATATTTTTCGAAAATGCTGTATCTGAAAATTTATCGAACAGTTTTGCACTCGGGAGACACTGTCCAAGACTTTCCAAACCAAAAATCATTTCACTAGAATTTTACAAATTTCAAAGAAGCTAATTGATTTATTAGGTGGAAGTTCCTTAAACTAAATTTTTTTCATAATAGTTTTGAATTATATTTAGCATTTTTTAATTTTTTATAACATCCAAAAATTATTCCAAACATTTTCTCAGTTCAAAGTTTGGAGTTTGGATGCGTACAAATAATTCTTAGCAATTCGATTCTATTTTAGGACTAAACGTTGTTTTTGTTAAAATTAGTATTATTAGTACGAATTAAAACAAAATTTTATAAAAGAATTAAAGACAGACAAAGATTTCATGTATACTCATTACCACCACCCGTCTTCTCCTTATTAACGAGTGATGGATTAGGGAATAGAATTTATTTTCAAAATCAATGTTTGGTCCTGAAATATTCGGCAATACTGTATATGAAAGCAAATCAGGAAGTTAAAGTTATTAACATTTATCAAGAATTGCAAATTGGTACGATTTCTTGTTGCAGAATTGAAAAAAATCAAGGATTTTGAATAGAAAATCTCAATTACTCAAAACAAATCAAAAGCAAGTCGTAAGTGATATAATCGTCTTATGTCTCTCAGCCAACATGGATTCTTTCAAGGCTTCGAAAAAAGATTTACAAACTGATTGCATTTATAATACATTGATTTCAGCAAAGCATTCGATAAGAACTCGCATATTATTATAATTGTAAGTCTTAAACTCAAGAATATGGGCTCTCCATTTTCTTTCTGGTACCGGATTCATTCCTTTCTACTTAAAAGATCATAACGAGTTGTTTTCCACGGAACTAATTCTAAGGAAATCTTAGCTATTTCGGGAGTTCCTCAGGATAATCATTTAGGCCCTTTTCTTTTTATTCTAGCTACTAATAATATTATACACGATACTTAAAGGATGCAAGGCTCTCATTGTTGCGGACAACTTGAAAATATTATTCCGATATATAAAAAATACTACCGAGTGTCATTTAAATCAGAGGAACCTAAATATTTTCCATTTCTGGTATGCTCACAATAACTGGCAACTTAATATTGACAAATACTAAATCATATTATTCTGTCGCAGCCGTAATCATCTTCTCTTTGACTACAGTCTCTTTCGTGATTTGAAGGATACACTCATAGTAAACTGAACTTTATTGAGCACATCATAGTTGCAAGAGAGAGCCTGTTCTGCATTGGGCTTTACAAAGAGATGACTACGAGAGTTTTCTGATATCTTTATATAAAAGATAAATAAAATTATAATATTGTCTTGTGAGACCAATTCGTGAGCATATTGTATTAAGTCAGGTCTTCTCACTACCAAATCCTCATTAATATTCGTACTGTGCCGTCCGCACGTCTCATCGGTATTCTTTTGTCTGGCGCCGGTAGGACCGGTTCAGATTATTGCGCTTATCACCGGAGGTTTTTTAAAGTTTTCAAGAGATCATAAACATAAACAGAAGACAAACACCATAAACATGACCATAAGCAGAACACAAGCGATATTGGCGTTTGCTCGATAGCTTTACACATGGCACCACAGTGGTGTCACCGGCCTTTGCACGATACTTTTCGCGGAACACTAATGTGGTGCCACCGACTTTGAAACTAATCGCATGTGCCTTAGTGTTAATAAACATACTGAGCTGCTTAATGTTAACATCCGTAAAAAAAAACACTAATAAATCGGTTTTTGTTTGACTTGTTTCCTAATCTCGGATCTTCTGTTTGATTAATCTTTTTGTACTAACTAAATCTTGCATGATTTTTAGTGTGATTTATTTTATTCTTTTATTTTTTTCGCTGCTATTTCTACAATTGTGTGACATGTTGTTGCATGATAGTGGTAGAAACTAGGACCAAATGCAAATAAGGCGACGCTGTCTAAGCTTGGACTCCATCAGTTTGGTTCTTTTATGAACAATTTATTAAGCAACTTCTTAAATAATCGAGAAATGACTATTATTTTGCATAAGGTCCTTCTCAGTAACAGCCTTTGTTTAGTAAATGCGGAAGTCTCGAGATTTATTTCCCAACACGAGGTCTTACTCATAAGTTGAAAAAGTTTTATGTATATAAAAGTGAGTGAATACTTAAAAAGATCGATTAAAAAGTAATTGCTCAGCTGTATGCATAAAACCCGTTAATAGTTTATGGTATAGCAGGAAAAACCATAATTGTGTATCCGCGTTTATTGTTCCGAAAGCCATATTAAATAGGAATCAGGAAAAATGTATATAGGACGAACTAGAATACGAATATCGTTGCATAAGCTATTCTATCTAGGTCAACTGCATATTTCATATTTCCCTGTTTTGTATATTGCGGAATGGTCAAAGCAACTCTTTGAGCATGTAATCAAATAGTCCCACTTTGGATTCCATTAGCCTGATAATCAGATAAATTCGCGGAGTTGGTAAAACTTCGTTTACTAGAAGTCAGGTGACAGAGGGCGAATTGGAGCTCTTCAGGTGCAGTGCTCCTCCGTTGTTCGACTGCTGGAGCCTGTCTAGTAATTTACCTGCACTAAAGCGATTAGTGGAAAACTGTCCGAAACTTGAGCTGTAAATGGAATGATTGAGGAACAAGTACCTTTCCGGGTGCTCGCTTGTATGGCAAATTCGACAGGCCACCGAGCCCACAGACCACATCGAATTTGGGGCGGAGGTCCTCGGGGCGGACCATTCGGAACGATTTGCGCCGCCACTCTCGACACCGGCGTTCGTGCGGCCTGCATCGCTTCCGGTAGTACCCCCTGTCGTGTTTTCGTTATTTTCCGCCTCGGAGCTGCCTTTGGAATTAGCACCGGATTCTGTGATTGCCCTTCCCGCAGCCTGGTCACGATTTTCGGTCGTCTGCTCATGCTTCCCGTCCTCCCCGGAGGCATTATTTAAGGCGGGGGGTAGGGCTTCTGGGACATGGGCTGGAACCCCATGGAGACCCATGTTTTTGCTCACCGAAGCTGCTGCACCTTTGTCCTCCTTATTTGGGTTGCCTGCAAAGGAGACCACTTTTTAGTCCTGTCTCTCACTAAAATTGTATCAAATGAAAATCTTCCCTCCGGCGGTTCCGGTCGGAAGGTTCGGATATTAAATCTAAAACTATGACCAAAATGCAGCCTCGAAACTGCGCCGTCTTTACAAGTTTAATGTGCTACATATGCACAAACTACCCCGAAAAGACGACAACCAAAATTAGTTGGGTTCTGAGAGAATAGACTTCATCAAAAGATATAATAGAGGCAAGAAAATTACTTCCTCCTGGGGCGGGGGGGCTGACTAGGATGGGTTCTGAGAAGATCGGCTGTATGCATACTTGAAGTGATGAAAATTCACTCGGGAGGCTTGAGAAAACTTTAATTTGGGGATTCATTCCTCCGCTCTGGAGCAACATTTGCGCAAAACTTTCGGATCGGGACTTCCTTGGGATGGTCTTAAAGCGTTTCTCAAGGAATGGTTTTAATTAAAAACCAACAGGCCTAAATTATCCAATCCCATTGAAGTTAGCCCTCTGCGGAGCCACTTCTTCTGGGATCCGTTCTGAATTTTTACTTTGTATTCTTACAAGATTTTCAAACTTTTCATCTTGACACTGGGATACTGGTTTTCACGGTTAATTTGAAACCCATTACAGGTACAAATTAAAAAGTTGTTTTGGAACACAAATCAGCGGTTTACACCAACAAAGGACACAAACAGCCTAATTTTCATTTTATATATTTTTTCCTACTTTCGCCACGATTACTTAGTCTCTCTCTAATTGTCGTTATAATTAGCAAACCTCCACCCTCTATTAAAGCCTTAACTTTATATTCAAAACGTGGATGAAATTTCATTGACTCATTGAGTTCAATTTACTTATCAAACCAGATTCAAACTCAAAACAAAGTTAATTTTGAGTTAAACGAGTTTGTTGCCATAAATAGTAAATCAAGTACAAAATAAAAATGGAATTTAAATCATCCCGGTCTCCCAAATGGTTTTAGTTTATTCCAAATTCGGATTACTTACTGTGTCTGGGGAAATCACCGAAGTAATGAATCTTTCATTTTTCAAATGAAAGCAAATTATATTGCGCAAATTTTTCTCAATAACACTGTGCGTAAGTTGATCAAATACTTCGTTATATGCGTAATTTTATTAAAATTTAAGTAAATCTAATTTCATAATTCATATGTAAATAACATAAAAAGTATAAATACAAAATATATTTAATTTAATACATTCCAAAACTATTAAGAAAACAATGCACCATATGTCCCATCGTTATAAAAGCAAACTTTTAGGACCTGTTTATGTTAGGTTGCAAAATTATAGTCATGTTAATATTTTATTAGTCATATGGGATTTATTCTCTTTCGTACTTAATGGCTTTTCAACTACAACATAGAAAATCATGAAAGTACTGCATAAAGTTGAACAAAGTGCTTTAATATTCCATCAAAAAAGTTACTGTTTGGATTTCTGAGGGGTTTTATTACTTTTATGCACTTATTAAATAATGCCTCTATACAAATGAACCATCCTTTTAGCAAAAATTATATAAATATTTTGTCGGTTATATCAAAAAACAACCATTCATAAAAAGTTTTACGAAGAAGCTTTTTTCTATCTAAGTACCTAGTTCTGATATTATATTACCAACACTACTATTTGACGATATAATATAAATACTGTTTTCAAAGTTTTCTTCAACAAAGATTTTATGATAAAAATTAATCTTATTCTCATTTATTTTATTAAAGCTTATCAATAAGTGAAAGTAATCGCGATACCAGCTATGACAATTTAATTAATGACACAGTGGCATAAATAGCAAAGCTATTTATTACTAACTATAAAATCAAAATAGTAGAAAGATTATATTTAAAGTTTACAGCAAACGGTTTCTTAATATGAAAAAATGTCTTATCTTTAATGATGAATGATGAATAATGAATGAATAATCCCAAAGCATAGCAACAAATTCATTTATTCCTTACTCTATTTCCGAAAAATTTGCTTTTAAATCTAAAATAGAATTTAAGAAATATTATGTTGATATCGGCAATTATACTACTTTAATAATAGTTGTGATTTCCCTTCGGTTCTCGATCCAGGGATCTTATTCTTGAATTCGTTTGGATCGAATCGAAAATAGCTTACACAAGCTCCTTTTAAATTGAAATTTCATAAAAAAATTCTTGAAATTGAAACAAATCTCTTTCAGTTGCCTTTTTGACTTCGATTAATTGTTTTGTTGAAAGTCATTAAAGGAATTCGATAGTAAAATGCAACCGCATTATTTTGAATTTTTTTGCGGAATAACTAATTAAAGTCAAAGGTAACTCAAATAAATTTTTAAGAATTTAAGGAACATTGTTAAAGTATTTTTATCCAAAAATGGCTTTTGTAAACTCCTTCTACTCGATCCGTACGTATTCAAGAATAGGAAGGGTAAATATCATGGCAATTTTATGCGCTTCTCCCAAATTTTAAAGTAATTAATACGCGTCACGTTTTGAATAATGCAAATAAACGAAAAATTTCCTATTTAAACGTAGCCAGATGGAAAAATGAAATAAACAAGCGCTGATAAACATGGGTAATTTTAAATTATTTTGATCATTTTTTAATATTTGAATAAATTTATTCGTTTCATAAAATTATCTTAATAATAATGTAAATTATAATTGGTCACAACTAAGCGGATGGCAATTAGAAATTGTTTGTTTAAATTAGTTTAAATAACTATTCTATACTGAAGTTGACTCGTAATTTTAAAATCAGAAATTCTATCAATTATTGTAATTGTTTGTAACTTAAACAGTATGAAATTAATGATTTATTTTAATTTTTTATAGTTATTAAATTTTAGGGTTTCGCTCAGAATTTATTATACACCTGCATCGATGTAATTTAACTCACGTAATCGGCTTACTCAACCAGAAATATTTGTGGATTAATAATCAATGTAATGTGTAAAAATTTTCCCTAGCTACAATATAAGCGGACAATTAAATGCACCAAATTTAGCTACAGGCTGAATTTAAATCTTTTTGTGAAGTCAATGCAAAACACTAATTTTACAACAAATCATCTATAGAAACAAAATTTTAATCTCTAGATTTTATATAAATTAGTCCGTATATGTGAATGATGGGGAACGGGTATGATGAATAAAAATTCCCTAGGGAAGCATTCTGTTGCGGTTGCAATAAATTTTATATCTATCCGTCCGCTAAATTTGCAATTTGCACCTGTTTTAATAAATTGTCGGGAACAATCCTTTGATATAAATACTTTGCCACCGATTCAACAGACTGCATGCGGTGCAACGCTGTGATCCGCGCGATTTCAATTGAGATTGCCCTTATTACCGAATTGAATGTGATGGTATTTAATTGCAATTAAATAGTCAATAAACAAGTCCATATCACAGTTCGTTTCTCGTAACAAGTACTACCAGGGGTTTTTGTAATATTTTGATATTTTGCAAAAACAGAGAAAGTTATCGAAAACTTAGATAGAATTTTCTGCATGTGATGCGTCACAGTACTCTCCGGGGAACTGCTACAGTTTAGAATTTATGGTTTTTAGGGCATATAGTTTCATTTAGTCGAGTATGCATGTTTAACTGGATTTCAGACTCAAATTGCGGAAGGTGGAAAGAAAGACAACATTTTTTTTGTTTTGACGGTTGGTTACAATTGCAAATTTGCATGCAACTGTGCATAACAATGCTTTGTGAGCGGTTTCAAATAAATTGGTATTTCGAGCGATGAGTTTTAAACAAGATGGTAATAATTCTTTTTTAGAGCAATCCTATATTTTTAGTTTTTACCAGGAGAATAATGGAGATGGTTTTCTTTAAAATATTTATCACAACATCACTATAAAAGTTTTTTTCAAATTTGAATTCAAGCTACGCAATTCTGATAATTTTTGTTCAGAAATAAGGAACTCTTGAGGTTTTTAAAATGTTCCTATACTTGCAAAAAATAAAACTCAAAAAACATATTAACACGCAACATTTATTATTAATATTAGAAATAAATCATTATTAAGGCGACGCCAAATTTCAATCAATTGACTGAATATGTAGGTAAATTACCTAAAAATTACTACAAAAATTTAATAAAGCAATAACCTAAAATCACCAAGGCAATCGTAAATATCCAGAACCCTTAGTTTTTATATTATACATACATATGTATATGTTTTATATATGCATACATCATATTGTAATAAGAAACTAAATGACAGTCCAAATTTTCTCTTACAACTGCTTGGGAAAGTAACTTTACTCTTGTGTAAAATTGTATTAATCAAACTTAGACCGTTTTGCAAAATGTTATACCACATTATCCAATATCGAAGGCATTTTGCCAAAACCTTGGACAATACCTTTCTCGAATGCTAACATGAATGGACATACTATAGTTATTCTAGATAATTTAGCATATAAAACTGCAAAATGCAAAGGAAGTTTTTATTTAAGTATAAACTTCCATGCTAAACATTTTACCCAAATTTGTTTAAGAAAATTAGCAATAGCTTTTTCTTGTTATGAACTTTTTATGATGTTTTAAAGTTTTTATTTAATTTTATTTAAAACTTTTAATATAGAAATTTTATATAGCCCATATTAAAATCAAAACGATTCATAAACTTTTATTAAGAATTTTGCAGCCAATAAAAGTTTCGGATTGGTTTTTATTATCAGACTTTATATGATTGTTAATTTTTTCAATGAAATTAAAATATTTATATAAAAATGCCTTCATATTTCAGACTTCCACATCAGAGTGTTCATGAAGGAATAAGTTATTTTAAATATTTATTATATTACTTTCATTATTGTTGTATGAATTGGGAATTTCATACTTGCTTATGGGAAAAGAGAGAATAATTTTTTATTTATAAACCTAAAACAGATTCTAAGAAAAATGCGTCATTTTTCAAGCAAAAAAAATTTGTGTTGGCTAAAATTGCCATAAAATTTCATATCATGGTATACCTACGTAATAAAGTAACAATGAAATATTTTTCCCCATTGCTGAAGAGTCGGTGTGCCATGAGGCACAATCCAGACTTTGTTAAACTTTTTGATCCGTCTATATTCCACCTTTTGGTAAAAAAGTCTTATTAACTCTGGAAAACACGTTACTTTTCCCTTTGAAATTGTTTCAACAACGTACAATTTTCGCACTTGAAAGGTCCTTCAAAAAGTTATGAGCTTCTCCAAGACATAAACATCCGCTCTTGTTAGCTTTTTGAATAGGACAATAAGAAGCCTTTTGATAAACTGAAGCATGAGCTCCTTTTCACGCTGCCACAAGGATAACAACGAAAAACAGCTTCATTTCCGGGGGATTCTTTGCACGTATAATGCTAAAATATGTCCCATATTTCTTTTACGCACAAAATTTTAATATGCTCATAAGGGTCAATAAAATGAAAAGAAAATGTTTCAGGAAAAAAATTAATTATTTACGTCTACTGACATAAAATATTTAATGTTTAAAGTTGAATGAAAAGGTAAATATAAATTCAACCTGAAAATAGACCGAAGGACAACGTTTCTGAAAACCTTTTTCACTTACCACTTGGACCGCAAAAGTAATTTTTATTTAATTTGAATTCCACGCACAGTGAATACGAGAAGAAATTTCATTTCATTCATAAAGCGAATGTTCAGTTTAAAGACTCAAGAAAGATCCTAGCGGTGGGTGTTCATCCAAATGCCGCTCCACAACGGCAGTGGTGTTTTTCGTGAATTAATTCAGCTTCGGGATTTCTACGGATTTCTACCTTACTCGAAGATTTATTACTGGCTTTAAAACAAACAAGATATTAAGTCAGCCATACAGAGCAAGAGGAGGAGAGTGAGTTGGCTCAAGAATTTTTTCTGCCAGAGGGCTGAGACAATTTTCTATGAAATTATTATTTCACTCGAATTCTGGCTTTTCATTTTTGAATGCTCTCGGGGGGCCCATCCAATTATTACGACACCTTATTTAAATTATGTCTGCAATATTAGGACTCACCATCTTCATAATGTGTACATCTTTCGGAGAAAGTACTCAAATTGGACGTTTCCAGTTGTAAGCGTTTTCGATGGAAGAATTATATGGGTGGGTACATAATAACATTTTCGTGGGTTTTTGTAAAAGGGGATTTAGAAGACATTAGTTTGATTAGTTGCAAATTCGAATATTCAATTATACTGTTAGCTGTTAGGTATTGTTGCAAAATTAATTTGTCTTTTAACATTTTAATCAAGTTAAACTGAACTAATCATAGATACGATATACAGATATATACACTTAATTTTGATAACTTATAGAATTACTGCACGCTTTTATGCAACGAAAATTAAAATATAGTTCTGAAATACTACAGAAAAAAAGCCTAAATCGAACACATATGTAGTAACTAATTTTTATAGCCTATCAAACTTATCAACCTTTCATAGCCTTGAATGTTTAGATTCACATCAACTTCACGCTTTATATTTTGTAACACACAATTTGTTTGCGTCGATATCTATTCTTAAAACATTTTAAATAAGTCCAAAGTCCGAACGAAGTCTATGAACCTAATGTGCAGAATAGACATAAAAATTACCAATATCGTGGGTACTCTAATGATCAAAGTTCACCTTGGAAGTAGTGGATAATAGACTTGAACCACTTAAAAGACTTCCATCGATGATTGACTTATCGATTTTATCCCCGCAAAGTTAATTAAATATCGAGACACTTATGAAACTTATGAAATTAAGAAAAGTTAGAAAAAGATACCTTCATTATCTTAATTTGGAAATTATAAACTCAGCAAGATATAAAATTACTATTATTCAATTTTGCAAGAATTTAGAATATATTTCTACTCACCATCATTCATTTTAATAAAGGTTACACAATGTAGGCTCGAAAATACCTCAATTATTGCATTAAAACTATTAAATAATCCAAACAAAAAATTTTGACATTCACACACCAAAATACGGCATATTTGGACTTATCAAATAATTCCAGGCATTCTTTAATTTTTAATTAATTTTATGCAGTGATTTATTTGAAATTAAAAACGCAATATACCTAAGAATAACAGAGAGAAAATGAAAATAAACTTATCTCATAAATGTTTGCTTAGTTTGGAGTTATAGAGCGTCTTAACTAAGGCGGATTTGCTATATACCTATCTCTTAATTTCTTAGCAAATACTCTTCGAAATATCCATTTGGAATTTTTGGATATGGCGCACTCTATTCGAAATAAATGTACTTTAAGAATTTTTGTACGTTCTTATTAATCACAACGTACCTTCCTTATTTTTAACCTTATAGACGTAGTTGTTGCCTGAATTGCCACAATTCCTTGAAATTTCAGAAACTCAATTTTTTCTAGTGTTATTATGATTGGTACTATACAACTTCGTTTAAATAAAAGGCATTTTATGGACAATTCAAACTATCTGTACTCTGTAAATACTGTAGAAATTTCGAATGGAAAATTCGTTTTGATTTTTTTTTATTTTGTTAGTTCTATGCGCCATAGAAAAGTATCAAAAACAATGAAAATAATCTTGCATGATATTTTTCTTAAAGCTTAAAATTTAAACAAGACAAATTTCCCCGGAGCTCTCTGACATATCAACGCTAACTTGAATTTATTGCACATTCCTAAAATTCTAGCTCTGTCAAAATTCGTGATGGTTAATACCTAAGATACAACCATCTAAACATACATATGTAATGCAGCATTCGCAGGCTGCATCCCATTTTGAAACGTTTATAACAGCGAAAATCCGACTGGAGTGCATAAAGAAACGTATGCACATTTTGGCGAATTAGGGTATTATATTCAACCCTCATACTCTAAGGCTTAAGCAAATTCTTTCACAAATACCAAGACAAAATTGGCGAGCATGCACAAGGCGGTATGTTGATGTAGAGTCGTAAAATTCTTGAGTAAATGAAATTTCAAATTCATTTCCTTTGCAGTTGCTAATTTTCGGTTCATTCTGGATTTGTTTGAACCACTAAGGATTTCTTCTTCTGAGATACGGTTGCAATGCAGAACAGCTCAAGTCTTAATTAACTGCATTTAGATTTGCAACATTTAAATAAATTCGTTCTACCAGATAAATTTCAGTTCCATTTGAACTCATACTCTAAAAACTTGGAATGTACCTCGGTAATCAAGAAATCTTTAAGAGAATGTTTTAAGGATATTACAATAAATTCTAGACCTTGTTTTTGCGTTTTAGGTTTGTGTTATTCCCTCGATGATGATTTCGTAAATTCAATCCGAATGCAATAAAGATATTTAGATGGTTTGCATATTATTTTTGATACGCTTTAAATCGATATTTGATAAACCAAATTTAATACATGGACTTAACACAGTTAATTAAAGAATGATATTCTGCACACAAAATGTTATAATTAAAAAAACAGCAATAAGGAAAACGTAAAGAGGTTTAGACTATTTTCTCTTTTAAATAAAAGACACAAAGGGAATAACTACATCAAATTTAAATATCATAGCATATCAACCATGATCACTGTATCTGCAGTAAAAGTCATCATAATTGTTATCATAAGTTAGGCAAATAACACGTAACTAGCAGTGGAAGTCGCCACCTATTCAATTCTATACCTTTTTTCAAGATAAGTAAAGAACAAATATTAACATTTGAATTTAATCATTAATTCTATGAAATTTGTATTCATCAAGATATTTATAAAAATATTAAAAAAACTTACTCCACATCTACTAAAGAAGACCGAAACATTCCTGCAAACAAAATTTCAGATATTTTAATTAAGCCCCCTGGTTTTACTAAAAATATCTTGACCCACATGCACAAAAGTAAATTACTTAATTCCAACGAGCTTGCCCACAAACGACATTTCGCTCTTATTTGCTAAAAGCATCCCTGCCGAGTCCGATGTATTTTAGCATAGCCCACAATCTGTTCAATATACCCGGAAGGCTCCAATTGTCAGGAGAACTGAAAGCTATTTCACGCCTAAAATTGGGAAATTTATGGGAAACTTCCACACTCAGGTTCTAGTGGAGTGGGTCCTCTAGTTTGCATTAAATATTTTGGATGAAAGCAGGTCACCTCGGTTACACGAAAAATTTACCCTTTCTGAGGCGTGTACGGACGAACAACTTTCGAGTACATCGTACCAGCAGAGGAAAGGGTTTGTCTTCGTTTTAATTAATGAAAAAGTCCCGATTTTACTCAATCAAACTGGAAAAGTCTTATCTTGTCCCCAATCAAATTTTTCTGGAAAATACAACATTTTTTTTGTTTCTTTTTGTTTTATCAAATTTTACCGGTTAAAAGATTCCTGAAAAGGTGTTTTTTTGTAATCTCTCAAATTCGTTTAAATTAAAAATGCAAATCTCGACTTTCTGTGGAGACAATTAGAAGGTTGATTTCGTCTACAGAGCGAAAGGATTGTTCAAGTTCGTTGGTTCACTCTTGTCTTTTTCGTTTAATCTTTTGTTAGCCTTGAATAATTACTTCAGTGCAAAACAATCGAAAATGCTTAGTATTTCAAACTTTAAACAAAAGTACTGAATTCATTATTAATTCCTTTAATTCCAAATATTGATTAGACTAAATAGAAACATAATACATAGCAGTTGTTATTTCATCTATTAAAACTTTAGAATTAGATTTACCCACAAAGAAATTTAAAGATATTTTAACTATGTATTTAACTTCTCGTAGAAGTAGTATGTCTAATCTGTACGATTAATATATCAATACTGCCACGAAAAATAACTTCGCAAAAATTTTATTAAAATCGGATTAAGAAATATTCAGTTTAGATGACAACAAATTAAAATATATAGCAAAATGAAAGTTCCCTTTCCGTTCTCCAAACTCTGCAATATTCATCTAAGGTGGATGAAAAGTATGTAAATCGCTTCAATCTCCGAAAATATTAAGGTTGAAATTATCAAACCAAATATGATGTTGTATGGAAGTTTGCCAGCTGTTTAATACCTTTTAAGAAATTCACAATATGAAAGTATAGGCTAAAAAACTCTTAGAGGACGAGTCACATCCAAACTTGGCGACTTTTAAAATCTATGACGTTTAAATCTACAAGCACCTGCTTTACCTTGATAAATAGCCCAAGGGCCCAAACATTTCTCAAAGTATCAAAGCTGTGCACTTTCGTTAATCCCTTCAGAGAAATTTATTTTCTGGTCTGAACGAGTGATTTCAGAAAACTCGGACAAAAAGTTAAGTAATCGGCTTTTCACCTTGTCAGTTCCGATTAACCAACAAAGGTGTACCTCCTTAACCCTGAGAGAGTAAAAGGGCTTGATTGAACCACTCAAACAAGGCACAAAGGGTAGGTTATGCCCAATCCTCCCAGCAATAATCGCCTTGCGAGGGCGTCAAATTTGCAAAACTGATTACCCCTGATATTATCAATTCGGAAGGAACGCTCATCGATTAGACGCTGTAACCACCTAAGTCATTGCTCCTGGGCGCTTTACGAAATTAATGAACCTTTGGATATTGGGGATTTGTACACCGGAGCCGGAGCCCAGACAGGGCACCGAGTAAATGTTAATTAAGACCCCGCTCCGTAAGGACCCTCCACCTCCTTATGCATGAGAGCACACGACGTCAAAGTGTTTCATTAGACATTTCCCTGGGAATTCATTTCGTTTCATAAGTGTGAGTTTAAACATAACTGCTCCTGCAAGGGCGTGAGTAGGTTCAAGTGAAAAGAACCCCACGTCCTTGGGGAGGAATTCGGCATTCCTTCGAGGACACATTTACTTAATAAGCTACAAACAGCACTTTATCACAAGTCTCAATCTTTTTGCATTCTTCGCGCCCAACTTCTCTATCTCATGCAGATCTGTGTCTTTCTTACAGGTTTCTTGGATCCGCAAACGCGACCTACACATCCTTACAGCGGGCGTCTCAACCTACACATCCGACCAGAGATTTCAGGTATTTTCAAATTAAATTACTCACACGTTTTCTGTTCTCATTGTCCTTTTTCAATGTCCTGCTTGAATCCCTATTTCATCTTCTTCCTTTTCTTATTGTTGATTCAGAGGATGTTTAGCCAGAAGAAGAATTTTTCCATTATCTGCGTAATTTCTCCTTTTCCCAGTTTTCCCTCGAATATAAATTTATACATATCGACCTTTGCTTCCGCACACATTAACGCCTTTAGTCCTTTTACTGTACGGACGTTCTTTGTTTTTAAGGTGATACGACCGGAAAATTCAGGAAATTGGACATTACAGATAAAGTACCCTCAGCCGAGAGACTCTGGAATTTACGAGTGCCAGATCAACACAGAGCCCAAGATGTCCCTTTCGTACATCTTCAACGTTATAGGTAAGTACAGCAGCCATATCTCAACGTTTATTAATCGCAGGTGGCAGAGTGCCACCTTGGCACTCCGGCCGGACCTCCCCAAGGACTGATGTCCGTGAACCGGCCCATAGGACGGACCAAAAGAACCCTGGAATAAATCCGAAATGCGCTATCACCTTTATAGTGGCTTTCGGATTCCTTTCACATTCCATTTTCCCATTAGCCACTGTCTGATCATATGCCCCCGCCCCCGCCCCCGCCCCGTCCGGGGAGCGTTCATTAGTGTTCATCCGGAGCCTGTAATTATATTAGATGTTTTCCGAAGGGATACAAGTATCGGAGACTTTGTACCGTCTGCGCCCTTTGAACTGGTAATTGTCTCGAAATGTGCTATCAGATTTTTACTGAAGCCTTAATTGTCAGTCGGTACCAAGCCAACGCATTCTCCCTATCTAAACTAAGACAGAATACGTGACTTCAAACTTATCGCACGATTTATGTAGAAAAGACGTTGAACAGCGCACCGATTGATCTGCAAAGGTATTACTTTTCATGAAAACTCTGAAAAATATCGGAAATTTGCTACAGAAAATTGAAGAAGATTCCCCGTCAAAAGCCCTATTACCTATCGCTGCTGTTGTTGCGAACCGAAATCGCTTCGGGGCTTTTTTCATTTGTTGTCAAAGTCTTTCCTCCCACTCAGGTATCCTTTATTTTCGATGACATTCTTGTTTGTCTTCAATCAGGTCATTCAATTTGTTATATCCTCCTATGATAGTCAAAAGTGAATATGTTAACAAAATAGTATGTTATTTATGTTTAGAATATTAAATGAAATACTATTGTGTACAAAACTATATGATACAATTTCACATTTAACATATATACATATATTCGCAACTCCTTTGACTTGTATTTTACTCAGCATAACTATCTTGGAAACAAATCCAAATTTTGAAAAAGAATTCAGCCGTTGATTTTCTTTCAAATAAAGTTTTTTTTAAAAAATGTTCCTTCTAAAATCTAAAGAGGAATTTTAGAAAACGCCCATAAATACCCAAAATTGTTTATTTATTGTAATTTATATTATATATTATTATTATTTATTTTATAATTTAGAACTTAATTCTCAAATTGCTTTCTTATTTTCGTAAAATCGAAGACGAGCCAAAATACGTCCAAACAAAATTAACTAAACATTCAAAATAGCCGAGTAATCGAATATACGTAGCGCGCGGAAATTCAAAATTCGCCCTCGTATATAAAAAATAATAGTAAATACATAGTAACAAAAATTCCACATTTAATTTTAGACTAATTAAATTTACTTGAAAAAGGCGTTTACGGGAAAGACATGGAAATCAATATCGAAAAATTTTATTTTTACAACCGTTTTTCGATACAATATAACATGATTATTTAACTTTTGCTTTTAAAGAGTTTTAGAAAAAATTGTGCCAATTGTAAGTAAAAATACATAAAACGTCATTAACATATCTTTTAGCATTTTGACTTGATTTTTACTTGATGAATTACAAATAAATAAACAGGCTAAGGGGGATGAATATTCCTAGTTGTATTGTATCAATGACAAATAAATTAGTAAACACAAAACTATGATGAAAACAGAAAAGAGGCTTCTCAACTTACGGCGGAGTGATTTTGACAATAGTTCTCAACTTTTCGGTCAAATTTCAATTACAATCATCACTCTTAAGAGGTTCTGAACCAGAAAGGTGCAAACCATCGACCTCAACACAAAACCTTAAGTCTAACTCAAATTATATTTCATCATATTCCTCTCAGGTGTCTGGCACGATTTTACCCATGACAATTTACTCCATTGATTCAACGTTACATTTGAGGAATCAATTGAATTTATTTACCCTGCGGCCGTTCGACGGTCTCGGTTTTTCCTTTAATTTCAACCACAAAGACTGAAGGATATATTGGCCGATTCAAAATTTATGTTTGAACGTATGTGAATGGGGCCTATATGGAGTTTCATTGCTTGAAATTTATTGACATTAATCTCATTCAGAACCACATCTGCAGCCGCAGTTTAAGTTTTATGGGGTCATTCTTGTTTATAGAGGCCACACCCGCTGCGAATTCAATTCGGGCGATGAACGATGATTATTAACAGTGTAAATACCGGAGAGATTAATCCGGGCCCTCCTTAAACATACAAAAACTAATAATTAATTTTAATGGGACACACAAAATTAATTAAAAGCATTCAGAAATAAATGCGTATACGGTAAAAAAAATATTTCTGTTTTCGAGACAATTTGGTCCTGTAGAACAAGGTGGATGGAAAATATCCCATTAAGGGAGAGAGCCACGGTTTGATTTAGCACTTATACGGTCGACCTCGTTATATTTATGAGCGAAATAATTGAAAGAATTTTAATTCAAAATTCATCGTAGGGTCGTCTGATAATTATTTTATTTATTTTTTTTTTTTGTATTTGCCCGCCTAATGAGATGAAAGCCTCAACGTAACGCGGCGACAAGTCACTTTTAACGCTACAGCATTAAAATTCACCGGATGCTCCCTGCCCACGGCAAATGTGGACGAATGATATTTACGTGATATTAAAATGATACCCCCCTACGAATCAGGCCAGAGGTTGCACCAGAAATCGAGTCAGGCAAAATATTTATGGAAATGTATCCTAATTTTGCTCAGTGCACTTGTTTTACCTTTTTTTTTTTTAAATATTTCATAACCCAAAAACTCACGACCCTCTCTATGTTATAAATATGTATGACAGTATGTCTGAGAGTGAGTATAACCCACCCTAATTAGGCTATTGCTTTTAGTAAATTTGTGCTATTTGCAATTACTGCGCTGTCCCGCCAGCCGTTGCTATGTTTTATTCACTTAATGAATAATGCACTCTATTTACACCGTACAATTTTGTTTAATATTGGATGAGGTTGTAGATATGTATTTTATGATTTTCAGATAAATATTGGCTAAATAGGTACAAATTATTATTAAAGGTTTTTTCAAACTATTTTTCTTATTAATAATAAATAATTTTTAGGAAAAAGTTTCATTTAAAGTGTTCAATTAAATTTTTTATTTGCAAACTGATCAAAATTAATTAATTCCTAACGCCAAATAACATTTATAAGTAAAAATTTATTTTAAACAACTTTTTAGCATCTCATCTAATTTAAATCATCGTTTATACCATAAATTAGGTTTTTAGCTTTCTTATGACATTTTTTAAATTAGTCGGAGCCAACATATTTTACATTTTTTAGTTCCCGACCTTTAAAGATAAAGGGGGACGATCAAAGTTAAGAGATTTTTAAAAGATATCAAAATGAACTAGATTTAAAATCAAAATTTCATTACTGCAATGATAACACTCGTATGAAAATAAAAATAAAATTATGTATTTAATCGAAGATTTCTATGTATGTAGGTAGGTACGATTTGTTATAAATGGTAGATCAAAGGGACTACACTCTCAAGAGGTTTTCAGTTAAAGCTTATTTAAATTGAAGGATTTTTTTGATAGAAATTTACTTTTTCGTTGCCGCACTCTTTGAAAATGATTTTTTTGTTTATTTTGTTTTTGCATTTTATTTTACTTTGTGTAAGCAACGCGTTAATTAGACTTTCACTAGAATCGATAAGTTGTTTGCCATAAACCCGCGAGGTTTTCGGTTTTTGGTAAGTAACAGCTGATAAAGAACAGGTTTACTTCCATTGAATTAGAGCAGTGCTCGAATAGGTTCCTTTCTATACAAACAAGAAATTCAAGAATGCCAAAGACCTGTATAATCCCATTTCCATCTGCAAGATTAGCATTGGGGATGATAGAGCTGAATAATCTTTTTCTAATCTACTTGCTATAAAAGACTTTTGCACTGCGCCGAGCTCTGAAAGCGTATTGAGTAAGGGGTTCTTGTTTCAGCTGAATTTGAATTCTGAAAAGAGATCCCTCCCGCTGGACTCGTTGAGAGTTTTTAAAAGTGTCGTGAATTTTTAAATGCCTTCAAAGTTTTTTTTAAAAAAAAAAAAAAAAAACCTCTTTTAAGGGAAGTTTCATAAGAATCTTCTCGGGAGGACTTGTACAAAACCCTTGGTATCCTTTTCCCACCTACCCGCTCTGATAATGTTCGTGTAATGCTTAATGACCTGTAATAATAATGGGGCTAAGCGGAAGGCTGTGCTCGGAAGTTTTTCGTATTAAAAGAAGATTCCCTTTATCAGAGAAACTCTGCCGAAGAAGCAGGCCATCCCTTGCATACAAAATAGACTGATGAGTTGTGCTCAAAAGAAGTAGATATTTTTTGTGAGATGGCCAAGGTGCCTAAAAGTATCGTTTAACAATTTACTCAATGAACAGAATTTTTCGAGGTGCATAAATCATGGCCAGTGAAATGACGGAAAGTTTGTGTCGATGGCGCGGGAAAATAAATGGTGAGTCTTTAAAAAACAAAAAAAAACTACAAATACTTTCTTTCGGAACGGGAGGGAAAAAAGGTCTCTTGCATTACTAGCGGCACCTCCTGACAAATTATGTGCGACATTTCGAATCTTTCGAGAAGTGATGCGGTGCACCATCGTCGCTGACTGTTATTGATGATTCGATTACTCACCATCGATATTTGCATAATGGTAAATCTTTCATCTCCGCACGTTCAGGCGGTTCGATTGAACTAATTCGAAGGACTAAACCAATGCAAGGCTGTATCGCACTAGCCCCATTATTTACGCCGAGAACCCTCCTAGGGTTCAACGGACGTTGGAATGATAAATGGATTTGCAGGCATGCCGCTGTGTAAAATCCAATCATTCATCACCGCTAATTACTCGCCATTGCGATGGGTGTTAAATGCGAATAAGAGTGAAGTTGCATATCGGTGACTTATTGTGGCGCCGGAAATCAGATACGTGATTTCTGTGCTCACGTCACGTAACCCTTCGGGAGCAAACTTTGTCTCATCTTCGAAATTCTGGGTAGATTCTGAATGTCCCAAATACCAGATACTTGCAAATTTTCGGGAATATCATGGAATCCCTTACTGAATGCAAGGTGAGTAAATTAAACTCCAAAGTGTGTTCAAACTTTCGGAGTTTCCGCCTAGTACTTGTGACACCCACGAGTGATACGTGACAGATTGATTAAACTTGGTTCCAAGTCTTACCGCAAATGCAAGGAACGACGGCGACTTTCTCAACTCGCAAGCGATAAAACGATCTCTTCTCTGTGTTTATCCCAAACTTTAAGAAAACTCTTTAGGTTAAAGCACGTGTTTGCGCGAAGTTTACCTTGGGCCCTCATTAATGAGTTACATTAAAGTGATTAACATTTTGGGGACCCCACTACTTAAAGCGAATGTACCCGCTTCCCGTCTATGATCCGATGCGATGCGAAGCAAATAATATAAAGAAAATCAACATTTTAGAGGTCGTAATTTGTAATTGAGGACGATTAAGCCTACTAAGCGGAAGGATATAATGAATTAACTTAACGCTATGTCGATTAGCTAGAAAATTATCTTCATAATAATTTACTTTTATACTCCAGAGAAAGCCAATTTTTTAAACTGAACTCTACTCTCAAATATTTGATTATTAGATGTTGTAATTAAAAAATAACCCCAAAATTTTCGACTTATACCTATATTTTTTTATAGCATTATTACGAATTAGTGTGCAAGGAAATATTTTGGACAAGCATGCAAAATTTAAGTTAGCTTAACCCTAAAAGCCGACTTTTGGAGAAAGCAAACGTTTGTTATTAAATAAGTTTGCAAATACTAAAAATTGCAAAGACATTTAAAATAACCATCTATTATAAGCGAATAATGAATAGTAAAAAGTTTACTTTTTAATAATGTGTCCAAGAGACACAATATAAAGTCCCTGTACGACCACCAAGCTTTTATTAAAATGTTGCCTTTATTTACACTAAAACTTTTTACAAAATACTTTTAGATTCGTTATTTGTTTATTACAGGGAAATGAATAACAATTATTTCCAAAGAGTTAGTATTTTGTTGGGCCAGCCTTTGATTTAATAACTGCGATATCATCGCTCTATCATTTCTTTTATTTCTGCATTATTTTCCCAAACATCTGTAATCTTTTCTTTTAGGAAGTTTAGAGTGGGATTAGGAAATAAGTAAACTATAGATTTTGAAAGGCTCTAGACATTCTCAATGAGGTTAAGATCTGGAGAATTATCCGGCCAAAAACAACTCTGGATTTCACAAGTCGTCAGTATATTTTTTATGGATATGGCAAGGCGCACCATCCTACATGAAGGTGTCCGTATATCTACAACAACCTCTCAAGTAATTAAAATATATTAAAATGTCATCCTAAACTTCACTGTACTGAGTGCTATTTAATAGTTTCCTCGAAGAAATATATTGGTCCAGATTTCCGCTTGAAATATAGGAGCATATCATTGCGGTTTCAGGATTTTTGACGGTCCTAAGAATACAATCTTCCCTTTATCGCTCTGCTGGCCTCCTTCGAACATATTGACCATTCTCTCTTATTGCTTCAAGCCTGCACTCGTCCTTAAATACCACCTAAACAAAACAGAAAAATAATATTTTGTTTTAAAACATACTTCTGACCAAAGAATGAAAACAAGATTGAAAAATAAAAACAAAAATCCATAGAAATATTCATATTAAGTATGTTTTACCATTTTCCAGTCTGCTTCTGTATAATTCTGATGAATTTTTGCCTGTAGCCTAGCTTGTCGCATTTTAGGAGTTCATTTAGATTTTCTCACTAGCCATCTGAACTTAAAGTTGGCTTCACACTACAGACGTTTTGTCCTTGATATTTGTATTCCTTCGTCCTGCAGATCTAACAACAGAAACCACAAACACCTTGTGGACGAAAAACGGTTTTCGCAGATATTTTGAACAATTCTACGGTTCAGGGCGCCGTTTTTCTTTGACGGCAACTACTTCTTCGCTTATTGCTCGTTTCTTCTACATTTTCGGTGGCTACTTTGGAAATCCACAACACCGTTTGATGGGAAACCTTTTTTCTCCTTGCAATTTTTCGAAAGGAAAACTTTTCAGTCTTTAATAAGGGGCAATTATTGTCGCCCGCTTTGCCTGACTTATGTCTTTAAACTTTCCAATCTTTATTTTCACTAAACTTTCCATTAGAATCACTTATGTCCAAAAATTCACACTTAACACTAACTTCACTAGCTGCAAAACTCTTTCCAAAAACTTTCGGAAAAATGAAAGTTTCAGTATTTCTAACCGATTTATATACATATGCGAATACGGCTAAATACAGGTAAAGGAAAGAATAGGTTAATTAGCACTCCCCAGAAAAAGGGATAAGGGATGGGATTTTCCAGGTACCTGATATTTTATCACCATATCTGTAGTTATACGTACAAATTTCCATTAGGGAAAACCCGCATTTTTACGACGATAGGGGAAGAAGTTTCGAAGAAATTGGGAAAAATATAAGCGGTCTTAATTCAATGGACAGGAAATGTAATTAGCTATCTAGAGTTGAATTATTAAAATTTTCTTAAGGTGATATTCTGAATTCATGTATTCCCACGAAATGTTAACAAAATTTTTAAAAATTCTTAAATCAAATATGTTGATTTATTTCCAAACAAAATATCAGACCCAATAAATGGTAATTTTTTAAATTCATTTCAAGAATGAAGAAAATAATCTTTAACTTATGTTATATAATTTCCAATACAACATCTGTATGAGTTCCAGGAGCTTAACTTCAATCCATTTTAAAACTGATACACGGAACGAAGAAGAACGAAAAGTTTATAAAAAATTGCTTTAATGCATCCGCAATAACACATTTTTCCTTGAACTCAATAGAATTTTGCATATTTGGATTTCTAATTTAAATATTTACTAGTGGCTATCCTGATTGGGGCATACTCTGCCTAAAATTTCATGGGCTTAGAATTTATAAATCAATCGGAGTGACGGGCTCTGCTGCAGCGGGAAAGCAGCATAAATCTTAAACTCCAAATATCTGGTAGAAATCAGTTATGCAGTTTAAAGAGTTAAAATAGTAATTCAATGTAATTAGAAAACTTAATATAATTATTGATAGATCCTTTAACTACTTTTATTTTCAAAACATTCATGATTCCTTTTCCAACGGTTTCTATAACATTTTTCTATTATGTTTCTTCCTGAGTTATGATCTAAAGCGACATAAATGGTTTTAAAAATTTAAATATTTTTGTTCTATATACTCGTAATCAAAAGAATATTTATTAAATGTATTAAAAGCATTTTTATCAAAAATTTCGCTTAGTATTTGATAAAAGCTACTGGTTTTTTCAGTAATGTATTTCGATGATACCATTTACCACATATTTTTGTTTAGAATAAATGTAAACCAAAACCACAATGTTTCTGGATTCAACAGGTGTTCAAACTGTCCCAGAAATATTCTCTCTTTTTGGTTCAACTATCAAAACTTAAAACATACAAATGCATTTATATAAATTATATTTTCTTTCCCCAACATATACCAATTATGTAAATAACAATAATTAAAAATACCGAAGATCTACTGCAGTGAGGTCATTTAGCGTGAACAGTATCAATTTATTAAAAACTTTTTTATTCTCGCACATGTGAAACAACTGACACGGAGAATGTAACATGATCAAGAAGCTCCAGTTAACTTCCACCAAAAATTGTGGCAGGGAGTGACATAAAAAATCTACTTCATGGCAATAATTTTAATTAAAACCTCGGTTAAAGGATGGCTCTGTACAGGTGTATGTACAGCCCCAACTTTATTTCTCATGCAAACTGAGTAAAACTGTATACGTTTGCTATTAAACAAATTTCCAGATGTGAACGAGCATCTCTCGGTTTCGCGTGTCAGACGCTTTTATGCAAATGGAAAAGAAAAACGTGAACACGACAACAGAATGAGTTTTTCTTTTATTTGAAAATTTTCCTGTTCCATATGTTTCACATACGTTCAGATCGAGTCGTAAGATGATATCCTTGAATTATTTTGGGCTTATTGCCGAATCGGTTGGTTTTTCGAAATATAATCATAAGAAAAGTTAGGCTTCAATTTCTTTAGTAACTTAGTGACAAAAATTTACCATTTGCAGGATGAAGGATTTTCTGAAAAAGGTGATAGGAATGTTCGATGTAATCAATATGTGAGCAAACACGTCAATATTCACAGACAAGACTAATCTCTTTTGACGGGTTGATCTCTTTTGAACCATTCTGCGGGGTTTAAAATATGTGTAGGACGATTTGCGACCACCAAAAATGCCTCCAGTTTAATGTTACCATGTAAGATGAAGACGTTCATAATACGGAATTATAGTTATCCAATTCTTAAAATCCGTTAAAGGATTAAGAATAAAATAGATAAATAAAAGATTTCTTTAAGTTCAAAGGTCAAAGGTTTACGAAAACATAGCTCCACAGATGCGAAATAATCTTCAAAAATGTTATTGTCTTTTCTCGCGTGTGAAATTTAACACAAGTTCGAAGTTAATAGGCTTACCATATTTTATAATTATGACCATACAACTACCATACCATACATATATTATATATTAAGGAAAATTTAGCGCACCTGGAGTAAAATTATGAAAAGTATATATATATAACAGATATGTATATGAGAATTCAAATTATTTAATAGGTTTACTGATGGATTATTTACTTCGAACAGATTGAGTTTGAGGTACCCTCACGGATTTGAAATATTGTGGGAGTGTTCCTCTAAGATTTAAAAAAAAAAGATAAGAATATGCTAAAAAAAATTGTTGTGGATCGTAATTAGTTTCCAAAATATTTTAATTTAAAATTATGAAAATGTCATTTAACAGATACTTACTTTGCATATTAACTTCACCTCACAAAATTTCACTTTATCTCTGGGGAGACCTCATCCAATACATTTTCTTTTATTTATAAACAATTTTGACTTTTTCTACAGCTGCTGTGCATTGAAATTGCACCTAAGCTGATGAAAAGGCATTCAATCAAAATTAAAGCATTACTCTGTTATTTCTTTGAGCGATATTTTGAATGAAGTTCCTCAAAGGCTGCATTCACTCTTTTTATTGTTGGACACATCTAAAAAAAAACACTAGTTCATATTCATGAAAGCTACTTTAATACTGAAAAAAAATATTTTACAAAAATTATACACAACTTGCTCAATTTATATTTTTTCTAAATTTTAAAATATTCGATTTGTTTTTCTCTAGACTCATCTATACAGAAAAAAGAATTATACAATTTAAGGATATTCTGTAATATTCTTCTAAGTTCAAAATTTAATTAACAACAGTGTACACCACAAACTTTTTCAAACTCGGTTGCAACGAAGCATTATTAGTTAATTAATAAGATTCATGAAATTGCTGAATGTTATTACAATATTGTGACAGATTCCATACAATGTGTATTTACTTTGTTTTAGTATTATGTTCAAATTAAAACTCAAGAATATTAATATATTTAATTTTCCAGTCGTGAGTCACTGTATATGACTTTGATAAAACGGAACGAGAGTTACGAAGGAAGAGTGAATTACTTAAAAATACTTAAAATAAAAATTAAATACCTAAAAGTGGTATTTGTCAAACATAAAATAACCGATTAAGTGCTTAATTTTCTAAGTGTTCCTCAATTTGCATTTGTTAATAATTTCCTAAAGAATCAAAGAATCTCCATTCAAATTCCTTAGTTTTATTACTACTTCTTAGAAGTTAAAAGTAAACAGAAGGACTTCCAATTGGTGGAATATCAAATTCTGAAAAGCTTTTCAAAAGGGAAACAGCAGGGCTTCGACAATTAAGAATTTCTATTGACCGAGTTCAAAGAGCCTTTCCTCGGATGCAATGGGAAATCAGATACTTATGATAATTTTGAAGCAAACAAAAAATTTCTCGATTAAAGTTCACCCTCTTTGCTTCCAGCATATTACTTTTTTCCATAAAGTGGTCCTACACTTAATCAACTCCGACAAAAAAAAAAACATCTTCTCCTGCAATAAATTATACCGGAAATTCAAGAAAATCAGAAAATTCAGACAGAATGAAAATTCGCGAAGCAAAAACTCAGCAAACGAATCTGGAGCGAAATTTACATACGAACATCACTCCTTTTCGCCTCACATATTTCACGATAGAGCATAATGAAATAAATTTGGTAACATAAGTACTTACAACGAGTCAAAATATTGAATTCGCTGGTGGCGGAATTGACATAACATGATTTCCCCCATTGTACTCGAGACCGAGATTCGCGTTTCAGTTTTATGCGCCATAAATGAAAGACCATATTCCAGTTGTGAAGGACAGGC
Organism: Philonicus albiceps; assembly: GCA_963969385.1. NCBI lineage: Eukaryota > Metazoa > Arthropoda > Insecta > Diptera > Asilidae > Philonicus > Philonicus albiceps. The sequence continues at coordinate 37,021,456 of OZ017773.1, forward strand.
GAAATTACGCGTAGATTTCAACATGATCGATTTTGTTGTTGCACAATGAGAAAAAGAACGGAAAAATTCCACTATACCTCTGCTCTGTATTGGGTATGTACCAGGAAAGAATTAAGATATCCAAGACAAACATTTTAGAACAGAACCGAAGGAGCAAGAAACATTTTATTCAATTTACAGGAAATTTTTGCACGCGGCGAATTTTATGGGTGCAGCTAGCATACTTCAAATTGCTGCAATAAAATTTTGTGTACACGCCGAGGACGTTAAGTTAATATTTTTCGAATAAGGGGAGGGAGACGGAATTCTTTATTTCTTGGTAGAATGTTTGCACACCTTCAATATTGCGCGTTTTGATATCCTGCACTTGCATTCTACTCGGCTAGACGGCAATCCGTGGTATATCCTGCCCACAACCGCACCGTAATGCTATAGTATAATGTAATATAATGGGTATATGCAGGGTAACATTTCACTCTGGGTATTTGAAAAGAATTCGCGAATTCTTTAGAATATGTCACGATTTGCGGATATTGATTCTGCTCTTAACATATTCCCTAAAAGCATTGCTTTTGATATTGAAAAATGGGGATGCTTTCAGGTAAGCCATTCTGAGATTTTACGAACCTTACTTGCAGCACTGAGGGCTGTGCATAAAAAAAATAAATCCAAATTTCTCCGCATTTGTATAAAATTGCAAGAGTACAAGAAATTTAAAATAAATGGACCTATGACGGGGATAGACCAATTGAAGAATAATCTTGTTGGAAGTACTTATGTGATTGGAAATATCCAAACGTTTTATTATATATAATATAGTTCTTCCAAACTGGAAATCGTCATTTTCGTAAATGTCTATATATATATATATATATTCGTAAATGTCTATATATATATATATTTGTTATCGAAAAGAATGTACCTTACAAAACGTATCACGACTGCTACACTCCTACTAACTGCTATAATATCTACTATAATATTTACTATTATAATACAAAATATTATTTTTTAGTAGATTTAACATGTTCAACCCGGCGCACTTTTTCGACGTCTATATGATGGGCGAGAACGATATGATAAGCCGTTTATTCTTCTGGCGGTTCTTGTTTGATTCGCTGCTTGTTTACGTTATTAGTGGATTGCGTTTAGTTTATTTGGTTTATCACAGAAATGCCCAAATTATGACTTTTTATAAATTAACTGTGTTTATTATCTACTTCCCAATTACCAATTTAAAGTATGCTTTTAAAAATATAATTAGAAACATATTTAAACCACGGATGGTTCACGCCGCCAAATAGAGAAAACTAGCTATGAACTACCAGGAGTACACGCCGCCAGATGAAAGCAAATACCTGTGGACCACCAATGGTACACGTCGGTTTGAACTTGTTAATTTTAATGTACTTTTAGGTAGCATAATTTGCGTTAAAACTAAACAAATCAGGATTTCATTTTAATCAACAGATTTTCTATGTTTAACGTTAACTAAATCAGAACGATTTACATACTGAAACAATAATTAAGACAGCAAAGTGCAATTTCGTTTAATTGGCAATTACTAATAAAGTAATTCACTCTATAATAAAAGTTTTGTTGTTCGAGTCTACGAATAATTTAATTTTCACTTTTAATGTTTTCTAAACTGTATGTTCCTTTAAAAAATATGACAATTAGCAATATAACAACCCATCGTACATCAAAAGCGGCATAAAAAAAAGCATAATTCAAGATATAACTCATATGTAATTCAAACTTATCTACTAAGCTATAGGTACCTGAGTTTTATAGACGTAACTATATATGTATATTTAGGTCTGTGTTTCACCATAAAAGAATGTCAAATCAAAAGATAGAAATATATAAAACTAAATAGTTTCTCCTTTTTTAAAACCCCTGCATTTTAACTTTGTAGATTTTTAAACTCGATCAATTTTTAAATGAACACGCTTCAGGACATAAAAAGAAATCAGCGTACAACTCAGTCTTAAGGTCTTTAATCAAATCACATAAAATTAAAAATGTTTAAGCAACGTGAAAACTCTCAAAACCCAAATTTATTTAATTTTTAGTTACGACACTGATATCAGTCATTTTAAATATGCAAGTATAACAAATTCACCAATTTTCATAGAAATCGCTTATAATTGAAAATTTAAAGTCGATACTTTCAGTATATTGAATCACTACGTTTTGCATAACTATAAACTAAAGGTACTATTACTTATCGAATAATAAAAAAAATTGTTTAAATTTTTTAACTACTTTCTAAGATTGCCCTTTGCAAACTCAAACTGTACCTCCTTTTAATATAAATTTAAATATAGATTGATATTCATTATACCGGTTTAAGTTAAAAGAATCAATGCAATTTCGCATTTAACTCCGTACACATACTTTTTCCTGAAAATGTGAGCGATTTTAGGCCCAATTCACGACTTTGTCGAAGGGCTCTACATAACTCCTATTTCCCACGCCAAAGACGCTTTGTGGGATTATCGTCTGCGTATTTTTTTCTGTACAACTCCAGCTTCGACGTTTTTCGGAAGGAAACCTCATAAATACTCGCCGTTAAGGGTGACATAAACAACCAGCGCTTGGTAAACCCAACGATAGGGTTTCTATGTCGCATTTTTAATTGAAGTAGGAGACACGTCTAACGGTATTGTCGTGGGATGCACCCATCAGAAAGTGTAACTCCTCCAATAAATCAAAACTTCAATTTTTTCTCCTATAGCCTCTTTACATAACTCCCACATAGGACCCGAGCGTTCCGAGGGTTAAGGCACACGTTTAACCTGACATCGATGATGACACTGATACTCGGACCAGAAATAGTATTTTCTGTTCATAAAAATGATAAATGGAGGCCATTTGCGGGGCTTTGGCCCCAACTTACTGTTGCGCCTGAAAAATTCATTCCGCATTTATATACAAAATAGAAAACTGGCGCGCGATAAAACGCCTTTCACCCCTCGAGGGCGTATACCTCTGTACTCGTATATAAGTTTTCGTCATGCAAATGCTGTTTCCGCCGCAGGATAAATGTGAAATATGCCGCGTTCCCGTGCAATTCGTCCCCTGTGCCCTTTGCAGCCCAAAGCAGCTTCGAAACAGTGTTGTTTTTTTTTATTTTTTTTATTTCTATGGAGCCTGAGTCGTGATTTTCGAGTTTATAGATATTGGAACGTGATTGCGTTGCGTTCATTCAGTAAAATTTAGAACTTTTTGCTTCGAATTCATTCAATTTAATCAATAGGTCTCAGGGCGAAGAGGTCGGAAAGCGGAAAAATAGAGAGGGGGATTTGCATACAGACGGAATCGATGGCTTGCTCAGTTTCAATTTACCCAGCCCTTCAAACGCAATCGCACGGATAAGCGCCGAAGAAATATGCGAGTCGTGCTGAAAAACTGAACAAATAAATCACTCCCGAGACGTCATGCAATCTTTCTCAAATTTTTCCGACCTCAATCTTTTCCTTCTTTTCATAATCTCAAAAACTTGTAAAAGCAACGATAAAGCGGAGGAGCTGGCTCCTTTATCGCTTGAAGCGTTTTCGGCAAGGAATAGGAAAAAAATTATTCAGTTCGGCAGACCGTAATCAGGATGGGAAGAGAGCAAGCTCTCCTCAAAGGACACTTTATTATCGCTTTCCCGGGAAAACATAAATTCCGCTAGAAGTGACACAGTCCCACTTGCGTATCCCCATCCATCCCGCCTATCCCGGGAGGAGACTTTCGTCTTATGAATTGCTTCAGATGTGTTAAATCAGTCAAAGGTTATCGCATTGTGCGAGCCGTCAACAAAGTTTGCGACCATCATGAATCACTAAAACCCGGAATCTACGTGGGTAATGAGAATACACCACTTTTGTATATTTTAATCGTTCTAATACATAATACCGGTGCGCAGGGTCTAGTTCTCACGGGGCCTACAGGAACAGATAGCTCAAATTATCCAAAACACGCCTCTGAAATTCCTATAAGGCTCTGTTCATTCATTGTTTTCTGAAAAGGAGCCGAGCAGTTTTCGTGGCCATGGCAAGCAAGGGAACGAAAGGCGGAAATAATTTGAGAGGAGTCTAGGAAAATTGATAAAAGCATTTTTTAGGAGCAAACGGCAGGAAATGAGAAAGGCGAAATAACATTAGATTTCGCCTTAATTCTTCCGTGAGGTATTTTAGGCCAAAATTTCGTTTTTCCCAATTTATATTATGTTTTAGCGTACTCAAAAGAAGCCTCGTTTCAAAAGGCTCTTGCTGTTAGGATCTGCAAATTTTATTATCCTAAGAGGTATTCGGAAGTCAGTCCATACCAGATATTGTATTAAATTAACATACATCCATAGGATCCTTCAAATTTAAAAGGCTGCTTATTAGCATGCAATTGGAGTCATTCTGATAAAATATTGAGGAAATCTACTTTCTTCTTGTCTTTGTTCGCTCCTTGGCGAAAGTTCGTGTTCTTGTAAAGTTCGTAGTCATTTGTCATACTATATACAATACGTAAAAGAAAAAGTTATGGCAATCAAAGATTTATCAGTCTACGATTTTTCTCACGTACTCTTTATTCGTTTTAGGAATTAAAATGCGCACAAATGGTCCAAGAGGTAAGAAACGGCGACCAACTCCAGCCAAGAACACATTTTCAAATACGAATACAAATCAAATCTATTTTTACAGGAAATTGATGTTATTTTATTAAAATTTAATTTTTAAACAAACCCTTCATCAAAATAAATGACCGGAAAGAATCTGATTTCTTCTTCACTTTTGATTTCTATCGAAAATCAAATACCTTTCGGTGACAGACAGAAGGAAAAGGTACATTTCAATGTAGGATTGAAAAAACGAAAAACGAACTGAAGCAGCGGAGATTTTGATCAAATTTTAGTTATATTATACATTTATAAGGTCAAACGAATTTAGAAATGCAAATAATTGGTCAAAGGCAAAGGTCTGAGTTTTCTTCTATACCGTTGTTGTGGACACGATAACTTTTGTATTTCATTGATTCATTCAAAAAAGCAATCTTTTCCACAAACGATTTAAGATATTAATTCTGAATTTATAACTCCCCAAACTCCTATATTTAACATTTAAAAAGGAATCTTAACAAGTGAGATATCGTTATAAAGCCGTCGATATCCACTTTCTAAAAGCTTTTGCCAGAGATTTTGAGCGGGAAGAGAGTAATTTTGTGGAGAAGGGTCAGAAACAAAAATTTTCCCAGGACACCAGGACCCAGGACCCAGGACCCACGACCCAGGACCCACGACCCAGGACCCACGACCCAGGACCCAGGAGCCGATTAGTATAACGTAGAATTCAAACACCCTGTATGTACATATGTAAAATATATTTATATATATGTATATAAACAGCGTTACAAGAAATCTACCTAATAAATAACATTTAATTTAAAGCTCTTTATACCAAAACAAAATTCAAATTATTTTTTTAAAGTTATAAAACTATTTAACAAAAAATTAATATTTAATTAATTTTTATAAAGCATATGTAATTTTTATCATCCACAAACTCATACAAATGGAGAAAGGAAAAACAACAGTAAAACGCTGCAAAAATATCTCTTAAATAAAATTACTGGATTAAAAGCAAATTAATATTTTTCTAATGTATAATAATGTCGTACTAAAGAAAAATGTTTTTTTTTTTAATGCTGCCTCCTTTAACTACACATGGACTGCGACAAAAGTATTGACTGAGCATTTAGAAACTTAAATTTCACGGTTCATTTAAAGTCCAAAGGACTTCATTTTAAATATTAAATCAGGTTGTTTTGACAACATACCTTTGATGTTTTGTTAACGGTTTCGAAATATTATAAAGCGCTAATGAAACGATCACAGTTTAATTGCAATTCACTTTTAATTAATCTTCTGGCCCTTAAATTTAGGAAATGTTTTAATTAAAATAAACTAAATAAATCCTATTTAGATAAGAAACAGTTTGATTTATAATAACGATGTAGTTACTTAATTTAATGAAAGAAAATTCTTTGAATTCACAAAGTACATATTTAAAATCTTTAAATACATTCTTGTTTATTCGATATCCTATTAGGATTACCAAACACGATAATGGATGAATTCATATACACGTAAGAATGGAATATGGGAAAATTGGGACTAATAGAAGTTGGAAACTCTAGCTAGTAACTAGATACTCACTATCCTTTAATATGGTATTTTCCATCAAAAACTAGCAAACATACTCGTACAGTGGCGGCTAACTAATTAAAAACGACAGCATTATTAAGGCATATATCATAATTATAGACTAAGCTATCCAGGAATTTGATAAAAATTTTCCACAAAATTCCAAAAATATTCCGAGAAAGAAAGATCGAGAAGAACTATACCTTGGGGTAAACAAAATGAAATCCGATGTAAAAATATACATTCGACGACGGTCGTCAACGGAATTTAATCCAAAAAACACAATCGCTGTTGTCAAGCACGGAGGAGGGCGTGTCGTGGTGTGGAGTATGGTGTAGGACCAATTTGCAGAATAATTGGTATAGATCCATACTAGAAAACATAATGGAACTTCTGCTGGCGATAATTTGCCAATTATTTGGAGGTACTAACAAGATAACGACCCTAAGAATTCCGCAAAGTCAATCAAACAGTGACTGTAAAACAAATCAATCAATGATCTTGATTGGCCTTCTTGTAGCTTTGATATAAAAAGGCTATGGGGAGATGTTAAAAAAAATAGTAGAGCAAAATAATTACAAAAATATGGGTGAATTATACCCTAGAATTGAGTAGGCTTCGAATTCGATCACAAAGGAACATTGCCAACTATTAATAGAATTCTTACCTAAGCAACGTACCGAGGTCCTCAGAAGTAAACGTTACCCGACGAAATATTGAATATACTTCAGATAATATGAATTTATATAAATGAATTTTATGACATTCTTTATTACACGACCCACAAATTTTTAGAACCGAAATGATAAATGTTCTATGCGGAGACAGACATGTTTTTTAAGGACTAGATGCTTTGCTGTATGAATTATTATGGGAGTTGTTGAAATGAAATAAATGTGCCTCTGTAAATTTAGTATCCAAGGTATAGATTTTTACTTCAAAGAATTTATAATTCATTTTAAATTCCTGCTTTTATCATAAAATTAGCTTCAATGAAATAATTAATGACTTGAAGAGATAGAAAAGTAATACACGAATTTTCAATGAGATTTCCGTGATAAAAATTCTTAATTGTGTGAATGTATTGATGAAGAATGACTAGGATATTTTTGTCAATAAAATGAAAAAATGCAGGTGATAATGCATCTTGTAGCCTCATATTTAGCTCAATTTTTCATTGAAGTAAACGTAGTTTTTCGTTAGAGGTATTAATCTTTTCTCTCAGTGTAGTGGCGTTCCCATCTTGATATTCGGAGTAATAGAAAACCCCCGTTGGGTTTTAATTTTTCCGCATTTTGCAATAGAAAACCAGAACGAAGAATACGAGTTTCCTATGAAATTGAATTTCTTAGATTTCATTGTTATCCGGCCATTAATCATTTTGCGCACTCGGGATGTACCAAAGCACATCCGCGGCGGTAGTTTACCCCAAAACTCATTAAGGCAATCTGCCCCATTCTGTGCTGCTTTTTGGCTGAAAAATTATCGAACATTTATCTTCCTATTTCGGCTGGAAATTCAAAACCGCACTTGGGAGCCTGCGGGGTGCGGAGTACGGAATCTGGGGCTGTGAGTCCTGAAACAAAGTTTGCCTTTGTAAGAAAACTCCCGGGCGCTTGTTAAAGAAGAAATTGAGGAGTACATTTAAAGAAGGATATACGGCCGCCATCTGGCACAACAAGAAGCGCTGGTGTCACATCCCGACAATGGCACAGGAATTCTTTTGTTGGCCCAGCAAACAAATGATCGGAGGAGAGGGGCGAGGCTCATCACATCCCTCACACCGTTATCATTAATCTTGAAGGATATGAAATAAGATTTTACTATCCAACGTGTCTTGATAACTCTTAGGGCCCAGCGCCCGCCAGAGCCCCGCCTTTCTCACTTTTGGGATCGGGGGAGGAAGACTCGTCGCCAACACTTCACTCGCCCATTAACTGAACAGGAACACCGTAAATGACATTTCTTAACCTTTTACGAGTTCGTGCACAATTTGGCAGCCTTCCGCTTGTCAGTTCCTCTTAATTTTATTACACCTGCAATTTAATTTGAAGCGTTCGCCTTAAAAATAGGCTCGAAGGCACTTCCCGCACTGCAGACAGACGAACAGGCGCCCGCCCCGACTACGTCGAGAGTCCCGTGCCCATCGAGGGGGCCTTAAGCCCTGAAGAACAAAAGCGCGGCTCTACCAGCCTCGTGAAGGCTCCTTGCTCCGTGAAATTAAGAACACAAAAGGAAACAAGCACTTTCCTCCGCTAACTGCTCTGCTCCGCCGGAATCATACAGTCTTACGCGGAGATGTTAATTTATTTTGCCCGTGCCCCTGTGACCTTCTTTCACTTAGTGCGCCACGGATGGTTGCACGCGACAGTGAGCGTCCTTCCTGGCTTTTAATCCCTTAACAACTCCACGTCTTGCAAGATCTTGATTTAACCATTCCCTTTCTTTTCCAGAACTGAAGGCGAACATCTTAGGACCTTCGGATTTGTACGTGAAATCGGGGAGCGACATCAATTTAACCTGCAAGGTTTCACAGGGGCCACACGACTTAGGGAACATTTTTTGGTACAAAGGTAAGAGCAGCCCAATGCCTAACTTATTTTAAAATACATGTGATAATAAGTATGGCACACTCAGAGAAAACACATTCTTTAATTTAATACCCCCAACTATAAATTGAAGTTGATTTCAATTTAATGAAAAATCCTAATTCAAACTTGAAACAGTCGCTCAAGTCTCTGTCCTTTCTAAGGGTTCACATGCCCCTGCAAGCGCTGAAAACCAAGTAAAATAAGGGTTATTATTAGCTTCACAACTTTAAGAAACCAAAATTTAATATTACTGTCTAAAAACATAGTTTCTAGAATTAAAGCGTTTAAAGTTTGTGGTAGGTACAACGTGAACTAAACGCTAGTCTCGCATTCCAGTTTCGTGCTATACCTTCTTTCTTTTGTAATTAGTTTTTGTTTTCACCACATAACCCTTATAATAATCTTTCAAATTTGCTCGGTTTTCAACGCGCGCAGGGAAATGTGAACTAAGTGTGATATAAGAGTACTCCCTGAAAATTGCGTACAGTAATTTTACATATTTCAGCATTTCATAATGTATATGTTTTGAGATAATAATACTAGTTTTAATTTTATAAGATTATAACATACGCATTTTATTTTCCTAAAAGAAAACTTCTCAATTTAAGTTTCTTTAAATTAAACCTTTTCCTCTTAGACGTGCGATCAGTTAAGAAATTGTTTAAAATACATTTAATTTAAATTATTCTGAAATAACATAAAAATAAAGAAAATTTCGAGAATATCCTCTTACTTCTATTTTACACAATTATACCTTTTAATCATAATGGCATTTTAGACTAGTTCAAAAATGGTAAAACACCTTAACATTTAAAAGTTTTGCATTTGATTTAAGGGGTTATACGCAGTCAGGATTTTTCGATAGCTGGTATCAATATTTTAAATTACATAGGTAGTATCGAGGGTCCAAAAGGACGCCATTAGAAAAAATGGAAATAAATCGTGTTTTATGAATCCATTGATTGTAATGTAAACGTTTTTTATATAAATAATAATACACCTTTTTGAATATAAAATCAACTTTTATTAACTTTATAATAAATCTTACAACGTAAACATATCACTTATTATTATGTATATAGCCTTTGACTTGAGACTACAATAAATGTTTGCTTTGGAGTCCCAAACCAATTAATGGTTAAGTATAATCCCCAAAACTTTCATGTCTATCCGATAAATATTCCCGAAATTACAGGCAAATTTGTAAAGACGCCTGTTTACTACGTGAAAAGTGCTTTTGAAACTTTGAATGTGTGCAATTTTGAGTATTTTTAAAGTCAGTGATTAAAATTTCGCGGAAATGACAAGATAGTCAGTCTAAAATTTGTACACAAGCTTAATAAATATATTTTTTAGCTCCCGTCAGCTACCATCTTTTAATAGACTACTCTCTCTCTCGCTGCATTAATTAGTTTGTGTGTGAAATTCATTGAAAGCAGACAACCTCGTGAATTTTAACTTTTTTAGTAAACTTTGTATGCTGATTAAGCATAAATTGGGCTACGAACTGCTACCGCATCCAGCATATTCTCTAGATTTAGCCCCTGGGGTTATTTTCTGTTTCCAAACCTGAAAAAATGGCTTGGCAGTAAGAAATTCGGGTCGAATGAAGAGATCATCACTGAAACAAACGCCTATTTTGGAACGAATAGAAAAATTTAAAAAACGCTGGACTAAATGTAGGAGACTAAGTTGAGAAATAAAACGGTTATTTGCCGAAAAAAATATCTTTTATTCAAATATTCACTGACTTATCAGACTACCCTCCCTTATATTAAGGAAATTTATTTGAATTTTTCATTTGAAATTATCTACATATTTCAGAGATATTGTTCTCACCGCAAGACGCCTTTTTTAGAAAAGTCCCGGAAATCGGCTATAGAAGCTTTATCATTATGTTTACAAATAAGGAATATCAAAATAAACTTAAAAGTTACCACAATACGTATATAAATTTGTACATTAATAAATTTAAATGAAAAATTACTTTTTCGGCCTCCTGACTACGTATAACTCCCAAAAGATGTAGCATGTTGACCCATTTAAATCATAGAAAATCGTCATTATTTTGTACTTCAGGTGAAAGTTGAATATTTTAAAATTATTAGTGTATACGAAATAAATTTAAAGTACACCACTATTGAAAAAAAAATTAAATTCCGTACTATCATCGTAAAACTGCATTTAGATTAGAAGCTGATTATTTTTATTTCAAATTGTTTTTTCAGTGAGTGCATCGATCCAATTTTGATCAAAATTAAAACATAAATTACTTTGAAAAATTAATGAAACTCCAAATATGTCATGACATAGAACTATTAGCAAGTTACCATAAGAACACCTTGAACTAGCTACTTGACGTAGCTGGAATGTATAAATTCATATTTAGCCGAAGAATAAATAACCAAAATTGAGTACAAAATTTCTCGGGAAGAAATTATAAAATAAAAACTACTATAAAAATCAATTAGTCCGCCTTCAAAAAATCAAATTCCCTTAAGCATGTGATGGATTTCAGCGAAAAACGATCGTAGTCAATTTTTAATCAAAAATAAATTATAGATCAATACAAAAATAAAAAACAAACTATGAATGACAAAAAAACTTATATGTGATGTGTGAATTATAATTTTTTTTCACATTTTCTGGTTATAATTAAAATTCGTAAAATTTAATTTCAAACTTTGATCGTTTTTAGCCGTCACCCTTCATTTATAATATATAGCAACTTTCAGTTTGAAATTTTCGGTTAATTCATATTCAATGTTCAAAACAAGTAGATTTGAAATTAACGGACTTAGGTCTGTATGTGATTTTTCAATAAAATTTAGTATTAAAAAACTACCACTATGAATCTGCCTTTCTTAAAATTGAACAACAGATATAAAGTCAACCGATTTTATATTATCATTTTACTGTTCGAAGAGCCTAAGCATAACCACAAAAATGTAATTGTCCAAAGTTATGCGTAAATAGACTTTTAAAAAACCGCTCATGTATGGACTTGTATTAAATGAAATATTAATTTTTGGTTATAAGCAACATTACTTAATTTAAGCAAGCAAACAAGCAAGAATTATCGAAATAATTGTTTGGTTTCAGTAAAGAAAAATTAATTCTTAAAATGTTTTGCACGCATTATATTAAAAGCTGATATTTAAATTATTTCTTACAGCTCCTTCGCTTCCTATGTCATAGTATAAAATTTAAGTAATATAAGTAATACTATTATATTACTAAAATATTATTATAAATTAAATAAACAACCTACGCAATATGTTTATGCTAATTTGCGCAGAAAATCGAATTATTCAAATTAAAGTTAAAATAAATAAATTCCAAAACTCACACCCACACATGCCATTTTCTGATTTAACTTTCTCTTTAGGAAATGAAATCATAGACACGACAACAAATCAAAACGAGATCGACACTGCTCACCGGATAACAGTGGAAAATAATTGGGACGCAGGACTAACGTCGAGGTAACGAACTGACCCTTAAGAAGACGCTTCGCCCTAAGCACGAATGTCTCTTGTTACAGATTAAAAATAAGGAGAGCGGCCCCCAGCGACACGGGCAATTATACGTGCGTCCCAACCATAGCTAAGTCATCGAGTGTTTATGTCCACGTCATTATCGGTAAGTACGACACGGTCCGTCCCATAAAATTTGAAAATGGCCGGGAAATCCCGAAAAGAGCACCCTGGGGAGTCCCATTAACGATATGGCAGTTTGCCCTTATAGCAGCCCCAATGACTATCTTTAAATATTTGTCGAGAGCCACGTAAGCAAGTGTGAGGCAGGGCCTCACCTTCAGATTGCATACACCACCAGGAAATCCCCCGAATGTTGTTACGTAAAGAGTCCAAGAAGTTCCGTGCGTGCCCTTCTTACCCATAATAATTTCCTTTTATCCAATTCATTACCGAATATTACCGTAACGACCGTGTTAAGTCTAAGCAAATTTTTGCCGATGTTAAACAATATCGTTGGCAATGGCCATAATAACTCCTCACAAAACAGGGACTTTACGCGAATAGCGAGCATCTTTTCGCATTTCCCCTTAACACCTTCCGCATTGCTTTAATGAAAGAAAATGAACACCGCACGTAATATCTCCATGGTTTTGTCATGACGTTCCATTAGACCACCAAATCCAGGATGTTCCTGAAACAAAAGTATACCTATGTAAGTAATGTATGTATGTTCACTTAGTTTGGAGAAAGATCGTGTAAAAGAGGCACTGTTTGACTAACGACATTTCACTTATTATAAATATCTAAATAGACAGTATGGACTCCTGCAGTTTCCTAGTTGATGAGCCATGACCTCCTGAAACATGCGCAGGTTGTACATAACAAAATTAACCTAAATAACTAATCTTTGAAGAGGCAAAATACTTCCCAGAAAATTTTAATAGGTTATGAGTTTCCAATTGAGTTTTATTTTTTTGGATTGCTATTGTTATCGAACAATTTTCAGATTAGATCTAGCAATTAAAACAAATACAGTTTCCTGGAAATAATTAAAAATTGTTGTGGAAGCATTTCACTTCCAACTAAAAGATTTTATTATTATTGTGATATTCACATTTTTAACATAGCAACGTATTTGTTTTTTTTTTTGCAAACCAATAAAATTAAGCAATGAAATTCCAAAAAACACAATAATGGGTACTTGGGAATCAGAAAAACATCCTTCTGTATTTATTCTGGAAAAGAAGCGAACCACTTTTTCATGTGAAGTATTTGCCTAAATTAGACTCTAAGGCAGATTTTTAATAAGGAAGTTTCAAGTTTTTGAGCTTTTAAGCCGTCCAAAATTCATGGACGAACAGATTAACTAGCCGAGTAGAATTTTCTTAAGAGAGCTTATTAAAGCAATTTTCCGTATTTTAGATTTTTAGTTTTCTTATTTCTGTACAAGTATATTCCATTTTATAAATATTTTTTAATTTAATAAATTTGACATCTATTAAAAATTAATGTTTAAAATTATCTGACCTCAAATTAAACGTTTTAATAAAATATGCTGAAAAATAAACATTAATTGCTAAAAGATAATCCTTTCTCTTTATACCTTCTTATTTTACTACTTTGTCTGGGTGGGTAATTTTAAAACACGAATATTTAAAACAATTTTAAAACTTTAAGCAAATCACATAAGTAAATCGTAGCATAGTTCATAGTAGTCTGAATCATAAGTCTAACAGTACCAAAGTCAGAATATTTAATGTTAAAATTAACATAAATCATACCTTAATATAAACCCGATTAGAAGCATAGCGCCGTATCATTATCAGTTTAAAAAATAATATCTGCGTAAGAACATATAATTTGTTTTGCTTTTAAATGGACTATAACTTTTGATTAATAGTTATTTGAGTACGTAATTATAACTTTTCCTAGCTTTATCTAGAGTGCTGAACTCGGCTTATATAAGCAAAAATTAAAGCTTATTTTTGAAATTGTTATCCATTTGTAATGTCTTTGAGATGACTTAATCTACTTCTGGACTCGATTTTCACTCAAGGGTATAAGGTAAAAGTAAAATTAAACCCTTTTAAATTGTTTGTGAATCATGCAAATACACCCCAGGCTAAAGGCTTGCGTTCCGAGAAACTTGTTTAAGCCAATTATAACTTAAATTTGTAATTAGTATTTTCTTTATTTGATTCCATTGTATCCACAATAATTTAAAGTGCCAAACTTAAGAAATCTTTGACATGGTTTGGCATTATCAAGGGACCATCTCATTTCACCGAAAGTAGGAAGTCACTCAAAAGCTGTAGGCGCCGCTTACAAACAGTGTCATTTAACTTTCCATCAAAGACAAAACACTTAATGAAGGAAATTGCTCATCTGCGCCGAACAACATCAACAGGACGAGGCAACAAGTGCCACTTTAGTCCAACAGGCGTCCGCTCTTTTTCTACCCAATTATTCCCTCCCCCAAAGATCAAAGCGAGTGGAATAAATCCTCTACTGATGATTTTATGTTGATGCCATAAGAAACCAGGATTCAGTTGCCATGGCAATGACCCTACCATGCCATTTCAATTTAGCTTTTCTGTAAGGTACATGCCACCCCAACACACCCCTATCATCATAACCATGGGTGAACTTGTCTAGTTTGCACAATCCCTTGCCGAATGTCCTTATGGCCACATTTCTTCATCAGATACCAAAAGGAATAGAAGTTCTGTTCTATAGAAAGTAATTACTTTTATGTCCTTAGGCTACCGGCCCGTGTGTAGTCGCCTTCAAATTTAAAAAGGTTTGTACTTTCCGGCAAATCCTCAAAAAACCATCTAAAATCAGTTCTCTCCTAAAAATAAAAGACGTAATCATCTCGAGAGCTTTGCGACAAGAGCTGTAAAAATGAATAGTTTGCCTGAGTCTCACAATTTGCATCCCCCGAGTAACTCCCTTGCCAATGTACAAAGGAACAACCATAAAAGACGAACCCCCTGTGGCTGGTCCGCATTAGCTCTGTAAGTCTAACTTTAGGGCTAAACAATTCGGTCACTGTCCGTCTATTTCCGTCTAAATTCTAACATTCCTTCTTCCAACTTTGATACTATACTTTGAAGATTTTCCCTTTCTCGTTTTTTCTCCGCAAAATAATTGTTTCGCGGATGACTTGTCGAAATGTGATTTATTCCACGTTCCCACTAACACTTCTGAGTTTTTTCGTAAACTTTAAGGAAAGCGATCTTTCAACTACCCGAAATTTGGTGCGAAATAACATCGACTTCGGATCATTAATTCCCAAGGTCTCCAGCCATAGTTCAGCAGTCGGCCTTTATTCAATTAACATTTATCTCAGATGGCTGGCGCTCATATGGTGAACATGTACTTAAAAGGTCGAGCTCTACTTTAACTTCAGTGACGGAGCACAACCATTGAGGAGGAAGTTTTTTTGCCCCATTGTCCAGGCCCTTCACTCCCTCTCAGGTGAAATTCTTTCTCAGTCGTTTTCTGCTAGAAATCTGATGTTTCTGCAATTTTCTTTTGAGTTCTTTTCATGCGATGCTCAATTGTGCTGGGCTTGGCCTCCCTTTTACGTATCCTTTACAGACAATTTTCGCTGACGATTATAATTTCCTTGCGTAACTTAACACGAGTAAAAGTCGCTCTCGCAAGTTATTTTACTTAACGAAGAAGTTCACGTTTTCATCTCATCTATTCATT
Source organism: Philonicus albiceps (assembly GCA_963969385.1). Classification (NCBI taxonomy): domain Eukaryota; kingdom Metazoa; phylum Arthropoda; class Insecta; order Diptera; family Asilidae; genus Philonicus; species Philonicus albiceps. The sequence goes on from OZ017773.1 coordinate 37,037,427, forward strand.
CAAAGTTATTGTCATATAAACTTCATAAGGAGCTGTTTCATTCTTTGTTGCAAACCACAAAGTCTGCATTCGACCTTTCAGTATCGGACTTTGTCTGCATGCCATCAGATTTTATTCAAAAAGGTTATGCATGACCCTATGATGATATCAAAGGGTTAAACTTGTAACTTTATAAGTACTCAAGTAAACTCAGAACCTGCATTCAGGAGGATGAAAGCACACAGCACGAAAAATGAAAATTGTAAGTTATGTATAAAATTTATGAGTGACCATAACTTTTCAATCGTAGCTTATTTCTTAAAGAAGGAATTTCAGACCTTTTTAAATTCAAAGATATATGAGAACAACCATTTAAATTTTCAATTCATTTCAATCAATAGTAGTTTTTTCTCATCTCAATCTCATTTGTTATTCAAAATATATTTAACCCTTTGCAGTAAAAAGAGTTTTTATTATATTTATTATGATTTAAAATTAAAATGTGACATATTTTACAAATAAAAAAAACTTTAGAAGAACAGCTTATTCTATTTGAATTTTGTACGTACCAAATTAATGAGAGAACTTCACTAAAGAGTTGCACATGTACATGCTCCGCAATAGTGTTATAATATGGTTCTTTGTAAAAACCTCTGTGAAAATATTCTACAATTCCAGAAGCGCAAAACAGGGGATCGTATCGATTAACCAAAAATATATAAAAATAATAATGCTACTCTGTTCGTACTTCTGATTCATTCCAACAAATTCTTGAAAACAACTACTGCGGAGAAGAGCAATGAAAGAATCCAAAAGTATCTACGTGAAGTCAACAAATTACCAAGGTACGCCTACTCCTAACGTTCTATCTGATACAAACTCTTTCATTCAGTATAGAAAAGATTTTAAAAAACGTAAAGCAATATTTTCAAGGGAATTCTCCTGGCATTTATGTGGAAGTCCTCAAAAGAAAACAGATTTTTAAACGTAGAGACCTGGAATAGTTGAGGTCTTCGTTGAATAGGTTATCAATGTTCCTATTTGAAATTTTATCGGTACAATGACAATATATAATATATATATAGGCTCGATGATTTCCTTCTAATATGAGATATTTTTAAATTTGTAATTCGAAAATTGCATCCTAAACTCTGCACAGCTTACGACAATTTAATTCATCAAAAAACTGCAGTCGATGCACGAGAGTGCTCTGTTAGAGCGTTTAATCGAAAATCCAGGAGCTATTCAACAACCGTTGAGAAAATTTCTATTCAGAAATTCAAGATTGAGTTAATCCCTATATTAATGGACACATGTGATTTTCACAGTGCATTCATTTTAGGCATTATCGTGGTAGCAATTTACAACAGTGACAATAGCAGATTTAGAGATATAAGCAAAAAAAAATACGTCGGTCACCTCAACAAACATACAAGGACATTTATTTATCTTTTTATTTTCACTTTACTATTTTATGAAAGTCAAGCGTAAATTTTTTTTTTAATTTAGTCAAATAATTTTATTCTTTTTATAAAGAACATAATAATTTTTATAAATATATCTGAATACAGCATTTTCCATGTAAGATAGATTATCCGGCGCACAATGCTAAAAAAACATAATACGACAAAATTTTATAGTCCGTCTCTTTACTTTGCAATTACAAACTGTATATAGATAGCTCCATGACCTTTACATAAAAACATTTGTGCATAGTGAAAAAGGATAAATTCCAATTACTTAATTTGATTTGTTTGAAAACTTTCTTCCCCTCGGAAACGTTCATTAATTACATAAGCATGGAGGGAGGTATCCACAGAATCTTACGACTTCTTACGTTGGGCAAGAAGTAGAGGGAAGAGACACTGCAAATGTTAAGTGTATTATTTCAACACACCTGTACGTGTTATTTTCTTGTAGTAATTTTTAAGTCACTTCCTGATGTGTTACTTTACAAGCGCATTTGTATGGGTTTCAAAAATTACTTGTTATTTCTTTATTGAAAACAGTGCTTTATGAACCAAAATTAAACACATATCATGTTATATAATTAGTAAACAATTAGAAATCTGTAATGAATGTTAATCATTTAATTTTTCTACACGATTTATCGAAATTTATTGTAATAGGTAGCACGTCTGACCCATTGATAAATCATAAACATTCTAGTTATTTGTTCATATTCAATTTATATAAGTTTTAGGTTCTTGTAAATAACTTCATTTATCTATTAACATAATTTTTCCTGCTGTGGTTGATCCTTGGCAAGAAAACCTAAGGATCATTCTTTCTTTTGCAATCAATCAACATGCAATAAATGTATAGTAAAAATACTCGACGTCTTATTATAAGTAAAAAAACAAAAGTCGTCGTAATCTTATGGAACATTACAAAGAAGGATGGATGAAAGGTCCCTAAGCTCATGCCGAAAATATTCATATTTTTGTACTTTTATGCTCAAATGTTGAAACTGATAAAGAAATTTATATAATGTATTTAATGAGCATTTTTACGTTTTCGCCTAAACTCGACAAGCACTCATTTTTTAAATTAATGAAAATTTTTTTGCAGGTCAGTAGTTAAGAACTCTCTCGTTTTAGTTTTATCTTTTAACTTGAAAAGCTAAAGAGGTCCCAAGACTATTTCTCTTAGCAACTCAAAAATTCTTAATCCATCATTAACAAGCGTCGGTAGTTTATGCTCACAAACATAGAAAATAGATGGTGAATACGCTTAACACATGTTTGCACATATCTACGTACCGTGAAGTTCGCTAACTAAAAAACTTCAGAAGTAATCTTGTAAAAGTAGAGCTGGTGAGATAACCCTCTCCGCGTTCAAAGAACCAGCATCCGAACTCGTTTGGGAAAATACGTCAAGTTAAGGAAAAGTTTGGAAGTGGTGTTGATTTTATCACCGCAATCCTCGCAGTAACAAATCAGCCAAGACCGTAAGCCAGGTTATTTCGCAGCACGAGCGAAGGCAATTTCTCAAAAGTTTTTATTAGACCTGTCGTCGCATACAACTCTCCAACGAAAGTTGGTATCAATCCCGGAAATTTAATGCAACTCGGTGAGCCTATTCATCCAACCCCCAAATGGCAGCTGCTGCTACAGCCCCATAAAAAGCATAAAACTGCAGCATATCCCATTCCTTGAACGAGCACGGAAAAAAAACTCCTCAAGAAGCCAGAAGATGTCTTCATATTTACTAATTTATCTCAAACTCCCTAGTGGATTTCGTCTCCGCCGCCGCCGCAGATATGGCGAGTCATCAGATAAGATGCCATGAAGCGAGCAAGTTTGCAACTTTGAAGAAAACTGTTTACATCTTATGCTGCAAATAAAGTTTTAGAGATGAAAATTCTTTGCTGCATTCCAGGAAAGTATAATTTAAAAAAAAAAAGTCGCATATATTAGTCCTTTGAGAAGACGCCCTCGGGCGAAAGCCAGCAGCGGACAATAAATTGAACGGAGCTGCACCGGCAGACTGCGCCAGAACGCGGTTGTGTTTTACTTAATTCATCATAATTTCTCTCTAATTTTCGTTTCTGCGACAAGAAGCTATTCCGTGAGCAATTTGTTGTAAATTTCAGGGCAGTATTATCGCGCGAAAAGCGCTGTGGTGTGGGAGGACACGTTCCATCTTTACGAGACAATAAACGAGCGCACGGATGTGTCTTTCAAATCAGCCATCCTATGCCAGTTGCTGCACGTGCACAACGTAGGTGGATGCTTTTCCGCAGTCAGTGAACACGTAAATAGATAGTTCATAATCAGACTCCTCGCTCCAGCGAGGGCAGATAAGTTGCTAACGGCTTAGGCGCCGCTTCTTAATTAACTTATATTTCATAAAGAAGATTTATCTCGCACATGTCCTGAACTTTTCCGATTTTCTTCTTTTCCCACCAGTCATCCTGATGGCAAACATGAATGAATTAGGAAATGTTCGGAGCCTCTAAGCTAGACATTTTGTAGTCTCTTAAATTGCTAAATCATAAATACCCCCTTTAACTCAGAAAAATTAAAAGTAATTTAATTATTGGCCCTTCGAAAATGAGTTATAACAGATAATTTTGAAAGAAATCGAAGCATGTAGTATCAATTCGAGTGAAATTGAACAATGAACACATAGAAATTTTTTTAAATTTGATAGTAGAAACAAAGTTGCTACTATTTTTATCATAATAATGTGTATTCATGAAAACAAATTAAGAAATCAATTAACACTATGAACGAATTTAATTGTTAAGCAATTTAAAGATAAGCCATAAAATTCTCCTTAAACTGACATTTTTGAAAATACCAAAGTTAACACAAATCAACTGTAAGAACCAATCCCCGAATTACTTATCTTAAAGTGATATTCCCCTTTTTGAAATCGACAATCTTATGACTTCCTTTGCATGAAGATCGTGTTTTTTCATTATATTTATGTGGAGAATTACTTGAAAAAACAACGATAGAGACAGGACAGAAATCGAACCTATGACTTTCGAATTAGCGCTTCGCTGCTCTAACCAACCGAGCTACCATTGACCTTTGCCACCGATGTCATCTCGAACGACTGATCCCCATGCATTGTAATTTTCAATATAGTCTTAAAATTGGAACTCGATATATTTTTCAAATAATCAAGAATCAATAACGATAGTTTTTCATTCACTAGGCATATAACATCATCCTCTTTTTGACATGTAAATATCATCAAGTCAGCATCCCCATAAAATTAAATATCATTGATTTGTTTTATTTGTCTTTTCCGAGTTATGTTAGCAAAAAATTCCATCATACTAATATAAAACATCAAATGACTATTTACCTTACTTATCTAGTATTAAATATACATAAATTAATCAAATTTGTTTGAAATCATACAATTTTACTTGCCTGCAAATCTACCCAATTTGTAAGTCATGTATATCTATTTATGCATCTAATGCAATTTATTAAGAGAATATTCGCACTCTAAAAAAATTCTCTAAGGGGTATATTTCCCTTTTATCTTTTTTTCTCGTTTCCTCTGGAGTTTTCCACATATTTGCTTTCACATCAGAGGAAATTTATAGAGCTAAGCACAATGCTTTCAAATTTTATTACGAAATGTGACAACATGTTAACAAGGGTTGAGTCCTAGCGCTGGAGAATATGCAAATTTCTCGTGGTTTTCGTTGAACTGAAACCATCTCGAATCAAAGTTTCTGCTGATGAAAATAAGTGATGGACTTGCAAAATTTTCATCGGTATATCCCTTCAATACAAATGTAAATTTCAAATTTACGTAAATGATTTTTATCCTCAAGCATAAAAGTTATCTATAGGAATAATCGTCTTCTGTTCAATCGTTTGAATAACAAAGATAATAAATAAAGAGAGAAAAAACAACAAATATTTACCCTAAACCAAAATCAGGAAGTAAAAAATGGATTATCTTATGATAAAACGTCTTTTCTTTACCGTATTACTTTGCTCTTACTCCGCTGACCTTTTTAGGATAATAACACGTATGTTTTTGATGATTAATTTGATTTGACTTTAGTAATATGTAATCATTTATAATGAAAGTTGAAGAGGAATATTTTTTGACTTAATTGATTAGTTGTACTAATTAGTTTATTGAAAAAGTCGATTAGTTAGAGTTTCAAAAATTTTATAAAGTTCCAAAGCTGCTAAAGCTTTACAAACATTTATTTTTCTAAAATTGTCGCAATATATTTGGTCCCTTTTAACCTTATATTTCTCAAAAGTAGTATTTGTGACTAGAGCTAGGCAACAAATTTTTTATTTATTTACTACATCCGAGCAAGTGGTTACCATTATTGAGTATTATTTTAAATTGGTACAGAAAGACACATCATGAGAAAACTCCATTTAGTTACAAAAGCCTAGAGCCTTAATGCTAGATTTAAAAAAAATTACTTTTCAGTTACTAGGCATTTGATTCTTCTCATCTTTTTGGGTAATTTGAATTTTACTATAGATCAGCTGTGCTTATGATGTGATTCTTTAGTGTAGATTCTCAGAAAATATTAAAGTAGATTTGAGGGTCAAGTTTGGAATATTAAAATATACACATTTTTGCGAAAATATTGCATATCATAATAGAATATCAACAATTTTAAAAACATTCCCTTTTAATGCGACAGACCGAATTTATTGCTCAACAAAAATATATAAATTCTCCAAATTTTCTCGAAAATGAAAGTTAATGAAATATTTGCGTTTATGAATTCATTATAATCTACGGATAAAATCATTTAAAAGTGATTCTCATTAATATGTATGCGGTCGTTTCTGTTCTCCTGTGGAATTTTCATTTTAGTCTTCAATGCGCTCTACGCACTCTATGTATAAAACTCATCTACTCGAATCAAAATTTTAATTTTTTTTTAAACCCATTGGAGGGCCAAATAAGAATTAATTAACACTATAGAGATTTTATATATATATATATATATATAAATGAAACCATATTTTATTCACCAAGATGATACATCTCTCCCCCAGGATACGTCAGCTTTAGAAATCTTCAAGAGCTCATCGTCCTCCTTCCGATTTTAAAATGGAATATTAACTCTAATTTAATCCTGAAGATGCTAGCGTAGAATCTCCAAGTTCACATTTAAATTAAAATAAAAACTTTTGTAGAATATTCCTAAAAAATATCTTTTATATGACCACTACAATTATGTAAAAATTCAAATGAGAATTAAGAAATCACCAGTAAAGTATATTTTAAAACTATTTCGGGGATCTGTAAGATCTAAGAAAATTTCTGAAGTCGCTAATAAATTATACTTTGATGCTATTTCGGGATTTAAAGATTCAAAATTAAAGTTTTACTTTGAGCGGCGCACTAAATACAAAAGATACCACGATCTTTGAGCTTCAAACAGAACTAAAATTTCCACTCAAGACTTACTGAACGATATACGAGATTAAAATTATCCCAGGCACTTTGAACTCAGGAAAAAGTTAGTAAATATATTTTTATAATAAACTCCGATTTCTTTATTTAGGACAATTAGTAGAGTTAAGAGTTAAGGATTCAATTAAGAATAGTAAGTACCTTAAAAATTATGGGAAATTTTATCGATGTTTAAATGCACAACAGAGCACTCTTTACAGGTAAAGGTGATTTATTCATAGTTTCCAAATTTTAAATAGTTAAAATAACTAGTTTATATTGTAAGGAATTATTACAAACAGTAATTTTAATACATGTTTTAGGAACCAGGTTCAGTATTTTCACAAGTTGACCATTTTTGCGCAACATCATCAATACGCTCTCGAAAGGTTTATTTTTTCTAAATGCAAAAGCATAGGTGTATCTAAAAATAACTTCAACGCAAAGAAGGATTTTCTCATAGTTACTGGAGGCTATAAGGACACCTCCTCGATTGCCAAGTCTTGTCAAAGCCGATAACTTTTATAATAATTTTCCTAACGTCACATGTAAAAAGAGGGGTTGAAAAGCTAATAATAAATGAGCCTATAAAGACCTGCCGCCTACAAAGAAAGTTACGTACCTTGATATTTTGAAATGTATCTTTCATAACAGAACAATGGCAGCTTTCTTTTTTGAAGAAGCGTTGAAGTGTTTATCCGGTGAGAGGTCAAAATCCTCGGACGATTTAATACCACGTAAATATTTTGTGGTGTTTCTAGGAACTAAACAAGTTTGCTCGCCGGGAGCTATTTGCTTTAGCCAGTTTCCGAGAAATATACTTTTTGAAAAATTCTGGTGTGCTTCACATCTTTGGAGAGATGCTCGTGGGAGAAAAGCCCGGCACTTTACCCGCTTCAAGATTCATATCACGACTGCTGACACATGTAATTTTCTCGCCATCATCGAGGAACCTCGTGCGAAATTTAAACGCGGAAATACAGCGGAAATTTCGCGGGCGCGCACCTAGATAAAATCTGCGGATCCAATTTCATTTAGTGTGCACGAAGTCAATGTTTGCTTTTTATTCCTCTGAAACTGAAGTGACACTCCGAGGAGCCGGAGGATGGTTATAGATTCAGTTGAGAAACGACGGAACCACATCACGTAATGTTTGCATTTCCCAGCTGCATGCCCCACTACAACTACAATTTCCCTTTTTCTTGCATTTGGAATAGCACTGAAATCCATCAGACCAGGAAAAAGAATCTTGTGGCACGAAACAGAGTACAATTTATGTCTGCTTAATTATGGTCCTAAGGAACGGATCTGCCGCCCGTCCTGCTCCTTTTCTGCAATTTTATTTAGGACAAACTTTTCCTTGCGACGATTGCCAGTACTTAAGTACTTCAGCTAGAATGAGCCCCGACCAGGAAAAAACGACGAAACCAAAGCGAACCGAACGAGGATGTTTTAATTTCTCGCAAAAGAATACTAAAGTAGGTAAGAAATTGCAGTTGGCAGTTAGCACTTTTTATGGCGCTTTGTGGGCAAATCCCCGACGCGGCAACAACTCGGGAGCATCCAATAAATTAAGAGATAACATTTCTTCCCGACATTCTGGATGATGCATTGGGACGGTTGTGCAGTTGCAAAGTTTGCGCCCCGGTCCCGCCGGATGCGGTGCTCCCGCTGCTCTGCATATTAGCCGAAAAGTTAGCTCCATTCCGCATTAAGCTGTCCCCATCAACCTTAGGACGTTTCCATGGGGAGGGCACTCCACAATTTTTCCAACCGCCATCCATTCGGAATTAAGAGTCCTTGAGCTCTTTTAATGTACAACTTTCAATGCTCGGGAATTCCTTTAATCCAGAATATCTTTTGTCACCGGCACTGTCGTCAGGCACGGGGCAAAAACGCCAACAACGCTTTTCCGGAATCTCCTTCCTGGAGGTTTTCTAAGGAAGGAGATAGCCGACGACTGTTCATTTCGCCGAAGAAGTGAAATGTGTAAACATCCGTTTTCAATTATTTTTCATTTTCTAAAGATCAGCGCAATACCTTTGCATTCCTTGCAACTTTCATCCTATATGTAAGTAGCCACTGTAGGTCAGGGTCAAGAGTACCGTATTCCAGCAGCTTTTCCCAGTTGAAATTGAAGTTAGTCTTATAATAGTAGAATGGAAAAATAGTAATAGTTATCACAGCAAAAACCAATGGAAAATTAGCAAATAGAGAGAGAGAGAGTTCATTTCTTTAAAAAATAATACAGAAATATAAAGAAATCAAATTCTTAAAACTTATTCATTCACTTCTCAATAATCAATTGACTCATCTTCATAATACCAAGTATGTCGAAATGGTCACGCTTCATAGGCTGTCGCAAATAATAATTTACCTGAATAATAATAAGAACAAAATAAATACGAGGTGTAGTGCGTGATGAGAAAAGTGAGTTATTTCCTTATTATCTGTCTTTTACTTAGCACAACATTTTTTGTTTAATTTACTACGGCTACAAAACAACTAAAAAGTTTCCTCTTTCACTATTTACTATATTAATAAAAATTAAATAACAGACAAATTCATAATAGTTTAAGAAAATTAAAAATCGTCATTCAACAGCACAAATAGAAATGAGCTGCTTTTTAGGGAAATGAGAAAATTTTTACCTCTTATGCATGCAAGCAGAAGCATGTCTTATATCTAATCAACCATTTTTATGATACCCTAAAGAATTCAACTTTACACTAAATGAGTGTGCAAAGCGCTTTATCTCAGCTCTAGGGCGTCGTTTGAAGGTTCAAGCACAAGCCACAACAAAACAACCCTTGAGATATTTACTTAGGTGTCCCGACGCAATATTTTTAAAAATGTGCAATTCTTTCATGCAAATTGGAGATCCTAATTTTATTCCTACCCAATATTCAAAATTTCCAGACGATACAAACCTTTTCTTACAGCCCCAACATACTATCCAAAAGAAATTTAATAATTTGGATAAAAGGACAATTGAGCTGATTTCCCGATTTCTAAAAAAGGGCCATAAGGCTTTCGGGTCTCTTTTTACATAAAAAATCGCTTAAGAGAAACAATACAATTGGAGACCTGAAAAGTGCAGGGGATTTTTTTTTGAAAAGGAAAATAGAATGTTAGATTCTCGCAGGTTTTAGAATTTCTTATTATATATAAATATCAACGTAAATATATATAGTTTTTTAAGTGCACATCGGACGCCAAATAGCTGTGAAATTTCGAAAATTTATTATTTTACCCCCATAATTCCAAAGGTGTTCACCGTAGAATGTGAGACTTATATTTCGATGAGGTACCGCAACGTGTTTCACTGAAAAGCTACAATGTAAAAAAGGCCCTTGAGCGGCATCCAGAAGGAAGAGGCAGATTTTAATGTTGTTCATTACAAAACGAACGAACACTCCCTGGAGAAATGGTCCGCTAAAACTCTATTTGTATATTTTAATAATACGGTCGAGTATTAAAATGTAAGCAATTTGTCAAAGCGGTTTGTACTTTCTTCTGTACCGTTCCTACAGTACGATAACTCCCATATTCTTTAATTTTTCTTCAATATTTAAATAGAAAAAAAATTAAAGTGTTCTGCTCTAAAAGTGAAAAAGAACAAATGAAGGAAGTATTTACTAATTTTATTTGTTACGAAGATATGGTGAATCATATTATTACCTAGTATGCTCATTTTGTCGTAATTCGTCTCATAACTTTTTTAATGACTGAGGCGGAAGCCATAATGAGCCCATTTAGTTAATAATCATCACGATATAAATTAAGATTTTATTGTTTTGCTCTACCAACCGGTAGTCTTGAAATAAAAGTTTTAATGTTTAATAAAATCCGAAAACCCCATAATGGTATCTTTTGCTTCTTTTTTTAGTTAAAAGTTTCAAGAACTAGCACCATCTAAATGTATGTAAACCAGAAAATAAATCATTAAATCAGTACAATTTGGTCTTATTGAGCAAATATAAACCTTTCTTTTTTATATAGAATTTTTGAATTATCATATATCACTGCATATTGAACAATTTGCTGAATATGAAAAATATTGCAGTAAATGTGATCGCAACTCATATGGTAAGAAAAGTTTTTATAACATTTTTAAAAAATCACCATTAAATTATCATATTTGCTACTCTACTTAAGCTAAACCTTACGGAAATATATTTCAGAAAAGAACCTAAAATGTTTGATAAATTACCTAAAAACAACTTTATAAGATCAAAATTACTTGCGATTATTTACTCTAGTGTTGCCTATTCAATTTCGAAGGCATGCTACCCAAACCTTGCGCAAGAACTTTCCCAAATATTAAGGCAAATTAACAAACTTGTATGGAAACAAACCTAAGCTTGGTACAAAACTACAAAATACAAAAGGATATTTATATAAACTTCCGTACAAAATATTTTGCTAAAGCCTGCTTAGGTAATTTTACAATATTTATCTCTCAGTGCAAAAGTTTATAATACGAGCTATCATTTTAATACCAGCAACATTCAGAAATTTTAAATCGGTAAATATGCAACACTCCATTTGGTATCCTAACTGCTATAAAATTAAAGAGAAATTTTAATTCAAAACATTTTTAGCTTCTCCCTCAAAATTCATATTGTTTGGGGCTTAACTCAATTTATATGTTAAATTTCAATTTTCAAACAATTTTTAAAGTAATGAAAGCGGATCCTGAATCCCCGAATCACTCTACAATTGCTTAATTTTAGTCAGTTACCCAATTAACAGATTAAACCGAAATTCCTCTTTTCTTTCAGGCGAACATCCGGCAGCAATGCAGCACAATTCAGCAATCAAATCAATAACAAGGACCAGCGCAGGAGTTTTGGCAGTCCTTTGTCTAGCGTGCATTCAATTGCACTTAATCCAAGTTTTGAGCTCGTTTCACATCCAAAGATCGAACAATGCAGTGAGATGAAGAAGATACCTGCGGGCGATAAGTGACTCTTTCTAGTATTCGAGGGAATAAATTGAGTGTAAATAGAATTTTAAATTGATAATAATTTGTAGGTAAACTAAACAATGAAATGCATCCTTGTTTTTGCAAATTTCGCGTGAATTTATTACGGTTGTTTTTCATTTGTAGCTTCAATTGTTTTCAATAGGGAACTGTTGTGCATCATTTGAGATCAGTGAGAGATTTTTTGATAGAGGGACATTTTGAGGCCTAGATTTACCTCATCTCCTGAATTATAATTGAGGAGCAACAGAATATGTAAACTGATGATAAAACTATAAATTTTTGGCCAAGCAAATATTGTGCAGAAACTGGTTCGAAACATTCCGGTGCAATTTGAACATGATCATAATCCAAATATCAATAATTTGTTGTTGTAATGGTCCAAAGTAAATTTATTTTGGTCTGCAGTGGAATTTAATTTGGAGTAATATGAACCGCACTTAAGCAATTTTCTTCCTACCTCTAATTAAATTTTCCATTAAATAGCTGCAACAGAAGTCGATATAAGCACGATTTAGCGGCCTCCTACTGTTTCGAATATGTAAATATCCTATTTGAAATTTCTTCTATGCTGTAGAAAAGCCGAACCTGATTAAAATTAGTTCAACGAATTTTTGTTCTTTAAATCTAGCTAAATTGTTTAAGTCATAATTTTTCTTAATAAAATTTGTGATAAATTGAAGAAAAAAATATTAAAAGGAAGCTGCAGCACTCTAGTCATAAGAGAAGTAATAAGTTTAGGAAAAAAAAAATTATAAAAAAATGTATGAAAAAATTTTTTATAAGAAGAAATCTAAGATATCTAGACGGTAAAGTAATACTACCCTTAAGTAAGAATAAATTTATTGAATCACGTTAATGTAATTATAATATGAATAATTTGAAGCTAAGGAGTACATGTAATTAAGGGCAATTTTATTGGAGCTCATCCAGACGGACATGGAAACAAGGCGGCAAAGCAAACTGTAAATATACATTTTAAGAAAATATATGTAAGAATAGAAAAATTTATATTCACTGTTTTATTTACATCCTTATTTTCCTCATACAAAATAAAAATCTAGTTTAATACTAAAACCAAAATACAATTACAATTTTTTATTATACGTCTTTATGTTTTTCCTTCTTTCTGAACATAAACTCAAACTTATAAAAGAAACACAACTATAAAGATGTGCACAATTCCAATAGTAATACTTCGAATTATACATACCATATGAGCACAATGGACGTCTTTTATCGCCTCGTAGCTATCTTAACATATCTCGATGTGTGTATGAAATGAAAAGTAACAGAGGCACCAGTGTACACTTATTAAATAGCCTACTATATTTGGATATTTCTAAAACTACAGAAATAATTAATAAAATAATCTATTTGTAAAAACAAAAAGATTCATAAAGGGCAATCACATCACTATTGAAGGGTTATTCTATGATGGTGATTTAATTATATCAAAGCATTTAGCAAGTTGCATACTCAATACAAATCTTAAACTCTAAAGTACTTGCACACAGGATACATTTTTCAGAAATGAAAAATATTAGTAAAATGCAGATTTTCTCCGATTAATCAGATCAAAATTTGCCTACAGGACTAACAAAACCAAGTGTGACAAGGTTTGAGACTTACAAACTTAATAATTCTTTGATGATGCCAAATTGAAGTATTTAGGCCTAAGGGATTGAAGTTTCAAAATAGTTTAAATATTTATAATATTCACTGTAAACCAAGTTATCTAAAGGCTGGATTTTATTTTTTTATTAAAGAGAAAAATCGTTATATTATTTTAGGCTGTGAAAAAGGACATATTGAATTTGTTACCCCCGACAGCAGTGGAATCCTTTTTACTGAAGTATTTTACAAAAAACTTGTTTGTAATTTTCTATATACATTTAATATTAGGAAATGTAAAAAGAATTAACTTTACTAAATGGAATGTTCTTACTTTGATTTTCCAGTTACTAATTAGTCAGTAAATTCTTCTTTTCGTTTTTCATATTACGAAAACGAAAAAATTCAATTTGAATATGTATTATGTAATGCATGGCCAAATTATCCTCGATACTACAATAAAATCCATAAAATATGATACTGCATAAGGTAACTGTATGTAGATCGAAACTGGATCCTTTATGAATGCTTTTACCTTTGCATGTTGGAGTCCTTTCTGACTCATTTACCATTTACTCTTTCAATTTATATTCACTGCGTGTATCTACATTCTACCTTAAATAATAAGCACTTTTCACAACAGAAACCCTTCATACCTTTTCTCCCAAAATTGAATTACCTCATAATTTGATTAACTCTTCCAACGAATGATAGGAGCGTGTATGAACTGCTAAAACATTTGACTAATTTAAAATTTCTATCCCATGGTCCGCATGGAATTCAAAATAAAAAAGTTACATACTTTTATCTGCACAGTAAAAATGTATTTCCCTTATATTTGTGCCACCACAGATATGCAATATCCAATGCAACTATACGAGGAGTTAATAATAAAATTACCTAGGTCCAGGCAATTTCAGTATCTACATCTTCATCTCGTAATTACTGCGTAAAATTAGAAAGTTTTTTATTGAATTCAGGTATTCACACATGAAAGGTATATATATATATTTATATGATATATGATTATACCTTTCACTATAAAAATCATTCCGTAATAATTTTAATTAGTCAATATATGTAATTAGTCTGATCTAAATTTCCAGAAATCATATTTATAAAAAAAGTATGTTTTAAGCAGAATTATATAATACTCATATTTTGCTATAATTTGTTAGCATATGTGCATCTTAAAATAGATCCAACGCTTTGCATTGATTAATTAAAAACTTTGTAGCACATAAACATTTATTTCTTTTATACTCGTATATTAAAATAGCCCTCGAAACTTAGTCAAATTCAATGATTTAAATAACAAAAATTAAATTCTATAGTATATAAAAAAAAGACATACTTTTGATGCAAACACTAGTTAATTTTTTAATAAGACCACATTATTTTTTACTATGTTTTAATTTTGTATAACATAATCGTAGAGGTATTATGTATGATACTTCATTTATTTAAATTTTTGTTAAAAACAATAATTAATCATGTACAAAAATCGTCACTTCCTTGCTTAAATATTCTTAATTTTTCATGAAAATTTTTATTATCTTATAAAATATTACTTAAATGTAAAATGATTTGTTTTTATTACGATACTGCACTCTTTTACGAAGCAGAACAACTGGTCATTTGAATTCACAATTAAAATTTGATGTCAGTTTTCGAGAAAAATAGAGTTAACCCTCATCGGGCTATCGTTTTATCACGTTTCGAACGCATTGGGTATGGCATGTCAAAGTGTTATACAATCTTCGTCTATAATTATTGTATAAAACTATTCTTTTCTTCACATTATAAGAAATACAGAAAATAAGGAAACACAACATACTTAATATATATGACTACAACTGATAATTTCAAAGATACTGAAGAATAATATGAGAAAAGTTTACTTAAAACGATTCCCATAAACTTACACTTATTATATGACTTTCCAATAACTGAATATACGACATTTACTAAAAGACTTTAATATTCATAGCTCCAAAACGATTCCCAAAGAAATTAGTGGAAGGTTCCCTACTCATGGTTGCAGATCTTAAGTTCCCGATTTATAAATATTAAAACTCTACATACCAAAAGGTATGCTGATGCTAAGGATTTAAAGGTGCAATGCAATTTTTTTCAAAAATTATAAAAACATAGTGGCACACTGCAGGAATATAGTCATAACTAAACTACTATCTTATATATTTTATTACTATTATTCTCGAAAATAGCGTCAAATTCAAGAGTTTATACATTTTTTTTTTAATATGTTTTGTATTTTTTCTGCACACAATTAACTTATAAATATTACTTGCTATTCGTATTCAACAACACTTGATTCTACATGGTACAAAATGACTGTTCTCTAGTGTTATTATATCGCTCCATTGAGTCAGACTTGATCGTGTGCAGTACTAATTCAAAATACCGTATATATTCCAAAATTCAAAGTGCATGAGTTTCAATAACTCGTATTAATTCATCCATTCATGACAGCCTATCACACTTGATGAAATGAAATCCGTCGAAAGTCTCTAATTAAATATTAAATTTACTCCCAATTATCGAAAATTTGTCAAATCCACTTACAATTTATGGCACTAATCTGACATATTTGATGAAGTAACTTACAGGGGGAATGTTTAAGGGCCAAGATTTAATATGAGCATTTTGTGGGAATGTTGGAAGGTCTTTCCTCCTACCTAGAGCAGCTCTTTCAGAATCGATGACCCATTTATGATGTAACTCCGTTACCCAGCACACATGACTTCCCAGATAAGCTTCGCGGCCGGAAGAGGTTCCCTTTCAGAAGTGGAGCAAAATTTGTCTGCCAGCTGCAGAGCTCACAAAATAACTACATGAAACGGGTGTCCGTGATACACGCTTAAACTGAATACATTAAATTCACCTTGATATATTTATATTCGGACTGCTACGATAAGGATTACAAATATTACCAAACGAAAACAAAAACACACGACACTTATGTTAATGCCTTGAATTATCATTTCTGAATTCCAAAAAGCGTATGGAAATAGATGGATCCGATAGTGCACTCGTTTTCGTATATGGAGCATAGTTTTACGAGGTTTTACGGAAGTTTTGATTTTAACATAAGTTTCAGGAATGCATCTCTCTCAAATTACTATAAAATCTCGTACTATTAAGATTTACATTTCAAACTAGATGGTCATACCTTTACCCTTTTTCTGCTATAGAGGTATTTTAGACCATAATATTTTTATGCATATGCATTTACATTTACTACTATTACAAATCTAAAGTAGGTTTATTCGCAAACTTAAGATTTAAATGTTATTAGGAGAATTTGGTTTAGTGTAAGGTCCAAAACTTTCGATTCTTTTGTTGTTGTCGATAAAATTTCGCTTAAAAAAAATTTAATACAAAATTCAAGCACAAAATATCGAAATTACAACCTTAAGAACTAAATTAAAAGAAAACTTTAAGCGCTTTTTTCTCAAAAATACTATGGTTAAATTGACGTAGCAAATAAAAAGAATTCAATTAGACATGATACATGTAATAAAAATTGATTTCTATTTGAAAATTACATTTTCCAAATAATTTTTTCTTCTTTCATACTTACAAATACTTTAAAGATAAGTATTATTCTCGTTTTTTTTTGTTTTAGTTAAACCAACAGTAGGCTAACTTATTTCATTGAAAAAAGTCATGAGTTCTTTATTAAATGGAATCTGTCTAATTTGGCTTCAAAGATTGTACATCAAGAAATTTTTAGTGTGTTAAATATGAAAATTTTTAAAACTTTTTTGTGCTTTTTTATTTATTAACTTTTTTGAAACTTGTGTACATAAAACTATAACTAACAATCAATTCTGCTTCAACTAACTTCGTTTTCTTATTATTTTAACTTACATCAAGTATCCAAGACAAAAATTTGTTTCATGGAACTCTCAAATATTCTCTAATTTATTTTTATCCTAAACTACTTTGCATATGACTACATAGATATGGATAACAAGCAAATATTTAAATTATTTCTTCAGATGAAGCTCGATGTCGTTATAAACTCCATCGTCTATTAAAGTCACTGTGGAGACGCTCTATGAGAAGCTCATAACTATGGATATCGCCGAATTCTTTTTTCATAATTTCATTGTAAAATGTATGTATTATAACAATGAAAAACTACACAAAACAACTTGATAACTATATTGAAGTATAATGCCCATTCAATTAGTTACCATATTTAAGAAATTTAAAATATAATATTCACTTTCCAAAAATCTTGGTGAAAATATATTATTTTTGATTTTTAAACTGAACAAAACAAGTTTTTACAGACTGTACGCAAAATACATAATTTTCCTCTTCCATTTTAAGAAAAACCCCTAATCCTTAATCCTTAAAGAAGGTAATATTTCTAAATGTTTCAATTCTTTCGATTTTATTTTATTTATACCGCAAAAATGTACGTTTTCAGCATGCCTCACAGTGTGAATTTTAAATGAAAAAGTTCATAGAACTGCAAGTTTCGTAAACGTTGCATTTACAAGGAGAATGGAGCTTTCCGCAGGCCGCAAGCATTTAGACCATTCCATAAAATCGATTGGGATATATTGAAACACTTTACAACAAATTAAAAAGAGAGGAAGTCTTTTGTAATTATCCCGAAAATTCTAGATAGAAAAAATGAAATGTTTGCTTTCCAAACTACTACTATATGTTTTAATTGTTCTCAGAACAATATCTATGTTTTCGTAGAACACATTTTCGTATTAATGAATGATGCAATTGAACTTTCTGATATTGCAATCAATGAGTCTTGATGTATTGTATTTTTTTAATTTATTCTCATTTTCAAATTTTAAAAATATCAGAGCCTTACGGTTTGTTTATGTAATTTAATGTGTTTGTTGCAAATCACAGTAAATAAAATGCGCAAAATAAAACAATAGGTAAATAAATATATTAATTAACCTATTTACTTGGTGTTACATACATACATAGGTAGAGTTTACCAGTCAGTCATACACAGGTCGAAACAGAAGTACTTTTTAGAACTTTGCTTTAATTATTATTAATATAAGTTTTAAGAAAATTTTAATATGCTTGGAGGTAACGAAATCATAACACTACATAGATTTACGTAAGTAGCAACCGTATTATTAGTAATGAGGAAAAATTAAAATATTATATATAACAAAAAGACTACTTCTATTTTGTTTGAAATCAAATTAAGATAATTACAAATGACGAGGTTCATTTAATTCAATCTTAAGAATAACCAAGTGAAGCGACGTAGAGGGCCGCACGATTCCAAACAACCCCAAGTTCGAAATAATTTAAATTCTTGAGTTAAGCAAATTAAAATCGAAAAGTGCAGCTGCCAAGATTTAAAAAAAAGTTATATTTGAGTGAACAAGAAGGGAGTAACCAGTAAGAAATGGGTTAATTACAAATGGCTCCCGAGGGCTCTGAGTCGGCTGCAATGATTGAGTCTATTCCCCCCCCACGAGAAATTCCCATTCGTAATGGAAGTGGTTCCCAAGACCGGACCTCGGTACAGATCTATGCAAAAGCCCTCAGAAGTGATTACGAGAGTTGGAAATTAGGAAGGAATTACTTTACTCACTGTTCTATATGCCTGTAATAAATCACCGAAATTAGCCCCCATTTCACTGCAAACGATTATTAAAATAAGCGCAAGAATTTAAGTTACATAAGGAGCCGGGCTAAGTCGGCCCAAATTAAAGTTAAAGACGATTTGTGTACTTTTCAGAAATTTAATTAACTCCTCGTCGGAGAGTGGTTCGCGTCAAAATCAAGAAATTGCTCGACGTACTCGAAAAGGCACCGTCAGATACTCGAAAGAGAGCTCCTCGCAAAGCGGACGCTGAATGAAATCTGGCACAGGAAGATAAAACGAGAACTAATTGCTGGACCTGTTACTTTAGCTGAACTACCTGCCACGTCCTTAATTAGGTTAAGCAAAAAATTAAGAAAACTCCCCTGCTATTAGCAAGTCACCACCACGTCCGCCTAGTTACACCCCGGAAAAAGCGGAATAATGCCATTCTTTTGGGATTCGACACTACCAACGAAATTCCCGGAGTAAGTCATTTTATTTGTGCTCCTTTCATAATTACCTTTGGCCAAGAAACTTTCACTGGACAAAAATAAAAATTTCCTTTCAAAGATTCTAATTACTAGACCTATTAGCCGCTATGCACACTAAATTACGCGTTTGCTAAGTTTTCAGCATGCAAAATTTTGAAAGTGAGACAATTCACAAACAAACGAGGAAAAATATTAAATTAGGAATTTAGGTACCTTTCAACTTTGGCGGTAACCTTGGGACTGCTCTGAACTTCCTGTTTCTGTAATCTCTGCCAGCAAATTAATTTTTCTCAGTGGAAGGGTTTTCTCAGAAAGGTCACCCCAAAGAAAATGAATCAAAACTTGTTTCCTTGCTGTTATAGCATTTTGTAAGATATTTGACGATTAAAAAGGCACTGGGAAGATTGCTAATTGAGAAGTGAAAAAATTAGACCTTTAATTTTATGCCCGGACCTTTCATTATTTTATTCAGCATAAGCTTTTTTAATACATTTACGGAACATTTTTCAAATTAATATAATTATTCTAAGTAAAACCTTGGCAGTTTCTGTAGAATTCAATAAACATCGAATATTATTTGATGAGTTCCTTTTAAGATATTTATAATATTTAAAATTGAATTGCAATTTACAGATTAACACATTTTATGATTTATTCGTGCCGAATGTAACGCCCATAGATATGTAGAAATAAGTTTGTTATATTTTTACTCAATATAATTCACTTGTAGAATTGCAAGACCGAATATATAAGCAATTTTGTAAGCCAACTTTTAAGTCCATATGCATGGAATTGGGCTATATATAATCGCAGGGGGAATAGGGAATGGGATTGCAGAATCAAGAATGCGGAGTGAAGATTAGGGGAATAGGGGCATTTTGAAAATGTAGAGATTTTATCTTACCTGCAATGGCTTATAGACACAGTTTTTGAATACACCAAAAACGGGTACAAATATTTAATTAGCACACATGATATGAAATACTAACATGGATAAAAATGAGTAAAAAGTAACTACACTAAAATAACACACATAAATGAGTTCAAATAACGCACTTGGATTTGCAGGATAATGTTGAAGGTCCAGGTATATCGGTGGCACTCTTGATTCATGAGCAGCTGCCACTCAAGTCAATTCATCTGTAACATATTCGCACGATAACACTACTTCAGTGGTTCCTGTGCATTCATATCAAATTCCACCTGGACGAGTCCGGTAAATAATTATCACTCGGTGGGAATAAGAAAGGAAATGAAACGAATTTATTCAACCAGGGGAATTCCCTGGATTTGTGTAGGAAAATTAATCGTAAACAGGAATTCCCAAAAGCAAACAGTATATTTTTTTTTTTGACCTCAATTGAAAGGAAGCGTAAACAGGGAAAAGCCTCAATCCCTGAATAATTCATGGTGGCAGGAGTAAATCGCTCCTAAGCATTCGGTACCACTAATGCATCTAATGGCATTAAGTATTCAGTAGCTTAAAGATTCAACGGAAACAGGATATCATCATAATTCAAATTTATTTTTGCAACGCTGCCATCCAGGCAATCCCCTCATTATTGCAGGGTGGGCGGAGACACTCGCTAAGAGTGTCCTCGATAGGGCTCGCAAATAAAAGCACGTTCAGTAATTACTCGCCTTCATTAAACTGATGCAGGAACACGTCCGCCCATTCCTAGCGCTATTTCCGCACATTGTCTTAGCCCACTTAACATAAATTCAGCTAGTGCTTCGCGTAATGTTTGTCTACTAGCGAGCGAGCATCCGTGCAAAACTCGACCGGGGACCCGAAAACAAAAAATTGCCCCAGAGTCCCGGGGCCCACTTTGTATCTTTGCGAAAAGAAATGGGACGCGGTATTTTCACACTGGCCGCGTTCGCCTTCGTAAAGCCCTTGGATCAGTCAGATTGAATAAATATTTGGAATCGACCCCGGCCAAAAGACAATAGATCGGCCCTGAGAAGACCCAGAGCAAAATAAATAAGTCATTACACTGGGCAATGTTCCGAAGATGATGAATCGAACGAATAAAAGGAACACGCCCCAACCAGACAAATGGGTGCGAGATTGTTGTGACATCGTGATAAGTTCCCCAATTTAAAGGGACTATCGCCCCATGCAGTAACGTAGGATATCGAAAAAACAATGCCAGCATCGAACAACAATCGAGCGCTTTTCTGCCCCGCACGAACAGCCCAATTGAGGTGACCTTCACAGGTCCAAAGAGCCTTGGCAGTGTCACTAACAAGGAATATCGAAGAAGAGCGCAACTTCCTCGAGTTTTTAATTTACTTCATTAGGAGTATTTTGATCGGGAAAGTTCCTTAATTCGATATTCTAAAGGAAGTTTAAGTAATTTGTGATTTTAAGGGAAACGAAAATTACTTCTTAACTACTTAGCAATTTTTTTTATAAAATTTTTCTGCAATAATTCTCAGGCTAACATTTCAATTCAAACATAATCTTATACTTTACTTAGCTTAGCTTCCATAATATTCAAAGGTGGATTTATTTTTCGGTTGCCTCACTGTTTTCTTTATCACATTTTTTGGAATATAAAGTTCAAACGAACATATCCTTGGAACTACTGGATTTACGAATTTAGTACCACAGACATTTTTTGTATGAAACAAAATGCTACTATGAGAAATTTTTAAACATTTTTTTAACAAATTACTTACCTCTATGTAAAGAGACTCACTGGTTTGATTAAAAATCAAAAATTTGAGGATTAATGTTAGACCTAGAGCTAAAACATTAGCCTATGGAATGGACAAAACACCCTAGCCTATACATATGTATGGTATACAGAATCTATTCTCACTTTAAACCCCAACTATGCTTACATGAATGAAAATAAAAAAAGCTACCTGTAATTAACTTAATTAACTTCGGTTGCGATATAATTAGTTCTAATTAGAACGTATTAATTCTATATGCAGATGATGGAGTGGTGGAAAAAGCAATAAATGAAATTACCCAACCGAGTCATAAATGGAATAGTCGGTTGGAATTCACATTAAAGTGGTAGCAAATGCATTTCAGATTAAAAGTTGTATAAATCAAAATCAATATTCTAGTTTCATATTAAAATGCAAACATAAACCCCAACATAACAATGCTTAAAATTTACACATTCAAAACTTTTAAAACACCATTCCCCAATTATTAAGAACTGAATAGCTTTACGAATATATCATAATACGGATAAAATGCAAGCTGTCGTTTTCAAAACTTTCGGAATTGTTTTTTTGAACAATAGGCAAATATATGTAATGCGTCCATTTTATGCATACAGTAGCATACTGTTGGTTTTTTTTTTTTCATGAGGTTCACTTCCATAAAATGAACTAATGCGACCATGCTCACTCAGTCAGAAACGAGATATCTTGAAAAATTTCTCAGTAACTGCAACCATTAAATTTTCACCGAGATACAATTAATTCCCCCTCCGTTTCTTTGCGAATCTACGGCTGGTACGTAAAACTAAGAATGCATGGATGCATTCACAAGATTACATACTTCCTTCAGTTAGACCACACTATTAAATAATATCGCAGTGCTGCAGGCTCTGCCATTATTTGGGCCGAATGGCAAACAAGTAGAAGCTGAAATTACACGGAAACTTTGCAGGCCGCAAGCATTTAGACCATTCCATAAAATCGATTGGGATATATTGAAACACTTTACAACAAATTAAAAAGAGAGGAAGTCTTTTGTAATTATCCCGAAAATTCTAGATAGAAAAAATGAAATGTTTGCTTTCCAAACTACTACTATATGTTTTAATTGTTCTCAGAACAATATCTATGTTTTCGTAGAACACATTTTCGTATTAATGAATGATGCAATTGAACTTTCTGATATTGCAATCAATGAGTCTTGATGTATTGTATTTTTTTAATTTATTCTCATTTTCAAATTTTAAAAATATCAGAGCCTTACGGTTTGTTTATGTAATTTAATGTGTTTGTTGCAAATCACAGTAAATAAAATGCGCAAAATAAAACAATAGGTAAATAAATATATTAATTAACCTATTTACTTGGTGTTACATACATACATAGGTAGAGTTTACCAGTCAGTCATACACAGGTCGAAACAGAAGTACTTTTTAGAACTTTGCTTTAATTATTATTAATATAAGTTTTAAGAAAATTTTAATATGCTTGGAGGTAACGAAATCATAACACTACATAGATTTACGTAAGTAGCAACCGTATTATTAGTAATGAGGAAAAATTAAAATATTATATATAACAAAAAGACTACTTCTATTTTGTTTGAAATCAAATTAAGATAATTACAAATGACGAGGTTCATTTAATTCAATCTTAAGAATAACCAAGTGAAGCGACGTAGAGGGCCGCACGATTCCAAACAACCCCAAGTTCGAAATAATTTAAATTCTTGAGTTAAGCAAATTAAAATCGAAAAGTGCAGCTGCCAAGATTTAAAAAAAAGTTATATTTGAGTGAACAAGAAGGGAGTAACCAGTAAGAAATGGGTTAATTACAAATGGCTCCCGAGGGCTCTGAGTCGGCTGCAATGATTGAGTCTATTCCCCCCCCACGAGAAATTCCCATTCGTAATGGAAGTGGTTCCCAAGACCGGACCTCGGTACAGATCTATGCAAAAGCCCTCAGAAGTGATTACGAGAGTTGGAAATTAGGAAGGAATTACTTTACTCACTGTTCTATATGCCTGTAATAAATCACCGAAATTAGCCCCCATTTCACTGCAAACGATTATTAAAATAAGCGCAAGAATTTAAGTTACATAAGGAGCCGGGCTAAGTCGGCCCAAATTAAAGTTAAAGACGATTTGTGTACTTTTCAGAAATTTAATTAACTCCTCGTCGGAGAGTGGTTCGCGTCAAAATCAAGAAATTGCTCGACGTACTCGAAAAGGCACCGTCAGATACTCGAAAGAGAGCTCCTCGCAAAGCGGACGCTGAATGAAATCTGGCACAGGAAGATAAAACGAGAACTAATTGCTGGACCTGTTACTTTAGCTGAACTACCTGCCACGTCCTTAATTAGGTTAAGCAAAAAATTAAGAAAACTCCCCTGCTATTAGCAAGTCACCACCACGTCCGCCTAGTTACACCCCGGAAAAAGCGGAATAATGCCATTCTTTTGGGATTCGACACTACCAACGAAATTCCCGGAGTAAGTCATTTTATTTGTGCTCCTTTCATAATTACCTTTGGCCAAGAAACTTTCACTGGACAAAAATAAAAATTTCCTTTCAAAGATTCTAATTACTAGACCTATTAGCCGCTATGCACACTAAATTACGCGTTTGCTAAGTTTTCAGCATGCAAAATTTTGAAAGTGAGACAATTCACAAACAAACGAGGAAAAATATTAAATTAGGAATTTAGGTACCTTTCAACTTTGGCGGTAACCTTGGGACTGCTCTGAACTTCCTGTTTCTGTAATCTCTGCCAGCAAATTAATTTTTCTCAGTGGAAGGGTTTTCTCAGAAAGGTCACCCCAAAGAAAATGAATCAAAACTTGTTTCCTTGCTGTTATAGCATTTTGTAAGATATTTGACGATTAAAAAGGCACTGGGAAGATTGCTAATTGAGAAGTGAAAAAATTAGACCTTTAATTTTATGCCCGGACCTTTCATTATTTTATTCAGCATAAGCTTTTTTAATACATTTACGGAACATTTTTCAAATTAATATAATTATTCTAAGTAAAACCTTGGCAGTTTCTGTAGAATTCAATAAACATCGAATATTATTTGATGAGTTCCTTTTAAGATATTTATAATATTTAAAATTGAATTGCAATTTACAGATTAACACATTTTATGATTTATTCGTGCCGAATGTAACGCCCATAGATATGTAGAAATAAGTTTGTTATATTTTTACTCAATATAATTCACTTGTAGAATTGCAAGACCGAATATATAAGCAATTTTGTAAGCCAACTTTTAAGTCCATATGCATGGAATTGGGCTATATATAATCGCAGGGGGAATAGGGAATGGGATTGCAGAATCAAGAATGCGGAGTGAAGATTAGGGGAATAGGGGCATTTTGAAAATGTAGAGATTTTATCTTACCTGCAATGGCTTATAGACACAGTTTTTGAATACACCAAAAACGGGTACAAATATTTAATTAGCACACATGATATGAAATACTAACATGGATAAAAATGAGTAAAAAGTAACTACACTAAAATAACACACATAAATGAGTTCAAATAACGCACTTGGATTTGCAGGATAATGTTGAAGGTCCAGGTATATCGGTGGCACTCTTGATTCATGAGCAGCTGCCACTCAATTCAATTCATCTGTAACATATTCGCACGATAACACTACTTCAGTGGTTCCTGTGCATTCATATCAAATTCCACCTGGACGAGTCCGGTAAATAATTATCACTCGGTGGGAATAAGAAAGGAAATGAAACGAATTTATTCAACCAGGGGAATTCCCTGGATTTGTGTAGGAAAATTAATCGTAAACAGGAATTCCCAAAAGCAAACAGTATATTTTTTTTTTTGACCTCAATTGAAAGGAAGCGTAAACAGGGAAAAGCCTCAATCCCTGAATAATTCATGGTGGCAGGAGTAAATCGCTCCTAAGCATTCGGTACCACTAATGCATCTAATGGCATTAAGTATTCAGTAGCTTAAAGATTCAACGGAAACAGGATATCATCATAATTCAAATTTATTTTTGCAACGCTGCCATCCAGGCAATCCCCTCATTATTGCAGGGTGGGCGGAGACACTCGCTAAGAGTGTCCTCGATAGGGCTCGCAAATAAAAGCACGTTCAGTAATTACTCGCCTTCATTAAACTGATGCAGGAACACGTCCGCCCATTCCTAGCGCTATTTCCGCACATTGTCTTAGCCCACTTAACATAAATTCAGCTAGTGCTTCGCGTAATGTTTGTCTACTAGCGAGCGAGCATCCGTGCAAAACTCGACCGGGGACCCGAAAACAAAAAATTGCCCCAGAGTCCCGGGGCCCACTTTGTATCTTTGCGAAAAGAAATGGGACGCGGTATTTTCACACTGGCCGCGTTCGCCTTCGTAAAGCCCTTGGATCAGTCAGATTGAATAAATATTTGGAATCGACCCCGGCCAAAAGACAATAGATCGGCCCTGAGAAGACCCAGAGCAAAATAAATAAGTCATTACACTGGGCAATGTTCCGAAGATGATGAATCGAACGAATAAAAGGAACACGCCCCAACCAGACAAATGGGTGCGAGATTGTTGTGACATCGTGATAAGTTCCCCAATTTAAAGGGACTATCGCCCCATGCAGTAACGTAGGATATCGAAAAAACAATGCCAGCATCGAACAACAATCGAGCGCTTTTCTGCCCCGCACGAACAGCCCAATTGAGGTGACCTTCACAGGTCCAAAGAGCCTTGGCAGTGTCACTAACAAGGAATATCGAAGAAGAGCGCAACTTCCTCGAGTTTTTAATTTACTTCATTAGGAGTATTTTGATCGGGAAAGTTCCTTAATTCGATATTCTAAAGGAAGTTTAAGTAATTTGTGATTTTAAGGGAAACGAAAATTACTTCTTAACTACTTAGCAATTTTTTTTATAAAATTTTTCTGCAATAATTCTCAGGCTAACATTTCAATTCAAACATAATCTTATACTTTACTTAGCTTAGCTTCCATAATATTCAAAGGTGGATTTATTTTTCGGTTGCCTCACTGTTTTCTTTATCACATTTTTTGGAATATAAAGTTCAAACGAACATATCCTTGGAACTACTGGATTTACGAATTTAGTACCACAGACATTTTTTGTATGAAACAAAATGCTACTATGAGAAATTTTTAAACATTTTTTTAACAAATTACTTACCTCTATGTAAAGAGACTCACTGGTTTGATTAAAAATCAAAAATTTGAGGATTAATGTTAGACCTAGAGCTAAAACATTAGCCTATGGAATGGACAAAACACCCTAGCCTATACATATGTATGGTATACAGAATCTATTCTCACTTTAAACCCCAACTATGCTTACATGAATGAAAATAAAAAAAGCTACCTGTAATTAACTTAATTAACTTCGGTTGCGATATAATTAGTTCTAATTAGAACGTATTAATTCTATATGCAGATGATGGAGTGGTGGAAAAAGCAATAAATGAAATTACCCAACCGAGTCATAAATGGAATAGTCGGTTGGAATTCACATTAAAGTGGTAGCAAATGCATTTCAGATTAAAAGTTGTATAAATCAAAATCAATATTCTAGTTTCATATTAAAATGCAAACATAAACCCCAACATAACAATGCTTAAAATTTACACATTCAAAACTTTTAAAACACCATTCCCCAATTATTAAGAACTGAATAGCTTTACGAATATATCATAATACGGATAAAATGCAAGCTGTCGTTTTCAAAACTTTCGGAATTGTTTTTTTGAACAATAGGCAAATATATGTAATGCGTCCATTTTATGCATACAGTAGCATACTGTTGGTTTTTTTTTTTTCATGAGGTTCACTTCCATAAAATGAACTAATGCGACCATGCTCACTCAGTCAGAAACGAGATATCTTGAAAAATTTCTCAGTAACTGCAACCATTAAATTTTCACCGAGATACAATTAATTCCCCCTCCGTTTCTTTGCGAATCTACGGCTGGTACGTAAAACTAAGAATGCATGGATGCATTCACAAGATTACATACTTCCTTCAGTTAGACCACACTATTAAATAATATCGCAGTGCTGCAGGCTCTGCCATTATTTGGGCCGAATGGCAAACAAGTAGAAGCTGAAATTACACGGAAACTTTCAGCAGTAGTGTTTTCCTGGCTTCAACAAACGTGCAAATTGTTAACCACTCACTTTTGTGTCTGCACAAAGGCCGTAATTATGTGCACTTTATGATAGTTCAGTTAACAGGAATTCCTGATAAGAACCCCTCCAAGAAGGGTGATTTATGGCCTGTTGCGTAAATTCGAGTTTAATGCTGTAAAAAAGTAAAGCTTCGTTAGCGAGCATGTCGAATGTAATTCTTTGCACTATAAGGCGCTAGAGAGCCGAAGGTACCGAAATTGCTTGTAATGTAGAAAGGCACCAACCTACAACCAAAACCAGGACCTTCGACGCCACCTCACTTTAATAAAATTCGGAAGAGCCGGGCTCCCATGGGCCGTGCGTGCATAAAACCGAACAAAGTGTGTCAAAGTGCAGAGCAATTATGTATTCCGGTATTCCATACGTTCAGAATTTCGAAACAGCTGCGTACGTATTTACGGTCTTGGCTGCTCCTATAAAATGTGAGGAATATCTCGTAAATACCTAGGTAAATTTAGGGTTACAGCTCCTCGGCCAATTTACAGTGCAGAACTCGGTAAATTAAATTTATTATGTTAAGTCGTGGTGGGCTCTCCCAAAATGTATTTATACCTTGGATGATTGCACACCAAACTAATTGTCAACATATGTAAGGGAGCCCAGCTCGCGAATTCACACATCCCTTTTCCAAGAGTCGTTATTAGTCTTAATATTTATGCACGATTCCATTAACCAGGCAATGCAAACACTTTACTGCATTAAGTATTTTCTACT
Source organism: Philonicus albiceps (assembly GCA_963969385.1). Taxonomy (NCBI): domain Eukaryota; kingdom Metazoa; phylum Arthropoda; class Insecta; order Diptera; family Asilidae; genus Philonicus; species Philonicus albiceps. Next base: position 37,066,605 of record OZ017773.1, read on the forward strand.
ATCATTTGGTATAACACAAGGCTTAAGGCATTTATAAAGCCAACTGTTACAATTTGTAAAGGCATAAGTTAAAGAAATAAAACCTAAAGACGTATTTAGTATAAGTAAAATGTTTATAATGTTGAACTTTGCGGAAACCAAATAAAAAGTTAAGTTTTATAAAAATCATTCGATTTTAAATTTTCAAATATTAATTGATCCTTTTTAAGAAATCGAGTAACGTATTTTTTAGATTTTTTTAATTCATCCTCTAAAAATTGACTGAATCGAAAGATAGGGAGAAGATCGAACGAAAGATCGTTTCTTTACTTTTTCATCAATAGAAAAAATTATAGTAGATAAAGAGAAGTTGTTCTCAGTATAATGGTCGGTAATTATTAATTTATTCAAGTTGTATTGATTTTCGATAAATCATTAAAAACTGCTGAATTTCTCTAACGCCCACTACACTATATGCGTTTTTTTCATTAAAAAATTTCTTCTCGCACGGAGACGAGCACGCATTTGTGTATGCTTCATTTTTTTTAAAAATAACGTGCTAAATGACAGTAAGTAAGATTTTTGTTTACATTTAATTATTGTTATTTTTCAAGATTTTTCGCAAATGACGAAATATTAAAATTAAAAGTAGAAATCGGTGACTTTCTATTCTATTCCGAACATAAGCTAAAAACGCCCCATCAGATTTTAAAAATTAAAATCGGATAACTTTTACAAAAGTTATGAGTTGCCATCGTTTTATATTTTATTTATTTGGCCAATAGATTAAGTATAAGAAAAATATTTATATTCAATGGACGTCGTTAGTTCTGCTTATTTTAACGTGTGCCAAGCTTTTTTCAACTAAAATAACGTTTGAATTTTACCAAACGTCGAAAACTATCGAAATATGCATCTAACTGGTCATTCAGTCATTTTACCGCTCCGCTCATATAATTATTGCACAGAATATTTATTTAATCTACCGCTAAATTAAGTTTTGCACTATGCTTTTGCTGGATGAAATATTAAGAGGTACACTTTAAGGCCACAATCAATTTAATTACAGCGCAAAATATTCGATACTTTCCATACAAATTATTATTTGCACAATGAGACTGGGTGATTGCCATATTGGTTAAATAATCACCTACGTAATAAATTCTCGTTAAATACTCGTTAAAATAAAAATTTGTAAAATAATTAATGGTTTTTTTTTGATTTTTTAAACCATACCCTTATTAAGGAAATTTTTAAGGACGGAGAATAAAAAGTTTAAAAATTTTAAGTTATAAAGTTTATACCTGCCACATTTGCCAAAAGATCGAGACATGAGAGATATTATTAAAAAGCTTAAAATTAAAATGCATACTTTTTATCAAAACTTTACTTGTCGTGTGTTTCGAACAAAATTTATTACGTTTTATATGAGCTCCCCTCCCTGGATACGCGAAAATATTTCATCCCTTAGAAAAGTGCTCATCGTGAACGCTGATCACAACACTGTAAGGAATCGATTGGAACATGTTGGAACACTTTTTTACGAATCACCCTGTAGAAGTGTAGATAAAGAAAAATATATACTCTGTTTTATGATCATGATAATGTACTCCTATTTATGTCAACGTACTCTATAAGTAGTAACACTTCGGAAGGTTTAAAAAGAGAAACCTTGAATAAAAATCATTCATATCCATTTGCTGAAGTTCTTCAACATAAAACGACCGAATTCATTCATTATTTATTTATTTATTTATTTCTATACTTAGTACCTACGAAAAGTAAACCAAAACCACAAAAGCACATACCTAAATGTTTCCTACTGTTAAGTTTTGTCGAATCCATTGGCTGAATTTGTTTAAAGTAGATAAAACTCTGCATGCACTTGAAATATTTGAAGTGTACAAATATTTTTAGCCAGAAAATTTTAATTTTATCGAAGCAATGAATACATGTTCGGTGGTTTATTTTTTTTAGAAAAATTTATGGGTAAAATTATACAAACGAAAAGGCCACAGAAGAGCAAACACGACGGTGAAACATCACGAGTAAAAAGTAGTTCAGATTTTATAAACGAAACTTTTGAAATTAGTGCCCGTCTGCGCTGGGTATGCCGGAGGCTTTAAAGGGTTATATCATTAACACCCATATCAGGGAATGAATATAAATTAGCTCATGGGGGAAATAAAGCAAACTATCACTCGACAAGTGCCGTTTTAACCTTCTCTGGGTTGAGTTTGTTGTTGCTCGAATTATAAATATTGTCGTGTTGTTCAACACGGGTTCTAATCTCACGTTTTGTGAACTTAATTACTATTTAATCCGCGATAAATTTGAACAAGGAAGAACCTATTGAGCCTGTCGCACCGGGCCTATATGTGAAAACATGGAATAAACGTGATAATGCGTCCTATCTAATTAATTACGGAAATATGGGAATTGGGTCAGTTTTATATACATATTTGGTTTTTACGCAATGATAGGGAACCCACGTTGCCACGACCCCCCGGGAACTTCGTAATTCAAAAGTCAAAATGCCTCTTAAACCCGGTCGACGGGCTGACCCTAGACCCACCGGAGCGGCACGAAGTCAAAAGCAGCAGCGATTTTAATAAGTATTAACAGAGCATAACACAAAACGGATGTGAAGCCTCCGAATCCCCAAGATAAAATCGGCATTTGGCCCCATTTAGCCGTATCCAGCCAAAGGCCTGGGGATCATAAGATAAAACAAGTGATAAGCGCATCCGAAGGACTCTGCTGCATGCTGAGCAGACCCTGCGAATCCGCTGAAAAAGTCCGATGATTGTAATTTGTGAAATCTCTAGAATGGAAGCTGATATCTGGCAGCGCCAGCCGAAATTGGATGTTAATTTTATTATTCTGTTATTCAATCACAAACCCGCCACGCAAAGGGTTTGCACAAATAGCGGATAAGCGTTTATTATGACCTTGCTGACAAAAAAGGATTATAAATAATCAATTATATGGCCTTTGATATTATATATAAACATATTATATAAACAACCAGTCGAAAATGCGTAATACAATAAGGAGAAAAACCGGATATTAAATTATAGGTATATTTCCGTACTTCCAGAGGTTCTCAGTGCTTCGAAGAAAGTTACAGAAATTTACTTCCGTACTTCTTTACAGCTGAACTGCAGAACTAAAATTTTCCAAATTTCTTCTTTTCCCTTACTTTTCAATGCTCGATTAAAGGCTATAGGGCCCCCCAATCGAAACCACGCGAACCGCTAAAAATTATCCTCCATCTCTTAATATGACTTTAATTTTACCAACAAACATTTTTTTTCATTTTTTTAATCTTTTTTTTTAGGATGCTGAACTTTGCAGAAATCAAATAATAAACAACTTTGGCAACTCGTAACTTTTGTAAAAGTTATGCGAGGTTAAATTTCCAAATACTAATTCATTAGATTTTAAGAAATCTAGTGATGCATTTTTTTGATTTTTTTATTTCGCCCTCTAAAAATATTTATGACGAAATAAACAATATAATGTAAAAAAATTGTTTTCTGAACTTTAGCAAAACATAACAATTATCCGATTTTAATTTTTCAAAAACTCATTATTGCGTTTTTAAGAAATCTAGTGGAGCGTAGAGAGAGTTTCTTATGTCGTTCTCTAAGAATAGACTCGATTAAATGTTTCGACAGGAATTTTCATTTCTTTGCTTTTTCATCAATAAGTAGAGATAAATTTGTTCTCAGTATAGTTAAAAATTTTGTCAGTAATTATCAATCTATTCAAATTGTATTGATTAGCCAATACTTTCTTCTCCATGGAAGAAATTTGGCTAAACACAACTATTTCAAATAGTTGCTGAACTGCAATTTAACTGAAATAGAATCATCCAGGCACTTACTTTAAAACAAATGTAAATATTCGAATAAAAGAAAAAAGACAAATGCCCAATTTTTTCAGTTCTAGATAGATGACCATTAAATAGACATAACTAAGCGGGAACCAAGAGTAAAAATATCTTCATAACTCTTCCGATCTAGAAAATTGGAAAACTGACTGGAAAATTTGTCAAAATTTTCAAATAGAACTAACAAATTCAATTTAGGAATTAGTGCATAAGCAAAGAAAGTTTTTCTACTAATAAAAACGTTTTAACTAAATCATATAAAACAGATCCACTCATTTTAATTACGAGTACATCTATGGGCTCCCGTGATTATATTCCTTTACCAAATTTCTGGCGAAAGAAAGGAAACGAAACTTATTTGTTTTGCGAAAATTAATTTTCTAAACACACTTATAATAGATAAAATTTATCATAGGCTAAACTATTTTCCATTAATTTTCGGTAACCAAAGGTAGCAAGTTCAAGGTAAGTGCAATTAAAACAAAAATATACCAAAGAAAGGTTAGTTATTTTACGAGTAGGAAAAGGTATCAGAACAGGCGTTGTTAAGGAAACTTCAGAGAACAAATTGGTTAACCTATATAAAAACAATGTTATTCTGCACGGTACACTGAATATTTACACATATTTAACTAATCCAAAAGAATTTGACTTAATCAACTTAAAGATTCAATGAAATATTAAACTCGTACAATCTTTCTTCTTTATTATATTTAATACAGATATAAAAGGATATAATTTATATATCAGAAAATTACGTAATATGATTCGAATACCCTTTTTGCAAGTAAACTCGAACTTTCAAATTAAAGGTCAAAAGTTCTGAATAAAAAGTGCAATTACTCGAGGGATCTCTGATATCAGTTCCTCTGCTTGGATATTTATTTATACTGATGCAATGAAGCCTTTCAATAATTTAAAATATTTCATCTGAGGTCGCCGGAATCATATAATTTGCCATCAGGAAAATTCCCTTACTTTGCAATTCACTGATGGTTGCAATTCGAATAAGGAGATTGAATTCTAAATCAATGTAGGTTATATTGCAAATATTAAAAAGTAACGATACTTCAAATATTTATTGCTCTTTATTCCTGCTTCCTCAAACATATGTTTGAAAATAGTGAGTTAATAGAAATACTCGAAAAAGTCGTTCGGCACCAGCCGTGCACTTTCTAACCGTCTTCATTCCAATTCCCATAAAAGGATATGCTCCCCAAAAGCGAGCATTTCTTGAAATTACTAAAATAAAAATTTAACAATGTGCGCAGAAAAATAATGCGTAAACATAAAATTAAAAAAAATATTTTAAAACTACATTTAATTTTATGAATGCAAAAAATAGAATCTATACATATATGGTACCATCAGAAAGAGCGAAGTCATTTTATTTTAAAATTGCTTCATGTTTTAGCTAATTTTTTAAAGAAACTAGTGCTTGGCGTCACAACATATTATTTCGGATTTTTTTCAGGACGATTTATTCATTTTTTTAGGGGTAAAAGGGAAAAAATTGTTAAGTGGCATAATCAAAAACGACTATACGCAAACACGGAACATCATTTTACATATTTTCGGGGTGATAAATTCATTTATGATATTAGAAGAGGGTTTGCAAGAAATTAAATTAAACGCAAGCATGACTAAATTTGGGACCTCCGCTTACATGTGTAGCTCGTATGGGTACCGGGGTACAGCGACATTCTGGGTAACTGTAAGGCCGATGAGCTAGCGATGACCCAAATCGGATATCACCCACCAGCTGGGTATGCCATTGGCTGAAGGAAAACTAGACCTAAAAACGCCTTCCTTAGCTGCTGTGAACAGACGTTGGCAAGCAGAGCAGACTTGCCTGACCACACGGCTGATTTGTCCTTCCTTGGACCTGAAGCGATCGCTAAGGCTGCACACACGCATAAACACTGTTGTAGGTGTTATTACTGGGCACTGCCTTATTGGTAGGCATGCCAGGAAACTTTACGTGCTGTGCAGCGGTTTCTGCAGAAACTGCCTGAATGAGGGTCATCCACTTCCTCTGCCACTGCCCGGCCTTCTCCGGACGCAAGAGACGTCTTCTGGGCTCCCCCTTTTGTTATGACCTCAGTGACTTTGGGATGTGTTGACATCAGAGATCTAACGCAGTTCATCAAAGAATCTAAATGGTTGAAAACGGGCTAATCTGTGGGGAAGGGAACAGCATCCTCTTTCTCTCTCGTGTTATCACAATGGGCCGTATCTGGCCTAAGTGTGCCTTTCGGGCAGCCACTGTAACCTAACCTAACCTAACTTAAACTAAGTTTGGGACCTTAAAAATTGTGATAAAACTTTGTAAGAACATTTATTTTAGGTCAAAATTGATAGTTTAATTTTTTTCAACGGAATTTCCTACAAATTCACATTCACAATAGCTGTGCTTTATCGCATACAGATACTAATTCAGGGACGCTATTCTTTAATTCGTTCAAATCGAATCGAAAGCTTGCAAAAGCCCTTTTTGGATAAAAATTGCTTAACTTATATAAGTATGCCATAGACGTCATTATTTATTAGCACTTACTTATATATGAAATCTCATAAAGTTTTACATTTAAATAAAACTTTTTCTGAGAAAATGAATACTAATTACTTCAACATTTTGTCGATATTAAATTCCTATTAATAAAAACCAGGGCTGTTTCGTGACTAAAACTAAAGCTATTAAACCGTGGTCGTGGGAAGCAGGGCAATATGGTGTCACTGAGAAATCGAAAATATTACAGAATTTTTCCATACTTAATAAAACTCATAAATTCTCTAAAATTCAAAATTAATCCAATTAGATTTTCCTATCAAATTATTAAAAAAAAATGAATTCAAAGGTAACTGAATTGAATTAGTTACAACTCTACGAATTTTATATTAAACTTCATTTCAAAAAAATTCGAACCTAAAGGATTCAATTGGTTTAGCAAAAAATGTTTTACTGAATTTAAATTTGTAAATAGTTACACAGAGTTACTCGTATTAACACTAGATTTACTCTGGGATGATTTTGACCCCTGCTAGTTTATTTTAAATTTATTTTCTCCAAGAAAATTCATGCCATGTCTTCTTAAAATTGCTTTATAGATATTTAAAAAATAAAGATTAATTAAGGTGTTTTCGTAAAATACGTGATGTATTTTCTTGGAGAGAAAATTTATATTAAAATGAACTTGTTCGAAATAACTCCTTGCTAATTCTAGTGATAAACATTTCTTATTTCGCAAAAATCAAATCAAATCGCCTGGATTTATACATTTTGCGTTAAAAATATGATCCAAAAAAATATCCGGTTTGAGATTTTAAATTTGGATGGGTAAATATCATGACAATTTGATGCACTTTTCGCAAACAAATACAGCTTTGGTCGAAGATATTTTTATTATTTTTCTGTGAATAACTCCGCATGAGTATTTGAATAATTAGTTTATAAGAAAATTTACTAAGCTATCTGGCTGATGTTTTACCCGATAAATGTGTTCCAATTCTATTAGGAATATTTAAAATTGATTGTCATCTAATCTCATAAAGACTTAGGGATCGAATTTTAAAAAGGCAAACAATTTCGTTTTATAAACCCGTCTTTATTACCCTAAAACCTATATGCCTTAATTGCGAACTTTTATTCCTCCTCTTTAATGCAATTCTCCACGAGCTCCCTTAGATTTGGGTTCTCCATAGCAGCCGCAATTCGCTCCTTGTCGTTGATCTGCTTGTTAACTGAAAGCAGAAAGCATCCATGTGAACTTTTACAAAAGTGAAGCAACCCGTTTCTTACTCTCATCCTCGGTCGAATGCGCGCCCTTCTTTATGTAGATGTCCAGCTTTAAGTTGTGCGGTAAACTACGTTCGATTTTGACCCGGATGCAGAGCCCTATGAGCGTGGCCAGCGAACAGTGTGGCACCGTTGGGTTGAATTCGACTCTAACCTGTAAAAGCGTTTACTCATTTCATAAAATTAACAATTTACTATCTTAAATAAGGGCGCATACAATGTAAACATTAGATTTAGTGGGGCTCTGGACAAATATGCCGTCTTCGTACACCACGTTCAAATCCTCCAGGGTGTAGGGCTTCTCCGGGTCCCTTATAGTGCGCAGAGCGTCTGTTAAGCCCCGCATTAAATGCAGTGGCAATAAAATTAATATTCATTTTGTGTATTTACCATAAATCGTTTCTTTAAGCTCATCTGAGTCGCGGTAGCCGAGCTCCTTGAGAAGTGCTTCCTCATCCATTACAACGGCGATGTCAGCGGCTATCGTTTCGGTGGGTTTCGCGGACTGCATGTCTGTGTCCGTAGACTTTCTCCTGAAGAATGACAACATGCTGATCTTATATAATTTAACATAAATATCTCTGGGATTTGATAAAAACGAAATACAAGCACTTCTTCAGATAACAAACAAATGTCAAATGTGCGGTGACGACTGATTGATCAGCTGATTTGAAGAAGGTTTTAAAAACACTACAGTCGTGGTGAAATTTTAACGGATAGATGGGCTTTTGTGTAGAAAATATGGGTAAAAAAATATTCCAGATATATTTTTTGAGATAATATCAGCTCAAAAGTATCTCAAAGAGGTTTATATATATTTGTGTATGTGCTAGCAAAACATTTTGTTTTCATATAACAACTCTCTATGACATCTTTTTGACTGAAATTTAAACTACTACTTCAGAGGTTGTTACACCTGGAGAGGTTTTTTTCCAGCGGCTGTGGTGCGCTAAAAAAATGTAAATAAAAGAAAATTCTTATCAATTATCACGAACTGCCGATTTGTCACTCCCGAAGAGAATTTGTTTTCGAATAGTATTTCGCATTTAGCTAAAAATAGCAGCAAAACTTCTGCCGCCAACACACCGTCCAGAAGACGTCCACAGAGTTTAAATTTTGCGGCAAAGAGTCCTGTCTCTGTCCGGTCGAGTGGTGTATTTTGATTTTCCCATAATTTTGGGAACTGCCATTGCATAACGAGCACATTTCCCAAGCGATCCGATTAGGAATTAGTGGGTCCAGGTGATAAATCGCGTCAAGCACCTTGCGGTTGCGGCGTAATTTGCTCAAAACTGGACAACGGCTCGATCTAGTCGTCCTTCTTGCCGGCCAGTGCGCATGTCCCCCCGGTAACTTGATGAGGATTTTGCAACGGTGTGGGGGCCGCCTGGTTTGATTTCATTTGGAAATCTGAACTGCATCTGTGAGGACTACAGCCGCACGCACGTGCGTTCCAAGAAATCTTGAATATCCAATCAAAGGTATGACCTTCTTTGTTTCTATATATTTTCGGGGCTGATTCGCGACAAGAATTCATCCAACATTCGTCACGATTTTTCCCCGATTCTAAATCAGCGATTTTTGGTTATGTTTTGTCGCGAATTCAGCACCGAACCCAATGGCTTTTGCTGATAAGCCAACGCTTATCAGAGAGCCGTGGTTCCTTGTGTAAAGGCCGCCAGGTGCAGCCGGATGCCTCGAGCCGGCTTTTTCTTGTTTACAGTTATCCGATGTAACGCAGTTTTTCATTTGTTCCAGCATTTTGTAAATCATAGTGACAGTAAAATGGGTTCTGGAAGTGCAAACAACAGCACAAATATTCTCCCCAAGGGAAAATACACGCTGGTTGGGGTCGACATCGACACAACCGGACGCCGGCTCATCGATGAGGTAAGTGGACCCTCGTTCGCAAAAGGCCGCGCTGACCGAGTCCCGTTTCAGATCGTCCAGCTGGCAGCTTACACTCCTAAATCGCAGTACGCCCAATACATTATGCCCTACATGAATCTAAATCCAGCTGCTAGACAGAGGCATCAGGTGCGAGTCATCACAATTGGGTTCTACAGGATGCTGAAGTGTATGCAAACTTACAAGGTAAGCCAGGCTTTTCATCTACGCTTTGGAGTTTAAATTGGTCAGGAGAAATGGTGCCAACGCCCACGTGCAGTTGCAAGCCTTGTATTCACTTTTAGGATCAATTACAATCCCAGTGCCAAGCTGTTGGGTGCTTAGTGCTTTAAACACCAAGTTCTTCAAATTTGCATTGAAGTCTATAGCTGATGCATATTTTCCCCATTTGGGAATCGCAATTCTAATAATTCAAGGAAAGGATAAAGAAATTATATAATAATAATTTTCTTCTTATATCTTACACTATCAGCGGATCATAAGTCAAACTGCATTCGTGCACGTAGCGAATTTGAAAAATGCTCTTTTTAAAAATTGATTTAATATTTTCAAAACTAACAATACTATAAATGATAAGAAAAACCATTGATACGTGCTTCACTAAACAATGTACGTCCTGTTAAAAGGTGTTAATACTTCACCTGGCGGTAAGGAGTCGAAGCAATCTAGGAAAAGGAATTAATACCCTTCCCACAAATAGTGTATTAAGAATATTTTCTATAAATCTTATATTACATGCAATATGCAAAAACAAAAAAACTATGTTAACAACTATTAAACCAAGCTTCATGAAACACTGATGAATAGCTCTCCATATACAACAACTGGCTAGTTCATGAATGAAGGGATTTCTATTTAAATAAATACCCCGATTATGGTTAGCGAGTCGAATAATCGCTGCGATTTAACTCTTAGAGTAATTAACGTACTCGTCGTAAAAAGGCGAACGTTTTTATTCGCATCGGAGCAGTAATAATAAAAAGATTTAAAAACTACTTGCGTTCCTAATCACCGCCTTGGTTTGAGACGATATGATGACAATAAGTGAAATTTTAGCAAATATTTGTGAACTATAATAAGGTGAAGTTTCAATTCGCCGAAATTTCACATTTTAGGAGAACAAAGTTTAATCGATTCACTAACCATAATTAAACCCAAAATACTTGTTTTAACAAAAATATAAAATTTGCCATCATTTTTCCGCCCTTTAGTTTAAACTAAAAATAATTGTTCTCTAAAATCCGTTTATAAACAAGATTAATTCTATAACAATTTTTTTGTTGTATTTTAATTTATAATGATTGTGTTTCCACCAATGTTGTTTGGTCCCTGAGAGTCCACATGAAAACAGGGCTCTTGGGAAAGGCTTACGTATTTTGTTTCATAAATGAATAGTTAATATTTAAGAATATTTAGAACAATATAAAAAATAAATAAATATATTTTTTCATTCACGATCATATATACCCAAGAAACTTGATAATTCGCAAAACTATATGGTGATCTCTTTTAGTATTTTTTATAATGCAATTCCAAGGTGATGTTTCGAAAATAAAATAAATGGAATTCGTGTTTCGAAGTAGTTTGAGCCTATACCATATACAGGCTGCTTGCTGTTTATTTATAAATTACGAGTTTTTTATTTGTTTACATAAAATTTTACTAAAATAAACCAATTGGTATTTTTTTCCCATTTCATTTCGCACCCCAGAACATTAATTTCAGGTAAAGCTTGATTTATTAAACTGTTTTTCCACGAGTATCATAAATACCGTAGTTTGAAAGAATGTATGATTTTCTGATTATTCTTCAAAATGTTTTTCATTTTTCAGGTAGTGAAGTCAAAGTCGGAGGTAGCTGCTTTAAAAGACTTCCTAGATTGGATAGAATCCATGCAGAAAAATGATCCTGACTCCCTTGGGGTTATCCTAATATACCACGAGGAGCGTAAATTTGTGCCTTATATGATTCTTGAAGCCATGAAAAAATATAGTATGTTGGATAGATTTTTGGAAACTGTTAAATCATTCGCAAACGGCTACGCGCTTGCCAAAGAAAAATGCGCTAGCTCGGTTAAATACTTCTCCCTTCGGCAGCTGTCTAAGGTATTACTTAACAACGACGAAAGCCAGAAGGAAAAAGAACAGTTTGAAGGGAGCGCTAGTGTTCGTGCTAGATTAGCATTTGAGATTGCTCATCATTTGGCTAAAAGTGAACAACAGGACTTAGATCCCGAACGCGATGTTGAAAATCTGCTGAATGTTGTTTACGAATATTCTAGTCCAATCAGTCAGGAAATTGATGAGCTCCAAATACAAAACAAAAACCTTGAACGCCAAAACTCATTCCGACCAGTGTTCCTACAATACTTCAAGACTACGTTGTATCATAGAGTTAAGGCTGTGAAATTTCGTATAATACTTGCTGAAAATGGTCACGATTTGGAGAACTTAAAAGCCATTTGGACTGAAAAGAGGAAGGTAATGTTGGTACATTAAAACAAAATTCACTACTTATTAAATTGTTGAAATAGGAAGGACTTTCTGAAGTCATTCAGCCCATACCGGACCTTAAGCCAGATGAGAAGAATGAGTTAATCGAGCTTCTTGATTGCCATTTTGACCCTGTAAAGCAACCAATTAAGCCGGTGGTAAAGAGGTCAAAAAGGAGGAATCGTAGAAGTAAACTTTCAATTTGTTATATCTTTTTGATCCTACTAATAAATTAACTAGGCCTTGTTGCGGACAAGAATAAGGAGAACATTAAGCCGCGTGACAATAATCAGGGCTCTGGGGATAAAAACGTGCCGGATTCCACTGTCAAGACGCCCATTAAGAAGATGCACGGCAATCGCTCTCGGAATAACTCAACCTCTAACAAGTCTGCCCTTTCTTCAAACTTGTAAACAAAATCTATCAGAAGTTAATTGCGTAAAGTAATTACTTTTTATTTTGTTACTGTTGTTGCAATTTTTTAATGTTCGATTCATTTTGAAAACGAGACTTGACAACATTTTAAGTGCCTTAAATGTAGATATAATCAGAATTGAATTTATGGTCGTTAATACGCCTCTGAGTCGTAGCTTATTTTGACGGGCCTGAGGCTCCTTTTTTTATATAAATTGTTGAATTTTTAATAGTTAACTAGCCAAATGACACGCATTCGCGATGAATACTGAATTGAAAATCGTCGTGAGTGGATGTTACGCATTAGATACGATGCGTTTGAAAGCGCTGTGCTGATTGTTATTTTAGTTTAAACATCAGTTTTATATTATAACGCAATTTATATTTTGAATTACTCTCTTCAGAAAGAAACAATTTGTCCCAAGAATGAACATGAAAAAATCTAGAAAAGAAATCGTGAAAGATGTGAAACATCATAATGAAATGTGGCCTTTTCTCGCTACAAGCCAAATTTCTGTTAATCTATTTGGATATTTTTGGCTTTGTTGAAGAACCTGGTGCTTCTCTGAACGATATATATATAAATCAGTAGTTTTGCATAGTTTACTCCACCCGATGAGATGTCATTTACACATTACTCTAAATTTTTACTTCTTTGTTTTCAAAGGAAGAACTACAAGAGTCCTTAATATTAAATTGTATTCATTTAATGTAATAATTAATTTTGTGCAATTTTTCTTTTGTTGAAATAAAATGTTCTATTCAAAACCCAACTACCTGTTTTCTATTTCATAATTAATATCTATATATTTTCCCATTTTTTTTATTTTTCATTGATTGTAAACATTTTCGGGTGGGAAGTTCGAAAGTTTACACAAGGTTATTAATTTTTATAATTGAATAAGTTGCGCTTTTTTGGGTCATCAAAGGCACCCAATTATACCTCTAGGATTTTTGATTACTTAAAATAAATTTCTAAACCGCTAAGATATTCGTTGAGGTCCAGGTGGTTCCAATTTTCATATATGAAAGAACGAATCTATCGGTGTATAAATTGAAATTATTTTTATAATATACATCCCGAATTTTCAACAATAATTGGTACGAAAATATCTGAATTTTGAATTATATAAGTAGATACAACAAATAAATAAAAAATTAATTTTTAAGATTTAAGCAAGTTAAAAAATCCAAAAATGAAAATGAATCCAATATTGAAAAAAATACCATCTTAATAAAATTATAAATAAATGTTGAAATTACCAAGCTCAGAAGTTCAACCAAAGTCGAGTTAATTAGTACCGGTGCTTAATTGAAATTAAAACCAATTGCTGTAATTTATTTAAATAAAGTTGCTCCGGTGTGGAAATATTTGTTTTAAATAAATATAAAAAGTTCGTATTAGGAAACATGTAATAATGATTTAGTAATGTTGCACAAGATTCAATACATTTAATAAAATAAAGTTCGATTAAGTGTATTAATTTAAAAAAGATGAGGTTGATTAATTCTTGATTTATAAAAAAATAATTACTCGGTGAAAATGCCATCAATTTCAGACATTTCACATTTTAAAATCAAGCACAACTAAATCGTTATTACATCAATTAAATGTTAACATATTTCATTAAAAACTAACATTTATAACCGCAGCAAATTTCAGTAAGAATGTGGTGTTAAGCTAAAAAAACTGGTCATTTTCATTTTGAAAATTCAAAGGAACAGATTAAGGTTGAGATCTCCTCACGGATTTTGGCGAGACCTTGTAAGAATGTGGTCATTTGGAGTCAAAAATGCCGAATATGCAAGCAAAATTTGTCAGAACTTTTGTTAGAACTGCCCGATATATTTAAACCTTGAAATTTCGAAAAGTAACACTTTTCCGTGACGCAATTCGTTTTAGATTATTTAAACACCTTAAATTGAAGAAGTTTATACCTTTTTATTCTAAAAAATTATTTAAGAACCTTTGAAATTAAAACTCTAAAGGGTTTTAAACATTTTTAATTAAAGGTTTTCCTACAATTTTCACCAATTGTGGAAAAATGGAAAATGTCGTGGGAAGTTTTCAGAATTTTATAGTTAAATATCTCAAGAAATACAAGCAACCGAAAAATGTTTACATATCCGTCATTTTTGACCCTAAATGAACATTTCCACAATTTTATCAAAATTCGTGAAGCTTTAAATTAAACGGACATTTTAAAAATTCGCGCCATTGAAAGTCACCACTGCGGAATTACCGAAATTCACCTCGGAGTGTGACTGTTTTGATTCGCCCGTTCGGGCTGTCAGGAGGATTTCAGACTTTGGTTCTGCTGCCAGTCAGTTTTCATAGCTCGAGTTGTAAATTTCGTGCTGTGGATTATAGGGGTCACGCTAGTGATCGGAGCAGTTTAACGGACACAGGGCGAATTAATTAAGTTGAGTGTAACGCACAAAAGGAAGCTACGGAGAACAGAGATGTCAATCGAGAACTGTGAGATGGAGACAAGCCTGCCGTTCGAGAACCTCAGGGCGACCGCGAAGGATCTCATCTACTATGCGGCCAAGGACGGGCATGCCATCAGTATGATTGCGGCGCTAAACGACTTCGAGGATCAGGAAATCAAAGACTACCTCGTGAACCAGGTGCGTGACCCGCAAGGAGCCGATTTGCGTAATTGGGCAAGTCCTACCCTAGCGAAATGCGTTTTCTCACGGCTTATTTATAGTGGCCTCTAAAAATAGCGTCCTAACCGAGAGCACGTCAGCTGACCGATACTCGCCGCAGGGATATTTTATACTTTTTGTTTATGCTCTTGACTGAGGTGCTCTGCCCTTGCCCAGCGCTGGGGCTACTCTAAGCTCCACGTACGTGACACACTTTTAACTGCTGACTTTGAATCCAGTTCAGGCTCTGTTTGTCAAGTGTTCCATAGTTCCATTGTTTTGCCTGGGATGCACTTTACCTCTTAATTTCGTGTTTACTTTAGCCGCAATTCTTCACGGCGATCCCAATCCGAAAATTCATCTAAATCTGAAAGGAACTGAAAAAGTAATTGTTTCCGAGCAAACTTTTGAGAGATCGCCACTTGAATTTTCGTGAGAATTTTGTGAAAATAATTGTCTGTGAATCAACTCTAAAAATACAGCTAAATTTAATGTAATCAGCCATCTATTGAGAATGTGCACAGCACACCCTCCCAATTCACTAATTTTTACTGAAGATATTTAGTGAGTCGTTGTCCTTAATGCTTGATATTTTGGGTCAGATTTTCAATTCCAATAATATTATTTGTAACATGTATTGCAATGTGAAATTCCTATAAACAATTCCTACAAGTTCCATCTAGAAATATGTTAATTAATTATTCTATCTTATTAAAATCATCTTATGTGTGGTATACCTCGAATTTCACAGGAGGTAATCTCCAGACATTTATAAATCATTAGTTTTTAATAACACGGAACCACCCAACCGTATTACACAAAGGATAACAATAATAACTTTAAGAAAATAGTTCATAGTAACTATAACATCTTTTTAAGTCGTTTTCAAAGCTTATTTATATACATCTTTTTAAATGAAGGTCTACAAAAAATTAAAAAAGATATAAAATCAAATAATAATTATCGTATTTCTTCAAAGCCAATTAGTCCACTTGCAAGTAACAAAAATGATCCTTTTGTTTTAAAAGGCGCTAAATCCGATACTGGGTGTTGAAGCAGGGAAAGTATGCCTTTTCTCTAATCTCCGATAACAGCAAGATGCTTTTTGCATGATTTCAGAATCACAGAATTAATTTTTTGGGTAGTTTCATAATTATTGGTTAAAAAAGTAAAACTAGAAGCATGCGAAAAGTTATACTTTGTACTTTTTTATGCCTCGTTTTTGCTGCCTCCTTTTACAGTCTTTCAACTCCTAAGTAAAAAATGGTTCCAAAATTGAATTAAGCATTCCTGAAAACACGATTTTTTCTCTGTATGTTGTAATTTTTGGTTGTTGGCTGTTGCTCTCATTTATACATGTAATCGCGGAAATAAAATCTGAACAAAAGGATTTAATATTTTTTTTTTATGTGAAGTCTATCAGATAATCTGACTTGGTTTTATCACAATCTTGATATTTCTATTAAAACCTCCTTCAATAATAATTTAACATGAATAAATCCTTAAAAGAGGAAATCATTTTCATCCACCTACGCACAAAAATAAATTGCCAGCACATGGATATTAATGCAAAATTCGGAGCTAATCATTGCTAATAAGTACGCTCCGCGGTTTCTCAATCATCTTTTCGAAATTTTAATCTGATTTGAAAGATTGGCTGAAATGAATTTTTATACGGAACACCTCATTTATTTTGTTTAGATGTATAGACAGATTCTAAAATTGTTAATTGACTGAGTCACTTTTATGTTATATTTCACCATGCATAACTGCATAAATATTTAACTTAAATTTCTCAAAAAAATTTTTCCGTACATCAAGAAAAATATATCCAACAACTGAGTCATTGGTACAATTTAGAAAAGATGCGTAAACGAATCACCTTTAGTTCAAGTAGGTCTTAAGATCGTGGCGATTTATTGTTGAACTCGATAAAATAAATTCATTCGCAATTCATTCTTTGTTACTAAAAATCGGAAAGTGTGTTGCGCTCCTGGCTCCGACGTAAATTCTCCTCAAAAACAGTACAAAGGAAAATTTTTCCTTGGGGAACGAGTGTTTTATTTATACATCTTACAAGCACGCTGCGTCTTCCGTGGTAGAAAAATTTTCCGATTTTCTCTTTCATTCAACGTAACGTGATTTGGATGCCAGGGGCAGACGCTTTTGTTTTTAGCATGCGACTTGAGAGGTAGGGATAGATCGGGAAATTTCACTTACAGGAAATATAAAATGCCAAAAATAAATGATCCTGTTCGTTCCGTAGGAAAGTGTAACGACCTTGACTGTGAAATGAGCAACATTAAATGACCTTACAAGGATTCTTGCGCTCTTTAGACACTCTAATAATTCGAATTATTTGAATATTTTTCCGCTGTTATAAATAAATTTAGATGCATATCGCAGGCGTATGGGGATTTCGAATTCTGAGAAAGATGTCTCACAATACAGCGGCCGCCCGTGCGCATATAAAGATTTGTTTATTTTTGCTAAAACTGATCATTGCGCACGTGCTTTATTATATATATATTTCGTTGTTGAAATTAAAAATATAGCCGAGTCATTAAAAAAATATCGTGCGATTTAAAATGTCGCAATTTTGCACACTCGTCGTGATATTGAACTTCAGACGGATTTAAAACATTTTGTTAAAATGTTTTTTTGATGAAAATTTAAATGTCTTTTAGAAGACTTTAGACCTTGAATTTACTTCGGTTTTCTTTTTAAATTTTCACGTGAATCGCACATATGTTTTTTGGGAAATTTTGATATATTTTGCGCATTTGAGTCGCAAGACACTATGTGTTTTGTTTCCATTCAAATACGAAAAGTTCAAAAAAAGTACTTCACGAAGAATGTCCAATTCATTAAATTAAATAAACTTAAATTGATATACCCGTACATACAATAAAGAAATGTTCAATGACTTAAGAGAGTTTACTTATTTTACTTACATATATTATTATAAAAAAAATAAGATAAATTTTTGATGTGTAATCCAAATCCCCCAAATAATTTCTGAGCAACAATGGATAACTTCTTCCAACCACCCACAATAGGTAATTAAATGCATTTTACCTGAATAATTTAATTAAATATAATACGCCTGGCAGCGAATCAACTCAAAAATATGACTAATTTGAGAAATCGAGACCAGAAAGTTTTTTTTTGGAACAAACATTTGTAATAAATATTATTCCGCAAAAACTCATTTAAATTCAGTTTTTTTTTATCTTAATCATAACATTTTTACTTGATCTCCTGCCAGTTTATTTTGGAACAAAATTATATTGTCATAAGTACACAGGTTGTTTTGATTTTTTTAATAGTTTTAATGTAAAATAACTGGTACAAGTTTTAGTTTTACAAACCTTTTAACTGAAATATGAGATTCCATGAATAATGCTCTTCATAAGGACTGTAAAAGATTACTTTAAATGTTCGTGCTCCAAATTGTTTGTAATTTTCCTTTTTCATTTAAGTGCCGAAAGAATACGAATTCAGAATTAATTTTTAAGCCGCATGTACGATTAAAAATTTATTCGATTTAAAGCACGTGTTTTCTTAGTTTAAAGGAAATATCCCAATAAAATGGCTCATACCGTTCCCAGCTTAAAAAAAAAAGTTACATATGCTACGCCTGCAATCAAAAATAGCCATTGTGCTGAAATTGTGTGGCCACCTGTTTTTATTATATTTAACATCAAAATGTCTAAAGACGTAAATCTGAACATATAAAGCAAGACATAAATTTCCTCCTAATAAAATTTCATAATGCGCACTAAGGTTTCTAGACCTCGCTTTTAAACTATTAGAAAAACGTTCCTTCGCTCTAAAGACCATGTGCCAATTTTTTTTGAAAAAAAAAAAAATTATACTTTTATGCTGGGAAAACTGCCAGCGTTTTCGTATGAACTTAATAATTTTATTTTTTCGCCAGAAGAGGTGAATGAAATATTTATTTGGAGATCATAAAAGACCCTGAATTGAGATGACCCCGGGATCCAATTTTTTTTATTTATAATAATACAATAACTCCCTACTTTTTATTTAACTAAAGTAAATATTTTTTTATGGGGTCAATATAACTTTCAAGAAATATCATCGCCTAAACTGTTTTAGACTGCAAAATATAAAAAATATCTTTTCGTAGACTTTCAGAGAGCTCGATGGCCAGTGCCTCACGCCTTTGGCTGTAGCAGCAACACTTGGCAGGTACAACGTGGTAAAAGCCTTGTTGACAAATTATAAAGTGGATATAGAAAAAGAATGCGTCGCCAAATTCGATGCACACATGGTACATGGTGCCACGGCTCTGTGGTGTGCAGCCGGTGCAGGTAAAATGCAAAATGTTCTGGCAAAAGTATTTAATCATTAATTAATCCCTTTTGAGCAGGCTATCTGAACATTGTGAAGTTGCTAATAAAACACGGGGCAAATGTAAATCATAGAACAAAAGCACATTCAACCCCATTACGAGCAGCATGCTTTGAAGGTAAGATCAATAACCTGGCACCAGGACAAAATTATAAATACATGTTTATCAGAGCGCGTGGTTGCTATTTTGGCGGTGTTGCAAAATGCGTATTTTTTTGTTTATTTTTTACATGATTGACAGATTTGGGTCTTACAAAGCTTTCCACTATGTTTTCAGGAAGACTGGATATTGTTAGGTACCTCGTGCTGCACGGGGCAGATGTGCAATTAGCAAATGCGTACAATAACTCATGTCTCATGATTTCCGCCTATAAGGGTCACACAGCTATAGTGAGTTCATGTTTAGTGGTCTTATGCTTTCAAATCTTCATATCTCTTTGTCAAATAGGTAGAATTTTTATTAAGTTGTGCTGCAGATCCAAATTTGCAAGCATTATGTGGGGCAACAGCTTTACATTACGCAGCCGAATGCGGTTATGTGGATATATGTGATATTTTATTAGATTTTGGCGCAGCTTTACTCAAAAATGAATTTGGTAAGTTTTTATTATATTTTTTACGGATAGCTTATAAATAAATTGATCTTGGACTGCAGGAACGCAGAAAGTAAGAATCTTATTTATAATTTTTTTGGTTTTGCTTTAACTTTAAAAATTTGAAAGAAATAGTTTTATGAAGTTAAAATAAACAAATTGTTTTGATAAGGTTATTTAAAATGGCATATTTTACTTTATTTAAAGGTTTAACACCAGTTCTAACAGCAGCAGAACGAACACATGAAGCCGTTGTAGACTTATTTATAAATAAATCAGAGTTATTGACAAAACAGGACGTTAGTAAATTTTTACTATAAAATTGGTCTTTTGTAAACTTCAAACTATTATAGAAAATTGATGCATATGAGTTGATGGGAGCATCATTTGCAAATGATAAGGACAATTACAGTGTACAAAAGGCTTATCTTTACCTGTCAAAAGCTATGCAGATTAGGTATGTTGTGCATATTTTTATTTGTTTCTATACAAAAATTCTTAACAAATGTCTACAGATATGAAGATACTGATAATGTGATACGGAAAAATGTGATCCCTCCAGTTCCAGCCTATGATAACTGGATTGAAAGCCAAACATTACAGGTTTGATGATGAATAAAATATATTTTTAGAATATAAAAATAAAAATCACCACCCATAGGACTTGCAAGCCATTCGACTGAACAATAACTCAATTCACATGGAATCTCTTACAATTAGAGAAAGGATATTAGGTAGAAAATTTCCAGATCTTCCACAGCCCATAGTTTTTAGAGGGGCGATATATGCAGATCAAAGCAGATTCGATAAATGCGAGGGTTTGTGGCGCTACGCAATGGAAGTTCGTCAAAGTAATAGGGTATGTTTGGGGTTTATTATTTTTGAGTATGGCCAAAAACACTTATGAAAATTCAGGTGTCTGTTGAACGAGACCTTCTGCGATTTGCTCAACTTTACTCTCAAATGATCCACATCGGAGAGCATGTTAAACTCTCAAGTGTAAGTATCTATATTTTTTTTAGAAACAATAAATCTAGTAATTTTTTGTTTAGATCTTATCTGTGTTATCAGCAGCTATAACAGAATTACAAGAAAATAGAAGGAAAATAGGAAATCCTGGCCCAAAGGACGATATTGCTGCAATTTCGGTAAGTTTTAGTAAATCTTAGAATCGCCAACTATATAACAATTTTAACTTTATAGGAAGAATTTGAGCAAAATGTTGTTACCACTCTATACGTATTGACAATAATTACAAAATCTTTGAAAGTTCCCAATCAGAAGTTTCAGACTAATGATTTGAATGAGCTCTATAAATCAGTATTCACCTTAAATAGAATGAAAGTGAAATTGCGGGATGGACAAACGCTTTTGCATCTCGCTGTAAATGGAGTAACACCTGTAGATGACTTTCATACCAATGATGTTTGTCGGTAAGTTTTATTTTAATACGAATGTAATACAGAAATTTATTGATTTGAAATTTTTACAGATTTCCATGCATAGATACTGTTAAATTACTTCTTCACTGTGGTGCAGATATTTCAGCAATTGACTGTGATAGAAATACACCCCTACATACGTTAACTTCAACGGTAAGCACATATTAAAGTAACAAAAACTCTTTAGAGTAATTAATTTAAAAATAGAAACGATTTTAAAGCTAAGCGGATTTTATTCTATACGGTTTAAAACTGTTGCATCTATTTTATAAACGGTAGCAAATTTGAGATATCCTAAAAGTTTATCAGTCGCAATTTACTTTTCTGCCTGTTTGATATGTTTGGAAAATAAGTAATTTTTCTAGCTAAGGTCTAACTTAACAGCTATTTTCAAAATCGCCGATATATACAGAATAACTCTAATGCTGCTTTTACGAAATTGTTTCTAATGAAACATTTCCTATTTTTTTCAAATATTAGATTCCGTTTTAGCAATACGCTGTATATTTATTATATGCATATATTAATTTATTTGTCAAGTCGAATGTTTTACTTTCCAAGATAATTAAATGAAAGGAAAGTACTTTTAGCTAATTTATAATTATGATTTATAATTTCAGTTTCAAACAGCTAGATCCACAGACAATGAACTATTGACTATACTTGAGGACATTACCAAACTCTTCATAGAAGCTGGTGCACATCTAGATACAGTTAACAATGAAGGCCTAACTCCAGCCCAAGCGTCACCACTTTGTAAGTATTTTCACAATTATTATTTACAGAATAGGCAAGAAATTTATATAAATTTGTAATCAGTTGTTGTTGAAGCTATAGTGAAAAAGTACGAAACGCAGTACACAAGTCTTAAATGTTTGTCATCACGGTGCATCGCCCTACACAAAATCATCTACAAAGGGGCTGTGCCCCAGCAGTTGGAAAATTTCATTGAAATGCACAGCGCCAAAAAACCTGAGCCCTAGAAGATCCTAAATGTTTTTTTACAATTTTAGATTTAAGGGTTATCAGCTTTAATATTTTTATACTGAAGAAAAGCTTCTATTTTGTTACTTAAAATTAAGACTTGTTTCGTTCTAAAGTGAAATTGTGCACAAATTTTATATTCACTCGGTTCTTGTCTGTCCCAATTAAAAATATCCACGACTGATAAGTATAAATTTGCACTCTTGTTATTACTGAATGTAAGCATAATTTTGTGTAAAATAAGAATTGTGTTAAGAAATTTGTTTAAAGTAATTTTAAATGGTGGTACATTTAAAAGATTTTAAGATATATCACATTTATTTACTTGACTTTCAATCGTCTTCCTCGTATTAAATGAAACGTGTTGATGCCATTTTATTTCGATGGTATCCACTTTCAAAGGTTTGAGAAACAAATTGTTTGCGCCATATTTCTATTTTAGTTTTCTAAATAAAAATAATTTTAAGTTAAAGTTTGAATTAAATTTACTGCCATCCCTGTTGGTTAATTTCTTGTTTGATTCAAAGTATGTGGAAAGCCTGATAGCTTAATTATATGTGTAAACATTTTGCATAACATTTAATTTAGCTGTATTAAGCGATTCCTACCAGATTCTTTTTAAAATTAAAATGACATACTCACATATAAAAATTTGTTTCCTCACAGGTAAATTAATTGAACTGCTTTTGTAATATTATTTTGTACTACACAGGTGTTATTCTAATTTTACGCGTTTAATACACGTTCGATATGTAAGTGATATTTTTGTTGTTGTAAATTTATAAGATTTTTTATTCTCTTAATAAATTGAAGGAAATAAAAAATTTCTAAAAAGATTTTCATATTTTTTATTTTATTTCTCGCTAAATATCTAGAACGAAATGGAACATGCTTGGGTTTACTATTGCCTGTAAAATTATGATTTGAAAGAAATAAAATGTAATTTTCTTTTAATTGCGCAACGTCTATTAAAAAATGTGTTTAATACCACATAAAGTTTAAATTTATATATTTACATACTAATTGTATTAGAATCTATAGAATTGCATTGAAACTTAATAGGGAAATAAAGTAGAAAAATTACTCTACAATTTGCGTGGCACATTTGTAATTGAAACAGGATAAGGTGAAGAAATATAAAGGAAAATATGCCTTGAGTAAGAACAAAATACTTGGAAATTAAAAATTCATGAATGGAATTCATTGAAAATTTTTTACTTTTGCCATCTCAAATGTTTAATTAAAAAATGATAAAATAAATATTTGGTACAGAAAGGAACAGGATCATTATTTTATTAGGATGCTCTAAGAAATACTTTTTCTCCTTGTTTCTCTTGGATTTCGAAGAAGAAATTTGCTTTTTAAACGAACACCTTAGACGGTATATCGGTTTAGATACCTTTAAGAATTCCACAAATGATGGCAGATGTGGAGTTTTGTACATGTTCTAATGCAAATTCTCAATTAGAATTGGTGTACCTTTAAGAAAAGGGCAATTGGTTAAAGATCTTTCTTTCCCATGACTCAGATGTTTTGCTATATTAAAACTATAAAAACATCCTTTGATAGTAGATTTATGAACTTTTGATGTAGGTAGGATTTTCAAAACAATAAATTTAAAATATATTTACATTTGAAATAAGCAGCTCGAACAATAAGAAGTATTTATGACGTAAATTAATTAATTAATTAATTAGTAGTCTACTACTTAAAACACGGTATCTGAAAGTCTAGTTTGCTATATGGGCTTAGTTGCCGAGTACACGAAAAATAAGAAAGCAAAAAAATGAAACTCTAGTTAATAACTAGGGAAATAAATACGTTATGCAAAGCCTATAGTTAAGTTTGTAGTTATAGTTTTCAAAAAATCAAATTTTTTACTATTTTTCCATTTCCATCATTTCGAAAATAATTTTAAAATGTTCTAGAATGCGCTGGTACGACTACATAAATATAAAATTGCCAACAAAATTGTGATTTCGGATAGAGTTAGTAGTGATAATCTATAGATGTTATTGCACTAACGCAATGCACCTTAAAGTATATAACGAATATTAATCAGATATAACAAAAATACTAGAATAAAGCGGTAGTATTGAACAAAATAAAAGTACATTTTTTATTGCAAAACACATTCTCAAAATTTTTCGAGTATAACTAGTTGTTGTAACCATGTACATCTTTTCAAGAAACGAGTAACGAATTTGAAGAATTCTTCTTTTCAAAATTTCGTTTTCCTTAGAGAAGAGCACAAAATCCAAATCCACAAAAGGAATTTAAAAATTTAATTAACCGGGGAATATTATGTTGGTTTTGCGTGACGTAAGGAAATAGAACGCTGCTAATTCTTGATTAATTCATCGATATAAATATAGATAGGTCCTGATATAGCACAGCATTTCGCGCCTATGGGGGTTCGTTCAGCACCTAAATACGCGGTCGTATCCTTCGCGCATAACCCACTCTTCCTTGAGTAGCGTGATGCCAGACGCGATTGTTTTCCCACTTAAATTTAAGTGCACATTTCTATGGTGAGGACTAGAGGACAACACACCGGTATTGATTTTCCAGGAAGACGCGAACATGAAAAGGGGTTGGTGACAGCAAGGACCATGGGCTAGTTACGCGCTGACCACAACAATTGTCGTCGCAAAAGAACTGATTGCACAATTCGCTCATAACTTATTTATATCGCGCACCTAGTGGCAAATATCCCTCTCATAGTGAAAATCGACAGTGGAGATGAGTCCGATTCCAGCCGAAAGTGCCATGTAATTCCTAAGGTGTTGAAATCGTCTATCAAAGCCGGCTTATCTGTCGAATCGATTTCACAGCGAATGCTGCAAGAAGACTATGCTTGGCTTTCTTTATCTTGTGTTAATTCTTGGCTGGATTTTGGTCATCGTTTTCCTCAAGTGCAAGAAGTCCACCGCTGCTCATCTAGGAGTCGATGGAGGCCAGCCGTCCCTAGGCAAGTGATACTATTCAATGTTCCCTTATAAATTATATAATTTATATGTAAAATATCCAGCAGACAGAAGTCCAACAGTTCACGTAATACAGATACAGTCAGACTATAGAGAATCAGCAGCCCATCAATCGATTTATGATGAAGAAGCGGTTATTAACCCCGCCTTTAACAATGACGAAGAATTAATTATAAATGGTGAGAGTCACCTCACATGGTTTGATATAAATAATTTAAACCAAAATTTTCATTAATAAATAGCGCCTCCGCCATCATACGAAGAAGTTATGCGGCAACCGGAAATTTACCCTAAAGTACAGGAAGTGAAATCAACTTACCTGTGATATATGCGTATTTTTAACACAAGCCTTACTTCAATAGGGTACTTAGGCTAAAATTTGCTTAATTATGAAACATCTGTGATTTCAGTGTTTAAATAGGATTTTATAAACATTTTGGAAATAAAGCTCTTTTCATGAATTCCCTGGGCTTTGATTTTCGAACAACAGCAAACCGAAATAGATAAATTACTCATTTTGTTCGATGAAATTGATCATGCTAGTGAACTTCATATTCAACGTAAATGGCAGGTAAAATAATTCAGTACAGAGATTTAAGGTAAGGCGGATTTACTTTTATAAGATTATAATTTTATATTATAACAAAAACCTGCAGACGTTTTGAGTCATCACATTAACATTACTCCCACGACTTCGCTAGCGCCTTATTAGGCCTCTTTTAAAAGATCGAATAAATACTCAAATTAACATCCCACTTGACCCTTTATGCGCGGATTTATTTTCGATAATCGATAAAATGCGTTATATTTGTTTAGTATAATTATTGCATTTATGCAACGTTTGAAGTTAAAGCCTTACATACAACCGGATGGGTCAAAAAATTTCATGTTCTATTAGTAAATCATCTTAAAAATATTACATCATTGGTTCAAAAATTATAGGCATATAACCTGCGCCTCTCGAAATGAAGACCGATGAAATGTTTAAATTCTAAATGCGACACACAAAAAAAAAACGATTATTTTTTTCAAAAGTAGTATTCTTGTGATCACGATTGCTGCAAAACTATTAATGCGATCAATTTCAAATTTTGTGCGACTGTTTCTTAACGCCTTTTAGAAAGATAAAACACTAACATTACTTAGGATTTTTGTAGATAAGCCGTTGAAAAGTGATCGTGACCATCACAAGCGATGTCGAAAAGAAAACATCGCGAATATTGGCTGTATATTTTCATACAAAAATGTTTACAAATACCTTAAAATATGTACTAAATTTTAACACCTTTTTTAAGCTATTTAGCTGTTGAATTTCCACAATCAGTAAAATATACCCATCCGTTGATTTTTACGTTCGACAAAAAATCTCCTAAATCGAAAAGTAAGATAGGTTCAACTAAACTTAAATGTGTAAATTGAATCACAGAATACAAAGAAATGTATAAGATATCTTTATAATAATTGTTTAAAATAAAGCAAAAAATTTATGGGAATTCTCGAATTCTCCAGATATTGGTTCTACTGAATACGAAGCCTTGAAATTAAAACCTCAAGCGTTACATTTTCAAAATTCAAAATATCTATTATGGGTTATTAACTTATGTTTTTGAGAAATATAATTTTAACCAGTTAGCTGTTTTTGACGAGTATCTACAAACAAACTTGAAGGAAAACTTTTTATATGCCAGGAGTTAGTTGAATAGTTGTTTATTGTTAGTTCATAAATTTTCCTAGTAATGCATGATAATATACATAAATTCGTGAATTACCTAACAGTTTATATTTATAAATTTTAGAATTATATTCTCAACACGGTGCGAACAATTAAAATTTAAATAAAACAAATATTTTAAACAATCGATATTTATTCAACAATACTATAAAATTAAAACAATAAAATTACGAGTAAAAATAAATTAAAATTATAATTATGCTAACGAAGAGTGTTATGGCACATTATACCTAAGTTAAAACACACGATCTAACATTCTGCATTCTGCAAATCGTTATCGCCAACAAAGACGAAAAATAGTTAGTGAAACTAAACTCGGAAAAGTACGTGCAATGGTACTTTGGTTATCACAATTTTGATG
Organism: Philonicus albiceps; assembly: GCA_963969385.1. NCBI lineage: Eukaryota > Metazoa > Arthropoda > Insecta > Diptera > Asilidae > Philonicus > Philonicus albiceps. The sequence goes on from OZ017773.1 coordinate 37,094,217, forward strand.
AATTTATTAACTATTATGGTTTGAAATGCTACAAGTTCGTCGTTGCTTGCAACTTTAGGTAGCGATTTCCACTCTCTGGATCAGTGAGATGAGCCACACGATCGGAGGCTGTGTAACAAGTTGTCACAGTCGGATTTGGTCTGGTGCTGTTTCGAATTCTTGATGCTCCCCACAGAAGAACGACTATGCTGGTTATTAGAATACCTAAGCCGAGTCCAGGTAAGAAGTTCTGATTAAAATTATGCATATATTCGTAAGACTGATTGTTGGAATGAGAGAGACTAATTTTCTTCATATTTTTCGTATTAATGTCGAAGTCATCTCCTCGACCACTGGAAATCTCATCGCTGCGACTAGATATTTTATCCAGATTTGATAAATCGGTCTTAATGTTGGGTTTTCTAAATACTTTCATATCAAAGTTTTGATCAATTGCATCGCTGAGTTGTAGTTTAGTTATGTTCGAACAACCGACAACAAAATCTGATTTTATGTTATTCTCGTGGTCTAATACTAAACAAAATCGGTAGCTATATAGAAATTAAGAAGAATTAATTCTAAATTAGTGTAAAATGAAAAAAATATTCATACCTTTCTCCAACATCTAGCTGAGAACTTTCTGGTACTATTACGCTTACGGTATTCTGCCCGTTTACAACTTTACTCTCGCAGTGAATCTAGAAAACAAAAATATTTATAACCAACGTGATAAAATCGAAAATTACTTATATAATATACCGGTGATTTGTTAATAAGAACTTCATTCAAATTTATTTCTTTAAAAACAAATATTGCGTCGCATAAATATTCATCTTTATTCAAATTAACTGTCCACGTTAGAATCAATCCGTAGTCGGTGGAAAAGTGTAAATCACGAAGAGAAATCTTTAGGAAAATAATAATAATATAAAAGGTCTAGAAAAATTCTATTCTTTTAAGTACCATTTCGCTCAAATCTTTTACTGAAGTGGAATAGTTCTGTCTCGAAATAGCCTCTAATTGTTCCAAGATATTAGCGTTGTCGAGCTCAACATTGTCGATGTCGCAATTAAGTGTCTCCAAAGGCACTTGGATTAAAGGCGCTCCCTCTAGTCGAGGTGGAGTTACACAAGTCGCACTCAATAGGTCCCTAGAAACCAACTTCGATTCCTGGAGCCATTCTGCAAAAGAGCGTATAGCGCAATCGCATGAAAGAGGATTTTCTTCCAGCCATAAACTAGTCAATTCCTTTGCCCCATCCAATGCGTTTTTAGCGATTATTGAAATATCGTTACCCGCCAATCGAAGCTCCTTGAGAGACGGAAGCGGAATGATCAGATCGGACGTTAGTGCTCTGTTACAAAGATGATTTTATAATAATATTAATAATAATAAATTTATTGCATAAGAAGTAGAACCTTAAAAAATTGTGTGTTAGATCCAGGGTTATCAGCCTTGTTAAGTGTTGGAGCGATGAACTTGATATTGCAACAATTCCGTTGTAACTTAAGTCTAACGTTTCCAATGACCCCAATCCGTAAAATGCGTGATCTTGGAGAACATCAATTTGATTGTGTTGTAGTGATAATACTTTGAGTTTTGAAAAATTCCTTAAAGCTTTATTTTGTATGCTCTTTATTAAATTTCTATCGAGATTGAGAGATTCTAAATTGGGAAGAGCCGGAAGAACATCGTTTGTTAAGGGACCATTTATTAAATTCGCTTTTAAATCCAATTGCCTAAAATAATAAAAACATATATATATATTTAATTAAGATTGGAAACGGCATTAACTGTACCTTAAATTATAACATTGGCCAAAAGCTTGTAAACTCGTAGGAAAATCTCCCAAACGATTTCCGCTCAACTTCAATATTTCCAAATTCCGTAGGTTTGAAAATGATCGTGATGAAATGCTCAATATTTGGTTGTCGCTAAGTTCCAGGTATGTGAGATTTTTTAAATTCTATATAATTTGGATACTAAAATTTTGCTTATTTAAAATATTAACATGTATTACCGAAAAGTCAGTAGTTCCAATTGCTTTGATTTTATTACTGGATAAGTCAAGCCTTTCCAAAGATGTCAGGGGCGCAATTGAGCTCCACGGTACACTAAGAAGTGCATTACTTGGCAAACCTATAAAACCGAAAATATTTTCTTGTACTTAATTATAAAAGTTATAGTAAAATATGTTTATAAAAAATCCTTCTCAAATAGCACACTTCAAAAAATGTAAAATATTCTGTTACACACCCAGAAAGTGCATTTTGCTGCTTCTAAAATCAATAAAATTTAAATTTTTCTCTGCATCATCGATACCTCCTAATATACTTTAATTATAAAGTGTTTAGTTCAAAGTCTTCTAGAGATTGATTATTTAAAAGACACTCAAAAGTGTTTTGGAGGACCGATTCGAAAGATACTTAAGAAACAAAATTATGATTGGTTCATAGGTATTGTAAATAAGAAAATATTTGCCTTATATGTCATTTTATTAAAAAAGCCTAGGTGTATAATATATGAATTAAAAAAGCTCTTACCTAAAGCCTGTAACGGATAGCTTAAACCAAGAAAAGCCGACTTGTGCACTCTTTTAATTTCTCCTGAAGAAATAACTAGCCCATGAAGAGAAATATTTTCAAATATTCTAGCATCACTCAAGAAGCTAACATTTCTCAAGGTGCAATCCAAAAGGGATACTGAATAGGGTGTCTCTCGAAGGTTTCTTGCAAGAGTCTATTTATAAAATACGAATTGTTAATTTATGACATTTAAATAAACATAACTTTTAAACTAAATACCTCTAAACCATGAATATCTCCACTGCAGCGAAGGGTGTACGGCAGATCACAACTGCACTCCAAACTTCTGGTGCTTGTGGTATTTGGACATTTCCAATCAGAAGATATTTCTTGTAGAGGAAACTTTCTTTCAAGCTTCTTCTTTTTTGATGTAGATTTATTAAACATTTTGCCATATCCTTGTTTAATATTTGAAGGTGTTATACTTTTAGACTCTCCCGAATTTAAAAGACTTTCTTCGGAGCTTTCCTGGCTTTCTTCATCGGATTGAATCTCACTCCCAGAGCTGTTTATTGTCGTACTATTTTGATTATCGTCAATATCTAAGTTGGTTTGAGTTGTGTTCAATTGCAGCTCAATCGCTTCCACAGTGAGTAGAATGAAGAAAATAAATCTGCAAGAGATCAGAAAAAAAATGAAAACTTATAGCAAATGAAATGCAAATATAAACAATTCATGAACAACAATTGAGGCGGCTTGCAGGCACTCAGTAAGATGGGGTCAAGATGCGATAAGAGACTTCTTCCAATTGCCCATATAAATCAGATGTAGTGTCACATCGTAAGTAAGTTTACTATACTAAACAAGATGATTTAATATAGTGGCTGCTTCAATGGCGAATTCTAGCCCGGGCGCACTCCCATTGAAAGACCGGTAATTGACCTCTTGGTTGTGTCCGGCGAGAAAAATAGAGTCGGTTTTAAAATTAGTGCAATGCCTTCAATTTGGGTCAAAACTATTGTGATAGGATGTTCGCTGTTCTCAAGGTTTTATTGGCAATTCTTGTGTTAATGCAAATTCTTCAGTTTGCACGTCTGTCCTGCTTTTTATCTGTGGAAATTTCCGAGTAAGCGATTACTAGCCGGATATGAACGCTTGTAATTTTAAGTTATTGTAAATATTCTTAAAGATAAAAGGTGTATTTTTAGGGTAATTAAATACGTAACGTTGCTAAGCAGCGATCACGCGTATCTCTAAATTATTATTGCGAAAACTAACTACTATTCATATACCTTAAATTAAAAAAATAAAAACCTGTCGTACTTAAAACTTCTTCCCTACGTCATTAATAATTTGAAAGTCTATCTTCGGAAGATCACATTTCGCATGCTAAGCTTTTATACGATTACAATAAAATTTGGTAATAGACTTGGGGAGTTTTTGTTGAAATGATGGGGACTTCCAACAGTTCTTATAATTTCCAGAAAATATACCCATACTATCTAAAATGCGTTGATTAAAACTTTTTCTAGATTTTATGACTCTTAAGTCAATCGTATAAGATTTAAAGCTACAATTTAAATATTTACGTTGCAGTGATACCAATGTGCTTATCAGAGCAATTACGGCGGCACTATCTAAGAATTATTTAAAAAAAAATCATTAGTCACAAAAAAACAGTGTACAGATCTCACTTTAAAAAAATCAAAAAATGCTCATTAAAATATAATCTTAGCTCAAAGAAAGCGAAGATGGAATTTAGCTGGAAAATTTTTTCTATCACAGATGAATATTTCATCTAAGAAAAAATGGTAAAATAAATCATTTATTGTTTCTGTTGATCGCTTGATTAGAAACAAAAAATATCAAAAGATATGTACTGAAGTTATATTATAATATTTGCAGTGATTTCGTTTAGAAATAATTTGGAAAACTGAGGGCTGTTTTTAATCCTACCTAAAGATGACTTTATAAATTTTTGGAATAGTGCAGTATTTCCTAACAAAAAGGCTTAAAGAAATCAATAAGTCAACGTCATCTTACGGTTTGAGCAATTTTATGTGGTTTTATTATCTTTTCAGTACAAGTTTTGTTAATTTAAATTAGATAGTTGCTTTCACGCGGGAATAAAACCCTGATAAGGTTGCTTGAAAATAAAACAAACGTTTTCTTTAGTTTTAACAATTGCTTTTAGTAGGGTTATTTGGCTTAAATGAAAGTTCAAACCTTAACCTTTGAAAATAATAAAATTTTAAAAACATATAGAAACATTCCACGATCTTATGAGTTAAAATGATTATCTCATACAAAACTTATTGAATTAAGATAACTACTCGCGCAAACCGGTTTCCCCAAAAATATATGAATTATACTTTAAGCGCTAATTTATTTTTTAACGAATTTTTAAATATTATCAAGTTTTACTTATCCTGTAAAATAGGATGCAGACAATTATTTTATTTTTAATATTATATTCGATAAAAACGAGAACTAAAGCGACATTAATCGGTATTATAAGAGAAAAAATAAAACTCAAGCTAGGATTGTTATTCACTATTTTAGCCTATCAGTAACAGTCGTCTTATCTGTATTTTATTTTTTTATATTTTACCACTATTTCATAAAGACATATTCTTTCTAAATTTATTTTTCTCTTAACAAAAATTACAAATATTCCAGCAGGGAAATTGGTGTTATCAAATGACGTGCATCATCCTTTTTGGAAACATATGCTAATAAATTTGTCAATAAAATATCTTTGCGACAAAATTTGAAAATATTGGCACTTATTGGCACTACTTCAAAAGGGTCGCTTTATATCACACTTTAAATTATTATTTATAATCTATATTTGCCTGAAATTATCATATAAATGTATTTATTGATATGTTTTTTTTATTTTTTGTTTAGAAATACTGAATTAGCAATTTACTTTAGCCTTCTTATATTGTTTTTTCTATTATACTTTCTTATCTTAAAAAGGAAATAAGCGTTTAAACGTACTTCGCCTATTCTTGCCGGTAATTTAATTCAAATGTTGAAAATAAATTAATTGTGGGAGGAATAAACATTGCTGTAGATTTGTGATCAGATAAGACACATTCATTTGTTATTCCAGCATTTTTACAGCCTACTTATGTATAAATATTTTAAATTTAAACATCTTATTTATACAGAACAATTATATTCATTGAATAGCATAGAGTCACAAATGAGGAGTTAACACAACAATAATTTTCTTCATTCTGTACTTATAAAAGTGTTTACAAAAAATTAGCAAATTGCCAATGAAAAGCCCGAGAGCGCACCTATTGAGAAAAGTCCCCGATTTTTTTCGTGATATATTTTAAGCAATATTTTGTAGGTATACCAGATAGAGTAGACAGTTAAGCTACCGAATTATCTACAAGTCTATTAAAATGTTAATTATCTGCTCATTAATTTTACGCATTCAAGTTTAAGGTCAGGTGAACGTTATGTATTTATTTCTATGAATCGAAAAAATCTTCGCTTCCAACTCATAAAATGTTTTGAGCGTGTTGAAGAGCAAAAATTAGAGCCAAATTACGCCTTAATCACATAATTTGCATGAAATTACATTAGCTTACGAGATAACTACAAAAAAAAACATACCCGTGAAAACCCCAGAAGTGCTAAATCCATTCAACCGAGATTAAATATTAAGCGCTATCGATATGCGAATAAATTCGCGCCAGCTTAGATTATTGAAAAATTAAGAGCTATGTCGGCGCAGCAGCGTCTTAAGTGTATAACTGCATCGCAAGGTGGATGCTTAGAGCTAAGAAAGACTTTAAAAGACTCCGTGGCCTAGGAGCCCCATTTAGTCGTGCGGATATCACCACAGTGCCTAGAGCAGTGGATTAGTTTTAACACCCACTAGTGAGTGAATCGCAGTCAGTGAATCTTGAAGTGATAATCAGCGGTCAGTCAAGGTAAAAGGGTGGTCATCGATGACTTTTAACTTTATTGGCGGGATACTAGCGTCGAATCATCGTAGAATTTTGTTTATGTTTATATAATACAAAATGTGTTGTCTGGCGTCAAACAAAAAGATCCGACTGGAGAAAAGAACAGGCATTAATAAATCAGCAATTGTGCAAACATTTACTATTCGATTGACTTGGTTTTTCTATTACTGTGGAAAGTAAATGTTTTTTAAAAATATTTTTATCACTTGTGTGTTTAATAATTAATTAAAAATTTATAATAAAATTAAAAGATATATGAACGTTTCGAAAATGTTGACTTTTGGTTTATGCGATGCGATGAATAAACTTAACCACTTATCAAGCACTCAATCTCTAAAGCAGAATCGCATAATGTGCGTATGCCACTGGGCAATTGTTCTATCTTCCGGAAATCACGTGCTACATGAGGTGGCATAATAAATTTGTTATTCCCCCGAATTTGCATTACTAACATTATTTCATAGTGTTTTTTTCTTATTATTAACAAGTTTACCTATGCTAAGCAACAGAAAAAACTAATTAATATTCCGTACAACTCATAATCAAAATTACAAGGACTTATTTTAGAAGTTCAACCCAATCTATCGAGCGTCTACCTGCATAATAAAAAGAAATTAAATAATACACCAATTCCAATTGTTGGTTTAGAAACTTGAAAAAATAACAAAATAGGCTAAAGTGTCTGACTAGAGCGCAATAATTTTGTTAAGAAATGTAAGGGCCATAAATAAAATTCATGAAATCAACCTGTAGTTTTGTAATTTGAATTTGCTTTGCTTTGATTGTTATAGCGTTGATATTATCTACAAAAATACATTTGGAATAAAAATGCCATTCAAGTCCCTGTATTTTAGTTTGAGTTAATTTCCCTGCCGTTAGTACAGCAAAAGATATTTTTGAGTAAAAACTAATGGGTGACTATTTACATGATCCTTATACGAACAAACATTTTGGAAACGTAAAATAATCAATTTGCGCTACATATGTTAATGAAACAATGCTTACAATAAAATTCTTAGAACACTTTTGAAAATTTGCTATTTCCTGAAAATTATTACCTAATTTAACATTGCCCAAATCACCTACAGACAAAATTAATAGATTATAGTTATTTCATAGAAAGCATCCTAGTATTAATTTCCACGAAATTTTGTAAATATAGACAAGAGCAAAAGTTATCTCTTACGGAGCCATTGGAATGAATCTTTCTATTTCGGAATTGTTTTAATTAATGTCCGTAATTTCTGTAAATTGTTTATTCAGAAAATATGCGATAAGAAGTCGACTCGCAATATAATGTACTCGTATAATATAAAAATTATGGCTATTTAATAAATGATAAGTTTTCACCAATTTATCTTTCTTGGAATTAGTCACATCAAAAATCCAAAGACTTCTGAATTATTATTACGCAATTAAAATGATAAGGATACTATTTAAATCTTGTTCATTTTTCATTTGTACAACTGTACGCATATCGATTAATTTATTTCTTAATTTTGATTTTTAAACTAAATCACATAAGCGGGAATTAAATTTATAGATACGTTAATAAGCTTTCATACAGATTGAAATACCCTCAATTTATTTTCATGGTACAATTTTTGAAAAGCCAACGATTCTGTTCAATGTATTTTTATTGTAACACATTATTTTTTTTAGATTACATTTAAAAGCAACATGGAGCTAATCAAATCAACAATCCTAATCGCTGCAATTTTTATAATTCACACCAGAGACACAGAAGTTGAAGCGAAAATGTTTTCAAGATGTCAGCTGGCAAAAGAATTAATTAGATTTGATTTTTCAAGAACGTTCCTTTCAAACTGTAAGTAAATAAAACGACAATATTTTTTATTACACACGAATTTATTTATAAAATCTCCGTATTTCAGGGGTTTGTCTTGTTGAAAGTGAAAGCGGTAGAAGTACTTCGAAGATGAAAGAACTTACAAATCAAAGTGCAAACTACGGAATATTTCAAGTAAGTGTCGTAATAAGTTAAAATTTAAATTTTAAAATGGCTAAACATATGAGATAAAATATTTCCCTCTATTTATGCATAGCATCAAAGAATATAAAGTTATTCTATCTATTAGCCTATATATTTATTTTGTTGGCCATAATACTTACTCTCAACAGATTGCACAATAATTCAATAATTCAATTTTAAGATGGAGCTTTAAAACATTCAAACTAATTATCTAAGCCTTGAAGACTATCAATGAATGTATTTCCCTCTTTCGAAGGGAAAGTAGAGTTCGTCTAAACCTTGAAGTGAATACATTTGATGATATACTTAAATACATGCAATAGTTTACCGCAAGACCTCTATATATCTTTGAGAAAGATGTTCTTTCATTCATTCAAATATTAAAACGTATCAATTTTAATTTTTTCTTTTCTAAAAGCACATCTTAAAGAGAACTCCACTAAAGAATGTGGTTGGAATTGGATGAGAAGTTTTCAAATTTTTCAAAATTATTGAAAATTTAAACATTGTAAAATACGATTTTTGCAAAAATAGATGCATGTAGTTTAGAGAATCGCCTATTTCAAATCTGTTTCCAAAATTTATAGCTTTAATATAACGAATTTTTTACATTAGATACACCAAGGATTGATATAAGCCTATATCTACATCCCGATTGGTATGTCCTAAACATTATACGGTTTTCATGAAAATAAGTCCTTTGGATTTTTTGGGGTCACTAATTATCTATCCGTACTACATTAAGCATTATATATAAAATTTGCATGTATACATAGTGTAGGGCGGAATTTATCAAGGTATATTCTGTAGAAGAGAATAGTAGAAAAAAACTTCAATGCCAATGTTTTTTTAGCAGAATAACTATTGAATTACAAACTATCAGCCATCAAATAAAATTCCCTGAAATGTTAATCAGATATGCTCATAGGTATAACGGGCTTTTCCTCCTCCTGCATAATAAAATCAACATATAAATTACTATTCTCTCTCTATAAAGTTTTTATAGACAAAATCTGAGCATAACTTACTAATATTACTAACAACACTATTAAATTTCAAAAAGATTTCTTAAATAGAAATAAAAATATTTTCAGATTAACAGCAAGATGTACTGCCGAAGAGGTCGCAAAGGCGGATTGTGCAATATGAAATGCGAAGGTGCCCTGATCTTATCGAAGAATATAAACCTAAATAACAAAATTTTAAATTTCCCCAGATTTCCTAAACGATGATATCGGAGATGACGTGAGATGCGCTAAAACAATCTTTAATCAAAGAGGTTTCTCGGCCTGGGAGGGCTGGAAGAAAAAGTGCCAGGGGCGCACCTTGCCCGATGTATCAAGATGTTAATCTCTATGAAATTAATTAAAATCATGGTTTCCTCCATTTCCCTATGTACTGTGATTTGTGGGGTCTCCCAATTAATCCCAGGGACGTCAGCATAGGTGAAATATTTAAGTACCGGTTATTACCTATTGTTATTTATAAGAAATATATTTTAAGACAATTTTATAAGATGTTGAATTTTTACGTTTTAGTCAAAATAAACTATGATCATTTTTCCGTCGTGTTGTAACCTCTCGGATGAACTAATTCTTACTAAAAAGATGTCTGAGCAAGCTCATTTGCATTCAAGATTTCATTTTGTGGTCACTGGCTCTTGGCCAAGCTGCGGAAGAGATGTTCCGAAAAGCGTAGGTGGCATATGGTTACATTTTTTTCCTTATACAAACAAGGTAACGAAAGTATTCATTAAGAAAACAAGTTTGTTTTTGCTTAATACCATAAATGCTATTCAAGACAACTAAAAAATTAAAAACATTTTGATGTCTTTTAGTCATTTGTTTTGCTTTTTTTCTTTAGCTACAATACAAAATAATCTGCGTTTTTATTAATTTGAACGAATAGACTTATTAATGCTTTAAGTATAATAAAAAGTCTTACTATAGGGTACCTTTTTTCAATGTATAAGAATAACTAACAATTTTAACAATTAACAATTTCAGAGAATTCAAAAAATCATTTCTAATTCTAAGCTATACTCTTTGCAGAATAAAATTAGAACTGATATTTTTTGCGGCAATAGCTAAACTATTCTTTTAAAGCAGTGTTACAAATTGTTTGAGTTATTCAAATTACTATTCAGTTCACATTTCTCTTCAAAGAAGAAATCATGAATTACAAAACAGACATTATTGGAGACTTTTATTAGATTTCCTTGATCCATACATGCTTTGCATAAATACAAATTCGGTACCAAAATTCTCGTTGTGATTCAATTCACGATTCGCACAAATGTTTCAAATTCCACAGCTTGCCGCATCGAATCAAAATCATAGTCACGGATATAATTTATTTTAGAGAATAAGGAGTAACTATTTCTTTATGTAAATTATCTTTAAAACAGAAAACGATTTTGCTGGTAAAGAAAACATAATCTTAGCATAAATTCTTGTATATTTGTACTAAAATTATCACTGTCTCCCAAGGGATAGGTCATTAAGATCAATTATTGGTTAGAAAATTTGTAACAGCGGCGCCATATGGGTCCGTTCCCGAGAGCTCATAACTAAATAGGTGCATAGGTTAAGACCTTGTAACCTATTAAAATAAATATTAAATAAATAAATGTAACAGTGTTTGAAAGCGGATAAGTTTTCGATTTTGTAGCTCGTTCAGTGGGATTTGACTTTGGTGGAGAAAAATACAAATGTGAAACAATAAAAATACAAAATTCACTTCAGTAGATAGATCTAAAATACTCCTGTTAAATTTCATATGGATGTATCTATTTTTAGTAAAACCAATTTATTCCCAATTCATATTTGATACATATTAAATCAAAAATATTTTTCGAGGTCATAAAGTGAGAAAATATTCAAGCAAGCAAATATTGATGATTTCGATCGATTCTATTGATTGATTTGATATTCACTTGACTCTTTCATTCATTTGATCGGAAATTCTACTTTTTCGCCTTCACATTCTCTTTTTGTATTTTTGTATTTTGTTATAGCAAAATTTGTTAATAATAATAATACCTATGAATTTAGTAAGAATAAATAAGAACCATAAATTTTTTTTTCTTTTTAATTAAAGGAACAAACAATTTCTATCGATCTACGTAATCTTCTACATTAATTATTATTACTCTACTAAAGGTTTTTCGCTTTTGCGTATAGCTATGGAGGTTTATATGGATGTATACTTTTTATTGCAGGAAAGTCTAACGAAGCATTAATATTAAATTTTCGAACCAAATTTAGATATAAATATCAATACATGCCTTATCATACCTCCTATCACAATGATTTTGGAACTAATTTTAAAAAATTTGGAATGTGATTTTTAAAAATTTTGTATTCATTTTTTCATACAAGAAGATAATGTAACGATCGAATTTTCTCCAACTCGGTACACATTTTTAAGTTTTATTCGTAGATTGATTACATTTCCGAGTGGAAAAATCCAAGCGCGCTCTGGGTTCATTATAAAGTTAATTATAGCCACTATTTATATTCCTCCTATCGTAGTACGTACGTACCTATGAAATGTTATTTATAAAACAACGTTTGTATTCTAAGCAATTCAGTTTTTCTTTGAATTTGATCTGAATTGATTCACCAAAGAAGTATGCATTAAATGGGTCAATAGAATGATGATTTTACCTTATAAAAATTGAGACATAAAACATTTTCTGTTCAAGATCAGCCATAATAGGTTTAATTTCACCTGTGGCGTTCTGTTCCTCTCTTTACAACATAACAAAGTCTAGAGTCAATGAAACTTGGGATTCTTCCAATGAATTAAAATTTCCATATGTTGACTAAATAAAGGTCTTCCACTGTGGACAATTTACGGCTCTGAATTTTCGTCTGAGGAGATACACTTATAAAGAAAAAGTCGTTCGGTTTTTGTCCCGTATAATTCTTGTTTTTCGAATTTTTAGGTGGAAAATGATAAACTTAGGCTTTAACGTTCCACTTAATTCAAGGCGAAGCTCTTACATGTCGTCTAACGAGGCTATATTTACGCGACGCGTGTAGGTGTAAATATTTTTCTTCATTTTGCTCTTCGCCGGCCCGAATAGCGCGATCGCCAAAGCAGCCAACAAAGTTTCAACAGAGATCTCCGGTAAGAAAAGATACGTAGGTAGATCGACATAATTATTGTGGGCCGATCCAGGTAAACCTCGGCCGTATGGAGCGCTGTGCTGAGGTTTTGTGGTGTCTCTGCGCACCTCGGAATTGTATCAATGGACGCACAATGTCCAAAGTGAATTTTTATGGCGGGATCGGGAAAGCCGCGGGAGGATCACTGAATCTGATCTCTGCCCCGAAGAGGTGATTCCGCTTTGAAACAAGCACCTCGATGGAATCGTTCTCCCTGCCGCTGAATTAAATTTAATAGGTGACATTAATTGGCGCTTTCGGGTATAAATTTTGAATTGACGACTCGTTTCGTTAGCGTGCCAAGGCGGTCTCGTGTGGCTTTTAATTGTCTTGCTAAAGTGCCGAAGATAATCCACCCCGATAGCGACATCAGATTAAAGCCAAACGGACGCTGATGAGCATATATCGCGTATTTTTGGTATATCGTCAGTTAATCTTAACGCTCATTCATTCGGCAAAAATTTTTTTAAAGGAAGACCCCAACTTCTCACTCAACAGAGGTTGTGTGGAAGTGCGTTACACCGATCTTCTAGAGGAGGCCCGGGTGTACCTTTGGGGGCATTGGTTGGTGGCATCCACCCACGAGCAGAGCCGTGAGCTCATAAAAATCTGTCAAGCGTTTACTAGAGATATTCTGAGTAGGTTTATATCTCGTGGTGCGCGGCTCACACAAAATGACTGTGTGGGAATTTCCTGTTCCAGACATGACTTTCTATTCAAAGGCGGAGCTGGCTTATTCTTTTGTGATGCATTCATACGTGGAACAAACGCTAACTGTTCCCAAGCCGGGGCCCAGAGGCGCCACCGCTGCCTCGAATTTATTAAAATATATTCAAAAGTGAGGCGAGGACACGCAACGCTCTCCTCGGCCATTAGAGCGCTATGTGCTCCACAGAAGCACTATTTAATCTTACTCAAAAGTCTAATGTTTCGTTTGTTCTGCGCTCTAGTTGCACTCGAGATTCAATTTCGAAACTCCATCTTCCTTGGCCTTTTGTTCGCCACTATCCACCGCAATTTTCTGTAGGACATGCACATGCTTATCTGTTTCCTGCTTGGCCTTTTAATCAAACTTCCCCTTGATAAATTTACTTTAAGAACGTACCATGAGAAACCATAGAGGTGAACAAAAACTCGGCTGTGTCACCTGCCTCCACTGTCCACACACACCTTGCGCCGGCTCAACTAAGAAATTGCTTCTTTTCACGGGCAGATTTGCTTAAGTAAATAGCCAAGATACTGCGAAGCCGGTGTTCTGGCGGGCAGTAATTGGTTGCCATCGTCATAATTTTAGAAAATTGTTCTTTTGCCAGCCACCGCCGGGGTTTTTAGGGAGCTGTTAGATACAAATATAAAATTTGAATAATTGGCCTCGAGGTTCTTGCACTTCCGGTGATTCATTTGTCAATTTGAGCTATTTGAATTTGTTTATTGTGAGCACGGTTGTTTCGCTCGATGTTAACAAACGACAATAATTTAGTTTCTAGTTAAGTATTTTATTCGTTATGCATGGCATGAATGTTGCGATCGAAAAGATTAAATTCAAAATCTGACCTCTTTTTCTACAAGGTTCAAAATAGTATACTCGTATGTTTGCATTTTATGAAAAAAGACGTTAATAATACTCGTAGCATTTATAAACATTTCGGTACCATAAAATACTAATACTGCTCGAATTTCACGAGACCGTTTGTAAAATGATTTTGTAAATTTATTTACTAAATGCATGTTTATGCTAAAGGGCGATTATTTAAGATAATTATACACATATACATATGTTTATATACTCCTTCTGTCCCCTTTATTTTATTTTGTAGGTCTGTTACTATTACTAAGCATTACAGTTTCATTAAAAACCAAATATTCCTTTAATTTAATATCGCTTATATCTTTTACATAAAACTAGCTTCCCCGCCCCCGGCGTTGCCCGAGATGCCAATTATTTAGTTTACGAATAATGCTTTTTTACTCACATTCATCAATTATACTTCTGAATATTCCTCGTTAATGAGTCTACGTAATCGTCAAAACAGGAACAAAATTTCACCAGGAGTTACGGAGGAAATCGCGAATAGACAGTGATAGACGCGGCGCGGACGCAAGGGACTGTTTTTTATTAATCAACTACTTTTCGAGATTTATGAAATGAATAATTTAAAAAAAAAAAACATTTTTCATTAGTAGCAAACTAGTTTCCCATATAAAAAATGTAAAACGACAATTTAGTTTGATAGAATGACTGACCAAAATGTAAGAAAATCCGCTTTAATCAAACCTATTCTCAAAACCCATTACCTTCTTTACGAAAAAAAACAAAACAATTTTAAATTTGTTAGATTTCACAAATTCTCGCTGAAATTTGAAACGATAATTCGTAATCCAATTGGTTATATAAATGGTATTAAGTGCATTCCCATGCAAAGTTCCTAAACAAAACCATCCCAGTATTGAGACAAACAAAAAATAAAAGAATCATCCAAATCGAAACGCACGGCAATTGATTTTTATATATAAGAAGATAGGAATAGGAATTCAGGATCAAAAAAAGAGTTCTCCATTGAGTGGATGTGATGGACAATAGTAAGTCCAAAAATGGGCATTGTCCTTTTGGAAGCATAACAGGAATCTTAACTGATCAATCACCACTGAACACGAACTCCAGGTAAGGCGCGAAACTGAATTTTATGTCAGGAACATAAATTGCTTTTATTTAAATATAAACATTTTATTTAACTTCTATTACAGTTTAATTAAATAATGATAAAATAGTTTCCCTTTAGGCTGTATTCATTGAATCTAAAAAAATTATTTATTGTTTCGCCTTGGTCTTTTATAAAAGCCCCGATTTAAGAATAGGCTAAAGTATATTTTGTTTTGTTGTTCACTTATCATCTAATATTTATTTAAATTTATTTATTAACATTAACTAGTTAGTTGCATAAATAAATAATAATTGGTTTACGAATTTTCAATAAACACATATCTCTAGAAAAACATTCCAGGCTTGCACAGAGTCGTTTGACAAAATTCAATTAGGCGTAATTTTCGATGGAATTTAACATTTAACCCTATGGCACTCGAAGCACTCTAGCAGTAATAATTTTAGAAATGCGTAACATGTACCTACTGAGTATTTTCCATACCATACTAACAACTGCAGAAGAATTGTGCACGTTCGGTTTTGAATTTTGCGAATCAAATATTACAATTTCAGCATCATCTTAAAAACCCTTCTGTTGTGTAAATGATTACATATTAAGGCATAAATTGATGGGCTTTGAAAATTTTTGTAGATGACATATGGATGATGATTAGTCTTTATAATAACAATTGACTGAGCTAATTTAAATTATCGTTGGCTTTATAAATCGAGTATATAATCTTGCAATGAAGAGTTAAAACAAAAATTTAATGATTTACAGACTTTGAATTGGTCGCCATCGGCTTTTCGATTGGCCAAATAAGTGCTAAAGTAAAATAATAATTGACCCAATGATTTTGTTGTGAAATTTTAAAACTTTTTATGAACTTTGATTTACCGATTGCCTTCAAAATTGCTTTTACAAATTTTCTCCTAAATGCAATAATTTCAAAGATATAGAAGTTTGAAAAACCTTCAAGTTCTAAGTTCTATACGGAGATAAACACTTACCATAAGCACTCAGAAGAAAATACAGAAAATATGTACTGATTGAAAGCGTAACTACTTCTGTAGATCTAAGTGCAATACACATTTTTTTTAAAAATTTTAATGTATATTTCTAGAATGTGTTACGTTACTCCTTGCACTTTCCTTATTTTTTCGAAGATTTCTTTCAATGTTATATCTTTCGCAATGTGTAAATAAATTCCGTGTTTTTTAGTTTAAAAGTAAATACTTAACCAAATAGTGTATGTTCGAATAGTAGAAATGCACGACTCAAATCACAACAGTTCCTATTCAATTCTTAATTAAAAGAAAATTGAGCGACAACTCGCTAGGCGATGTAACTAAATTCTTTTGACCGGACCAAAGCAAGGCATGCAAGCGTGCCTTAGCACCACTTAAACAATTTGTCAGCCAGAAGAGACGCTGTGCATTTCAATTTACCTACTTAGCCATGTCACCACAAGGCATGGTGTGCACAGCGTTCGCTCGTTCAAATTGACTTTTCACATTGAGTGCTCCCACATTACGAATATCTACATAAATTTGAATTAATTACCCAAATAGAGTCAAGCTCTAAACTCACCAAATGTTGTTTGAGGCTGTACGGCTCCAGCAGAAACTCCGATCGGAGCCCCATAAACAGACTTTGATGTTGCGAACCAAAAGGTATAGAGCCAGCATAGTGTGAATCGGAGCCAGTGAAAATGAAAACCACTTTAAAATCTTTGTCAAATGAAGGTGGGTGGCTAACGATGAGCAGCGTTGTCTTAAACTGCCGAAGAATCTTCACTCCAACCCATCCTCAATTTCTCAACTCCTCAAGAGTCGATTTGAATTTTGAATTTCGAATTTCTCCCATATTTAATTCCAGTCTTCGCCACTTTAATGAGCCGTGTACCACCTCAGAGAGTACGTTTATTAGGATTTATTGCTATGCACACCCTGACCTATTACGGAGGTAAACATCGACTCTTTGTGGCCAGTTCCTGTGTATTGTTGCCCTTTTATGATAATCAGAAACCTGTTTGAGCGGAAATGCATTTGAACTAGTAGCGGCCGGGCGGTGCGCGTCTTACGCAGAAACACACGTAGGGTTTTCGAGGGAGACTATAAACGAAATTTTTCTTAACTCTTAATGTGCTGCTGGGCTGCCGATGGTTATCACCTATCATCAGAGATTAGCTACGTTACATCCTCCGGCGTTGGCACCTCTTTCCTTCACGGTTTTGATTCAGGGTGTAAAAAATTTTTTATTATCTTTTGATTTTTGCCGCAACGGAAACGAATTCGTTATTAAATTTTCCTTGCTTTTCCGAACTTCGTGCACTTTTCAATTATGTTATGTAAGCTGTTTTATTGAAACTTACTAACGTGTTTTTCTTATTTTTTTTTTGAGGTAATAAAAAAAATTTACCAGACTTATTTCTGCACACAATAGTGAGTAAAACTAAAATTTATTTAGAGCCTCACATAATTTCAGTCTATATCTTTTAAAATAGAAGGAGATCTAGTATACAAAATACACATAAAAGTCTAGAAAAAACAGAATGGGAACATATAACGATAATTATCTGTGCTTATAATAAATCCCCATTGATTAAACATTCTCCTTTTACAAAATGTCTATTGGATGAATACCAATTATAACAAAAATGTATGTCTTCAATATATAAAACTGATGTTATACTCAAAATTATCCAGTAGCAAACTGTTAAAATTAAAAACAACCGATTTAAACTATCCTTAACATTGCGATGTCTATGGTAAAAAATTGTTTTATTTAAAGTCAATAAGAAAAGCTTTTCTTCTGTTCAAAAGAACCCTGCAATTGCTAAACGAGCCAGGGTAAATCGATCAATTCCACTGATTCTGAATTTAAGTATCAAAACACCTGATACATGCTTAACATTAAAATTGGAAATAAATTAATTTAATAAGGTTACGTAAAAATATTTATAGTACAAATGTCTGTACTCGTATTATTGGTTATAATATTCTTATCATAAAGTTTAATTCTAATGACGCTAATTGTCTGATTTTAAAGTCATAAAATTTAACATTTTTGGAAAATAAAAAGTAGCTATGTAGAACTGTGTAATGGAATTACACTTTTAATTTTAATTATTTACTAATTTAAATACTCAAGTAAGATTAATAAATAATAAATAAAACAATGTTGCATCATTTTGTGGTAAGAAAATGATGTAAGAAATTTCAAAAGTGGAATTAGCCAAAATTTCGAAGTGACTAATTTTGCGCACTAATCTACAGGCATAAATGTAATAAATATTTTATTTTTTTTTACAAAACAATGAGTAATGAATACGTGGTGTGACATAATTTGTCCACAATTTTTTAATTTTTCTTTTATTGTTTACTTATTAAATTCTATTTGATATTGCATGTTTCAAAAAAATAAGCAAGGCTAAAAATCACATGAATAGATTCATATTCTAGATCTAGATAAAACAAAAATCTAAGAATTGGATAGACAGAATGAATCATTAATAGCTTACCGGAAATTCATGTTTCCTATCCGCATTATATCCAAAAGGGCAATAATCCAAAATAAAGTCAAACGACACTTGAACAATTAATACATGTCTTTAAAATTCGCAGCTCCTGTGACTAATCACACTAGGAGCCCGGCACACTGCATGAATCAATAAGGAATCGATCATTTTTTTTCCACTAGAAGCGCGATTGGAAGAAGCACAGTGGCACTTCTAAGCTCAAACCTAATTTAAGGTCTATAAGTTGTACACCCAAAGATCGCCGATCTGTGAAACTCCACTCAAGAAAAAAAAAACAAAAACTACGTGTGATTTCAGAGGTCCAGCGAGCTATGCCTGAACCACTCGGCGTCGCCTGAAGCACTGATCTTGATCGCACTGAAGTGAAGAAAGGTTGGATACTGACGATCAAGATGAGGAGGTGCAGGTTGAGACCGCAGCCAAGAATATCTGAAGCCGACCAGTTACAGTGACAAACGACGACGGCCGCGGTGCAGGTAAGTAATCCAGGTGGAGAATTAGAGGTAAGAATATGCACCGGGCGAACTGAGTGGGCAGACAGACTGAAGAGACCGTCTGGAGAGGCTCCGCAAAAGAGCGTCACAGTTGGCAGGAGACTCTGTTTGAGTCCAGTGATGTTTCGCTGATTCCACTGGATAAAAGCGAACCCCAGAGGCAGAGGGATTTAAAACGTGTTTATCCATCCACCTTCCGTTTGCGTTCGGCATGAATAAATTTGGTCATCGGAAGTCGGAAAACCGTTTGCTGGTTTACTGATGCCTTCGACTCCAATTAATTAACGAACAATGGCTTACCTGAGGAGTGGTCGGGATTATGGCTAATAGGTTCGATGGACTTGCATACGTCCCCCTGTCGTTCGTTGTCAATAAACTCATTATTCGTTTTATGCAATCAACGATTAATTCATTTATGCTGCAGAAAAATACCTGTCGTTCTGTCCTTTGTTATGCGATTGACCTAAATACTTAAAAGTATCAACAATATCAAAAATGTTTAAGATAAGAATTCGTACTTTCGTTTAAACAAATAAGGACTTATTTTTATATTGCAAAATATAAAATGCATATTATCAAACCAAACATCTACAGTATTATTGTATATCAAACTTTTGGTACAAATAGAAATTGCGCAGAAATATGTGATTAAGAGAAAAATATTGAATCAACCGGCATAACATTTTAGAATATTCGGGAGACGATATGTTTATAATTTGTTTTTCTTATTTATTGAAATTCCGATCTTTTTTTGTAATATTTCGAGATGTAACTTCACTAGATTTTTTTTTTTTTTAATTACTTCGTGATGAGAAATCCTTGGTTTTACTTCTATGATAAAAGTAAACATTTTTATTAAATATTGTACTCAAAATATGGTGCGATATTGAATATGAAAATGTGATTATGGTGATTATGATTAAATGGAAGAATATCGACAAAAATAACTAACTTTTAAGTAAAACCACTGGTTCGATTGTTAACTTTTTCAGGTTTTTCCTACAAGGACAAATACTTTTTTAAAAATAAGAGCATTGCGAATATCGTTTATCAGTCAAATATTAAAATATCTTGCATAATGCAGTAAATATTTATTGGGTGATTTTTTAGCTTTTCGTTCTCCAAATTTATCATAAGTCTATACACAATACTAAGGCAGTAATAAACTGAAGATGATAAGTTGTAATTAGTTAGAATTTTTGTATGAACAGTATCTTCAGGCCTACTTAAAAAAACAAATCACATCTTATTTTTCCTCCATGTGAAAAATGAGAATGCAAATTTCGAATCACTGATTTTATTCTCGTTTCCTTTTTTTTTTAAATTACAATACTACTAATTATTTCCCATATGAGGAGATCCCACCACATCAATAATATTTTCAAACGGTTTCGTCTCCTCTGTGGTTGAGATTAGCGAAGCAGGAATGTTGAGAGTCTACAGCATTTAAAATATTACCTTTTGTTATTAAGATAGAAACACATCAAACTGACCTTCCCAGGACACAATGCCTCATACTGATGCTTCAAACTTTCCAATTCAAAAGTGCATGTTGACAATGCTGTACGAAGCTCACATAGAAGAACCATATCGGATCGTAGCTCATTAAAAGCGTTGCAAATCTCCTCCGTTGGAGGTGGAGCTGGGTCTAAATTATAATTTTAAAATTAAAGTTTAGTTAGCTATAAATTAAGTTAGGAATTATATGGACAACTATTGCATATGTTTTTCTTAATGAAATGTAATTTTTAAAATCTCTTAAAGGAGAGATGCTTACCAACTTTGAATTCTTGTATTGCTTGCTCAAGACCTTTTGTCTTTTTTTGCCCAATATTCGCAGGTAGCTTCATTTTCTGCGACCGCAATGAAACGCCAGAGCCTCGCAAATCAGCAAATTTAATACCTGCAGACTCTACTGCCTAAAATAGTAAAATTATAATTTTAATTGCTTTTTAAACACTTCCCATTTCGTACGTACATTAACAACAGAATCCACTTTTGAAGGCCTTGGTTGATTTTGAATTTTCTTCTTGTAGAATTTTTTCTCATGCTTTCGTGAAGCTGACGAGTTTTGCATCGCTTCACCTTGCTGTAATGTGTAACAAATAGAACTAGTTGTATTTAAAGATGTAAAATATAACTAACTTGATCGGCTTGAGAAATAAGTTTCTGTAAATCTTGTGTTTTTCGCTCTCGCTCTTTCTTTCTTGCTTCTATTTTCTTTAATTCATTCAAAAGCATTTGTTCCTCTTCGATTTGCTTGGGTGTCCTATCAAAGAGTTTCTTGAGTTGCTCCTTTCGTTTTCTTTCATGTTCCCCATCGTAGACATAAATCTTTTTATCACCATTACCTTTAATCTGGAATTAAAAGGAACCCATAAATCATAGAAGTCGCAATGTTTACGGAAAATCAAATGCATACTATACCTTTGCCAAAATACCAACAACCTCATAGTATCGCTCCTTAAGATCTTCCACTGTTTTAATTCCATAGTTAGATCTATCCCATCTATCAGCCATCACGATAAATCGTAAATCGAATCTAAGTACATAGTTTTTCTCTTATTTTTAGAATAATTACACTTTTTTTTTGTATTCCAGATTACCTTTTGGCCAAATCAAACAGATGATCTGTCTGCGCCTTCGTCCACTTTGTGGGGTTGGATCTCAGGTGTGTATTATACTCATTTACCGTGTAAATGGGAATATTGAGTTGCTTGTTGAATTTTGCAAACGGGTACTCTCTTTGGTCATCTGATGCTCGTTTCCAGTGATGAAAAACTGCTCCATCCGTTCTGGCTGGATTTGTAAAAGGAGCCCATTCCCACTTTCGGACCTTTTTCATTCCCAAACGAGCTTTGGCTTGTTTATAACCAGAACCGATACCCAGCGCTATTTAAAAAGGCTAATTTTAGTTTTGGAATTCACAGACAAAATAATAAAAATATATATTTTTAAATTTTCATAGATAAGGCTACTTTATATTCGGTACAACCAAATTAGGGAGAATCCAGAATAACATTTTTACTTGAAGGAATTTTCATAGAAATGGATACAAAGATAAAAGATTCTTCGAAAAAATACTTCTGTGTTTTAGGAAACCTATTAAACATTTTTTAATATAAGATAAAATTATATTTCTCTTACAATGAATTCGTTCTGTTAGAATATGTTGAAGACAGATCCTGTTTCACTTCTTATATGTTGAAATCAAAGTGGATCGAGTCAATTCGATTGAAGTAATCTGCCTGAGTCTAATAATAAGTTCCTTCTAATTACTATAATTTTAAAATAGAATTTAGATCAAGGTCCTACTGCCAGTTTTGTTGGTTCAAAGAAAAAAAGTCACCCAGTTTACTTCAACAAAACCTTCAAGTATTTATGACTCAATAATAAAATCAAAATAAAGGGAAAACTAAAATAGCTTTAAAAACAAGTGCAGCGACACTCAAAAGGAATAAAATCCCAGTATCCCACCTAAAACTTGAAACATTTAAGTAATCCAAACACAAATGCTCAGGAGACAAAGTAGCGCTATTACATACACTAAAAGGTGGACGCATATTAGACAAATATAAAATTTTTTAAATTACAAAATACTATGACGTTGGTTACTTAAACAATAAAAATCCTTTGAAAAGCCCCGAAATTCACAAAATCCAGGCAAATAAGTATGTACTTATAAGAACAGTAAGACAGAAAGGGTCCTATGCCCACTCTACATAGCCCCATCACTAGGTCAATGATCAATTCAGTTGCAAAGCGCAAACAGGTTATTCTTATATGGGTTTCTTAGTCACCAGAGAATAAAAGGGAGATTTTTCCCGCCTGGGATTAGAGCCTATCATTGAAACTCTGCAGCGCTGAAAATGGGATAACTAAACAAATGGATTCAATCCACGGGCAAGGATGGACCCGTATATAAACATGCAAATTCACCAAATAGTTCATTAGTCGGCGAGAACTCTTACTTAGTTTAGGTATAAAGGATTGTAGAATGTTAGTAGGGACAATTACGAGACACAATACATATAGCAAGCACATGGCTATCTTAGGGAGTATCCTTCGTGTGGGGAGAATGAGGAGAGTGCAGAACGCTTTCTCTGTTAAGTTCACTAGGGCAACAAAGAAATTCGGATAGAGTATGGATTGAGTGCAATGGACAATGCCTAAGTTCTACACCACCTGTATCACCCACAATAACAATAAAATAATATTGTACTTGTAACACAATGCAAGCATAGGAAAAACAGAAAATTGTTTTTAAAAAATTTTAGTTTAAGATCTAAGCCCTGAAGATGCCTCAAAAGGCACA
This sequence comes from Philonicus albiceps, assembly GCA_963969385.1. Classification (NCBI taxonomy): domain Eukaryota; kingdom Metazoa; phylum Arthropoda; class Insecta; order Diptera; family Asilidae; genus Philonicus; species Philonicus albiceps. The sequence goes on from OZ017773.1 coordinate 37,117,867, forward strand.
AGGCGTACGCTCACATCAAAAATAAATAAACGTTACCGGTACAGGAATCCTAAAAGCAAGATACTCTACATAATTTACATCTTATAGCTGGTATTTTTAAGGTATTGTTGCAAATATATTTACCTAGTTATAACATTTATTTAAAATATTGAGCTCAGGTGAAACAAAATTAAAATCTATCAAAGGAAGAGCACCTTCAGTCCGGTGACTGAGAAGATTTTGTGCCTAAAAACGGATATTTTACCTGTGTCAGTGGGCAGTAGAGGTGGAGCATCTTTGTTATCATTGTAGAGAAGCGCAAAAACCTCCCTGGCCATTCCTTCTGGTCTCTTGCTAGTTTTTGTGCTAAAGCTGAAACTAGTTAGCTGCTTATAAATAACAAAAAGTAAAAAAATCACACCGTTCAAAACTCCTTTTTTTCGTCGACATCAAAGACTCTTTTGTTACTTCCGGAGTTGGAGCCCTCTCGAGCTCCAAAATATCCCGAACATCTGCCGTCATTTCAACGAGTATTTCAGTTAAAATAACTATTTACTTAAGTTTTATTCAAGTAAACGAAACACCAAAACTACAAACTCTCTGCTGTCACGGACAAAGTTGACAGCTAGACAAACTCTCGACAAATTGTCAAACAGTGCATTATTCTTCTTCTATATATAATTTCGACCATCTTCAAACGTTTTTGAAATTTGAATATGATTTTCGAATGCATTCGAAGTTAACTACCGCCGGAAATGACTTGTGCGGCGCATTTGCTACGAAGTATGTGACTTTTTTTCATATCAGCAAGAGTTCCTGTTGAGAAATTGTAAAAATGAGAATTTCTTGTTTGTTAAAAACTGAAGACGATGTGCGTTTTTTTCTCTGTTAATCACGTAGTAAATCTGCATTTCTCATTTATTTTCTACTTTGAAGGATGTGCCAGAGCAGGTGCTTCAGTTTATCGAAGAAAGCACTCCAGAGAATACGCAGGACACTGTGCAGGCGTTTCTGCAGCTGCTCATAGACTTGATGGGCGTCGATTTTATCGTTACACTCGAAATGACCAGAGATCCGAGTTTTTACCGACTGCTTGTGGCGGTGCGCTTTAATTTGGTAAATAACATTTTCCACATCTGGAATTCCTCTCTTAATAATTAGCTTTAGCTCCGAACAGACTACGCTAGCAAGGATTTTGTTGCTTTCGAGAGATTCATCATTGGGATCCTAAATTTGGCAATCGAAAATAATACTTTGGAAATAAACGTGGACTGGCTCACAAGCTCCGTAAAGTTCCTTGAAGCTTTGAGTGAGGACAACAATGCACAGAACTTGTTATCTTTATTAAGTACGTGAAGTCGTACTGAGATTAAACTCAGCTTATCTAATGCATACTAACAAATGTTCTTGTTTCAGGCCTACCATTTTTAATTAGTTTTACCGATAATTTCTCGGAGATGCGGCGTCTGCAACTGGCAGAGTGTTGGGATCCGCTCTTCAAAAATGTTAAGGTTGGAATGAGGTAAATGCTTACTATGCTTTTTGTTTTACGCAATAACTTCTAAGCCCGGCCTCAACTGATGGTCAAAAGAAAGGCCGTAATTTTATCCGGTTGGACTTAAAATTCTTAACCTATTCGAGACGAACAACACGCCGTGTGTGTTATGCATTTCCGCGGTAAAAGGACGTACCGTGTGTTTGAAACTGAACTTGAACTAACCAGTTTTTATTTGCAGCGTAGCTGCGGTAGGGTTTACAATTAGAGTCTAGTTTTGACTGGCCAAAATTTTTCTTGCGATAGGTGTTTTCTTATTGTGAGGGAATTAGTTATTAGTAAAAAAAATAGTCATGAAAACCGTTTTAAGAAAAATTTAAGATTCTGAAGCGTATCATTATTTATTATTTGCTATAATCCTAAGTAAAACGCATTCTCTCGAAAGTATTAAGGCATTTTTGGGATTTATGTTTCGAAGAAGCCAAAGATATCAAATTAAATTTATTAAGTTGCCGAGGCAGCGCACCTTAAAAATAAAAAAAAATCCTTTTTCATTTTGAAATTAATCATTAATTTTTTGGAATTCAGCATGCTTTAAAAAAACGATTTTTTTGTAATTCAATATGCTTAAAAATTTATAAATATATATTAGTTCAACATATTAAAGGCCTAGCTACCTGCTTAAAAGTATAAAAGTTTTTCGGAATAATTTTGTTTCCTACAGTGGAATTGGGTATAAGAACAATGCGGCAGCCGCCACTTCGGTAGCAATAATTTCGGTAATTAAGGAAATTGTTACTTATTTTATTAAACATACAATATTAAAACATTATAGAAATGAAAAATGCAAAAAAAAAAATCGATTTTTTTGATATCTCTAGATCAGAACACTAAACATGTTTTGCACGAATTCGATTTCCATTGTAGTTCAAATGTTTGCTTCTAGTACTATAGTAATTATATTCTATTTTCTGCTAACTAGCATTATAATAACCGAAAGGTGACCATTTTAATAACCATCAAAATGTTAAACACTATCAATTCACGATGATACGGCTAAAACAGCAGTAGTGAAAACTTCTGTTTGGCCAAAAATGTACAAGTAACGCATCCACCACCAATGTGGCTTGGCTCTGACTGTTGCTTAATTTATAATTAAAAACAAAAGCGGTCAAATTTGTGACTTGCAAATCAGAAGTCCCATTCCATAAAATTTTTATTTATATATTATGGAAACTGTTAGTAATCCTATATCCCCTTAATATAAACTTTACTACAGTTTACTATATCTATATATTTTAGGTGATTGTATGGTATAAGTTGTAAGAGCTGCTTAATAAAAATGTTGACCTTAACTCTGTTTTTATATTCTGTTTGTATTTTTTGTATTACTCTTTCTACCAGATTTATTTAAAGTTTAATACATTAACTTTATTTTAGACATGCTGAACTTTATAGCAAAATCACTGAGGAAATGTGTGCCCTAAGTGAACGATGTAATATTGTAAATTTGTCTGTACTCCTTCCATTTCATGCCGAAGGACTTAAAATTCAGGTAAGTTGCAAAATTAAAAAGTACTTATACTAAGTTTAATATTTAAAAGCATATTGCAACAAATCTAAAAATATTGAAAAACATCAAAAACATTTTCCGTGCTGCGCTGCTGGGCGACGAAGAAAAAAGAGTCATCGCAGATTACTTTGCCTCAACAGAACCGAGTCGCGTTTTATGCTATCTTATGTTTGAAAAATCAATTACTATTGTTGAGCATACTTTTGAAGTCCTTACATATGTTCATGAGTATTTCCATAAAAATGTTGTTCTTGCAGTATTTTATATATCATTGCTTCTTTAGTTATATTCATACTATTCCCTCTTGGACAAGTCAGCTATATAATCTCATATATTTCAAAATGTTTCACCATAATGGAAAAATACGAATTTTAGCGGCAAATTTTTTTCTTAAAAGAATGATGAATATTAAAAGAAATGAGGGCGAAATTCTCATAGAAATTTTAGAGTTTTATTTCCAGTATCAGGTAAAAATACCTAAATAATGGATACTTTTGTTTAATTATATTTTGTTTTAGCCTTCTATAAATAAATTACCTGCTTATATAGACAATTTATGGAGTTTTCAATATATGCACAGCTTCCAAAACATTTTTACATTGCTAACCGAAGAGGAAGCAACCGCAAACTTACTAGTGTGCCATTTTATTGTATCAGTGGCTAAGAAAATGCAAGCTAATTTTGGTAAGTGAATTTATTTAATTGTTTTAATTTATTTATAAAAATTATATTTTGTTAGATTTGTATAAAGACGATATTATGCATTTGTTGAAAAAGATCCCGCTTATCCTAAAAAAACTCCAGAAGCAAAAATATCCCTTCGGAGTACTTTTGGAAATTTTTATTATAGTTGATGTTAATCTTTACAGCGCAGAATTTATTGGAGATATAAAAGTAAATTTCTTGAGTACATTTGAATTAATTAAGTGATTAAACATCATTATTTAAGTATTTTGAACGAGCGGTAAATATTTTATGCCAAACATTTTTAAAAGTAAATCACGGATATAAGGTACAAACAAATATATTCTATATATTGAACAAATTTATTGAAGTGGAATTCTGCGACATTACCATGCTAGTTTGTGAAACTGTGCTTGAGGCGTTAGAAATATTTGAGAATGTATTTTTGGAATGGGAAGGAAGTGAGGTATTGCTTTCTTAAAATATGTTGTCATTTTTATTTTTAATTTGTTTTGTTGGTTTAGTTTGAAGTCAATGAAAATAACAAAATGTCCATTCAGCAATCAATTCTTAATATGTACATTATTGTCGTCAATCCCAGATTTTTAGAAAATGAGAAAATAAATAAAATTTTTAAAATAATGCAAAAATGTTTCTTAGAAAGAGATTATTTTCAAATTTTTGGATACACTAAAACAAGTAAGTCTAAATAAGCAAAAAGAAAAATATAATATGTTCAAAAGTAATTCGTATTTTTAATAGGGTCAATTGCAATTCTGCTCATATCTGAGCTTTTTAAAAGAATTGTGCTCTATCTTTTACAACACGCAGATGAAGTGCTTGATAACATTCCAGTTGCGGAGCTAAAAGAAAATGCTAAGCAATTTATGTTATTCCTTGAAACAATATTGGAAAAGAATGACCAGAATAAATATTACAAGAAAACGGTAAGTTCAAGAATTCAGAGCAATGGCATATTAATGGATAATTGTGGTACTCCATAAAGTTGAACTAAAAGCACCCAAATCTCTGAATATAAGCATACATATGTGATATATATATATATAATGTTCTTTTTATATTTCTCCTTTATTGCGAAAGGCTTACGAAGCTTTAATATCCGTGATGTTATTAACGCAAAAAATGTTTCATTTCAACAAAAATGAGAATTTGAGGGTTTTATCTATAGATGTATCTCCTGAGCGGTACATGTTGATTATAGATTTTGTTGAAAAATCTATTCAACCTTCCCAAAAAGGTACATCACTTTTAAATGTCATTTTTTAGTCTTCTTACAATTTTTTTAGAATATATTTTAGAGGATCAAAAAGATATATTGCGCCATTGTGCTGAACTTCATAAAAATCATATTGGAATACCTGCACTTAAAGAGCTATGGAAAATAATGATTCATTATGGATATGTGAGTAGATTTTCAGTTCATTAAATTTAGGATTTTGATAATTAAAAGCAGTAGGTAATATTAATTATGTTTGCAGTTGAAAAATGTGGAATATGAGTTATTTGAAATGGTTAAAGCAATTTTAAAAATCGCAACTCCTACCGAAGAGGAAGGTATTCGATTTTCCCGCCTATTCCCCGTTATAATTATTATGCTAGTTGAACAAGAGGAGAACGAATGCACAGTTAAGGTATATTGTAGCAATAAAATTGGCTAGTAGTATATAATATAAAATTTAATTGCAGTTAATCTTAAGTAAATATTACACTTTAATAGAAGAACATTCGTCAAACAAAAATGAAGTAGTCACTTTATCAATCCTTAATGTGGTTAATTTTCTTGGTCAAAGACTTAAAAAAACTGCAATAAGTAGAAAAATGAATAGGCTAAAAGTGTTAAAATATCTTGCACCTTTTTTGCATTTCATTACTCAAGACGATTATAAAGAAGCAATGTAATCACAAATTTTAAATATTTTTTACCATTATTATAAATATTGTATTTCTACAGAAAAGCTCATTTACCAGGAATCAGTAAATATTTTACTGCAAATGAATCATCCACTCTAAAAGATTTCGAGACCACTTTATTTCACGAAAGAAATAAAACTTAAATTTTATCGAAGTTTAACACATTTTCTTTTGTAATTTTGTCATATACTTTAAAAATAAAAATGTATATATTTAAATATCCTACCGTAGTATATATGTTTCTTTTACTCATCGCATATTGAAGCTATGGTCATAAGATTGCGCTTAAAACGATTTTATTTTGTAACAAGACAATAAAAGACTAAAAGTAAAGATACTTTATGGTGGCGATTTAATTCCGTGAAGAAAAAACTCTTAAATTATAAAATACTATAAGTACAATATAAATATAATAGTGCCTGCCTAATTATAAATAAGTAAAACAAGTTACTGTTGATATGATTGCATTAGAACTTAGAGTCTATATTTTATAGGACCTGTTTGCAATGATGCTGACGATGAAGAAATCATCTGTAAGTCTATAATAAATGAAAACCAATATTTTTATAGGTTAACTGCGATAATTAATAAAATATAGCTTCTATTTTTCAAAATTTCTTCAAAATAATTTTCTATTTCGGAAAAATATACTTCCATTTTCTATGAGCTTTGTACTAATTACACAGATTCACCGGCACCCTGGCATCGACGCCAAATATTAGCTAGCAAAAATAATACGAGTTCAAAGGATATTTTTTTTTTATAATTTTGTGTCTAACATGTATATTTTTGGAATTGTTTTTGAATACAAATAACTAAATATAACTCATACTTACAGATTAGTTCACTGTATAAAGTTGCTCCAAAACCAACGAAAGTAACTACGCAGAGTTTTGTAACAAGTTTTTTGAGAGACAATAGAATCTCTAAACTCGAATCCTCTTTGTGCAATTCTTAGTAGACAAATTTTTGTCGACTGATTTGTCCGTGTACTTCTCAAGTAATAAAATGTGGCTCATTAAATTTATCGTGCGGTAGACATTATAATTTTATAAATAAGATATTTTGGGGAAAGTGACCAAATGCGATTTTAATCCGAAATTATATTTACAATAATTCATTTTTTATCAATATCATAAGAAAGCATTACAAATTCATTCACTCTTACATCTTACTGTTCACTGTTTACTAATTCAAACCATTGCCTCATCGCTTCACTTAGTACGGTGGGTAGTTGGCCAAGGTCACGTACGATGACATAATACGGAAATGGGAAAACATCCAAGTAGGACTTCATCGAAATACTCTTCTTGTCAGCAGAAAAACTAGGCACCCGAATATCCAGAATTGAATGCTGCAATAGAATTACAAATTAAGTAAAACCTTATTGGATTCGGTATCCATACTTTATTCTCTGGATTGTCAATAATTATGTACACTAAAAATATCCTTTGCAGTCTGGCTAGTTTGATAGCGTTGCGAACCTATAAATAAAAAAAAAAATTCATTTAAGAATCATGAATGAAAAACCCTTTGATTTTACTCACCTTTTGTTCACCCTCGCTGTAAATATTTCTACCATCACTTAAAACGATGAGTAGATTTTCGAACAAATCATTATCAGATGAACCTTCTTCAGAGCTTGCAATTCGAACGAAATTTAATAATTCAGCTATTTTGCTCTGATTTTGTGCGAAATTTAACGATCTCACTAATTTAGGTCCATCGAACTGTTGGCTACTGTTTAGAATCACTTCGGGTGATTCTCCGAAAGATATGATACTAAGTTTTCCACTTTCCAATAAAGTTAAAGCTTGCGATATAAGAGATATTGCCTGCAAGGTTAGCGACTTTGAATTGTTATGATGCATCGACTTTGAGTCATCTATGGCAATCGTTATCTTATAATCACGCTGCGCTGGCTTTGTCCTTCTCAACCAAATTTTATCCTTTCGGAACTGAGAGGCAATATAAGGAATTATCTTTTTCATATTGATACGACGACCTGTTCTATAGTCTCCTTTCAATCTTGTGCACTTGGTTGGCTCTAAAATAAGACGAAGTTGCTCACAAAGCTCACGGGCGTTTGGAAGCATTCTGCTTGAAATAAGTTGCCACTCCTCGTAATCTTCGTTATGTGGAAGAATCTAAAATGTTAACATATTAAAAATAAATTCGTTTATAATATGCTCCGGGATAATACCGTTTTGTTTTCCAATATTTGGTTTTGATAAGACTTTTTGAGCTCCAAAGTTTCGATGGTAGATAATTCTTGCAAAGCACTTGTGTCAAGTAAAACATCCTTTCTAAAAATTGTGCACAATTATTATTTTTTTTGTTTTAAAAATTTTTATTTATAAGACTTACATGCAGTGAGCAGTGGTGTCGTCAGAACGTGGTACTGTGAATGTATCGACTATTTCTCCTTCAACTTCCATAGGCTCAGCGGCTTCGCATTTTTCCTTCGTCTTTTCTGACTTCGATGGTTTTTCCGATTTCTGTTCAATACGTTCAGCTTCAATGTTAGGAAGATTTTCTAAATCTTCTTGCTTCTCCTCACTTTCATCTACGTCCATTGACTCATCATTATTCTCTTCTTCCTCATTTGCTTCACTTTCGTCTTCTAAATGCTGGATCTTTTTCGATTGCTCTTCTGTTGCACTATCTAAAGTAATTTTATCGCTTTGCTTAGGTTCTTTTACATGTTGGTATTCTTCAGCTTCTATGTCCTTATCGTCCCTTTCTTCTTCATTTGGTGCTTCCTTGAGAGTGTCAACGGTTTTCAGCTGTTTAACTTGGTTTTTATCAGATTCACCTAATGTCCTTTCTTCATTAGCATTTCCCTGTTTACGTTTCTCCTTTTTATTAACTTGATTTTCTTGCTTTTCACTAGCTTTAGTCTCTTTAGTTTCTGCGATTCCTTGGTGTCCACGATCCGATATCTTTGCAGAAAAAATTTTATTTTTATTGTAATATTTAAATATTATTAACTAACATCATTTTCAGCTACACCAACTCCTTCCTTTTCTTCTCCTGTATCTTGGGTATCCAATTCTTGATCCTGTTGAGCATCCTTGTCGTTATCATTATTTTGAATCTTGAAGTAGAATATAAAATAAAACAAAAATCCCGAAATTGTAAAGTAGTTGAACAAACCTGGTCATCAGAGCCCTTTTGATTTTGATCAGGGACTGATTCGACATTATCCTCCTTAGTGGGTTTATCTTCAGAATGGTGATAATCTTCAGTAGTATTTTGATCTTTTTTTTCTTCATCTTCCGATTTCTCTTCCACATCTTCATTTTCTTTATCTTCATTAAGTTTTCCTGGAGTTTGATCAACTTTCTCTTCATTTTTATCCTCTTCGTCAACGTTGTCTTCTTCAATTTCATCACGTTTGATACCTGCTTCAGGTTCGGGTTCAGAATCAGATTCATCATCATTATTCTGTTCTTCTCTATCGCCCTCCTCATCATCATTATTTTCTTGAGTCTCTTCTTCCTCTTCAGTCTCTTTCATATTTTCTTTCATTGTATCGATATCAAAAGGATTTTCTTGTTCTTTTTCATCATTAGCATTTTCCTCGTCGATATTAACATTATCGCCTAAATCCATTTCTTCTGGCTCTGGTGGTTCTTCTAATTCATTATGATATGGATTTATATGATCTTCATCAATTTCCTGGTCTTTCATTTCATTGATATCGTCCTTCTGTTGTTTTTTATTATCTTTGTTGCTATTGTCTAATGAGACAAATTTTAAAATTATAACATATAAAACAAAATGAATTTTGCTTACTCTCATCTGTAGCATCTAAACCTTCCTGTTGCTCGTCATTTCCTTGCTCTGTGGTTTCATTTTTGGAATCTAATTTATTATGCTTATCATCATCTTCCTTTGATCCTTTTCCATTTTCTTCATCACTCATATCTTCTTCATCTTCCGAGTTTTCGTTTTCCTCGTCTGAACCCCAAATCTGATCATCTAACCTGTAAAATGATTATTGGACTAATAGATAACAGGATACCAATTTAGTAAATTTTTTATTAAGTACTTTTCAGCTCCCTCCTCAGTTTCTCCCATTTCCTTATCCAATTCTTCATTTTCTTCTGGGTTTTCGTTATCTTCATCGCCTTCTGGTTTATCGATGTCCTAAAAAACCCGCAATAATGGTACTAATTTATATTTGCTTTAAACAGACACATATACCGGAATCGGTAGCACATAACACAGAAATCAATTAAAAACACACAATCGAATACCTTACCTGCATTTCTCCTTCAAAATTATCACTCATTTCTATTCCCTTCTCTTCCTTGCAATTTTCATTCTTTTCTTCATCTTTCCCTTCCCTGTCTTCAGGACGTTTTGCATCATCTAACTGATCTTCAGATTCAATCCTAAGTTATAAAAAAGGTTAAATAGAAAGTTATAATTTGCATTAAACCCTTACTTATCAGAAACATCATTTTCTCCAGTTCCATCTTCAAAGCCAAATCCTTCTCCTTTCTTCTCTTCTTTTTGAGTTCCTCCTTCCTCATCTTGCATTAGATCGGGTGGAACACAAAATCCTTTCGTGCCCAATTCTATAAAAACTGTAAGCATGATAGACAGCATTTTTATCGCCACCTTGTGAGCTCCAAGTTGTTGAAATAGGAAGTAGTCTCCTATTAAATTAAATTGCTCCAAAATGGGTACAATAGATGCAATTTTTTTAATGTAATCGCATTTATTAGGGAAGTTAGTGTACTTCATAGCAACCAGAATATTAGACAATTTTTTTATAATGGAAGAAACATTAAGAATTTCAAGATCATTCTTCAGTTCTTTGTATATTTTCTCGCGCAAGTGATTATCTTGAATAGGCTCTTGTTCCTCATCATCCCGTTTATTTGGAGAAGTGTTTTGAGATGTATTTTCCTTTTCTGGTTCCTTTTCGGAGTATTTTTTAAAAAGCTTTTGTACTGATAGAAGAATTGCATGGATAATATTTTCTAATTCTGTATCCAATATCTCTCCATCTATAGATTCGTTGTTGCTTTTTGAAGAGTTGCATTTGTCTCCAATTTCATCAAAATACTCAATGAGATTAACAACCGGTTTCGAAATTGGCAAATACAAATCATTTTCAATTTTAAACAAATCTCTGATTGCAATAATATTTGTAACTATGCTTTCAAATGTGTTCTTTAATTTTAAAGTTTTATTGAGACTGACGAATTCAGATTTGTTCAGAGAAAATATTTCCTTCAATGTGGTTTTGACTTTATGAAGTAGTTCTTTTGTGTCCTCAACGGCCTTAATGAAACAATTACTTTCTTGTGAAATAGATAAATGATTTCCTTCTAGAATTGCATATTTTTTATCTATTTTCTCCGGGGCACATTTCAGAACTAAAAGGAATTGCTCAAAAACATTTTGAGTTTTGCACAAACAAGCCTTTATCATTTTTATTTCTCTATCTGCTTTATCAAAATTCAACTTTGTTTCGTCAAACTCTGAAGCTTTAGAACATTCTAAGAGTGTTGTAACATTTAAAATCATATTCCTCAAATCGTATATATCTCTTATTGATTTACTTAACATCGTTCGTTGATTCTGTATTAACAAAAACATGTCTACTGAAAATCCTTTCATTCTATCTGTGTTTAGTGGTCCCAACTCACTGTTAGGTGTTAGCATAATGTTTTTCAACAGTTTTAACTTGAAAACACACTTCGCGTAGTAATTATCTAAATTTTCACTTAAGTAAATTAAATTTTGATCCAACTTCTTATTCTTTGACATTTTAAACATGTTCTTCACGCTAAATGGTGCTATTTCATTATCAACCAGCTCTGTTTCCATTGAAAGTTCCATTAAACCAGTTTTGTAGCTTATTCCAAGATTTGTGAGGGTTTTATATAAATCAGATAAAGCCTTACGTTTCTGCTGTAAAATACTTTTAGCTTGAGACTTTTGCTTTTCTCTTTCTTGAGTGCGATCGACCTCCAATTTTCGCATATAATCACACGTTTCTACTTGATCTGTTAGCAGTAAATCCATACTGTAGATCAAACTAGGATAATTTGAATGCAAAATTGCTTGCTTTACGACATTTCTAGAAGTAACAAAAAATTTACTTGCTCTTTTCAAAAGAGAAAAAACGGAATCGTCTTCGCTTATCAAAGCATATTGATCTTTAAGCTTTTGTGGAGCTACAAAATTCTTCACATCAATCATGTAGTACTTCATTTTCGCTTCATAACGCAAGTTAATTCCCTTATCGTTGTCTAGATTATACTCACTGGCCGAATTCTCCTTTTGCTGGAAAACTTTAGCAATTTTCGTTTTCAGAAGATTTTCGTATTCCTTCAAAAATTTATTCAAGTTTCGATGAACACGAGCTATATTGTTCCTCATACTGAAATAGGATAAGTCTTTGTTATACGATTCAATTTTAACAAACTCCCGGAGTTTCTTTTCAATAGGAGTCCTCATAGCTTTAATAGTTTCCATAATCTCTGAGCTGAACTGTTCAAAATAGATTTGTAAATTGTGGAGAATTGATATAAGTTTTTCTGTAAAAAGGTATTTTCGTTATTAGAGAAACTTAAAATTTAATACTTTTGTTTTACCTTTTCGCTCGTTGTTTTCAACATTTAAATAATGTAAATAGATTTCGAAAGATCTTAGAAGCTTCATTCGTGTAAAGTAATCGGCATAATTGGAAGCTTCAATAAATTGGCGTAGTATATTAACTACTTGAGAAATTTCGATTTCCGCTTTTTCAGTATCCTCATTAAGGTGTTCTTTATCTTCGAATTTCTTTTCAACATTTTGGAAATCAGTATAAAACAAATCCGTTTTATCTCCTTTTAAATATTCATGGATAAGGTTGTAAATAAAGAACCAGTACTTGTAGGCACTTGATTCCACCCTTAAATATATAAATTCCATAAAAAATAATTAACTCGAAATAAAAGAATATACTTGTCATGAGTTTGCATAAGACAAGTTCTCCAAAACTGTAGTTCAAGTTTGGTCCAACGTTGAACGTATTCCGCAATTCGAGCCTCTAAATCACGCATGTGATTGTTTTTATGTGCTACCTCATTCCATTGAGAGACCTTTTGGCGCAATATTTGCATACCTGTGTTAAATCGGACAACTGCAGCTGTGACCGGAAGACTTCGGATCTTTCTGATCACTTGGACAATCTGAAATTAAAACAATTGTGTATAAGAATGAAAAAATAGGAATTCAAAGAGAAATACATCATTGAGAATTGCATGCTCTGGATAAAGTGCCAATTGTTTATTAGTCCGCGTTTCTATCTCATTTAAGAGTTCAGTGCTGGCTACAATTTCGGGAATATTAGAATCCTTATAGAAATTATATAGATCATTGTTTTGTTCTATAAATAAATAAAATGTGATTAAAGAATGCAACGTTGCAAGCAGTTTTAATTCATATTTACGAGTAATCGAAATTTGGCTTAAACTTTCTTGTTGTAGTCCAACCACAAATCCAAATGAGTTATACAATCGTTCATCCATCCATTCGTTAAGGCATGTTTTGTACTTGTTAAATAATTTTATAAACGCCTCCATTCGATTTTTAAATGGAAGAACGAAATCCAAAGATTTTGTAGAAGACTTTTCTCGAGCTGTGTTGTAATAATAAAGACTAAAAATAGAGACAATTTTAAAATCCTTTACAACTGAGAGTTTCCAGCATTTTAAATATCAAGCCCACCTTGAGTAATTTTCCATAATTTTAATAAAATTTTCACCGAGCACTTTGAATTCTTCGTCATCCAAAATATTACGCGTCTTTTTAGAGGTGTGTTCTGTTTTTGATAGTTTAATTACTTTTTCTAAAGTTTCCTCTTGAATAAACTGTCCAAAATCTTCTTCAACAAATGTTGGGAAATATTCTTGGACTTCACGCAATTCTTGTTCCTCCTCGTCTTCTATCTGACCCTTAGTTCTAAGAAAATAATTTGCTATAATATTACTTTAAAATTAGATATTTAAAAATGCACAATACCTAGTTACGTATAAGCTTTCTTCTGCAATCTTTTCCTTTTTCCTTCTCTCTTCTTGCTCCTCCCACATCTGTTTTAAAATATTACAAATGCAATCCAATTCAATAAAAATTTCATCGTCAATCTCTCCAGAAATTATAAGTTTGTTTTTAATTTCGAATAATTTCGCTTTAAGCAGCCTACAATAAAATTGATTGATATATTAAAGAGATATGTGTAGAAGATGAAAACAAACCCATAATACATCAAATTCGAATCCTCGACTTTTTCCAAAACATTAAATAATTTTGATTTGCTATCTAAGCATCTTGTTTTAGAAACGTTATCAAATATCACTAGATCCTGAGCACTTGGAAATTCCATAACATTGCTTAAAGTTGCAGGTACAATTTCATCAAATTCAGATCCGAAAATTGATATGAAATTTATTTTTTGTTCCAAAAGAGTCTTAAGTCCTGAAAATCCAAATTTAACCATTCCAATCGCGCACTCAATTGGTTGTACAAAGTCGTTATAATATGAAGAGTAAATTTTTAAAGTGTGATGTAAAAATCGTTGTGAATTTGCAATCCAGAGATAGAGCTTTTTCGTTGTATCTGTAACAATATCCAAACCATTTGTAGTGAAATTCTTCTTCCAACAATCCTCGGCCAAATCAATTAAAGATAAAAATGCCTTAGGATCACAATTTGTTTGAATAAAGTGATTAACGTCTTGAACAAGCCCGCTATAGAGGCAAGTTTGTGGACGTAATGCCAATTTTTTGTTAAGCTTGCTTTTCTTCTCATCTAAGCAATCAATCCTATTTTCCAGCCCTTGATATATTTCCGTAGCGTAATTTTCATAGTCTATTGTAGTTTTCATTATATCATATGTTGTGGTTATTATTTTTAAACAGTTCAGGTCTTCACGAACATATTCATTCTTTAAGCGATTTTTCTCTACTGGGTCAATTAATGGTGTAAAGCTTAGTAAACTGATTTCAATGCATCCAATTAATGAATTTAAAAGAGATATGTAAAAATTGTAAGTATGAATACGACCAGATGGATGGCTTTCTAAGTTTGGATGTTGGAGTATTTTTGAAGCTACTAAACGTTGCTCTTTCAGTTTATCCAACAAGTTCTGTAAGCACGAAAATAATTCTTAATAGAGAACAATGATATTTTTCATATTATTTCGAAACTCGAAAATAAAATCTATACAAAGTATTTCTTTTAAAGTTAATTTAATTAAAGTAAAATAAAATGTTTTTAAAAAAAAAAAATTTTACCTGGAAATTTGAATTGTAATCTAAAAAGACTTCATTTCCTGCATCGTTGCATAATTGTTGTACATATTCTACTTCCACAATTAGTTTACTCGCTTTTAATATAACGGCTCTCATCTCATTAACTCTGTAATACATTGAACGAATGTTTTAAAAGTGAGATATATATAAATGCAATATACACATATTCAACTAATGCTTACCTTGCTTGTTCCTCATTAGAAACTAAATTAGAGTTGCTCCACAAAAGTTGCCTCATATTGTTTAATGTATTTTTCCAATTATTAAATTCGTTCAATGCGATTGTCCTCAATTTTCCATCGAATTGGAGTCCCAAAGAAATCATTGTGCTTGTTAGTGATGGGCCATTGAAGGTACTTTCTGCATTTACGTCATTTTTAAATTTTAACACTTCGAAGACATCGTTTCTAACAGAAAGCGAATTAAGCTGATGACTTTGAAGAATATTTGTAACAATGCGTTGAAAAGTTGAAATATTTCTGTAGCAATTTGCTGACATGCACTTTAACAGCTCTCCAAATTCATCAACGTTGTTTGTGTTGTTCAAGTAGTCCAATATACTTGTGTAGAGTTTTGCGAAGTTATTGTATTGATTTGAAGCAAACATGTCCAAAAGTACTCTAGTATTTATGCCAAGGGAACATATTTCCTCGAAGTAATCTTTATTTATAGCTGTATTTATGTAAACCAATTGTGCAAGACTTTTTGTAGCAAAATATTCTTGAAGAGGCAAAGTTTCTACTCGATTTTGTCGCATATCAATTGTGTAATCATCTGAGTTGTATAATTCATTTAATTTACTTAATGAAATTTGAATATCTTCCAAAATAAAATCATCTTCATATTTATCATTTTCTTCCTTTTTAAAATTTGTTATAAAATTTCTCAAAGAACTTTTAATTTTTTCTGGTATGTTCCTCGTAAAATCAACTTCAGCCTCATTTCCATATTCGATGTACTTCAAATATTCTGGCAATTCTTTTAGAATTATTAACTGTTTAATTTTCTCTGAATCGTCTGATAAAATGGCTGATAGTTTTTTAACCAACCTATCTATTGAAAAAGTGCCCAAATGAGGTATTAAAGTACTAAGGTCTTTAAACTCTTTATGAAGAAGATCAACTGCAATTTGTTGATGAGAATAAAATGGCTTAAAATTTGTAGCTACTTTAAAGTAATATTTTTTAATCAAGTTCAATGGAAGGCTGACGCTTTGAGCATATTCATCGAGTTTTTGAATAATACCACTAAAATTCAAATTATGTTGTTTGTAATCCGGACATATGTGCTCAAATAGTTGAAAGAGATGCTTGTGAATCCATTTGTAGTGAAGAAGTAGTTTGTCAATTAAATCTTTATTCAAAACTTTGTCATTGAAAAGTTTTTGCTTAGAAATAGTTTGCATTCTATTGATCCATAAAACTGCAGTTAAGAGAACTACATATTCGTCTGTATCGACTTGTGCATTGTTTAAGACGGACATCAATAAAGGACTAAGATTATTTAAAAAGTTGTACAAATTTTTCAAAAATAAATTGTTCAAACTGTCACCGATTTTATTCGAACTTACAGCTTGAGAATATCCAAGTGCTGATATTTTTCTGAGTTTTGAAACTTGTTGATTTTCTACACTTTCTACAAGTATATGCGAAAACAAAACAGCGCTAAGACATAATTCGTTCTCAATCTTATTTCCGGTGTAGTCTCTTATTCGGTAGAAAAGTTTACTATTCCAAGGTAAACTTTTATTGTCGGACATAAACTGATCTTGGGCGTTGCTTATTTCATTGAAGAATTTACTATTTAAATCAATCAGGAACTGTATTTCAGGTTTGCTTAGCTTATTGCTTTTCTCTATTATATTTTTAACATACTCATTCCTTTGCTTAAGGTCTTCGAAAGTACTAGATTCATATATAATACATAAGTAACTTTTAATCAAGTTGAAATAATTTTCATATTCTTTCTCTTTCGACATTTTAAGCTGTTCTGCAAATTCATCTGATGTTGATTTAAGCATAATATTCAAAGGTTCACAAATCATCTTAACCATACTCATGAGACTCAAATTGTCGCATGTTAGGAAATTATTTTCTATGGAGCAAAGATATTTCTTATTTGAGAAATTATTTATCTCATTATTTAAAATTTCCTGAATTTTCTCCTGATAATACAATAGACCATATCCCAATAAATCACTATTAGATGGATACACATACACTTCCATTCCGCTGGTATAAATTGCCTTTTTATCATCATATCCCATTTTTTTATAAGAAGCAACTAAAAACGAAAATTGAGTCAAATGAGATATAGTAAAATTGCTTAAATCTGTCAGTCCTTTAATTTGCTCATGAATATTCAACAAAATATTTATTAAGAACGTTTCTTGAATTCCACTCTTATAAATCATAGCCTTTAAGTCATTCGATGTGTAATAATCGTTCGTTAAACAAAGTTCAACGCAACGGTTTCGCATAGCTCGTGATAGTTCTCCATTCTTTGGGTCAATCGTTAAAAATGCCCTAAAGTTTTCATGTTTTTCAACAATTTCAGCATCATCTCCTGCCGTTATGCCTTTTTCTGATATCAACAAATTACCATTCGGTTCGAAAACAGGATTTAAACGATCTAAAATAGCTGCTGAGCACAAATTTACATGCTCTAAACATATATACTGTCCCAATTTTAATGATTTTACTATTTTCGAATCAACCCATTCGAAATGGCCACCTGTATTCAGAGAATCGGCATTTTTTATAACACATTCCAAAGTATGTAATACGGTTTGTAAATTTTTCAAAGTATTATGAAAGACTTGGGTTTGTTCTATGCGAAGAATTTTCTTTATAACGTCGTGTAATTTCTTTATCCTCTCTTTAAATAACACCAGCTCATCGGACAAGCCAGGATTCTTCTCAAGACCTATGAAATTATAAGTTCGCTTTACTTTATGTTATTTAGAAAAAAAAAACGTATTATACATATTTAACAAAGTACAAATTAATAAATTTAATCGTGTCTATACAATATTTACCAGTTTTAGCCGTTGTTAATATAGTATAACTTTTCCATAGTTTAAATAGCTCAATGAGATCACGATTAGTTCCAGTTTTCCTTAAAATTAGCTTTTGGGCTAGCAGTGTGAATATCAATTCTAGGTTTTGCGAAACCTCCTCTAAATGTCGATTTAAATCAATCTAACCAAATAAGAAGACAAAAACTATTATACAAAAAGCAGGTATTTATGATCATAATTTTTAAGAAAATAATATATTTTATTATCAAATTATTTAAAGTAAAGAAAACCCCCGATCAATACTATCAAAGGAGACTATTCGTTTTATATCATATTAGATCCTATTACTTATTGACGAAATGTGTTGACTGGCAACATCTACCAATTAAAAAAACTACTTTGAGGAAAAGTCTTCAAAGTGTCAAACTCAATTACTTCTTAGAATTATGCTACATAATACATGTCTTTTAAAAATTAATTTAATGATAATGAAAAACCACTAAGTTTTACTAGCCTACCGATGATTTAATAAGCCAATTTCTTTAAAACTTAAAAAAGCAAATGCCCACTTAAGAAATATTGTAGTAAATTAAAGCAAAAGAATATTACAAGAATAAGTACAAACAAAATTATTTCGATGCCTCAAATTCCTTCAAATACAACGTAAAACAGTAAAACTTACCTGTTGATAACTTCCCGTAACAGAATCGTCAATTGTGTCGAAATTACAAACTTGATTTGACAAGGTGCACAAAACATCTACAATTTTTGTTTTTCCTGAATCAGTAGGTCCACACAAAATCACGGGTTTCTCCATAAGAACACATTCAGCAACGTTCTTCAACAACTCTCTTTGAGAAGACAACAGCAAAGGATAGGAACTTTTTGTTTTCAATGCAGGAAGGGAATGATAGTGAATATTTGTGCTTAAATTATCGAAATTGCCAACAGCATCTCTCTTAAGAACAATATCATTAAGATATACTGCAGATGGAGTCCAATACAATCCAATGTCTTCGGATAACTTGTGAAGTGTCTCAGCGTTACAGCCGAACACTGTACTGAATGTTTTTTTTACAAATGATCTATCTGTTTCGGAACGCATTCTTTGATAGTATACCAATTTCATACGTTCATAAAGCGTAAGTAGGAAATTGTCAAAAGTTTTGAAGAGATATTCAAGACAGTGTTTATTTTCAGAAATATTTTTATTAGTCAAAAATCCAGTATTCGGGTTTACAAGTAAATCGCACCAGCGCAATATGTCTCGAAGATTAATTTCAAAAGGACCTCCCTTATGACCAAATTCCAAGTCCGCTATTCCCTTGTCGAGAATTTCAGAAAACTTTACCATTCTTGCTGATAAGTCTAATTGAACTGAACATTCAGAATTATCGGTAGATTGAGTTATAACTTTTTTATTGTTCATAATGTCAAACAAATTTAAATACTCAACATTTACTTTAGCATATTTGAAAAGCACTTCAAAATATGATTGCAACTCTTGAAAATATCCGGAATACTTTTTATTCACTACAAATAGAAGGTCTTCAGTGTTTAATTTTCTCAAGTAGACCTTTGTGAAGCGATTTAAAAAGGATTGAGGAAGGCCTTTACGACCGCCACCTTGCCTTAGCGGATTTTGGCAGGCAAATATTCTTGTTTTCTGCCCTAAAACAAATGTCTTATTCAGCTCAGGAATAAAAACTTCGCCACGATGATCAAGAATTGCATTCAAACCCTCCAAAACACTTTGTGGCGCCAAATTCAACTCATCGAGTAGAATCCAAGTATTTTGAGATTTTAAAGCAGCTAAAAGTGGACCGTCCCTCCATGCAAACGAACCTAAGTTTGAAACTTCCTTTGCATCACTCTCAAAAGGAGTTATTTCAAGAGCCTTTTCTTCAGTTGGCAAATCCGTTCCAAACAAATCTGCTAAATCTGTATGTTCACATAAATTTATACGAACTATTTTATAACCAATGGCATGAGCGATATTTTCAACAATTGAAGTTTTTCCAACTCCTGGAGGTCCTTCTAAAAGTATTGCCTTTTTTAAACTAAGTGCTGATAAAAGACGAAACAAATTCTTTTGTGTCGTTGGAGCTTCAAAAAGGAAATTTTGATTCCGTTCGACGGATCCGATATTTGTTTTTATGAAGAATGGTTTTATACCAAATTTATCCGATTGATATTCGACAATATTACCTCTTTTTGACTGTAAATCTTTTTTACTTATAGTTATTTCTAAGAATCTTATTATTTCGGAAAGTGTGAAATCAATTATAGAATTTCTGCATTTTTCAACGTTTTCTAAAGATTCATGTGACACCATTTCTAGCGAATCAAGGAATATTGTTTCCAAACCCAAAATGATTATTTCAGGTAGAGAAAGTTCTGGATTTTGTATATTCTCCGTAATATAATTGGCCCAGGAAAGAATATCCCTGACAGAGAATTTAAACTTTTCAACATTTGATTTTAAATTAAACACAACATTAACGAGAATAGTTGATATGTTTTTTAATTCGCTATTACTTTTGGATGGTAATTTTAATTTCAACGTATTGGAGGCTATCTTTATCAAATCCTCAGGTGCATCAGACGCTCTGCACCACACTTCAGTAAAACGATTTCTCAAAGCAGGAGACAATTCCTTTTTACCAAAATCACCTCCAGGATTCATAGTAGCTAAAAATTGAAAACCCTCATTGCCACTAACAATAAAATCGTTAGCTACTGCTGATAGCACCTCAGATTCAGTATTTGTGGTTATTCCACCTTTTTCGGACAATAGCAAAGTACGCTCAGGTTCCAAAACAGAATTGAGTCGTTCAAGAACAGAATCTTCAGCTAACGAAACTTCGTCCGCCATGAAATAGTTTCCGTTTTGCATTGAAATAACAAGAGGACCATCGGACCATTCAAATAATTTCTTCTTTCCTGGATCATTTTCGTCTGAAGTTCTGCAAGGCCTAAGACCACCTAAGAAGTCGGCGCCTTCAGTGTGCATGTGGCAGTTAAGTATTCTCAATTGTTTTTTGTCAATTTCAGCTAAAATCTGGCAGACTGTTGTTTTTCCACAACCTGTAGGGCCAACTAAGAGAACAGGCTCATTGAATTCTAAAGCTTTGGCAGTAAGAACAGCCATTCGCGTCATATTTTGCGTCCAAATAATATCACACCTTTCGTTATAGTTGTGAATTTTTTCAAGAATATGTTTTGTAACCATTGAAGTATTTTCATTCAAAGAAAATAAATTCTCAAATGAAATTTTCTTTCTGAAATTTTTAAATAAGGTTTCCTCAATGATTGATACTTCAACCTCTGACCGCACTTTAGCAGAAAGAACTAAATATCCTTCGTCTACTAGATGTTGGTTCCAGTCGTACAGATTATTTGATAAAAGATTTTTATCAGCGTAAGTATATCTATTACCCCAACGGAAGAGATCTCGTAGAGTAAAATTATTTCTTGTTGTCGTTTTTCTGTTAACGTAGAGATCCGACATACACTTTACCATTTTTTGAGCATAAGACTTTGGAATGAAACATCGCTTCTCCAAAATAACTTCAAGTTCAGCTCGGGGAATTTCAGAAAAGTGAAGTTCAATAAAACGATTTTTAAAAGCCCTTGAAAGTGTTTTTCTTCCACCATACAGACCTGGTGGATTTTGTGTTGCAAAAAGCATAAAATTTGGATGGGCTTTAATAACAGTTTGCGTCTCTGGGATGAAAAGCTCTCGGTTGTCATCGAGTACTCTATTTAACGCTTCCAGGATATCAGTAGATGCCAAGTTCAACTCATCAAGAATTATCCAGTAACCGTTTCTCATTGCCTGCGCTAAAACACCTTCTTTAAAAGATAGTTTTCCAGAAGAATCTGATACATATGTGCCGACATATTCTTGCAAATCGGTGTGTTCATGGTTATTTATCCGCAAATAATGGTTACCACTGCGTTTAGCAACATATTCAATTAAACTTGTCTTACCAGCGCTTGTAGGACCTTGCAACAGAATGGGAAGTTTTCCAATAGAAATAATTCTGGCTAGATCTTTCAAGTTTTGTCTCACATTTTCAGTTAAAATGTAGCTTTCACATTCCAAAATTTCTTTTGGCCCTACTTTAATCCAATATCCTTCAAAATTGATATAGTTTTCGCCTGGCTTAGGAATTGATTGTGATAAGATTGATTTTACATCTGATACTAAGGCACCTTTGATTAGATCCAAAACAGCCTTATGGGAGATTGGGTCCAATTGCGTTAAGAAACTCAAACAAAAACTTTCAAATAAGTTACGCTCAATAGAACCGCAAAGATTTTTAGCGCAGACAGTTAACGCTCTGCATAAAGTACGAAGAGAGTAGACCGGACGATTACCCAATCCATCGTTCAATTCCAACTGCGACAATGATTTTAATTTCTTGTACAACTTTACAATGTTGTAAACTTTTGGTTTTTTAATTCCTGTGTTACTTAAATAGTCACTCACAAGAAGCATTAAATCGCTTTCACTTGTTAATTCGTCGACAAAGAATTCTGTAAATCGATTTCTGATGCCTGTTGGTAAATCCTTTTTTCCAATGTCGGTATTAGGGTTCATACAAGCAAAAATCCTAAAATCAGGATGCCTTTTAACTGGCGTAAAATCGCCTTTTTCTAACAGAACTACTGATCCCTCAGGTTCTAAAATTGTGGACAAGCACTCCAGTGTTTCAGCCGAAGCCAAATTTATTTCATCTAAAAGAACCCAGTCTCCATTTTTAATGCAATTAACTAGTGAGCCTGGTATAAACGCAAAAGATACATTAATAGACTTTGCTAATTGTGAATTCAATTTCAATAATTTTACTTGAAGCTCTCTCCACTTATCAATATATTTGCTGTTGTGCTTAATCTCCAGCTCACCCCTCTGAGCCCTTTCGAAAACCGTTTCGGCAATCTTAAGCATTGCTTTTATTAATACAGTAAAATTTCCTTGATTGTAACAAATACTGATATTTGATAAAAATTTCTCATTTTTCATTTCATTAAAAGTTTTTCGGAAAAGACCCTCAAAATCAGTACGTAGCGGTGCCATTACATAACTAAGATCAACTGGTTTAAAACCGCCGACTAAGTCCGATACGTCTGATTGATTATTCATATTAACGACCACTAATTTATGATGAGTTTTTTGTGCCAAATACTGAACAGAGCTAGTTTTACCCACCCCGGTTTCACCAACAAGAAGAATAGGCTCATTTTGGGTTAAGCAGACCGCAATTTTTTCTAACAGACAAGAAGTTAAGCGGGTAAATGAAAACGTTGCCGGTTTCTCTTTAAAGTGTGCTGTGACCTTATTTTCCTCATTTAATTTCATTTTTTTACTAGGAATAATTAACTCATCATTCATCGATTTTTTCTTTAAGCTGAATTCATTTAAACTTTTAATATACAACTGAGCTCTTCCTACTTTTATGGATTCACTAAGAATCTGAACTTCAGGTTTATATTCGTTAGAAAAAAATTCACACCTAGATTGAATAATTCCAATTTTTGCCCCAATACTAACAATTAACTTCGTTTTTTCTAGACTCTGTGGAAGATATGAGCAAAACACATCAGCAGCATTTTGAAAAACAAAATATGCGCATTCTGTACTAGTAACCGAAAACATTGGATTAGATCTCTGACAGAGTTTCATTAAATCACGAGTTGAAACTAAACGTCCCGAATTTGGAAGTGTATTAAACGAAACTTTCTCAAAAGGTAAGGCTATGTATTTATTTTCTTCATTAATTTCATTATTTTCATCATGTCTCAATCTATCTTCGCCTATGTGATCACCACTTGAAAAAGTTAAATAAACATCAACGATTCTGTTGGCAATTGTAGACAATTTTGGGTAATTACTACTAACAATTTCACACAGTTCTCTACGGGACAAAGGAAGGATATTGACTGTATACATATACTTTTCAAGGAGGGAAAGTATAGTTTTTTGGGAATTATTTTTATTTTTGTGAATTCTGAAATGTTAAGAAATTAATCAAAAAATGATTAGTTAAAACGTTAAATATAAATTTCTATAACTAATATATTAATCCTAAAAAGTCTTCATATTTTGTATAATTTAAGATAAAAAAATTGAATCATCATCATCATATTTACCTTACAGTTGCAAATAATTGGAAACCTGGTTCAATTTTTATACAATCTCGAAATCCCGGAACACTGAGAAAGTTATTCTCCAATAAATTACTCAAAATTGTGTAAGTGTCCTGTGTAGCAGAATCGAGGTCTTCCAATAGAAGCCAATTACCATTTATTACGGCCTACGAGAATTATACATTTTATTTTATTTATACAAATGATAACATTGCTTGTGTTTACTTGTGTTAGAACACCAGGTGACCATATAAATTCTCCAGGTACGTCAGTACACCTAAAAGTATTAAAAATTAAAGTACGCAATGGAAAATAAAGCTAAAACATACCTATATTGCCCTAGAAGCATTTTACTATCAGTTTGATCTCCAAGTTGAATTCTCAAAAATCCATTTTGGTTATCCAAATTATTGAAACTAAGAATTCCACTGTCTTCCTTTTTATTCATGCCTTTTCGTTTTCCGTTGTTATTTATTGCTTCAGTAGCTTTCATTACTTTCTTTTCCTTTAAGACATTGTTTTCACTTAATTCATTTGTTTCTTGTTCCAGTCCATTCTCTTTAGGAGCAATTCTTCCAGTTATTTGAGCTAGATATTCTACCAAAGTTGTTTTGCCGCATCCTACAGGTCCCGAGAGGCAAATTGCCTTTCCAGAAGAAATTCCTAGAGCAATACTTCGTAAATTCATCCTCGTTGAGTCTACTTTGACGATGCGTTCGTGTTGCTTTTCAGACTGACAAAATGTTTTAGCATTTTCTTTATTAAAAATGGGTAAAAGTACTCCTTCAACATTTACAACTTCCTCAGAAAAATGCCAATCAATTTTAATATTCTCTTTGAAATCTTCATCTGCGGCATCTTCTAAAGATGTAACAGTTTCATTTCCGTTCAGCTCTAAGTCGAATTTTACAAGAATATTATCAGGAATGTTTTTGTTTAAGTGCTTCAATTGAAGTGGTGTCATATTTGTTAAAATTCCAGCAATATGGTTTGTGTATAACTGCTGCAAAGAACATCCCTGGTTCAAGTATTTTTCGAGGAAAATTGCCCAATCCCACAGATCTCTAAAGTAAATAGGATCGCAATTAAGCAAAATATAGCAGCCTTTAACTAAATGCAAGTCTGTAACAGTTTTTAAATTGCTTTTAATTTTCTTTTTTGAAGGCAATTGTCCTGAGGGTCTAGCAAAAGGAGCTGGTTTGTTAGCCAAGTATCTTTTGGCGTACCTATAAAATTTAATTTTGTATTACTAATTTTTGAAGATGTGTACTAATTTAAAAGTTACCGTAATATTTCTTTGGACGTCTTTGACAGAACAGCTAAAGCAATAGTTTTACGCTGATAAATTTCAAAACTAGAGCCCGCTTCCTCCATTGGCATAAGGGTGCTCACCAACATCAGAAGATTGCTCTTGAAATAGGCAGCTATCTTGCTAGTGTAGTCGATGTCTAACAGTTTTTCAGTTAAAAAACTGAATACTTTTAGTACCTCATTCTCTGAAAAGTGCTGCAACGAAATAAAACAACAAATACTGAATTTTACAAGGAAAATACCCAGTTTCAAAATACTTATTATTACTACAACAGAAAAATTGTTCCTCCACAATTATTTTAGATCAAAATAATTAAATAATATCTAGTTGCCCTATCTAAACAGCAAAAATAAAAGTTCTAATCAATTTTATCTGTTAAACTCCAAAATTGAAGACTGCGAAAAGTATTCGCATGTTATTGAATTAAATGATTTTTATGGAAAAAGTAATGGTCATTGCTTTTGTAATTGTGGTAATTTACCCCAAACCTACTTCTGGCTAGTACACCTGAAAATTCGAAATAACACCAAAGTTTATAGAAAGCGACTTAGTTCCTTCTAGTGGCCAAATATTTTGTCAAATGCCACGAGTTTAAGATCTTTGTATGAGATTTTCAGGGTATGTGAAACTAAACAAGAAAATCTGTTAAATATAAAGTTTAACTGCAGTATATGTATATTCAATGTTTTGCTTGCCGTTAATGAAGTAAAAAACAATTTACTTAAGAAGCCAAAGCGTAAATTAAAGAAGTGTCGCTGCATCTTACCTGTAACCTCAGTAAACCTTCCAATTCAACGTCAGTTTCTTTCAATGCAGATTTTAAGCTTAATAACGATTTCCGCAAATCTCTTGTGTTTATTTCCATTATGTTTATTTTGTAAAAAAAACACGAACTACGATAAAAATGCAGAAAATTCGGCAGCCACCAAACAGGCGGATGTCGGCAGGTAAAAGTGTAAACACGTGGGTTTTTGACGTTTCTCTTTTATTTATTTTCATAACAATTTGAAGTAGAGCAATATAGCTCTGGTGTTGCCAGAGAGCCTTGTGAATTGAGATACAAGCTGTTATACAGAAATGGTTATTTTTGAATTATTTTATACAAAAAGAACTAAAATGAGAAGCTTTAATTTTATTGCACTGTAAATTACAAATTACTAGATAAAAAAACACTTGCAATTTATAGTTTTCTTTAAAAAATATATACATCCAATGCTGCCACACAAAGCAAAAATTTTTGTTTACTCTATCCATGACATTTCGTTTTAAGGTTGACATAAACTATCAGCTGTTAAATGTTTTCGTGTCATCGCCCCACTTTCAGGTCCTGCTGTAAATTCTGTTCAACCAGTGGTTTAAAATCCTTAAAAAATTCACATTCTTAAAAATGTCCACAATCGACGAGAGCAAAATCCGAGCGCTGGAAGGCAATTCAAAGGAAAAGTACGTAGCTGGCGTCGCTGTGATTCTGCGGCTGCTAGACAACGTTTTGAACGAACCTGGAAATCAAAAATATCGCACTATTAAGCTGGAAAATAAAATTGTTAAAGAGAAGCTTTTAGGACTTCAAGGAGCCAAGGACCTCCTCATTAACATTGGGTTTGTTGAAAACGGAGGAGCCTTAATTCTCCCGTCTTCCGTCCTAATTGCGAAAATAAGAAACTATCGCGAGTTTATAGCTAGAAGATTGGAAACGTATGAAAAAGGTCTGCCGTCTTCAAGTGCTTCCATTAAACAAGGTATTTAATTATCTTTATAGTAAGTTATTCGGGTGTTTTAAGTTTAGGCCCAAACTTCCGCAAGCCTTGAATTAGTTCACTCTTTAGGTCAAAACCTTTCCGTATTGAATTGGCTACATAAAGCTTAATATAAATGGAAATTTATGTAGACGGTTCAAACGTTCTCCCCTTTTACTATTTGTAGGCCAGGAGGAGACTTTTTCAATAACAATAATAATTAAAAAAAATTAAAACTCGACTACAGTGTAGCAAAAATGCTAATTAAAAAATCGAATATCATCAGTCCCTGCTGTATCAATGTCCCTAAAAGAATACGATTTATTTGTCTTAAGTCTACGGAATAGGCGACAAATATCCAAAAATATGGGTGTTTTATAATTGCGCATTGGTAAATCCTTCCCACGAAGTAACTTTTATTAAATTTGCAAAGCAGGTAGTAATTACCTAAGAGATGGTAAATTGCAAGACACCAAAATCAAACACCCCGGAAAATCGTTATTTTTCTATTGTTTAGCAGCCTTATTTGAACAACAAATTATAAAACATAAGATTTTTCTTTTCATCTTCTTCTTTGACCGTTTTTGTTGAATAAATTGATTGAATGAACTAATTAGAAGCAGTAAGCAAAAAACTAATTATTACAAGACAAATTTGAAAAAAATTACAAAATAAGATGCTCTTTTCTTTAAGTTTGTTATGCCCACCAATTAAAGCAGCCCTAAGTGAAGATAATGTAACTCGTGACTAAAAAATTGTATGACACCAAAACTCTAAATTATAGGGGTCAGATATATTAAATATTTTTGCATGTGTAGTTTTTGAGAAAAATTAGTGTGATATACAGACAAATTTTCTTATTCTGTTATAGAAACAGATCTGTTAACCCTTTGCGGGTGGGACACTCTGACCCGCGAGTGTCCATTTGGACGAGGAATCCTAAAAGAATTTCTCTAGTGGACTAAAGCTAAACGTCCGCGCCTTAAATGAAACGTAGATCCTATTTCTGAATGGTTAAAATGCTTGAGCTGCTGTTCATAGACATGCGTCTAGAACGATAAAAGTACTTGGGTCCTGTCCGCAGACAGTCGTCCACAAAGGGTGGAATGCCGATTTTAACACTTATTTAAATGGAAATTATATTTTTGTTTCTTTGTTATTTTCTTATTATAAATAATATCTATAAAAATACAAATTCTTTTGATTTTAAGTATGAATTTTATTTCCACTGCTATTTAGAACTTCTTTTATCACTTTCGAGAGATTCAAAACATGTATATTCTTAAGCTTTCAACTACAAAACGTGTAAAATTAAAGTGAATTCCAAAACTTGTTTTTTCCAAATTTAAAAATACAATATGTATTAAAAAAAATAACCATGAAAACTCTGGACACATTTGAATGCTACCAATGATGTCAAGAAAATGGATTAGATTGGATAAGCATCTACATATTGTTCCTTATTTACTTGAATTACTAAATGATTAAATAAACGCAATTTGCATTTAATAGGCACAATGTTATTCTAGTAATTTAATACAATTCTAAAATGCTGCGATAACAATTTGTCTTATTTGAAGAAAAGATATTATTTTAATAAAACATAATTCGATCTTTAATAAATGAAAACGAAATCATTATACTAAACCGTCTTATCCACAGCCATAGTACCCTTGACTGAAACAACTATCATTCCAAAGAAACGATATTTGGAGCGCACGTCTTTCCCTCGTGTTTTGGTAAGCACATCAATTTTTCTACAAGTTCATTCAAATATTTCCTCTTCGCTCACATTTCCTGTATTTAATTAGGTCTAATTCCTTGTAATTTGATTTAGAATTCCATTATTTTTCGTTTAGGCTACAAACAGTGCATTCCTCCAGAGTATTGAACAAGCTTCCGACATGGTAATGCAGTACAAAGATATCGCCCTGCTTAAAGCAGGCAGAAAATTAATTCCTGTTGAGCGCTTAAAATTAGCTGCCATAAACAAACTCCGGTCCATACAAAAGGGAATTATTTCGAAATCATGCACGGTAACCGAACCTTGTTTGAAGGATTTGATGCTAGTGGAATTGGTTAATTGGTTTAATACTGAATATTTCGAATGGGTCAACACGGTGCCCTGCAAATCTTGCGGCAAAGAGACTCCAAATAAGCGTTCTTCATCAGAAAACGGCGTAAGAGTAGAAATTGGATACTGTTGCGACGTTGAAACGAAATTCTACAGATATAATGATGTAACTCAATTGCTCCAAACGCGCCGTGGACGCTGCGGAGAGTATGCAAATTGCTTTACATTCCTCTGCAGGTGTCTGAACTACGACGCACGATATGTTTTAGCTCAATTTGACCATGTGTGGACAGAGGTACGTATTGCGGTTGGGAATTGGTAACTCGAAACTGCAATTCAAAACTTTTTATAAAGTTATAAATCGCACGTTAAGATTTGATCCACTAATTTCCACTATTATATGATATACTCTTAATAATTTTATCCCACTAGTTGTAAATATTCATTTTGTAGGTCTACTCTGTTGCACAAAAGCGTTGGCTGCACGTTGACCCATCAGACAATGTTGTAGACGCCCCTTTAATGTATCAGCACGGTTGGAAGCGAAAGATAGACTATATTATAGCGTTTTCCGAGGACGATGTACAAGACGTTACTTGGAGATACACCAGTAACCACAAATATGTAATATTATTTTCTTATAAACTTTTTTCAATTTCAAATTTATTATTTTTATTTTATTTTACAAGACATTGGCCGTTAGGGAGAGATGTTCAGAAAAAGAACTATTAGATGCTATTATTAAAATTCGAAGCAAGCGACAAATGCTCGTTTCTGATGCTAGGAGAAAATACATAAAAAAAAGAAATCTTGCAGAAATTGTGGAATTAATGGTACAAAGGTAGGTTTTGTAATGACTACTAATAAAATATTAATTAATAGAGAATTTAAATATGAAGCCATTAAAAGAACTCTTGTTGATGCAATATTCTCAAAAATAAAATTGAAGTTATAATAATTAATCTGTGATGCTATTCTTAAATCCAAATTTTACAAGATCTTATCTACTAATTTCACCTCATTTAAAAAAAAAAGCTCAAATCGAGAATTCCCACCAAGAAGTATATTTTATTTTTTATGTTTGCTAAAACATTAAATACGACCTTAATAAATTACCTATTCTTTTTGAATAGGCAACCTACTGAAAATGAAAAAAAAGGTCGAAGTTCCGGTAGTCTGTCATGGAGGCAGACGCGTGGCGAGCAAAAATGTGATAACGTAAGTAAGATCAATACGCGTTATGCTATGCTATTTGTATATTACGTTTTAGTTCTTCGTGTTCAAACCAGACGAAACTGAAATCCTACTTAAACAATTCAATCTAAGATATTCGTGTGTTTCCGATTTATACGAGAGATTTCTTAAAGGTTCGAATATAATTATGTAATTTATTTTATACATTGACGAATTACCAATTCACAGGGAATAGCATTGATATTCAAGAAACTTACAAAAGCTGGAAAATTTGCCTATTTTCTTCAACAAATATTATAAGAAAATTAGAGCGAGATTGGAAAATGGTTTACCTAGCGAGAGAAGGTTCATATATTAAAATATAAATGAAATTTAAATTTTAAATTTTCTATACTTTCAGAAAGCGCCGAATTTGCTGAAATAACTTGGAAATTTGACTTTAGTGATCACGGTTTAATTATTAAAACCTATGACCTCAAATTTGAGACAAAAACTTATGAGAATGGAGAAATATCTGTGAACGTCCGTCCTTTGGAAGGAAGTAATGTAATTGGATCATCGGGATTTTATATAGTTGCAACTCTTAAGGGCGGAAAAGGTGACATTGCATGGCAACATACACAACTATTTAGGCAATCTCTAAATTCAGCCGAAGATTTTCCATTTGAGTTAAATGTCACTTTTGCATAAATACTGATTTTTAATATTGTAAGCTTTATAGCGACCTATGTGTATAAATAAAGTTTTAAAAGCTGAAACTGTTCAAATTATTTGTATATGTTTTATGTTGGTATATATCCCAAAGCAGTCTCATACTTGCTAGATCAGAAAATAAAATAAGATAATCACTTTTCCAGACATATATTTAAAAGCAGAAAGTTAACATATGTCCAGGCACATTTATTACTATAAAGTTAAGAGTGTAAAAAATATACTAAATAAACTAGACCATCCAGCTATAAAACTCTCTCAAATCAAAACTCTGCCTTTATTACGATTATGAATGCGTTTAAAATATACTCGAAATAAGCTTGTTTTAATAGTTACATAATAAAAGAGGGTGTTTCACAGCTAGTCAGTAAGAATTGCGTACAATTCATTCATAACGCTCAAAGAGAAATACACCACGCCTATATATTATATTTTTTCACATGGTTATATAAGTGGATTTCTTTCCATAAAATTAAAGCGCCATTTTAAGTTCGTTTCGTTACGTAGTAAAACATAGATATATTGTTTCTGCTGTTTATGGGAATAAAATTGATTTGAAAGTCGAAATATACGCAGAGAGCATTTATGAAAGTGGTTTTCCTTCGGGGATTGTCGGAGAGGATGGCGAAGTAGTTGAATGGTTCTCATTTAAGGCATCATTAAAACTGTTAACAGAGTTTGAGCGAGATGAGACTTTTGTCTGAAAAAATATAGGAAATATTCTTAAAACAAAATTTCGTAATAAATTCAATGCGTACCTTTACATTCTCATAAGCTGATCCCATTTTGTCCTCTAATGATCTCATCGAATCTGAATTCTTGATTTGAGCAAATTTTGATGAGATTCCACTGGTGAGCCCACCAAAAATTGAAGAAGTTTTCTCAGCAGTTGATTTGATAACCGACTCAGTTTTCTGATATCTGTATAAATTAGGAACGATGACAATTCTCAAATATTTTTCTGATAAAATGTTCAAGTTAATGTAAAAATAATCAAACAAAATTCATAATACGTAATTCTAATTTTCTTCGACCAAAATTTTCCTGTAAATTATTTATTTACAAATATAGCCCGTTCAACACCATGAAAATAAAACTAGTAGCTGAGTTGAAATAGATTAAGTTGAAGAAGATAGGACCTTATAAAGAGACTTGCAAGCGAAGAGCGTTTTTCTTAGCCGAAAAAATGTTCAATATACATAACGTGTAAAATTGTAGTTTCAATGAACTTATTCAAAGTGTTACGTTATTTAGAATTAAGAAAAAAACAGATAATTGATAAAGATACTTTAAATTTCTTTTGTTTTGAAAGCATACTTAATTTTTAAATATATTGCACATTATTTTTTAGGAATTAGTGCATACATAAATATTTATTCCACAATATTAATCCCATTTTGTTAGTTTTTGAGAAGAAGATCGATGTTAGTGAAAGCCTATAAATATGTTTTTACTTACATCGGTGCTTCATGTACAGCTTTTGCAATATTCCCAACTTTAGTTTCAACAGAATGATAACTTAAAAGTTAATAATATATTAAATTATAAAAAGATTAATCCGATGCTATGAAGAACGATAATATAAATAAAAAGTAAAATCATAATAGGAACTTCCAAAATAATTACTTACACTTGACTTTCTTTGACATTTTTAATTCCTTGATTCATATCATCAGTGATCTCTTTCCAAACTGTTATTCCTAATTTACGCTTAAGGTCCGAAGCATGTCGAACTTTAGAGGCTAGGACAGTGCGAAGAGTATTAATTTCTTCTTCAACACGGGCAAGTTCCTTAAAATTTAAATTTATATAGAGATGTCTAGAATTTGTTTAGACGTAATCTTACCTGGCTCCATTCGGCTCGTTGTCTTTCTTGTTCTTCCAATGTAAGGCTTGCAAATTCCGCGGCAATATCTGCGGATGCTACAGATGCTGGCGATGCAGGCTCAGACATTTTTGGGGAGTTATCTGCAAAATAAAGATCATAAAATTTAATTCCAAAAATATTTATCTAAAATAAATAAATTGTTTTGAAGAAATAATCTACAAGTACTTAAGCCTACTTAAGTATTGCAATTTGATTTCTCATACAAAACGTAAAAGTTGATATAATTTTCATGGTAAATATCCTAACATTTGGATGTTTTAGACATAAGTCTATAATTATACATATTTTACATATTATATTACATACGATTTCCACAGACAGAAGAATAACTTGCATCATAATTGTAACTATGTTAGATGTAGATGGGCCTGATCCACAGCCAGGCAAATTTCAAAGTTCAAAAAATGATTTTGTATTAACCTTTTATCCCATCGAAATATGCAAGCAATAACAATCGTTTTACCTGCTATGAAATAAGTGACAGAAAAATTAAGATGTTTTTAAAATTAAAATTAAAAAGTACTGAATTTCGAATACATTAAAGAAGGATGCATCGATAAATTACGCAAGACATTTGCAAACCGAAACTTAAAATATTATTTTTTTTTTGTTATTATACACATTTTGCTGAATACGAATCTGCAATAGAAAGTTCGAGTTTTAATTTAAACAAATGATGTTAACTTCATTTTATTGGTTCAGCGGTATAAATTTTGTAAAATGTGATTTTTGTAATAAAAAATTTACATACAATTTAAAAGATATAAATCAAACGTGTATAAATTTATCCATTATATACTTTCTTTTTAAATAGATTAAATTGTGTAAAAGAAATTTTCTCTATTGCGGATAATCTTTATAAATATTAAATGAATTTTTTTAACATTTACTCTGACATATTTATTGTATTTCCTTAACAAGGCTGATTGCATGAAATTAATTGGAGTAGCCTGTAAAAGAAACGAATTTGCTCGCATGGAATTAATAACGGTTAAGAAAAAACAATACAATTTTCCGCAAAAATCTCTCTAAACTTAATGAACTGGTGCATAATTAAAATTATATAGATCAGAAATGAAGATTCAATAAAAGTAAAATTGAGAAAGTCGAACCAGCAATTGAGCTAAAAAGTGGTATTTTTTTAAAACCTAAATTAACTTCTTTCGATTTGTTCAAATATTTTATTTATTTTAGCATGGTGATTGCTGATAATATTTATTGTACCATAGCTATAAAATAGCTCAAGCTTTGCCACATGGCTACGCAGTCTTTTAACTTTCGCAATAAAAGTGATTCTGTTTCTGTCAGAAAAAATTGAGCACAACATAATTTTATAAGGTGGCCAAACCTCAGATAATAATACCCAAAAATTAAGAAGGCATTTGGAACACAACAATTAACATAAACGTGGATAGAATCAAAATAATTTGTGAAAAACTTTCACAGAGAGGTTACTCGCATTTGTGCAAAACTTATTTCTTCACCTTGTAGCGTTTGTGATTCATTGAAGCCGTGAAACCATTCCAAAAACAATGAAATAAGAAAATTTGAAAGTACAAGTACAAAACTATATTCAAGTTTTTTGCAAGCTAATCTTGCCTGGTAACGAACCGATCGAATGAGTCTCATTACACAATGAAATCTTGCATAACGAAGTTAGAAAGTATGTCTAATTCATGCACTAATTTAACAAAAGAACGGTGTAAAAATCCGTGCCTTCTGGTCACCTCACTAAATACCTGGACTTCCTATGTTCAAAAATCTCTTGTAATTTTCGCTGCTTGATATCTTGGCAAGGTACGGTTTGGAAAAATCTATGAAGGTAACTTTGACGTCTCGCATAGATCTTTTTGTGAAGAACTTGAGACGCCAACGCTTTCCAAATGATTCCGTTGGAACTTTCGATCCGAACTCGGCTTCCACAGTTTGCAGTTCTAGGGATTCATAGTCGATCGCATCAACGAAGATTTGATCGAGAGTCAGGGACCTGAGATACAACTCAGTCTCTTCTGGCCAGTCACAATTATTCCTCTGATCGTAGTCAGTAATTTCATCCAGTGAAGGTGTAACACAATTATCTAACTTTGGTATATACGGATCCTCGATATATTCTAGACTGAGCGGCTCATTTTCACACATTTTCCGGTAATTCGAAGCTAGTTTCAACACGAAACCTTTGTCACAGTTGTACTAGGAACATGTTTAGATGCCCCAAACATCTTCAGCAGCCTTGCACTTGACTACAGCGCGCGCCCGTGTTTAAAAGTTATTCACCTGGTTATGCTGATGATATCACGGCACGAATGAGACTAACCCATGCTCAGTAAAAGTTCCGTGGTAGAAGTTATGAAGAGTGGCTAAACGGCCACTCCAAAGATAACTGTGTTCATTTTTAACCTGTTTTCTCAGGTAATTTTTACCTGGTGCGAAGAAGGGGAACATGAACGTTTTCAGCGTGCTTCAGCTGATAATGAGAGTGTGGCAACGAGAAGCTCTAGCTTGCGGTTTTCTTTAATTCGATTTTCATTTAACATAATTATTTGTAGCAAATTTCTCGTGCCTCCTCTGAACATGAATTAGTTTCCATAAATTTTGTCCATTATCCATTATCACATTTCCGTGAGTAAATATTTTGTATCTGTTGAACTTTTAATAGCAATTGGAAGCACTTAGTAGGAAATAATATTATTCCATGCACACAGAACACGAATAAGAAATTTAAAGCAGCAATAAATTAATTTTTTTAAATTTGATCTAAAATAAACAAAACACAGAAACCATCTACAAATGCAAGCTCAAGGCTATTTACAAAGAATCCATGAATCATACTTACTAATAAATTAAATAAAGCTCAAATACTGAGTAAATTATAAAATCAATAAAGTTTGTTTAAAATTTCAAGCAGTTCGTATCTGGTTTAAAGCAAAGTTCAATTTTTAATGAAATAAATCCAGAATTTTAGAGGAATTGAATCAACAAAATTCCACAAATATCTTTGGAAGAGATATTACAAAAATGCGACGTCTTTGCTTTTGATTTTTATAAATCATTCAATTATTATGGAGATATAATTTTAGAAACTTCCAAAACATATTTTTAGCTGAATGTGCGTTTGAGTAGTAATAAAGCGACTATATTTTCAAATTGAATAAAGTCTTTAGGCTTATTAAGAATTTGGAAATTATGGGAAAATCTTTGCTACAAGGAATTTAAGATCCTTGTGGCTATCAACAAGTTTTGTAGTTTTATTTTAAGTGAATGCGTTTTAGGTAATTTGATTACAAAAATATGAAAACTAGATATTTTCCAAACCTAGTCACAAATTAGTCAACAATTAAAAGCAAAATACGTTTAACGAAAACTAAAATTTGTACTTCAGGAAAATGGCTTTGTAGTTTTATTTTAAGTGAATGCGTTTTAGGTAATTTGATTACAAAAATATGAAAACTAGATATTTTCCAAACCTAGTCACAAATTAGTCAACAATTAAAAGCAAAAAACGTTTAACGAAAACTAAATCTTTGTACTTCAGGAAAATGGCTGACTCCCTCTGCCAAGCCAAAGAGGAAATTTTTCGTGGATCCGCTTTGAACGTTTCACCGTATATACTTATAATTGCTTACTTTTTGATACTAATATAAAACATATGGAAATAATCAAAATTAAGATTTTTTTAAGTTAGTAAGATAATAGTTCATATATATTAGATGATTTTTAGTCTTCCGTCTGTTTCCTAAGCAGATCTCGCAATTGCTATTCCAATTCAGAATTACGGAAAATACATTAATTGATTAATTTCTAGAGTTCTAAGTTTCGTTCATTAAATGTAACCCTAAAGAATGTTTGTTGGTAAGTTCTTATATTCTCTGAAACAGGTTGTCGTTTTTTAAGAATGTTTTTTTGCACGTGACGAATTTGTGTTTAATTTTTGTTTTTCTTGATTTTAAAAAGGTCAACGATAACGAACTTTAGACTATATACTGCGTCAGCAATCGCACGGAATGTATAAAAATTATTCCGCCGGATTAAAAAATATGAAAACTAAAATAAATAATATTTGCTGTTGCTAGGTACGTTTTTATACCTAGGCCTTAGGGAGTCCCTGAAATTATGAAGATACGTTTCCTGCAAAATGAGAAGCCTTTGAATGGTACAAAGTTAAGTGCACCTCTTGAATTTTTGGTATTCATTAAAACGTCTGCAAATGAACCAACTCATGCTCATGGTCGCGAAAGCAAAGAAATTCCTCAAGGAGCACTTGCTGCACATCACCTGTTGCTTTTTTCACCAATTTCCATGGACACTTGAGTGCGACCGATTATGTTTCAGCACATAGCAAAAAAAAATCCGGCCGTTTGCCTGTAAGCGATCCGCTGCTGCAATTTAGTCATGGACCAAATTCAGATCGCAGTGCGGCTGCCGCTCGGCGCAATCAGATTAATCAGCGTTGGGGCCGATTGAAAATCA
Source organism: Philonicus albiceps (assembly GCA_963969385.1). Lineage (NCBI taxonomy): Eukaryota > Metazoa > Arthropoda > Insecta > Diptera > Asilidae > Philonicus > Philonicus albiceps. Next base: position 37,155,404 of record OZ017773.1, read on the forward strand.
CAGGCGACTGACCACTGTCATTTGAAAGGGCGAAGCAAAAATGGGGAATAAATAGAGGAGCGCGGTAGCCACTGCCACGTATTTGCAGTTCTGTAATTTGTTTATGACGGCCCTCAAATATCTACAGATAGTGTACACTTCCGAACATTAGATAACAAATTATCAATTAGAGGAATTGCTTCTTCTAAAGGAGCCTGCGTCTGCATTCGGTTTCTTGCTTTTTCAGACTTGCGGAGGACCCTTAAGTTTTCTTCTTTCCGAAGTTATTTCAAGTAAGATTCAAGGGGACTTGGAAGGAATTGAATGAAAACTAATTCCAACTGACGTCAGGAGGTGAAGAAATGCAGAAAAGTGTCAACAGAAGATTGATAGAAATTTCACAATTTACAGAAATGTTAGACAGTACTTACTCTCTTGTGAGTTACTCATTAAATATTATTTGCCTGTGGCAAATTACAAATCTGAACCAATCTAGAACAAAACGCACAGGAGCAAACAACTAACGATTCCAAACTTGACTCCGCACTACAAAACATCAATCAAATGACTAATCGGAAGGGTTGTCCAAGAACTACCGCTACACGAAAGAACTGTTCGAATACGTTCGTAGTATAACTGCTGATTCTTTTTGGAAATCTATTACTTTTACTTCAAAATTATCATCGGTCACCTAAATACAAAGATAAATTGCATAAAAAAACACGTAATTATTAATGTTTTAGATAAAAAGCAGCATTTTCACGCAGAAATATTAGTCGAAGTTTAATTACATCACAACTTAAAAATCACTCGGCAGGTGTCGCCAAACCCGCCAAAAATAAATCGGTTGATTATTACTCACATACGCCTCACCCTGTATTATCTAGTTGAGGGGATTTGCGAACCACCCTGTGTTATCTGGTTGAGGTGAAAGAAAGAAACTCTTTGGTGTTTACGGAAAAATCTGTTTGTGCGTAGTTAAAAACAATTACCAAACAATTTTGTCGCTGGTTTAATCGTTTAGTGTTCTTTCTTAAAAAGCAGATCGAGCAGTGAAGATGTCGTACGCTTATTTGTTTAAATACATCATCATCGGAGACACGGGTAAAAAATCGATTTTTGTTTAGCCTGTCAAACCCGAACTATGCACTTTATGATGTTTTTTGCCAGCGGACAGGCATTAATTATTTCTTAAACAGACTGTAATTGAAGGCTGCAGATAATGCGAATTGCATACAGCGAAATCTGTCCGCTCAGCATAACGCTAATTTCTAAAATCAGCCTCTTCTGATTGGGCAGGGGCTTCTGTACAAATGGGCCTTCAAGCGTGATGGGCATTATTTTTCTTGGAAAAATCTAATTCTGTGTACCCTCACTGTGGGCGCAATAATTGTCCCAATACTATCGTGAAAATGTCTTCCAGTTTCCCTTGTTCCATATGGCTCCTTGTTGAGTCGCACTGTCTTATGCAAATCGAATTCTTACATTTTTTAAAACAAATTTTTTAGGCGTTGGGAAATCGTGCTTGCTGCTGCAGTTCACTGATAAAAGATTTCAGCCTGTGCATGATCTAACGATCGGCGTGGAGTTTGGGGCCCGCATGATAACGATCGACGGAAAGCAAATAAAGCTGCAAATTTGGGATACAGCTGGTCAGGAAGCCTTCAGGTACTTATACTATGTCGTGTCGTGACTATCAAAAAAATATACACATATATCAAAAAAGTAAATTAAATGAAAATTATAACAAATTCCCTACGATAAAAATAAGATGTTATTGAATCACTGTATTTTAAATTCTTAATAAGTTTTGGAGCTTGAAAAATACTCCTACTCCTACTGAAATAGAAAGGAAAATGTTGAATACCTGAAAGAAGTTTTATTCTAACAGTTTTTTTTTAGTTAGGATTTCTTGAAAATATCGGTTCAGTCTGACAAACTTTTCTTATATCAAAGATTTCTGAAAATAATCATTTGAACTGAAAATACCCTTTCAACACTTGTATGCATCATATACGATAAATGCTAATTTTTTTAATGTCTGTATATGCACATTCTTGTAAAATTCATCCAGCATATTGATTTCACCAAGTTGAGAATATCTAAATTTAATCAAATCGTAAACTGTAATTCCAAAAACTCCCAATATCAACTTTGAATGTAATTGGATCTTAAATTGCAAAATTACTATATTTTGACCAAACATTTTAATTTGCTACCATAAAAAATTAATTGAATTTAATTACCAATGATGAATAATGTTGGTAACGTGTTCATGAATTTTTATTTAAAAAGTATTTGAACGTATGTATATGCACCCCAAGCATGCTAATTTTCAAGTGGAATGAAAATATAGAAGTAGGTAAAAATTGAAATTTTGAGAAATACTAACTTGCAAATTAAATTAATATATACTCTGCAAAAATGCTGTAAATATTCTCACAGTCCACGATACATATAACTACATTAAATTCTGCTTATATAGCAAAACAGATCAAATTCTATTTCATTATTTATAATACGTCCCTATAACATGTTTTTTTTTTAAATCATAACTGATAAAGTTAAACATGTGCAGAATTTAAACTACGATAACTCCTACTAATCATAATTTTTTATTAACTGTGAATTTTAATGCGTACAACATTTAATTCATTTGTGCCTCGCTTTTTTGAAATTTAATATATCACAGATTGTAGCTGGTTGAATCTTCAATTTGTAAGTTTATTTAAAGTTTTTTTTTTTTAGAAATGCTTTTTCTTTTAATAAAAGTATATTTCAAATTTCGAGTTTATCTTAGATAATAATCATATAAAAACTGCTTTTTAAAACCATATGCCTATATATTTATTTCAACTTATAGATCTATAACTCGGTCATATTATCGGGGTGCTGCTGGGGCGCTTCTTGTTTATGATATAACGAGACGGGAGACTTTTAATCATTTAACAACCTGGCTCGAGGATGCAAGGCAACATTCAAACTCGAATATGGTCATAATGCTTATTGGCAATAAAAGGTAACCAAGTCCTTCGTAAAGGTTTTAAATTGCTTATCTTTTAAATGTTACAGCGATTTAGACTCAAGGCGTGAAGTCAAGAAAGAAGAAGGCGATGCCTTCGCTAGAGAACATGGTTTAGTTTTTATGGAAACTTCAGCTCGAACAGCTGCAAATGTCGAAGAAGCTTTTATTAACACCGCCAAGGAAATCTATGAAAAAATACAAGAAGGCGTATTTGACATTAACAACGAGGTGAGAAAAAAATATGGTGTTGAATGAAACATGTAATAAAATATTCGCTTATTAGGCTAATGGAATAAAAATCGGCCAACAACATTCCCCAACCAATCCTTCGTTACCAGGCGCTGGAAGCCAGACTGGACAAGCAGGGGGCGGCTGTTGTTAAAAAATCTTTTCTATCTGTGGACATACTTCCAATTATTTGCAATTTAAAAGTAAAGTTTTATGAGTTACGAAGAATTTTATTTTCTCTATCAAAAATCAAGTTTTATATAAACGAGTAAAAAAAATAATATATCAATTCAAACTTATGCAAACCAAACGAATTCTGTTACTGTTGATCAACCCAAATTAGCTGAACCGACGGTAGTAGTTTAATACTTTCTTTATCTTAGCCAACAAATTAAGTTCAATTCTACTTACAGTGATATTTTTTATTTAAATCCTGTCCATCACTTTTTCGTAACCTGCTCTACACTCAAACAAATTCTGATGCGTAACTTTTCGTATGTATTTTATGAAAATGAGAACAGGAACTATTCTAGGTATCTAAAATTATATATTTGTAGTATGTACACTATTTAAATATATGACTAGTACTGTATTGGGTAACATTTTTTATGTTCTTATGGTTGGAGTTTGGTGTTAGAACTGAATGGGCTTTGCGTATATTTACATTGCTTTGCAGGAATAAACAAAAACACATAAATTATTTGTGCACGGAAAAATGGCATAGGCCCTAATTGTTTTTAATAATTATCACTATCGATTTATTCTCAATCTGTTTGCTTCCGTTAAATTACATGAGTCCGTATTCTGGAATTCGAATCGATTCGAAACCGAATTTTAAAATGTTCCGGGTTTCGAATGGATTTGCATTTTGTCCGTGTTAGGAATAAGGCCCATATTCAGCAGTAACAACCAGAACATAAAAACGTGCTTAAGGAGCTTTATGTAAATGTTGTTTCTTTTATATCGCCCGAGTCATTACAACGATTACAAAAGCGTGTAACTTTCTGTAAAATTTGTCAATTGCATAAGAAACCTTCGAGTTGAGAAGTTTAGAAAATCTACGAAATATTTCTAATTTATTTTGCTATTTTTAGCTTGTAAATCATTGTTTTATTAAAAATGAGTATGCAATACATTGTTTTTTAAACACTTCAAATTGCAATTGTACAATTTTTTATTTGATTTTCAATTTTGCAATATAATTATAGTTTTAAAATGTACAAGTTAATTTAAATTATTATTCCGTTTTTAAATCGTTATGCGCTGATGTAATTTAACCAAAACTATTTTTAGTGTGATCATAAATCTGCGAAGCTTTTCTTTATACATTTTTAGTTTTAAGTGATTGTATTATAAAAAGAAAAAAATATTCTTACAGATATGAAGCAATTTTTTGTCACAGCTAACAATACACGATTTAAATAACAACTTCCAGCTTTTCAATTACTTATTTGGGTCATCGATTTGAGTTATTTTTCAGGTTACAATCTGATATCTAGCTTCGAAAATATTAATGCAAATGATTTCGAGCTCTTACAGTTTCTGAAAGATTGAATTTTAAAATTTTAATTGATTTTCTGTAGTTCTATAAAACAAAAATACGTTTAATACAATCTTCAATTAACCAAGTAGTAAAGAATATCCCTTTGTAATTAAAAAAAAGATGTTTTTGAGGCACTTTTCTATAAAAAAGGCAGCAGTTAAAAATTCAAAACAAAGAAATTTATTTCAAACAAATTTGTTTTGAAACAGAACTAAATTGTAAATGATGCTGAACAGAGGCTTTTTTAAATTTTCACTTTTGCTGGTGTACAAACAATTGGTTTACTTTTGTAGCAAATTTACTTTTTTAATGATAACTAAGCATGACTTAAACATTAACCGAGCGTATTCTAAAGCCTTATTAATAGATTAGCTGCATTTTCATTTAGTTTCGTTTGTTATATAGTTGAATTTCATTTAAAAGTTCTTATCAAGAATATAATTTTCAGGTGAAGTCGATAAGGCTGTGTTAATCGTTTCGTTCCTCATAAGTGTCTAAATGCTATGAACTACTAGCGGAATTCACTCAGATATTAAATTCGAGAAATCTAGGCTAATAAAGTCGTAATAAGTATAATTAGCCTTTAAAGGATTAGGTGCATTAGATTTTGCTTTGTTAATTTTTAGTATAACATCTTTAGTTAGTAGTTTCTGATAATTTCAAGTTCAGATAAAACTTGTTAAAACTTTAAATTTTACTCCGCGCTGTTATTTGTCATTTAAAATCAATTTCATAGTTTTTGAAGACACTTTGTAAAGTAAAAATCAGAAAACGCTTATTTTATTCTTTTATTCAATGAATTTTGAATAAAATAAGATGTTTTCCTGTGTTTAAATATAGTTTTATTCTCCGTCTGATTAGTCTTAAACTTTTAAGTAGCTATAATTTGAATTACAAGGATTTTCAATTAGGAAAACTAGGTAAAGGCAAAATGGTTATTTAAAAAGAAACACGTAATTTTATTTTGTTAAATAAGTCATATATTGGAAATTCATGACAGTCAAATGTTTCGTCCTAAGTACTAACGTTCGTAGAATAATAATACTTTTATTAAAAAAAATGACAACTAATAAGTACAATAATTTGGAAGTCCCTCAAAAATTGTGTGGTAAAAACATTAAGCTAGTGCAATATTAAAGTTGTATTATTATAATAAGTACATTGCAGGTGGCGTTATATGCCATACTGTCGGTGCAAATTGACAATCACATGAAATTGACGAAAATTATTTAAGAATCGCTATCACTGCCATTGTTCTTCTTGTCTCGGTTTTCCAAGATTTCGATTACGTAGGCCAAGACTCCAGATAGTGCTATGAAGAAACCAGCAGTATAAAACGTATCGTCCCATCTGTTAAACATAAAATTGATTTTACAATCATTGTTTGACGCATTTTTAAAATCACCTTACCTTAGCGTTATATCATACATAACACCAGCAAGTGGTGGTCCAATCAAACTACCAACACCTTGCACAAGAAGTACAAGACCATAGGCACAAGTGAAATCATCTAGATCTACTAAGCTTACTAAAATACTAGGTGTAAATGAAAAAGTGCTAGCAAAAGTCAAACCGAAGAGAACGCTGAGTAATACAAGAGCCGTATAGCTTGTCATAACTACTGGCATTAAGGCAACCGATAGTCCACAAACTAAAAACAATAACATAGATAAGTTCTCATTTGGTGCAAATTACTGAAATGACTTACGAATAAGACAAACTGCATAAGTAATGTTAACGTTTAACCACGGCCGATCTCCAACGAACCCAAGGCCAACCATCCCAATTGTGTTGAAAATGCCTATAATGGATATCAGCATGGCACTGTCTTCTTCAGTGTAGTTATACGTGATCATTTGTTCAGTTATGTAGAAATATGGGATAATGTACCTGTAACAACAGAATTATTAGTTACTTTAGTTCTACTTAATTCTTTACATTCCAAGAATTTCTTATGCTTCTAATATCGAATGCCTTAAAACGATCTTATTACATATTTCTAATACTGTGATGGGCTTTTAGGATAATTGAAATATTTTGTCCGCATTAAACAGAAACGACGGGATGCTGTGTTGATTTCCATAATTTTATTTATAAACCTTAAGAAAAGCACATATATTGGGGTAGAGCATTTTCTCGTAATTTTCTGGATTAAAAATAGACTAACTAAAAATAATGTCTTTTTAAATATGGTAGAAACCCATAGCGGTAGTAATTAAAAACGAAAATAATGCCTTGTGAGATTTTTTTTTTGAATTTTAAATGCTATAACAATCGCAAGCGAGAAAAATACGATTTATGCATTCAAACAAAGACATTTAGAACGCACGTGATAGGCATTTAGAGTTGCTTAGGTTGTTGCATAATTTGTGAGATAAACATATCAAACACGACCCAATAAAAACTGCAGCTTGCATTCTGTTGTGAGATTAAGTAAAACTGTTCACTCAATGAGTTCTAAGAGTACACCAGTAGAACAAAAAATGAATAAAATTTAATTATTATTAATAAATTTTTTAATAATAGCTATCACGTTAATTCGGTTGTTAACAAAGCCAATTTTAATTTGGCTACACCGCATATTACCAAATTTCTTTATTATATTTATTTAGTTGTGAAATCTATTTTAGAATATGCCTACCAGACCTGTTTGCGCTGATCATTTGAACTTCGACCCTTATGCTGAGAAACTCAAGTTGATTTCGTTCAATTCCTTTGCAAAAACAGTCGTAACTTTGTTAGTAAACATTCCTATTTGTGATAATTAGACTGAGCCTGGACTTTTAACATCAATTAGCATTTCAAAACTCGTGACTTTCTCCAGGAGTAATATCAGTGATCTAATTATGACAAAGAGGAGCCAATGTCCTGAATGTCGTGCTTGTTTAATGAGCACAGCATTTGTATGACTTTATATTATCCAAGGCTCTTTTGTAGAATAAGAATTAGCTAAGAGGGATTTTAAATTAAATGGACCCTTGTTTATCTTTCCTTGCGTAATGAGTTGTTTAATAAATATTGTTGTAAATCAATAAAAACTTTGTAGTCAATGCATTCAATGTAAATTCAAATAATTCAAATTTAATTCACTAATGAATAACCTGCAGCCTTCAAACATTGCGCATATGAAGTGAATATTTCGCCAACATGCTGGCAGCGCTTTTTATGGATTTGCAGTGTATGCTTAAAAGACACAAAAACTGAAATAGAGTTTCAGGAAAGATTTATCTTTAAGCTTCGAATAATTAATACCGCTGATTAGATTTCATTTATGCAGCCAAAATACTTTCCATTTTTAAATATATAAAACTACGTTTATATTTTAACTAATACCTGTACCTATAAATTTAATTTGAACAAAACAAATAAACTTTCAACAAAAAATTAAATGACGATGTTCACGGTACCGAAAATATGCCACCTTATATCTGTTCTATGCGATTGCATTGCTATTACACTCAAATTTACTGATGAGGTAGTTCTAATCTAAATCATTTCTGTTTGAGCGAATTCTGTTTAAATTATTATTCTTGCTTTCTATGTGTTTATTGCCATTCTTGCGTTCAGTGGGCAATTTATAATGAATACATTTTGACAGAATGAGATTTATAGCAGACATCTGAATTTAAATGTTATCAAACATCCAAATAAAGCAGTGTTCATAAACTGCATAGAAGGATACATGGAGCTCTACCTGCAAAATTATTTAATGTGATGAATAAAACAGCTTGGATATCATTAAATCTTGGTCAGAATAAATATTAACGAAATTTTTTTTAATATTAAATTCAATATCAATTACGGAAAATAATTAGGTAATGTCGAGTTTAAGCAATTTTAAAAATAGGATAATAAATCTTTGTCGAAACGTTCAAAAAACAATTTTATTTTAAAGAACAATTTTTTTGTTTTTAAATTGTTTTAAAAGTCACAGATGTTTCTAAAAATCTCAATTTTTTTTTCCAATCCGGAGATATATCACAACAGCTCCAAGGCAAATTTAAAATAGTCCCTCGTGGAACTGTTTTCAAAAATAATTCTAATTTTTTTAGAATACATTGATACAAATTACGTAAAACAGTAGTAACACGTATCATCAAGTTGTTAAAACTGCTTAAAATGCTTGCAATAATTTATGAGAAATTGCTCAACTGGTAATAAATTTAGCCATCATTGGAATACAAGGCAATGAATTGGATAAACCGAAAAGCTTAAGCGGTTTAATTCAGTTTTTGAATAAGACTAAAAATAGATAAATATTGTACATCCGTTTCACACAAAATAAAATATGAAATACATCTGCACACTAATTACAAGACTTTAGAAAGAAATTATTTTTTCTGATTTGTGGTGCCAAAATATGTTTTTGAGACAAAAGCATTCAAGGTTAGAAGCTATTTTTAGGAAGGGAATTGTGTCTGTTTAATCTACTTACCAAATAAAGAGCAATAAAGTTGATAAATTGAAAATTGTAAATTTTAGGTCCAGGAAGAGAGAGAAGTCAAAAATGGATTTCATGATGTCAACAAAGTTATCATACCAAGCCTGCAAACAGAAAGAACGAACAATGTGATATTGTGTTGTGATGAAAGTGCCAAATAAAAAGTAAACATACCTCCTCATCTTCTCTGGCTATTGTTGTCATGGAATTTCGATAGATATTTGGACAAGAAGATGCCCTCAGCCGGTATCTGTGAGTGTTCAGCAATGCACCTCGGTAGTGAATTGAATTCCGATGGAATCGCATATTTTTTAAATAGTTAGCATTCTTCAGAGTTAAATTACGTTTTAAACTCATTTTTCTGCTGTCATGCTGCTTTTTCCTGGCTGATTCCCTTTGAATATTTGAAAAGTCTGCCTCGACTCCTTCGGGGATTGGAATGGCCACTCCATTAGATACTTCCATTTCAGTGCTGTTCAGGGGTCCTTGGAGCAAGAGAGAGGTATCTGTTGAATCATCATGGTTATGTAAAATGTCGAGGGAATTTCCCCGGAAGCTCTTGCGAATATTTGGGGTGGAACCATTCATTTTTGCCATAAGATTTTCATTCAAAGAAAGGCGACTTCCATTGATTCGTTCGTTTGTGAACTCGTGGTTTAGTTTATTTGGAATATATTCATTTTCTGTATTTAATGAGTTTAAAGATGACCTAAATGGTGTGTCGAGGATAGTTGAAACCTTTTCCGATGGTGATAAAGTCTCTACACTAGCTATGTATTTTTTCTTATCGCTGGAGGTGGGATCATTGCTAGTAGAGATTGAAATAAGATTTTCGCGAGAGGTTGTATTTCGATCATTCTTTTGGCGCAGAGATCTTCTGCTAACCCGCTTTACTTCATCAATACTGCCAAGATCTAGAGAGTGGAAATATGTTGGAAGGAATATCTCGCTTCGATATTTCTTCGTAGCTCTTATATCAAGATCGTGGATTTGCTGATTAGCCTCTGTGTTACAATTAGTAACTAATGTATCTAGCACTGCTTCTCTGGGAGCCCCAGTCTCAAGCATTTTTTTAATTTCATCTAGACAAATGCTTGAATTTGAAAATGTTGTGACACTTTGTGAACAACTTTCCAACCGATTTTCTTCAATTAACCAGTCTGGATCACGCATCAACGCACCAAATATGCAGGTATGCAACATTGTTCCTGCTAAAATTAACGTAGCGCCACGCCAACCGAAATATTCAATTAACCATTGTGTGAAGGGAGCATACAAGAATGTCCCGATGCCAGTACCAGATGCTCCTATTCCTGTAGCAAACGTCCGTTTTTTGTCGAACCAAAATGCAATAGATACTACCGCAGTAACATATCCAATGCCTAGTCCCAGCCCAGATATTATACCAAAGGTCAGGTAAAGCATTTCAATGGAGTTGCAAAATGATGCTAATGCAAATCCAGATGAAGATACTAAACCGCCAATGATGGTCATTCTACGACATCCGTATTTGTCTACTAAGTTGGACATAACAGGGCCTACCATCAAAGGTACTGCAAGAAATAGGGATCCAATCCACGCAGTCTTGGACTTACTCTCCTTAAAGTAAGCCAGGAGTTCCGTGTAAATGAGCCCAAATGAAAACGATATTCCATCAGCGATCAATGAGACACATAAAGATGCGAATACAACAACCCATCCAAAACCACCGTCAGGTATCTTCGATTTTTTTGCGTCCGTCATTGAAGATGCTATTGAGTCAGCGGATTCCGCCTCAGAAATGTATCGCTTCCTCTTTTTTAATCTATCATCTTCACATATTGTTCCCAGTGTGCTCTCAGATAGATTGCAAAATGTTACCTCAGGAATATTGGACTTAACCAGGAGTTGATCCTTTGCGTTCTTCTGATTTTCATTGCAAGGCACTCCATTCTGATTAATAGATGATTTCAGTTCAACCATTATGTTTATGTGACCGCGTTATTTACGTCTGTAAAAATAAATTTGCGACGACAAATCTGAAAATATCCCAATAGACCAATGTCTTAAGTACACAGCTGCCGAAAGATATCGCCAAAACACGCGTAAAAACAGATAGTTCAAGAAGTATTCAGCGCCGATTGACGTCACCAAGTCAACAGCGGAATCTCGGCTTTCCCGGGTTGTCTTCCTTCAACTTGACCCGCTGCGCAAGAAACTTTGATCAAATAAATTTTCACTTGGCTTAAGTCCAAAGTGTTCTTCTGCTACACTTTTGAATAACTTCCTTCATACCTCCGCGAATGTGCAACTTTCTGGCTTGCGGTTTAGGTAGACTCATCCGGATTTAGAACTTTGGTCTCAATTCCGTGCGAAATTGAATTTTCTAAAAGCTACTCACTATTAGGGCTTTTATTGGATTTTGTGAATTATTTTATTGATAAATGAGCTAAAACGCTTTATTTTCTGCAACACTTTTAAACAACAAAACTAGAACTAGAGAGAACATATAGAGCACCTCCGGTTAATTCACCACAATTATTTTGAGTCCTTAAATTGTTAAATCTAAGTCTAGGATCTCTCGCAGTGTAGCGTAAACACAACTTCACAGATTTGTCAAATGTGCAATTAGTCCGAATTTCATGCATTAATAACCGAATGCGGTTTATCACAGATATTGTCGTTTCGCTTTTGACGGACATGCGGCAAGTAAGTTTTTTGAGACGCGGATAAGATGCAAAAAAGATGTTTTCTTGTGCTTAATATGGATGAGGATTGCTCTGTTGTTGTACTTCAGATTAATACTACTCAGCCTTTTATAGGGCAGAAATTCGTGTCATATGAAATCCTTGTTTCCTGTTGACATATCTCGTGATTACTTTTAGATATCTCTGCAGTTAGATTAATATCGACGTTGGGATGTAGACAACCGATAATATTACTTTTCCAAATAATCTGAAAAGATAAAAATAAATATACATATTAATTCTGTGATGCTTGTTGATAACTTGAATAAGAATAATTCTATTCAGAAGAAAACGATGATTGAAAATGTGAAGCAGAGGTATGAAAAATAATTTTTTTATAACCAATTGTTAAACATGAACATCCACGAACTCTTGTCTCAATAAGATGCTACTGTTCACAGACCGTGTCATTTGGCTGCCAAGATTCTTCCACAGAACTCTCCTAAACTTCGGTTTCTGAGGTATAACGACCAATTAAATACAACCGTATATTGATATGTCTAAGTTCAAATCAGTTTAAACCTTCCACATTTCAAAACAGAGTCTATGTTCCACCGCTATTTAATCCAAAATGATAATAAGTGCAATAAACGACAAATTAAACATCACAACTTTGTTAATACTCTCCAACGTTATAAAACGGAATTGTTTTTACTTGATAAAACAGCAAAATTCAAATATAGAAAAGCTAGACATCAAAACAATATTTAACTACTCCATAACAAATTTAATTCGGAATTGAATAACTTTATTGCCAGACAAATCAAATAGTCCTTCTTAAATCTTAACTTTTCACAAGTGCAGATGACGAGTTCATGGATTGCACACTTTTTTAAAACAGTAAATTATATTAAACATTGTGCTGACATCTTTAATTGCTATGTAAATCTGGTGACTAGCACGAGCGTCTAAACTTGATCCATGAAATGATCCATAAAAAGAAACTGTGAAGGAACTAAAGTCATTCTCCTATAATTCAAAACAGTGGACACTTTTGGAGAGTTATCTAACACAGAAAAAAAAATTGACAAATCAGCTACACAAATTCTATGATGGTTGCATCATGTTGGTTGAAAACAAATAAGAAATATAATTGTAAGTGGTAAATTTTAAGATTACTCATGCATATAAACAAAACATTATCGTAGTAATTTTATTTTACATAACAAATAAAGTAGCGGACAAGTTTATCTTGAGCAATAAAGTTCACTTACTTAGCCCGACATTTCTTTTTATTTTTCTTATATTTCTCCTTCTTTTAAACGTTGATATTTTATCCAAATCACACCCACTTGCACACGACAATACTTTGACCTATCTGAGTTCTTCTTTTTATAGTACTGATAATAAGAAGGAAGCAGTTAAAATGAAAGAACAAACTTCATACATATAATCTCTCTTTGGGAAAAGAAACTTAAGTAAGACCTTATCAGGTTTTCATTAAATTAAATGAGTAAGTTTTTTGTTTTAAAATGACAAGAGATATCTTAATATTTAAACGAGACAAATTTTTTATTATCTTTGACGATTATGCTACAATACGAAGCATTTTATCATTTTTCTTTTTGCAATGATGCAAAGTTTTGCACTTTTAAAATATGCAGTATAATGAATGTCTCAGTCAAACTCATGTTATTTTAAACTAGTCAGTTGATTATTTAAAAAAAATATCGATTATAGTAGTGGAATGAGAAAGACCTTATAGTTATTATAAACCAGATGTGAACAATTATTTTTAACACACAACGTGACTTTTTATTAAATCCAATCTTTTTCTATTTAAATGACTTCTGATTGTGTGGAATCATTGATGCAAAAAGCACGTTATTTATTTAAAAATAATGGTAGCACGTGTAACAGTACCGATAAATGCAGACATCATTAAAAAATGGTTATTATTTATAGTTCAATAGCGTTTTTGAATCTTTATTTGAATGACCATTTTCTAACTCTCGCATAAAAATAAAAACCATCGTGTATTTTTGTAAGCATGACAAAACGAGAATAAATAATGTTTGAAATAATCCGACCTATTTGTAATATTCCTCATTAATAAATATTGAATATATTGAGTATTGAATATTCAAAAAGCCTAAATTATTTTTTAAAATAACTCAATAAGATATAACCAATGAAAAGTTTCCAAATTTAGAATATTACATTTTAAAGACTTTTAAGTTGTATAATCGCGTTACAGATATCTCTCTTATAAAAATAAATCACAAAAAGATACTAAAAAGAAATGTGCATAGAAATAATTAAAAGTACTTCAGTTTATTTACTCAAATCTAATCGATTTTAATTGATAACGAAACACTGTTTCCGATATTGTATATATACATGTTTAATCTATGCATCTCAACAATATAAGATAAAAAATATACTAGTCAAAACTAGTTGCTATGTTTGAATTAAGAAAAAATTATCGTGTTAATATTTTCCTTAAAAGGAAGATTTTTAAATTGTAATGATCCTCCAACATAATTCGACATCAGGTTAAAATTAATTCAGGTAATTCTTAAAAAAAATCACCTTGTGGTTATCAGAAATTAATTACTTCCTTCCGATTCTATTAATGCATACATATGTCTAATCTAAAGTATTAGGCGTATTAACGATTTATTGTATCGTTGTTCCAAGCATAAAGTTTAGTATTTTCATAGTTGTTTCAAAATCCTATAACCGAGTTTTTAAGACCTCTTTCAGCGATAAAATAGCGAATGCAACAAATTATACTAATAATAAACTTTATTTCCTTCTTCATTATGACCAACAACTCGGAACTGGATGTTTGAGTTATAATAAACTAACCTTAAATAAAATAAATAAATATACATATATAAATTTATGCACTTTCACAAACAGCAAGACTGTACTTTTATGTTACACGAAATATATACACTGCTTTTATATATCCAAATGAATTCTTACACATGATTTTATAACTTTATTCAGCCTCAAATAATATTCGAGTGAAATTTTCCTACTTCTTGCACATGCCTATAATAACTGCGGGTATCAATGATATTATCAAACTTTTAGTAAAAATGAATAACGGGGGAAAACTTCTTATCGCCTTTAATATTCTCTTAGCTTTAATCTTATCACTAATGTTAATTGCACATTGTAAAATTTACACTAGGAAAATAATTTAGACAAAGTATTTAAGAGGAATCAAATAGACAAATTGTTGCATGTGTATGTATTTCAGATTATCTTTAATGATTGCAAAATATTTGATTTGTAATTTCACTTAAAAAAAATAAAAAAATCACACTCGAATACAAAAATAAAGGTGGGTCTTAAGCAACCTATCAATTATACGAGATTTTTATTTTCGAGGTTATTTGAAAATACCTTTGTATATCAATTACATATGTACATTTTCATAAAAGGAATTCAATTATTCCACCAAATCTTATCAGCTAGCTGTAAGCCCATACTGTAAATTTATAAATTAAGAGCTACGACAAAAAATACAAGTTAATCATAAATAAGATATAAATAAGAAAAGCGTGATTCGATTCAACTTGTTATTCTAAGAACTATACAAATATTTACAACTTCTAAATGTTGTTATTCTAAAATATTTTTTAAAACTTGTGTTATAGCTTTTAAAAATATACCACTAAATCAAATGCTAATGCGAGCTCTAATTTAAAATCAACGTTTTAAATATTTTCGCAATTGTGATGCAATTATAATATATGCCACAAAGTAATAATCATCATTTAATCTTTATAAATCTCTTTAAAACAGCTTTAAAAATTTGAGGTCTTATTAATTCATAAAGCAGACGTGGCAAATATCAAAATATAAGCATTTTGTTCTTTATGCAACATTTACTTTGACTAAAAAAAATGATTTTAAGAATAGAGTATGTATGCAAGTGTAGATAGTGTACTCGAATAGTAAAGATAACATTTAAGCTTTGGAGAAGTTGTACATAAATTCATGACGATAACAAACTTCAAATTTTTTAGGGACAAACATTTTAAGAGGATAAAATTTTATTATACGTTTAGAAGTTGAAGACTACAAGTAGTATTCCCATCTATAGGTACTATCGTTAACTAACATGGTTCTTTTGGATTGCCTTTAATTTCCCGCATAATGAAATTAACTTTCGATTGATATATAACTAATTTCTTAAAAAGCAGTAATAAAGTTATCTTCAAAGTTTGCAATGCTAGTTAGCTTGATAATATTGTAAACAGTTGTAGACTACTACATAATCATCTTAATGAATCCCAAACAGTTCAACTTACTATCTTCTAAAAAGACACCTTTAGCAGATGACTCCAACGTTAGATTTTGACAGTAATATCTTATATCATATTTTCAGTACGTATTCAGTTATGCATATGATGAATAGCATAACAACAATATACACATACATACTATACTTAATTTACACAATAAATAAATATGATTATATAATTTTTTATGTTTTTTATTCCAATAAAGTCTTCGAAATTAACAAAATTTAGAAAATGAATGTCTTACTCATAAATTGCAAACATGAAAAAAGCTTTTATTATGGTTACGCGTACAGATCAATGAACTCACTAAACTTGTGAAAGTAAAACAAAGCAAGACATTGACAAATATAGATAAATTGAATAACAAAATCCAACAATGAATAATAAATTCGAAGTAATTGTAACAATTGTTCTCTGTGTTATAAATAGTGCCAAAGTATCAATTCAATCCAATTGAGATCTATAACGCCTTCCAACGAGCCTCAATTACGAGTAATTTGATCTTATGCGATTAATAGGTTCTTATATAACAACCAGTGGAGAGTAAGATAAAACTATACACAGGTCCTAACGCAGTTTTTAAATAAATATCTGTACTTAAAAAATTGTTTATCTGTTTATTAAACAAAGTAATGTATTATATACATAAAAAGTGTGCACATATGTGACTTTCTGCGTATTTGTAAATGAAAAACATTTGTTTGTAATGTTTTATGCGTTCCGAAATTAATGATTATCAGACGACAATTAAAAGTATTGTGTTGGGCAATTTTGCGCTTTATGAATATCACTTTTACAATGAAAAAATTTAACAATTAACAGAATTTTCGAAATTAAATATTTTTAAAAATTAAAATATGTATATACTAATTTTATTCCCACACTGGTACTAACATAGATCTAAGCATCGCGTCGCTAACCTGCGCGCTAAGAACTTGGAATTACTTAAAAATATTGTAACTTAAATGTTTAAAAGTCATTCGTCTCGATAGTTTTTTTTAATTAAAACTAAACTAATAGTTTTCTTCTTCTGCTTCTGAGACTTCAAGAAAATCGTTAATACACACATATATACATACATACATACTACATTCATCCAAATAGAAAAAATAGCGAACATCATTTTTTTAAATCAGTTAAAAAATGTATATTTTTCCTGATCAATGATGAAAAAATTGGATTAAGTTAATATTACACAAAATTCTACAATAAAACTATCAAAATAGACTATTTGTTTGACGCCATAAAATTCCTGAAAATACTTTAGCTGCTATAGTGGTGTTATCCCTTACTCAAATAAATATTTATTTGCAATTCAACAAAAATAATTAATAAAAAAGATTTCCTGCAAATTCCAATATAAACATATTTTCGAAGAGCACATTTTTTTGAAACCGATTTAGGTCACCATAAAAGATATTTTAACGTTAATGGTAAATATATTTTATGAATTTGATACATTATAATAAATACAAATTAACTTTTCTAAAGCCAACAGTTCTTCCGTAAATCTAAAATGAATTTACCTTAGCGCCAGTATAGGTAATCATTTTTATCACTAATGAACTGATTTCCAATTTACGAAATCGGTATAGTGTTAATAAAATTACCATTTGCCACGCAACGACCATAGCAAGCAAATTCATAAATAACAACTAATATCCAAAAATCTTATCTTACCGCTTTTATATTCACATCTGTTATTAAGAAATATTTCAACGTGCCTGATAACAAATTTAATCTGAACTGTTGAAATTGAGATTTTAATCCGACAATTATTGATAGGTACTTGCGGAAGTAAATCGCCATTATATTTAAAATTCGTTATCTAGTTCACTGCTGCGGTACGAAAGATCTCATACGTATTCGGCGACATATCGTCGCGCGATGACGCCACCGCTATCACTTGCCAACAATTTTTAATAAAACCGATACAAAAGTAAATATTTTTGCTAGGCTAAAATCAAGGGCATCTTTTTTTGGGGTCCGCTACATTGTGGCCAAATTGAATACTTGCAATGATCCAAGCTGATGATTATAAACAGTAAAATAAGCTCCTGCAATGGGCAGCACTGCAATTAATCAACTTACCCTGAAAACACAATTTTAATTAGTCCTGTCTACAAAAAGTTTGCTTTTCTCTATGTTCACGAGTCGAATATGACCTCTATGTGAACTTTTGGGACGCATGCATATATATCGTCGTGGCAGTCTGTCTATCTTTTTGTTCTTATATTCTGTCATATCGATTTAAAAAACACACAATCTGTGAGAGGAGAGGTGCTAAAAATGAACTCCTTACGCAACTATACTGAGAAACTTATTTTCAGGTGAACATAAAATCAATGTGAATTGCCAAAATACGACAGAAAAACGATAGTCGCCACATAAATCGGAATTATGGGAAAAAATTCCGAAATAAGGGCACAAGGAAAGCCGAAAAATTACGTGCTTATTACACAACTATATAAAATATACATTAACATAACTTACAAAAGTTCGAGGCAAACCTTAACTTTAATTAATTCTCTAACACAAGCAAAATCGATTCATACAAAGGGACGAACAAAACTTTGTCCTGATTTCCTGCTTTATGGGCGAATTTTAAGTCATCGATTGTTAATGGCTCCAATTTCTTGCAAAAACAAACATAACGACTTAAAAATTTCTTAATGTAGATCAATTTTCATCAAAAGATATAGGGCAATGGACACTTGTTGTCATGCATTCGAATTTACGTAAAGCAATCGCAAAATTTGTAAGCCCTCATTAAGATATGACAGCAGCTTTTTCTGAAAATAAAGCTATTTTTACTGGATTCATATTTAATTAAACAATTTTATTAAAGATACGCTAATTGCGTAATTTAGGCTTTTCTTATTACAATAAACGAAAATAATATTGAAATATATAAAAATAGGAACACTTAACAAAATCAAAAAATGTCTTATAACTAAGAAAAGTAGTAATTTAAATTTTAAGAAAAATTGCTTTGTAATCTGAGATCCAAATTGTTTAAAATATTTATCTTTTGCAAATACTATATTAGTACTCTCTGTGGAATATAACGATCAATATTTATTCCAGAACTAGTCCACACTACAATGGTTTAATATCAGGTAACCATAATAAATTTGCTAAGTTGAACACTTTGCTAGCTTAATTATTAGTTAGTGAAATTAAGTTCAATAAAGACAGTATTATAGCAGCTTTGATTATATAATTTTTAAAACCAAAAATATATGTCTTTATTACTTGCAATTCAAAACAAAGAAAAACAATTTTCAGTCACACCTTGTCAATTCGTTAAAAATTTTCTTTCGAATGATGTTCCCCCGGATTTTCAGCTGGTTTTCTATAATCGCCCTTATGTGACGTTATATTTAAAAAAATAATAATGATAAAAAAACTACAAATACACTATTTTCTTGAATATGAATTAACAATATTTGATTCGCTAACATAAACTAATAATTGCATATTGTTTATATGTTTTTATTACATATTCTATCGATAATTCATTTCATAATGTTCGCATAAAATCGATTTTTTAGCTCGTGCTGGAATAAATATTGTGTTGTGAACACACACGACCGAAAATAAAATGTTATCAGCATATATTCTTTTACCGATTCTCTTTCAAAAGATTTATTTCATTGAAAAATTTATTGCACTATAATTTTTTCTAATTTAACAAATATTATTGATATAAATAAATTAATAGTCATGTATTACATTGTTATTGATTATCACTTAAATGTATAATAAATAAAAATTGTCTGATCCTAAATCAGGACTTCTGGTAAATTTAGAATTAATTCGACTCTTTCTTAAGGCTCTTCACCTATTTTCTTTCATTTAACGCACTTTGAAACAATTAATTTATCTACTCCGTAATTTTCGTATCTCACTCCGTAAATATTTATACTTATTAATTGTATCTAACGATCTTTGTAAATTCAGATAAATTACGAAGATTTTCACAATTAGTTATTCTCAAATATTTTCAAAACTGTTTCACATAAATATATCTGTCTGTCTTGATTGCGAGTCCTTGTAATTATCTACTTTAATTAATTTTCCGAAAATTCCCTTCTTTTACCATCAGATGTGTTCCAGATAATTTATCATAGATATAGGCCGGATTATTAAATTCTCGATTCCATTTAATGACAAGCTGATATATACAAATGGGTTTTAAGTGGTGAAATTTATTATGATTGCTTCCTGCCTAATTCTTCTCATTGTTTATTTACACGAGTACAACAAGACTATAAATTTATAAACATTGTACAAGTAGAATTTCAAATTTCAACCCTAATGACACAGAAGACTAATTTTGAATTAATTATTTTATATCTGACCACTCGTATCTTAGAAGTGCAATTAAAAAATGCGCAGTCCGCAATCTTAATCTTTTAGAAACCTGTACTTGTAAGACGATAAGGAAGTGAGGGGTTTGTGCTGGATTAAGGAGTTTCATCCAGATTTAATATCTCGTCACTAAGCGGTAGCCACCTCAAATGACACAAAATAATCTTCGTATCTTGAAAATTATATAATAATGTCACAATCTTTTGTAAGCGTGAAAATAATATTTTTAATTTTGAAATTCAGGTTGATTCCTAAAACTAATTTCGATGAATACATTTTGTATATAAAGGAATGTTTTTTACGTAAAGCCAATATCAGCATATCTAAAGAAAAGGACCCGTTTGCTAGATAAACTAAAAAGCGAAAATGAAGAAGTAATCCCAACCACATACGTCAAGGTGGTCAGAAAAATTTCCAAATTTAAGTCGCCAAGTGGTCACAAAATGTGCAAGTGGACATAGTTCAGTTTATACACAGCAAAATTGTTCGTTTGCTAATCCCTTTTTTGTCTAAAATTATCAAACAGACCTAAAAACAACTTTTATAATATAGAATTTGAATTTAAACGATAAAACGACAAATAGTAAAAAATAAATTATATGATTTTCAATATTTATTAACTTAATTACATATAATCTATGGTCTTCATAAATAAGACAAGAATTACTGATATTTTTTAGAATAATTTAAGAGACATTGAACTTTCTATAAGTGAATCCTACTCGTATTTGACCGACTTTTTCTCAATGTCTTATTTATAAAGAAATGGAAATATTCCGGGAGTTCGCGGAGAAATCTGGTTCAGACTGGATAAGCTTCACGTGTAAAAGAATTTTTGTATAAATAAAATTTTTGTCTCGCTGTAGACAGTTTTTTTTTCCGAAATGGAAGATTAAGATAAAAAAATGGAAGCAGTGGAAGAAAATGTTAGGACCTATAATTTTTTCAGTGTCAACAAATGTTTAGCACAAGACAAATATTTCTATGTTAGTAATATGTTAATTTTTGATAGAAGAAAATTTGTTTATTGCAATATTCTCATATTTTATATATACCGGTTGGAGATTACAACTAAAAGAAGTTCCAATTACACTACTTGATTCCTCAGAAAATAAACAGAAAACACACATTAGATTTGAGAATAAGCCCATTATGCTAAATATATACATATTTATTATATCAAATTGAATTGTATAGGAGTTTTGCGCAGATGTAGGGTTTCTTTAATTAAAGAAAACAGCGTAAAAATTGTTAGAAAAGATAATCGGGGGCGTTTCATAGACATTACTATAAAAACGAGAATCGCCGATTCACCCAGAGATGTTAAGGGTTTTGAGCTTGTTCATTTGACATGGAATAGCCTAATATAAATGAATAAATAATAATAATAAAAAAATAATTCATGGATATTGAAATCTGTCAATGGGGCTAACAATAAAAAAACTATCTAGGATATTGATATTACGTGGAATGGAATAGTTCCATGTAAATATGAATGTTGCTATAAACGACGATATGTTGTCTTAGGCAGTATCGTAATATGCGGTTTTTCAGATAATAAATAAAAATATAAACGAATTCCGTTCTCATATCAGATTTATATCAGCGCTTATAATAGAAAATTTCCAGTATTTTGGAAAGTAATGCTGTTTACAATAGTTTTCCCCCAAACAAAATGTACAACAATTTTAAGGCGCCGTTTACGAAATCGATCGACTTGCGAAAGTAACGTTTCCCATTAGGGAAAAAAGCAAAAAAGCGAGTCGAGCGAAATCGAATTCCATAATAGACAGTACAATACAGGTTATAAAAGCCGATTTTAGGCGGCGATTTTGGGAGTTAAAATTAAATTTCCTATTGGTATTCGGAATAACCTCTACCGTTATTTAGGATACGATTTCTAATTATGGTATGATTTCAGTGATGACACAAAATATCGTTTACAGTATGCCCTACTCCAACTATTAGAATTTTCGAAATAACAGTTAAAATAGTATCATAAAAGCCGCTCATCGTAATTTTCAAGTTATAAGCTACCAAACATTCAAAGACAGACAGAACAGAACTTTATTCTTCCTAATTTTATATCTTTCACACTCAGCATCGTTTACATAAGAGTTAGTCTTTAATCAAAGGAATTATCTATCCAAACATTTCAAGCACAAAGGAGATTTTTTCACATGGATAACTTTCGTGAAAAATAAGTTGCCCTCCAAGGGTCTTCATGCTTGTTTAGTAGGGTACACAAAATGTATTACATTCAAATAAATCATTGTTTAAATGCATTTTAAATAACATATTGCATAAAAAACAAGTTTATGTTTGCCTTTATAATGATAACTTTCGGATTCAGTTGATAGAGGTACAGTGATAAATATTCTTTTAAATGCGCTTCAGAATTTTACAAAAGCTCGAGTTATTATTTCACTAATTGTTAACAATGATGTCAATTCTGGCATTATTAGTGTTTTTAATTTTTAAAGTTATGGGAAAAGTATCACTCAGAGAATGAGGGATTACTGTAATTAAAATTTATAAAAGAATTGAATACTCTAATGGACAAATTGCGAAGAAGATTGGCAGATCGGACGCGTAATATGAATTTGTTTTGGAAAGATATGAAAATTATTGGAGACAATGGCAACAAAATAATTCAAGAAACAACAAAAAATCGCAGACCATCGAGGCGGAAAAAAAAATAATCAAGACCTTCTCGCACACAATTACTTACTACAAAAAATATAAAATGAAAGAAACCGTAGGGCAAACCTAATTTAATAAAGATAAACAAAACAAACCGTTTAAACTTCGCTGAAAAGTACATGCTCATCTTTTTAGATGAGAACAAGTTGAATTCAGTTGGACTAGACTACTAAAGTTGTTTTTCGAATAATTTAAATGGAAATTAAGTCAATAAATCAAGGGAAATATTGGAGCCGGTACTATTGTATAATGGTTTGGGGTGTATTCATCGATGTTCATCAAAAGCTTCCCATTTGTTTTATCAGTACTCGAATTATTAGAAGACGTTCTAATTAGTTATTTTGAAGAATTCGTAGACTAGACTTCACATACGAGTATTACAGGATAACGCATCTATCTTACCTTAAAAAGTTTATTCAACTTACCTGAGGAGCAACATTCAACAGGAAACCCTTCAAAAATTAATTAAGGCTATATCAAAGCGGACATTTGAAATTATAAAAAGTCAAGGAAATTCGAAATTTTAATTAGTTTTTAAATTACGAAGATTTTCATATTGAGTGACTGAATAAGGAGAATATACATTTGCATTTAAACGGATATGTGTCTTTCAATACTTCTTATTTTATTTTTTTAATTATGGTTTAGACTTTGGTTAATATTTTCTTACTGACGACTGATTGTAAATATATAATTTATTTTCTTGCAGATATAAGGTCAAGGTTTAATTTTAACCTTAAAAGCGTCTGCGTTTAAACAATATTTGCCACTGTAATAATATTTTGGGCGACAAATCAGACGTTTAGCGCTTTATTTCCATTAGGAAACCAAAGCAAATATGAATAGGAGCATGGTAGTAAAATTAAGGGATTAATATTAGAAATAAATCACGATTTTAGAGTAGAAGTTTATCGTTAATGCGAACAACAATTACAGCTTAGGGCAAAAGGTCTTAAATTTTGAAGGCCGAAAGACTTAATTTGTTAAAATTATAAACATGTTAGATATGTAAATATTCGTCTCCTGAATATTGAACAGATTATACGCCTTTACTTTTTGCACCGAAAGTGTCACCAGACCAAAGATACCAAACAAAACAAGTCTGTAGTCTAGGTGAAGCTTTTCCCGCAAATAAACGCCAGGTTTTCACGTAAATTAAAATTTCTCTTCGCTGGGTGAAAGATCTCGTACCGGGGTCCCGGACTGCGAAAGAATAAAGCGGACATTGTGCAACTGCCGCAAATTGTTCGGCTGTTTCTTGCTTGGTCAGCGAGTATCTTCTAAGGGGAAAAAAATACAAAAAATAACGCTAAAATATGCTGATAGGCCAAAGAAACAAACAATGGACAAGGGAACCGCCTGACTGTCCACAGTACGCCCGCCGCCTGACCAAGTGAAATCTCGTTTATCTTTCTGCGACGAGTAGAGTTATGTTATTGGGGCAAATGTTTACGGCGCTGAGTTAAGGCCTAGGAGGCTACTGGTCCAGTTCGACCGGTGCGCCACGAACTGCACCAAGGCGATCCGCACTAAAGGGCATTGTGCTCTCGGACGCCCCGCGGCTATAAGTGCGTTTAGATTGATAAATTAAATGTGAAGAGAGGTTTTTGCTTAAAACTCACCTTTGGCCCATAAATAGCTCGTTACTCTTTAATCACTTTTTAGAGAATTTTAACTTATGAAACATTTTTCGATTTGTGCACTTTTCACATATGAACCACATTCGCACTGTAAAATCTCACTCGCAATTGAAGATCTGAGGGACGAAAAGAAAACAAAAAGCTTATTGTCCTTTTTATTGTTTACAAAAAACAATTTAAAATAATTCACCTTGAATACAAAATACAATTTTTTTGACCAAAAAACCAAGCTGCACGGGACACGCAAGAACCACCTACCAGACCGAAAAAGCTCTGAACTCTTTCTCCGACACAAGACGGAATTTGGGAATGACAGCAATCTGTTATTTTTGAGAACATATGTAGCAAAGGTTACTACTTTCAGCACCAGGTAGCGAACTAGTCATAAGGAAGATTCGGAGAAAATATTTTGTTGGTTGTTAACCAGTGTTTACTTTATATTTCCTTGGTTTGCTGCGAAAGTGGCGGTTATGTTGGGATTTTATTTAATTTCATTATTTTTACAATTTAAATAATTTTACAAAGCGGGTTAAAAGAGATACATCGGAAATTTATTTAAATCCACACCCTTCAAATGTTCTTCGGGCTTAGTGCTAAAAACGCTGTTGTTTGAGAGGGGGAACGTCAACTTCTAATGCGTTTGTTTTGATTGTAAAGATGTCACTTGTACCTGATTACAGCTCGAGCTCCGAAGAAGACGAAATTGGAGAAAATGACCAACAGTAAGCCGAATTATTTAATTTTATAACGCAATATTAATAGAAATAAAACTTAGTGAAGAAACAGACCGGCCAAGGCTACCCAGCGCAAATATTTTACTCTCAAAAGAGAAGACTGGCAAAGTTTTCAATAATCCGTACAAAGAGGCTGAAGATGCAAAAATCGCATCACTCGAAAAGCATGTAAAAATGGTTCGGATATCCTTTAGCTGCTTAAGGTCTGCTTTACCAAATAATGGTTATTTGCAGGTTGAAACTGGAGAGTATACAAAAGAAAAGAACGGCAAAAAAATTTGCTGGAACTACCGAAAAGGAAGATGTAGATTCGGGAGTAGTTGCACATTTGCACACGATTCTGACCTCTCCACAGGAAATGCACCAGACATAGCCATGACATCTAATCAAAAAGTTTGTGACGCCAAAAAAAAAAAATGCACTTGTAATCCAATTTTTAAAATTAATATTTTAGGACATTCCACTTACACCAACAATATCAAAGCCCCAACAGGGCTTACAGCTTGGTAGTGGTACAAAAATTGATTCAGCAAAATCCACAGAAAAGGTGAGCAAGCGATCTCGTCCAGGCCTGGGAGATTCTGTGGTCCCCAGCAAAAAAGTTCTAAAGCAGTATAGCCTGCAGAAGAAGAAGTATCCTTAGAACATCCCCTTGTCGGTCAGCAGAACCCCACAACTTCTTCCAGTTTCATAACAATTACTCTTCAGTATCTTTATAAAACGTTGGCTTTCGCAAAACGTGCCGCCACCGCTGTTGGTCCTGCTCGGTCCGGGGATTTTGTCGCCTGCTTCTATTGATGATCGCTTCCATTCGGGCGATAGTTCCTCGATGATCAAACGATGAGACGGCACCGTTTCCCAGTATTTGCCTAATGAAGGCTTGACTGTTGTCTGTGATTTTTCAGAGATGTTTTCTTCTACAAATTTGTAAAGATGCGAAAAGGGAACGTATTAAAAATTAGTTAAAACTTTGAAACAAGAATATATTGAGGAAAAATGTATGTAGTAAATATACCAAAAATTTTAATTGTTTTAATGCTGTTGCAAGTAAATATAGTAAGGGCAATTTTTCAGATCAGACTTATGCCGGTCATGGCTAACAGTTATATTCTAGGATGTCGTCGAATTGTATAAAGAAAATTTTACAAAACATCAATATTAAATTTAGTTGTAACATAGCTCATAATAAGGATCAGGGCAGTTATTTCTTTTATTAATTGAATTTACAGAGTAATTTTGGAATGCATGATGTAAGACAAAAGGAATCCCTCCTCGGAAAAAATATAATCATTAAAACTAGCTCACAGGTAAGACCTTAACTAGTGTCTTCACATTTCCTGAAAATGTTTCCAATGTTTTTTTACAAAACAATAAGCAAGAGAACAAGTACCTTCCGAAGGAGAAATAAAATAAGTCTTTTTTCACGATAATCAAGCACTAAGCACGCAAAAAACTAGTTAATGAAGCCTTTTTACATACACGGAAGACTAGAACCACCTATTCAACTCTTCAATTATCTGCATTCATTAAATAAAATACACTTTTTTGAACAATTTGTCCGGTTTATGTCGCAAAACGAACGTAGATAAATGTAAACTGTGCCAAAAATTAATTTCATATCTCGGAATTCCTAGTTCGATAGCAGAATGGAGACTATGAGGCCTCGGCGGTTATTATGACATCAAAAGTAAATTGAAGGCTTTTTAGGTCAAACATTTTATGAAATTAAAAAAGGATTGAAACAGGTTAATATCATTTGTTTCTACTGAATAAACCGAAGTATTAAATGATTACTCCTATCGCCTTTCAACAAAATTAAATAACCAAATATTACTCCGCTTAGGAACTTAGCCGGATGTAGCATTTAAAAGCAAACTAGCATTTTTTGAATTAACTAAAACTTACCTAACTCTAATTCGGCCCATGAAGTCGCCAAATTTACAACGATAACAAAAATACCATGCTCATTGGTAAGTCTTTTTAAAAGCTGCGCTACTTCCGACATTAAAGGGGCCCCTATGTAAAGAATTTAAGTAATTTAAAAGACTATGAACCAAGAGAATTTTACCTTCAATCAGTTTTAAGCCGTGGTACTGGAACCATATTGATGGCAAGGAATCTATTATCAGTAATTTAATTTTATTAAGTATTTCCTTGCTTTTCAAAAGATTTTTTAGAACACCGAGCAAGTCTGGAGCGTTGTACACCCTTACTACTCGAATGCGACGCATGATACCAGGCATTTCTTTTGCGGCACATTCTCTTGCCGTGAGGAAATTCTTAATACGAGTACCAGAAAAGTCTCTTTTTGCATCGATATAGATTGATTCAAAATGGAAATGTTGTGCAAAGTTGAGACTTATTGTGGAACAAAAAATGCTTTTACCGGAGGAAGGAAGCCCGCAGATTTCCACAAGACTTCCGAGGGGTAACTCGTTGGCGAGCATTGAATCTAGACTATGATAAATTGTTTAGTTGAATCTGCACATGTTGAATAAATACTAACTTATATATCTTGGTGACAACTACTGGAAATGATAATAATCTCTGGTATTTCTTGAAAGCGCACAAAAACTCTGGGCAATTTGTTCTGTACAAA
Organism: Philonicus albiceps; assembly: GCA_963969385.1. Lineage (NCBI taxonomy): Eukaryota > Metazoa > Arthropoda > Insecta > Diptera > Asilidae > Philonicus > Philonicus albiceps. The sequence goes on from OZ017773.1 coordinate 37,183,658, forward strand.
ATTCGCTTAATTGTCCTTATTTTAGTCACTGGTATATTTGTAAAAGTACTGAGCTTTGCTGAATTTTCCTCTAAAAACTCAATAACAGTAAAAATTCTCTTATTATTAAGTAAATTAACAACATATTCAGTTAATTCAGAATTTTCTACAGATTTTAAAAGTGACATTTTTATGGCGCTAACTGTCACTATATTGTTACATATATTGGCATTACTGGTTTCGGAGTGAACTGCGTCACAACTCCGAATTTGGCTAGCTGTTCACGTTGGGCACGAACAAAAATTTACACCACTGTTTAGTTTCCGCCATATTGTTCAATTGTGCAAGGTGCGTCCTTGAGTGATGAAGCGGAATAGTTAAACGTTTTATTCATAAATAGAAAATTTTCTAAGGAAACTTTTTATACCAATTAGAAGTGTATAAGTTTTTATAATAAATTTAATAAACAAAGTGCTCCGATGGTTAAATTACACCGGGAAAATTTGTGATTGAAAAGTTTGAGGTATGTACTAAGATGGATGCAGGGAAATACGGTTTTCAAGATGTCCGAAGAAAAAAATTTTTTTCTCTTCGTTGACTTCGATATGATGCCATCTCGCTCGCGATTATAGCATGTTTTGCTCGCATCAGTATATCCGTTTCGTTTTCTTAAGCAAAATTAATATTTGGAAATTTTCGATTTCATCAGGAAGTGAATGCTAAAGTGAATAAGCGATATTCATTGAGGTTTTCTGAAAAATAATGTACGAATGGGCGAAAAGTGTTTCGATTTTAAATGGTATCTAGCTCTGAGCCCTGACTAATGGCGAGCGGTAAATTCGCGAATTTTATGTGGAAGAAAAATAAGTTTCGTTACAAGGTGATCGGGCTCCCTTTGTGCGGGCGACATTTCGCTGCGGTAGGCACAACATTGCGCTGCGGCGGCCGCGGCCTGCGCTGCTGCTCAAGCTTAGCTCAGCTCGGCTAGGCTAGGCTTGCTCTTGCCGGTTCACTGCGGAGGGAATCGTTAGTAATTTTGAATTCGTCCGAGTGTTGAGAATTTCGCAATAAAAAGGCGGTAACCGGAGTCGTACGTGGTATCGAAACGTGCGCGCCTATCTCTGGTAAGTCATTTCTTTTATAAAAACCCGAGAACTATCAGCCCCCAGGAAAAAGTAGTCAAAGCTAATGAAGCATTTTTCAAATTATCTACTGTGACTCATGTGTCATAAACTTTTTTTTTTTTTTTTTTAGCATACATAACTGCCCTGCTCCAAGAATAATTCCAAAATGCAAGATATATTGGCGGGCTTGCAGTTTGAATAAAATTATTATTATTATTATTATTTTTTTTAATAAGAAATTTCAGTATCTTCCAAGTTGGCATTTTTTCTGACGATCCTAATAGCTTTTTCGGCCTTGACCACCAACCAAACTGAGCAGCTTTTATTACGCCCTTGCAAGCGTGTGGAAAATCCTTGTTTGCAAACTTCTTGTGATTTTTCTTTAGGATATATACGCAGTTCTGTATTCGGACAATTTCATAAAATGTATTATACATATCAAAAACGGTTATTAACTCTTAGATGAAATAGTTAAGGGATTAGATTCATGGTAATTTATAGTCGAAGCAAATTAAATTTGTAATTTTATAGAGGATTAAAAAATCTATGTAATTTCCAAAATTTGTCAGTAATAAAATTAACTTGTCATTGGCACTGAAAAACGAGTATACGATTTATGAACGCCGGCTGGAGTTTTTGCATTAGAAAATGTTTATTACTTTCCACTGCTAACATAAAATTTGTTTACATCAGCAGCACTAGTCGGTTTGTACTGCGCTGCTAAATTTCCTCAGTCCCAACGCTTACTCGCTTACTTAACTCATTTAACCCTAGACATATAATTTACTCCTCCTAATTCTTAAGAGGATTCTATGTTTTCTGTTCTAACTTTTAAATAAATAAATATATTAACAAAATAAGTCTATATATTTTTCTTGTAACAATACTTAATCTGTGAGATCCTAAAAAAAATATACTTAAATTTTATAATATACTAGTGGGCCCAGGCAAACGTTGTCCTGTCACAGACCGCCTTCTATGTAGAACGCAAGACCGTTAAATCGGCATTGAAAATTTTTAGTACGTATTTCACGTTATTTTCATTAAATTCATGAAAAAAAATAGAAACACGCTGCAAGAATAGAAATGTCAAAATGAATTTCCGCGCTGTGTACTTAGTTTACTAAAAAAAAAAAAAAGAAAAATTTCCTTGAACAAATAAAAAAAAATTTTTTTTAGTTCAACAGCGCCACCTATATCGGGTCTAAAAGTATTCTATCTTTCAAGCTAGAATTAACCATACCCACACACAAAGTTTCATTGAAATAGGTTGGGCGGTTTCGGAGATTGTCGCGTACGAACACAGTGACACGTGACATATATATTAAGATGTACACTAATAAAGTGCCATACGCTCTGGGACGCAAAATTATCTTAAACGCCATCTGGAATATGATTATCTTTCTAGGATTTAAATAAGGTTCGACGTTACAACCCCGCACACAATTTTTTTTTTTTCGGATTTTCATCTTTTCGTGTTTTTTGTCGATATAGTATTTCTGTTTTTATAAAATGAGGGGGCAGGTTCTATTATTACCAATTACTAGTTACCCACAAGGTATGAAATAGACCTTTAGCTTCTATTTAGCATTTTAATCCGATTCTGATACCGCAAATCAGTTGGGGGATTTTATATTTTGAACTTATGGCTTTATAGCATACATATATCGGTTTTAAAAAAATTTTTTTTAGGAAATTGGAACATCCAAACATTTGTGTAAAACTGTTTTTTAACATTTCAGTAAATAAGTAGACGGCCAGAGTTAATTTCTTCTTAAATTTTAAACGGGTTTTCAAAGCCGCCACCGGAGTTATAAAAATATATTTAATAAAATTGTCAGGCTGCACACTCTGGACTTCTGTGAGGAGAGTTGTAGCGCTCTTAAGACGTTATTTACACATATGCTCATTGTTCGTTACTGATGGTGGTAAATATGTGTTAATTAGTTTAATTTTTTAGCAGAATATTGAGAAGAGTGTGTAGATTCATGCAGAATTCAGATTTGAGTGTTTTTTCATTTGAATCTTGAAAACAACATGGTTTTTAGTATAAACAGATCAAAAGAAGATTTTGCTTTGATTTCAAATTATTCGACCTATAGCAAAGCTTTAAAATTTCTTAAAATAGCATTAAATTACCGGGAATTGCATCATATGTCTTGACATCTAAATCAAAAATTAATCTGAAAGTGAAGATTCAAAATCTTTCAAAAAATTTAAATTTCACTACTCACAAAGTTTCAAATTCTTAACCTGGGTAACTGAAATTTATTTCATATTATTATTATTATCTACAAATATTAGTGCTACTATTACACGTCTAACAAGTATTAAATGTTTTAGCTTCGCTGTTTTGGATTATTTTGATCATTGTTAATGGTTCTGGAGATTCATGAAAAAAACTTAATCAACTTTAAAACTAGACATTTTATTAGGGTACTAATTATGAAAATCGATTTCGATTCAGTTTCACAAAGAAACTTTGTCAAGTTCAAGATGTGCGAATTTGAGCGACTTCAATAACAGAGACCTTTTTTCAATTGTAATATCTACATCAAATTGCCGGTGTTTACCTAAGTAAAACAGGTATATTATATTAGAGGGCCTTACCTTACCTTAATAATGAAACTTAAGATTCCAAAGGAAACTGCTGAAACCCTTTCTATTGGCAAGATAATTGATATTGTTAAGAATCGTTGTTTAAGTGTCAAAGAAGAAATTCATCGTACCCTTTTTTTTCCCGGTAATTCCGACCCGTGACTACCGAAACACTCAGAAAGTATTTTAGACCGACTGCAGAGATATATGGAAATTTAGGCTTGAAAACAAAGTACTTTCTTAAGAAATTAAAATAAAAAATCAGAAAATGTTTTTCTTCCGGGAGTGCTACTATGTTGGAAATAAACAATTTGTTGTTGCTATTTGTAATGATTTTTAACAACGATGGTACACTTTCTATTAAATCGAATGAGCTAAGTTTTTGTGAAGAATATGGTATATATATGCTCTTTTAATTTTCTTGTTGTTGAAAACCGTATATTTCGATTTAATATCAGTATATGGGGTGTAATATAAAAAATTTAAACTCGGTCCCTACCATATAAATATTTTAAAGTACTGTTCAGGTTCACTTTGTTTTTATTGTCCGTTTTGGAACCTTTAGGAAATGGTGGTTTAGAAAAAAATTACTATTTATGAAAGTGTGAAACTTTCAAATAAATTCTGTTCCTTCTGAACATTGAGACATGCATATACTAGTTCTTTGATCCAAGAAAAAATTGTAAAGAAATTTGTTTTGTTTTTAACACATTAAACTCGGCGCGCTTTTTCGAAGTCTTTATGATCGGCGTGCACGAGATGATAAGTTGTTTATTCTTCTGGCAGTGCTTGTTGATGTTGTCATATATAGGTGAGCCACGGGTGGTCCACGCTGCCAGACGGAGCAAGCTAGGTGTGAACCACCGGTGGTTCACGCCGACAGATGCCAATGCCTGTGAACCACCGGTGGTCCACGCTGGAACGTGTTAAATATGCTTAGTTAATGTTTTTTAAATGTATGCCTAATATTTTATGTTTATAACGAGAAAGTTCATATTAAATTTATAACGAGGAAATTCATATTAACCCTTTGCCTTAAAACAACGTCTGGGAGACGTGATCCCCTTTCTGTGCCTAAAATGAGAAGCTCGTATCAGATACGTGATGTTTTGTTCTGGCTAAAAGTGAAAAGCTCATATCAAATAATTTTGTTTTTTGCACGATAATGTTTATTGTTATTGTTTGTTATAATTGCAATATAAAAATGTGGTTTTAGTAAATAGTAAATGGCAAACCAGTGGATTGCGCAAAATTTGGCCTGTGATGAAACTGCTTGTGGTCACGGCGAATGACAGAAACTCTCATCGAAAGTGGCACTAATAATCGTCGCTCAATTCATAAGGCAAAGGGTTAATCAATCATTGATCCTTAAACATAGTTTAAAATTTTAAAAACTCTTTGAGAATAGGAGCTCTCAGTTGATTTTACACATTCGTAATGCTGCAAATTACTTATTGAAACAAAAGAAGTCTTTTATTTTAAACACGGAGCAAGCAATATAATTTAGGAAAAGTTATTTTATAAAATACTGCTAAATGTGGTTCCGCTATCCACGGAACTTTTTCCTTGGATGTAATGTCGAATGTCTTAACAAATTGCTTACGGCAATACGTCCTCTATAAAGAAAGGTAAAATTTAAATATGAACTCAGAAATTTTTGAATTGGTTTTTTTGATTTTAATAAAATAAGAAAAATCTGTAATTTAGCTATAAATTGTCACTTCATAAAAAATTAAGCGAAAAAAAATCAAACTCTCACAAATTACAACTTTATTTTTATTTTTGTTAATCGATTTATTTTGAATTGATCAATTGAAGGGTAATTTATTCGCAGATAGTTTTTTTTTAAATTAATTAACTAAAAATAAAATGAAAATGGTTTGAGATATATTAATTTAACAAAACATGCGTCTATTCAAAAAATGAATGTTGCATTTTGTTTCAAAAGGGAGAAGGTTAAACAGTATTATTTTGTCTTACAGATGCATCAAACATGAATGAAGGCGATTCAGCAGGAGGGGGGCAGCAAGGGTTAAACCCAGCCCCTCCTGCTGTTCTTGACCGCAGATCGATATTATCATCATCAAATTCAAGTACTCAAATATACAACCAAGGGATACAGCAAAATCAAGCGGTAACAAGTGGATCTGCGGTTTCATCATCCATAAATACATTGTCACAACAACAACAACTACAGCAACAACATCATAATCAGCTGCAACATATGACCTCACGTTATTTGTCAAATGAACGTATCGGGAATATTACAAATCAGCAACAACAACGTACAGTGATAGCGCAAATTCAGTCACAGCACCAGCAGTCGAATAATAATATAAATCTCAATATTAATTCCGGGGGTCTACCTAGAGCTTCAAATAATACTGTTTCGAGTTCCTATACAAGCAATACAACACGTTCCGGAAACATTGGCTACACAAACACCAGTTCAGGGTCTTACCAATCAACATCAGCTGTAGCTTCGTTGACGACATCAAAACCTCAACAAAACCAAGCTCAGATATCTGATAATTCAAATTTGTTGCTGTTAGCCGGGCGAAAACGATTGAAACTTGAAACCTCACAGTCAGGTATTACTGCTACTGCTAATAGTGGAGGTATAACTCCAGGAACAAATGATATAAACGCTTTGAAGAAACGTATCCTAGAACACAAATACCTGCGATTAAAAAGTTTAAAGGAAAGGTACGATTTTCTTATATTTATAATTATGAAATGTTGGAAATCTAATTGTTATTGTTATTGCACAGATACTCGGAACATGTTGCAGAATTATTCTTTTTACAAAATGGTGGCAACATGATGGACTACCCAGTCTGGAGAAAGAAGCCGCCAACCCCGCAGTTT